>CM071601.1:110403438-115403438 GCA_036435485.1 Saposhnikovia divaricata | reverse complement strand
AACCAAGTCAACCATATCTGGAGCAGATGACTCCAGAATCTCTACCGAAGAATCATTGGAATCACTGTCTGGTATGATATATTAATCCTCTATAGGCTCAGTGTTTTATGACATCTACATAGGTGAAAGAAATCCATTATACATTATAAAACTTATTACTACTATATTACCCTTCTATAACTCTATGGGAGTTACCTAACGCTCACTGCCTCTATAATACTCTGCTATATTCCTAGGCATACGCTCTCGTATCCTAAGAATATAACTATAACTCTGATACCAAAATGTAGTGCCCCCAAATTAGATATACTCTAACTTGAGTCGTCACGCCATCTCACAATCACACCTGTCACATAATACAATAATATACAAAATCTGCTCCATAACATTACAACTTAAACCAAAATAATATTACAAACTATTCCTCAAATTCATTCACATCATTACAACATAAAATATAATATAAGGTCCTTAACAAAAGATGTTACACAATACTAAGGCATTATAGCTATGCCAGCAAAACTTCCAGTCTGGTGAATACTACTAATACATCTTCTCTTTCCATGTTCCTGCAGAGGGGTGGGTTTCTTTATTTTCTCCCTTAACTATAAAATATAAACGAGTAATATCGTGAGCGACAAAAGTGCTCATCAAGGCTACTACTTGAGTAGAAAGATACACCAGATAATTCCCATTTATAAATGATATATTTATTAATGAAGTAACTATAAAAGAATGGAAAGGGTCTGATTAAGAACAAAATTTCCACTTACTCATTTGCTCACAACTCAAGATCTCTAATGATCTCTAATATGTGAAACTCATTTATTAAAGATGGAATGAACTCAATGAGCACTGGTCTAGGTCACCTTTTTCTCCATAGTCCGTGATCAACCGATCTATAACACCTACTTTACTGCTAGCAGATGGATGCACTTGTCACCCAAGCCACACATGAGCCATATTTCACCTTTGTTCAAGTATTCTGAATTCTTGAACAAAATCATTACCGGGACTCGATTTCTCGAATAATCCTGTTGACTAGTATCAGATGAAAATATGTATTTGAAAAGTAACAACACAAGCTCATTTATAAGAATAAAAGTATTCAAATATAGTCATGGTTAGCTAACTCGAACAAATGATGTTAGCTTGTTATGATTGACTGAGGTGCTGTCTTGAATGAATAAGATCAGCAAAATACACTTAAAATCTTCGATATTTGAATAATCTATCTTTCTTGGAAAATGCTCACATAAGGGTAATTTACTCGAAATCTTTATTTTTTTATGTGTTAAATATAATTGATGTGAGTAATGTCAGTGTTTAAGTGTTACAGAGATTCATCAGAGTTTAACTGGAAGCTGGAAGCGGTCAGAGTTTAATAAACTCTGACAGATAGAAGCTCGACAGAGTTTGCTAAACTCTGTCAGGAGGAAGCGTCTACTGGTCATCATCAGATTTTGAAGAATAATTGAAGATAATTATGGAAGCAATATCTTTGAAGATTGGATAGCTGTCGAAGACATCGTGTTGACTAAGAAGATGTATAACAATCATAATTGATAACATTTGTATAGCTGATTTATAGGAGTATCAATTATCGATTGTACTGTAGCTGTATATCCTTATAAATACAATTAGGTTAACCCTAGAAGGGTATCGAGAAATGAATTATCATTTTATTGTAACCTAAACAGCTCTCTGTGACATTTTACATCACTGAGAGAGGAGTTATTAATTCCATACAGTTTTCGATTATTTAAACGTGTGTTAATTGTTATTCTCTCATATAAACTTGATTATATTTGTGTATTCGGCCTAACATTATGAAAGTTTATGAATATAAAAGAGTATAGGAGTTCAGTCATCTCGAAGAAAGTTTGATAAATAACTAATCAGCTCAAGAGTGTTCAACTGCATAATTAAATATAACAATAATAAATAAGAAGAACATTCTGCAAGTAGAAAGAGGATAGTAGACTTGCCTGGAGTCCTTAGCTATTAAATAAAAGAAAGCAACAAAGAGTAAGTCTATTTTCGCGTTTCAGTTTGAAAGTCCTCCAAATAGATTAGGCTCTAGAAGAACAAAACAGTATATCTCACGTTAGTAATATATTTAATCTCAACCCAAGTGTAACTCAAGTAAAGTTCTAAGTCGAACAATTACTATCGCAATTCTATGTGACAACTTTGTCTCTAATTCACTTCTTAATTTCTTAGTCTCAAAGTTAACTACTTAGCTCCATCTTATAACAATAACTCTTATCTTATATACCACGCAACTTCCTAAATTAATTTTAATAATAGCTCTTATTTTTATATTTATTTCTAACAAAAATTCGGCATGACCTATTCGTTTTACGGACTATCCAAAAATACCAAATAATCACATTAGGTCCATGCCAATCTCCAAACATTAATCAATACTCAACACCATCTCCAACCACAATTCATCTATCATTTTCAACTATAACTCCATTGAATTCCTAAGTTAAAACATTAACCACCAATACAATGCATACCATATGTGGTAGTCAACTAGACAAGACCAAAACAAACAACTTTCATCTTTTGACCAACATCAAATAAGGTATTTAACCCATGCAAAATGACTCTCCAAAACAAGGCAACCAAATCGGAAACATAAAATGCTACCGCGCACACTTTACTCAAACATTTTTAATAAAATGAGAAATGATCTTTATAATATGAAACTTTCCAGATTTAATCTCTAATATCATGTCAAGCTTCCATAAAAATTTTATCTCAAAACCACTTCATTTACTTAGGAAACAATTATGTTATCTCGAGCGGCTACATTATAATTTAAGTTTTGCGTTACCTTCACTAAAACATGCAGAACTTTTAGCTCATTTACTCTATCGACGTATGGTTTTCACGTACACAAACTAGACTCCAAATAGAACAACTTTCATGAAGAGACCACTGCCCAGATCAGAGCACAACCTGCTCAAATTCCTCTTGCAAAAAACAGGGCAGACCCTGAAAATTTCTGGATAGATTTGTATAACTTTCCTTTTTCACAAATCTTACTCATTAACTACTACTAATCACAAGCAACAACCAATTTAATAAGGAAACAAAACTCAAGAACCCTAATTCTACATAAACCCTAATTATATAATTAAACACAATCAAGCATCTTTAACCTTACAGAATCAAGAATCATACCTTTTTCAAACTTAATACCAACAACCAAGTTTCAATCAAACAAAGCTTCCACTTTTTTCACCAAAACTACTATTCATCTTCTTCCTTAATCTCCTTACTTTCCAATGCACCACAAACTCAAGTAAACCTTCAATCCAAGCTTCACCCACTATGTATATATGATTAACCTTTGATTACCAAGAACTTTCAATTTCTTTCTCTCTTTGCTCTCTTCTTTTTTTTACTCATCTCCCACTTATACCTATATATATAATCAAGGACACATGACTTTTTCTTCATTATCTCCACCAATCCTCACACTTCTAGAATTCTCCACAATTTTTTTATTAAATTATTTCTATTTTTAAAATTAATAAAATCTAATAATATTAAATTCATGAATAAATCCCAAAACTTCAAAATAAATTACTAGAATTTTACATAGTTAAACTCTAGTTCTCTCGAGTCTAAAATAATATTCTCATGCTCTAAAACTCATTCTCATAATTAAATCTATAATTAAACTCATTTTTCTCAAAAATCGGAATAATTGGAAGAAATTCTCAAATTAATTCTTAATGTTCACAACATTGTATCTAAATTCTAAAATACACTAATCCATCAAGATCTCATAGCCCCATATGCTCTCCATAATTTATAACCATTTTTCGGGTACTCAAAATAATTACTACTAGCACTAATCGAACGAATTTCCTAGATATCGTTTCCGATTTTCTCAAGATAAAGAAAAATCTATTTTCAAATTGATGTTTTAAAATCTCGATTTGATTCCTCAATCTCATGATCTCAAGAATTTTTCCAAATAAATCTCCAAATATTAATACGACGTATATTATAGAAGAAAACTTACAGAATATATTCTGAGAATATTGGTTATTACAAACCATGTAGGTTCTGTTTTCATGATTTTCTTTAAAACCTTTTAATTAAATATTTGAAAAAATAATCTTTATTAATAACTAAAATCTCCTTTGAATGGTACTTCGGTAATGAAATTGATTTCATCTATATAATGATTTTACACCATATTCATATCTCCTAAAATTGTTGTAATTTAGTTATAATTACAATTCATATATTATAACCTATATTGAATTGCACAAAACCTTTATTAAAAAACAAAACTCTGTTTTAATTGTAATTCGGTATCAAATTTGGTTACACCCTTAAATTCCTATTTCTCTTAGAATTTATATAATTTTTTAATAAAATATTAGAATTATTAGAATTGTATTCTATTATAATTTTTTATTACAAACATACTGAGTTGCACAAACAACGTATTTATTGAACCGTGTATGTTGTGTTTCTTGATATCTTAAAATATTTTTAGTTAAATATTAGATTAATTCAATTATTTTCGAGAAAAACTTGAAAGAAAGTTGCATTCGGTTGTTTTTTGTCGCAAACCGTATTTTTGCAAATAATTTCAGAAAATTGTAAAATCACAAAAAAGTAAATAATTAAAAATAACTTTTAAGATAATTATTCAATAATAAATTAATGATTAATTTAAATAAATTCTAAATTAATTTTTATTTTAAATAAATTCTCTAGGCCCGTGTTTTGCACGAGTGATCGTCTAGTCTATACTCTTTATTACTATTGGGAACCCTTTTCGTTGAAGCGTAATAGTACCAAATTTTATTTTTCACTATATTTATTTTATTAATATTATTATTATTATTATTATTTTATTTATAAATTTATTTTATACACGATAGAAGACACTACTTGTAGTATAAGTCTGTATGTTACCCTACTAATATGGGATAAAAGTAAGCCCTAAAAGACACATTTAATGTGGCATTAATTAGACCCGAAATGGTTCAAACGTGGGGCTCACCAGATGGGCCCAAACCCTATTTATAATATTAATTTCGTAATTAATATTAAGGGTAATAAACAGCTCAGCAAATAAGAGTCAAACAAGGATATTACTCTTGCCTGACTTAGCCTCCAAGATACATATTTCAACATGGAAACTGATTCTTATAAGGAATAGATCTAGAACTTTCCTCAAGGAAGACTTGTCCCCCAAGTCTCTGACTCCTACCATAATTCTAGGGCTTCTCAGCCTATATAAAGGGTCTAACCCCTCATCTCAGAACTACGTTTTGGGCACAGCTCCATACGTCACCCACTACGTTTTGGCTTAATCCTCGAATAAGGACATACAAGCCACTGCGTCCTAGGTGAGCTCTCGCCGCCATAGTCTCGAGGGCACCATCACCAAGAACTACGTCTTGGCTTGATTCTCAATAACGAGATACGTAGGCATTCTGTGAGGACCGATCAGTCTCGTAACACGGAAACAGCCATTAAAACTCGAAGCTCAACCACCCTAGCATTAATTACAATTCGTAACCTAGTTTTTATTCCACAACATTTGCCGCCGTCTGTGGGAAGAAGACATCAACCATGGTTAGCACACGAAGAACTGCACCAGGCTCTACCGAAGCTTTACCAATCAGCTCCGCTCTGCCTCTTACCTCTGGGACAACCACGTTTGAACAAGGGACGATCCCCCAAACTCAAGTTTCTCAGCCTCCAGGGACGAATCCCACTGCTGGGAGTAGGCTGCCTATGGTTGTCCATCCAGAACAGGGAACCAACTCTCTTCAGATGGTGATCTCTCCCCTGGTTGATCCTAACCACCCTCCATCTGGGGTACAGATCCATACTACGGATCTCCCCATGAATACCAACCCAATGTATGGGTTGCCCAACTACCCCCTGTTCGAGAACCTGGACCGAGTGGTCATGCTTTGCAGATCCGAGATCGTGAGTACCTAGACTACTCCGGCCCCTATACTACTGATTCGACATCTGAGGATGACGATGATGACCGTGACGAGACCCCAAGAAGGCGACGTGCTAGTAGAGAGCCCCGAAGGAGGGCCCGAAGAATCCATAATGGACCTCCACAAACGACTGAGGAAAGGATCAAGGCTCATGAGGCTGAGATCCAGAGGCTGAAAGATGACGCCGCCAGGGGGCAAGCAAGGCAGAATCAAAGTCTGCATCGGCCTCCTCCAATCTCAGGAAGGGTTCCCGTCATAGATCTGGAGAGGCCGTCTAGGAGACGAAGAAGGGCCGATACCTCAACTGAAGGAGCAACAAGGGCGGAAACCCCCAGAAACAACCCCAAGGATCTGATGCCGCTAGATCTTGATGATCCAACACCTCCATTCATTGAGGAAGTGATGAATGCCCGCATCTCAAAGAAATTCAAGATGCCGACGATCAAGGCCTATGATGGAACAGGCGATCCTGAAACTCATGTCAGGACGTTCACAGCTGCACTACTGCTGCAACCTGCTAGTGACGCCTTAAAGTGTAGGGCGTTCCCTCAAACCCTGTCGGGTATGGCTCAAAGGTGGTATAGCAGGCTACCTGCAAATTCGATTGGCTCTTTTAAGGAGTTGAAAAATGCCTTTGTTAGCCAATTCATTAGTGGAAGAGTTCATGAAAAAAGTTCTGCATCCCTCATGTATGTGGTGCAGGGGAAGAACGAGAATCTAAGGCATTATCTCAAGCGATTCACCAAGGAGACATTGAATATTACAGATCTAGAGAATAAAGTGGCCATGGTAGCCTTGGAACACGGAACCACTGATCCTTTCTTCAAAAGGTCTTTGGCAAAGCATCCTCCTGAGAACATGGCCGAGCTCCAATGAAGGGCCGACAAGTATATCAAGGCAGAGGATAGCATGAAAAAAGAAGCTGCTACAGGCAATGGCAAGGGCTCCAATGATTTTAAGAAACGGAAGCAAGAACAAGAGTATGATGCTAGGGACAAGTATCCCCGGACTAGCAAGGATTCTGATTCACCCTCGAAGAAGAATTTGGGACCAAGATTCAACGAATATGCGAGACTGAATGCTCCTAGGAGTCAGATCTTGTTACATATCGAGAAAGACAAAGTTTTTCGATGGCCGAAGCCACTTAGGGGTGATCCCGCAAAGAGAAACAACGATCAGTACTGTAGATTCCACCGTGATGTGTGGCATGATACAGATGATTGTAGGCAGTTGAAGGATGAGATTAAATTCTTGATCCAAAAAGGAAAGCTGAACAAGTTCACTAAGGGTGATGATCGTGGAACTCAAAGGAGGGATTATGATAGAAGAGACAATGATAGAAGGGATGATGATCGAGATCGAGATCGTAACCCACAGCCTCGAGGGCCAGTTATTAACATGATTTGGGGAGGCCCGACAGCGGCCGGTACAACCCGAAACTCTCGGAAGGCGTATGCCAGAGAAGTGATGCACATCGTGGGAGAAGCCCCGAAGCGTGCCAGGACTGAGATAGCTATTGGTTTTGATGACTCAGATCTCGAAGGGGTGAAGTTTCCCCATGACGACCCGTTGGTCATAACCCCTGTGATTGGGAACTCGGAAGTGAAGCGGGTCTTGATAGACAATGGAGCTTCTGTTGATATTTTGTTTCATGTCGCATTTATAAAGATGGGGTACACCGACTCTCAGTTGACCCCAACCAACATGCCAATTTACGGATTTAATGGAGTTGAGTCCAAAGTTGAAGGGACTATTCAGTTACCCATGACAATTGGGCAAGAACCTAAAGAGGCTACTCAGATGCTGAATTTTCTGGTGATCAAAGCATCCTCGACTTATAACGCAATCCTGGGAAGGACTGGACTTCATGCGTTCAAGGCTGTTGCGTCTACTTATCACATGAAGATTAAGTTTCCAACCCGGAATGGAATTGGAGAACATAAAGGTGATCAAAAGATGGCACGAAGCTGTTATGTAGCCTCGTTAAGGCCTGATGGAGTCAGGGGGCAAGTCCCTCCAATTGAAGACATGGATGTCCGCAAAGGTAAGGAACACCAAGAAAGGCCAGCAGAGGACATCACACAGAAGCCTTGGAAAGCCATTGAGGCTAAGGCGTTAACTGACTTCGTGGTTGAATGTACCATTGGCAACCATGAAGTCGGGGGGCAGGAGGTAGTACCCCAAGCAGGAAGTGAACTTCAGAATAAGAATGAGGAGACCAGAAGGAATAGTGGGTGCTCTATTTTGATGGAGCATCAAAAACAAAATCTAGTGGCGCAGGTTTAGTGTTGCAAAGCCCCGATGGGTTCATAGTTGAATATGCTTTGAAGTTGGACTTTCCTACTACCAACAATGAAGCTGAATATGAGGCATTGATAGCTGGCTTAGGCTTGGCAAGAATCATGAGGGTCAAGAATCTCAAGGTCTGTGGAGACTCAAGGCTTGTAGTATCACAAGTGAATGGCGAGTTTGAGGCCAAGGATGAAACCATGGCAAAATATCTAAGGATCGTGAAGGGTGTTATGACCCAATTTGAGGAATGCTATGTGGAGCACATCCCAAGAGAGGAAAACGTTAAGGCTGATGCCTTGTCCAAATTCGCTTCCTCTGAAATAGAGAATTATGCAGGGAGTGTTTACTTCCAGGTCTTGAAGGCCCCGTCCATCAACTCTAAGTTGATAGCACCAATTAATCTAGGAAGCTGTTGGATGGATCCCATTAAAGCTCACCTTGAAACTGGATGGCTTCCTGACGATGCCTTGGAGGCACGAAAGTTGTCAGTAAGAGCATTGAGATACGCCCTGATCGAAGGCATTCTCTACAAGAGATCGTTTGTCATCCCATACCTGAAGTGTTTAAGGCCCCATGAGGCAAGAGAAGCGCTGGAAGAAGTTCATGGAGGGATCTGTGGACAACACTTGGGGGGCAGAGCCCTAGCTCACAAGATCACTCGTCTAGGATTCTATTGGCCAGAGATGTTGGCTGATGCAAAAGATTATGTTAAGAGGTGTGAGAGGTGCCAAAAGCACGCTCCGATTGTAAGGCAGCCGCCTGAGATGTTGACCTCGATCAGCTCCCCTATTCCGTTTGCAATGTGGGGAATGGATATACTTGTTCCCTTTCCCGTAGCATCTGCACAAAGAAAGTTTTTGATAGTAGCCATCGACTACTTCACTACGTGAATTGGGGCTAAACCCCTAGCCAAGATAACCACCAAGCAAGTCGCCCGGTTCTATTGGGAGAACGTGATCTGTAGATATGGAATCCCGCGAATCCTTGTGACGGATAATGGGACGCAATTCAACAATGAAGAATTCAAGAAGTACTGTGAGGAAAATGCTATTGATCTTCGTTTTACTTCAGTAGCACACCCGCAAGCTAATGGACAGGCAGAGATAGCCAATCGGATAATCCTTGATGGACTGGAGAAAAGGGTCGAACGCTCAAGAAACACTTGGGTGGATGAGTTACTGCTTATACTTTGGGCATATCGCACTACTTGTAAAGTGACAACTGTAGCGACCCCTTTTTTTGTTGGCTTATAGAGTCGAGGCAGTTGTGCCCTTAGAGATCATGCATGCATCACCTCGAGTTGAGTCATATGAGCAAGAGACTAATGAAGAAGGCATGAGGCTTGCCCTGGACCTAATTGATGAGGTTAGGGATGAAGCAAATGCCCGGAATGCAGAGCATCAGAAGAGAGCATCCTTCCACTACAACCGAAGGGTTAAGGAGAGGTTCTTTCAGCAAGGCGAACTGGTTCTAAGGAAGATAGAAGCTTCTGGAGTTGGTCAGAAGGGAAAGCTAGCCCCTAATTGGGAAGGTCCGTATCGAGTCAAGAAGACGCTAGGACGAAGATCCTACAAGTTGGAGACCTTGGATGGGAACGAGGCCATCCATCGTTTATAGATGAAAAAAGGACAGAAATTATCCGCATTAAACAGAAAGAATCGTTATAATTCATACAAGGCGGAGAAGAAACAGCTGATATATTTGCTGAAGTCACGAAACGGACGACCTTCGAAAGGATGATTGCGCTTAAGAAGTTAAGTAACGAGTTTAGCCTTAAGCACAAGATTAGCAGTGCTAATCGTAAATTAAGGAGTAATATCGTTAGAAGTCACGAATAACCAAAATAGTGACTTGAGATCAAGATCTAGATACCTGATCCTTAAGATCACAGATAATTTTAGATCCTAGATCCATGATTCTTCTCGAGATCACGGATGATTTGAGATCAAGATCAAGATTCTTGATCCTCAAGACCACGGATGGTTTTCAGGTCCAGGTTTTTAAGCCAACCACGAGGTGGCCGACCACGACACCCGGAGAACCATAGCCGACAACCAAGCGGCCAACCACGGCATTCCAAGGGGCTTCGGCCGACCACGGGACTTTCTAAGACCACAGTTGATTTTAGGTCCGAGATCCAAAATTCTAAGACCACGGTTGATTTTAGGTCCGGGATCCATAACTCTCTAAGACCACGGATGATTTTAGATCCGGGTTCCATAGCACCAACCACCAGCTGGCCGACCACCATGATTTGAGGGCCTTCGGCCGACCACGGGCTAGCCGACCACGAGCTACCCATTGATCCAGCCGATCACGGGTAGTTTGTGGTCCCAAAACTCGATTTTTTTTAGCGAATCTCGGATGATTTTCGATGGTTTGAGATCAAGATCAAAATTCTTGATCCTTAAGATCACGGATGATTTTAGATCCTAGATCCATGATTCTCTTCGAGATCACGGATGATTCGAGATCAAGATCAAGATTCTTGATCCTTAGGACCACGGATGATTTTAGATCCTAGATCCCTGATGACTTGAGATCAAGATCAAGGTGCTTGATCCTTAAGATAACGAAGTCACGAATGACCAAAATAGTGACTTGAGATCAAGATCAAGATTCTTGATCCTCAAGACCACGAGCTGGAAGACCACGAGCCGGAAAACCACCGTGTCCGGAAGGCCTCCGGCTGACCACGAGCCGGCCGACCACCGTGTCCGGAAGGCCTCCGGCCGATCACCGTGCAGCCGACCACGGGTAGTTTGCGGTCCCAGAACTCGACTTTTCCAGCAAATCTCGGATTCTCGATGATTTGAGATCACGATCAAGATTCTTGATCCCTAGGATCACGGATGATTTTAGATCCTAGATCCATGATTCAAGATCAAGATTCTCGATCCTTAAGATCACGGATGATTAAGCACCGTTTAGTGCTGATTAAGCACCGTTTAGTGCCGATTACCACTATTTAGTGCCGATTAGCATCGTTTAGTGCCGATTAAGCACAGATTAGTGCCGATTAGAACCTCTTAGTGCCGTTTAAGCACTGTTTAGTGCCTTTTAGCACAGATTAGTGCCGATTAGCACCGTTTGGTGCCGTTTAAGCACTGTTTAGTGCTTGTTAGCACAGATTAGTGCCGATTAGCACCGTTTAGCACCGATTAGTGTCGTTTTATGCCATTTAACATTGTTTAACACTGTTTAAACGTTGTTTAAGGCTGATTAGCGCTGTGTAGTGCCGTTTAACACCGCTTAGTGTCGTTCAACATCGTCGTAAATGCGTCGGTCGCTCCACGCTTTACATTAAGATTATATTGTTGAAAATACTCACCTAAGAGCAATAAACCCTGACCCAAGTCTCGAATAAGGCCGTTATAACTTCAAGGAAAACCTGATCAGTTTTCCTAGAAGTTGGAGGGCAAATGATATGGGCTAAAAGTAAGCCCTAAAAGACACATTTAATGTGGCATTAATTAGACCCGAAATGGTCCAAACGTGGGGCTCACCAGATGGGCCCAACCCCTATTTATAATATTAATTTCGTAATTAATATTAATGGTAATAAACAGCTCAGCAAATAATAGTCAAACAAGGATATTACTCTTGCCTGACTTAGCCTCCAAGATACATATTTCAACATGGAAACTGATTCCTATAAGGAATAGATCTAGAACCTTCCTCAAGGAAGACTTGTCCACCAAGTCTTTGACTCCTACCATAATTCTAGGGCTTCTCAGCCTATATAAAGGGTCTAACCCCTCATCTCAGAACTACGTTTTGGGCACAGCTCCATACGTCACCCACTACGTTTTGGCTTAATCCTCGAATAAGGACATACAAGCCACTGCGTCCTAGGTGAGCTCTCGCCGCCATAGTCTCGAGGGCACCATCACCAAGAACTACGTCTTGGCTTGATTCTCAATAACGAGATACGTAGGCACTCTGTGAGGACCGATCAGTCTCGTAACACGGAAACAGCCATTAAAGCTCGAAGCTCAACCACCCTAGCATTAATTACAAATCGTAACCTAGTTTTTATTCCACAACACCTACTTTTACTATTAGTCTTACTAGCTTATAAACAGTGCAATGCACCAGATTTTTTTCGAAATGTTATAATTTTTTTTATATTATAATAATTTTTTTATCTAATTACTTTTTTCAATAGTTATTTTAATTTTAATATAATATACGTTAATTTGTTATATTATAAAAATTTTATTATAAATTTTTATTTCAAATATGTTGTTGACGGGATTCGAACATTGGGTTATTAGCAGAGTAATTCAAATATATAATATTTCTTATCATCAGATCCAACAATTCTTAATTACTTACTAAAATCTAATGATCATTATTCATTGTATTGTTGAATGGCTGAATCAAAAAACAAAAAATGATACTCATGTTGATTTATTACAAACGCACAAATTTCTAATATATTTTTTTGGTGATTGTAAGATAAGATGTGATATTTTTGGGTATATATTAATAATTGCAAGATTATATTTTAAATTAAAAGGTAAAATGTTTAATTAAAAAATAAATATTAATGATCGGAATATAAGGTATAATTGAAGTTTTTAGATCTTCATAAAATGTAATATCTTCAATTAAAAATTAACAGCATTTAATTTGAAAAGCCAATCGACTAATTAGTATTAAATAATATTATTTTATTATTTATTAATTATAATAAAAGACCGAAAATCATAGAAGCGAAAATTTTCAATGTTTCGACTTTAATGTAATAGTATAGTATATATTACACAATCGAACTTTGGTTATGAATATCATATCAAATAAATGAGACTTCATCTAAATAAATTATTTTGTGTCTGTGCTTCATACGGATTACCAACTAATATAGTATAAACCATTAATCAAACCGAGAGCTAAGTGGATTCGGTAATTTTAGAACACTGATTAATTCTAAATCTTTATTCGTACCATTTATACTTTTCTGAAAATTATAAAATATCTATACATCGCACGACTGTTAGCCTATTAGAGCATCTCCAACCACATTAGCTATAATTATTAGCTAAAATATAATAAAATAATGGTTAGCTAAATTATACATAACCAAAAAGGTAATTTGCTCCAACCATGTTAGCTATAACCATTATCTATATTTAAAAAACAATTTTTTGTTAACTTTTTTAAATTTCAAATTTGTAATATATTCCAACCATTATATTTATTAACCCCTGTAACATTAACACTAAACTTGGGTGAACCGCTCTTTTAAAAGTGGTGAATCAGGTGAACAAAAGAGGTGAATCGCTCTTTTAAAAGGTAAAAGGGTGAACCGCTCTTTTAAAAGGGGTGAACCTCTCTTTTAAAAGGGGTGAACCAGGTGAACCTCTCTTTGTGAACCGTTCTTTTAAAAGGGGTGAACCGCTTTAGGGTATTGCAATTGGAGAAAAAAAGTGGCGGGAGAGAATATTGGCAATGGGAGGGAGATGAGATGGAATGACTTATAGATATGTAGAGATTTGACAAATATAGATAAGCAAATGGTGTTATGTAAAAAAATTATTAACTACAGACTTGCGTTGAAGTTGTTAAATATTGCTAACAGTGTGGGGTGATTGGAGATGCTCTTAGTTAGAGCATTTTCATCCCATTCCACATCCCCAACCCCAAAAACTTACTAAAAATAGTAAATCCCCAAATAAAAATAGTAAATTCCCAAAATTATCAAAAAGTTTCTACATCTCATTCCCCATTTTCCATTCCCCTATCCCTATATTCTTTTTTATATTACTTCTTTCTCTCTCTTTCACTTACAATTTTAACTACCAAAACTCACCCACTACAATTAAATATATTTAAAAGAGGAGAGAGATGATTTGGGGTTCAAAATAGTAGTTCCCAAATATGGGGATTCAAAACTTGTCCCCAAAATTAATCCCTAAAATGGAGAATGGGATGGAAGACTTTTTTTGCATAAAACCTAAATTTTTCCCTAAATATTTGGGGATAGGGTCTTGGATGTGTATGCTCTTAGTAACTATTAAGTTTTCGACCGCAATTCCTCAACAACCATGAAAACAAATCTGGACAAGCTGGTGCCACTTGCCAGGTGCAGCGTGCACAAGAAAAAAGTTGGCTGACAAACATTAACCGTTGATTTATAATAACCAGATGGGTCCATAGTGTCGGTTCAGTCCAAGACCGCGCACTTGGCAACTTAAAGTACGCACAAACACAAGTCACAACAAAATTTTGGCTAACTTGGAGCAGTTCACAATGCCATTAGAAGACTTGAATGTCACTCACACTCACACTCACAACCAGCTCTACTGAAACGACAGTTGGATTTTTGGTCGGTGTTGACGGAGGAATTTGGGAACAACAAAATTCGAGGTACGTCGCCGGAAACAAGATCTTAGACGGTGGTTTTTCTCCGAAAAAAGTGGTGGCATGTGATGGCTGTAGATAATTGGTGGCTGAGATTGATAGGGTTAGTGGCGGCTATTCAGAGCTCTCGACTTCCAACCCCTCAATCGGCCTACGTACCCCGGTATTTATAGGGGATCAAGCCAGACGTAGTTCTTGGAGAACAAGAAACCCAAATGGGCTTGGATAACGGACCAGCTTCCGGAATGTTCTACTATGAGGCCTAACCACAAAGGCCCAAGGCTCATCCAAGATCTCAAGACTTCACGGATAAGGAAACTTCCCCCGTCGAGGACTAGTCCTATCCGTTACCAGCTATTTCTTGATTTCAAGGATGCAGGTATAGCCGTGGTTTACCCCAAGTGCAGAACGCATCCCTGTCCCCCGAATGAGAAGCACCCACCAGATAGCAGGACAGGTGATCCAGAGCTTTTGGGTGCAAAGTGCAGGATTACTCCAAAGTTCCCCAATGAGAGCGCGCCCATTGGCTACAGGAACAGAGCTCCCAAAGCACACACCAGAAAGTCCCCATCTTTCCACCTTAGGGCGCACGGATGCCTCCCTTAGCGTCTAAGAAGGGTCCTTATATCCAGGCAAACCCCTGGAGGCCTTCTGCGACGGACATCCCCCTCCTGAGATACGACAGGAGGGAATTCTTCAACTTATGGAATTCAAGCTTGAATGGAATCCACACTTGAATGGAATCCTAGGAGAGATTTCTTCAATGCCTTCTCAGAAAATTAACTTGAATAAATTTATCCCCATATTTCATATTTAGGGCGCGCCCTAACTATAAGAAAAGACAGGGCGCGGCCTAATTTCTCCAACTTGAGTCAAAATCCTAACTTATTCTAGAATTCCCCCAAATTGAACCCACATTTGGCCCGAATCCATCTTGAAAATACCCGAACCGAATTTTGGCTATAACAACTACCCCCCAATTCCATACGAAATCAGAGATGATGTATAGAATTTCTTCTAGAAAACCCAAAATTCCCTCAAGATTTCCTTTAGGGCGCGCCCTAAAATAAGGCGCGTCCTGAGGAATTCCAAACGATTTTACAGCTGTCATCCACCATTTTCAAATCTCTATAAATACCTTCCTTCTCTCTTACTTTACTCTTTTTCTATTTTCTCTCCCAAAAAACGAACTCCGGCGACTCCAACATTTAAACATCAATCCGGCCGTCTCCGTCACGTTTTCTGTCGTTTTCATCACCAAATCGCATTCCAGAACTTACAAGGTACGTTTTCATGTCTTTATTTTTCATTTTGACCGTGTAAATTGTCCATTCCGACGTTGCAACTGTTCACATACCCTATGTTCTTCGTTTTCCGTTGTATGTATATATGTATATATATATGTTTTGATCTTGTTTTGCTGCTATAACCTCTTCAAAATATGTTTCTGATAAATAGATATAATTAATTAAACTTCAGGGCGCGTCCTTGACACAGGGCGCGCCATGGATTCCTCTGATACCATAATATAGCTTTAGAAACCTAATTCTTCATGACCCTTTCATATTGCTTAACACCATACACTAGGATACGCCTTAGATTTTTAGAATATTCATCGCATGTCTAATATCCATTTATTAAACTCCTGGGCGCGCCCTAAGTCCCTTTTTATTAATTTTTGCAGCTGGAGGACAAGGGCGCGTCCTCTCCCTTCCATCCTTTTAAGGAATTCAACAAACGTCTTGGAATCTATTCTCCCTTGCCATCACCGCTTCCACCTAATCGCTACAGACTTCCTTTCTCATTCATCTCTCCAGAAGATAAGACGCGCCTTATTCAAGAATTTGAAGACGGCACCATGAGTTTTTCTAGTGAAAACTCCTCCGACGCTACCACATCTGATCAACCTTCCAATGAATTTGATGCTCAACCGTCCAAAGAATCTCAAACACCCCCTGAAGCGAACCATTCTTACAACTCTATAGAGGATAGTGATTTTGCTCCAATCTCGGAAACATCGGGGGACACTCATTCTTCAGACACATACTCAGCTGAGGGCGCGCCCTCAGCCTCTTCCATTTCTCCTCCAATAAATTCTGAACCAACATCTCCACCACCTTCCCCAACTCCCTTTGAACACTGGGAAGTTCGTGATGAAGAAATTGACCTCGAATGGGGTAAGTATGGAGATATAACTGAAAAAGAGAAGAATTCACTCCGAAAGAAACAAGGCAAACTGGCTTGTGTAAACATGTCTTCTACTGCAACAAATGACGAGGTAGAATGGGCCATGAAATACTACGGTCAAGAAGGACTTTGGGCCATTCCTCATTCTCATCACCGTCCCCACATTTTCAACTATGGTGGAAACTTTAGAATTCCAAGAATGGTTTTGACCCCTCGACTCATAGCCCTTGGTGTGGGCGCGCCCTTACACCCATACCTTAGAGAAATCCTTGAATGGTACAATCTGGCCCCAATCCAACTTTCTCCAAACAGCTACAAACTTGTTCTAGGTTTGCTAATTCTCTACCATGACTTGGGGTTCGAAGCACCCTCGATGCCAGAAATTAGCTACTTCTTCAGCATCCGCCAATCAAACATTGGCTATTACTATCTAGTAATTAACAAGCTTCACAACAACAAAGGCTTTTCTGACGGAAGGATTAGCCATATTAAACGGTGGAAAGAACCCTACTTCTTTGTTTGGGATGTTCCTAGAGTCCGCCTTCAATTCAACACAAACCCATGTAAGTGAGGGCGCGCCCTACACTCCTCTTTTCTTCCATCTTTATTAACTTTTTATTAATCTTTTAAAAACTAAAACAGATAGAAGAATCCAAAAAACTCTTCAAGGCGCGGCCTCAACTCGAGCTACTGCCGTCCTTAAAATTGCAGCTGAAAGATTCAATCTTCAAACCTTAATCACTGAAGAAAACTTAAAAAGGGTTGGAATCCTTTCTGATAGGGTTGGTTCAATTTGTAGATTTAGAAAATTTAGAAATGGTATCGCTGTCCCTCTATCTACTACTAGTGACAACGAAAATCTTGACTCTGATCAGGATGAAGGTATGAAATCTCAAATTAGGGCGCGCCCTAACCTTCCAATTTTACAGCCTATTCTTATTATATATCTTGTAACCTGTTATATGACTTAACATTTTTATTATTTTTTCTCTTGCAGATATGGCCCCCCAAATTCCACGCGGCTTTGGATCCAAAAAGAAAAATGACAAGGAAAAAGCAACTGACAAAGTGGGTTCTTCTGACACTAGGGCGCGCCCTAGTCAAATTCAGCATGAATCCAACCCAACAATTCCTACTTCCAGATCCTTGAAGAGGAGTACTGAAGGCCAAGACCCCCCTGTTGACAAGGGCAAGAAGCCAAGAACTGAGGGCGCGCCTTCGTACGCTGAGACCCTCATTGGTCCAGCTGCTGCATCTCTTGTTGATGACAAAGAGGTTGATCATCGGCAAAACATGAATGCTGATGATGAAACAAACTCTATGATCAAAGCCTCTGCTCAACTTCTAATTCAATCCCTAGGGCGCGCCCAAAGGATTCACAAAGAGAAGCTTTACATCAACAAACTCGAAGGGGAAAACAGAAAATATGCAAAGTTGATTGTGGAGTCTGACAACAAATGGAAGAGCAAGTGCGATTCTAAAGATGCTACTATCCAGGACCTCAAGAATGACTTGCAAGATGCTGCCAATCATCGCCAACTACTGGCCGACAAGAATGACAGGTTGGAGAAAGAAAACGAAGATTTAAAGGTGCAGCGGGACACCCTTGAGATCGAGAAGGCAGATTGCTGGAAAGATGAGAAGCAAGCCATGGAAGATAAAAATTTCCAAGCTGGGTTTGATTTCTACCTTCTTGGTTTTCTTGCAAATGACCCAGATTACAACTGGGAAGAAAGGTTTGGTCCAGAAAGTGCTGAGGACATCAAACAATTTAAAATACTGCACGCGGATGCCATCTTGGCAAAGAGGATCGAGCTGGGATTGGATAAAGATCCACAGGGCGCGCCCTCAACTGAAGAGGCTCCCCTGCAATCTGAACGAATTGAAGATCCAGAGATCCAAACCATCGATCCTTCCAAACAAAACTCTGTTCCTGAAATGATCTCTCCTCTCACTGTTGTTCCCCCTGGTGATGCTAAGGACGCGCCTCCTTCTCCCCCCAAGGACGCGTCCTAAAATTTACCTTCAAGTTTATCCGAATTTATTCTAACTTTCAAGGCGCGGGTCCTTTGTAAAACCCTGCAAGTTGTAACTTAACTTTTGAACTTTATTTGCACCGTTAATGACCTTAATGTTAATTGCCAAATTACTTTTGCCGTAAAACAGCTATAGGGCGCGCCCTAACACATAGGGGGCAACCTTCGTAAAATTTTCTTTATTACTTGTTAAAACACATCTTCAAAAATTTTCAGATAATTCTTCTGTGCAAACATCATATGATGTGAAAAGTTGTTAGCTAAAATACTTGTAAACTCTTCAGTATAAATACAGGGCGCGCCCTTTATTTGAGCGCGGCCTCTTGTGTTTTATCAGCCAATATTCTTCCAACTCTTGAAAACGTTAAAACACTTAGAATAAAAAATCTTCATTCATATTGAGGGCGCGCCCTAAGGCATTACCCTTTTTCCAATATTCCTTTTACTTGTCAATTATTGCTTGGATTTAGACAAAATTTCACAGGGCGCGCCCTAAGGCATAGAGCACGACCTCTTGTAAGAATCTTCAAAAAAAACTTGAAAAACTGTCTTGATAAACTTTATTAATCCTCAAATAAACTCAAATCTCAACAGAACAGGGGAAGGTATACATGAACTACCCCCCGAGCTAAGGAGAATAAACTTCAAAAAAGCGTAGAATAAAAACAGCAAGTCTCGACTAGAACTAAAGAAGGCGTACGTGTACTACCCCCTTAGACTAGGAGAAGATTTATTTATGCTAGTCTATAACTTAAATATAAGCCTTCATACAATAGGGGGTCAAAGCCGCACCCTACTGATAATATTTCCTCAGATGCTCTGCATTCCATGCCCTTGGGATTGTGTTGCCATCCAAGTCTTCTAGATGATAAGTCCCTTCCCAGATGATAGACTTGATCTTGTAAGGTCCTTCCCAGTTAGGACCAAAGACTCCATGCGCTGCTACCCTTGTATTTGGCATAACTTTCCGCAGAACTAGATCACCCACCTTAAAAGGTTGAGCCTTCACCTTCTTGTTATAATACCGTGCAGCCCTCTGCTGATAAGTTGCCAATCTCAACTGCGAATTAGCCCTCATTTCTTCTAGGAGATCAAGATTTAATCTTTGATTAACCATATTTGATTTTTCATCATAAAAATCTCTTCGGAATGACCCTGCTCCAATCTCCACTGGCACCATTGCTTCACATCCATAAGACAATATGAAAGGAGATTCTCCAGTTGTGGTTCTTGGAGTCGTGTTATATGACCATAAGACCATGGGAAGTTCTTCAGGCCAATTCCCTTTGCTTTCTTCCAACTTCGTCTTCAAGGTGTGCTTGATTACTTTGTTGACAGCCTCTGTCTGCCCATTGCTTTGAGGGTGATACACAGCTGCAAATTCCTTCTTTATCCCCAAATCATCACACAATTTTCTCAATTCCTTGCTATCAAACTGCTTTCCATTATCCGACACAAGTTTATACGGAATTCCAAACCTGCACACAATATAGTTGAAAACAAAATCTCGAATCTTTCTTGCTGTAATTGTGGCCAGAGGCATTGCCTCCGCCCACTTGGTAAAGTAATCCACAGCAACAACAGCATATTTCACTCCTCCTTTGGCTTTAGGGAGCTCTCCGATAAGATCTATTCCCCACATAGCAAATGGCCACGGACTCATCAAGGAAGTCAAAGTGGTAGCAGGGCTGGTAGAGTAATTGGCGAACCTTTGACACTTGTCACATGCCTTAACAAAGTCGTAAGCATCCTTCTTCAAGGTAGGCCAATAATATCCTTGCCTTAACACCTTCATTGCCAACGAACCACCCCCCGAGTGATTGCCGCATATACCTTCATGAATTTCCCTAAGAATGTAATTGCATTCATCTCCATCTATACACTTGAGAAGTGGTTGATTGAAACCCCTCTTATATAATATCCCATCATACTCCACGAATCTTGCTGCTTGATACTGAAGCCGCCTGGCCTCCAGCTTTTCACTTGGAAGTATACCTTCTCGGATATATTTTTGAATGGGAGTCATCCAAGTAATATTGGGAATAGATTCCACTTCCATGACTTCAACCTCCGGAATGCTAGGTACCTCCTGTACTTGCAGAGGTACTGTCCCCAATAGCATAGCGTCTTTCTGTGACCCCAACTTGGCTAACACATCTGCACTACAGTTCTCATCTCGTGGAATACACTCTACCCGTACTTCTCGGAACTTTTTGATCAATCGTTGAGCGCACCTCATGTAAAGCTCTGTCCTTGGACCTCTACACTGAAATCCACCTTTTACTTGTCCAACCACTAGTTCTGAATCACTTAACACAATGAGATTCACTACTTTCATCTCCAAAGCCATCTTTAGCCCATTAACCAAGGCTTCATACTCGGCATCATTATTGGTCGCCTGAAATTTGAAGTGAATAGCACTCATAAGTTGATTCCCTTCGGGGGTAAACAAGATTATTCCTGCTCCAGCCCCTCCATTGTTGACAGCTCCATCTACTTGTAACTTCCACCAAGGTTGAGGAACTTCTTCAAATGGGGTTGCCTTCTTAAGCAGAACTTCAGGCTCAATCAATACAATTGATTTTTCTTCATTTTCCGACTCGAATTCAAGAATGAAATCAGCTAAAGCTTGACCCTTTATAGCTGTCCTTGGAGTATATTCCAAATCAAATTGTCCCAGCTCAACTGCCCATTTTAACATTCGACCAGAGGTTTCCGGCTTGTGGAGAATTCCTCTCAATGGATATGCCGTACGAACTTCAATTTTGTGAGCCTGAAAATAAGGACGAAGCTTCCTTGACGCCAAAACTAAGGCATAAACCAACTTTTCCATGCTAGTATATCTGGTTTCCGCATCGAGCAAACGTTTACTCACATAGTAAACCGGAGACTGATGATCAACTTCTTCTCTTACTAATACCGCACTGATAGAATGTTCTGAAACTGCCAAGTATAAAATTAACGTCTCTCCTTCCACGGGCTTAGCTAAGAGAGGGGGATTTCCCAAATGCTCCTTTATTCTCTGAAAAGCTTCCTCACACTCAGATGTCCATGCAAAATCTTTGGCTGCCCCCTTTATCGCCTTGAAGAATTCTCTGCATTTATCCGACGATTTTGAAACGAAACGATTAAGGGCTGCTATCCTTCCCGTTAGACTCTGAACTTGCTTTACACTAGACGGAGATTTCATGTCAAGAAGAGCTTTTATTTTTGCTGGATTTGCCTCGATTCCACGATGATTAACAATAAATCCTAGAAACTTCCCGGATTATACCCCAAAGACGCATTTTTGAGGATTCAACTTCATCCTAAACTTCCTCAAAATCTCGAACATCTGTTCCAAATGCTTTACATGGTCTTCTGCTTTTAAGGATTTAACAAGCATATCATCCACGTATACCTCCATGGTTTTCCCTATCAAATCCTTAAACATCATGTTCACCAATCTTTGATAGGTTGCGCCAGCATTGATTAACCCGAAAGGCATTCCAATGTAACAATACAATCCTCGATCTGTAATAAAGGAAGTGTGCTCCTGATCCGGCTCATACATAGGAATCTGGTTGTAACCAGAGTAGGCATCCATGAAACTTAAAAGAGCATGTCCTGCCGTGGCATCTACCAACTGATCAATCCTCGGGAGTGGAAAGCTATCCTTCGGGCATGCCTTGTTCAGATCAGTGAAATCCACACAAGTTCGCCATTTCCCATTTGGTTTTTTCACAAGAACCGGATTAGCCAACCAATCTGGATAATATGACTCCTTGATTAGCCCAACATCTAGAAGTCTATCCACCTCTTCTTTTAAGGCTACGGCTCTCTCTCCACTTACTGGCCGGCGTTTCTGGCGAATTCCCTTCTTGGTGGGATCTATATTCAGACGGTGACACATAACCCTCGGATCGATCCCAACCATATCAGCATGACTCCAAGCAAAAACATCCAGATTGTTTAAAAGGAAATTAGTGAGCATGCCTCTTAACTTGGAGTTCAACTGCGATCCAATCTTCAGAACCTTAGTTGGATCCCTCTCATCCACCAAAATAGAAATTGTATCCTCTGCAGGACCAGTCTTTTCCACTGGTTGCGGTGTCCTTGGGTCAAGGTCGAAATCAAAACTTCGAGGATCTTCAACCGGTGCTACGTCTTTGGAGGGCACGTCCTCTTTAAGAGGGAAGTCTTCCTCAACAAGGGTATGCACCAAACCTTCAAGCAACATTCGTCTCCCTTCAACCTGCTCACCCTGGAGATCAAACGAGATTACTTCTTCTGCATCTTCCTCTATTTCCTCCAAAATTCCTTCTTGAAGCTCATCAAGAACCGAAGTATCATCCTCGGGGCGCGCCCTGTATAGCGGTTCTTCCTCTTCAGGTTCCTGGACAAGATAATGGGCTTTCACCTCTTCTGGGACAACACTCATGACTCCGGAACCACTCTCACGCAGGGCGCGCCCTCCATCCTGCTGCCTTCTAAACCCTTTAATCGCCTTATGGTAGCAATCTCTGGAGTCGTGCTGAGAGCCCCGTACAGTTCCCACACCATTTGGCGTAGGAAATTTCATCGCAAGATGATAGATGGAGGTCACAACTTTCATTTCCTTCAACAGGGGTCGTCCTACTAGAGCATTATGTGAGGAATCCACATTCAAAATCATGAAATCCATCATTTGCGTCACAGAAAGGTTTCCTTCCCCAAGAGTTACCGATAATTTAATAGCTCCCATAACTTTTACCGATTCTCCTGAAAAACCATAGATCCATCCGTTGTCTTGAATCATGTCTTTGTCTAAGAGTCCCAGCTTCTTATAAGTACTGTAGTAGAGTATGTTCACCGAGCTTCCATTGTCCACGAAAACCCGATGGACATTCTTCGAACCAATCTGAATTGCTACTACCAGAGCATCATTATGAGGATGGTGTACCCATCTAGCTTCTTCTTCAGTGAAAGTAATGTCAGCACATTCTCCCTTGAACAATTTAGGTGGCCTCAATTCCAAACTATTCACATTTGTGAGAGGTCGATACCTCGCTTCCCTGGAATACCTCTCCATAGCGTGATTGCTATCTCCCCCTAAATGGTGTCCTCCAAAGATGGTGTGAATACTTCCTTCTTTGACGAATTTCTTTTCTTCTAACTTACCTTCTCCGTGGAGGGCGCGCCCTCCGTCTCTCCTGTCGGGATTCTCCCTATGCTTCTTCACCTCCCTAACAATCCATTCCGTCAGGTATCCTTCCTTAATCAAATCTTCAATCTCTTCCCTGAGTTGACGACATTCATGTGTGTTATGCCCTGCGGATTCATGGAATTCACAATACTTTTTCTTATCCTTGCTCTTCCAGGAAGTCAATGGTTCCGGCTTTCTGAAGAACCCTTTGTTCTTATTCACCTCAAAGATATGTTCAATAGAAGCTGCTAAAGGAGTATAGTTACCCGGCCTTTGATCGTAAGCGTATGTATCAGGTGGACCCCAACTCCTTCCAGTTTCAGTTAGATTTATCCGGTTCGCACCAGTTGCTATACGACGGGTAGGACTGGGAGACCTATCCTTCCTTTTACCAATCTTTGCCTTGGAACCATTCTGACTGTCAGTTTTTCGGTTGTCTGCCAAGGATTGTTCCACAATTTTGAAAGACTCAGCTTGTGCAAACACATCAGCCAACGTAGGTGGATCACGTCCTTGAAGATGTTTCCAGAAATCTGTTCCCACCGACAATCCAGCAATTAAGAAACTCTTGAGTGTTTCATCTGTCGCTCCTCTCACCATAGTGGATTCCGAGTTGAATCTCTTGAAATAGGATTGCAAACTCTCTCCTTCTCTTTGTTTGATGTTGGCCAAGGTCGTGACCGGAGGAGCATATTTTACCGCAGCCTGGAACTTAGTCAAGAATAAGTTCCTCATCACCTGCCATGATGTAATTATCCCCGGACCAAGCTTCTGAAACCATTGCTGAGCACTCTCCCTGAAAGTTGCCGCCAACAATCGACACCTAGCCAGTTCTGTAACTTGATAGACATCCATCTCAATATCGAAACGTCCAAGGAATTCCACAGGGTCTGCATTTCCATGAAATCGCAAATCATTAGTCATCGATCTATACCCAGCAGGGAGCTGCGCCTCTCTAACCTCAGTTGAGAAGGGAGAAGATGTTGGAGCAGTTGCAGATATTCTTCCTCCGTCTAGGTGAGCAAGGAGTTTCTTTAAGTCATCCACATTAAATGTTCCCACTCCAGGAATATTCTGGATATTTGGTTGTTCCACAGTCTGAGTACCCCCCGGGGGCGGAGGTGGCGGTGGAGCCGCCGTCTGAACACCTCCTTGAATTTCAACTTGTGGTTGAGTCACAACCTCTTGAGTTTGAATTTGATGACCCTCGGGATTTCCATGAGGTTGTGGATTCCCTTGAGAACCTCTCTGATACTGTTCTCCCGAGCGAGAGTGCGTCCTTGACCTGGACTCACTGGAAGTACTTGAGGGAATTTGATGGATGCGGGGGGTTCTCCCCCCTGAGGGCGCGCCCTGATTACGGGGGCGCCTGTTTCCCTGGTGCCAATCCATTCTTCTGTCACCGTTATCACGGTTTCTTCTTTCAGTATTATCACGATGAGGAGTTCGGTGGAATCCAAGGGGCCGCGACCTGTTTTGAACAGGGGGCACGCGCTGTGGATTATTATTTCGAGCAAGAGTTCTTTCATGTCCAAGGGGCCGCGACCTGTTGTCAGGGGGCACGCGCTGTGAATCATGGCTTTGAGGAAGGGCTCGCTCATGTCCAAGGGGCCGCGACCTGTTATCAGGGGGCACGCGCTGTGAATCATGGGGCCTCGACTCCATATATTTGTCTTTCTTCTGAAGCTCGAGGAGCACCATCCTTAAATCATCGTCATCAAGCCTTATTCCAAGGCGTTCTTTCAAGCTGGCAAAATCTCTCCTTTCTTTAGCGATTTGCTCTTCGTCCCTTTGAATCTCATGAGGAGTGCGCCCTGAACGGTGAGGATGAGGGCGCGCCCTCTCTTGAGGATTCACCAACCTGCGCTCAGAATTATTTTCACTAGGATATTCAATAATAGGATCAGAATAATCTAACCTTCGAGGAGTAACCAGCTGAAATCTCTTTTCATGACTTTCCTCCCCCCTTCGAGAATCTTCCACGGTCTGAGGGGATTTCCCCGATCGGTGATGATTTCGTGGGATACTCCGAGATTTTCTCCTTGATTCTTGCTCTTCCTCCACCGAACCCAATCTCGCCCCGAAACTATTTATGGCATCTTGCATAACATACAGCTGTTCCATTAATGCCGAATTACTGATGAGAACGGGCGGCTGTCCGCCGATGGCGGCCGGAGTTCCTTGATGTCGCGGAGGAGCAGCTATATTTTCCGGGACGTAAGCTTCATGTCGCGCTCGGTTATCTCCCAAGCTATCTTCAGAATCGTAACCATCTTCTCCTTGAGAACCTCTGCCCTGATTGTGAGACATCTTTTCCTCCTAAGATGTAGATCTTGATTGGCTCCCCTCCTTCTAGCGCCAATTTGTTGACGGAGGAATTTGGGAACAACAAAATTCGAGGTACGTCGCCGGAAACAAGATCTTAGACGGTGGTTTTTCTCCGAAAAAAGTGGTGGCATGTGATGGCTGTAGATAATTGGTGGCTGAGATTGATAGGGTTAGTGGCGGCTATTCAGAGCTCTCGACTTCCAACCCCTCAATCGGCCTACGTACCCCGGTATTTATAGGGGATCAAGCCAGACGTAGTTCTTGGAGAACAAGAAACCCAAATGGGCTTGGATAACGGACCAGCTTCCGGAATGTTCTACTATGAGGCCTAACCACAAAGGCCCAAGGCTCATCCAAGATCTCAAGACTTCACGGATAAGGAAACTTCCCCCGTCGAGGACTAGTCCTATCCGTTACCAGCTATTTCTTGATTTCAAGGATGCAGGTATAGCCGTGGTTTACCCCAAGTGCAGAACGCATCCCTGTCCCCCGAATGAGAAGCACCCACCAGATAGCAGGACAGGTGATCCAGAGCTTTTGGGTGCAAAGTGCAGGATTACTCCAAAGTTCCCCAATGAGAGCGCGCCCATTGGCTACAGGAACAGAGCTCCCAAAGCACACACCAGAAAGTCCCCATCTTTCCACCTTAGGGCGCACGGATGCCTCCCTTAGCGTCTAAGAAGGGTCCTTATATCCAGGCAAACCCCTGGAGGCCTTCTGCGACGGACATCCCCCTCCTGAGATACGACAGGAGGGAATTCTTCAACTTATGGAATTCAAGCTTGAATGGAATCCACACTTGAATGGAATCCTAGGAGAGATTTCTTCAATGCCTTCTCAGAAAATTAACTTGAATAAATTTATCCCCATATTTCATATTTAGGGCGCGCCCTAACTATAAGAAAAGACAGGGCGCGGCCTAATTTCTCCAACTTGAGTCAAAATCCTAACTTATTCTAGAATTCCCCCAAATTGAACCCACATTTGGCCCGAATCCATCTTGAAAATACCCGAACCGAATTTTGGCTATAACAGTCGGCATGCACGTCCAAATTTCAATATATACTCCATCTTCTTGTTGATCATCACTTAACTCCTTCCTTCCAGATTATATATAATTTATGTATGGAAAATGATTCACAAGAATCGATCGTGATAATATGTAACATATCAATAAGTGAAATTTCCTATATCCATATCACAAATTCTAATCCACGTGCAAAGATAAATAATTACAATACACTATGTTATAACAATCGTATGTCATTGACCTAAATTGTTTACATAATTTTTCGTTAACAAAATTTTTGTAACTCAAATTGATTTTTGAAGGTTAATGAGAGATATATGTGTTGCAGAAATTTCGAAGATTTATTATCATAATAACGTTTTTGTGTAAAATGCCATCAAATCAAAAAAAGAAACTAAATGCAATCTAACAAGATCATACTGTTGTCCCAGCACCAGCAAATAAGTCTATGGTCAAGATACAAACTAACCACATAAACTTGACAACACAAACTAACCACATAAACTTGACAACACAAACTGAATCTAAGGTCAGTAAAATAGAATGTACACATTATAATGTTCCACGCTTGGATTTACACGTTCCATTCATTCACTCAACAGGCATATGCGTACATAGCACCAATTAAAGCCATGTAATTTATGTATGGCCTCAGAAAAGAAAGAGTCAAGTCACTTCTCTCACCTTGTGTTGTCCCTCTCTTGTATACAACTCTGCTTGGTTGTAAAATATATGTATCTATAATTGATGCCTCACTAAAAAACCATATACACTTTAATTCCAAGCCACACATCTAAGAACCTCTAGCTTCTTCCTCACTCAATTAAACATAATTGACTATGTAACCACTCAACAACAAAATGAAATGTGTTACATGATTGATAAATTTTCTTTTTGGGTTTGTTGCTGAAAAATAATCACGATTTTTGTATAAAAATTTCCGTACTTTTCAGATGTTTTCTTTAAACAACCACTTTAAATTTTCTTTAATTTGATTTGATTATAAAAACAACCATAAAGCTTAATTTTATCGAGGACTACGATAGTGAATTACTCAAACACAGGAATATCATGATATTTATAAAATGAAAAAAAGAGGGTATTCTTGTCATAACAATAAAAGTATAGGACAGCATCTCTTTGGAAATTGGACTGAAGTGCATGCAAACAACCACATGTTGTTAGTATGCATGCACACCGGAAGCCTCTATATAAACACACTCGGTGCATCTCTCCAATCGATTATCCTCCTCTTTGTAGTAAAGCCTCTATATAAACACACTAGGTACATCTACTCTATATAAATTAATATAGAAGGAAAAAGAATGTGTATAGGAAGAGTAGAAGAGAGAAAGGATGTGTGCTTGTCTGAGGAAGAATGCTTAAGAGAGGCCTGTGTATGCAAGGACAATCATGATCAAAGCTCTCGATTCTCAGCATCGTCATCGATAACTTGTGAGCTTTGCGATTCAGAAGCCTCTATATACTGTCAAGCTGATGACGCGTTTCTCTGTGGAAAATGCGATGCAAGGGTTCATGCTGCTAATTTCCTAGCCCAGAGGCATATAAGATGCTTTCTCTGCACTAGTTGTCACGCTCTAACGAATCGCTATTTAATTGGAGTTTCTGTTCAAGTGCTACTTCCCACCATTGTTTGCAAAAAGGAGATTATCAGAAATCGCACTAATGATAAATTATATGTGGAATCCAACAACAGTAACCAACTCATCAGGCCTTTTTTGCTTCTGTGATTTTTATTTTTCTAGGTTATGTTGCAGAAATTGAAGTACTCTGACGTTCATGCCTCAGATAAGACTGGTACTGAAACAGGGGTATCATTTAGCCAAAAAAAAAAAAAGAGGAGTGTCAAATTCTTTTAAAGCCAACAGATACTTGGATTGAATTCATATTTATAGGCTTTCTTTTTTATTTGAAACAATACTTGTATTTAAGTTCATTGTAATGGTTCTTGTAATTTTTTTCATCTTTTTTGATGTTCCTGTTATCGGACATACTGTCCACTGTTCAGTATCGAGTAAAGGTTAACTTATATATGAATAAGTAATACAGAAAATATTTTCTGGTGAAGATCAATTATTAAAATTTGTATCGAGTCTCTCGGATAAAGGCGAGTATCTACCAGTTGGTACTGTTACAACTAAATTCGTCAAATTCTTGGTATGGAGATTGATATTTGTTGATAGATATTCGTCTGAAGATATAAAAAAAGCTTATCAATGAAAATGTAAATGATTTACCGTTATAACGGAAGCAAGAAAGATGATAAACGTAAAGAGAAAATATATGAAAAAGAGAAACTAGTTTATATTAATCTGATTTTGAGGATAATTTTCAGATTTTCAGATGTTCAGATGATTTTCAGATGCTTACATGCATTTCTTATTTATAGACACAATCTAAGGGGTTAGGTGTGGTAGGTGGTGTTACGTGTGATAGGTGGGTCGATTCCGACGACTACAATAAGTCAAATCCGGTGACTATAGTGGCGCCGACGGCGGCACAGTATTCAAGGCATTCACATTCTAACATTTACTGTATAAGATTAATGGACTCCTATTCAGAGTACATGATTATGATTTTCGTTAAGATGCCTACTTGCCATTTTCTAGGGATCAATTCGATCTACTTGTTTAGATGCCTACATATTTAATCAATGTGCTGTATTGCATGACAAGAGATTGTCACACAGTTTGCTTAAGCTTCTGATAAGAAAGAGCAATTTTTTCCTAATTTCATATGGAAAAAAGCTAGAGAAGAAGTATCCCACTAAGATATTAGGAAAATTCAGGTGTAAATTGTTCCATTGCCACTGTTTAAAAAATGTAACTTGCAAAACTATGAATAAAATTTGTTTGACATTGTAATCAGAATAAAGAAAGGAAAAAATTCTTTCAAATTTAAAGAACCTCAGTTTCTGGCCACCCAATTGAACAAATCCAATACTCTAGCACAGCCGAAAACAGCCAAAAAAAAAAAAAATGATCCCGCAAAACATCATCACTGCAGAAAGTAATATCGCTCTCCATATTTTTTGTAATTTATGATAAAATTGTGGAGGCACACTACATCAACTTGCCTGTCAAGGAGACTGCAATAACATTTAATTCTTGAACTTACAACAAGCTTATGCATAAATGATGCCAAGTGCTGAGAACCAACAAAACTATACTCTGCAATGTTGATTGCAGCGTTGCCGAGTGAAGCTTCTGAGTTCTGATATATAAACTAATATCATTTTAGAATAATTTTCCATGTTTTTTTTCCACTGTGTATATGATCGTGCTCTTATTTGTAGTGCCGAAATTGGGAGCTCTGTTGCAATGTCTTGAAACTTCTGTAGTTAAAACTCATGGGGTGTAGTTGCATCTCTAATATAAGAACCAATTATCAATAATCTCCACAGTCCTCAATGCTGGGAAGCAGAACTAACAGTCAATTCCAAAAAAAAAAAAAAAAAAAAAGAAGGTCTCTTTGTTGGGAAAGTTCACCACCAACTCCCCCGCAGTATTTTTGAAACTACGGCATAATCAAACAGGGAAGAATTAGTGAGCATACCTAAAAGAAGAATCAATGTGGACGGAATAACAAGAAGATTCCGTCTATCAAGAAAAAATAGAGCATGATTCGAAACGAGAGAAACTAACTTTACGGGAACAATATTATATTCTTGTTCCAAGAGGGTCATAGTCATATGCTTCACCGGTCTTCACAAATCTCCCTTTCACACGCTTTCTGGTATCAGCTCTAGCTTTACGGGAAGCATACCTTATTTGTTTACCAAACCTGCAGCGTAAACACAATAATTTTTTTCTTAAAAACCTTAGTGAGGTAAGGAAATAGAAGCCTCGAATATTAATAAACATTTAAGCTTTTAGATATGTTCATATTACATTGTTGGTAATACCATTATTCAATTAAAAGTGGAATTTTGGTCTGGAGAAGATCAGTTTCGGCTATAAGATAGACAAAGCACATGGAGTACTTGCAGAAAGTTATATAAATTGTTATATATATAGAAAGGGGATAAAAACATACATTCGTGTTTTCTTCTTTGCATTGTATCTCATTTTAGCTTTGTCCCTGGCCTGTGGAAAACTGGTATCCAGACCCGACTGCCATGGCGAATCACCAGCCAGAAACACTGACGATAAACCACAGTCTTGGTAATCAGCAGCACTACTCTCTCCTGTGATAGTTGTTAGTGAGGGGGGTCCGGGGGTGAAGGGCATGCCAATATCTTCATTGCAGCTAGAATTTATAATCATATTGCTGGCACTACCACTAATAGCCTGCAAGAGACTAGTTGATCCGATTACTTGAGGGGATTGAAAAGTTATGCAGTCTTGTTGGGGTGGTGATGCTGCCTGCAACAATGTACAAGAGATTCGTTAAGTCGTTAAAAGAGGAATTCAAAAATTGAGTGTAATCTTGGGAATACTTGACCTTTCTCGAACTTATTTGTTTCTTTGAAAGAGAGAGTGTGCATGAAAGGTTATAAATGGATCAGCAGTTTGAATTTCTTGTAGTTTGGTTTTCCTTGTAAAAGAATGAAAAAAAAAAAGGAACACCAAATGTATTGGACAGACAGAGACATAAGGTCTTTATATATGTACTCTGAAGATTAGGAAGGAAGAGAACCTCTAGACTCTTTTCTATCTGGTTATTCGACTCTGTAACAGGTAGAGGTTTTTCCAGAACTAAGCAGTCGAGTCCTCCATTGTCATGCTGGTTTTTAGATTCTTCTTGTGTGCAGCCTACCATCTCATAACCACAATTAAAATTCAGTGCCACGTCCAGATCAACGCCTTTACAAATATCATCACCTTCACTAAGTATGATATCCTTCAAACTGGGACAGATCTGCAAATACTCCAACAATAAACCATAGAGCATGAGAAATTTTAAACTATTAAACAGATGTATGATATTTACCTTGGGCAAGTTTGATCCTTTCTCAGGAGGAAAGAAGGATGGCTGATCAATAACACTTGGATAAGGCAGTTCAAGCAATGAAGGCCAAATGTTGGAGAATTCATCAATTGAAGGACATCCAATATAAGAATTCAATTTCTGAATCCTATGACCTGGCCCTGAACAACCATTCCATTCACAGACATGACACGGTAAGATCTTTTCATCCATGCATCTTACAACAGCAGGCTGAGAATTGCATTTTTCACAAATTAATGTCCGTCGTGATAAAGTATTTGCAGAATGCACACATTTATCGCAATGCAAGCATAACTTAGCTGAGTCTGATTCACAATATACCATTGGTCCCACTACACCACAATAATCACATAAAAGCTCCATCCTTTTTTCTTTATTTCTAGTTATTAATCGATCGTCAGAAAATTTTAAAACTCAATCTACCATTATTTTTTCCCTAACCAGATGAAATCATTTTAAACTTTTAGGACGGGAATTCGGCTCATGGACTTACTTATCCTTGATTAAATCCAAAACAAACCATTTTCGTATCAGTATGAACCTGAAAGTGCAACAAAAAAAATATACTTCATCACCAGTGTCTGTACAAGGAGCCCGAATTCCCGCTTAATATTGAAGAACGGTGAATTAAACAAAACAGAGTGAAATTTAAGGAAAAAGAAACCACATATTTGTAGCTAGCATCTGAACTATTCCTGTAATATTTTGTTTGCTGGTCATTCAGAAGAGGAGATAGTGAAAACGCTTATAGATCAGTTACAGAGTGGCTACAACAAGGAAGAAACTAAAACACTGTTATGGCAAGTGCATGTATGTTTTAAGTGTGACTTGTGTGATACCTACAACTACAATACGTGGAGCTCTCTCGATGTGTATATATAGGTAACTGAGGTTGTTGCATGTGGCGAAATAACGGCGTAAATAAAGAAGTGTTTATGTTAAGTAATTAAGAAATAATGATGATTTAGCAATTGAGTTAGCGAACAAAATTGTGATTAAAATGGTGATAAGGGTTTGGCAAGATCTGGTATAGTCACCCGGGGTTACTTCCTTCTTACTCGCTCCCTCTGGTATGTAAGTTAGGAGATGGCATCATGATGCTTCATTATGTGACATGCGCCTTTTGTTAATACCAAAATCCATTTGCTAATTGTTCAAAGATTTTTGCTCCAATGCGACTCAGGTCTTGCTTAAAGGACTATTTTCTGTTACTTGGACAATGCAAAATAACAGAATACGTGCTCGACTTTCACCATAACTTATTTCTTATTATAAACATTACAAATTTTTTTACAAAAACTTGAATGAATGAATGCACTTTTGATCAAGTTTAAATATTGTAAATATATACAAGATTGTGTTCAGTTACAAATATAGAATTGAGAGTAACGATGCTCGATGTAGTAAAAGTGGAATTAATAAAAATTAAAAACATTGGTAGAATACTATCAATTACAATTACAAGTTCGCACTCAACTAAACAATTTGAGTTCGAGCTTGAGTTTGATCGAACCTTATATGTTAATTTTGAAGTTTGGCTCATGAAAAAATTCGATATGTTTGAACTTAGTTCGGAAAATTGAATTGATTTAACTAAATATCGACAAAAATTCAAATATGAACGGTTTTGCTTAGGTTCGACTCTATAAAATATATAAGTTAATTATATAAAAAAATTGACAATGCTTGATTGTTCATAGATTTTTGCTCCAATGCGACTCAGGTCATAAACGCTATTTTGTGTTACATGGACAATGCAAAATAGTGCTCGACTTTCACCATAACTTTTTTTTTTTTGGAAAGTAATTCCATTAATCAAAAGGAATAATCAGACAAGATATACTCCAACACACAGGAAGGAGGAGAGTACAGATTGTTCATTGTTCCTAACACACAAGGAAGCCTAGCAATATTGTGAGTTACCTTATTTGCATGTCTACGAACATATTGAACTTTCAAATCGCTACGTTGTCGAAGAATGGTCCTACAATCGTCAAAGATGGTACCAACTTCAGATACATACGTAGTGTTCCTAAGAAAAACATTCACCACTGTCAACGAGTCACTTTCCACTGTTACCTGCCTTAACCCCAACTCCACTATCCACCTTAATGCTTCATACACTACAGCTTCTGCCTCCAACACCGACACTGCCTCACCAAAACTTCTAATCATCCCCTGCTTAAACTCACCTTTTTCATCCCTAAGTACCATTCCAATCCTGAAGTCTGGAGCACCCACATGAATTGCTGCATCTACGTTCACTTTGTGCCATCCCGAAATGGGGGGTTGCCATTTAGCATCATTCCTATCTGCAGTGTTCTTAGCTCTTGACATGTCAGTCTGAGTTCTTTTTTGTGCTGCCTGCCATTCTGTTACTACTTTCGAGCTTGTCTCCATAGCTACTAATGGTGGAACTAACTTATTTTCCCAAACTCGTTTATTCCTAGCCCACCATATACCCCATAATATCTTGACCAGTTTTAATAATCTCCCATCAGTTTCAGTACCCAGCTTCTCTAGCACCCAAGTCGACATAATTTCAACATCTGTAGTATCAAAGTCTCGCCCCAAGCAATCCCAGCAGCTACTAGCATACTGACACTCCACAAAAACATGACGTACGTGCTCAATATCAACATTACACATTGGACAGAGGATTGTAGTCTGTACACCCTTACCTCGAAGAAGGTTTCTTACCGGTATATTATTTTTGCACACACGCCATAAAAAGTACTTCATCTTATGAGGTATTGGCAGATTCCATAACTTCTTCCAACCTTTTGAACTCATCTCTGTTTCCTGACTAAAGTTCCTCCCATACCAGTAGTGATACCCCGACTTAGCTGTGTAAATCCCATCCACTGTGTGCATCCAAGCTGCTCCATCTCGAACTTGATTCTGTGGTATCCTTATATTGAGAATGCATCTAACATCAATTTCATGAAAGGTTTGTTGTATTTTTGCCACGTCCCATTGTTTAATGTCTGGACGGATATACTCCTTCACCTTATCATGCCTATTATTGTTGACATGGTGCTCCTCAACCCACAAATCCACTTTCCCGCTCAACCACTGATCAGAGAACACATTTATACTTTCACCATCCCCCACTATCCACTTAAACCCTTTACCCATCTCATCTTTAGCTTCACAGATACCTGTCCAGATAAAGCTTGCATCTTGACCTTTTTTAGCTTGCAATACATGTTCATTCGGGAAATAACGGGCTTTAAAAATCCGAGCTACCAACGAACCTGGATTACGCAAGAAATTCCAGACATGCTTCCCTAATAATTCAAGATTGAAACCATATAAGTTCCTAAAACCCAGTCCACCTCTCCCTTTTGATGCACACATTCTTTCCCAAACAAGCCAGCGAATACCCTTCCGATTCAAATTTGACTTCCACCAATAGCCATTCATAATTCTTTCAATCTCCTATGAAAGTGATTTTGGAATTAAAAAGCATGACATGCAATAAGATGATATTGTTTGGGCTACATTTCTTATCATGACAACCTTGCCAGCTCTCGACAGATTGCTATTATTCCACCCTTGAACTCGTTTCCAGACTCTCTCTTTAACAAAACTAAACACCTTCCTCTTTGAACACCCAATAAGTGATGGTAACCCCAAATAAGTACTTTCCTTCAAATAATTATAAACCCCTAAAGTATTAGAAATCTCACGTTGTTTATCCCTTCTGACATTAGAACTAAAGAAAATTCCAGATTTATTGAAGTTAACTGCTTCCCCTGATTGCAACTCATACTCCTTCAGAATGTTCTTAATAACTTGAGTTTCCTCCTTGTTTGCTTTAAAAAATAGAAAGCTATCATCCGCAAAGAGTAAATGTGTTACTGCAGGGGCAGACTCGCTAATGCAACAACCATGTAACTCATTATTACGAGCTGAGAGATTAATAGCATGGGACAAACCTTCGACACAAAGTAAGAAAAGATAGGGAGAGAGGGGATCTCCCTGCCTTGGTCCTCGACTCGGATATATAGGGCCAACATAAGAACCATTCACACAAACCATGTATTTGACTGTTTTGACACAAATTTTCATCCACCGTACCCACTTCTCACAAAATCCCATCGTTCTCATTCTATGCCAAAGATATTTCCAACTAACCCGATCATAAGCTTTACTTATGTCGAGCTTCAACGCCACCTCGCCATCTTGACACCCCTTCTTCCTCTTCATAAAATGAATCATTTCAAAAGCAATTAGGACGTTATCAGTGATACTCCTACCTGATACAAAAGCCGATTGGTTCTCCGAGATGGCAACAGGAAGAACACCTTTTAGTCGGTTTGCTAACACCTTTGCTAAGATTTTATATAGAACATTACAAAGGGCAATCGGGCGAACATCTGTTAACCTTTCCACCTTTTCTTTCTTTGGAATCAAAACCAAGTTCGTATTATTCAACTCTTCAGGAAAAGCATACTCTTCTAGCCAACTTTTGCAGCAATCAAAGATCTCCCTTCCTACTAACTTCCAAAAATGTTGAAAAAAAGCTGGGCTAAACCCGTCTGGCCCAGCTGCTTTCTCAGGATGCATCTGTTTAACCGCAGCTATAAATTCCTCGAAAGTTAGCTCTGTAATCAATTCCTGATTTTGTTCCATAGTGATCACAGGTGGCTCTATACTTACTGTAGGAATAGATACAGCATCATTCTCAGAAAAAATGCCTTGAAAGTACTCTTTTGCTAACGCACCCATTTGGTCTATATTGTCAATCTTCTCCTCATTATCTGTGATCAGGTATTCAATGTTGTTGAGTTTCTTTCTTTTTGTAGCTTGAGCATGAAAAAACTTCGTATTGGAATCTCCTTCTTTTAACCAAAATAATTTCGCCCTCTGCTTCCAGTATACCTTTTCATGAAGTAATAATTCATTTAGTTTCTCCCTTTCTTCACAATAAACCTTTATCCCATCTTCATCTTCTCGGTGCAAGTACTTAGCTACCTCCTCCTTTTGGTTACGTACTTTATCTCTAAACTTATGGAAGAAGCGTTTCCCCCATTTAGCCATATGAGATGACATTGATATCAGTTTAGGCAAAATACTCATAGTAGGTAAAGACTTCCAGATAGTTTCCATCTCCTCCTTAAAAGTTGGTTCCTTCAACCAAGAATTTTCGAAGCAAAATCTGAACTGCTTTCTTGACACTGTCGTATCAACCAACGTTAACTGTATAGGATCATGATCTGAGCTAGTGGTATGAATCACTTTAAGAGTGCATAAGGGAAACTTATGCCACCAATCATTAGTTGTGAAAGACCTGTCCAACCTTTCCCTAACCCAGTTTTTTTTTCCTTTACTTTTCTCCCACGTGAATTCACCTCCTATTAAATCCATCTCCACCAAATTGCAATCGTCCACTGCTAAACGAAAACCATCTAATAATGACTGAGGGTGAGGATGCACACCCTCCTTGTCAGTCACATAAAGGAGATCATTAAAATCGCCAAATACGCACCATGGAATTGTATCCTTCACTGCTAACTGCCTTAACAAATCCCACGACTCTTGTCTTCTTTCTCTCTCTGGCATACCATAGAAGCAAGTGAGTCTCCAAACTGGCTCATTCTTTTCCATAAAAATCACATCAATATGATTATTTCAGGAATCTGTAACCTCATACACTACTGTAGGCTTCCACATTACTGCTAAACCCCCTCCTTAACCCACTCTGTTAACTCTAAAACTCTTCAAAAAACCATACCTTACACAAAGCTCTTCTATTTTACTACTATCCACCTTTGTTTCAGATAAAAATAAAAAAGTAGGTTTAAGAGACGTTATAACATCTCCAAGAACTCGAACTGTACAAGGGTTCCCCAACCCCCTACAGTTCCAACTTAAGAGATTCATAATGGGCGGCTAGCTTGCTCAACAAGCTTAGCCAAATCTAGTTGAGATGATGCTGAACAATCCAATACAGAAAGAACAGCTTCATTATTTGTGTTACCTTTCTTAACAGCCTCTGAGTTCACTAAAGTATCGTCTGTATCCATTGTTATTTCAGGCCCACTTCTACGTCTCTTTCGATCATCTAGTTCCAGCCCATCTATTTCATTCTCCTCTGGCCCAAAACCAATTCTTAGCTGCCCCGATTTTTTCAAAAAACTCCCGCCTTTCTCCACTAAATGCTCAACAGAATAAATCTTATTACTTTCAATCATCCTAGAATCTTGCATGACAGTTACACTCTTACCCTTATCTCCATAATTTCCTCCCATGAAAGTCGGTTCGTTAGTGCCACGCCCAATTTTTGCCTCCCATTCAGCATCATTCTCATCCCTCAACCATTTCCTCCGATTCTGATTAGCCACCCTCCTCGGCGGTGCACGCAGCCCACCCCAATCTTTCTGAGGTTCATCCCCTCTATTATCCATGCTTCTTCTACAAAAACATTCTGTATGAGACATTAATCCACAAGAAAAGCAAAAATACCAAGACGTTCATACTTGCATTGAACCACGAACTCCATACCATTCTTCCTCTTAATTTTCTTCTTCCTCTTCAACGGGTTACGCACATCCAGCTTAATTTTGATTCTCATGTATTCCACCCAGATACTAGAATTATTCTTAGCATCGTACATCACAAACTCACCAAAGAAATCCCCCAACTGTTTTCCCACAGCTTCTAACATGAAACCTTTTGGTAAATCATGAATTTGTATCCACATCTCCATCGACCAAAGAGATACATTTAATGGTTCCTCACCAGATGGTATTTTACTAAGCACAAGCATTGCATTGTCAAAAGACCAAGGTCCCCCATTACACACCCATGCCAGATCCTCCCGATGATAAAACTGAAAGAAAAATATTCCAGGGACTATCTCCTTTATGTTAATCCCCATTGTTGGTTTCCAAACATCTGCTAATTTAGTAGTCATCACCCTGGTGTTAATATTTTTCTCTGTCAAAAACCTTCCCACCAGACATAACTCATACCTGTTCACCTATTCTTCCACCCCATCATCAAATGTAAAATCTTCGTTCTCCTCCTCCTCAATACTCAGCTCTGCTAACTGATCATCTATGTTCCTGTATCTTGCCATCCCGACCCTCTCACAATCTTGATAATAAGACTGAAGAGAAAAACAAAACTCTCACAGTCTTAATAGTTAGACTGAAGAGAAAACAAAACTCTTACTTAGAAGAGAAGATCAACGAATCTTCCTTCTAATTTATATAATTATATCCTTATTATATCCTATTATATAATAAGATGTTTTACAGTGAAGGAAGGAAAATCTATACAGATATGAGATACTCAAAAAATAACTTGACTTTCACCATAACTTATTTCATATTATAAAGGGCATGTTTGGTTAGACTTAAAATAATTTTTTATGGATTTATATTCGGGTAAAAATTTAATATTTTTATTTTTATTTTTTTATACAAGTATTTAATGTATGTTTGAGATTTCATAAGTTGCAAAAAAAAAAAGTTAACTCTTTTAGAAAAAAATAGAAATTTTTAACTTTGTCTCAAAATAAGTTGACTTATCTGAAAATAAGTTTTCCCAAACACCCCAAAACATTACAATTTTTTTTGATAAAAACTTGAATAAATGAATGCACTTTTGATCAAGTTTAAATATTGTAAATATATATTCACTCTGTCCCAAATCTTTTTTCTTATTTGACTTTTTTGTGTTTAAATTGATAAATTTTGACAAAATGTTACATATATAATATAAATAAAAATTATGATAAAACTTATATCGTTAGAAAGTATATTTAATATAGTTTAAGAAGTATTTTTCAGATTTTGTAAACTATTAAAGAATAATACGTAAATGTTGGTCAAAATTCGGTCAACTTGACCACAAAAAAATAAATGTGACAAAAAATTTGGGACAATACAAGATTGTGTTCAGTTACAAATATAGAAGTGAGAGTATTTTACAAAAAAAAATTATATATATATATATATATATAGAAGTGAGAGTAACGATGCTCGATGTAGTAAAAGGGGAATTAACTAAACTTAAAAACATTGCTTAGGATATAATCGAGTCGAGCAGAATACTAGCAATTACAAGTTCAAACTCGATTAAAAAGTTTGAAATTCGAGCTCGAGTTTGATCGAGCCTTATATGTTAAGCTTGAAGTTTGGCTCATGAAAAATTCGATATGTTTGAACTTAGTTTGGAAAATTGAATTGATTTAATCATATATCGACAAAAGAACGAATAAGAACGGTTTTGCTTAGGTTTGACTCTATAAAATATATAAGTTAATTATATAAAAAATTGAAATATATTTATAATATAATAAAAAAATTAAAATATTAGAAGTTCGACTAGGCTCACGATCCGAGTAATTTGAGTTCGAGCTTTGTTCGGTAAATTAAGTACTCGAATAGTTCGAGATTGAACATGAGCTCAGCTCGAATATTATTGAATCAAATTCGAATATTTTACGAGTCGAGCTAGATTAGCTTACGAACAATTTAAAAATGACCCATATTATTTATAAATTGGAGATTTGTAAAGTTGTGTAAGTTTAAGAAGTTTGTATTGGAACGTCACCCCGTATATGTAAGATCTTCGTCAATAGAACATAGAGCAAACAATGAAATATGAAATGTGTGGTATTGATTAGAAATACAGATAAAAGTTGCTAATAGTATGTATTATAGGGAGAAATTGGTATAACAATATTTTGGAGGTTGCTGGATTTACGGAGCTAAATTCGGATATAAAGCTAAGAAGATGAAGAACAAGGGTTAGGGTTTGTGTGTATAGATGTGGCTGAGCTTGATAGGTGTTTTCAGGGGTGAACTGTTTCTTATCCTTATCAAGGTGCCTACGTACCCTATTTATAGGGATCAAGCCATATGTAGTTCTTGGAGAAGAAGTTACCTAGACGGGCTAGGGTTTTAGAAGATAAGTCATGGCCCAAGCCCGCTCGTGTAGGGATGATGTGGCAATGAGTCATTAATTCTATCCATGATCCATGGCTTATAGAAGGAAACCGATGGTCTCGCATGGTTAGAATAGAGGTCTCTCAAGCGAGGTTAGAGAAGTGAAGTAGAGCCTAGCATGCGACCTCGAAGGGCCTGGCCATGCGAAGCAGTCCCAAATGCCCAATTACTCATATGACCGCGAGGGGCCTAGCTACGAGCCTTCTAGTAGAGAATGAGATAGCGATCTCGTTTAGCCTGTAGATGTGATAATAGCGTGAAGCGGTCCCTGGGAGGGAGTTGTCAACGAAGCGATCCCTTAGACCGAATCATGAGCGAGGTGGCCTTGTAGTTGTGACAGGCTGATTCCAATAGTGGGCTTTAGTGACCCAATTATCATCTTCTAGGCCCATAGCCAATTATGAACCGTTAATTTAGCTAATTAAATCATGATAATTATTATGCCAGATTTGGGCATTACAACTACCCCCCGAGTCCATGTTGTCATTGAAGATGCAATGTGGACTCAAAAAGAGGATGTATGAAATCGCGAGGCGAAGCCTTGGCCTTTTGTTAATATAGATATGACCGTTGGAGACGTCGCGACCCTAAGAATGTGAAGGGGTTTGACAGCTGTTGCGTCTCGAGATGTGTATTCAATCGGTTGAGATCTTGACACGTGTCCCATGACTTTCTCTCACTTGATGGCTATATAAACTCCTGTCACCATCATTTCCTTTTTCATTCTCACAAACACGTTGTCGAAGTGCTGTCAGTTTGCTCCTGGATCAAACGCAAGAATTCTTTCAGCTCAATTACAAGCGATCTCCAATTTCTTCCGATTTTTTCAACCTTTCTCCAGAAAAGTAAGTCTTCGTTCTTTCTTGATATTTACATTGTTCATATTCATCATAATTGCATGGTTAGGTAACTTTAATTGTATGCGATGCGATCCCATATGAATGCTATCACACACCTTCATTTTACTTTGAGATCCCGTCCTCGCTTAGGCAAAATAGCGATCCCTTAGCTTAGGTAGAATTACGATCCCCTATTCCGATTCGTGAGCGAAGTGAGGACACTTAGAGTTTTTCAACTCATTTATTCTTTTCTTCTCTTTATCCCTTTTTGCTTTCTGTAAGAGCACACACTTAATTGTTCACATTCTCTTTCAGATGTCGACAGATAGCTCAAAGACGCCTTCTCCTCTCCCAAACGTTCGAATTAGCAACGAGGCCGCTGCCAACATCACGAGAGCAGCGAGTACGAGCGAAAGCTCCTTTAAGTTATATTTCGACTCGCAGTGGTCGCATGAAGATTATACCAGAGAGGTGCCCTTAGATAAGTGGCAATCCAAGCATCTTGCGAGCTCACGAGACCGATCTTTGGATGTGCTTCCAGCTCAGGTCGAATCCCAAGCCAAGGTGACACCTCTTGAACAAGAAATTGAAATGTTAAAAAAGAAGGGAGAAGAATTCAGCTCAGAAGCAGCACGGATCCTTTCCAAACTACCTCCTCCTCAAACTATTTCTCCCATTCACATAAGTGACTCCCCAGTAGACTCATTAGGCGAGGCCTACTATGATATTGAGGGAGGTACCGACAACGAGGCCAACTCCGATAATGATGACTATGAGGAGCCGTCTTCAGATGACGGGGGTCTTGACGAGGTGTCAAGAGTCGTAAATTTTAAAGATTATGACTACGTCCCTGAGGTATCACCAGAACTCTATGTGCCGACCCCTCAACCAGAGTTAGAAGGGACCATATATGTTGGTGGGCCTCATCCTGAAGACATCGATTCTGGTTTGAAGGTAAAGCCGGGTGAACCTCGCATCCTTGCATGCCGAGACATGTCTTCAACTCTAACTGAGAAGACTATCAGAGAGGGGGTCGAGAAGTTCCGACCTGAAGGTAAAATTATCCTTCCCAAGAAAAAGATGCGATGTTATCGCTTTAATCATGAGGAAAATGGAGGTAGGGTACCAAGGATGGTCTTAACGGTCCCGCTCATGAAGATAGGTGTCTCCTCGCCCCTTCACCCATTCATAAAAGACATCTGCAAAACATACCATCTGGCTCTAATTCAAATCAGTACAAATGGCTACAGATCCATGATCGCTCTTTATATTCTCTATCACAAGCTTGGATATCCGCCCCTGGACGCGAGGACAATGGGCTATTTCCTTCAGCACAAGCGATGCGGGGCCAAAGATTTTGGATATGTTTACTTTTCTATATGGCCAGAGTTCAATAAGAAAAGCCTCCTTCCGGGGGGAATAAGTAATGCTGGATCGTGGAAGGAACCCTTTCTGTATATACATGACGTCCCTAGAGTCAAAACAAGCTTCAACTATCTCCCTAGTGAGTTATTTATCAAGACTGTACTTCTCCGTCTTCCTAAAAATTTTATCTAACACTTTCGACATCGCAGTTGGTCCAATTCGCACCGTTCTCAAAGGTGAAGAGAAAAAATGAGCTGATGAGGTGCTAACGAAATCAACCAAGGAAGAAAGGAATATCAAAACCCTGCTTACTTTAGACAATTTAATCGAATGCGAATTCCTCAAGGAGGGGGTAGGTTCCACTCCTGAAGCGGGGCCCTCAAATGCGAAGCGATCCTCGCGAAAGCGAAAACTACGAGAAGAGGCCTCGTCTTCTCATGTTGAAATAGTTAACGATGAGGGTACTCGATAGTGCTTCGACCCATAATTTTTTGCATATTGTACTATGATTTTCATTTTCATACATGCATAACTTGATGTTGCTTGTATTCACACTTATTTTACTGCATCCAGCAACTTACTGAACTGTCTTTTAACTTGTTTTTTATTTTCTTTGTACAGGCATGTCGAACCGAACTGGTCAAGTTCCTCCCTTTCTCCAGCCGGGTGCCTCCAAAAATTTAGCTTTGAAGGCGGCCTCTACACTAAAAGCCCCAATTCCCCAAAAAACAACAACTCAACAGAAAGTTATCAACGATCCGCCTCCTCAAACCAGCCTCGCTGAAGATCAAGTCCTAGACCTCGCTGAACAGAGCCCTCTCAAGTGAGCCAGAAAGGATGGGCAACCGGATGTGCTTTCCCAATTGCCTTCTGGGGTCACGGCCGCTACCCCTTCTCAGCATCTGTTCGCTGCGCTGGGAAATAACTACACTGAAGAAGCCGAGACTTCTAACTGGTGGAAGGCGACCCCAGAAGAGAATGCCAATGCTCTGACCAAGTGCCTCGCTGAAGCCTTTATTCGTCAAGCTGCGCATACCAAGCATTTCTTCCAGCTGGACAAAAAGAATAAGGTGCTTGAGTTCAAGAAGGTCGAGGACAAGCAATCCTTAGAGGAGACCTATAAAAAGAAACTCTCTCATGATACTGCCCAAATTCGTACAGATCTGAAAACTGCTCGCAGGGAGAGGAATGAATTTGAGAAATCTCTCAAGGAATTATAGAATTCCAGCAAGGAGGCTGTGAAGAAGAAAGATGAGGAGATCACGAAGCTAAAAAGTGATCTGGCTGCTGCACAGGCCTCGCTAGCAACTGCTGAGGAGAAATTCCTTGCCAAGGGCCAAGTCACTTTCATGAAGAAATTCATTCGCGCGCGGAGGATGCCGAGGAGGTACGGTTGGCAGAAGAAGCGAGGCTAGCAAATGAGGCCGCCGCTAATGCCAATCAAAATGAAACAGCTTCTTGAATCACTTTTGTAATGACAATTTGAATTCTTGAATTTGGGATGCAGGCTCCCTTTTAATGCCTCGAAAGTTGTAACAATATTTTTGCTGGTCAAGAATTCTGGGATCGCGTAGCGATCTGTTAACTTTTAATTTCATCTTTGCCTCATTCAATATCATTGCTTTTGTTTCCATTTCATTTAGCCTTGTAGAAGTGTTCTTTTTATTTAAATCTTCCATGTAGATTATCTTCGTTAGCATACTACATAAGTAACTTGTCTCACGGATCATTAAGATATAGATTGTGCTCGCAGATGCGAAGTGCTTTGAGTAGTTCAAACATGTGTTCCTTTGCTTAGATTCCTTTGATTGTTGCAAATAGTTTGAGATGCGCCACCTCGAGATCCCTAGATGCTAACTATTTTTTGATCTGAATCGATGTAGCTTTATATTGTTGTGCTGAGCTAAATCTTAAAATGTATATTCTAACAAACAAACAAGTGAAGTTTGAATGCAAAATAAAAAGTAATGAATATGAACGAACTCATGTATTGATAGTAGGGACGAGACCCTAAAATTGATAAGTAGTAGGGACGAGGCCCTAAAGTTGACAAATAGTAGTTGGGACGAGGCCCTAAAGTTGACAAATAGGGACGATGCCCAAGAATCATTACATCATAAAGAGGAGGTGTCTATATGATCACTACCCCCCAGTACTTTGAATGAATTTATTCATGCTAAGTAGTAGTAGAAAGAGACTACCAGTGGCGAGGCCTTTATTGATAGTATCTTCGCAAGTGTTCCGCATTCCAAGCTCGAGGTATGACCTTATCCTCCATGTCTGTGAGGTAATAGGTCCCTTCATTGATAACCGCATAAATTTTGTAGGGCCCTTCCCAATTAGCCCCAAAAACTCCATGAGTAGCGGCCTTGGTGTTAGGCATCACCCTCCTTAGTACCAAGTTTCCCACACGAAGGTGTGGCACGCAAACTTTTCCATTGTAATACCTTGCGGTCCTTCTTTGGTATGCTGCGAGCCTTAACTGGGCCTCGCTTCGCGTCTCCTCAATCATATCTAGATAGAGTCTGTGATTCACTTCATTTTCTTCGGGATCATAGTGCTCCCTTCTGAACGAGCCTGAACCTACTTCAACAGACACTATGGCCTCGCATCCATAGGTTAAAGAAAATGGGGTCTCCCCAGTGGTGGACCTTGGGGTCGTGTTGTAGGACCACTGTTAGGCCGAATACACAAATAATAATCAACTTTGTATGAGAGATTAACAAGTAAAAGCGTTTATGCACTTAAAAAACTTCTTGTATTTCAAACCCTCTTCGTGATGTAAAATATCACAAAGAGCTGCTAGGTTACAATAATGATAATTCGTTATCGATACCCTTCTAGGGTTAACCTATCTGTATTTATATAACATACAGCTACGATACAATCTCTAATTGATATTCCTAATAATCAGCTATACAATGATATCAATTACAGATTGTCACACGTCTCCTATGTCAACTCGATCTCTTTGATAGCTATCCAATCTTCAAAGATATCGCTTCCATAATTAATCTTTAATCACTGTTGAACAGTAGACGCGCTTCCTCCAGACAGAGTTTAACAAACTCTGTCGAGCTTCCAACTGTCAGAGTTTACACAAACTCTGACTGCTTCCAGCTAAACTCTGATAACTCCCTGTAACACTTAAACACTGATCAAAACACATCAATTATATTTAACAATCTCCCCCAACTTGTTCATTATCAAAAATGTACAAGTTAATGACAATAATTGATGATGTCAAAACAAATGATAAATACAGTGTTTATACAGATTCAGAGTTTAAGCTTAAAAACTATAGAGAATAAGAAAATTCTTACAGAACTTTAATCTCTAATCATTTCAAGATCTGGCATGGTTCTGAGATAATCAATCAGCAATCTTCTTTCTGCATTTTCAAGTTCAATCTTCATTGCTTCTTTGATTTCTCTGAGTTGAGGATCACTTTCATCTGTTTGATAAATAGCAGCCCTAAGATCATAAATCTTGTTTCTTCTCATTTCATTACCCAGTCTGATAAATCTGTCTTTTTCTGCCTGAGTATTGAAGTTAAGTACTGTGATTCCCAAATCAGTTTTTAACTTTGCAGTACCTTTCTTCATTTCAATGAGATTGCCTTGATAATCCCTGTACTTAGGAATGTATCTGCTGTTGTATTTCTGTCCTCTAATAGCCAGATTCTGAGTCATCTTCTGTCTTAGTACATTAGCAACAGATTGAGTCCTTCGACTATTCACCTTGAGAAGATATAGAACATACTCTAGTTCTTCCCAATATTTCAAGCCGATATCATCCTCACCAACTTTGAATACTGTCCCATCAGCCATGAAGTAAAGAAGAAAATCTTTGTCTAAACTCTTCTGATGAACCAACTGCACTGATTCCAGTCTATCCAGACTCTCTTGAGGTACACCACGACCTGGAACAGCCAGTGAAGAAGGATCTCTAGGACCAGTATATTGCCTTCTGTCTCTATGTGAGCCTAATCCAGCCTTATTATTTCCAATCTTACCAGATAAAGCTTTTCCATCAGAAATATTCATTGAGACTCCAGATAACACATCTGGATCATGAAGTGTTCCTTTACCAAAAACTGATTTCAACTGAGAAGATAGAGGTTTAAACACAACTTGTGTAGCAACAGAGGTTGTATCTTTCTTCTTTGAATCTTCTCCTTCCATAGCAATGCCTTTCAGCTTGTGTTTAGCTTCAGCTTCTGTTGATTTCTTAGATAAATGTGATCTTTGATCAGCATCAACATTTTCCTTGATCACAACGCCTTTAAGAACAGGCCTAGGAGCTTTTTCTTTTTGTACCTTATCAGACTTTAAAGCTTTAAGGTGTTCTTCATGTAAACTCTTTTCCTCAGCTTCAATGTCTTCAATCGTTACTCCTTCCTCATTCTCTTCAATGAACAACTTAGCAGCCAACTCTTCATCAGTTTGTGGATTTGAAAATAACAGTAAACTCTTGGTCCTTGAAGTTCCTTGAGTATCAGTATTTCTCCCAACAGACTGTGATTTGAATGACTTACTAGTTCTCAGAGTTTGAACCTCCTCAGCCTTTTTCTTTCCTTTGTCTTTGTTACTTGCCCCTCCATCTCCAGAACTATCCCTTCTGACAACTCTCTCCCCCTTTTTGACATCATCAGGCATAAGGATAGAAGTAATTAACTCCAGAGAGGTAGCAATAGAATCAATTTTAGCAGATAAATCAGACTGATTCTCTTCAACTTTACTCAGTCTGGCAAGGATATTGTCTTGAGCTTTAGAGAATTTTGTAGTCACTAGTTTTGAATGTGTTTCCATTTTCATCTCTCTAGCTACAACCTCATTTCGCAAAGAAGTGATTGCCAAATTAGTATCATCAAATCGTCTATCCAGAGTTTTAACTTGAACTATAGTTGCTTGCAAGCAAGAAAGAATCTCTGGATTAGAGATAGTATCAGCACTTTGCTTAACAAACTTAGCTGCTCTTCTTGATGAAAAAATACAATCTTCTTTGTACCATTCAGCAGCATTCTTGGCAAATTGTGCTCTCTCAACTTCATGAGAAGTACAAGGTTGAGAAAAAGGTGTATGTTTATCATCAGTTTGTACTGGTGCACTCAGAGAAGTATCAGAGTTTGCACTACTGTCACCTTCAGCTTCAACACTTGTAACTTTAACTGGTTCATCTTCAGCCATAGATTTAGCAATATCTTCTGTAGGCTTTTGAGGATTTTCTTCATGTTGCTCAGGCTCAGCAACAGGCATTGACTGAGAAGTTACTTTGGTTGCCTGATCAATTTCTTCACCTTCTTCAACAGTGTGGTGAGCATCAGATATTATCTCAGTATGAGATGCCACAGCTTCAGAAGGTACAGATGTAAGTTGATCAACTACACCAATATTAGAGATAGGATCAGATAATGGCATAAATGAATCAGGAACAGCATTTATTTGAGAAACACCATCTCTTGCATCCTCTTCTGCAGGCAGTTTATCCTCTGCAGGCATTACATCCTCTGCAGGTATTACATCCTCTGCAGGTATTGCATCTTTCTCAACCTCAACAGGAGGTTTTTGTTGTGAAACAACCTCTGGAGCTTCAATATCTTCATCCACAGAATCAGAGAATATCACTTTTCTTCGTTTTGCTAGAGGTACATTATCTGAATCCTCTTCACAAGGTGGTGACTTAGGCATGTTTGCTCGAGCTTTCAGTCTCTTCCCTTTTCTAGTGTAAACAGCTTCAGGAGATTTTCGTTTTGATTGCCTCTTTGTCTCTTCCGCCTGTCTTAGACTGGCATGTCGTTCAGCAAGTGCTTTCTTAACACCATGAGATCTAGACTTTGATTTTAATGGAGAATCAGAGTGTGAGTTTGAAGTGAATGAAGATTGCTTTGCAGGTGATTCAATGTTTGGTTCTGGTTGAGGTTCAGGATGTGGTTCAGGTTGTTGTTGTTCTTGTTCAGGTTCATCTTGTTGTGGTGCATCATGTTGTGGTTCCTGTTGGTCTTGTTGTGGTTCTTGTGGTTGATTTAGAAAATTTCGTAGAGCAAGAGGCATGACAAAAGCTGGGAGATTTTCTTTGCCAACATCCTTGTTAGTCATATCAGAGAATATACGCTTATTGACTCTAAAAGGATCAACTTTATCAGTTTCATCAATTACAAGACCAGGTACACATGCATTGAACAACATTTGACAGAAACGAGCATAGTAGACAGTGGTAGACTCTGACAATTTATCACCTAAGTTCATCAAAACATATCGACCAAAATCAAAATTAATACCATAGAGCAAAGAATACCCGATATGGAGACTATCCATTGGAATGGCATCCCAGTTTGTGACTTTCTTCTGGAATGTTCTTGTTATGCAATCAAAGAAGAAATTCCATTCCTTTCTTAGATTTGGTCGCTTTATACTGCCAAGCTTGTCAAGAGATTCCATGTAACCTATCTCTTGTAGCATGTCTCTCAGATAACTTTCATTAACCAGAGTATAAGAAGTATGTGTGTCAAAACCCATCGTATCTCGTACAGTCTGTGGAGTAATCACATGGTCTTGGTCTTCATAGGTGAAGATAATGGTAGGAGTTCCACTCTCTCCTCCATCCACATAAACTGAGTTCTGCCAGAATGAAGCAATTTGAGACGCAGAAAGAGTAGCAGGTCCAGTCAGAGCTTGTCCAATCTCTGAATCCCTCAAAAAGTTCTGCATGAGATGAAACGATTCTGGAACGCGTTCATGATAGAGTGGAGCTTCATAGTTATTAGGAACAAACCGTAAACCAAGAGCAGTGAATGCCATCTCTATTTAAGGCCTAGAGACTTGATCAGATTATTTCATTAAATCTTTAACCTTTCAGTCTCCCCTGTAAAATCACAAACCTTTCAAACCAAATACTCTTGAAAAACAATGGCTAACCTTACCATCAAAGAGAAAAACCTTCATCTTGTCGAACATAGAGACATCTTCAGCTATACTCGTGAAGAGTTTGAAGCGTTTGAGTGGGAAAGGCAGCTTGAGACGCTGTGGCTGCAAATGGATGCTGGTCTGGAAGAGCTCGAGAGAGAGAAACCTGCAAGGGTGATCGACATCGATGCTGCCCTCCAAGCAACATTGGCATGGCTCTCCTCGAAGGCATCCTCATCCACCACCACCAACCATTGTTAATGAATATGTCAGCAAAAATAACCTTATCCCTTCAACTTCCACCCAAATAAAGTGGCAAAGATGGGATCTGGGAATTTTTGCTAACAATGGAGTGGTGTGGACGGACCTTTTACTTTCCTGTTGAATAGATTAGCAGATAGAGAGAACAAAAATATGTAATATTTGCTTGTAATCTCTTTCTTATTATCAATGAAAATTTTGTTTTTCTAATCATATTCATTGTGTTCTACAACTGTTATTTGTGTTATATGAACTGTTCTTCAAGAAAATGCATCAAGAAGAGAATATGAAAACTAATTAAAGTAATCATATAAAGAACACATTCATGAACTATCCACTGATTAACAGTTGTCAAAAACCCTACTTACTCCAAGACTTTCAAATTGTCCAAGTGAAAATTTACCTTAGAGTGCAAATCACGAATCAACAGCGTTTGTCAATTCTCCAACTTTATCATCGAAACCCTTTCATAAATTGCACAGTTGTGAATATTTGTGTGTGTGAAGCAGAGTTTACTAAGTCAATTTTTAGAGCATCTAATTTTTCATAAAATCCATAAAGTAAATCAATAAACACTGGATGCACAAACTGTCATAGTAAACACTGACTGTATGATGAAAGCTAAACTCTGAAGTATTCGAACTTTATACAGTAATTTTTTATTTTATACCCTCTTTATATACACATTTTTTTTTCATTTTTTTTTTTTCATTTTTTTTTTTTTTTCATTCCAGTAATCAGAGGTTGGAACCAGTCACCAAAAATTCAAAAATTTTAGCCCTTATCATTTTGATAAGTTCCTGGGTCATCCTAGTATTTAACTAGTCACCAAAAATCAGAGAATTTTAGCACATATTATATACCAATAAGTTCCTGGGTCATCCTAGTATCCAACATAATCTCAAAGGAGTATAACAACCTATATACACTTTCTTTGGGGTATTGCAGTAAACATTTTATTTTATCAGAGTATAACTAACAGAGTTTAGAGTTCATCAACATCAGTAGTTCTTCATGAAAGGTAATGCACACAGTATTTATAGACTCAGAGTTTAGGACAAAATAAACTAAGAGATGCTATAAATATGAGCCAGTATCATGCTGTGTTAACTTTCTGCACAATCTAAGATTAGATCTCAATAACTCAGAAAGATTCATGATTAATTGCTGAGAATCATGCTTCATACATATTTCTTCATTGGTATTTTCATTCAGACAAAAATCAACTCAAAGTTCACAGAGTTTATCAAACTTATTAACAGTGTATGACATACAGACATGCTGACAGAGTTTAACAGAGTATGCATAACAGAGTTTAATCAACAAAGTTCACTTAGTATTTAACCAATCAGGAAATATGATTAATACATCACATAAGTAAAGTTTGAATCTAACCAACATTTCTAGTCAGAACCAGAGATCATTCCTAGTTCATTAACCAGCCTTGTAAATGTAACTTCACTCAATGGTTTAGTGAAGATATCTGCAAGCTGTTGTTCTGTAGAGACAAAATGTAGTTCAATATTTCCTTCTTCCACATGTTCTCTGATGAAGTGGTACCTTATGCTGATGTGCTTGGTCATTGAATGCTGTACTGGATTACCTGTCATAGCAATAGCACTTTGGTTATCACAGTAAATAGGTATATTACTGTACCTCAATCCATAATCCAGCAATTGATTCTTCATCCATAAGATCTGTGCACAACAGCTACCAGCTGCAATATACTCTGCTTCAGCTGTAGATGTGGAGATTGATTTCTGTTTCTTGCTGTACCAGGAAACAAGTCTATCACCAAGAAATTGACAACTTCCACTAGTGCTCTTTCTGTCTACCTTACAGCCTGCAAAGTCTGCATCAGAATATCCAAGTAGCTTAAAATCTGATTCTCTGGGGTACCACAGACCTAATGATATGGTGCCCTTGAGATACTTGAAGATTCTTTTCACAGCTGTCAGATGTGGCTCTCTAGGATCTGCCTGAAACCTTGCACAAAGACAGGTTGCATACATGATGTCAGGCCTACTAGCTGTCAAGTATAGAAGAGATCCTATCATGCCCCTGAAGTTTGTCATATCCACTGAAACTCCTGTGTCTTTGTCCAGTTTAGTTGCTGTTGCCATGGGAGTTGATGCAGATGAACAGTCAAGCATACCAAATTTCTTGAGAAGATTTCTGGTGTATTTTTCTTGATTAATGAAAATTCCATCTTCTGTTTGTTTCACCTGTAGGCCTAGAAAGTAACTAAGCTCTCCCATCATGCTCATTTGATATCTGGACTGCATGAGCTTGGCAAACTTCTTACAGAGTTTATCATTAGTAGACCCAAAGATGATGTCATCAACATAAATTTGAACTAAAAGAAGATCACTTCCTTGGTTGAAATAAAACAGAGTTTTGTCAATTGTACCTCTGTTGAATCCACTTTCTAGAAGAAACTGAGCAAGTGTCTCATACCATGCTCTTGGTGCCTGCTTAAGTCCATATAGTGCCTTATCTAGCCTATAGACATAATCTGGATATTTGGGGTCCACAAATCCTGGTGGTTGTTCAACAAACACTTCTTCTTCAAGCTTTCCATTTAGAAAAGCACTTTTCACATCCATCTGGAACACTTTGAATTTCTTGTGAGAGGCATATGCTAGAAAAATTCTGATTGCCTCCAATCTTGCTACTGGAGCAAATGTTTCATCATAATCTATTCCTTCCTGCTGTGAATAACCTTTTGCTACCAGTCTAGCCTTGTTCCTCGTGATAACACCTTCACTGTCAGTCTTGTTTCTGAAAACCCATTTAGTACCAACAATAGATCTGTTCTTTGGCCTTGGTACAAGGGTCCAAACTTCATTTCTTTCAAATTCATTTAACTCTTCCTGCATTGCTGTTATCCAGTCTGCATCTTGAAGAGCTTCTTCCACTTTCTTTGGTTCATTTTTAGACAAGAATGCATGAAATAGACATTCACTTGCAGTAGCACTTCTTGTCTTTACTTTTGCATCTGGATCACCAATTATCAAATCAGGTGTATGTGATTTAGTCCATTTCCTAGCAGAAGGCAAATGACTTCTATCAGCATGTGATCCTCCCCCTTGATCCATGCTCTCCTGATTCTGTTGTGATCTATTTTCGTTTTCTGAGACTCCCCCTGAACTTGACTGTCCAGAGTCAGAATTTGAATTTTCAGAGTTTGAAGCATCAGAGTTTGATCCAGATTTTTCAGTTGACTCAGTATCAGTGTTTAAGTCTTCATCTTGATCATGCTCCCCCTCAACTGGTTCTCCTCTTTGTTGTGACTGAGAAGTTTCTCCAGAATTTACCAGTAGAGGTTCAGAGTTTGTTTCAACAGAGTCTGTCAGAATTGTTTCATCAGAGTTTCCTTCATCAGAGTTTAAAACTTCATTTTCAAAGTTCAGTTGATCATATTCGTCTTTGTCTTCAAGTCCAGTTATCTTCTTATCATCAAAAGAAACATGTATTGATTCCATGATCACTTTAGTTCTCAGATTGTAAACTCTGAATGCCTTTGTTGACAGTGGATAGCCAACAAAAATTCCTTCATCTGCCTTTAACTCAAACTTGGTCAACTGTTCTGGATGAGTCTTCAAAACGAAACATTTGCACCCGAAAATATGAAAGTATTTCAGGTTAGGCTTCTTTTTCTTCACCATCTCATATGGTGTCTTTCCATGCTTATTGATCAGTGTTGCATTTTGAGTAAAACAAGCAGTTTGAACAGCTTCTGCCCAGAAATAAGTTGGCAATTTTGCTTCATCAAGCATAGTTCTGGCAGCTTCAATTAATGTTCTATTTTTCCTTTCAACTACACCATTTTGTTGTGGTGTACCAGGTGCTGAAAATTCTTGTTTCACTCCATTGTCCTTGCAGAATTCTTCCATTGTTGCATTTCTGAACTCAGTTCCATTATCACTTCTGATGATTCTCACTTTGTTGCTTGATCCTTTGTCCAGAAGCTTCACATGCTCCATCAGAGTTGATGCAGTTTCATCCTTCTTTGCTAGAAAATACACCCAGGTGAATCTAGTGTATTCATCAACAATGACTAAAGCATATTTCTTCCTTGCAATAGACATAACATTTACTGGACCAAATAGATCAACATGAAGAAGATGATGGGGATCAGTGATAGAAGATTCTGTTTTGCTCTTGAAAGATGACTTCCTTTGTTTAGCCTTCTGACATGAGTCACATAGGCCATCAACATTTAACAGGGTCTTTGGGAGTCCTCTTACAAGATCCTTTCTGATCAATTCATTGATGTTGTTCAAGTTCAAATGTGAGAGTTTCTTGTGCCACTTCCAACTCTCTTCACTAGACATTCTTGTAGACAGGCAAACAGCTTTTCCAACAGAGTCTATCAAAAGCTTGATTTCATAAATGTTGTTTTGCCTGTGACCAACTAGAACAACCTTTCCTGTAGATTTGCTGATAACTTCACAATATTCAGGTTGGAAATCTACATGATATCCCTTGTCACAGATTTGACTCACAGATAGCAAGTCATGCTTGAGTCCTGGGACATGAGCTACATTGTTGATGATGACATTTCCAAGATTGATATTGCCATATCCCAATGTTCTTCCTATATTGCCATCACCATAGGAAACTTTTGGGCCAGCCTTCTCCTCATATTCTGATAGCAGGGCTTTATTTCCAGTCATGTGTCCTGAACATCCACTGTCCACGACTAGGGTTGCCTCCCTGTTACCCTGCAATCACAAACAATTACTGAGGATTAGTTTTAAGGATCCAGACTTGCTTGGATCCTTTGGCATTCTTAACTTTGTTAGCTTTTGCAGCGGAATTAACATTATCAGAGTTTGAGCTAACAGTATCAGTGTTTACACTTGCAGTATCAACTTTAACCCATTTCAGATTGGGTTTCAGTTCATAGTAATTATGATAGATAGCGTGATATTTTCTGCAAGTATAGATGGAATGCCAAGTGCTTCCACAGTGTGTGCATAGAGTCTGTGGCTTAGTTCTAGCAAAATCCTTCTTTACCTCAGACTTTGTAGGTAAAGAATTTATATTTTTATTTTTCTTGCAGAAATTTGCAAGATGCTTAGTACTACCACAGTTATGACATGTCTTTCTTGGAGCATAACTAGAAAGCATTGGTTTATTTCCTGAAGTGATACCTACTTTTCCATTTCTGTTCTTGTTTGACACTTTCTTTTTCTCAACAGATTTTAACTCCTTCAGTTTATGTTTGAGTTGTTTATCTGTCATTGAACCAATATTAACCTGATTAACACTAGTTTTTACTGGTTTTCTTTTGACAGCTTCTTTTTCCTTCTCAGACAAAAATTTACTGGTTCCATGAACAAATTTAGTTCTGACTTTAACTTGATTTTGAAATCTAAGTTCATCTTCCTCATTATAACCTAGACCAACAGTGTCTGTTTGAAAAATCTGTTGAGTGTCCTTTCCAGAATTTGTCCAAGTCCTAATTTTCTTATTTGCTTCCTCCAACTCAGATTCTAGTTGTTTATATTTCTGAAGCAAAATCTGTTCTTTGCAAACAGCATCATCTCTCTCTTTCTGAACTTGTTGCATGTTTTCAAGTTTCTCTTCAACAAGTTTATTTCTCTCTTTAAGTTCAGAATTTTCAGCTTTTATCCTCTCATTTTCTAAAGTCTGATCCCTATAACTTATATGCAATGACTTAAGAAAAATTCTTAATTGAGCAATGTCATCAATATTATAAGCATAGGTAGTTGGAGGTACCTGATTTTCAGAGGATTCTGATTCAGTAGTAGCCATGAGAGCATAGTTCACTTCTTCATCAGAATCTGAAGTATCTGCCCAATCTCTGCCTTTAGTGTAGAGTACCTTTCCAGTTTTACCCTTCTTGCACTCAGGAGCATAGTGACCCATCTCCTTACACTTGTAGCATTGAATTTCAGACTTATCCTTCTTCCCTTTAGAATCTCTCTTATCAGACTTCCTGTAGCTTTTCCTGTCTTCATTTGAATCCCTAGAAAACCTTTTTCCTTTCTTGAAATTCTTGAAGCCCATTTTCTTGAAAGTTTTCACCATCAGCACAGCCATTTTTCTCATTTCTTCTTCATCATCCTCAGAGTCAGATGATTCAGAAGAGTTTGAATCATAATCAGAGTTTGGTGAATCACTTTCTGAGTGTATGACCAAAGCTTTTTCCTTCATTTTCCTTCTTGATGCCTCTTTCTTCTTAGGCTTCTCTTCAACATTAAGAGCAACAGACTTTCCTTTTCTACTTGATCTCCTGTTTCTCTGCTCCATTTCCAATTCATAAGTTTTGAGCAGTCCATAAATTTCATCAATCTCTGTTTCAGCAAGATCATAGTTGTCTCTAATAGTGGTTGTTTTCACATCCCACTTTTCAGGTAGAGAAAGAAGAAACTTGAGATTCGAGTCTTCTAGATCATATTCTTTGTTGACCAATGACAGATCATTAATCAGTTTACAGAATCTATCAAATGTTTCTGTCATGGTCTCTTCAGGTTTAGCCTCAAAATGCTCATACTCTTGTGTGAGTATGTTTCTCCTATTCTTCTTAATAGCTGCAGTTCCTTGACACCTGACTTCAAGTGCATCCCATATCTCTTTTGCAGTGGTGCAGTTAATGACTTTGTTAGACATGACATTGTCTAAGGCACTATGTAGTAAATGCCTAACTTTTGCATCCTTAGCAATTGATGATAGATCTTCAGGAGTCATGTCCTTCTTTTCCTTTGGAACCATTTTTGCTGCTTCACCAGCAACTGCAACAGATAGCTTTGTAGGATTGTGAGGGCCTTCATAAATCCTGTCAAGATATTCTGGATCTGTAGCCTCCAGAAACATAGTCATCTTGACCTTCCACATAGCATACTCTAATGGCCTCAGAATAGGAACCCTGATTGGTTCATAACGACTCACAGTAGTAGGAGCCTTTTCAGAAACAGTAGGTGTTGGTGGAGGAATTTCTGACATGATTATTGTTGTGTTTGGATCTTAACCTGTAATAAAGTAACAGATTGGCTCTGATACCACTTGTTAGGCCGAATACACAAATAATAATCAACTTTGTATGAGAGATTAACAAGTAAAAGCGTTTATGCACTTAAAAAACTTCTTGTATTTCAAACCCTCTTCGTGATGTAAAATATCACAAAGAGCTGCTAGGTTACAATAATGATAATTCGTTATCGATACCCTTCTAGGGTTAACCTATCTGTATTTATATAACATACAGCTACGATACAATCTCTAATTGATATTCCTAATAATCAGCTATACAATGATATCAATTACAGATTGTCACACGTCTCCTATGTCAACTCGATCTCTTTGATAGCTATCCAATCTTCAAAGATATCGCTTCCATAATTAATCTTTAATCACTGTTGAACAGTAGACGCGCTTCCTCCAGACAGAGTTTAACAAACTCTGTCGAGCTTCCAACTGTCAGAGTTTACACAAACTCTGACTGCTTCCAGCTAAACTCTGATAACTCCCTGTAACACTTAAACACTGATCAAAACACATCAATTATATTTAACAACCACAAAACCTTTGGTAACTCCTCGGGCCAATCACCCTTGATTTCTTCTAATTTGGCCTTTAGGGTATGTTTGATTATCTTGTTAATGGCCTCGGTTTGAGGATGGCTCACAGCAGAGAAACTTTTCTTGATCCCCAAATTTTCACAGAACTCCTTCATCTCCTTACTGTCAAATTGTTTCCCATTATCCGATATGAGATGATATGGGATTGCATAGCGACATACAATAGCTCTGTACACAAAATCCTTTAATTTTTTGGCCGTAATAGTAGTGAGGGGCTCAGCTTCGGCCCACTTGGTGAAGTAGTCTACGGCCATGACTGCATATTTGACTCCTCCCTTGGCTTTGGGGAGCTCCCTAATCAGATCAATACCCCACATAGCGAAGGGTCATGGGCTCGTGAGTGAAGTGAGGTGGGTGACTGGAGCATTACTGTAGTTGGAGATCCTTTGACAGGCATCGCACTTCTTTGAAAATTCAAATGCATCCCTTTTAAGTGTAGGCCAATAATACCCTTGACGAAGGATTTTCTGGGCTAGCGAACTACCCCCCGAGTGATTGCCACATATTCCTTCATGTACCTCTCTCAAAACATAGTTACACTCTTCACCATCTACGCATCACAAAAGCGGGGTGTTGAACCCTCTTCGATACAGGACCTTATCATAAATGACATAACGAGCAGCCTGATATTTGATCTTCCTCGCTTCTTTTTTGTCTTGTGGCAAAGCACCATTTTTCACATATTCCCATATTGGGGTCATCCAAGTCGATCCGGGGGTCGCTATTTCCATGATAAACTCCTCCGGTACGCTAGGCTTTGTCTGAATTTCCAGTGGAATAATTCCAAGTAAGATGGCCTCGCGACGCGACCCCAATTTTGCTAGAGCATCTGCCCCTTGATTCTTTTCCCTTCTGATATGAACCACTTTAAACTTGTTAAACTTTTTAAGCAATCTTTGTGCACATCGCAAATACAGCTCAATCTGCTCACCTCTAGCTTGCCACCCACTCCAGAGTTGATATGTTACCAGCATAAAATCACTGTAGGCTGTGAGGTTTTCCACTTTCATCTCCAATGCAAGTTTGAGACCAATAATGAGGGCTTCGTATTTTGCTGCATTATTGGAGGCTTCAAAGGCAAAGTGCACTGCACTTTTTATCTTACGACCCTCTGGAGTTACCAGCTCGATGCCAGCCCCGGCTCCTTCCTTGTTAGATGCCACATCTACGTATAGCTCCCACCACGAGGCTGAATTTTCTTTTTTGGCCTTGCTAGCTGTTATTTCTGGAGCTGCTATAATAGTTCAGTCATCTCCCTCGGATTGGGAAGGAAACTCCAAAATAAAATCTGCAAGTGCTTGCCCTTTTATAGGGCCACGAGGCTTGAACTCAATGTCAAATTGACTAAGCTCCACTGTCCATTTTAGTAGTCTCCCTGAAGATTCAGGCTTGTGCATTACTTGTCTCAGTGGGTAGGCTGAGCGAACCTCAATCTTGTGGGCCTGAAAATATGGCCTTAACTTTCGCGAGGCCAAAATCAAAGCATAAGCAAGCTTCTCCATGTTGGTGTAGCGAGTTTCTGCATTTAACATTCTTTTGCTAATGTAATACACTGGATACTGACTTTCCTCCTCACGTACCAGTACTGCACTAATCGCGTGCTCAGACACAGCGAGGTAGATGATGAGGACCTCGCCATTAAGAGGCTTCGAAAGAAGGGGTGGCGAGCCCAAATGCTCCTTTATCTTCTGGAAAGCCTCCTCGCACTGAGAGGTCCACTCAAAAATTTTTCTAACTTTCTTAATTGCCTTGAAGAACTCATGGCATTTGTCTGATGACTTTGAAACGAACCGATTAAGAGCTGCGATCCTTTCTGTTAAACTTTAAACTTCTTTCACGCTTCTTGGGGATCGCATGTCCATCAGAGCCTTTATTTTTGCAGGGTTCGCCTCGATTCCTCTGTGGTTGACAATGAATCCTAAGAACTTTCCAGATTCAACTCTAAACACGCACTTTTGGGGATTAAGCTTCATCCTATACTTTCTCAAGATATCGAACATTTCAGCTAGGTGAGCGATGTGGTCCCCAGCTTCCTTGGATTTTACCAGCATGTCATCCACATACACCTCCATTGTTTTTCCGATCTGCTTTTCGAACATCATATTAACCAGCCTTTGATAAGTTGCCCCAGCATTGAGGAGGCCGAAGGGCATCCCTATGTAACAATAGAGCCCTCTATCTGTGATGAGTGAGGTGTGTTCCTGATCAGGGCCATACATGGGTATTTGGTTGTACCCAGAATAAGCATCCATGAAAGAAAGAAGTGCATGCCCCGCTGTTGCATCAACTAATTTATCAATCCTAGGTAAAGGAAAACTATCCTTAGGACAATGTTTGTTAAGATCAGTGAAGTCTACACAGGTTCTCCATTTTCCATTCGGCTTTTTGATGAGGACAGGGTTCGCAAGTTAGTCAGGGTAGAATGATTCCCTAATGATCCCTACCTCGAGGAGTCTATCCACTTCTTCTTTGAGAGCCTCAGCTCATTCTCCACTTATGGGTCGTCTTTTCTGTCTAACTCCTTTCTTGTTTGGATCCAAGTTTAGCCTATGACACAATACACTAGGATCGATCCCAACCATATCTTCATGGGACCAGGCGAACACGTCGAGGTTGGCCTTCAAAAAAGTGACAAGCTTTTCCCTTAAGCCAGGATTGAGTTTCGACCCTATCTTCAACACCTTAGAAGGCAGGGATAGTATCTTCCGCTGCTCCTGGTCGCTCCACATGTTCGGGGATGCGAGGATCAAGGTCTAGATCGTACTCGCGAGCCCGGCTTGATTCTGCCTCGCAAGTATTACTTTTTTCACTTTGAGGTGGAGCGATCCCATCCTCTGGCATTCGGGCTGCACTCACATGTCCATACTCCTGAACAACAGTTGTCTCTTGTGTGATTCAATTTGGTAGCTCTGTTAGTGTGGAAGTTTCCTTGCGAACCCACTTTCCCTTTCGGGCTCACACTGCAGCTTGTTCAGGGCTCTCTTCATTATCACTGTCAGTAGCCTCTTCAACGATCCCTTCCTGGAGAATCATTATTGGCTGAGAAGTTTCCATCATCAAGGCCCCTGGTATTGGTTCTACTTGTATGCCTAAATTATCAAAATAACATTCAGGAAGCTCCTCAATAGATATTATATTGCACTCAGCAGAGTGTCGCAAAGCTGACTTGCGGACCCTGTCATCCTCCTCGCATTCCATCATGTCTACCCCAGATTTATTCCCCCTTTCAGCTATCTTGAGGGTCTTGTTATAACATTCACGGGACTCATATTGAATTCCTCTAACACACCCAACTCCTTGCGGGGTGGGAAATTTCATAGAAAGGTGATAGATGGAGGTGACCACCCGCATTTCTTTGAGAATAGGCCTTCCTACAATGGCATTATAGGCTGATGGCTGGTCCACCACCATAAAGTCCGCGGCCTGTGTGGTGATGCAGGGCTCGTCCCCTAAAGTGATTGGGAGCCTGATGTGGCCTTTTACATTAATTGAGGCTCCAGTGAACCCATAAAGATGTCCCACAGTAGGGATAAGGTCTCTGTCCACATACCCCATTTTTTGGTAGACCTCGTACGTCAAAATATTCACTGCACTCCCATTGTCGACCAGGACCCTGTAAACATTTTGCGATCCAATTCGAATTCACACAATGAGGGCATCAGAATGGGGATGGTGAACCCACTTTGCATCTTCTTCAGTAAACATAATGTTTGTATCCTCCCCCTTAAAGAGCTTCGGGGGTCGCTCCTGTAGGTGATGAACATTAGTGAGGGGTCGCTCTTTAGCCTCGCGAGCATACCTCTCTCTGGCCTTGTTGCTGTCTCCCCTGATATGGGGTCCTCCAATAATTACATGAATGCTTCCGCCTCGCGTTTCCCTTTCTTTGTGGGGCTCTTCATTTTGTCTAAGTGGTGGAACATCATTGTAACCAAGACCTGACTTCGCATTATGTTTCTTTACTTCACAAACTGCCCATTCTGTCAACTTTCCATCTCGAATTAATTGATCTACTTCCTGCTTGAGCTGCCAGCAATTCGTTGTATCATGCCCTGTTTGTTCATGGAAGGCACAATATTTGCTAGTGTCGGCAGTTCCTTTTGGACCCATTTGTGTAGGTCTCTTGAATACCCCCTTGTTCGCATTGACAGCATAGATGTGATCAATTGGGGCGACCAGAAGGATAAATTTGTCATCACTCCTTGCAGGGCGAGCTCGAGGAGGGGATCGCGTTCCCTTCTCTTTGGGCTAGGGCTTCGATCCCTTCTTCGCCTTGGTCTCCGAGAATCCTTCCTTTTCACTCCCCTACTTCTACTTCCACTGCTGCCCCTTTCATTATTCTTCTTGAGATCAGCAAGTGATTTTTCAACACGCTTGAAAGGCTCAGCGACCTTGTGCAACTCTGAAAGTGTGCTAGGGGTTTGCTCTTGCAGTTTCTTCCAGAATTCAGTCCATTCCTTCACTCCAGCAATAAGGAAATTTTTCACAGCCTCATTATTTGCACCTCGCACGCGAGGCACTTCAGCATTGAATCTCTTGAAATAGTCATGAAGAGTTTCTCCTTCCTTCTGTTTTATGTTCGCCAACGTAGATACCGGGGGTGCATAGAGCATTGAAGATTGGAACTGTTTGATAAAGATATCTACAAATTGTTCCCAGGAATCGATAATAATCAGTGCTCCTAGCTTCGAAAACCACTGCTGAGCACTTCCCCTTAGCGAGGCTGCGAACAACCTACACCTCGCAAGCTGCGACACCTAGTATACATCCATTTCATTGTTGAATCGAATAACGAACTCAGCTGGATCGGTATCTCCATTATACGTCATATCTGAATGATGCCCTCGAAACACTACAGGAAGTGGAGCAGTTTGAATTTCGTAGGTAAAGGGTGAAGAAGAGCCCATGGTACTAAAGATCCCTTTCTCATTGTTCATCGCATCCAAGGCCCTTTTCAATTCTTCCAGTTTATAGTCTCCCACTTTGGCCTCCTTGTCCCCCTCCTTTTTCTCTCCAGTACTTCCATGATGTGACTGAGTCTTTTTTGGGACGCTAGACTCCTCCTGGTCATTCCTGCGATCCTTCTTTTTTCGATCCTCTTCATGGTGTTGGGATCGTTCTCGATCTCGATGAGATGGGGGTCTGTCATTGCGACGATAGGACCGCTCACGCTCTTTGTGAGAGGGGGGTCTGTCATCGCGACGATATGACCGCTCGCGATCTCAATGAGGGCCCTTGCTTTTATTCTTAGATTCTTCATTCCGAGGTGCATTAATCTTTTCTAATTTGAGACGGAGGTCGTGTTCAGTTAGCTTCTTTCCGAGACGGTCAAAAACACTAACCGATCTCCCCTCAGATGAAGCGACCTTGTCATGAGATCCTCCTTTCTTCTCGAGCGAATACTCCTCCTCATTCCAATCAGGGTTCGTTTGATCTGTTAGAACATCCTCGAAATCATCAATAAGTTTCTTGACAGGGACTTTGCTTCCTTCCCCTTGATATGTTCGATCACCTGTCCTTGCATTCCTCTTCGATCCTCTAGAACTATAACGCTTCTCCACTTTTGCAATCCTATCATGTACAGCGGTCACTTGGTCACCGAGGCCTTTTAGAAAAGACATAACCTCGTTGGTCAACGCCACCTTCTGGACTGGGGGTGTTTGCTCCTCTTTGTACCCAGTCTTAGAGTTGTCCTTGGACACCTCGTCTTCTGAGGGGTCCCTCGTCAGGGAATCATCCCTGTTAACCCTATGCGACCCAGGAGTCTCTCCATCATTCTTCTTTTTGTGTGATTTAGTCATCGCTTCTCCCAATTCAATGACTATGCCCTCCTTCTAGTGCCAAATGTTATAGGGAGAAATTGGTATAACAATATTTTGGAGGTTGCTGGATTTACGGAGCTAAATACAGATATAAAGCTAAGAAGATGAAGAACAAGGGTTAGGGTTTGTGTGTATAGATGTGGCTGAGCTTGATAGGTGTTTTCAGGGGTGAACTGTTTCTCATCCTTATCAAGGTGCCTACGTACCATATTTATAAGGATCAAGCCATATGTAGTTCTTGGAGAAGAAGTTACCTAGACGGGCTAGGGTTTTAGAAGATAAGTCATGGCCCAAGCCCACTCGTGTAGGGCTGATGTGGCAATGAGTCATTAATTCTATCCATGATCCATGGCTTATAGGAGGAAACCGATGGTCTCGCATGGTTAGAATAGAGGTCTCTCAAGCGAGGTTAGAGAAGTGAAGTAGAGCCTAGCATACGACCTCGAGGGGCCTGGCCATGCGAAGCAGTCCCAAATGCCCAATTACTCATATGACCGCGAGGGGCCTAGCTACGAGCCTTCTAGTAGAGAATGAGATAGCGATCTCGTTTAGCCTGTAGATGTGATAATAGCGCGAAGCGGTCCTTGGGAGGGAGTTGTCAACGAAGCGATCCCTTAGACCGGATCATGAGCGAGGTGGCCTTGTAGTTGTGCCGGGCTGATTCCAATAGTGGACTTTAGTGACCCAATTATTATCTTCTAGGCCCATAGCCAATTATGAACAGTGATAAGTGGATTTTATATCCATTGGGAATGCCTCCGTTTGGCTTAAATTGATTGTTTTGGACTCAAGTTGTTGTAGTTTTGATGTGTTTTGCTGAGTTGTGCAGATTTACGAGAATGTTGATTAAAGTTGATGCTTTTATTGTTCTTGGAGAATTAATTAATTAAAATTCGGATTTTTGAGAAGGGCTGCGCAGCTTATACTGTTTGGGCCATATCTGGAGTTCTAGAAGTCCGTTTTCAGCCCATTTACAGTCCACGCGAAGCTTGAGAGATTTTCTACAATATGGGATAGGTTTCACAAGACCAGGCCGCGTGTGGTGGGCTCAGGAAGCACGACCAGCAGATAGATGGAAGCAGAAAAATTACTGTTTTGCCCTTTTCTAGTTCTAATTGTATTTTAGGCAAGTTTTATTACCTGAATTGAATTCTAATTGTAATAGAAGGTAATATCTTGCTGGGCATGATTTGTAGAGCCTATTTAAACACATCTTACCATTGTAAATCATAACAATTCATAGCTGTAAATCGTATCAAGGTACTTTCGATCTTCAATTCTTTCTTCAATATTATGTTTTCATTCATTATCATTATTATTATGTTTTCTTTATTAAATATGCGTAACTAATTCTCTAATCTGAGAATTGGGTAGTATTCCTTGGTAATCATGCATGTTTGATTGTGATTTTCTGCCTGGCTGATTTGTTAATGAGATCTTAACACAATTAGGGGAGTCATGAACCTTTGATTGTATTCTAGGGATTGTAATAAGCTTGGGAGAGAAGTTGCAATCTTAGTACATGAATTAACAGACATAATTTGAATATTAGATCGGGAGATTAATAGGAGAATTGTGAGACATATAATTCTTGGTATTTAATAGTTTATAGATATACTTTGATTGTATCACGGGAGTGTCAATTACGGTGTAGCTGTAAACACTATATTGTAGCCTGGGAGGGTGCAGTATAACTTTAGAAGAATTGTTTTCAGCAAGGTAGGAACACAGATATCACATTAATATTGAGCATGTATTGAGACCAGGTGAAGAACCCCAGTTCTTAGATTGTTTTCCAACATATTTGAATCTCAGTTTAAAATCAATTCTTAGCGTTTATAATTAGTTCTTGGTTAATTTAGTTAAAACACAAACCCAAAGATTTTTCTCACACACTTCTAGACGTAAAGAGATAAGATACTTGAACTTGATATTACATTCAGTCCTTCCCTGCGAACGAACAACAAAAATACTATTAACAAATTGGCGCCGCTGCCGGGGAAGGCAGTATAGTTGAGTTTAGGTTAATTGTTTCTTATTGTTTAGATTTTAATTGGTTCCACAAGTTGTTTTGTTGGTGATTTTCAGGTGTATGCTACGTTCATCTTGCGCTAAAAAATTGGAATTTGACCCTGAAATCGAGCGTACTTTGAGAAAGCGAAGAAAAGATAAAGCTAAGATGGGAGATCCAGAACCTCGACCAGCTGTTAATGTTGATCAGTCTTCTATTTGGGACCATGAGACACCGAATCCAGCCAATTGCATGTACAAAACTCCAGAGATTGGTGCAGCTCAGTTCCATATTAATCCGAGCTTAATTCAGATGATCAGCAATCAAGCTTTTGAAGGAGACATTGAATTAGAAGACCCACACAGACATCTAGAGCGTTTTGTGCAGATGTGTGGCTCATTCAGAATCACTGGTGTTACGAGCGATCAGATTCGTCTCCATATGTTTCCCTACTCTATTAAGGGAAGAGCTTTGGAGTGGTTTCAACAACTTCCAAACACTTCGGTTGCTACATGGGAGAGTCTTTCTACGGCATTCTTGTCCAAATACTATCCCTCTGACAAGACGCAACAGTTGAGGACTATGATTATGAGTTTTAAAGCACAACCGGGTGAAGGTCTATATCAGGCATGGGAGAGATTCAAGGCACTGTTGAGGAAGTGTCCACATCATGGCTTGGAAGATTGGCAAATCATCAGTACTTTTTATGGGGCCATGAATGCAGATATTCGTTTGAGTTTGGATGTGGCTGCTGGTGGAAATTTCAAAAAGGCACCAACTACACAGGCTAAAGCACTTCTTGAGGAATTAGCATCTAATAATTATTCATGGGCACCTAGTGGGACGAGCTCAGCAAAAGCAGCACAAGAATCTGAGATGATCAACATGCTGGCTCAAAAGTTGGATACTCTAACTCAGGAGGTGCGAGGACAAAAGGTAAATGTGAATGCTATTTCTTCACCTATGGAAGGGTATCATGATTATGGTGCTAGTCAGAACTCGTATGCTCCACAATTTCCAGAAGAAGCATCTTTTATTCAAGGAAGACAGCCTTGGCCTGTGCAGAATAATTCTTACTACAATCCAAATCAAAGGCCAAACAATAATCTTTCTTATAGTAACAATCATGCGGCTAATCCTTCATATTCATTTCCAAGGCAGAATCAACCCCCTGGTTTTCAGTCACGACCACCGTATCAAGCACAGCAGCAGTATCAACCTCCACCAAAGAAAGAACCAGCTGAGTGGGAGGTTGCACTAAATAAGATTATGCAAGGGACTTCTGGGGCATTGGCTAATATGGAATCAAGAATAGATCAGATGGCATCATCTCAAAAGATGCTAGAAACACAGATTGGACAGATTGCCTCAAAGATGGGTGTTCGTGAGCAAGGATCACTTCCTAGTCAACCCGACCAGACTGGTAAAGAGCAATGCAAAGCAATTACTTTGAGGAGCGGAAGAGAGTTGCCCGAGGTTGAGATTCTTAAGCCTAAGGAGAGTGATACTGAGAAAGAGGATAAGCCAGTGGAGATTGCTGCAGACACGTCACAAAAAGAAGATGAGAAGAAGAAGGAAGAAGAAGATTCAGAAAAGCCGTATGTTCCTCCACCACCTTATGTTCCTCCTATTCCATTTCCACAGAGACTTCACAACAGGCATTTAGAGAAGCAGTACGAGAAGTTCTTGACTATGTTCCGGCAGTTTCATGTTAATATTCCGTTGGCAGAAGCTTTGAATCAGATGCCACTTTATGCTAAATTTCTTAAGGAGATGTTGACAAAGAAGAGGAAACTTGAAGATGCAGAGACTATTACTCTTAATGCTGAATGCAGTGCAGTCATCCAAAAGGCCATTCCTCAGAAATTGAAAGATCCGGGAAGTTTCTCTCTGCCTTGCACTATTGGAAAGATGGAAAACATGAAAGCCTTGTGCGACTTAGGGGCAAGTGTGAGTTTGATGCCATATTCAATCTGCAAAAGGCTTGGTCTTGGAGAACTTAAAAAGACACGAATTTCACTACAGTTGGCGGATCGTTCTGTTAAGTATCCATTGGGAATTATTGAAGACGTGGTTGTTAAAGTGGATAAATTTGTCATACCTTGTGATTTTGTGGTGTTAGAGATGGATGAAGATGTCGAGATACCCATTATCTTGGGACGGCCATTCTTGGCTACTGCTGGCACTACAATCGATGTTAAAGCTGGAAAATTGACATTGAATGTTGGCGAGGACAAAGTGGAATTTGATCTGAACAAAGCAATGAAGATGCCCCCTTTTGGAGCAACTTGTTTTACCATTGACATAGTGGATGACATTGTGCAGCTCGAGAATGAACACTTCGTGGGAGCAGATCGGGTGTTGGATGATGTAGTCGAAGAAGAAGCACTGGTTGTACGAGACACAGAAGTTGAGATGGCTTTTACACTTTCAGAGGCACCACAGGTGGAACTTAAACCTCTACCTGATAATTTGAGGTATGCCTTTCTTGGTCCTAATGATACATATCCTGTGGTAGTTTCTGTTTTGCTCAGTGAAGATGAGAGAGAAAAGTTATTACATGTTCTTCGGCAATATAAATCAGCTATTGGTTGGACAATTCAAGATATTAAGGGAATTAGCCCTGCTCTTTGCATGCATAGAATTGCCTTAGAAGATGATCATAAGCCTGTGATTGAGGGACAAAGAAGATTGAATCCTAATTTGCAAGAGGTGGTGAAGAAAGAAATCACTAAGTTGCTTGATGCTGGTATCATATATTCGGTTCCACACAGTAAATGGGTTAGCCCTATTCATGTTGTGCCTAAGAAAGGTGGGATGACTGTCGTTCACAATGAGAAGAATGAGTTGATTCCTACAAGAACAGTAACAGGTTGGAGAGTTTGCATTGATTATAGGAAGTTGAATAACGCTACTCGCAAAGATCACTTTCCCCTCCCATTCATTGATCAAATGCTCGAAAGGTTGGCGGGTAATGAGTATTACAACTTTCTGGATGGATTCTCGGGTTACTTTCAGATTCCTATTGCACCCGAAGATCAAGAGAAGACTACCTTTACTTGTCCTTATGGCACTTTTGCTTATCGGAGTCTTCCTTTTGGTTTATGTAATGGTCCTTCAACTTTTCAACGGCTCATGAACCACATTTTCTCAGATTTTATAGGGAGAGACATGGAGGTCTTTATGGATGACTTCACGGTTTATGGTTCTTCTTTTGAATCATGTCTAGCCAGTTTATCAAAGGTGTTGCAGAGATGTACTGAAACGAATCTTGTTCTTAATTGGGAAAAATGTCACTTCATGGTGAAGGAAGGCATTGTGCTTGGGCATAAAATCTCTAACAAAGGCATCGAGGTCGATAGAGCAAAAATTGAAGTTATTGAAAAATTGCCACCACCTTCATCTGTGAAAGGAATTCGAAGCTTTCTTGGGCATGCTGGTTTTTATCGACGGTTCATAAAGGATTTTTCCAAGTTAGCTCGGCCACTCTGCAATCTTCTTGAAAAGGATCGTGTTTTTGACTTTGATGAAAGTTGTCTTGATGCTTTTAACAGGCTGAAAAAGGAACTTACTTCTGCACCCATAGTTACATCTCCCGATTGGAGCTTGCCATTTGAGCTTATGTGTGATGCTAGTGACTATGCTGTGGGTGTTGTTCTTGGGCAAAAGAAGGATAAGCGGATGCACGTGATAGCTTATGCAAGCAAGACTCTTGATGACGCGCAAATCAACTATTCCACTACGGAGAAAGAGCTACTTGCAGTGGTGTTTGCACTTGATAAATTCAGATCCTATCTTGTTGGGTCTAAGGTGATTGTCTATTCGGATCATGCTGCTATTCGTTTCTTGATGACAAAGAAGGATGCCAAACCTCGTCTAGTTCGTTGGATTCTTTTACTTCAGGAATTTGATCTTGAGATTCGAGATAAGAAGGGGTCTGAGAATTTGGTAGCTGATCATTTATCTAGGTTGGACCAAGGAGATGGAGAGGTAGGAGGTGAAATACCTATCAATGATAAATTTCCGGAAGAGCAACTTCTAGGTGTGTCCTTGTCTACACCATGGTATGCAGATTTTGTGAATTACATTGTGGGAGGAGTTGTGCCGGATAATCTTTCTTATAATCAGAAGAAGAAGTTCTTTTATGATGTGAAGCATTACTATTGGGAAGAACCGCTGCTTTACAAAGAGTGTGCTGATGGAATGTTTCGTAGATGTGTACCTCATGATGAAGTTCCTCATATTTTCAGGCATTGTCATTCTCTAGAGTGTGGAGGTCATAACAGTAGCATGAAGACAGTTGCTAAGATTTTGCAGCCAGGATTCTATTGGCCAACCATGCATCAGGATGCTAGAGACTTTGTGGCTAAATGTGATAGATGTCAACGAGTTGGGAATATTTCGAGGAGGAACGAGATGCCTTTACAATCTATTCTTGAGGTGGAGATTTTCGATGTGTGGGGGATGGACTTCATGGGTCCATTTCCATCTTCTTATGGAAATCAGTATATTTTGGTGGGAGTTGATTATGTCTCTAAATGGGTTGAAGCAATTGCGTCTCCTACTAATGATGCTAGAGTGGTGAAGAAGTTCTTGAAGAAGAATGTGTTCACTAGATTTGGAGTGCCAAGGGCTATTATCAATGATGGAGGTTCGCACTTTTGCAATAAACAGGTTGCTGATCTCTTGAAAAAGTATGGTGTGACACAAAAGGTGGCAACTCCTTATCATCCGCAAACAAGTGGACAAGTTGAGATTTCGAATCGTGAGCTGAAGTCAATTTTGGAGAAGACAGTGGCAAGTTCGAGAAAAGATTGGTCAACAAAGCTTGATGATGCTCTTTGGGCATATAGAACGGCATTTAAAACACCTATTGGGATGTCTCCATATAGGTTGGTTTTTGGGAAGCCATGTCATTTGCCGGTGGAACTTCAGCATAAGGCGTTTTGGGCGACAAGAAATTTGAATTTTGATCTAAAATCCGCGGGAGAGAAGCGTTTGCTTCAACTTGGAGAGCTTGAGGAGATTAGGCTCCAGTCTTATGAAAATGCTAGTATCTACAAGGAGAAGACCAAATTGTGGCATGATAAGCACATTCAGAATAAGGAATTTGAGGTTGGGCAGCATGTTCTATTGTTTAATTCAAGACTCCGTTTATTTCCCGGAAAGCTCAAATCACGATGGACCGGACCTTTTGAGATTGTGAAGGTCTATCCTAATGGAGTTTGTGAGATTACTAGGGAAGGGTCAGATGTATTCAAGGTGAACGGGCAGAGACTTAAGCCGTACCTGCTTGCAGAAACAGTGGAGCGAGGAATGAGCATTCTTTACTTCCAGGACCTTATCATCAGTTGAGAATCGGCGTCAAGCTATTGACGTTAAACGAGCGCTTCTTGGGAGGCAACCCAAGTGATGTAGTATTTTTGTGAAAGAAAAAAAAAAAAAAAGAAAAAAAAAAAAATGAGTGTTGTTAGTGTGTGAAAAAAAAAAAAAAAAAAAAAAAAAAATACAAAAACAGTCACAAAAACAGTAGCAGACAGCGCATCATGCGCCATCCGCGCGCACCTGCGCGTGTGTAACGCAGGACAGAGCCGCGCATCATGCGCTAAGGCCACGCAGGAGCGCCGCAGTAACGCAGCACGTCTATGCGCATCATGCGCGGATGCGCGCTTCAGGAATGCGCAACATGCGCCGTCGCGCGCTTCAGACCTGCGCAACAGACTTGTTCCAGCGCTTCAGGCGCCATACCCCTACTGCACCAGTTCGAATTTTTGTGTAAAATTCCATAAAATTTATCTTATATCCTCTATTCTTCATACTCCAACCCAATTTCACCTCAAATTACAAACCTTAACTTCTAAATCCTCTCCTACATCTAATTCAATCCCATTATATATATATATATCCTTTTTCATCTCTAAATCAAATTCACCATTATCCATTATATACACACCCACCACACCTATATATACACAACCTCATCTCTATAAACCCCAAATTCTTAACTTTCATCCATTCAAAGTGCAAGGGGGATTTAAATTCGAAATTTTTGGGAATTCATCTAGCAAGTTCACCTCTTTGATTCAAGTGGGTAATATTCTATCTTATCTTTTATTTGAATTTGTGAATTTTGCAAGCTAGGGTTCTTGGTGTATAATTTGGGGGTTCTTTATTTGGTGAATTGTTTGGAGATTATTGTGCCTTGCTTGATATTTGTTGATTATGGCTCCTAAAAGGCAACGAATAATGGGTGGTAGTAGTAGTGCTCGTTCATCTTCGGATGAGAATGATGTTGTGGGAGATGGAGTGGAAAAATTTGTGAATGAGAATGCCAAAACGGAGTATGGTAGGTTAGTTTCGAAGGGGGTAATTCAGGAAAGAAGGCTTGTGCCATATAAGTATGAGGAGATGGTTGCGATGATTAGTGAGCGGGGTTGGACGTTATTTTGTGAATTTGCTAATGATGCATCGTTGGATGTGGTTAGGGAATTCTATGCTAATGCTTCGATAGCAAGGAATAATTCCACGGTTGTGAGGGGTCGGAAGGTGGATTATTCGCCTCGTGCTATTCGTAATTTGATTAGGCAACCTCCTAAGCCTAGAGATGCTACGGATTGGGGACAAAAGTCTAAGGATGATGTTGATCTTGATGCACTCATTGGTGAGTTATGTGTTCCGGGAACGAAGTGGAAATGTAAGTTAGGTACGGAGATAAAACGTATTTTCCCGGCTTCGTCATTGTCTGGTTTTGCAAAGGCATGGTTCTTTTTCATCAGTTCTAATATCATTCCGTCAAACCATGTTTCTGATGTTACTGTTGATCGAGCTATATTGCTATGGGGTATTCTCAAAGGTGAGTATGTTGACCTTGGGTACCTTATTAATCAAAATATTCTTCGGTTTTTGGGAAGCAATTCATCAGCTAGTATTCCATATGCTTCTATTATCTCGTACTTGTGTGACGCATCGAAAGTCAAAGGGTATCAAGGTGAGCCCGTGCATAAACCTATGGCTTCTATTAAGGATGCTACTATTGATCGGTTGAGGTTGAAGGAGTGGCCGGGCGGCACTCCTCATCCTAGGGGATTAGGTTTTGTTGTTGATGGTGCTAGTGGTCAGAGAGCAGGCGCTCCGCCACCTGTTCAAAGGGCACCGGAAGTGGCTAGGGCAGGTTCTTCGCAGAGTACTATGGATATGTCCGTTTTTGAATCATATTTTCGTCGAATGACTAGGCGGTTGGATGCTATGCATGCGAGCAGTCGCCAGTATTCTGAGGATATGGGCATAGCTTTGGAGGCAAAGTTTCAGTCACCTAGTACTCCTGTTCAGTGGCCTATATTTGGAGCTCGGACTCCGTACCCTCCACCGGATTCTTCTGATGAAGATGATGAGGATGACGAGGGTGACGACAGCGAGGACGAGTAGGTATGTTTTCTACTATCCCTTGTATTTACTTCCATTCAATGCGGACATTGAATTTTTTAAGTTTGGGGGTGTTTTGAGGGATTAGTAGTTGTTGTTGTATATATGTGTTCATGTAGGATTTCATGTTTTGCATATTATTAGTAGTGATTCATGCATGTATGTTCGTATTATTTACGTTTGTTTCATGTAGGACATTCTGTTTTTATTTCTGTATACCATGTGAGTTCATTTTAGTTGCATTTTCATGGCATGCATTTTTCATGATCCCTTAGAACGAGCTGATTCTGATTGATAGGTAGATGTCTAATTGAGTGTGGTAATGATGAATAGAGGGTTGATTTATAGTTTTTATGAAATTGACTTATGTGTTTCGGGAATAAAATTTTTACACAGTCTCATTGGGTGCTTTTGGGCTAGGTTGAGGTCATGCTTGTTTGGATGCTTTGAGATTTAATCACCTGATTATATTTAGAATTTTCGTTATTCCCTTGATGGCGTAGGAGCACTAAAGTCTAAGTTTGGGGGAAACCAGGGATTTCATGCTAGTTGTTTAGTGTTAATGGCTAGGTGTCAAATGGCTAGTAGCCGGCTCATATTTATATGAGTAGTCTAGGGTTGGAAATGAGAAAGGCTCATTCCAGATCGCAGAAAAAAAAAAAAAAAAAAGAAAAAAAAAAGAAAAGAAAAGAAGAAAAAAAAAAAGTCAATAAATTGTTTATATGCAAAATTAACCAGGGTGAGCTCTTTAATACTCGAGTAATTAAGTCTGAAGGGACTTAGTCCTAGTGACCTAAGGCTTTTATAGTCTGGGATCCACTGACCTAACACTCGCTACATGGGTATTATTGTATAAGCCTTTCGGGGTCTCATCCATTGCACGGTTAAATAAGCATGATTGTATATATGTGTCGTAGTAGTTGGTAGTAAAGCATGAATTTCTGTCTACCTTGGATAAGGATGGAGGTGTTCCTAGGTCATGAAGTGTCTACAGTCTATTCTATTTATAAACCTGTGATTGTCTTGGCAAAGGATATGTATGATTTTTGACCTAGTGTTGGGAGTATTTCTGATGAGCATCGCACACACGCACGTTTCTGTTCATGTATTGTTAGTATACGGGAACTTGGTCGAGCTCTATTTGGATTTAGTTGCATTCTTTGAGATATTTGCTTGTTAATTGGTTTTGGTTAGTTTGAAGGGGATCATTGCATATTTCATGTTAGTTGCATTCATGCATTGCATTGCATTAGGTTAAATGGATTTTGTGGGTACATTCGCTATAGGCCCTCACGAGACCTTACTCGTCCACTAGGGCTGCCTAGGGGTTTAAAGGGCTTGTTGCATATGCCAAATGCAACCGTGATCACCTACGGAAGTGGTACTAGTTAGTTAGTTAGTTGTAATTGTTTATGCTTGAGGACAAGCATCAGTTTAAGTTTGGGGGTTTGATAAGTGGATTTTATATCCATTGGGAATGCCTCCGTTTGGCTTAAATTGATTGTTTTGGACTCAAGTTGTTGTAGTTTTGATGTGTTTTGCTGAGTTGTGCAGATTTACGAGAATGTTGATTAAAGTTGATGCTTTTATTGTTCTTGGAGAATTAATTAATTAAAATTCGGATTTTTGAGAAGGGCTGCGCAGCTTATACTGTTTGGGCCATATCTGGAGTTCTAGAAGTCCGTTTTCAGCCCATTTACAGTCCACGCGAAGCTTGAGAGATTTTCTACAATATGGGATAGGTTTCACAAGACCAGGCCGCGTGTGGTGGGCTCAGGAAGCACGACCAGCAGATAGATGGAAGCAGAAAAATTACTGTTTTGCCCTTTTCTAGTTCTAATTGTATTTTAGGCAAGTTTTATTACCTGAATTGAATTCTAATTGTAATAGAAGGTAATATCTTGCTGGGCAAGATTTGTAGAGCCTATTTAAACACATCTTACCATTGTAAATCATAACAATTCATAGCTGTAAATCGTATCAAGGTACTTTCGATCTTCAATTCTTTCTTCAATATTATGTTTTCATTCATTATCATTATTATTATGTTTTCTTTATTAAATATGCGTAACTAATTCTCTAATCTGAGAATTGGGTAGTATTCCTTAGTAATCATGCATGTTTGATTGTGATTTTCTGCCTGGCTGATTTGTTAATGAGATCTTAACACAATTAGGGGAGTCATGAACCTTTGATTGTATTCTAGGGATTGTAATAAGCTTGGGAGAGAAGTTGCAATCTTAGTACATGAATTAACAGACATAATTTGAATATTAGATCGGGAGATTAATAGGAGAATTGTGAGACATATAATTCTTGGTATTTAATAGTTTATAGATATACTTTGATTGTATCACGGGAGTGTCAATTACGGTGTAGCTGTAAACACTATATTGTAGCCTGGGAGGGTGCAGTATAACTTTAGAAGAATTGTTTTCAGCAAGGTAGGAACACAGATATCACATTAATATTGAGCATGTATTGAGACCAGGTGAAGAACCCCAGTTCTTAGATTGTTTTCCAACATATTTGAATCTCAGTTTAAAATCAATTCTTAGCGTTTATAATTAGTTCTTGGTTAATTTAGTTAAAACACAAACCCAAAGATTTTTCTCACACACTTCTAGACGTAAAGAGATAAGATACTTGAACTTGATATTACATTCAGTCCTTCCCTGCGAACGAACAACAAAAATACTATTAACAAACAGTTAGCTAATTAAATCATGATAATTATTATGCCAGATTTGGGCATAACAACTACCCCCGAGTCCATGTTGTCATTGAAGATGCGATGTGGACTCAAAAAGAGGATGTATGAAACCGCGAGGCGAAGCCTTGGCCTTTTGTTAATATAGATATGACTGTTGGAGACGTCGCGACCCTATGAATGTGAAGGGGTTTGACAGTTGTTGCGTCTCGAGATGTGTATTCAATCGGTTGAGATCTTGACACGTGTCCCATGACTTTCTCTCACCTGATGGCTATATAAACTCCTGTCACCATCATTTCCTTTTTCATTCTCACAAACACGTTGTCGAAGTGCTGTCAGTTTGCTCCTGGATCAAACGCAAGAATTCTTTCAGCTCAATTACAAGCGATCTCCAATTTCTTCCGATTTCTTCAACCTTTCTCCAGAAAAGTAAGTCTTCGTTCTTTCTTGATATTTACATTGTTCATATTCATCATAATTGCATGGTTAGGTAACTTTAATTGTATGCGATGCGATCCCATATGAATGCGATCACACACCTTCAATTTTACTTTGCGATCCCACAGTTGTTTGTTGCTTTGAAACTTTAACCAAAATTAGGGACTTCCAACATTAGAGAAGTGATTAAATATTGAAAAGTATAAAAATATCCAGGATCCCAGCAAATCAAATCCCTGAACTTATGTCCAAACACACAACATGCGATGGTTCTTGAAATGAAGGGATATGGAAAATTGTAAATTAAGCTCTCTACATAAAATTGCAAATGCAGTGTTGGGGCTTGGGTTGACCAGCCCATGTAGCTACCAGTACCACATTAGGCCCCCCACAATCCAGAAACCCAGTGATAGCGATAATTCATCGGTGTGTATGAAATAAACGATAAAAAAAACAATTGATCGAAAATAGTAAAACTGTATCATCCAACATTTCAATTATACACTATAAGATCACTTGTAGCCTGTAGGTGGGCCGGTGACACTTGATGTATTGACTCGTTCATTGAAGAATTGTTGGTTAAAGTGCATGCGACTAGAGGTGGCCATTAGGGCGGTTCAGCCCGGCCCGCACTGAACCGGCCCGGTTTTTTATTCGTTTATATTCGGACCGTCCTGAACCGGCCCGAACCGGCCCTGAACCGTTAAAAAACCCGGTCCGAATACGGGTTAAGTGTTAAAAAACCGGGACCGGACCGGCCCGGCCCGCGACAGTACGAACCGGGTGAACCGGCACGGCCCGGCCCGGACCGGCACGGCCCAGCCCGCGATTCGCCCGCACGCGCCACGTCTTCCCTTCCCAGACGACCGTTGCTCTGGTGACCGTTGCTGCAGCTTGTGACCGTTTTGCTTTGTTGCCGTTGGGAGACAACGGTTATATCTTCCTAACCCCTATAAATACCGTCCTCTCTATCATTAATTTTCCCCACACCACCATTTTTCTATCTAATTCTCTCTCTATCCATTTTTCTATCTAATTCTCTCCGGCTCTATTTTTACATATTAGTAAGTCGTAATAAGCTTTTACAGTAATTGTTATCTCTCTCAAATCTCGAGCAAAAAAATGGAACAAGGAAGGGGTAGTGGCACTATTTCATCTCAAGATTCAACTCCGGTGACTGGGATGCTACCACCTCGATCTCCGGCATCTCCGGCCACACAGACACACGAAGAAGGTATTATTATGAAGTTTTAGGAGTTAAATATGATCACTTGCTATATGTAAATAACTGTTTAGTCTTGTTATATAAACTAATAGATTTGTATGTTCCTAAAACTCAAAATGTTATGCCATCTAAGAGTAAGAGTAGTGGTGTTAGTAGGTTTAATAGTACTATTGCATCTATACTAACTAAAAAACAAAAATGTAGAATTTCCACCTCATCTACTCCTGTACCTGCTTCTGCTTTTAGTATGATTAACGAATTTTTTTCTTATAGTTATGAGTTAAATGATGATTTTGAAATACTAACATGGTGGAAGAATCATGAGTTACAATTTCCGGTTTTAGCAAAAATTGCAAGGGATATTTTAGTCGTTCCCGCTTCTACAATTGCGTCCGAGTCCGCTTTTAGTGCAGGTAGAAGAGTGCTAGATGAGAAGAGATCAAGTCTTGCACCAGACGCGGTCAAGATTTGTGTTTGCAAAAAAGATTGGGATCAAGCCGCAAAAAGACAACAAGGAAAGAAAGATGAAGACGAAGATGGTGAAGACGATCCATGGATGATAATGGATACTTCATCAGAATCAGGCGCCTCAACAAGTGAACAACAATTATAGTGGATAGTTTATTTAATTTATATAAATAGTGGATAGTTTTTTTTTTTATTTGTATTGTATTATTGTATGTTAATGCGGTTTGTTCCGTTTTTTTAGAGAGGAGTCCTCTCAAATCATTTGTAAAATATTTTTAATTAATAAAATTTATATGAGGTACCGTCCTCTTTTAACTACATCATCTACAAGTTAATTTACAAAATCTATTAGTAAAGCGGATCTATAAAGAAATAAATTAATTTTCAAAAAAACGAATAACCGGCCCGGCCCGCACTAACCCACGAATCCGGTCACGGGTTTAAATTTTCTGATTCGAACCCGGCCCGGCACGGCCCGTATAAGTATTAGTGCCGGTTCAGTGTTCTGTTTTTTTGGCACGGCCCGGGGGAAGCCCGGCCCGGACCGGCCCGGACCGCCCTAATGGCCAGGTCTACATGCGACATTGCAATAATGCACTTTATTATATTTGTAAAGCATTAACGATTGTGCGTTAGTACTAAAAAAATTAAGGAAAAAATGGCAAATGTGGAAAAGTGAGACGCATCAGGCATGATAAAAGAAAAGAATGAAAGATGGTAAACAACCTTATCTACACCACGAGAGTGAATTATCATCCGATTTGTGCGTTTGTCCTAATCGGCTAGGCCAATACCGTTGGCAAACGCTAGCCCACTTGTCACCCTTTGGACCAAATCGGATAACATTCAATATGTGTCATAAATATTTCATGTACATAATCTTCATATTCTTGTAGGTTGTTTGTAGCACAATGGTCTAAATGTTGGCCAGTGACGAGGACACACAACATCGGCGCCTCGAGCCGAGCAGCACGCCAAGAGTGCTGACCATCCTGTCCTTTGTGTTGGAGAAGCTTGTGCTTCGTAATGACAAGCTGATGGATGGGCTGAGCCCGAGCTGCGGGCATGGCAAGAGCTTGGACGTGTTTCATGGGGTGAGGGCACCCAATATAAGTATTCTCAAGTACATAGAAAGGATATATAAGTATACCAACTGTAGTCCCTCTTGTTTTGTGGTGGGATATGTTTATATAGACAGGCTGCTTCACAAATATCCCAATTCTCTCGTGGTTTCACTCAATGTTCATAGATTGCTCGTCACTGCTGTCATGGTTGCCGCTAAGATGCTTGATGATGTGTAAGTCCCGCTTCTTGTTCTTGCTAGGATTGTATTGCATTATTGTTTTCATGTGTTTATAGATTCTGTTCTTGCGTTACAATTTCAGGCACTACAATAATACATTCTATGCTCGTGTTGGAGGAGTGACCAATCTCGAACTTAACAGGCTCGAAATAGACTTGCTTTTGTTGTTGAATTTTGAAATGACAGTTCATTCTCGGGTTTTCGAGAGCTATTGCCAACAGTTGGAGAAGGAAATGTTGTTGAATAGTGCAACACTCAAGATTGAAAGACCCCTGATAAGCAATGCTATTGATGACGTTACTGAGATATCTATGGAAGATATGCCAAGTTCTTCACCACCTCAATTAGTGGACTGACATTTGTTTCACTCTTGTAACTGTATTCTTTACACTATATACTAATTTTAATTCGGCGGCTCAATTGAAACCACTTGATTTCATATTTATGTTTTTGCTAATTCTCCATGATTTTCAAAGTACTTGCACACACACCTATTTTGCAAACCAGCAACCCCCCGAAAGTCTCCATCTACCAGAGTCGGAGAGAGCGAGAACAATACAGTGGCAAGAGACATGTCGTTTTGGCAGTTAATCATATGTTCTGTTCTACTGGTCATCATTCGTAAAATGTGAGTCTTTGGTTTATATTTTTGTGTTCATCTATTCGGTAATAGTAATTCATTTGTCTTGCATGACTGCAACTGCAAAAAATAAATATCATGAATAGAATAATCACGGAGATCGATGAAGATATATGTAAATTTCCTAATGCCTGGATATAGACATTACAGACTAGAAGATACCTCACTACAAGTGCGCACAGATTTACATTACATAAAATAATGGATCCACAGCTACATTAGTACGTTACACCGTTACTCTAAACATCGTTCGATTTTTTAAAAATTATCGATTAATTATTAATTTATCGATAAAAAAAATTTGACCGATTTAATTTTTAAAATCCAATTTATTGTCATGAAATATTTTTAAATGATATATCATATTATAAATTAGACTAATATAATAAATATTAATAAAATATTAAAATTTATCCAATTTTTGTTCCGATTTATCACTCTGATAAATGCCCGATTTACCGATAAATCGTTATTAGGTATCTAAACCAATTTGTTCCGATTTCCAAAATCTACAACGATGCGTTACACACCAAAAGGGACCCAAGTTTGCATTAAATATACAAATTAAGAGAAAAGTTCTACGAAGATTATGATTTAGTTAAAAGACTTGAAAACCATATATGTTCTACAATTAAAAATATATATATAACATGTCTTAACGAGTAACTATACTATGATGTTTTGCAAATATGACATATATGAACAATAAGATATCCAATTTGATAGTGATTTTTGTTCTTCAATATATATTATGCAAATATTTTACTTGTAGAACATATATTACCAAGAACATGTTTAGCTCCACTTATAATTTGAACTTATGAACTTATTTTCAGGTAAAATTTTTATATTTTGATAATTTTTTTTAATACAAATATTTAATGTATGTTTGAGATTCAATAAGTTGCAAAAATAAGTTGGAAAGTTAGGAATTTTTACTTTCAACTTAAAATAAGTTGACTTATTCTGGAAAATAAATTTTCCCAAACATCCCCCAAGTAATATGCATGAGATGATTAAGGTCTTTACATACAAAATATCCAATTTAATGATACTCGTTTGTTGTATTAAATGTGTCATGCACATATTTTAGTTGCAAAAAAACATGTTCTCCAACTAAAACATGGTCTCCATAGAACTTAAACTATACAAATCAATTACCCAACAACTTACTTTAAACACAGTTTAACTTAGGAAGTGCAGAGAGGGAAGAGGTAAGGTTATAGTTTCTTACGGAACTGAAGACCACATACTTCATAGCTTCTCAATATGAAAGTTTTGTTGCTCTTACCACCCTCAAAAATTTATGTTACTTTAAGCTCTGGTCTGTTCCCTGCTTCCCCTTCACAGCTTCCCTCAGCCATGCCCTATTTCAGAATATAACTCTACAAGAACTCAGAACGGGTGGGAACTCGGAGAGGGTGGGGTAGGGTGAATAAAATGGCTATTAACATGATTCCGTATCTGGTTTAGATTTAACATATAAATGCAAATTATTTTGCAATTATCTTCACAGGCCCTAGCATGCATACAATCTTCCAAAAATCTACAAAAGCAATTGTGAAGTAATAAAAAAAATACAAAGCAGCGCACATGTTAACTTCACAACTGAGTGCTTTTTGCTATCCAAGGCAGTAGGAGGGACCCATGTGACTGACCATTAAAATGTAACCTCAGAAGTATAGGATCCTGAATATCCTTCACATAACAGTTATCAGATTAAATAATATTTAGTTTCTAGGTGATCTACTCGTTCTAACCCAAAAAATATATGAAAATATGCTTATATACATATGACAAACATGGAACAAATTTTAGATGATGTCGACATCCACCATCTCTTCAGGACCATCAACGTCTATACCATCAACGTCTACAGCTACATTCTCATTTTCTCCAGAATACTGCCAGCATTGACAAAATAGTTTTATATATCAGACATTGAAGCGAAGAGGAATAGAGGATATAACATAGTTGTAAACTTCTGCACATCAGATGCACACGATAATTATCATGTACGTGATTCCTCGAACAAAAGATATAAATAAAAATCACCATCATTTTACAACATGTTTGAGCTGACCTGTAAGTAAAAATTACGAGGTAGAGGAGGTGGCGGTGGCGGTGGCAGTTGGAAAGGAAATCTATGAACTTCATCAGCAACTCCCTGTTCGACTTTGCCAGAAGATTTTTCAGCCACCTCCGGATTTCCATCAGTTTCTATGTCAACAACTTCATCCATTACATGAGCAGCCATGCTGGTTGAGGGGAATAGGTCGGGTTCAGAATCCTTAAACTGCAAGTAGTTAACAATATGCCTCTGAAACGTGAGTTGTTTCATACATAAAATTGTTCGAGAATCCCATATATTATTACAAGCATTGATGATTACCTCAAGCCAAAATTTCAAGTATAAGACTAACAGATAATAGTATTACCAAGCCACCAAATCAAGGATCCACAAAAATGATGAGTCTAATATATTATTAGTTCTTAAGGAATACACAATTTCTGTAATAAATAAAAGTTCAAATGGACCCCCATTACCCCAATTTCAATATTTGACATGAGAGACCGTAATAACCCCAAAAACGTTCCTCTCAATACTTTAATACTGTATGGCCGTAATTAAAAACAAAAATAACAGGTCCCCGCATAAATAATAAGCACAAAAATAATGGGTCCCGCTCGCATAAACAAATAAGATATTTTACAATTTATTTGAATGATTATTTACAGAACTGCAATGAACAATGAAGGGCAAGTCCCTACTAGCACTTCAGACATTTTGTAGGGAAAAAACAATTATGCATGTACTTCATTCCATTCTATTTCTTGAGCTAACAAAAAATTACCAAACACTCTGAAATGAGGTCACCCACATAAATACATAATGATGGTGCTGACTATATACAGCAAACTAATTACTTAGAAAGAATAAGTTAAACAAGGGAATAAAGGCACCTTAGCCCCTGAAGGAATATCAGAAGGAAGGTTCTTTCCCAGTTTATTTTGGGCTTCAGTTGTCACAGCTCTCCAGCCATTATTTCCATCAACAGTAGCCTCCTTGTTATCGTAATGATGAGCTTGATGCGCATCAGAACGCATATGTTTCTCTGACCTGAATGCTTTCCGCTTAAGTCCTTCTGTTAAAGTTTCTGGTGCAGCAAAAACAACAAGTACTTAACTGTACCACAACATCGAACAAGCTTTTTGAAATGCATTTCACTTGGATCAGGAAAAAAAAAATCACAACAAAGAGCCATCAAAACCATAGTCTTTGTAAGGTAGATTCTGCAGTGATATGACATTTGTAAATCGCACATCTACTTTTTGTTAGGAAGACTAGGAAACATAAAAAATATGAGGGCCTGGTAAAATGTCTAGAGTAAAACATAGATTTCAGCCCCGTTATACTGACTGTTTAATTTTATCCCTAACATACATGTTGAGAAGGAAGCAAATATTCAGCGTTGTTTTTTAAGTGATTCATGCTATTTCTGATTGGAAAATACTACAATCTTGCAACAAATAAAACCATTAACTAAGAAACCACATTTGAAATATAGAAGTTAGATCTGTACTAGGAATACTATTCAATAATTATATTTGATCTGTTCCATGGACATCAGCTATCACCTATTTAAGAAAATTGACAATTCACTGATGAACAAGTTTTTTTGTTGTAATCATTAATTTTGTTGAACTCTAAATCACTTAAGCACTGCATAATGCCAAAATGCTTCCAACTTGATCAACATCAGTCACCCGTTAATAACAACTCTTTTAAGTTCATTACGAACACTGGGACCTCATAGGACATCCACTCAATTGTTCTTACAAAAAGATCAACACATGCAAAAGCATGCAACTTAATACATCAAGGAACTGTACACCAGGGTCTTTAAAGTGCAAATGTTGAAAATTCTAAGACACAGATTATTGGCGCAAGTATATAGCATATTATCCTACATAAACTGCTCTGTAACAATTACAGAATAAGCATACCATCACATTTATATTATACCTTGTTTTAGTTGCCCATCCCCTTCAGTATTCAATATCCGAGGCCTTTTCTTGCTTGAAGAAGCAAGGGTTTGTAACTCAATCTGAGGACTCATTACTCGATTAGCTACATGGTCTCCATCGGTTACAGTATTGATTCTTGTGTCCTCTTCACTGGGACCAGGTTCAACCACATCTGAGCCAAGTTGATCCCCAAGCTTTTGCAGCCTTGCTTGTGACCTTCATATTTCAGTCGGTATTTAATCAAAATCCACATGTAGAACTAAGTCGATATATTCAATAATTTAAATGGGGTTACAAGCTCACATATTCAGACACCACAAAAAGAAGCATAAAGAAAAAAAGATGTACGTATAAACTTGCCTCAAGAGTTCTTTCTGTTAACAAGTGTGGCGATTATGCGGTTACAAAATCAAAGGACACCACAAAAAGAAGAATAAAGGGAAAAGATGTATATAAACTTGCCTCAAAAGTTCTTTCTGCAAACGAGTGTGGCGATTATGTGCTTTGATGAACTTCTTAGTCTTTGATATGATCCTGAAACTTAATTATTAGTGAAGAACATGTACAATGTGATAAACAAATAGTTAACTTCTTAATCATTAATATGATTCTGAAACTTAATTATTAGTGAAGAACATGTACAATGTGATAAACAAATAGTCAACTAGGAAGACACATTCCGATAAAAAAAAGTATTATTTGAAGGCAAAAAAAAACCCCATAAAATAGAATAATAGTTTTCATTTTTCTTGATAACAATAATAAAAATGGAATACCTTTCACACTCATCTTTCTCCTTGCACAGTTGCATTTCTAGTTCTTGTATTTTATAACTTAAAGTATCTACTGCTTGGTCCTTCTCTTCCAGGTACATCTATAAGCAACAACAGAAACTAAGAAGCCATACATGAAATTCAAAAAAATGAACCATTTTTTAATATATATGTGGAAAATGAATAGTGGAAGTTATCCAACTCTGCCCATTTTGTGTCAAGTTGCCAGCACTATGAGGACGATATCAAGTCGTCCTACTTCAAGTCATAACAATTACTTATTTACATATACTTGTAACATAAATAAATTAATATACTAATTTGCCATTATTTCTTATTGCTTAGTGACTAATATGATTAGGTGGTTTGGACTGCTTATCACTTTTAAGCATATTGAAATATAGGTCTATATTCATAACTAATCAGAAATCATGAGGCTACAGTATCAAATGTCAACATTATCGAACTATGCTCGACATGCAGCCTATTGCATCACTGTGAGACATACCACGAAGTGAGATGGTGGAACAATGGCCCTCGCATACCAATCTTGACATTATATGATGACTATAGTATTACATACTTTATGGCGATAAATTTTTGGAACTAACCTTAAGCCTAGTTTTGTGGTCTTCCAGCCTATGAATTTCACGTTTTACATTGTTCAACTGCACAAAATTTTAAATATGTAAGCAAGTCAGTTAGGTAAATATGAAACTTAATTCATTTCCCCAAGACAAAAGGACAAAGCATTTAAACCTGTTCATCCAGAATCCCTTTAGAATCTGAAGATTTGGCCTTCCTGTCATTCACTTTATCTTCTATACTGTCAGATATTCTCAAATTTCTAGAAATATCATTCCGGGCATCAAATTGTCTCTTCCTGGGTTCCCTGTCACTAAAACGTACATAGTAAAGAATAATGATCTAACATATATCCTCCATTCTTAAAAGGATCTTAAGTCAAATTTGAAAGCAATTTCAGTCTGAGATTTTATCTTTCAATATATTGCTTCCTGCCACAGGATTCGAAACACGTACGAATATAAACACTTTTAAAAATTTAAGCACCAATCTGGGGACAAGTTCTCCATTGTAATTATCATCCTTTTTAAGCCGGAAGGAGTGAGTGAACAGTATTTTAGGAATGTTATAAGAGGATCAGACACCTGATTAGTAGTTTGTAGCATACCAGTTTGTGTTAAAGTTGACAAAATATAATGTGTCCTGCTATACAAAAGAAGTAAAAAGAAATATAAACTTATTGGTTTCCAATAGTAACAAATTATTAAGCATGATTGTAAAGTGTCCAACACAAGTATCAAGGTAAATCACCATTCTGTAAGAGATACAATCAGATCACAATTGCTATAAGTGGCACCAACAGAAAAGTAGGTGTACCTTGGTTTGCCATATGATCGAGGGGTAGTATATCCTGCATTTAAGAAGAAACTACATAATTAGATAAAGCACTACATAAGGGGAAGTGATGAGGGAAAGAAAAGATGTTATCCATGGGCAGGACATATTTAAAAGGAATTTTTTGAGATCCATAATAGGTTTATTGCTATAATACTAAATATTTTGTAACAAAAACAAGGACAAAATCAGAATTCAATAAAGAATATTCTATTTATGCGCGGTTCATAATACCTAAAGCGCTCGCATAGCATCGATACACTAATTCTCGAAAAGTATCCAAGTGCTATTAGTACTTACAATTATAATGACAGAAAAAACAACATAAATGATAATAATGACATCAAGAAACAAGACTATAGAATAAAAAACAAGTAAATGAAGCAATTATGACCTTGAGACGGTCTTGCATCTCTTGCTGGTGAATGTCTTTGTATTGGTGAACGCCTTCTTCCAATCTTCTCTCTCAAGTCAACAACTCCATAGTCCTGTCTACCTGGAATCAGGAACATGATTCTAAGCATAATGTACAAGATCATCGATTTATACATACTAGCACGGAATGAATAACAAAAAAGCAAGCATACCCTTACATGGAACAATTACATAATAATGAACAGTTAAAATTGGCTTCTTGTGTGTTCCAATGAGGCCATAGAATAATGAACAAATAAAAATATACCCATTTCAGCATTATACTTTGAGAAAACCTCTGTATTCTCTGAATCAACTGACTAAAGATAATCAAGATACTTCTCTCCAAAGCGACAGGAATACGATGGAATCTGAATAGTAGATATTTTCCTTGGCATTTAAACAAAAGTACAGTCCTCAAGACATTAGAACAAACAGAGATGACTTTTGCCTGGTTTGATTGAAGTGTTTCCTCGTAACGCCATGTTCAACAAGATGAACTAGAAGAAACAGCACCAAATTTAAGCACCAGCTGTTGGATTACATAAGCAAGAAATGGTCGGAATACCAAATTCAATTTCACAGAGGTGCTTTGATGGATGCATTACAACAGAGATGAACTTTGCTGATATACTATACAACAGGCAGCATAGTAATAAACCAACCAGCAAAATCCTCTGATTTAATACTAAACAAGTCATCAAAAAACCCCAGATTTCTGATTATGGATGTACTTAAAATGCCGCTACAGAAAAGCCTCCAAACATGATGCTTCACCACAACAGAATTCCCAAAAAGCAAAAAGTAACTTGGGGTTATCCCAATTATATCCGCGCATGAAAGCTGTGCATTTCTCTGATTTAATTAGAATTTAAGAGAAGGACAGAAACCAGATCTCAGAGTAATTTTTGGCATATATTTTGTTATGAGGGCAGTAACTTGGACAACTGATTGCAATCCACTTGACACATGACATACACATAGAGGGGAAGATTCTTCGCAAGAAGTTTCACGTGTAGATCCTAGTCAAAGAGATTATATTCTACGCTTTACAATCCATGCTCTTACTAACTCTGAAATTGTTACCTTCATAACTTTTTGGTTATGAGAAGATCAGAAAGATGAGAAAATACAAATTTCATAGTCAAAATTAAAAAAAAAAAAAAAAAAAAAAACTGTGAAATAGAAACAATGTTTAACTAGGATGAAAACAAAAATTACAAATTCCTAGAAGCAGCCCACAATACTAAACAGTACTAAACAACTGAAATTTAACAAATACATACGTACATATAAAGATATTGGTCATCATCATAGTCACTGAGACATAGATAACCACTAGAATTACATACGAGTGGAAGGAATATATAAACAAATTAAGAGTTATTCAATATAAAAACTCGAATAACTATGCTATTATAAATTATTGAATAATAACTTGTCATGAAAACAGATTCAATACCAATACATTTGCAACTCTACAAAAAAAGAATGATATAAAGGTCCTAAGAACATGCAATAGTATACTGACACTCCTAACAACATGCTAGTAGGGATAATTAGAAAATTCATATAGCATTACTAATCGGGATTGGAGTCGGAATTAAAATGGGAGCAACATTATGTTTGATGTGGAATTCCATTCCTATGGCTTATAAATTTAAGTCGAAAACGCATTTGTACAAGAATATGTTGAACTGGGAAGCTAATTAAAATGAGAAATAGAATGAAATAAAAGGAGAGGGGGAGAGGGTGTATAATAAGATGAATTAAGGATTAAAGATTACCATTGAAAGATCTAGAAAAACGACGTAGTTGAGCATCACCGTGGGCAAAAGAGCAATTCTGGCGGGAACAGCGACCTTTTTTATATTGTAGGCATAACCTTGTCTTTAGTTGCTTCGTTTCCACCATTGTCGTAGCAATTGAGAGAGAGAGAGAGAGAGAGAGAGAGAGTGGTGATATAAATGTGTAGGGAGACTAATGTTTGTATGTATATATATCGGAGAATTGAAAACGGGAGGTCCCCAAATCAAATCTGTGGGGGTTGATTGTAAATCAATCTGGAGATTGCACCTTCCTAAACCCTAGCGCATTTGATTCGGAGCGTTGCTAAATGCAAATCAAATTACTCCATGCAATTTGTAAAAGTTACTGTATTGTCCTTTCTACTTTTTTGAATAAAGTGTACGTATAACCTAGTTTTATGTGCATGTATACCTAGTTTTCTGTGCAGTCACTTTATTTCTCTCATCATTCATTTCTTTAACATTGTATTTATTAATATACATTTAACTTATTTCTCATCATTTATATTTTATTTTATCAAAATCATATTTCATTTAAAATATATATTGTACATTTATATTTTCATTTAAAATATACATTGTACTTAATATTACATTCATATTCATGTATGGACACATTTAATTTATATTATCAAAATTATTAAAATAAATAGTTAAAATTTTCATATTCCAATATATGTATATAAATAGAGCATTATATCATTTTTTGTCACTAACAATTTTCATATTCTCAATTGGAGAAGATGATACACCCAAAATCATTTTCATTGGAAGATAATTATTAATGTTTTTTATTGTGTGTATATTAAATGTTCTTGTCATGTGTTTAATATATGTAATTACTCATTTAAAATAAAAATTATTAATAACATGATATATATAGGTTGAATTTTAAAATATAAAAGTTTGTTTCTAGAATATTAAAATAAGTATTACATCTTATAATGACTCATAATTGTAATAATCTATTTAAAAATAAAATTTATTAATAACATGATATATATAATTTGAATATTTAAATATAAAATTTTGTTTCTAAAATACTAAAATGATGTATGTAGTTTGAATTTTAAAATATAAAAATTTTGTTCTAAAATACTAAAATGATAAATGTAATTTGAATTTTAAAATATAAAAAATTAATTTTAAAATAATGACTCATAATTGTATAAACTATTTAATAATATGAATTCTTAATAATATAACATATATAATTTGTATTTTAAAATATATAAATTTATTTTTAAAAGTTTAAGTACAACACATCTTATAATTACTCATAAATGAATTAATATTTTTCAAAAATAAAAATGAAAAAAGAGGCTGGTGGGTTTGTGGTTGAGTGAATGAATCGAAGAAGGAAAAGAAAATGGTGAAGAAGAAGACGTGTAGAGAAACAAAAAGAAGGGGAAAGGGGTGTTTGTGAAATAAGAAAACAGGGGATTTACTTCGAATATAACAAAAAAAATGAAACAGAAAATTAATTACTAAATTTCTATGAAATTAATTTCTTTATTTTTAAAAGTTTAAGTACAACACATCTTATAATTGCTCATAAATGAATTAATATTTTTCAAAAATAAAAATTATAATAATACTAGTCTGTATGATATATATAGTTTGTATTCTTATGTGTTACAGGCATGAAATCAATAAATATCTACTAGGATTTCACGATGAAACATTTATTAGGTTTGTTACCCGCATGAAATCAATAAACATCTACCAAGGTTTCACGCCTAAGCATTTATTAGGTTTACATTCATTTAATATGAATGAAGGATATAAGGGTAATATACTAGTCTGTAAAAAGTAAAGTTGATTTGCATTTAGCAACCATGTTGATTTGGGACTTCTGCTTTTTTTTTTGTCAGGATTTGGGACATTTTTTATTCCTTCTTAGCTTCGTATTATTTCTCCCCCACCATTTTGCACCTCGTTTTACATTAAATTTCTTAATAATTTAAACAATTATTTATTATTACAAAAATAACTAAATAATTATTTAATAATATTTTTTATATATGCATTTTTTCGATATTTATAAAAAATTAACATTTTTGGCGAGATTTGATGTTCAAATTCGTAATTATTCTCGCAAAAACTAGAAAACAACTTTTTTTCAAAAGTATGGGTGACATACTAAGCGATTTTTAAAATTTATCAAACAATTTTTTATCTGCTTTCAGATTAAACCAGAACTAGGCAATTTATCCGCGCTTCGCGTGGTTTATAAATTTTATTTTAAAATATTAAAAATAGATAAATAAATTTCTAGGTTTTTTTTCAAAAATATTTATGTTAGAGTAACTTTTTGCATTTTTACGTTTACTTTTGAAAACTATTTTCAAATATACGTTACCATTTACAAATATACGTTATTTATTATAATAAATTAGAATTATACGTTTTTTCTTATTACAATTCAATTCTTCTCTCGATCTCTCTCTCTCGATGTCTCCCTATCTCCCCCGACTTTCCCCATCTCTGCCACCCACATCTCCATCTCCGACCACCGCCTCCTTCCACCCTCTCTTTCTCTCCTTCTCTTCCTCTTTGTCTCTTTCTCTCTACCCATCAATACTCAAAAGCACCAATTTAATCAGTAATTAAACACCACAACACAAACATAGGAGTATATAAATACATCAAATCCCCCTTGCGGTCAAAATCCTCAACACCACTAGCAATCGTTATAGTCGCGGTACCAACTTCCTCCAGTTCCATCGATCCAGCTTCCTCCACCGCCACTGCTACAACGTCAATTCCTCTCGACTACCTCCACCATACTCACCTCCACTACTTATGTTGGCCCCGTAGGGGCATCTTAATCGAGTAATCTCAAACGAGTAATTACCAAAATCATTAATTACAGCCCGCAAGGGTTGTCTCAGTTGGTTAAAGAGAGGTCATCTCACCTCTTGGTCACAGGTTCGACTCCCATGGGAGGCGGATTTATGATTATGTCATCCTGGGGCAGAGCCTGTCGCACTTGTGCGGTTTGCCTTGGATCACGTGGTTTGCAGGCTATTGCGTGAGCCCATGGGTTTACCCAGAGCGCACCCGAAGGGTAGCGGCTGCGGGTTCCCATGTTAAAAAAAAAAATCATTAATATATATATATATATATATATATATATATATATATATATATATATATATATATATAGTTGCACTCCATAACAAATACCTTATATAACAAACAATAAAGAACACCTCATATCTAATCTAATATAAGAGTTCCGTCATGGCACCCAATACAAAAAGTTGTTATTTTTTTACCCTCTATCCATCCAGCAAAAACTAGAAAAAAAATAAAAAATAAAAAAAAATACTGTTCATGATGACGTCAGCATGACGTCATCATGAACAATAATTTTTTTTTTAATTTTTTTTTTTGCTTGATGGATAGAGGGTAAAAAATAACAACTTTTTGTATTGGGTGCCCCTGGCGGGGCCATTGGATCTATTAGAACTAAGGTGTTCTTTATTGTTTGTTATATAAGGGTGTTCTGTATGGAGCAATGGCCTATATATTTATATATATATATATATATATATATAAGTTGTAGTGTTTTGCATAAGACTACAACTGGTTGCTTTGTTTTGCTTTGAGTTGATTTTTGTTATACATCTTTGGTAATTCCATTTTTTTTGTTGCTTAGGGGTCATTTGTTAAATTTGGACCGTTAAATCTGGATAGTTCAAATTTCTGAATGATTTCAAAATCTGGATATCGATGAATATTAATGTTTGGTATATAAATTTCTGAACCAGTTCATATGTTTATATTTCTTTTACAATATTTGAATTAATTGACAAAGTCTAAAAGATATACTATTGAGTAAGAAAAAATTGCGGCTATTTAATATTTTTTAAAATTAAATATAAATATTTTAGTATTGTAAATTTGTTAAATATAATTCAAATATAGTTGATACTAATAACTTTCAATATATATGACAAGACTTTTTCTAATATAGTTGATAAAAATATAATTTATTGCATAAAATACAATTCCACGTATACAATTAAAAATATAACTACAAATACAATAAAAGTAAAATTAGAGTAAATAATCAAGGGAAGAAATAATGTTAGAAACATTAATGGTAACCTACCTACAAGGCTACAATGTTCTGAACGAGTGGGGTAAAAAAATTTAGTAGATGTCATTCAGGTAAATATGGATCGTCCAGACATTTAAAAATATACTACAAACAAGATTTTAGCTTTGTCGTCCAACAAAACTCTTCGTTCAGATCTGTTCAGGGGTTAACAAACGGGCCCTTAGTGTAATTTGATTGGGTAGAAATTAGTTGATTTTGGTTGATTCAAATAAAAATAAAAATTGTGTTTGGTTGTAGTGATTGATTTGCTACTCTACTTTAATTTTTTATAATTTTTCGGATGTGTTGAAGTTGATTTTTATATGCCACTACAACTGGTTGATTTGGTTTGATTTGGTTGCTTTGAGTTAATTTTGGTTGTTAATGATGTTAGGAAGCTTGACTTGCATTAAGTTGCTAGTTTATGGAATTTTTCTGATTTTCGAAATGTCTTGAATCCATTTTTTTTTTGCATTCAACTACAACTGCTTACTTTGGTTTGCTTTGAGTTGATTTTGGTTTCTAATGATGTTATAAAGCGTGACTTGCGTTGAGTTGCTAGTTTACGGAATTTTGCAATTATCGAAATGTCTTATAGTCGCTTTTTGCAATCGACTACAACTGGTTGCTTTGATTTTCCTTTAGTTGATTTTAGTTGCAAATGGTAAACTAGGAAAATTGATTTTGACAATTTTCATGCATATTTTGGTTGTATATATGCCAAGAATTGGGGAGCTGAGGTTGTTATTGTGACAAGTAATCCTGAAGGTAGTAGAGATGTTGTTAATGCTTGATATCACAAAAACTCATCTATATTACTCAAACAATAAAAAAAATTCTTGTTTACAATAGCCATTACCATCCTTATAATTTTTTCATGGATGACAATGAGACGTGGCGAAGTTAAAGTCTATACACCATCTGGCCATGCATCCATAATCAAGTTTAAGGCGGAGTAAAGTCTGGTATATCAAGAAGAATAAGCCCATCACCAATGTCTGAATGGCATGAGTTGCTAGTTTATGGAACTTTTCCAATTTTCGTAGATGCTGAAGGAGATGCAGATGCTGATGATGCATTCATAATTATGAGAAATTGGTTGTACAATGGCTTGGTTAAGGTCTAGTAGATGCTTTATATGATTTTATTAGCATATTTTTGCCAAGTGATCACAAGACACTTATTTTTAATACATATTTAGATCATTTGTGTCTACAAAAATGAATGAAGATTGAGTTTTTTGATTGTGTGTGATGCTGCTTAGTACAACTATAAGATACAAACATTTTAACTTATGTTTGCACTTTTACGATCTTCTGATTTTCATTGCATTTTAGTTGCAGTTGACTGCTTCTAGATGCATTTAGTTGCATTTGGTTGCAAAGTCATATTCTTATAAAACTTTGCACTCTTCATTTCCAGTTTTAAATTGTATTTTTGGTTGCTTTTATATGTAGAACATGCCCCATCTCAAAATTGTATAAAAGTTATCAAGCAAATGTAATCGTATAAATATAATTGTATTTTGTAACCAAATGAAAATAAATGTAATTAAAAGCAATCAAAACTAAATGCAACAAAAAATGCAACTGAAATGAATAAAAAAAATCAAGCAAAAACTACCAAAATGGCAAATAAATGTAACAAAAAATGATGATTGTAAGTTTTTGCAAGAATATGACTTTGCAACTAAAAGAAGCTAAAAAGTAATGAAATGCAACTAAAAGCAACCGAAAATGCAATAATATATATTCAATGGTTACTCTTTTTTAAAGGAACATGAAAAAATTATTTTCAATTGTATTTTGTTGTATAATATTTTATTATTTCAATTGGAGGGTGTTTTAGTATTTTTTATTGTAAAGTTTTTTGCAAGAATATCATTTTGCAATCAAATGCAGCAGTGCAAGAATTTGTATTTTGAAAAAAAGTTTATAAAGGTTGCATAGAGTTGCACATGCACCATATTTGCAACTGAAATCGAACAAACTTTAAAATTTAAAATTCTTAGAGATGCATTTGAAAAGAACAATCTATAGCATTAAATGAACAACAAACATATTTGCAACCAGAATCAACTGCAAATGCAACTTTAAATTGTATTTGCAACCACAAACAACCAAAATCAACCACAAATGCAACTTCAAATTTTAAAATAAGTAAATCTGAATTTTAATTGTTGTTATTTTAATACTTCTTTCTGCACGAAAGTAGCAGAAATATAAGAAACCAATACATCCTAAACCATAAGTATTTCCAATTGGTTACGCTGAGTTGATTGCATTTAGAAACTTTGCAACCATATTTACAACCTCAAGCAACCAAAATCAACCATAAATGCAACTTCAGATTTTAAAACAAGAAAATCTAAATTTTGAGATAGGTGCCCCTGCGGGGCCTGTTCTACATAAAAGGAATACAAAGCGTATTTTTGTAATAAAAAAATTTGACCATATAATTACAAATTACAATATATATAGACAAATAATTGATAATAAAACACACTTACGCGCACCCACATAGTACTTGATTAGATTGATTATTGAGTGAATATAATATTTTAACTCGGCTGCAGCAAATCCCAAGCAATAAGTTCAAAAGGCATTGCCAAGGAAGATGCAATATATACAAGGTATTGTACGCGCTAAAAGCCTAAGACAGAATGATGAAACCAATTGCACATGACAAGATACAGAATTTGCATTCTTAGATCTTAAGTAGAAGGTAAAAAATACCAAGTTAACGGTTATCGTAGAAAATAGTTAAACACATTTCTAAACTTTTACACTACTGACAACATGTTGCATAACCAAGTCTTGTTCATATAACTACTCCATTATGCAGCATCAGTTCAAAATTATCTCAATATCTGTTATCCTTGCCTGAGAAGATGTAACTGCCACTCGAGTAACTTGTTGCCCTATCACCAGCACTCTGCACAGGAAAAAGCATACTGGGATGTGATATTTCAAGTAATAACTAGCAGAAGCGAACACCAACAGAGTGATGTAAACTACGGTTGTTTATAATCAGATGCCTCATCTACCATACTTAAAGTATTCCAAATAGTGAAAAGGAAGGGATAATTCAATTGTGTCTCATTTTCAATGGTTATTAAAGAATACCATGCAATCCTTGTCTCCCATGATCATCATCTTCTTAATGGCTTTAATCTATAATTCTAATACCGCAAAAAACTAATTCTGCTTGCTTCCGCATATAAGTTGACATTGGGGCTTACTTTTGCCTATAGTTCAGTTTCAACCTCCACTGTCAAAATCTCCAAATTACCATTGTTTTCAATATATCTATTCACCTTCCAGACAATTCTTAGTGAATAATTCTTTACCCTGTGAATAATCTGTTCAAATGCTTCCGGTCCATTTTCTTCAATATACTTCTCCGCAGCTGTTAGAATATCATCTGGTTTACTGAAAACATCTTTCTTCCTGGGGACATACCAAATATTGACAGTCTTTGGGTTTTGATAAAAAGGCCTCACATAGTGTTGATAAACATATGCAGCACCACTAAAGTATGGTATGACCAACCAACATGTTACGTACTATCAGCTTAGCATATGACCATATAGGTATCCTGCCATATACTCTACCCATGTATATAGAGATAGCTCAATCTTTATATGAAACATTATGCGACCACACCTTCTCCAATTTCTACTTAGAAATTCCAAGACAAGTGTTTATAAAAACTGTTTCCTAGCATAAAGACAATTGAGAGGTGTTATCTAATTGAAAAGCACAAACCTTAATCTCCCAGCGGTTATGCTCGTCGTGCTCATTGTAATAGAAGAAAGAATAGAAATACAAATCTCTGTTTTTGCTCTCCCCCGTTGTTTTTGCTCTCCACGTTGATCACTGAACCCCTCCCACCCCTTAGAAATTAGATTTTTGGTATAATTTTTTATGAGAGCTCGATCCATAAGTTTTATATCCATCAACTACAATTCAACGATTTACAAGCACCAAATCAACCATATACAACTTTTTGACAATTTAGTAAATCTAAAATATAGCTAGAAACAACCACATGCAACCAAAATCAACCAAAAATCCAACAAAACTCATCTCGTACTTAAAAACTCTCTACAACCTCAATCACACACATACACATACCATCTTATTCCAAAATAGAAGTTATACACACATACCATCTTATACGAAAACAGAGGTTATTGCATAAATTGACAAAGAACAATGCAAAATAGAGGTTATTGCAAAATCTCACTGAAATCAACCAAGATCGGAGATGGAGGTCGGAGAAAGATGTCGGAGATGGAGGTTGGAGACGCCTACGGCACCGGAGATCGGAGGTGGAGGTCGGGGTCGGATATGGAGGTCGGGCTTGGTGATTGTTGGCGATGAAGACATTGTTATTGGTGATGATGAAATAAAAAAATGACGTATTTTTGTAATAAAAAGTAGAAACTCCGTATTTATGCATTAAATCTGGGAAGATAGTGTTTATGCAAAAAAAAAAAAAAACTAGTAAACCTAGTATTTTGGATAAATTCTCTAATTTCTATTATTTTTAAAAATTGATTGGTCACTTATAAATTTCTTAAAATAATTGATTAAAACACAATTTACATGAATTATTAATTGAAAAAATACTCTCATTATATATCTAAAGTACGGATAATCTTAAAAGTATCACAAACATATAAAAATGAAAATTGCAATACAAACATAATCTTTATGATCAAAAGTTACAAATATTGAATATAATTTAATGACGTTTTTTAAAGCCAACGGCCTCTCATAATATAAATGTTCAATAGTAGTGTAACATTTTATTTAATTAGAATATTAATTTGTTCTGACACAATATAATGAAACAATGGTGTATAAATATTTTATCAATATAATTTTCCGGTAAAATGGTTGGGTTTGTTTAGGTTAATTAGTTTGGTCATAACCCATGTGTAATTTATTCATGTGCAAAAGTAAAAATCTTTCTGTATTATTTGTATACAAAGTTCAGATATTAAGTAAAGAACTGTGACTTTCACAATTTATTACAACTTTCACAATCATTGATAATAACCTCAATAATAACGTTTTCTTAAGCCGACACCCCTCTCATAATGTACATATTCAATAATAGTGTAAGAATTTATTTAAATAGAATATTAATTTATTTCGACACAATATGATGAAACAACGGGTGTATAGATTTTTTATCGATTTTATCTTCCGATAAAATGGTTGGGTTTGTTAGTTTTAATCGATTGATCATAACCCATGTATAATTTATTTATGTGCAAAATTAAAAATTTGTCTATATTGTTTGCGTACAAATTCCAAATATTAAATAAAGATCTTGTACTTCCATAATTTATTACGACTTTCAAAATCATTGATAACAAAAATTGCTTGAGAAGTTAAAGTCATTTGACCTATAGTCATCTGAAAAGAAATTACAGTGATCTTGAATAGGGAATGAAAAAGACCGCAAAATAAACAATTTTTAGTCGTCATTATACCTAAAAATAAACTTAACTATATATAATTAATATTTAATATTGAAATAACAACTATAATGTTCAAATAAAGTTTGCTAATTTTTAAACAAATTAAATAGAGTAAATTTAATATATGTTTAATAGGTGTAATTAATGACTAATTAAAATATCATTAATAGCTATTTAATGCAAGAAAAGAATTTAGTAAAAAAAAAAAAGAAAATTCAAGAAAAATACCTTGAATTGTTCTGGTGCATTTCCGATCTCCGGGCATTATAATATATATAGACTACCCTATAGCCCGTGAAAAGCACGGGCGGTCATATATTATTATTTATTAATATATATTAAATATTTAATTGAATATAAAATTTTAGTTTTTTAAAATAATTATTTATTAGTAATTTTAAATTTATTAATGTTCCGAACTTAGTTTCAAGATCTACATAATATTTTTAATTTAATGTTATTTCTAAATTTATTGTTAAGTATCTTAAGAATTCAACAAATATTTAAATAAAATTATTTTTTTTAATTGTGTAATTACTACTTAAATCCTACAATATCTTATTTTAAATTTTTTTTACTTTTTTTAATCCGTAGAATATGCTAGTGATATCAATAATTTTATAGGTATTTTTAAATTTATAATATTGTTAACCTATATATGTTATGTTATAATTTTTTTTCTAAATTAAGTTATTTGTTGAGTTATTTAGTTTTTCTACTTATTTAATTTCTGTACACCTAAAATCGTAGAAGAGAGAGTTGTAGGAAGAATTGTGTGTGGAATTTTTAAATTAAATATGATATTGATGTGATTTGAACCTTTGATCTTTCGTAAGTTATTAAAATACTAGCTTATAACCCGTGCAATGCACGGGTTTCTTATATTATATTATAAATTTTATTTAATATTATAATTATGTTTTTATATAAATATGTTTTTATAATTTTTTTAATTTAATTTAATAAAATTTAACATACTCATGTTTATAAATTATACTAATGTTTCCTTATTATAAACAACGTATACGATTTTTAATACATTTTATTAATAATTGAGAATATGCTGTGATATTTTCGGGTATATATTAATTATTGTAAGATTTGTTGTAAATTAAAAAGGTAACGTATTTTAATTATAAAGGAAATATTAATGATTGAAATATGATACGATTGATCTTTTTATGTGTTTATAAAAGGTAATATCTTCAACTAAAATTAAATGTGAAAAAGGCAATCGACTAATTACCATTAAATATATTATGTTATTATTTATTTTAGGTGTTATATTTTTTTTGAAAATTATGGTTTGATATTTTTGGGTATATATTAATGATTGTAAGATTTGTTTTAAATTAAAAAGGTAACGTATTTTAATTCGAAAAAAAATATTAATGATCGAAAGATATGATACGATTGATGTTTTTAGTTGTTTATAAAAGGTAATATGTTTAACTAAAAGTAAATGTGAAAAAGGCAATCGATTAATTACCATTAATTTTATTATACTAATGTGAAAAAGGCAATCGACTAATTACCATTAATTTTATTATGTTAATCGACTAATTACCATTAATTATAACGTATTTTAATTCGAAAGGAAATACTAATGATGGAAAGATATGATACGATTGATGTTTTTATGTGTTTATAAAAGGTAATATTTTCAACTAAAATTAAATGTGAAAAAGGCAATCGACTAATTACCATTAAATATATTATGTTATTATTTATTTTAGGTGTTATATTTTTCTTGAAAATTATGGTTTGATATTTTCGGGTATATATTAATGATTGTAAGATTTGTTTTAAATTAAAAAGGTAACGTATTTTAATTTGAAAAAAAAATATTAATGATCGAAAGATATGATACGATTGATGTTTTTAGTTATTAATAAAAGGTAATATGTTTAACTAAAAGTAAATGTGAAAAAGGCAATCGATTAATTACCATTAATTTTATTATACTAATGTGAAAAAGGCAATCGACTAATTACCATTAATTTTATTGTTAATCGACTAATTACCATTAATTATAACATGTTTTAATTCGAAAGGAAATACTAATGATGGAAAGATATGATACGATTGATGTTTTTAGGTGTTTATAAAAGCTAATATCTCGATTAATTGCCATTAATTATATTATGTTATTATTTATTTTAGGTGTATTAATTTTTCTTTATAATGAAGGGTAAATAAGTAAATTCACTCAGCACCAAAAAACAGGTACCGAAACTTTTAATGTTTCGGCTTTTATATAATAGTATAGATATAATATATCTTATCATAAGAACCAACGGTTCTTATTTATTTCACTAAAAATCTAATTATCATTATTCATTGTATGGTTGTAGTAAATATAAACAATTATAATCATGTTTTCTTATTGATACAATATTTTTTTGTACATATTATAATCATTGACCGGAAGATATGATACAATATTTGTTTTGTACATATTATTGATTGTAAGATTACATTTTAAATTAAAAGGCAACTTATTTTGATTAAAAAAAGAAATATTAATGATTGAATAATATAGTACAATTGATAAATTTAGGTGCTTATAAAAGGTAATATTTATTAATTAAAGAGTAACGTATTTTAACTTGAAAAGACAATTGAGTACTTACCATTAATTATATTATTTTCTTATTTATTAATTAGGTATTATATAATATTTTTGGGTATATATTAATGATTGTAAATTACATTTTAAATTAAATAGGTAACTTGTTTTAATTAGTAAAGAAATATTAATGATTGAAAGATATGGTAAAATTGATCAATTTAGGTGTTTATAAAAGGTAATATCTAATAATTAAAAAGTAACGTATTTTAATTTGAAAAAACAATCGACTACTTACCATTAATTACGGGTGGAGGAATTTTAGTCCGAATATAATTATGTTAACATTAATAAGTTGCTAGTTTTATAATATAATATTATAATTATTTCTTTTAATAATTAGGAATCAAATCTAAAACCAAACCAACAAACTTTTAATCTTTCGACTTTAATATAATAGTATAGATATCAAATAGTATCTATTTTTGACATGATAAATTTTTCTTGGATATTATAATCGTCTTTTTTAATCAATATACATAAAATATGAACTTAAATTTGAAGCAACTCACATTAAAAACACACCCCAAATTAGATTTTCTTGTAAAACAATTATAAGATGGTGATAATACAAAAAGCTAATACAATCATTATACTTACACTTAAATGATATACATTATGGTGTTGTAAAAGAGAAGAAAAGCCGAATAAACTTGTGTATTGTTGTGGTATTTTGCGTGAGCAAATTAGGCTTAAGATTGTTCTCTATTAGGAGTGTTTAAGAGCTTTTTAATTTGAAGTTGACTAAAAGACTTAACGCAGACTTTGTACTTGATTTTTTTATATTAAAATTAATTAAAAATTTAATAAATAGAATAACCAAGTCGAAAACTAAAATATTAGTTTTAATATATTAGTATATAGATATCAAATAGACTCATAAAATAGTCTACTTCACTAAAATATTTTCTTAATAACTAAATTTTTTAACGGTAGTCTGAGATTTGTATTAATATTAGAATATATCCTTTTTTTTTAAAACAATAGTACATAAAATGTATTTATCATTATATTTACATATATTTTAAACTACAATATGTTGTCAAATAATAAGATCCATTAAATTTGATTTTATAGAAGTATGTCACCGAAATTTGTTTACTTTAACATAATATATATTAAGAAATTATTATTATTATTATTTTATTATAACATCATATGTGATATAATAATTTATTTATATAATAAAGTATGATATTATTATCGTTTAATTTATGTCAAAATAACAAACACTAATTATCAAACTCAATATCTAAATTAAACAACCAAAATCTAAATATCAATCAACTACCAAATTTTTAAAGTTTAGATTTGAGAAATAGTAGTTCGTACCTTATACGATACACTAATTATTTTTAATATTTATTGTTTGATATTTAATATTTTTATTATATATATATATATATATATATATATATTTCTATATAGATAAAATAAATTAGATACAAAAAGTCATGGGATCGAAAACTTGTGTAACTTTTTTTCGAAGTTAGAAATATAATTACTTAATTCTGTTTATCATTAATCGAATTGGAACCTAAAACCTAAATATAAATATTTGATAATAATATTTTGCTGATCGGATTTAATCTTCAGATAATAATTTAGATAGGAATATATGTTGAATAATATCTAACAGTTTTGAATTATTTACTTTATAATCTAGTAAACGTGGAAAATCAAATTATAAATTACAAAATATCTCAAGTTTATTTGTTATATGGTAATATAAATACAGTTTCGTTTATAACTCATGCCATGCAAAGTTCTTTCTTTTTAAAACTTATACTCCCTCCGTCCCCTTCAATTGTTTACATTGGGGACGGAGACGTGACACGCATTTTAAGGTTCCTAAAAAGTATAGTTCCATAATTTATTTTTAATTTTTTTCTTTTATATAAAAAATTAATGTTTAAATTTTTATTCAAAAAAAGAAAATTTTAAAAATAAGTTATGGAAGTATGTTTTATATACACCTTAAAATGCGTGTCAAGCAGTGCTGAAAAAATATAAAGAAATGAGAGGGACAGAGGGAGTAATCATATCAATCCACATTTTTTTATATTTTTAAATTGTTTAATCCTTAAACCTATTAGTTTTTTTTCTATATCATGAATATTAAATTTTAAAATGTTAGTTAATAAAATCAAATTTAATTTTTTTAATATTTTGATAATCAATAATATATATTCATTAAAATTTAAAATATAAATAATTGAATTTAAATACTAGATCTTTTTTAATATTAGTATAAAAAATCATGTATAGTTGATCGAATTTGATTTTTAGTATGTTTAGAGTGAATAGTAAAATTTTATATACTAATAAGTAGTTGATTGGATTACAAAAGAATTGGATTGTCATTCTTTAAAATTTTCTAATCCTATATTTATTTTACATGTGACTGTGGTTAGGGGAATTATAATCTTTCAAAAAATGATTTGTTAAAGAGGAGTAAGTAATACCTCACCCAACCAAATATTTAAAAAGATTATAATCATATCTTTTACTCCAACAAAAAAAATGAGAATACTATTTTAAAGACTATGATCCTTAATTTAATTCAAATAAATATTACATAACAAACATGGGATTAAAAATTTTAAAGAATTTATAATCATATCATGTACTTAATCATATAAAACAAACATGGCCTAAGTACTTATGTGCATGAGCAAATGAATATAGATCATTAGGGGTAAGCCATTAGCTCATAAATTGACCACACTTTTTAATTGATCGAACCAATGTGCGTGTAACATCCCGCTTTTTTTCGGAATGTTAGTTCGAGCCAAAATACAATACAAAAATGTAATCTCGAAAATTCTAACACAAAATTACTACAATTCTATTCCAAGTTAAATCAGAAACAAATATAGGCGCAGTTACCCAACATATTTGACAAGATCTAAAGAGAAATCCAATTGCAAGCTCGTCACAATTTCAACGAATCGAACAAAACCTAAAATATTAAAAGTGTGAGCTAAAGAGCCCAGCAAGCAAACTAACCAAACAAATTAGTCGGGTCAAATCCCATAAATAAAATACAGTATAAATAAAATAATTTTTAGAAAATTCATATCTTACAAAACGATAACTTTTTAATCACTAGTCTAGACTAAGGTCACTACAAACCGGTAACACGGTCCAAAATTTTAGAAGTCACTATAAACCGGGGATGCTCTCCAGAATTTAGTATTGCGTCCCTCACTAAGGTATCAGAAGTTGCACCTAAATGCGCTCTAGAGAGGTATTATAATTTAGTTCCGGAACTATGCGCAGAGACTAAGAGTTTCAGATCATATACTAAACTGGGTCTCAAAGCTCGTATTATACCAAAATCTAAAATTATACTCTTCAAAATAGTTTCACTTGATCCAAATTTTCATATCAATAAAATAGAACAGAAACATATTAAATAAAATTTCAAAATTTAAAACTTGAATAAAATTTGGAAATTACCAAAAAGTTCGGATAGAAAACTCACCATTCGATCACCTATACAGCCAATCATAATAAAAAAATAAAAGAAAACATAGTAAATATGATCAGACACAACCATTGTTGTCAAACATTCAGACCCATTATTTATACACTAATGTTTCTCTTTTTTTATCACGCACAAAACTTCCAAATTAACTACACATGCATGAACAAGACCTTTCCATATTCCAAATACATATCACTAGTTACAGAAACAATTAAAATCCACAAGTACTTTTAAAATTTATGAAGATCATATTAACACTACTATACGGAGACTACTGTGCGTGGAAATCATATTTGGTCACAAAATTTGCATGCTTAAGGTTAACAAATAATATGACAAGATTTATCTACATAATATAATTAGATAATCATAATAACATAAGGCAACAATTATGCAAAGAGTCACAAATATACAATTTTATTGACTTGCACTTCAGAGTAATTTTTTTTATAAAGACGTAATCTTTTTATGGCACTGCATGTTATGTAAACCAGTAAGTACGATCACCTTAAGATGTTGTAGAGTCCAAAATGCACTAATCTAACATATATGATGTATAAGTAATGATAGAAAATGGGTTAATTGGCAAATTTATAATTAAACTCGTACTCAACTTGCAGTTGGATAATCGAACTCAAAAATCTTGCAGTCAACTCATTAAAGTAATTAAAACTTGCAATTGGGTAACCACCGTTAACTCCATGTAACGTCTTTGATGAAAACTGACGTGGTGTGCTGATCTGTTAAAAATTATACACGTTGTCTGCTGAGATGGTGAAAATTAGGGGCCAAGAATATTTTTGGGGATTTTTAGTACAAAACATATAACCTTTTCTTATTTTTCTTTTATTCTACCTAACCCCCCAGGCACAAAACCCCCTGGTCATCTCTCTCCCACGCTTCTCCACTCTCTCTCTCTCTCCAATCTTTTTCTTTTATGTTCTTCAAATTTCAACAATCAAAGCCTCCGTTTTATATGATTTTGAAGCCTAAATCGTGGGTATAAGTAATCGAAATTCTTCTCTCTCCACCCTCTTCAAAACTGCACCCTCGAAATCAAAATCTGCAAATTTTGATTTTTGGTATAAATTGGAATATTATGAATTTAAGGTGCAAATTAGGGTTTAAAGTGAATTAGGGGTTTTTGATTTGGGAATGGAAGGTGAAATTGAAGGTTATTGAGACAACGAGGAGGATGAGACAAATCGAATAAGGGTGGTTTCATGGCCTGACGATGGCCGGAGGTAGGCGGACCACCACAACAGTTTGGCCATCAGTGTGGAGGTGGTTGGTGGTGTTGAAGGTCGATAGAGATTAAGGGGGAAAGAAAGAGGAGAAGATAGGGATGGTGGTTGAGTGTGGGTGGAAGGTGATGGAGTCACCGGAAAAACGAACCACCACCGTGTGGATGGTGGTGGTGGTGGTGGCCTGGGCAGAAAGAGAAAGAGAGGGATAAAAGAGACGGGAGTGAGAGGGAGGGAGGGAGAGAGAGAGAGAGAGAGAGAGAGAGAGAGAGAGTGTGTGTACCGGGGGATAGAGAGAAGAAAGAGGAGAGAAAAAGAAAAGAAAATAAGTAAAATAATTTAAATTAAAATAATTACATGGCATCACACGTGGCAACACTTAACGGGGCACCGTTCAAAGTCAACACGAGTTAACGACTATGCAAGTTATTTCATGTTTAATGATTTAATCGCAATCAATTATTAGTGTACTCTCCCAATTGCAAGTTTTTTGAATTCGATTACCTAACTGCAAGTTGAGTACGAGTTCAGTTATCAATTAGCCAATTAACTCGATAGAAAAGCAACAAAAAGATAGAGACATTAAACATATATATAGATGTAATAACCAAGATTTATTATTATTCTACATATGAACAAATATGCTAGAATTTTTATGATGGAACAGACTATAAAATTAATCACATAATATAATTTTGAACAACTTCAGAATTGAAAGCCAAATGAACATATATATAGCAAAATAAGCATGCTTGCTTATATTAAAGAAAAAAGTGAATCAAGATTTACCCGATGGAAGATTGAAATTGATCTAGTGTGTTTGTGTGCTTATCCTCTCTCAAAATTTTCTCAGTACCAACCTTTTCTAACTTTATTTTTTGTTACTATTCTTTTGGTGTGTGAAGCACTATATGTACAATGGCTATCGAAAAGTAACATACTTAACTCACTATAATAACATATTTTAATGACATATCATAGTTGTCTCTTAATTACACTCTAATCATATTGATCAATCAAAACTCATCAGTTACCAATCTAAAAATTACCTCTTTTTTATATATTATTAGCATAAATCAAATATTATATATTTAAAAATCTAGGATCTTACAGTGCGACTAATTACAATTGCAGAAATAATGTATATGAATATTATAAGTAAAGTAAGTTGCAGCGATTTTCTTTACATATATTGACGTGAATGCTTATGTCATATATATAAATAATGAGGAAACACTCAGAACATACTGAAGTAGAACCCAGCGAGATAAGCTAAACAATTTCAAAAATTGAAAATAACTTGTGACATAAGCCATGAGTAATAATCATAAAAATCAAAGAGCAAATAGCATGATTCAATCAAATAAGTACGGAGACGGACAATATCAGTCTTCCATCTCCTAAATGACATGACCACACAATAGAGGATAACTGAGGATATGTAATAAACTACTCAAAAGCCAACAGAAAGGCACTAACAAATGATATTCGAAATCAAATATTATGATACAAGTGACAACTAAAATACTGAATAGTTGATGAGTGGTATTTTTGTACCATTTATTCAATATTTTTTGACTTGAATTCGGCACTTGAAATTAAGCTTTGTTTAGTTTCAGGTGAAGTGTCACTTTTCTCGTAGAACATTATTTCTAGGTGATTTAGAGTTGTTTTGAGTCTATAGATTTAGGTTTTCTTCATCTTTTGTATAAGAAAGAAATGAGATTCTACATCAAGCTTGAACGGGTTTTGATTTTCTAAGTTCCATATCGGTTTTCGATACACATAATAGGCTTTGACTTCTTTTCCCTAACTTTTGTTTAACTTTATTTGTTAGTTTTTATTACGTGTGTATTTGATCCTGTAATGAATTGCGGTTCAACCATAAACTAAATTCCATTATGGCACTCTTATGAACTTTGTTGTTAATATGCTTTGTTGAATGTCGATGATTATGCCTAATGTGATTTGTGTTAATTAATTAGATGTGTAGCTAACATCTACCGTGTTACATCAGTAGCAATAAGACGAGAGTATGAGTTGTTGATAAATTTGGTCATACCAACATATGACATAATTGTGGGTTTGTAATTCGTAACGAGGAGTGAGATTGAATCTTTACCGTATGTAGACAATGAGGAGCTTGTACTAAAATTTAGTTAATGACTTAATTCACCAAGAGTTTGGGTTTTAGGACTTGATCAGATGATCATAAGACCACTACCTACTAGGACTGGAGGGGTGAATATATGAGATGAATTAGGCACACAGAGATGTGCCTAGCCAATTTAGTGCTTCCAATTATCATACTTAGAAAGTCATTTTACATAGTATACATAACGATGAGGAGAGTTAGAGTCTCATATGTGCTATTGTTCATGTAAAAGTAGCTAGTTATATTGTTTATTTAATCTTAGTTTAGATTAGTTAAAAACCAACTTTTGCTCATCCAGGCTGTTCAGGAGAACTATAGAATTGGTGATTGATAGCATAGGAAACATAATCTCTGTGGGAACGAACTGTACCTACCTATATATTATTTTGACTACATGAAATTTTGTGTGTAACGAGCAGTGTTGTAAAAAGCGGAAAGCGGTTCTAAGCGGTGGGAGGACCTTCTAGCGCCTAGGCGGGCTAAGCGGGCGCCTAAGTGGATTTCTAAGCGGGACGTTAAGCGGATTGTGAATATATACATAAATATTTTTTAATTATTTAATTATATATTTAGAGGTTGTGAATTATACAAGTTTAAATTTTAATACATATATTCATTTATAATATAAAATTTGAAAAATAATTAAAGAAAAAATAAATAAATAAATAAAAATATTAAAATATATATATATTTAAGGTTCAAAATTTGGTCAAACCCGCCTAATTCCGGTCAAACCCGCTTAATTCCGCTTAATTCCCGCTTAATCCCCGCTTAATTACAAAAAACGCTTAATAGTCCGATTAGTAGAAAATCGAGTCGGTTAGTAGTATTTTTCCGCCTAGGCGGCCGCTTAGCCCGCTTTTTAGAACACTTGTAACGAGAATTGCCAACTTGCAAACCGCCCTTCATTAATGTTAATATAAAACTAACTTAACTAAATGTAACATAATACTACTATGTCATAGTCTATACTATAGTCTTCATACTCGACACTACCGATAGATGTTTCAAACAAATGGCAGTTGAATACTAATCTATCTATCTATCTATTATATATATATATATATATATATATATATATATATATATATATATAGCCCAATAAGGGGTTATAATTCATGAGACATTTTATTTCATCTAAAATCATGAGACATTTTATTCTATCTAAAATGACTGATTTGCCCTTCTATTTACTATTTTTGAAAAAAAATTAGTTGAAATGATTTGAGCTTGGATCCCCAAGTTAACTTACCTATTGTTTTACCACTAGACCACTCACCCACATATGAATTAAATTATACACATTATATGTGTATGTGCATGTGAAAGAATACATGGTATTTTAATTACTGTGACATTTTAGCAATTTTTCATTATGAGTTTATTTTTACATTTATTAATTCATACTATAATATATTATATTGTTACCCAGTGATTTACAATTTTAGAAGGGTTGAATACAATTTTATAAGATTTTTGACTTTTAATTAAAAAAGAATCACAAGTATGGAAAAATAACAGCTTTATTAATTCTGATATAAAATTGTTACAAACTCTCTCAAGAAATTCTGATGTTCTTGAGAGCTGCTAGGTGACAAGATATCTCGTGTAAGCTATTATTATAATGTAAAACCTAAACTGTGTTTATATACATCACACAGCTGCTCTATTAATTACAAGATATGTCAAATCAATTAACTACTGTTTACAATACATATCCTAATTGATAGCTACAATCCTATAAAATAGGAACATATAAATCAATCTTACTTGATCTCTGGACTAATATAAATCTCCATGCAATCCTGATCAGCTTCCAATCCTGATCACAATCCTGATACTGACTCTATTCCTGATGACATCAGAATCAGTATCTGACCAGTAGTCCAGATCCTGACATCACTTGAATCAATATCCAACAATCTCCCCCAATTTGTACTTTGCAAATAAAGCACAAATTCCTTGATTCAATGATGTCAAAAACACAAACAAAATGTCATAAACCTCAGTCAGTCTCTTCAGCAACAGTTTCAGGAATTCTTAGGTAGAAAAGATTCATCTCCAAGAATTTTAACAATAATTCTTCTTCCTTGCTTTTAAGAATTTGAATCATTTTCTCCTTTAGACCAATGAGTTCTTCATCTGGTAGATGGCTGCTCTAAGATTCTGAATTGAACTTCTCTATAAATGCAAGTCTTCAACTAGTACATATGCAATGTCCTCCCCATCAGGATTAACAGACAATTGTTTCATACCAAAAGACAGTTCTTTAACAGCACTGCCTCTTTGCATTTCAATTTCTTGACCTCTCATATTTAAGTACACAAGAGTATAGTTACCATCATATCTTTGACTTCCATCCTAAAATCTCCTTCTAATGGTAGTAAGAATCATACCAGACCATTCTATACACACTTTGTTCTTTGTCCTAAGCAGATAGTGAACATATTTCAGTTCCTTTGTAAATTTCATCAGTAGCTCCTATATAGTGATCAACTTTACACTTCCATCCTTAATAAAGTATATCATCTTCTGCTTTTCTTTGATCCATCATGACAATCATAGACCAAATCAACAGCTTCAAGCTTCCGTAAGTGATTAGCAGTTAATTTCTCACCAATTCTGTCAACTAGAGCATGTTGATCTGTCTGTGTAGTAAAAATAATTTCAGCTTCACCAGATCAAATACCTCCTCTTGTCTCTGGTGCCATTCCCTTCGTAGCAGATTGCATGTTTTTCCAGAGTGGTGGAGGTTTACCAGACCTAGAAGGTTCAGCCTCAATAATCAAAGGAAGTTCTGTCACTGATCCACCAGGTTGAAAAATAGCTGGACCATTATAATGCCAAGTTCCAATGCTCTTCCATTTCTTGTCTTTCTCCTTGATATAAAAATAACTCTTGCTGAGATTTTGCACTTCTTTTGTATGATCATTCCACAACACCTGCTTGACTTGTTTATCCTTTTTACATAATCCCTGGTTTCTTTAACTTCAATATCCCTTGCTTTTTCTCTGATTTCCTTTTCTTTTTCAAATCTTCTAAACCTCTCTTCATCAATTTTCAGTCTTTCTTCATCAACTTCCAGATTGTTAAACTCAACCACAACAGTAAGTATGATAATTTCAAGTTCTTTCAAGATATCAGCTGCATCAGGATAGAAATAGCAACTTGAACTGTATCAGGAGCAGAACCAGGAATAGAAGGTATATTAGGAATAGTGATCTGTGAATTCTTCTTTTTCTCTTCTTCAATAACTCTTCTCTTCTTTACAAGTTCTTCTTCCATTTTAGTTTCTATATTATCATCATATGCAAAAGCTGGAATCAACTCAAGAGATAGTGGAGTTTTTTTTCTTTGTAGAAGAATCTTCAGCTACTTCATTTATTCTTGTTCCACTAGACCTTGTTTGTCTAGAAACTGGTTGTGTAGGCTTCCTTCCTTTTCCTCTACCTCTAACTCCTCTGCCTCTTCCTCTTCCTGCAGCAGGAGTATCCTTTTTCTTGGAGAATTCTTCCATGAGCTTTTGCTGTTCCTTTATGATCTCTTCAGTACTCATGTCAGGATATTCTTCAGAAGTCAAGGCAAGTGCCTTCCTAGCATGGTAATGTTGAACTTGTATATCATAAAAATATAAAGTAACACTATCACCTGCATTAGTAGTAAAGTTCTTGAAGAGATGTGGAGCATCTTCCATTTCACTGATAATCAAATCTTCATTTTCTTCAGGAATTGTTGGCAAGGTTTGACCTTGACCAGGTTTCAGGACTTAATCACATGTCTGGAATTGTTCTTCCATCAGGATCTGAGATTGTACCATTGTCCTCACTGTCTTCTTTCCAGATCTAGAAACATGAGTTGATTGCTTGGTTTGAGTTTGAGATTGTCTTGTCCTGTTTACCATTGCAGCATCAGAGGTTTCAGAAGACTTAGCACCACCATCATTTCCAGTATTATCATCATCATTTCTCAATACTAGATCAGGTGAGTATTTTTTTGAGCTAACTTCTCCCCCTTTTTGACATCAGGATCAGTCAACGAAGATAAGATTAATTAAAGAGAAGCTTCAATATTATCAACCTTGGATTCCAATTTATCCATCCTTTTGTTTACTTCAGTGCTTAAAAGCATGACCTGAGAAGCTGTAGCAGTTAAAGATGAAGCTTGAGAAAAATCATTTCTAAAAGAAGCATTGTCAGATTTGACATAGTTGATTTCATTCTGTAAACCGTTGGTTAGAATGGTTGTGGCCTTCAGATGATCCTTAAAATCAGAGCTAGAAATGTGAGAAACTGTATGATTAGCATGAACATGAGCCCAACCAATACCAATAGTTGTAGTAGGATTATACCAGTCATAATTCCATTGAGACCTTCTCCAAACTTCCTCTGGTTTTTCAAAACCAATAGGAGAGTAACCTTTCCCAGGGTTAGACTTATCATTATAAGGTGCACTAGACATAAATTGACTAGATGACCCATGTGTAGTCCCTAGACTTGCTTGCATGACTTTTTGTAGATTAGCAGCATCAGGATCATCATCATCATTTGAACTGTCACCAGAATCAGTATTAAAAGGAACAACATCTTCATTGGCATCAGGATGCATGACACCTTTTAACTTTAATTTAGCTGAAGAATCAACTGATGTATCCTGATGACCTGTAATAGAAACAGAACCAGATCGTAAGTCTCTCTTTTCTTTTAAAGTGATCTCATCACTTCTCACAATTTTACTTAAATCACTTTTAATAGTGACTGCTATCTCACTTGAAGTATTTAACTTCACACTCTTTTCTACCTCTCCTTTTTCCAGCTCAGGAGACCGCCTCTCTACACTCTGCTTTTTCACTAATTGTTCACTCTCATTCTCACAAGAAAGGTTCTGGCTCGACAATTGCAAAGAAATAAGAGGTGGCTGAGAAGAGTTGACTGTAGTCATATAGATAAAGGTATTTCTTATATCAGGGCTATCTACAATCATGCTATCAGTATTTAAAAGAGTATAAGTAGAAGTGTTACCTGAAGAAGTAGTTTCCATAGGCCTTGATTAAAGTGGTTGCACCAGAATTGGTTGATTGTCATCAGGAATTTCAGCAACACTTTCATCAGGAATTATGATTTCATCAGGAACTAGGCTTGCATCAGTATTTGCTACTAATGGTTCTTGTGTAGCCTGAGGTGTTCAGGCTGCTTCAACCCTTTGAGTTGAAGGTTCTTGTGTACCTCCCTCAAATAAAGTTTCTTCTAGTACAATATTCACATCGGTAATATGCTTCTCATGAGCTGTTCAGTCAGCAATACTCGAAGCTACATCCATCAATATAGATTCTGGAATCCCTTGAGCAATGTCAAGAAATCCCTTGGCTGATGTAAGCATGCCTGCATCTCCACTTTGAGGAAATGGTTCGTGTGTGGCAGGAATGTTGATGTCTTCATTTTCCCTTTGAGAAAATGGTTCTTGTGTGACCATTCCATCAGCATTGCCTTCACTCACACTTTGAGTGAGTGGTTCTTGTAGGGCTGGACCTGTAATAGCTGCTGAATTCCTTTGAAATCCAAGTTCTTGTGCGCTAAGTCCTTTCAAAGGTGATGTAGTCCTTTGCTTCTTTTGTCTTGCAAAGACCTTTTATGCAACTGGTCTTTTCTCCATAAATGGTGGTGGTTGAACACCAAGTTGAGCAGCAGTATCAATGACCTTCTCCCATGATATATTGATATATCTCCTGCCAGGAGTAGGAGGTGCTGAAGAATCAGAAATATGGACTGCTTTTTTGGTGAACCATCAGGAGTAGTAATGTCAGGATTTGCAGAGGCATCAGGAACTGATGACCCATCAGAATTAACAGAGGAATCAGGAGCAGTCTCTATGTCATCAGGAAAATTCTGAATCTCTGAGGGAATATGATACCTACTCTTCTTGGTTAACTTTCTTCTCTTTTTTGGTTTTTCAGAAAAGACCATAGCCTCAGAAGTAGTATCGACAACTTCCTTTTTTTCATAACTGATGATATTGGCATAGTATCATAACCAGAATCATAATCTAACTGTTGTAGAAACTTCCTCTTTTCTCCTACTTTCATATACACTCCTATTTCAATCAGGGAATCAGCAATCTTAGGCACAGCTTTCTCCATAACCAGGACCCCTTGTTCACCCCCTTTTTAACTTCATTTGAGTGAGGGTTGAAGTGGAGAAATCCTTTGATCCTGATTGTCTTCCAGACACATTAGATCTAGCTGATTTCTTTATTTTTACGACTGATGCCTTTTGAGAGACACCAGAGGTGGTTGACTGTTTGGGTAGCTGTTTGGATTGAGTACTTGTGTTAGGAACATGAGGGGATTGGTCCTGTCCTTGAGCACCAGTTGCTGGACCATAATGAGTAGGCATCCTCTTTTGCAAGAGAAGCCTGACCTCATCAGGAATAAAGGCATTGCCTTCAAAACCATTTGCCTTGTCACTATTGACCAAGGACTTTATGTTGTTTTCTGAGATTCTACATATAGGCAGTATTATATCATTCTCAAAAATAGCATTGGGACATAAGTGAGAGAATATCAATTGGAAAAATCTAAGAAAATAGACATACCCACATTTATCTGCTTTTCTATCACTTAGGTTTTTCAGAATAAAAGCACCATAGTCAAAAAGGTAGAATGGATAAGAGAGTACCCAATTTTAAGAGATCCTGATGGTAGAGCATCAAAATTTGATGTCTTATTCAGGAAACACCGACTTATAGTGTCAAAGAAGAAATTCCATTCTCTCTTGAGCTTTGTTCTGAATAAGCTTCCAAACTTCTTCACTTCCCCATTGTAGCCCAGAGTCCTGACTAACTCAAACAGAGTTGAGTCACTCACATCAACAAGAGTTTGTCCCTTTAGTGGCGGCAGATGAAGAGCTTCTTCAACAACTTCAGGAGTAACATGAAAAGTAACCCCGTTGTATTCGAAGGTCATCTGGGTTATGCCTGTTGAAGCCCCTTTACCAAATACTGTTGTGTTCTATACCTGCATAATGGATTTAAAAGAGATTCTGGCAGGTTGGGTTAGAGCATAATTCAATGGACTCGAAGCAAAAAAGTCTTGAATCATATGGAACTCGTTTGGCAAATCCTGATGGTCTAGGACCGCAACGAAGTTATTAGTGGCGAAGGTAACTCCGTTAATGATGGTCTATTTGTTCATGAATGATGAAGATGCCATTGTAATTGAAGATTAGAGAAAAGCGAGATTTTAAGATTCTAGGGTTCGTGAGCACAGAGAGAGAGAATATGAAAAAGTGATAATATGAGAGTAATGTTTGATTTGTAAAATTAAATTGGTTTTGTCTAGACAACAAAATTAACTCTCCAAGACAGGTATCAGTAACTGATTTGTGCAAGCATAATTAGTGGACCAATTTACGTGGGTGAGTAGTAATAACCACACAGCTTTTCATGTGTATCTATATGTATATATCTATAAGTGAGACACACGCGCACATACAGTTATCCACAAAATACTGAAACGTTTCTTATCAATTACTGATAGAAATTAGCATAATCAACTACACAAATATGCAGCAATTATTGAGTAATATCACAATTAAAAGAATTACCTTTATTCAAATTGTGATAAAATATTGCTGACATGTATATCAGGATTCAATGGTTGACCTAATGTTAGTATTTTGACCAAGTCAAACTTTGACTTTTATCAGGATCATTAGTACATACCCTCTCATCAGGATTCGATAACCATCAGCATGTGATGATCATCAGGAATTGCTCTCTGTTAACATTCTCAATAATTCTCATAGTTCACCATTCCAAGTTCATTCACCAATTTAATAAATATGGCCTCAGGAAGTGGCTTGGTGAATATATCAGCTAACTGTTGATCAGTATGAACAAAGTGTAGCTCAATTGTCCCGTCCAGTACTTGTTCCCATATAAAATGATATATGATACTGATATGCTTAGTAAGAGAATGTTGAACTGGATTTCCTGCCATGGCAATAGCACTTTGGTTATCACAATAAATAGGTATTTTTGAATATGACAAACCATAGTCCATTAGCTGATTTCTCATCCACATTATCTGAGCACAGCAGCTTCCAGCAGCAATATACTCAGCTTCTGTAGTGGATGTTGAGATAGACTTCAGTTTCTTACTAAACCATAAAACTAGTCTACTACCAAGAAACTGACAACTTCATGAAGTACTTTTCCTGTCTATTTTACAGCCTGCAAAATCAGCATCAGAATATCCACATAAACTAAAATCAGACTCTCTAGCATACCAAAGGCCAAGAGATGGAGTGCATTTCAAGTATCTGAAAATCCACTTAACTACTATCAGATGTGATTCCCTGGGATTTGCTTGAATCTTGCATATAGACTGGTTGCATACATGATATCTGGTCTACTAGTAGTTTGATACAAGAGTGAACCAATCATACCTCTGTAGTGAGTTACATCTACTTCAGTACCTTGATCAGGATCAAGTTTAGCAGTTGTAGCAATGGGAGGTGAAACAGTAGCACTATCTTACATGTTAAACTTCTTTAACAAATTATTGGTATACTTTGACTGATTGACAAATATCCCATCATCAGTGTGTTTAACTTGCAAAACTAAGAAATAACTCATTTCTCCCATCATGCTCATTTGATATCTAGACTACATTAGCTTTGAAAATTTCTCACACAACTTTGAGTTAGTTGACCAAAAAATGATATCATCAACATAAATTTGAACTAACAGCAATTCCTTACCATGATTCAAATAAAACAAAGTTTTATCAATTTTACCTTTTTTGAATCCACTTTCCAGTAAGAATTGAGTCAAAGTTTCATACCAGGCTCTTGGAGCTTGCTTTAGTCCATACAGTGCTTTATCTAGTCTATAAACATGATTTGGATATTTTGGATCAATGAAACCAGGAGGTTGCTCAACATATACCTCCTCTTCCAATTCTCCATTAAAAAAAGCACTTTTAACATCTATCTGAAAAACCTTGAACTTCATGTGAGCTGCATATACCAGAAAAATCCTGATGGCTTCTATCCTTGCAACAGGAGCAAAAGTTTCATCATAGTCTATCCATTCCTATTGAGAATACCACTTTACAACTAGCCTTGCTTTATTCCTAACAATTTTGCCATCTGAATCTGTCTTGTTTCTGAACACCCACTTTGTACCCACAATTGACCTGTCCTTTGGTCTTGGTACTACTTTCCAGACTTCATTCCTTTCAAATTCATTTAGTTTGGATATTTTGGATCAATGAAACCAGGAGGTTGCTCAACATATACCTCCTCTTTCAATTCTCCATTAAAAAAAGCACTTTTAACATCTATCTGAAAAACCTTGAACTTCATGTGAGCTGCATATACCAGAAAAATCCTGATGGCTTCTATCCTTGCAACAGGAGCAAAAGTTTCATCATAGTCTATCCATTCCTATTGAGAATACCACTTTACAACTAGCCTTGCTTTATTTCTAACAATTGTGCCATCTGAATCTGTCTTGTTTCTGAACACCCACTTTGTACCCACAATTGACCTGTCCTTTGGTCTTGGTACTACTTTCCAGACTTCATTCCTTTCAAATTCATTTAGTTCCTCTTGCATTGCTGTAACCCAATCAGCATCCTTAAGTGCATCTTTAACTTTCTTGGGCTCCTCCTTTGATAGAAAGTTATGATAAAGACATTCATTTTGAGTTGCACTTCTGGTCTTAACACCTACATCAGGATTCCCAATAATTAAATCAGGAGTATGACTTTTAGTCCATTTCCTTGCTGGTGGTAAGTCATTTTTAGAATTGGATGCTCCCCTGGATTGGAGTTATCTTCAAAAGAACTAGAATCATTAGAAGCTCCCCTGAGATAGTGTTATCTCCTCCTGATGAATTATCAGGATTGTCACTTGAATCTGTTTTTCTCTCCTGATGTTTGAGTTATATCAGTATTGATGGTATCTTGATGTTGCTCCCCCTCAACATTTGCATTACTGGTTTTATTATCAGTAGTTGGTACTTCATCAGGAATTGGTGGATCATCAGGATCTGATGGAGTATCAGTATCTGACACAGATTCATCAGGATTCTTGGTAGCTTCATTTGAAAAAATCAAACTATCATGAGAGTCTTTTTCTATTCCAGTTATCTTCTTATCATCAAAAGATACATTAATAGACTCCATGCCTGTCTTTGTTCTCAGATTGTAGACTTTAAAGGCTCTTGAAGTTGGATAACCAATAAAAATGCCCTCATCAGCTTTAGTTTCAAATTTTCCTAGTTGTTCAGGATGAGATCTAAGAACAAAACACTTACAGCCAAACACATGTAGATGCTTCAAACTAGACTTCTTTTCTTTTATCATTTAATAGGGGGTCACACCATGTCTGTTGATTAATGTGATGTTCTGAGTATAGCATGTGCTGTGTTGACTACTTTTGCCTAGAAATATGTAGGTAATTTAGCCTCCTCCAACATAGTTCTGCCAGCATCAATGAGAGTTCCATTCTTCCTTTCAACTACTCCATTTTGCTGGGGTGTGCCAGGAGCAGAGAATTGATGAATAATTCCTTTATATTTGCAGAACTCTTCCATTACTGAATTCTTGAATTCAGTTCCATTATCATTCCTCAATATCTTGACTTTGTACTTGGTTCCAGTTTCAATGATTCTTACATGGTCCAGAAGTATCTCAGCAGTTTCATCTTTTGTGTGATTAAAATACACCCAAGTAAATCTAGTATATTAATCAATAATGACTAGAGTGTACCTTTTCTTACTGATGGACATTATGTTGACTGGTCCAAACAAGTCAATGTGAAGCATGTGATATGGTTCATCAATTGAGGATTCAGTTTTACTCTTGAATGATGTCCTTCTCTGTTTAGCCTTCCGACAAGCATCACAGAGTCCACAGGAGTATACAATGCTTTTGGTAATCCTCTCACCAAATCTTTCTTAACTAACTTATTGATGTTGTTGAAGTTGAGATGAGAAAGCTTCTTATGCCAGTTCCAACTTTCATCTACTAAAGCTTTACTGATGAGACATGTGGAGGAACCATCAGTATTGAAGTAGATGTTGGCTTCATAAATGTTACCATGTCTTAGACCAGTTAAAGCAACCTTTCCTGATGCCTTACTGACTACTTCAAAATGAGTATCATAGAAGTTGACATGATAACCTCTGTCTGTGATTTGACTAACACTCAAAAAATTGTGTTTGAGTCCTTACCAGAGCTACTTTTTCAATGATGACATTTCCAATGATTTTATTGCCATATCCCAAAGTTTGTCCAATGTTACCATCTCCATAAGACACAGTTGAGCCAGCTTTTTCCTCAAATTTTGATAGCAGGGTTTTGTTTACAGTCATGTGCACAGAACATCCACTATCCATGACTAACACATTTTTCTTTTTACCCTACATTCAGAAACACAAAGAACTTAGTTAGAATTTTTAAGAACCCACACTTGTTGGGTTCTGCTGGCATGCACTTTAACATTTTTAGCAGCAGAAGTCTTTTTGACAAAAACAGTCCTGTCAGGGTTAGATCCATCAGGAATTGCCTTGTCAGTATCAGGATTAGAAAATGCATGCTTTTGAATGACATTCTTAACTTTACAGAATTTGCACTTTTATTAAATTTGGGTAAAGGATCATAAAAGTTATAGTACAAATTATGGTATTCTTCACATGTATAAATAGAATGCCATTTACTTCCACAGTGAAAATAGGGATTCTTTGGTTTATAAAATACTGATCTATTCCTAATGTCAAACTTAGGAATTACAGTTGCCTTCTTTTTACTCTTCCTGCAATCAATAGCAAGATGATTAGAGTTTCCACAGTTAAAGCATACTTTTCTAGGTGCATTTGGAATATACTTGTAATTATTCTCTTTATTTATTCCAATTTTACCATTCCTGTTTCTCTTAGCAGTAGTTGAGCTTTTTCTATTTGTGACTTCACAAATTTTGTCTCTTAGTTGTTTCTTAGACAAAAGACCTACATTCTTTGTTCTAATGACTTTGACAGGTTTAGACTCAGATTCTGAATTTTGATGTGCAGAAGTTGATCCCTTTTCAGTAAATGATCTGGGATTCTTGCTATACACAAAATTAACAAGTTTAATATCAGATTTGGTTTTGTCTATAACATGTCTATAGGTCTTTATGTTCTCTGTCTCATTAAAAACAACTTTCTGTTTTATTTCCCCATCACTTTTTGACTTGTATCCTAGACATTCCTTCCAGTTTTTATCAGTATTGATTTCATGGAATTTCCTTCCAGAATCTGTCCAGGTTCTGAGTTTCTCATTAGCATATTTAAGTTCTTTTTCAAGAGCAGTACATTTAAATTCCATTTCTAGTTTCATGTGCGTAGCCTTATCACATTCTTTCTGTACTTCTTGCATAAAAAGTAACTCAGCTTCTAAGTGATCATTTCTTTTTCTCAGTTCTGACATTTCAGATAGAATCCTAGCATTTTCAAGAGATTGACTCCTAACTAACATGCAAAGATTTCAGAAATGATCTCAACTCAGAAACACTATCAGTATCAAAATCAAAAATAGTTTCAGGTACCTTATTATCAGGAGCAGCAGTCTCATCAACATTGGCCATCAATGCATAGTTCACCTTTTTCTCTTCAAATTCTAAGAAAGAGTCCATCCAATCCTTGCTTGAGGAGATGAGAGTTTTGGTTTTAGCCTTCTTGCATTCAGTTGCAAAATGGGCCATTCCATTACAGTTATAGCATTTGACCTATGACTTGTCAAACTTGCTAGTTTTGCTGTCCTTCGTCTTATACCTATCTTTGTCAGCATTGAAGGATCCCTTCTGAAAGTTACCTTGCCTCACAGCCTTTCCATACTTCATCTTTTTGAAATGTTTGACTATCATACAACAATTTCTATCATGTTTGAGTCAGTAGAGTCATCATCAGTATCAGTATCAGGATTAGCATCAGTATCTGATGATGGGTCATCAGGATCTGATTCAACAACTTTTATCTTTCTCCTTGAGACCTCCATAGCTTTTCCTTTTGATTTTGTTTCAACATTTAAGGCAACAGACTTCGCCTTGACATTCTTCTTGTTTCTCCTCTGTTGAACTTCAAGATCATGGGTTCTGAGCATCACATAGATTTCATCAAGAGACACAGTGTCAAGATCATACTGATGTCTAATGATTGAGGTTTGAGTATCCCACTCTTCAGGTAAAGCCCTCAGAAATTTGGTGTTGGAATCCTCAGCATCATACTCTTTGCCAACCAAGGATAAATTGTTCAAAAGTGTTAGGAATCTATCATACATATCAATAAGACTCTCATCAGGTTTAGCATCGAACTGTTCATACTCTTGAATCAGTAGAGCCCTTCTGTTCTTCTTGATAGATTCAGTACCTTGGCATTGAGTTTCCAAAGTATCCCAAATCTCCTTAGCAGATCTGTATGCTATCATCCTGTTTAACATGACAGCATCAAGACTATTATGCAAAATATTTTTTACCTTTGCATCTCTGAGTACTTCAGCCTTTTCCTCAGGAGTCCATTCACTCTTTACCTTCTGAACATAGTGCTTAGGAACAGTATCTGTTAAAGGGTCCAGTTTCTTGGAGATGTAAAGTCCATCATAGATCCTATAAAGATAATCAGGATCTGTAGCTTCCAGATACATCAGCATCTTTACCCTCCATGTAGGGTACTCAGACTTTTGAGGATGGGAATTTTAATATTCTCATACTTGTTTGTCGACATCTTAAGATCGTTTCTGACTTTAATAAATCAGTTAGCTCTGATACTAATTGTTACCCAGTAATATACAATTGTAGAAGGGGGGTTGAATACAATTGTATAAGATTTTTGACTTTTAATTAAAAATGAATCACAAGTAAGGAAAAATAACAGCTTTACTAATTCTGATATAAAACTGTTACAAACTCTCTCAAGAAATTCTGATGTTCTTGAGAGCTGCTAGGTTACAAGATATCTCGTGTAAGCGATTACTATAATGTAAAACCTACATTGTGTTTATATACTTCACACAGTTGCTCTATCAATTACAAGATATGTCAATTCAATTAACTACTGTTTACAATACATATCCTAATTAATAGCTACGATCCTATAAAATAAGAACAGATAAATCAATCTTCCTTGATCTCTGGACTAATAGAAATCTCCATGTAATCCTGATCAGCTTCCAATCCTGATGATAATCTTGATAAGTATGTGATCAGTAGTCCAGATCCTGACATCACTTGAATCAATATCCAACATATATTACATCAAAATATAAACTAATGATGCATAATATATAGTTTGGTTATATATTTTTGAATTGTAAAAATAAAAATTATCAAATTTACTATATAATGATAATTCTGTCGTGGCGCCCCCGGTCCCGGGGTGACCTCATAACCCAAATCGGGGGATGCCAAACGAACCAATTGTCACAATATATGCTTATACAAACTTAAACTTAATTAATAACCAAAAGTAGTTACAGCACGGTCAAGTCTTACGATAAAAGGTTACAACATATATAAGTTTCCAAGCAACTTCAAACATAAGTCTATTACAAAAGTATTCTTCTTAGAGTTCTACACGCTTTCCATCCAACTTTGATGTTTTAGTTCATTGCATCTTATCCTTCCCTGAACATCCTTCTCCGAAATTCTTCCATGTGGAAGTTAGTAACATAAAAGGGTGAGCTCAAAGAGCCCCGTAAGTATATATCATACTATTTAACTAAGGTTTGCAAAACAAGTAATTTCAATAAGGAATTCCTCAAAATTTCATTGAGTTCATCACAACAAATAATTTTCTACATAAGTTAAAAATGAGTATTCAAGCACGATAGATTCACAAGTTCTACTAGTGGGGATCCCGGCCAGCTAAACAATTGGTTTAACTTTACTTCCGATTTGGAAGAATCATCAATTCACAATATCAATGTAAGAATACTCAATTTTCATCAACAAATCATAAAACGTTCATCGATATTTCGAAAACATTTAAAATAAAGTAGTACAATATACTTACCGGGTACTGCTTTCAATTCTTAAGTTCTTCTCTAAAATCTCAAGTCCCAATACTACGAACTTCAATCCCTAAAATATCGATATATTCATTTTAACATCATCTAGTCATGCATATTTTTGGTTCATAAATTACTAATCTAATTAATTTAACTACTAATTAAAACTAATTGATATAACTATTAATAATTAAAAGAGGAAATTAATAATCTAAAGTAAGATAAACTTCATAGGCTTACCAAACTTGTAGTTTCTAGGCTAGCCGCTTTTTATCTTAATTTCTTAAGTTAACCCATTCCATCTATTTATAAGGAATTTGTTGCTTCTTCTTTTCTTTTCTTTCGATGTGGTAACTAAGTTGCATGGTTTTAAAAATAATTCCATTTCTTCAAATCTTCAAGACATGCCCAAGTCGCATCTAGACATGGCACTCAAGTCAAGTGTCAAGGTAACCTGGCGCACTAAGGTAGTCACGTGCTTAAGCCTTATCCACTACAGCATCAAGTGTGCATAAATGTTATGTGTCTCTACATTTATACTCAGTTATTTATCACCTTATTATCGATGTGGGACTATAAGGTCATTGTTGGGTTTCAACCCAATAGGATGTTATGGGCTTGGGTGGTTCAAGATATATATGGGTAAGATAATAATTGTATGTGTAGACAATTATTATATATGGTATGTCTTGATCATTAAGTTGGGTAATTAGGTGCCAAGAATTGGAAAGCTTGTATAACAAGTATGGTAAGACTTATAGAACAAGTATGGTAAGTCTTGGTGGCTAACTTTTGGATGGCTATATATACATAGTCATATTGTATTTGTTTGATGAGGAGAATACTTAAGAGATGTAGTCTTAGGCATTGTTTGGGAGATACTTGAGCATTGTTAGCTCAAGTATTGGGTTTGGGACACCATTGGGATGTTATTGTTTTGATGTATTATTGATAATTGTTTGGATTAATAATACGAGTTTGGACGTGGGTGTTTTCACGTCAAATATTTGTGTGTTCTTGTTTTACTTTTACTTATTGTTGATAAAAGTAGAAGTAATACTTGAATAATGTGTGACCGCATTTTGGCAGATCTTGTCAACTAATCGATTGGTTGTGTGTGTGCTCTGTATTGATGGTTGGTGAATCTCGGATTTTGTAAGTCCCCTAACCTAACAGTCATGGTTCTAAAAAATTCTCTGGCATGTACGACGCGCACAACAATTGCCTTTGCATTAGTATGGCATGCTCATGAGCAAGACGCACCCGAGTGTACTTGTACCTTAGTGCCAAGTTCCATATATTCTAATGTCCTTCAATATATTCTAACTTAGTCATTAATTTCTTCTCAATGTGGGAATATCTTCACTCCATTGCCTATGTGCTCTTACATACCACATTGACTAGGTTATGTAGTAGTAAGCCTTCCCATGTCTATATAACTCAAGTGGCATTAGGTGCTTAACATGAGAACTTCTACCTTGGCTCCTCGTTGAGTCCATGAAACCTTAAACTTTAAACTTGACAAAGATAAGATTCAAGTTTAGCATAAATTCATAGTAAAAAAAGAACAAGGTGAACACTTGAAATGGTGACTCGAGTTTGAATAAACTCACACTTAAAGCACTTGTACTCTAAAATTTTTTCCCATTCCCTACCACATCGAAATGGTATAGAAAATGGTTCACTGTGAGCTTTATATAACTTTAGTTACAAATCCAAGTTAAAGAAGTTCACTCTATTGTGCTAAGCTAACTTCTTTTGGCATAAATCAAAGCCAACTCAAATAAAGTTTTAAAATTTTAAAAGACAATTGAAAATAATAATAATCTTGCCTTATTTTCTTTTTAAAAAAACACAAAGATAGAAAAATATTTGAATATGAACAAGTTTCTCCCTTTTTCACTCAAAATATAAGACTTGAGCTTTTGAAAAATAACATTCTTGTCTCACATCGCCTAAACTTTGTGACTAGTATCATTTTCCCTCTATAACAATAAGCTTGGCAATTGAGGCTGCTTGAATACGTGGTAGTATTTGTCCCACGTTGATCAAATGACAAACTAATGGCCTTCCTTTCTCTATATACAGAGACTTAGGAACAACTTACATTTTAGAGCTAAGTATAATATTTTAATGTACTTGCTTTTACTAACTTCCCACATTGATAAGATATAGGTAAAAGAATCCTACTTCAAATATATATTGGGTCGTGCCTATTTTGCAAGTTTGAGTTAAATTGGGCTAATTCATATTCATATTGGCTCAATGAAAACAGTTCAAAATTTTCATCTTTCTACTTCTCGGGCGCCCATCAATCCTCTCTCTTTGTTTCATTTTGGGCCTTGATTAAATTTGGCCCATTTCGAGCTAAATATTTATGGGAGTTTCGATAATATCGAAGCAAACCAATAATTCAAGAAAACAAATATATGGTGAAAGTAATCCGAACACAAACCACAATATTTTTTTTCATCAGGTAAAAGTAAGTCGAGATATTACATATGTAATACAACCAAACCACTTATACATACGTGTTTTTAATCATAAACATCATATCTTTATGTGTGGGCCACATGTGTGGGACAATATTTAGGTTTATATAAAGAAAATATATGAAATGCATAACATATTTTTAATAAGTAACAATTAAGTATAAGAGTAAGTCAATGACAAAAAAATATAAGAGTAAGTTAATACTGAAATTTATTAAGTCATGAAAATTTAGGAAAAAAAAATTAATTTTTATTATAAATTAAAAAGATTTTTCACCAAGTAATAAAATTTGGTAAATGCATAGATATCGAAAGATTTTTGACATCACCCTCACTGAAAATCTATAAGTTATAGAATCTAATTTAATTAAGGCCATATTTCTATTTAAACATTTGTGACCAAAATTTTGAACTCCATATATATACTCACTTTAATATAGTTAGTTTTATGTTTTAGGAAATAAATTAATATATTGTTTATTGGAAGTAATCATATAAAACTTAGATTTATCAAAGATTCAAAAAATTGCCAAAGTTTTTTTCAAAACTTAATTGAATTAAAAATATTAAATTTGCGGAAGCAGTATTTAACATAAGCCATTATTGTACAAAAATAAGGATCATTCAAAATATCTTATATAAAATTAATAATGAGTGATGTTAAAGTCACGAATAAATTAATTACACATTTGAAGAATATTTATAACATTAAGAAGGCTTTCCATAATGATAATGTGACGCCCCCAAATCCACTACTTGTAGACTTAGGTCGCCACTTACCGTCAATACCCGTCTTATCAAAAAATACAATACAATTCCTGATAAACATGAAGGTTTTGTCATTCAACAGTGGTTCCATCCCACAAGTCCAAGCATCGACAAGTCTTAGAGTTATTACAACATATAACTAGTACACACGATGTCAATACACACGTCAAAACATAGGCTAATAATCTTCAATAGAGTAGTCGCCTCTGAGATAAACACACTAGTCCAGCTCAGTGCTCTGGTGCATTTTCTCCTTTCCCTTAAAACGAGAGGTTTCGCCTTTTCCCATCTTCACTGAAAAACAATATAAACAACAAGAATGAGCAACTAGGTGCTCAGCAAGTCCATTGACTCGCTCTCTCACTAACAAGGAGGGTGGAAGAAAACAATTCTATTTATGAAAGATACTCGTATGCAGGCAAAATGCCATGGAAATACTTACTGATAAACTCAAACATCTTAACTCTGAATAAAGAAATTGAAATTAAAACCTGAGATACCGGTCTTCCGCCTTTACGATACCCCACAGCGAGATCAACCGCTGTGTCTCAAGTACCGCACACCCGTGATACCCCATAGCACGATCACTACTATGTCGCAGGTACCACTATATCGTTTTGCTAGCAAAAAGGTGGTTGAAAAGTCAACCTGGCATCATTTGTGCCAAAAATGTTAATATTTCTATTTCGATACCACGAGTTTATTCCTCGTGTTGATCTAAAAGAAAATCCATGGGCCATCTCCCATGTTGACCAGTGAATTATAAGATTATTTCTCCGAATAAAAATTGATTGACTTGGATTCCTATTCGATTCTGGCCGACCGCCAGTCTACATTTTGTACAAGACCGACCTGATCAATAGGTCGTCACAATATTTTCAAAAGAACTTAATTTATTATATTGACACGAACAATATGTCAATTCAAGACAATAAGTATCAACCTTGAACAAGTAAGGTTCGTTGATTAAAATAATTCATGTGAAGTCGTCTTGAAATAATAAGAACGACTCGATTCAGAAGAAAAACTTCTAATTACGCTAGAGTATGTATTTTAGAGGAAATTCTGATGATATACTATTCTTCTATTCACTATTCTGGATGTAATTATTTTGATTCGAACAATGAATCAAATTTGAATATTGAAACAACATTTATCAGATCTGAGCAATAGATCCGATTAAAGTCAATAAAAATCTAACTACCTCGATATATGAGCGTGGTTATAACTGAATAATACTTAAGGGTCATCTCGAAACAATTAAGATACCCTGGATTTCAATCAAATTACGTTATATAAATTTATCAAATTTTTTGGGAAAATCTATAAAATTTTCTAAATCAATACTATGATAAACAGGATAATTTATAACGAACTGGCAATTCAAAACATAATTTTAATAGAATAATATCCAAACATTTCTCGAAATATTTCAGAAGGAGTGAGGGTCAGAAGGTACTTGCCTTGATCTCGAAGTGCAATGAATACAGATAAAATTTATACTCTACCCGGGAACTTGGCTTTGATCTACAGCTCGGAAATTATTCTCTAAAAATGGCAACCAGAAAAATATGAGCGATTCGTCAAAATAACGTATTTCTAAACTGCTAATAAATATTAAAATATTTCTCGAAAATCTCTATAATAATTAACGGAAAATAACCTCTGGATAAATAATTCTTTATTCGAACTCAGGAATCAAATCTAGAAAATATATACTATTTTTTTATATCCGTAACTCCGACTTAAAACGAAAATAGGGTTACAGCAATTATCTACCTTTAAATCTCGTAAATGTTTAAATAAAAATCCGATTTTAACTTCTAAAATAATCTAACTCGATCTGGTTAATTAAATTAATTCGAAAATATTAATTATCATCTTCGAAAAATTAAAATCATTTTTAACTCTATTTATTCACAAATATTCCCTCTCTTATTAATAAATCATTAAATCTCTAAATTAAATCCAAATAATCACCACAATAATTCTATTTAATTAATAAATTAATCACCATTTTTAATAAATTATTTATTTCTAACCAAATTAAACAATAACCCAATTATTATGTATATCCCGATTAAACCGTTCGAAACTGTATTATTATAATATTATTTTAATTACAACCGGGCCACAAAGACGTGGGGCCCACCTGCACCACCACCATCGACCTCCCCTGCATCTCTCTCCCTCAATCTTTCCAAATCTCTCCCTGTCTCTTTCGCTCATCTCTTTCTACAAATCTCTCTCTCGTTCTCTCTCTCTCTCTCTCTCTCTCTCTCTTCAACCACCATCTCTCTCCCAATTCCTCACTCCCCCTCTTCGTCTCCGTGCTCTGTTAACTATCACCACCACCAAGCGGTGGTGGCTGCATCATCCAAACCCCCGACCGAGCCCCTCTCTCCCTCTAACTCTCTCTCAATCTCGCCTCTCTCTTATCTCTCCAATCTCTCGACTCCCCCGCCTCCCTCTATCTCGTTCATCACTCAATCTCTCCCTGTCGATTTCAACACCACCATCAACAATAACCCAACTACACTTCATCCCTTCTTCTCCGACTACACGGTCACAACCCCTCCTTATCTCCGGCTCAAACACCAGTCATCAAACAACATCCCAAATACAAGTATTAACCGAGCCTACCCGGTTCAACACACAAAAATGAAATCAGAATTTAAAGCAAAGAATTAGCAGAAAATAAAAACTGGACTACCTGAGTTTTACTCTTTTTTGTTCGAATGTAGGTATGGTCGTGTTTTTGGTTTGAAAGGAAAGAGTAATGGGTTTTGCAGGAGGAGAAAAGGAGGGTTAAGATTTTGGTTGATACAAATAAAATGATTGATACACCCCTGATTCTAAATAAATAACAGGCCGTGTCTCTTTGATTAAAAGAGTAGTAGTTGGGTTTGGTAAATATAAGGCCAGGTTTTCTGTTTATTTAATCAAAAGGAGTAAATTGTGGGAGACCAAATAAGTGTTGGAAAAAAAAAATAAGGATCATGTTTTGTAGGTGGATTTTTATTAAATCAAAACATGGGGACAAAATAATTGTCATGAAATGATGGTCATGTTAGTGCAATATTTGGTAAAAAGAGCTCGTTTCCCCCGTGCTGGATAATTAAAACGAGACTCTAATTTCGTTTTCTAAAATAAATTCGACTCAAAATAAAATTAAAATCCTATTTCTCTAAATTTCCTAATGTTAATAATACCAAATAAATATAATTAAATAAATATAATATAATATTTACTTTCATATGAATATATAAAATTTCGAAATTTTACAAAAACGCACTAATTAAAATATACTAGTGCATCGCTCGTAAATAAAATTTAAATATCGAGTAGGAAAATTATTTCGAAAATTCGTTATTATTACAGATAAGTTGAGATGCGAATGAGATAAACAAAATTACGAAATCATAACTCAAACGTAAATCAAAAAATATATAATCCTATTTTCAATTGAAATTTTCGATATAGTCACATTTGAATATATAAGAATTAGAGTTTAACAAATGTTTATCAATATTTACAAAAATTGCAACAAAAGTGAGGAGGCTATGCATCAAGGAACTCAATAACGATGGAGTTGATCAATTTTGGAGGCAATTAAGGGATGAAATTCCATTGAGGAATATCTTGGTACATGAATGCAAAACTCATAATACTACATATGAGGATGCTATCTTCAGGGATGATTATTTTGATCTGATTAGATGTTTGGCTTCGGTGTATATTCCTCTTATCCCTAAAGTCATTCACGAATACACTAGTGAATTAAGAAGGTTGATTGCTACTGGTTCTTATGGCGTTACGCCCGATACCTTGCTCTTATTTTCTCAAAAGGATGGAGAAACATTTAAGGAGAAGATTAGGGTGAAACATATTAGGGATAGTGATGGAAAACGTGTGGAGCTCAGGCTACTTCATAACTCACTACCTATGGATCAGTATTTGTTAGTTGATCATCCCTAGGACAAGGCTCAAAGTCTTGATATTGATACTTTCTACAATTTCTTTATGGCAAGATGATCATCCCGCTTGTTTAAACATTTTATCTATTGCTCTATTTACTATTCGTGATTCCATGTATTGCTACTATTTATATTTGTGGATGTTTGTTCATTAAGATTATATGATGGATTGTGTAATGGATTGTGTAATTGGAAGGGGTTATTGAAATTGCATATCCTGTTAGTAAGTACAATTATAGTATTAGACAAAAAAATATGGGACAAGCTTCAGATTAGGTATTATTATAATCTTACCAAATAATATTTTCTCAGCTATATATTGGCTCTATTGCGAACAGTAGTTACACGGGCTGTATGGAAATATAATGGCACTGTTTTTACAGCCTCATTTGTAGACATGTAGCATTGAGCTCATTCCGCCTTACGTTTCAGGTGACTGTGTTATGAGCTATGTGGGTTTTGTAAGGGAAATTTCAATGCTTTAATTTATTGGATGCCATGTTGTTGGATGTTACCTGGGTTGAAGTGTGTGACATACAGTTTATAATTTCTATATATTTAGGTCCTTTGTGTTGAAGTTAATACCCTCATAAAGACATTCAAATTGAATCCTGTTTGTTCACTATATGTACATTAGTTCATTTATTAAATTTGTCGAGATTGAAAAATCTACGAGAAACCTATTGTTCAATCTTATTCATTTTGTTGTATAAATGCATGTGCCTATTTTAAACCAATATTCTCTCGCTTTTATTTCTTCATTCTGTGTAGTTAGTTTGGTTTGGTATGTAACTGTCGTTTTCAGTTGCCAAGGTCCCTTAGATGCTCTGACATGTGTAGGAAGTGGATTAGTTTCAAGGAAGATAACTAGTATAGTTATGATTTTCAATTTAGTTTTAGTTTTGAAAACCTGCATCAGTTCTTTTATTGTTTGTCAAGTGAAGATGCAGTTTCTACTAAAACATATGCATATTATATATGGTTTTTTTTCACTTGTAACTTTGTCTGCACTTTACATATTTGACTCATACTAGTGCTATTATAGTATTGAGTTCCTTGATGCATAGCCTCCTTACTTTCATCATCAAATTATGCACTAAATATTGATTGAAGTAAGTACATTATAACAAAACATCAACTAACCTTAACCCTATTTAGATCCAATCTTTGTCATTCCAACTCTTTTTGTCTATGCCACTTAGCCGCACAACAAACATAAACATTTTATGTCAATGTATCCATATTCTATTTCCCCAACTAATCTCATGCGAATTTTACATACTAAAATAATCAAGTCCTCGCATATTACTAGCTCCCACAATCAGTTTTAAATGATAATAGAATTTCGAACCTTTGGGATAGAAGGGAATGGTATACACACCCTTGCCATTATAGCCTAATTTTTTCCCCATAAACATAACATTCATTGCAAATCTACATACTACTAAATGTCACTCCAAAGCTCATATATCTCACCATTGATTCCAAATTCAAATATTGCCGAAACTATTGAAAATTTTCGGTAAAGATACGGGCTTTTCGTATTGTTTTAAATACTACCTTTTTTTCCTGGTAAACTCTAATTTTCTTTCTTCAATTTTTGTTTCATTATTTGCTAATAACATATGTTACAACATATGTCAATAATTTTTATCCCATACTCTTTTACATATGTTACAACATGAATAATTTTATATGCATCGGTATCAAAAATGTCAATAATTATCTCGTCCAATATCCCTTTTTTGTTGTCATCTTTATAAAATTCTTGCATTGAATAAATCCATGTAATTAAATCCATCAGACAACATATAAAACTTTCTTGAAATTTTTCATTACTAGTAATTGTAAAATTGGTACCAAGATAGTCAAAAATAATATACGCTCAACAATTCAGCGTCCCTTATTGTTGTTGAGATTGAATATGTATAGAAACAATTAATGGCTTGATCGCTCTCTCTCTAGTCTATTAACACCTTATTCTACACAAAATAACTAATTTCAACATCAATATATAAATTAATCAATGTATAATAGTTAATCAAAAGAACTTAAAAACTAGGTAACTAAATTTTACACTTTTTTTTGGAAACTTCATAAATATATAAATAACAAAAAATTTACTGATTGTGACAAGTAAATTAAACTGGTGAGCATGTAAATTGAAGTGAAGAAAAATAGAAACAAAACAAGGATAAAACATTCATTACCGTATAATGAAGAAGAAACATCTGATTTACGATCATATCACAATTATATTTTACCGGATGAATCATATTAATCATACCTTTGATTATTTGATCATGTAAAGTAGTGAAACGATATTCAATATTTCCAACTTATTTGATCGTTGTAATTAGTGAAACGATATTCGATATTCCCAACTACTAACTTTCTATAAAGCATATAATCGGATGGTTCATTTCTTATATTTCTAAAATCATTTACCATCGTTAACAAGTCTTTTATCTAAGCAATCTTATTTTTAACGGGTGATTTTTATCAAATACTTGTATGGTATTTTTGAGATTCATATGAGAGACATATATTACAAGTTGTGAGAATTGTATTGCGTCTGGTCCCTCACTTTTGTCATTCATTATTTTCTTAACTTTTAATGATTATTCAGATTTAGATTATCGACAATTGAAATATGAGTATAATTGTTAAAATTTAATGAAAGAGAAGAAAAAATAAAAAAAGGAAATGAAAAAAATAAAGTTAAACATTCAAAATCATAAAACGATTGATAAAAACCTTATACAAGTGATTATGCTCCAATTAATGCACTGAATCAAACCATGTAACCCAACAATACATACATACATACATACATACATACACACACACACACACACACACACACACACACACACACACACACACACACATATATATATATCAGAATTATAATATATGGCCCAACAATGAGATGCAACTTAATTTGTGACAAAAAACACAATAAGCTAACAAAACAATACACATAAACAGTTACACATCCTTTATTATAACACCTGAGTCTACCAATGTATAGTTAGCCAATCAGAAATTAGGAATTATTTTAGAACCAATCAGAGCTAATTCCTAAATTTTAGACCAATCATGTTATATTAAATTTTTTTCTTATTTACAATATCAACCTGCATCTTTAACCATGGTTAGTTATCACTTCTAATTTAAATATAATAATGGTTTTATTAAACATATCCATAAATACATATTTTTAAAATCAAAAAATATTCACTAGAAAATCACAATTTTAATTTGAATCAATCACGATATACTATTATATATTTCAAATTAAATTTCATAATTAATCATTCATTAATCAACCATTCTTTTAATATAAAGTCAATCACAATCATATTATCATACATTAATACAGTTAGCCAATCAGAAATTAGGAATTATTTTAAAACCAATCAGAGCTAATTCCTAAATATTAGACCAATCATGTCATATTAAAAATTTTCCTTATTTTCAATATCAACCTACATCTTTAACCATGGTTAGTTAACACTTCTAATTTAAATATAATAATGGTTTTATCAAACATATCCATAAATACATATTTTTAAAATTAAAAAATATTTACTAGAAAATCGCAATTTTAATTTGAATCAATTACGATATACTATTATATATTTTAAATTAAATTTCCTAATTAATCATTCATTAATCAACCATTCTTTTAATATAAAGTCAATCACAATCATATTATCATACATTATAAATTGATTTTCATAATATATATTGTACAATTGTAATCGATTTTAAGAAATTATAATATAACTAAATTAGAAATCTGAAAAAATTGGATTTTAAATCAGATTTTAAATAATTTGGATAAAATCCATACCTTCAAAATTTTTATTTTTTTAAAGGTTCAAAAAAATATTTATTAATAATTTGTTAATGAAAAAATAAATTGATTAGTTATTGAAAAAAAAATATGAAAGTTAACATGTTTTACATAAAAAAAGAAATTGACTAGTTATTTATAATTATTTTTATATTTTTCAATATTTGTTTTTAATATAGTAGTATAGATTGATATAATTAAGGGTATTTAGGTAAAGAGAAAACTGGGCCTGAGGTTGTCCTAAGGGATTTCTCCAGAGGTTATAATACCAAAAGGCTATAAAATAAGTGGGCTCCGCAGAGACATTTTTGTAAATATCAAACTTTTTTCCAGTAATTTACCTAAATATCCTTATTTTTGTATTAAAAATCTTTTAACCTCAGGGTTCTACCTGAGTTCATCCTCAGGCACATCAATCCCTTTAGGTAAAAACTTACTAAAATCCATACCTTAAAAAATTAATTTTTTTAAAATTTCAATAATATATTTATTCATAATTTGTTAATAAAATTAATTAATAAATACATATATGCCAACACTACAAAATCAGATTTGAATCAAATTTTAAATATCTTGGATAAAATCCATATCTTCAAAGACTCGATTTTTTTAAAGACTCAAAAATATATTTATTCCCAATTTTTTAATAAAAAAATTAGTAAATTCATATAAACGAATACTACATACGTTTTAATTCATATAACTACTAATTTTTATTTTAACGATTAACTTATAAACAATATATATAAAATAAAATTCTTAAAAACTAAAAAATATATTTATTATATCAATTTAAACATTAAGAAAATTTAAGCCGCTTATTCCCTATTCCCCATCAGACCTAGCCAACTTTGATAAACTAAGTGTATGGATCAATTCTCCTCATGCCTAAATCATATCAATTTCGATTAAGTTACTACTTTATATCTTTTAATTATATGACATACTATACTTGGATAGATTATCTTTTTATTTCGATTATATATATGCATAGTATGTTTCGTGTTTTAATTGTCCAATAAAATCAACAAAAACAATTTTTAACAAAAAAAATAGAAAACGATTTAGGTTATCATCATCCTCAGTCCAGATTATCCCAGAGTTACTTCCCATTAGAATATTCAGTGGCGAACTCCAATAATTCTGCGACTTACTGAATTCTAGGCATCAACCTTTACCACATTACACTGATTTGTTTACATTATTAGGTGCCTGTAGAAAAATGTTTTTTACAGTGTTGGGTTGTCAATGTTATTCAGTGATTACTTAACAATGTTATTCTAAATACGATAATTATTTAATTTAAAAATAATACACTAATATATGAATCTATATATCTATAATAGATATTTTGATATCTCAAACTCTCAATTCAAAATCATAAGGTACAATCAAATTCATGAATTAAAAATTGTTAACAATATAAAACTATTTAGCACATTATTCTAAATACATATTCAAAATTTAAGTTATGTAAAGTATTAAATAATTTGGTAAAAAAAAAAACTAGCATCAACCAATTGAAACAGTAGAATGAATTTTAAACCAAACATCTTTCACATTTTAATTACGAATTTTTTTTAACCGTGCAATAATTAATGGAAAAACAAGTTGAACTTCCAATATATTTGAATTATTCAAAATATTAAATATATATATATATACTCTTAAATAGTACTATACATTATTTGGTGTATAAATTATCAATCAAAAAATAAAATTTTTACAGAGTTAATGAAAATATTGTTAGTGAATATTTCCATAATAAATTGGTCAATTTAGCACAAATTTTCTTATAAATCAATATTTATTTATATATAATTAATTCATCTATAAAAGAATATATGTTACCCACAAAAATAATCAAACCTGCAAAAATCATCAATAAAAGGGCATACAACATCCTCAAAAATAATTAAAATTAAACAAATACATAGTAAAATAGATTACTAATTTCCTTTATCCAATCATTGAATAGGTCTTCAATTATGGTGCACCCATCATCTATATCTCTAAATTATGAAGCCTTTTCGGCGAGATAATCTAACAATTTGTTATAAACGTGAGCAATATGTATATCTGATTTGTCAGAACGTATTCAAACAACCGACGAAAACTGTGATTCTACACTATCCAAATCAATGAACTAATATAACAAAATCTAATATATGGGTATACAAAATCCACGAATATTATATTAGGCTCTCAACAAAGAGAGATATTTATTGAAATCCAAAGTAAAATAAAGGAAAAGAAAATGAGGCTTATCATTCACAAGGAGATAGTACAAAATCTAATATTTCGATAGATAAATCCACCAACGGGCAACGAGGTACTAAACACTCAATAAAGAGATTTATTTATTGAAAAATAAAGAAAAATAAATTAAAAATTGTAAAAAAATATAAAAAAAATAAAAAAACTGATATTAGCTCCTAAACTTTAGTTTAGCATATTTTGGGAGAGGTGAAGAGAGAGAGAGAGAGAGAGAGAGAGAGAGCGAGCAATAGCAACTACGGTCTTTGTTATAAAAATTATTAATATTGATAAATAAAAAGGTTGATACACTTAAATTATTTATTATTTTTAATAAAAGGGTGCCTTTTTGAATTTTGTATTCTGGAATTAAAGTAATCGTATCAATTCCCATATCTTAACCTAAGAGCATATATTGAATTTGCTTGGTTGGTTGACTATAATTTGTTTTTTTAATATCAACAAAGCATAAAATATGTGTAAGAAAATTCAATAACTTGGTAGAAAGATTCTACACAAAGAGATATATTTGTTAACAAAAAACAATATTAAGAAAAAATAAAAAAAAGAGTTTCATTTTGTTTTGAAGACTTTACATTGTGCATACTACCCTTAGTTTAGTTTTGTAAGATTTTAATATTGTTCTAAGACACATAATTATATATTTACATAACTTGGATATAGAGTGATATTTCATGTAATTGTCATACTTTTTATATTCGCATATTTCATTTCATTTCATGTACACGAAAAAATTCATGTAGTTTAGTGTCATTTTGTGTTATAATTTCGATACACGATTCAATATCATGTCATGATTTTCGTTCAAGTTACACGACATGAATGTACAAAACGATTTGTTAGGTCTACATAAGTTGTTTTTGTGTTCTAATTTCGGGTACACGATTCAATATCATGTCATTTTCGTTCAAGACCCTAAAGTACACAACATGAATGTGCAAAATGATTTTTCAGGTCTACATAAGCTATTTCTTATTATATATGTCGGAAATATACTCACTCCTAAAGGAAAATGAATTTCATGTTATTTAACCTAATATCTAAATTATAAGGGCACATATATAACAATGTGATTTTGTGTTTATATATTACAAACTTGATTTCAATTTTATGGACAGTAGTTTCATTTCACAAGTTAGTCAAATAGAAAAAAGATAGGTGATACTCATTTTCATATGTCTTATTTTAAGAGTAAATTAAACTAAAATTTATTATACCATGTTTTACTTGAAAAGAATAAAAAATCCAACATACAAACTTCCAAACTGAAAATGCACATTTTAAGTTGTCTTTACAAATAAGCTAAGGTCAATCACCATAAACTCTAACAATCATACGTTACTACAAGAGCGTGATATATTGAATTTATTTTGTTAGTTGATAATATTTATTTTTCAATAGTAAATCAATTCTTTAATAAAAGGACATATAATTTGTAAAAAAGATATTGAACGATCACATAACAAACTAGATAAGATGAAAGTTTCTATTGTTATAACTACGTTCGCTTCATGTATCTTGCACAGTACATATCTTTTCTCATATCGCCGCAACCTTTTTTTGATAGATAGTCTAATGATTTATTGGAGTCGTGAGGATTGACTGTCTATACATTTTTAATATGTAATCGAAAAAAATTAACCATGACCATACAAATATTTTCAATGTATTAATATAATAAATATTTTAAGGATCCGATATTGAATAAATATGTCGAATTCTCAGAATATGGGTGAAAAATTTGTTGACATGGTACTTAGAAATATTCTCTAACAAAGAATAAAGAGGGGTTTTGAACTTTTCAACGGGGGTTGTATTTGTTTTGATGATTGTTTCATAATATTAATATTAATTTAATTGGTATGAATTCACCGATAAGTAATTTTTATACTTAATGTAATTAACATTCCAATAAAATAATATTTTTTCTAAATAATAATTAAAATAATATATTTATATTAATTAATTAATATAATTTATCGATCGGTGCGCAGCGCGGATAGAACGCTAATGTTGATAATTAATATATTTATATAAAGAATAATTAAATAAAAAAGTTAGCTTATGATTTGACAACTCAACCGTCATAGAGTGAGCTTGGTCATCGATTCCAAGCCAATCTGACAAAAAGAGTTTAAAACTGTTCGTCTTAATAGTATCCAACATCTTCTCCCCAAATTGTATGATCTCGCATATAGTCTTGGATTTCTCATTTTCACTTTTTTTTCCTAACTTCCATTATCATCAAAATCAATGACTAATAAATTTAAAAAAAATTAAAAAAAGAAACTTTAAGTACACATTGATAATAATGAAAATGAAAATACAAAAATATGGATAGTAATATAAAATGTATACCTATTTGTCCAACCCAGTAATCATTCTTGCAATGTGCTCAAAGACTGTAATCCACTGTATGTGTTATGCCTAAATCTGGCATGACAGCTAGATTGATTTGATTAGCTAAATTAAAGGTTCATAATCTATGATGGGCCTAGAAGATGAAGATTGGATCGTTAAAGCCTACTATTGGAATCATCCCAACATACTTTGGTCATGATATCTCTATTATGGGGCCACCTCGCTACAGGGCAACTTTGCTACAGGAACACCTCGACCTTCAAGAGGTCGCTTCGCTTCCATCGTCATATCTACAAACTACGTTGGGATCGCTATCTCACTCTTTACTGGAAGGCTCATGGCCAGACCCAAGGTCGCATGAGTGGTTGGACACCAGGGGTCGCTTCGCATGGCCAGATCCCTTGAGGTCACATGCTAGGTCCTGATTGATCCTCTATTGGCCAATTCTATCCATTCGAGACTATGGGCTTCCACAGCTGGGCCATGGATCACGGATAGGGTTGATGGTTCACTGCCACGTCAGCCCTAAACGAATGGGCTTGGACTTTGGCTTATCTCCTAAAACCCTAGCCCGCCTAGGTAACTTGCTACCCAAGAACTACGTCAAGCTTGATCCCTATAAATAGGGTATGTAGGCACCTTGATACGGACGAGAAATAGTTTACCTTAAAACATCTATCAAGCTTAGCCACATCCAAACACACAAACCCTAATCCCCTGTTCTTTCATTAGCAAAATATCCGTATTTTGCTCCGTTAATCCAGCAAACCTCCAAAATATTGTTATACAATATTCTCCCTATAACATTTGGCACTAGAAGGAGGGGACTCTGTCATTGAATTGGGAGAAGCGATGACAAAATCACACAAAAAGAAGAATGATGGAGAGCCCCCGGGATCGCATAGGGTTAACAAGGATGATCCCCTGACGAGGGACCCTTCAGAGGACGAGGTGTCCAAAGACACCTCTAAGACTGGGTACAAGGCGGAGCACACCCCCCAGTACAAAAGGTGGAGTTGACCGGCGAAGTAATGTCTTTTCTGAAAGGCCTCGGTGAGCAAATGACCGCTGTACATGAGAGGGTCGCAAAAGTGGAGAAGCGCTATAGTTCTAGAGGATCGAAGAGGAATGCAAGGACAGGTGGTCGAACATATCAAGGGGAAGGAAGCAAACTCCCTGCTAAGAAACTCATTGATGATTTCGAGGATGTCCTAACAGATCAAACGAACCCTGACTGGAATGAGGAGGAGCATTCACTCGAAAAGAAAGGAGGATCGCATGACAAGGTCGCCTCATCTGAGGGGAGATCAGTCAGTGTTTTTGACCGTCTCGGAAAGAAGCTAACTGAACATGACCTTCGTCTAAAATTAGAAAAGGTTAATGCACCTCGGAATGAAGAATCTAAGAATAGAAGCAAAGGCACCCATCGATCATTGTCTCCTCATCGAGATCGTGAGCAGTCATATCATCGCGATGACAGACCCCCCTCTCCCCGTAGAGAGCGTGAGCGGTCTCATCGTCGCGATGACAGACCCCCATCTCATCGAGATCGTGAACGATCCCATCACCATGATGAGGATCGCAAAAAGAAGGATCGCAAGGATGACCAGGAGGAGTCTAGTGTCCCAAAAAAGACTCAGTCACACCATGGAAGTACTGGGGAGAAAAAGGAGGGGGACAAGGAGGCCAAAGTAGGAGACTATAAGCTGGAGGAGTTGAAAAAGGCCTTGGACGCAATGAACAATGAGAAAGGGATCTTTAGCACTATGGGCTCTTCTTCGCCCTTTACCCACGAAATTTGAACTGCTCCACTTCCTGCGGTGTTCCGAGGGCATCATTCGGATATGACCTATAATGGAGATACTGATCCAGCCGAGTTCGTAATTCGGTTTAACAATGAGATGGATGTCTACCAGGTCTCGCAGCTGGCGAGGTGTAGATTGTTCACAGCCTCGCTAAGAGGAAGCGCTCAGCAGTAGTTTTCGAAGCTAGGAGCATTGATTGTCATCGATTCTTGGGAGCAATTCGTGGACATCTTCATCAAACAATTCCAATCCTCAATGCTCTACGCACCCCCTGTGTCTACCTTAGCAAACATAAAACAGAAGAAAGGAGAAACCCTTCATGATTATTTCAAGAGGTTCAATACTGAGGTGCCTCGCATGCGAGGTGCAAATGATGAAGCTGTAAAAAATTTCCTCATCGCTGGAGTGAGGGAAGGGACTGAATTTTGGAAAAAGTTACAAGAACAAACCCCTAGCACTCTTTATGAATTGCATAGGGTCGCTGAGCCTTTCAAGCGTGTCGAGAAGTCACTTGCAGATCTGAAGAAGAATAATGAAAGGAGTAGCAGGAACAGGGGAGTAAAAAGAAAGGACTCCAGAAGTCCGAGGCGAAGACGGGATCGAAGTCGAAGCCCCGACCCAAAAAGGAGAGAACGCGATCCTTTGAGGCGATCCCCTCCTCGAGCTCGCCCTGCGAGGAGTGAAGACAAATTTATTCCTCTGGTCGCCCCAATTGATCACACTTATGCAGTGTATGCAAACAAGGGGGTGTTCAGGAGGCCTCCACAGATGGGTCCGAAGGGAACTGCAGACACTAGCAAATATTGTGCCTTTCATGAACAAACAGGGCATGATAGAATGACTTGCCGGGAGCTCAAACAGCAAGTGGATCAGTTAATTCGTGATGGAAAGTTAACTGAGTGGGCAGTTCACGAGGTAAAGAAACATAATCCCAAGTCTGGCCTTGGTTATAATCAAGCCCCCCCGCCGGAACAGAATCCAGTCATTAAGGAAAGTGAAACACTAGGTGGAAGTATTCATGTGATAATTGGAGGATCTCACATCGGGGGAGACATCAACAGGGCTAGAGAAAGATATGCTCGCGAAGCTAAGGAGCGACCTCTCACTAATGTTCATCACCTACAGGAACGACCCCCAAAACTCTTCAAGGGGGAAGATACAAATATCATGTTCACGGAAGAAGATGCGAAGTGGGTCCACCACCCCCACTCGGATGCCCTCGTTGTCTGAGTTCGCATTGGATCGCAAAATGTTTACAGGGTCCTTGTGGATAATGGAAGTGCAGTGAATGTTCTAACTTACGAGGTCTACCAGAAAATGGGGTTCGTGGACAGAGACCTTATCCCTACCGTAGGACATCTCTATGGTTTTACTGGAGCTTCAGTCAATGTCAAGGGCCTTGTAAGGCTCCCTATTACCTTAGGGGACGAGCCCTGTATAACTACACAGATCGCTGATTTTATGGTAGTTGATCAGCCCTCGGCCTATAATGCTATTTTGGGGAGACCAATTTTAAAAGAAATGAGGGTGGTCACTTCTATTTACCACCTCTCTATGAAGTTCCCTACCCCAAATGGAGTCGGATGCGTTAAAGGAGCACAACATGAGTCTCGTGAGTGCTATAACAAGGCCCTCAAGTCAGCAGAAAGAGGGAGTAATTCTATGACAGATAACATGGAATGCGAGGAGGAAAGCAGGCCTCGCAAGACAACCTTTGTACCTCCAACCGATTGTAACATGATCTCAATTGAGGAGCTCCTAGCTGATTATTTTGATAATTTGGGAATTCAAGTAGAACCAATACCAGGCGCTTTGATGATGGGAACCTCGCAGCCAGTAATGGTTCTCCAGGAAGGGATCGTTGAAGAGGCTACGGATAGTGATAGCGAGGAGAGCCTAGAGCAGGCCGCTATGCGAGCCCGAAAGGGAAAATGGGTTCGCAAAGAAACATCTACACTGACAGAACTGCCAAATGGGATTACACAGACAACAACTGTTGTTAAGGAGTATGGGCACGCGGGTGCCAACCCCTACGAGGCAGAATTAAGTCAGGCTCGTGAGTATGATCTAGACCTGGATCCTCACATCCCAGAACATGTGGAGCGAGCCGGGGCAGCTGAAAACACAATTCCTGTCCTCGTTGATGTGTAGGACCATTCAAAGGTGCTGAAAATAGGGTCGCAACTCAGCCCTGATTTGAGAGAAAGGCTGGTCACTTTTCTGAAGGCCAACCTTGACGTGTTCGCCTGGTCGCATGAAGATATGGCTGGGATCGATCCTAATGTGATGTGTCATAAGCTAAACTTGGATCCAAGCAAGAAGGGAGTCAGACAGAAAAGGCGACCTATAAGTGGAGAACGAGCTGAGGCTCTCAAAGCAGAAGTGGATAGACTCCTCGAGGTCGGGCTTGTTAGGGAATCATTCTACCCTGACTGGCTCGCGAACCCAGTCCTCGTGAAGAAGCCAAATGGAAAGTGGAGGACATGTGTAGACTTTACCGACCTCAACAAACATTGTCCCAAAGATAGTTTTCCATTACCAAGGATCGACCAGTTAGTGGATGCAACAGCGGGGCATGCACTTCTTTCTTTCATGGATGCTTATTCTGGATACAACCAAATACCCATGTATGGTCCTGATCAAGAGCACACCTCGTTCATCACGGATAGAGGTCTCTATTGCTACATAGGGATGCCCTTCGGTCTCCTTAATGCTGGGGTTACCTACCAAAGGCTTGTTAACAAGATGTTCGAGAAGCAAATTGGCAAGACAATGGAAGTCTATGTAGATGACATGCTGGTCAAGTCTAAGGAAGCTGGGGATCACATCTTTCACCTCGCGGAGATGTTTGATATACTATGGAAATACAGAATGAAGCTCAACCCCCAAAAGTGTGTTTTTGGGGTCGAATCTAGAAAGTTCTTGGGGTTCATTGTCAACCACAGGGGAATCGAAGCGAACCCTGCAAAAATAAAGGCTTTAATGGACATGCGATCCCCAAGAAACGTGAAAGAAGTTCAGAGTTTAACAGGAAGGATCGCAGCTCTTAATCGGTTCATTTCCAAATCATCAGATAAGTGCCATGAGTTCTTTAAGGCCATTAAAAAGGTGGGAAAAAACTTTGAATGGACATTGGAATGCGAGGAGGCCTTCCAGAAAATAAAGGAACACCTGGGCTCGCCACCACTTCTCTCGAAGCCCCTTAATGGCGAGGTCCTCATAGTCTACCTCGCCGTGTCTGAACACGCGGTCAGTGCAGTGTTGGTTCGCGAAGAGGGAAAGGTTCAATATCCAGTCTACTATGTCAGTAAAAGAATGTTAGATGCTGAGACTCGATATACAACATGGAGAAGCTAGCCTATGCCCTGGTCTTGGTCTCGCGAAAGTTAAGGCCCTACTTTCAGGCTCATAGCATTGAGGTTCGTACCGCCTACCCACTGAGGCAAGTAATGCACAAGCCAGAATCTTCAGGGAGATTGTTAAAATGGACAGTGGAGCTTAGTCAGTTCGATATCGAGTTCAAGCCTCGTGGCCTTATAAAAGGACATGCACTTGCGGATTTCATTTTGGAATTTCCTCCTCAATCTGAAGGGGATGACTGGGCTATCATAGCAGTACCAGAAATAATACCTAGCGAGGACAAAAAAGAAAATTCAGCCTCGTGGTGGGAGATATACATAGATGGGGCCTCTAACAAGGAAGGAGCTGGGGCTGGCATCGAGTTGGTAACTCCAGAGGGTCGTAAGATACAAAGTGCAGTACACTTCGCCTTCGAAGCCACTAATAATGCAGCAGAGTACGAAGCCCTCATTATTGGTCTCAAACTGGCATTGGAAATGAAGGTGGAAAATCTCACAGCTTACAGCGACTCTATGCTGGTAACATATCAACTCTGGTGTGGGTGGCAAGCTAGAGGTGAGCAGATTGAGCTATATCTGCGATGTGCACAGAGGTTGATAAAAAAGTTCAACAATGTTAAGGTGGTTCACATCAGAAGAGAAAAGAATCAAGGAGCAGATGCACTGGCAAAATTGGGGTCGCGTCGCGAGGCCACATTACTTGGAATTATCCCACTGGAAATTCAGACAAAGCCTAGTGTACCGGAGGAGTTCATTATGGAGGTAGTGACCCCAGGGTTGACTTGGATGACCCCAATATGGGAATATGTGAAAAATGGAGCTTTGCCTCAAGAAAAGAAAGAAGCGAGGAAGATCAAATATCAGGCGGCTCGCTATGTCATTTATGATGAAGTCTTGTATCGAAGAGGGTTTAACATCCCACTCCTGAGGTGTGTAGATGGGGAAGAATGTAATTACATTCTCAGAGAAGTCCATTATGGGATATGCGGCAATCACACGGGGGGGGGGGGGGGAGTTCGCTGGCCCAGAAAATTCTTCGCCAAGGGTATTATTGGCCTACGCTAAAAAGGGATGCATTTGAGTTTTCAAGAAAATGCGATGCCTGTCAGAGGATCGCTAACTACAGCAACGTCCCTGTCTCTCAGCTCACCTCACTAACGAGCCCATGGCCCTTTGCTATGTGGGGTATTGATCTGATTGGGGAACTCCCGAAGGGTAAAGGAGGACTTAAATATGCAGTAGTGGTCGTTGACTATTTCACCAAGTGGGCCGAGGCCGAGCCACTTGCAACTATCACAGGAAAGAAGCTCAAGGACTTCGTTTACAGAGCAATTGTGTGTCGCTATGGGATCCCATATCAACTCATTTCGGATAATGGGAAGCAATTTGACAGCAACAAAATGAAGGAATTCTGTGAAAATCTGGGGATAAAAAAGAGTTTCTCAGCTGTGAGCCATCCTCAGATGAATGGTCAAACCGAGGCCATAAACAAAATCATAAAACATACTTTGAAAGCTAAACTGGAAGAGAGCAAGTGTAATTGGCCCGAGGAGTTACCAAGGGTTTTGTGGTCATACAATACGACCCCAAGGTCGACCACAGGGGAAACACCATTTTTCACTTACTTATGGATGCGAGGCCATGGTGCCAGTCGAAGTGGGCTCAGGGTCGTTTAGAAGAGAACATTACGATCCCGATGAAAACGAGGTTAATCACAGACTCTATCTGGACATGATAGAGGAAATGAGAAGCGAGGCCCAGCTACGCCTCGCGGCCTACCAACAAAGGACAGCTAGGTACTACAATGGGAAAGTCAAAGCATGATATTTACAAACAGGCGACCTAGTGCTTAGAAGGGTCATGCCTAACACTAAAGTTCCAGGTCATGGAGTTTTTGGTTCTAACTGGGAAGGACCTTACAAGATCTATGCTACTCTTTCAGAAGGGACCTATTATCTCACTGATATGAAAGACAAAGTTATTCCGCGAGCTTGGAATGCGGAGCATCTGAGAAAATACTATCAGTGAGGGCCTCGCCCCTGGCAGCCTCTCTCTACTACTACTTAGCATGAATAATTCATACAAAGTACTGGGGGGTAGTGATCATATGGATACCTCCCCCTTATAATGTAATGATTTTTTGGGCCTCGCCCCACAATTCATTTTAGGGCCTCGCCCCTACTTATCAAGCTTGGGCCACGCCCCCATTAATAAAACTTTGGGCATTGCCCCTACCTTTTTTCATTATATGAGTTCGTTTGCTTTACAAATTATGTTTTATTTTGCATTCAAAATAAATTTGCTTGTCTGTTAGCATTTACACTTTAAGGCCCAAGCCATCTCAACGATGCTGGGATCGCAATTGAAACTATCTCAAGGTAACAGTTCATAACTGCTATTATCTACAACGAGTAAGCAAGAGGAATACAAATTTAAAACTATTCAAGACACTTCGCACCTGCGAACACAGATTACATCTCAACATTTTGAAGGATGAAGTAATTACGAAGCTAATACTATTGCATATCTCAACATCTCAAAAAACAAGGGAAAAAGCTAGAGCTAAAGCAACATTAATGTAAGGACTGGCGACTGCGAGGTCAGATTACTTGATAAGCAATGATATTTATAAAGAAAAATAAACGGATCGCATTGCGATCCCAGAATTCTTTGGAAACAAATAAAGTTAGAGAAATTAATATTACACTTGCGAGGCATTCAAGGGGTGCCCGCATCCCCAGTTCAGAGTTACAGCGAATTATAGAATAAATTTATGAGGCGGGTGGATTCTGATTGGCATCGGTGGCCTCCTTGGCTATTCTCGCCTCCTCCTCAAGTCTGGCCTCCTCGGCATCCTCGTCAGCAATTTGCTGCTTCAAAGTCTCTGCGAAGTCAGCATTTCCGGGCCCAAGCCGGTCCCAGTCAAAGTCGGGGATCGTTCGAATGAACCCCTTCATGAATGAGACCTGACCCTGGGCCACGAATGTCTCCTCAGCAGTTGCCAACTCAGCCTTGGCACCATCCAGCTCGCGTGTCAGCCAAGCGATCTCTGCATCCTTCTCCTTGGCAGCTTCGTCGCTTGATTTCTTCAGTTCCAGAAAGGCCTTTTCGAAGTCATTTCTTTCCTTCTTGGCATTCTTAAGATCAGTACGAAGCGAGGCAGTTTCATGATTAAGCTGCTTCTTGAACTCAGCCTGAAGGGATTGTTTATCTTCCACCTTCTGGAACTCAAGGACCTTGTCCTTCTTATCCAGCTGGAAATAGTTCTTGGTATGTGCAGCCTGACGGATAAATGCTTCAGCTAAGCACTTAGTTAAAGCGTTAGCATTATCCTCAGGGGTCGCCTTCCACCAGTTGGATGCCTCAGCCTCCTCAGTATACTTGCTCCCTAGCGAGGCAAAGAGATGCTGGGTCGAAGTTGCATTTACAGTTCGCGAGGATGGTTGAGGAGGCCCATCAAGTTGCCCATCCTTCCTCGTCCGCTTCAAAGGGCTTTGTTCAGGAGAATTTTGAGCTTGATCCCCGGCCAGATTTGAGGGGGGATCGTTGATAGGTTTGGCAACTGCTGGCTTAATGGGAGGAGGAGGAACTTTCGAGCCAGGGACCGTCTTTGAGGTCACCCCTTTTTACCGCTCTGTAGAAATGGGGGGCCTGACCTCTTCCGCTGCGAGCAGACATGTCTGTAGAAAAAAAAAGCAAGTTATTAAAACAGTTCAAAAAATTTGGCATAAAGTAAGAGAATTAAGGTGCAAAATTAAATGACAGTTATGCATATAGAAAGAAAAGGAGATGTGATGCAATATGCAAGAAGTGTGAGGGGTTGTATCGCTATATAAGACTACCCTCTTCATCTGTTATCGCGACATGACAAGACGAGGCCTCTTCTATTAATTTTCTTTTCTTCGAGGCCCGCTTCGCGTTCGAAGGCCCCGCTTCAGGAGAGGCACCTATTCCCTCCTTGAGGAATCCACATTCTACTAGGTTATTTAAAGAAAGAAGAGTCCTAATGTTTCTCTCTTCTGCGGTGGATTTTATTAACACGTCATCGGCTCGCTGTTTTTCTGCACCTTTCAAGACGGTGTGAACTGGACCAACTGCGATGTCAATGGAGTTGTTAGTTTTGAAAAATGTTAAAAGAGTAAGGTGAAGGGCTACAGCCTCGATAGCTTACCAGGAAGATAGTTAAAGCTTGTTTTAACTCGGGGAACCTCGTGGACATAGAAGAAGGGCTCTTTCCACGAGCCCGCGTTGCTTATCCCACCAGGAAGGAGGTTTTTCCTGTTGAATTCTGGCCATACAGAGAAGTAGACATAGCCAAAGTCTTTGGCCCCACATCGCTTCAGCTGTAGGAAGTAGCCCATTGTCTTCGCATCCATGGGCGGATATCGGAGCTTGTGGTAGATTATGTATAGGGCAATCATGAATCGATAGCCGTTGGTGCTAATCTGGATGGGGGCTAGAAATATGTGTTGCAGACGTCTTGTATGAAGGGGTGAAGAGGCGAAGAGACGCCAATCTTCATTAGGAGAACAGTCAAGACCATTCTGGGCACCCTGCCTCCATTCTCTTCGTGATTGAAGCGATAGCATCGCATCTTCTTCTTAGGCAGAATGATCTTACCTTCAGGTCGGAATCTCTCGACCCCCTCTGTGATAGTCTTCACAGTCATGGTTGAAGACATGTCGCGGCATGCAAAAATGCGAGGTTCGCCTGGCTTAATCTTCGAACCGGGCTCAATATCCTTGGGGTTAGGCCCACCAACATATATGACTCCCTCCAGCTCTGGTTGAGGGGTAGGGATGTAAGGATTGGGCGAAGCCTCAGGAACATAGTCATAATCTTTGAAGTTTACGACTCTGGCCACTTCATCGAGGCCATCATCATCCGAGGAAGGCTCTTCATAGTCATCATCATCCGAGTTGGCTTCGTTGTCGGCACCTCCTTCAACATCATAGTAGGCCTCGCCTAATGAATCTACGGGGGAGTCACTTATGTGAATGGGAGAAATAGTTTGAGGAGGTAGTTTGGAAAGAATCCGTGCTGCTTATGAACTGAATTCTTCTCCCTTCTTTGTTAACATTTCAATTTCTTGTTTCAAGAGGTGTCATCTCGATTCGGGGCTCGTTCTGGGCTGGAAGCACATTTAAAGATTGGTCTTGTGAGCTCGCGGGACGCTTGTATCGCCACTTATCTAAGGGCACTTCTCTGGTATACTCTTCATTTGACCACTGCGAGTCGAAGTATAACTTAAATGAGCTCTCGCTAGTGCTCGATGCTCTTACGATGTTAGCAGCTGCCGCTTCGCTTATTTGAATGTTAGGCATCGGGGAAGGTGTCCTTGAACTGTCGTCTTGCGACATCTGAAAAGAAGTGAAATGATTAAGTGTGTGCTTTTACAGAAAGCAAATGAAGGGAGAAAAGAATAAATAAGACAGAAGGGCTCTATGTGTTTTCGCTTCGTTTGTAGGAAATAATGGAAGGTTCATATTTCTAAATCGGTTGGGATCGCATCTACGTTCCTAAAGGAGAGATCGCATTGCTATCGTAGCGGGGATGTGATCGCACATTAAAATGAATGATATGGGATCGCAGTTGAAAAGGATCGCATCGCATACAATTAACGTTATCTAATCATGCAATTATGATGAAGAACAGCAATTTAAAGGCAACAGAGGAATGAAGACTTACTTTTTCGTGAAGAAGGTTGAAGAAATCTGAAGAAAGTTGAGGTCGCTGGTGATAAAGCTTGAAAATTTCTTGCGTTTGATCTGGGAGCAAACTGGCAGCACTTCGGTAATGTGTTTGTGAAGATAAAGAAGGAAATGATTGTGACAGGAGTATATATAGTCATCAGGAGAGAGAAAGACATGGACATGTGTCAAGATCTCAGCCGTTGAATACACATCTCGAAACACAACAACTGTCAAACCTCTTCAAATTATCTCCTAAAACCCTAGCCCGCCTAGGTAACTTGCTGCCCAAGAACTACGTCAGGCTTGATCCCTATAAATAGGGTACGTAGGCACCTTGATACGGACGAGAAACAGTTTACCTGAAAACACCTATCAAGCTCAGCCACATCCAAACACACAAACCCTAATCCCTTGTTCTTCTTCCATTAGCAAAATATCCGTATTTTGCTCCGTTAATCCAGCAAATCTCCAAAATATTGTTATACAATATTCTCCCTATAACAGTATGCAACAAGGAAACGTAATGTAGAAGAGTAAGGGCATGTACGTAAAATGGTACTTAATTAATTATGATTTAATTTTTTAAATAAGTTTTCTCGGTATATATGCAACAATCTTAAATGATTAATAAATCAAAATATGTAATAAATTTCGTTTCACATTTCGTCTTTTGTACAAATGTGTGTGTGCTATAAATTTTATTTTAATATATCCAATATATGATTTTAAAATTACAATATGTGTTTACAAAAAATAATGAGAAAAAAAATCAATTTATTTTGTAACACCCCCAAACCAGTGCTACTAAACCAACATATATAAATACGACAACCTAAACATGCATTCTAAATAATGTAAACCATACCCACAAGTTAAGATCAACAGCAGGTTAAAATATGAAATAACTTTACATCTAAAAGCATTAACCGTTTTAGTCTAATAAGTATTACAAAACGAATTCATTATAAATGATTACATCTTTAACAGAGGCTAGTATAATGATATGAATCCAAAAGTTATGTAGCCAACTAAGTCTACCTGATCTGGAATCTGAAAGGCAAGTACCGGACCCGGTTCAGCCACTCTCTTCCTAGCAGAACTCTTCCTAGCTATGCGAATCATGTGAACCATCTTCTCGTTTTACTATCAGGCTAGGGTTTAAACAAGAAGTATGAGCCAAACATCGCTCAACAAAGGTCATAAAATAAACAGGTAACAATGATATGACAACAACATAATTTTGAATCGAGATTTTAAATGTTTTCAGAATTGAAACAGGTAAATTGGAACTTACAATAAGACGCTACGTGCTAAGACGGGTGATCAGCCACGTAATAGCACCGAACCATGTTTTCACATGATTCTTACATTTGGATCCATAGGCACATTTTGGCTTTAAAATAAATAACCACGACGCCTCGATCAAAAATGTTCCAATTACGAGGGTTCATCAAAAAGGTTTGTAAATCAAAATGATTTTCAAAGTAATTACCAAACCACAATTTATTCCAAGGTATAAGATTTTATCAAGAATTTAACGAATAGTGTTGCCCAGTGATTTATGATGTGCTAGAAATAAACATTTAAATATCGCAAGCACACAATCATCGTTTTAATATTTATGATTTGTTCCACTGAGACTAAAATTATTTTCGCGATTATTAATTTTTAATTTAGGCGAATTAGAACAATTATATTTTGAAATTTTACTAATTAACAATTAACTAACAAAATAAAAATAAATAAAAGGACAGAAGATCTAAATTTAACAATATCTAAAAAAGTTAAGCTATGGAAATTAAAATTTAGGCTACTCACTCAAAAACAATGACCGAAGTACACATTTATTACGCATAAAGATTCATGGAACCATGCATCAAAAATATAAATAAACAAAAAGATCAACTTCATTCCTAAAATTAACGTTGCAGTGAAATAAGAAGTACTGGTGCTAGTCCGCTGGACAAACAAAAGCATGTAAAAATAAAATTAAAACAAATGGGCTAGAAGTAGAAATGGGCTGGAATTTAGATTTGGGCCATAAATTTAGAATTAACATAGACATGGACTAAGAATTGTAAGTGGGTCGACAACATTAACTCGGACCAAAACAAGAAACAAGGCAGCAGAGTAAATACATCTAATATTATTAATGTAGCATGTGATGGAAGCAAATTGTAAAAATCAAAAAAATCAAAATAAAATGCACTGTAATTTTCCATGGCTTTAAAAATCAAAATAACTGTTTTAAGAAATTTAAACTAGCAAAAAGGGAAGTGCAGTGATTATGGGATTTATCGTAACAGACACAAAGAAAATGAAATCAAAGAAAATCTAACACATCTTGGTTTCATAAACTACAGAATGGCAGGAACAAACTATAAAATTGACAAATATAAAACTAACAGTGCAAACCAACGAGAATCAAAGAGGGTATAATTAGTTGTAAAAAGATAAACAAGAACATACACTAACATTAATCAACGCACTACTATTAAAACGAGAAAAAGAAATGAAAGTACAACCGAAAAGAACAATCCAGAAAGTGAAAATCACCGTCTACTCACCAGACAGAAATTAAGGTTCTGCCGGAAAGATTGACTCTTGTTGCCGGATAATAATTTATGACTATAAAATTAAAACCATTACATTTATCATGTTAAAATAAACAACCAAGAATATATTTACAACTACAAATCACCAAACCCACAATAAAATTGAGATTTAAAGGGGCACAACTACAATTAATAACTAAGAACAAGAAAATAAAATCGTTATTTTCAACCCAAAGTGGTTAGCATTTGGCTACTTTGTCCACTAATCGGATTTACGAAAATAACGAAAGTGAGACAACATAAACTAAAGAGCAAGACAAGAAAATAAAGAGGGAATGAAAATTTGAATTAATAAAAGGAAGGTGTTTACAAGATTTGAAAGCTACTACAAAATAAAGATGGAGGCTACTACTACAACTAGGACAACTAAATTAAAACTAAGATGTAGAATACAAGGGGAAGTGGGGGTATTTATAGGCTAGAAATAGGGTTTTAGTGGGTGTTGGGTAGATCTCCACCATACACATGTGGGTGTGTTGGTGGAATCCCCACCTTCCATGTGTCAACTTCTCTCTCAAATATTCCTTTTTCACCAAGCTCCCTTTTCTTTGCCTTTTTGCATTTTAGTCCTTTTTCTTCCTCTTTTACCATTCATTGCTCTTTATTTCTTTATTTTGCCATTTCTTTTCTTTTTCTTGAATTTCCTAAAATACAACAAAATAATTTATTAAAATATGAGTTCAAGCAATAAATAGGTAATAAAAATATGAAAAAATATGCACTTATCAAATGCCCCCATACCTATCTTTTGCTCGTCCTCGAGTAAAATAGAAAGGAAAAATGCAGAATGAAAAACCTATACTCACTGTCGTAGGAATCACGGGTAATTTTAGGTTTACCAACCCGTTAAACTCATAGACGATCTCTAAAAGAGGAGTGTTGTCTCCTAAGGGTTTACAGAAGATTAAACCATAAAATTTTTGAGATAAATCAGCAAGTATCCAACTTTTCTCTTTCAATCTAGCTTTCATTGGTGTTAACAATTTATAGGAAAATACATGTCTTAAAGATTATCCTAATAATAGTCAAGTTATAGGTTCCCACAATCCACATGAGTCGACTCTAAAAGTTTACAAAAAATCCCAAGGTGTGTAGTGAATTTAAGGCCTTTGATGGATAAAGTGCAAGCGAACATTTTCTCTTTTTCAACCAATATTGAACTAACCCAATCTTTATTAAAACAAGGTTCTAGCCAAACTTCAAGTCCTTAGTAGTTAGATCGACGGTTCAATGGTTGAGGTCCCAAAAGACTTTTGCATTGATACCCATGTAGCGAGCTTTAGGTCAACAATCCCAGATCACAAAGGACCTTAGGTTGCTAGGCACAAAGTCCCCTCAGACTTACTTACCCGGGTTATCAATGAGCCCAACCTAACTGATTTCCCTACTAAGAATTTATTATTACTTAATAATTTATTAGTACTAATGGTTGAAATGACCGTGCAATGATTGAGGTCCCAAAAGACTTATACACTAATACTGAAAGTCATATGTTTACCCTATTTGTAAACATCGAGGATTCAACTCAACTTAAACAAGAATGTAATAAGTAAATAGTATATATCTATTGTCACAGGAATCTCAAATGTTCAACTATCAAGAGAAAGAAGACAAAGTCAATCTACCGTTTTGAGTTATACTACACTTGAAGAAGTTCATTCAGTTGATCAAGCATCAGTGGAGTAATCAAGACAGTGGGTTCTATTTATAGTGACAAGAGGTTCCTAAAGTGATAGAATACAGGTTATAAAGGTTTGAATAAATAGTGAAGAAAAGGAATACATGAATCACAGCTTTAAAGTCAATATATAAAGAACAGTCATTGCGGTTAGTCATTCACGAACCAGACTGTGCATCGAGTATCAACATTAAACAGTGGTTGTGTTAGGCCGAATACACAATTAATAATCAACTTTGTATGAGAGATTAACAAGTAAAAGCGTTTATGCACTTAAAAAAGACTTCTTGTATTTCAAACCCTGTTCGTGATGTAAAATATCACAAAGAGCTGCTAGGTTACAATAAAGATAATTCGTTATCGATACCCTTCTAGGGTTAACCTATCTGTATTTATATAACATACAGCTACGATACAATCCCTAATTGATATTCCTAATAATTAGCTATACAATGATATCAATTACAGATTGTCACACGTCTCCTATGTCAACTCGATCTCTTTGATAGCTATCCAATCTTCAAAGATATCGCTTCCATAATTAATCTTCAATCACTGTTGAACAGTAGACGCGCTTCCTCCAGACAGAGTTTAACAAACTCTGTCGAGCTTCCACCTGTCAGAGTTTACTCAAACTCTGACTGCTTCCAGCTAAACTCTGATAACTCCCTGTAACACTTAAACACTGATTAAAACACATCAATTATATTTAACAATCTCCCCCAACTTGTTCATTAGCAAAAATGCACAAGTTAATGACAATAATTGATGATGTCAAAACAAATAGACAAATACAGTGTTTATACAAATTCAGAGTTTAAGCTTCTACTTAACAAAAACTATAGAGAATAAGAAAATTCTTACAGAACTTAATCTCTTATCATTTCAAGATCTGGCATGGTTCTGAGATAATCAATCAGCAATCTTCTTTCTGCATTTTCAAGTTCAATCTTCATTGCTTCTTTGATTTCTCTGAGCTGAGGATCACTTTCATCTGCCTGGTAGATAGCAGCCCTAAGATCATAAATCTTGTTTCTTCTCATCTCATTACCCAGCCTGATAAATCTGACTTTTTCTGCCTGTGTATTGAAATCAAGTACTGTGATTCCCAAATCAGTTTTTAACTTTGCAGTACCTTTCTTCATTTCAATGAGATTGCCTTTGTAATCCCTGTACTTAGGAATATATCTGCTATTATATTTCTGTCCTCTGATTGCCAGATTCTGAGTCATTTTCTGTCTGAGCACATTAGCAACTGACTGAGTCCTTCGACTATTCACCTTGAGAAGATATAGAACATACTCTAGTTCTTCCCAACATTTCAAGCCAATATCATCCTCACCAACTTTGAATACTGATCCATCAGCCATGAAGTATAAAAGAAAATCCTTGTCTAAACTCTTCTGATGAACTAACTGCACTGATTCCAGTCTGTCCAAACTCTCTTGAGGAACACCACGACCTGGAACAGCCAGTGAAGAAGGATCTCTAGGACCAGTATATTGCCTTTTGTCTCTATGTGAACCTAGTCCACCCTTATTATTACCAACCTTGCCAGATAAAGCTTTTCCATCAGAAACTTTCATTGAGACTCCAGATAACACATTTGGATCAGAAATTGTTCCTTTTCCAAAAACAGATTTCAACTGTGAAGAGTGTAAAGGTGTGATTATTGCTTGTGATGCAACAGAAGTTGTAACTTCCTTCTGTGAACTTTCACCTTCAATGCCTTTTAGCTTGAGTTTAGCCTCTGCTGCAATTGCTTCCTTTGAGAACCGAGAACTTTGACTAACATCAGTCCTTTCTCTGATCACTACACCTTTAACAACAGGTCTAGGAGCTTTTCCTCTTTGTACCTTATCAGACTTTAAAGCTTTAAGATGTTCTTCTTGTAAACTCTTTTCCTCAGCTTCAATGTCCTCAATCGTAACTCCTTCCTCATTCTCTTCAATGAACAGCTTAGCAGCCAATTCTTCATCAGTTTGTGGATTAGAAGATAACAGCAAACTCTTGGTCCTTGAAGTACCTTGAGTATCAGTATTTCTCCCAACAGACTGTGATTTTGATGACTTGCTAGTTCTCAGAGTTTGAACCTCTTCAGCCTTTTTCTTTCCTTTGTTACTTGCCCCTCCATCTCCAGCACTATTCCTTCTGACAACTCTCTCCCCCTTTTTGACATCATCAGGCATAAGGATAGAAGTAATTAACTCCAGGGAGGTAGCAATAGAATCAATTTTAGCAGATAAGTCAGACTGGTTCTCTTCAACTTTAGTCAGCCAGGCAAAGAGATTGTCTTGAGCTTTAGAGAATTTTGTAGTCACTAGTTTCGAATCTCTTTCCATCTTCATCTCTCTACCTACAACCTCATTTCGCAAAGCAGTGATTGCCAAATTAGTATCATCAAATCGTCTATCCAGAGTTTTAACTTGAACTATAGTTGCTTTCAAGCAAGAAAGAATCTCTGGATTGGAGATAGTATCAGCACTTTGCTTAACAAACTTTGCTGCTCTTCCTTGTGGAAAAATACAATCTTCTTTGTACCATTCAGCAGCATTCTTGGCAAATCGTGCTCTCTCAACTTCATGAGAAGTACAAGGTTGAGGAAAAGGTGTATGTTTATTGTCAGTTTGTACTGGTGCACTCAGAGAAGCATCAGAGTTTGCACTACTGTCACCTTCAGCTTCAACACTTGTATCTTTAACTGGTTCATCTTCAGCCATAGGTTTAGCAATTTCTTCTGTAGGCTTGTCAAGATTTTCTCCATGTTGCTCAGGCTCAGCAACAGGCATTGACTGAGAAGTGACTTTGGTTGCCTGATCAATTTCTTCACCTTCTTCAACAGTTTGGTGAGCATCAGATATTAACTCAGTATGAGATGCCACAGCTTCAGAAAGAACAGCCGTAGGTTGATCAGCTAGACCAATATCTGAGATAGGATCAGAGAATGGCATAAATGTATCAGGAATATCTTTTATCGGAGAAACACCATCTCTTGCATCCTCTTCTGCAGACATTTTGTCCTCTGCAGCCATTTTGTCCTCTGCAGGCATTACATCCTCTGCAGGTATTTTGTCCTCTGCAGGCATTACATCCTCTACAGGTATTTCATCTTTTTCAACCTCAACAGGAGGTGTTTGCTGTGAAACAACCTCTGGAGCTTCAATATCTTCATCCACAGAATCAGAAAATATCAGTTTTCTTCGTCTTGCTAGAGGTACATTATCTGAATCCTCTTCACTAGATGGTGACTTAGGCATTTTTGTCCGAGCTTTCATTCTTTTCACCCTTCTAGTGTAAACAGCTTTAGGAGATTTCCGTTTTGATTTTCTTTGTGTCTCTTCCGCCTGCTTTAGACTTGCATGTCGTTTAGTAATTGCTTTCTTAACTCTTTGTACTTTAGACTGTGATGCTGGTGGAGATTGTGACGAATCAGAGTTTGTGTGTGAAGTGGGTGAAGGTTGTTTTGTAGGTGCTGACTGAGCAGGTGATTCAGTGTTTGGTTCTGGTTGAGGTTCAGGATGTGGTTCAGGGTGTTGTTGTTGTTGTTGTTCAGGTTCATGTTGTTGTGGTTCTTGTTGATCTTGTTGTGGTTCAGGTTCTTGTGGTTCTTGTGGTTGATTGAGAAAATTTCGTAGAGCAAGAGGCATGACAAAAGCAGGGAGATTTGCTTTACCAACATCCTTGTTAGTCATATCAGAGAATATTCGCTTATTGACTCTAAAAGGATCAATTTCATCAGTATCATCAATTTCAAGACCAGGTACACATGCATTGAACAGCATTTGACAAAAACGAGCATAATAAACAGTAGTAGATTCTGACAGTTTATCACCTAAGTGTTAGTGTATACTGAAAATATTTATTTGAAGTATTTACATTTATTTCTGGCCGGTTTAATTGAGAATCATTTAAATGTTTACATGTTGTCTAAATATTATATATTGTGAATAATCTAGTATCAAATGGGATACAGAATATTAGATTATTAAATATGGTTTATATAATATAATAAGGTTCACAGCACAGGTGGAGTTAGACAATCCACTGGAATGGCTGTAGTATTATTTAGATTAGTTTATATTGACTAATAAATAATACTAGTATACTTTGTGTATATTGAACAGGATCAAATTTAGAATTGTTCCCTTATACTGATTAAGGAGGTGAACTAAGATTCTATGTTATTATTAATGCTTAGGTTCTTAATCCGGAAATAATAATTGACACGTATATATTATTTACATGCTTTGATTTATATATGAAATAATTCTTTTGATTTATTTCATTATATTTTGGGTGATGAAATAATATATATGGTGGGATATTATTTATTGAAGGAATCCATGTCCTGATAATATTCGGGTTAATGATGTCCCCTTGAAAGCTCAAAAAGATTTAATTATGTGAAACCCTGCAGGTGGATTTATTCCGGCATAATTAAATAAAGGTTGAGTGGATGATCAAGGATAAAAGATATTAATTAAATGAATTATCAGTAATTTATTTAATTAATGGACATGCGATATTTTAAACATGGGGAATTTAATAAGCAAATAATATTGGAACCGAATTAATTAATTAAATTACGGTATTAGGAAAGGTAGTGCAAATATTAATTCTTTAGTGGATTGAATTAATATTTAATTACATTGGGCTAGGCTCAAGATGTAATTAGAAGGCCCAACCTAATTATCCATGATTCCTATTGTAGCCTATATATATTCCTATTCTCTTCTTGCTGGGGGCTGGTCGAAAAAATTTGGTAGCCACCCAGGAGCAAGAAGAGAGGTTAACTTGAGAAGACGAAGGCCACACTTCGCTCAAGGGAATTTGGGAATACAATAGAAGAGCGTGGAATCAACCGTTAACAAGGTGATTTTTCTATTCGTACTCGTTAATTTATTGTATCGAAATTCGCAGTGCCAAGATCTGATTGTCCCAACACTAAGCTCATCAGAACATGTCGACCAAAATCAAAATTAGTACCATAGAGCAGAGAATACCCGATTTGGAGACTGTCTATTGGAATGGCATCCCAGTTGGTGACTTTCTTCTGGAACGTCCTTGTTATGCAATCAAAGAAGAAGTTCCATTCCTTTCTGAGATTTGGTCTCTTTATACCGCCAAGCTTGTCAAGAGATTCCATGTAACCTATCTCTTGTAGCATCTCTCTCAGATAAGTTTCATTAACCAGAGTATAAGAAGTATGTGTGTCAAACCCCATTGTATCTCGTACAGTCTGTGGAGTAATCACATAATCTTGGTCTTCGTAAGTGAAGATAATGGTAGGAGTTCCACTCTCTCCTCCATCCTCATAAACTGAATTCTGCCAGAATGTAGCAATTTGAGACGCAGAAAGAGTAGCAGGTCCAATCAGAGCCTGTCCAATCTCTGAATCCCTCAAGAAGTTCTGCATGAGATGAAACGATTCTGGAACGCGTTGATGATAGAGTGGAGCTTCATAGTTGTTAGGAACAAATCGTAAACCAAGAGCAGTGAATGCTTTAGATGCCATTGAGTTAAGAAATTTGCAAGAATTTCCAAGAGATATGTATGTAGAAAAGGTGTTTGCGTGAGTGCCCAAGAGAAAAATAAGAAAACTGTGAGATGTAAGAATAAAGCAAAATTGTTTGGACACAAAAGTGATTAAAGTAATGAAAAACTCAATCTCTTATGTAACAAACACTCAATCAGTTCCTTGATTAATGTGTAGTGGGACACGATAATAGGTAAGTGGGACACATTAAAGGGCGAGTGGGTCACGTGCGCTTATTTTTAAGAAGAGTATATTAAAAATTAAAACATTAAAATATTTGATTTAAACAAAAATCAAATAATACTCTTTTAAAAATATCTGGACCCAAGTAAAACCAGAATTTGAAGCGTTTACCTGTTGCCTTTAATTACCAGAATACGAAGCGACTAAGAACTTCGTTCTTACCCATCTCTATTTAAGGCCTAGAGACTTGCTCAGATTATTTCATTAAACCTTTAACCTTTCAGTCTCCCCTGTAAAATCACAAACCCTTCAAACCAAATACTCTTGAAAAAACAATGGCCAACCTTACCATCAAAGAAAAGAACCTTCATCTTGTCGAGAATAGGGACATCTTCAGCTATACGCATGAAGAATTTGAAGCGTTTGAGTGGGAAAGGCAGCTTGAGACGCTGTGGCTGCAAATGGATGCTGGTCTGGAAGAGCTCGAGAGAGAGAAACCTGCAAGGGTGATCGACATCGATGCTGCCCTCCAAGCAACATTGGCATGGCTCTCCTCGAAGGCATCCTCATCCAACACCACCAACCATTGTTAATGAATATGTCAGCAAAAATAACCTTATCCCTTCAACTTCCACCCAAATAAAGTGGCAAAGATGGGATCTGGGAATTTTTGCTAACAATGGAGTGGTGTGGACGGACCTTTTACTTTCCTGTTGAATAGATTAGCAGATAGAGAGAACAAAAAGATGTAATATTTGATTGTAATCTCTTTCTTATTATCAATGAAAATTTTGTTTCTCTAATCATATTCATTGTGTTCTGCAACTGTTATTTATGTTATATGAACCGTTCTTCAAGAAAATGAATCAAGAAGAGAATATGAAAACTAATTAAAGTAATCATATAAAGAACACATTCATCAACTATCCACTGATTAACAGTTGTCAAAAACCCTACTTACTCCAAGACTTTCAAATTGTCCAAGTGAAAATTTACCTTAGAGTACAGATCATGAATCAACAGCGTTTGTCAATTCTCCAACTTTATCACCGAAACCTTTTCATAAATTGCACAGTTGTGAATATTTGTGTGTGTGAAGCAGAGTTTACTAAGTCAATTTTTAGAGCATCTAATTTTTCATAAAATCCATAAAGTAAATCAATAAACACTGGATGCACAAACTGTCATAGTAAACACTGACTGTATGATGAAAGCTAAACTCTGAAGTAATCGAACTTTATACAGTAATTTTTATTTTATACCCCCTTTATATACATTTTTTTTTATTTTCATCATTTTTTTTATTCATTTTTTTTTATTTTTCATTCCAGTAATCAGAGGTTGGAACCAGTCACCAAAAATTCAAAAATTTTAGCCCTTATCATTTTGGTAAGTTCCTGGGTCATCCTAGTATTTAACTAGTCACCAAAAATCAGAGAGTTTTAGCACATATTATATACCAATAGGTTCCTGGGTCATCCTAGTATCCAACATAATCTCAAAGGAGTATAACAACCTATATACATTTTCTTTGGGGTATTGCAGTAAACATTTTATTCTATCAGAGTATAACTAACAGAGTTTAGAGTTCATCAACATCAGTAGTTTTTCATGAAAGGTAATGCACACAGTATTTATAGACTCAGAGTTTAGGACAAAATAAACTAAGAGATGCTATAAATATGAGCAAGTATCATGCTGTGTTAACTTTCTGCACAATCTAAGATTAGATCACAATAACTCAGAAAGATTCATGATTAATTGCTGAAAATCATGCTTCATACATATTTCTTCATTGGTGTTTTCATTCAGACAAAAATCAACTCAGAGTTCACAGAGTTTATCAAACTTATTAACAGTGTATGACATACAGACATGCTGACAGAGTTTAACAGAGTATGCATAACAGAGTTTAATCAACAGAGTTCACTTAGCATTTAACCAATCAGGAAATATGATTAATACATCACATAAGTAAAGTTTGAATCTAACCAACATTTCTAGTCAGAACCAGAGACCATTCCTAGTTCATTGACCAGTCTTGTAAATGTAGCTTCACTCAATGGTTTAGTGAAGATATCTGCAAGCTGTTGTTCTGTAGATACAAAATGTAGTTCAATATTTCCTTCTTCCACGTGTTCTCTGATGAAGTGGTACCTTATGCTGATGTGCTTGGTCATTGAATGCTGTACTGGATTACCTGTCATAGCAATAGCACTTTGATTATCACAGTAAATAGGGATATTACTGTACCTCAATCCATAATCCAGCAATTGATTCTTCATCCATAAGATCTGTGCACAACAGCTACCAGCTGCAATATACTCTGCTTCAGCTGTAGATGTGGAGATTGATTTCTGTTTCTTGCTGTACCAGGAAACAAGTCTGTCACCAAGAAATTGACAACTTCCACTAGTGCTCTTTCTGTCTACCTTGCAGCCTGCAAAGTCTGCATCAGAATACCCAAGTAGCTTGAAATCTGATTCTCTGGGGTACCACAGACCTAATGATATGGTGCCCTTGAGATACTTGAAGATTCTTTTCACAGCTGTCAGATGTGGCTCTCTAGGATCTGCCTGAAACCTTGCACAAAGACAGGTTGCATACATGATGTCAGGCCTACTAGCTGTCAAGTATAGAAGAGATCCTATCATGCCCCTGTAGTTTGTCATATCCACTGAAATTCCCGTGTCTTTGTCCAATTTAGTTGCTGTTGCCATCGGAGTTGATGCAGATGAACAGTCAAGCATACCAAATTTCTTGAGAAGATTTCTGGTATATTTTTCTTGATTAATGAAAATTCCATCATCTGTTTGTTTCACCTGTAGGCCTAGAAAGTAACTAAGCTCTCCCATCATACTCATTTGATATCTGGACTGCATGAGCTTGGCAAACTTCTTACAGAGTTTGTCATTAGTAGACCCAAAGATGATGTCATCAACATAAATTTGAACTAAAAGGAGGTCACTTCCTTGATTGAAATAAAACAGAGTTTTGTCAATTGTTCTTCTGTTGAATCCACTTTCTAGAAGAAACTGAGCAAGTGTCTCATACCATGCTCTTGGTGCCTGCTTAAGTCCATATAGTGCCTTATCTAGCCTGTAGACATAATCTGGATATTTGGGGTCCACAAATCCTGGTGGTTGTTCAACAAACACTTCTTCTTCAAGCCTTCCATTCAGAAAAGCACTTTTCAAATCCATCTGAAACACTTTGAATTTCTTGTGAGAGGCATATGCTAGAAAAATTCTGATTGCCTCCAATCTTGCAACTGGAGCAAATGTTTCATCATAGTCTATTCCTTCCTGCTGTGAATAGCCTTTTGCTACCAGTCTAGCCTTGTTCCTTGTGATAACACCTTCACTGTCAGTCTTGTTTCGGAAAACCCATTTAGTACCAACAATAGATCTATTCTTTGGCCTTGGTACAAGGGTCCAAACTTCATTTCTTTCAAATTCATTTAACTCTTCCTGCATTGCTGTTATCCAGTCTGCATCTTGAAGAGCTTCTTCCACTTTCTTTGGTTCATTTTTAGACAAGAATGCATGAAACAGACATTCACTTGCAGTAGAACTTCTTGTCTTTACTTTTGCATCTGGATCACCAATTATTAAATCAGGTGTATGTGATTTAGTCCATTTCCTAGCAGAAGGCAAATGACTTCTATCAGCATGTGATCCTCCCCCTTGATCCATACTCTCCTGATTTTGTTGTGATCTATCTTCATTTTCCGAGACTCCCCCTGAACTTGACTGCCCAGAGTCAGAATTTGAATTTTCAGAGTTTGAAGCATCAGAGTTTGATCCAGATTTTTCAGTTGACTCAGTATCAGTGTTTGAGTTTTCATCTTGATCATGCTCCCCCTCAACTGGTTCTTCCCTTTGTTGTGACTGAGAAGTTTCTCCAGAATTTACCAGTAGAGGTTCAGAGTTTGTTTCAACAGAGTCTGTCAGAATTGTTTCATCAGAGTTTCCTTCATCAGAGTTTAAAACTTCATTTTCAAAGTTCAGTTGATCATATTCATCTTTGTCTTCAAGTCCAGTTATCTTCTTATCATCAAAAGAAACATGTATAGATTCCATGATCACTTTAGTTCTCAGATTGTAAACTCTGAATGCCTTTGTTGACAGTGGATAGCCAACAAAAATTCCTTCATCTGCCTTTAGCTCAAACTTGGTCAACTGTTCTGGATGAGTCTTCAAAACAAAACATTTGCACCCGAAAATATGAAAGTATTTCAGGTTAGGCTTCTTTTTCTTCACCATCTCATATGGTGTCTTTCCATGCTTATTGATCAGTGTTGCATTTTGAGTAAAACAAGCAGTTTGAACAGCTTCTGCCCAGAAATAAGTTGGCAATTTTGCTTCATCAAGCATAGTTCTGGCAGCTTCAATTAAGGTTCTATTTTTCCTTTCAACTACACCATTTTGTTGTGGTGTACCAGGTGCTGAAAATTCTTGTTTCACTCCATTGTCCTTGCAGAATTCTTCCATTGTTGCATTTCTGAACTCAGTTCCATTATCACTTCTGATGATTCTGACTTTGTTGCTTGATCCTTTGTCCAGAAGCTTCACATGCTCCATCAGAGTCGATGCAGTTTCATCCTTCTTTGCTAGAAAATACACCCAAGTGAATCTAGTGTATTCATCAACAATGACTAAAGCATATTTCTTCCTTGCAATAGACATAACATTTACTGGACCAAAGAGATCAACATGCAGAAGATGATAGGGATCAGTGATAGAAAATTCTGTCTTGCTCTTGAAAGATGACTTCCTTTGTTTAGCCTTCTGACATGAGTCACATAGGCCATCAACATTTAACAGGGTCTTTGGGAGTCCTCTTACAAGATCCTTTCTGATCAATTCATTGATGTTGTTCAAGTTCAAATGTGAGAGTTTCTTATGCCACTTCCAACTCTCTTCACTAGACATTCTTGTAGACAGGCAAACAGCTTTTCCAACAGAGTCTATCAACAGCTTGATTTCATAAATGTTGTTTTGCCTGTGACCAACTAGAACAACCTTTCTTGTAGATTTGCTGATAACTTCACAATATTCAGGTTGAAAATCTACATGATATCCCTTGTCACAGATTTGACTCACAGATAGCAAGTCATGCTTGAGTCCTGGGACATGAGCTACATTGTTGATGATGACATTTCCAAGATTAATATTGCCATATCCCAATGTTCTTCCTATATTGCCATCACCATAGGAAACTTTTGGGCCAGCCTTCTCCTCATATTCTGATAGCAGGGCTTTATTTCCAGTCATGTGTCCTGAACATCCACTGTCCACGACTAGGGTTGCCTCCCTGTTACCCTGCAATCACAAACAATTACTGAGGATTAGTTTTAAGGATCCAGACTTGCTTGGATCCTTTGGCATTCTTAACTTTGTTAGCTTTTGCAGCGGAATTAACATTATCAGAGTTTGAGCTAACAGTATCAGTGTTTACACTTGCAGTATCAACTTTAACCCATTTCAGATTAGGTTTCAGTTCATAGTAATTATGATAGATAGCATGGTATTCTCTGCAAGTATAGATGGAATGCCAAGTGCTTCCACAGTGTGTGCATAGAGTCTGTGGCTTAGTTCTAGCAAAATCCTTCTTTACCTCAGACTTTGTAGGTAAAGAATTTATATTTTTATTTTTCTTGCAAAAATTTGCAAGATGCTTAGTACTACCACAGTTATGACATGTCTTTCTTGGAGCATAACTAGCAAGCATTGGTTTATTTCCTGAAGTGATGCCTACTTTTCCATTTCTGTTCTTGTTTGACACTTTCTTTTTCTCAACAGATTTTAACTCCTTCAGTTTATGTTTGAGTTGTTTATCTGTCATTGAACCAATATTAACCTGTTTAACACTAGTTTTTACTGGTTTTCTTTTGACAGCTTCCTTTTCATTTTCAGACAAAAATTTACTGGTTCCATGAACAAATTTAGTTCTGACTTTAACTTGATTTTGAAATCTAAGTTCATCTCCCTCATTATAACCTAGACCAACAGTGTCTGTTTGAAAAATCTGTTGAGTGTCCTTTCCAGAATTAGTCCAAGTCCTAATTTTATTATTTGCTTCCTCCAACTCTGACTCTAGTTGTTTATACTTCTGAAGCAAATTCTGTTCTTTGCAAACAGCATCATCTCTCTCTTTCTGAACTTGTTGCATGTTTTCAAGTTTCTCTTTAACAAGTTTATTTCTTTCTTTAAGTTCAGAATTTTCAGCTTTTATCCTCTCATTTTCTAAAGTCTGATCCCTATAACTTATATGCAATGACTTAAGATAAATTCTTAATTGAGCAATGTCATCAATATTATAAGCATAGGTAGTTAGAGGTACCTGATTTTCAGAGGATTCTGATTCAGTAGTAGCCATGAGAGCATAGTTCACTTCTTCATCAGAATCTGAAGTATCTGCCCAATCTCTGCCTTTAGTGTAGAGTACCTTTCCAGTTTTACCCTTCTTGCACTCAGGAGCATAGTGACCCATCTCCTTACACTTGTAGCATTGAATTTTAGACTTATCCTTCTTCCCTTTAGAATCTCTCTTATCAGACTTCCTGTAGCTTTTCCTGTCTTCATTTGAATCCCTAGAAAACCTTTTTCCTTTCTTGAAATTCTTGAAGCCCATTTTCTTGAAAGTCTTCACCATTAACACAGCCATTTTCCTCATTTCTTCTTCATCATCCTCAGAGTCAGATGATTCAGAAGAATTTGAATCATAATCAGAGTTTGGTGATTCACTTTCTGAATGTATGACCAAGGCTTTTCCCTTCATTTTCCTTCTTGTTGCCTCTTTCTTCTGAGGCTTCTCTTCAACATTAAGAGCAACAGACTTTCCTTTCCTGCTTGATCTCCTGTTTCTCTGTTCCATTTCCAATTCATGAGTTTTGAGCAGTCCATAGATTTCATCAATCTCTGTTTCAGCAAGATCATAGTTGTCTCTAATAGTGGTTGTTTTCACATCCCACTTTTCAGGTAGAGAAAGAAGAAACTTGAGATTCGAGTCTTCTAGATCATACTCTTTGTTGACCAATGACAGATCATTAATCAGTTTACAGAATCTATCAAATGTTTCTGTCATGGTCTCTTCAGGTTTAGCCTCAAAATGCTCATACTCTTGTGTGAGTATGTTTCTCCTATTCTTCTTAATAGCTGCAGTTCCTTGACACCTGACTTCAAGAGCATCCCATATCTCTTTTGCAGTGGTGCAGTTAATGAATTTGTTAGACATAACATTGTCTAAAGCACTATGCAGTAAATGCCTAACTTTTGCATCCTTAGCAATTGATGATAGATCTTCAGGAGTCATGTCCTTCTTTTCCTTTGGAACCATTTTTGCTGCTTCACCAGCAACAGCAACAGATAGCTTTGTAGGATTGTGAGGGCCTTCATAAATCCTGTCAAGATATTCTGGATCTGTAGCCTCCAGAAACATAGTCATCTTGACCTTCCACATAGCATACTCTAATGGCCTCAGAATAGGAACCCTGATTGGTTCATAACGACTCACAGTAGTAGGAGCCTTTTCAGAAATAGTAGGTGTTGGTGGAGGAATTGCTGACATGATTATTGTTGTGTTTGGATCTTAACCTGTAATAAAGTAACAGATTGGCTCTGATACCACTTGTTAGGCCGAATACACAATTAATAATCAACTTTGTATGAGAGATTAACAAGTAAAAGCGTTTATGCACTTAAAAAAAACTTCTTGTATTTCAAACCCTCTCCGTGATGTAAAATATCACAAAGAGCTGCTAGGTTACAATAAAGATAATTCGTTATCGATACCCTTCTAGGGTTAACCTATCTGTATTTATATAACATACAACTACGATACAATCTCTAATTGATATTCCTAATAATCAGCTATACAATGATATCAATTACAGATTGTCACACGTCTCCTATGTCAACTCGATCTCTTTGATAGCTATCCAATCTTCAAAGATATCGCTTCCATAATTAATCTTCAATCACTATTGAACAGTAGACGCGCTTCCTCCAGACAGAGTTTAACAAACTCTGTCGAGCTTCCACCTGTCAGAGTTTACTCAAACTCTGACTGCTTCCAGCTAAACTCTGATAACTCCCTGTAACACTTAAACACTGATTAAAACACATCAATTATATTTAACAGGTTGTTCGTCATTAACTTCAGTGGTTCAAGCTATCAAGACTGGTTTAAAGAAAGTCATTGTGCAAGCAACAAAAGTGCTAAATTAATTAACCACAAGGATTTTACTATCAAGTGGACTGGCTATGAGGAAATAGAATTATCATAAAGAAATGGAAAGTGATGTATTCGTAAAGCTGGAATCCCGATTGGAATTAATATATTTTTTGTTAAGCAAAAGAAGTTCAGTTCCAGACCCTCAGGAGACCGCAGCTTAGAGCTTAAGGATTTATTTATATTAATAAATATTTTATTTAATTAGAAAATTATATTTATAAATATCTAATAATATTAGATATTTATTTTTATAATTTTTGAATTAAATTAAATATTTATTAATTAAAGATTAGAAGCTGTGCGGGTTAAAAAGCATTTCTACGAAGCCTGTCCAAATAGGACAAAATATGTCGAGTTATTTTTTTTGTAAAAGCAAAGAAAAGAGTCTGTTAAAGAATTCAAAAAGTAAACAAATTGAATTGTTTTTACAAAGCAAAGAAACAAGTGAATTGTTTGACAAAGAAACAAAAGCTACTGCACATGTTACTGTCGGTTGGTCGGTCAGTCGCCTGCCCCATGCGTGGCATGCACGCGCCAGATACAAAGCAGCAAACAGCCGACACGTGCTTCACCCTTCCTTCCTTCGTGTTGGTTTCATCATGGTTGTCTTCAATTAGCTTGGTTAATTCATTTACAGACTATAGAAATATGTACTATCGGTAGTCTATAAATCAAACAGAGTATTTTTATAGTCCTACCGATAGTCTGTTTCGATAGTCTCCTGGGATAGTCTCTTTAATTATCTCGCCGATAGTCTGCTAAATGAAAAGTGAAAACAGAAGAGGCAGAAGATATTATAAGAGCCAGCCACCTTCAACACAGATACAAAAACTTCACATTTTTCCACAAACAGAAGCCGAGAGAGAAAAGATCAAAGAGTGTTCTTGTACTTAAATAAATTCTTGTAAATTATTTCTGGATTGTATTGTTAAATCTAAACCGATAGAAATAGTTTACTTGTACTATTGGAACTATCTAGCGGATTAAGTTCCCTAGAACTTATCTCTCGAATAGCTTTTTAGCATTCGATCTTTTTATTACAAATATAGAAAAGTTCATGTCGAATTTTCTATAGAATTTGTAATAATTAGTTTGGTCATCAAACCTTGTAATTTGTACCCGTGTATTTAGACACACCCCATCAAGTTTAATATAATTTTATATTTAACTTGAATATTGGCTTCGTTTTATTCCGCATCAATTTGTTCTTGATTTAATATTTTAAGAAAAGAGCAAATTCGATAAAACGGTATAGTTTGTATTCAACCCCCCTTCTACAAACTATTTTGGACCTAACAATTGGTATCAGAGCCTTTTGATTGACGCACAAATCAAGATCCTTGTTTTCGTGGTTCACCAAATGGTTTTCGAGTTTGTTGACCCATAAAGAAATCAAATCCGGTATTAGACCAAAAAGTCAACTCCTCTTATTTTCAAATTTTTTAACTTTCAAAAATTCAATTCTTGAGATTTTTGAACTTTAAATAATTTGAACTTATTTTTGGATTCTTTAACTTTCAAAATTTTCAATTTTGAGATTTTTGAATTTTAAATAATCTAAATTTATTTTCGAATTCTTTAACCTTTAAAAATTCTCAATTTCTGATATTTTTGATTTTTAAGCAATATGAGTTTATTTTCAATTGTTAACTAACTTGAATTTATTCTCGAATTGTTCGACCTTTAAAAATTTTCATTTTATGATATTTTTGATTGTTAAATAATCTTAACTTATATTCGAATTTTTTAATTCTTGAAATGATTAATTATTGGAAATTTTGATTTTTAAACAACTTGTGTTTATTTTCAAATTGTTTAATTTTTAAAATTTTTAATTCTTGATACTTTCCAATTTTAATTAACTTGAATTTATTTTCGGATTCTTTAACTCTCAAAAAATTTTCATTTCTTGAGATTTTTTGATTCATAATTAATTTGACTCTAATTTCGAATTTTAATTAATTTGAGCTTACTTTCAGATTTTTTATTTCTAAAAAATGTTCAAGTCCTTAAAGTTTTTGAATTTTAAATAATTTGAATTTATTCTAAGCCAATGGTTCTTAGAAGATTGTTAGTTGAAGATTCCTCCGAGTTGTCAAAGATGATTTGAATCTTTTGAAGAAGATGCATTTTTCAATGGAAATAATTTCTACCTGCTGAAGATAACTTTGTTAAGTTTTTGTAAGTCATATCCCATGTGACTTATTGGTTTTTTAGAAGCAGGAATGAAAGAGGTTTTAGTGGATGGAATTTTTCTTGAAGATTTTAGTCAACTCTAGTGATTCAGTGATATGCAAACACTTAGTGGATTTCCCCGTTGCTAAATCCAAAACACTAGTTGTTTGTACCAAAGGAATATTTTTCAAGAAATCAACAGAGATTTTAGAAGAATGGAATCAATGAGGTTTAAGAATGGACTAGACAGTTAGACATCTCAGTCAGAATTAATGATGGAACCTCAGAACAGACATGAAGAGTTACTAATTCAGAAAGAGTGCTAAAGCTGTATCCAGGGATCAGGCCTATCTGTTCCGAAGCAGAAACTCTTCAAGATATAGTTCAACTCAAGAGGTTGTAACAAGACTGAGACGGTGGAAAGAACAAGACATGATAGTTGCAGTTATGAAGAGCTATATGTGATAAGTAACTATCAAGGTGTATAACATGGTACAGAATTCTGATAGACAAGGATGAATAGGGATTCATTAAATGAGATGAAACAAAAGCATCAGTACAGAACTTATCTTGCGGAAGGAAATAGTTGGGATGGATCAGATGATGATGAGAAGAGCATAATGAATATCTTGCCTTCATATCAATCTCTGAAGATGATTCACCTCATATGTCTCAGGTATCAATTCTTCGAACTAGTGTAATATGTAATTCTCAGAAATTCAAAGCATGTTGAGATCTTAGGTTTTAATTGTTATATCTTTGGTTAGAAGATCTTAATATGTGTATGAATATTTGTTGAATTTAATTAATTGCAGTAGTGAGCTAGAGCTGTTCCTTAGACAATATCTTTTAATTCTTAATTGCTATATGTTAAGCATATAAGACCTCTGCTTAAGCTAGTTTCAGGATCCCCAGTAGAACAAGATTAGCTTATTCATTCTGAATTGTTTGTTAAGGTTTTAAAAAAGGTTTAAAAGATGGATTGATTACCTAGGATGTTTGTAGAACACAAAGATGTATATAAAACTTACTTAGGTAATACAGACTGTTAGCTGGTATATAACAACATCCTTGGACTGGATAAAATTTGTGATTACTTATTAATTCTTCTTTTCCAACTGGTTTTAGAAAATTCTTGTATATAGGTTTACTGGATTTTCTAAATAGCATTACATGTCATAGTTTGCACGTTTTAAATGTGTGATGGTTTGATTGCTATATGAATGCTATGTTTGTTGTTACCACTAATGCATACATGTCATAGTTTGCATGTTTTAAATGTGTGATGGTTTGTATGTTGTATGTGTTAGTGTAGGTGCCCTAGAGGCAATACATTTCAGTTTAGTTAAACTTCGTCATTGACATTTATGTTCCATTTTGATTATATTGATGTTTTATTATGCTTAGTATTTACTGCGATATAATTGTTAGTATAATAAATGTCCCTAGATTATTGATACGAACTATATAATTATGAGATAATATACAGTATAATAATCTTGAATATCCCAAGTCAAGTATTATTATTATTGGGACAATAATAATACATCGAGACTAGTATGTTGATTGACTGATGATCACTTCTCATTGATCATAAGTATGATGATACTAAAGTCAATGCATAGGTACATATATGAGTACGATGTACTGGATAGACCCACTATGAGATTCGACATGGAATGAATAAATGTGTCATTATGAATCTCAATGTGATAATGATGTAATGATCCTTAGACCTGAAGTCATTACATTTCTATATGAGAATTAATATATTTTGATTCTATCAAAAGTTATCTTTAATCGGGTAATGATAAAGGTGGTCTTGGGTATATTATGAATCGTATGAGAAATGTAAATGATCTAGATGGAATTTAACCCTCCTTAATATATACAAATATATAGGAGTGATATTATTGGCCTCTTGTTTGAGTTAGGCTATGAAATGCATGACCGTGCTCAAATAGTGATTTGTTTGAATAGTCTACTCATCGATCAAGAAAATAAAGATTAAATTATGACGAGGATGACACATTCCATGCCTCCATTTTAATCTATAATATCATGGTTAAGGGATTATATTACATGTAACATTATTCACGAAAGGCGAAATCAATTCACCGATTTAATTATTATTAATTGGGTAACAATGATGTAATACTAGATACCGCTCATTGTTTACAATTTTATTTATTAAATAAAATTGTTACCAATATAATAATAACCTATAGGGTCACACACAAGAGCACTTGAAGGATAATTTAATTTAAATAATCGAATTTAAATTAAGATGATAAATCGAATTGTTAATTAATTAATTAAGTATTGACTTGATTAATTAAAGAAACTAAATTTGAATTATTAATAATCCAAAATTCAGTAGCTTGCTTATTAAGTAAGACTTAATAAGATGAGATTTAACAGAATTTGGATTGAGACAAACTCTTAAGAGATTAGAGTTAGAATTTCGTTTTTATCTCCAGCTATATAACTCTCTTTTGTGGCTGCTAGGAGATATATGTTTTTATTCTCATTAAAAACATTAAACCCTAACATCAAAAGAGGAGAGAGCAAGAGAGGAGAAAATTCAAGTTCTTGGTGCTAGTACACTGCGATTCCTTCAAGAAAGCGTTCGTGTGGATACCATAGAGACGTACATCGCTCGTGCGGGATACGTGGTGATCGAACAATCCATTCTTCACTCTCAGACATCGGAAAGCTCTTTAAGGTACTAATTTCTGTGAACTACGAATTAAATATACAATTCTCGCATGGATCCTTGCGGTGGGTTTCAATTTTATTTTTATTTTTCGCGTTTTTCCGCTGCGTTTTATTGCTTGAAACCAAACAATGATCCGTAAACTGGGATTAGGGTTACGTGTATAATGATACATGTTTCTGGTAATTGGAATTAAAGTCGCATGTAGGTCGATCCTCGGGTTAGGGCTTTGTTTTAATTTGGGCTTGTGACATATTTAGATATGTTATGATATGATAATGTGATTTATGATGTTCTTAAGTGTTAATTGAGCATGGTGATTGGTTATGGCCTTGAGACCCATAGGTTAGTGGTTTTATTTATTATTGTTTTGGTTTTATAAATACGACTTGCATGTCGTTTTCTTTTTCCTTTGTAATTGTTCATCTCGAATGTAACTCGAGTTCTTATGTAATTACATTAGTATAGTTATGTTTTATATTTTATGTAATAAGAAGTTCATTGGAGGCTTGCAATGAAGGATCAATGGAGATGAAGGCAGTTGACACAAAGAAGACATAAAGACATGTATTTATGAAGACCAACTATGTAATAATTTAGTTTTATTAACCACCATAGATTGACCTAGATTTTTCCATTAGCTTGGAAAGATCATATAGGATTGGGCCATAACCAAGCACGATTTTATATTCATGCACTTTACATATGATGATATGTATGCATAGTGATAGATATGCATGCTTAATTAGAATAAGTAGAATGTATGTATGTATTAGATACGTCATCCATGGCATGCTAAACAAGATAAAATCCGTAACGATTTAAGATGAAGATTAAACAAAATGATCATGAGATTCCTGTGTTTATGAAACACGGTAATTAAATATGAATTATTATAGTTCAAAGATGAAATGATTTTGTCAACAACGAGATTAATTTCTTGTAAGGTTAAAAGGTGTCAATAATGCCATTTGTGCGTTAACCTTTCTACCTGGAAATCATTAATTCAGCAAACTATGATTTGAAATATTTAATTCAAGGAAAAATTGGGGATCTCTTTATGATGGGATCATGGTCATTTTAATTAAAAATCCCTTAATTAAATATTAAGTTATTAGATGCTTTCCAATTGAATAACACTCATCAAAGCCTAGATCATTAGGAGTTGGTTTGCCAAAGTAAAGCATTCCTAATTATCGTGGTTAGGTGCGAAAGAATAAATGTGATATTCGACATGTTAATCAATTGGGTCTAACTTAACTAAGTTATCAAAATAGGATTATGAAATGAGAACTTAGAAGCATAAGTTTGGCGGAAAATTTATTTGATAAATTAGAGCAATTGTTGTTCACCAAACTGTCCAAGAATTATATACGAGATATAATTGACAAATGTTGTCTACCTAAATAGTTGTGTTTTGGGAGTATCGGCCAACGTTGACCCAAGACATAATAAAATATGGATCTTGGCCCACTAGAAAGTAAAGTTTCGCATACGCTTTCCGAGTTAATAGCGAGGGCTATTAATTTGATAAAAAATAGTGGGAGGTATATTAAGTTGAATGTACCATAATCACTTGAACATAATTATTGTAACAATCTAACTTATCTTATGCATTTTATCATTGTAGATAACAAATGGCACAAAACACAAACAACACTTTCTCTGTGCGATCAGTCCTTGAGAAGGACAAGCTGACAGGATCAAACTTCCTTGACTGGTCTAGGAATTTGAGAATTGTTCTCATGCAGGAAAAGAAATCTTATGTGATTGATAATCCTCAACCGGAAGCCCCTGTTGCCAATGCCACTCGTGCTGTGCAAAATGCTTATCAGAAGCATATTGATGATGCTAACGATGTGGCTTGTCTTATGCTTGATACAATGAATGCTGAGCTTCAGAAGCAGCATCTGGATATGAATGCACATGCTATGTTTGAACATCTTTCAATGATGTTTCAATCACAGGCTCGTGTGGAAAAGTTTAACACGAGCAAAGCACTCTACTCATGCAAGCAGGGCAACGGATCAGTCGGACCACATGTTCTAAAGATGATTGGGTATTGTGATTACCTTGCTCGTTTAGGTTTCCCGCTTCAGCGAGAGGCTCAAATCGATATAATCTTGCAATCTTTGAACAGCGACTATACTCGTTTATTATGACTTTTAATATGACTAAGCAAGATAAGAATCCTATGGAATTGTTGGCCATGCTGAGGACCACTGAAGCAAATATGGTCAAGGCACCTGAGAAAGCTCCCATAATGATGGTGGGCAAGAAAGGTGCTAAAGGAAAGGGGAAATGGAAGGGGAAGAAAAAGGTTGCATCAAAAGCTCTTGCTCCTTCCAAGCCCTCCTTCAAAAAGGCTGGAAAGCCGAAGGGAGATGTCGCAAAGGCTGACAAGGGTGATTGTCACTATTGCAACAAGCCTGGTCACTGGAAGAGGAACTGTCCTAAATACTTGGAGGATCTGAAGAAGATGAAGTCTGTCAAGATTTCTACTGATTCAGGTATTTATGTTATAGAAGTCAATTTGTCTATTTCAACATCTTGGGTATTGGATACTGGATGTGGTTCTCACATTTGTATTAATGTGCAGGAACTGCGAAGGAGTAGGACATTGGCAAAGGGAGAAGTTGACCTACGAGTAGGCAATAGAGCAAAGGTTGCTGCTTTAGCCGTAGGAACTTATTATTTATCGTTGCCCTCTAGGTTTATTTTAGAACTTGATAATTGCTATTACGTGCCTGCGATTTGCAGAAACATTATTTCTATTTCTTGTTTGGACAAGAAGGGTTTTTCATTTACTATTAAAGACAATTGTTGCTCTTTTGGTTTGAATGATTTAACTTATGGCATTGCACGCATGTTTAATGGTTTATATGTTCTAGATTTAAATTTTACTCCTGTCTATAATGTTAATAAACGCCTTAAAGCAAATACTCTAATCAAACCTTCCTATGGCATTGTCGATTAGGCCATATAAATGAGAATCGCATATCCAAGCTCCATAAAGATGGATTTTTGGATAAATTTGATTTTGAATCATACGATGAATGCGAAGCTTGTTTACTTGGTAAAATGGCAAAGGCCCCTTTTAACAAACAAGGTGAAAGGGCCACTGAACGATTAGAACTAATACATAGTGATGTATATGGTCCAATGCGTTCTATGGCAAGAGGAGGCTTTTACTACTTCATAACATTTACTGATGATACAGTAGATATGGATATGTGTATCTAATGAAGCACAAATCTCAATCTTTTGAAAAGTTCAAAGAATACAAAGCTGAGGTAGAAAAGCAAAGGGAAGAGAGTATTAAAACTCTTCAATCTGATCGAGGAGGTGAATACTTAACCCTGGAATTTAAGAATTTCTTAAAGGAATGTGGTATTGTATCACAACTCACTCCTCCTGGAACACCACAATGGAATGGTGTTTCTGAATGGAGGAATCGTACTTTGTTGGACATGGTACGATCGATGATGAGTCATGCTGATCTTCCAATAAGTTTCTGGGGTGATGCCTTAGAAACCGCTGCATATACACTAAACCGTGTTCCATCAAAATCGGTTCAAAAGACTCCATATGAGATATGGACTAGAAAGCGTCAAAGCATGTCATTTATGAAAATATGGGGATGTGAAGCGTTTGTAAAATGCTTGACCTCTGACAAGCTTGGACCCAAATCAGACAAATGTTATTTTGTGGGGTACCCAAAGGAAACTAAGGGTTACTATTTCTATAATCCAATTGAGAACAAAATAGTTGTTTCTCGAAATGCTGTATTTCTAGAAAGAAAATTTGTCTCCAGAAGAAATAGTGGGGGGAAAGTAGATCTCGATGAAGTTCGAGAACCACAAGATAACATTGAACCGGAAATGGAACGTGAGCAAGATATTCAAGATAGTCTTGAAGAGAATATTGCTCAAGAAACACAAGTTGTTCGTAGATCTGGTAGGATTCGCCATGAGCCTGTGAGATATTATTGATTTCTCCTAGTCGATAATGGTGATATAATGCTCATGGATCAAGATGAGACTCTTACCTATCAAGATGCTATGAACAGTCCAAACTCTGAGAAATGGCTAGAAGCCATGAAATCTGAAATGGATTCCATGTATGAAAACAAAGTATGGACTTTGGTTGATCCACCTGAAGGGGTAAAACCCATTGGGTGCAAATGGGTCTTCAAAATGAAGACTGACATGGATGGAAAGGTCCAGACCTATAAAGCTAGGTTGGTTGCAAAAGGTTTCAAACAAATTCATGGTATTGACTATGACGAAACTTTTTCACCAGTAGCAATGGTCAAATCCATTAGGATTTTGCTTGCGATAGCAGCTTACAACGATTATGAAATCAGGCAGATGGATGTCAAGACAGCCTTCCTTAATGGAAGCCTTGAAGAGGATGTATATATGATACAACCTGAAGGTTTTGTAAATCCAAAGGATGCTAGAAAGATATGTAAGCTAATTAGGTCCATTTATGGACTAAAGCAAGCTTCAAGGAGATGGAATATTCGTTTTGACCAAACAGTCAAAGAGTTTGGCTTCGTTCAAAATGAAAATGAACCTTGTGTTTACAAGAAGGTTAGTGGGAGCACTGTGGCATTCCTAGTTCTATATGTTGATGATATATTACTGATTGGGAATGACATACCTTCTCTACAGGCTGTTAAGGCATGGTTAGGAAAGAATTTCACCATGAAAGACTTAGGTGAGGCTTCCTATATATTAAGGATCAAGATCTATAGAGATAGATCAAGAATATTGATTGGCCTAAGTCAGAGTACATACATTGACAAAGTATTGCATCGTTTTGGGATGCAAGATGCAAAAAGGGGATTTGTCCCTATGTCTCATGGGATAACGATCTCAGATAAAGATAGTCCTAAATCGAAAGATGAAAAGGACCGCATGAGTAAGATTCCATATGCTTCTGCAATTGGATCTATCATGTATGCAATGATATGTACTTGTCCTGATGTGTCGTATGCTTTAAGCATGATGAGCAGGTTTCAGTCTAATCCAGGTGAAGCTCACTGGACAGCTGTCAAGAACATTCTAAAGTACTTAAAAAGGACTAAAGATTCGTTCTCGGTGTATGGAGGGGAAGAGGGACTAGTTGTAAAAGGTTACACTGATTCTAGTTTCCAAACAGACAAGGATGATTCTATATCCCAGTCTGGTTTTGTGTTTTGTCTCAACGGAGGTGCTGTTAGCTGGAAAAGTTCGAAACAAGAAACAGTAGTTGATTCTACAATGGAGGCTGAGTATATTGCTGCTTGTGAAGCAGCTAAGGAGGCAGTTTGGATTCGAAACTTCATTAATGAGCTTGGTGTGGTTCCATCAATAGCAGATCCCATTGATCTCTATTGCGATAATAATGGAGCCATAGCACAAGCAAAGGAACCAAGATCGCACTCCAGGGCGAAACATATACTTAGAAAATATCATCTTATTCGTGAGATTAACGAGCGAGGAGATATACACATATGTAAAGTGCATACCAATGATAACGTTGCTGATCCACTAACTAAGCCTCTGTCGCAGCAGAAGCACGAAAGTCACACTAGTTCCATAGGTATTAGGAATATGAATGATTGGCTCTAGTGCAAGTGGGAGATTGTTAGTGTAGGTGCCGTAGAGGCAATACATTTTAGTTTAGTTAAACTTCGTCATTGACATTTATGTTCCATTTTGATTATATTGATGTTTTATTATGCTTAGTATTTACTGCGATATAATTGTTAGTATAATAAATGTCCCTAGATTATTGATACGAACTATATAATTATGAGATAATATACAGTATAATAATCTTGAATATCCCTAGTCAAGTATTATTGTTATTGGGACAATAATAATACATCGAGACTAGTATGTTGATTGACTGATGATCACTTCTCATTGATCATAAGTATGATGATACTAAAGTCAATGCATAGGTACATATATGAGTACGATGTACTGGATAGACCCACCATGAGATTCGACATGGAATGAATAAATGTGTCATTATGAATCTCAATGTGATAATGATGTAATGATCCTTAGACCTGAAGTCATTACATTTCTATATGAGAATTAATATATTTTGATTCTATCAAAAGTTATCTTTAATCGGGTAATGATAAAGGTGGTCTTGGGTATATTATGAATCGTATGAGAAATGTGAATGATCTAGATGGAATTTAACCCTCCTTAATATATACAAATATATAGGAGTGATATTATTGGCCTCTTGTTTGAGTTAGACTATGAAATGCATGGTCGTGCTCAAATAGTGATTTGTTTGAATAGTCTACTCATCGATCAAGAAAATAAAGATTAAATTATGACAAGGATGACACATTCCATGCCTCCAGTTTAATCTATAATATCATGGTTAAGGGATTATGTTACATGTAACATTATTCACGAAAGGCGAAATCGATTCACCGATTTAATTATTATTAATTGGGTAACAATGATGTATTACTAGATACCGCTCATTGTTTACGATTTTATTTATTAAATAAAATTGTTGCCAATATAATAATAACCTATAGGGTTACACATAAGAGCGCTTGAAGGATAATTTAATTTAAATAATTGGATTTAAATTAAGATGATAAATTGAATTGTTAAATAATTAATTAAGTATTGACTTGATTAATTAAAGAAACTAAATTCGAATTATTAATAATCCAAAATTCAGTAGCTTGCTTATTAAATAAGACTTAATAAGATGAGATTTAAAAGAATTTGGATTGAGACAAACTCTAAAGAGATTAGAGTTAGAATTTTGTTTTTATCTCCAGCTATATAACTCTCTTTTGTGGCTGCTAGGAGATATACATTTTTATTCTCATTAAAAACATTAAACCCTAACAACAAAAGAGGAGAGAGCAAGAGAGGAGAAAATTCGAGTTCTTGGTGCTAGTACACTGCGATTCCTTCAAGAAAGCGTTCGTGTGGATACCATAGAGACGTACATCGCTCGTGCGGGATACGTGGTGATCGAACAATCCATTCTTCACTCTCAGACATCGGAAAGCTCTTTAAGGTACTGATTTCTGTGAACTACGAATTAAATATACAATTCTCGCATGGATCCTTGCGGTGGGTTTCAATTTTATTTTTATTTTTCGCGTTTTTCCGCTGCGTTTGATTGCTTGAAACCCAACAGTATGTATGTCGAGTCTGTAGATTACCTTTATATACAGAGATATCTTTAATCCATTTGGACCCAAGTAAATCTGGGTACCAAGAACTTTTTATCCATTTGTGAATGTAGGGCTTAAAAGGTTAATCGATTATGCATTATTATTGATTTATTCAAAGCATATCATCGAATAAAGAACCTTGCTATCAAATGTGAATGTGTAGACAGACCAAGTGGTTTATCCCTTAGAGATAACAGCAAGGATATGACCCAGGGTCATGGCTATTCAATAGCTAGGAATGTTGTCAGTAATAAAGCATCTTTAAAAGATGAAGAGCCTACTATTCGAGGATTAAGGAAAGAAAACTTATCTGTAGCTGACATGAAATCTTAATCAAAGGTGAAGTCAATATGTCTAATCTAAAGCTTCATCAGACACGAGTTCAGCTATAACTTAAGAAGGTCTCTCACCTGAATGTCAAATCAAGAGATTCTTTCCTAGTTATCGAATCAGTATAGGAGACTGCCTTATCTGGAATTATAGTAAAATAAAATCAAGGCATGTCATAAAGGGAAGTCAAAGAAGCATTACACAGAAGTTCTACCAATGTAAAATATATTTTAGTGATGGTGATTGATGACTTCTCTTAACAAACAAGTTATTGTTCGAACAATCTGAAGTCAAGACACCACTGATGGTGATTGATCACATCTAAAAGATTGGCAGGAAGCAAAACTGACTATGACAACTTGAAGGTCAAATTACAGGGGTAAATCCAACAATTGGTGTTCTGGATGATTTCTGCACTTTCAAGAGTATTAATCATGAAGCATTCAATAGTTTGCTACTGACATGATCGAACCCTGATCAGTAAGAAATATGGAAAGACCCCACAAGTAGGAAGGAAATTATTTTGCAATGATAAATAGAACTGAGCATCTTGGCACTCAGTTAATGCTCAAGAGGATAATTTTCTTGGTTACTCAATGGAGTCTACAGCCTAGAGGGTGATTGTTATTAATCAACAGAAGGTGATTGAAAGTCTTAGTGATGTTAAACAACTTCTAGCTCCCATCTGTCTATGGTGATGGTGATTCAGATCCAAGCAATGTCAACATTGAGAATCTTCATTTAAACCCAGCAACAGCTTAGGGGGAGCAAAAGAAGGATCAACCAGTCAACTTAACACCACATTGAAAATTATAGGACAATATGAGAACATGTCTGCCAAGACAAAGAATGTTGACTCAATTAATTCTTTGTCCTAGTTCTTAGTATTCGTAATGGTGGAAGTAAAAGACTAACAGAGCTTCAAGTACCAATGATTATTTCTTTAGTTTTCTTTCAGAAGAAACTAAGAAAGCTACAATGGCTCTGAAAGATCCAGATTGAGTGATTACAATGCAAGATGATCTCAATCAGTACAAAAGGCAGATTGTAGGGAAGCTGGTATCCAGACCAAAGAACAAGGCTGTATTTGGTACAAGGATAACCAGAAGTCTACCTAGATGATGTCAAGGCATTGTTATAAGGGACAAGGCCAAACTGGATGCAAGGTTACAAGCTGATAAGATAGTATATCTGACAAGGAGCACCAGTTACAAGACTTGAGGATATCAGGCACCTGCTGCACATTCAAGATTATAATGGACATCTGGACCTACTGAATCTGGATGCTAGAGGAATGAACAAGTGCACTCCTGGTTGGTAAAATAATAGAAGATCTCTACAGGTTAGTATGAACTGGTATCATCACTCAAGCAAGCATGGAAGACATGGTATGACACTCTAACTATAATTTTACATTTGGTATTAATCTTTAACAGTTGTTATCTTTTAATATTTGGTGTCATATTTATAAAACTCTCTACATCTTTAGGCACAAACATAAATGATATATATGTGCAATGATATCTTGATTATATTATATGTTGGTCTACTAACTATAAATTGGTATCAAGATATTTGCTGTTTTGATGTTGGTAAAGTTGCAATTCTTTTGATTTACTTTAGTAAGCCAAAAGAATGATGACAATTAAAGTAAGTCAAGGATCTTTTGTTTCTGTTCAGAAGATTCTAGACCTATCAAGACTCTCTGCCAACACATCACTATAGCTGGCTTTTGACCTATTAGTTTGGACCTAACAAGTTGGTAATCAAAAATCTTAAGCTGGACCCAAATTTGAGGAAATGGTACTCTAGAGATATTTGACCCAACAAGTTCAGGATCTAATAATTAGGACCTAATCAGGCTATAGAGGAATCATCAGCTTATTATCTTATTTCAATTCATAATAGATCACTTACACACATATTATATTCTCAATATGCAATTGTGCAAGGCCCCAAGTGGAACCTAGAGAATCTATTCTTGTAGTTATTACAATTGATTTTCAGATGTCTTTAGTTGAACCAAAATCTGCGGAGATGGTACCTAGACATCAGTTCTGACATGTTTTGCTGCATAGAGACAGATCAAATGAGTTGTAAGAAAGCAGGAGAACACAAGGAATCAAATTCATCTCCAACAACTCTGTGGACCACTCAAGGACTAAACATCTTGCATAAGGTATTAATTATTTTGAGAGCATGTCTTTAATTAAGATTAACTTGCAGACATGTTTGCTAAATCACTTGATGAAATTAATTTTTCAAGATTGGTCTGTAAACTTGGGATTTTATTAATGCTATATGATTTGTAAATCCTATTTGTTAAGTAATTCTTAAGTAAACTCACAAGTATTCAATTGTTCGTATTGAAAGGACTTGTGATTTTACTATAAGTAATTCTTAAATGAGTTTAAAAGTATTCAATTGTCAATATTGAAAGGTGATAAGTGGATTTTATATCCACTTGGATCGTTTCAATTCGGCTTAAATTGATTGTCTTGGCCTCAAGTTTGTTGTAGTTTTGATGTGTTTTGCTTAGTTGTGCAGAGTTGCAAGAATGTCGATTATGGTGGATGCTTCTATCGTGTTTGGAGGATTAATTGATTAAAATTCGGATTTTCCGGGAAGGTTGCGCAGTCTACACTGTTTTGGCCATATCTGGAGTTCTAGAAGTCCGTTTTCAGCGATCTTACAGCTCACGCGAAGCTTGAGAGATTTTCTACAACCTGGGATAGAAAGCAGGTGCAGGGAGCGTGTATTTAAAATTCACGCACCTGTTCTTTGTGAAGAAAGGCTGAAAATTTATTATTTTGCCCTTTTTCTAATTTTAATTGTATTTTGGGCAGGTTTTAGTACCTTAATCGAATTCTAATTGTAATAGAAGGTAATTTCCTGCTGGGCAAGAAATCTAGAGCCTATTTAAACACATCTTAGCATTGTAATTAGGAGAGTGATTATTATTGTAAACATAGCTTAGATCTGCAAGGGAGATAAGGAGAGAAGGATTCAACGCTCGTGACAAGCAACGGATCTGGATCTACTTCATCTTTTGTGTTATTCTGGATTATAGATTTGTTTTCTTAACTCTTTGTTTATTAATATAATTACTTCTTTTATTCATATCTTGTTTTATATCATGTTTTCATCAATTCCCATGACGATGAACGGTTCAATTATGAGCTAATCATTGTCATGGGATTCTAACGGAGTTATCTATGTAGCTTAGTAGTTTGTATGCTTTAAAGATTTATGTGTGGTGAATTCTTGATATCCTCGTATGGTTGTGTTTCATGTATTTAGATGTGTCGCGAACATCTAATTTGTTAATCTCTTGCTAAACGAGAGTGGATCTTGAGATTTAGAACTTGCCATGCTAGCATAGGATAGGTTGATGTTTTAACATCATGATTTGTGGCGTAAATGGAGATATTATGCTGCCCTATGTGATCTAAGTGGATAACTTGTGCTTAAACCTTTATGTTTTCAAATTCTATAGAGATATAGGGTCTAAACATATTTGGTGTCTACCCATCTTCTATCTATTTTGTGGATGCATGCGTAGTTTGGTATTAGTATACCGAGAGGTAGCTTTTACTTGTTTCGTGTTATCTGATCAGATATCAAAACCATCACATGTATTGATTAAAGGCTGCGACTCTAAGTGAAGTAGATAATGAAATTAGGATTCCATGTTTTATCTCATATAAGTAATTCATATTAAATTCTCATTAGTTAATTATTCTTAGCTTCATAATTTGCATTCTAGTTAATTTAGATAATTAAAACCCATATTTGTTAATTATCTTAGCAGTGAATTAAGATCATACATTGTTGAATAGGTGCATTTACTGAAAAGAACCATAACTTGATCCCTGTGGGAACGAATTTGGACTTAACCTTATATATTACTTGTGATTACGTGCGCTTGCGTAATTTTGTGTAAACAAAAGGACTTGTGAATTCATTGTAAGAAATTCATAAATGAGTTCATAAGTATTCAATTGTCCGTATTGAAAGGATTTGTGAACTTATTTACATCCAGACCTCACGTTGAGAATTATTTGTTGAATGATTACCATGTGTATAATTGCAATATATTTCAGTGGTGATTATTTAAGGATAATTTAAATACTTAAATGCTAAACTCTAACTCATATTGATTTAGTATTTATTTATTTAATTATTTACTTTGATTAATATGAGTTAAAGAACCTGAAGCAATTCAATTTAGTATTTGCTCTGTGCCTCATATATCAAAATAAATCTGTACCATAAATAATTTGGACCTAATCTGTGTTAGTCTTCAATTAGTTGTGAGATGTTAATTCTAGTAAATTTATCAATGCTCCATTTCAGAAATTCACTGTAATTAATATCATGGTTCTAACAATTGGTTGTATTGAAGTTTTGACTTATATCAGATAATGATATTTAGTTAGAAAACTATTTACTAACTAATTGTGATGTATTAGTATGAGTGAAATTGATTAGAACTCCTCTAAGTAATCATTGTTATATCTTTTACAATTCACTCTTACTACTATACATAGTATAAAAATTCTCTAAGTAGAACTATGGATATTGTAATATATAAAGTTACCATAGTTCAGTTACTTCGAATAATTTTTATGCTTATTTGCAAGCTTCTAATCACTTTGATAATAATTGGTATATACAATGGATCAAGGTGTATTGGACTTAGAATATTTTTTCTAATATTGCAGACAAGACAACTTTGGTAATTGAGTCTTATTTATTGAACCAAGTTTGTTTAATACAAGCAGTTGTTAGGAGTTAACAATTGTTATTAACGAGGAGTTGTCTTGAAGTCATAAGTTTGAAATGTTACATCTAAAGAACTTATACATTTCTTGTCAATCATTTCTTCATACTTATGAATGTCAGTGAATGATAGTCATAAGTAGTTAGATACTAATTTTCATTCTGTCAATTGGTATTCAATGTAAAAATTCAATCTTCATTGAATTGAATTTATCAAACAATTAGTATCATTGAATATTTAGTATTTAACAGTGATTATTTATATCCTAGTTAAATTATGATGTGAAGCAATTCAATGGTTTATTTGTTCATAATTTAATACTGATAAAGAAATCACTAACACAATTACTTGCATTTTAAAGTGTTTGATAAATACTAACAGTTGGTATCAAATAGTAAAATATTTGTTTACTAACAATTGTTAGTTGCTCTAATACTTTATTGCAGACCAATTGTGATATATATTAGCTCTGATGTTATTACTTAGGATTTATTCTAAGTAAATAGTGTCTTTTCTATGAATCATTAGTGTTAATATATATTAAGGTGTTCAACTTTCTAAGTAAGTAAGACTTAAAGTTACATTCGGTCTCCTATCATATTTTGAAGTGGTGAAAATTTTCAAAATTGAATTCTCTAATTCTAGTTATACACCACTTTATATACATGATAGTTTTAGAATATTTTTACATCCATCAGACGATTACTTAGTTTATGTTGTGCTAAGTAATGCAGCACCAAGGGAGAGACATTGGTTATCTGTACTTATGTACTTGGTAATCTTTGTTACCTAAACTACATTCAGTGCTTGTATGAGTCTTTTCACTAACTTTTGTGTTAAAGTTCTCTATACATAGTAAGCACTTAAAGAAAATCTTTCGTTCTAAATTACTGCGAAGTCAAGAGTTTGTGTCTTTTAAAAATAAAACGACCTAGTTTTCACTAAAAGACATTATAATACATTGTTTTATGCATACATACAGACTCTTGCACATTAACAGTTTTTAAAAAGAAAACTCAATTTTTCTGCAGTTGTGATTGCTTGTATTGTAAAACTTTTTGAAGTCACAACTGTACATCATTTCTCTCACATGATATAATGAATATGTTTTAACTCAATGTTCTGGTATGATGTAAATGCATTCTATCTCTATATTGCTCTACTACTATGTGATGCAGGTTCAACTCCTAGTGGAAGATTTCTCACATTGAAAGTCACGAGGTTGTAAACCCAACAACTTCTATCCCGGACTATAAATCTAAATCTAAACACATCCTAACTTACCCCTAAAAGGAAGTAACCTATTAAACTAGAGGTCAATAAGGGAGTAACTGCACTTGATGCAGCAAATAAGGATGTGAGGGATAGTAAACCCACAGCTCTACCTCTCAAGGAGAATAGTCGTATACAACTTGAGGTATCTGTAAGCTCACCTGCATTCTCCCAAAAGAATGCAGAGCTGAAAATGGCACTAAAACAGTCTCTGGATTCATTCCCTCAAAAGGATGAGTTTATTAAAATTCGCCTGTCAGCCAGGGCATCTTTTGGTAAGTCACTACTTCATACACAAGACTAAAATACTTCCTATGCGCAAAGTGAGATTGCACACACTAAGGAAGAATTGACGGAAACAACTAATACTCCGACCATTTTACGGTTAGGATTATAAGTTGAAGGTTCCTTAAAGAACCAAGAGTCTTCACAGACCTCGAAAGAAGGCTGTGATCCCTAATGCAAAATCTTTCAGGATCACTGTCTAACTCCCCAGAGGGAACATCTCTGGATCCTGCGGGTAACGGGTCCGACATAGGTGCGGATCGGCAACTTGTTGACTATGATTCAGATTCACCTGATGAGTTAAACAAGGAGATGTCTTCACCGACATTAGAAGGAAACATGATTTTAATTCTAAGTTTTGATTTCATTGTTTACCTTCTCAAAATTCAATTCTAAAACCCACAAAAGGGAAAATTTTATCAACTTGTAGATTATGACTCAGATTCGTCTGACGAGTCCAACAAGGATCGAAGATTTGCGAAACCCCATTGCATCATCAGTGACCTCTCTAGAAGGGGCTATGGTGATTTTCCTTGCAGGTACACATGGATGTTGGAGCTATGAGAGATAAGAGTGATACACTAGTGAGCATGAGTGTAAACACTTGAGAGATAAGAGAATAGATCACTCATTTTAAGTGATATGAGTGGAGAGATGAGTTAAACACTTGTGAGGTACACGAAATAGAATCACACACTCACAGTGAGGAAGAAAGATAAACACCAAATCCTATTCCCAATTCCCCAAACAAAGTTCACTTATAAGAGTTTAGAGATATAAGGAAATTGCGGGAGATTTGGTTGTCAGGATGATCAATAGTGAGGCAAAGTTGATCAGTCTACATACTTCTATTCTGGAAGTCTTCAAGAAAATTCTTCAACACAAGCAAAGCTTCTTTTCCTTATTGCAGCAGACAGTGGTATATGTATGAAGAATTTGTTATACTAAAGGTAAGAGGTGAGTTATAATTGAATATTTGGTATCATCTAATTTAATTGGATGTTTGCTATAATTGAATGTTTGGAGGATTACTCAACTAAGGGGGAGAGATATATTGAAGAAGATATACTCAAAGATTACCTTAGTAAGAGATACTCAACTAAGGGGGAGATTATAAGCTTACCTTAGTGAAGGGGAGATTTTCTATCTAAGGGGGAGAGATATGAAAAAGGATATACCTTAGAAAGGGGGAGTATTCACCTTGTCAAGGGGAAATAGAAATATTCGCCTTGTCAGGGGAGATGAAAAGTATTCACCGTTATAAGGAGTGGACATATCACCTTAGGTAGGGAGACATAAGGAATGAGAGAAGTATGAAACGACAAAGAAGAATTCTTCAGTATATGGTTGACAAGTCATATTCTTTACCACTAAAGAGTTTCCAAGTATCTGCTGATAATGTTTAATGTTAGATATAAAGGGTTATCAGGCAGATATGTCAGAAATGAAGATGAGTTACTTAATGAAGATCAGTTTAGTGTCAGAGGAACAATCATCTACCATTTCATCTACTGAGATTCTGGAAATGTTATATCTAAACCAATTTTTTTTTTATTATTTACTATAGTTCTTTAATGCTTTATCTTCTTCTTGTTTATAGTTGAGTTATCCTCTAGGATTTGTATGTTAATGTTTAACAAACAAATAGGGGGAGATTGAAAGTCATATGTTTACCATATTTGTAAACATCGAGGATTCAACTCAACTTAAACAAGAATGTAGTAGTAAATAGTATATATCTACTGTCACAGGAATCACAAATGTTCAACTGTCAAGAGAAAGAAGACAAAGTCAATCTGCCGTTTTGAGCTATACTACACTTGAAGAAGTTCATTCAGTTGATCAAGCGTCAGTGGAGTAATCAAGACAGTGTGTTCTATTTATAGTGACAAGAGGTTCCTAAAGTGATAGAATATAGGTTATAAAGGTTTGAATAAATTGTGAAGGAAAGGAAGACAAGAATCACAGCTTTAAAGTCAATATATGAAGAACAGTCATTACGGTTAGTCACTCATGAACCAGACCGTGCATCGAGTATCAACATTAAACAGTGGTTGTTCGTCATTAACTTCAGTGGTTCAAGCTATTAAGACTGGTTTAAAGAAAATCATTGTGCAAGCAACAAAAGTGCTAAATTAATTAACCACAAGGATTTTACTATCAAGTGGACTGGCTATGAGGAAATAAAATTATCCCAAAGAAATGGAAAGTGATGTATTCGTAAAGCTGGAATCCCGATTGGAATTAATATATTTTTTGTTAGGCAAAAGAAGTTCAGTTCCAGACCCTCAAGAGACCGCAGCTTAGAGTTTAAGGATTTATTTATATTAATAAATATTTTATTTAATTAGAAAATTATATTTATAAATATCTAATAATATTAGATAATTATTTTTATAATTTTTGAATTAAATTAAATATTTATTAATTAAAGATTAGAAGCTATGCGGGTTAAAAAGCATTTCTACGAAGCCTGTCCTAATAGGACAAAATATGTCGAGTTATTTTTTTTGTAAAACCAAAGAAAAGAGGATGTCAAAGAATTTAAAAAGTAAACAAATTGAATTGTTTTTACAAAGCAAAGAAACAAGTGAATTGTTTGACAAAGAAACAAAAACTACTGCACATGTTACTGTTGGCTGGTCGATCAGTTGCCTGCCCCATGCGTGGCATGCACGCGCCAGATACAAAAGCAGCAAACAGCCCACGCGTGCTTCACCCTTCCTTAATGCGAGTTGGTTTCATCATGGCTGTCTTCAATTAGCTTGGTTAATTCATTTACAGACTATAAAAAATGTACTATTGGTAGTCTATAAATCAAACAGACTATTTTTATAGTCCTACCGATAGTCTGTTTCGATAGTCTCCTGGGATAGTCTCTTTAATTATCTCGCCGATAGTCTGCTAAATGAAAAGTGAAAAAGAAGAGGCAGAAGATATTATAAGAGCCAGCCGCCTTCAACACAGATACAAAAACTTCACATTTCTCCACAAACAGAAGCCGAGAGAAAAAAGATCAAAGAGTGTTCCTGTACTTGAATAAATTCTTGTAAATTATTTCTGGATTGTATTGTTAAATCTAAACCGATAGAAATAGTTTACTTGTACTAATGGAACTATCTAGCGGATTAAGTTCCCTAGAACTTATCTCTCGAATAGCTTTTTAGCATTCGATCTTTTTGTTACAAATATAGAAAAGTTCATGTCGAATTTTCTATAGAATTTGTAATAATTAGTTTGGTCATCAAACCTTGTAATTTGTACCCGTGTATTTAGACACACCCCATCAAGTTTAATATAAGTTTATATTTAACTTGAATATTGGCTTCGTTTTAATCTGCATCAATTTGTTCTTGATTTAATATTTTAAGAAAAGAGCAAATTCGATAAAACGGTATAGTTTGTATTCAACCCCCCTTCTACAAACTATTTTGGACCGAACAAATACCCATGTAGCGAGCATTGGGTCATCAATCCCAAACCACAAAGGATTTTAGGTTGCTAGGCACAAAGTCCCCTCAGACTTAATTGCTCGGGTACTAATGATCCCAATCTAATCACTTCTTCCACTAACACTCTACAACTATAAACATTTATTGACCATTTTTTTCTTTTTTCTTTTCTTTTTTTTAAGACAATATGGGAACAATTTTATTAATATTGTCGCAAAGGTTTGATTCGACATTGTTCTAACATGTAGGTTCTCTCTCAAGTATCGAACAACATTCCTATACAATCTTTCCACCAAAGGTCTTATGCAAATATGTCATCTTGGACTTTTAAACAAAAATTTGTTCGACACAAGTTTCATGAGAAAAACCTTACTTGACTACGTTCAAATTATCTAAAGGCATTATACATATAATTTTCGAAAAATTGCTAACACCAACTAGTTCTAAAGTTAAAGAGTGGGATGGACAACTTAGCTAAACTATCCCTATTTTTGGATTTTTTTTTATTTTTTTTGGATTTTTCAATTTTATGTATTTACACTAAAAACCTCCCCCATACCTAAATCATGCATTGTCCTCAATGTATGCAAAAGAAAGAGAAATGAGTAAAGGAAAATGAGGAGATAATACCTGACAAGGGATGACGGAGATGAATATGAAAAACAAATAATTAACATGACTCACGCACATAATTCCTCCCCCATACTTATGTTTCACGATGGGAGGTAAAGGAATAAAGCCGAATCAGTCGATGCCGGTGGAAAAATTGGGTGCACCTTTGAGAAAGAATCAAGACATTTTTGAAAAGTTTGATTAGAAAAGACTTTCTCAAGCAACATAGAATCATTCAAGCTTATAGAACAAGTGTCACTAATGTTCTTCCTAAACCAACTTAATGCTTCTTCATTTTTCAAATTAGAGACAATGAAAGTTTGGTCATAGGTTGAATCACTAGGAATGACATAAGATAAGGGTCCATCTTCTCCTAAGGGTTATTAATCAAACTCGGGATGATACAACGTTGAGTCAAATACAGGTGGTGTTCCCACGGGACTCTTAACAACGGGCTCAACATTAACAACCTCGGGTGGGGACTCCCACTTGGAACAAATGTCGTCCAACTCTCTCAACATCTCTTCCGAGGTTATATCCCTAAACGACTCATAAAGCTCTCGATTGGTTTCGTGATTTATTTGAAAATCCTCAACAAGAAGAGACTCAATCTCACTATCCTCAAGGTTTGACCAATTAATAATGTCATTAACAAGATTAACCCTTATTGTTTGTTCATAAAGCTAATTGGGATCTTTTCCGACATTAAAGATGTTAAGGTTAATTGTCATATTATGAAAAGTGAGTTTCATCGAACCATCCCTACAATTAATCAAGGCATTGGATGTAGCAAGAAAAGGTCTTCCTAGAATGATCGGGATTTGGTTCTTAGAATTTGTGTCTGGTTGAGTCTCGAGGACAACGAAGTCAATCGGAAAGATGAAATCACCAACCTTAATTAGCACATCTTCAATTATTCCCTTAGGTATTTTGATAGAATGATCGGCTAATTTAAGTGTCATGTTCATCTTTTTAAGTTCCCCTAACCCTAGGGCTTGATAGACAAAAAATGGAAGAAGATTCACACTCGCTCCTAAGTCAAGTAAAGCTTTATCCACAAAGATATTGCCTATGACACATGAAATTGTAGGACAACCGGGGTCCTTATATTTCACGGGAATTTGATTCGAAAGAATTGAACTAACATGAGAGGTCAAAAAGGCTTTTTTATGAACATGAGTGGATCATTTATAAGTACACAAATCTTTTAGACACTTGGCATAAGAGGGAATTTGTTGAATGGCATGTAAAAGAGGAATTTGACCTCGACTTGCTTAAATACTTCAAAAATCTTATCCATTTGAGCCGATTGTTTATTAGAAATGAGTCTTTGAGGATAAGGAGCTTTAGGCTTAAAGACACATTCACTAGGTTCTTCTGGAATGGATTTTGAAGATGAAGGTGGTGTACTAGATGACTCGAGAGGTTCAGGATTTGGAATATAGTTTGAATGATCAAGTTTAGGGTTTGGTTCAACATTTGACTCGTCTTCTTCATCGGGGGACTCGACTCCTACTTGATTATCAACTTTATTTCCCGACCTTAAAGAAATGATGGCGTTAACATTTTCATGAGGTCTTTGATTGACAGAAAATTTAGGGTTGACCTCGGGTTGACTCGGGAACTTGTTCTTCTCTCGCTCACACATGACGTTGGCTAATTGACTCACTTGAACCTCTAGTTTAGATATGGCTTGAGTACTAGCATTCAAAATTTTCCTATCTTGAGTCATGGTTTGCATGAAGGTTTGTTGTGATTGAGCCAAATTAGTTGTTGATTTCAAAAGCGCATCAAGAGTCTTTTCCAAAGAATTAATTCTCTTATCTGACTCATGAAAGCCGGGAGGGTGGGTGGGAGCTTGAGTTGGATTTGGATAAGGAACATGGTTTTGAGGTGGGTAAGAGTTGGGCTTATGAAAAGAATGTGGCAGAGATTGGTAGTTTTGACCTTGGTTCCACGAGAAATTTGGGTGATTCTTCCAACTGGGATTGTAAGTAGGAGCAAAAGGATCATTTCTAGGGGTTGGTTGACACACTGCATTGACTTGCTTAAATTCGGAAAACCTTGATTATAATTTGACCACATAGACACTTGTGAAGGGGCCTTACTAGTTTCTATGGCTTTGAGTCTTCTAGTTAGAGTAGCTAATTTGGCGTCGGTTGCAATCAGGTTTCCAATTGAATGCAAACACCTAGATGTACTAGATGACTCGTTCGACTTATTCGGTTCCCTAGTGGACTCCTACAACATAGTCTTCTCGGCTAACTCTTCGAAAAATGACCACCCTTCGTCCTCATCTTTCTCCATGAATTTACCTTGGCACATAGACTCTAACAACGCGGTTGTTGGACTATCTAAGGCCCCGTAAACTATCTTACAAAGTCTCCATTTTTCTATTCCGTGGTGGGGACATTGGGACAAAAAAATTTTGAAACGGTCAAAATATTTCCAAAATGACTCGTTTTCCTTTTGATGAAATTGGTTTATCTCATTTGTGATCCTCGTAGTCTTATGGTTTGGAAAATTTTTTTTTAGAAAAATGACCACGAATCCCTCCCAAGTCGAAATAGAATTAACCGGTAGGCTATACAACCATTTTTTAGCATTTTCTTTAACCGCAAAATTAATTAACCTAAGCCCAATTGAGTCCTTGGTTAATTGTCGGAGTTTTTGTAAGGCACAAACTTCCTTGAATTCATGAAGAAAAAGATAGGGGTCCTCACCATCACTCCCGCTAAATTTAGGTAAACATGCTAATGTGATGGGCTTTAATCTCGAAGTTGTTACCATTAACGGGAGGAAAAGTGATACACGAGGGTTGAGCAGTACGGGTGGGGTAACACCGATCCTTAAGAGACATGGCCATGGTTACTACTGGTTCAGAATTTTCTAAAGACTCGGAATCGGAAGAGAATGGAATCTCAAATGATCTCACTAGCCTAGCAGAATTATCCCTACGGCAAGTAGTTCGCATAAACCACGAAAGGAAACACGTAGCAAATAAGTGCAAAAAATTTAAACACACAAAAGAAAGGGTGAAAAATCAAAAGAAAAATTCTAGACCTAGGGTTCCTTAAGAAATTAAACTAGACCTTGCTCCTAATTTTAAGGACCACCAAAAATTCGATAAATCAAAAATTATTCGAACCGATTTGGCCAGGTGGGTGCAAGCTTTGCCAAGAGGCTAAACATCGGCCTAGACACCAAATCCTAATTGGCCAAGTAAGCTTTCACTTGCCTAGACAGCAAAAAGTTGGAATAATTAAAGATTACGTCCTTTTTTAGGTTTCTTCCTAGTTGAGCGCAAAATTCCTACGGGCCATGTATAATTTAATTTTATTAAGGCTAAGGGCATGCAAAATGATGGATTAATTATTTTTGGGTTAAGGAAAGAGTGATGAAATCTCTTCCCTTATCTTTTGATTAGGTTTTTGCCCTTAAGATTTAGTAAAAATGATGCAACAAACAACGAGATTATTTGAAAGCGATAAACAATTATGAATTCTTACACTACGTGTCCTAATCTAAAGAAAAGAAGAATTTAACGTACTGCGATCACCACAATTATAAGGTACAAAAAATTAAAAACAAGAAAATAAAACTAGCATGATGTGCTCCTAAGTGATTAAATGCATGATGCAACAAGTATGTATTTACTAAATAATTTTTTTGGATTTTTTAATTTTCAATTTTTTTGTGATTTTTGTTTTTTTAATTTTTTTTTTGTGATTTTCTGAAAATTAAAAAGCGAAAAGAGTGAAATACGGATTACCGAAGCACGCTTCCAAAAATTCCAATTTTTTCCAAGCTCCGTGAGAAGATTCCCGAAATTTCCAATTTTCCTAAAAAAATAAGATAAAAACGAGACAAGTAAAACTAATTCGAAAAACTAAAAATTAAGGCGCGAAAAATAATTAGGCCCCGGCAGCGGTGCCAAAAACTTGATGTGCTAGAAATAAACATTTAAATATCAGAATCGCACGATCATCGTTTTAATATTTATGATTCATTCCACAGAGACTAAAATTATTTTCGCGATTCTTAATTTTTAATTTAGGTGAACTAGAACAATTATATTTTGAAATTTTATTAATTAACTATTAACTAACAAAATAAACTTTAATAACAACACAAAAGATCTAAATTTAACAATATCTAAAAATAGTTACGCTACGGAAATTAAAATTTAGGCTACTCACTCAAAAACAATGACCGAAGTACACATTTATTATGTATAAAGATTCATGGAAGCATGCATCAAAAATATTAATAAACAAAAAGATCAACTTCATTCCTAAAATTACAATAAACAGTTGACCAGATCTCTAGTTGATAATATCAAATGTAGTAGTAGAATAATACGAAGTTACACACGCTTACAAAAGAATTCAAATTACAAGTTCAACATTAGAAACAACTAAATCACAACGACAAGTTTAGAAAGTGGATCCATTCCATCAAGTTCAGAGCTCTGCAAACATGAACATGAAACTATGAGAATATTGTAACAACATGAATGCAAATCTACAAGAACATCAATAGCAGCTAAATTACATATAGTAATAGCCTTAAGAATTAAAAATAGCAATAATAAGCTTCCGGAGGCAAGGAGATTAAAAAATTTTTCACTACCTCAATACAATTACTAGGTAATTCCAATTTTGTCGGAATTTCTTCTAGCACCTAATAAATACAACCTCTGAACACAAAATATGTAAAATAAAATAATAAAACAATCTAAAAAGTAACCAATACTAAAGATTCTACAATAAACTACTCCCTTGAAACAAAGTGAAGATATAGTTAGGGAGCTAACATATGCACACCAGGGGGCGCACGCAGAACTGTATTTGGAGGGGGCAAAAATTTTTTGTTGTCTATATATTAAAGCATGATTTTAAAAATCGAATATTGGACTTTAAAGATTGATGTAGTTATTATAGATCATTTGTAATGCCCCCAAATTCCCTACAGGAATCCAGGTCGTCACATCTCTTGCGGAATATTCAATCACCTGCTCACAATATAATCTATCACAATATTCATAACAACTCCCTATTTTACTCCACGGGTTATAGCCTTAGAACAAGCACACAATAATTCAAAAGTTATTACATCTCAAATTCACTTCCCAGAATCTCTGAAATACTATTACCAGTTCAAAGTACTAGATAATAAGGCATTAAACAACTTCTTTCCAGCTTGCAGCCTCCTCAGATACTATAAGGCTAACGCGCTGAATCGGTTGCCTTTCCCCTTTCCTTAATCACGATTCGCCGTTCTAGTGCCAGCTCTGATTGCCACTGTTTAATAATATTTAAATAGCAAGTACGAGCCAAAGAATGCCCAGCAAGTATATAGATACCAGATTAAACAACAACAACTCGTTAAAAAAAATACTTTTACCACTTTATAAAAAGAAACTTCTCCACTTATAAAGATATATATACCTTTGAAAAGAAATCAACTCGAAATTTTTTATCAATCTTGAAATACTACTCACATGAAGGAATAAAAATATCTCAACAACTCCTCAAAGTACTACTCGAATAAAATTTGATAACTTCTCGGAACTGCTCAAATTGATTTGAATGAATAAAATTCAACAACTGCTCGGATCAACAACCTAGTCAACAGAACCACAAAGGCATCGGTTAACAGTTAGGGTATCAATGATTGGACTTCTTCTCGAAACGCCTACTCAAGTAATGGATGATCAGTCCATTGTCACTACTTGTTTTCTATCGATAGAAGGATGTGCCGACGTCTCGACCATCCTAAATACTACTCAATTAGGCCGGTGCGTTACTCCGGTCACTTTTGTCACCTCTAGTCCTGAATATAAGGTGTCGGAATCTTCGATCACCTTCAACAATGAATCTCTTAGGCGTCACGGCAAAATAACACGTGCACTTTTATTTATTTTCAATAAAATACTACTCCAATATCGTTCAGAAGCAATGAACGATAAACACCTCCAATAATTTAGTTTTTCTCTCGAATGAGTAGAGGAAATATTTATGAAAACTGTTCTGATTATGGGTTCGAAATGAGGTGACCCATATCAGTATTCTCAACTTACTATATATAACCCCACTCTTAAATATAAATATTTTATTGTATGAAAATATTATTTAATATATCTCTTTCATCTCCTCTACGAGTACGAATGATGTATCTCGATAAACGTCCCAACAATATGGACCAACTCATGAAATAATTTGAACATCTCGGGTAATAAAATCCGGATAAAAGCTCAACAATAATATATATGTAGGTAAATTGCATGAATAAAATCCGGTATAAACAACTAGATAAAATACTTGCATTTGTGTTTTGAAAACTTAAACTTATGCATTTAAAAAATATATAAATACTCTGAACAATAGAGTATGTACTACTAAAATTGCCTGGTACTCCTGATGTAGCAGGGCTCGTAGCGGAATCTGATAATCTAAACAAAGCCAAGAAAACACGCGATTAATCCCCTATACGATCCACTTATAACTCAATACTCAGACACTTAGCCAATCATAAACAAGGCACTAAGGGGTCCCTCTAGACTCGTACTAAGTCCACGTTAGTCGACAACCACTTAAGTCATAAGTTTGGTTCGAAACCAATCCTCGAATTCAAGTTATACTTAAACGCTTATAAGTTTGGTTTCTAAGTCGTGTTCTTAGGGGTTTTCACTTGCGCAATCTCGGCTTACGCATTTTTATAAAATCGAAAAATAATCTTTTTAACTCGAAACCTTCGCGCACACCTTGCTAACTGTCTTTAACATTTTATCACCAAATTTCACCTTTTGAAACAACTATTAGGGGTCTCGAACATAGCATCAAAGTAGGTATATTTCTGAAAAGAAATCTCTTGAACCACTTTCACTGAAACTAGCATAACTCTTAAACCGTAAACTCTTTTAAGGCGATTATTGCGGCAAAATAAACTAGACATCCATACCTACACAACCATATGCAGTGGTGATTTTAGAAATAATATTATGGTCTCGGGGCTCACTATTTTTATGGGTTAACAAAATTTGGCCATTACGACGGCTATATCTCGGACATTTCCATTTTACGATTACTCCAAACAACCAACAAAAATAACCCATTCATTCTCAACATCAACCAACATCCATTTTACATCTATAAGTCCAGTGGTGAGACTAAAATCCATCACCCATCATTTTACAAATCAAAACAAAGCCAAAAAACCACTAAACCCCTTAATATGAACTCATCTTTACACTAACATCAAAACTCCATCAAAACTCACAAAAAATCAAAGCATGGTTTAGGGTTTAACCTTCCTTGAAGCTCTAACAACACTAACAAAGCTTGATACATTTTTGAATAGCCTTGGGTAGCCTTAACAAAGCCTAAAAAGACATGAACAAATCATAAAAATAACTTAAAACACTACTCCTTACTATTTATCATCACTTTGTAAAATCTGTATAAAATCGAAAATTTAGAGATTGGTTCTCAAATTTTTACCGCACCTTCTACTCTTCAAGGGCTTTATTTTGAGTCCTAGCTCATCAACAGGGGATGTTGAAGCTCGACTTATTGGCTTTCTAAGGTGAGAGGTCGAAACTGCCAAGGTCTTGGACAATTTCGGTTCTTCAACTTGGAGAATGGATTTGACTAGGCTACACTTCTTTGCTGGCCATGAAATTTTAAACGTATGTTATACATATAATGAGGAAGCTATGGTTCAAATTTGGTGATTTATGAATGGATAGAAGTGGAGATATGAATTTTTCTTTGGCATGTATTTCTGCTGGGCAGTTTGTAGAATTTTTGTGTTTCTTTTGTTTTCTTTGCCTTCTCTTGAATAATATCTATCTAATACTCTTGTATTTCAACCTCATCTATTTTAATGTGTTGTTGATCATCTATTGGAGCCAAGTGTTGGTGGTCTAGTGGTCCAAATGTCATCCTTAAAACACATTACTCCATTTTAGTAACATTACTTCCATGTCCATGCCTTATCTTCACTTTTTCCACCAATGTCCTTCCTTTTCCTCTTATTCACTCAAGTGGTTTCCTTCCTTTACACACAAATATCAGCTCTTAATTAGTATTGGGCCGAAATTTGGGCCTACCCCATGTATTTGGGCCTTTTGTTTGGGCGTCGTTCAAAGTTCTCTCGTCGTTTGATTCAACGAATGATTTCTGTGATCGTCTCAGTGGTTTCTCCTTTGTAAATCTCTTGGATATATATTACCCTCTCCTAAATTTTACTCTAAGGTGTTGAGGTGGCTCTAATCCTCAAACAAATATTAAATCCAATATCCTTTATATGTTCTCTTCATCTCAGAAAACGTTCTCTCGATTTCTCAAGCATTCTCTATTCCTCCACTCTGGGATTTTATTCTAAATCCTATATTCCTCATATAATTTATCCTTTCTTGGATTTCTATTACTCATGATCCTCAATTTATAAACCATAATTCATTCTCTTAATCGCTTAACCTCGTTGTAAAGTTCTAGCGATTTCTAGAACGCTCGTTATACTAACTCAGGGGTTTTCGTTATGAATCCGTAAATCTCATTAAATAAAATAATAAAATGCAAAATCCTTGAATCCTCAATTTAAATATATCACTTGTCTTGATCACATTGATATGCTCTTTACTGCCCAGTCAAATATTCAATAAAAATAAACTTTTGATTTTCTGAATTTCGATCGCGTATACATACACTTGTTTACTCCGTGGATCATTAATATAACTTTGAAATATCCATTTTCTATCCCGTACATAGGGTGTCATGAAAAAATTTCTTAGTCCTCAAAATCACTATTCATCCATAATTTCACTATTCATCCATGCAAAGCACTATTCATCCCAAAAATGAAATCTTTCTCAAGTACAGAAATTTGTGTTATTACATCAATGGAAAGAACTTCAGAGCATATACATCTTAATTATAATATTATAATAATAATTGATATATTAGTCTTAATTATCATAAAATATTTTATTTAAAAATATTTTGTAACGATTAATCAGATTTTACAGATCGAATTGATAATATTTCTTTGTAAGAATTGCCTGTGCTGAACAATAAACAAAAAATTTAGAAACCATTATACTGTTTATACATATGATTACTCTTATGAATATACAACCATCTAAATATCAATAAATTAACACTTAATTCTAATAATATTTTTATACTAAAAACACTAACACAATTATATAACAATCTCTTTCTCCTTAAAATTATATACAAGCCAAACTAATCATTTTGTTTTTTTAACTAATTTTTGGATGTAAATTCCATAAGGGAAGGACATGCCTTATCAGTTGTCACCTACTTCTTCTTATCGTAAATGATGACTAATATATACACGATTATATCTTCTACTCATCTTGAGCACCCACCACTTTTCCAAATAATCCTATAATATATACACGGTTATATCTTCTACTCATCCTGAGCACCCACCACTTTTCTAAACAATCCTAGCTGAATTCTAATCGTTCTGTGTCACCAGTCTTCCTTCTTTCCTTTTCTGGTCAATTAGGGGTGGCCAAAACGTCTTTTCTACTGAATTTCTAGTCTTGACTGTTGCCGGCGGCAACGCTAAAAAAGTAACAGCTGATAATCCGGCAAAGTCGAGGGTGGCCAAGGCCACATCTGGTCCTAATAAGGTCTGTAAAGAAATTAACAAGGTGATCACAAGATTGAAGAAGAAGTTTATATCATCCTTAGAACACAGCATACAGACCTAAGAGATCTGTTTGTTATATTGCAGAGTATATAACCTCAAATGAGCTCGAGAAATGTAACTAACTTTCTAACAGAATTATTCAGTAAAATGACAACTATGTCCTTGAGTTGACCCTGAGCCTTGACTTGACTATCTTGACTGATTGACTTGCACTGATTGACTTTATTACTCCCCCTCAAACTTGATATGGAGATGCAGTTGAGACACCAAGTTTGTGCATAAGATGGCTGTGCTGAGATGCTGTCAGTTGCTTAGTAAACATGTCTGCAACCTGGGAATAGGTTGGAACATGACAAGTGATAATGTCACTTGCAGTAATCTTGTCACGAATAAAATGATAATCTATCTCCACGTGTTTAGTACGCTCATGTAGAACAGGGTTAGCAGCTATTGCTAGGGCAACTTGAATTGTCACAATTCAAGACTGTAGGTGGTAAGTCTTGCAATCCCATGTCTTTAAGCAGAGCACTCAACCAAGTTATTTCACAACTAGCTAAGGCCACGGAACGATACTCAGCCTCAGCACTAGAACGAGCAACAACAAATTGCTTCTTAGTCTTCCAGGAAATAGGTGAAGCCCCTAGTAAGATACAATATCCTGAAGTTGATCTTCGAGAAAAATCACAACTTGCCCAGTCTGAGTCACTGTGAGCTGAGTTGCAGATTTACTTGCAAGAAGAATGCCTTGACCTAGATTCCCAGCTAAGTACCTCAAGAGTTTTTTAGCAGCTTGTATATGCTCAGAAGTAGGAGCTTACATATATTGAGTAAGAATATGCACTGGATAGACAATATCAGGTCGAGTCACAGTGAGGTAAATGAGTTTACCTAATAGTCTTTGATAAGGCTGTTGCTCTTGCAAATGAACACCTTTGTCTGGACCTAGTTTAACCTTAGTCTGCATAGGTAGTTTACTAGGTTTAACACCTACCATATGATACTCTTTGAGCAAGTCCATAACATACTTTCTCTGAGAAATAAAAAAAAACTTCTGCAGACCTATGCACCTCTAGTCCAAGAAAGTAGTTAACAGCACCAAGATCTTTCATGTGAAAATTGTTTGATAACATGAGTTTAAGAGCATCAATTTTCTGCATTGAACCTCCTGCAATCAACAGATCATCAACATGTACCAACACTAGTGTAATCTTGTTGTCTTCAACCTTTGTTAGCAAACTGTAATCAACTTTTGACTGAACAAAACCATCTTGCTTAAGAGTGTTTGTAAGTTTGCTAAACTAGCATCTAGGAGCTTGTTTCAACCCATACAAACTTTTGATAAGCTTGCAAACTAACCTGCTTCCTGTGTTCAACCTTGGAGTAGTAGATAATTGATTTAAGTCACCACCAATTCTGCTTCCCATACCAGTATAACCCTGTGGCAAAGTCATACACACCTCTTCCTCTAAGTCACCATGTAGAAAAGCATTAGTAACGCCCATCTGAATAACACTCCAATTCTTAATGGCTGATATAGCTAAAAGAGTACGAACTGTAACCATTTTAGCTACTGGAGAAAATGTCTCTCCATAATCAACTCCTTCCTTCTATTTACAACCTAAGATAACCAACCTGCTTTTAAATCGATCAATTGTACCATCAGGTTCAAATTTTGTCTTGTAAAGTGATAAGTGGATTTATATCCACTTGGAGCGTTCCATATCGGCTTAAATTGATTGTCTTGGGCTCAAGTTTGTTGTAATTTTGATGTGTTTTGCTTAGTTGTGCAGATTTACGAGAATGTTGATTAAGGTGGATGCTTCTATCGTTTTTGGAGAATTAATTGATTGAAATTCGGATTTCTGAGACAGTTGCGCAGTCTACACTGTTTTGGACATATCTGGAGTTCTAGAAGTCCGTTTTCAGCGATCTTACTGCCCACGCGAAGCTTGGGAGATTTTCTACAATATGGGACAGGTGTTGCACGGGCAGGTTGCGCGTGGTTGGCGCAGGCTGCGCGACAAACAGACTGCTGGGCGCAGGTTGCGCGCGGAAAATCTTGAAAATTACTGTTTTGGCCATATCTTGAGTTCTAGAAGTCCGTTTGAGGCTCGTAAGCAGTCCACGCGAAGATAACGAGATTCTCTATCATTCTAAGGTGGTCCAGAGGTCCAATTATGATTGGAACGTTCCAGAAATATTAAAGAAAAGTAAGCTACGAATTTTCCTTAAAAACCGAATCAGTTTAGGAAACGTATTATGTGCCGAACTGCAGAAATTCAACTTTTACAAGGAAATTGCTATAATTCCTACTTCTAATAAGTATGGTAATTGCTCTGGGCAGCTGGTACTTTCTAGAATCAGTCCTACGCATGGAAATTGCAATTCTTATCTTATTCAAGAACGAAAATTGCCAATCTTCTATTCCAACTCTAAAAAGGGAATTGCTTGGTGGACAAGAATTCTAGAGCCTATATAAACACATCCAACCCTTGTAATTTGTATCATTAGGAAGAGAACCATTACATATCAATTACTTAGGATTATTTGTATTTTTTCATACTTTGTTTTTATCATGGTTTCATCAGATCCCATGATGACGAGAGGTTCGATTATGAACTAATCGTTGTCATGGGATTCTAACGGATTTATTTATGGAGCTTTAGTATCTCGATGCTTTAAAGATCTATGTGTGATGTATATCTGATATCCTCGTATGGTTGTGCTTAATTGTTAAATGCGTAGCTAACATCTAATTTGTTAATCTCTTGTGAAGTGAAAGTGGATCTTGAGATTTAGAACTTGCCATGCTAGCATAGGTTCATGATTGTTTATCAACATGATTCGTAGTATGAGATGAGAATACTTATATTGCCCTATGTGATCATTATGGATAACTTGTTCTTCAACCGTTATGTTTTCAAATTCTATAGACATATAGGGTCTAAGCATAATTGGTGTCTATTCATCTTCTATCTCTTTTGTGGATGTATGTTTAGTTTGGTATACGTATACTGAGAAGTAGCATATACTTGTTTCGTGTTGTCCGATCAGATATCATAATCATTGCATATAGTGATTAAAGGCGTCAGATCTAAGCAAAGTATTTAATGAAGTTAGGATTCCATGTTTTCTCTTGCAGAAGTAATTCGATTCCAATTCTCGTTAGTTAGTTAATTCTTAGTTTGTTAATTTACTTCTTAGTTAATTTAGTTTATTAAACCCAAAATTGTTATTTGTCTTAGCAGTGAATAATAATCATACATTGTTGCATAGGTGCATCTACTGAATTAAAACCATTACCAGATCTCTGTGGGAACGAACTTGACTTATTCATATATTACTTGTGACCACGTACGCTTGCGTGATTTAGTGCAAACAAGTTTTTGGCGCCGCTGCCGGGGATCATCGGTGTTTTATTTTTAGTTTATGTGCTTGTCAATAGTGGTCGTTAGAGTTCACTGACTCGGATTGTTTCTTACATAGTTGTTTAGTTTTATGTGTTGCAGGTAGCAATGGAAGAACCAGCAGCAGCGAAAGCATTGATGTATTATTCTCAACCAAAGATCAAGGACATCCAATTTAGCATTGTCAGGCCAGCTATTACAGCTAATACTTTCGAAATCAAGTCTAGCATAATTCAAATGGTGCAGAACTCAGTTCAGTTTGGGGGTGCTCCGATTGAAGATCCTAACATGCACATCCGGAATTTCATTGAGATCTGCGACACTTTCAAGATCAACGGGGTGTCGGAAGATGCTATCAAATTAAGACTTTTCCCATTCTCTTTGAGAGATAAAGCTAAGGGCTGGTTGCACTCTCTACCAGCCGGTTCTATTACTACTTGGGAGGATCTTGCTCAGAAATTTCTCACTAAATTTTTCCCCATGGCAAAGACCGTAGCAATCAGGAACGCTATTACTCAATTTTCACAGCAGTCTAAAGAATCTTTGTGCGAGGCTTGGGAGCGATATAAGGAGATGCTAAGGAAGTGTCCACATCATGGGATGCCTGAGTGGATGGTGATTAACTGCTTTTATAATGGTTTGGGTGCACAGTCAAGACCCATGCTAGATGTAGCATCAGGTGGAGCTTTATGGGCTAAGAGCTATGCGGAAGCTTATGAGCTAATTGAGATGATGGCTGCGAATGAATACCAGAATCCAACTCAGAGATTTTCACAAGCCAAATTAGCAGGAATTCTGGAAGTTCATACAGTCACAACTCTAGTAGCTCAGCTAGAGGCACTTAATAAGAAATTGGATTTTATGTCAAAGCATGGGGTGCCTCAAGTTGCTAGTGTTTGTGAGCTATGTGAGGGCACGCATGAGACGAGTCAATGTGCCATATCTTCTGAATTGGCACAGTTTGTGAGCAACTTCCAGCAACCTTCGCAACTAGCTCCAGCCACCTATCATCCTAATTTCGGTTGGAGCAACAATCAAGATTTTCAGCAGTAACAGTTTCATGGGGACGATGGTCAATCTTCGAATGAAAAATCTGAATTGGATGAATTGAGGTTGATGATTGAAAGTCAGGCGGTATCTGTCAAGACATTGGAGAATCGGATTGGGCAAATTGCAAGTGCCTTTCTCAACGGACCGCAGGGAGTTCTTCATAGTGACACAGAGCTGAATCCAGGAAAACATGATGGCATGGAGCAGGTTAATGTCATGACGCTCAGATCTGGAAAAGTCACGAGCGATCAGAATTCAGCAATTGAGGATGAAGAAGGAATTCATGATCAGGATCCTATAGAAAAAGAAGCAAATTCTGTTTTGTCAAAACCTGTGGTGGATAGTGATGAAGAGGAAGAGTGTGAGTCGCTCGGCTTGGCTGATCTCTGGGATTCTAAGGTGCTGATTGATGAGGTTGTTTCATGGTCAAATCTTGAGGATAGTACAATTGAGTATTTTCTTGAGGAAGACAAATTCCAAGGTGAGGTGAGCATTCGCAAGCCATGTAAGGAATTTGATCATGTTAGGATGGTGGATGATTTGGAAAGGGCACTATTTGGGACAGACACTGTTGAGCTGCACAAATTTCAAAAATTGGTATGTGCGTACCAAGAGGCTGAAGAACATGGGAAAGATGCAGGTCTTCTACTTGACTCAGTGTTTAAAGATGGAGGTAGCGCATTAGAGCCAATGGAGGAAGTTCTCTTTGAGGAACCAAAGGCTTCAGCAACTTACATTTACCCTCCTCCATTATATTCAAGCAAAGCCCGCGAGTGTGTGTTATTCTACAAATTGACAGATTTTGGGTCAGCTGCTGAAGGCATTGGAATAGGACATATTTGTTATACGAATAGGCCAAGCGAGGAGAAGGGGCAGAAAGTGTGCCGCCGTGATGACGATGAAGTCTCGCGAAGAGAGGACCAGGCAAACTATTATCATCCTTAATGGAGGCTTGGAAGTAACGTCAAGCTATTGACGTTAAAGAAGCGCTTCTTGGGTGGCAACCCAAGCATTGTTGTATACTGGTATGTTTTCTACTTTCCCTCGTATTTACTTCCATTCAATGAGGACATTGAATATTTTAAATTTGGGGGTGGTTTGAGGGATAAGTAGTGTATATAATTGTGATTTTGAGTCATTGTGTTCATGTAGGATTTCATGCTTTGCATATTAGTAGTAGTTCATGCATATATGTTCGTATTATTTACGTCTGTTTCATGTAGGACATTCTGTTATTTTTGTTCGTATATCATGTGAGTTCATTTTAGTTGCATTTTCATGGTATGCATTTTTCATGATTCCTTAGAACAACCTAATTCTGATTGGTAGGTAGATGTCTAATTGAGTGTGGTAATGATGAATAGAGGGTTGATTTATAGTTCTTATGAAATTGACGTGCATGTTACGGGAACAAAACCTTTACACAGACTCATTGTTTGCTTTTGGGCTAGGTTGAGGTCATGCTTGTTTGGTTGTTTTAGATTTAATCACTTGATTATAATTAGAATTTTCGTTATTCCCTTGATGGCGTAGGAGCACTAAAGTCTAAGTTTGGGGGAAACCAGGAATTTCATGCTAATTGTTATTAATAATGGCTAGGTGTCAAATGGCTAGTAGCCGGCTCATATTTTTATGAGTAGTCTAGGGTTGGAATTGAGAATTCTCATTCCAGATTGCATACATAAAAAAAAAGAGAAAAGAGAAAAAAATTAGAAAAAAAAAGAGAAAAAAAAAAGTCAAAAGTGTCAATTGTTTATATGCAAAATTAACCAGGGTGAGCTCTTTAATACTCGAGCTATTAAGTTCGCGGGGACTTTGTGCCTAGTGACCTAAGGCTTTTATAGTCTGGGATCCACTAACCCAACGCTCGCTACATGGGTATTATTGTATAAGCCTTTTGGGGTCTCATCCATTGCACGGTTAAATAAGCATGATTGTATATATGTGTCGTAGTAGTTAGTAATAAAGCATGAATTTCTGTCTACCTTGGATAAGGATGGAGGTGTTCCTAGGTTATGAAGTGTCTACAGTCTATTCTATTTATAAACCTGTGATTGTCTTGGCGAAGAATATGTATGATTTTTGACCTAGTGTTGGGAGTATTTCTGATGAGCATCGCACACACGCACGTTTCTGTTCATGTATTGTTAGTATACGGGGACTTAGTCGAGCTCTATTTGGATTTAGTTGCATTCTTTGAGGTATTTGCTTGCTAGTTGGTTTTGGTTAGTTTAAAGGGGATCGTTGCATTTTCATATTAGTTGCATTCATGCATTGCATTGTTTTTGCATTGTTTAGTTAGATGGATTTTGTGGGTACATTCGCTATAGGCCCTCACGAGACCTTACTCGTCCACTAGGGCTGCCTAGGGGTTTAAAGGGCTTGTTGCATATGCCAAATGCAACCGTGATCACCTACGGAAGTGGTACTAATTAGTTAGTTGTAATTGTTTATGCTTGAGGACAGCGGCGCCAAAAAACTTGTTTGCACTAAATCACGCAAGCATACGTGGTCACAAGTAATATAGATATAAGTTGAGTTCGTTCCCACAGAGATCTGGTTATGGTTTTAGTTCAGTTGTGTACCTATGCAATAATGTATGGTTATTATGCACTGCTAAGACAAATAACAATTTTAGGTTTAATAAACTAAATTAACTAAGAAGTAAATTAACAACCTAAGAATTGACTAACTAACAAGAATTGGAATCGAATTACTTCTGTAAGAGAAAACATGGGATCCTAACTTCATTAAATACTTCACTTAGATCTGATGCCTTTAATCACTATATGCAATGGTTATGATATCTGATCGGATAACACGAAACAAGTACACGCTACCTCTTAGTATACGTATACCAAACTAAACATACATCCACAAAAGAGATAGAAGATGAATAGACACCAATTATGCTTAGACCCTATATCTCTATAGAATTTGAAAACATAACGGTTGAAGAACAAGTTATCCATAAAGATCACATAGGGCAGCATAATATCTCTATTTACGCCACAAATCATGATGTTAAAACATCAACCTATCCTATGCTAGCATGGCAAGTTCTAAATCTCAAGATCCACTCTCGCTTCACAAGAGATTAACAAATTAGATGTTAGCTACGCATCTAAATACATGAAACACAACCATACGAGGATATCAGATATACATCACACACAGATCTGTAAAGCATCAAGATACTAAAGCTCCATAAATAAATCCGTTAGAATCCCATGACAACGATTAGTTCGTAATTGAACCTCTCGTCATCATGGGATCTGATGAAACCATGATAAAAACAAAGTATGAAAAGATACAAATAAAACTAAGTAATTGATATGTAATGGTTCTCTCCTAATGATACAAATTACAAGGGTTGGATGTGTTTATATAGGCTCTAAAAGTCTTGTCCACCAAGCAATTGCCTTTTTAGAGTTGGAATAGAAGATTGGCAATTTCCGTTCTTGAATGAGAATAGAATTGCAAATTCCATGTGTAGATCTGATTCTGGAATGTTCTAGCCGCCCATAGCAATTACCATACTTATTAGAAGTAGGAATTATAGCAATTTCCTTGTCAGAGTTGAATTTCTGCAGTTCGGCACATAATACGTTTCCTAAACTGATTCGGTTTTTAAGGAAAATTCGTAGCTGACTTTTCTTCAATATTTCTGGACCGTTCCAGCTGTAATTTGACCTCTGGACCACTTTAGAATGATAGAGAATCTCGTTATCTTCGTGTGGATAGTAAGATCGTCCAAAACAGACTTGTAGAACTCAAGATATGGCCAAAACAATAAATCAGAATTTTTCCAGCGGTCGCGCGCGTGCAACCTGCGCCCAACAGTCTGTTCTTCGCGCATCCTGCGCCCACCACGCGCAGCCTACGCGTGGCATACCTGTCCAAGATTGTAGAAAATCTCCCAAGCTTCGCGTGGGCAGTAAGATCACTGAAAACGGACTTCTAGAACTCCAGATATGGCCAAAGCAGTGAAGACTGCACAACCTATCCAGAAAATCCGAATTTTACACAAATTTGCTCCTTTCTCCTCCGTTTCTTTTGCATTATCTAACATCTTCAATACCATGACACATGTAACTCCTTGGTAGCATAACACAAGTGTCCAATCTTCATTCCAATGCTTAATTCCACTCTAATATCGATTAGAAACACCAACACTAACCGATAGCTACAACCCTGCACAACTACACAAAACACATAAAAAATACAACAAACTTGAGACCAAGTCAATCAATTTAAGCCGATATGGAACGCTCCAAGTGGATATAAAATCCACTTATCACACCCCCAAACTTAAACCGATGCTTGTCCTCAAGCATAAACAATTAAAAACTAACTAACTAGTACCACTTCCGTAGGTGATCACGGTTGCATTTGGCATATGCAACAAGCCCTTTAAACCCCTAGGCAGCCCTAGTGGACGAGTAAGGTCTCGTGAGGGCCTATAGCGAATGTACCCACAAAATCCATTTAACCTAATGCAATGCAATGCATGAATGCAACTAAATGAAAATGCAACGATCCCCTTCAAACTAACCAAAACCAACTAGCAAGCAAATATCTCAAAGAATGCAACTAAATCCAAATAGAGCTCGACTAAGTCCCCGTACTCTAACAATACATGAACAGAAACGTGCGTGTGTGCTATGCTCATCAGAAATACTCCCAAAACTAGGTCAAAAATCATACCTATCCTTCGCCAAGACAATCACAAGTTTATAAATAGAATAGACTGTAGACACTTCATAACTTCGAAACACCTCCATCCTTATATGAGTTAGCCAGAAATCCATGCTTTATTACTAAACAATACGACACATAATATACAAGCATGCTTATTTAACCGTGCAATGGATGAGACCCCAAAAGGCTTATACAATACTACCCATGTAGCGAGCGTTGGGTTAGTGGATCTCAGACTATAAAAGCCTTAGGTCACTAGGCACAAAGTCCCCGCGAACTTAATTGCTCGAGTATTAAAGAGCTCACCCTAGTTAATTTTGCATTTAACAAGTAAACAACTATTTTTTTTCTTTTTTTCTTCTTCTTTTTTTTTCTGATGATTTTTTTTTATATATGCAATCTGGAATGAGAATTCTCAATTCCAACCCTAGACGCTAAAAGAGTACGAACTGTAACCATTTTAGCTACTGGAGAAAATGTCTCTCCATAATCAACTCCTTCCTTCTATTTACAACCTAAGATAACCAACCTGCTTTTAAATCGATCAATTGTACCATCAGGTTCAAATTTTGTCTTGTAAAGCCATCGACAGCTGATAGCTTGTTTGCCAGGTGGTAGAGGTGTTATGATCCAAGTTCCATTTCTCTCTAATGCATCCAATTCACAGTTCATTGCATCAATCCAGTGTTGATACTGAATTGCTTGCTTGAATGTTGTTGGATCAGCCACGGTAGTTAGGGAAGTTAAAAAACAATGGAATTGAGAAGAAATACCCTTATCAACAACAGTAGAATGATCATTGAGAGCAAAATTAGAAGCATAATCATCCATCCAAGCAGGGACCTTTCTGTGTCTAGTAGATTTTCGAATAAGTTCTGCATCAGACTGATTACTATTGCCAGTATCCTCAGTTTGATTACTATTGCCAGTATCATCAGTTTAACTGTCATCGCCAGTGTGATGAGAATTTAAAATTCCTTCAGATACACTATCAGAAGTTTCTCCATGATTAGTAGACTCAGTTCTCTGTGAAACAAACAAATCATCCCAAATTTCACTAGAAGATGCTGACTGTTGTGAAGGCATTTGCAATGGTAATGGCTGTAGATAACTTGACTTTGAGATAGAAGCATTATAAGGAAACACAGATTCTTGAAATATCACATCCCTTGAAATAACAATGGATCTATCAATGAGACTAAGTAGTCTGAAGCCCTTCTGTGTAGGTGGATATCCTATGAAGACACATGGAACTCCTTTGTTTTGAAACTTGTCAGTACTAACCATTGTAGATGCAGGAAAAGCCAAACATCCAAATGCCTTGAAAACAGTATAATCTAGAGATTGCTTATAAAGAACCTCATAGGGTGACAAATTATTTAAAACTGAAGATTGCAATCTGTTTATAATGTATACAACAGTAAGTACACACTCTCCCCAGTATGCAATATGTAAACCTGACTATAGCTTTAGAGCTCTTGCCATTTCTAGAATGTATCTATGTCTACGTTCAACTCTAGCATTCTGCTGAGGTTTGTACACACAAGATGTCTGATGCAATATACCAGCAGAAGCATAGAATATTCTACAAGCATTATCCTTGAATTCCAAAGCATTATCAGTTCGAAGAATTTTAACTTTGCTTTGAAAGTGAGTATCAACATAACTAACAAAGCTTTGAAGCATTGATAAAAATTCAGATTTAGCTTTCAACAGATATACCCAAGTCATTCGAGAACTGTCATCAACCAAGGTTAAGAAATACTTGTACTTAGATCTAGTAAGCACTCTATATGGTCCCCATATGTCAGCATGTAAGAGAGCAAAAATATTTTCTGCATGAGAAGTACTCAGAGAGAAAGGGAGATTAGTGAACCTGGCCATAGGACATGTTAAACACACTTTGCTATCTTCATAATTGATTTGTGTATGCAACTGTGGAATAAGCTTGAGCTTTGCTGCTGGTGCATGACCAAGCCTAGTGTGCCACAATTCATATGACTCCTTTGACAGAGAAGTGCCAGTTGCTCCATAAATTGAATTATTACACTCTTTTGCAGGTTCAGTGCTCAGATAATACAATCCATTCTTCAAGATACCTGTTCCTTGAACCAGATTGGACCTTGAGTTTTGAATAACACACTTATCAGGTAGAAACATAACTTTGCAGTCATTATCTTGAGCCAGCTTGCGTATAGAAATCAGATTATGGTTGAACTTTGGAACATAAAGTACTTCCAATAGCTTCAATCCATTGTCAAGTTGCAAATCACCAATATGTGAAATAAGCACATTGTAACCTCTAGGAAGCTTAATTGTGTATTGATTTGGAGCTAATTTGACATTTGACAACAAAGATAATGTTGATGTCATATGATCAGTAGCTCCAGAATCAACAATCCACTCATGTTGCAAATTCTGAACACTATTACACAATGCTACTCATGAGAAACTCACCATTCCAGAAAAAAGAGAATCCAATTCTTCTTCAACTTAATTTCTTACAATAGTACTTAAAGATGTTGGCAACAATTTCAGCAATTGCTCTAACTGTTTTGCTTTCAAATTCATATTATTGTCACTATCATCACAAGTAGTTTGTGCAACATTAACCATCCTTTTGTTGTTCTGGTTCCAATTGCCTACATTTCCAGAATTACTTCCCTTCTGAGTAGGGCTGATTATTCGGTTATAACTGAACCGAATTGCCGAATACTGAAATATCGAATAGCTCAAAAATCATAACCAAATCAAGAACCGAAATAATTTTGGTTATTTTACCGAACCGGATTTAATATTTCGGTTAAAACCGAATACCGAAATAAAAAACCGAACCGATGTAAATAAATATTTAATATATAAATATATGATATAAATATATAAATATAATAATATATTATATATATATATTGTAATATATATATATATATATATATAAATTATAATTTATATATATTTATTATATATATATATATCAAATTTAATATTTTTTTACGTATATGATATAAATATAAATATATATATATAATAATTTTGTTTTTTAATATATTTCGGTTAATTCGGGTTTTTCAGTTAATTGGGTAAAATAACGGAAAAATCGAAATACACAAAAAAACCATAACCGAATTAAAATCGAATTATTTCGGTTCGGTTAAACGAACCGAATTATTTCGGTTATTTCGGTTATTTCGGTTCGGTATTCGGTTAACCGAACCGAATGCTCAACCCTACTTCTGAGCTCCAAATACACCAGATCTTTTGTGTTTACTATGCCACTTTGGATAGCCAATAACACGCCAACAATCCACCTTAGTATGACCTTTTCTACCACACTCTGGACAAACTTCACCAGCATTTTTATTAAAACTGCTACTATGTTGTGTTTTACTGTACATAGTTGTAATTTCATGTCCTCATTGACCCTCACCAAGTGTTGCTCTCTGTGATTCCTCTTGCTGAATCACAGAACATGCCATCTCCACAGTTGGCAACGGAATAGACATCAAGATTTGACTACGATGTGAAGCATAACACTCATCTAAACCATTCAGAAACTAAAACAAACATGCTTCTTGTTTCTGTACTTCTAAGACCTTCAAAAACTCTTTCATTTCATCACTAAGTGTATTAAGCACATGCATAACATTCATAGCCTCAATTTCTTCCCAAATTGAACTCAAATTCGTGAAGTATTCAACCAAAGATGATCTATCTTGTTTTACACTAAACAAATCCTTATTTAGTTTATATTTTCGTGATCCATTAGTTAATTGAAAACGTTGTTCTAATATCTTCCACACATCAGCAGCAGAATTAACAAACAATATCGATTTCTTAATACACTCTGAAACATTGTTATGGATCCACGAAATTACCATATTATTGCACGTGTCCTACTGCACAGCATCTGTTGTTTCAGTCGTGCTTCTCATCTCAGATCTAGTTACAAACCCTAGATTTCGCTTAGATGTCAATTGAATCTCCATCGATCGTCTCCAAGTGCGATAATCATCTGCACCTTGCAATTTCACAACATTGATAGACGTAGGTCCATCACTCGGATGCAGAAACAGTGGATTCTGCATATCTGCAAACGAAAATCGACTGCTCGTCGCCGCCTTTAATCCTTCAATTTACAGAAATCAAGCTTTAACTCGTCAACAAACTAATATCGCCATTGACAAAGCTTCAATTTCAGCTGTATCACTTCGTGTTCTACCTACAGGAACAAACTCTCTTCAAGAATGCTTCGAATCACTGCTCTGATACCATAAAGAAATTAACAAGGTGATCACAAGCTTGAAGAAGAAGTTTATATCATCCTTAGAACACAACATACAGACCTAAGAGATCTGTTTGTTACATTGCAGAGTATATAAGCTCAAATGAGCTCGAGAAATGTAACTAACTTTTTAACAAAATTATTCAGTAAAATGACAACTATGTCCTTGAGTTGACCCTGAACCTTGACTTGCCTATCTTGACTGATTGACTTGCACTGATTGACTTTATTAGTCTGCCCATGTGCACACCCTTCATTTATAGGTGCACACTCATTGTTGTTATTGAGACCAAACTACACTTAAACATATTTTCACTAACACTTTTCTCATTCTAAAATAATGAGAATGAGAATTGCGGGAACATGTATACATATCAAAGAAAGAATATGAAATAGATCAACGAAAGAATATTAAACACAAACTATAGTTCTTTCCCATTACTTCTAGCTTGCTCATCCTATTGAGTTTATTTGTCAAATATTAATGGGTCAGAGGTAGATCCACGTCAGGGTTAGGGTCCTTGGTTTCACGTGTCCCTGAAATAAAAAATATTATTGTTAATTTTTTTTAAAGATGTGTTTATCTTGCTTGATGCTTCCATATAAGAATATTAAGTGCCCCACAAATCATAAAATACATTCATTTTTTTAAAACAAATCGTACTTGCATTACTTAGAAATTATCACTTTCGAGTACATGATTAATAAATGCAGGAGGAGTGACAGACCACTTTCCATAGCCTGACATAGAATTTATGCAGCATTTGCAAGCAAAAGAACCACCTGATTCGCAGACCGATAATCGAACTACTAGCACTTGATCAATGTGCTTTAGTGATTTTTTCCAAGAAATGGCTTCTCGAAGGATAATGGCTTCAACTTCTCGTGGTTGCCAATTACCTTCTATCTGACAACAGCTCACTCCAACCTGATCTTCCCTTCAAACCTGGAGCAAATTCCGAACTGCAGCCAATACACCAAACAAGACAACAAATAGAAAACACAACCAAAACATAAACCCCAAAAATTGGGGATAAATCAACAACCCCAAAAAATTGGGGATAATCAACAACCCAAAAAGATGGGTATGATAAAAGGGACCCAAAAAGGATTAAGCCAAGTGCTCTATCCATAATTTGATGCCCAACCAGTGATGTTAAAGGCAATGGCGCTTCGTACTTCGTTTTTTTATGTACCAAATAGCCCCTTCATTTTTTTACAAGATGTTTCGACTTTTTGCACATATTTCTAAGTGCTTTGACTACATGCTTAAGTTATCATTTTCTTTTGTGAATAAAAATAAAATAACTTACCAATATCAAAATTCACAAAACAAAAATATTAAAAATAACAAATCTAACTATATGGTCAAAGTACTTACAAATATGTGTTAAAATTCAAAATGAGTCGTAAAAAATAGAGGGAGTACTACATAAGATCATCTCCAACGGAAATAGCTAAAATCATTAGCTATATAATGATTATCTAAAAATTTGTTGAACTGTAAGATGTTTCACTCAAATGGTATTAGCTCTAATGAATAGCTATATTTTAAAAATAGTATTTTATTATTATTTTGATGATGTGTCACGATATAAGTGGAGATAATGAATTATAGATATTATCTATATATTATAGATGTCCTCCAAATATATAGGATGTCAAGATGATTATCTAAAAATTTACCTAACAGGAAGCATGGTTGGAGAAGAAAAAATATAAATATTATCTAAAAATTATGCCATGTCATCAATTTTAGCTAATAGGTGTGTAGCATTGGAGATGCTCTAAGACATCACTTCCTCTCATTCTATCTAAAATCAAATATTCCCTCATTTGATTCTAAATCATTTAGCGCGTATATTGAGTTGTCAAAAAAATATAGCTTTTTTTTATAAGCAAGCTAGTCTTTGTATTGCACCCTCATGGGGAATATCATACAGGAGACCACCTCGAATATCTTCGAGGTTACAAGCAAACCGAAAATAGCAACTGACTTACTAAGCAGCAACCTAAACCAAACTAAACATACTAACAACAGCAGTGACAAACAGAAGCCATACATGCATACCAGAAACCATACATAAAATATTGTGTAATCAGTCCACATCTTGAAGTGGATCATCACCTTGCTTTAGGGCTGTTAAACCCAACCTGCTACCAAAGATGCTCTGCATTTCCCTTCTCCTGCTAGATTGTCTGCCTCCGTATTAAATAGTCTATTGATATGCACTACATTGAGAAGTGGTAGCGAATTAAGAGCTTGAGAGATAGGGTGGTTGCCATTTTGATTTCCCGAATCGTCTGTACAAAGTTTGAAGAGCAGAGCTGAGTCTGTAGCAATGATGATAGGCGTTGTGAGTAGTCTATGGTCTAAGATGGCCTCTAAAATGAATAGAATAGCGTGTTCTTCCGTGGCTAGAGGGGTTGACGCTGAGCTTGGGCCTGAGAAAATGAAGTGAACCTGGGCATTTTCGTCTAAAAGAATTGGGGATAATCAACAACCAAAAAAGATGGGTATGATAAAAGAGACCCACAAAGGATTAAGCCAAGTGCTCCATCCATAATTTGATGCCCAACCAGTGATGTTAAAGGCAATGGCGCTTCGTACTTCGTTTTTTTATGTACCAAATACCCCCTTCATTTTTTACAAGATGTTTCAACTTTTTGCACATATATCTAAGTGCTTTGACTACATGCTTAAGTTATCATTTTCTTTTGTGAATAAAAATAAAATAAGTTACCAATATCAAAATTCACAAAACAAAAATATTAAAAATAACAAATCTAACTATATGGTCAAAGTACTTACAAATATGTGTTAAAATTCAAAATGAGTCGTAAAAAATAGAGGGAGTACTACATAAGAGCATCTCCAACGGAAATAGCTAAAATCATTAGCTATATAATGATTATCTAAAAATTTGTTGAACTGTAAGATGTTTCACTCCAATGGTATTAGCTCTAATGAATAGCTATATTTTAAAAATAGTATTTCATTATTATACTTGATGATGTGTCACGATATAAGTGGAGATAATGAATTATAGATATTATCTATATATTACAGATGTCCTCCAAATATACATATTATCAAATTTAAAATTTTACACAAATTAAACTTTAGATTCTAAATTTTCAACGTAATTTATATAAAAATTAATTTAAATAAAAGTTTAATTTTATGTTAATTATAGTTACATTTTTTTTATACCAGACATACGTGTCGAAAGTTAAAAAAATAATTTTACATTAAGTATAATTACATTTTTTTAATACCTGACATGTGTGTCAATATCAAAGCCACTATTATTTAATAGGAGAGAGTATAAGATTGATGACTTGATTGCTTCAACCAATTCCTAGTCACTATTTTCATTTTCAATTCCTTGTCACTATTTTCATTTTCAGTAGAAGAGAAGTTGTAATCTCAGAGAATCAATTTGGTTTTATGCCGGGGAGATCGACGACCGAGGCCATTCTTCTCGTCAGACGCCTGATGGAGAAGTTCAGGGAGCGTCGCAAAGACCTTCATATGGTGTTCATTGATCTTCAGAAGGCCTATGACAACATCCCCCGTGAAGCTATTTGGAAGAGCCTTGTAGAGAGGAGAGTGGCGTCGCCGTACGTTAGGGCGATTCAAGACATGTACTCTCAAGCTAGTTCTTACGTCCAGACCCCAGTGGGTGACTCCCGTTTTTTCCTGTTGAGATAGGGCTTCATCAGGGGTCGGCCCTTAGCCCTTTTCTTTTCACCCTTATCCTTGATGTCTTGTCGCGAGGGATTCAAGATACCGTCCCTTGGTGCATGCTCTTCGCTGATGATATCGTGTTAGTGGCAGAGTCGAGGGGGGAGGTGAACGAGAAGCTGGAACTATGGAAGCGGCTGAAATGAGGATGTTGCGGTGGTCGTGTGGGCGCACGATGTTAGATAGAATCCCGAATGGGGTGTTTAGGAGCGAGCTTGAAGTGGCGCCGCTTTCTGCGAAAGTCAGGGAAGGGAGGTTGAGATGGTTCGGCCACGTCCGACGGAGGCTGGTTGAAGCCCCAGTGAGGAGGGTCGAGAGTCTTTCGGTTGTTGGGGCGAGAAGGAGGGGCAGACCGAGGAGGTCGTGGGAAGAGCAGCTTAGGTTGGATCTGAAGGCCTTAAACCTGAATGAGACCATGACTGCCGACAGGTGCTCTTGGAGGCGTCATATTAGAGTGGTGGATTCTCTTTTAGGGAGCGGGTCTGTGGTGGAGAGCCTCAGACTTGGGTTGTCACGTTTAGATTTATCTTAGTAAATCGGCTTTTTCGTTTTCATTTTTCGCTTTTATTGTCTTCTGTTTGTCGGTTTTGCAGGTACATGCGCTTGGGCTCAGGGGGCCCGACAGGAGTTTATTCTCACAAGCTGGTAGAGCGGAGCGCACCAGGACATGCGAATCATAATTCCTAGCAGGCAGGTAGGTCCAATGTGGAGAACGCCATGGGCGCAGGTATTGCTTTGAACATTTTCGTACCTTTTGGATTCCTATGTATATAGCACCCACCGTATCTGTCATGCACCTAGCCGAGGGTCTCCACGGAAACAGCCTCACTGCCTTAAAAAGCGGGGACATGGTCTGCGTACAACTTACCCTCCCCAGACCCTGCTCTGAGCGGGATATACTGGGTATGTTTGGTTTGGTTTGGTTTAATTTGCACAGGTTTGGTAAAATAATATTTAGGGTTTAGAGGTTTGTAGCGGGTAAAATATGTTATTCATAGTTGTGTTATGTGTATAAAGGTAACCTGGTCTCAATTGCAATAACAGGTATGCACCTATAAATCAACATCTAGAAAAAAAAAAGGTGCATATGAAACATAAGATTTACCTCCGAGGTAAATTCAACTTGAGACTTTTAATAGCTCAACCCGTGCCTCCAAATTTTGTGCCTGTCATTGACAAGAACAGAAGCTTGTAACATAAAACTAGCGTTCTACCCGTGCTACGCACCGACTGATAAATTGTATTAATAAATTAATATAAATATATTATTTTAATTTTTATTTAGAAAAATATATAATTTTATTGGAATGTTAATTAACATAAGTATAAAATTACTTATCCGTGAATTCATACCAATTGAATTAATATTAATATTATGAACCAATCATCAAAACAAATACAACCCCCGTTGAAAAGTTCAAAATTCCTCTTTATTCGCTTACCGCCTGGTTTTTTTATTTTTTTCTAAGTAAAACATGGAATGAGACCATGACTGCCGACAGGTGCTCTTGGAGGCGTCATATCAGAGTGGTGGATTCTCTTTTAGGGAGCGGCTCTGTGGTGGAGAGCCTCAGACTTGGGTTGTCACGTTTAGCTTTATCTTAGTAAATCGGCTTTTTCGTTTTCATTTTTCGCTTTTATTGTCTTCTGTTTGTCGGTTTTGCAGGTACATGCGCTTGGGCTCAGGGGGCCCGACAGGAGTTTATTCTCACAAGCTGGTAGAGCGGAGCGCACCAGGACATGCGAATCATAATTCCTAGCAGGCAGGTAGGTCCAATGTGGAGAACGCCATAGGCGCAGGTATTGCTTTGAACATTTTCGTACCTTTTGGATTCCTATGTATATAGCACCCACCGTATCTATCATGCACCTAGCCGAGGGTCTCCACGGAAACAGCCTCCCTGCCTTAAAAAGCGGGGACATGGTCTGCGTACAACTTACCCTCCCCAGACCCTGCTCTGAGCGGGATATACTGGGTATGTTTGGTTTGGTTTGGTTTAATTTGCACAGGTTTGGTAAAATAATATTTAGGGTTTAGAGGTTTGTAGCGGGTAAAATATGTTATTCATAGTTGTGTTATGTGTATAAAGGTAACCTGGTCTCAATTGCAATAACAGGTATGCACCTATAAATCAACATCTAGAAAAAAAAAAGGTGCATATGAAACATAAGATTTACCTCCGAGGTAAATTCAACTTGAGACTTTTAATAGCTCAACCCGTGCCTCCAAATTTTGTGCCTGTCATTGACAAGAACAGAAGCTTGTAACATAAAACTAGCGTTCTACCCGTGCTACGCACCGACTGATAAATTGTATTAATAAATTAATATAAATATATTATTTTAATTTTTATTTAGAAAAATATATAATTTTATTGGAATGTTAATTAACATAAGTATAAAATTACTTATCCGTGAATTCATACCAATTGAATTAATATTAATATTATGAACCAATCATCAAAACAAATACAACCCCCGTTGAAAAGTTCAAAATTCCTCTTTATTCGCTTACCGCCTAATCTTAATCTATTGCCCTTGTTTTTTTAAAATTTAGCTTTCATTTTATTTCTTTCTTTGTTAGAGAATATTTTTACTTATTAAGTTAACAAATTTTTCACCAATATTCTGAGAATTCGGTATATTTATTAAATATCGAATCCTTAAAATATTTATTATATTAATTTATTGAAAATATTTGTATGATCGTGGTTAATTTTTCGATTACATATTAAAAATTTGTAGAAACTTAATCCTCATGACTCCAATAAATCATTAGACTGTCTATAAAAAAAAGTTGCATATTTCAGCGATATGAGAAAGGATAGCTACTGTGCAAGATATATGAAACGAACGTAGTTATAACAATAAAAACTTTCATCTAATCTAGTTTGCTCTGTGATTGTTCAATATCATTTTTACAAATTATATGTCCTTTTATTAAGGAATTGATTTACTATGAAATTTTTTTATCAACTAACCAAACAAATTCAATATATCGCGCTATTGGAGTAACATATAATTGTTAGATTTTATGGTTATTGCCCTTAGATTATTTGTAAAGACAAATTAAAATGTGCATTTTCAGTTTGGAAGTTTGTATTTTGGTTTTTTTATTTTTTTCTAAGTAAAACATGGAATAATAAATTTTAATTTTCTTTTATTCTTAAAATAAGACATATTAAAATGAGTATCACCTATCTTTTTTTAATTTGACTAACTTGTGAAAATAAGCTAATGTCCATAAAATTGAAATCAAGTATGTAATATATAAACACATAATCATATTATTATATATGTATCCTTGTAATTCAGATTTTGGGTTAAATAACATGAAATTCATTTTCCTTTAACAGTGAGTATATTTTTCCTACATATATAAGAAGAAATAGCTTATATAGACCTGACAAATCGTTTTGTACATTCATGTCATATACTTTAGGGTCTTGAACGAAAATGATATGATATTAAATCGTGTACCTAAAATTTGAACACAAAATGACACTAAATTACATAAATTTTTTCGTGTACACGAAATGAAATAAAATACGGGAATAGAAAAAATATAACAATTATATGAAATATTACTATGTATCCAAGTTATGAAAATATATAATTATATGTCTTAGAACAATATTGATATTACAAAACAAAACTAAGAGTAGCATGCATGGTGTAAAGTCTCCCAAACAAAATGAAACCCTTTTTTTTATTTTTTTTCTTATTTCTTGTTAACAAATATCTCTCTTGGTGTAGAATCTTTCTACCAAGTTATTTAGTTTTCTTAACCATTTTTTATGCTTTGTTGATATAAAAAAATATATAGTCAACCAACCAAGCAAATTCAATATATGCTTTTAGGTTAAAATATAGGAATTGATACTATTATTTTAATTCAAGAATACAAAATTCAAAAAGGCACCCTTTTATTAAAAACAATATATAATTTTAAGTGTATCAACCTTTTTATTTATCATTATTAATAATTTTTATAACAAACACCGTAGGTGCTCTCTCTCTCTCTCTCTCTCTCTCTCTCTCTCTCTCTCTCTCTCCACCTTTCCCAGAAGATGCTAAACTAAAGTTTAGGAGCTCATATCAGTTTTTTAAGTTTTTTTTTAAATTTTCATATTGATTTGTCTTTATTTTTCAATGAAAATATCATTGAGAGTCTACTACCCGTTGCCCGTTGGTATATTTTATCTACCAAAATATTAGATTTTGTACTAACTCCTTGTAATTGATAAGCCCTATTTTCTTTTCCTTGATTTTACTTTGGCTTTCACTAAATATCTCTCTTTATTGAAAGCCTAAAATATCTTGTTTGTGGATTTTGTCTACCTATATATTAGATTTTGTTATATTAGTTCATTGATTTGGATCGTATAGAATCACAGTTCTGGTCGGTTGTTTGAATATGTTATGACAAATCAGATATACATATTCCTCACGTTTATAACAAATTGTTAGATTATCTCGCTGAAAAGACTGTATAATTTAGTGACATAAGCTAGAGATGTACCATAACTGAAGATATGTTCAATGATTGGATAAAGGAAATTAGTGAATAATTTACTATGTGTTTGTTCAATTTTAATTGTTTTTGTAGATGTTGTATGCCCTTTTATTGATGATTCTTGCAGGTTTGATTATTTTTGTGTATGACATATGTCCTTTTATTGCTGAATTAATTATCAATAAATAAATAGTGATTTATAAGAAAAATTTTGCTAAATTGACCAATTTATTATGGAAATATTCACCAACAATATATTCATTGACTCTGTAATTTTTTTTATTATTTGATTTATAATTTATACACCAAATAATGTAAATTACTATTTAAGAGTATATTTAATATTTTGAATAATTCAAATATATTGTCAGGTCAAGTTTTTTTTTTCCCATTAATTATTCTATAGTTAAAAAATTTTGTAATTAAAATGTTAAAAGATGATTGGCTTAAAATTCATTCTAACATTTTAATACTTTACATAACTTAAAATTTGAATGTGTATTTAGAATAGTGTGGTAAATAGTTTTATATTGTTAATAATTTTTAATTTATGATTTTAATTGTACCGTATGATTTTGAATTGAAAGTTTGAGATATCAAAATATCTATTATTAATATAATAGATTCATGTATTAATGTATAAATTTTTAAATTAAATAATTATTGTATTTAGAATAAAATTGTTAAGTAATCACTTAATAACATTGACAACCTAACACTGTAAAAAAAAACATTTATTTATAGGCACACCTAATAATGTAAACAAATCAGTATAATATGATAAGGATTGATGCCTACAATTTAGTAAGTCGCTGAATTATATATTGAAGTTTGCTACTGAATATTATATGATAACCTAAATCGTTTTCTATTTTTTTTGTTAGAAACGTTTTTCTGTTGAATTTATTGGACAATTAAAACACAACACATATAATACATATATAAAATCGAAATAAAAATATAATATATCCAAGTATAGAATGCCATATAATAAAAAGATATAAAGTATTACCTTAACCGAAATTGATATGATTTAGCCATGAGAAGAATTGATGCATACACTTAGTTCATATTTAAATTTAATTTAACCGCGATTAGTAAATTAGAATAAGCATGGTAAATAATAAAAATTTTGTATATGATTGATTGATTTAAAGTTTAGAAGTAAATTCTGATTGCCTCTAAAATAATTTTAATTTTTTGATTGGTAATTTATTCACCAACCAATAATAATACTATTATAGCGTATATTTAATAATTAAAATATATGTAGTGTTCGTTTATATGAATTTATTAACTATTTTATTAACAAATTGTGAACAAATATATTTTTGAACCTTTTAAAAAATTGATTTTTTGAAGATATGAATTTTATCCAAGGCATTTAAAATTTGTTCAAATCCGATTTTGTAGTGTTGGCTTATATGCATTTATTAATTAATTTTATTAAATTATGAATAAATATATTTTTGAGTTTATAAAAAAATCAAAATTTTGAAGGTATGATTTTATCCAAGTTATTTAAAATCTGATTTCAAACCCGATTTTTCAGATTTTTAGTTAAGTTAGATTATAATTATTTAATATCGATTATAATTGCACAACATATATTATAAAAATCATACGATAATATGATTGTGATTGACTTTATATTAAAAGAGTGGTTGATGTGACGCCCCCAAATCCACTACTTGTAGACTTAGGTCACCACTTACCGTCAATACATGCCTTATCCAAAAATACAATACAACGCTTAACAATCATGAAGGTTTTATCTTACAATAGTGGTTCCATCCCACAAGTCCAAGCATCAACAAGTCTCAGGATTATTACAGCATATAACTAGTACACACGATATCAACACACACATTGAAAGATATGCTAATAGTCTTTGATAGCGTCATCGCCTCTGAGATAAGCACACTAATCCAGCTCAGTGCTCTGGTACATTTTCTCTTTTCCCTTGAAACGAGAGGTTTCTCCTTTTTTCGTCTTCACTGAAAAACAATATCAACAATAAGAATGAGCAACTAGGTGCTCAGCAAGTCCACTGACTCGCTCTCTCACTAACAAGGAAGGTGGAAAGAATACAACTCTATTTATGAAAGATACTCATATGCAGGCAAAATGCCATGGAAATAATTACTGATAAACTCAACAACTTATCTCGGAATAAAGAAATTGGAATTTAAAACTTGAGATACCGGTCTTCCGCCTTTCCGATACCCCACAGCGAGATCAACCGCTGTGTCTCAAGTACCGCACACCCGTGATACCCCATAGCACGATCACTACTATGTCGCAGGTACCACTATATCGTTTTGCTAGCAAAAAGGTGGTTGAAAAGTCAACCTGGCATCATTTGTGCCAAAAATGTTAATATTTCTCTTTCGATACCACGAGTTTATTCCTCGTGTTGATCTGAAAGAAAATCCATGGGCCATCTCCCATGTTGACCAGTGAATTATAAGATTATTTCTCTGAATAAAAATTGATTGATTGGGATTCCTATTCGATTCTGGCCGACCGCCAGTCTACACTTTGTACAAGACCGACCTGAACAAAATGCCGTCACAATATTTTCAAAAGAACTAATTTATTTCATTGACACGAACAATATGTCAATTCAAGACAATAAGTAACAAACTTGAACAAGTAAGGCTCGTTGATTAGAATATTTCATGTGAAGTCGTCTTGAAATAATAAGAACGACTCGATTCAGAAGGAAAACTTCCAATTTCGCTAGAATACGTATTTTAGAGAAAATTCTGATGATATACTATTCTTCTATTCACTATTCTGAATAAAATTATTTTGATTCGAACAATAAATCAAATTTGAATATTGAAACAACATTTATCGGATCTGAACAATAGATCCGATTAAAGTCAATAAAATCTAACTACCTCGATATATGAGCGTAGTTATAACTGAATAATATTTAAGGGTCATCTCGAAACAATTAAGATACCCTGGATTTCAATCAAATTACATTCTATGAATTTATCAAGATTTTGGGAAAATCTCTAAAATTTTCTAAATCAATATTATGATAAACAGAAACAGTGGATTTTGCATATCTGCAAACGAAAATTGACTGCTCGTCGCCGCCTTTAATCCTTCAATTTACAGAAATCAAGCTTTAACTCGTCAACAAACTAATATCGCCATTGACAAAGCTTCAATTTCAGCTGTATCACTTCGTGTTCTACCTACAGGAACAAACTCTCTTCAAGAATGCTTCGAATCACTGCTCTGATACCATAAAGAAATTAACAAGGTGATCACAAGCTTGAAGAAGAAGTTTATATCATCCTTAGAACACAACATACAGACCTAAGAGATCTGTTTGTTACATTGCAGAGTATATAAGCTCAAATGAGCTCGAGAAATGTAACTAACTTTCTAACAAAATTATTCAGTAAAATGACAACTATGTCCTTGAGTTGACCCTGAACCTTGACTTGACTATCTTGACTGATTGACTTGCACTGATTGACTTTATTAGTCTGCCCATGTGCACACCCTTCATTTATAGGTGCACACTCATTGTTGTTATTGAGACCAAACTACCCTTAAACATATTTTCACTAACACTTTTCTCATTCTAAAATAATGAGAATGAGAATTGCGGGAACATGTATACAGATCAAAGAAAGAATATGAAATAGATCAACGAAAGAATATTAAACACAAACTATAGTTCTTTCCCATTACTGCTAGCTTGCTCATCATATTGAGTTCATTTGTCAAATATTAATGGGTCAGAGGCAGATCCACGTCAGGGTTAGGGTCCTTGGTTTCACGTGTCCCTGAAATAAAAAATATTATTGTTAATTTTTTTTTAAAGATGTGTTTATCTTGCTTGATGCTTCCATATAAGAATATTAAGTGCCCCACAAATCATAAAATACATTCATTTTTTTTAAACAAATCGTACTTGCATTACTTATAAATTATCACTTTCGAGTACATGATTAATAAATGCAGGAGGAGTGACAAACCACTTTCTATAGCCTGACATAGAATTTATGCAGCATTTGAAAGAAAAAGAACCACACGATTCGCAGACCGATAATCGAACTACTAGCACTTGATCAATGTGCTTTAGTGATTTTGTCCAAGAAATGGCTTCTCGAAGGATAATGGCTTCAACTTCTTGTGGTTGCCAATTACCTTCTATCTGACAACAGCTCACTCCAACCTGATCTTCCCTTCAAACCTGGAGCAAATTCCGAACTGCAGCCAATACACCAAACAAGACAACAAATAGAAAACACAACCAAAACATAAACCCCAAAAATTGGGGATAAATCAACAACCCCAAAAAATTGGGGATAATCAACAACCCAAAAAGATGGGTATGATAAAAGGGACCCAAAAAGGATTAAGCCAAGTGCTCTATCCATAATTTGATGCCCAACCAGTGATGTTAAAGGCAATGGCGCTTCGTACTTCGTTTTTTTATGTACCAAATACCCCCTTCATTTTTTTACAAGATATTTCGACTTTTTGCACATATTTCTAAGTGCTTTGACTACATGCTTAAGTTATCATTTTCTTTTGTGAATAAAAATAAAATAAGTTACCAATATCAAAATTCACAAAACTAAAATATTAAAAATAACAAATCTAACTATATGGTCAAAGTACTTACAAATATGTGTTAAAATTCAAAATGAGTCGTAAAAAATAGAGGGAGTACTACATAAGATCATCTCCAACGGAAATAGCTAAAATCATTAGCTATATAATGATTATCTAAAAATTTGTTGAACTGTAAGATGTTTCCCTCCAATGGTATTAGCTCTAATGAATAGCTATATTTTAAAAATAGTATTTTATTATTATTTTGATGATGTGTCACGATATAAGTGGAGATAATGAATTATAGATATTATCTATATATTATAGATGTCCTCCAAATATATAGGATGTCAAGATGATTATCTAAAAATTTACCTAACAGGAAGCATGGTTGGAGAAGAAAAAATATAAATATTATCTAAAAATTATGCCATGTCATCAATTTTAGCTAATAGGTGTGTAGCATTGGAGATGCTCTAAGACATCACTTCCTCTCATTCTATCTAAAATCAAATATTCCGTCATTTGATTCTAAATCATTTAGCGCGTATATTGAGTTGTCAAAAAAATATAGCTTTTTTTTATAAGCAAGCTGGTCTTTGTACTGCACCCTCATGGGGAAAATCATACAGGAGACCACCTCGAATATCTTCGAGGTTACAAGCAAACCGAAAATAGCAACTGACTTACTAAGCAGCAACCTAAACCAAACTAAACATACTAACAACAGCAGTGACAAACAGAAGCCATAGATGCATACCAGAAACCATACATAAAATATTGTGTAATCAGTCCTCATCTTGAAGTGGATCATCACCTTGCTTTAGGGCTGTTAAACCCAACCTGCTACCAAAGATGCTCTGCATTTCCCTTCTCCTGCTAGATTGTCTTCCTCCGTATTAAATAGTCTATTGATATGCACTACATTGAGAAGTGGTAGCGAATTAAGAGCTTGAGAGATAGGGTGGTTGCCATTTTGATTTCCCGAATCGTCTGTACAAAGTTTGAAGGGCAGAGCTGAGTCTGTAGCAATGATGATAGGCGTTGTGAGTAGTCTATGGTCTAAGATGGCCTCTAAAATGAATAGAAGAGCGTGTTCTTCCGTGGCTAGAGGGGTTGACGCTGAGCTTGGGCCTGAGAAAATGAAGTGAACCTGGGCATTTTCGTCTAAAAGAATTGGGGATAATCAACAACCAAAAAAGATGGGTATGATAAAAGAGACCCAAAAAGGATTAAGCCAAGTGCTCCATCCATAATTTGATGCCCAACCAGTGATGTTAAAGGCAATGGCGCTTCGTACTTCGTTTTTTTATGTACCAAATACCCCCTTCATTTTTTACAAGATGTTTCGACTTTTTGCACATATTTCTAAGTGCTTTGACTACATGCTTAAGTTATCATTTTCTTTTGTGAATAAAAATAAAATAACTTACCAATATCAAAATTCACAAAACAAAAATATTAAAAATAACAAATCTAACTATATGGTCAAAGTACTTACAAATATGTGTTAAAATTCAAAATGAGTCGTAAAAACTAGAGGGAGTACTACATAAGAGCATCTCCAACGAAAATAGCTAAAATCATTAGCTATATAATGATTATCTAAAAATTTGTTGAACTGTAAGATGTTTCACTCTAATGGTATTAGCTCTAATGAATAGCTATATTTTAAAAATAGTATTTTATTATTATACTTGATGATGTGTCACGATATAAGTGGAGATAATGAATTATAGATATTATCTATATATTATAGATGTCCTCCAAATATACATATTATCAAATTTAAAATTTTACACAAATTAAAATTTAGATTCTAAATTTTCAACGTAATTTATATAAAAATTAATTTATATAAAAGTTTAATTTTATATTAATTATAGTTACATTTTTTTTATACCAGACATACGTGTCGAAAGTTAAAAAAATAATTTTACATTAAGTATAATTACATTTTTTTAATACCTGACATGTGTGTCAATATCAAAGCCACTATTATTTAATAGGAGAGAGTATAAGATTGATGACTTGATTGCTTCAACCAATTCCTAGTCACTATTTTCATTTTCAATTTGCACAGGTTTGGTAAAATAATATTTAGGGTTTAGAGGTTTGTAGCGGGTAAAATATGTTATTCATAGTTGTGTTATGTGTATAAAGGTAACCTGGTCTCAATTGCAATAACAGGTATGCACCTATAAATCTAACATCTGGAAAAAAAAGGTGCATATGAAACATAAGATTTACCTCCGAGGTAAATTCAACTTGAGACTTTTAATAGCTCAACCCGTGCCTCCAAATTTTGTGCCTGTCATTGACAAGAACAGAAGCTTGTAACATAAAACTAGCGTTCTACCCGTGCTACGCGCCGACTGATAAATTGTATTAATAAATTAATATAAATATATTATTTTTATTTTTATTTAGAAAAATATATAATTTTATTGAAATGTTAATTAACATAAGTATAAAATTACTTATCCGTGAATTCATACCAATTGAATTAATATTAATATTATGAACCAATCATCAAAACAAATACAACCCCCGTTGAAAAGTTCAAAATTCCTCTTTATTCGCTTACCGCCTAATCTTAATCTATTGCCCTTGTTTTTTTAAAATTTAGCTTTCATTTTATTTCTTTCTTTGTTAGAGAATATTTTTACGTATCAAGTTAACAATTTTTTCACCAATATTCTGAGAATTCGGTATATTTATTAAATATCGAATCCTTAAAATATTTATTATATTAATTTATTGAAATTATTTGTATGATCGTGGTTAATTTTTCGATTACATATTAAAAATTTGTAGAAACTTAATCCTCATGACTCTAAAAAATCATTAGACTGTCTATCAAAAAAAGTTGCATATTTCAGCGATATGAGAAAGGATAGCTACTGTGCAAGATATATGAAACGAACGTAGTTATAACAATAAAAACTTTCATCTAATCTAGTTTGCTCTGTGATTGTTCAATATCATTTTTACAAATTATATGTCCTTTTATTAAGGAATTGATTTACTATGAAATTTTTTTATAAACTAACCAAACAAATTCAATATATCGCGCGATTGGAGTAACATATAATTGTTAGATTTTATGGTTATTGCCCTTAGCTTATTTGTAAAGACAAATTAAAATGTGCATTTTCAGTTTGGAAGTTTGTATTTTGGTTTTTTTATTTTTTTCTAAGTAAAACATGGAATAATAAATTTTAATTTTCTTTTATTCTTAAAATAAGACATATTAAAATGAGTATCACCTATCTTTTTTTAATTTGACTAACTTGTGAAAATAAGCTAATGTCCATAAAATTGAAATCAAGTATGTAATATATAAACACATAATCATATTATTATATATGTATCCTTGTAATTCAGATTTTGGGTTAAATAACATGAAATTCATTTTCCTTTAACAGTGAGTATATTTTTCCTACATATATAAGAAGAAATAGCTTATATAGACCTGACAAATCGTTTTGTACATTCATGTCATATACTTTAAGGTCTTGAACGAAAATGATATGATATTAAATCGTGTACCTAAAATTTGGACACAAAATGACACTAAATTACTTAAATTTTTTCGTGTACACGAAATGAAATAAAATACGGGAATAGAAAAAATATAACAATTATATGAAATATTACTATGTATCTAAGTTATGAAAATATATAATTATATGTCTTAGAACAATATTGATATTACAAAACAAAACTAAGAGTAGCATGCATGGTGTAAAGTCTCCCAAACAAAATGAAACCCTTTTTTTTACTTTTTTTTCTTATTTCTTGTTAACAAATATCTCTCTTTGTGTAGAATCTACCAAGTTATTTAGTTTTCTTAACCATTTTTTATGCTTTGTTGATATAAAAAAATATATAGTCAACCAACCAATCAAATTCAATATATGCTCTTAGGTTAAAATATACGAATTGATACTATTATTTTAATTCAAGAATACAAAATTCAAAAAGGCACCCTTTTATTAAAAACAATATATAATTTTAAGTATATCAACCTTTTTATTTATCATTATTAATAATTTTTATAACAAAAACCGTAGTTGCTCTCTCTCTTTCTCTCTCTCCACCTTTCCTAGAAGATGCTAAACTAAAGTTTAGGAGCTCATATCAGTTTTTTAAGTTTTTTTTAAAATTTTCATATTGATTTGTCTTTATTTTTCAATGAAAATATTATTGAGAGTCAACTACCCGTTGCCCGTTGGTATATTTTATCTACCAAAATATTAGATTTTGTACTAACTCCTTGTAATTGATTAGCCCTATTTTCTTTTCCTTGATTTTACTTTGGCTTTCACTAAATATCTCTCTTTATTGAAAGCCTAAAATATCTTGTTTGTGGATTTTGTCTACCTATATATTAGATTTTGTTATATTAGTTCATTGATTTGGATCGTATAGAATCACAGTTCTGGTCGGTTGTTTGAATATGTTATGACAAATCAGATTTACATATTCCTCACGTTTATAACAAATTGTTAGATTATCTCGCTGAAAAGACTGTATAATTTAGTGACATAAGCTAGAGATGTACCATAACTGAAGATATGTTCAATGATTGGATAAAGGAAATTAGTGAATAATTTACTATGTGTTTGTTCAATTTTAATTGTTTTTGTAGATGTTGTATGCCCTTTTATTGATGATTCTTGCAGGTTTGATTATTTTTGTGTATGACATATGTCCTTTTATTGATGAATTAATTATCAATAAATAAATAGTGATTTATAAGAAAAATTTTGCTAAATTGACCAATTTTGTAATTAAAATGTTAAAAGATGATTGGCTTAAAATTCATTCTAACATTTTAATACTTTACATAACTTAAAATTTGAATGTGTATTTAGAATAGTGTGGTAAATAGTTTTATATTGTTAATAATTTTTAATTTATGATTTTAATTGTACCTTATGATTTTGAATTGAAAGTTTGAGATATCAAAATATCTATTATTAATATAATAGATTCATGTATTAATGTATAAATTTTTAAATTAAATAATTATTGTATTTAGAATAAAATTGTTAAGTAATCACTTAATAACATTGACAACCTAACACTGTAAAAAAAACATTTATTTATAGGCACACCTAATAATGTAAACAAATCAGTATAATATGATAAGGATTGATGCCTACAATTTAGTAAGTCGCTGAATTATATATTGAAGTTTGCTACTGAATATTATATGATAACCTAAATCGTTTTCTATTTTTTTTGTTAGAAACGTTTTTCTGTTGAATTTATTGGACAATTAAAACACAACACATATAAGACATATATACAATCGAAATAAAAAGATAATATATCCAAGTATAGAATTCCATATAATAAAAGATATAAAGTATTACCTTAACCGAAATTGATATGATTTAGCCATGAGAAGAATTGATGCATACACTTAGTTCATATTTAAATTTAATTTAACCGCGATTAGTAAATTAGAATAAGCATGGTAAATAATAAAAATTTTGTATTTGATTGATTGATTTAAAGTTTAGAAGTAAATTCTGATTGCCTCTAAAATAATTTTAATTTTTTGATTGGTAATTTATTCACCAACCAATAATAATACTATTATAGCGTATATTTAATAATTAAAATATATGTAGTGTTCGTTTATATGAATTTATTAACTATTTTATTAACAAATTGTGAATAAATATATTTTTGAACCTTTTAAAAAATTGATTTTTTGAAGATATGAATTTTATCCAAGGCATTTAAAATTTGTTCAAATCCGATTTTGTAGTGTTGGCTTATATGCATTTATTAATTAATTTTATTAAATTATGAATAAATATATTTTTGAGTTTATAAAAAAATCAAAATTTTGAAGGTATGATTTTATCCATGTTATTTAAAATCTGATTTCAAATCCGATTTTTTCAGATTTTTAGTTAAGTTAGATTATAATTATTTAATATCGATTATAATTGCACAACATATATTATAAAAATCATACGATAATATGATTGTGATTAACTTTATATTGAAAGAGTGGTTGATGTGACATCCCCAAATCCACTACTTGTAGACTTAGGTCGCCACTTACCGTCAATACATGCCTTATCCAAAAATACAATACAACGCTTAACAATCATGAAGGTTTTATCTTACAATAGTGGTTTCATCCCACAAGTCCAAGCATCAACAAGTCTCAGGATTATTACAGCATATAACTAGTACACACGATATCAACACACACATTGAAAGATATGTTAATAGTCTTTGATAGCGTCATCGCCTCTGAGATAAGCACACTAATCCAGCTCAGTGCTCTGGTACATTTTCTCTTTTCCCTTGAAACGAGAGGTTTCTCCTTTTTTCGTCTTCACTGAAAAACAATATCAACAACAAGAATGAGCAACTAGGTGCTCAGCAAGTCCACTGACTCGCTCTCTCACTAACAAGGAAGGTGGAAAGAATACAACTTTATTTATGAAAGATACTCATATGCAGGCAAAATGCCATGGAAATAATTACTGATAAACTCAACAACTTATCTCTGAATAAAGAAATTAGAATTTAAAACTTGAGATACCGGTCTTCCGCCTTTACGATACCCCACAGCGAGATCAACCGCTGTGTCTCAAGTACCGCACACCCGTGATAGCCCATAGCACGATCACTACTATGTCGTAGGTACCACTATATCGTTTTGCTAGCAAAAAGGTGGTTGAAAAGTCAACCTGGAATCATTTGTACCAAAAATGTTAATATTTCTCTTTCGATACCACGAGTTTATTCCTCGTGTTAATCTGAAAGAAAATCCATGGGCCATCTCCCATGTTGACCAGTGAATTATAAGATTATTTCTCCGAATAAAAATTGATTGATTGGGATTCCTATTCGATTCTGGCCGACCGCCAGTCTGCACTTTGTACAAGACCGACCTGAACAAAAGGCCGTCACAATATTTTCAAAAGAACTAATTTATTTCGTTTACACGAACAATATGTCAATTCAAGACAATAAGTAACAACCTTGAACAAGTAAGGTTCGTTGATTAGAATATTTCACGTGAAGTCGTCTTGAAATAATAAGAACGACTCGATTCAGAAGGAAAACTTCCAATTTCGCTGGAATACGTATTTTAGAGAAAATTCTGATGATATACTATTATTCTATTCACTATTCTGAATAAAACTATTTTGATTCGAACAATAATTCAAATTTGAATATTGAAACAACATTTATCGGATCTGAACAATAGATCCTTTTAAAGTCAATAAAATCTAACTACCTCGATATATGAGCGTAGTTATAACTGAATAATATTTAAGGGTCATCTCGAAACAATTAAGATACCCTGGATTTCAATCAAATTACGTTATATGAATTTATCAAGATTTTGGGAAAATCTCTAAAATTTTCTAAATCAATATTATGATAAACAGGATATTTAATAACGAACTGGCAATTCAAAACATAATTTTAACAGAATAATATCCAAACATTTCTCGAAATATTTCAGAAGGAGTGAGGGTCAGAAGGTACTTGCCTCGATCTCGAAGTGCAAATAAATGTAGATAAAATTTGTACTCTACCCGTGAACTTGGCTTCGGTCTACGGCTCGGGAATTATTCTCTAAAAATGGCAACCAGAAATATGTGAGCGCTTCGTCAAAATAAAATATTTCTCAACCAATAATATAATATTTAAATATAATAATAAAACATCTCTCGAAAATCTCTACGATAATTAACGGAAAATAATTCCCTGATAAATAAATCTCTCTTCGAACTCAGGAATTAAATCTCGAAAATAAATCCATATTTTTAATATCTGAAAATCTCAATTCTTTCTCAAAATGAAAAATTCAACAATCCATTTTTATTCAATTTAAATCCATAATTATTATTATTAATCTAATTAATTTTCCCTTCCATTTTTAATCTCGTAATTAATTAAATATTATTTTAATCTCTAAAATAATCTGAAAATATTAATTATCTGATTTCTAAAATTAAAATCATATTTATTATATATTCATAATTATTCCTCTTTTTATCGACCATTTAATAAATCTCAAATTTCGATCAGATAATCACAAAATATTTCTATTTAATTACTCAATTAATAAATTTCTAAATTACGTTTAAAAACTCTAAATAATTCTATTTAATTAATTAAACTCTTTTATTTCCCACAATTTTTAAAATAATAAACAAATTTTATAACTCCTTTTTATTTCTCAAAATTTTAAAAAATAATAAACAAATAATTTGAAAACATTCACCCCTTTTATTTATTTATTTAACTCATTATTTAATAAACACATTTATATATAAATATTATTTTTATCAATATTTTATTCTTCCCCGTTTAACAGTTTTATTGGAAAAAAAATCACGACGGTTAGTGGGGCCCATGCGCCACCACCGCCGTCCGGAAGAACCCTTCCCCTGCGTCTCTCTCTCTCTCTCTCTCTCTCTCTCTCTCTCTCTCTCTCTCTCTTCTTCTCTCGATCTCATCTCCCTCGCCTGTCTCACTCTCTCTGTCGCCTCCTCCACCCTCATCTCTCCCTCGCGTCTCTCTTATATCTCCGACAACACCACAACACACCACCATCATCAACAAACTCCTCTTTCCACTCGTGTCTATCTCTTTCTCGTTCAAACAATCTCTCCTAATCTCTCTCCTTCACGCCCCTCTCCCGTCTCCCTCTCTCTCTACCCGTATCTCTCCCTCTCTGCTTCGCATAACAACCACAACAAATTAACAATAATCTCTCTATCCCTCTATTCTCAATACCCAGTAATTACCCCCTCCCCCCTGCTCGGTTCAACACCCACACAAACAAACACAACCGATTGCAAGGAAGAAAGAGGAAAAGAAAAATAAAATAAAAATAAAAATGAAATCAAAGCAAAGTAAAATATACACTACCTGTTCAGTTTTTTCTTTGGTTTACAGGGAGAAAAATTAGTATCTTGTGTGGTTATACTTCGGTTTTTGCGTATTTGTTTTTTGTAGTGTTTCTGTTTGGATTTATTTGATTTAAAAGGAATAAAATGTGTGGGGGAGACAAAATGAAGTGCCATGAAAAAAAAAATGTTTAGTGAAAGTTAAAGATAAAAATAAAAAAATAAAAAGGAGCTGCAGAATATCAGGAGTAAAATCCGAAAAAGTAATGGTGTGTCCCGCAAAATGATTATGTCGTCTCCTCCTCGTGCTGGCCGATTAAAACGAGATTCTAATTCCGTTTTCTAAGATAAATTCGATCCCAAAAATTAAAATCCTATTTTCCTAATTTTAATAAATACAAATAAATATAATTAAACAGATATAATATAATATTACTTACATACGAATATATAAAATCTTAAAAATTCACAAAAAATGCGCTAATTAAAATATACTAGTGCATCGCTCTTAAATAAAATTTTAAATATCGAGTAGGAAAATTAATTCAAAAATTCGCGGTTATTACAGTCTTCCCCCCTTATAGGATTCCGTCCTCGGAATCAAAATTATGCACTAAACAATTCAGGATATTTATTTCGCATTTCGTTTTCTAATTCCCACGTGGCTTCCTCAACTTGGTGGTTTCTCCAAAGTACTTTCACCAAATTTACTTTCTTAGTTCTTAACTCTTGCACTTAGTGATCTAGGGTTTCTACTGGCGGTTCTTCTTAGGTCAAATCAGGAAGTATTTCCACTGGTTCGTAGGTTATAACATGTCTCAAATCAGAATGGTATTCTTTTAACGCAGAAACATGAAACACATCGTGGATATGCTGAAGGTCTGGAGGTAGGGCCAACTGATAAGCTAGTGGTCCTATCTTCTTGAGAATCTCAAAAGGTCCTATATATCTGGGCTCAATTTGCCTTTCTTTCTGAATCTCATAACTCCCTTCCAAGGTGAAACTTTCAACATCACTTTAACTCCTACTTTAAATGCTTTGTCTTTTCTCTTTTGATTTGCATACTTCTTCGGTCGATCCTGGGCTGCAACTAACCTTTTTCGAATAACTTCGGTTGCTTGCTTAGTTTGTTGTAGTAGTTCTGGTCCTAGTATTTTTCTTTCTCCTACTTCATCCCAGTATAGAGGTGATCTACACTTCCTTCCGTACAATGCTTCATATGGTGCCATACATATGCTGGAGTGGTAACTATTGTTGTAAGCAGACTCAACTAGGGGCAAATGCTCATCCCAACTTCCTTTGAAGTCAAGTGCACAAGCTCTTAACATATCTTCAACTGTTTGAATTGTCCTTTCACTTTGTCTATCGGTCTGTGGATGATATGCAGTGCTCAAATTTAACTTCGTGCCAAGACATTTCTGAAAACTCTTCCAAAATCGAGAAGTAAAACGGGCATCTCTGTCAGATACAATTGAAACAGGCACTCCGTGACGAACCACAATTTCCTTTAGGTATATGTTCACCAATCTTTCAACTGAGTACTTATCACTAATTGGTAGGAAATGCGCAGACTTAGTGAGTCGGTCGACAATAACCCAAATCGCATCGTGGCTAGCTCTAGTTCGGGGCAATCCTACAACAAAATCCATGGAAATATGCTCCCATTTCCACTCGGGTATCCCTAAAGGTTGTAAAAATCCACTAGGTCGTTGATGTTCGGCTTTCACTTTCTTACAGGTCAAACACTTGCTTACCCATTCTGCAATCTCTCTCTTCATGTTAGGCCACCAATAGCTTTGCTTGATATCCTGATACATTTTTGTGCTCCCTGGGTGAATGGAATATCTCGAGTTATGCGCTTCGCTCATAATTTCATCCTTCAACTCTGTAACATTAGGAATCCATATTCTCGATGCAAATCGCTTTATTCCCTTATCATCCTTTGAACTCAGAAATTCTTCTCCGGTCAACTCTGATCTTCTCTCTTCCATTACTTGCTCCTAACAACGGCGAATCTTCTCGAGTAACTCTGGTTGAAACTTAATGCTGTAAACTCTTTCATTGTTTTGGACTGGGACCCTAATCTCTATTTCCATTTTCTCAAATTCTCTGACTAATTCTTCTGAGGTTGTCAACAGGTTAAGTCTTTCCTTTCTACTTAAAGCATCAGCTACAACATTAGCCTTTCCTGGGTGGTAATTTATCGAACAATCATAGCCTTTGATCAGTTCTTACCATCTTCTCTGTCTCATATTTAATTCCTTCTGCGTGAATATATACTTTAAGCTCTTGTGATCCGTGTAAATCTCACATTTCTCTCCATAAAGGTAATGTCTCCAAATCTTGAGGGCAAAAACAATAGCAGCAAGTTCTAAATCGTGAGTAGGGTAACGGGACTCATATTCCTTCAGTTGTCGAGAGGTGTAAGCTATTACTTTACCGTGTTGCATCAGAACACATCCTAAACCTTTGTGAGAGGCATCGCTGAAAATCACGAAATCGCCTTTCTCATCAGGTAAGGTCAACACTGGGGCATTAGTCAATCTCTTCTTCAATTCTTGAAAGTTGTCTTCGCATTTTGGGGTCCATTCAAACTTTTCACTCTTTCTGGTAAGTCGAGTCAGTGGCGTAGCTATCTTTAAGAAATCTTTCACAAATCTACGATAGTATCCGGCCAATCCAAGAAAACTTCTAACCTCTTTTGGAGTCTTGGGTCTCTCCCAATTTTCTACGGCTTCTATCTTTGCGGGGTCTACAGAAATCCCTTCGCCGCTCATAATGTGTCCTAAAAATTGAACTTCTTTCAGTCAAAATTTGCACTTCGAAAATTTTACATATAACTTTTCCTTTCTCAATGCTTTCAAAACTAAACGGAGGTGTTCAGCATGTTCCTCAGGAGACTTCAAATATATTAAGATGTCATCAATAAATACAATCACGAATTTATCCAAGTACTTCTTGAACACACGATTCATTAAATCCATAAACGCAGCTGGCGCACTCGTCAATCCAAAAGACATGACTAGGAACTCGTAATGTCCATATCGGATCCTAAAGGCAGTCTTAGGAATATCCTCAGACTTGATCTTTAATTGATGATAGCCGAATCTCAAATCAATCTTCGAAAAATATATAGCTCCCTTAAGTTGGTCAGACAAATCGTCGATCCGAGGTAGAGGGTACCTATTCTTGATGGTCATCTTGTTCAGTTTATGGTAATCAATGCATAATCGCATAGTTCCGTCCTTCTTCTTCACGAACAATAATGGGGCTCCCCACGGGGATACACTTGGTCGGATTACACCTTTGTCAAGTAACTCTTGTAGTTGTGTTGCTAATTCATTCATTTCCACTGGTGCCATTCTGTACGGCGCCTTTGAGATTGGTGCGGTTCCTGGTTCTAAATCAATCGTGAAAATATATTCTTCATTTCTCTCAACCCATCTCTCATTTCTCATTTCTTTAGAATTAGTAATCCTTTTGGTCTCAACAATATCTTATTACCAATAAGTCTTGATAGTGATGATATGGTTTGAGTTTCTCAATTGTAAAATGCATTTTTCCTCATAGGGTCTTCTCATTTTAACAAAAATTAAGGGGTTTTGCTTCTACTTTATGACCCAAATATCCTCACTTTTATTTTTAACCGAGGTGTGGTTCCTTAAAGAAATATTGTAGGTATATAGAGGTAAAACAATTGTCGTACTCGTGGTAAGAAAATTTTACAAAATACGATAAGCCACGCCTTAAGGGTTTGAAGTATCACAACTAATTATGTAGTGATATAAAACAGGTGTTAGGACAAGTATGCAACATAAATCATGGTGAATTCTTTAACGCTTCAATAAAGATATCTCTAATATTTATCGTCTCCCTTCACTTCCAAATGATATAATCTTGCATTCACGATTCCTTGGCAAAGACATAATTCATGTAGTAATCTACGAAATAGATATATAGTAACAATTATAATAATACCAGTCCTTTTATTAGGTTTAAGGAAGGTCGATCTAAACTAAATCGAGGGATTTTCCACGAACTCCATTGAGAGAGATGCTCACAATCATGTCAATTATCTCAAACATTAATCTTAAAACTTTCAAAGGTTAAGTCATCGCTTAACTACTATACTCAGAAGGAAAGATAGGGGGAAACACTCATAAATTTTCTCTTCATAAATGAAAAACGATTGCTCTTTCATCAACAAGTAATATATCATCAATGTATACTCAGCATCGATTGTTTCTTACTTTTTAAACGATTGAGCTCAATAATTGCTTCGTATACAAACCAAATTCTTAGAACCTTAATATATATCCATGAAACACCACGTAGGATTTCGAAGATCAGACTAGCGAATTAGCGCAATGGTCTATTCCTATTTAGAAATCGACTCTCCAACTTAAGTTGTTGAAATTTCCATTTCTGGAAGAGAAGTTTCATCATTTTCAAATTTCCGCATACCACCTTTAGAATTCTTAGGCCCCAATCATTTAGGATCCATAAGAACATTGAATAGAGATAACTCATAAGAAATAAATGCTAAACAACACATATGCTCAATTCTTGATGGTGAGACTCTTTTATGAAAGGATTAACTGAGAGATCATTATGATCATTTAACATTTGCTTTGTTGCATGTATCATTAGGACAACCGTCATAGTACACAAGGTGGCCAGCCTTTGATACTCTAATTAACAAACAACAATACAAATGGTGGCGTCCCACCAGACTTCTATCACAGAGACAGATAGTCTTCCCCTGTATAAGTAAGGTTGTTCATCTCAGTATCACGAAGGGTGTTAAATATAGGAAGGGATATGAAAGAGTTTTGTATTTATGGAAGTACATGATGCTTTGTAAATGAATCTCTGAATAATATAGGTCCTTCCAAACAGGATAGATATTGCCTAAGTAAATTCGAATGATAAAAATCATCGATAATCATTGTTAAGAAAGTTATTTAAGGAATGATTTCCCAGCACAAAATAAGCTCTTAGGAACAGCTATTGATTCTCGAATAAAAAACGACACTCGTAGACTCTGGTAGCTCGTGAGGGAAGAAAATCTCTAAGAGTGGATGTACTAAAAACACAATATCATAGAGAACTATTTCAACCTCTCTTTAAGTCCATCTCTGGTGCATATACCTTGTGTTGGTCCAACTCTGACTGGTAAAGATATTGACAACATTTATAAAATGTGGAAACTCTTTAAGGTATTATCCGATCTCAGTTACAATGGGAAATTAGGCATCCTATCTTAAATTAATTTGGAACTAGGGGTCCACACGAATAAAGTGTAAGAAGTCTATCTTGAGTAGAACAAAAGTCAGTAGATCCGGAGGTAGACATCTACAAAAATACGGAAATCTTGGTTACAACCAGGTTCTAATCGATTAGATATGCCTATTTATATATAAGGGTGTAAAGCACTTAGTGCTAAATTCTCAACATCGTATTATACCTCTAAACTCTCACGTCGCGTTATAATTCTAGGTTAGTACGATTCCTAAAAATATAACTAAAGCTCTGATACCAAGCTGTGACGCCCCCAAATCCACTACTTGTAGACTTAGGTCGCCACTTATCGTCAATACATGCCTTATCCAAAAATACAATACAACACTTAACAATCATGAAGGTTTTATCTTACAATAGTGGTTCCATCCCACAAGTCCAAGCATCAACAAGTCTCAGGATTATTACAGCATATAACTAGTACACACGATATCAACACACACATTGAAAGATATGCTAATAGTCTTTGATAGCGTCATCGCCTCTGAGATAAGCACACTAATCCAGCTCAGTGCTATGGTACATTTTCTCTTTTCCCTTGAAACGAGAGGTTTCTCCTTTTTTCGTCTTCACTGAAAAACAATATCAACAACAAGAATGAGAAACTAGGTGCTCAGCAAGTCCATTGACTCACTCTCTCACTAACAAGGAAGGTCGAAAGAATACAACTCTATTTATGAAAGATACTCATATGCAGGCAAAATGCCATGGAAATAATTACTGATAAACTCAACAACTTATCTCTGAATAAAGAAATTGGAATTTAAAACTTGAGATACCGGTCTTCTGCCTTTACGATACCCCACAAAGAGATCAACCATTGTGTCTCAAGTACCGCACACCCGTGATACCCCATAACACGATCACTACTATGTCGCAGGTACCACTATATCGTTTTGCTAGCAAAAAGGTGGTTGAAAAGTCAACCTGGCATCATTTGTGCCAAAAATGTTAATATTTCTCTTTCGATACCACGAGTTTATTCCTCGTGTTGATCTGAAAGAAAATCCATGGGCTATCTCCCATGTTGACCAGTGAATTATAAGATTATTTCTCCGAATAAAAATTGATTGATTGGGATTCCTATTTGATTCTGGCCGACCGCCAGTCTACACTTTGTACAAGACCGACCTGAACAAAAGGCCGTCACAATATTTTCAAAAGAACTAATTTATTTTGTTGACACGAACAATATGTCAATTCAAGACAATAAGTAACAACCTTGAACAAGTAAGGTTCGTTGATTAGAATATTTCATGTGAAGTCGTCTTGAAATAATAATAACGACTCGATTCAGAAGGAAAACTTCCAATTTCGCTAGAATACGTATTTTAGAGAAAATTCTGATGATATACTATTCTTCTATTCACTATTCTGAATAAAACTATTTTGATTCGAACAATAAATCAAATTTGAATATTGAAACAACATTTATCGGATCTGAACAATAGATCCGATTAAAGTCAATAAAATCTAACTACCTCGATATATGAGCGTAGTTATAACTGAGTAATATTTAAAGGTCATCTCGAAACAATTAAGATACCCTGGATTTCAATCAAATTACGTTCTATGAATTTATCAAGATTTTGGGAAAATCTCTAAAATTTTCTAAATCAATATTATGATAAACAGGATATTTAATAACGAACTGGCAATTTAAAACATAATTTTAACATAATAATATCCAAACATTTCTCGAAATATTTCAGAAGGAGTGAGGGTCAGAAGGTACTTGCCTCGATCTCGAAGTGCAAATAAATGTAGATAAAATTTGTACTCTACCCGTGAACTTGGCTTCGGTCTACGGCTCGGGAATTATTCTCTAAAAATGGCAACTAGAAATATGTGAGCGCTTCGTCAAAATAAAATATTTCTCAACCGATAATATAATATTTAAATATAATAATAAAACATCTCTCGAAAATCTCTACGATAATTAATGGAAAATAATTCCCGGATAAATAAATCTCTCTTCGAACTCAGGAATTAAATCTCGAAAATAAATCCCTATTTTTAATATCTGGAAATCTCAATTCTTTCTCAAAATGAAAAATTCAACAATCCATTTTTATTCAATTTAAATCCATAATTATTATTATTAATCTAACTAATTTTCCCTTCCATTTTTAATCTCGTAATTAATTAAATATTATTTTAATCTCTAAAATAATCTGAAAATATTAATTATCAGATTTCTAAAATTAAAATCATATTTATTATATATTCATAATTATTCCTCTTTTTATCGACCATTTAATAAATCTCAAATTTCGATTAGGTAATCACAAAATATTTCTATTTAATTACTCAATTAATAAATTTCTAAATTACGTTTAAAAACTCTAAATAATTCTATTTAATTAATTAAACTCTTTTATTTTCCACAATTTTTAAAATAATAAACAAATTTTATAACTCCTTTTTATTTCTCAAAATTTTAAAAAATAATAAACAAATAATTTTAAAACATTCACCCCTTTTATTTATTTATTTAACTCGTTATTTAATAAACATATATATATATATATATATATATATATATAATTTTTATCAATATTTTATTCTTCCCCGTTTAACAGTTTTACTGGAAAAAAATCACGACGGCGCGTGGGGCCCACGCGCCACCACCGCCGTCCGGAAGAACCCTTCCCCTGCGTCTCTCTCTCTCTCTCTCTCTCTCTCTCTCTCTCTCTCTCTCTCTCTCTCTCTCTCTCTCTTCTTCTCTCGATCTCATCTCCCTCGCCGGTCTCACTCTCTCTGTCGCCTCCTCCACCCTCATCTCTCCCTCGCGTCTCTCTTATATCTCCGACAACACCACAACACACCACCATCTTCAACAAACTCCTCTCTCCACTCGTGTCTATCTCTTTCTCGTTCAAACAATCTCTCCCAATCTCTCTTCTTCACGCCCCTCTCCCGTCTCCCTCTCTCTCTACCCGTCTCTCTCCCTCTCTACTTCGCATAACAACAACCACAGCAAATTAACAATAATCTCTCTATCCCTCTGTTCTCAATACCCAGTAATTACCCCTTCCCCCCTGCTCGGTTCAACACCCACACAATCAAACACAACCGATTGCAAGGAAGAAAGAGGAAAAGAAAAAAAAATGAAATCAAAGCAAAGTAAAATATACACTACCTGTTCAGTTTTTTCTTTGGTTTACAGGGAGAAAAATTAGTATCTTGTGTGGTTATACTTCGGTTTTTGCGTATCTGTTTTTGGTAGGGTTTCTGTTTGGATTTATTTGATTTAAAAGGAATAAAATGTGTGGGGGAGACAAAATGAAGTGCCATGAAAAAAAAATGTTTAGTGAAAGTTAAAGATAAAAATAAAAAAATAAAAAGGGGCTGCAGAATATCAGGAGTAAAAACCGAAAAAGTAATGGTGTGTCCCGAAAAATGATTATGTCGTCTCCTCCTCGTGCTGGCCGATTAAAACGAGATTCTAATTCCGTTTTCTAAGATAAATTCGATCCCAAAAATTAAAATCCTGTTTTCCTAATTTTAATAAATACAAATAAATATAATTAAATAGATATAATATAATATTACTTACATACGAATATATAAAATCTTAAAAATTCACAAAAAATGCGCTAATTAAAATATACTAGTGCATCGCTCTTAAATAAAATTTTAAATATCGAGTAGGAAAATTAATTCGAAAATTCGCGGTTATTACAGTTGATTAATGAATGATTAATTATGAAATTTAATTTAAAATATATAATAGTATATCATGATTGATTTCAAATTAAAATTGCGATTTTCTAGTAAATATTTTTTGATTTATAAAATATGTATTTATGGATATGTTTAATAAAATCAATATTGTATTCAAATTCGTTTATATGAATTTATTAATTATTTTATTAATAAATTATGAATAAATATATTTTTGAACCTTTCAAGAAATTGAGTTTTTGAAAATATGGATTTTACCCAAGCTATTTAAAATTTGTTCAAATCCGATTTTGTAGTGTTGGCTAATATATATTTATTAATTAATTTTGTTAACAAATTAAGAATAAATATATTTTTGAGCTTATAAAAAAAATCAAAATTTTAAAGGTATGGATTTTATCCAAGTTATTTAAAATCTGATTTCAAATCCGATTTTTTCAGATTTTTAGTTAAGTTAAATTATAATTATTTAATATCGATTATAATTGTACAATATATATTATAAAAATCAATTTATAATGTATGATAATATGATTGTGACTGACTTTATATTAAAAGAGTGGTTGGTTAATAAATGATTAATTATGAAATTTAATTTAAAATATATAGTGGTATATCTTGATTGATTTCAAATTAAAATTATTATTTTTTTATTAAATATTTTTTGATTTAAAAAATAGGTATTTATGGATATGTTTAAAAAATCATTATTGTATTTAAATTAGGAGTATTAACTAACATGGTTAAAGAAGTAGGGTGAGATTGTAAATAAGGAAATGTCTAAATTTTAGGAATTAGCTCTGATTGGTCCTAAAATAATTCCTCGATTCTTATTGGTTAGCTGACGTGTGGTAGACTCAGGTATTATAATAAAGGATATGTAAAAGAAAAATTGCAATTGAACCAATGTAATATTTGAAAACCTACTAGGGCACTAGCCCATAATTCGTTGAGTAAATTGCATTTCGATGGCTTGTAATATAAGATTTCATAGTGTCAAGTGCTAAACGTATCTAAAAATTTGATTCCATGACAGGATTTAGTGCAACCAACTATGTGATGTCATAAAATCTAATTATAGGGGTGATCATAACCGTACCAAATCGTAAAAACTGCCCGCACCGCACATCGCGCGGTTTTTATTTTTTGTGCCGCGGTTGCGATTTCAAATTTTGACAAACCACGTGGTGCGGTGCGGGTTACGATTTTAATTTTCTGAAATGCGATTCAAATCGCAGCGCACACAATATTTAATATATAATATATATACATATATTAATTATATATAGGGTCCAGGTCCCTGACAATTGATTGTCAGGGATGATCAGTTTCCTGACCGTTGGATCAAAGATTCAACGACCAAGATTTTAAAAAAAAAAAAAAAATCGTTCATTCCGCGTAAATTTTTTGCGGAACATTATTTATCCACGTAAATTTTTCGCGGAACGTATTTTCGATCCGTGGAAAATTTCTGCGGAACACTATTCTCGTAATTACAGTCAAATGTAGAAAACAAAACAGACAAGTTATTTGTTTCAGGACTTTGCTTTGCTAATTTGAGTGCTTCACCGCCAATTTGAGTGCTAACATAAAACCCAATTCAACAATCTCTATTGCTTATCACCTTCTTTTTGGTCCACATGACGATATAATTCTCACCTTTCAATCCAACTGCCCCACTGCTTTTGCACTTCTGCACCATCCCCTACCACCGTTCGCCTCCACCACTGCACCTCCCCGCTTCTCCTCCCCCTTCACCACCAACCCACCAATTCCGCCGCCCACTTCCGCCTCCACCCTTTGCCACATGACGATATGATTCTCACCTTTCAATCCAACTGCCCCACTGCTTTTACACTTCTGCACCATCCCCTACCACCATTCGCCTCCACCACTGCACCTCCCCGCTTCTCCTCCCCCTTCACCACCAACCCACCAATTCCGCCGCCCACTTCCGCCTCCACCCTTCTCTTGCATCTCTCTCCTCCACACGCAATCACCGCCGTTCTCCTCCCCACCTCCTCCTTTTTCTTCTCTCTTCATCACCAACCCACCTTCATCCTCCACCCACACCCACACCTCCTACTTCAACTTCACCAACATCTCCAACCAACAACTCCGCAACTCCTTCAACTCCACCGCCACACTTTTCCACCGTGCACAGACACACCTCCACCTAAACAATCCCGTTTGCCTCCTCCTCCATTCGCCTATTCACCACAACACAACCTCCGCCTGCACCCATCTTCTTCACTCACCTCCACGCCCCACGCCTTCTGCCCTCCTCCTAACAGAGAGACTGTGTGTATATAAAGCTATGTTTGACTGTAATAATAAGAATAGCGTTCCGCGGAAATTTTCCGCAGATCGAGAATAGAATTCCGCGGAAAAATTTTCGCGGATGAATAATGTTCCACAGAAAATTTGTGCGAAATGGATGAATTTTTTTTTTAATCCTGGTCGTTGGATTGTTGATCCGACGACTTAGAAGCAAATTGTTAGATAAGCGGTCCCTGACAATGTCAGGGACCAGGACCATTATATATATAAATATATATATATATATATATATATATATATATATATATATATATATATATATATGAGGAGGAGGTTCAAAAGAGAACCTCCTTAGTAAGAGAACAAGAGAACCATCATCATTACCATTAATTTGTTTCTAACCCTATGGCTTAGATTTTCTACAATTCAATCAATATATTGTTTAGTTTATAGTGTGAGGGTAGTATTTGGTATAAGAAATATACAATTAAAACATACGTATAGCATTTAATATATTACCATGTTTGTCAACATTCAATGGATCATAAACTCTATAATTTCCATTTATCAGTTTTGAATTAAATCTCAATTATCAAATTAAATCTTATAATGAGATAAACTAAAATCATGGATTATATTTGGCAACATAATAAATCAGTACTTTAACATTATTAGGTACAGATCTTTTGTTCACATATTATTGGGAAAAAATCTCTCCCTTTCTCTCTCGCGCACTCTTCCGTCACTCAAGTTGATAGGGAATTTTCTCATAATGTTGTGGTGATCGTGGGTTGATGGTCCATTTTATCCTTTGCACACTGGGAGGAGAGACAACATCATTTCGTACCCAGATCTTGCATCTAAGTACCCAAGATGATCTTTCAAGAACCATTATTTGCCTCCACCTTTTTCAATGGAGAATTCACAAGTTTTTCAAACAATTTATATATATATATATATATATATATATATATATATATATATATATATAGAGAGAGAGAGAGAGAGAGAGTTGCACTCCATAGCAAACACCTTATATAAAAAATAATAAAGAACACCTCATATCTAATATAATTTAAGAGTTCCGTCATAGCACCCAATACAAAAAGTTATTATTTTTTTACCCTCTAGCAAACCAACAAAAAAAAATATATTGAAAATTTACTGTTCATTGATGACGTCATGATGACGTCATCAGTGAACAGTAAATTTCAATTTTTTTTGCAGACTTGATAGAGGGTAAAAAAATAATAACTTTTTGTATTGGGTGCCCGTGGCGGGGCCAAAGGATCTAATAGATCTAAGATGTTCTTTGTTATTTGTTATATAAGAGTGTTCTGTATGGAGCAAAGGCCTATATATATATATATATATATAGAGAGAGTTGCACTCCATAACAAACACCTTATATAACAAACAATAAAGAACACCTCATATCTAATCTAATATAAGAGTTCCGTCATGGCACCCAATACAAAAGTTTGTTATTTTTTTACCCTCTAACCATCCAGCAAAAAACAATAAAAAAAAAAATTACTGTTCATGATGACGTCACTGATGACGTCATATATATATATATATATATATATATATATATATATATATATATATATATATATACTTTTGTCAACAGGACTATATGATCCCAAATTAGATGGACAAATGTTTGTAAACCTATATCATGTGAAGAAGAATCCAGTTAATCTTATTGTTCAATTCAACAAATTTAGTCTCCAGTTTTCTGCTCGTCTAAGACATATTATGTTTTATACAAAACGGAATACTATGTAGAATCTAATTAATCTAATACATCATAAAAGTATTTTCTCAAAGGCAGAACACCAAGACAAAATTTTTAATACCAAATATTCTCGTTTCCATCAAACAAAGATTCGACTAAATTTCCACCTTGTTATAATTCAAATTTCCATTCACATTAACATTTCCATTTTATAATCTTTATTTAGATTTTCCATAAAATACCACAAAAATTTATATTGTGTTAGTATTTTGTATAAATGATTACAATAATGCCATTATGTCTTGTATAATGTAATTAAAAAGATTTTTAATTAATGGACGGTCTAGATGGGAGTTCTCTTGTTCTCTTGATAAGGAGGTTCTCCCTAGAACCTTACCATATATATATATATATATATATATATATATATATAGGAAAGAGATCAAGAGAGAACCCCGTTTATGGAGAGAACCAAGAAACCAATCCTTGACCATTGATCAAATCACAATCCAATGATCCTTGTTAAGCTTGCATTCACTTCGGTTTTGTACTAGAAAGATAATTGTGTAGTTATTCATTTTGGACAAATCTAACTGTTACGTTAATATACCATATTTTGAGCAATCAATTATCCATCCATTTCAACAAACACTTTGCAGTTTTTTGTTTTTAAATCCTACCATATTAACCTATCATATTAATTACCAATTATAACCAATATAAATCTTAAAGGTATATCTTGCTTCCTTTTATTCGTACTTTACAAAAATGTTGCAAACAAGAATCTTAACCAGGCATAGCAAACAAGAATTCGTTAGTGTTCTTTTAATTGTTCTTAATTTTTAGGTGTTTTTTTAAGTGTTCTTTATTCTTAATGTTTCTTTATGATGTTCTTTTAGGTGTTTTACGAAATGTTTTTCGATTACTCTGTTTATTCTATTTTTTTGATGATTTTGAATTATTATAAAAAATAATTTAAATACTAATTACGTATTTTTAAGTGTTCTATAGGGATTAATAGAATAAAAATATCAAATTTTATTTTAATATTAATAAATCTTTTTTTAATAGATTATTTAAAATACTACTAACGAATTTTTTAAGTCTTCTATAAAATAAAAGATCGATAGATTAAAAAAAATCAAATGTTAATTAAATATTAATAAGTGTTCTTTTTAGTGTTCTCTTAAGGTGTTCAATGAAGTGTTCTATGAAATACTAAAAATTTTTTTTCAAATTATATTGAAATATTACTAAGTGTTTTTAATTGTTCATTATAATTAGGTGTTCTTTTAATTGTTATTTAGTTTTAATGATTCTTTATGATGTTCTTTTAAGTGTTTTACAAAATATTTTTTGGGTACTCTATTTGTTCGTGTTTTTTGATGATTTTGAATTCTTATAAAAAAATTAATTAAATACTAATTACATGGTTTTTAAGTGTTCTATAAAATAAAGGATAAATAGAATAAAAATATTAAATTATAATTAAATATTAATTAATCTTCTTTTAATAAATTATTTAAATACTATTAAAAAAAATTTTTAGTGTTCCATAAAATGAAAGATCGAAAGATTAAAAAAATCAAATGTTAATTAAATATTAATAAAGGTTCTTTTAAGTGTTCTCTTAAGGTGTTCAGTGAAATGTTCTATGAAAGACTAAAAAAAATCTTCAAATTAAATTGAAATATTACTAAGTGTTCTTTTAATTGTTCATTATTTTTAGGCGTTCTTTACTTTTAATGATTCTTTACGATTTCTTTTAGGTGTGTTACAAAATATTTTTTGGTTACTCTATTTGTTCTTGTTTTTTGATGATTTTGAATTCTTATAAAAAAAATTAATAAATACTAATTACATGGTTTTTAAGTGTTCTATAAAATAAAGAATTAATAGAATAAAAAATATCAAATTTTAATTAAATATTAAGAAATCTTCTTTTAATAAATTATTTAAATACTATTAACAATTTTTTTAAGTGTTCCATAAATAAAATATCGATAGAATGAAAAAATCAAATGTTAATTAAATATTAGTAAGTGTTCTCTTAAGGTGTTCAGTGAAGTGTTCTATGTAAAAATTAAAAATAATCTTCAAATTAAATTTGAAATATTACTAAGTGTTCTTTTTATTTTTCTTTATTTTTAGGTGTTCTTTTAATTCTTCTTTAATTTTAATTATATGATTATTTAATAAAATGAAATATATAAAATCTAAATACTATTATTTGAACTATATAGAACACCTAGTAGAAAATTTATTTATTTATAATGAATATTAAAAAATATCGATAAAATTTTAATTGAATATATAGAACACCTAGTAGAACATGTACTATTTTATTTCCAAAATTATCTAGTACAAAATGTATTATTAACTAGAATATTTAGTCAAAATGCATTTTTAATGTACAGAACACTTAGTTGAACACCTCTTTATATTGAATTTTATTTTAAAAGATAAAAATAAGAAAAATTTAATATAATTTGAGTAGAATATATGGAACACCCGTAGAACACGTAATATACTCGAATATTATATTTCTTATTCTAAAAATATATTAATGAAATATTTAATATAATTTTAATTGAATATAAATAACAATCAGTACAATACCCTATTAGGACACCTAGAATACCTCTTTATATTTAAAACTAACCAACAACAAAGTGCGGAACCATTTTAAAACACAACTGAAACCTCATGAGAGTCGACTCTCATATTTAGCCGCCGGATACCACCCCTTTTCTCCATTTTCCTCCATCAAACCGCCCTCCAATCCTCTATTCAACCATCTAATCCCCTTCCTTTGTCTTTATTCCAGCCTTCTTAAATAAAAATTGAACCAAAGCCAAACATCAAAAATTTATTTCTCAGATCTGTCTTGGTTTTGAGTCCGATTCCGAAAATAAAAAATAACTTGAGATTCAAATTCTCCTCCTTAACAGCATACGAAAATTTGGTGTTATTCCGAGATCTTTGAATTTCGGTTTTCGTCTCGTCTTTTGGCATGTTTTCATCTCGTCTTTTGGCGAGTGATTGCTTTTACGTTGGTTTGGGTTTTGGTCCTGGCTACTTTGAAAAGGATTTTTGTTGTTTGGTGGGAGATCTGTAATTCATGCATTGAATTTGGGCTGGTGTCGGATATTGCAAGAGCTTACTTTTCACAACTAAAATGTGTTCATCTTATGAGATATTTCACTTGCGGCATGTCTATAGCTGGTTTTCGGCATGTAGATAGCTGGGGTGTTTCTGAACATTGGACTACAGGTGGTGCGTATGTGAAGGTCATTTGCGATATTACTGGTTCCAGGATTGGTGCAGTTGGATTGATCGAGAAGCCACTCTAACCTTTTTTATTTCGAAAAATATAAAAATTCATGTTGTAAAACAGTCTGCAAACATAAACGGCTATTTGGTTAGCTCGTTTAATTGTTTCTTTTCAGATTGTAGTGTCATTTCAGGGATTTGTCCTGGCTGTGATTGAGTTGTTTCAAGTTAATACAATTACTTGTTCGTCAAAAAAAAAAGAATACCTCTTTATATTTAATTTTATTTTAAAAGTATTAATGATAATATATTTTTAGTTGTATACATACAACACCACATAAACATCGAGTAAAACACCAACAAAATATCTCTATACATATTGAATCTTATTAAAAATATAAAATACCTAGTAGAACACCTACTATAATATTTCTATATAAAATTTAATTTTAGTTGAATATATAGAATACCTACTAGAATATATTTATACATTGAATCTTTTTCTAAAAATATTAAAGGAAATATTTAATGTAATTTTAGTTCAAGATATCCAAGATAGAGAACAGAACACCGAGTTGAACACAATCGTATTCTAGAAGATAAGAAATATTTTAATGTAATTTCAGCTGAATATATGAATATATAGAACACCTAGCATACTTCTATGTATTTAAGTTTATTTTAAAAGTATTAATGAAATATTAAAAATAATTTTAGTTGTATACATACAAATTGATAAAATAATTACAAAAACATCTAGCACAACACTAACTAGAATATCTCTACATATTGAATCTTATTTAATATAATTTGAATTGATTATAGTAGAGGACACAAGTAAAAAATCTAAAACACCCAGTTGAATATATGCGGTACAACTTGTTAGCCTTGTATACTTGTATAGAATTATTGTGATCGAATTACTACAACTTCAGACACGTACAAGAATATTTTTATTTAAAATTTAATTTAATTTAATTTTAGTTGAATAAATAGAACACCTACTAGAATATATTTATACATTGAATCATTGATTTTTTTTTCTAAAAATATTAACGAAAACTTTAATGTAATTTTAGTTAAAGATAGAGAAAACCTAGTAGAACACTAATCAGAACCCGAATATTCTATATATTAAATCTAATTCCAAAAGTATATTAATGAAAAATTAAATAAAGTTTTAGTTGAATATAGAGAACAATCATTATAATATTTATTAGAACACCCAGTAAAATACCTCTATGTATTGAATTTCATAGTTTTTTTGACAAATTATTGAATTTTATAATTGAATATATACAACACCAGTAAAATGCCTACTAGAACATATAGTAGAACACCAACTAAAATATCTCTACATAATGAATCTTATTTAAAATATTTAATATAATATTAGTTGAATATAGAGGACACAATTAAAAAATTTAGAAACCTAGTACAACACTGTAATATCTCTATGTGTTGAATTTTATTGTAAAAGTATTAATGAAAAATTTAAAATAATTTAAATTGAATATATAGAACACCTACTAGAATATATCGATACATTGAATCTTTTTCACAAAATATTAACGAAAAATTTAATGTAATTTTAGTTAAAGATATAGAACACCTAGTAGAACACATAATGTAATTATTAGAAATCTTCATAGAACCGTAAATTTAATATTTAATAAAATTAATTATATTAAATCTTATTAAAAAATTAAGAAATATTTATAAAAAAAACACTAAATATAATACATTGTTTATTTGATTAATAATCACTCTTCCATATTCAATTACTCAAATTTTCATTAACATTCTCTTGATATTCAATTCAATAAAAAAAATATGAAATATCTTAAGGAATCTTAAAAATAATTTTAATGAAATGAAACACCTTGAGGAATCTTCATAAGCATAACGTTAATATACTTTATGAGTTTACATTCATTGAAATGTTGTCTAGATTCTCCCTTATGTTCCCCACGTTCTTTAAACTGCATCGAAATGAAATTGTTTGTAATCTCATTTTGATATGATCATGTGTAGATATTGTCAACTATCCAAAAATAAAAATAATAATTATATGATATGATTGTATATAGATATTGTTTAATTTCCAAAATTAAAAAGATTTTGATTGATAATGTAATAACTCAAATGGAATGAATCTTTTAATAAATCTTTTGAATTCAAATATAAAATGCATGTGCATAACTTCAAAAAAATCACACAATTGCCACTATTCTCTTATTAAATCAAATATACAAAAATCTAAATAAGCAACGGTTTAGATGGTGGTCTCTAAGTTTCCTATCAAAAAAGGTTTTCTCTAGATAAGCAACGGTTTATATATATATATATATATATATATATATATATATATATATATATATATATATATATATATATATATATATATATATACTTTTATCAACTAGACTATATGATCCCAAATTGGATGGACACAAATGTTTGTTGTAACGCCCCAGATCCGCCCTGACCGGGGACCCGGGTCGTCACATTGTCTTAATATCCTGCAACACACGTCAGCGCAATAACAAGGCAAAATATTTAATACAACGGAGCATAAGTGTCCCACTTCGCAGATCCAAGATCGGTCTCACACAATATTACAATACGAATTATTACATCTTAGGATAATATCTTACATAAGTTCGCAAAAGTAGTAAGATAGAGATTTCAGCTAGATATTCTAGGTCTTGTCAGCATAGGCTGGAGCTTTTCCCTTTCCTCTGGATCCCTGGCTGGACGTCTCGCCTCTTTCCATCTTGACAGCTGAATAAAATGTTGTAAAGCAAGAATGAGCAACTATGGTGCTCAGCAAGTTCTCTCCTTGCTCGGTATATAAATATAATAAGATTTACCGAAAGAAATACTCAAAATATTTAAAATCGGATATCACAATATGACTCTGACTCAATACTCATCTCGAAATCAGAATACTCGAAAGACTCATTTGATATAACTCTGATGACTTGTGATTTAAGAATAAACTGGTCTTTCACCTCTCGGTATCTCGGTGGGGCGATCAACTATCCGACCGAGAATACCGTCCTCCAATGACACCGCACTTCGCCCGACCACGGCTACAATACGATATCAACAATATAAAATATAAATGTATGATTGCTAGCATCATAGTAGGTTATTAATTCAACCCTGGCAGCATAGTGCCTAAATCCTCGTGTCCGTATAAGGGTACACGGATCTCTCTTTCTCTATAATTGGCCTCTTTCCCAAAATTGACCAGTAGAATACAGAATTCCCGAATATTTGATGAACAGATAACTTGAGATAATTCTTCCAGGAAAATATTTACAAAATTTGGCGGACTGCCAGTCTGACTCAATTGTTCCACCAATCCGAACAATGGATTGAGGTAAATTCTCAATAATAATATTTTATTGGTTGACACGAACAAGATGCCAACCCTCGACAATAAAGTCAACCATCTCGAAATATTGAGATGGTCTTAAAATGAAGTAATTGGGAGTCGTACTGTACAAATAGTACTTCTCGAATATTTATAATACTCATAATTGATGAACGTTAAATAGAATATTTTTCACTTGATCAACGAGTAAAACTCTAATGATCCTAATTTTTATAACTCTTATTTGTTAATTCGAGAGATGAACCAACTAAAAGATAATCAATAATTATTGTCGAATTTATGCAATAAATTCGACTGAAAAGAATAAATTTAACTATCTCGAACAAATGAGATTAGTTTCACTGAATCACAATAATAGTCGTCTCGAATTAATGAGATCGACCCGATGGCAACGAAATTGATTTCACGCTTATAAGGGATATAATTCGCAAGTAAACTAATTTTAACAGTAACAAAATATCGCAACGAGAAAATAATGCTCAAAAGAATTATTGCATCATATGGAGCAACAAATAAATCTCATAATTGACAGCTCGAAAATAAATAAGGAATGAAATAATACGAACAGAAATACAAGTCTCTAAGAGTTAGGGTAGGAATGAACTTGCCTCGATCTCGAAGTGCAAACAAATGCAGATAAAATTTATACTCTACCCGTGAACTTGGTTTCGATCTACGGCTCGGGAAATATTCTCTAAAAATGGCAACCAGAAATACGTGAGCGATTCGTCAAAATAAAATATTTCTCAACCGATAATATAATATTTAAATATAATAATAAAATATCTCTCGAAAATCTCTACGATAATTAACGGAAAATAATTCCCGGATAAATAAATCCCTCTTCGAACTCAGGAATTAAATCTAGAAAATATATCCTGTTTTTAATTATCCGTAAATCCCGCTTAAAACGAAAATAGGGTTACCGAAATTAATGGCAATACTCCTTTCTAATCTCGTAAATAATTAAATATTACTCCGATTTTATTCTCTAAAATAATCTGACTCGATCCGGTTATTTAAAATAATCCGGAAACGCTAATTATAAATCTTCTAAAATAATACCGTTTTTTTAATCCTATTTATTCACAATTATTCCTCTTTTTACCGACCAATTATTAAATCTCTAACTTTCGTCCAAAAATCAAGAAATAATTCTTTTTAAAAAAATAATTAATTAATCCATTTTATCAAACTCTTTTTATTTCTCACAATTTTTAAAATAATATTCCAATTATTAAAACCAATTTTAACACATTCACCCACTTATTTTATCATTATCTCTTTATTATTAATATTATATATATATATATATATATATATATATACGTATATTTATTTTTTTATTCCAATTATAACATATTTAAAAACAATACAAAAAATAATTTTTCCACGACGGCGCGTGGGGCCCACGCGCCACCACCGCCGTCCAGCCGCCCCCTGAAACTCTCTCTTCTCCCAATCCATCCACGCGCCACCACCGCCGTCCAGCCGCCCCCTGAAACTCTCTCTTCTCCCAATCCATCTCTCTCCCCCCTCTCTCTCTATCTCTATCTCTGTCATCTCTCTCCCTCTATCATCTCTCTCTCTCTCCGCCTATCTCTCTCGCATCTCTCTCTCAATCTCTTTCTTCGACTCTGCTCCTCAATCTCTCGCCCTGTCTCTCTCCCCGTCTCGTCTCTCTCTCTCTCTCTCTCTCTCTCTCTTTCCCTTTTTCCGATCATCTCTCCCTCTATCTCCGATCATCTCTCTCGTCGCCCATACTCTCCCTCGTCACCACCTTTCTGTCTTCCCCTCCTCCTCACTCACCGCACAACCGCCCCACCACTGAACAACAAATCAAACACCCAACAGCCCTCCTTCTCCTTTCGCCGGTCTCTCTCCCTCTCCGATTACACTCAAACGGAGAAACAGACACGAACCAAACAAGCCTACCAGAGAAACAATGAAATTGACATAACAATTAACGAAAAGAAAAGAAAAAAAAATATAACTGTAACGCCCCCAAATCCACCCTGACAGGGGACCCGGGTCGTCACATTGTCTCAATATGATAACGCAATAACAATGCCAAATTTTATTACAACGGAGCATAAATGTCCCACTCCGCAGGTCCAAGATCGTCTTCACAACATAGTACAAACCAACTTGATACATCTCGAAATAATATGTTACAAAAGTTCACAACAGTAGAAATATAAAGATTCCATCTGGATCTTCTAATTATTGTCGCCATAGCCTTGCGCTTTCCCCTTGCCTTTATAGCCCTGGCTGGACGTCTCGCCTCTTTCCGTCTTGACAGCTGAACAAAATGTTGTAAAGCAAGAATGAGCAACTATAGTGCTCAGCAAGTTCTCTTCTCGCTCGGTATATAAATATAATAAAGTTTACTGAAATAAATACTCAAAATTTTAATGTTGGATATCACAATATGATTTTGCTCAAATTCATCTTGAAAATATCATACTCGAAAGGCTCAAAACTCATCTCAAAACAGAATACTCAAAAGACTCATTACTCATCGCGAAACAGAATACTCGATAACTTATTTGATATAACTCTGGTAACTCATGATTTAAGAATGAACTGGTCTTCCACCTCTCCGTATCTCGGTGGGGCGATCAACTAACCAACCAAGAATATCGGCCTCCAATGACACCGCACTTCGCCCGATCACGGCTACAATACGATATCAACTATAATATATATGTATGAATGCTAGCATCATAATGGTTATCAATTCAACCAAGGCAACAAGGTGCCAAATTATTCTCGGGTCCGTAAAATGGTACACGAGTCTCTCTTTCTCTATAATGGGCCTCTTGCCCAAAATTGACCAGTAGAATAAAGAATTCCCGAATATTTGGGGTACAGATAACTTGAGATAGTTCTCTCAGAAAATATTTACAAATCTGGCGGACTGCCAGTATGACTCGATTTTACCACCAATCCGAACAATGGACTGATGTAAATTCTCAATAATAATAATTTATCGGTTGACACGAACAAAATGCCAAACCTTGACAATAATATCAACTATCTCGAATTTATGAGAATAGTTTTAAGATTGAAATAATTGGGAGTCGTACTGAACAATAGTACTTCTCAATATTTATAATACTCAACATTGATTAACGTTTAAATAGAATATTTTTCACTTGATCGACGAATAAAAATCTCTAACAATTATAATTTAAACTACTATCGGTTAGTTCAAACGAGGAACTAACTAAAAGATAATCAATAAATAACGATTGAATTTGTACAATAAATTCAATCGAAAAGAATAAATTTAACTATCTCATACGAATGAGATTAGTTTCACTGAATCAAAATAATAGTCGTCTCGAATTAATGAGATCGACCCGATAGCAACTAAATCATTTCTACGCTTATAGGGATTATAATTAACAACATAATAATATTTAACAAGAAATAATTCTCAAAAGAAATTATTGCATCACACAGAGCAACAGATAATCTCAACATATAATATCTCGAAAATAATTAAGGAATTAAATAACACGAACAAAAATTCACAGTTTCCAAAAGTTAGGGTAGGAATGAACTTGCCTCGATCTCGAAGTGCAAATGAATGCAGATAAAAATATACTCTACCCGTGAACTTGGCGTCGATCTACGGTTCGGGAATTATTCTCTAAAAATGGCAACCAGAAATACGTGAGCGATTCTTCAGAATAAAATACTCCCGATTCGATAATCTAATTAATAATAATATAATATCTCATAAAATCTCCGGAATAAATAACGGAAATTAATTCCGGGATAAATATTTCATCGAACACGGGAATTAAATCTGGAGAATATATCCTATTTTTAATATCTGGAAATCTAAATTCTTACTCAAAATGAAAAATTCAAACATCCATTTTTATTCAATTTAAATCCAAAATAATTATTCTCATTTTTTAAACTAATTTATCAAAGAATTCTAATTTTTAAGAAATCTCAAAAATTCTAATTTACTAAACTCATTAATAATATAAAACAAATTTTAAATCTCTAAATTAAATCTGACTCGATCCGGTTAATTAAAATAAACCAGAAAATATTAAAAACAGCTTTCCAGAATAAAATCATATATTATTCTATTTATTCACAAATATACCCTTTTTATTGAAAATTAATAAATCTCTAATTTGTTTTCAAAATCATAATAATACTTATTTAATTAATTAGATAAGTCTAAATTACATTTTTAAAAACTCTAAATAATTCTATTTAATTAATAACGCAATTAAATTATTATTTACCCAATAATTTAAATAACGGTTCAAATAATAAAATCTTGATTTTTAACGAACTATCGCTAAATTACTAAACGGTATCCTTTTAACAGGAAAAAAAAATTGATGTGGGCCCCACTTTCCCCGTGGGCCCCACCCTGATTCCTGCATCTCCCCCAAACAAACTCCCTGCATCTCTCTCATTCTCTCTCAACCAATCTCTCTCTCCCTCTTCTTCCTCTCCCTCTCTCCCTATCTCTCTCAGCCTCTCTTCTTTCTCTCCACCATCTCTCTCCCTATCCCTCTCTCTCTCTCTCGAATCTCTCTCGTCTCTCTCTCTCTCTCTCTCTCTTCTCCCTCTCCCTCTTTCTCTTCTCCCCGTCAACACTACTCCGACCACAATAATAACAAACACCACCACCGAAACGGTGGTGGTCGACTCCTCCCCCTTCCCCGAATCAATCTCTCTGCACACCCGTTTATCAATCTAACAATCTCCGACTCCGCCTCTCTCCCTCTATCCACTCTCTTCTTCGACTCCACATCAATAACAACACAACCACAATCCACAACAACAATCTCTCTCAAGTTCCTTCCTCTCCCTAAACTCCCTCTAATCTCTCCCGACTCTGTACTACAACAACAACACAAATCCCTCATCCCCCTTATAACTCCGCCTCTCTCCTCTCGTTTCCTCACTTCGAACGAACCAAGCAACAACAAAACAAGCACAAACAGCGAATCGAAAGAAAAAAAATGGAAGTTAAACTACCTGTGTTTATAACCGCGATTGTATGTATATATGAATGGGTTTGTAAAAAAAAAAAACTAAGTCCGGTTTTGGTTTAAGAAGAAATAGACAATCTGTGATTGTATGTATATAGGCCGAGTATTTTGGTTAAAATGAACTAGAAAACCAAAGAGTGTTGTTTGTGTAAAATGAATGGCACGGCTCTCTGTTTTAAAAATAGGCAGGGGTTGTATAATTTAGTGCTGATAAATTTAAAAATTAAAAAGGACTAATTAATGGGAACAAAATCATTGCAAAAATGTTTAGTGGACATAATGCTTAATCATTATCATTTAAGTGGCAATTAATAATTAAAAAGAAATAAAACAAATGGGGGACAAATTGATTTGATATAATGATGCAAATATTTAGTGAAAGATTTCGTTTTTCTCCCGCTGAATAATTAAAACGAGACTCTAAAATTCGGCTCAAAATTAAAAATATATTTCGAAAATTCGTGGTTATTACAATAACTACCTGATGATTGTTTGTACTCGGTTTGTATATAATTATATGACCGAGTTTTGTTTTAAAGAGGAGTAGTAAACTGGGTTTGGCTGTCTCCGGTGGTGCAAAAAAAAAAAAGAGGATTTTGTTTCGTTTTGTGACAAAGTGAGCCTGTAAACGGTTTCTGTTTATTGAATTAAAAAGGATAAAACGTGGGGGACAAAAGGAAGTGCCACAAAACAATGATTGTGTTTTGTTTAAATTAAAGCCCGTGTTAGGTGAAAAGAAAATGTTGTCTCCTCAATAATCTCATTTCCCTCCTGCTGGATAATTAAAACGAGACTCTAATTTCGTTCTCTAAAATAAATACGACCCAAAATTAAAATCCTATTTTTCCTAAATTTCTTAATTTTAATAAATACCAAGTAAATATAATATAATATTTACTCCCATATGAATATATAAATATTAAGATTTACAAAAATGAGTAGGAAAATTAAATCGAAAATTTGCGGTTTAGATGGTGGTCTCTAAGTTTCCTATCAAAAAAGGTTTTCTCTAGATCACTACTCATATATATATATATATATATATATAGGGTCTTGCTCAGGTGAGAACCACCACTTGTGGTGAGATATGAGATCTAATCTCATCCACTCATTTAAATACATTATATTCATCTTTTATCATTCATTTAATATTTAAATATTTTATATTTTGGATTTCATCATCTTCTTTCTAATTCAACCACCCACTACCACCGGCGACTACCACCACCTCCGGTGATCACCAGAAAATCACCACCGGCAAACATAAAATCACCACCGTCAAATCAGAAATCACCACCGGAAACACAAAAATCACCACTCCGACCACCTGTAAACAAAAAATCACCACCGGAAAACGAAAAATCACCAACACAAACCATCACATCATCTCTGCCACCAACAACAGCCCCGAAAATCACCAAAAAATTGACCAAAAAACAACAAGAATCGCAAAAAATCACTACTGTAAAACACAAATCACCTCCGGCCACTACAACCACCACAACCTTACCACCAAATCATCACCTCCAACCAAAAAAAGACGCCTCGATAAGCAGAGCAAAAACAGCAATTTCCACTGGGACAATTGTGGCATCCTGCACCACACATTTAAACATTAGTATTGAATATATGCGATATGGTACATAAACTGATTCAAAATTTCCTAAATACAAACTGTAACCGTCTGTTCTCCAAGAGAAAAAAAATATAAAAACTAATGGCATAGACGAAATAATTTGTGTTACGGAATACCAATCACAAAGCTTACCGACTACTAAATCGTCCGTGTGAGCTACAGCTTTATCGGCATAGACGGCAGCCGGAATTCGACTAATGGCAGCATCTATACAAACGAAATTGATAGCGAAGAGAATCATTATGCTGCAAAGCAGAATTCTTGAAGATGCCATTATTTCGCCAGTTTCAGAAACTCCGTGATTTGGGGATGGGTGGATAAGGGGGTGGGTGGATGGGTGGGTGAGAGATGTTAAAATTTGGGGAGAGAGAGAAATGATTTTGGGGCAGGTGGATGTGTGTATGCATTGCGTGTGTGTACAGGCCTCTGTGTGTGTTTTAAATTTCTAAGGCTGAGATTTAAAATTATTTAAAATTTGTGGGGCTGAGATTAGATCTCAGTTCTCACAGAAAATGGGGGTTCTCATTTGAGCAAAAACCTATATATATATATACTTTTGTCTACAGAACTATATGATCCCAAATTGGATGGACACAAATGTTTGCAAACCTATATCATGAGAAGAAGAATCCAGTTAATCTTATTGTTCAGTTCAACAAATTTAGTCTCCAGTTTTCTGCTCACCTAAGACATATTATGTTTAATACAAAACGGAATACTATGTAGAATCTAATTAATCTAATACATCATAAAAGTATTTTCTCAAAGGCAGAACACCAATACAAAATTTTTAATACCAAATATTCTCGTTTTCATCAAACAAAGATTCGACTAAATTTCCACCTTGTTATAATTCAAATTTCCATTCACATTAACATTTCCATTTTATAATCTTTATTTAGATTTTCCATAAAATACCACAAAAATTTATATTGTGTTAGTATTTTGTTAAGGATTTAAGGGATAGTTTGCAAGCTATTTGCTTCGTTAGTGCCTACTACCTAGTAGTAGTTTATTTTAAAGGCTTACGATGGGACTGTACTGATCAATTGTAACGGGCTAGCCCATCTTTCTCTATTTTAGTATCACAATATTTCATACTATAGTGTTTATATTTCATTAAGTCTGTAGAGGTCAAGGTCTCATAATAATTAAGAAATGTGATTGAGTAAGAACTTTATAAATTAATATTTTAAATTTATAATTATTTTTATCAAAGGTGTAAACCACAATAAATCACATGCTATGTGATTTATGCGATTTTAAAATTTCACGGTACGGTTGCTGTTTGGAATTTGACCAAACCGCATGCACGGGTTGGTTCGCGATTTTGGGGAATACCGCACCGCCCGCACCCCTACTAAACTATAAAATGACCCAAAAAGATTAACGATGCAAGAGTAGTGACTCATATTAGATTCAATGCCAAATTTTAATTTCATGGAGTATCTCCACAAGGAGAGTCACCCTTCTAACTCACATCATCCTCCTGATATGGAGATGAATGCCAACTCGTAGAAGTTTCAAAAGGCAAAGAAACCAACGAAGGACTATACCACACACCAGGTCAACATGGAGTGTCTTAAGAGTACTATGGCTACTTTATCCTTTTCATACCCAAATGAGTAACATAAATAAACATTATTATCACCTTGATGATCAAACATTTCACTTGGAATCCTGTTTCAAATCACACAAATTCATCCCAAACTCATTCAACCTGAATTCAGTTATTCCTTAAAAGTTTTCATTTGAAGAACAAGCTAAAATAATGTGATCATTATTCTAACTTAATATCGTATTTAAAAGCCAACAAAATGCAATTTAATCTAACTTATATCCAGAGATAAAAACAAAATAAATAAAAAGAAACTAGGTAGATATGAAACTATAAAAACATTACGGGAGAATCTGATGTCTGAGAAGCAGAGTCGGGCAAGGGAGAAACACAGATGTCTTGTAGATTAGAATGTGAGAAAGCTTCAATATCATCACGAGGACAGACGGTAGTTGCTTCAAAGGTCAGATTTATGCCATCAGGGTGACATGCTTTGAAATAGGCAGTGATAGAATCATATTCAAAGGAGCTATGCATAAGAGACTTGACTAGTTCCACAAAGTGATAATCTTTACCCTGCAACGATTATTATTATTCAGTTAATGAATTAAACATTCAGTTTTTTTTTTTTGACTAAAGCAACATTTTCATTACTGAATTGCATCGAAATACAATGTTCAAACAAAGGAGTTTCCTTCATTCAAAAAAGGTTATCATCTAACCGAAAGTAAGGCAAGTACTCCCGGACGTTTAGACAATAACGCCTTTAATGTCTGAAAAGATAACCCACAAAAGAAGGCCTCGTTAAAACCTCGCAAGAGTAAAACCCAATGTGAAAAAAACTCAAGGGGAAAAAAGAGTGCCCTCCAAAAAATACATGTTTACAAAGAGGCTAAATAAAATTCGAAGCTTCTTGGTAGCTATAACCATCAATATTTGTAGCTAAACTGACTTATACATCCAAGTCCTCCTTCCATCCCCTATCATCTGCCTCTAGTCATCCAAATCTCCATATATTACCTTAAGGACTTTAAACTAAAAATCACAAAACGACAAAAGAGAAAAACATAAGTCCATTTATATCATATAGCAAAATAAAAATCTCGAAAAAATAAAATTAATATCATAACATAGTATGGTAAAATAAAGTAGAATCTAACCAAAGAGGATCCTTTGGTTAGATATACATTTTAAAAAATATATAATTAAAAAATATAATAAAAAAATATAAAAATATTAGTATTATAAAAACCAAGCCTCAAATACATTAACATTAAGAATCCCATAAAATCCATGATGACACAAAATATTATTGTCAAAAATTTACATATATGTAACTTACTCACATAAAGTAAAAATCATTTAAGAACATTTAGCATATTAATAAAATTAAAATATAGCTAAAATTAAGCTAGTGATGTTGACTATACTAAATGGCCATCAATATTAGCTCAAATCATAAAAACAATAAAACACATTTAACATTTTAAAAAATTAAACCAGGCTGAAATTAAGCTTGTACAGTTGACTATACTAAATGGTCATCAATACTAGCTCATAAAACACTAATTGTAACTGAAATTACAAAAAAAATGTCAACTAATAAATTGTAATCCAATACCTCTCAAAGGCACAAAAATGCCACCAAATATGGCCTCCAATGAATTTTCATTCATGGTACACAATAAAATAGAACAGATTAAAAGCCACTAATTAAGCACTATCAATCATCAATCAAAATTAGTACTTGAAAAATAAATTTAGCAATCAATAGTATAAAAGAAATACATTTAAGAACCAACTAATTCAAATTGTAATTAATACTAATATTATACATAACCTAATAATTACATTTAAGAGCAAAATTATTGACAAGAAAATTGTAACTGAATAATTAATACAAGAGTTGACATTTCCAAAATTGTAAGATGCAAATACACACCGTACAAAAATTACGCCTCCCAGTTATACAGATCAGTTGCTAAAAATTAGCATAAGATTTATTACAAAAGTAAAAAAATATATATGGAAATGATACAATCTTACAAAGATTACGTACAGAAAATATCATGGAAATGGTAAACACCCAGAATCAATTAAAAGTAAGAAAGCAACAAGATGGGTATGACAGATATTATTGATTTTAACGAAATATGAAATCAAAATCAATAAAATATAATATGCATTCTCATAGTTCTAGTTTTGCAAAATCATGAACGAATGAACAGAACCAAAACCTCAATCCTTATACGAATTTCAACAAAGGAGAAATTACAAAATTAAACACAAAATTAATCTATTCAACTATAATCACCCAACAATTTGATCGTAAAGAACATTTAATCAATGGATTTTCAATTTTCATACCTGTGCTATGGGGTCTATACACATAGTTTATACACATAGTTTTTACCTGAATTTGAATGAAATTCAAACAGGGATATGAATAATCTTTTACAACCCTTCGATGGTGAGCGTTGTTGAAGATGAAATGGAGTACGAGAGTGATCCGGAAGAATCTTCGCATCGCGATGATAACTTTTCCAGTCCCTTCCTTAAGCACAACCTTAGCAATACGTCGGAGCCCTTTCGAGGCTCATCGGAAGACAATCGAGAGATAAAATGTTTACATTTATTTACATGCGATTTGCGAATTTAAAGATTGAACCATGTTCACAATGGAACACTTTTTAATACAGAGGACATGGAGAAGGAGTCAGACGATTCGGGCTCAAAGGAGACTCCTCCAAATAAAAGATAAACATTCAGTTTTGATTACTTCGAAAAACCAAAAATACATACCGTATCCTGACTTAACTTTTGAATGGATTTCTTTAAGAATTCAAGGAGAAGATCATAGGTGTAGTCAAATTGAGGCTCTGTCCAGCCTTCTAGGTATGGGTATATAGTAACACGACCATCATCAAATTCTTCCAATTCCCACGAATCCATCCCCACATCCCAATCAATTGCTGCCATCCCAATCCAATATTAAGGGTTAGGGTATACGACTTGTTTGGGCTAGTAAATAGCCTCCTCTCAGTCTCATGTAGTAGTAATCTATATGTTGTTTTTCCGACAGAAGGTATCCTATATCCTATGATATTTATATAAGTTTTATTATTTTTTAGCTTTTACATTTATTTTCAAATTAATTAATTCATTCATTAATTTAAATTTAAATTTTAAAATTTAAGTTTTCTTTGTTGAAGGAAAATTTAAGTTTTCTTGAATCCTTGCTATTAGAGTAAAAGATAGATTTTTAAAACTCCTTCAATATCTCATTTCCAAAATTCTAAAAAGTACTCCCACTATTCTATTATATAAACTAGGCAAGGCAACGCGGTAAATAAATTTTTTTAGGTAATAGAAATAGATATATTAATTTCTATTATTTAAAAAATAATAAGTACTTTAAGAATTTCCTAAAAAAGTGATTTAAAATAATTTATATGAAATTTTAGTTGGAATAATACTCTCATCATATATCTAGAATTTTGATAATCATAGAAGTATCATAAACATGAAAATAGCAATTATAACACGAACATAATTTTTACAATTAAAAATTATATCTATTAAATATAACTAAATAATGTCTTTTAAAACCGACACCACTCACATAATATACATGCTCGGTAATAGTTTAAGAATTTATTTAATTAGAATATTAATATAATTTGATAGAATAAAATTAAACAACATGTGTATAACCTTTTTATCGAGTTAATCGATCGATAACATGGTTGGGCTTATGATGTGCAAAACTAAAAATTTGTTAGTATTATTTGTAGTCCAAATTTATTCGAAAGATCTATATAATTTCACAATTTGTAACGATTCACACAATTACTAATAAAAAAATTACTTGAGAAGTTAAGGTTGTCTATACTACCTGATAACTCCAGATCTCGAACAGGTGTTTTCTCACCGTTCCCACGCTCAGAAGAGGTGAAGCTGGTGGTTGGGCCTCTGCAAAACAAAACAGCACCAGATGGGGGTTTGAGCCCCGCGACACCTCCGACGTGAGAATAAGAGTGGGTTTTGGAAGATAAGTATTCAAGGACTAGATTATCGAAATGTGGAGGGTGTGTGTATATGAGTGAGCGTAGAAAATCTAAGTTCACCCCTAAAATTTTATCCCTTGATCTATTTATAGGCCAAGGATTAGGATTTGGGGGTTGGTACCTACAATCATGAGCGTTAGATCATAGGTATGCGGGAAACCTGTAAGCAGCAGATAGTCCCCACTTGTCCACGAGATAATTGTGATGGCGTGTGCCAAGATCATGTCAGCACGTGGATTGATAGGGACATGATTGTGCCAATCATAGGATTTCCTTAGTTGTCGTTGTCATGTGGGGCTATTGTCATGACCTGTACATGCCACTTCCGGTAGTGTAGCATAGTGTCATCTCACGCGTCTTGGGTCTAGGTTGCGGGTGCTCTGGATCGGGTCCAACCTGGACTAACGGTAGACAAGTCCAATGTCAACCTTGGCTCAATCCAACCGGGGCTAGTTGTAGCCTATCATTTGCCCCCACTCCCTTTTGCGGATTTTCGGATGAGGGAGTATAAGTCTGAATATTACAAAAGTTTTGGTTGAATTTTTCCCTCATTCTGAATTATTGACAAAGGAAGCAATCCAGATTGAGGTTAAGTAGTATTTTCCACATGTCCCAGGCTTGAAAGACTTTGGGTAACTTAGAAAAATTTTGGTTGAATTTTGCCCCCTAGTCCGGATTGTTGAGAAGGGAAGCAATCTGGATTGAGATTAAATAGTATTTTCCACAAGTCCAAAGCTTGAAAGGCTTTGGGTAAATTAGAAAAATTTTCTTTCAATTTTGCCCTCCCAGTCCGGATTGTTGAGAAGGGAAGAAATCCGGATTGAGGTTAAATAGTATTTTCCACAAGTCCAAAGCTTGAAAAGTTTTGGGTAACTTAGAAAAATTTTGGTTGAATTTTGCCCCCAGTCCGGATTGTTGAGAAGGGAAGCAATCTAGGTTGATGTTAAATAGTATTTTCCACAAGTTCGAAGCTTGAAAAGCTTTGTGTTACTTCGAAAAATTTCGTTGAATTTTGCCCCCAGTCCGGATTGTTGAGAAAGTAAGCAATTCGGATTGAGGTTAAATAGTATTTTCCACAAGTCCAAAGCTTGAAAGGCTTTGGGTAATTTAGAAAAATTTTGGTTGAATTTTACCCCCAATCCGGGTTGTTGAGAAGGGAAGTAATCCGGATTAAGGTTAAATAGTATTTTCCACAAGTTCAAAGCTTAAAAAGCTTTGGGTTACTTAGAAAAATCTTCGTTAAATTTTGCCCCTAGTCCGGATTGTTGAGAAGGAAAGCAATGCAGATTGAGGTTAAATAGTATTTTCCACATGTCCCAGGCTTGAAAGACTTTCGGTAACTTAGAAAAATTTTGGTTGAATTTTGTCCCCTAGTCCGAATTGTTGAGAAGAGAAGCAATCCGGATTGAGATTAAATAGTATTTTCCACAAGTCCAAAGCTTGCAAGGCTTTGGGTTACTTAGAAAATTTTCGTTCAATTTTGCCCTCCCAGTCCGGATTGTTGAGAAGGGAAGCAATCCGGATTGAGGTTAAATAGTATTTTCCACAAGTCCAAAGCTTGAAAGGTTTTGGGTAACTTAGAAAAATTTTGATTGAATTTTTCCCCCAGTTCGGATTGTTGAGAAGGGAAGCAATCCAGGTTGAGGTTAAATAGTATTTTCCATAAGTGTAAAAGCTGCATTTTTATTCAAGATTCATGTGGTTTTTATTTAAATAGTTGAAAAGGTGTAAAAGCTGCATTTTTATTCAAGATTCATGTGGTTTTTTAGATCTTACTAGTTTGATTAGGACTCTTTTTCAAGAGCTTGTTGATAGAGTCGAGTCCAGTGACACCGGGTGGTAACTCCAGATTCCGATGAGGCTCTTCCTTCACCGTTCCCACTCCCTGGTGCGGTGTAGCTGGTGGTTGGTGACTGCAAAACAACACCGGGAGGGGGGTTTGGACCCGCAGCGCCTCAGGCGTGAGAATGAGAGAAGGCTTTGGAAGATAATATTAATAATATGAAGTATCTAAAGTGGAGGGTGTGTGAGTATGTGAAAATGTGTAGAGAGAATGTAGCCCCTCAACCTTCTTTACTTGGTCTATTTATAGGCCAAGAATTAATGTTTAGGGGTTGGTACCTACAATCATGAGCGTTGGATCCTAGGTAGGTAGGACACCTGGGGCTTATGGATGCAAGACACGCATCCAGGGGAATAATTATTGAAAAGTGTGTCAGGCGCCTTTTGGAGTGTGACATCCTCATTCTTGGATCATGCACGTTATTGGCAAACATTAGCTGTCATTGTCAACTGGGGCCCTTGATAATGACTAAGATTTATGGTGTCACGGGTTCTGTCCCCGGGACTTGGATGACATCCGCGGGTCCAAATTCGTTAAAAAGAGGCGCCCCGAGGCTCGGTGGAATTCCAGGTCTGGGCTCCCTGTAGAAAGTAGCCTATCATTTGCCCCCCACTCCCCTATGCAGATTTGTCTGCATGGGGGAGTAGCAGTAGTGAAACTTTGGGTAACTTAGAAGAAAAATTCCATCTTTCTTGCCCCCCCAGGTCCGGATTGTGAGCGTAGTACATGATCCGGGGCTGAGAGTGATTATGCATCTTCACGAGTCCACAACTAAATGCTTTGGGTAACTTAGAAGAAAAATTCCATCTTTCTTGCCCCCTAGGTCCGGATTGTAAGCGTAGCACATGATCCGGGGCTGAGAGTGATTTTGCATCTTCACGTGTCCACAACTAAATGCTTTGGGTAACTTAGAAGAAAAATTCCATCTTTCTTGCCCCCAGGCTCGGATTATAAGCGTAGCGCATGATCCGGGGCTGAGAGTGATTTTGAATCTTCACAAGTCCACAGCTAAATGCTTTGGGTAACTTAGAAGAAAAATTCCATCTTTCTTGCCCCCTCAGCCCGGATTGTGAGCGAAGTACATGATCCGAGGCTGAGAGTGATTATGCATCTTAATAAGCCCACAGCTAAATGCTTTCGGTAACATAGAAGAAAAATTCAATCTTTCTTGCCCCCCAGGCCTAGATTATGAGCGTAGCGCATGATCCGGGGCTGTTGACATTCCGAGGCTCATAGAATTCATAACGTTTTTTGTAACATTTCTATATTTCTTTTTAAACCAAAATTTTTCAGAGATTGTCCATTTTCCTCGTGAAACGTGCAGCCATTATTATTGCTTTTCTGACAGCCATTTTGTTTGTAATTTCTTGATAACCAAAAAGCAAAATTTCCATGCCCTGAATAATCTTAGCCGTCCACGTGAATATCACTTTCTCTGCTTTAATCCCCCTATAAGTACAAGTCAGTTGTACTTCAACTTCTTTTTTACTTTACCAAAATTTTCACTGTGTTTTCTCCTTTAAACTTTTTACTGAGTTTACTGTGACTTCGTCGATTCTTTGCTTGTCATGTTCCTGCCCCTTGCAGTCTTCTTTCGTTTAAGTATATCCTTATCTTTCTCCTTTTTGTGTTTCTTTTTTTCTAAATTGTCGAATCCATACCTTATTTTCTTGTAACTGTTCATATTTCTTCGAGTCACTATCACAACTTTCTGTGTTTTTGGCTTCGTCTTTGTGGTTTTTTTGTACAATTTTCATTTGATGCATGGGATTTGAATTGTGTTTCGAAACTTTGGGTTTTGATTTCGTGACTTTTGACGTTTCTAGCTTCTGGGTTTGGTTAATGTTCTTGTTGTATATGTGTGTGTGTGTGTATATATTTGTATGTATGTGTTTAAATCTATTTTTGGCTTAGGGGTTTTTTTGGATTTATGTTTCTGATATTTTTTTTTTTTTGTTTTTTGGTCGAGGCTTGGATAATGGCATTAATTTGGGGTAGGTAGGTGTTTTATGGTTTATAAGAAACAGCTAGCTAAGAGATCCCTTGATTTCTTCGACCGAACCCATTCTTCTTCCTCGTCTGAATCCACCAATGAGTCGCAGTCCGAATTTGCATACATAGAATTTTTCTGGGGTACCATTATGGCTAGGAAGAGTAGTAAGAAACCTGGTAAATTTAAGTTATCCGATCTTCCCACCTTAGTTTTGCCACCCGAGGAGACTATTAGCACTTCGAACAGACTTTGGAAGGATACCGATTATCTTTTTGTTATAAAAGATGACACTGTTCCGGACAATTTTTACTATAGAGACCTTACTCCTCACTTCTCTCGTGGGATCCCTGGTACTACCATTTTATATGATAAGAATTATATGGACTTGAACTTTGGCCATCTCCCTGGAAACAGTACCCCCATGGCCCTCTTGCTAGAGAATGCCCCTAATGATAAGTTTAATGAATGTTTAAGATCTTGCTTTCATTTAGAAGAGAAAGTTATTTGGAGATGGCCGGAACCGCACGAACGTGTCTACCACCGCCCCGGGGATGGGTTAGTCGGAGTTTTTCTGGAGCAGCTTCGGTCCGGGTTCAATCCCTATTGTCACCAGTTTGTGAAGTACCTTTGTAATTTTCAGTACGGTATTTCAATTTTTCAACTTGTCCCCAATGCCACCAAGTGGATTACTTGGTTCCTTGGCTGCTGCAATGTCAAAGGGTACCTCCCCACTTTCAAACTTTTTCACCAACTCTTTTCCCTCGCCAAATCTAATCTTACTCCTTTATATGAGTTCCGTTTTCGCTATGAGGAGGTTGGGTTTAAGAAGGGTGGTCCAATGCCCGTTACCATGCTTGGTTCTCTCAAGGGCTGGCATGAGGAATGGGGTTATTTAGCTTTTGAGGATTTAGAATTCATGCCCTTATTCGAACTCGAAGCCAGGACATATTTTCAACAGTATAAATTTGAGGGTGCTTCCCGGGCTAAGATGTTTGACTTTTGTGGGGCCTTGGGAACCACGATGAACCGGCATTCTTTCATGGACCATAAGGTCTTAAGTTCTTTTGGATGTAAGTAGTGTGTTATTTTATTTGTTCCTGTTGTTTATCTATTTCATTCATTGGTCTTAATCCTGCTTCTCCTTTCCTGATTGTCCAGGTTTGCCGCACTATAGCCCCTATTTTGCTCGAAGGATGGATGCTCTGGACCAAGAGACGGCCGGTCTAGCAACTGCTTTGCAGGGAATTGGTGGCGTGCACCGGGTAAATTAGCGGAGCAAGTCCGGGAAGAAGAAGAAGAATGCCGAGGGTGAGGGTTCAAAGACTAAAACGGGCCAGGGGTCAGAGTCCGGGGTTGAGAAAGTTGGGGCTTCGGTCCAAATAGATGTGGATGAAGATACTGCCGCCGACCTTATTCGACGGAAACCTAAAAGGACCCGAGAGGAAGATATTGTTGACATCACCTAGACCGAGCCACATGCTGGTAGCTCCAGAATCCCAAGGTCAATTCCTATTGCTAAGCCTTTTGGTACCGTGTCCGGACCACCCCCTATTCTTGACAAAGGGAAGAGGATCATGTTCGAGACAGAGAGATGCTGTCAAATAATCTCTGAGCTTCCGAGCAAGGCTGACTGGGAACTCTACAATTCTCAAGGGTTCGACCCTTTATCCAAAGAGATGATGAGAACCTGGCTGAAGGTAATTTCCTTATAATGTTAACTTTTACCTTTGGTTTTACTATTTTACTAATTTGTTGTGTATCCTTTTCCAGTTGGCTCCCAGATGGCTGGAGTGTATGCTCTTGTAGGCAAAGGTTTGGAAACTGTCGATGCTGCCCGGGCTGCTGTTGCCTCTTCGGAAGAGAAGGATATCAAAATCTTTGATCTGGATCATGACAATTTGAAATTAAAGAAGAGTGTTGGAGACCTGGAGCGAAAGCTAAGGGATTTTGAGGAGAAAGTCTCTGGCCTCCAAGAAAAGTTTGATGCTGCCGAGTCTTGGCGCAAAGGGCTGAGAAGGAGTGTAACACCCCCAGATCCGGGGTCCGGGATCCGGTGGTTACGGTTTCCAATTCTGTCCACAACAATTGAACTTTCCTTAACATAAAATAAATTACGTCTCTATAACCCACACAACAATATAAAACACACCCGTTATAGTCCCAGAGATGAAATCAGAGTAACAATCAAATTTTTATTAATCACATTATGAGTTCTTACAATCCAAAAGAATTTCAATATAATACATACTCTTTGCCATCCATTTACATAAGTCATACTATACCATATTCTTGGTACTGAAAGAATAAATATACCCTACCAATAGCTTCTTCTTCAGCTCTGGTAGTCTCATCGTCCTCGCCCGCGTCGAGTGCGCCTTGTGCGAGTCATCTGGTCTAGCTGTTGTTGTGATATAATAATAAAGCAAGGGTGAGCAATAGCCCACCAACAATAATATATAACTGAACGATAATGTATAACAGTTCAAAAGTATCTTTCAAACCATATGCCATGCATTTACGGAAATGATGCCAGTATAATATGAACGATGAAGTTACAAGGTAACTTAAAGTATTTGTTTGTAGAAATATCTGCTACATCAAAGTAAGCGAGATATTCTTATTGTTATTAAGAAGAGGAACTTGCAAGAAAAGGTTGCAATTCCAGTTATGACCCTTTTCCAACTCTGCCAACAGTAATCATGTTGCAGGAAATAAATAAATTTGGATGATGAACCAATGATGGAGTATTCACCGCGCCCGCTGTTCCAATCTTGATGATCAGTCGAGATCGTACAGCTCAATTTAGATTTACTACCGGTAGAAGGAAGAACTGACGGCTTTACTTGTATACCGCCTTACTAGCTCTCCCCGGCCAACGGTTGGGCCAAAGGGGATGGACCGGCGCTACTCGGCCTCTTACACGACTCCTAGTTCAAATAGAATTCATGATTCTGAATGTAACGTTCGTCCCCCTTTCCCCAAGTATAATACTTGTTGATAAGACTCCACAAAGTAGTCGTATCTAGTTGGAAAGGAAAATTTACCAATAACTCCCAAGCTATTACTTGGTAACGGATATCAACTTGTTCCAGTGATCTTACCCCTCGAAAGATGAGAAGGTAAGCAACGACTTAATAAGTCAACAGCACCCGAGTTGCGAGTGAAGGGAATACTTTATGACCGGGAAGTAGACAAGATAAATAACATTTTCCAAGTAAGGTTCCCTTATTATTAAGGAGATAGACTCAAAGAAGAATGATGTCTGAGAACCCTTCTTGATATAAGATTAATAATAATATGACTTCGAAATATTTTCTGTAATAATCGAAGAAGATATACCTTATCGAGATTATTCTAAGTATGGAATAAATATCCAGAGAATATTTATTGAGTTAAAATATTTAAAGAATATTTGGGAATATGAAAGAATATCTTTAATCAGAGTATTTCTCAAAATAATCCCTGAAGAAATATCAGGAGAATATTTATTGAATAAATAAATATTTAAATGAATATTCAAAACAATATTCATTAATTAATAAGACCTGAAAAGAATATTTAAGGTAATATTCATAATTAATTAGGAATTTAAATGAGTATTCAAAAGTAATATTCATTTAATGAATAATATCCTAAATGAATATCAAGTAATATTCATTTAGTAATCCAAGCCTTAAGGAATATTCGAGATAATATTCGATAATTAAATCAAGCTTCAGATGAATATTAAAATAATATTCATCAAGTATTTAATATCTTAAATGAATATTCAAAAGTAATATTTATTTAATAAAATAATATTCTAAAAGAATATCCAATTAATATTCATTTAATAGTCTCATCTTTAGAAGAATATTCGAAATAATAGTCGATAATCAATTCGACTCTGAATGAATATTGAGAAATATTATTCGTTGAATAGTTACGTTCAAATAATTATTTGAAGTAAGGATCATTAAATAAATAATCTCGACCGAATATTCAAATAGTATTCGTCGCCTGAATAATAGAAAATATTTACTTAAATATTTTCTTCCGAGGTAATCTCGATATATCAAGGAATATTGACTCCCGGTCTATATTTGATTAATAAGATGTATACGCCCTTCTATGAGGGTCTTACAATAACCGGCTTATAACTGATATATAACTATCTAGCTTATAAGCCAACAATAACCTTCAGGGAACAAGTATATCAATTCAACTTGAAAGTAGGCATGCATGCAATGGCATATGTATATCAGCAATCATATATATATATTTATTCAATCACAACAACAGCCTAAAAGAAGGGAATTGAAACTTGCCTGGTAGTCGAGTACGGTAAGGGGTAGTGGTAGCGGGTCCCGGTTCAGCTTGGTGATCTATAAATAGCCAAGGCATTCGGGATTAATCACTTAACATATTAAAAGTTAAGTTATTCTTAAATCGAAACACGTTCTCAAGTTATCTCGTTATATCCCTTTTAGTGGATTACTTATTCTCACTGATCCGACCCGACATTCGTTCGTTAATACGACATGTCACTGCACTTATACTTGGGACATACTTAAGTCATATGAGTTCTAAGGTTGATCGTTACGAACCAATATTATACTCCGAGTTTTATCGCCCGTTTTCTAAGTGTTTTACCGAAGTTATAAAAGAGTCGTCTTTTAGGGGTTCGTTCGCGTTTAACCTCGACTCGAACATTTTTAATAAATCAAAAAATGATCCTTTTGACATACGGTTTTCTTTCACGCCTTCCTTTTTACCTCTAGTATTTATTTACCAAGATTCGCCATGACGTTACATTGTTTACGAGGGTTCAATTACAGTTACGAACTTTCGTTTACGGATTCGAACTACTTTTAGTAATTTGGTCATAAATCCTAAACCGTAAGTCCGTTTCACGTGATCTTTATATCAAAACGAAGCTTATAACATTACCTATCCTATCATGGCAGATAAGGTCTCTGGACAGTAGGGGTTCGACATGGAAAATGGCATACAAAACATGGTATTGCAAAATCGGGCATTATAACGGCTGTAAATCGAATATCTACTAATTTCGAATCTTCCCATAAACATAGTATCCAACCCAAACAACATGTACATGACTTATATACATGAACTGAGGCCAAGCAATGCCTTTCCGTTCATCTAGCTATTTACATCATTAATCCAAAATCCATACATAATCATGCTTATAATCTTAACATAACCATAACTAAGTTATAACTAGCATAAACATGCTTAAATCTCAAACAAGGGTTAGGGTTTCAAGAGCTTTATACCTTCCTTGGAGTGTGTAAAGACCTTGCTAAGCTTTGCATAGTCCTTGTATACCCATAACCAAGCTTAGATCATCCTAGAAATCAAGAAAATCAAGAGTTGTTCTTGAAAATCACTATTCACCCTAGTCTTTGATGATTTCTTTGAAAATGGAAACAAGAGAGTTTGGCTTTGAAATTTTTAGGGGATCACTTTTAGGAAATGTAAGACTCACCATAATTTTTACAAGATCAAGAGATGGTGGGAAGAGGGGTTTTGATTTTGGAATTAAGAGCATAAGCCGAATGGTGTTTTTCAAGGGGGGAAGAGTTGCTTGGTTTATGTTGTTTTAATCTCATCCACTCTCATCTATTATCAAGATAATATCTTGCATAAATTCACTTTATTAAAGTGATGAGGTGTTGGATGAGGAAATACCATGACAAGTGTTGAAAATGTGATGGTTTTAGCCTAACTACATGGTTGCCTTGCTAAGTACTTAGTTGCATTCTCTAGGGTGCTAGTTCCTTGATTCTAGTTTGGTTACTAGATATTTTATGCTAGTAGCTTGCATAAGACTCTTGCTTCCTCTGCTTGTTTCTGTGTCCGGTTATTGCCCGTTTCGATTGATCGTTTGTAGGAATATTTCACGGATTTCTAATTAGGGTTTACCGGGAATCCTCTTTAATAATAACACTTTCATTCTCCATCTTTCATTCTAACTTTCCAATTTATATTCCTTAAATCCATTCGTTAAATACTTAAGGCTATCAGTGTCCAGGGAACTCTCGGAGAAAATAAAAGTGCGGTTTTTCAGAATCCGACAGCTTTTACATACACTTATTTTCCCCCTGGATCACTAATACGAACTCGGAAATCCGTTCCGAATACTTCTATATAGTGTCGTCTCATATTATTATATACTCCCACCACAACACTATTCATTCTGTATTCTTTACTTGTTCTCTTAGGGTGGTACAATTGTCCGTATTCTCTTTCGATCGTTCCTTATCCTTTTTACGGAACTACTGGATTAATCGTTACCGATCTGGATGACATGAGAATATTCTCCTGCTTGAAATTGCCATATCTTATTCCCTTAGAAGATAGATTATTCTTACCTATGTTGTTACCCTTTAGCATTCTTCAAGACATAGAAATAATAAAGTCGAATTCCATTCATTCTTTCCAAATATCAATTATTACATTGTAGCCATAACCACTCCTCAGTGGTTTCCTACCTTCAATCTTAAATCAAATATAATAACATCCCAAAATATCAAATCCTCAAAGTTAATATCTCAATTCTTGGATTATAATAATATTTAATCCACTGTCCGGTCAAATATTATACCGAAAAGAATTTGGAATTTCTGAATTCCGATCATCTCTGCATTCACTTATTTCCTCCGCGTATTACTAATATGACTTCGAAACATCCATATCACGTCCCGTACATAGGGTGGAGTGAAAAGTTTTCCAACTTACAAAATCACTATTCATCCACCAAATTACTATGCACGTACAGGAAACACTATGCACGTACGGGAAACACTATGCACGTACTCATTTCCCTTCAAGGATCCATTAGCTCCTTCCTGGATGGTAGATTATTCTTATCTAGGTCCTCAACCATCGAATTACTCTATTCTGACAATATACCAATGCATCAGGATCATTGTCCAAAGCAATATCCATTCATTACAATCATTGTTCTTTGAAACCACCATTCATTAGAGCTGGTGACCTTGTTATCGGAATCATTGTTCCTCATTTTATCATTACTTAATAAAAAGTTTTAATTATATCCAAAATTTGGGGTTCTTACAAGGAGCTTGAGGAACTCCTTGATAAGGTTTCTAATTTCGAAGATCCATAAGCTGTTATTATAGAATTCAGGGCCTCCCAAGAGTATTTTAATGAGCTCGGGACGAAGGCTACTGCCAAGATCAGGCATGCTTGGGTTGTTGCTGAGAAGCTATTGAAGGTTAACCCTAAGGCTACCTGGGATCAATTTACACCGCTTATTGTCGGAGCCGAACGACACTTTGCTGCCACTGGAGAAGAGCCAGAACCTTATTACTCAAGTAGTGATTTGGATTCTGAAGAGGAAGAGGTGCCCCAGGATAGGCATGTTGATGTTCAAGATCCTCATTCCCAAGACCCTCCTGCTAATTGATTAGTTCCGAACTTGTAACTTGATAACTTTTTGAATTGTTGAATTTGTTTCTAACTCTTTACTGGACGAGGATGTTTCGAACCATACGGCTGGTTCGGTCCTCAGTCCAGATTATTGCTCCACAATTACTGTAAACTGAATTACTGTCAAACTAATGTTTCAATCTTATTCCAATTTTTGTATTCTTCACAAAATTGTATATTGCTCCGGGTCGGGTTCGTAGATTTTTGACTTAGTAAATTTTTGATAAAATTTTGCATATTGCTTTTGCCTCGGCCAATATGTTGCTTATTGCTTCGGCCCTAGGTCTTAATATTCTTTGACTTAGAAAAAATTTGTGAAATCTGCTTATAGCTCATGCCTCGGCCCATATGTTGCTTACTGCTCCGGGCTGAGGTCGTAAAAAAAATTTTGACTTTTAAAATTTTGTAAAATCTGCTTATTGTTCATGCCTCGACCCATATGTTTCTTATTGCTCCGGGCTGAGGTCGTAAAAAAATTTATGACTTAGAAAAGTTTTCAATAAATTTTGCATATTGCTCTTGCCTTGGTCCAACAATTGCTTATTGCTCCGGACCTAGGTCTTAACATTTTTTGACTTAGAAAAATTTTGTGAAATCTGCTTATTGCTCATGCCTCGACCGATATGTTGCTTACTGCTCCGAGCTGAGGTCTTAAAATTTTTCGGGTATAACACAACTATTACAAAACAGAAATGTAAATGATACAAATATATAAAAATAGATAGCTAAACCCAAACTCATTATAATAATTAATTTCAATACAAAGCTTCTTATTCTTTCTTCATTACAGTAACTAACTCTAACTGTTGAAGACTTTGGGCTTTTATAGAGCTCCTTGATTAGGTTTCTGGGCTTTGACTTCTTCTCACTGGTAGAACTTCCTGAGCCTGAGGCCATGCCAGGTGTTAGGGACCTCGGAATCATCCATGTTTGCCAGCTTCTACGTTCCGGGATGAAGGACTTCCTTAACTTTGTATGGGCCTTCCCATTTAGGCATTAGCTTCCCAGTGTTGGTTGGATCCGAAGCTTCTGTATCACGAAGAACAAGATCTCCAACATGAAAGTTTTTGGCTCTAGCCTTCTTACCAAAATAATCTCTAGTATTCTCTTTATACTTTTACATTTTTGCAACATCTTGGTCCCGGACTTCATCCACCAGATCTAAGTTGATTCGGAGCCCTTCCTCATTTGCAATTTCCTCAAAGTTGATGGCCCTGTGTGATGGCGAAACCACTTCAATTGGGAGCATTGCCTCAGTCCCGTAGGCTAGTTTGAATGGTGTTTCCCCGGTACTGGTTCGAGGGCTAGTTCTATATGCTTGATACCTCTTTCCTTTAGATAATTTTCAAAATCCGAACCCATAAACTGGGGTCCATTGTCCGAAACCAAAACTTGAGGTAGCCCAAACCTCATCAGGATATTATCCATAAACCGGATACAGTCTTGTTGGTTAATTGTTCTCATTGCCTTAGCTTCTGCCCACTTAGCCATGTAATCAATTGCTACCAACAAGTATATTAAATCACCCTTGGCCCAAGGGAATGGTCCCATAATATCAATTCCCCAAATAGCGAAGGGGACCGGAGATAACACCGAAGAAGGTAGAACCGGGCTTTGTCTAGGAACATTGTTAAAGAGCTGGCAATTCTTACATTTCTTCACAAAATCTACTGCATTAGAGTGGATAGTTGGCCAGTAATATCCTTGTTTGATTATTTTGTAGGCCAAAGCTTTGGCAGACATGTGATCTCCAAAAATTCCCTCATGAACTTCCTGCAGGCAATAACTGGCCTCCTCTGGACCAACGTATTTCAGGACTGGGCTCGAAAATGTTCAGCGATATAACTGTTCTTCTTCAATAAAGAATTTAGCAACCTTGGCCTTAAGTCTGTTAGCATTGCTCTTATCCTCAGGCAGTTCTTCTTTGTCTAGATAAAGGATAAAAGGGGTCATCCAATTTGGTTGACTATCAATTTCCATTACTTCTAGGTTCTCAATCGTGGGTTTGTCGATTACTTCAAAGTAGACTAAGCTATAGAGCTCGACTGCATTCTGCACTAGTTTAGACAACAAATCTGCTTCAGAATTATCCTCTCTGTTGACCTTGTTCACCTGGAATTTTGGTACCACAACCAAGTAGCTTTTCACTAAGGCTTGGTAACGAGCTAGCTTCGGATCCTTCGCTATATATTCTCAGTTTGTTTGTTTCACCACAATCTGGGAGTCATTATAGATGTTTAGGTTCTGGACCTTCAACGACCGGGCTAGCCGTAACCCAGACAAAAGAGCTTCATATTTCGCCTAATTGTTTGTCGCTAAGAACTTGAAGGTTATAGCTTGCTAAATCTGGAACGTCCCGTGCGGACTCTTCATAACTAGACCCACTCCGGATCTTTCCTTTGTTGAAGAACCATCCACATGCAGAGTCCATGCTTTCGGATCCCTGTTATTCTCTTCTCCCTAGTCCAAAATCATTGGGCTAGACCTGGACTCGGGGAAGGAGCATTCTACAACAAAGTCGGCCAGAATATGGGCCTTGATCGCTGTCCGGAGTATAAAAGTGAGTTTAAATTGACTTAGCTCGACTGCCCAATTGACAAGTCTCCTGGATACGTCCGGTTTGTGAATCATCCTCCTCAAAGGTTGATCAGTTATGACTTTGATTTCTCGGTCTTGGAAATAATGCCTTAGCTTTCTAGAAGCCGTTACTAAAGCAAAAACAAACTTTTTCAAGTTAGGATATCTAGTTTCAGCATCTTTCAGAACCTGGCTAACATAATAGACCGGTCTCTGTTGTCTTTCCTGATCCCGGACCAAAGCTGCTCCAACAGCCAGGGGTCCCGCAGACAGGTAAAATGACAGTGGCTCTCCTGTTTGAGCTTTAGTCAGGACTTGTGGTGATGATAGGAACTCCTTTATTATTTCAAATGCTTTTTGGCACTCCGGACTCCAATTTATCTCTTTCTTGTTCTTTGCCCCCTTAAGCAGATCAAAGAAAGGCAAACAATGCTCGGTAAGTTTAGGAATAAACCTTCTTAGTGCTGTAAGGGATCCCGCTAGCTTCTGAATTTCTTTCTGAGTCCGGGGTGGCTCCATTTCCATTATTTGTTTAATCTTCTCTGGATTAACCTCAATCCCTCTTTGGCTAATCATGAATCCCAAAAACTTCCCAGCTCCCACACCGAAGGTGCACTTCTTCGGGTTCAGTTTCATTTCATGCTTCCTTAGATTTTCAAAGCATTCCCTTAGATCCGGGATATGCTCTTCAATTGTCTTGGACTTTGCAATCATGTCATCTACATAAGATTCCAGACTTGCCCAGCTGGTCCTTGAACACCTCAACCATGGCTCTTTGGTAGGTTGATCCGACATTCATTAGGCCGAAGGGCATGTATTTGTATGCATAAACAGCTCTGTGGGTTATAAAGGCGGTTTTGGCTATATCATCCGGGTTCATCTTTATCTGGTTGTATCCGGAGAAAGCATCCATGAAGCTGAACATCATATGTTCGGATGTGGCATCAATCAGTTGATCAATACTGGGTAGAGGATAAGGATCTTTTGGGTAAGCTGCATTGACGTCTGTGTAGTCAACACACATTCTCCATTTTTCGTTTGGTTTTTTGACCAGGACTACGTTAGCAAACCAGTCCGGGTACTTGATTTCACAGATTATTCTGGCTTTGAGAAGCTTTTCAACTTCCTCATCGATTGCTTTTTGTCTCTCCGGAGTGAAATTCCTCCGCTTTTGTTTTACTGGCTTCTTGTTGGGGTTAACGTCTAGGCTATGCATAGCCACAGATTCCTGAAGTCCAGGCACATCATCCGGGCTCCAGGAAAAAACATCTGCATAGCTCCTTAGTAACCGAATCAGGTCTCTCTTGAAGACCGGGTCTAGTCCGGACCCAATCTTTATCTTTCTATACGGATTGCCCTCTTCGAGTTCAAAGGTTTCAGTTTCCACGACTGGTTCTACTTTTCCATGTTCTTTATTGGATGCAAACTATTGGATCCAGGCTTGGGTGTTTGATTTTATGTAGTCTCGTGCCTTATCAATCAGGGCTTCTTTAGTTTGGGCTTCAATGCTTTCAATATTCTGGACCTCATGTCCGGGTGTTTTCTTGAAATGTACTCTGTGTTTTTTGCAGCTTTGGTTCTTCTGGTAGGAGAAAACCTTCCTTTTGTTGTTTGGATCAGTTTCAGCCATGACTAATGCTTGTCCGTAGCACCGTCCTGCCATTTCCAAATCTCCTTTAACTTCTCCGATTCCGGACGGGGTAGGGAATTTGAACTTCAGATGTGGTGTTGAGGTTATGGCCCGGAGTTTGGTCAGGGCCGGACGACCCAGAATCACATTATAAGAGGAGGGGGTGTTGATTACATAAAATTTAACCATGTGAGCTAAATACTTAGGACTTGTTCCGAACAGGACTGGTAAGTATAGGGTCCTTTGAATCGGGACTAGATTATTTTTGAAACCATAGAGAGGGTCTTCTCTGCATTCATTCATCCTTATACTCCTCAACTGCATTATGTCCATAGTATGCTTGAAGAGGATATTGACCGAGGATTCGTTATCAACAAGAATTCGTTTCACTTCGTTTTCAGCTATGTCAAGGCTAACGACCAAAGCTTCATTGTGGTTTGGATCAACACCTTCAAACTCAGCATTGCTGAAGGATATGACTTGCTCGGGGAAGGACTGGACCATTATAACTTCATCTCTAGAGCCTAGACTAGGGGAGGAGATCTGGACCCCCTCATTACTACATTGACCACATGTTTCTTTCCTGCTCCAGACCCTTCCCCTTTCTCCATGGTTTTTCGTACAATATACTGGCCCATATTCCCTTTTTTGATTTGGTCTTCAATGGAATATTTGAGAGATAGACATTTTTCCGTGGAGTGACCATGTGTTCCGTGGTAATCGCACTGTTTGTGAGTGAATCAATTTTCAGGTGTAGTGATCATTGGCTTTGGTGGATAAAAATATGACTTGTCCCGGACCTCCTTCAGTATATCAGTCGGTGTTCGGCTGCACGGAGTCCATTCAGGTTCAGGTCTAGGCTCAGATTTGGATGGCCTCGGAGGCCTAGAGTCCGTTTGGAGGCCGGTTCAGGAACCTTTTCTGGCACCGAGAGCTGGGAGCTCTGAATGTATTTGCTCTGTCTGTTTGGTTTGAATCTTTTATCTTGCTGATAACCACCACGAGGGCAATCATCTTGAGTCCGGATTGAAGAGGTTCCTTGGTGGGTCATTCTCATTGCTTGCAGTACATCACTTTCTTTGATGAACCAGGCAGCCATAGCATATGCTGTTGCCAGGCTCTGGGGTTCTTTGTTGATTAGTTCGTAGACATATCTTTCATTGTGTTCCGGGTCTAGGTTCCTCCGAAAAATACTTAGAGCTTCACGCTCATCTAGGCACGAGATCTTGTTGATGGCTTCTTGGAAATGCTTCATGTAATCGGAGAGTGATTCAATGTCATACTGTCTGATGGTTTGTAGATGGAACATATGCAGCTCATGGGTGCGGTTTGCTCTAAATATTTTAAGAAAAGATTCCCGGAACTCTTTCCAGCTATGAATGCTCCGGGAAGGGATCCGACTGAACCATCTATGGGCCCTACCCTTCAAGGTTGATGCAAAGAATCGACATTTGGTGATGTCATTGTAGAGGTAAATGAGAACGATCTGCTCAAAGTAATTGATGTGTTCTTCAGGGTCACCCATTCCATTGAATGAGTTAAAGTTATAGTGCTTTAAGCTTTTCTGTCTGGGCATTGATTCCAAGGATCGGCTGAAAGGAGTTAGGGTTGCTTCAATCTCCAGACCAGAGTCATTTCCAACCTTTTTCTACAGCTCATGAATCATGTGGATCAAATCTTCTTCAGGTTCGTCTTCATCTGAGATGAGTTCAGGACTAATGTCCCGATGAATCCTTTTGGATCCGGACCTCCTCAGAATTCGGTCGACTCCTTCCTGGATTCTCTTTTGGATTTTGAGTTCAATATTAGCCTCTTCTTCCTGACGAATTTTCTCATGGAGTTCAGCAAATTTTTTAAGTTTGTCAGCTTCAGTGTCCTTGTTTTTGCTTTGGGCCTTGTGGGTTGTTTGCTTCTAGGGTCCTTTGCCTTTGCCACCAATTCGGTCAAAGACAGAGACTCGGGACCGGTGTGAGTTTCCAGAATCACCAGAAATTTTAGCTTGCTCTAGTTCAGGTGGAGTAGGGGGTTCACGGATCGGGTTGGGTGGGTTGGGAGGATTTTATGACCCAACCCAAATTAATCGGTTTCACAAATTTTCAACCCAACCCATAAAAATAGAATTGGTAAACCAAACCATTTAATGTATTTTGGTTTGGATCAATTTGGATCGGATTGATCGGGTTAGTAAATATATAAATAAATTTTTTATAAAAAAAAATAAAACTGGAAATGAGAGTTCAAAAAAAATCAGAAATAGTTCAACAAAATATTATAATCATTCATGCAACACAAATAGCATAGGTCTTAAATATCTGAAATTCTGAATTTTAAGACATAAAAAGAAATTGTTTAAACACTAGACATAGTCTTTAAATTTGAACTGAATCATAACATAGATGAATCAGCCATTAAACTTCAATGATGTTGATATTCCTGGCCATAGACTTAGTGGCATGTTCATGTTCCTTCTTCTCTGCCAAATAGAAGGAATAAAAAAAATCAGTTCTAGCTAGAAAAATAATTCTCAAAAAAAAAATAACATGTAACAAGTACCTTCAAGAAACTGATAAGAATGTGAATCATCCACATCTTTAGCGATCATTGATAAAATTTTGTACCTTTCTGAATTGTCCTTCCACCAATTTAAAATATTGAAAGAATAGGTCATTGGATTGAGCGGTTCATCAGTCAAGTAGCGATCAACATCATTCTTCTTTTCAATAATATCCATTTTTTGTTGATGCAAGTAGCTTTCCAATATCCTTCTCCTATTTGTTTCATTGCCCAGATTTGGTGGTGTGTTGCTTTGATGAGCCTGTTAGAGACAACTTTAAAAGGTTGCTCATCATTCACCACAAATTTAGCCAATGCATTTCGGCACCTCACCTTGTTAAAAGTAACAACCAATAAATTTCTACCCCTATTTGTTTCCTTTTTACAGCTAAGTATTTTTTTGGTGCTTATCCACTGCCCTTTCCGGATTCTTCTTGCAACTTTTAAAGTGAGACCATAAACTGCTTGTGCCATTGGCACTACGACAACTATAATCAGCCCCGCAGTAGTTGCATTTGCATCTAGGATTCTTTGGATTGCCACCAATCACTTAAGTAAAATGTGCCCAAATATCAGATGTTCTCACCGGTTTTCTCTTGTGTTTATCATCGCCTTCTTTTTTAGGTGATTTAAGCTCTATAGGAGGAGTGCTAAGGGTGACTTATGGATTTTTTTTTGTGGTGAGTTTTGGAGTTGGATTTGGGATGGGTTTTGTTGGAGTGTTTGGGATGGGTATTGTTGGAGTGTTTGGGATCGGATCTGTGACTTCCATTTCAGCCGAAAAACAAACTGGTCCATTACCTATAAATAAGTGAACAAGTCAACATGAATCACAGAATCAGTTATAATACGTACTATCAATCTATCAGAGTATCAGGCATCAGCTAAAAAGGTATACTAAATTGGGCAAAATCACACTATGAGTTAAGTACAACATAATAACATATCTAGGTTCCAACAAAATCTAATACCCAATGTTATAACATAATAACATATCTACTTTCTTCGTTATCAGTTAAGTACAAACTAATGTTCCTTAAGGCTTAAACAATAAACATATAAATCTGCACCAATGTTAACCGAAGCATGTTATCACAGTCTAAACGAGTCAGAATTCAGATATTGTCAAGTAAATATGTAAAGATATCGAACTTATTAATACCCAATACACATAAGTACATAACAATAATATGAAAACTTAAAGATAAACAAAGATACTAAGAGAATAGAAATTAATAGTTTCATACCTGCTTGTTTTAGAAATTGAATCTGGAGAGTGGAGAGGATCTTAATGTCTAGGGTTTTTTGTTTTGGTGAGAGGCTGAGAGAGTGAGAGGCTGAGAGCGGCGGCCTAAGTTCTAATAATGTGAGACTGTGAGAGTAATTTGTAATATATACGTGATACTTTGATAGTTTGTTTTTGTTAGGTTAAATTGTGATGGACTGGACTGGAGTCACTGGACTAATACTAATGTAGTAATGTGTAATGGGTTGGGCCTTATATATTTTAATTATATTTTTTTTATTCGGACCGGGTTGGGTTGGATCGGATTTTAAAAACCGAAACCCATATCCAACCCATTAAAATCGGGTTGACGTTTTTACAATCCGAGTATACATCGGGTTGGAAAAAATCGGTTTGGATCGGCCGAAAAGTGCCCGGTTTGGATCGGATTGGTCGGGTTGGCCAAACCGTGAACACCCCTAAGGTGGAGGTTGTGTCCGGGTTCGATAAGCCTGGATTGCTTCTGCTATGTCTTCTCTGGTGAGGTTCTCCATGTGGATTACAGCGAGAAGGACGTAAGTGTACTTGTACTGGTTCACTTCAATTTCAACTCTAGCATCACCGGGCCCAATTCCTATTCTCTCTAGAATCGGGTTGGCAGTAGTCGGGACTAAGGGGAGGTTTGGGACCAGGTTCGGTTCCACTCTTTGGGCACTAATGGATTGTCTCTGGATGGATTTACTTCCCCTTGGCATGATTTAAGCAAAGAAATATGGTTTCCAAAGCAATAATTTTCACAGAATACAATATTTATAACATATATAGGTTGATTTTTGAGAAAATAAGCTATGTGTGCATGTATTTTATGGTTCCAAACAAAGCAACCCAATAGATCTAGTCAACTGATCAAGATTAAGGCTAAAAATCAAAACTTTATTGTAGATAATCAACAGATCCGGGTTAACGAAATCAGGTAAGGGTTTGCCAATTGCATTTTAACAGAGGTTTGAGTGGTTTTTAGATCTTACCGGTGTTCGCCCCTCCTACTAGCGGTAATGATAACTCCAGATTTTGATGGGGCTCTTCCTCCGCCGTTCCCACGCCTTGGTGCGGTGTAGCTGGTGGTTGGGTGACTGCAAAATAACATCGGGAGGGGGGTTTGGACACGCGACGCCTCCGGCGTGAGAATGAGAGAAGGTTTTGGAAGATAATATCAAGAATATGAAGTATCTAAAGTGAAGGGTGTGTGAGTATGTGAAAATGTGTAGGGAGAATGTAGCCCCTAAACCTTCTTTACTTGGTCTATTTATAGGCTAAGGATTAGGGTTTAGGGGTTGGTACCTACAATCATGAGCGTTGGATCTTAGGTAGGAAGGACACCTGGGGCTTATGGATGCATGACACGCGTCCAGAGTAATAATTATGGAAAAGTGTGTCAGGCGCCTTTTGGAGTGTGACATCCTCATTCTTGGATCATGCACATTATTGGCAATCATTAGCTATCATTGTCAACTGGGGCCCTTGATGATGTCCGAGATTCGTGGTGTCACGGGTTCTATCCCCGGGACTTGGATGACATTCGCGGGTCCGAATTCGTTAGCAAGAGCTGCCCCGGGGCTAGGTGGAATTTCGGGTCGGGGCTCCATATAGAAAGTAGCCTATCATCGGGACCAAAGGATAGAGCCACGCCCTCCTTCTACCGTCAATGATAACTCCAGATCCCGAACAAGTGCTTTCTCGCCGTTTTCACGCTCGGAAGAGGTGAAGCTGGTGGTTGGGCCTCTACAAAACAACACCGGAGGGGGGGGGTTTGAATCCCGCGGTGCCTCCAACATGAGAATAAGAGTGGGCTTTGGAAGATAAGTATTCAAGGACGAGAGGATCGAAATGTGGAGGTTGTGTGCATATGAGTGAGTGTAGAGAATCTAAGGTCACCCATAAACCTTTCTCCCTTGCTCTATTTATAGACCAATGACTAGGGTCTGGGGGTTCGTACCTGCAATCATGAGCGTTGGATTCTAGGTATGCGAAACACCTGTAAACAACAGATAGCCCCCACCTGTCCGGATAGGGGTAGCAGAAAATGGTTATGGATGGGTTTTGGGGTCAATAAATTTGGATATAGGTTGGGTCTCGACCCAAAACCATATTTGATCCATATTTAATCAAAATATGGGTTAAATTTGGTTTGGGTCATAATGGTTTTGGGTTAAAATATAGGTAAACTATTTTTTATAATTTTTCTTAATATATTTTTAAAAAAATACATGTTATTGTAATTTTATATTTAATTGAAAAAACTGATATTTAATTAAAAAAGGACTATATTCTATTAAATAATTTTTTTGATCAAATTTATCGATTATTGATTGAAATTTAAAAATTAATTTTTATTAAATTTGCAAAACTAAAAAATATATTATATTAAAAATTATGTATACTACTATTTTGAAACAGATGAAATAATAATAAAATAAGTTAATGTCATGTTATATATTTGTACTACCAAGTAGTATAAGATAGAAGTATAAGTTATAAAATAAAAATAAGAAAAAAGGCATACATATCTATACTAATGTATGAAAATCGAATGATTAAAAATTTGTTGGTTTGGTTATCTAATAATTAAAATAAATAATATAATTAAAGTTAATTAGCCGATTGCCTTTTTTACATTTACTTTTAGTTGAAGATATTACTTTTTATAAACACTTAAAAACATCAATCGTACCATATTTTTCAATTATTAATATTTAATTTCTAATTAAAAGTCGTTATCTTTTTTATATAAAACTAATCTTACAATCAATAATATATATCCGAAAAAATCACACAATATTTTTAAATAATTAATAAAATATATTAAAAATCTGTATATGCTTTTTATAATAAGGAAACCTTAGTGTAATTCGTAAACATGAATATATTAAATTTAAATTAAAAAAATTATTAAAAACAATGATTATATAAAAGCATAATTGTTATTGTTGTGGAATAAAAACTAGGTTACGATTTGTAATTAATGCTAGGGTGGTTGAGCTTCGAGCTTTAATGGTTGTTTCCGTGTTACGAGACTGATCGGTCCTCAAAGAGTGCCTACGTATCTCGTTTTTGAGAATCAAGCCAAGACGTAGTTCTGAGATGAGGGGTAAGACCCTTTATATAGGCTGAGAAGCCCTAGAATTATGGTAGGAGTCAGAGACTTGGTGGACAAGTCTTCCTTGAGGAAGGTTCCAGATCTATTCCTTGTAGAAATCTGTTTCCATGTTGAAATATGTATCTTGGAGGCTAAGTCAGACAGGAGTGATATCCTTGTTTGACTCTTATTTGCTGAGCTGATTATTACCCTTAATATTAATTACGAAATTAATATTGTAAATAGGGTTTGGGCCCATCTGGTGGGCCCCACATTTGGACCATTCTGGGTCTAATTAATGCCACATTAAATGTGTCTTTAGAACTTACTTTTAGCCCATATCATTTGCCCCCCAACTTCTAGGAAAACTGATCAGGTTTTCCTTGAAGTTATAACGGCCATATTCGAGACTTGGGTCAGGGTTCATTGCTCTTACGCGAGTATTTTCAATAATATCATCTTAACGTAAAGCGTGGAGCGACCGACGCATTTACGACGATGTTCAACAACACTAAACGGTGTTAAATGGCACTAGACAGCACTAATCAGCCTTAAACAACGTTTAAATAGTGTTAAACAATGTTAAATGGCATAAAACGGCACTAACGGCAGTAACCGGTGCTAAACGGTGCTAATCGGCACTAAACTGTGCTAACAGGCACTAAACTGTGCTAACAGGCACTAAACAGCGCTTAAACAGCACTAAACGGTGCTAATCAGCACTAAACTGTGCTAATCTTGACCTCTTTTTAGTACTGAAAACCATCCGAGATTCGCTGAAAAAGTCGAGATCTAGGACTGAAAACTATCCGAGGTTCGCTGAAAAAGTCAAGATCTAGGACCACAAACTAACCCGTGATCGGCCGGATCAAGGGCTAGCTCGTGGTCGGCTAGCTCATGATCGGCCAAAGGGCTTGAAGCCACCATGGTCGGCCGAACCATGGTCGGCTGGGAGGTGATCGGCCGAAAGGCCCGAAAAGCTCGTGGTCGGCCGGGAGGTTGTCGGTTGCGGCCCCTCGTGCGCCGTGGTCGGCTGCTTCGTGGTCGGCCGGCGTCCCTCGGGCACGGTGGTCGGCTACCTCGTGGTTGGATAGGAAACCCGGACCTGAAAACCATCTGTGGCCTTGAGGATCAAGAATCTTGATCTTGATCTCAAGTTATTATCTTGGTCATTCGTGACTTCATTATCTTAAGGATCAAGAACCTCGATCTTGATCTTAAGTCGTCAGGGATCTAGGATCTAAAATCATCCATGATCCTAAAGATCAAGAACCTTGATCTTGATCTTTAGTCGTCAGTTTGGTCATTCGTGACTTCTAACGATATTACTCCTTAATTTATGATTAGCACTGCTAATCTTGTGCTTAAGGCTAAACTCGTTACTTAATTTCTTAAGCGCAACCATCCATGCAGCAAATATTTCAGCTATTTCTTTTCCGGCATATATGAATTATAACGATTCTTTCTGTATAACGCGGATAATTTCTTCCCTTTTTTCATCTATAAACGATAGATGACCTGTAAACGCGAACCAAGCTGAAGTTCCACCTGATATAGTAGGTCATGCTTTTTCTATAAAAGAGGAGAAGCAACCTTCATTTCCCTCCACTTCTTCATTTCAGAGCTCTCAAATTCTTAAGTTCTCAAGCTTTCAAGTTGCAAGATCAAGTTCGAGCTTCAAGATCAAGTTTCAGCTTCAAGATCATGATGTCGGAAGGTGATCAACCAATGGCTCCCCCTGTCTCCATGATGGAAGCTATGTCGAAGAGGAGTAAGATGAGGACCACCAAAGGTAAAGAACAAATCAAACCTCCTTCGTATGTTGAACATAGATTTGAATCCTTGCTAGATCTCCTGAACATTATGAGGGAAGCATTCCCAAACTGTTCTAGCTTAGATTCTTTTAACAGTCCAAGTAAGTTGTCGGAACGAGATGTCCAAGAGATAAGGGAGTCATATCACTTCTCAAGTGCCATTAAGGTTCGTCTCCCAAACCCATCAGATAGAACATGCAACTGGCATCCTGAGAGGATTTGTGTTCACTGGGGTGCCTTAGATGCTGGGTTCAGATTCCCGGTTGACAATTTTATCATTAGATTGCTGGCGGAGTATCAGATCCACCCCTGTTAGTTGTATCCCAATGCTTGGAGGTACATCTCTATTTTCTTAATAAGGTGTCGCCAACTGGAGATTCATCCGACAACTACAATGTTTCGAAGTATCTTTGGGGCCAGCAACTCTTCCGACTCCAAGAAAGGATGGGTTAGCCTTAAGCACCGAGCTAAACTTCCACACATAGTGAATCCCTTCTCCTTTCCAGATTCACAACATTTCTGGGAAAGGGAGTTTGTAGTTCTTGAGTGGAAAGGTGGTGACTAGGGTAACTTCTTTGTGAAGAGATTTGAGTTCGTGGAGGACAGTTCACATTTCGTGTGTGACCTTACTGATTCAGAATTGTTGGATCGAGATAGGCTTCTTACTGATGACGGCCGTACACACTATAAAACTTTTCTGAATGAAAAGAATCTTATTGAGGCTGGCCTTAGCTTTCTTTCCAGTGGGGGTAACTTTCTTACTTGAGCTTATTATGAACTCTGTTTGTTCTTATCCCAATATTTTTCTCTTTGTATTTCAGCTGCTGAGGAGATTGATAGTCGTCCTGAGAACCGGCCAACTGTTACTAAAAGGATGAAGAAAAAGGCTGAGGAGAAACGGAATCCTACTAAGCCTCATATCCTTAACTTCTTGGAGCACTGCTCTCAAGGTGGTAAACGATCCCGAAACGCTGATGGGGACGTCAGGACTGTTTTCATACCTCCTTGGGGCATATGTGAACAAGACTCGGTCTTTGGGAGTCCTTATCTAGCCCTAGACTGGTCCAAGCTTTCAATCACTCCTCCTGACCGAGTGACAATGCATGCAGGCGACAAAATGGATGAGTCTCAGCTCATGGGCGCTCAGGCCTTGTATCAGGTATGAAATTCCCTCTGTTAAGTTCAATACTGTTTCTGATTTTGACTCTGTATATTCCTTGTAGCTCACCCATTTCCTTGTTGCAGGCCAATGCTTACTTTCAAACTGTTTCGACTCAAGGCCGGGCTTTTAGGGATGAGAATATTAGCTTGAAGAATGACTCATCAAGGTTCAAGGAAGAGATTGACGATCTGCACTCCCAAGTCGTTCGTGCTGAAGCTAATGCTGCATCTACTCGTAAACAACTTTCTTCTCTAGCCAAAAAGAAGGCATCTGATGCTGACAAGGTGATCCAGGCCTACCATAGGTCTAAAAATTTTCTTAAGCTCATTGATGATCATGATGATAAGATGCATCCCTTCAACATGTATGTTGGTTGGGATAAGGCCATTAACGCTGTGAGTCATAGGCATCCATCTGTTGTCAACCCGGCTGATTTTCCTTGCCCAAATTGGGGTGTCAACCCGGCTAACCTAACTTCTGGTTCGGGAACTAAAGTTGTTCCTCAGACATCAGGATCCGGCTCCAAAGGCAGTCATCGACGCTCTGGATCCAACTTCAAGGGGGCTGTTCAAGTTGCTAGCCAAGACTCATCTTCTTCTGGCTCCCGTGGGAAGAAACCCCCACCTGCAAGGAAAGTTGGAGTAGTTCGCCAACCCATCGCTGGCAAGAGACTGATCCGAAAGGAGGGCAGTTCTACTTCTGATTCATCTTCCGAGGAAGAAGGGGCCGAAGTTGCTAATGTTCGGCCAATGGTGATTACCGAGCCCGGTGATGACTCTGGTGAAGACTCGGAGGAGGAGAGTGGGGAAGAGGAGAGTGGCGAAGAGGAGTCTGGGGAGGAGTAGCTGGAGCTGGTTTGTGACCTTGCATGGCCTTGCATGGCCTTGTTAGCCGTATGTGGATTTATATTTCTAGATTTCAATCAAGGTCCTTCGGGATCAAACTTTTATCTGTCTCGGTGATGTAACTTAACTGTTGTCCCTTCGGGGTCTTTATTTATGCATTTGTTTCCTCATTTGTTTGTTTACTTGTTTTCGGTACTTGGTCTTTCTAGACTTACACTCAACATGTGCTTGGTACATAAACAAAATCGCAGAATCATTGAAGGAAAACAAACTTGCATTAATAATTCGAAATGGGTTCAACCCTTACATAACTTATTATTGTCCTACTCGGGGCGTTAAGCCCTGGAATGGTTTCATCGAACCTTATTTCTACTTCTCCTAATAGATAGATAAAAAAAATCAACTTCCTTGCAAGGGCAGCTTAAATATAATAAATCTTGAGGTTCAAGGCATGCCAAGTACGGGGTACCTCGTTCCCATCCAAGGTCTCCAACTTGTAGGATCCCCGTCCTAGCATCTTCTTGACTCGATACGGCCCTTCCCAATTACGGGCTAGCTTTCCTTTCTGACCAACTGCAGAGGCTTCTACCTTCCTTAGAACCAGGTCGCCTTGTCGAAAGAATCTTTCCTTAACTCTCTGTTTATAGTGAAAAGAGGCTCTCTTCTGATGTTCAGTATTTCTAGCATTAGCTTCATCTCTAACCTTGTCAATTAAGTCAAGGGCAAGTCTCATCCCTTCTTCATTAGTTTCTGGTTCATATGCCTCTATTCGAGGTGACGCTTGCATGATCTCCAAAGGCACAACTGCCTCAGCTCCATAAGCCAGCAGAAATGGGGTTGCTCCAGTTGTCACTTTACAAGTGGTACGGTATGCCCATAGTATGGGCAGCAACTCATCTACCCAAGTGTTCCTAGAGCGTTCGACCCTCTTTTTCAGTCCATCAAGGATAATTCGATTAGCTACCTCAGCTTGCCCATTAGCTTGTGGATGAGCCACTGAGGTAAAACGAAGCTCAATTGCATTCTCCTCACAATACTTCTTGAACTCTTCATTATTGAACTGTGTCCCATTGTCTGTCACCAAAATTCGTGGGATTCCATACCTACAAATTATGTTCTCCCAAAAGAACTGGGCAACTTGTTTGGTGGTTATCTTGGCTAGAGGTTTAGCCTCAATCCACTTAGTGAAGTAATCAATGGCCACTATCAAGAACTTCCTTTGTGCTGAAGCCATGGGAAAAAGACCAAGTATATCCATCCCCCACATCGCAAACGGAATAGGAGAGTTAATTGAAGTTAACATCTCAGGCGGTTGCCTTACAATTGGAGCATGTTTTTGACATCTCTCACATCTCTTGACATAGTCTTGTGCATCAACCAACATCTCCGGCCAATAGAACCCTAAACGAGTGATCTTGTGAGCTAGGGCTCTGCCCCCCAAGTGTTGCCCACAGATCCCTTCATGAACTTCCTCCAATGCTTCTCTTGCCTCTTGAGGCCTCAAACACTTCAAGTATGGGATGACGAATGACCTTTTGTACAGAATGCCCTCAATCAAGGCGTATCTCAATGCTCTTACTGAAAGTTTTCGTGCCTCCAAGGCATTGTCTGGGAGCCACCCGGTTTCAAGGTGAGCTTTGATAGGATCTATCCAAGAGCCCCCTATATCAATTGGTGCCACTAATTTCGAGTTAACGGTCGGGGCCTTCAAGACCTGGAAGTAGACACTCCCAACATAATTTTCTATCTCAGAAGAAGCGAACTTAGACAGGGCATCGACCTTAATGTTTTCTTCTCTCGGAATGTGCTCAACATAGCATTCCTCAAACTGAGTCATAACAGCCTTTACGACTCTCAGGTATTTCACCATAGTTTCGTCCTTAGCTTCGAATTCACCATTTACTTGTGATACCACAAGCCTTGAATCTCCACAAACTTTGAGATTCTTGACCCTCATGATTCTAGCCAAACCCAAACCAGCTATTAATGCCTCATACTCTGCTTCATTGTTGGTAGTAGGAAAATCTAACTTCAAAGCATACTCAACTGTGAACCCATCAGGGCTTTGCAAAATCAAACCTACACCACTAGATTTTGTTTTTGATGCTCCATCAAAAGAGAGCACCCAATATTCCTTCAGATCAAGTGTAAGTTCCTCTTCTTTTTTCTCTTTCCCAGGGGTAGTCACTATCTCTTGCCCCCCGACTTCTTGGTTGTTAATAGTGCATTCAACCACGAAGTCATCCAATGCCTGAGCCTTAGTGGTTGTTCGAGGCTTATATGTGATGTCAAACTCTCCTAACTCAATCGCCCACTTGATTAGCCTTCCACTAGCCTTCTGGCTATGCAATATGTCAGGACTTCAATCTTATGTGCCTGGAAGTACGGGCGTAGCTTCCTCGAGGCTGTTACCAATGCCAAAGCAAACTTTTCTATGGGTGAGTAATTCAACTCAGCCCCATGCAACACTTTGCTCACGTAGTAGATAGGTTTCTGGATTTTCTCCTCTTCCCGAATGAGGACAGCACTCAATGCTTGTTCAGATACCGCCAGGTATAGGTAAAGAGTCTCCCCAGGACTTGGTTTGGTCAACAACGGGGCTTCGGCCATGTATTTCTTCAGCTGTTCAAAGGCCTCTTGGCTCTCAGGAGTCCATACAAAATTTTTCACCTTTTTCAATGCTTGGAAGAAAGGCAAGCACTTGTCACCTGATTTGGAGATGAATCTCCCTAGGGCTGCCACTCGGCCCGTTAACTTCTGTACATCCCGTATAGAACAGGGTGGTTCCATGTCCAGAATCGCTTTGATCTTGTTAGGGTTGGCCTCTATGCCTCTTATTGAAACCATCAGACCCAAAAATTTGCCTGATCCAACGCCAAAGGCACACTTGGCTGGATTCAACATCATTTTATGGTGCCTCAGCACTTCGAATGCCTCTCTGAGGTGCTTAATATGGTCTACCTTGACCAAGCTCTTAACCAGCATATCATCAACATAGACCTCCACGGTTTTTCCAATTAGATGGGCGAATATCTTATTCACCAGTCGTTGATAGGTAGCTCCTGCATTCTTTAGACCAAAAGCCATAACAAGGTAGCAGAAAACACCAAAGTCAGTTATGAAGGATACCTTTGGGATGTCATCCTTGTGCATCTTAATCTGATTGTAGCCACTGAATCCATCCATGAAACTCAACATTTCGTGCCCAGCCGTGGCATCTATTAGTGTGTCAATACTTGGTAAAGGGAAGCAATCCTTAGGGCATGCGTCATTCAAGTCGGTGAAGTCTATACACATCCTCCACTTACCGTTGGCGTTCTTGACCATCACAGGGTTAGCCAACCATTCAGGGAACTGAATCTCCTTAATAAAACCAGCTTCCAAGAGTTTGTCCACCTCTTGCTTAATGGCCTCTTGCCTTTCTGGAACAAAATTCCTCTTCTTCTGCTTTATGGTCTTTCGCTTGGGATCGCCATTTAATTTATGAGTTATGAGTTGGGGATCAATCCCTGGCATATCAGCCGCTGTCCAAGCAAACATATCACTATTTTCTTGTAAGAATGTTATCAATTTGCCCTTCAAGGGTTCTTTCAGAGAAGCTCCTACATAAGTAACTTTTCCAGGGTCGCCCAACTCTAGAGGTACGGGAACCAAGTCCTCTGCTGGCCTTCCTCGGTGTTCATCATCACCACGGACATCCATGTCTTCAATCGGGAGTACATGCCCCCCGGCTCCATCAGCTCTCAAAGCAGCCACATAGCAACTCCTGGCCATTTTCTGATCTCCTTTCTGTTCCCTGGAAATTTGACCTTCATGTGATAGGTAGAGGCAACAGCCTTGAACGCATGAAGTCCGGTCCTCCCCAAGATTGCAATGTACGTTGAGGTAGCCTTAATCACCAGAAAATTCAGCATCTGAGTGGCTTCCTTAGGTTCTTGCCCGATTGTCACGGGTAACTGAATAGTCCCTTCAACCTTTGACTCGACTCCATTAAACCTGTATATCGGCATGTTGGTCAGGGTCAACTGAGAGTCAGTGTATCCCATCTTTACGAATGCGTCATGAAACAAAATATCAACAGAAGCTTCATTGTCTATCAAGACTCGCTTCACCTCCGAATTTCCAATAATAGGGGCTATGACCAACGGGTCGTCATGGGGGAATTTCACCCCTTCAAGGTCTGAATCATCAAACCCAATTGCTATTTCAGTCCTAGCACGTTTAGGGGCTTCTCCCACGACGTGCATCACTTCTCTGGCATATGCCTTTCAAGAGTTTCGAGTTGTCCCGGCCGCCGTTGGGCCTCCCCAAATCATGTTAATAACTGGCCCTCGGGGCTGTTGATTATGATCACGATCACGATCGTTATCTCTTCTGTCATTGTCTCTTCTATCATAGTCCCTTCTTTGGGTTCCACGATCATCACCCTTTGTGAACTTGTTCAGCTTCCCTTTTCGGATCAAGAACTCAATTTCATCCTTCAACTGCCTACAATCATCTGTATCATGACCCACATCACGGTGGTACCTACAGTACTGCTCTTTATTTCTTTTTGCGGGATCACCCCTAAGTGGCTTTGGCCATTGAAAGTCTTTATCCTTTTCAATATCTAACAAGATCTGACTCCTAGGAGCGTTCAGCCTTGCGTAATCAGAAAACCTCGGTCCCAAACCCTTCTTTGGTGGTGACTCGGAATCCTTGCTAGTCCGGGGATACTTGTCCCTAGTGTCGTACTCTTGCTCTTGCTTTCGTTTCTTTGAGTCATTAGAACCCTTGCCATTGCCTCCTACAGTTTCCTTCTTCATGCTGTCCTCAGCCTTGATATACTTATCGGCCCTTCGTTGGAGCTCGGCCATGTTTTTAGGAGGATGTTTTGCCAAAGACCTTTTAAAGAAGAGATCAGTGGTTCCGTGTTCCAGGGCTACCATGGCCACCTTATTTTCCAGATCAGTGATATTCAACGTCTCCTTGGTGAATCGCTTGAGGTAATCCTTTGAATTCTCGTTCTTCCCCTGCACCACATACATAAGGGATACAGAACTTTTTACATGAACTCTCCCACTAATGAACTGGCTGACAAAGGCGGCACTCAGCTCCTTAAAAGAGCCAATCGAGTTTGCAGGTAGGCGGCTATACCACCTTTGAGCCATGCCCGACAGGGTTTGAGGGAATGCCCTACACTTTAAGGCGTCGCTCGCAGGCTGCAATAGCAGTGCGTTTGAGAATGTCCTAACATGGTTTGCGGGGTCGCCCCGTTCCATCATAAGCCTTAATCGTCGGCATCTTGAACTTTCTTAAGATGCGAGCATTCATTACCTCTTCAGTAAACGGAGGTGTGGGATCATCAGGATCCCCAAGTGGCATCAGATCCTTGGGGTTACTTCTGGGGGTCTCCACCCTTGTCGATTTTTCAGTTGGGGCTTCGGCCCTTTGCTGTCTCCTTGAAGGCCTCTCCAGATTTATAATGGGAATCCTCCCTATAACTGGAGGAGGTCGAATCAGACTTTGCCTTGCTTGCTCCCTAGCAATATCATCCTTCAACCTTTGGATCTCAGCCTCATGAGCCTTAATCTTTTCCTCAGCCGTTTGTGGAGGTCCATCATGGATTCTTTGGGACCTCCTTCGAGGTTCTCTTACTAGCACGTCGCCTCCCTGGGGCTTCTTCGCGATCATCATCGTCATCCTCAGACGTAGAATCATCAGTATAGGGGCCGGAGTAGTCATTGTACTCTCGATCTCGGATCTGTAAGGCATGACCGCTTGGTCCAGGTTCCCTTTGTCGAGGGGGATAATTAGGCAACCCATACATCGGGTTGGTATTCAAGGGGAGATCCGTAGTGTGGATCTGTACCCCCAGGGGTAGCGTACGATCAACGTTACCAAGAGGAGAAACCACCATCTGAAAAGGGTTAGTTTCTTGGCCTTGAGGGATAATCACAGGTAAAGTTCCCTCAACATGGGGAATCGTCCCTGAGGGTTGAGAGGCTAGAGGTTGAATGACCGTCCCTGTTGATGGGGATAATTGTCCTTCTTCAGCGGTGATAAGCGGATCAGAGGTGGCAGGTGGAGCAGAGCTAAGGGGTATGGTTTCAGCCGATGTTGTTCTTCGTGTTTGAACCATGGTTGATGTTGTCTTCCCACAGACGGCGCCAAATGTTGTGGAATAAAAACTAGGTTACAATTTGTAATTAATGCTAGGGTGGTTGAGCTTCGAGCTTTAATGGCTGTTTCCGTGTTACGAGACTGATCGGTCCTCACAGAGTGCCTACGTATCTCGTTATTGAGAATCAAGCCAAGACGTAGTTCTAGGTGATGGTGCCTTCGAGGCTATGGCGGCGAGAGCTCACCTAGGACGCAGTGGCTTGTATGTCCTTATTCGAGGATTAAGCCAAAACGTAGTTCTGAGATGAGGGGTAAGACCCTTTATATAGGCTGAGAAGCCCTAGAATTATGGTAGGAGTCAGAGACTTGGTGGACAAGTCTTCCTTGAGGAAGGTTCCAGATCTATTCCTTGTAGAAATCTGTTTCCATGTTGAAATATGTATCTTGGAGGCTAAGTCTGGCAGGAGTGATATCCTTGTTTGACTCTTATTTGCTGAGCTGATTATTACCCTTAATATTAATTACGAAATTAATATTGTAAATAGGGTTTGGACCCATCTGGTGGGCCCCACGTTTGGACCATTCTGGGCCTAATTAATGCCATATTAAATGTGTCTTTAGGGCTTACTTTTAGCCCATATCAGTTATATATATTAAATAAAACTTATAACATAATAAAAGAAACCCGGACATCGCATGGGCATTGAAAGTTTGTCGGTTCGATATTCGACATGATTATCCTAATTATTAAAATAAATAATATAATTAATGATACTTAGCTAATTGACTTTTTTAATTAAAAGGCAAATGTCGTATATTCTAATAAATGATATTTCTTTTATAATTAAAACACGTTAACTTTTAATTTAAAACATAATCTTGCAATAATTTATATATACTTAGAAATATCACATCATATCTTCTAATCACTAGTAAAATATATACAACGAATAATGACGTTGATTTTTAGTAAAAAATCAGAATCTTTAGATCTAATGTTTAGATATATTGTATTATCAAATTAATTTACTAAAATTTCAAGGTTCGAATTCCATCAACGACATATTTATTTTAGAATTTTATAAAATATGTTTTAAACTATTCATATCATTAATTTAATTTATTAAATTATTTAAATTAAGATTAAAATAAATTGTTGAAAATAATAATTATATATAAATATAACTGTAACATAAAATAAAATTTATTACATATAAAAAAAATCCGTGTATCGCACGGGTTATAAGCTAGTACATTTGCTTATAGTTAAAGTCGATATAAAATGCAAATCCATATATCATGACAACACAACACCTACTTTTTACTAGGGGTGTGCATTCGGTTCTGTTAACCGAAAACCGTACCGAATAACCGAAATTATTTCGGTTCGGTTAACCATATTTTAATTTTCGGTTCGGTTTTCGGAAGGAAAAATTCTGAAATTTCGGTTTTCGGTTATTCGGTTTTTAACCGCGGTTAACCGAAAAACCGAATTAAAAAACCGAATTATCTATGATATTTTAAAAATATTAATATTATTAACATAAAATTATATTATCACTGGAACAGGAACTATAATTTGGTATGCTCTCTGGCCTCTGCTGTTCTACCTTGTTCTGCTGGAAAACAAATATAGTTTTCATGTTGTTTGTTGTTAGCAAATCTGATATAGTTTTCCTGTGAGGCTGTGAATCCTCCTGACACAATATATTCACAGCTATTGCTCATCAGATTTCAAGTTACTTTCTCTCTGTTTTAGTTTGTTTTTAAAATCTCTGCAGAGTCACATCTCAATGTCTTTCATAGTCATGTAACAAGGAGGGTATTAAATCTGTTTTTAAATTCTGAATGTTTTAAACTTGTGACACTAATTCAGTAAACTAGTACCTCTGGTTGTCTCGCGAACTCAAAAATTCAGATTGCTTTTATGTAATTTCATTTCCAGCAACTTTTGTATAATTTCGGTTATTATTTTCGGTTTTTGGTTTTAACCGAAATAAAATATTCGGTTCGGTTATAAAACCGAATATATTTCGGTTCGGTTTTCGGTAGGAATTTTTCCCATTTTTCGGTTTCGGTTAACCGAAAAAAAATTCGGTTCGGTTTTAACCGAATGATCAGCCCTACTTTTTACCATTAAACATAAAGAAATAAATACACACGCCTAGGTATTGCCAGGGCCATTCCATGGTCCAGGGCCAAATCAAAAAAACGTGCCTTCATTTTTTTCTTTCTAAACAGAAACTACAATAATTGAAGAAAATATAGTATTATGTAACCCTAAGATTAAGAGATTTTTCAAATACATGTATAATGATTTTTATGTAAATTAAGGATGGAAAATATAAAATTGACCAAAATGTCATCCAAAATTTATATTAGAAACTAATATAACCTCACTAAACATCATAAGGTCATAACGTAATCAACATAAGTCAAAAATAAGAAAGCAAAAAGTAACTACTTAAATTTTTTGCTTTCACAAGAAATCATACAAACTAAAATTCAAGTGAAATAATAATTATGCATAAATTTATAAAAAAAAAATCACAAACCCTATACTACATAACATCAGAATTTCACAAAACTAAGATGAGTGTAAAGCATTTAAAATTAAGAGAAATAACGGTAAAGTTGATCAAACAAACTATTAATTACATTTTTAATTCAAGAGTAAATATTTGTAAAGTGATGGTCGTACTTGAGATTGTTATTCAAAATAAGTTAGCAAGTTTTCGAGTTTGCAAATTAATGAATAGTTCTTGTTTCCATATTTTAAAAGAATAATCATCAAAACATCACAAAGTAACACACGACTTACAATATTTTTTTTATTTTTCACATGAAATAACAATGTATACTATTATTACTATGAAGGTCGGCAAAATTTTGGGCCCCTTAAAATGTTTGGGCCCAGGGCGGTCGCCCTTCTCGCCCTCCCTTTGGGCCGGGCCTGGGTACTGCATAAAACAATGCAACCCTGTTAATATTCTTTCCTCTTTATATACAATATCCATGTATATATACAAACGAGTATGTATATATCATCATTTTTCCCTTTTTCTTATCTATGAATTCTGAAAAAAGATGAAAATGGAGACTTTAATATGAACATAAGTAATGGAACGAGCTGACTTTTTGTGAAAAAAATAATCGGATCGGATCCTTCAAATGGATCCGAAAACTGGGTCACAACTCACAATCAAATGACTCAATCATTAGTGTTTTGAAACACCTTTCTGCTTATGTATATAACCTGATTGAAGAAAAGTACAACCTAAGTCGAGGAATATGGTTGTCACAGTTTATACCTAAAATTTACCCATATTTTGAAAGCAAATGTGTGATTGAAATCCAGCCCAATCCATTTTATAATATGTGAATTTGGATTGAACCAAAATCCAAATTCTGCCTTAGTTAGGGTTGGGTTTCTGGGTTTAGATCCAAATTGCCACCCCTAGTCCAGGAGATAATTGTGGTGGCGTGTGCAAAGATCTTGTCAACATGTGGATTGATAGTGACATGATTGTGCCAATCACAGAAATCACTTATTTATCGTTGTCATGTAGGGCCATTGTCATGACCTGTATGTTCCACATCCGGTAGTGCTGCATATTGTCGTCTCACGCATCTTGGGCTTGAGCTGCGAGTGCTCTGTATTTGGCCCAACCTGAAATAGCGGGAGACAAGTCTAGCGTCAACCTGGGCTCAGTGCTGCCAGGTCTAGTTATTGCCTATCACTACCATTGTCCGAAAAGAAATTACAACGATCTTGAATATGGAATAAAAAAAGACGCAATTTAAAAAATTTTAAATCGTTAAGTTACCTAGAAACACTCTTTATTTTAGATATATAATTAATATTTATATTGAAATAAGAATTAGAAAGCTTAATAAAGTTTGTTAATCTTTTATATAAATAATATGAAGTAAATTTAATATATTTTTAATTAGTATAATTAATGACTAATTAAGATGTCATTAAGATGTTGTTTAGTGCAAGAAAAGAAAGTTAATAAAAAACATTAAAAAAAAATATTTTAAACGTTTTTGGTGCATTTCCGGTCTCCTGCATTATAATATATAGAGATATCTAATTAATTTTTATTTTCCACATAATATTATTTATTTTGATCGTTTATTAAAATTTAATATTTTTTAGTGTTTTTTCATATGAAAATAAAAAAATTATTTTTTACTTGAAAAAATAAAATTATAAATTATAATTTTAATTGTGTAATCAAAACATTTGAAATTACGTCTAGAAAAATCAAATGTAATGAATTAAAGAAAGTATAATAATAACAAAGTTTTTTTAGAAAGAATGACCAAAATGCCTAATTTTTCACTACCCACTAACCAAAATACCCAATTCTGAAAACACCGACCTCTGTACCCACGGGATACGCCACTCCCGTGGGCGTATCCGTGCTTTACTGTAGCTGCCAGAAATTGTCGTCTTCAACTCTCTCTCGTCGCCGGCGATATTTCGCCGCTCTCGTCGCCTCACTCGTTCTCTCTCTCAGGGACATCTCCAACCAACAAACTACCACAAAAGCATGACAACCTCATCTCCTTCCTCCTCCCAACATCTGTTTCTCTCCTTCGGCCCCGCCAGGGGCTGTGCAAGCTCTCGCCGGAAACGGAAACTGTAAATAGTTAGATTTAGGCGTTTAAAATCCGGGTATTCAAATGGTATGAAATTGATATTGACTTGTAGGGGATCGAATGGTGATTCGTTTGGCATATAGAATGTGTATGGAAAACGTCTAGATGGTTGTCAATCGGGACTGGTCGGATTTTGAACAAAATCGCCGATAATCGCCTGTAAATCGCGATGCTGGGAGAGAGAAAGAGTACATCTGATACGCCTTCATGAAATGCGTATCTTCATATACGCCTCCTGTACTAGCGTATATGGTGCCACATACGACTATGCTGCCAACGTATCTTGAAGCCGCGCCGTTCAGAAACGCGTATCACCACGTACGCCCATGCCAGTGGCGTATGTGGTGGGTATTTAGGGCAGTGCTTCCAGAATCTGGGTATTTTGGTAATGAAACATTAAAATTTGGGCATTTAGGTCGTTCACCCGTTTTTTTATGACATTGATCATTTTTCATTTTGAAATATCATAAAAACTGACAAAATAGTACAAAAAATACTGTAATATCATTTTCGAGAATAATACCCCGTTAAATAAAACAGAGTGGAAGGAGCCGAAAAAGCAACTGACGGTGGAGATTCAACGTCCTGGTTCCGGTGGTAGCTGCTCAACTTTAAGATGACCGGTGGTTCCTCCGGTATATATTCTCTCTTACTCAAATTATAATAATAATATCTATGTTTTCATCCTTTATTTATTCATCTACATGTATAATTATGATAATTGTGTTTTACTGTTAAATTACGGCGATGATTCTGCTTTTTCAAATACTGTCTTCTCTGCTCTCTGTTTCACCTGTTTAATATTTGTTTAAAATTAGGGTTTAACGTACTGAATTTGTCAATATTATTTAATCCATCTGGGGTTTAGTGTTCCGTAATTAAGGTCTTGCAGTTTAACTTGTATAACTCAGGATGAACACTATTATTTACTTGGCTCTTAAATATTACCAGTGGCGAATCCAACGAAAAAAAGCCACCCAATGCAATTTTTTTTTTTGGTAAGTAATATCATGATAAGTATTTTTGATGGATTTTTTTTTCAAAACTGAAGCAACGAAAGTAGCTAGGAGCATTCTATGTCTATGATGTCAAAATTTTGAATTTTCCTGCGTGCATTCTATCGAACAGGTAGAGTGCATTAAATCATTAGTATATTTGTTAGATTTATTTGAACCTTAGTGGTTTTCATTTACTTGGTTCGTGGACCCTCGAACAATATACTTGTAGTGAGATGAATTGTTGTGGCAGCTTATCTATGTTAAGGTATTTTGCATATTACAGTAAGTAGAGTGGTGTGTGCTTAATAAGGCTGTAGCCTGTAAGCTGTTTTATTGTAATGAACGAAAAGTGGATTAAAAGATACAGTGTGAAGGTGTTTTGGGGTAATTGGCTAGCTCTGCGTTTCATTGGGTACTAGGTGATTAAGTTTTTCTCCAGATTGCTGATGCAATGAAATAGTCTAAGAAAAGTATCGTTTCTTTATTCTTTATTGGCTATATTGATTGACCAAAATGTAACCTATTTCGTTTGGCTGTTAGTGGCTTCTAATTTCGTCCTTAGCCGAGTGTGAAAGTTTACCTTGTGATTTACCAGAAGCAGACGAAGAATTGGTAGCAGTTTATCAAACCGAATATTCAGGTATAAAATTTGGTTTATTTTACGTTGCCTCGTATCTGAATTTTTAGATTGTTCACCATTGTTTAAGTTTTAATTTTGAAAAAACTAATACAGTGCACAACTTTTTTAAAACATTTATTGGCTACAATGGTGGGTGAATTGTAGTCCCCTTCTTTGTGAGTTTTGAACTGGAAAACATATATAGCGCACAATGTATATCATAATCAAATCTAAATATACAAATGGAACTGTTTCTCACATGTTCTTTGGAAGTTATGTTGATGTGCATAGAGTTTAAGTTATACACAATTTTTATGATATATTAATATGCCTATATTTATGAAAACTTTTTTCTAATTGTAGTGTGAGTCAAACATGTTTTGTTTTTGCCAAGATTTGGTGGGTAATTCTTTTTCAAGCTAATTATGATTTTTATATGCGTACAAGCCAATTACAATAGAGTTATTAAAGTTTATATATGTAGTAAAGCACTGTTAGAGTGTATGAGCTTTAAAACTCTAGCTTAAAAATGGAGGACGAAGGCAAGGTCCCACCAAGATTTGAACTCGGGTAATTGGATTCAAAGTCCAATGTCCTGACCAATAGACCATGGGACCCTTTGTATAGTTTTTTTAATATCTTATCTGTTTTGTTTTATTTTGCCGAATGCCTATACATGGTTTGGGTATAAGGAGTAGGATATATGTCCAGGCTCCAAATTTTGTTGATATTTATCTATAGAAATCAGAGCATTAATTTCACAAGTATGGAACAGTTCTGATAATTTCAGTATATGTTTAACTATCTTGTACTATTAAATTATGGGGTGATACTAGGGCTGGAAAACGGATAATACGGATACGGATACAGCTATATCCGAATCCGGATCCGTTTTTTACAACTGTATCCGTATCCGTATCCGAATCCGGGAATATCCGAAAAAACTTTATCTGGATCCGAATTCGGCAAATATTATCCGGATACGGATAATATCCGGATCCGAATCCGTTTTGCAAAAAAAGAATTTTTTTAATGAAATTTGCATTATTATAAAAAATAGGCATATTTTGCAAAAAAAACAAAAACAAAAAAACAGGCATATTAAAGAGATACTCGGTTCTAATTTACAAATTACAAAAATCATATACATTATCCAAATTTGCATATGCAAATTTATATCAAAATAACTTTATTACACATCATTGTCTCTAAATAACTTGCAAATTCATCAAAAATAAGTGGGCCTATAACTATAAGTATGTGTATAAAAATATATAAATGGGCTTATAACTATAAATGGATTTAAAATATATAATTATATATTATATATATCAAAAATATATTAAAAATATATTATATATAATTACTTTCGGATACGGATATTTTCGGATACGGATGCGCCTATATCCATATCCGTATCCTAAACTCTCGGATTCAGATACGGATAATATCCGGTTGACTCCGGATACGGATAATATCCGCTTTTTTCCGGATACGAATACAGATATTTCGGACGGATATCGGATTTTTCGGATTTTTTTTCCAGCCCTAGGTGATACATCCATTTTCTTCTTTTAAGAAGTTTCCATATTATTGAAGTTAATTCTTAGTTAAATTTACACAGACATGCAGAGGATCGTTAATTTCCAGGTATGGCAAAGGGGTTGAAAACCTCTATTTTTGGAAGTAACTGTAATTGAACTCAACACATTAGAGCTTAGAAGTACTTAGTTTGATGCAGTGGAAAGTATATTGATCATCATTTAAGGTGAAGGGAAATGGGAAGGAAAAAAAAAGATCGACCCATCTTACTAGACTTAAAAATTCATGCTTCTAGTCTTTTACTAAAAAACCATGTAGCCATTTCTATCAAACTATCAATATTATATGCTGACTGTTTTTTCGTATTTTGGCTATAGTATATTTTTAAGTTTGATATTTCCTTTTTTTATAGGATATGGTATATAATGTGATATTACACTGACAAAATTTAATTATTGATGTTTTACTGCTTATAACGATTTCCTCCAATGTCTTCACAATCTAGGCTGGACGTTATGATTTTTTTCTTTTCTGTTACCAATTTATATTAGATGTATTACAGATTCACTTCTGGTTGCATTTAGTATTCTAATTTCGTAGCATGGATTACAATTGGAGCTAAGTTTTAAAACGAAAACCTGAATCCCTCGAGTATAAAGAGTTGTTAATGCGTTTACAGCTCAATCTATATTTTATTTCTATATATGCGTATCTAATCATTTAATAAATGAACTAAAAGATGCTACTGGGGAATTAAAAGATTGCTTCAAATTAAAATTTCTTAGTAGGTGAAAGAGAAGAGTGGCCTTTCTGAGATTGGAACTCAGCTTACTGGATTCATGTCCCAGTGTCCTGACTGCTAGACCCTGGGGTCATATGGTCTTCTTTTGTAACTGTGTCCTGTTCTTACATATTTGTTTCCTGATCAATCTTATGTGTTGTCTTTACTGGAAAAAAGGGGGAGATTGCTAAAATTTATTAAATCACTGGTTACCATATTGTCATGTACCTGTTAGAAAAATGTCTTTGGGGTGTAATGCTATACTTTCTTGAAAGAGTACTTGTGTTATTTATGATGCATCTTCTTTTTTAGCCTGTGTTAGACTGATGCTTGTGATGTTTTATATCTGTGATAAGCCACTCTTGAATAATTCGAATATTGATAAATGAGCACATTTTACAACATGTTGTAATATTCTACATTTTACTTTAATTTTTTAAGTGCCTTCTATTCAACATCTACACAGATGTTCCTCCTTTTTTTAACTTGAAATTTTTTACTAGATTAATTTATATTCTAGGCATCTACATATTCCTTTGATTATGTTCAAGGTCTAACGATGGGAATTATCTCAAAATTATATGTTGGTTCTAAAGATTATGCTGATCTATGTATATTGATACTATTAAGGGAAAAAGTAGGAAAATTGGAGGATTTCATGGTCTGCTTGATAGAGGATGTGCTTTTTCTTAACCCATTTCCATCTATGCTGTTTTTTGTATGTTAATATTCTTAGCTTTTCGGAAACGTGTTTTTGTAATTCTAGCATGCATCATACATGTTTATTTTTTCCAAAATCGGGATGGTTAGCTGTTTGTAAACTAATTATCCTTTTTATTAGCGTGCATCACCGGATAAACTAATTACTATAGAGCTTATAACAGTTTAAAAATGCACTATGCTTATGGGCACTGTGAAAGCGTTAAAGGTTCATCTTGAAAAAAGAGGACAAAGACAAGGTCCCACCGAGATTTGAACTCGGGCTATTGGATTCAAAGTCCAATGTCCTGACCACTAGACCATGGGACCATTTGTTGTTTTATTTGTGTTTATTATTGTTTTTGTTGTGTTGCTTGTAATTGTTTTCTTTACATAGGAAATGGCTGTATGTCCAGGTGTCAGGATTTTGTTGGTGCTCTTATTAGAAATCTAGCCCTTAGCTTCATAAGTACGGGATTAAAGGATACTGATGCATAAATGAGATGTATAATTTAACTATGTTGCACTCTTAATTTTCGTGGTCATACATTGTTTTTCTTTTTAAAAAAAGTCGCAGTTCCTCCAAATAATTGAAGTCAGTTTTTATTTACTTGTACACATACATGTAGGGAGCTGTACCTTTCCAACTGCGCATGGGGGTAGTTGTTTTTTAAAATAATTATAATTTTTTATATGTTTGCATCACAGAATAAGCTAATTACTATATAGCTTATTAATTTTAAACATATACTTAATTCTCAGCCTGAAGAACTATGAAACCGTGAGAGCATTGATTTTTCTGTTCAAAAAGGGAGGACGAGGACAAGGTCCCACCGAGATTTGAACTCGGGTTATTGGATTCAAAGTCCAATGTCCTGACCACTAGACCATGGGACCATTTGTGTTATTTTGTATATATTATTTGTTTTTTTGTTCTGCCCATAAATGTTTCCTCTACGTAAGAAAAAGGGTTCAGGTGTAAGGAGTAGGATATATGTCCGCATTTCAGGATATTGTTGATATTTATATAAAGAAATCTGACCGTTAGTTTAAAAACTTGGTTGCTTTTAACAATTTTGCGTTATTAAATTTGGGGTTGATTCAATAATTTTGTAATTTGTAACAATGTTGCATATAATTATAGTCAATTTCATAGTTACTTTTACACCTGCATGTAGAGGATCACAAGTTTCCAACTACGACAAGGGGGTTGGAGACCTCTATTTTGGAAGTAGCTTTTATTAAATTCAACATGATGCTAGAAATTACTTGGTGTCATGCAGTAAAGCAATTTAATCTATGTTCTAGGTGGCAGCAATAGCAGACGGAAAGGGAAAAAAGAAGATTGACCGATATTACTAGACTTAGAATTTTCGGCTTCTAAGTTTATAAACAAGAAACTATGAAACCATTTGCCTTAATATTATTTGGTTCACTTTTGTCATATTTTTGCATTAGTATATATTTAGGTTAAATATTTCCTGTATTTATAAGATATGATATATATTGAGAATTTGAGATGTTGCACTCCCAATATATAATTATTTTAGCTTAGCCTTACAAGTATTAAATTATTGTATGCTGATGAATGCAACAGTTTCGGAATAATACAATCTGCGTGAACTATCTTGCACTATCAATTCCCAGGGCCATACATTTATTTTCTACTTATAGAAGTAAAAATCCTTCCACGTTATATAACTGAATTTTTCTTGGTCACTTCTTGACATATAGTCATGTACATTTAGATGATTGTAGCTTTCCAACTATGAAAGGGGGGTTGTTTAAATATTAACTTGCTCACAGGAAAAAGACAAATTTGAGGTTACTCGATTCAGAGTCAAAGGTCTTGACTGCCAGACAATGGGACCATATGTATTCTTTCTGTAAGTTCTGTTCTTTATTTAAATTTGTTCTGTTCTGCATGCATTATTGATGTTTAGGGAAATAAGTGAGGAATTTGCTTAAAGTTATTGATTTGATTTATTACTATATTTTTTCATGTGTTTCTTTTTAAAAGCAAATATTACTATATTTTATTTCTTCGAAGTAATGCCAGTGTTAATTGTGTAATATGCTGATTTTAAGATGGAGTACAAGTACAAGCATAAGTCAAGTCCGTCAGGATTCATATCTGTGATCAATTTCAATCTAAAAATAAATTTGTAGGTTTTTTTTTCTCTTACCAATATATATTTAATCTATTTACAGATTCAATTCTGGCTGTAATATTTTTATTTTCTGGCATGGATTACATTTGAAACTAAGTTTTCATAAGAAATCCGAATCCCTTAAATATAAGGAGTTGTTTGCGCTTAGATCCCAATTTGTATTTTTCTTCGTAATATTGTACATTTTACTTCCATTTTTGCCAACTAGGGTGATATTTGTTTTCTATATCTATATAGATGTTCCTTATTCTTTTCAACTAGAATAATTTTACAAAGGCATCTACATATTCCATTTATTATGATCTAGGTCTGATTATAGGAATTATCTCAAAAATGTATAAGGTTGCAAAGATAACGATCAAAAATCCCCAATCGTTTGTTCGTTTTTGTTTGTTTTGTTCAATCTATATATTCCATTTTTTTGAATAGATATTGATACTATTAAGGGAGCAAATAGGAAATTTTTGGATTTCATGTCCTCATTATTAAAGGAGTGAGGTGCTTTCTCTTAACCCATGCACATCTATGCAATTTCTTGTATATTATTATTCTTAGCTTTTGGGAAACTTGTTTTTGTAATTCTAACATGCGAACATGTTTTTATTTGCCGAGATTGGGACTTGGGAGGGTTGTTTTTTTGTTTTGCTAATTAATTGTTTTGTAAGCTAAGGACTTTTTTTTCGTGTTCATTATCATATACCTTGTCAACATTGTCAATATAGGCAGCACAGTCTTAGACTTTAACACACAGCACACAACATAGTCTTTGTTAGTTAGGCACCTCCATGACTATTGGTGCATTTCTACTACTATAAATATAGGAGCTATCTATTGTAATAAACACAATACATATATACAAATTACTTCTTCTGTGTTACTTCTCTGAATCTCTCTACATACACAATTTGTCATGGTATCAAAGCAGGTTTAGCATAGAAGAAGAAGAAATATTAAGCTCAGAAAACTCAAACACTGTCAAAACACCAATTGTCCAGAAATTCGAAAAACCAAAACACATCCAAACACAAATATAAGCATACCACTAGAAAGAGCAGGAAAAGAGAAGATCACAGGAAAAAAAAAACTGGGAAAACCGGCAGCCACGCGCCCTCACGCGCCGCCGCACGCGCAGCCGCGCCGCCACACGCGCGCACGTGCCGGCGCATGAGCCCTCTTCCGAGCAGATTTTGGAAAAACTTCTTTAGAGACTCTTATTCTACTCATCATTCCGAATCCAACCGTGGTATTATTTCTTGAATCTGAGAACTTTGATTTTCTGTCAGTTGAATTTTTTGGTGTTCTTGCTGTTGGTTTACAACTGGTTTGTGTTCTTGTTGTGTTATTGCTGTGAATTTGAGAGAAAGAAACACAGACCCAGATTACTGCTATAAACTTTATTATATTAGTCATACGCATCTGTTATATATAGACAAATAAATATATATTATTTGTGATGGCGGATACTGCTGATTCTACCGTGAGTGAAGTTACTACTTTAAGGAGTAATAAATCGGGGTTTCATAGTACTCCATTCGTGAGTCCTAAATTCAATGGAAAAAATTTTCTTGAATGGTCAAAGGCGTGCACAATGGCACTAAAATCCCATAAAATGATGAAATACATCAATGGGAAAGCTAAACAGCCTGAGGAGAATGATGCAAACTTTGATGATTGGGATTCTGAAAATGCCATGGTGTGTTCATGGTTATCTAACTCCATGGAGGTAGATATTCGAAAAAGCTACATCTTCATTGATACCGCTGAAGATGTGTGGAATTCTCTTACTCGGACTTATTCCTTCTCCGGGAATGTAGCCAAGCGGTTTGAGGTGAAGCGAAAGATGTGGGCATTGACTCAAGGAAGCTGCACACTAGCTCAGTATTATTCTGAGCTAACATCATTATGGAGTGAATTGGGACACTACACTATATTTGAGTGTAAAACTGCTGAAGATCAAGAAAAATATCAGAAGATGATCACTGAAGAAAAAGTGATGAAATTTCTTGATGGATTGTCGGATGAGTATGATTCAATTAAAAATCAACTTATCGGACAAGTTCCATTTCCTACTGTGGAAGAGGCCTATGGCCGTGTCAGGCTAGAGGAAAGCCGAAAGCAAAGTATGACCCCAATGGTCCCTTCTGATCGATCTGCACTCTTAACTAAAGGTGTCCAGCAATCAGAACCAGAACAACCGGAGCATGTGTCAATAGCTGTAATTGGAGAAAGATCTATTCAATGTGACTACTGCAAAAAATTAGGTCACACTCGTGAGACATGTTTTATTCTGCACCCTCATCTCAGAATTCGAGGACGAGGTGGACGTGGCCGAGGTGCTTACCGTGGTGTCTCATCTGGAAGAGGCATGAGTAGGGGTTCCTTTAATGCTCATCACACTACTTCAGAATGCGAGCCTGACTCTACAACAGGGACGATGACCGCTTCAGAGCTCAACGCCTTCCGCCAATTCATGTCACAAATCAAGACCCCTTCTCCTACAGCTAATTCTGCTCATGCAGGTATATCCTGCCATCTTACTTCCGATAAATATCCAACATCTTGGATCATTGATTCAGGGGCATCAACACATATGACTGGAGATTCTAGTATTCTGGAATCATATCATGGCAAAACAGGCAATATACGTGTTGCTAATGGAGATCTTGCACCTATTCATGGACAGGGCACCTCTCTTTGTCTTTCATCATCATTACCATTATCAGATGTTTTGCATGTTCCTTCTTTATCTGCAAATTTACTATCTATCCACAGTATTACTGACAACCTCAATTGTTCAGTAACCTTTTTTTCTTCCCACTGTATATTTCAGGATCTAATGACAGGCAAGGTCCTTGGCAGTGGTAAAGTGGTCGATGGTCTCTATGTTATGGAAGGAAATCCTGTATCTCCTTCAAATTATCAGGTGTCATCTAATTCTGTTTCTGAATCCTTGTATCAATGGCATAGACGGTTAGGTCATCCATCCTTTGGTGTTTTAACACATCTTTTTCCCGCTTTAGTAAAACACTGTAATAAGGAAGATTTTTTCTGTGAACCATGTGAATTGGCTAAACATAAAAGATCAACTTATCCACCCAGAAATAAAAGAAGTTCTACCTTGTTTTCTATTATTCATACTGATGTTTGGGGTCCATTCAGAAATCCTACACATGATGGGTATAGGTGGTTTGTTGTCTTTGTTGATTGTTATTCTCGACTAACTTGGGTTTATCTTCTGAAACAAAAAAATGAAGTTTTCGGGTGTTTTAAATCTTTTCATCACATGTTACAAACACAGTTTAGTGCCTCTGTTAAAATCCTTCGAAGTGATAATGGTACTGAATATGGAGGTCCATTTACATCTTATTTGGACACATGTGGTATTATTCATCAAACTACGTGTGTTAAAACTTCTCAACAAAATGGGGTAGCCGAAAGGAAAATTGGCCACTTAACACAGGTTGCACGGTCTCTTATGATAACCATGCATGTTCCTAAATATCTTTGGGGAGAGGCAGTCATGACTGCTGCTTATCTTATCAACCGTCTTCCTACCAAGGTTCTAAAATTCAAAACACCGTTGTCATGTGTTCCTGCACCCTCTTCTCATCCACTTCCTCTTCGGGTCTTTGGGAGCGTATGTTTTGCTCATAATCATGCACCCTCTCGAGATAAGCTTGATTCTCGGGCCCTTAGATGTGTTTTTATTGGATATTCCCCCACTCAGAAAGGGTATAAATGTTACCATCCTCCCTCACGTCGGATATTTGTCAGTTACGATGTTACTTTCTGGGAGTCCATTTCTTACTTCTCTCCTGGCTCCTCCTCTTTGCTTCAGGGGGAGATAAACAGACATAGTCTTGATAATGAAACAAATGAGTCAGATCACAGTCTCCTTGATATTGAATCACTTCCGTTCATGAATATGCCTATTCCAAACATTAGCTCAAAATCGTTGCCTACGAATAATGAGTCGGATGATTTAAATAGGTTTGGCATACCAGATTTGATTACATACTCTAGACGAAGAAATGATGATATCACCACTTTACCACATCCAGAGACCTCTGACCTCGAATCAGATCCGGCAGATCCTACAGTTCCTATAACTGAGCCCGATAATGGTAGTACTCTTGATCCCACTTTGGATCTTCCTATTGCTATAAGAAAGGGTGTACGTTCTTGCACTAACCATCCTATCTCAAACTTTCTATCTTATAATGCATTATCTCCATCTTCACTTGCTTTTGTGTCATCCTTGTCTAGTGTTTCTGTTCCACATACTTGGCAGGATGCTTTATGTGATCCTAAATGGAAAGATGCTATGATAGAGGAAATGAATGCCTTGAAACATAATGGCACTTGGGAGTTAACTCATCTTCCCGCTGGAAGGAAGGTAGTAGGATGCAGATGGGTATTCACTGTGAAGCAGAAACCTAATGGGTTGATTGATAGGTACAAAGCGAGACTTGTAGCAAAAGGGTATACTCAAACATACGGGATTGATTATCAGGAAACTTTTGCTCCAGTAGCAAAGATGGCCTCTATCCGAGTCTTGATATCATGTGCAGCAAATCTTGGATGGGAACTTCAGCAATTGGATGTAAAAAATGCATTCTTACATGGAGACCTGAAAGAAGAGGTTTCCATGGATATTCCACCAGGTTTTTCTACAGCTGCGACCACTGGGAAAATATGCAAGTTAAAGAAGACTATTTATGGGTTAAAACAGTCTCCAAGGGACTGGTTTGGCAAATTTCAGGGAGCAATGATTAAATTTGACTACAAACAGAGCAACTCAGATAACACCATGTTCGTAAAAAGACGAGATGAAAAAATCACAGTGTTGATTGTTTATGTCGATGATATTGTGATCACTGGCAACGACACCTGTGAGATTGCTAATGTCAAACGCAAGCTTGCCTCTGAATTCGAGATGAAGGACCTAGGAAAACTACGGTATTTCCTTGGTATTGAGGTCTTTAGAAGTCCTGGTGGCATCTTCCTCTCACAACGGAAGTATACACTTGATCTTCTGAATGAAACAGGGATGTTGGGATGTAGACCTGCAGAATCTCCAATAGAAGCAAATCATAAACTTTGTGGAGATGCTGGTGAAATTGTCGAGAAATCTCAATATCAAAGGTTAGTTGGTCGATTAATCTACCTTGCACATACAAGGCCAGACATATCCTATGCAGTGGGAGTTGTTAGTAGGTATATGCATGATCCTCGTCAACCACATTTGGATGCCGTTTATATGATATTAAGGTATCTTAAGGCTGCTCCTGTAAAAGGAGTAATGTTTACTAAAAACAATCATCTCGGGGTTGAAAGCTATACAGATGCAGATTGGGCCGGATGTCAAGACGATAGACGATCTACTTCAGGATATTGCACATTTGTTGGTGGCAATTTGGTTACTTGGCGAAGCAAGAAACAACCTGTGGTTGCCTTATCTAGTGCTGAGGCAGAATATAGAGCTATGGCTAAAGGTGTACGTGAATTATTGTGGATAAGATTGTTCCTAGAAGAATTGGGACTTGCATCTGCAACTCCAATGAAGCTGCATTGTGATAACAAAGCCGCTATTGCCATTGCACATAATCCAGTTCAACATGATCGGACCAAACATATCGAAATTGATCGACACTTCATAAAAGAGAAGATCAATAATGATACGATTGGTATTCACTTTGTAAGATCAGAAGAACAGATAGCTGACATATTTACCAAAGGTTTAAATCAGAAGATGCTTCATCCACTTATTGGCAAGTTGGGCATGAGTGATATATATGCATCAACTTGAGGGGGAGTGTCAACATTGTCAATATAGGCAGCACAGTCTTAGACTTTAACACACAGCACACAACATAGTCTTTGTTAGTTAGGCACCTCCATGACTATTGGTGCATTTCTACTACTATAAATATAGGAGCTATCTATTGTAATAAACACAATACATATATACAAATTACTTCTTCTGTGTTACTTCTCTGAATCTCTCTACATACACAATTTGTCATACCTACTTACTGTAGAGCTTATGAGAGTTTAAACTTGTTTATAGCACTGTGATGGCATTAAAGTTTCATCTTAAAAAAGGACGAACACAAGGTTCCACCGAGATTTGAACTTGGGTTATTGGATTCAAAGTCCAATGTCCTGACCACTAGACCATAGGACCATTTGTGCTATTTTTGTCTTTCTTACTTTTTTCGTAGTTTTGCCTGTAACTGTTTTCTCTATATAGGAATGAGGTTGTATGTCCAGGTGTCGGGATTTTGTTGATGCTCTTATTTAAAAATCAAACCCTTAGCTTTATAAGTATGGTTTAAAAGGTGTCAGGATTTTGTTGATGCTCTTATTTAGAAATCAAACGCTTAGTTTCATAAGTATGGATTTAAGGATGCAGATGCATAAATGTAATAAGTTAACTATCTCGCACTTTTAATTTCTGTGGTCATACAATTATTTTCTTAATAAAAGTAGTCACATTTCCTACATATTACTGAAGTCAGTTTCTTGGTTACTTGAGTCATACATGTAGAGGGTTGTACCTTTCCAATTTCCAATGCACAGAGGTAAGGTAATTAGTATTTTTATGCGTGCATCAGTCTAAGCTAATTACTATAGAGCTTATAAAATTCTATCCATATACTTAATTTCTCAGCTTAACTTGAAGAACTATAAAACCGTGAGAGCATTGAAATTTCATTTTTTTAAAAAGGACGACGAAGACAAGGTCCCACCGAGATTTGAACTCGGGTTATTGGATTCAAAGTCCAATGTCCTGACCACTAGACCATGGGACCCTTTGTGTTATTTTGTATATCGTATCCGTTTTTCTTTGTTTTGCCCATACATGTTTATTACGTAAGAAAAAGGTTCAGTTGTAAGTAGTATATATTTTCAGGTATCAAAATTTTGTTGATATTCATACCCTTAGTTTAACAAGTATGGAACAATTGCTATAGTATGTATTGAAGTTTTGATATATCTTGTATTTTGTAAATAGGGTATATACTATATAGTGAGATATTGCACTGACAAACTAATTATTCTAGCTTGCAGCTTCACAAGTAATAAATGATAGTATGGCGAATGGCGATGAATGGAGCAGTTCCGGAAGAATACAATCTGTGTGAACTATCTGGCATGATTAATTACCGGGGTCATTCATTTATTCTAATTAACAGAAGTAACAATCCTTCCACATTATTGAACTCAATTTTTTAGTTACTTTTCCACATAGCTTTCCAACTACGAAAATGGGGTTGATTTATTACTAACTCGCTCACAAGAAAAAGAGACATTGATATCCCACCGACATTTGAACTCGGATTACTGGATTCAGAGTCGATGGTCTTGACTGCCGGACCATGGACCACACGTATTTTTTAAGCAAGTTTTTTCAGTTCTTGATATCAATTTTTACTGTTTCACATGCATGTTTGATGTTTACTGTTTAGGGAAAGAAGGGGAAATGTTTGCTTAAAGTTATTACTTTAATTTATATATTCTCATGTGCCTTTTTTTTGTTTTTTAGCAAATAGGTCTCTGGGATCTGTTATAATGTATTCCTTCAAATTAATTCCAGATTTCTTTTATAAGTATTACAGTAGTTGACTTATGCCTTGAATTGATAATTAAATAATTCGATATAAAAGTGATATTAAAACACATTTTATTATTACTGATACTAGTAGTATAAGTTTCCTGTACTATTAAAGATATTTTCTATGTATTTCCTGTTCTCTTTCTTCTTTCTAGGATGTGTTATCAACGAAACAAACTTTCTGGGTATGATTTGATATGCTTCTGTACACTGGTTTTCCCTGAAACTAACCTCTCTTCCGGGAATGAGGACACAACATATGTGAATTGTAATGGAAGACAACATCTGAACTGCTTTGCTTCTGTAGAGGGTTTTGTGAGAAACCTATTTCTCTTTTAAGGCCGAGGACAGAATACATATCCAGTGCAATGCAGGCAACATTTGAACTGCTTGAACTAATCCCCGAGTTTTCACCCGCTGTTTTGGGAATTCACTTCTATCTGTTGGGTTGCCTTAGTTCTGATATTTCCAGCTCCTTAAATATGTCAAAGCTCCTTAAATATGTCAAAGCAGTGGTTAGAAGAGTCCAGTGTATCTTCTTTTTTTTTTTTTTTGCTAAAACGATAAATCGTTTCATTGATATAAAATATCAGATAATACATTTAGTAAAAAAAAAAAAAATATTAGATAATACAATGATAATAAAAACTTTTCTAACCGAAAGGAAAGAAATTCTCCCGGAAACTTAGATAATAAAAACCTTTATATCCGACAAGAATAGCCTCGTTAAAATTCCGCGAGCAAAATCCTATGGGAAAAAACTCAAGGGGGGAAAGAGAGGAAAGAATGCCCAAAATGCCTAAATTTTCACTACTCACTAACCAAAATACCCAAATCTGAAAACACCGACTTTACTACCCACGGGATACGCGACTCCCGTGGGCGTATCCCATGTCCACTGTTCAGCCTCTCTCCCCCCGTATCTCTCTCGTCTCTCTCGATCTCCACCGCATCTCTCCGCCTCTCTCCCCCTCCCGTCCCCGTCCGACCACCTCCACACCTCCTGATTATACCAAAAGAATCGTCACACCTTCATCTTCGTTTTTCCCAACTGATTTTGAGGAATTTGGCCCCGCAGGGGCTTGTAGGAGCTCGTCGGAAAATAAGGAGAGAGGCGGTGGTTCGATTTGGGCGTTTCAATTCTGACGAAAGGAATGGTACAAATTTGGTACGGTTGTGTAGATCGTCGGGAGACAATTCGTTTGGTGTATATAACAATATGGGAAGATGCCTGGAACGGAGGATGATTGAACGTTGTTTTTTTCCGGCGAAATCGCCAAAAAATCACCATTGTTGAGCAGGTCGCGTGAAATCTGAGAAATTGTGATGATTACGTCATCACGCAACTGGAAACGGCGTAACAGGTGGATACGCCTTATTAACTTGCGTATATGGTGGATGCGCCTGATAAGGATGCGTATCTGCTGCCGATACGACGTGACCAAGATTATACTCCGACCCCATTGGCGTACCCACGGGATACTCCTCTACCATGGGCGTATCCCGTGGGCATTTTGGACGGTACTTTCCGAATCTGGGTATTTTGGTGAGAGAAAGTTAAAATTTGGGTATATAGGGCACTGAGTGCCCTCAAAAATAATAATACATCGTTTTACAAATTGCTAATTAAAATAAGCAGAACTACTTTGTTTTTGTGGGTCCCCATTACAATCAGTTATTGTCGCATATTTGCTTTCTTTTCCTTTTCATTTCATCCATCTTCTCTTAACACTTCTTCCCATTCAAGGAAATATGTTATTGTACCTTCTTTTAATTGCTCAATATTAGCTTATTTTTATCTGTAAAAGAAGATATCAGTAGATGGAAGTGAAGCTTGTTAAGTGACTTCAGTATCATGTATGAGCTTCATAGCTCTTGCAATTGCACGTTGTGCAAGGCAGCGGATGATTTTCTTCTCAAGTGTCCTTAGTAAATAGTATGAGCCAATGAGGTGGTAAATGATTGTTGCTTGCTGTTTTATTAGTACATTAGATTAGATGAGTCAGTGTAAATGTATGTTCGTAAGGGTAGATTAGTGTAACTTCACTTCATATCCTGTTATAGTAAGAATTTATTCTAATATTTTAACAATCTTTTCTCTCTATCCGGTAGAATAAGTTGTAGATAATAAGATTTTTTTTACAATAGAATGAAGAGAGACATCTATAATCTAAGTATATGAGAGTTCAAGTTTGCATATACTACGAATCATGTACACATTTATGCATATAAACTTGCAATAGTTACCTAAGACCAATCTTCGACCTTGTATGGGATTCTGTTCTCGTTGTTTCTATAGGGTAAACCGTAAATCGTAGTAATAATTTCCAACTATTCACCAGCATCCCACGTATAAATTATACTAGCTTATAACCCGTGCGATACATGTAAGATTTTAAATATTTTATCGTAATATTTAATATTCTTTATCTTATTATTCATAATTTTAATATTTGCTTTTTAATTAGTAAGAAAATAAATTAGAAAAGATAATAAAATATAATAATACGTATTTGATAGTGTTCTAAGTGATAGTTTTTTGCTTGATATTGAAAATTGATAAGTAACTTTTTAAATTTAATATGTTCTTACAGGAATTGAACCTTGAAATTTTTGGAGTAGTTTGTAATATAATATAAATGTTTAATAATAAGATGGTGAAAATAGATAATATAAATTTTTGGCTAAAATATGTTGTTGAGGAGAATCGAACCTTGAATTTTTAGGAGTAGTTTATAAGATGATATAAATGTTTAGTAATAATATGTTGTTGACGGGATTCGATTCTTGAACCTATTAGAGTATTTTATATATTATAAAAAGAATATTTTTTAGCATTACATCTAATCTAACGGTTCTCATTAATCTGTCTCAAAATCCAACGGTTACTATTGAGTGTACCAAAAAAAGTGTACCAAACTACCAACCAAATATATCTTATTCCGCTTATCTATACTCTTTATTAATCTATATTCTTTATTAATGTGTAAAACATGTTTTAATGGTACACAATAGTACCAAAGTACCAAAATACCAAATTTGGTTATCACTAAATTCGGGGCTCGATTCCTTACAACTATATAATTATATAAGATTTATTTACTTTAATTTTTTTTTAACTTCATCTCGGATTCGATCCCTTACAACTATATAATTATAAAAATTTATTTACTTTAATTTTTTTAGTTTTATTTTGGGTTCGATTCTCTCTACTACATAATTAAATAGTGTATCAATATTAATATTTTAATTTCGATTGGTGTTCAATCTGTATGCCCGTGCTTATCAGCTAGTAATAGTATAATTTTGATTTTGGATGAAATAGTGAGGAGAATCAACAACATTATTGCACTGAAGTAGGCAGGCTTGAATATTTTCATGTTTTTATTTCACGTTTTAATTAAAGTAATTATTTGATCCATAATATGACAATATTTGTGTACAAGAAATAGAAAAAGGAGGTCTCACTTACAACAGCTCTGGACCTGCTAACCGGTACTTATGAGCTAATTCGCATTAGCACTGGATTATAAGTTATTTTTCAGCATCCAAAAGCACTTTTTCGTACCAATTACAGAAATAATTATAGACATTTTATCACTTTCAAAAGACACACTCCAGTTTGTAAAAACTAAGAAAAAAAGCCGAAGTTGTAACTTACAGGTTACAGCAACAAAAAAAGATTATTTCAAGCATGCACAACACAAATACCGATCATGTAAAACCAAATATCTACTGATTCACAAATGCACAGTTTTTCCGTATTTGCCCCGAAGATCCAGTCAAAACTCCAATCTGTCCCATTTTCTCCATGGACTTTGCAAATTCAGCATAGAAATTCTGAAGTGACCCTTGTAGAAGTTGAGTGACAAGTGCCCTAGTTGTTAAACTTGTTGTCAAAGCTGCATCAGATTCAAACAGGCCTCTTCTCTTAAGTAAAAGACTGTAGTAGCTAAGATCAAACGTCCTAACACTACCTGGGTCCATCTCAACCATTGTGGTGCTGTCATTGCTAAATTTGCATTTGTTTGCCTTTAAGTTGGTAACGTATTCACTGTCAAATGATGGATCTTGATCTCCCACTCCGGTGAAGTTGTACAGTCGGTTTGAGAATGATGAGCAGTGGCCAAAACCAATTGTATGAGCACCTAAAACAATTGAACCATGCATTTTATACCATAGTTGTTGCGCCATACCACTTGAACATTGTAAGACCGTGCATGGCTTGTGAGATACACACATGTTACATGTTAGAAGAAAGTCAGGGAGAGAGAATGAAATTACCAGATAACACGACTAAATCTTTCAAGTCCAGTCCCTGGTTAGCGAAATTTGTTTGCAAGGTGGTGAGATTGGAAAATGGAGCAGGAATCGGGCCTATGGTTTCTGAGCCATTTGAGATCAAACCATCTCTTCGACCTGTTGGAACTTTCCAAGAAGGACCTCCCTAAACCAATGCGAAGAACATATCTTTTAAATAATTTATATCACTATATGTGTGTTTTTATAATTAAGTAGAAAGCAGGGGAGTAATTAATTTGATGTTACTTACAGTAGCAACAACTGAATCTCGTGCAACCAAAGTAACAATATCTGCACAGGAGACTATGCCAGGACATTCCTTTTCAAGTAGGCTCTTCACGCCATCAATAAAGCCAAATCCTCTAATTGTGAGGTTTGGAATAGCAAACTTCTCTGTTTGGTTACCGGAGCTCGAGGTAAAATTTAATAAGATTGATGCGTCGCAACCCTGGTGATCAACAAAATAATCACTAAAGCAACAATTTAGCAACATTCTCCATCTAAAATGGAATGGATAAAATCAGAGGTAAATTACTAACCCTTACAAAGCAATCATGAAAGTGCAATCTTATTAACGCTGCTGCTAGCGACGGAGCATTTGGAATGTGCTCGTTGACATAATCTTGCACAATCTTCTCAGCTTTGGGACAACTCTTGTAGTAAAATCCCATCTGTAAATCTGCATTGGCAGAACCAACAAGTCCTAATAAACCTACAATTGCAATAACAAGATAGCTAAATGTGCGCATTTTGAGATTGAAGAACACTACAGGCCGGTCAGCTGAATATCTTAGCTCTTGCAAGCGGTACTGCAAATATAAAATACGAGACCAAATTTATAGACTTTCTATTTGCTGCAAAAATGTCGAAAATAAAACAAACAAAAGGGCACATTATCTGGTTAGTTAATTACCTTTTTACTTTATTATACACGTATGTGAGTACGTAGGTAAAAAAGAAATAGAAAATTGGGTAGTTAGGGTGGTTAACTAATCAATGGATTATATAATAAGTAAATTGTGTCCGTCCCTGTCTTATTAACTGGCCTTGGCCAGTCCATCTACGAATATAATGTTTGCGTATCAGCAGCCCTCCTTTTTGACGTATGGAGAATGCATCAAGCAGCCATCAGTTAATATAATTGCAAGTGCATTTCTCTCTATGTGTATGTAGTTAGCTTAATGAAAATCCAAGTAGTATATGTTTTGTTTGGCAACCAGCAACTATATATAAGTTTAGTGATCTTAATGCAAATTTTAAGAACGATTAGTCAAATTTGAGATAAATTGAACTAAAACTCAATGCAAGTATTGGGTCAATAATATTGTTCCTGTCACCTGCTCCGAGTAGAAATGGCTTGTACCTGTTCTTGCATGGTAGCCAAGTCAGAAGTGATTAGAAGATAAGTGTCAACGATTTTCTAAGAGTAGTTAAATGCTTTTTCCATCGAGTATGTATATGTACGGCGAGTCCTGTTGCAATGACAAACTTGAAATGATAATGAGGTACTTTGTATTTACTGAAATCGGTGATTTGTAGACGATATATGGTGATTTATTAGATTTTGATATATGGTGATTTACTGAATCCTGATCTAATGGAAAACTTTACATGACCATTCTATTCTATTGATTTGGCGTGACCTGATTATCAACTTTTAGAAACAACTAAGTGGGTGTTTGGCTTACTCTAAAAAGCACTTAAATGAGTTTAAAGCACGTTTGTACTTTGTCTGAGGTGTTTGGCAAACAATTAGAACGAACTTATCTAGCACTTATATGTTCTGTTATTGAAATAGCCCAATTTTTGAAAAATTGCCGATAAATTGGTCAAAATTTTGGAACCAATTCGGCCAATTTTACAAAAATCGCCGATAAATTGCCGATTTTTCAACCGAATCACCCAATAAATCGTAAATCGGTACCTTAACTGAATAGTTACGATTTAAGAAATCTACAAAATTGCTTATATGTGAATGTTGAGTATCCTCAACATTTAACTTTCAGCTTATTCTTATTTCTCGATACACGCAATATATAATATTCTTCAAATCATCAAAATCATATATCTTTTGATTCGTTCATTAGAAAATTGATATATATATACAACTTGCAACTGGGTAACTGAACTCAAAAACTTTGCAATTACATAACTCAATAAATTAAAACTTGTAACTTGGGCACTAAACAAAAGTAAACTTACAACTTGACAACTGAATAAAAATAAACTTGCAACGGGGGCACTGAACAAAATTGAGATTGAGAATAAGCAAAATAAACTGATTGAGAGAGGAGAGAGACTGAGATTCAGTTCATTTTTTTAGTTTAAGAAAATATTTGTTTTATGGTTTTTATATATAAAAAATTAAGATTTTAAAATAAAAAATTGAATATGAAATTTTTAAGAAAATTCAAATTTTTTTATAAATTAAACAAAGATTAAGATTTTAAATTAAGATTTTAAAATAAAAAATTGAATATGAATTTTATAAGAAAATTCAATTTTTTTATAAATTAAACAAAGATTAAATAAAAAAATTAAGATTTTAAAATAAAAAAATGAATATGAATTTTATAAGAAAATTCAAATTTTTTATTATATCCTTATATATAATAAGCGTAAGAGGGATCTTATCCATAATAAGAAGGGTATTTTGATAATCAAAACGAAATATAAGTAGATTTTCAACATAAAAAAAATGGTCAATTTCTTCTCTCTTTTGTTTTTGCATAGTTTTAATGGGAAAATAATTGTTAATTCATCACTAAATTAATGAATATTTTGCTAATTTCATGTGGCCTGTAAAATTGTCCAAATCAAATTTTAAGAATTCAAGATAGAGCACAAATATTAAATTGAATGTGTAAAATCTTATATATATATATATATATATATATATATATATATATATATATATTAATTTTTTACCAAAAATTTGATATGTAAATTAATAACATATAAAAATTTTAAAAAAAATATATAATTAGAGATATTAGAAAAGGAGCTGTGCATTGCACGGGTTATAAGCTAGTAAATTAAAAAAAGATTAAGATTTAAAATATTTGTTTTATAGTTTTTATATATAAATAAAAAATTAAAATTTTAAAATAAAAAACTGAATTTTTTGTTCAGGTCCCAATTATAAGTTTATTTTTGTTCAATACCCTAGTTGCAAGTTTTTATTAATCTAGTAATGTAAATGCAAGTTACGGATAAGTTTAGTTATATAAGTTGCAAGCTCGGTTTTTATTCTGTTAGTTAGGTTAACGACAGTTACCTAAATGCAAGTTTTAATTTATTGAGTTATGTAATTGCAAGATTTTTGAGTTCACTTATCCAGTTGCAAGTTGGGGCTGAGTTCAGTTATGATTAAGCCATTTTACCCTATATATATATATATATATATATATATATATATATATATATATATATATATATATATATATATATATATATATATATATATATAGAGTCACACTCTAGAGAGACCCATATTATATAGAGTACCATGGAGACCCATAATCTAACCATTAATCAACTAACGGCTGTGATTTAGTTAAATAAATCAATTAAAAATCAAAATTGTTACAACAGTTATGCACATAATACACGCAAGTCAATAAAGTCAATACACGAGAGAGAGCGCGAGAGAGAGAGCCAGAGAGAAGGAAAGATTATTTCGAGCTTCTTTAAAGATTATTGCAAGCATCGATCGATCAGAAAATGTTGGGAAAGGTAATAATCAACATCGATTCTATGATTTCGATTTATTTTTCATCAATTTCTGATTATCATGTGCTTGTTTATGTATATACGTTTATTCAGATTAATTTTGTACGATTTCGATTTGCTATATCTGATTCTACATGCATATGTGTTACTAAGATAGGATCAAATTCTATTCATACTTAGTTTTAAAATTAAGGTTCTGTAATGGAACCAAAATTTGTGAACTCATACTTCTAAAAATAGGCATTAAATTAATAGGCATAAATTATGGTTCTGTAATAGAACCAAATTTTGTTACGTTGTTGTTCTAGACTAGATGCATAGATTTATTTAATGCTTATTTTTGTTTTTAAATTAAGGTTCTGTTATAGAACCAAATTTTTTAAAGTTGTGCTTCTACAAATAAGCATTAAATAAATACGTAAAAATTGTGGTTCTATAACAAAACCAAATTTTGTTGCATTGTTGTTCCAGAGTAAAAGCATGTTTGAATTTATTTTAATGGTCATTATTGTTTTAAAATTAAGGTTCTGTAATAGAACCAAAATTTAGGAAATTGTGCTTCTATGAATAGGTTGAAATAAATACGTATAAATTGTGGTTCTTTAATAGAACCATATTTTGTTACACGGTTGTTCTAGAGTAGAAGCATGTTTGAATTTTTTTAATGCTTATTATTATTTTAAAATAAAGGTTTTGTAATAGAACCAAAATTTGTAAAGTTGTGCTTCTATAAATAGGCATTAAATAAATAGATATAAATTGTAGTTCTGTAATAGAATCTGTAGTAGAATCATGATTTTTGCATATTTAAGTTTTGTAGAATTGTTTCTGTAGTAGAACCAGAGCATAGCAGAGCTGAATGTCTTAATTTATTAATGCAGCGCACTTGTTGTTTTTATGAAATGATGTAATGACACTAATGTGTTTTAATTTTCTTCGTGTATTAAGGTCAGATACTGTGACTGTGTTTTTGTTTGGTTGGACTTGGTGATATGTTTGATTTTATACACCAAAATATGAAAGCAGACATTGGCAGGTGTCTTTCCACAGTCATGATTGTGGGGACCGTTGAATGTTTTGCAATAGAAAATGGTGTCCATCGTTGTTCAATAAGCTTACTAAAATGATTACCTGAGCTACATCTGGACAATATATTTGAATTAATAAATGTAGTTCTGTATGCTTTTATGCTTCTATTACAAACCATATATGTTGCTGTTTGGATTATCTTATGATACTTATAATTGGGACTTGGAAGAAAGTGTACTGAATGAAGTATAAACGGCTGTGCAGTACTAAAGCATTACTATCATAATACTCTTTTCTTTTTCTGGGTACTATTTTATTCTTTTGTAGATTTAACCAGACATTGGTAGGTGTCTTTCTACAATAACGGTTGTGGGGACCATTGATTGTCCTGGAAAAGAAAATCTGGTGTCCATCGTTGCCCGATAATCTTAATTAAATTGATTATATGAGCTACATCTCGACACTATATTTATTGGCATTGAAATGTAAATATCAAACTTCTTTATAATCTCTGTAAAAAAATTTCGAAGCATTTATTTGCTATAGTTTTGAGCATGCTACGTTTTTCTTGTTGCATTTACCGTGTTAGATTTTTATAAAATTATTCAGACATGCAATTGCCTTCCTGTTAATTGGTTTGTGGAAACCATTTATCTATTAAAAAATTATTTTTATTTAACAGCTGATGAATCAATATCTAACGAAGTGGTTCATAGCTTGATATTCTCTTGGATAATGTGAAATGGGATGACAAAGGGTTCGCGGTGGCTATAGCTCAACATGCTGACACATGAGCAGTCTTAATGCAAGGTTTTGCCAACAGGGATGCACTAGCATCCACCATTTCCTCTAGGAAAGCCACATTTTACAGTAGATCAAGGTCAAGGTTATGGACCAAGGGGGAAACCTCTATGAATTACATTAATATCTGCGATGTCTTCTTAGATTGCGACAGAGACTCTGTAAGCTTCAACTTATTTGAATCTTATCATTTGATCTCACTTGTATTTGAGTTCTTCTGAACTATGCAACTCTTACTCTTACACAGATACTATACCTTGGAAAGCCAGATGGACCCTCTTGCCATACCGGATCAGAAACCTGCCTGTTTTTTATTCTGTCTATAGTCCACAGGTTTGTGTATCTTTGCATTCTGTGTTTGATTATTATTCATAAACATAGCTCTTAGGTCCTAATAAAGTTTTTATTTGTAAAACTAGATTATAATTGAAAAATCTCTTTCTGTAGGCAGAAGAAAATAAATTGGCGATGACAACATTACAGTCCCTAGAGGCAACAATCGTCCAACGAAAAGAAGAGATATCGGAATCCTCAACTGCAAAGTCTTCGTGGACTAGTCGGTTATTGCTCAACAGCAATTTACTTTGTTCAAAAATACGGTATTACTTAGATGCCTAGTTTAGATTCTTTATCAATGTACATATTTTGTTCCTAGTATTATAACCCTGTTGCAAACAAGCTGTCATTAAGCTTGAGGCACATGCATGTCACAATTGTCTTTTTTCTCTTACATTTGGAGAGTTTTTTTGCTAATTATATTTGGATATTTTTGTTGCAGTGAGGAGGCTGATGAGCTATGTCGAACACTGGAAGACAGCGAGGAAACACCACGACTAATGTGCTGTATCATGCTATAGTTTTATTATCTGTAAGAGGAGTTACCATGGAAGAGGTCTTAACTGTCCTTCTGCAGAGATTCTCAAGATCAGGCATTGAGGAAAAAACAAGCCGCAAGCTGGAAGGTAGCTAAAGTAAACAAAAAAAAATTGTGTAGGGAACTTTTTAGAAATGAGACATCACCTAAAAGTACTCAATAATGGTTGAATTGGCAGCCCAAACTTCATCGAGGATGTATTTTTGTAGATATGATTTTGTAACATAATAAAAAATATTAAGATTTATTTATCTTTGAGATGGGGGAAATTTTCTATTTATCGAGATTTATAAATTCCATCAGTAATTTTATTTGAGGTCATTAAGTAGCAATGTGGCATTTGTAATTGTAATCCATAATAATGGAGTAAACAACTCGAAGCTTTCTCAACAACGGGAGAACAAGTATGTCCATCTAATCTTGCTTAGCCTGGACAATATTTCATGTGCCAGCATCTGTTCTACTTTGATTTCTCAGGAATCCAGATTTGTGCAATTTAGACATTTCTCCAATAAGAGCAAATTTGGTTCTCTTCTTCAGCTCATGGCGAGTTTAGTCTTTGAGCTCAGTAGAGCCTTTTAGGCTCGTATATGAACATGTACTGACACGGCTAAGGTAGGACAAAAAAACCAAATTGGGTATATATGATTCCAACATATATGATAAAAATCACACTGCTAAAAGGTATTGATACAAAGCTAATTTTATTTAAATTAAAATATAGTTGAATATATTCCGTATTCAGCACTAAAATCAAAATATTTCATTATAATAATTTGGTTCTACGATAGAATCTAGTTTTAAAAAAATATTAGCTACCTAGTAATTTGATTATACGATATAATCGAGCGTTAAAAATCAAAATATTAGCATTATATTAATTTGCTTCTACAATAGAATCGAGCTTTAAAAACACTTTATACGTAAAAAAAATGTCTGTAGAATCAAAAGTTTTGCAACTAAATTACTAACGTGGTTCCATAGTTGAATCAAAAATTAGAATCAAATTGTGTAACTAAAATTGAAGAAAATATTTACTTTTTATACTTACAAAAGAAAAAATAACAGAAAAATTGACATGTAAACAAACTAAAGATAATATCAGACTAATTTTTAGTGTTAGTATTCAAGATAAAGTAAACAACAAAAACAAACAGTTCGATGACACTTTGAACTTGCACCATAGAACTATCATAATGTTTTTACTGTTATCTTAACTATGAAATTTATGAGAAAAGCAATAAAAGAACAGGGCTTGTTACACTTCTTGTATTTTGCTTTTGGTCACACAACACAGGCTCCGCCTCACCCTTAAGAATCTGGAACACTCTCCTCATTGAAGGCCACTCAGCACTATCTGGATTAGCACAACTCAAACCAACAAGCAACAACATCTTAGCTTCTTCCACATTAAACACACCATTGAAGAATCTACCTATAGCTTCAACAAGCCTTCCCTCAGAGTGCAACTCCTAAACCCAATCAACCAAATTGACCATTCTTTGACCTTCTATTTCTTTATGAATAGGCCTCATTCCACAAGCTAGTTCAAGAACAATCACGCCATAGCTAAAAAGCATCACTTTTTTTAGTTGCCTTCCCATATTGAAGGTACTCGGGAGCAAGTTACCCCGTTGTTCCGGCTGTCAGAGTAGAGACAGGGCTCTTGTCATGTTCTATTAAACTCGCCAAGCCAAAATCCCTAAGCCTGCATTGAAATTCGCATCCAGCATTATGTTACTAGTCTTTATGTCTCTGTGAATCACTTGTTGCTCACATTCTTGATGCAAATAAGTCAAAACAGATGCTAGTCCGAGAGCGATATTGTATCTGTGTGACCACTTCAGTGTCAACCCCTGGTCAGATACTTGATACAACACATCATCAACACTCCCATTGGGCATAAACTCGTAGACAAGTAATAACTCTCCCTTTTCAGCACACCAACCCTGAAGCTGAACTAAATTCTTGTGCTTCAAACAAGATTTACAACTCAGCAAGAAATTCAGATTTACCTTCATGAGATTGCTTTGATCTTTTATCCACAGACATCGTACCTAAAGACGTAAATAATGCCATGTAAACAGTCCCAAATGCCCCATGACCTAGAATCCTACTAGCATGAAATCCTTTAGTAGCAGCATTCAATTCTTTGTAGCTAAATTGTCTAGGGCCTGTTACAAGATCAGCCTTAGAAAGACTTATTCATTCTTATCTCCTTCCATTTCTTAACAGTCATATAACCAACCAATCCAATAAAAACACACAAAAATGCTCGAACAGCAATCCCAAAACCCCAACTAAGCCTCTTACGGAGTTTACTACCCGAACCAAAAATTGATTTTCTCGGAGGACTTCTAATCACAGAATTATCAGACACATTATAAGGAAGAAATCTTGGCCTACTTGACTATCAACATTTATATCATCCATGATATCATCCTTATTCTGTTGCAAAAATAATTAAACTATTTGTCAAATAGATGTAATATATTAAACCTGTTTCATAAGCTGTACAAATCTGTAACTCTTACACCAAGTATTAAAACCACTTACATAATTATCTATTTACAAAAATCAATTTCATAAAACAAACTTTTATGTAACAAAATTAAATAAGTTTTAATTTGATTCTATAGTAGAATCAAAATGCCTATCTAAAATTTTGAGCATTAGAGTTGCTGCTTATGAGTAATTTATCCGATTCTGGAATAGAATCATTTTTTATTAAAGAAAACTACATGCTTAAGAACAAACATGTTTCGATTGTATAATAGAACCAACAAAAAATATCCACCATATGTTCTACATGTGTTATACACAGCTACGATGATTAAATATAATTAGCTCTGTTTTGATTCTATTACAGAACCAAATAAAATACAAAATTTAAAGATTACATACACTGCACTCAAAATTTACTCTCACTAGACAAAATTGTTTCTACTGTAAAACCAAAACAACACAACATTGATTCTATTATGGAACCAAATAAAATATGTAATTTAAAAAGTACATACTTTCTAATCAGAACTTCTTCCCGTGGAACTAATTGGTTCTACAGTGAAACCAAAACTATAACACAGAATTACATAATAAAACTACATGCTTAAGAAAATTATTGTTTCGATTCTACAATAGAACCAACAGAATCACATAATTTATACTGTAAATAACAAAATTGTCAAAATCGAAAAGGAAACTAGTAATAACAAATCGAATTGCAAATCTACATACAATTTAACAAAAAAAGCAGCTACAATAAACCGTAAATTACAACTAAAATAATCAAAACTACACAAAACTCAATCTCATGGTATCGTGAACACTTATTTGGATATCGAATCATCAAAATCGAAAATAAAACTAAGAATAACAATATCGAATACGAACCTGATGATGACAGAATCACTTATTTGAGCTTGATTCAAAGACGGCATCTTGGGTTTAATTACAGGGAGAAAGATCGAGAGAAATATACAAGTGATATGTGAGAGAGAGATACGTGAGAGCGAGATTGAGAAAGAGATCGAGAGAGAAAGTGAGTGTATGTATAACCTATACATACAACCGTAATTAACAGTAGTTTTGTAATATTTTTAAATTTTATTTATCAATTATTATTAACCATTGGATGTGATTTAGATCCAACGGCCCAAATTAATGGAGATGGTTCTCCACTAGACTCTATATAAAATGGGACTCTATGGAACAATAGCCTATATATATATATAATATATATATATATATATATATCAAATTTCTCTACTCATCGAGATCTATCTATTGATATCCACCGATATATATTAAAAAACAAATATTTTGAAAATAATAAAAAAAAAAGTTGACTTATAAGTTCTGATTTACCAAACACTCTGATGTATAAGTTCTGATTTACCAAACACTCTACTGACTTATAAGCTTTGATATACTTATCAATTATTATATAACACTTATCACTTTAAGCTATAAGTTACTTATTTTAATGGAACCCAAACCAGCCCTAAGTTACGTCTTCATCTTTTGTCTTTCAAGTACAGTTAACTATAATTGTTTCTGGTAGTGGTGGTAGTTTAAGTAGTGTAGTGCAAGATTTACAAATTCAATCTGGTTATGCTGCATATTGTTGCACATATATGAACAAAATTCAGTGAACAACGATTGCGTAACAGTGTCTCCACAGATTTTTGCATATGGTAGGTATTTTCTTATCCTGCAATTCCCGTAAGATATACACGTACGTGTAGGTGGAATCGCAGGTTACTACATTGCTATATCTCTATTTAGCAACACCCTTGGCTCTTCGCCGTAGTTCTTTATACTTTTTTATGAAAAGCAACACAGAAGATTATTTGTTAGTGTATAATCTTGACTTTACCATGCAACTTTCTGCGAATAATAGATTGATAGTAAACTAGCAAAAAGGAAAAAAGTAAAAAAAGACAGAGATAGAGAAGCTGAGAGAGTTGATTGCAAAACAAGCAAAATCTGTATGCAAACTCTACATAATATTCAAATGATAATGCTCATTCTTAATGTATGATTCTTGGTCTTATGTTCACTAATCTCTCCGCCAACATAATTGTTCTGAAATAATAAGCCTGATGATATCAAAAATTATGTCCTTATAGAAGAAAAACAAAAATATAATACACTATTAAATAGAATAAATCGATCCTCATTTAAATTTAGAAAATGAAGGTGCTAATTGTCACACAAACATGTGAACTGGCCATAGAAGTTGCTCAACAAGAAGAAATTTTTGAAATCAAACAAAAAATTCAGAACTTCCTGGGATTCCCGGTGGCTTCACAAATCCTCACTGTGCTTGGATGGGAACTAATGGATGGACTTGATTTGGAGGATTATCCAATCGTCACTGAAGGTACAAAAATCGATCTTATCATCAAAACTCTGTGTATGGTACCACCCCCTGTTCTACAAAATCACCGCCACAAAATTCAAATTACTGTTAAATTTCCAGCAAGAAAAATTGATATAGATATAGAGGCAACAGAAACTGTTAGGAGCCTAAAAGAGAAAGTTCATATAATTGATGGCACTCCCATAAAAAGAATGATTCTGTCCTTTGGTGGGAGAGAGATGAACGAGGAGTTTCGCAATTTGAGTGAGTATGGTATATGTGAATTTTCAGAGATTGTAGTTTTCCTCAAGACTATGAGTCGTTTGGTGGCTGAGCCGCCTTCAAGAATGTTGAGTGTGGTGGTGCAAACTTCCTCCAGTTTGCTTAACGCAGCTAGAATTCCTGTGGAAATGAAGGATTCAAGCACGGTTAATGACATGAAGCAGTCTCTTATAATCAGGAAAGTCCTGCCAACTGATGATTATATATTTATCCACAAACAAAGGATCATGCGTGAGAATTGTAGCCTCCGTTGGCATGGTGTTCAAAATGGCGAGAGCCTCTATGTGTTCAAAGGAACTGTCAGCCGCGGTGGATTTTAAAAAGGTTTAAAAGTACTACATCTTTTATCAACTATACTTAATAATGCTGAACAATTAGTTATATTAGTAAATAGTAATAGCCTGGATGGTGCATGGAGAATATAATTAGATGTAGTGATTAGTGAAAAACATGAAGTTGAATCATATAAATTAGTAATATAGTATTGCTTTCCAATATTTATAAGTTTTACTAAGATTCTAATCATATCGCATTACCTAACAAGAAAATATATCAGACAATCGAAATGGAAAATTTTCAATCACTTTGTTTGATTAGGTGATGGTCTGATCATCGGTAGGGAGGTTTGAGAGAAACAAGAGTCTTGTGAACTTGAAAGAAAATGCTGATCAGTGGAGGAGGAATTAGAGGATGCATTATTGTCTAGGACAGGAGAATTGAAAAAAAGATAAAGATGGGAGCCATCTCGAACCCCGTATTCAACCAGAGATGCTTCATTTTGGTTCATTAGACTGATATCAAGCATCAATAGGAGACGATCATGAGGAAGATTTTCTTGAGCTCCGATTTGTTTCTTTAAATCAGCAACTGTAGCATCTTCTTCGACTTGAATGTAAAAGAGTTTTCCTGTCAGTATCTCAATAACTACCTGCATTCTTTACACAATATGCATATGCAGCATTATAATTTTATCCTCTCTGGTTGCAGAGAATATATACAACTCAAGGGACCGGTTGTACAAAGGTTGTTGCTTGTGTGTGTGTGAGAAACAGAGCAAGTATATCATGCATGAAATAAAAGGGGTTCACAAGGGGAGCATTTTCCAAAGTTAGTTTCCTAACAGCATGCCTACAGAATGGGGAAGTTGAAAGAGCAACAATTAGAGAATTGGTGGCTTAATTTGGTCATATATATAGCTGTCAGTTAAAGCCAACCTAGCTAATACATTACTACCTTTTTTTCTTTTTTTTTTGAAAGTAAGAGGATCCATTAATAATAAGCATACGACATCTAGAAAGATAATCAAACATTAACTCATCCTTAAAGGGTTCAAGTCCAGAAACTAATAAATTTTTTAGCAACTTCAATTCCCTTTGTTTAGCAAAAGGAAAAAAGATTCAACTTTCTTTGCACGGTTATTTTTAACATTTACTGTTTTATTATTTTAATTAATATTTTTTAATTCTACATGTGTGTTTAAATTGAAGTAGTTATATGTGTTGTAATTAGATACATTTAAAAAAGTTAGATTTGTTAAAAATAGGTTTCTACAATAAATGTGCCCTATACATGTACTTAAACTTGAATAGTTATATGTATTTTATTAGAATATGCTTCTAATATAATTAGTCCGTTAAAATAAATTTTTAATAATAAATTTTTCTAAAATAAGAAGATCTTTTAAGCATGTTTAAATTATACAGTAACAATTAAATATGTTTTCATCATGGTAATATTTTTTGAAAATAATCAATATATATATATAAAGGAGGATAGCGGGAGTTTAGGTGGCGCTCTAATATCGTCTCAATCGATTTTTTTAATTTTCTAGAATTTTAAACACTAATAAATCTAAAAATATCAATTAGCATATTAGAAGTAGAATAGGTGTTCGAATTTATAAAGGAGAAGAGTTCGAATTTATAGAGAAGACATATGATTAGAAGTTTTATTGGAAGTATAATAAGTATTTATAAGGCATACTATTAAAAATTCTATTGGAAGTAGAATAGGAGTTCGAATTTATAGAGAATAAGAGTTCAAATTTATAGAAAAGATATATAAATAAAAGTTCTACTAGAACTAATAGGTGTTCTAATTTATAAAGGAGAAGAGTTCGAATTTATAAGAAAGACATATGATTAGAAGTTCTATTGGAAGTATAATAAGTATTTATAAGGCATATGAATAAAAGTTCTATTGGAAGTAGAATAGGAGTTCGAATTTATAGAGAATAAGAGTTCGAATTTATAGAAAAAATATATAAATAAAAGTTCTACTAGAACTAGAATAGGTGTTTGAATATATAGAGCAGACATATAATTAAATATTTAATAGAAAGTACGATCTTCTTAAAATATATTTTTTATATAAGTTAATTATATTTATATTAGGAAAATTTATTCATAAATCCAATACTATTGTCATGAAAAAAGTCACCGTATTTAAAAAGAAAAGAAGTGATGTGTTAACATAATAAAAGAACAATGAGTAAAAGAACAATCTCATGCAGCAATCCTAAATAAATACAGGAGTATCTATAAAATAAAGAGAAAATAAAATGTGTTTTCATTTTCTAAAACTCCAAAAATTTTAGAAAATCTAGAGAAAGTATAAATTGGAATTCACTCTATTTTTTAGGTTTTGATTTCAAGGAAAAAAATTGTTGTGTAAGACAAGTATCATCAATAATATGTAATGAAGTTAGAATTTAGATCCCAAACGAGAGCGGCTCGAAACGTGTAACGGGAAGACGGCTCACTATTTAAAATTGTACTAACTATTAAAATATCATATGATGTTATAAATTATATTTTATTTTTAGGATTTGATTTTTATGGATAAACATTATCATACAAGTAATATGTGTAAAAGTTAGGTTTTTGGTCTTAACGAGAGAGCGAATCAATAGTAATAACTGTGTTTAACAAGAAAACGGTTCATTAGATAAGACCGTATAAAAGATGTTTAAATATATAATTAATACAAAAAATAAAATATTTTATTGGAAGTAGAATACGAGGACAGTGGAGACGTCTTATACGATTTTTTTAAAACTATACATCTTTTTTCCTAGAAATCTTTTATTTTAACTTTTTTATACAATTTAATTATACTTGCATTACAAAAATATATCCATAAATGTAATATTATTCCCGTAACGAAAAGTCTTAGTATTTTAACTTTTTTTTGATATGTTAACATAACAGAAAGACATTCCCATGCGAAATTTGTAAATAAATACAAGAATATCTATAATATACAGAAAATATAAGATGTATTTTCATCTTTTAAAACTCCATAAATATTAGAAAGTTTAAAGAATATAAAAATTGGAATTTGCTCTCTTTATATAATGAAGTTAGAATTTCGGTTTCAAATAAGAGCGGCTCGAAACGTATTTAACGGGAAGACGGCTCGCTAGAAAAGATTGTATTAGCTTTAAGAATTTGATACTGAAGTCATAATTTTTTTTTATTTTACGGTTTGATTTTATAGATAAAAAATATTATATAAGTCTTTATAATATATGTTAAGAAGTTGGGATTTCCGTTTTAACGAGAGAGCGGCTCAATCGAAAGAATCGTATTTAATAAGAAATTGATTCATTAGAGAAGATTATTTAATTATAAAAATTTAATATTAATATTATAATATAACGTAAATGCATTGAATTTTTTTAAAAATATTGTAACGCCGCCGCGAAGCGTTTAGAAAGTCTAGACAAAGTATAAATTGGAATTCACTCTATTTTTTAGGTTTTGATTTTAAGGAAAAAAATTGTTGTGAAAAATAAATATCATCAATAATATGTAATGAAGTTGAAATTTCGATCTCAAACTAGAGCGGCTCGAAACATGTTTAACGGGAAGACGACTCACTATAAAAATTGTACTAGCTATTAATATACCATATTGATGTTATAAATTTTATTTTATTTTTAGGATTTAATTTTTATGTATAAACATTATCATACAAGTAATATATGTAAAAGTTAGGTTTTTGGTCTTAACGAGAAAGCGAATCAATAGTAATAACCGTGTTTAACAAGAACGCGGTATGTTGTTAAAAGGTAGACTCAGACTGATCCAAGTACCAGCGTACCTAAGCACTACCAAACTATTTAGGGTTTTTCGAATTTCACCAATATAATATTACACATTCAATATGAATTCATTAAACATACAATATTTAGTTTGAATTATTAAATATTAAATTTAAAGTTGCCTAAAGATTTTTCAAAATAAATTAAATAAGATAATTGTGTGACGTTCAAACAGATAAAATGCCATCTGTTACCTAATTTTCTGTTTGAACTATTCAAAAAAAGTTAAAAACCATTTTTTCTAATTTTTAGCAAACATGTTTGAAATATCTATATTCAATAAATATAGTCCTAAATAGCCACCAAATACTCCATTGATGGTGAAGTAATGATGCGTCACTATTTGATCGAAATGAATATTTTGATCAGTATTTTCGAAAATGAGTATTTTGGACAAATAAACAGAAAAAATAAATTATTTTGGTCATATCTCAAAGTGAGATTGCATTGCTTTCATATAACATCTGACCTGTTTTGCTTATGCCTTATTATAAAAGTTATAATGTATTATTATTGGCCTGACAAACTTTAAATTAAGTCCTTATCGACTTATTATGAGTGTATTTAATGTATGTTTGAGATTATATAAGTTGCAAAAAAAAAGTTAACTTTTTTCAGGAAAAAGTCAGAAATCTCTAACTTTATCTTAAAATAAGTTGATTTATTATGGAAAAAAAATTCCTCCAAACACCCCCTATAACAATTACAGTAGTTGACTTATGCCTTAAATTGATAATTAAATAATTCCATATAAAAGTGATATCAAAACACATTTTATTATTACTGATACTAGTAGTATAAGTTTCCTGTACTATTAAAGATATTTTCTATGTATTTCCTGTTCTCTTTCTTCTTTCTAGGATGTGTTATCAACGAAACAAACTTTCAGGGTATGATTTGATATGCTTCTGCACACTGGTTTTCCCTGAAACTAACCTCTCTTCAACGTATGTGAATGGTAATGGAAGACAACATCTGAACTGCTTTGCTTCTGTACAGGGTTTTGTGAGAAACCTATTTCTCTTTTAAGGCCGAGGACAGAACACAATCCAGTGCAATGCAGGCAACATTTGAACTGCTACTAAAAAGAAATTCCCCTGAAAACTTAAATAATAAAAATCTTTATATCTGACAAGAAGTGCCTCGTTAAAATTCCACAAGAGCAAAACTCTATGGAAAAAAATTCAAGAGGGAAAGAGAGTGCACTCAAAAATAATAATATATCGTTTTACAAATTGCTACTAAAAATAAGCAGAACTACTTTGCTTTTGTGGGTCCCTATTGCAATTAGTTATTGTTGCATATTTGCTTTCTTTTCCTTTTCATTTCATCCATCTTCTCTTAACACTTCTTCCCATTCAAGGAAATATGTTATTGTACCTTCTTTTAATTGCTCAATTTTAGCTTATTTTTATCTGTAAAAGAAGATATCAGTAGATGGAAGTGAAGCTTGTTAAGTGACTTCAGTATCATGTATGAGCTTCATAGTACTTGCAATTGCACGTTGTGCAAGGCAGCGGATGATTTTCTTCTCAAGTGTCCTTAGTAAATAGTATAAGCCAATGAGGTGGTAAATGATTGTTGCTTGCTTTTTTATTGGTACATTAGATTAGATGAGTCGGTGTAAATGTATGTTAGTCATAGTCATCATGCCTTGAAATTTGAACCACAACAATGCCAGTACGCTAACATCATTAAAACATACATTAAAACATAGTAATAAAGAATAAATATAGCATGCATGTCATTAATAAAATTAACTTAATGTAAAGATCGATCAAACTTTAACCAAAATAACACATCATACCTTACAAAAACAAAGAACAGGAACAAAAATAAAGAATAGCGCAAAAGAAGAAACAAGATAATACCAAATCAGGATTAAAGCTTAAGATTCAAATCAAGCCCCATCGCATTCTCCTCTTGTTGTTCATCATCAACATTGGTCACTTTTCGACTTTGGGGTTCCGGGTTACCCATGGATGACGCAGAGACTCCTCCTAGAAGATCTTTGACTCCACTTCCTATATCGAACAATGACATCGATGGCGATGCCAATGGAGACGAGACAGCTTGTGGTTGCAAACCTTCTAGCCTTAGTCTATGTTCATATGGCCCCGGGCCAGACCATGTAGGATTGAGATTGCCAAAACGGAACGAAGAGGATGGTGTGGACCATCGAAGATTTGGCCTATGAAGTAATGAATTAACAGATGAACCGTATAAAGGAAGGTGATGAGAAGAATAATGTGGGTAGGGATGATAGTAATTAAGATGATGAAACGGTGAATGTAAATTATAAGGTTCGATATCATGATAACTGCCGCTATGGCCTCTCTTTTCATCTTTTCGCTGTTGTTTGTGAGCGTTTTGGTGCCCACCTAAAGCTTGGGAGGTAGAGAACGTCCGCTTACAGTATCTACAAGCGAAGCTTCTAGAAGACGACGATGTCGTGGACTGGTCAGGTTTTTTCTCTGTGGATGACTCACTTGGTGCAAGAGAGGAAACTGGTAGTTGATTAGGTGGGCTAAAGAGATTTAGTTCTAGAGTTGATGATGTTTTGTTTTGGAGAATATCATCAACATCATTAATGTTCGGGGTTTGAAGATTAAGCTGAAAATACGGTGTTTTTGATGATTCGGAGGGTTTAAGAAGGTTTAATTCTTGAGACGGACTGTTTTCGATTTCCTTCATCTTCATCATTTTTTCGGAAGATGGTGCGAGTTGATGAGAGGTGGCAGAGATGCTTGAAGCCTCAGAAGGACAGGGCTCAGAGGTATTTGGCTCCATAGTGTTCGAATTCTAGGATATGATTGATCGATTTCAAGGGTGCGAATTTGTGAATTGATGAGCTATACTGTTCTTGTTTAAATAATGAGGGATTTTAATGTTCAATCTTCTTGATTTAGGAAACGCAATTTAATTATGTAATGTAAATTATTGCTTGATCATGTGTTTGGACAATAGTTACATGCACTAATTCCGTTTTTAATATATTTCCTTTTATGCTTTTTGAAATTTTTCTTTAATTGTAGCTACTTGCATGGAGTTCAAACTTTGTTTTCTATGCGTATCCTTGATTCACACAATTTAGACAATAAGTTACTTTCTGTTAGCAATTACTTTTCTTGATCATAAAAATACAATCAAAATCATATCTAATTAAGTTCCTTAATTTTCTAATTTTAGTATCATGAAGTTAATTTGAAAAAAATATTATACATGTGTGTTATAAGATTTTCTGTTAACATTTTTTGTTAACCATATGACAATAGTCCTTGAATGGTCATCTACGTGTATATTTGATCACAAATTTAATGCATAGATACAACGATTATCCTTTCTCGAATTACACTTCATATCTTAATTTGGAATATATGTGAAAATTATATTTTTGGTTAAATTATTATCCCTCAAAATTTGAACCTGAAAAAAGTGATATACGCGAAACTATGAGCCTGTTTGGCTCAAATTAATTTAAGTCCTTATGGACTTATTTTCGGGTAAAAATTTCATATTTTGATAATTTTCTTTTATATAAGTATTTAATGTATGTTTGAGATTTTATAAGTTGCAAAAAAAAAAGTTAACTTTTTTAAGAAAAAAGTTAGGAATCTCTAACTTTGTCTTAAAATAAGTTGACTTATTCTTAAAAAAAGTTCTCCCAAACACTCCCTATATATTTATTACATAACATAACATTTAACAAGCAAAATTTGTACTATTTGTATCTAAAATTTGGTTCGCCCTATTTTGAATCTCCTCTAAATAGAGATGCACAAAAAATCCTTCGGTTCGGATTTTATTCGAACTTTAAAAAGTCTGGGCTTTTCAAGAATCGGGATGGGCCGGACTTTTTCAAAAATCGGGCCGGGCCGGGCTTTCTCTAAAATATGAGGCCCGTTTTAGGTCATCGGGTCGGCCCGGGCTTTTTTCGGGCTTTTTTTAAAATTTTATATATGTAATTTTGTCTTTTTTTGCAAAACTAATATATTAATACACAAAAAAAAAGAAAATCTTACAAAAGAAACAACCTCTAAAGAGTTACGCCCTTGAACTTCTATAATTCAGAATACATAAGAAGAGACACCACGAAAACTATTATTAAAAAACTAATAGTATAATACTTGTTTTATCATAAAACACCATTGCAACTCAACAACTTATTACTAATAAATTGCGTTATGGCTTAAGGCGACCGTAATCCATATAAATCTCCTCGCATATTACCATTTTGTGAAGTACATCCTCTACACTCAATTAGTCTTCTTGGAAGAAGAGTTTGTCGTGTATATTGTTGATTCTTCCTAACTTCGTGATCCTTCACATCCCCTCCATTGCTAAGTTTAATTTCTTGATATTTATTAAAAATATTATATATTTTTAGATTTTATCTATAAGAAATAGGATTTTTATCTGAATTTCTTAAAAAACCCGAGATTTTATCTGGGCCGAACCGGCTTTATACGGGCTTTTTAAAGGCCCGGGCTTTATCCGGGCTTTTAACCGAGCTTTTCGGGCTTCATGAAAAATAGGAGGCCCATATTAGGCCCTCGGGCCGGGCCGAACCGGGTCAGACTTTTTTCGAATTTTTTTGCGGATCCGATCTAGTCGAATTTCAGGTTTCAGGCTTTTTGAACATCTCTACATCTAAAATTCTATATCTCTTACAATTTTATGTTATTTTTAGAAAAAAATAATATAACTAAAATTTCATTATAATTATTTTTCATTTATTTGTATTTTAAATTACAACTTAAAATAAAAAGAATATATATTTATATCTAGAATCTTGTCTTTTGTAATTTTCTTTTATAAAAACTTAGAAATAAAAAAAAACAGATTCACCTTTGGAATCCTGTCTCTTATATAATTCTATTTTCTAAAAAAAAATAATTAAAATGTAATCACATTATAATTATACTTATAATTGCAATTTTTTTTATTATAACTTAGAATTAAAAAACTACAATTAATTCTCCAAAGGGTTTTTATAAATCTATGTTATTTTGTAAAAAGAGTAGTGAAATAGAAATTCTATTATAACTATAATTCTTTTAATCAAAATTCTTTTTATTGCAACACAGAATCAAAAAAGGATATGTGGCAAAAAAAAAAAGAATCAAAAAAGAATATAAATTCACCTATAGAATCCTGTGTTCCCTACAATTCGATTTTTTAATAAAAATAATTGAAATCCTATTATAATTGTAATTTTTATTGTTACAATTTTTAATTACAACTTTGAATAAAAAGAACTACAATCAATTCTTCAAAAGATTTTTTTTACTAATTCTTTGTTTATGTTTTAAAAAAGATTAATAAAATAGAAATTCTATCATAATTATCTTTTTTATTTGTAATTTTTTTATTGCAACTTAGAATAAAAAACAATAAAGATTCATTTCTAGAATGTAATTATTTGTTATTACAACTTAGAATAAAAAAAAAGAATAAATAATGTTAGAATCGTGTCTCCCCTACAATTCTATGTTTTTTAAAATAATAATAATAAACTTGAAATCCTACGATAATTGTAGTTCTTATATTTGCAATTTCTTTAACAAATAATAGAAATGTATCATTATTAACTAATAACAGAAATGATATCATATTGTACTTACTATATTATACTAGGAAAACTAATATTTAATATAGCTTATATTAAAATATATTACTAATATATTTTTTTCTATATTTCTATATTAATATAATCTATTTACCGAAGATATTGAGAGAAATATTAATTGTAAATTCTTTTTTGCTATTTTATTTCTATCATATTATTTGTTTTGTGATGATCTTTTAAGATCATTTTTAGACTTGTCATCTTTGTCATATTCCTTGTGATTTTTTTTTTCTGTCTCTTAGATTCATGTTTTCTTTTATGACTATTTATATCCTCACCTTTTTTGTCTCTCTTGTCAAGCCTGTCATCCTTTTGCTCATCTGCAAAGTCTCTTGCTGGAATTGTTAATGCCTTGAGTTCAATTTCAGTTTTGTTTCTCCTTTTATTCAATACCTCGGCTAGCTGAATTATCAGTAATCTGTTGTGAGCTCTGTCATAGTGGGAAATTTTTAAGGCAACAATGTTTTCTTGACCTTGATGGAGGATGTAGAAGGGTTGAGGTATGACTTGAGGTAATCGAACCTTCAAACTCTTGTTTAAGATTTTAAAGAGGTTTTGATTGTCAGGTGAGCCATTTCTCTATCTTCTTCATGAATGTGCCAATCTTAGATGCAGAAAGGCTTTGTAGAGTTTCAGCATACAGATGATATAGTTTTTGATAAGTTTGAACCAAGATTTTTCTTTCACTTGTTAGAATGAGGGCTTCAGTATTCTGTGTCTTACTTGTCTTCTCATAACAGTGACTAAAAAGATTTTTTGAATCAATTTCTTGATGTAGTCAAAGTAATTGAGATCAACACTCTCTTTTAAGGTTTGTAGATACTTCAAAAAAGGCTATATCATGGTAAGTCCTTGAGTTTGTAGCTTCTTGGAATTTGACTGTTGTGAGCACATCCTTGAAAAGTTGAGGTTTTGCTTGTAGTGAGGTTTTACCTATCTGTGGAATATAGAAGTTATGTGACTTGTTATCTTGATTGTCCTCATTGTAGTCTTATTCAACAGCTTTGTCTTCAACCATTATCTTCTTACCCATTGCTTTTTCTGTTTCTGAAGGATTACTCTTGGATGTAAATGTAGTAGTTGCAGACTTGGGTTTGACTTCAGTTTTCTTCTTAGTAGGCTTCTTCTCAATTTTCTTTGTCTCAAGGGACTCCTTCTACCCCTTAGACTTGTTATCAGGTATCTCTTCTCCCAAAAACTTAGCAAGTTTGGCTTGAAGATCAAGAATTGTGTTTGTCAGCATGCCAGATGTGCTCTCAAAGGTTGCACTAGATTGTTAAACGGATTTAGCAAGCTGAGCATTTGACTCTTTTAGCTCTTTCACCTCTACCTTCAAGGATACCAACTTATTGTCTTTAATGTACTTTTGAGTAAATGCCTTAGAAGCCATCTCTTGTATCTTCTCAAAAACAGATTTAGGCATCTCCCGCACAAGAACTTCAAGATGGAATCTTGTTAGCATAGTTGTTCTTAAATAGCATTGTAATCATGGCAGACACCTCACTATTAAATTACAGGTTTCTTCAATAGTCTCTGTCAGCCTTGTCTGATTAGTCTTGAGAGAGTAAATGTCTATTTTCAAAGTGGAGACTCTCTTATTATTATTTTAATTTAAGCATTGATCACAACAATCTTGGGAAAATTGCTCTTAACATCATCCTTGAACTGTTTCACCTCTTGAAGAATGGATGTCAGATTAGATTTGAGATTCGCTTTAAGACCTTTTCCAAACTGATGCAAAGCCTTGAACTGAAATTTGTAAACATCATTGACAACATCATAAATCTAAGATGGAGAGAGATCCTTTGCATTTGAGCCAAGAGAAGTCAGATATTCTTGTCTCATAAATTGAAGAGCTTTATTCTAAGACATCATAAATGCTGTCCAACCAATCATCAACATTGCATTCACTTTCCTCATATGCAATTTTGGCTCTTTACTCATCTACATCCTTAGAATGCTCTAGCCGAATGTCTTGGTAATCAACATTAGAGAGAGTAAAGGTAGCTAGCTGTTGAGCAAAAGAAGATAATGGTCCAAGTTGCTCCATCTACATATCATCCAATGCTATGTTTGATAGGGGGCCTTATCTAGTAGTAGAGGGTCCAACCATGTCTTGAAGTTTTACAGGTTGAAGTCACTCATTGAGGATTGGTACATTCATTTAGAGCTTGTCATAGTTTCCTCAACTACTTTCATAAAAGAGTCATCAATCGTGACATGTGGAATAGTAGTAGTGCCTATTTGATGGCTCAAATATTGTATACTTATAAGATCTGAAGAAGCCTCCACTGTAGTGGTATGTGTTGCATCCTCAGTCTCATACCTCTGTGAAGAGAAGTCTCCTAACACATTAGTAATAATGTGAGAGGGGGATGCAATATCAATTTCCAAGGGGTATGAAGTAAAAACTTCTGAATCCCCCAAGATTGTGTCGGTGTCATCAGGATATGTCCCAAAATGCATTCCCTCGCCAGCTAAATGTTGGTCCTGGGTGGTAAGCATAGTGTCATGCACTATGTCATTTGATTTAAGACACTCAACAGGTGGAGTAGAAACATGTTGATCAATTCTTTGCTTCTCAATTTCTTGAGTTGTAGGTTGCAAAGAAATATTCTCAGTGTTTGTAGATTCTAACAGAGAAGTGTGAATAGAAGTAGATTTTGGCAACTCCCCCTGAATAGATGGGGGAGTTTCAAGAGATATGTGCTTCTCACTTAGTGTAGTGCCTACTGTTGTGCCCAAAATTACCATGGGCTAAATTTAGGCCCATTAAGCCATGGGGTTCAATCCGTACAAGTAAGAAGATAGATCCAGTACGAGCCATGAAGATCAGATATGAAGAAATGAGCATTAGACAGAGAAATGACCAAGAAACCATGAATATCAGGAGGTTCCCGAAGGCCAGGAAGCTGAGAAGATTACCAAAGGACCAGGTTCCTCCTCCCAGAAGTGTTCAAATTCGCATAACAGCCACAAAGAGAGTCAAGAGCATATGAATACATTAGAAGAGTTATCCAGCCTAACGAGTTTGTTATTTGTGCAGGTACATATACCTAGAAAGAGGTTCCTGAGTAACAGGTCCCGAGATGAGAAGGTTCCTGAGAAATAGGCTCCTGAGATATAGGTTCCTGAGTACCAGGTTCCTAAGAGCAACCGACAGAAAGTTCTAGAAGCCATCTAGAATAGATATAGACTTATTATTGGAGTGTACTTCTAGGGCGCAGTTGATCCTAGGATGCCTCTAATAGACGAGAGAATTATAGTAGGGTGCGAACTCGAGTTCTACTTTATTTAGCCAACTAGTTCGTGGTAAACTCTAAAGGAACCTGAGTCCAACACGAACTAGACAGCCGAATACAGCTGGTCTAGCAGAATCAGCTTCGCATTAGAACTACGTGAGCTTGATTCCTATATAAAGGATACGTAGGCACCTTGAGGGTAAGACGAATTCAGCTCTCTAATTTTCTCTAAAGGCACATGAGATTATTGGAGACACCCTCGAGCTCAGCTCACCCCCACAAACACAACCCAAATCTTCCATTGAACAGTTGATCGTTAGCCTTTAAAACTCATCGAAAACCTCACAAAAGTTGTTACGAAATCCACTCATCAACATTGGCACTAGAAGGAGGGCAGTTAACATCGTAAGAGTGGAAAGATGGTAGGCGACTCGGATAGCGAAGCAACCCGTTCCGTGGAGAAAACACCTAATGACGGATAATAGTCTCATCAAGTGAAGAAAGTTACCTCAGCAGATGTGCTGGAAGTCCTAAAATCCTTTGGAGAAAAATTGTCGACTCTGGAACAGGCATCAAGTAAGAAGAAGAAAAAGAAAGCAAAGAAGGGTAAGAAATCGAAGGTTACCCCAAAACAGTTGAATTTTGAGGAAAAAGAACCTGAACTCGAAGAGGAAGCTGAAGAGGAGGAGGAAGAACCAAAACAGGATTATGATGATGAAGAACCATAGAATCCTGAGAAGAATAAAACTCCTACCAAGAAGGGACACTCCTAGGGTCATATAGAGTCCAGGGTAAAGAAGAAGGTTAAAACTGGAGATTCCTCGCAGAAAAAGAAGAAAGACAAGGAGCTATCTGTTGAGATAATTGAAGATGCTGAAACAGATTCAGAAGAGAAGCCTAATAACCTCTCCCTCATGTGGAGACGCCTCTGGTACATGGGAAGAAGGGACTCAGTTCCTTAGCATTTACCTTCATAAGATGTCTAGTATGATGCATGAAGAAGAAGGAAATGGTATGGAACCCAGACGGCATATCACTCCTTAAGGGGGCTATAAGCTTCCCCTTTATGCAGAGCCGAGACAGGTGCATAAAAAAGAGGAATGTGTGTGGACTCCTAGAACGACGCACAGGTTCCTAGAGACGCCTCGAGGCAAGAGGAACCAGCATGGAACCTAGACTGGCATGTTGGAACCTAGAATTTTAGGATTGGAAACCCAACAGGTGACCTTTCCTCGAGTTGGCCTGTACTTAACAGGATTAGTTCACTAACACTAACTACTTTATGTTTTTATGTTTCTTGTTTTGCAGGATTAGTAGTTGTAAATGGTTATTCATAAGGAACCTGGTCTAGTTATTCAACAATGAAAAGTTAAAAGGTTATCAAGAGAGGTTATGTTTCAGATTATGGTTTTGAAAACAATGCACGGAGTATATTATAAAGAGATTCCTTATTTACAAGTAAGCTGTTGTGACACTGTTATGTTTTGTTACATTTACTTCGGGGAAATACAAGTGGAAGTATAAGTGTGTTCTGTTTCTTACAATGGGTTAGCCCGCGTAAACTTGAATACACAGGTATGGAAACTTAGTTTTTTTAGGATGCGTAACAGTGAAATATTTTGTGAAGATTTGAGGAAAAAGTGCATAGTATTAAGCTAAGGTACAAGGGAGAAATTAAGACAAGAGATATGGCAAAAGTGAATAATTATCATTGAAAACTAGAAATGAGAGTTATAGGGTACCCCGACCCTGGGAAACCAACAATTCAAAGTTATCAGGCACGAAGGCCATAAAAACCAAGTTAAAAATACATCACGCAAGGCACTACGAGGGGCCCGCAACTTCATCGAAAGTTATCAGAGAAACCCAGTTCAAAAGGATGATTAATAAAAGTTTAAGCTTCAGGAAGCTTAGTAGAGTCTGGCATTTGTTGAGCAGTAGGAGGAACAATCTGGGGAGTCTCTTGAGAAGAATGATTAATAGCTTCCGCAGTCACAGGAGTGGATCCTAATGACCTCTCAATCGCTTTAGCGGGAGGTACGTGTGTTTTTTCAGCTGCTTCCTTCTTAAAGTCTTCAATCATGTTTACGACATCCTCCCCAAGGATGGGCCAATCAATGTTAAGAAGCTTCTCCCAGGTTAACCGCATATAGTCACGAATGCCCTCATCATAACCTTCATCATACCTGGCCTTTTCTTGTGTAAGTATGGAGGATTTGACAGCATCAACGACAGCGTTCAAGGCATCAACCTGAGCTTCCAGCTCATTAATCTTTTCTAGCATCGATAGCTTCTCATCGTTCAGACTTTTAATTTGAGATTGGAGTTTTTCCTTCTCATTCTTCAAGGATGTTTCAACAGACTTCATCCTTCTCACAGCAGCAGTGGTGAGGTTCACCTTCTCTTCTGTAGCAGCTAGCTCCTCCTTGAGCTTTGAAACCTCTCCTTGCAATCGGAGATCGTATTGTGTTTTCTCAGCAATATCATCATAGAATCTGAGGGTGAAGAACGCATTTTGAGCTGCTGAGAACCTCATGGCGTTTATAGTCTCAACAGCATCCATCTTGGCCCAACTAGTCACATCCTCCGGAAGAACATGGGTATCAATCAGATCTTTAAATTGATTCTGAGCAGCAGCTGGATCTACCTTTACCGCTTTACCCTTTCTTAAGGACCTCGATTGAGAGCTTCCAGAGAGATCCAAAGTAGCCTGTGCAAGCTTGCGTTTGGAGGAGTTTGATGGGTGGTTCTGAGTGGATGCAGGAGTAGGAACTTGGCTAATAGGAGTTGTAGCAAGCGGAACCTCCTTATCCTCAGTCTTGAAAACTTCATCCACGTTCTTGGATCTTTTTATAAAAGATGGTATTTTTGGAGCCATATCTGCATAAGTAAACAGGTCAAGATTAGAGAAACATGTCTAAAGTAAACAGATACAATCACAAGGATACAGTCAAAGAGGAAGTATAATGACAAGGAAGCTCATACTAGAAGTTGAAGGGGTAAAACCTAATGCAGTGAGGTTATCGGAGGTCATCAAAATCATGCAATCTCTAGTAGAAGCTGATAGTTTCAGGATTTCTTTAGCTCTTTCCAAACAAACTCCAATTAGGATAGTTTGCTTGGGAATATTGGGCCGACGATTAAACTTCCATCTAACATACAGGCAATCATAACAGTACAGAAATTGTTCTGGCCATTGTTCAAAATTTTGTTTTACATTTTTTATGCATTGACCCTGATGACAAGGCCATGCTGACAAATAGAAACAACCTGAGCTCCTCCCAGTATCTTTCAACCTAAAGAAGTAACCTAGCTCAGGGGCAGACAAATGAGTTGTGAATTTGCTAGAGTATAAAATGAAGGTACTTATAGCCAGACGATAAGAATTAGGAGTTAATTGTATTGGATCAAGGTTATAAAACTCCAAAACCTCCCTTAGAAAAGGATGAAGGGGCATAGAGATACCTACTCTCGGAAAAGCGGCAGAAATAACAGCATTGGGAATTCCCTGTTCAGGAACTTTAATATCGAACCTGTGAGCTCTTTCACCAGGTTCCGGAATTACAATACTACAAATGGGGCGATGGAATTCCTCAAACAATTTCTCTAGCTTTACAGAGGTCATGATGGAATCGGTATTCTCACAGAAAGGCGTAATATCCTGTTTGTATAATTCTCTCTCTATAGACACCTTATTTAGAAGATCAGTTCCAAGAGGGATTCATATTCGGGATCAGGTTTCGATACCTCCTCCTCATCAGTAGGCCAATCATCCCTCAAATCCACGAATGTGGGAATAGGAGGGTTTGTGGATGGTGAAACCAAAGGTTTGATGAGAATATTTTAAGGTTTATCTACGTTAGGGATGACAACCCTAGACCTAGTTCTTTCACCTATCGGTATGATAGAGGGTTGAATTGATGATAGGTGGTCAGAGTGTGTGGAGTCGGAGGACATCTGCAAAGACAGATGGAGAATGGTCAGGTTCAAGGACATCTAAGAGAAAGAGTAAAGGTCCAAAGATAACCAAATAGTCAATAATCTAAGAGACCTCAACAGAGATTGAATATCAACGGTAGTGTGAGTATAAGCATAGAAGGGCAAGAGACGAGCAGACAATCGAGAGCTATGATAAAGTAATGACAATACAATTGTGAATGGACAAATAGACGACTGATAATGGTGAAAGTTCGTGTGTGCAACATACAGTGTGAAGAACAGATAAAACCATGAAAAATGAACGGAAACAGAGAAAACGTTGACATGCAAAGCCTAAGAAAGCAGATAGTTGAAGATAAAACCGAGATTACGAAAGAACAGAGAGCAATGGTTAAGAATCATACCTTGGATTGAAGAAAACGGCGACGAGGAGGCTGGATTGAGTGGATGACCGTCGGGCTTCTTCTCCTTCTCTCTCCAAGGGTTCTGGTAAGTTTTTGGTAAAGGTAAAAATGAGCCTAAAGGAGCAGATGTGATTAAATAATCGGGGTAATTAGGAGACAGTCGTATATACGTGGCAGAAAGCGATTGGAGCAGTAAGAAATGAGATACACGCGTGAGAGGCGTGTGAACCTTGGGAACTCACACATTAACTGCAGCATTGGTAATTAATAAGAATAATTAAAATTTTTAATTATCTCTTGAAGATATTTACTGCCAACCATTATCCTCTCCCGAATTTTTAAATTATGAAAATTCAAAGAGACGTGATGAAATGATGAGCAACAAGTCAGATTCCCTGAGAAGTTAAATGCAGAAATTGAGTTGATTTCAAAATTCAAAGTTTGAAGAAGAGAATAGCAGAAAAACAGGCTCCTTAGTAGGAAGGAAGCTAATCAAGATTATACTAGATGAAAATATTTTATGTCCTGTTTCCTACGCCGAGTTAGCTCATGTAGGCTTGGATATACGATATTGAAGCAAGGTATTACAAGAGGGATGATTTAGTATTGAACCCCTGATCAGAAAATAGAATAGGTTCCTTTCACATTTACATGATTTCAAGGAACCGGGGGTAGTTGTTGTGCCGAAAATTACCATGGGCTAAATTTAGGCCCATTAAGCCATGGGGTTCAATCCGTACAAGCAAGAAGATAAATCCAGTACGAGCCATGAAGATCAGATATGAAGAAATGAGCATCAGACAGAGAAATGACCAAGAAACCATGAATATCAGGAGGTTCCCGAAGGCCAGGAAGCTAAGCAGATTACCAAAGGACCAGGTTCCTCCTCCCAGAAGAGTTTAAATTAGCATAGCAACAGCCACAGAGAGAGTCAAGAGCATATGAATACATTAGAAGAGTTATCCAGCCTAACGAGTTTGTTATTTGTGCAGGTACAGATACCTAGAAAGAGGTTCCTGAGTAACAGGTCCCGAGATGAGAAGGTTCCTAAGAAACAGGCTCCTGAGATATAGGTTCCTGAGCACCAGGTTCCTAAGAGCAACTGACAGAAAGTTCTAGAAGCCATCTAGAATAGATATAGACTTATTATTGGAGTGTACATCTAGGGCGCAGTTGATCCTAGGATGCCTCTAATAGACGAGAGAATTATAATAGGGTACGAACTCGAGTTCTCCTCTATTTAGCCAACTAGTTCGTGGTAAACTCTAAAGGAACCTGAGTCCAACACGAACTAGACAACCGAATACAGCTGGTCCAGCAGAATCAGCTTCGCATTAGAACTACGTGAGCTTGATTCCTATATAAAGGATACGTAGGCACCTTGAGGGTAAGACGAATTCAGCTCTCTAATTTTCTCTAAAGGCACCTGAGATTATTGGATACACCCTCGAGCTCAGCTCACCCCCACAAACACAACCCAAATATTCCATTGAATAGTTGATCGTTAGCTTTTACAACTCACCGAAAACCTCACAAAAGTTGTTACGAAATCCACTCATCAACACCTAACATATTACTTCTATGTGCGGATTCTTTACAAATAGTTATACTGGGAGAATGCTTGTTTCAATAGTGACACCCTTTTGAGAGAATGCATTTATTAATAAGTCAGCCCCTATTTTTATAACTTCAGCCATTTGAGTGGTTGGGGAGGTGGTTTTAGTATTTTTATTCTTCTTTTGCTACAAGTGAACACCCTTTTTATGTTATCATAGACAAAGCTCCATTACCTTTTGACATACTTCTTATTGAGTTTGCCCGAATCAATAGTGTACGCATAGTGGATGAACTCGGCAGACTCAACTAATGACCATCATCAACCTCAACATCGAAGTCATTCTTAGGGAGATACAATGCTTTGCTTATGTCATCTTCATTGAATAAAATAGTTACATCTTGAATTTTACAAGTGATATTTACTTTTGTTGCTCCACTCTCAAGAGCAATCTCCTCCACTAAATTCGTACCCCATAATTGTTCCAAGATACCCAGATACAAAGTGGGCTTAGCAAAAAGTGCTCCATGAAGATAGGATGTTAGGTCCTATAAAGTTTGTAGAAGGGGTTAAATATAAATTATATTAAACTTGATAGGTTGTTACAACAACAATACAGAGTAATATCTCACTTATAAAAATAAATTACAAAATTTGATATAAACTTTTCTATATTTGTGATTAAAAATTTGAATGCTAAAAAACAGTTCAAGATATCAACTAGGAATAAAAATCTGCTAGATAGTATAAGAGTTACAAGTGAACAAGTTCTGACAGATAAAATATTACAAACAAACAAAACTTGAAATCCTGATTTAGCTTTAAAGTCTCCTGGGTTTTGTGTTTATGATGAGAGAGGAGAGAATTTGATTTTGTTCTTCAGTCCTGATATTTTCATTTTCACAAGTGTTTTTGTCTGAGCCGCCTTGATCACTTCTTATCAAATTAATTTACAAGACCTTGCCTCTTTTCGGAAAATTAACTCATGAATGACAATCGGCATGACAATCCACTTGGCATGACAATCTTTAAAGCTTGCATGACAATTGGCATTATAATCTTCTCCACAGCTTGCATGAAAATATTTTAGCCTAGCATGACAATCTGTTTTACTCTTGCATGACAATCGACATGACAATTTCTAATTGTCATGTAAGAGTAAATTTCAGTTAATTAATTAAATGATTTTAGATAATCATTTAATCAATTGATGTTCTTTTGCTAAATATAATAATTCTGATTTAATTAATCTAGTAATTATTGTAATGAATAAATTAATTTTTATTGAATTAATTTATTAATTAAATTAACTACATGTATTTAATTAATTAAAGGAGAATTAATATAAATCCTTTTGTAGCCAAATTTCTTCTTTGAACCACCGAAAATAATAAAAAAATACCATCGAATTTTATGTTGATGCTTGATGCACTGTCTGGTTCATGAATGACTAACTCCAATGATTGTCCTTCATTTTTAACTCTAAGATGTGGTTCTTTCCATTCTAAACTCTCTTCAAAATCTTTCTTTACTCTGTCTGTACTTGTACTATCACTGTAGAAATCTCTGTCACTGTAAATAAACCCACTTCTTTGAATACTACACTGAGGGTTGATCAAATAACTAAACTTCTTTCAATGCAGTAATTCTTCAAGTCTGTAGAATGACTTTATTTTTCTTTCTTTTGACATATAATACTATCTGAGATTCCTGTGACAGTTTATATATTATTTACTTATTACAATCTTGTTTAAGTTGAGCTGAATCCTCGAAGTACACAGATAGGCTATGTTATATGTCTTTCATAGGATCAGTCAAGAACCTAGTGAAGCACTTATACCTATTTCTAGCTTCAGAATCACTAGCAATGGCAAAAAAATTGGTTGTTTTAGGAATAATATTAGTAATTTGGTTTGAGGATGATGCTTTAGGTTGCATTTTTTTTAGAATTGAGGAATATGAAAAAGAAGAATGGAAAATTTTGGTTTAAGAGCTAGAGAGAGTTTAAGGGAAATGAGATATGAGAGATATCGATTAGAAATGACTTGAAGGGTTTTTAGATATGTGTATATATATGACACTAACACTTCTCGAATAAATATATGTTTTGTATCGACAAGTCTCGATTCGAGAAGTAAAAATGACTTGTTCGATATGTCCAAAGAGTTATTCAAGAACTCAAGCATTCGATATCTCACATAAGAGAAGTTACTAAATCAGAGAAATTCTAAATTGAATAAAATAAATGTATTTATGAGTGAAATTATTTTTGAAATAAAACTGAAATGCGATTCAAATTCAACTAATTTCAGGCTTTTCAAATAATTCAAGAACTAGATTTGAACTGTTAGAGAACTCTGATTAGAGACCTCTAAAAGAACTAATCAAGAGCTCTAGGCAGTTTTCATTCAAGATCTTAAAATGAATTATTCGAGAACTTGATTAGAGAAATCAAAAAGAACTATTCAAGAACTCTAGGAAAACTCTATTTGAACTACTAGAGAATTCGAAAATTCTTGAATTTATTTCTACTCATAAAATTAATATTCGCTACCTTTTAAGAACTATTGGAATCATCTATACAGAGATGTCTAACAGATTAAGTAGTGCTTTCTAAAAATTTCATGGTGAAATTTCAAGTTTGATAAATAATGATTTTTCAACATTTACCATAGTTGTTGAAATATTTATAAATTATATATTAGCCAACTTTCACTTCTAAAAAAATGTGAAGCGTTTAGATAAAGTGAAGTTTTACTGTTGTAACAACTAATAGATATTTACATTTAGCTAGAAGATGAAGAATTGAGCATTCCATTCTCACTAACCAACCTATTGAAGATGGCTTAATCTAGTGGCTTAGTTAATATGTTTTCCAATTGTTTCTCTATGGGAACATAATGCAACACAATGATTCCATTAGAAACATATTCCTTAATAAATGATATATGATGTCAACGTGCTTGGTTCTAGAATGAATGACAAGATTTGCAACTATAGGGATTGCACTTATGTTATCACACAAGGTATGAATTCTTTCCAACACAAGTCCATAATATTTTAGTTGGTTTCTAATCCAAAGTACTTGAGCATAATTACTCTCAACAGCTATGTATTCAGCTTCATCTCTAGAGTTGACACAGATTGTTGTTTTTTACTATACCAAGACATTAACCTTTGTACAAGAAATTGGTAGTTTCCCGAGATGCTCTTTCTGCCAACTTTGCATCCAACATAATCAGCATTAGAATAACCAACCAAATTGAAGCCAGTGTCTTAAGGATACTATAAGCCAAAATTTGTTTTTCCCTTCAGGTATTTGAAAATCCTCTTGATAGAAAATCATGTGAGACTCCTTAGTATTTGACTGAAACCTTGCACACAAACATATTCCAAACATGATGTCTGGCTTACTTGCAGTTAGGTAGAGAAGAGATTCAACCATGCCTCTATAAATAGTGATATCGACCTTTTTCCCTTTCTTATCTTCATCAAACTTGGTGGTAGTAGACATATGTGTCTTTGCAAGAGACCAGTCTTCTAAGTCAAATTTCTTCAAAAAAATCTTTGGTGTACTTTGTTTGACTTATGAAGATGCCATCCTCTCTTTGACTAACTTTCAGTCATAGAAAGAATATCAATTCTCTCATCATATTCATCTCATACTTATTTTATCATTAGCTTTGAAAATCTTTCACACAACTTCTCATTTGTAGAGCCAAAGATGATATCATCCACATAGATTTGAAGTAAGATAATATCTTTGCCATGTTGAGAACAGTGTCTTATCAATAGTGCCTTTAGTGAATTGAATGTCAAGTAGAAATTGTGACAAAGTAACATACCATGCCGTTGGAGCTTGCTGAAGTCTATACAGTTCTTTAAGCAATCTGTATACAATTTTTGGAAAGTGGGGATCTTCAAAGCCAGGTGGTTGTTACACATATACTTTTTTTTATCTCTCCATTCAGAAATGTACTCTTCACATTCATTTGATAGACCTTAAAGTTTGAATGTGCAGAAAATGTCAAGAAAATTCTTATGGTTTCTAATCTTGCAACATGTACAAAGGTCTCATTATAATTAATATCTTCTTCTTGTGAGTATCCTTTTGTAACTAACCTTGCTTTGTTTCTAGTCACAACACCATCTTCATCCATTTTACTTCTGAACACCCATCTAACACCAATGATTGTTTTTTATTTATGTGCAGACACTAGTTCCCAAACTTTATTTATTTTAAATTGATTTAACTCTTCTTGCATAGCAATGATCCAATTAGGGTCTGACAGTGTGTCTCATCAATTTTCTTTGGTTCAATTTAATATAGAAAGCAACCATACATGCATTCATTTTGTGTTGCTCTTATACTTTTCACACCTGTATTTGGATTCCCAATAATTTGCTCTACAATGTGGTCTCTATCCCACTTTCTTCTATGTTCAACTTTATTCTTTAAAATGGATGTAGATTGATCATTAAAATTTTGATCTTCTTGAAATGCTCCCCTTGTGTTAATGCTCTCATTCACAGGTGATTCTTGAATGATTGGTCCTGCACTGTAGATTGGCACAATTTCATTTTATTCATTTTCATTCACTTTAGTTTGTTGGGCATTTAGCTCAACTTCAATCTCAGCCCCCTCCAAGTCATCTAGATTCTAAAAACTTAGAGGATCTTTGTCTTCATTGGTTTCTTCAAGATCGGGAAATTTGTTATCTTCAAATATCACATCTATGCTTTCTATGACCTTCTTTTGATTAATCACAAAGACTAAGATGTCCTCTCCATAGAGTATCCAAGAAAGATTGTAACAAATGCCTGTGCATCAAATTTACTAACATATTCAGAGTTGTCCTTTAACACAAAGCACTGGCTTCCAAAAGCATAAACATGCTTGAGTGATGGATTCTTTTCAGTCATCAAGTTGTAAGGTATTTTGTCAATATTTTTGTTGATGAGGATTTTATTTTGGATGTAGCATGCAATGCCTACAATCTCATCCCAAAAACATGGAGGCATCTTTGCATCCAATAACATTGTTCTTGCAACTTCAATTAGAGTTCTATTATTTCTCTCAACAACTCTATATTATTGTGGAGTTCTTGGTGAAGAGAATTGTTGTGAAATGTCATTCTCTTTACAAAATGGGTCAAACATGGCATTTTTGAACTCTGTTCCATTGTCACTCCTTAACGCAATCACATTTGCATATTTAGTTTTAGCTTCTTTATCAACTTTCTAATGTGCTCAAAGATTAGCTGTGGATCCTCATCTATGGATGCCAGAAATTCCACCCAAGTATACCTTGAAAAATCATCAACCATTACTAGGGCATACTTTTTTCTTGATATATATACAGACATCATATTGACATGTCAAAACAAAGACATGTGAATCAATTGTAATGGCTTGGTGATTGAGGTCATAGTTTTTGACATATGACTTGATCATTTCATCTTTCCTCTTTAACAAGCCTCACACACTCCTTGAAAAAAATTCAAGTGTGGGCATGCCTCTAACTAATTCTTTTTGACTAGAGTGGTAATTGCTTTGAAGTTCAAACGTGACAGTCTCTTATGCTATAGCCCACAATCTTCATTTGAAGCCTTAGAGCATGTTCAACAATTTTCTTATATGTGATCAAACACCCATCTTCATCAAATCCAACTTTGAAGCATCTGTTTGTAAATTGACCAACACTTAGAAGATTTTGCTTTAGTCCACTAACCAGTTCTATATCATTAATGATGACATTACCAACTTCCAACTTTCTATATCTTAGTGTGTTACCAATGCTGTCATCTCCAAAAGTAATCAAAGGGCCAGCTTTCTCTTCAAACTATGATATTAGGGCCATATCACCAGTCATGTGATTTGGGCATCCACTATCTAAAACCCACATAACCTTCTTTTCTTTCACTTTGCCTTGAAAACACAAATGTAATACTTCTTCTTCGGTAAACAATTTTGGGTTTATGTAGCCTATAAACATAGTTATCAAATACAACATGCTTATAAACTTTCTGAGGCCTAGTCTTCTTATCACAACTGGAAATCTCAGAGTTTGATCTTTCAAACTTTGGTGACAAAGGTGCCTTCCTAGCTCTAGAAGAACTTGAAGACTTAGGCATGTTGTAGTGTATATGTGTGTTCGTTGACTTATACAATCATCCATGAATTGTCTTCTTAAATTAAAACAACTAGTCATAACATTCATACTACATGGTATAAAGTCAAGTTTATCACAAAATGGAGAATCTCTATGTCTTAAAGGCATAGAGCAACCATAAAAAGGCTTAGGCATACTACCAGTTAGTTTCTTACAAGCATGTGTCAGGTGATTTGAGCTAGAACAATTTTGACAAACCTTCCTAGGGACATTAAACACATTACTTAATTGTTGTTTTTGTTAATCTCTAGTTTTCCATTTCTATTCCACTTTTTCGTGGGTACATGTTTTATAGATTCAATTTTTATTGATTTCACAGGAACATTCTTACTTTACTTTTGTTCAACAGTCATATGCTTCTTGATTACAGCTTTGACACTCTCACTCTTTAAGGGTGAACACTATTCACTTGATTGTGCCTCATCTTCATCACACAAAAGCTATTTAATGAGTAAGGATTTCTCATCAAAGCTTATGGATGTTTATTTGAAAATGGGTGCCTTGCCAATTTTTTAAAATGTGAGGCACATTTTCATGAGAAACTTTGTTGTCAATGATAGTTACACATCTTTTTCCTCTTTTTCAGTGTGTCGTAGTCATAAACAATAGCTCCTTTATAGTTCTCTTAATTCTTATCATGAAATGTTTTCATAAGACTAGAAGAATTTCTAAAGGCTTTGATTTCAAATTAATTTTTAGCAATTTTTTCTCTAAGTGCATGTTCTATTTGATTGGCACATAAAACCCTGTTCTTAAGATATTATACTTCTTGATTAAGACTTTCAACTTGCACAACAATCAATTCAAGTTCCTTATTTTTCTTACTTAACCTTTCATTCGTAGCAGACAGTTTATCAATTTCTTCATTAGTAGCAGTCATACTTGTATGAATGTTAAATATCTCAACACTTAACTTCTCAACAATTTGCTTATTATCAGAAATTGACATGCCAATAGTGGTTAAGGCTGGAACCTGAGTGGTGCTTGAAGATTCTTCTTCCTTGAAATTGGTCATCAATGCATAACTGCGAAATTATGCTCCATTTTCATCACTCTCAGAATCATCCCAGCACTTGCCTTCAGCTATGTAGGCCTTAGTTGATTGATTTTTGAGAAGGGCTTCATCTTTAGCTTCAAGTTCCAAGTATGCTATATCATTCTTCTTTGACTTTTTGCACTCATTAGCAAAGTTATAATATCCTATAAATTTTATAATGATAATAACAAAAATAATAATAAAATGATTAAAATAAGATAATAAATAGGACTAAAATTGAATTAAAATAATGGGTTTAAACTACGGATCAAATTTCAAACCGATGACTAATAGCTATGTTTGGAATTAGGGTTGTAAGACATTATTTATACATCGTATTCTTTTTCCTTTTTTTCTTCTCATAACCTTTAAGAGCCACAATATCTAAATACCTCATAAGATCATTATTCTTCTTCAGTCTTTATTTACAAATTCATAGGGCTTTTCATACAAAAATCAGCTATCTTATAAAATTTGTAATAAATTCATTGTAAGCCGGAAGCTGTTGATTCTGGGCTGGAAAGATCCTTTCATTCTCTATGACTCTCATGTTTTAAGTTTTCCAATAAAACATCATCTAGAGGGTCAAAGCAGATAACACATATCTGGTCAAAATTGGATACATGTTCTAGGATGATTAGGATTCTTAATTTTTCGCGTAGAGGCAAGTTTCTGATTAATCTTTCTAGTACTTTCTAAATTATGTTAATGTGTGTGTATTTTGATTATCAAAACTTGGGCTAAGTGATGATATATTTTGATGTTATATATGTATTATTATATGTATGGTATGTGTAACCAATACCCTTGGATCTCTGATTTATTCCATGGTTTGCGAAAATAAGAATAAGGACCAGGTCACCGGGTTGTAGTGACAATTTTCTGAAAATTTAGGACCATTATCACCGGGTTATAGTGGTCGTGGTAAGGATTATGAGTTTTGAGTTATTGTTTATGTGGTGTCTTACCGTGTCATATCACATATAAATATGTATATTATAAGTGATTGTTTCGTATATCGTTATTGTATTGTATTATCTTATATGTATACGTGTTATTTTGCCCTACTAGTTGGATCGATTGGTTACTTGCTAGGCTATATAGCTCATCACTTACAATTTTCAGGTTCCATATAAGATCAAGTGGACATCATTGGAATTCAAGGAGCTTAAGATTGGACTAGACTGACTTACGATTATGATCGTGAGCTGTGATATTGTAATACGTACCTTTGTAATAGACTTTTTGATTAATAAATTGGATTTCATTTTAGTTTCGAATTTAGATTAATAGTCCAAAAATTCGGGCTGTTACAAAAGTACCCTAGGTTATTGAATTGATAACACCTTATTGCAGATCTGTCCACAAAGTCAGTTTTCAATTTGCCTATAGTTTGCGTCATAGGTGCCTTTCATTTGTTGAGAGCTGCCTTGAGGCATTGTCTTGTATGGTTGTTTCCTTTTGAATATGATATTATGAAACTTTCTAGCCATGAAGACAAAAGATAGATTATCCATAACATCCAACTCTTGTAGTGAATAGAACTCATATTTACATGGTTTAGCATCCACAGTTTCTTCACTTTCTGGTTCTTCCTCAATAACTTCCTTAATTCTCAAATGACTTGTTGAGACTTCAAGATCCTTAATAGACTCATTAACAATCAAGGCACAAGATGTGTGAACCATTTGGCCTTGATTGGCTTGAACAACTCTTTTCTGCAGCATCTCAAGCTCATGAGTTTTCAACACACCATACAACACAACATATGAGACTTTGTTCATATCTCTATCTCTCAAGGAGATAACTCTTTGTTCAAGATAATTTGGAGCAATTAAGAGAAACTTTATATTTAACTCCTTGGCGCTGTAGGTCTTTCCATTCATTGACAACTCATTTATGAGTCTATGAAACCTCTGAAACACCTCAATAATGCCTTCTTTAGACTAAGCCACGAAGGCTTCATATTGAGTGACAAGAATTTTCTCTCTATCCTCTATTATTTCCTCTATTCCTTCACATAGAACTACTATGTGATTCCACGTTAATTTTGCAGCAGTACATGCAGCAATATTTGATGATTATAAGCATAAGATGACTATCAAGTGCAACATTTTCTTTTTCAATTTCAGATCAATTTGAGGGATCTTTTGGAACATAGAATTTGGGAATAACAACCGTTCCAACTATAGATTCAACAATTTCTTGTTGAGGAATGAAAGGACTATTCTTGAAAATATCAGGATATAGGGGGTTGGTAGCTTTGATGAACATCAACATCCTTATCTTCCAGAGATTGTAGTTTTCTTTGTTGAACCTTAGTACTTTGATTGTTCCTGTTGTCTTTGGTGCGCTCATCTTGATCTTTTATTGTTTTGAACTAACAGTCTGCTCTTATACCACTTGTTGAGTATGAATACACCTTAAAATAATACAGATGGGGATGTATATGTTTTTTGTTTTTCTTCGACTTTGTCTGAGTTGAATCTATGTAACTTTGTAGCTAGAGATTGAATGTTAAATAGTTTATGATGTGGAAATTAGAACACACAATCTCACTTCAAATATAATATTTTAAAAGATTAAAGATTTGCTAAAAACTGTGAACACAAGAAATGTATTCTCATCTTCGATTTTTTATAGAGATATTTTTTGAGTCCTAGATTAAAAAATCTTAACAACTAAAGAAGAAGACTTGTGCAGTTATACAACTTCTACACAACTTAATTTCACAATTGTAGTAAAAGACAAATTAGAGAACTAACTATGTCTATACTATTTTGGTGTATGTTGACATCTTGTAAATTCTCTTTCTCTTGCACACTGATCAAATCCACTTCTTTAACTGCTTTTCCGTGAATTTCACTCCAAGCTTCTTTGTAGAATTGCCAAGTACACACTGCAATGTTTGGACCACTACAGGTGCATTGATTTGTGTTTGATTCTTTATCTTGGAAATCTTCATGAAACTTGTCTGTTGTATTCGAGATTTGGCTAAGTACTTGATTCGAGTACTGCTCACAATTGATTAGAGATCTTTGAGATCGAAGAAGTCTTTTGACATTGTTGTGGAACAAAAAGTAGGGTTATCAAAGTGCGGCTAGGGTTCGTGAGCTTCGTGCTTTAATGACTACACTTGTGTTACCGTGACCTAACTCGGGTCTTCACAAGATGCCTACGTATCTCAATGTCGAGAATCAAGCCAAAAAACGTAGTTCTGAGATGAGGGGTCTGGCCCTTTATATAGGCTATAGGAGCCTCAGAATCGTAGTAGGGTTTGGAGACTTGGCGGACAAGTCACCGTTATTGAGGAAGGTTCTGACTCCTTCCTTATAGGAATTAGTTTCCTTGTTGGATTAGGTGCCTTGGAGGCTACACAATATCCTTGGGATATTCCAGAACGTTCCTGTTTTGTGGATCAGGCCCGTGTTATAAACAAGCTTGTACCGGGCGTCCCCGATTTGGGCTGTTCTTTTTGGGCTTAGCCACTAACCACGAATTTAAAGCCCAGCTAGGGTTTTGGGCCTCATTTATGAGCCAATAAATACTATATTAATTATGTCTTTAGGGATTATTTTTCACCCATATCATTTGCCCCCCAACTTCTAGGAAAACTTGATTTCGTAGAAGTTTAAGGTCAGTTCGGCCCTACCAGGGTATCGTCTTATACTGAAGTGTGGAGCGACCTACACATTCACAATGACTAAAATTCTCTCCCAAGTTAATACTTAAGAAAGTTAAACGTTCCTTGGCCTCTCGAACCTTTTTCTTAAGATTTCTGGGCCTATCGGGAATAGGATTAGTGCCGTTTCGAGCTCGTAGACACTAATCCAAGTGCAATTCGTGCATGGGATCCTTTATCATAGATTCATTAATGATTTATTTCCCTCAACTTATCTAAGTTAGGGTTAATATCAGGCAGTCATTGCTCATAAGCCCTAATAAGGGCTAATTTTTGAGCAAAAGACACTAATTCGGCCCTAATCGGGGCTAAACAACCCTAAATGGGGCTACGAAGGCCTTAAACGAGGCTAAATAATTCATATTTAATGTGATTACTAGTAGGATATCCACCCTTAACCTTGAGGTAGGTTAATTTTAGAGTTAGAGTCCTTAAACGTCGATAATCAAGGTTAATCACCCCTAACTGCGATTAGCGAAACCCTAATCCCAAATTTTGGAGTTAAGCCAGTCTAATAGAGATTCTTATAACCTCATGGTTGTAGAAAGAATCACGTAAAAATTCTCATTTTTGAGTTGTCTAGTCAAGAAATACTGTCCCCTGGAAGGTGTTTGAAACACCTTCAGGGTCTTTCAACAGCCTCACGTTTTCTGAACACCCCTGGCATTTCCAAACCCAAACTTTGAAGTTGAGCCTATATGGTGGGGATTCTTATAATCTCCTGGTATGAAGAAGAATCACATGAAAATAGGCATTTTTGAACGTTCTGGAGGTGAAATACCCCATTTTAAGCTGGTTTTCAAACCTGGCCTTGTTCGTAACAAGGTCATCTTTTCAACTTCAAGGAAACATTTGGCCTCCTAAATAGGCTTTTAGAGGACCTTGAAAGGTTCTTGAATCTCAAATTTGAGCTCAAACGGAGCATTTTTGAGCGTTCTGGAGGGTCTTGAAATCACCTAGGGGATTCAGGCCTTCACAAGACCTGACCAAGGTGTTCTAGTCGGCCAACCCTGGTCGGCCATTCGGCCATGGGGACCTGGTCGGCCACCCCTGGTCGGCAGGGCCCAATGAATTTTTTTTTTCTTTTTTTTGAATGTTTCAAACATCTTCAGGGTCTTTTAACACCCTCACGGCTTCTGAACACCCTCCAGGTTTTGAACACCCCTGACATTTCTAAACCCAAATTTTGAAGTTGAGCTCATATGATAGAGATTCTTATAATCTCCTGGTACGAACAAGAATCACATGAAAATATGCATTTTTGAACGTTTTAGGGGCGAAATACCTCATTCTGAGCTGGTTTTCAAACCAGACCTTGTTTCAAACACCCTCCTTTTTTCAACTTCTTGAAACCACTGAGAGACCTACCTAGGCTTGTAGAGGACCTTGAGAGGTTTCCAAATCCCAAATTTGAGCTCAAACGGAGCATTTTTGAACGTTCTGTAGGGTCATGAAACCACCTAGGGGGTTCAGGTTTTCACAACACCTGACCAAGGTGTTCTAGTCGTCCCACCCTGGTCGGCCATTCGGCCATGGGGACCTGGTCGGCCACCCCTGGTCGGCTGGGCCCCAAATTTTTTTTTTTTTGAATTTTGGCCAAATTTTCACTAGTTGACTTTGACCGTTGACTTTGACTTTTGACTTTGACTTTGACCAAAACCAAAACTTGTTTCAAACTCCCCTCCTTGTTTCTAGAGTGAGTTTACAACACCTTGGTTGATTTTGTGACCCTCAATCACAAACAACCTTCTTCTTAGTTTTCAAGACCTTCTGGGTTTTAACTTATTCTTGAACTCTTAGTTTCTAATAACCTTGGGCTATACTATGGCCCTTGACTTGCTGACACCATTCCATGCTTACAATAGGGTGTTTTGAACAACCTTGGCCTTGCCCCCTTGCCATGGAGGTCTTTGCTCCTTTATTAGCTTATATATGGTTTTTCTCTTATTTTCAACACCTGACTTCAAGTCTAGGGTGCTATGGTCAGTTTTTATCCTTGATTTCATACTCAAGGACTTTAAAACTCCTACCTTGTTTGTAAGGCCATGTCTTGGCTTCATTTTATTCAAAGGTTCCTGAATTTTAGGCCTTGAGTTCGATCAACCGGCTTAATTCAGGACATACAACCTCGTTGGCCCTCTAGGCTTATATTTTAGGCAGGTTTTCAAAACTCCCACCATTTTCTTTGAATCTATTTTCTATATTTCTATAAAGTATTAGCTTTTTAGCTAATCTTTCTACTTAGTGCCTTAATCATGGATTTTGGCTTAATCCTCCGTTTAGGCTCGTTAAGCATAAGTTAGTTCAACCTCTTAGGTCGTTAACTATGTTGCTGCTCCAGCCTGCATTTTCATTCGTTTCTTTCGTTTATTTTCATGAATCAGATCGTTTATTTGACCCAATTCCGAGTTCATAACGCCTTTTTCCTGCTGTTTCGGCTATTTAACCTATAAACGCGGGTCGTCGGAAAGATGACCTGCTATGAGGGGTCGCTCATTTCCTTATAAAAGAGATGGAGTGGAAGTCATTCTTCACATTTCCATCTTCTTCCAAAGAAAATTTCTCTCTGAAGAGCTCTCAAGATTCAAACACCTATTTCAACTTCAAACAAACCTGATGGCAAGTGAAGGTGGTCAGAGCACCGTAGTCCCTTCTAAGTCCCTCCTCCAAGCAATCAACAGGAGGACCAAGGACAAGAACAGGAAAGGTAAGGTGTTTCCTCCTCGTTATCAATTAACTTTACCCCAACTCTTAGAAGAGCCCGGGGATGTGTTTCCGAACAATGCTGAATTTGACTCTTTCATATTTCCTAGCACTTTAGGCGTAGGAGATATTAACGACCTACTCAAGTATGAATTTCCTTCTGGTTTGAGACGTAGAATCCCTTCACCAGGAGATAGGACTTGTAATTGGCACCCTGAAAATTTGTATGTGTACAAAGGGGCTATCACAGCTGGCCTTAGGTTTCCGGTTCACCCATGGCTTGTTAGGTTACTAGCTGAAGTTAAAATCAACCCGTGCCAACTATATCCTAACTCCTGGAAATTTATATTCATCTTTATGGTTGAATGCATCATGGGAGGCGTCCCCCTTAGCATTCCTTTATTTAGACATTTGTTTGCTTTCAAAAATATCCCTGTTACTAGGAAAGGATGGGTAAGCATCCAACATCGCACAAAGTCCCGAATGATTATCAACGCTGCCTCCGTGCCTGACTCATGCCACAATTGGAGGCACGAATTTTTTATCCTTAGGTGGAAAGGAGGAGATTGGGGTGAATTTTTCAGGACTAAATTCAACCACGTGAACGATGAGGGTGTTAGTGAGCTGCAGCTCTCAACTGAAGAAGTAGCCCATCGGGACTGGCTTATTTCAACCTTTCATGTAAGAACCCTGATTTTTGGTGGAATTAAAACTTTTATGTATTTAATGATGTAAGAATGAATAGTGGATATGGCTACAATGTAATAATTGATAATTGGGAAAGAATGAATGGAATTCGACTTTATTATGTTTATGTCTTGAAGAATGCTAAAGGGTGACAACATAGGTAAGAATAATCTATCTTCTAAGGGAATAAGATATGGCAACTTCAAGCAAGAGAATACTCTCATGTCATCCAGATCGATAACGATTAATCCAGTAGTTCCGTAAAAAGGTTAAGGAACGATCGAAAGAGAATACGGACACTTATACAACCCTAAGAGAACAAGTAAAGAATACAGAATGAATAGTGTTTTAGTAGGAGTATATAATAATATGAGACGACACTATATAGCAGTATTCGGAACGGATTTCTGAGTTCGTATTAGTGATCCAGGGGGAAAATAAGTGTATGTAAAAGCTGTCGGATTCTGAAAAACCGCACTTTTATTTTCTCCGAGAGTTCCCTGGACACTGATAGCCTTAAGTATTTAACGAATGGATTAAAGGAATATAAAATGGAAAGTTAGAATGAAAGATGGGGAATGAAAGTATTAATATTAAAGAGGATTCCCGGTAAACCCTAATTAGAAATCCGTGAAATATTCTCACGAACGATAAATCGAAATGGGTAATAACCGGACACAGAAACCAGCAGAGGAAGCAAGAGTCTTGTGCAAGCTACTAGTATAAATATCTAGTAACTAAACTAGAAGCAAGGAACTAGCAACTTAGAAGAAGAACCAAGTACTTAGCAAGTAACTACCTAGTTAAGCATTAACCACCACAAAACCAACACATGTCTTGCCATTTGAGCATCCAACACCTCACCACTTTATTAAAGCAACTTTTACAAGATATTATGTTGTAAGTGGATGAGAGTAAAAGAGATTAAAACACAAAAAAAATCAAAGAAACAAAGCAATTCTCTTCCCCCCTTGCAAACAAGAAGCATTCGGCTATGTCCTTTAATTCCAAATCCAAACTCAACCTTCCCACCATTGTTTGTTCTTGAAATAATTAAGGTGAGTCTTACATTTCATAAAACTTATCTCCTCAAAATCTTAGCTTCAAACTCATCCATTTCCATTTTCAAATAAATCATTCAAGAGGAGCATGAATAGTGTTCTTCTTGAACTAACTTGGTTTTCTTGATTTTTCATGGTTGGTATAGCAAGCATAATCACTCCTAAGGACCATACAAGGCTTAGTAAGGCTATATCACTATCTAAGGAAGGTATAAAGCTCTTGAAACCCTAACCCTTGTTTGAGATTTAAGCATGTTTTTGATAGTTATAACTTAGTTATGGTTATGTTAAAGTTATAAGCATGATTATGTATGGATTTTGGATTAATGATGTAAATAGCTAGATGAACGGAAAGGCATTGCTTGGCCTCAGTTCATGTATATAAGTCATGTATATGTTGTTTGGGTTGGATGCTATGTGTATGGGAAGATTCGAAATTGATAGATATTCGATTTACAGCCGTTATAATGCCCGATTTTACAATACCATGTTTTGTATGCCATTTTCCATGTCGAACCCCTACTGTCCAGAGACCTTATCTGCCATGATAGGATAGGTAATGCTCTAAGCTTCGTTTTGATATAAAGATCACGTGAAACGGACTTACGGTTTAGGATTTATGACCAAATTACTAAAAGTAGTTCGAATCCGTAAACGAAAGTTCGTAACTGAAATTGAACCCTCGTAAGCTATGTAACGTCATGGCGAATCTTGGTAAATAAATACTAGGGGTAAGAAGGAAGGTGTGAAAGAAAACCGTATGTCAAAAAGAGCATTTTTCGATTTATTAAAAATGTTCGAGTCAAGGTTAAACGCGAACGAACCCCTAAAAGACGACTCTTTTATAACTTTGGTAAAACACTTAGAAAACGGGCGATAAAACTCGGAGTAAAATATTGGTTCGTAACGATCAACCTTAGAACTCATATGACTTAAGTATGTCCCAAGTATAAGTGCAGTGACATGTCGTGTTAACGAACGAATGTCGGGTCGGATCAGTGATAATAAGTAATCCACTAAAAGGGGTATAACGAGATAACTCGAGAACGTGTTTCGATTTAAGTATAACTTAACTTTTATATGTTAAGTGATTAATCCCGAATGCCTTGGCTATTTATAGATCACCAGGCTGAACCGGGACCCGCTACCACTACCCCTTACCGTACTCGACTACCAGGCAAGTTTCAATTCCCTTCTTTTAGGCTGTTGTTGTGATTGAATAAATATATATATATGATTGCTGATATACATATGCCATTGCATGCATGCCTACTTTCAAGTTGAATTGATATACTTGTTCCCTGAATGTTATTGTTGGCTTATAAGCTAGATAGTTATATATCAGTTATAAGCCGGTTATTGTAAGACCCTCATAGAAGGGCGTATACCTCTCATTAATCATATATAGATCGGGAGTCAATATTCCTTGATATATCGAGATTACCTCGGAAGAAAGTATTTAAGTAAATATTTTCTATTATTCAAGCGACGAATATTATTTGAATATTCGTTCGAGATTATTTATTTAATGATCCTTATTTCAAATAATTATTTGAACGTAACTATTCAACGAATAATATTTCTCAATATTCATTCAGAGTCGAATTGATTATCGACTATTATTTCGAATATTCTTCTAAAGATGAGTCTATTAAATGAATATTATTTGGATATTCTTTTAGATTATTATTTTATTAAATAAATATTACTTTTGAATATTCATTTAAGATATTAAATACTTGATGAATATTATTTTAATATTCATCTGAAGCTTGATTTAATTATCGAATATTATCTCGAATATTCCTTAAGGCATGGATTACTAAATGAATATTACTTGATATTCATTTAGGATATTATTCATTAAATGAATATTACTTTTGAATATTCATTTAAATTCCTAATTAATTATGAATATTACCTTAAATATTCTTTTCAGGTCTAATTAATTAATGAATGTTGTTTTGAATATTCATTTAAATATTTATTTATTCAATAAATATACTCCTGATATTTCTTCAGGGATTATTTTGAGAAATACTCTGATTAAAGATATTCTTTCATATTCCCAAATATTCTTTCAATATTTCAACTCAATAAATATTCTCTGAATATTTATTCCATACTTAAAATAATCTCGATAAGGTTTATCTTCTTCGATTATTACAGAAAATATTTCGAAGTCATATTATTATTAATCTTATATCAAGAAAGGTTCCCAGACATCATTCATCTTTGAGTCTATCTCCTTAATAATAAGGGAACCTTACTTGGAAAAATGTTATTTATCTTGTCGACTTCCCGGTCATAAAGTATTCCCTTCACCCGCAACTCGGGTGCTGTTGACTTATTAAGTCATTGCTTACCTTCTCATCTTTCGAGGGGTAAGATTACTGGAACAAGTTGATATCCGTTACCAATTAATAGCTTGGGAGATATTGGTAAATTTTCCTTTCCAACTAGATACGACTACTTTGTGGAGTCTTATCAACAAGTATTATACTTGGGGAAAGGGGGACGAACGTTACATTCAGAATCATGAATTCTATTTGAACTAGGAGTCGTGTAAGAGGCCGAGTAGCGCCGGTCCATCCCCTTTGGCCCAACCGTTGGCCGGGGAGAGCTAGTAAGGCGGTATACAAGTAAAGCCGTCAGTTCTTCCTTCTACCGGTAGTAAATCTAAATTGAGCTGTGCGATCTCGACTGATCATCAAGATTGGAACAGCGGGCGCGGTGAATACTCCATCATTGGTTCATCATCCAAATTTATTTATTTCCTGCAACATGATTACTGTTGGCAGAGTTGGAAAAGTGTCATAACTGGAATTGCAACCTTTTCTTGCAAGTTCCTCTTCTTAATAACAATAAGAATATCTCGCTTACTTTGATGTAGCAGATATTTCTTCAAACAAATACTTTCAGTTACCTTGTAACTTCATCGTTCATATTATACTGGCATCATTTCCGTAAATGCATGGCATATGGTTTAAAAGATAGCTTTGAACTGTTTTAAATTATCGTTCAGTTATATATTTGTTGGTGGGCTTTCGCTCACCCTTGCTTTGTTCATATTATGTCACAACAACAGCTAGGACAGATGGCTCGCGTCAGGCGCACTCGGCGCAAGCAGGTTACCCGACCCACCGGACTACCCGCTGAGATGCTAGCCGCCATTGCTGAGGTAGCATAGTTAGACAGCTTTTGTTTCCTGTTTAACTATATGTATAATTAATGTAATCAACGGCAAAACTTTTAAACCTATGATGTTATCCTTTTGGGATTGTAATAACTTTTATTCGTAAACCCTTAATGTAAGACTTATTTCAATTTCATCTCTGGGACTATAACTGTTGTGTGTGTGAGTGGTAATTATTGTGGGGTCACAGCATGTGATTTATTTATTGTGGACTCAAGTCAAGTATTATGAATGGATGTAAGACCGTAACCACCAGATCCCTGACCCCGGATCTGGGGGTGTTACAGAGATGGTATCAGAGCGAGAGTTATATATCCCAAGAGATGATACGACGTTATATAATAATAAATTCAATAATATAATAAGAACCCTTGCCAGGTTCACCTAAAACCCTTACGGGAACTTTTTAAGTATCATGATAGTAACATAGTTCGTCTTGTGTAGGCGAGCGACTTGTCGGCCCAGGAGGCAGCTGCGAGACAGCATGATGAGGACATGTTCCGGACTAGGGACCCATACTATGAGCACTTGCCTGAGGATGATACTGAGCCTGAGGAGGAGGACGCTGAGGAGGTCCAGGTTGATGCTGATACTGATGTGATCGAGTCTGAGGAGGAGGACCCTGAGGAGGTCCAGGATGATGCTGACGCAGATGTTGTTGAGACTGAGGGGGAGGAGGACCCGGAGGGGATCCAGACAGGACAGGATGCTGAGTTAGTGGTTGAGGATGATGATTATTGGGTTGTGATTGAGTTCAGGACTATGGGAGATGACACTGACATGACCACGGATCAGGTGGTGCCGGTATATGAGGGTGTTGAGGGAGATATAGATGAGCCAGTAGTTGGTGCTGTAGGGAGTTCTGGACTTTTTGTGCCACTCCTCCCTGTTGAGAGAGCCCCTACCCCACCACCACTACCTGTGAGCCCCTACCCCGACGAGTTTGAGGAGCTTACCCCAGAGCCCCAGCAGACAGAGACTGCCGTTCCAGCTGAGCCATCCACCCTACCTCATGCCCCGATAGGAGGAGTCCCAGTATGTGTTCACAACTTGATTGTGAACGGGCTTTATAGAGAGTTGTCTGTGGCAGATGCCAGGTTGGCAGAGTCTAGGAGTGAGTTAGCAGCAGAGAGAGCCGCCCGGATGAGGGTGCAGGGCAGGAGGACTATCAGTGACAGAGTTGGGTATAGGGCTGTGACCCGCATCGAGCTGAGGGCTCGGGTGAGGGTGCGACAGTTGCCTACTGATGGGCATGGTAGGGTAGACAGAGCAGAGGCTGAGGAGGTTTTCCGCATCACCATGGGGAGGGTTCGGAGGATGTTTCGTCGTGACGGCTGATTTCAGATGTAGTGATGCAGTGGTCTAGTTGTCTAGTCATGTACGGACATAGTAGTGCCGGCTTTTGTAGGGATGGTTTTCTTGTACTTGTTTTCCCTTTTTGCAGACTAGACAGATAGACAGCATATTTCACTTTTGACTTGTTGTTGTTGTTAGGATGGTTGTACTTTAAACTATCGTTGTAACTCGGATGTTGTACCTTTTCGGTACCTGGTATATATTTGTTTCCATTTCAGTCATTACAATTTTGTTGGGATGTGATCACGAGTTTATTAGCATATGTATTACTTTTCGATTAAGTTGCCATGAGATATAAAACTGTGGGATTTTAAACCCAATCATGTAAAGAAATGTGCAAGGAAAAATCCTCTAAAACAGATCAGTGAACCTAATGTATAACTTTCCAAATTTTCAGTAAAATGCCTCCAAGACGAATGGGCACTAGGGCTAACCCCCGCGAATCTACTGACCAAGAAAGTCACAACCAACACGAGGAAAACCGTGAAAGTAGTGAGGAACAAGATCAGGACTATAATGAGCAAGAAGATTCCCAGTATGGAGCAGAGGATGAACCCCTGTACTCTGAAGAATTTGAAAGGGAAATAGAGGGTGGAGAAACTGAAGTAGAACAGGAAGGGGAGAACCAGGGCGGAAACCCCATGGGCCAGTTTATAGATCTACTTAGGCAGAATTTGAACCAATACCCCCAACCACCACCAAGCAACAACACTTCAGTGGCAAATTCCTTTAGGGCCATTAAGTCCCTTAAGCCCCCAGAGTTCCACGGATCGGCTGATCCCGTTGAGGCGAGGGCCTGGATCAAAGAAATGGAAAAGTCTTTTGAGATTCTGAGTATCAATGAGGCTCAGAAGACTGTTTTGCTACTTACCTACTAAAGGGAGAGGCCAATTATTGGTGGGAAGCCAAGAAAAACATGGAGACTGATGCTGTCATAGCCTGGGAAAGGTTCAAACAATTATTCCTGGAGAAGTACTTCCCGAAGTTCATGAAAACCCAGATGGAACTTAAGTTCTTGGAACTGAAACAGAACAATATGTCAGTGGCTGACTATGAGGCTAAATTTACTGAGCTATCAAGATTTGTGCCAGAGTTTGTAGACACAGAAGAGAAGAAAGCTAACAGGTTTCAACAAGGGCTGAAACAGTGGATCCAGAATAGGGTGGCTGTTTTAGAGATTACAGATTACGCCACCTTGGTGCAGAAGGCAACAATTGTGGAGGCTGGTAGTGATCAGATGCAGAGAGAGAGAGAGAAAGGGGGGATAAAGAGAAAGCATGTTAGTATGGGCGGAAGATCCGCTGGAGGAAAACCCCCAACCAAGTTTAATCGAGGAGCGGTTTCCCTACCAGGGAGGAATGTAGGGTTTAAACCATCTGCTAGTGTAAGTGTGAGCCAGGGCGGCCATCAATCAGGAATGTCCCGTTCCAACCCTTCTCGACCTCTATTGCCATTGTGTGCTACTTGTGGGAAGAGGCACTCCGGGGTGTGCAACCTGAAGCAGATAAACTGTTATAAGTGTGGGCGAGCTGGGCATTATGCCACCTCTTGCACCACGGTCATCCCTAACAGCACGACCTGTTTCCAGTGTGGACAGCGAGGGCACATGAGGAAGGATTGCCCAAAGAACAAACCAGCAGCATCAGGAGCAAGCAAGGTTGCCTCAAATAGGCCACCAACTGCTAGGACTTTCAATATGTCAGTACAAGATGCCGTGAGGGACACAGATGTGATAGCAGGTACTTTTTCTCTCAATTCAGTCAGTGCAAATGTCTTATTTGATTCAGGAGCAACTAAGTCTTTTATATCTAGAGATTTTGCGCATAAGTTGAAACTTAAAACCCAGCAACTAAGAGATTCCTTACTAGTAGAAATAGATAATCAGGAAATCGTACCGGTTAATCAAATTCACCCCGATTGTAAGCTAGAAATAGGAGGACGATCCTTCTATGTCGATTTAATTCCTTTTAAGCTAGGGGAATTCGATGTCATTTTGGGTATGGATTGGTTGTCTCGCAATGATGCGCAGATAGATTGTAAAGGGAAAAAGGTTAAGTTGAAAACCCCAGGGAAGAAAGAAATGGTGTTTAAGGGGATGCGACAGACCCAGAAAATTCTGACCATGGCGCAAACCAAGAGATTGTTACGAAAAGGGAACGAGGCTTATTTAGCCTACGTTATAGATACTCAGAAGGAAGTGCCAAGATTACAAGACATTCTGGTAGTTAATGAGTTTGAGGACGTGTTCCCACAAGATCTTCCCGGACTACCACCTGATAGGGTAATTGAGTTTGCCATCGAGTTAGCCCCGGGGACGGCGCCAGTTTCGAAGGCCCCGTACCGATTAGCCCCAGTAGAAATGAAGGAGCTAGCTGAACAATTACAGGAATTGTTGGATAAGGGCATGATAAGGCCCAGTGTGTCACCTTGGGGCGCACCAGTGTTGTTTGTTAAGAAGAAAGATGGAAGTATGAGGTTATGTATCGACTACAGAGAATTGAATAAGCTAACCATAAAGAATAAGTATCCATTGCCCAGGATAGACGATTCGTTTGACCAGCTAAGAGGAGCTGAATACTTCTCTAAGATTGATTTGAGAACGGGATATCACCAACTGAAGATCAAACCTGAAGATATCCCGAGGACTGCATTCCGCACCAGATATGGACATTATGAGTTCTTAGTTATGTCGTTTGGATTGACCAACGCCCCAGCAGCCTTCATGGACCTAATGAATAGAGTGTTCAAGGAATATTTGGACAAATTCGTGATAGTTTTCATTGATGATATTCTCATCTACTCAAGGACAGAGGCAGAACACGCTGAACATTTAAGGATAACCTTAGAAATACTCAGGAAAGAGCAGTTATATGCCAAGTTCTCCAAGTGCGAGTTTTGGAAAAATGAGGTACAATTCTTAGGGCACGTGATCAATAGAGAAGGAGTGTTGGTTGACCCCTCCAAGATAGAAGCAGTTTCAAACTGGGAACGGCCAACTACTCCAACCGAGGTGAGGAGTTTCATTGGACTGGCCGGATATTACAGGAGATTTGTCCAAGACTTTGCGAAACTCGCAGCTCCATTAACTCGACTTACCCATAAAACCGAGAAATTTGAATGGACTGAGAAATGCGAGAAGAGTTTCCAGGAGTTAAAGAAGAGGCTGGTGACAGCCCCAGTGCTGGCATTACCTGATGGAAAAGGAGATTTCGTGATTTACAGTGACGCTTCGCATAAAGGACTGGGATGCGTGCTTATGCAGCACGGCAAGGTAATAGCGTATGCGTCTAGGCAATTGAAGGATTATGAAGTCAGATATCCCACGCATGATCTAGAACTAGCAGCCATAGTCTTCGCTTTAAAGATTTGGAGACACTACCTGTATGGGGAAAAATGCGAGATTTACACAGACCATAAGAGCCTCAAATACATTTTCACTCAGAAAGAGCTTAACATGCGCCAGAGGAGGTGGTTAGAGTTAATCAAGGATTACGACTGTGAAATTCGCTATCACCCGGGCAAAGCCAATGTGGTGGCTGACGCCCTTAGTCGGAAAGAGAAGCTCAAGATGATAACTTCAGAGAAAGAGCTAGTGAAGGATTTTGAGAAGTTGGAAATCGAGGTTAAGTTACCCGGAGAGGGCCAAGAAAAGTTGATGGAAATTAGAATCCAACCTCCATTGTTAGAAAAGATTAGACTGTGCCAGGAACGGATGATGGAGGAAGAAAAGAACTCCACAGAAGAGCTAATGACCGGGGAGGAAATTAAGTGCGAAAGAGACAAGGAAGGGATCATGAGGTACACATACAGGATATGGATCCCAAATGTTCAGGAGCTCAAGGATGAGATTTTAAATGAGGCACACAACTCAAGATACTCAGTGCACCCCGGTAGCACTAAAATGTATAGGGATTTGAAGGAGTATTACTGGTGGCCCAATATGAAAAAGGACGTAGCAGAGTGGGTAAGCAGATGCTTGACCTGCCAACGAGTGAAGGCAGAGCACCAGAAACCCAGCGGACTTCTACATCCCTTAGAGATTCCAGAATGGAAATGGGAACATATAGCCATGGATTTCGTAGTAGGTTTACCAAGGACCAAGGCTAATCATGATGCCATATGGGTAATTATAGATCGACTGACGAAATCGGCTCACTTTCTCCCGATCAACGAAAGGTACACGGTCGACAGACTAGTGGACATCTACTTAAAAGAGATAGTGGCGCGACATGGAGTCCCAGTCGCAATAGTATCCGATCGAGATCCTAGATTTAACTCCAGGTTTTGGAGGAGTTTTCAAGAATGTGTAGGGACCCGGCTGAACATGAGCACAGCCTACCACCCCAGACAGATGGGCAAAGTGAAAGGACCATCCAAACGCTAGAGGATATGTTGAGAGTCTGCGCGATAGACTTCAAAGGAAGTTGGGATGATCACTTGCCATTGGTTGAGTTCTCCTATAATAACAGTTATCATTCAAGCATTGGGATGCCACCTTATGAGGCCCTTTATGGAAGAAAATGTCGATCTCCCTTGTATTGGGATGAAGTTGGAGAGCGAAAGATGCTCGGGCCCGAAGTGGTCCAACGAACTAAAGATGCAGTAGATCTAATCAGAGGACGGTTGGTAGCAGCCCAGGATCGACAAAAGAAATATGCCGACTTAGCTCGGAAAGGCAAGGAATACGAGGTAGGGGACCTAGTGTTCTTGAAAGTGTCACCTTGGAAAGGTTTAATGAGATTTGGGAAGAAAGGAAAGCTGAGTCCCAGATACATTGGACCATTTGAGATCTTGAGACGGATTGGGGAACTAGCTTATGAACTTGCATTGCCCCCGAATCTACAGCAGGTGCACAATGTGTTCCATGTTTCGATGCTGAGGAAGTATAATCCGGATGCCAAGCATATTGTAGAGTATGAGCAAGTGGACATGCAACCAGACCTGACCTATGTGGAGCAACCTGTGGAAATCATAGACCGGAAAGAACAAGTGCTCCGAAACAAGGTCATTCAGCTAGTCAGAGTTTTGTGGCAGAACCACAATGTAGAAGAATCCACCTGGGAACTGGAAAGCGCAATGCAAGAGAAGTACCCCCCACTTGTTTTCAAACTGATTCCGGGACGGAATCCTTTTAAGGAGGGGAGACTGTAAGAACCCTGATTTTTGGTGGAATTAAAACTTTTATGTATTTAATGATGTAAGAATGAATAGTGGATATGGCTACAATGTAATAATTGATAATTGGGAAAGAATGAATGGAATTCGACTTTATTATGTTTATGTCTTGAAGAATGCTAAAGGGTGACAACATAGGTAAGAATAATCTATCTTCTAAGGGAATAAGATATGGCAACTTCAAGCAAGAGAATACTCTCATGTCATCCAGATCGATAACGATTAATCCAGTAGTTCCGTAAAAAGGTTAAGGAACGATCGAAAGAGAATACGGACACTTATACAACCCTAAGAGAACAAGTAAAGAATACAGAATGAATAGTGTTTTAGTAGGAGTATATAATAATATGAGACGACACTATATAGAAGTATTCGGAACGGATTTCTGAGTTCGTATTAGTGATCCAGGGGGAAAATAAGTGTATGTAAAAGCTGTCGGATTCTGAAAAACCGCACTTTTATTTTCTCCGAGAGTTCCCTGGACACTGATAGCCTTAAGTATTTAACGAATGGATTAAAGGAATATAAAATGGAAAGTTAGAATGAAAGATGGGGAATGAAAGTATTAATATTAAAGAGGATTCCCGGTAAACCCTAATTAGAAATCCGTGAAATATTCTCACGAACGATAAATCGAAACGGGTAATAACCGGACACAGAAACCAGCAGAGGAAGCAAGAGTCTTGTGCAAGCTACTAGTATAAATATCTAGTAACTAAACTAGAAGCAAGGAACTAGCAACTTAGAAGAAGAACCAAGTACTTAGCAAGTAACTACCTAGTTAAGCATTAACCACCACAAAACCAACACATGTCTTGCCATTTGAGCATCCAACACCTCACCACTTTATTAAAGCAACTTTTACAAGATATTATGTTGTAAGTGGATGAGAGTAAAGGAGATTAAAACACAAAAAAAATCAAAGAAACCAAGCAATTCTCTTCCCCCCTTGCAAACAAGAAGCATTCGGCTATGTCCTTTAATTCCAAATACAAACTCAACCTTCCCACCATTGTTTGTTCTTGAAATAATTAAGGTGAGTCTTACATTTCATAAAACTTATCTCCTCAAAATCTTAGCTTCAAACTCATCCATTTCCATTTTCAAATAAATCATTCAAGAGGAGCATGAATAGTGTTCTTCTTGAACTAACTTGGTTTTCTTGATTTTTCATGGTTGGTATAGCAAGCATAATCACTCCTAAGGACCATACAAGGCTTAGTAAGGCTATATCACTATCTAAGGAAGGTATAAAGCTCTTGAAACCCTAACCCTTGTTTGAGATTTAAGCATGTTTTTGATAGTTATAACTTAGTTATGGTTATGTTAAAGTTATAAGCATGATTATGTATGGATTTTGGATTAATGATGTAAATAGCTAGATGAACGGAAAGGCATTGCTTGGCCTCAGTTCATGTATATAAGTCATGTATATGTTGTTTGGGTTGGATGCTATGTGTATGGGAAGATTCGAAATTGATAGATATTCGATTTACAGCCGTTATAATGCCCGATTTTACAATACCATGTTTTGTATGCCATTTTCCATGTCGAACCCCTACTGTCCAGAGACCTTATCTGCCATGATAGGATAGGTAATGCTCTAAGCTTCGTTTTGATATAAAGATCACGTGAAACGGACTTACGGTTTAGGATTTATGACCAAATTACTAAAAGTAGTTCGAATCCGTAAACGAAAGTTCGTAACTGAAATTGAACCCTCGTAAGCTATGTAACGTCATGGCGAATCTTGGTAAATAAATACTAGGGGTAAGAAGGAAGGTGTGAAAGAAAACCGTATGTCAAAAAGAGCATTTTTCGATTTATTAAAAATGTTCGAGTCAAGGTTAAACGCGAACGAACCCCTAAAAGACGACTCTTTTATAACTTTGGTAAAACACTTAGAAAACGGGCGATAAAACTCGGAGTAAAATATTGGTTCGTAACGATCAACCTTAGAACTCATATGACTTAAGTATGTCCCAAGTATAAGTGCAGTGACATGTCGTGTTAACGAACGAATGTCGGGTCGGATCAGTGATAATAAGTAATCAACTAAAAGGGGTATAACGAGATAACTCGAGAACGTGTTTCGATTTAAGTATAACTTAACTTTTATATGTTAAGTGATTAATCCCGAATGCCTTGGCTATTTATAGATCACCAGGCTGAACCGGGACCCGCTACCACTACCCCTTACCGTACTCGACTACCAGGCAAGTTTCAATTCCCTTCTTTTAGGCTGTTGTTGTGATTGAATAAATATATATATATGATTGGTGATATACATATGCCATTGCATGCATGCCTACTTTCAAGTTGAATTGATATACTTGTTCCCTGAATGTTATTGTTGGCTTATAAGCTAGATAGTTATATATCAGTTATAAGCCGGTTATTGTAAGACCCTCATAGAAGGGCGTATACCTCTCATTAATCATATATAGATCGGGAGTCAATATTCCTTGATATATCGAGATTACCTCGGAAGAAAGTATTTAAGTAAATATTTTCTATTATTCAAGCGACGAATATTATTTGAATATTCGTTCGAGATTATTTATTTAATGATCCTTATTTCAAATAATTATTTGAACGTAACTATTCAACGAATAATATTTCTCAATATTCATTCAGAGTCGAATTGATTATCGACTATTATTTCGAATATTCTTCTAAAGATGAGTCTATTAAATGAATATTATTTGGATATTCTTTTAGATTATTATTTTATTAAATAAATATTACTTTTGAAAATTCATTTAAGATATTAAATACTTGATGAATATTATTTTAATATTCATCTGAAGCTTGATTTAATTATCGAATATTATCTCGAATATTCCTTAAGGCTTGGATTACTAAATGAATATTACTTGATATTCATTTAGGATATTATTCATTAAATGAATATTACTTTTGAATATTCATTTAAATTCCTAATTAATTATGAATATTACCTTAAATATTCTTTTCAGGTCTAATTAATTAATGAATGTTGTTTTGAATATTCATTTAAATATTTATTTATTCAATAAATATACTCCTGATATTTCTTCAGGGATTATTTTGAGAAATACTCTGATTAAAGATATTCTTTCATATTCCCAAATATTCTTTCAATATTTCAACTCAATAAATATTCTCTGAATATTTATTCCATACTTAAAATAATCTCGATAAGGTTTATCTTCTTCGATTATTACAGAAAATATTTCGAAGTCATATTATTATTAATCTTATATCAAGAAAGGTTCCCAGACATCATTCATCTTTGAGTCTATCTCCTTAATAATAAGGGAACCTTACTTGGAAAAATGTTATTTATCTTGTCGACTTCCCGGTCATAAAGTATTCCCTTCACCCGCAACTCGGGTGCTGTTGACTTATTAAGTCATTGCTTACCTTCTCATCTTTCGAGGGGTAAGATTACTGGAACAAGTTGATATCCGTTACCAATTAATAGCTTGGGAGATATTGGTAAATTTTCCTTTCCAACTAGATACGACTACTTTGTGGAGTCTTATCAACAAGTATTATACTTGGGGAAAGGGGGACGAACGTTACATTCAGAATCATGAATTCTATTTGAACTAGGAGTCGTGTAAGAGGCCGAGTAGCGCCGGTCAATCCCCTTTGGCCCAACCGTTGGCCGGGGAGAGCTAGTAAGGCGGTATACAAGTAAAGCCGTCAGTTCTTCCTTCTACCGGTAGTAAATCTAAATTGAGCTGTGCGATCTCGACTGATCATCAAGATTGGAACAGCGGGCGCGGTGAATACTCCATCATTGGTTCATCATCCAAATTTATTTATTTCCTGCAACATGATTACTGTTGGCAGAGTTGGAAAAGTGTCATAACTGGAATTGCAACCTTTTCTTGCAAGTTCCTCTTCTTAATAACAATAAGAATATCTCGCTTACTTTGATGTAGCAGATATTTCTTCAAACAAATACTTTCAGTTACCTTGTAACTTCATCGTTCATATTATACTGGCATCATTTCCGTAAATGCATGGCATATGGTTTAAAAGATAGCTTTGAACTGTTTTAAATTATCGTTCAGTTATATATTTGTTGGTGGGCTTTCGCTCACCCTTGCTTTGTTCATATTATGTCACAACAACAGCTAGGACAGATGGCTCGCGTCAGGCGCACTCGGCGCAAGCAGGTTACCCGACCCACCGGACTACCCGCTGAGATGCTAGCCGCCATTGCTGAGGTAGCATAGTTAGACAGCTTTTGTTTCCTGTTTAACTATATGTATAATTAATGTAATCAACGGCAAAACTTTTAAACCTATGATGTTATCCTTTTGGGATTGTAATAACTTTTATTCGTAAACCCTTAATGTAAGACTTATTTCAATTTCATCTCTGGGACTATAACTGTTGTGTGTGTGAGTGGTAATTATTGTGGGGTCACAGCATGTGATTTATTTATTGTGGACTCAAGTCAAGTATTATGAATGGATGTAAGACCGTAACCACCAGATCCCTGACCCCGGATCTGGGGGTGTTACATTTCAAAACGCCCACTACCGCGAAGTTGTGACTGAGCATAACTTGATAGAAACAGGGCTTAGTAGTATCCCTCCCGAGGGTAATTCTTACTTTAACTCTTTTATTCTCATCATACTTGTTCTTATTTCAACATTGTTTTCTTTGTCTTTTCTTACAGTTGCTGAGGAGATTGACAGTCTACCGGGTCATGCTCCCCAGATTACTAAAAGGATGATCAAAAAGGCTGAGAAAGAAGCCAATCTTGACGATATTCCAGTTCCTGAATTCCTCCAACACTGCTCAAAGGCTGGGAAAAGGATCAGGAGCTCGGACGGGAGTATGAAGACTGCATTCATGCCTGAGTGGGGGATTTGCGAGCAGGACGCTATTCGAGATAGCCATCTCCTTGCTCAGGAATGGTCTCGAAATGCTATAGCCCCGGTTGACAAGGTTCACTTCGCAACAGCAACGGACCTTGAGGAGAACGAAAGCTTGGGGGAATTTCATGCCTATAACGTAAGCTTATCTCCCCTTATCTTTTATTACTCTTACTAAATATTGACCATCATGGTTTAACATAACTATTTCTTATGGTGTTCTATTCTTGTAGTTGAATGCTCATTTCCAGAATGCTATCCAGTTGGGGAGGTCATATAAGGATAAGGAAAGAACCGCCCTCAAGGCTGCGGAAAAGCATCAGAAAGAGTCTCAAGAATGGTAGGCTAAATACTTCACCTCCGAAGACCAACTATCATCCCTCAGGGGTAAGTATGCAGCCTTGGAGAACAGGACTCAGAACAACGAGGATTCTATCATCCAAAACTACTTGGGCTCGGATACATTCCTTGCCTTCATCGATGAACATGACAGGGAGGTCCAACCGGACAGCATGTCCATAGGTTGGGAAAAAGCTGTGAATAAGATTAGCCAAGACCACAAAGGGGTTGTTTTTCCTTCCTTCTATCCGAGTCCTTGGAAGGTGACTGATGCTGATGACCTTGTTGAAGGTGCTGGAACTTCCTCCCAGGCAAACATACGTGCTTCAGGCTCCGGGGCTAAGGCCACTTCCCAGCATTCAGGATCCAGTTCAGGGAGGCACCCTTCGAGATCCCGGGGGAAAGACCGAAGTGACAGTTCAGGACGCCAATTAGCCGGCCAAATTCGCGAGCCCAAATCGGTGAGTGTTACCAGTTCCTCAACTTCGACTTCCAAGAGTAGGGAAGAAGGTGAGACGGGGTCCTCCAGCGGAGAAGAAGCCCCTGTTCAGGTTGCTCCTCCTAAAGCCAAGAAGCGATTGGTGAAGACTGCTTCTATCAAGAAGTGATTCTCTTTTAGGCCTTGCATGGCTTATGTTTGCCTCGTGTGGCTCTTATTCAGTTCTCGTTTTATCCTGACTTTACTCATGGTCCTTCATGGACTTATATTTTATTCGATGTTGTTTGTAACTTATAACTCTGTCCCCCAGGGGTATATTATCTACATGCTTGTTTCCTTTAATTCATACGTTCCTTTTTTTACGGTACTTGGTCATCCAAGACTTACACACATCAGGTGTTTGGTACATCATTAAAATCACAGAAACGTAGAATAGAAAACAAACTTGTATTAATAACGTGAAATGGGCTCTGCCCTTACATAAAATGATAAGTTCTACTATGAGCAACATGCTCTGCAATGGTTTTACATAAACCTTAGCTAAAAGTTAAGTCCCTACTAGGAGAGCTTAAACATAATAAATCTTAAGATTCGAGGCGTGCCAAGTACGAGGCACCTCGCTTCCATCCAAGGTTTCCAACTTGTAAGAACCTCTTCCCAACGTTTTGCTGACTCTATACGGCCCTTCCCAATTAGGGGCTAACTTGCCTGTCTGTCCAACTCCAGATGCTTCTATCTTCCTTAAAACCAAGTCACCTTGTTTGAAGAACCTTTCTTTAACCCTATGGTTATAATAAAAAGATGCCCTCTTCTGATGTTCTACATTGCGGGCATTCGCTTCGTCCCTGACTTCATCAATTAAATCAAGGGCAAACCTCATGCCTTCCTCATTGGTTTCTTGATCATATGCTTCCACCCTTGGAGACGTATGAGAGATCTCCACGGGCACTACCGCCTCTGCTCCATAGGCTAGCAAAAATGGGGTAGCTCCTGTTGTCACTTTACAGGTGGTACGATATGCCCATAGAATAGGCAGCAGCTTATCCACCCACGTGTTTCTTGAACGTTCGACCCTTTTCTTAAGTCCATCAAGGATAATCCGATTCGCTACCTCAGCTTGCCCATTAGCCTGAGGGTAAGCTACTGAAGTGAAGCGAAGTTCGATGGCGTTCTCCTCACAATACTTCTTAAACTCCTCATTGTTGAATTGGCGCCCATTATCCGTCACAAGGATTCGTGGGATTCCGTATCTGCAAATTACATTCTCCCAGAAAAATTGGGCAACTTGCTGGGTGGTTATCTTAGCTAATGGCTTAGCTTCAATCCACTTGGTAAAATAGTCGATGGCCACTATCAAGAACTTCCTTTGTGCTGAAGCTACAGGGAAAGGACCTAGAATGTCCATCCCCCACATGGCAAACGGAGTAGGAGAGTTAATCGACGTTAACATCTCTGGCGGCTGCCTAACAATCGGAGTGTGTTTCTGGCACCTATCACACTTCTTTACATAACTTTGCGCATCTGCCAACATCCGTGGCCAATAAAACCCCAGACGGGTGATCTTATGGGCTAGGGCTCTGCCCCCCAAGTGTTGCCCACAGATCCCTTCATGAACTTCCTTTAATGCTTCTTCTGCCTCTTGGGGCCTCAAACACTTCAAGTACAGAATAACAAAAGACCTCTTGTAAAGGATGCCTTCAATCAAGACATATCTCAATGCTCTCACTGATAGTTTCCGCGCCTCCGAGGCATCTTCGGGAGGATCTATCCAACAACTTCCTATATCAATGGGCGCCACCAATTTCGAATTGATGGAAGGGGCCTTCAAGACCTGGAAGTAAACACTCCCTGCATAATTCTCTATTTCAGAACAGGAGAACTTTGATAGGGCATCGGCTTTGATGTTCTCCTCCCTCGGAATGTGCTCCATATAGCATTCATCAAACTGAGTCATAACGGCTTTCACAACCCTTAGGTATTTTGCCATAGTTTCATCCTTGGCTTCGAACTGACCATTCACCTGTGATACTATGAGCCTCGAATCTCCATAAACTTTAAGGTTCTTGACTCTCAATATTCTGGCCAAGCCTAATCCGGCTATCAAGGCTTCATATTCAGCTTCATTGTTGGTTGTTGGAAAGTCCAACTTCAAAGCATATTCTACTAAAAACCCATCGGGGCTTTGCAAGACCAGGCCTGCACCACTAGATTTTATTTTTGATGCCCCATCAAAATAGAGCACCCAATATTCCTTCTGATCAGGTGCAAGCTCCTCAACTTTGCCTTCGCCTTCCTGGCCTGACACTATCTCCTGCCCCCCGACTTCTTGGTTGTCGATGGTACATTCAAACACGAAGTCAGCTAATGCCTGAGCCTTAATGGCTATCCGAGGCTTATATGCGATATCAAACTCCCCGAGTTTGATTGCCCATTTAATCAGCCTTCCACTGGCCTTGGGGCTGTGCAATATACTTCTCAACTGCTGATCCGTCAGGACTTCAATCTTGTGTGCCTGAAAGTAAGGTCGTAGCTTCCTCGAAGCTGTTACTAACGCCAAAGCAAATTTCTCAATTGGTGAGTAATTCAACTCAGCTCCATGCAATACCTTGCTCACGTAGTGGATAGGCTTCTGAATCTTGTTTTCCTCTCGAATAAGAACGGCACTCAGTGCTTGTTCGGATATCGCTAGGTATAAATATAGGGTCTCTCCAGGACTAGGTTTGGCCAACAACGGGGCCTCAGCCATGTACTTTTTTAGCTGTTCAAAATCCTCTTGGCTTTCTGAAGTCCATTCGAAATTCTTCACTTTCTTCAAAGCCTGAAAGAAAGGCAAACACTTGTCGCCAGACCTTGAGATGAACCTTCCCAATGCGGCTATTCTACCAGTCAACTTCTGCATGTCCCTCGCAGAACGAGGTGGTTCCATATCGAGGATTGCCTTAATCTTATCCGGGTTAGCTTCAATGCCACGTTTTGAAACCATCAAGCCCAAAAACTTCCTTGATCCAACGCCAAAAGCACACTTGGCTGGATTTAACATCATCTTATGGTGCCTCAGCACTTCAAAGGCCTCTCTGAGGTGTTCAACATGGTTTGCTGTAAATAAGCTTTTGACCAACATATCATCAACGTAGACCTCCATGGTTTTCCCAATCAGATGGGCAAATATCTTATTTACCAGTCGTTGATAAGTAGCTCCTGCATTCTTTAGTCCAAAAGCCATGACAAGGTAACAAAAAACACCAAAGTCAGTTATGAAAGATACCTTAGGGATGTCGTCTTTGTGCATCCTAATCTGGTTGTAACCGCTAAAACCATCCATGAAACTCAGCATCTCGTGCCCTGTCGTGGCATCTAATAGTGTGTCAATCCTTGGTAAAGGGAAACAATCCTTAGGACACGCGTCATTTAAATCGGTGAAGTCTATACACATCCTCCACTTTCCGTTGGCTTTCTTGACCATCACAGGGTTAGCCAACCACTCAGGGAACTGAATCTCCTCAATAAAACCAGCTTCCAAGAGCTTGTCCACCTCTTGCTTAATGGCCTCTTGCCTTTTCGGAGCAAAGTTCCTCTTCTTCTGTTTTATTGCCTTCCGCTTGGGGTCGACATTCAACCTGTGAGTTATGAGTTGGGGGTCTATCCCTGGCATATCAGCTGCCGTCCAAGCGAACACATCTTTGTTTTCTTGTAGGAATTCTACCAACTTGCCCTTCAAAGGTTCTTTTAAAGACGCTCCAACGTACGTAACTTTATCAGGGTCTCGAGAATCCAGAGGTATAAGAACCAAATCTTCTGCCGGTTTCCCGCGGTATTCATCATCCCCTCGGACATCCATGTCTTCTATCGGGAGGACCTGCCCCCCAACTCCATCAACTCTTAATGCGGCCACATAACAACTTCTGGCCATCTTTTGATCACCCTTCTGTTCTCCAACGCCATTCCTGGTTGGAAACTTAACTTTCATATGATAGCTTGAGGCAACAGCCTTAAACGCGTGAAGTCCAGTCCTTCCAAGGATCGCATTATACGTGGATGCTGCTTTGATTACCAAGAAATTTAACATCTGAGTAGCTTCCTTGGGCTCCTATCCAATAGTAACCGGTAGCTGGATGGTCCCTTCAACATTGGATTCGACTCCATTGAACCCATATATAGGCATACTGTTAGGAGTCAACTGCGAGTCGTTGTACCCCATCTTCACAAATGCGTCATGAAACAAAATATCGACAGAATCACCATTGTCTATCAAGACTCGCTTCACTTCTGAGTTTCCAATTACCGGGGTTATGACCAACGGGTCGTCATGGGGGAACTTCACCCCTTCCAAGTCTGAATCGTCAAAACCAATTACTACTTCAGTTTTTGCACGTTTTGGGGCCTCTCCCACGATGTGCATCACCTCCCTGGCATATGCTTTTCGAGAGTTCCTTGTCCTGCCAGCCGCAGTCGGGCCTCCCCAAATCATGTTAATAATTGGCCCTCGTGGCTGGGGGTTACGATCACGATCGTTATCCCTTCTATCATTATCTCTTCTATCATAGTATCTCCTTTGATTTCCACGGTCTTCGCCTTTCGTGAACCTGCTTAACTTTCCTTTTCGGATCAAGAATTCAATCTCGTCCTTGAGTTGCCTGCAATCATCGGTGTCATGTCCTATATCCTTATGGAACCTACAGTATTGATCCTTGTTTCTCTTTGAGGGATCGCCCCTGAGTGGCTTCGGCCATCGAAAATCCTTGTCTTTCTCAATATCCATTAGGATTTGATTCCTAGGGGCATTCAACCTCGCGTATTCAGAGAACCTTGGTCCCAAATTTTTCTTAGGGGTAGAGTCGGATTCCTTGCCAGTCCGGGGATATTTGTCCCTAGCATCGTACTCTTGCTCTTGCTTCCACTTTCGGGAATTTTCGTTTCCTCCATTCGTTGTAGGGGCTTCTGCCTTCCTCATGCTCTCTTCTGCTTTTATGTATTTACTCGCCCTTCTTTGGAGCTCAGTCATGCTCTCAGGGGGATGTTTTGCCAACGACATTTGAAAGTAGGTGTTCGTTGTTCTATTCTCCAAGGCTATCATAGCTACCTTGTTCTCCAGGTCTGGGACATTCAATGTCTCCTTGGTGAAATGCTTGAGATAATCGCTCAGGTTCTCATTCTTCCCTTGTTTCACTTGCATGAGAGATACAGAGCTTTTTTCATGGACTTTTCCACTAACAAACTGATTGATGAAAGCAGTGCTCAACTGCTTAAAGGATCCAATTGAGTTTGCGGGAAACCGGCTATACCATCTTTGAGCCATGCCTGCCAGGGTTTGAGGGAACGCCCTACACTTAAGAGCGTCGATGGCGGGTTGTAACAACAGCGCGTTTGAGAACGTCCTGACATGATTTGAGGGATCACCCGTTCCATCGTATGGTTTTATCGTGGGCATCTTAAATTTTCGGGAAACATGAGCGTTCATCACCTCCTCAGTGAACGGGGGTGTGGGTTCGTCAGGGTCTCCAAGTGGCATCAGGTCTTTGGGATCACCCCTGGGGGTTTCCACCCTTGTAACTCCTCTAGTTGGGGCATCAGCCCTTCTTTGTCTCCTTGAAGACCTTTCCAAATCAATAAAGGTAATCTCCCTCTGAGTTGGAGGGGGCCTATTCTAATTCAGCCTTGCTTGCTCCCTGGCTATATCGTCCTTCAGCCTTTGGATCTCAGCCTCATGGGCCTTGATTCTCTCAGCGGCTGTCTGAGGAGGTCCATCATGAATTCTTCGAGTCCTTTCCATAGGCTCCTTGCTTGCACGTCGCCTCCTCGGGGCTTCATCACGATCATCATCCTCAGATGAAAAATCATCAGTATAAGGTCCGGAGTAATCGTAATACCCTTGCTCAGGAGGGGCTAAACCCCTAGCATAGGGAGGCTGATTCGACTCAGGTATCTGTAGAGCGTGACCACTTCGTCCAGGATCCCTACGATTTGGAGGGTAGTTAGGCAATCCGTATAACGGATCAGTGTTCACGGGGAGTGAAGTGGCGGAGATTTGAACTCCCGAGAGTGGGGGACGGCTATTTAATGGTGAGACCACCATCTGAAGCTGATTGGTTTCACATCCTGGATGGACGTCCATTGGTAAGGTTCTCTCAACATGGGGATTCGTCCCTATGGGTTGAGAAACTTGAGGCTGAGTGGTTGTCTCTGTTAATAGGGGTACATACCCTTGCTCCGTAACAACAGGTGGAGCGGTGGAGATGGCTGGTGGATCAAAAGTTATAAGAACGTTCTCGGATGTCGTTCTTCGTGTGTTAACCATGGTTGATGTTGTCTTCCCACAGACGGCGCCAAATGTTTTGGAACAAAAAGTAGGGTTATCAAAGTGCGGCTAGGGTTCGTGAGCTTCGTGCTTTAATGGCTGCACTTGTGTTACCGTGACCTAACTCGGGTCTTCACAAGATGCCTACGTATCTCAATGTCGAGAATCAAGCCAAAAAATGTAGTTCTGAGATGAGGGGTCTGGCCCTTTATATAGGCTATAGGAGCCTCAGAATCGTAGTAGGGTTTGGAGACTTGGTGGACAAGTCACCGTTATTGAGGAAGGTTCTGACTCCTTCCTTATAGGAATTAGTTTCCTTGTTGGATTAGGTGCCTAGGAGGCTATACAATATCCTTGGGATATTCCAGAACGTTCCTGGTTTCTAGAACGTTCCTGTTTTGTGGATCAGGCCCGTGTTATAAACAAACTTGTACCGGGCGTCCCAGGTTTGGACTGTTCTTTTTGGGCTTAGCCACTAACCACGAATTTAAAGCCCAGCTAGGGTTTTGGGCCTCATTTATGAGCCAATAAATACTATATTAATTATGTCTTTAGGGATTATTTTTCACCCATATCAGACATCTTTAATGTATTTCTCAAATAAGACATTTTAACATATTGAATTCCAGAGATATCAAATAAATTATTTTAACATATAGAATCCTGAAGATATCGAATAAGTCAATGCTACGAATTTGTGACGATAAAAATTTATTATTTAAATAAATAAATTTAAATGATTAGGTATACACTTATGATAAAAATTATGTAAAAATAATATATTCGGTATTTTAATAAAAAAAATTTTAGGGTATGAAATAAATTTAAATGCACTTATGCAAAATTTATTACTTCAGTTGGCCCAGTTTATAGACATCTAAAAAAATGAGAAACATTGCTAATGATTTTGAAAAATATTTCAAAAAGTAACTCTAGTTTATTATTTTAAATTTGAAAATAGACAATTTGATCATGAATAAATTTAAAAAAAAAAAATTAAAATGAGTATAATAAGTTTCATGTAATAGGAAATTTGTGCGTGTAGATCAAAATCAATAATTTTTAACATTCCATTGAACATAAAGACAATTAGTAATTTACTAAATAGTCTTGGAAGATCATGTTTGTCTATAATAAATATAATATTAAACATAAAGTGATTTCAAAAGAGAAAATACATATATTATTGAGTAATGCTACGTATCCCGAAAGCGTTCCCAAATTAAGTTCCCGAATGGCGTGGCATGGCTGACGTGGCATTTTGAGAAATTTTAATTAGTGAAATTTATATGAATGCAGGGAGGTCTATCACTATTATTTGAATTAGTGCCAATAACATTCTGACACGTGGCATTTGAGAATAAATTCGGGAACCAATTTGGGGATTCTAGTATTATTTTCCAATCTTATCAAGATATCTGTGCCGTTCTTATCCTATTTCTAGTTTTGTCAGTTTTCTGATATATATTTCAACTTTACGACTCTAATTTCCATTCTTATCCATTTTTTTATCTCTCTTCTCTCGTCTTTTCTTTTTCTCTCGCGTTCTCTATACTTTCCTTTGATGTCGATAATCACCGACCGACAACAACATCATACCGTTTTTAATATTATCAAAAAGCTCTCATAATAATTTCCTATTTTATCATCACGATCCACTTCTCTCGATCTTCTGTCAAAAACCCTTTTCCGTTTTATCAAGTATGTCGTTATAATAACTTCATATATCATGATCCACTATTTACGACCGTTTCTTCTTATCTCCGATCAACAACTTGAGTATTGTTATAAAAGTTTCATATATCACGATCCATTATTAACAACCATCTACTTTGAACTTCTGTAAACAATTTAACTTACCATCACCATATCAGGTAATATATCTTATCATCACCATATCAGGTAATATATCTTATTATCGTTATGATTGTTTTTCAGTTAATTTATGCAATATTTCTTTATTTGCCCTATTTTTGTGAAATTCGATGACTTTTTTTTTTCTTGCTATTATCATTCTAATTAGGGTTGTAATTCGAGTCGAGCCAAGCGAGTTCGAGCCGAGATTTAAATCGAGTCGAGTTTTTTTTAAACGAGTCGAGCCGGGCTCGTTTATTAAATGAGCCGAAAAACCCTGCCAAACCCGGCTCATTTATTATACGAGTCGGGACGAGTTTGCTCACGAGCCTAACGAGCCGAGCCGAGTCGGGTAACTCGCGAGTTTTGCTTCTTTTTTTTTGGCATATTTTATTATTTACAGAATGTTTTTACTATTTTTATTATATATATTTTATATATTGATAGAAAAAATATATATAGAAGATTTGCAACAAAGAAGATCGATCCCATGACCACCCAGTTACATAACACAACTCCAACCACTGGGCTACATGCCACACATGTGTTTAATATTGATTTCTAAATTACATGTTTCCATTATTTCTTTAAGTAGAACTACAAGTTAATTAATAATTTTCTACTAAAATCTCCAACCAAACTACAAGTTACGAGTACTAGACAATATAGTAGTGTTCTGTCAAGATCTCCAACCACATTAATTTTTTATTTATTGAGAAGTTGGGAATATCATTTAATTAGATATATCTTGACATCCGTACGGTTGGATCGTCGAGAAATATTTTTAAAAATATGGAAACAATAATCTGGGACGAAGCACTAGTTACGAGTACCAGACAATAAAGTAGTGTTCTATTAAGATCTCCAACCAAATTATTTTTTTATTTTTTGAGAATTTGGGAATACCATTAAATTAGATATATCTTGACATCCGTATGGTTGGATCGTCGATAAATATTTTTTTTAAAAAAAGAAACAATAATTTGGGACGAAGCACTAATTACGAGTACTAGACAATATAGTAGTGTTCTATTAAGATCTCCAACCAAATTAATTTTTTATTTTTTGAGAATTTGGGAATATCATTTTATTAGATATATCTTGACATTCGTACGGTTGGATCGTCGAGAAATATTTTCAAAAAAATAGAAACAATAATTTTATTTTTTAGGTTGTTTTTTTTAATAAGCTCGAGTCGAGCCGAGTTTTAGTTATCGAGTCGGGTTCTATTCGAGTTCGGCACATACTCGGTCCGACTCGATAAGCTAAACGGGTATGAAATGTTGTTCGAGCTCGACTCGTATTCGAGTACGAGCTGAGTCGGGTCTGTTTAAACGAGCTCGAGCTGCTCGCGAGCAGCCCGACTCGGATTACAGCCCTAATTCTAATTACTTTTCGATTAATTTAGCCAATAAATTTTTACTCTTCATTCTATTGTAAATAACTTTACTCTAATTATCAGTTGAAATACAATACATAATTTGGTTCAAGTTCTACATATAATCACTTTAATATTAGAACCTTAGAACTATATAATATATTATACGGCAGTACATTATATTATTTTATAATGTTTTCATTATTATTAGTTTTTTTTGGTAGGAATATTTTTTAGAACATATTATAATGATGAAGTATAACTTGAATTATGTGAAAAATAATTTTATTTTCAAAAAATTATGTATTTTAGAAAAATAATTATTGTGTACTGAATAAGTACATCATATTCTATAATTATATTGTGTATTGTAGCAAAACTTGGAAATCATATACTGCAACAAAACAAATAAATCTCAATCACTAATTACACGAAATCTAAACTATAAATCAATTATAAATTCTAATTTTATATAAAGTTCTAATTTGAACCTTACCCTCATTTTTTAAATAAGATTTTCCTTTTCAAGTCCCAAATTGTTGTTTCTGTTAGAATAACCCAAATCGGTGCTTAACAGGCCTGATAATGTTGTAACAGTCTTTAGTCATAAGTACTGGGCTACACTTTGGGCTTTTTGTTAGCAACCAGGTTTTTATCTTCAAACTGCACAAGGCTTACCCAGATAAATAGAGCTTTCGCATTTGCCTCACCCATGTGCCAGCTATGTTACCTCTACAAGTCAGGCCCAACTTTGACCCAAGAGAATACATAATGTGGTTCTTAATTTATAGTATCAAAACAGATTTTTTTTAAATAATGTTCAAACTATTTTTCATATTTTTTTTGCAAAACCTTGTATAAACATCAAATTTTGAGGGTCACAATTAACAATGGTGAAGTGAAGTCCCAAAGAGTAAAAAAAAAAAAAAAAAATAATGTGGAGATAAGTGTAATGGCGTAGAGAAACTGCACATAGCGTCATTCATTTGATCATATCTAAACTTTATTAGAAATGAGAAGTTGAATGGAAATTTCTTATGTTTTGGAACTTTATCATTTTAATCATCTCTATCCAAATGCTATCGCCACAGTTTCGATCCCAGAAACTAGTATAAATACGGGCCTTTCCATGCACTTCTGATCATAGTTTGATCACATTCGAAATATTAGCATATATTTTCTAGCATTCTACTCATGGCTTCAATGGTATGATCTCTATTGCTCAACTTCTCTTTTAGTTCATCCACATTTTGAACATATTATATAGGTTATGGATGGTTAAGTATCACTATATAATACTTGTTTCTTGCATTGTTTTTGTCAACAGATTGTGGAGGAAGAAAGAAGGTTTCAAGCAGAAGTCGCAGAGGTGGAGAAATGGTGGAACTCGGAGAGATTTAAGTTGACAAAGCGTCCCTATTCCGCTAGAGACATTGTTACTTTGCGTGGCAACCTGAAGCAAGAGTATGCCTCGAATGAGCTGGCCAAGAAGCTGTGGTGTACTCTCAAGACTCATCAAGCCAATAGCACATCCTCGAGGACCTTTGGTGCACTCGACCCTGTTCAGGTCACTATGATGGCTAAGCATTTGGACACCATTTACGTGTCCGGCTGGCAGTGCTCATCCACTCACACATCTACCAATGAGCCTGGACCTGATCTTGCTGACTATCCTTATGATACTGTCCCAAATAAGGTTGAACACCTTTTCTTTGCTCAACAGTATCATGATCGGAAGCAAAGGGAGGCTCGAATGAGCATGTCCCGTGAAGAAAGGGCTAAAACGCCTTTTATTGATTACTTGAAGCCCATTGTTGCTGATGGTGATACTGGATTTGGCGGTACAACTGCGACCGTCAAACTTTGCAAGCTTTTTGTGGAGCGTGGCGCTGCTGGTGTTCACATTGAGGACCAGTCATCCGTTACTAAGAAGTGTGGTCATATGGCTGGAAAAGTTTTAGTTTCTGTGTGTGAACATATTAATAGGCTTGTTGCTGCAAGACTTGAGTTTGATGTGATGGGAACGGAGACAGTTTTGGTGGCGAGGACTGATGCTGTTGCAGCCACATTAATTCAGACCAACATTGACACCAGGGATCACCAGTTCATATTGGGTGTTACTAATCCCAATCTGAAGGGGAAAGGTTTGGCCACTGTACTGGCAGAAGCTATGGCAGCTGGAAAAACTGGACCAGAGCTCCAAGCCATTGAGGACAACTGGTTGTCAATGGCACAGTTGAAGACCTTTTCGGATTGTGTTGTGGATGCAATCAAGAAGGCAAATGTTGGAGAAGCTGAGCGGCTGAGGATATTGAATCAGTGGAAGAACTATTCAAGTTTCGAGAAGTGTCTGTCAAACAACCAAGCCCGAGAGATTGCTGAAAGATTGGGGCTTACAAATCTTTTCTGGGACTGGGACTTGCCTAGAACTAGAGAAGGATTTTATAGGTTCCAGGGCTCTGTGATGGCTGCGATTGTGCGTGGTTGGGCTTTTGCACCTCATGCAGATTTGATTTGGATGGAGACCTCTAGTCCTAATCTAATTGAATGCACCAGGTTTGCGGAAGGAATGAAAACTATGAGGCCTGAGACTATGTTGGCTTATAATCTGTCTCCTTCATTCAACTGGGATGCATCAGGGATGACGGATGAAGAAATGAAGGACTTCATTCCGAAGATCGCAAAGTTGGGCTATTGCTGGCAGTTCATAACACTTGCTGGTTTCCATGCCGATGCACTGATTGTGGAGACCTTCGCTAAGGATTTTGCGAGAAGGGGAATATTGGCATATGTGGAAAAGATACAGAGGGAGGAAAGGAAGAATGGCGTTGACACACTAGCTCATCAGAAATGGTCAGGCGCTAATTACTATGACAAGGTGCTCAAGACTGTACAGGGAGGCATTAGTTCTACTGCTGCCATGGGCAAAGGTAACTAGTAGTAATTTATGCACTGTTTTTTTTTTGGTATTTCTAGTGCATTTTAATTGATGTTGAACTGACAGGTGTAACCGAGGATCAGTTTGGGAAGACGTGGGCAAGTGCAGGAAGTAACAGTGTGGGTGACGACAGTGTGCTGATTGCCAAGTCAAGAATGTAGAGGAACTGTTTGACTATAATGCACCGATCCTTGAACAAGTACCTTTACACATGTGCATGTAGACGCAACAAGACTAGTATGTTTTTAGCAGTGTTTCCGGTGTCTGTTTGATCCTTTAAAGTGTTTGCAGCCGTCTATTTCAACTTAATTATGATGTTAAAATAATTTCATGTTCCTCACTTAGATCGGGGGAGCCTTTGAATAAATTGTACCTCTTGTGTGTGTTTTAATAATACTGTTTTTCTAATATCTATAATTATATTGTTTTTTTAATATTTATTTGTTATTAGTTTACATATCAAATTATTGTTATATATAAAATTTTACAGGTTTAATTTACTATGCATTTTATCATGAATTCTTAAAATTTGATTTAGACGATTTTACAGCCCACGTGAAATTAGCAAAATAATCATTAAAACTGTGGTGAAAATCGCATGTGCTCACCTTTCACAACAAAAATTTGTTCATAATAGGAGGCCTTTGCTACCTCTCAGCTCAGTTTCTGCAACTGAGTCCTCTGAACACAAATATATCCATGGAATTATTGTGAGGATCAATTGTGAAGTTACTGGTTTCAGGAATGATGCAGGCTGGATCGCTCGAACAACCATGAAAATCATTTTTAATTTTAAGAATACTTGTATTCAGTTGTTTTAATAATCCAGAAACAAAGCGGCTGATTATTTAGCTTGTTCATTTATTTTTCAAACCTGGTTGTACGGTCTGTTGGGGAATTGTCTCGATTGAGCCTCTTTCAAGTTATTAATGAAATCTACTTTTAATTTGTCAAAAAAAACAAGAATGAGATCGAAAAAAACGGTATTATATTTTGAAAATATAGAAAATTATAATATAATATTAGTAATTACTTTTAAGTAAAACGTTTTATTTGAAATTTATTTTTCAGAGTGATAACAACGTTTTCATATTTTGTATTGTTATACGAGTTAATCAATGAGAAAATATTCACCGAATGTGAGGTCACAATTAAATTTTAGACCAATTTTTTTATATTAAATTTTTGGGATAAGTTCAAAACTACCTATGTTAACTATTGGGTTTTTAAAAATATATAGCCCAACTTTCTAAAATTCTAAACTTACCACCATATTTTTCTTAATTTTAAAAATACGTTTTGCAACCTCATTTTCAACTTCAGGGCGGCGTCAGCCGTGTAAGTTGCAAATGAGGTTGCAACTGAAAACTGGAAGTTGCAAATGAGGTTGCAACTGAAAACTGGAAGTTGCAAATGAGTTTGCAAAAGTTGCAAATGAGTTTGCAAAAGTTGCAACTGAAAACTGGAACTTACAATCAGAAATTCGTCTGATTGCAATCTTATATAGCATATAAGGTTGCATAAGAGGTTGCGTAGCAACCTCATATGCAACCTTATATGCAACCGAAAACTGGCATAAGAGGTTGCGTAGCAACCTCATATGCAACCTTATATGCAACCGAAAACTGAAAACTGAAAACTGGAAGTTCAAGTTCCAGTTTTCAGTTGTCATTTTCGACCTGTTTTTTGAAATCTATGATATATATATATATATATATATATATATATATATATATATTTCAAAAAACAGGTCGAAAATGACAACTGAAAACTGGAACTTGCAATCGAAAATTCGTTTGCTCTACGCAACCTCATATGCAACCTTATATGCAACCGAAAACTGGAACTTACAATCGGAAATTCGTCTGCTCCCCTGTATAGCATATAAGGTTGCATATGAGGTTGCGTAGAGCAACCTTATATGCAACCTTATATGCAACCGAACACTGAAAACTGAAAACTGAAAGTTCAAGTTCCAAGTATATATATATATATATATATAGATTTCAAAAAATAGGTCGAAAATGACAATTGAAAACTGGAACTTACAATCAGAAATTCGTCTGCTCCTCATTTGCAACTTCCAGTTTTCAGTTGCAACTTTTGCAACCTCATTTGCAACTTTTGCAACCTCATTTGCAACTTCCAGTTTTCATTTGCAACCTCATTTGCAACTTTCAGTTTTCAGTTGCAACCTCATTTGCAACTCACACGGCTGGCGCCGCCCAGAAGTTACAAATGAGGTTGCAAAGGTTGCAAAACGTATTTTTAGAAAATTAAAAAGTTAAAAACAAAGTTGGTAGTATTTTTGTAAAAGTAAAAGTATAGAATTGAAAGAGGAAGTTAATGATAGTAAAAACGTAAATGAAAGTTAAAAACATATATATATTTTTGTAAATATCCCTAAATTTTTTTCTCATTTATAATTTTAATAATTTTGCTTAGTTAAAAATTTTAATTTAACTACTATTATCACTTTTTTAAAAAAAATATTCATATTTACATATATTAATTTAATATTTATTGAGAAATCACTTTTAATTTAAATTCAAACATAATATCTATTATATATTTTAAATTAATTTTTATAATTAATTAATTATTAACCAATCACATTTCTAATTAAAAACCAATCATAATTATGTCACAATACTTTATAATTTATTAAAAATAAAAAATATTTATGTTGTTATATATTATATAAACTGTTTTTATAAATCTATATTATATTATAATAAATAAAATGATATATTTTGTAATTTGGTTAACCCCTCACTTTTTGTCATCTCCTCATTTTTTATTATCCTTTTCATTAACAACCTCATTGTTAGATTTTTAACTCAAATAGATGATAATAGTTAGATATAACAATCCAAAAGTTGTTAAACACAAATTATAAAGTTCGATTTCCATTAATAATTATATTAATTCAAATTTAATAATAAAAATTGTTATATATAAGTATGTAAAGTTTGAATTCTTCTAAGAATATATTAAAATTAATATTTATAATACTAAATTATATTATAAATAAATTGTAGAAAATTAAAAATAACCCCTATTTTGCATTATTATTACTTACAATCGACATTTATTTTCAAACAATCACAATCATGTGATTTATTTTGGGTGAGATACCAGAATGCCCATATTTTTTTCCCATCTGCCCAAAATACCTATATTCAGAATCGTTCGCCCTTTTTACCCATGAGCCACGCATTCTGAGCTGGCGTATAGGGAATATGCATGTCAGAAATGCGTGGAGGGCTTACACGCATGTTTTTACTGCGTGGTCTTTGTTAATTGAGCTGCTACGAACATGTGAATAGTGCTCGCAATACGCATGTTCATCATTCGTGGGGACTGATACGCATTTAGAACATGCGTATTAGACACTGTTCAGTGTCTCTCTCGAGCGACGCCGGAGGCGTTTTCCGGTCAAATATTCGATCGCTTCGTTGAGTGTTTTCCAGACATATTTGAATACCATGGAATATAACAAAATGATCGTCTCTTTGTACTCTACACGCCTATACCATCAATTTCCCATTTTGATTCGCCGGATCGAAAGCCCCAAATCGAGATTTTTTTTCCAATTTGGTTTTCAGATCATTGGTACACGCCCCTGCGGGGCCAGAACACATCAACTGAACATGGAAATATGTAGAGCCATGCCTAGGCATCATTTTGATGTGCTTAGTTTTTTTGGAGGTGGCCTGAATCTGATGGACGGGGAAAGACGATTTGGAGGCGACATTTTGGTCCCCTGAGCTCCGGCGTTGTTGAAGAAGAAATGACGTGTGCTGACGTCATTACGCATATGGAAAATGCGTAATCACAGATGCGCATTGTCATAATGCGTATCTCTAAGTACGCATGCCAAGCATGCGTACTCCGTAGGTAAAAAGGGCGACTTCTCCCGCAAATGGGCATTTCGGGTAGCTTTCTTACAAAAATGGTGTAGTTTAGGCATTTTCACCCACTAATTAATTACATTTGCCTGAAATACCTACAGGCGGGAAGTTCCGCCCTTTTTACCCACGGTATACGCATCTTGAAGATGCGTATACTGTCTACGCATGTTTAGGTGGCGTGAACTTTGTAAATTATCAATCTGCAATCGTGAGAAGTACCTTGAACATGCATGTTCAACATGCGTGGTTGACGACACGCATGTTCAACATGCGTATTGAGGGTACTATTCATCGTCGTCCCAGCCACCGCCGCAGGCGTATTTTTCGACCAAATTTTGACCAACTCGTTTAGTCATTTTCCGGCATCCAGCACTTGCATACTATATACCAAACTAATCGCCTTCGCTCGCTCTATACGCCTGTACCACTCATTTTTCTATTGTTTTGCCAGATTTAAAACACCCAAATCGAACCTCTTTTTTCGATTTCATTTTCCGGTAAGCTCATAAACATCCCTACGGGGCCGCAACTGAACAAAAGAATGGGGGAAGAGGAAGAGCACGGTCTGGGCTTCATTTTGATGCCATCAGGAGGCGTGGAGGTAGCCGGAGGGTGGAGAATGGAACGAGACGATCGGAGTGGCAATTTTGGAGGAGAGAGACGATCGGAGCTGCAATTGCAAGAATGACGTCATATGACGTCATCACGCATTCCTGTCATGCGTGACTCGCAATACGTAACATTGACATGCGTATCTTATATTACGCATCTGAGGGATGCTTAACTCGTGGGTAAAAAGGGCGGACTCTCCCGCATATGGGCATTTCGGGCAGCTTCCTTAGAAAAGTAGTGTAGTTTGGTCATTTTCTCATTTATTTTCCACTTCACCCCGTCTTAAAAAGGATAGACATTTTTTTTGTCAGGAATAGAATAGACTTTGACTGCTTGGCATTCCGGTTTCTCTTTAAATAAATAATATAATTATTAGCGATTCTAACGGGGTGTATTCATTCTAGATTTTTATAGTGTTAGGTCCAAATGTGTTGTAGAGGGGGGGTGAATACAACTTTTCGAATATGAGAAGCAATAAATACGATGCAATAAATGAACACACAGATTCAAGGAATATATGTCTTATATATAACTTGAAATGGTTGCTACAACATTCATTACAAAGTATAACAGAAGTTCAGAGAGAAGTGAATGATACTAAGCTCTGTGAATGCACTCTCTCTTTTTCTCTTGTGTTTTTCTCAAGAATTGCTCACTAACTAAAAACATTACACAAGTACTTCTATTTATACTACATGTAATCTATGTCCTGTAGACTTCAAAGACTAAGATATACGTGGCCCAATGATGTCCACATAAATCTTGCCTTATCTTGAAAGCTTGGAAATCTGCCAATCAGAAGATGCCATGTGTCATGTTGAAGCTGCACTCTAAGTAGAACTTATACTTGAGAATTTCTACTTAGCCATCTCGAATTTCTAAGTAGAACTTCTACTTAGAAACTTCTACTTGGTCATCTAGAATATTTAGTACTTAGAAAATTTTCTGGTCTTCAACTTGAAACTTCAATGCACATCTTGAACTTGTGATATCTTCATGTCTTCTTTGTTCTTCACTAAGCTCTTGAATATGGATCTTTATTACTGACATAAACTTGCTATCAATGTCCTGACACTTGATGCAACGGTCTGGTTCATAAGTGACTAGTCTTGATAGGGTTTTTGCTTCTTGAATAAATTACCATACCCAATTAGTATTGTGGCTTTCCAATAATTGCTTTCCTTCTTGTTCACTTGAAATCAATTGGTCTTATTGATACTGATAGTTATGATCTTGATTCTTGGTTTTTCAAATCACTGAGGCATGAACAACTTTGACTTGAACTTCTCTCAATGATTTCTTCTTGGCTTGATCATAGTTAACATGTTAAATTGTATCAATTACCTTGTCTTCATTTAGTGTTGATTTCTTGTGACTTCTTGTTCTTGATTGTCTTCTGGTTAAGTATCTTTTCCTTTAGTTTGAGTTACATTAGTTATAGTGTTACAAGTTTACACACTCTGCCTTTCAATCTCCCCCAATTTGATTGTCTAACAATGACATTCAAATTAATGAAGGATAACTCAACTAAACAATGAGACGAGAAAAGATAATTAACATTACAGTCTTGAATAATTTACAATTGAAATTTACATGAAAACAATACAAAGAACTTAAACTAGAAACAGAATTCGAACTTCGAATTAAAGATCATTTGAGTGATTCCTATCACCTGGATTATTTCATACCTTTTAGTCAAACTTGTATCACCTTATTGGATTCACTCTAAGGTGAATTTTCCTCAAGTGAGTTAAAGCAACCGAAAGACATGAAGTTTTTCCAACTTCAAGTTCACACCACTCTGACCTTTAACCCTAATTCCGTTTCCTCTTTCTAGCTTCAGCAGCTTGGTCTCTCTCTTCTTTCTGCCTTTTGCGCTTCTACTTCTGCTGCTGTTCTTTCTTGTACACTGGATCTTTAAGCTGCTTCCACCTAGCATTCAATAGACTTACAGCTTCCATTTCTAGAGGGTTCTTGGGCTCTGGATAAGGATGTTTGAAAAGCCTTCTGAGTTTGTCCACCTCCTGAGTAGTCCTGATCTTTGGAATATCCTCAAAGTTCTTCATGATGAGCTGAGGTTTCCAGTGAGATTTATCAGATTTAAACTGACAATAGATCATCTTGGGGTAGCCCTTGACACGGTCAGTATTGTGGACACTGGCCGCATCTCGCTCCATCCGCTTCTTTTCCACCACTATCTCAGACAGGTAACTCATGAGTCTCTGCTTTTCTTGCACAAAATTATCTTCCACTTCGCCCCATTTAAATACATATAATACTCTTTCCAGAAATGCAGCATCTTGAGTCCGTAGCAGCCATTGTCTACTCATATGCAAGATTGTTTGATTCTGGTCTGCATCTATGAATACTAAGGCATCAGCTGTATCTTCAACATAAGCGTGTATCCAGTATACACTATCACTTCCTGGAACACCAATAGCCTCCCTTATTTCTCCTTGTTCCAGTGCTCCAGAAGGAAGAGTCAGAGCTTCATCTACATTCTTCATGGCTTGAAGAATATTCCATTTCTTCTCTATCAGCATCGGCTCAATCTTCACGTCATCAAGAGGGTTTGGAGCAATGACATCACACTTCCACACCTCATTGCTCTTCTTGAATATGACTCTTTCAATGATCTTCACGGATTTATCTTTAAACTCAGAAGCGAATCCCTTACTCATCATTTGTCTACAGACAGCTATGAGAGATTCCACTGAAAGCTCCATTAGATCATTTTCCTCCATGCTAACCCTCTTCATCTTTCCGTCAACTACCATCCGGACAAAATTTGGATATGCTGAGAATTCTGGACCCTTGTCCTCTGCTAGCTGCATTAACTGATCTCTATACAGTATGCTTAGCTCCTCAGAATGAGAGTATTGAATTTTTGTCGCTAGCAAGAACAACTCTGACGCAGATCTTCTCGTTATGAATTGGTCATCCACATATAGGAAAGATGTTGGGACTCCTTCTACCAAAGACAAAATAACCTGCCACTCCTTAAGGTTTGCATTGTATCCAACCCTGACTTTAGAAATTAATCTCTTCAAAGCATTTATATAGTCCCCAGTCATTGGATTCTGCAAATTCAAGTTGTAGAACAGATCATCTGCATCCTTGTTATGAACTCCTTTCGCACAGGGTCCCATCATTATCTTCCTTGCTTCATCCCACTTCTGCCCTATCCTTCGTTTGTCCAGATCAACTTGAGGATCAGCTAGCCTTGCAAGCTCATGATCATACTGCTTCCCTTGTAGCTCCAGCTTCTTTTCTAGGAAAGCAGCATGTTCTTGCATCATCTTCATTTTATGGAACTGAGCTTGTTCCAAGGCTAACTGTTGAGCTTTAAGGGTTTCCTCATCAACAGGAAATTCTTCAGGCATTCCGGAAGACATACCAGCACCTCCACCTTGTTCCTTCAAAGATCTTTTTATAGCATGTGCCAACGGTACGTCTTCCATATCCGAATCTGAGTCAAGTACCTCCTGTACTGTTTCCTGATGACTCAGGTCAACGAATGGTTCATCAACCATCATTGCCTTACCCTTTCTCCTCCTTAGAGCCTCTTCATCAACAGACGGCTCAACTTCTGGTTCCTTGACAAGATCAGCGGGTTCTTCAATTTCTTCGATGTGAACTGCCTGCTGTCTCGTCTCCTTTCCACTTCTCTCCCCCTTAGGTGAGTTATCCTGAGCTCCACCTTGGTCTCCAGATCCACCAGTTGCATAAGAACCTCCAAAACCAGAACCAGAGGCTCCCGCTCCACTAGCACCACCTGCACCAGCATCGGGGGGAGGTTGTTGCGACTCGAAACACTCCGGGGGCACAAAACTCCTGACTGCGAACATCATTCTACTGATTTCCACAGTCATTGTATGCATTGTAGACTCCAATGCCCCCATCCTCTCATTGAGAGTGCTTCCCAAGACACCACCAGCATGGCCCAAGTCATTGACCTTATTTGTCAAATCATCAAAAGCTGTAGCTTGACTTGCCATTCTTGCTGCGTAGTCGTCTAGAGCCCTTTGGTTGTTTCCAATGTTCATCCCAAACGGCCCCATCGTCTGTCCAAACTGCCTCATCTGATTTTCCATAGAATTCATACGCGTATCAAGATTTTCAATGTTAAGGGACGGTGTTTGGTTTAGGTGACCTCGCTCTAATACTCGTTCTGTTGGTATTTGGCGCTCGGTTTCGGGCCTTGAAAATGAAGGTCCCTCTCTCCCTAACCTCTCACACACACTCCCTGTCTCACGCTCGTGTATGTCTTCAATTATTGATCCGAAATATGAAGCAGTACCTGCAGAAATTTGATAAGCAAAATAATTGGCAGTTACGGGATCTATGTCTGTTCTGTCCTGAGTTGGAATCTCAGGCTGAGCGGCTGCAAAGTGTTCTTGTACGACATTAGAACCGATCCTCTTTGCAGCATCAGTACGTACCGGTGAAGGTACGGTTGAAGTTGTTAAAACTTCATGTCCTTGTGAAGCAACAGGATCTTCAAAAGGTACATAACTGTCATCAAAATCCCTATGTGCAGATTGTTTAAGGGGAGAACCACTCTCGTGAGGTGGAGTGGTTGCGTGTGACACACTAGGGTTTGACTGTGATTGTGAAGTAGCAGCGTGGAAAAGTTTGGCTTTCTTTCGAATAAGTTGCTGCTCTTCGGGTTCACTCTCCTCATCATCTTCTATATATACACGTGCTGGCTTTCTGACTTCCGTTAACAGGGGGGAAAGAGAATAAGAATGTGTATCGGGCTCAGAAATGTAGCTCTCACCCTGGGATAGATCCTGCGGGTTAGCAGTCTCTTGGGTCGCGGAATCAGATACATAGGAGGAGGAATGAATAGTATGCAGGGAGAGATTACCTGATTGATTACCTTGTGCATCATCGCTTTCCTCATCAGGAATCTCATCAAATGCCTCAGCATGAACAGATGGATTTTGAGCATGTGATGAAACTTGTGATGATGCCTCCAAATTGGTAACTCCTGCATCATATCTAAGCCACATTTGTATATTTTCAGGAATTGACATCGGTTTACCTTGATGTTTATCCTGATTAGCAATGGTTGAAAGTGACTTAGTGCCCATCCCTAGCGATTCAGATGTTGGGCTTCTGGCAAATCCCTGTCTAACAGCAAGAGCATCCTTCGGTATTAAGTCATTGATCAGCATTTGTAGAAACCGAGGAAACCAGCAGACAACATCCGCTATAGTGAGGTCTCTGCTTGCATGGGATCCCATTGAGGCCACTATCTCAGAGAGAACTATGCGTCCATAATTTATATCCAGTTCTCTTGCTAGGGCAACTGCAAAGGTTTGCATTGGAATTGGAATTTGATGAAAATCTTTTTCGCGTGCCCGAAAACATCGTGTGATGGCCTCGAAAAAGTAATTCCATTCCACATGGAAGAATTGTTTTTGGATATTTCCTGTGATTGGGCCTTTCGGAGGATAACATCCAATTTCTTCAAAGAATCTGAGGCGTTCTGCAGTTGTAGGTTCTGGATCATAAGCATCTTTGATTGGGAATCCCAGAACCCTGTTGACAATCTCTTCAGTCACCTCATATTCCCGACCCGCTAAGGTAAACCTGAAACCGAAGGGGGTTGATTTGCTCCCAAAAGTAACCGCACTAGTCCATAATTGCTGTAAAGCATCATGTACTAGTGTAGGTTTAGCAGTAAAAGCATGGCTAGCTTTGGAGTACAAATTAAGAAATCGTATCCAAAACTTAAACCGCGGGAGTTGATCACCAATTTCCGTAGAAATATTATAAAAATTGTTTTTAGCAAGTGAAAATTGGTGAGCCATTTTAATTTAAATGTTTTTCTTAAAAAGATGTGAAATTTTTTTTTAATTTTGAAAAACAAGTAATTTACGAATTAACAGTTTTATCCCTTTTAATATTTCGAGAATATAAAAAGACAATCTGAAAAGTTAAACTACGGGATATGAACAGTTGCCAATAACTAAATCTGAATATTCAAAGATGATGAATATTCGTGTGTTTATCAGAGAAATCGTGTGTATATATGGAGAATATGAAATCGTGTTTTGAACAGTTACACAAAACTTGATGTTTGTGTGTATGTATATGCGCGTGTATATGCGGTTACAAAACACAGTATCACAATGATTAATGATAACACAGTGAATATCAGTCAAAAGTTTGGCAGTAATTCGTGATTAGTATGAGTTTAATCACAAAAACACGGATCAAAGGTATGTAATTAGTGAAATCGCACTGTTTTTGTGAAACGGCTGCTGTGAAAATGAAATTAGGTAAAGTGAATTACGCATCGAGTTAGAGATGTATATATAGATGATTGTGAAATGACAAAAATGTCCCTGTTAAAAAGAGTGAAAATTACCAAGTCCATACAGGGAACATCTAAGTCGAACTCTATCTCGAACATCTCTATCTCGAACATCTCTATCTCGAACATCAAGTCGAACTTCGAGATAAAGTTCGAGATAGATGTTAACTCGAACAATTAAGCATAAATAAACACTTTAACCAATTTTACAGCAGAAACTATAGGGAAATCCTATCTCGAACATTATTGATTTGTAGTAAACTTGGAAAATTCCCCTCTTAAGAAAAACAGGAAAATTCAAGATACTTTTCGAGTTAGAAGTCTATCTCGAACATCAAGTCGAAATTCGAGTTGAGTTTCGAGATAGACTAAGAACTCTATCTCGAACATCAAGTCGAAATTCGAGTTGAGTTTCGAGATAGACTAACTCGAAGTTAATCTCAAATTCTTTCCAAAATACCTCCTTGAAGCAAAAAGTACAGGGTAATTCAAGATATGTTTCGAGTTAGGAGTGTAACTCGAAAAATTCCCTTTAGCTTAACTGAGAACTCTATCTCGAACTTCAAGTCGAAATTCGAGTTGAGTTTCGAGATAGACTAACTCGAAGTTAATTCTCAGTTCTTTTCAAAATATTCCCTTAATGGAAACCTCATCTCAACGTTTGAGATAAAATTCGAGATAGACTTTATCTCGAATATTTTGAAGATAGAACTAGGCATACTGGTAACTCGAACTCGAACTCGAAGTCGAATTTCGAGATGAATTTCGAGATAGCCAACCCGAAATTCTTCCCAGACTTAGAATTTTCAAAAATTCACTCTGATAGCTTAAGTCGAAATTCAAGTCGAATTTCTAGATGAGTTTCGAGATAGAACCTAACTCGAAATTTTGAAGTTTTTTTTTTCTAAGGCCTCTAATTACATGAAAATCATAGGTAAATTCATCTAAAAATCATGCAATATTTAGAATATTATGAATTTAACTCCCCCTATGATCATGCAATCTAACAAGCATAAATTCACAGATTTGTGCTATAAAAGACACTTAAAACACAATGAATTTATGCAAAAACACACTATATGCAACCTATAACAATCATTAATTAGGCATTTTAAAGTCTAAGCACATAATGATTGAGTAGCTTGCACATACAAACATAAACATGGATTTTACAGATAGAAGGCTTTACTAACTTGTGTTAAGCATTCCCAATTCACCAACCAATCTATTGAATGTTACTTCATTAAGAGGTTTGGTGAATATATCTGCAATTTGTTGCATTGTGGGCACAAAATGTAGCTCCACAGTCCCCTCCTCGACATGTTCTCTTATGAAATGATACCTGATGTCGATGTGCTTGGTTCTTGAGTGATCTACAGGATTGTTGGTTATGGCAATGGCACTTGTGTTGTCACACATGATTGGAATTTTCTTGTGCTCCATGCCATAATCCTTCAATTGGTTCCTCATCCACAATATTTGAGCTACACAGCTTCCAGTAGCAATGTACTCAGCTTCAGCAGTAGAAGTAGATACTGTATGTTGTTTTTTACTTTGCCAGGACACCAATCTTCTGCCAAGAAATTGGCAAGCACCAGATGTGCTTTTCCTATCAATCCTGCAACCTGCATAGTCTGAATCCGAATAGCCAATAAGATTAAAACCTGTATCTCTTGGGTACCAAATTCCTAGATTTGGTGTGCCCTTGAGATACCTAAAAATTCTTTTGACGGCTACGAGATGTGATTCTCTAGGATCCGCTTGGAACCTTGCACATAAACAAGTTGCGAACATTATATCGGGTCTACTTGCAGTTAAATAGAGGAGTGAGCCAATCATACCTCGATAGCTTGTGATGTCAACTGATTTACCTGATTTGTCTTCATCAAGCTTCGTGGCTATTGCCATGGGAGTCTTAGCTGCTGATGCATCTTCTAGATTATACTTTTTGAGTAAATCTCTGACGTACTTGGATTGACAGATAAAGATACCATCTTTTCTCTGACTGATCTGTAATCCAAGGAAGAAGGACAGCTCTCCCATCATGCTCATCTCATATTTTTCCTGCATTAGCTTGGCAAATCTCTCGCACAAGCGCTCATTCATTTGATGACCCAAAAATGATATCGTCCACATAGACTTGAACAAGTATTAAGTCATTTCTTACAATTTTATAGAACAATGTTTTATCAATTACTCCCCTAACAAAACCATTTTCAATTAAGAATAAGGATAGGGTTTCATACCATCGCCTTGGGGATTTCTTGAGGCCATAGACAGATTTGAAGAGTAGATACACAAAATCTGCATGTTCTGGATCAACGAAGCCAGGCGGCTGTTCCAGATACACTTCTTCTTCTAACTCTCCGTTCAGGAAGGCACTTTTCACATCCATCTGGAAAACCTTGAAGTTCTTATGTGCTGCAAATGCCAAGAACATCCTGACTGCCTCAAGTCTTGCAACTGGTGCAAAGGTTTCATCATAATCAATTCCTTCTTGCTGCGAATAACCTTTTGCAACCAAACGAGCCTTGTTTCGTGTTACAAGTCCGTTTTCATCCAGTTTATTTCTGAATACCCACCTAGCTCCAATTACGGATATGTTCTTTGGTCGTGGTACCAGTTTCCAAACTTTCTGCCTTTCAAACTGATTGAGTTCCTCTTGCATTGCAATCACCCAATCAGCATCGCCAAGAGCTTCTTCTATTTCTTTAGGTTCAAGCTTGGATATGAACCCAGAATATAAGGAGATATTAGCCATGTCAGCTCTTGCAGTTCTTCTAGTAGTCACACCAGCATCTGGATCACCAATAATTAACTCAAACGGATGGTCTCTATTCCATACCCGTTCACCTGGAAATTGTCTTGATGATTCAGCTTGACTTTCTGAGTTGGGGTGCTGACTACTTTGATTATTTTCACTAACTCCCCCTGAGTTAGTGCCAGCTCCTACAAAACTAGAGTCAACTCGACTCGAGCCTTGAACAGTAGTCCTTGAGCTGCTATTTACTCCCCCTGAGTTGTTGCCGGTTCGTACTGAAGAAGTCTCTCCTGATCTTGTAGAATTAGCTTGTTCACTAGACTCAGGTTCTTCATGTACGCTTGGAACATTTAATGGAACAACTAACTCATGTACATCTTCAAGATCTTCTAAGTCCAAATTCTGAAATTTTAGGGACTCAGGTTCGCTAGAATCTCTTGAAATTGATGAGAGTTTGGTATCGTCGAATCTGACGTTGTAACTTTCAGTCACTTTTCGATCATTCACTAAGAACACTCTATAAGCTGCCACCACGTCTGTAGAGTAACCAACAAAGATTCCTTCACGAGCTTTTGCTGCAAACTTGCCTAGATTTTCATCATCTATAAGCACATAGCATTTTGTTGAATCATACAACAAAGTTCTTGCTGCTTCAACCAAAGTTCTATTCTTCCTTTCAACTACTCCATTTTGCTGTGGAGTTCTCGGGGCTGAATACTGACGACGTATTCCTTTAGATACACAGAAGTCTTTCAGCACTGCGTTTTTGAATTCAGTGCCATTGTCTGATCTAATCGTCTTCACAGTAAGTGTCGAAACATTCTCAATTTGAGTGATATGATCAATGATTAAGAAAGGTACTTCGTCTTTCGTCATTGCGAACAATACCCATGTATACTTGGAGAAGTCATCCACGATTACCAAAGCATATCTTTTCCTAGACAAAGATAGGACATTCACTGGGCCAAACAAATCCATATGAAGAAGTTGCAGAGGCTCAGTAATACTAGAGATTTCTTTGCTTTTATGCGATGCTCGCTTCGACTTTCCCATTTCACAAGCTTCACAGAGTCCTTTCGGAGCGAACTCCATTTGAGGTAGATCTCTCACCAATTCTCGCCTCGCGAGAGCATTCATTGTTTTGAAGTTTAAGTGAGATAACTTTTTGTGCCATAACCAGCTTTCATCATCCGAGGCTTTGCTGTAGAAACAGGTGACCTCATTCTGATTTGCTGAATCCATATCTGCAACAAAAAGATCTGCCTTTCGAACTCCTCTCAAAGCTAGTGAGCCTTCCTTGATGTGAGTGATTGATACACCTTTCTTGTTGAAGACAATTTCGTAACCTTTGTCACAGAATTAACTGATACTCAACAGATTGTGCTTCAGTCCCTCAACATAGGAAATATCTTCTATGATGACATTGCCAGTTTTCAGTTTGCCATATCCCTTAGTCACACCTATGCTGTCATCTCCAAAGGTAACATAAGGGCCAGCCTTCATAACCAACTCTGTAAGCAGGGACTTATTTCCAGTCATATGCCTCGATGCTCCACTGTCTAGCACCCATATGACTTTATTTCTATTCTGCTTAATGCCCTGCAATGACAGATTGGTTAGACATTCTTCGGAACCCAACTCTGATTGGGCCCGGCTTTTCGATAAGATCGAGAATCAACAGATTTAACAACAGGAGATGCACTTTTCTTCACATTACTAGAGCTTTCAACTATCTCCTTTCCTTTCTCAGACTTGACAGATTTGTCAGTCTTAGGAGAAGGTTTGTCACTCCTAACTTTAGGAGGACTGACAGTCTTGGCTCTCCCATACTTTTTCTTGATGTTTGAACTAGCAACAGTATTTGAGCATGACTGGCTAGATGCATTCATTAAATGCACAAAAGTTTGCATGATGTTAAAAGTGCATGGCATACAATTAGGTTGACCACACTGTGCATGATTCTGATGCAGATTATTCATTGTATGTGAGGTAGGCATGGCATGTGCAGCAGGAACATTTATGTTAGCTTTACATGCATAAGAAAGATGTTCAGTAGATTTACAGTGATAACATGCTTTCTTTATTCGTTCAGCCTTAACCTCTTTTATGCCTTTTTCTTTCTTTCCTTGTTGTTTAACAGCCTTAGCTCCTAATCCTAGTCTAGATTCATCTCTAGGAAAATTGATTTTAACTTGTTTGATAGGAGTTATAGGTTGTGCTTTCTGGCGATCTTCCATCTCAATCTCATATCTAGCTATCAATTCAGTCTCTTCTTCTTCTATTCTAGGAACAAGGTGTTTGTACATAGGTTTGACAGCTGATTTAAGAATGCTAGGTGTTTCCTTTTTAAGATCACTGGAACTAGGGTCAATAGGTCTCTTTCCTTCTTTCTTAGGAAGATCAGAATAATCAAGTCCTACACCTACTCCAGTTATCCTCTTAAATGTGTCATTATCTACATACACTTTACTAGCAGCTAGTTTGTAAGCTTCACATTTTGTTTCTAACTCAGCTAGATTGTTCCTAAGACATGCTTCTACTTCTTCCTTAAGGACGAGCTTGTGTTCCAGAGATTTAATAAAGTCTCTTAGGGAAGTATCTACAGTGCAAACAGCCTCTAGCTCTTCCACTTTTGCCTCAAGCATTCTGCATTTGGCAACAAGTGTTTTCTGTTCCTTTTGAGAAGAGTCTAGGCTTTTGCACAACATATAGATCTCTTCACTAAGAGCCCCGTTCTGTTCCTTATAATCATCAATAGACATTTCTACTTTAAGAGTCAGAACTGGTACCTCTGGTTCCTCTGATGTCTCAGCCATGAGGGCAAAGTTTGCTACATGAGTAACATCTTCCTCATCTGAATCATCCCAAGCTCTTCCTTCTGTCACCAATAAAGCTCGTTTTCCATGTCTTTCCTTCACCAGTGCTTCATACTTGCTTTTGAGGGCTTCATATGTCTCTTTTGGATAAGTCTGTTTAGGCTTTTTGCAGTCCGAGGCAAAGTGTCCAGCTTCACCACAATTATAGCATTTGAACTTCATTTTGAAATCCAATGGAGATTGGTAACTGGTATTCTTGCCTTTACCTTGGTAGCCTGACGAACTACCACCACCCTTAGCAGCCCGATAGAAAGATGAAGAATTTCTTTGTGGTCGGTTGCTCTTTCTAAATCTCATGTTGCTGAACTTCCTTGCCATGTATGCCACGACACTATCGTCCATGTTGTCCAGCTCTTCTTGGGTGTAGTAGTCATCATCACTGTTTGATGTGCACTCGTCATCATTATCAACTTGATGTGGTGCAAGTGATGATTTAGGCTTTGCTGCAATCATTGCCTTCTTAGACTCTTCCTCATCAGCAACTAATCCTGATGCACTTTCTTTTCCCTTTGAATCATTGTCCCATGCTTGATCTTGAAGTGTTTCCAGCTCATAGGTCTTTAATATTCCATAATATTCTTCCAGAGAAGTTGTATGCAAATCTCTGGTTTCTCTTATTGCGTAGACCCTATGTTCAATGCTTTTTGGCTGGTTCCTCAGATATCTCGTATTAGTCTCAACCATGGGGAGAGTTACACCTCTCAGATTCAAATCCAATACCAACTGACTGAATCGTAGGTAGACATCTGTTATGCCTTCTCCTTTCCTTATTCTAAAGGTGTCATACTCCATCTTGAGTATGAGTGTCTTGTTGCTTCTGACCTCTGCAGATCCTCCCATGACAACTTCTATCTTGTCCCAAATCTTCTTCGCTGTAGTCAGACCTTTGACTATGTTGAACATTTCATGATCAAGAGATTCCATCAAGGTTTGTCGAATGGCAGTATCACAAGCTATTTGTTCCTTGTCAGCATCCGAAAACTCCGAGGCCTTTTTAGGCTCCGACCGAGGTTCTATAACCACCCCTCCTTCCGTATGTGCAGGAATAACCACCATTGGAACAAATTTACCCTTGTCAAGGACTTCCAGATATTCAGGGTTAACAGTCTCTAAATATAGTCTCATTCTGAAAACCCATTCTTCATAGTGATCTCGGTTGAACATTGGGATCTTGAATGCATTTTTAGGAGCCATCTCAATTCTGGTCACTAAAAGTTTCTAAGTACCCAAGACTAGGCTATGTAGAATATTTATGTAGAACTTTTGCCTAAGTCGAAATTTCTCTAAGTAGAAATTTTGCTCAAGTCGAAATTCACCAAGTAGAAATTGTCCAAGTCGAAATTCTATGTAGAAAATCTCAATTAGAAATTCTATGTAGAACTTTTATCCTTAGAATAATTTTTCTGCAGGTTACTTTAATATTGAATAAACAATATTATCTCTTTAACACCTTTTGACTTTGAATGCTTTACTCACCTAACCCACCTAACCCACGTGCTAGGTAATGAATATGTTTTGTTTCACTTTCGGCCGTGAATAATGCAAATCACAAAGTTCAAAAACACCTTTTTATTCTTTTACTATTTTTCTGTTTGAAAAGGAGATCAAAAAGTTGTTGGGTTGTCTTCTTTGATAAGAACAGATGATGAACACTCAAGAACACCAAATATGAAAGTACCCAGATTAATTCACAAAAATTAATTAAAATACATCCAAGCTAAATAATCACACCTGGAGTATTTAAATAATTTTTCAGATGAGTTTTCAATACAAACGATTTAAAGCACACTTTTCAAGAAAATGAAAAGTAGATCTAGAAAATGAAAGCTCACGATTCTTCTACCAAACACAAGGATCTATGTTTTGTATGTTAAACATATAGCTCTGATACCAATTGTTAGGTCCAAATGTGTTGTAGAGGGGGGGTGAATACAACTTTTCGAATATGAGAAGCAATAAATACGATGCAATAAATGAACACACAGATTCAAGGAATATATGTCTTATATATAACTTGAAATGGTTGCTACAACATTCATTACAAAGTATAACAGAAGTTCAGAGAGAAGTGAATGATACTAAGCTCTGTGAATGCACTCTCTCTTTTTCTCTTGTGTTTTTCTCAAGAATTGCTCACTAACTAAAAACATTACACAAGTACTTCTATTTATACTACATGTAATCTATGTCCTGCAGACTTCAAAGACTAAGATATACGTGGCCCAATGATGTCCACATAAATCTTGCCTTAACTTGAAAGCTTGGAAATCTGCCAATCAGAAGATGCCATGTGTCATGTTGAAGCTGCACTCTAAGTAGAACTTCTACTTGAGAATTTCTACTTAGCCATCTCGAATTTCTAAGTAGAACTTCTACTTAGAAACTTCTACTTGTTCATCTAGAATATTTAGTACTTAGAAAATATTCTGGTCTTCAACTTGAAACTTCAATGCACATCTTGAACTTGTGATATCTTCATGTCTTCTTTGTTCTTCACTAAGCTCTTGAATATGGATCTTTATTACTGACATAAACTTGCTATCAATGTCCTGACACTTGATGCAACGGTCTGGTTCATAAGTGACTAGTCTTGATAGGGTTTTTGCTTCTTGAATAAATTACCATACCCAATTAGTATTGTGGCTTTCCAATAATTGCTTTCCTTCTTGTTCACTTGAAATCAATTGGTCTTATTGATACTGATAGTTATGATCTTGATTCTTGGTTTTTCAAATCACCGAGGCATGAACAACTTTGACTTGAACTTCTCTCAATGATTTCTTCTTGGCTTGATCATAGTTAACATGTTGAATTGTATCAATTACCTTGTCTTCATTTAGTGTTGATTTCTTGTGACTTCTTGTTCTTGATTGTCTTCTGGTTAAGTATCTTTTCCTTTAGTTTGAGTTACATTAGTTATAGTGTTACAAGTTTACACACTCTGCCTTTCATATAGATTTTAAATATTTAATGGTATTCAATTTAGATTTTAAATAAAAGAAAAAACCCAAAATATCACAAATTAGGATTGAGTGTCCAAATAATTAAGGCTGGGAAAAATTCGAAAAATCCGATATCCGTCCGAAATATCTGTGTTCGTATCCAGATAAAAGCGAATATTATCCGTATCCGGAGTCAATCGGATATTATCCGTATCTGAATCCGAGAATTTAGGATGCGGATATGGATATAGGCGCATCCGTATCCGAAATAAATTATATATAATATAAATTTTAATATATTTTTAATATATAATATATATTTTAATATATAATTACAAAACATAAGCATGCTTATCATTCTATCAAGATAATATAATAATATAGTTATCATTAATTATTAAGAATACAAGTATAAGCATGTTCATACCAAGTTATGATTAATTATTAAGCATTGTAACAAAACAATCAGGTAACCTAAGTGGTTTGAGTGTGACATTAAAATCTGACAGTATTCAATTAAGATTTAAAACGATCCTTCCAAATTTCATGTTATTCAAAAAGTAGTAGATTTTTTTGGATTCTAAGAATTGAGAGATTTTGATGATTTCGTAATATTTTGTATATATTTTGAAAGATTTTTGAAAGATTCTACTAAAATCAACGAGATTCTACGTAAATTCTATGAGATTTTACATCAAATCTGACAAATTCCGTGTAAAATTAAAATCAATAACAAATTTTAAAATCCAACTATTATTATCAATTTTTTAAAATCTTTCAAAATCGGAATCGAATACTCCCCTACTCCAAATGCACCATTTGGAAAAAGTTCGATCCTACCGGCAAGTTTTTGACCCTATTAATGATTCAACAAAATCTGGCGTAATTAAAATCCAAATTAGCTAAATTTTACGAAACTCGAATAAACACCAAGTGCTTAGATACTTGTCCGGTTTCTTTCAAAATCCTGATGAATGCCCTATACAAAAAACACGGAAAGAACTTCATAATCTTGATCATCCTTCTGTTTTTTAGCCAGAATCTTGATTGATAACTCCAAGACCCGATCTAGTGCCTCCTCCGCCTTTCCCACGCCCGGTAAGAGGTGAAGCTGGTGGTTGGGCGTCTACAAAACAACACCGGGGGGGGGGGTTTGAGCCCCGCGGCGCCTCCGGCGTGAGAATAAGTGATGGCTTTGGAGAGTAAAAGATAAGGACTAGAGTATCTAATTATGGAGGGTGTGTGTATATGAGTGTGTGTAAAAGAGAATGTAATCCCCACACCTTCTTCTCCTTGTCTATTTATAGGCCAAGGATTAGGGTTTAGGGGTTGGTACCTGCAATCATGAGCGTCGGATCCTAGGTAGGTGGGACACTTGTCCTTCGCTGATAATTCCCACCTGTCCAGGTGATATCTGTGGTGGCGTGTGTCCTGGGCGTGTTAGCACGTGGTCTGATGGGGACATGATTGTGCCAATACTAGGATTCCCTTATCTGTCGCTATCATGTAGGACCCTAGTCATGACTCGTGTCTCCCGTGCTCTTACACTCCTGGGTGCTGGGTTGCCATTTAAGTTAGCTTGGGCCCAATCCGGATTATATGTGGGCCGGTCTCATGGTACCTTGGGCCGAGTCCAGTTGGGATTGGTTATGGCCTATCATTTGCCCCCCACTCCCTTATGCGGATTTTCCGTATGGGGGAGTGAGAGTTTAGGAGTAGTAGTGAAAATGGTTTCTTAGTTTATCCTTTGTGAAGAGAAAATTTTTGGTTGAATGTTGCCTCCTAATCCGAATTGTTTCCATGTGGAGACAATTCGGATTGAAGTAGTTTGTAGAAAAATTTTTTGGTTGAATGTTGCCTCCTAATCCGAATTGTTTCCATGTGGAGACAATTCGAATTGAAGTAGTTTGTAGAAAAATTTTTTGGTTGAATGTTGCCTCCTAATTCGAATTGTTTCTAAGTGGAGACAATTCGGATTGAAGTAGTTTGTAGAAAATTTTTTTGGTTGAATGTTGCCTCCTAATCCGAATTGTTTCTAAGTGGAGACAATTCGGATTGAAGTAGTTTGTAGAAAAAAATTTTTGGTTGGATGTTGCCTCCTAATCCGAATTGTTTCCAAGTGGAGACAATTCGGATTAAAGTAGTTTGTAGAGAAATGCAGTTCGGATTGGAGTGTACTGCAGAAATTCAAGCGAATTTGGGTGTTTTCCCTCTACCCATTTCAAAATAACATCACTCCATTTTTCCTAAAAAGACGTGCGATAACTGTGTGTCATTAAGGCAGTTGTCTTTTCACCTTTTTAATTATTTCCCAGCCCATAAAAACATGCCGCGTGGCCCACTGAGCCGTTTCCTTTCAGAAGTTATATATAACTTCTTTTAAGTTTCAATTGTACTTCCATTTTTCGTTTTCTAGAGAGCCAAAAGGCGAAGACCCCTTTCTCCTCTTTTATCAGATTTTGTGCTATCTTCACCGGAATCCTTTACTCCTGGGCATCAGATTCTGCTCTCTTTGGTCTCCGCGTGGCCCTCTTGGGAAAGATTTTATCTGTAAGTTTCTTCCCTTTCTTCCTTTGTCTTTGTTGCTTTCCTTTCTTTTGCATGCATCTGTGACCCCCCCTTTTTCTCTTGTGGCTATTCGTCTCCTTGATTTTGTGTTCTTCATGTAATCCTCGGTTTTTTATTATTGGGTGTGGGTTTATAGTTTCCTTTGTTTGATTTTTCGATTTTGCTTGCCCATCTTTTCAGAATTGAGATTTTTTGGGTGCCTGTTGAATCTGGGTTAAAGGGTTTTTTACTTGTTACTTTTTGAGTTCTTGGTTTTCGTACCTGTACGTGGGTGTGTATGTATGTGTTTAGATCTTGGTAGGATGTTTTTGTCCTTTGTACCATGTTTTTAGGTTTCATGTATATGCTTAGTCCGGACTAGGTGCTCTATCTGAAACGGGATGGTTCACCCGATCCGGACTAAACATCTAATGTGTTTAGGGCTATAGAGGGAATCACGCTAACCCGGACTAGATTGACTTGTTAGAGTAAATCCTTGCCCGGATTAGGTGTAATAAGATATTGTAGAATGAAAATGTGCAGATAAATGTGGAATAGGGTTAAAGGAAAAAGACTTAACTTTGGTAATTTCCTCAGGTTTTATGGTTCGTTTCAAAACCCGGGCAAGGAAATCGAAGCCTCCTTCCGATATTTTGGTTATTAGCTATGATAGTAGCACCGGTAGCACTAGTTCCGTAAATCAACCCTCTCCACTATTAGATTGAGAGTGGTGTTTAATGGCCAGGAAGAAGAAGAGTGGCAAGCAGGTATTGTCCCAGCTCTGCATTAAGGATCGGGGTCCCGGGCAGGCCTGTATGACTCCCGATGGATTCTGGGTAGACAGTAAGTATTTCTTTGTTCGGAAATACGAGGTCGAAGAGGCTCTCTTTTACAAAGACCTTAGCTTCCAATATAAACATAAGCAAACGTGTGGGGTGCCCGGTCCCTATGACAAGGCCCTTTTGGATGCAACCTTTTCTGGGACTGTGGTGAGTGAGGCCCCCTATCCCCTATCTCTGATCTACGATGCATACTCTAAGTCCGATATGGACGATGCGATCCGGTACGTGTTCCACCTTGGGCCCAAAATTGAATGGAGGTGGCCCCGGCATGGTGAGAGAATTTACCACAGACCGGGAGATGGGTATGTAGGAGTCTGGCTAGAGCATCTCCGATCTGGTTGGAATCCGGAGTGTCACATCTTCATCAAACACCTCTGTAAGTATGAATATGAGATACCACTGATGCAATTAACCCCCAACGCCGTGAAATGGATATCTTGGTTCCTGGCCGCCTGTAATCAGAGTGGCTTTTTTCCTAGCTTCAAGTTGTTCCACAATATCTTCACCCTTATCCATTCGAGTAAAAATCCCTTCTATGAGTTCAGGTTCCGGGGTGATGAGTGTGGCTATTCGTCCGGGTCCGCTAAACCGGTCATCCACCAATCTTCTCTGAAGGGTTGGAACCGGGAATGGATCTATATAAAGGGGGTAGATCTCGAGTTTATGCCCCTCTTTGTTGAGCGTGTGGAAAATATTCCCGTGAAAGAGATGTTTGAATTCGAGGGAGCTGCCTTCGATAAAATGCACAGGTTCTGTGAGAGTGTCGGGTATCAAATGACCCGGGATACTTTCATGGATCACGAAAAAATGTACCGACTTGGATGTAAGCTGTTCCCCTTCCTTGCTTCGCACTATTTCTATTTTTGTGTATTGACTCTGTTCTCATTTGCTTCTTTCAGGTTTGCCTTTCTACGACCCAAGGCTAATCGAGAGAATGTCTAAGAGCGACGCTACAAAAGCTCTTGCCTCCAAGCTGAAAAAGATAACTGGAATTCATCAAACCAAGGTCCCTAACAACCGGGTTCCCACTGACTCTGAAACCGGTACTGGGGGTGGTTCCAATGTCCCGAAGGAAGTGGGTGGCAAGTCCCTGGTTCAGGGTACAGTTGGTGGTTAGTCTCCACACGAGCAAACCCAAATTCATTCACCTCCTGCCAAAAGACCAAGGTTATTCCAAGCAGATGATAACTTTGAACCTGGATCACTTCAAGGTGTGAATGTTGGGGCTGTCCCCTCTGTAGGCACGGATGCCACCCCGCCAGGGGTGGCTGGGACTAGCAAGAAGAAGGGTTTCCGAGTTGGGAACTTCAGTATAAGGGAGATAGCTGAGATGGCTGGTTCCATTGCTGAAGAAAAAGACTGGAAAGCCATGGAGCGGCTTTCAAAGACCGAGATTATCAAGAGGAACTTTGTTACTTGGGCTCAGGTAACTTATTTTTCTCCTTGGACTACTTCTATTCTCTGATGTAAACTTTTATTGATCTTTGATATGTTATACAGTCCGGGATTATGATTGCCGGCGCTGCGGCTAATGCCCATATTGAGGAGGAGAAGATCCAGGAGTTGGCCGAACAATTGGACGCTGTGAAAAGGGAGAGCACCGAAAAGGACTAAAAAATTGGTGATCTAGAGAGGTCTTTGGCTGAGAACTCCGGGAAAGATTTGAGGATCAGCGAGTTGGAGAAAAAGGTTTCTGAGTTGGAGGATGGGATAAAGTCTGCTACAGACCGGGTTGGCACTGCTGAGCTTGAATCCGGGGAGTTGAGGAAGCGGGTAACCGAGTTGGAGGCCGAACTGAGTGCTCGCAAGCCGGCGGAGGAGATTATCACTGAGTACAAGAATTCTGAAAATTATGTTGATGCTGTTGCTGAGTCTTTTGCGGAGAAATTGTACCGGTGCTGGCTTGTTGCAGAAAGACTAATAAAAACTGATCCCGAGTCTTCTTGGGACAAGTTTACCGATCTTTACGTCTCCGCCGAAGAAGCTTATGATCGGGACGGTTCAGAACCGGAACCTTATATTGGCCCTAATCCGATCATTCCTGCCATCCCTCCAACAGATCCAACCCTCGCAACTCCTCCTCCTGCCATCGAGAACCCGGATGGTCGTACTGCTTAAACTTTTAATCATTTGAACTCCTGCTTTGTAATCTGACCATTTGCTATTCTGAATTTATGTGTTGTAATTCTGGATTTCGCGCCTTATGTGCGTTCTGAACTTGTGAATGTTCCTTTCTAATTATTCCTGTTTTTATTCGCATATATCCAGTTGTGTATGTGTGTTGGCCCCCAATCCAGATTTATTCTTAGAAGAATATGATCCGGGTTTTGGTATGAGGTCAAAGCCTAAAAGACTTTGTTGTTGTAGTTGCCCCCAGTCCGGATTATTCTGGCAAACAATGATCCGGACTAGAGTGGCTGTCATTAGCTAAGTCCAAAGATTGAAACTTTGGGTTACTTAGAAAACTTTGTAATATGTTGTTCACAGTCTGGATTGCTGCCAAGGGATTGAATTCGGACTGTGGTGAGGATTTTAAATACTTCCCTCAAGTTCAAGGCCGAAACCCTTGAGTTACTTAGAGAAGTTTGCAGGCGGTTTTCCCCCAGTCCGGATTTCTTCCAATGGATTGGATTCGGACTGTGATGAAAAATTTTAAATACTTCCCTCAAGTTCAAGGCCGAAACCCTTGAGTTACTTAGAGAAGTTTGAATGCGGTTTTCCCCCAGTCCGGATTTCTTCCAATGGATTGGATTCGGACTGTGGTGAAAAATTTATACTTTCCTTACCTGATTCTTGACAGGATTTATTGTGGTGCTTCGTTACTTGTATTTTCAATAGTCAAACGTTTTGATTCTCACGTTATCAACTGATATTAACTCCATTTCGATTTCCAAGTATGACACAGAATTTGAATCGCTTGGGCTCTTCTCATTCCCCTCTCCATAAATACTGCCCCCTGTATATATTTTCTTCATATAATATTTTCCTCAGAAGCATTTGAAGTTCTCCTTTCTTCTTCCTTTCTTTATCATGGATCCCAAAAACTTGGTTGATGACTACGAGAACAACAAGGTTATCGTGGATGGTATGGTCTTCGACGGACCAACCACCATGGCGGAAATTGGCGTAGTGCTGAAAAGGATCGAGGAGGCGCTCGCTCTTCGTAAGATGGTCGCTGATGAGACCAAGGGGAAGCCTGGCAAGGATGGGAAAATCCTTATTATAATAATAATAAGGGGAATCCTGGTCCAGCCTCTAGAGGGACGGCCGTTTAGTTATAATAATGTTGTACCCCCTCACCTTATTATGAATAAAAATGGCTTGGAATACAGCCATAAATATTTTATTATGATTCCGTTGTCGTAGTCTTTGCTGTGTGCTTGTGTCGTTTCTCTTTTCTCTTGCTTGAATTTTGAGTGTTTTTCTTTGAACATTGTAGCTGTTCTTATACCATTTGCTTCTAACCCGGAAAATTATCTGTCTAGAACAGTTTTTGGCTAAGTCCAAAATTCTCAGACTTTTGGTTACTTAGAATATTTGTTGTTTTACCCCCAGTCCGGACTCTTTTCGTAGAAAGTGATCCGGACTAGCGTGGTGGTTTTTAGCTAAGTCCAAAGTTTGAAAACTTTGGGTTACTTAGAATTTTTTTTATCATATTTGCCCCCAGTCCAGATTCCTTTCGTAGAAAATGATCTGGACTAGAGTGGTGGTTTTTAGCTAAGTCCAAAGTTTGAAGACTTTGGGTTACTTAGAGAATTTTGTCGCATTTGCCCCCAGTCCGGACTCTTTTCGTAGAAAGTGATCCGGACTAGAGTGGTGGTTTTTAGCTAAGTCCAAAGTTTGAAAACTTTGGGTTACTTAGAATTTTTTTTATCATATTTGCCCCCAGTCCGGATTCCTTTCGTAGAAAATGATCTGGACTAGAGTGGTGGTTTTTAGCTAAGTCCAAAGTTTGAAAACTTTGGGTTACTTAGAATTTTTTTTATCATATTTGCCCCCAGTCCGGATTCCTTTCGTAGAAAATGATCCGGACTAGAGTGGTGGTTTTTAGCTAAGTCCAAAGTTTGAAAACTTTGGGTTACTTAGAAATTTTTTTATCATATTTGCCCCCAGTCCGGATTACTTTCGCAGAAAATAATCCGGACTAGAGTGGTGGTTTTTAGCTAAGTCCAAAGTTTGAAAACTTTGGGTTACTTAGAATTTTTTTTATCATATTTGCCCCTAGTACGGATTCCTTTCGTAGAAAATGATCCGGACTAGAGTGGTGGTTTTTAGCTAAGTCCAAAGTTTGAAAACTTTGGGTTACTTAGAAATTTTTTTATCGTATTTGCCCCCAGTCCAGATTCTTTTCGTAGAAAGTGTTCCGGACTAGAGTGATCGCTGCATATTGCTCTTGTCCAAGTTCCGACTTTGCCTATGGTTCCCGGCCGGGGACTTGTTTGTGTTTGTGATATACTAATTTAACAATAGTAGATGAAAATTGTGAGACTAGGCCCGATTTCATTAGTCCCGATATTCAAATTACAAAAAACTTATTCTCGCTTCATTACAGAGACTAATCTATCTGTTGAAGACTTTTTGGGATCAGAAGCAGCTCCTTGATTGGTTCTTCGGGCCTAGGCCTTTTGTTTAATGATAGAACTTCTGGAGTCGGATGCCATGCAAGGTGTTAGGAGCCTCCGAATCATCCATGTTGCTGAGCTTATAGGTTTCGGGACGAAGAATTTCCTTGACCCTATAGGGTCCTTCCCATTTAGGCATTAGCTTTCCGGTGTTTGTCGGCTCGGAAGCTTCGGTGTCTCGAAGGACTAGGTCTCCAACTTGAAAGTTTTTGACCCTAGCCTTCTTTCCAAAATATTCTTTTGTCTTCTCTTTGTACTTTTCCATTCTTGCCAAAGCTTCATCCCGAACTTCGTCCACCAAATCCAGGTTGATTCGAAGCCCTTCTTCATTTGCAATTTCTTCGAAGTTAATGACCCTGTGAGAAGGTGATCCCACTGAAACGGGTAGCATTGCTTCAGTCCCATAAGTTAGTTTGAAAGGTGTCTCTCCCGTACTTGTTCGCGGGCTAGTCCGGTAAGACCATAGCACGTTTGGTAGCTCTTCGGGCCATTTGTTTTTGCTTTCCTGAAGCCTCTTTTCTATTCCCCTTAGTAGGATTCGGTTTGTTACCTCTACCTGCCCATTACCCTGGGGGTATGCCACCGAGGATTTCCTGTGTTTGATGCCCCTCTCCTTCAAGTAATTTTCAAAGTCTGAACCAACGAATTGAGGTCCATTATCCGAGACTAACACTTGGGGAACCCCAAATCTCATCAGTATGTTATCCATGAATCGGATACAATCTTGCTGATTTATGGTTCTCATAGCTTTGGCTTCTGCCCACTTTGTCATATAATCAATTGCCACCAATAAGTATCTCAAATCCCCTTTAGCCCGGGGAAAAGGACCCATGATGTCAATTCCCCAAACTACAAATGGTATAGGAGAGAGGACCGAAGAGGGTAGAACCGGACTCTGCCTTTGCACATTGCTGAATATCTGACAATTCTTGCATTTTCTGACGAACTCCCCCGCATCATTGTGAATCGTTGGCCAATAATAACCCTACCTTATTATCTTGTAAGCTAAAGCCTTTGCAGATAGGTGATCCCCGCAAATCCCTTCATGAACTTCTTGCAAACAGTATTCCGCCTCGGCAGGTCCCACACATTTCAAGATCGGACTAGAGAATGTTCTACGATAAAGTTGTCCTTCCTCAACAAAGAATTTGGCGGCCTTGGTCTTGAGTCTCTGGGCTTTGTTCTTATCTTCCGGCAACTCTCCTTTTTCCAGTTATAAAATTATAGGAGTCATCCAGTTGGGCTGATTATCTATCTCCATTAACTCACCATTTTCAATGGTAGGCTTCTCTATTTCTTCAAAGTAGACCGAGCCGTCCAGTTCGGCATCGTTCCGGACTAGCTTGGACAATGAATCGGCTTCCGCATTTTCTTCTCTATTAATCTGCATCATTTCAAATTTTGGGATTGTAGTTAGGTAACTTTTTACCAAAGATTGGTATTGAGCTAGCCTTGGATCCTTTGGAATGTATTCTCCTTTCGTTTGCTTGACTACAATTTGAGAATCACTGTAAACATTCAGGTTCTGGACTTTCAAGGATATGGCCAATCGGAGTCCGGCCAAAAGCGCCTCATATTCTGCTTGGTTGTTGGTAGCCAAAAACTTGAAAGTTATGGCTTGCTGTATCTGGAAACCGTGGGGACTTTTTAGAACTAAGCCCGCTCCGGATCTTTCGCTTATTGCAGATCCATCAACATATAAAGACCAAACTTCCGGATCAGATTCACCTTCTATCCCCATATCTACGACCATAGGATCGGATCGGGATTCGGGAAAAGAGCATTCCACGACGAAATCGGCCAACACCTGAGCCTTTATTGCTGTTCGGGGTATAAATGTGAGTTTGAACTGGCTGAGCTCCACAGCCCAATTAACGAGTCTACCAGATACATCTGGCTTGTGAATTATTCTTCTCAAGGGCTGGTCAGTTATAACTTTAATCTCTCTCCCTTGAAAATAATGCCTTAGCTTCCTGGAGGCAGTTACCAGGGCAAAAGCAAATTTTTCCAAGTTGGGATATCTGGTTTCTGCATCTTTTAGCACCTGACTGACATAGTAGACCGGTTTTTGCTGGCCATCATACTCCCGGATCAGGGCTGCCCCACAGCCGACGGACTTGCGGCCAGGTACAGGGACAACGCTTCCCCGGGCTCAGCTTTTGATAGGATTGGTGGGGATGACAGGAATTCCTTTATAGAGTCGAAAGACCTATGGTGTAAGAACCCTAATTTTTGTAATATTTTCTTTTATATAATGTCACGTGACATTGTCAATTTGGAACCTTTCTAGTCATCCCTGTTGTGTAATGGAATTGATTGTCTGAGAAATTATGCTGTTACATTCACCATGTAAGATAAAGGGAAGGTTGTTAAAGGCAAGAGTCTTATTGTTAGTAAGATTTATAAAACTTGGGACTTGAGAGTCATTGGAGTATTAAAAGATTTATTAGGAATTATGACGAGGAGTTATGGATATTCGAGGAATTTACACAATTAAGTACTTAAGAAATTACAAGGGGAATCTCTACGCGACAAAATATTATTACGAGAAATTAATTAAGATGCGATACGAATTAAAGATTAAGTGACAAGCATTGGTGGAAGAATAATGATACAAGGAGTAGTATTGCATGCAAGTCCCATGCAACTAAGTAGTTAGGAAAGCAACTAGTAATACCAAGTGGACAAGAGGAATAGTAACTAGTTGGCATTCCTTTTTCCAAGGAGACAAGAGGGTATGGTGGCCTATACCCTAGGCTTGCAACATGTGATGCATATACTTATATATAATATATATCACCCAACCCCTTTTCACTTTATCCAACTAACACAAAAATCAAAACAAAGAAACTCTTCCCCCCCTTGCTTCTTTGCTCTCGGCCAACAAGAAAAAAGGAGGAAGAAGAAATTCTTTCTTCCACTTCTCCTCATTCTTAATTCAAGGCAAAATTCCTAGGCACTCTACATCATATAAGGAAGGTATACTAAGAATTCCAACCCTTTTCATACATTAATTTTCAAGATATAAATTGTTAAAGTTTTGATGAATAGTAACAAGGTTGAGTTTTCTTTTAGATCTTGGATTATAAGGATTGTAGGAGCTCATCCAAGGTGTTCTTGAGAATTGTAAGGCATACCCAAGGCTCCTAGATACTCAAGAAGGTATAAAAACCCTAACCCCTCTTGGCCACGTAGTATTTGTGATGTTTTATGTTAGATCCATGATTGTTTGTATGAATCTTGGACATATAAGTGGTGGATGATGTAGATCTTGTGTTTAAGTGTTGTGGTTGTGATTTTGAGCTTGTGGTTAGTATATGTAACTCCATGTATGTTATAAAGTATGATCTTGGTGATTTAGATGTTGGTTGTGATGTGGATGTAAGATTCTTGGTTGGTTTAGTGTTATAGGCATGCTGAGATTTTTCCAGGAACTTGAACTGTCTTGTAAGAGGGTTTTGAACCCCCAAATCTTGTCCCCTGAGGTCCTAATATATATTGTTGGAAAGGTATTTGAATGTAGTTTCTAGAAATATAAGGTTCATGACTAGGTGATGTATAGATTTTGAGTTATGGCCTGAGAAGTGAAATGTGTTTCTGGATTCCGGACTGCACTAAATGGTCCCCTTGTGAACCTTGTTTAAACCCTTAAAAATTTATGTAGGATCATGGAAATATTAGTGAAGCTAGTAAATGCAGTGGTGAAGGCTACCCAAAAAGAATTAGATTAAAATATGTATTTTTCAATTTTATAAAAATGGTAGAGTAAAATTCGCGCAAGGGAAAAATTCGTTAAGGGAGTGTTATTTAAGGGGTAATGGATATGATTCGGTTATGGTGACCAAATTAAGTCGAATAAGTGACGAACGTAATCGAGTGGTGACATGAACCTATAGTGGGGCTAGAGTGTCATAAGACGAAGTCATTAAGTTAATTTTGTACCCCCTTAAACCCCGCAATTAAAGAGATATTGTAAAGGTACTAACGACCGGCTATTGATTATGTATAGATCGTTCCACTTCGCAAGCTCGACCACCCCAACCTCACCAAGGCAAGTTTACTTTTCAAAACTTACATATACAAGGACTTTCACTGTGGTGTTTGTAGTTTTCAATCATATCAAATGATTATGTTTATCGAAGTATCGATGAAATTGAGATTTATAAGTACATATATGTTTGCACCCCTTGAACTTAGAATGAAATGTTTTCTTCGGACAACGACTCTAGCAATAGAGGTCATAGCGGTCCGCATATACTATTGACCGGGGAGCGGTATATTATTATATCGTAATTAAATTGCGAAAACCCGAAGGGTCATTCGGGGAGTATCGTATACTCAAGTAATTATTTTTATATCTTCGTAAATACTCAAAATACCTATCTTGGATTAAAAGCTTATTTAATTAAATAATTATTTTATTAATTATTAATATTAAATCTTAAAATATCATTTATTAATTATTGTTCATTATTTTAAAGACAAAGCTAATCCACGATACCTTTAGCACTTTCAAACTCGAACTCTTTCGAACTCAAAACATTTTCGAAAACCCCCGGTCAGGTTTGCTTCTTGTATGATTTCAAGAATCATCGGTCCACTGATGTCAGACCTCAATTACTCAGTTTTCAATCAAAATCAAGTTTTAAAAGAAAAAGAAAAAGGGACTCTGGCAGGTGTGGGAACCGTTGACGAACGATTCCCGGGATGTGTAAGCGGCCATGAGCCAGGTGGTCCTTCAATTATTATTCCGGCCCAGGTGTTGCCGAAGGATGATTACGGATGTAGTTTTCATCGAGGGTGATTACGGATGTAGTTTTCACCCGGGGATAGTTACGGATGTAGTTTCTATCCATCTACCGGTAGAGAAGACCCGCGGATTATTGGACTTGGATGTGGCGACTGATCATCGTCAATCCTTGTCAGGTTTTTATGTTTTCTTTCAGTCCCATCCTCCACTTTGGAAAAGTACTCAAACACTGCTTCTTGGGCCTAAAAGTTGCCGATAGTGTGGTTTTGATAAGAAAAATATTGACATCGTGCAGTATCTAGAACTGCAAGATTTTCTATAAAGATTAGCACATGTTAGTGCACTCTTGCAATTGTTTCAAAGAATGAAATGTTTTTTTATGAGAAACCTTCTAAGCTAATGGAAGGAAAGAGGTTTGCAATGATGTATTCCCTGTACAGTATGTTAATCGTAGAGTGTTTTGCCGAAAATGATATACTCATATGTATATATTTGCAAACTCGAGATATATTGAAATGGGAACCTTATAAAGGGTTCATATGTTATTCTTAAAGCTCCTTAGTGAGTATAGATGTTTGAATAAACTCGGACATATACATTGTCCAATTATGTTTTGAAATCTGGGATATATACCCATATAGTTGGGAATGTTTTCGAAATAAACCACATTATTATTTTACAAAATGGTGAACTTGCTCAGCATTATGTAGCTCATTCTTGCTTTATAAAAACTTTTCAGAAAGAGAAGAATTTGGCCGATTAACTCCGCACCAGCAGAAGAGGAGTAGAAGAATTACCCCGGAGATGATTTAGTTCCTGATAAATACTACAAAGTAAGTCTGATAGGTTTTCAACTGTAATAGTAAGACTTTTCTTCAAGTATAGTTGTATAAGTAGAAGTGCGTAAGACTCTGGATTGTACAGATGAATTGTAATATTTAAGTGTCACTTTTGATTATCGTTTCTGAGGCTCTAACTTGTTTGTGCGTAAGATTGAGGTCTGGACGTATATATTGTTGAGTTGTAAAGTTAATACAGGTATGATATGGTTGGATGATGATGTGACGACCTGAATCTTTGACCTCAGATTTGGGGGCGTCACAGAAATGGTATCAGAGCGATAAGTTACAGTACTCAGAAACGAGAGTGTTGAGAGTTAAGTCTAAGTAGGAGAATGACATACGAGATCATAGTAAACTTATTATTGGACTTCCGGAAGAGGTACCGGTGAGTAGAATGGGCTGGAGTGTTACTGGAGGTATTATACTAGGGTCGATAGAATCCTTAGAGACCTTCAGAATGATGAATAGAGGTTTGAGAGTCGTACATGACCTATCATAGGTAATGATATAGGAAGCAGAGCGAAATCTCGAGAGCAGCTGAGGTAGAGGCGATATTGCCAATATGATCGGATGACTAGGCTGGCATAAATTTTGTTGACTTCCCTACATAATTAAGGGTACTTAGTACTTGGATTAATGAAAGTCTTTTACTTTGGCTATAAGATCCGATTTTCGATAAGTAACGGGTTTACCTGAAGGTTGGTCACTATGTCGTTGTGGATTCCATTACCCTTGATGGCAAATTTTACATGTGTTATACGGGAATGTTATCATAAGACGAGCGTGCTAGATAATTCCACGTATGATTCGAACGCTAGAACATGGTAGTTCAACTTAGAGAACAAACAAGTAGGATTAACAAAGGGACTCAAGAGAAGTTGAATATGGTTGCAACGAGCGATACAGTGATCTCAGAGTCTACCAAAAGAAAAGACCAGCGGGTCTAGAGTGGGATCCTTTGATAGAGATGTTATCAGGGACTACGTATATATGTATTGTAGACCTCAATATTTTTGGTATATGTTCACATACACACACCCGCCACTGAACCTATGGACTGCACTGAGATCCCTGAGAGATCTCTTTGATCTGTTCCCAAGGGAACTGGCCACTTGTGATTCATGTCGGAAGGCATGAAGTAGAACCCTATGGACTTAGCAGGTGTCCCCGGAATGATGTGAAGCTTGGTCTTCAAGATAAAGCACGGAAATGATAGATATATTTGTGAAACCCTAACTCGATAAATGACTTTAAGATGATGATTGAGAGACGCACTAGTTGGTGTCTTGTATTACGAAGACGAAGAGATGGAGTTACCCTCATAGTGGTGATAATGAGATGCATGAATGATTATTAACTTATTTTGGTAACTACCGGCTGGTGCACTACTTCATTTTAAACTGTTCACTAACCATGTTACCTCGATTAGTTTATATCAGATAACCCTCCTAGCTTTCTACTTCAAACTTGTGGAATAACAACCAGTGATATACTTTCTCGAAACCTGGACTCATCCAAAGTATCTTAATTGATCCTCGAGCATTCTATTTGAAGTTTATAATTATTTCTGCTCAGGACTATTTACACTTTCTTTCAATTATCCAAGGAATGTTCAACAAATATTTCTTTAATTAATCGACGAATACTACTTAACGAATATCGATATTTGATTGCTTCTTTCATACTTGCACTCTTCAGTTGAGCTCATAAATATTCAACAAATTACTGAGGACATGGATGATCTAATGTCCAGACGTCCCTCATGAATTCTTTTCTTCTATTCAAGATGAGATTGTACATCGTACATTGAAATCATAGTAAGGATATCATTTTGATATTGGTATTCCGAAATTAATTCTATTGTCGGATCTGATAAGCATGTGTACGGAGGCACCCTTGGGTGGACCGTCTCACTGATAAGTAATATTTGATGAGAGGTTATCGATTGTTCCGATACCTAGAACATTCTCTTCAGATTTTATAGTTTTCTTTTTCAAACTTAATAACTTCTTATTTTCATTCGTTGTCCGAGAAGCCTAAAGTTTCTTCAGTGGCTACGATGTTGAAATTCCGTTCTATCCATGTGAAACTGGCTAGTCGTTATGTCAATATGAATGACTAGTTGATTGTTCTAACTACTCAAAATTGTAAATGTTGTGAAGAACACCGAGCTAATTGTCCTAGCTGGTGGTGATGTCTCAAACAGGTGGACTAGCAAATTTTGTCTAGCTTGTTGCTAGTGTTTCTTGAAAAGGACTAGTTATTGTTTCACTGGTCCAACTCCCAATTTAATTCATTCTGCAATGCATTTTGCTTGTGGTAAAGTATGATGACGAAAGTTTTGACGAATAACTTGATTGAGACCTAATGAGGTCGCCCACTCAACTCGAATTCTACCCATCTTCGTATCAGACTCTATATCACTTGAATATTTTATTCTTTCATTCACACAATGAGAATTCATTTGAAACCACTGATTACTTGAATGATAAACTACTTCATTCTTTAATTGTCATGGAGTAGAATTGCTTTCTATTGGCTGACCTTCATCAATGCGACTTTAGATTTCCTCTTATTATTCAGGAGGAAAAGTATCCACCCGATGTAAGAATTGTATAAAGACCGTCTTTATGACTTTTGTATCCAACAATCATTGCCCTTGTGCAACATTCTCTATGGTATCATATTACAGAATTATCAGGACGGGAAGGAATAAACCTTGTTGTATTCTTTCTGTCCATCCTTACATCTCCAAAAATCGAGACTCCTAGTATTTGGAACCATCAACATTCTTGGAACATCCAATGTGGAATTCTTATTGAAATTATCTTTTGGACCTTGTTATTTTGAAACCATTCCTTTCAAAGTGATTACTCTAAGGTGAACCGGAGGTACAATTATGAACCGTTACACCAATATGAGATCAAAAACCAAATGTTGTAATTATGCAGCCAGGGCGTTATGCCGAGTAATTATTAAAGTAGAAATAACATGTCGGGGCATACCACAAGACCTTTAATATTAGTGTGGGGAAAGTTATAAGAAATGATGAGGTGTTTGGGAGTACGCTTCTACCAACCGTTGTCAGGATGTTATATTAATGAATTCTGGAGTTACCAAGCCTTTTCCTGATCCAGGAAATGCAAATCGATTGCGATGTAAAACATATCCTTGGAGGAAACTGACATGGAAGTGAGATGGACGAGAAAGGAAGGAATATCGTGGCAAGAATGTGAAGCTTTACTTAGCTTAAAGGGATTGATGCACATAGAGAGACATATAGTTTAACAGGCCCCTAATAGCAAATGGATGCATGGATATATGCCAGTGATCCTTCGAGATTACCACCTAATCAAGTTTATTGGGAATCGCAGCCGCATGCAGGCCTCAGGCTGATTGGCGCCAGTTGTGAAGGAGGACGAGCGTATGACATCTTACATATACCATCGAGAACTGATACCCTTATCGGAAATGGGGGAATTGTTGATTAGTTAAAATGAGTAGTTGTTTTTTTCAAGGATAAGGTTGAAGAGAAGGTTTCACCAACTCAAGATCGACCTCTATACTGTGCCAAAGTTGGCATTTCACACTAATATAAACGTTATAAAATTGTGGTAGTATCGTTTGAATGGACTAATGAGTCAGAAGCCTTTATGGATTAATGAACAAAGTTTTGGGATGAAATGAGATATTAGCAACAACCTCGTTGTTAGCTATACTTGATGATAAAAAGAGGACTTTGAGAGTCACGATGATGCGTCTTTCAAGAGTTTAAGAGGTGTGCTGATGCAGTAGAAAGGGGATGATAGCCTATACTTCTAAACAACATAAAGGTTACGGGATAGGATATACTAACCGTGAGTCTGGGATTAGTCATGATGGCGTCCACGCATAAAACTGAGACGTTAACCTTATGAGAAAAGTGTGAAAATTTCTCCACAAGTGCCATAAGTATATCTTCATATTAGAACTAAACATAAGAAAGAGAAGGTGACGAAAGGGAGCAGGGAGTATAATGGAGAAATTTGTTATTACCTAGGGAAGGCCAGTGTGGTGGCCGATACCTATAGAAGGTATTATTCGAAATTGGAATTCAGTCAGTATTGACCAAGAAAATAGAGTATATACAATAAAGAATAATGTTAGAGGAAAATAAATAAATTATGGGGAAGGACAAAGATGTATAGAGAATTAAGAGAAGTTTTGGCAAACGGATATGAAGAATGGTATTGGAAAACTATTAAGTACAAACGCGACATACCAAAAGCAGAATGATAGAGATCTAGTGGATTAATTCCGCCTGTAGAAAATATTGAACGTGGACAGAATTATAATGAATTTCATAAGTAGGTCGCCAAAGACCGAGCCAAGAGATGGCCCTAGTTGAGTTATAATTGTTGGACCAAGTGATTTACCTACGAGAGACTTTCCATTGAGAAGATTATCGAATATTATACGGAAGAGATGGTGGTGCAATATAAAACTTCTGCAGCGATTACTTCAGATAAAGACTTAAGGTTAAACTTCGAATATTGAAGGTGCTTTCAGGTATATTTAACAAAGAGATTGAGCGTATGTACTAATTTGATCTGTGGTTGACGGACAGGGAAGAAGAATTGTCCAGACGATCGAATTTATATTTAGTGTCGTGCCTTAGGTTTCACGGGGCAGTCGAGAATAAAAACTTATCCATGAAATGAATGTTGTTATCACGATCATCACCATGTGAACGTAAGGACGTCTCCTGTAGAGCGTACTGCGAAAGAAGAAGTTTCGCTTCTCTTGCGTTACGAAGAAGTCAATGAATGAGGGACATAGTAGCTGAACTGGTTTAACTGATAAGTGGATTTTATATCCACTTGGAATATTCCGTATCGGCTTAAATTGGTGTATTTGGCCTCAAGTTTGTCGTAGTTTTTATGTGTTTTATTTACTTGTGCAGGTTTGGAGAAATATCATTTAAGGGTGAATTTTCCGTTGAATTTGGAGTTGATTACGCTAAGGAATGAAGAATGGTGACTTAATATCAACTACCAAGAGTGTTCAAGACATTGGCATGAAGACGGGAAGTGAATGCAAAAGGAAGGGAAGAAAACGGACGAGAAACGAAGAAGAAAAAAACTGCAGAAAAATAGCCTGAACAGCCAAGGCAGCGCAGGCTGCGCTTGGAACTGTGCAGGCTGCGCTTGGTACAGGAGAAGCAGCGCAGGCTGCGCTGGAGCTGCGCAGGCAGCGCTCCTGCGGGAGAAAAATTGCTGAAAATTGTTGTTTTGCTGAAAAATCTCTGTTTTGCCCTTATTCGAATTTTAATTGTATTTTAGGCATCCAAACCTATTTCTAATTGTATTCTAGGTTGTTTTTCTTGTTGGGCAAGATATGTAGGCTTATATAAACACCTCTAAGCCTTGTAATTTGGGGGGATTATTATTGTAAGTTAGTTTTGCAAGAGAGAAAAGGAGAGAAGGATTCAAGCTCGGTGACAAGCACGGATCTAGATCTACTTCATCTTTTGTATACGTTGAATCATCGATTTGTTTTTTCAACTCTTTACGTTATTAATATTATTAATTCTTTCTTTATATCTTGTTTAATATCATGTTTTCATCAAATCCCATGGTGACGAAAAGTTCAATTATGAACTAATCGTTGTCGTGGGATCCTAGTGGATTTATCTACGTAGCTTAGTAGTTTGCATGCCTTAGAGGTTTATGTGTGGTGAATTCTTGATATCCTTGTATGGTTGTGCTTATGGTATTTAGGTGCGTCGCGAACATCTAATATGTTAATCTCCTACTAAACGAGAGTGGATCTTGAGATTTAGAACTTGCCATGCTAGCATAGGATAGGTTGATGTTAAGCATCATGATTTGTGGCATAAATAGAGATATTATGCTACCCTATGTGATCTAAGTGGATAACTTGTGCTTAAACCTTTATGTTTTCAAATTCTATAGAGATATAGGGTCTAAACATAATAGGTGTCTATTCATCTTCTATCTCTTTTGTTGATGTATGTGTAGTTTGGTACTAGTATACTGAGAGGTAACTTTTACTTGATTCGTGTTATCCGATCAGATATCAAAACCATCGCATGTTTTAATTGAAGGCTGCAACTCTAAGTGAAGTAGATAATGAAACTAGGATTCCATGTTTATTCTCATATCAGTAATTCGATTTTAATTCTTGTCACTAGTTAATTCTTAATTTTATAATTTGCATCTTAGTTCAATTTAGGTAATCAAAACCATATTTGTATTTTTCTTAGCAGTGAATTAAAACCATACATTATTGCATAGGCATATTTTCTGAATAAAACTCAACCAGATCTCTGCGGAACGAACTTTAATTGTATTACTTGTGACTACGTGCGCTTGCGTAATTATAGCATAACATCAACGTATACCGTAGACTATACAGTATCCATAGCAAGTGGTAACGGCTAACGGGAGGCAACACATGCCTGCTAATCAAGCGAAGGAATATGAGGAATACCGTGCGTATTGACGTTGTCTCAGATTACAAAACACGACCACAAAGTATTCACGGGCCAACGATACAAGGACTCAACACGGATACTATGAACAAGGTAGAAGAGGAACGTGTAAGTAGTGGGATAGAAATTTTCAATCATAGAACAACCGATAAGGAATACAGGTCGAGGAGAGTATGCGTTGAGGAACAACATTAAGGCGTTGGTGAGACCAAGGGAGAGAACAATATGGTTGAAGTGTCAACCTGAGAGTTGGAAAGGGTAAGGTTGGAATTGTATCCACAACTATTATCCTTAGGTTCTAAAGATAGAATCCTTTTAAGGAGAGAAGACTGCATTAACCCTAATTTTCGGGAATATTCGAAACCTGGACGAATAGTAATTTTATGGCTGGACGAGGAATTTTTGCAATCACGATATGTACGAATTATTAAATGAAGATTTCGAATTGATATTACGTCTTTACGGTACAGACGAGTGTATGTAAAAGTCATTAGTTTTTTTACGAAACCCATTATTTTGAATGGTCAAATTTTATGAGATATCTAAGGAGATCGTGGTAAGGCATGGGGTTCCTGTGAGCATTGTATCTGGTAGAGACCCAAGGTTCAACTCCAGGTTCTGGAGGAGTTTTCAGGATTGTGTGGGGACCAAGTTGAACATGAGTACTGCATACCATCCCCAATCAGAAGGACAAAGTGAGAGAACCATCCAGACCATAGAGGACATGTTGAGAGTATGTGCCATCGATTTTAAGGGAAGTTGGGATGACCACTTGCCCTTGATCAAATTTTCCTACAACAACAGTTACCATGCGAGTATAGGAATGGCCCCATATGAAGCTTTATATGGACGAAGATGTCGGTCTCCCTTGTGTTGGGAAAAAGTTGGAGAGCAGAAGGTTTTAGGGCCTGAACTGGTCCAACAGACAAGAGAAACTATCGAACTCATAAGAGGACGGCTGGTAGCAGCCCAAGACAGACAGAAGAATTATGCGGACCAGACCCTCAAGGACAAAGAATATGAGGTAGGAGAGTTTGTGATGTTGAAGGTATCACCGTGGAAGGGATTGATGAGATTTGGTTAGAAGGGGAAGCTGAGCCCCAGATTTATTAGACCTTTTGAGATCTTGAGACGAGTTGGAAAGTTAGCCTATGAATTGGCTTTACCCTCGAGCTTGCAGCAAGTACATAATGTGTTCCATGTGTCCATGCTACGACCCTACCATACCGACTTCCGACACGTGATAGAATACGATCAAGTGAATCTGCAGCCAGACTTAACCTATGTGGAGCAACCCATAGAAATCATGGATAGAAAAGAACAGGTGCTGAGGAACAAGGTTGTCAAACTAGTGAGAGTTTTGTGGAGGAACCAGAATTTCGAAGAATCAACATGGGAACTAGAGAGCACGATGCGTGAAAAGCACCCCCAACTGTTTTCAACCTGATTCCGAGACGGAATCCTTTTAAGGAGGGGAGGCTGTAAGAACCCTAATTTTTGTAATATTTTCTTTTATATAATGTCATGTGACATTGTCAATTTGGAACCTTTCTAGTCATCCCTGTTGTGTAATGGAATTGATTGTTTGAGAAATTATGCTGTTACATTCACTATGTAAGATAAAGGGAAGGTTGTTAAAGGCAAGAGTCTTATTGTTAGTAAGATTTATAAAACTTGGGACTTGAGAGTCATTGGAGTATTAAAAGATTTATTAGGAATTATGACGAGGAGTTATGGATATTCAAGGAATTTACACAATTAAGTACTTAAGAAATTACAAGGGGAATCTCTACGCGACAAAATATTATTACGAGAAATTAATTAAGATACGATACGAATTAAAGATTAAGTGACAAGCATTGGTGGAAGAATAATGATACAAGGAGTAGTATTGCATGCAAGTCCCATGCAACTAAGTAGTTAGGAAAGCAACTAGTAATACCAAGTGGACAAGAAGAATAGTAACTAGTTGGCATTCCTTTTTCCAAGGAGACAAGAGGGTATGGTGGCCTATACCCTAGGTTTGCAACATGTGATGCATATACATATACATAATATATATCACCCAACCCCTTTTCACTTTATCCAACTAACACAAAAATCAAAACAAAGAAACTCTTCCCCCCCTTGCTTCTTTGCTCTCGGCCAACAAGAAAAAAGGAGGAAGAAGAAATTCTTTCTTCCACTTCTCCTCATTCTTAATTCAAGGCAAAATTCCTAGGCACTCTACATCATATAAGGAAGGTATACTAAGAATTCCAACCCTTTTCATCCATTAATTTTCAAGATATAAATTGTTAAAGTTTTGATGAATAGTAACAAGGTTGAGTTTTCTTTTAGATCTTGGATTATAAGGATTGTAGGAGCTCATCCAAGGTGTTCTTGAGAATTGTAAGGCATACCCAAGGCTCCTAGATACTCAAGAAGGTATAAAAACCCTAACCCCTCTTGGCCATGTAGTATTTGTGATGTTTTATGTTATTTCCATGATTGTTTGTATGAATCTTGGACATATAAGTGGTTGATGATGTAGATCTTGAGTTTAAGTGTTGTGGTTGTGATTTTGAGCTTGTGGTTAGTATATGTAACTCCATGTATGTTATAAAGTATGATCTTGGTGATTTAGATGTTGGTTGTGATGTGGATGTAAGATTCTTGGTTGGTTTAGTGTTATAGGCATGCTGAGATTTTTCCAGGAACTCGAACTGTCTTGTAAGAGGGTTTTGAACCCCCAAATCTTGTCCCCTGAGGTCCTAATATATATTGTTGGAAAGGTATTTGAATGTAGTTTCCAGAAATATAAGGTTCATGACTAGGTGATGTATAGATTTTGAGTTATGGCCTGAGAAGTGAAATGTGTTTCTGGATTCCGGACTGCACTAAATGGTCCCCTTGTGAACCTTGTTTAAACCCCTAAAAATTTATGTAGAATCATGGAAAAATTAGAGAAGCTAGTAAATGCAGTGGTGAAGGCTACCTAAAAAGAATTGGATTAAAATATATATTTTTCAATTTTATAAAAATGCTAGAGTAAAATTCGCGCAAGGGAAAAAGTCGTTAAGGGAGTGTAATTTAAGGGGTAATGGATATGATTCGGTTATGGTAACCAAATTAAGTCGAATAAGTGACGAGCGTAATCGAGTGGTGACATGAACCTATAGGGGGGCTAGAGTGTCATAAGACGAAGTCATTAAGTTAATTTGTACCCCCTTAAACCCCGCAATTAAAGAGATATTGTTAAGGTACTAACGATCGGCTATTGATTATGTATAGATCGTTCCACTTCGCAAGCTCGACCACCCCAACCTCACCAAGGCAAGTTTACTTTTCAAAACTTACATATACAAGGACTTTCACTGTGGTGTTTGTAGTTTTCAATCATATCAAATGATTATGTTTATCGAAGTATCGATGAAATTGAGATGTATAAGTACATATATGTTTGCACCCCTTGAACTTAGAATGAAATGTTTTCTTCGGACAACGCCTCTAGCAATAGAGGTCGTAGCGGTCCGCATATACTATTGACCGGGGAGCGGTATATTATTATATCGTAATTAAATTGCGAAAACCCGAAGGGTCATTCGGGGAGTATCGTATACTCAAGTAATTATTTTTATATCTTCGTAAATACTCAAAATACCTATCTTGGATTAAAAGCTTATTTAATTAAATAATTATTTTATTAATTATTAATATTAAATTTTAAAATATCATTTATTAATTATTGTTCATTATTTTAAAGACAAAGCTAATCCAAGATACCTTTAGCACTTTCAAACTCGAACTCTTTCGAACTCAAAACATTTTCGAAAACCCCCGGTCAGGTTTGCTTCTTGTATGATTTCAAGAATCATCGGTCGACTGATGTCGGACCTCAATTACTCAGTTTTCAATCAAAATCAAGTTTTAAAAGAAAAAGAAAAAGGGACTCTGGCAGGTGTGGGAACCGTTGACGAACGATTCCCGGGATGTGTAAGCGGCCATGAGCCAGGCGGTCCTTCAATTATTATTCCGGCCCAGGTGTTGCCGAAGGATGATTACGGATGTAGTTTTCATCGAGGGTGATTACGGATGTAGTTTTCACCCGGGGATAGTTACGGATGTAGTTTCTATCCTTCTACCGGTAGAGAAGACCCGCGGATTATTGGACTTGGATGTGGCGACTGATCATCGTCAATCCTTGTCAGGTTTTTATGTTTTCTTCCAGTCCCATCCTCCACTTTGGAAAAGTACTCAAACACTGCTTCTTGGGCCTAAGTGCCAAGTTGCCGATAGTGTGGTTTTGATAAGAAAAATATTGACATCGTGCAGTATCTAGAACTGCAAGATTTTCTATAAAGATTGGCACGTGTTAGTGCACTCTTGCAATTGTTTCAAAGAATTAAATGTTTTTGTATGAGAAACCTTCTAAGCTAATGGAAGGAAAGAGGTTTGCAATGATGTATTCCCTGTACAGTATGTTAATCGTAGAGTGTTTTGCCGAAAATGATATACTCATATGTATATATTTGCAAACTCGAGATATATTGAAATGGGAACCTTATAAAGGGTTCATATGTTATTCTTAAAGCTCCTTAGTGAGTATAGATGTTTATTCAAACTCGGACATATACATTGTCCAATTATGTTTTGAAATCTGAGATATATACCTATATAGTTGGGAATGTTTTCGAAATAAACCACATTATTATTTTACAAAATGGTGAACTTGCTGAGCATTATGTAGCTCATTCTTGCTTTATAAAAACTTTTCAGAAAGAGAAGAATTTGGCCGATTAACTCCGCACCAGCAGAAGAGGAGTAGAAGAATTACCCTGGAGATGATTTAGTTCCTGATAAATACTACAGAGTAAGTCTAATAGGTTTTCAACTGTAATAGTAAGACTTGTCTTCAAGTATAGTTGTATAAGTGGAAGTGCGTAAGACTCTGGATTGTACAGATGAATTGTAATATTTAAGTGTCACTTTTGATTATCGTTTCTGAGGCTCTAACTTGTTTATGCGTAAGTTTGAGGTCTGGACGTATGTATTGTTGAGTTGTAAAGTTAATACAGGTATGATATGGTTGGATGATGATGTGACGACCTGAATCTTTGACCTCAGATTTGGGGGCGTCACATCTGGCAATCCGGGCTCCAGTTTATCTCTTTTTTATTTTTTGCCCCCCTTAGCAACTCGAAGAATGGTAAACATCGTTCGGCTAACTTGGGGATGAATCTCCTCAGAGCAGCTAGTGAGCCAGCCAATTTTTGTATCTCCTTCTGAGTCCGGGGTGGTTCCATTTCTATTATCGCTTTGATCTTTTCCGGATTGGCTTCAATCCCTCTCTGACTAATCATGAATCCTACGAATTTCCCCGCTCCCACTCCGAAGGTTCACTTTTCCGGATTCAGCTTCATCGCCTGTTTCCTCAGATTATCAAAACATTCTTGTAAATCCGGGATATGCTCCTCCACTATTTTTGACTTAGCTATCATATCGTCTACATAAGACTCCAGGTTCCGGCCCAACTGATCTTTAAACACTTCAACCATTGCTCTCTAGTAGGTTGATTCAGCGTTCATCAATCCGAAAGGCATGTATTTGTACGCATAGACAGCTCTATGAGTTATGAAGGCGGTTTTTGCAATGTCTGCAGGATTCATTTTGATCTGGTTGTAGCCAGAGAATGCGTCCATGAAACTGAATATCCCATGACCAGCGGTGGCATCAATGAGTTGATCAAAGCTTGGGAGAGGATAGGGATCCTTAGGACATGCCGCATTGAGGTCGGTGTAGTCCACACACATTCTCCACTTCCCATTAGGTTTCTTGACTAAGACGACATTGGCCAGCCAGTCTGGATATTTTATCTCACAAATTATTCCTGCTTTGAGAAGCTTTTCAACCTCTTCATCGATTGCCTTTTGTCTGTCCGGAGCGAAGTTCTTCCTTTTTTGTTTTACTGGTCTTTTGTCAGGGTTAACATCAAGGCTGTGCATGGCTATAGATTCTTTGAGTCCAGGCATGTCCTCCGGGCTCCAAGCAGAAACGTCCGCGTAATCTCTGAGCAGCTGTATAAGTTTCTGCCTGAATGTCAGATCCAGTCTGGATCCTATCTTTATTCTTTTGTCCGGGATACCTTCCTCTAGCTCAATCATCTCAATTTCAACTGCGGGTTCTACCTTTCCGAGGTCCTTCTTCGAATGAACTGCTGAACCCGGGCTTGGGTATTGGACTCTAAATAGCTTCGGGCTTTGGCAATCAGTTCTTCCTTGGTTTGAGCTTCGATACTTTCAATATTCTGGACTTCGTGCCTGGGTTCCTTCTTGAAGTAGGCTCTATGCTTCTTGCGGCTCAAGTTCTTTTGATACAAGGTTGTTTTTCTTTTATTTTCCGGATCGGTTTCAGCCATGATCAAAGCTTGGTCGTAGCATCGATCGGCAGTCTCCGAATCACCTTTGACTTCCCCAATTCCGGATGGAGTAGGGAACTTAAACTTCAAATGCGGGGTAGAGGTTATCGCCCCAAGCTTGGTTAATGCTGGACGGCCAAGTATCATGTTTTACGAGGATGGGGTGTTGATCACGTAAAGTTTTACCATGTGAGTGACTTGCTTTGGGTAGGTTCCGAACTGGACAGGTAAATATAAAGTTCCATGGATCGGGACTAAGTTGTTCCCGAATCCGAAGAGTGGGTCTTCTCTGCACTCGTTCATTCTTACACTGCCCAGTTGCATTCTGTCGAATGTATGTTTGAAGATGATGTTGACTGAGGATCCGTTATCGACCAGAATTCTCTTGACTTCATTTTCTGCGATATCTAAGCTAACCACCAAGGCCTCATTATGGTTTGGATCAATTCCTTCAAAATCGGCGTTGCTGAAAGTTATTACTTGCTCGGGGAAAGATTGGATCATCATTACTTCATCACCTGAGTCCGGACTAGGGGGAGGAGAACTGGAACCCCCCATCACCACATTGACAACATGCTTCTTTCTTGTTCCGGATCCCTCCCCTTTTTCCATGGTTTTCTGAGCTATATATTGCCCCATGTTTCCTTTTTTGATTTGATCTTCAATGAAGTATTTCAGAGATAGGCAGTTTTCAGTGGTATGACCGTGAGTACCGTGGTAGTCGCATTGTTGAGTAGGTTGATTTTTCGGGGCAGTGATAATTGGTTTAGGTGGGTAGAAGTATGGCTTATCCCGAACCTCTTTCAGTATATCAGAGCAAGTTCGGCTGAGTGGAGTCCACTGGGGTTCAGGCTTTGGATCAGGTTTGGGTGGTTTCTGAGGTTTTGAGTCCGATTTGGTTGTCATTGTTACCGGTTCAGAAGCTCTTTCCGAGGCTGGGAGTTGGGAAGTTTGAATGTAGTTAGTCTGTCTGTTCGGTTTGAACCTTTTTTCGGACTGGTACCCTCCTCGAGAGCGGTCATCTTGAGTAATCTGGGATAAAGCATTCCCTTGTCGAGTCATCCTCATTGCCTGGAGAACATCACTTTCTTTGATGAATCGAGCGGCCATGGAGTACGCTGCAGCCAAGCTCTCGGGCTCTTTGTTGATTAGTTCATAGACATATCTTTCATTTTGGTCGGGGTCTAGGTTTCTCTGAAAGATACTGAGAGCTTCGCGCTCATCCAAACGCGAGATTTTGTTGATTGCCTCCTGAAAGCGTTTCATGAAATCCGAAAGGGATTCATTATCATATTGTCGAATGGTTTCCAAATGGCACATGTGTAACTCGTGTGTCCGGTTTGCTCTGAATCTTTTTAGAAAAGACTCTCGAAACTGCTTCCAGGAGTGAATGCTTCGAGAGGGGATGCGGCTGAACCATCTCTGTTCCCCTCCCTTCAGGGTTGATGCAAAGAATCTGCATTTGGTGATATCATTATAGTTGTAGATCAGGGCAATCTGCTCGAAGTAATTGATGTGTTCTTCCGGGTCTCCCAGCCCGTCGAATGAATCAAAATTGTAGTGTTTCAAGTTCTTCTATCTTGGAATAGCTTCCAAGGAACGGCTGAAGGGCGTCAGAGTGCCTTCGATTTCGAGTCCGGAGTCTTGGCCTACTTTTTTCTGTAACTCGTGAATCATTTGCATGAGATTGTCTTCAGGTTCTTCTTCATCTGAGATAAGTTCAGGACTGATTTCTCTCATAGCTCTCTTGGATCCGAACCTCCTCAATACTCGGTCCTCTTCCTCCTGGATCCTTTTCTGAATTTTGAGTTCGAGCTTTGCTTCCTCCTCTTGCCTGATCTTTTCTTTGAGTTCAGCCAGCTTTTTGAGTTTTTCTGCTTCATGATTTTTACTTTGAGCTTTGTTGGCGGTTTGTTTTCCTTGGTTGCCGATTCGGTCAAAGACTGATCTTCTGGATCGGTGAGAGTGTTCGGAGCCTTGTGAATTTTCAGCTTGTTCCGGTTCGGGAGGTGGTGCTATCCGGTTTGCTCGATATGCCCGGATAGCATCCGCCAACTCGTCCCGGGTAAGATTTTGCATGTGCGCCGCAGCCAGAGGTACATCTGTATATTTGTATTGGTTGACTTCAATGTCAATTCGGGCATCCCCAGGACCAATCCCTACCCTTCCCAAAGCTGGAGCTATTTCTGCCGGAACCAAGGGCAGGTCCGGGACGGGATTAGGGTCTTGGTCTCGAGTATTGTTTCTTTGAGTAGATTTGCTCCCTCTCGGTATGATTTCAAGTTTCCCAACAAAGTATTTCACAAAATATCGATTATAACAGAACGGGGCTAAGTTTCGAGTAAAGCAGTTTGTGTATGCACTAAATATTCAAATATGAACACAGGTAGGCAGGTATAAACAGATAAGCGGGTGACTAAGAGCAGAGATATGTATGTCAGCTATGTCTAGAAGCTAAAGATCGCAACTTTACCAAGATCTGAGCTAGCAAGGCTAAATAATGTTGAACACACATACACATAGCAAAGAAATGTGCAAAGGTGACATCTTTGGTAAAGGTTTTAAGGTTGTTTTAGATCTTACTGGTTTTGATTAGGACTCTTTTTTTTAAGAGCTTGTTGGTGAAGTCGAGTCCAGTGGCACCGAGACCAAAGGACAGAGCCACCCCTCCTTCTAGCGCCAATGATAACTCCAAGACCCGATCTAGTGCCTCCTCCGCCTTTCCCACGCCCGGTAAGAGGTGAAGCTGGTGGTTGGGCGTCTACAAAACAACACCGGATGGGGGGTTTGAGCCCCGCGGCGCCTCCGGCGTGAGAATAAGTGATGGCTTTGGAGAGTAAAAGATAAGGACTAGAGTATCTAATTATGGAGGGTGTGTGTATATGAGTGTGTGTAAAAGAGAATGTAACCCCCACACCTTCTTCTCCTTGTCTATTTATAGGCCAAGGATTAGGGTTTAGGGGTTGGTACCTGCAATCATGAGCGTCGGATCCTAGGTAGGTGGGACACTTGTCCTTCGCTGATAATTCCCACCTGTCCAGGTGATATCTGTGGTGGCGTGTGTCCTGGGCGTGTCAGCACGTGGTCTGATGGGGACATGATTGTGCCAATACTAGGATTCCCTTATCTGTCGCTGTCATGTAGGACCCTAGTCATGACTCGTGTCTCCCGTGCTCTTACACTCCTGGGTGCTGGGTTGCCATTTAAGTTGGCTTGGGCCCAATCCGGATTATATGTGGGCCGGTCTCATGGCACCTTGGGCCGAGTCCAGTTGGGATTGGTTATGACCTATCATTGATCATCCTTTAGGCTTCAGACCCCCTAATAATATAATACAATAAAATATCGTTAAATTAATATTCAATATCACGATAAATTATATTTTAAATGCAAATTTTTGGTCCCAATTTAATAGCAACAATATAAATTTAACCTCGATTAATTAATAATCTCGATAAATTAATAAAATTTGTCAGTTTTAACGATATTAATTTATAGAAATTTTACTGTATGAAAAAAATATAGAATTATGAATTATCATCAATTAATTTTGAACATGTCTAAATCTGAAACACACAATCTTGTATATACTAGTTTATACAAGGTTGAGTATCAAATTTCTTTCAAAGTTCATATGCTAACAAATTAGTTCAATTTATAAAGGAGAAAAAGGATCCTGAGATTGATCTCAGGAAACTTTTCCTAAGATATATAAAATATATTCTAAATATGAATGGATCCGCAAAGCTAATTTTACAATATTGCCCATCTTATTTTGACATATAAATCTCATATATCAGGTAATTTACCTGAGATACATCTCAGGTTCCCTATGCTCTTTATAAAGAAAAAAAAAACGCTTTAACATTACAATTAACAATACATTAGACCCTCGTCTCCAGGTGGTGAAAATCTATAGTAAATTAGTAACCTTTAAATAAATTTCTAATTTTAGTCCCTCATATTTAGAAAGCATCCTCCCTAAAGCCTCAGGCCTTAGAATTATTATCAGAAAACAAGGTTTCCAACTTTCATGTCCCTGGCCGAATAAAACTACAACAGCTCTCCGGCCAAATTTTCGTTTCACACCATCCTGTGCTGAATAATTTTGTTCATCTGCATTTATCTGAGACTTTAGATATATGTGTGACATAAAATTCTGGGTTTTGCTTTTAAGGAATGGTCGTGTAACTTCTTGTTCATGTATTCCTCGATGTCATGCCAAATATTAGTTACCTCATGTTGCACCATGAGAACGAATGCCGCGTGAGAAAATTACTATACACAACTAGTTGCAATATTATTATCATCAATTTTGTTTGAAGTATCTGGTTTCAATCTTCCTTGTGTATTTTGCCAAGAGAAAATAATTTTATTCCAATGGCCTATAAATATAGTCCAAGAAGGCAACCTTCACAAAGAGAACCTGCGCCAAACAAAAATGGTCAGAGTAGCGTTACATGTGGGTATCAAGCACAGATAGGGGGATGTTGGAGAAATGTTACTATTTTATGGAACAAGAACCTGATGAGCAATTCGCTGACTATTTCTGTGGATACTTCGGAAAGTAATCGTCACCAAACGTGCAAAATTGACATAAAGCCTTGGCATTTTTGGGCCAAAAGAGGCTACAAAAGCTTTGAAGTTGATGGAATTTACATAGAGACATATTGGGATCTTAGGTCTGCCAAATTTACAGGAAGTCCTGAGCCATGTACAGATTATTATGTTGTTCTAGTATCTGATGAGGAGGTGGTTTTACTGCTGGGGGACTACAGTAAAAAAGCTTACAAGAGAATAAAAGCCAGACCTGCCTTGATTGATGCGATTCTGGTTTACAAGAAGGAACATGTATATGGGAAGAAAAGCTTCTTAACTCGAGCAAAATTGGACAATAAGAACAGAGAGCATGATATTATTGTAGAGAGTTCAACTTCTGGACCTAGAGACCCCGAAATGTGGATTAGCATAGATGGGATTATCCTTATCAACATAAAGAATTTGCAATGGAAATTCAGGGGAAATGAGACGGTCTTGATTAATCAGCAGCCGGTACAAGTTTACTGGGATGTATATGCCTGGTTATTCTGCGACCCTGGATCTAATTATGGATTGTTCATATTCAAGCCTGGGGGCCAGGATCCCGATTGTGACAAAGACGATGAAAGTAGTGCCCACAGTGGTGTCCTCGGAGAAGGCAGCGATTGCAGTGGCGAGAGCAAGTATTACTCTACCCTCGGCTACTCCAGAGCCCCACAATATTGTCTTCTTCTTTATGCATGGAAAATTGAGTGAGACCCATTGCTTCCAGCTGAATTTTGATGTTTAGAGTTACAATATTGTTTACCTTAGTCTTCCAATGTGTTTACCTTAGTCTTCCAATGTGTGTAGTTTCATGGCCAATCGGAAACTTATAGAGTTATATATAAAACCACAAGCATTGTACACTGTGCGAGTCTAACATATTCTGTTTGATGTACGTGGCCCTAAAATTTCATCGTTTTGCACCATGAAAATATTTCGAGGAACAAACTGCAACTTCGAGCCAACTTACAGTACAACGGCTGAAGAAACTGTTACTCCCTAGCAATTTCATACCAGCTATATAATGTATTGTTACATGAATAGAGTTATCAGACAAGGTATATTACGAAATGAGATGTTTTTCCATACTGCTGTAATGCTGCAAATTGCATGTAACAGTGTATATACCGATCATACAAGTGAGTATTAAATCCAGCTCAGTATCTGGGTCGTCAGGTTCCTCAAATCTTAAATCGATATAATCGATCATACAAGCAGTGAGTCATACATCCAACTCATCAATATCTGTCGCCAACAGATCCTACTCAAATTGTAAGTCAAAAGAATTATCTACACAAAGATAATCAGCCTTTTTACTTACTACGCTGATTAAACACGTAGACTCAGAAAAACTGAAATTTAAACATGAATTAAGAAGTTCACACAAATTATTTAGTATTTATATACACGCGGAGACACCATCTCATGAGAAGGATTGTTGCAACTCACATATCTTCCTACACAAAATCAATTGGCAGATGTACTAACAAAGATCCTACCATCTCAACAGTTTACTAATCTTCTTTCCAAGTTGGGTGTTTCATTTGTCGATTCTCCTCCCAACTTGAGGGGGGATATTAGTGATAATAAGTCAAGTCAAACTTTAGTCAATGCTGAATTGTTAGAAGATAGAGCTAGTTCAAATATTAGTTATTTCCCTCCAAAAGTTAGTTAGAGTTTTTCACTCTACATTCTCTTGTATATATAGATTAGTTAATACCAGTTTTAGATCAAGTTGTTAATTGTACAGTTCTTCAGTTTTATCAATAAAATGATGTTCATTGTTACAGAAGTTTTCATGGTATCAGAGCCTTCCAAGCTTGTTCTTGCTTCCGCATTGTCATCTTCTCCGATCATTGTCATCGTACATTGCTCCGGTATTGATTTCTCCGGTTGATTTTCCGGTTGATTTGTCGTACATTGCTCTTCGATCGTCGTTATCATCTTCTTCGGTTAATATCATCTTCTCCGATTAATTTCTAAACTTCGATATTGTTTCATATATCTGCATTATTATGAATTGAATAGTTTTCTCTGATTAATTGTTGTTCTGATTGCATCGATTCAATAATCGATTGTTTCTTCAATATTTTTCTGATCATTACTGTGTTTCTTGGTGATTTTACACCTGAAATATTCTTTATTATCACTTTTTCTTGTAAACACATCGATTTGTTTGATGTTTTTCCTCTGAGAAATTCTTGTGAAAATTTGTTGAATTCTGCAAAATTACGATGACTACATCATCCAATCCTTCTAATACATCATCTAATCATGATCAATCTAGTATCTACTATATACATCCTTCTAATGCATCGTCAAATCAACTCGTTTCTGTTAAGTTTGACGGTCATGGTTTCAATAACTGGAAACGATCTATGACTTTGATTTTATCTGCTAAAAATAAAATCGGCTTTGTCGATGGTTCTGTTTCTACTCCTGATGTAGCTACACCTAAATATAAGCTTTGGTCTCGATGTAATGATCTTGTGATCTCATGGATTATTTTTAATCTTGATGAGAATATCGCTCGGAGTGTTCTGTTTTTGCATACAGCTAGGGAGATTTGGTCTGATTTAGAGGAGAGATATAGTTATGCCACTACAACTCAAGTGTATTCTTTGGAACAGAAATTAGCTGAGATTTCTCAAGGATCACAAACTGTTTCTGAATTCTTTACTGCAATCATAACAATTTGGGATGGAGTTAATGATGCTAATCCATTGCCTAGTTGTACTTGTGGAAAATGTACTTGTAATGTGAATAAGAGGATCCAGAATAGATAACAAGATCAAAGACTACTTCAGTTTATGATGAAATTGAATGATAACTTTGCTGCTGTGAGAGCAAATGTTTTGATGATGCATCCCTTGCCCAATGTGTAAGAACCCCAAATTTTGGATATAATTAAAACTTTTTATTATGTACTGAGGTAATGGTGAATAGTGATTACGACTACGATGTAACGATTGAGATAATGAATGAAGGGAATAGATTTGGATTCAAATGTTTATATGCCATGAAGAATACTATTGGTTGACACTTTAGATAAGAATTATCTATCTCCTAGGGAATTGAGATTTGATAATTATAAAGAAAAAGATTATTCTTATGTCATCCAAATCGATATCTGTTATTGGTCCAATGGGTCCGTAAAAAGGTTAAGGAACGATCGAAAGAGATCAGGGACAATTGTACAACCCTAAGAGAATAAGTAAAGAATAAAGAATGAATAGTGTTTTTGGTGGAAAAGAGAATATTATGAGGCGACACTATATAGAAGTATTCGGAACGGATTTCTGAGTTCGTAATAGTGATCCAAGGGGAAAATAAGTGTATGTAAAAGCTGTCGGATTCTGAAAAACCGCACTTTTATTTTCTCCGAGAGTTCCCTGGACATTGAAAGACTTAAGGAATTATTAAAAGGATTTAAGGAATATGGATTCAAGATTTATTAAAGAGAATGGAGAATGATGGTTTAAATATTAAGACGGATTCCGGTAAAACCCTAACTAGAAACGAATGAGTTATTCCTCCGAACGATCAAAGAATTGATCAATAATCAGACAAAGAAACAAGCAGGTAATCAAGATACATGCATGTAGTGGTGGAAAATATCTAGCAAACCAAGTGATGACTCATGCAACTAGCATACTTAGAGATGAAACTAGTACTTATCAAAAGAAACTACTTTTTTTTTTAAATAAACGTAGTTGCATTAATTAAGAAAGATCATAGTTTAGTACATGATGAATGAAATCAGGTGGGTAATCAACCCATTCCCTAAGGTCAGACATAGAATGTGTAGCTAACAAATGTGCCACACTATTCGCAGACCTACGCACAAGCACAATTTGCACATGTTCAAAGTGCTTACATAACTCGACACAATCTGATGCAATAGTATGAAAGTAACTCGCTCCCCTGTTTTCTTTGCATGCATCCACCAAGGTCTTCGAATCCGTTTCAAAGATGCAACAGTCTATAGCCAACTCCTTCGCCCAAGATAACGCTTCTTTCAAACTCAAGGCTTCCGCCTCCCTAGACTGCCATCTACCAGCAATTCTTGCACTCCTAGCTCGAACAAATCGACCATGTTCATCCCGGATAACACTCCCTACACCCACAAAGCCGTCTCGAACTACTGCAGCGTCCACATTGATCTTCATCCACCCTACAGGTGGTCTATTCCAGTTCTGAGCAACAGACCCCGTACTAGCCCCCTGTCTGCTTCGACCTATCTGAGCCTTCCTCCAGTCGCGTAATAGATTCAACGCCCCTGCCTTTACTCCAAAAGCCGATCCATTTACTCCCTCCCAAACCCACTTGTTACGCCGGTTCCATAAACTCCAACACACCATACCAAACATAGCAATCTGATCTCGTGAGGCCGTATGAAACACCCGAACTACATCTCAAAAACTGACTCATTTGGCATTCTCGTTGCATAAGTATGCAAGCCAGTCATTGCCCAAACTGTCTTCGCAAACCCACATTCAAATAGCAGATGCACATCATCCTCACTGTAATTATGACACCACGGACACCTATAATCCACACTAACATGCTTCATAGTCAAAGCCACCAGCGTTGGTAGACAACCTCTACATAGACGCCACAAAAAATTCACAACCTTACCTGGAATTTACAATGACCATAATTTTTTCCAGAAGCTGCTATGGCTCATATCATGCTCACCCTGCAATTGTCTGTACACACTCCTCACCGTAAACCTTCCACTGTCATCCAGTAGCCAGAACCATGAGTCGCTTTCCTGCCTATCCGGAATTGGAATCCTTCGGATCAATTCTCTATCTCGTTCATTAAACAAGTCATTAAGAATTTCAATATCCCAGCTACCCATCTCTTTATCCATCAGATTCTGAACCTCAGCCTCTCGTAACTCAGGAATCTCGTTCGTAGTTATACATCCATCTTCAACACAAGGTAACCATGGCACTTTCCACACTTTAGTACTCGCCCCATCACCTATACGCCTTCGACTACCAGTTCTAACAGCTTCTTGTGCTGACAAAATGGAACGCCACATGTAACTAGGATTCGTTCCTAACTTAGCATCCAGGAAGTCAGTTGTAGGAAAGTATCTAGCCTTTAATATTTTAGACACCAGGGGGTTCTCCTCGTTCAAAATCCTCCATCCCTGCTTTGACAACATGGCCGTATTAAAATTCCTTAAATTTTTAACCCCTAGACCTCCACCATACTTAGATACACTGAGCCTATCCCAAGCCATCCACCGAATTCCCTTGCCATTTGATCCTTTCCCCCACCAAAACCCATTCATTTTCTTCTCTATAGCATCACACACAGTAGCTGGAAGTAAAAAGAGGTTCATCCAAAAATTAGGAATTGCCTGAGCCGCCGTTTTCAAAAGAACAAGCTTCCCTCCCTTAGACAGTGAAATATTACTCCAACCCTGTAGCTTCTGCATCACACGATCAACCAAGAAACCAAAAACCTCATTTTTATTCTTACCAACACACATTGGCTGTCCCAGATATTTCCCAGGCGAATTAGTCTCCTGAACTTCAAGACTTGCACAGATCTTTATTTTCTCATCATCTTTCGTATTCGGACTAAACACAATACTTGACTTACTATAATTTATAGCTTGCCCAGACATCATCTCGTACCTCTTCAAAATCCGCTTCATATTAATAGCTTCAACCTCCGATGCATGAAAGAAAAAGTAACAATCGTCGGCAAACAGGAGATGTGATATAGACGGAGCCCCTCTAGCAATAGAACAGCCACGAATTAAACCTACCTCCTCATTTCTTCGAATAATTGCACTCAACCCTTCCGCACATAAAATGTATAAGTAAGGAGAAATAGGATCCCCTTGACGCAACCCCCGTTGAGGAGTAATATCACCAAAAATCTCTCCATTTTGCAAGAAACTATAAGACACACTCCTGATACAAGTCATAACCATACTAATCCACCACTGATTAAACCCAAACTTTAATAACATATTTTGGATAAAACTCCACTCAAGTCTATCATATGCTTTCGACACATCTACTTTCAAACCAGCAACTCCCACCTTCCCTTGTGTTTTCCTTCGGATGTAATGATTTATTTCAAATGCAATCAGTGCATTGTCCGTTAATAAGCGACCCTCAACAAAAGCACTTTGCCTATCCGAAATTATTGAACTCAGACAAGGCTTCAAACGGTTAGTCATAACCTTTGATAGAATCTGCATAAGAACATTACATAATGAAATTGGTCTTAATTCACTCATGTGTTGCGGATTTTTTACCTTTGGAATCAAGCAAACCAGCGTACGGTTGATTCCTCTAGGCAGCTCCCCAGAACAGAAAAACAATCTGCAAAACTGGACAACATCAGCTCCCACAATAGACCAATAAGTCTGGAAAAAAGCGGGGTTAAGGCCATCCGGACCCGGCGATTTATCGGGGTGCATAGCAAAGACCGCAGATTTAACCTCCTCCTCGCTAACTGGCAGCAACAGTGTTTGATTTTGCTCCTCTGTAACAGTCGAAACTGACTCACCATTCGCCAAATGTCCATCAGCTATTGTAGACTTAAACAGCGTTGAAAAGTACTCCAGTATAACCTCTTGCACATCCCCACTCTCCTCCTTCCAAATCCCATTCATATCCCTAAGCCCCTTAATGTTATTGTTCCTCCGTCTATTCGATGCATAATTATGAAAGAACCGTGAATTTTGATCACCCTCCGCAAGCCAGAACTGTTTAGCTCTTTGCTTCCAAAATATCTCTTGTTTTTCCAGTAAACAAAGAAATTCCCATCGGACTTTATTATATTGACCAACTCCCTGATCATCCCTACGAGCACGTAAACTTCGCATTTGTTTTCTAAACAACATCATTTTATCCCGCATCTCCTTCACTAACCCACCACCCCACTCTTCCAGCTTCACACAACATTGTTCCATTTTTTCCATTATACTATCAGACCCTCCATTTATCCAACAGTCACGAACCAAGTTATAACAATCTTTTTCTTTGATCCACATATTCTCGAACCTAAATCTCTTCCCTTTTTGCACATAAACTCTCCTATTGAGCTCCAAAAACAGAGGTAGATGATCCGAAGTCGAAACTTCCACCACTTTTATCACAGCATCCGGGAACATACCCTTCCAATCCTGATTAGCCAAGCCCCTGTCCAGACGCTCCTGCATCCAGCTATCAGTAACCCTAGACCTTTCCCATGTAAATTTCTCCCCAACAAAACCTAGATCAGTCAGACCACACTCAACTACCATATCCGAAAAACCTTGAAGTAAAGCTCATGGATGAGCTCGACCACCTCGCTTTTCATCAGCAGTCATAAGGTCATTAAAGTCGCCCACAATACACCAAGGCATTGACGACCTCCCACTAAGATGACAAATCATATTCCAAGAATCCCTTCTTTTTTCCCTCTCAGGGTAACCATACACCCCTGTGTATCGCCATCGACCAACAGTCTCAATGTCCACCTCGAAATCAATAAAGTTACTACAGCTATCTATCACTCGCATTCCTCCATCTTTTTTCCAAAGCAACGCAAGACCACCACCATGCCCTAAAGCATCCACCGCATGATACCCAGCAAAACCAATTTGTTTACAAATATCTGCTATTTTATCTAATTTAACTAAAGTCTCAGAAAGGAAAACAAGACTCGGCCTATGTTGATAAATGATTTCTTTCAGAAACCTAACTGCACGTAAGTTGGCCAGCCCACGGCAGTTCCACGCTAAAAGACTCATAATACCTGGCGGGCCTGGGATCCAGAACCCGCCACCTCCAAGTTTTTTGGCCCATTAATATTATGAAGCCCATCCAATAAATTATTCCCTTCCAAGTCTGTTTCCATTCGCCTTCTTTTTGGATCAATTACAACTGTCTCATTCAAATTCAAAGCTTTTTCAACAATATCTCCCTCTTTATTATATCCCTTATTCCCTGCATCATTATCCCCTTTATCTCGCGTAATAATCTTAACAGACCCCTGATTCCCTATAATCTCGCGCATAACTCCATCAACCTCCATAAATCTTGCTTCATCAGTTCTGCCCCCATCGGCGTTGGTTGACGATGTACTACCGGAATTATTCGATGTCCACCGATTACCATCCACATTCCTCAACCATCGAGCACCTGTACCGACTTTGGAATTACGTGTTGGAGCTCGAAGCCACGAACCATATGCACGTTCAATCGTCTTCTCTGGATTTGCATAAACGATATTACAATCCCTTTCTGAATGGCCTATTATCCCACACATAAAACAGAACGAGCCCATCCTCTCATATTTAAAATTTATCCAGTTCCAGTTGTTCTCCCCCCGTTTAAGCTTCATTCTTCTCTTAAGAGGTTTCTCAACATCCATAGTGACTCTAATTCTCACATATTCCTTCCATCCACCGTTAAAATTTGCAGGATCCGATTTAACAAAACGACCGATTGTATTACCTACACTCTTTAGCACATTCTCTGAGATGACACCCTTCGGAATATCGTATATTTGAATCCATACATTAGCCTCCTTTAACTGCACCATGTAAGCATCCTCATCCTCCATTAACCGATGACATACTAGCATACTGTGTTCAAAAGACCAAGGACCACCCTCCACAACCTTTTGCAGATCTAAGACATGGTAGAACGTGAAAGAATATCTAAAACCCCCCAGGTCCTGCACTTCCATTCCCTCCTTTGGCCTCCATAAATTCGCCATCACATTTTGCATTGCATTGAGGTTGACATTCTTATCCGTGAGAAATTTACCAATCAATGTAAACGTTCTCGGCTTCACAGCGATCTCTTCTTCATTCCCATCCACAACCACCTCCTCCGTATCCTCTAGAACCATCTGTGCATACATCTCTTCTAATGATTGAGTAGACCGCTCCATAGATGACAAGAAAAGAACAATAACAAAAGACAAAACAAAATGATCTAAAAACTGTCAATAAAACAGACTAGAACCTGTCAATAGGACAGACTTAATATTTCTTCCATTCCATATTATTCCATCATACAGTTAAGCGTCTAGCAAAAGAAACTACTTAGTTAGCCTTACACTAGTACAAAAACTGCTTTATGCGTCTGTCAAAAAGGGTGATATGCAGCTGTTCACAACAGATGCATATGGAGGAGTCGTATCAGCTAAAAGTATATGCGTCTGTTGGGAAACAGACGCATATAGTCTACTGCGTCTGTCAATAACTGACGTATATAACAAGAAAACTGACGCAAAAAGTTTAGCTTTTGCGTCTGGTTTTATAACAGACGTATAAAGTTTTTTTACATCTATCTCCAACAGACGCATAAAAGAGGAAAACGGATGCAAAAAGTTTATCTTTTGTGTCTGCTTTTATAACAGATGCATAAAATATTTTTGCATCTGTCTCCAACAGACGCATAAAGTCCGAGAACAGAAGTATATAATAATGCATGATATGTCTATTCTGTAATATTTATATTGTATTTTCAGCTGTACCTGTCCATACCAATAATTTTTATGTATTAATACATTCTCCATATCAAAGAATTGAGATAGATTTAAGAAGTTTGATAAAGGAAAATCTAGCTATCAAAAAGACATGTATTTTGAACCAACACTGCAAATGTTAAGTACATAGATATCCCTCTGATGCTCAAACTATAGAAATGAGCTTTTAAATCTTCTCCATATTTAACTACTTGCTACCACAGAAGTAGGTACCCCGTCTCTACTCACAACCATGTTCAACTATGTATCCCACTAGTCCACTACAGAAACTAAACTAGCCATAACAATTGATATATTATTAGAGTATGAACCTCTTAATCTCACTTGCTCAACTATTATGGTGTACGTGGAAGGGGTTCGGTGGTAGAAATGCACGAGGTGGCATCCTCTTTTGCTAAAGAAACATAATTCACAGGAGCAACCGGCCTCATGTCCCTCTTTCCTTATTTATTAATTGACCTTGGCGGATTTTGATGGGCGTGAGACATTCTTCTGCCAGGTGTTCCATTCGCTCCATTTGCACGTAGGCCCATCACCTTCATAGTGCTGAGTGGTCGTGCTGGGCTAGGCTTTGAACCAAAAATTGCTTCATGTTCTGTGTTCAACTGTTCTTGGAACTTCTTCTGATCCTGTACAATAAACAATTTTAAAAAATATATAAATATCATACAATAGTTTCAAACAGAAAATTTTGAAAGGGTTAAAGATGATGACCCTCCGGTAAATAGCTGGTTAAGGGACCATAGTAAAGCACCAATTCCACATGATTATATAACAGAGGTTATTAATATTTTTTCCCCTAGAAAGGATCCCAAGTATATCTATTTGGAAACAGATTCAAACTATCTTGTACCTGGAATTTTGTTGACCAAGATCTGAGCTTTTTCAGCATGCTTGAGATTTTTAAGTGTGCACCTCTGCTCCCGTTATACTTGTTGTCATCCTGTTAAAGCAAAGACAGATGATAAGTGATAGTAAGGCTGTAAATCACATCTGGAGCTGGATATTTGATTACTATTTCAAAGTACTTGTGTTTTCATTAGTTAAATATATATTTGAGTAATTCGTGGGAGAAGTGCAATACTTGACAAGACTCAAAAAATAAATATGAAGGATTATACAAGCCAGATAAATGAAATTTATGCCATGTAACTATATAAAAGACATTTTAAGAAAATACCAAATGCATGGTGAATAAGCGTTATTGTTTTCCCAGCATTAATCTTCCTGCAAAACAGAGAACATGTCACAGTTAGCAAAGACACAATATATACTGTTAACTCCAAGCAACAAATATAATATTGCCGCAAAACTAAATTTTTTAATCTATAAACGCTGAAGTAATTAGATGTACAAAATTTTAACAAGAAATTTTTAAAAGAGAGCTATTTTTTTTCATTAAACAATGATATAATATTAAATACATATACATGACAAGTGAGAAACATAATCATTCAGGTATATGATTTACTTCCAGATCAAAAGATTTGACTAGTTTCAAAAGCCTCTAAGTCGAAACAAGACAATGATCAGCATAAATTACTTTCCACTATTTATATAGGACACCAACTTAAATGAAAATATATTGTGATAGGGAAACATGATGGTAGTGGTGGAGCAAAGTGGCCACCTGTTGGAGTAAAATGCGGCCGTGGTGGTGGTGCACTAGTGCTGGACAAAAATAAGTGCAGTACATTAAAAAACAAATGCAGTAACACTTTATTTAGAATAACCATAAAATCAGTCGGGAACTAACCAAAATATATTGGAGACCGTAGACATTTACATATGTCATGTTTCATGTTTTATCAAGGGGGTGGTGTTGATCACTGTAATCCAAATGAGTAAGATAAACTTAAACAAACAGAAGATCATAAAATCTGGGGACACTTCCCTGCTTCTTACATTCCTTCAGCTGCAGAATGACAAACCGCTACATATTTCTTGTATATAAGTCTTGTTTGGTCTACAATATTTGCAACCATCCTATATGGAAAGAACAAAAACGAGAATAACTATATTGTAAAAACAAATCAAAGGTCAGATATCTTAATTTTTGCTAACAGCCAAGGCTCTGTACAAGCAGGCAGCGGCTATGGAACTAAACACCCCACCGAGTTGGTAATCACCTGGACAAATTACCAATAAAAAAATGGAATCCATGTGAATTGTAATAGACCAAACTAAATATATAATTAAATGCGCTATTATAGAAGAACTAAACATGAATAGGGAACAAAAACCTCAATCTCTTGAAATTGACTAATTGACGAAGAAAAAAGGGTTCTTGGATATGGTTCTTCTCCACAATTTAAATCAGAGAACTTCTTTATTTTTTATGAGAAACGGCATGATCAGATGCACCATTTCCAGGTAACATAGCCTTGGTCAGAATGCTCTTGGAGCTACTGTATTGGTGAAAAAAATACAAAATTATTATTTACGATTGTGACTCAACATCAGACACAGATGTAATATATTTAAGTATCTATATATTTTTTAAAAATTAAACAAAATTAACAAATGTATTACCATCTCAGATAAGGTTCAAGAAGAAAATGTTACATTTTAACCTCTAATCTACTTGCCCTCGAAGGGTAAAAAATACGAATATAAGGTAAAATCTTCCCCTGCCATTCGAGCAGCTTAACACCAATAGTAATGAATTACTTTTTCATTATTAATTTATTACTGAGTTAACGTACACTGTTTTCACATACTGAGTAAAATTGTTACTAAAGACCAACATTTACAAATAACAAATAATCTGCTCTCACTTATAGAGAACTAAAAACCATCTAGCAATATGTGAAACATAATAACAGCAATAAGAAATGATAAATAGCAAAACAGCAGATACATATATATGTGAATGTATCTGCTAGTGATTATCTGAAACTTATATACTTATACTTATATACATATAAACTTATATATATGCATCCCGCAATTTATCTGAAACAACTTAATTGCTAGTGATTATCTGCTATTAACGATGAAATGCATATGTGGGTACACACACAAGTACTACTATGCTTACCCCAGGCTTGTGCACTTGACACAAATTCTTCATGGAGGAAAAAAGTTTATAAGCCCTTTGATTAACTTGATGATCAATGTTTCCACCTGCAATCATACATACATACTATTGATTAGTTCCCAAAACTTATGACGATAATTACGTTGGGACAAATATAATAAGGATTTATTATTTTGGGTACAACTAACCTTAAACTGTATGCTCAATAGAAGGGGATCAAAAGCGCGAAATGGTGATGACTGGAGTACTAAATGTTTAATTTTGTCTTCTTAAGTATTGACGCTTGATGTATAAGACTTTAAGCGTGTCAATATTAGGACCCAAATTATCACTAAGCTAGTACTAAAACCTTGAAAATATATATGCTTCTAAATGTCTACTTATACATGTAATAATGGTCTTTGTATAGTAGTTAAGACTTTCAATTTTCGGACAAAAAAATCAACCATCTCTGAAGTTCAATTCTGCCTACTCAATTACATATGTAAAGCAATAAAATTGAGATGGTAGATACCTTGTACAGATGGCCTTGTTACTACATGGAGAAGAATAACAGTATCCTGGGTCAATACTTTGGGCCAATGTCCCAAACTACTGCCACCAAATACCAAATTCCAATATGCATTTGACTCAATCCGCCAAGACAAACAGTTAAATCACCAAGTCCGACTAGAGTCTATACACACGACTAATCTTTATAATTTCAACCGAATCACCAAGTTGATACACTGGGTCTTTGAGTTAACTCACCGATTCTGACCGAGTTGCAGCCGTGTTAGGGTTCCAATCAATAGATTGAAGGTTGACCCTCTGATTTACACCAAGAATCACCAAAGCCATCATACAAACCCAACACATCCTTGATAAAGCTTCGAACTCCGAGACACAATCAATTCCTCAAGAGACCCGATCGAATACTTTTATTTACAAAACTTGAATCGATTTTAGGCTTTTGGGGTTAGTTTTATTCGAAGAAATAGATCAAGGATGTAGTGTATGTGATGCTATAGTGACGATTTGATGAAGAACGAGGTAAACGGTGATGAATTTTGGCTGAAAAATTGAACGGGGCGGCTAGAGCTTTCATTGCAACTCCAAAGGGGATGGTGTGGGGGTGGAATGAATTTGAATCTTGAGAAGAGGAGATTTTGTAATTGAAGAGGTTTGTAATTAGGTCTACATATACAGATAACTGGGCCGCTCGATATTTACATATATTTTTAAAAAAATTTAATCACCTTTATACTTCTATTTTAAAAGACCAGACGCATACAGTTGAATTTTATACGTCTGTTGCAATATAACTGATACATATAGTTGAATTTTATACGTCTGTTGCAATATAACATATGCATATAGTTGAATTTTATACGTCTGTTGTAATATAACAGACGCAAATAATTTTCCGACAGACGTATCAAACTACCTTATACATCTGTTTAGGTACAACAGACGTATAAACATAACTCTTTTGGGTATATACATCTGTTTAATGTAGGACAGACGCATAAAACTACTTTGTGCCTCTGTTTTGCTTGCAACAGACGCAAATGGGGAGACGCATATGGTAGTTTTTGTACTAGTGTTAACACCACCAAAGATCAACACTTGTCCATGCAATTCTCATCATCCATTGCATCATCACTTTATTAAAGCTACTTTAGCAAGATATTATCCAAACACATCACTTTATGCTAGATGAGTGCAAGAGAAGCTAGCAAAACACAAACTCTCTCAAAACTTCCCAGCAGAAACACTCTCCAAAAACAAATTAATATCTCCATTTCTATCCATGATAAAATCATCAAATTTTAACCACAACCTCTCCATTCCATGGGCAATATTCGCTCCAAATTTCATAGCAATCCAAGTAGTATAGCCTAGGCAAATCACCTCCCCAAGTTGAAGAAGCAAACTGTCCAGATTCATGACAGTTTCTGTGACTATTTTCAAACTGCCATATATCCTTCATTACTCAATATAATTTGGTGTTCTTTAGCTTGTTGGAAAGCTGGTTAGATTCTCTACAACTCTCCTTTAGAAGCCTCATCCAGAAAACCTCGGTAAGGACCTCGTTTTTCATGATCTTTCCACTGCGTTATAGTAGATCCGAAAATCACTAATTATGTGCTTGATGATTCTTGTTAGTTAAGCTTGGTTAATGTGTTCTAAGGACTAGTAAAGGCTTAGTAAGGTCTCTAAATCCTCCAAGGAAGGTATATCTCATCAAAACCCTAGCTCTTACTTTAAGTTTATGGATGATCTTGACGGTTGTTAGCATGGTTAGGATGTTAGTATGATTATAAGCATGATTATGTAGTGATTATTTGATTTAAGAGATATGATGATTATGATGGTAAAGTAGATGTTCTTGGATAGATTTGGGGATGAGAAATATGTGTATAAGTTGTATCGATGCCCGGTGTGGCTTGGTTGTGTTGTTATGATTTTTAGAACGTTCGATTTATAGCCGTCGTAATGCCGAATTTTTGTTAACACTTATGAACCGAGCATGGCAGTTGATATTAGTTCCTGACCTTGGTAATGTTATGACTTGTCCTTGTAGATCTCGAGCCATAGATCGTTTTGGCGCGAGAATCGAAACATTCCGACTTACGGTTTAGGAGTTATGGTCAAATTACTAAAATTGGATTGAACCCGTAAATAAAAGTTCGTAACTTCAATTGAACCCTCGTAAAACATGCATGCCTATTGTCAAATTATATTATGATACCTGTTCCCTGAATTGATATTGGCTTATAGACTAGATACGAATTATCAGTTATAAGTCGGATTGTTCTGATAAGACCCTTAGCAAAGGGCATATGATATTCATTCTTAAATATAGACCGAGAGTCGGTATTTTTAGATATAGATAGTCGTGGAAACCCGGAGGGATTCCAACGGCAGATTATTATTTATTTTAAGGAATGTTATTAAACGTTATTTATATTTCCATAAAGTATCAATTACTTGGAAATATTTCGAGGAATGTTATTCGAGTATTACCTCAGTCGAGAGATATTAAATGAATCTTAGTTTCGAATATTCATTTAGAGTTCATTATTTAATGAATATTATTTTGATATTCATTAGAATGTTATTTATTAAATGAATATTACTTTCGAATATTCATTTAAGGTTTTATGTACTTGATGAATATTATTTTAAAATATTCATTGAAAGTTCTATTTACTTAAGGAATATTATTTCGATTATTCCTTTAAAGTTTTGATTACTAAATGAATATTATTTGGATATTCATTTAGAAGATTATTTATTAAATGAATATTATTTTCAAATATTCATTTAAGGTTTGACTTATTTATTGAATATTATTTTAAATATTTATTGGAGTTTAATTATTTAATGAATATTATTTCGAATATTCATTTAAGGAGGGATTTATTTAGTAAATAATTCCATATATTCATTCGAGGATTACTTACGAGCAATATTATGAGTTAATAATATTCCGTAATTATTATTGAGTTAATAAATATTCTTGGAATATTTATTTAATTCTTTTAAATTTTTTGTAAAATGATTTATATTATTCGGAGATTATCTTTCACCTCCAGATATTATGTAAAATATTTTGGAGTCTTTTTACGACTATTTTATCAAGGAAAGGTTCCCAACTCTTTATTTTTCATTTAAATCTATCTTAAAAGGATTTAAATGCTCGCTCAAACTTCCATATTATAGGGGAACCTACTTGAGCAATGTTATTTATCTTGTTGACTTCTCGGTCATAAATCTTGTAAAACTATTCGTTTCACTCGCAACTTGGTTGCTGTTTATCAATTGAATCTTTGAGTAACCTTCTCATCATTCGAGGGGTAAGATTATTGGAACAAGATGGTATCCTCTCACAAGCAGCAGCTTGAGAGATATGATGTTGAATTTTCCTTTCCAACTAGATACGACTACTTTGTGGAGTCTTATCAACAAGTATCATACTTGGGGAAAGGGGGACAAACTTTACGTTCAGAGTCAAGAACTTCTTTTCGAACTTGGAGTTGTGTAAGAGGCCGAGTAGCGCCGGTCCATCCCAATTGGCCCAACCGTTGGCCGGGGAGAGCTAGTAGGGCGGTAGACAAGTAAAGCCGTCAGTTCTTCCTTCTACCGGTAGTAAATCTAAATTGAGCTGTACAATCTGCGACTAATCATCGTAAGATTGGCAGTGGGCGCGGTGAATACTCCAGCATAAGTTCATCGTTCAAATTCATTTATTTTCTGCAACATTATCATTGTTTGCAGTATTGGAAAATTATTCATAATTGGAATTGCAATATTTTTCTGCAAGTTCCTCTTTTATGATAAATGGTAATATCTAGCTTATTTTCGACATAGCAGATATTCCCACATATATTTACATTTTGAGTTACCTTGTAACTTCATCGTTCATATTATACTGGAGTCATTTCCGTAAATGCATGGCATATGGTTTGAAAGATACTTTTGAACTATTATATATTATCGTTCAGTTAAATATTATTGTTGGCGGGCTATTGCTCACCCTTGCTCTATTATTATATCACAACAACAGCTAGACCAGATGACTCGCACAAGGCGCACTCGACGCTGGCGAGGACGATGAGACTACCAGAGCCGAAGAGAAAGCTATTGGTAGGATAGATTCATTCTTTCAGTACCAAATATATGGACTAGTATGACTTATGTAAATGGATGGCAAAGAGTATGTATTCATATTGTAACTCCTTTGGGTTGTAAGAACTCATAATGTGTTTAATAAAATTTGGTTGTTACTCTGATTTCATCTCTGGGACTATAACGGGTGTGTTTTATATTGTTGTATTGGGTCATAAAGATGTAATTTATTTTATGTTGAGGTAAGTTCAAGTATTATGGACAGAATTGGAGACCGTAACGACCGGATCCCGGACCCCGGATCTGGGGGTGTTACACAATGTTTCTTCTGCTTATCGTTTGTTTGCTCAGGAAGAGAGACATAAAGAAATCTCTCAGGCTAATTCTACAACTGATGCTATGGCATTCTTGGCAGATAGAAAGAAAATGACTAATTTCAACAATAAGATTCAATCTGGTGGATCACAGGGAAAGTTTGCAGGTCCTAGAAAATTTGGAACTAAACCAGGTTCAAATTACTACTGTACTCATTGTAAGGTACCTGGTCACAGTGTTGATAGATGTTTCAAAATCCATGGATTTCCAGAAAACTTCAAACCTAAGGATAGGGTTGTAGCTTTGTCACAAGGACCAATACAGGGGTCTGCAGATGTTTCTTTGTAGAATTTGCAGAATGATTCTTCTAGTGATATTTCTTTGGTGTGTAACAACATTTCTCTGGATCAATATACTCAATTGATGGAGCTTTTCAACAAGCAACATGTTTCTGACAGTTCAAATGGTGTTGATCAGAACTCCCACACAGCCTTACCAACAGGTAAACTTTGTTTACTTTCTTGTACTAAGGCAGATTGGATACTTGATAGTGGAGCAACAGATCACATCACTAATGATGTAAATGATTTTTGTTCTTATAAAATTGTTTCTGATGATAACATTACAATACCTGATGGAAGAAAAATTAAAGTGACTCATATTGGGAATGTTTAGCTCGCAGACACTATTATGCTGAGAAATGTTCTTTTGGTTCCTGATTTTCATTTCAAATTTATATCTACACACAAGTTGTGTCTTGATCTTAACTGTCAATTAATCTTTGATTCTACATATTGTATGCTTCAGGACTGTTCTCAGAAAGGTCCTCTGATTCCTCTTGGTAAATTGCATAATGGCTTGTACAGTCTGCACAAAGCTGATCCTAATCTGCAATCTCAAGCTTGTTTCAGTTCTACTTCATCTTCTTCTGAAAATATCTCTGTTCATGATGCTAATCTTTGGCATGTCAGATTGGGACATTTACCTTTCTCACAGTTGTAACTTGTTTTACCTTCATGTAAAAACAAGAATTTTTCTCAAATTTGTAATGTTTGTCCTTTAGCAAAGAAAACTAGAAATCCTTTTCCTTCTAGTAGTATCAAGTCAAGTGCTATCTTTCAGCTACTTCATATTGACATTTGGGGACCTTATAAGGTCAAAACTCAATCTGGTTGTAATCAATTTCTTACCATTGTTGATGACTTTAGTCGATTTACCTGGATTCATCTTTTGAAATATAAATCTGATGCACCTTCTGTGTTTGCAAACTTTCTTCAATATGTTAAAAATCAGTTTGGCTCTAATGTTCTTTGTGTGAGATCAGATAATGCTTTGGAGTTAGTTTCTGGTAAAATGAAAGATTTGTTCCTCAAAGAAGGAATTGTTAGTCAGCTGACTTGTGCTTACTCTCCACAACAAAATGGAGTTGTGGAGAGGAAACATCGACATTTACTGGAAACTGCCAGATCATTATATATTCAATCTAATGTTCCAGCCAGATTTTGGGGTAAGTGTGTTTTGTGTGCGATTTACTTAATTAATCGCATGCCACTCAAGAGTATTGATTTTCATTCTCCTTATTACAAGCTTTATAGTGATCAACCATCTTTAAAACATTTAAAAAGCTTTGGATGTTTGTGTTATGTTTTGACTTCTAAAGTACAGAGGTCAAAATTTGATCATAGAGCTTTTCCAGCTGTTTTTCTTGGATACCCTGTTTCTCAAAAAGGTTACAAAGTTCTCAATTTACTTAATAATGAAATAACATTTTCCAGAGATGTTTCTTTTTATGAAACACATTTTCCTTTTCATATGTTCAAGTCTCAATCAACTAGTCTATACCAGACTTCTATTTTTCTTCCTAAAACAACATATAGTTCTATTTTTTATGATACATCTATTCATCAAAATTCTTCATCTAGTACTTCATCTGGTTCTACACATGTTAATTCTAATTTTGCAAATACTCCATCTAATTCTATTCCTTTTTCACCACCATCTAGTACTTCATCTGGTCCTACACCAGATATTTCTAATTCTTCTAGTTCTGCACACGACTCATCTCATTCTGTGGATCTAAATAATTTGACTCCACCTGTTAGACAATCCATCAGACAAAGAAATACTCCTTCTTATTTACAAGATTATCACTGTCTTGCTAATAAATCTGCTAGCAATCATTGGTGTAATCTTGTTGCAGCTAATCAAATGCCTTCTGATTTTCATTCTTTTATTGACAAGAATTCAGTCATTACTGAACCTTCTTCTTATCTAGAGGCATCTGTTAATCCACTTTGGGTGGAGGCTATCCAAAAAGAGATTACAGCTTTACAGAATACTAATACTTTGACTTTGACTGAGTTACCCAAAGGTAAAAAATCAATTGATTGTCGATGGGTTTATAAAGTGAAATTGAATTCAGATGGTTCACTTGAAAGATGTAAAGCCAGATTAGTGGCTAAAGGATATACACAGAGATATGGTATTGATTATCAGGAGACTTTTTCTCCAGTCATTAAGATGAATAAAGTTAGATGTTTAATAGCTTTGGCTGCTCATAAGAAATGGCAATTGTTCCAAATGGATGTAAATAATGCTTCTTTGCATGGAACCTTGAAGGAGGAGGTTTATATGAAAGTCCCAGATGGTGTACCTCATGGTCCTAATCAAGTTTGCAGACTCAGTAAGTCTATATATGGACTGAAACAGGCTTCAAGGGAGTGGAATGAAACACTTGTTGATGAACTGTTGCATCAAGGTTTTTGTCAGTCGAAATTGGATTACAGTCTCTTTACTTGCAAAGATGGACAAGATATTACTATTGTTGTTGTATATGTAGATGACATCTTAGTCACAGGTACTAATTCTACAAAGATTGAGTCTTTGAAACAGCATCTGCATTCTCAATTTGGCATAAAGGATCTTGGTGTAATGCGTCATTTTCTTGGTATATAGGTTTCTTATTCTGCAGAGGGAACTATTCTGAGTCAGGCCAAGTATACTAAAGAAATTCTTAATCTTGTTGAGGATGAGGTTGATTTATCAAAATAGGTTGTGACACCTTTTACCACTGCATGTGAAGCTAAATACCACAGATGGGGAATTGTTTAATAGACCTGAGCTTTATAGATCCTTAGTTGGAAAGTTGAACTTTTTCACAAATACAAGGCCTGATCTAAGTTACACAGTTCAGATGCTTAGTCAGTTTCTACAATCTCCAAGAGAGCCTCATTATGAAGCACTATTGCATACTTTAAGGTATGTTAGATCGACCATTGGACAAGGAATTCTTCTCAAAGCTTCAGATACTTTAACTCTACATGCTTTTTCTGACTCAGATTGGGCAGCATGTCCAGATACTACGAGGTCTGTCACATGATATGTTTTATTACTAGGTTCTTCACCTGTCACATGGAAGTCTAAGAAACAGTATACAGTTTCAAGATCATCCTCAGAATCAGAGTATAGAGCCATGGCATCTGCAGCATCTGAGGTGGTATGGACAGTTCGACTCCTGGAAGAGTTAGGGATTACAAACTTAAAGCCAGTTACACTACATTGTGACAATCAATCTGCTTTACATATTGCAAAGAATCCAGTCTTCCATGAGAGGACTAAACATATAGAGATAGACTGACATTTCACAAGGGACAAAGTCATGGAAGGATTGTTGCAACTCACATATCTTCCTACACAAAATCAATTGGCAGATGTACTAACAAAGATCCTACCATCTCAACAGTTTACTAATCTTCTTTCCAAGTTGGGTGTTTCATTTGTCGATTCTCCTCCCAACTTGAGGGGGGATATTAGTGATAATAAGTCAAGTCAAACTTTAGTCAATGCTGAATTATTAGAAGATAGAGCTAGTTCAAATATTAGTTATTTCCATCCAAAAGTTAGTTAGAGTTTTTCACTCTACATTGTCTTGTATATATAGATTAGCTAATACCAGTTTTAGATCAAGTTTTTAATTGTACAGTTCTTCAGTTTTGTCAATAAAATGATGTTCATTGTTACAGAAGTTTTCACAAGAAACATGGATGACAGATTGATAGTACAACATGTTAAAAGTATAATATCACAGAAGACTTGTAGCTAAACTGGCATAATTATATAAGTAAGCAGGGTATGCACAATCAGACTAACTAGTAAAACAGTCTGTTTCATCAACCACGTACGTACATAATGGAACTATCCATACTAACAAAAAATGTCAAGTATCTGGGGCATGGAGAGCAAGGGCAGTCCACGCTTCCTAAAGTTTGTACAATCATTTTTTCTCCATCCATAATAGTTCCGCAGGTCATTTCATCTGATCGATCCCCGGTCTCGAGGAAGATCAGGGATAGCTTCTTCTTCCTACACACACACACACACACACACACACATATATAGGTCATTGCTCCATACAGAACACCCTTATATAACAAACAATAAAGAACACCTTAGATCTAATAGATCCAATGGCCCAGCCAGGGGCACCCAATAAAAAAAGTTGTTATTTTTTTACCCTTTATCCATCCAGCAAAAAAAAATAGTGTTCATGATGACGTCATGCTGACGTCAGCAATGACGTCATCATGAACACTATTTTTTTTTTCGCTGGATGGATAAAGGGTAAAAAAATAACAACTTTTTGTATTGGGTGCCATGACGGAACTCTAATATTAGATTAAATATGAGGTGTTCTTTATTGTTTGTTATATAAGATGTTTGTTATGGAGTGCAACTCTATATATATATATATAGGGGGCTACTCTAATACAAACCTAAAAACCAAATTTCAATCCAACATTTAAGCTAATATAATGACCAAAATAGGGGTACCCTAATACGAAAAAGTCTTATAATTCAACCCTCAATCCATTCATCGAAAAAAAATTAAAAAAAAATAAATTTTTTTTAAAAAAAATGATGACGTGGCAGCAGTTTTTTTTATTTTTTTTATTTTTTTAAATTTTTTTTTTTTATGAATGGATAGAGGGTTGAATTATAAGACTTTTTTGTGAAGGTGCCCCTGGCGGGGCCCTTAGAATATATGAAATATAATATATTTTGTGTTGGTTTGTAGTTCTCATTTTAAGAGTGGTTTGTATTTGAGCAAAAACCTTATATATATAATTAGAAATATTATATGACTTGATTATATTCAGCCCAGAGTACTAAACCCTTCCTTCTTATGGTTAAAAAAATTATGATTTTTAACACTTAATTTGCATTCATTAAGGCATGATTAACTCTTTGAAAACAATTAAAGACCATGCTGTACACATTTAATGACCAAATCAGAAGTTCAAAATACCTGGAGCTGTAATACATAACATTAGCATTGATTTTTCAAGATCGGTTGTGGTTGACATAGAAATTTGCACTGATTTTGCAAGCGAAGTCATTTTTTGAAAAAAAAAAACAAATTCTTGCTAAATTTTATAATTCAGCCATGGTTTGAGCGTGAGATAAGTCAATTCTGGTTCCGTAACTGCACACATGCATATGTATCTTACGGAATGAACTTGGAAAAATATGTGCAATAGTATGAACAATTTGCCTAATTACCTGCACGATCCTGGGGCTAGTGAGAGGAGAACTAGCCGTGCGTGTCATCCAAAGAATCAACGTGCAAGATCTTTCCGTTTGTTGATGTTGTCCTAATATCAATTTTTTTAGAGAACTTTGGTATGATAGATGTAGATGGGATTAGGTGACCTGTTTTATAGAATTTTTCGTGATCAACCACAAAAGAAGCAGCATCGGAAACCAAAAAGTTATTATTATTTGAATCACCCGAATATTGCCCTTGTTTTTGGTTGGAGAAAAATTCATCAAAGTAAGAAGTCCATCCACTCTCTTCAGTATGTTGCTCATCGGATATAGTTTCTTTGGAAGCAAAATACGTATCCATCAGGCTGACTACTGATTAGATACTATATGACAAGAAGTTTTAGTTTAGGGAAAAAAACAAGAGAAGAAATAAATGGCTTAGTATTTTTGATCGGGGGCTGGAAGGATCACAACACAAGCTTCAAGTTAAAAACGGTAGTTGCATTCCAAAAGAAATAAAATAGAAACGATATGACGGTGCAAAAATAATAATCTATAAATTCAAGGTTAATTAAATAGGGGTTGTGTATATATGGTGAAATACAAAAATACCCGTTTTTTAGGTAATCATAACAAAAATACTCATTTTCAGAATTTTTGACAAAAATACCCGATGGAATACGCATTTGCCAAATGGGTATCTGGGATACGCATTTGACAAATGCGTATCTTTCACAGTTTTTTTTTAATTTATGCTTGGCGCGTGGCTCGAATTTTACTGAAACTTGATAAAAAAAACAAGTGGGCAACAGTCCAACAGTCCTGCATGTCTCATGTCTCCTGCAAGGCTACAACCACTACATGCACATTGTCAAACTACTTTAACAAATACGCATTCATGGAATGCATATCTCCTTTTACCCATTCCTCTAATGCGTATTTACTTAAAAATGTAAAGAATAAGCATTTGCCAAATGCGTATTTCATATACTCATTTGGCAAATGCGTATTGAAACGGGTATTTTTGTCAGCTTTTTCAAAATCGGGTAGTTTCGTTACTATTGTTCTAAAAAATGGGTATTTTTGTCATTTTTTCATGTATATATGTTGACCTTTGTTAATTGAAATGGAATTTTCAGACTCTTGGCACCATTTTATTTGCTGCCAAATACCTTTCAGGTCCGATCAAAATAACACGTATGTATGTATCAATCAAACTCCGAAATGAAGCATGCATTAATGGGCTAAAAAGTGCATATTGACATCAATTTGTTTATCTTTTGTAAATGCACACGTAGAGGGGGTGAATAGGTGTTTATGGCTAACAATGTTTATTTATGACCTGTTTTGAATTTTACCAAAAATAGCTTGCTGTTTGTGATTAAGCAGTTTACAAATGGCAAGCTGATTGTAACTAAAATGAAATGCAGTAAGTAATATGCAGATAATTAAATGTGACACAAGATCTTTTAGCCAGGTTCGACCCCTAATCCCCTATGATCTACGTCCTGGTCCCTTACCAACTTGGTAAGAGAATATATTATTGATCAATGAAATAAACCAATTACAAGATACAATAATATATCTCCCTTTTATCCCAGTTGCTGAAAACGGCTTGTTGGAACACTATGTCCCCCTTGAGTAACAGCTCACTTGAACTCCAAAGTCTCTCTAACAAGATTGTTCCCTTGAACATCGAATTCCTTGAGTCCCACTCCTTGAACAACCTGCTCCCTAGAACAATGAGTTCCCTAGAGCATAAACTCCCTGATCACTAAGAACCCTTTGCCACTAATTCAGCAACTAATCAGTACAAATTGAACATCTTTACACCCAGCTGCTTACAAATGGCTTGCTGTTTGCTGTGCTGAACTAACTCTCTAAGCAATACTTCCAAAGTATCCTTCTCTAGTCTAGTTCAACCCACCCAAAATCTTAAGCCAAACTTGTACAACAACTATTCAATGCAAATTGAACAATACAATAAATACAACTCAACCTAATGAACCCTCTGAATATATATATATATATATATATATATATATATATATATATATATATATATATATATATATATGCGTGTATATAAGGGTTTGAAAGGTTTAGAAGAATTTTGCAATGTAAGCTTTGAAGTTTTGTAAGGATTCTTGTTTCTTCATTTTTTTGGATGATAAGAACTGAGAAAGATCAACCCTTAAATAGGTAAACAAGAATATTTTGAACTTAAGATAGAAAGGCTCCAACGGTAAGGAAATTTTTTGAAGCCGTTAGAATTGATTATGTTTAATCAATTATGGAGAAACTTGAATGAGTGTATCAGTTGTGATGAAGAAGGTATGGAGCGTGTATGAGGTGAAGAATAACTGATATGATGAGTGGAGACAATATTATGAGGCTGTTGTGAGTGGGTGTATTAAATTAAGGTAAAGTAGAACTTTACTTTCCTTATTTTAAGCAAAGGAATATATTGTCTCCCAATATATATATATGAGATATGTTTGCTGGCATGTTCAATATAATTCAGAGGGCCCTTACAATATTATTAGCAATGTTTCCACTAAATGCTCCTTGAGAACCGAACGGTTCTTTATTTCTGTCAGACACAATCAGCTTGCTGTTTGTAGACAGAATCAGCTTGCTCTTTGTTCTGGCGAGCTCATATCAGCATGCTGTTTTGGTTCTGATAGGATGAACATATAGATGACTTTAAACCTTTGATGTTCCATATCATCAACCACGTTACTGAATGTATGCAATTGGCTTGCCAAACTGTCACTGTTGAAGCACCAAATGGCTTGCTGTTTGTATATTCTGATTAAACAATCAGTAGGATATTTTTCCCTGCAAAACCAAGCTATCACAATACACTGCACAACCAAGTTAGCACAATACAGAAATAACATGATGTTTTATATCAAACTACAAGCAACAACTTGCTGTTTGCGTATTGACTGTGTGCACTGGCTTGCCAAACTATCACTATATCTCAACTTTGGCTTGCTGTTTGTGACAAACTGATTATACAATCAGTAAGCTAATTTTCCCTGCAAAACCAAGTTAGTACATTACCGAAATAACATAGCAAGTTCATGTCAGCTTGCTGTTTGGTTCTGACAAGTTCGTATCAGCTTGCTGTTTTGGTTCTGGCGAGTTCATGTCAGCTTGCTGTTTTGGTTCTGGTGAGCTGAACAGATAGATGGTTTTATACCTTTGCATTTCCATATCACCAACCAAGTTACCTGAGAGTATACTTATACATAGCAAACACACACACACACACACACAGATATATATATATATATATATATATATATATATATATATATATGCAAATGATATATCAAGTGATTCAATCATATAATTGTAAGCTATATATAGTGAACCTAGTACAAGATAAACAATCAGCTTGCTGTATATAACATCAAAACACACTAGGGTAACATCTTTGTCCATTGGAGTTTTTCAGATGGGTAAGGCTAGTTATCTCAAATTGGTACTCAAAAATTGTTCATTTGACACCGATTATATGGCATAATGAAATTTTTTTATTGCAATACTTGTATGAATGCAGGAAGATTCATATTATTATAATAAATTAAATTGATAAATTTGATATTCGAAAAAATTTTTGCGAACCAATTTGAAACACCTTTCCAGATTTCTAATCTATGCACTCGACTTGGTAATCACTTTTAATAAAAATTTATACATACATTGTAGAGCCGGCAATTTGGTATACGACACGAATAAACGACACGAAAACGACACGAAAAATATGGATATGGGTTCACCTTTTCGATACACGAACACGAAAGTACACGACACGAAAAAACACGAGTCCTAAATGGATATGGATATGTGTTTACCCTTAGGTACACGACACGACACGAAAGTACACGAATTAAATACCTAAATAAATAAATATTTTAAATATATATAAGTATATAATAATATTATATATATATACATACATAAAAATAAAAAAAGTAAAAATATAAAATAAAATTGAATTTTTTATAAACAAAAGACACGATTAAAATTGAATTTCAATCGTGATTCGTGTATATTCGTGTATATTCGTGTCGTGTACATTCGTTCCGTTTCGTGTACACGAAAAAACACGGAAAATTCCGTGTACATTCGTTCCGTTTCGTGTTTTACAAAACTAATCGTGTCGTGTATCGTGTCTCACTTTGGGTACACGAAACTAATTCGTGTCGTGTACCGTGTCTGCCTCTAAGTACACGATACACGGATGTACACGACACGAAAGTACACGACACGACACGTTTTGCCAGGTCTAATACATTGACCAGTAATTACTGTGTTTTAGACGGTCATCAGCCAATGAACATCCCCTGTCTGGTAAAGACTTTTATCATCTTCAAATCATAATCCCCTCAAAAGAAAGAAAATTATAATAAATTAAAATAAGGATGAGTATCTCCAATGATATTAACTAAAATGATTGGATAAAATAATATAAATTTGATTATATATAATTTGCTAAACTTGTGGTATTATGCTTCAATGGAATTTGCTATAATAATTACAATATTTTAAAAATGGTATGTTATTATTAATTCAAATTATTATAAATAGAAAGTATAATTTTAATATAGCAACAAATAATTTGGAGTTTTGTTACATGACAACACTAGTCAATATAAAGAGTATGGCTAAATTTTTTCCTAAAAATAATGTAGCATTGGAGTGCAAGAAAATTTAGACATTCTTTATAATTATTATTTATGGTTGATGAGTGCAAGAAAATTTAGACATCCTTTGTAATTATTATTTATGGTTGATACTTTAAAATTTTAGCTAAGAGGTCTCTTAATTGTTGAGGTGGCACATTCTTATATTTTAATTTAAATATCTCCTAATGAATGATAATTTTAATTTGTTCAAACACATGTACATAATATATACATTTACGAAAATTAAATTCATTTTTAAATAATAACTAAAATTTAATTTATGAAACTTAGGTTTTTAAAATTTAATAATTTTATTTCAAGCATATATCGACTACTTGATTATAATACTTTATAAAATTTAGTATCCTATTTTTAAATCTGATACATTAATAGAAATATATACTTTAAGTCGATCATTTGTGCATAATTTAAAACGTTATGTTTAAAACCGAATCACTTATTTAAATTATTTTACAAACTAATTTGTTAGACTTAAAAGATCTTTAACATTCTGTATACCTACTTATCTTTACGCGATCTTTTCTTCTAGTACAATTAGTACGGTTGGATTTGTAAAAAAAAATTGTTAAAAACATGATTTCAAATCACTCGTGCAGATAAATTTTCGATCTTGGTATCCTATTCTTAAATCTTATACATTAATAGAAATCTGTACTTTAATTTGATAATTTGTGTATAATTTAAAGTTTTATATTTAAAACAAAAATAGTGATTTAAATTACTTTACGAACCAATTTGATCTTTAGCATTTCGTGTAACTACTTATTTTTACTCGATCTTTTCTTATAGTATGTTTGGATTGATAAAAAATTGTTGAAAATATGATTTCAAGACACTTGTATAGATAAATTTTCTACCTTGGTATATTATTATAAATCTTATACGTTAATAAAAATATTTACTTTAAGTCAACTAAGTTACCACCTCCCGTTGGGCTAATGTCCCTATTTGTGTGTAATTTAAAATTTTATATTTAATATCAAATCATTTTATGAAGCAATTCGTCAGATTAAAAAGATCTTTAACATTTTGTGTACCTTCTAATTTTTACGTGATCTTTTCTTCTAGTATGGTTGGATTTGTAAAAAAAATTTAAGAACATGATTTCTAGTCACTTGTGCAGATAAATTTTCTATCTTGGTATTCTATTTTTAAATCTTATACGTTAATAAAAATCTATACTTTAAGTCGATTATTTGTGTATAATTTAAAATTTTATATTTAAAACCAAATTACTTATTTAAATTATTTTACTAGCCAATTCGTTAGACTAAAGTGATTTTATGTGATATTTTCTTCTTATATGGTTCGATTTGTAAAAAATTTGTTAAAAACATGATTGAAGGCAATAGATAAAATTTCTATCTTGGTATCCTATTTTTAAAATTTATACGTTAATAGAAATCTTTATTTTAATTCAATTATTTGTGTCTGATTTAAAATTTTATATTTAAAACTAAATCACTTATTTAAATTATTTTACAAACCAATTCGTTAAGATTTTTAATATTTTATGCACCTACTTATTTTTATGTAATCTTTTCTTCTGGTTTGATTTGTAAAAAAATTGTTAAAACACATAATTTCAAGGCACTTGTGTACATAAATTTTCTATCTTGTCAAATAGAAAAGACAAAATCAAAAAAAAAAAATTAGTATATATAATACAATATATGAGTATATTTTTATCAAAATGAGCATCTAGCATAGTTATTAAGATTGTCATCTTTTAAGTATAAGGTCATGGGTTCAATACTTATCCCCCTTTTATTTTTTTAATAAAATTATAATGACATTTTTGTAATTATGTGATAAATAAGGGTATACTGAACATTTCACAATTATTTTTTTGGCACTTTTTGCCCTTATGTTCTACTTTAATATATAGTTAGTAATAGATTATTATTTATGGTTGATAATTTAAAATTCCATCCACAATTTCTTTTAACAAAAATTTTAGATAATTAGATTTGTCCTTAATTATAATTATACATGACTAATATTATAGATAACATCATCGGAACATGAACAATTTTTCTTAAATAAAATTTTAAAAATCCAATATAACCAAACAATTTAGACAACCAAATTTTTTTTTTTTAAACGTTAAAATGCTTGTATGATATTTCTTTACAATTAGATTTTGAAAATTCATTAACATACAACATAATCTCAAATGAATACACCCTCTTAATATAGATTTATAACCTGAGTGACGAACTGACTATGAGCATCTGTTGCATCTCATGTAAGTTTGTTTTGTTGTATGATAACATCCAATACCCAGAAGGCCAGAACATCAAGGCTTACAAAATAAATTTAAACATTAATGCTCCAAACCCTGTATCCACTTCCCACATTCCTGCAACTGGGCTGTCTCAATTTTTTGTGGAAAGTGTAAATCCGCCCCTTCTTTGGGTAGACATTCCAATAATCCCACTCAAACTTCTCTATTAACTGAGATAAGGCCACCTCCATCATACTTCCCAAATAAAAAGGGAAATCTGTATCCTCAAGCACGGGATATATCGTTTTTCTTACCACATTCCCATCTTCATTAAAGGCAAGAAGTATCGAATCACGACTGTATACGCCATAGTCATCGCAGAAGAAATCATAACCACCAGGTAACAACTTGCTCGCAGGTGTCACCAACCACGGCAAATCTTGCATTGGCAGCACACCCTTCTCTTTCGCCTCCAGGATGTGGATCACTTCAAACTCATCATCCGTACCCCTCAACTCAACATACCTTTCTTTCAACTTTATTAGGAACTGGTGATCGTATTCATAGCGGGGACTTTTTTCAAAAAAATGTATAACTCTCTTCCCATCAAGTTGAGAGAATCTCATCTGTGACCCATCTGATCTGCTGAAAACAGTTTTTGGACCCCATAGCATCTCCATCTTCAATTTCTGTACTTTTTCGAGCTCTAACTTGGCAACTTTCTCACGAGTGAATGGATATACTGGACATACCCCCATGATGTAGTCGCCTAGAGGTTCGATAAATTCCCCATGAGGTCCAAAAATTACGAGCAACGGACGCAGATCACAATTATCAGCGTCAAATACAGGAAGAAACTCAAAAACTCGCTTCAATTTCTGAATATTTGGGTCCTTAAACGGCAGGGCCAACCACGGCATGGTTCTAAATGCTTCCCAGAATGTCTCTTCATTTGCACATGTATTGGTATATGGTGTATCAGTGAGGTAAATGAGAACAACTTCAAAATTTTCTTTAATTTTTGCCAGCTCTTCATAAATCTTCGTGATGTCTTCTTTTGAATTGCAAAAATCATCTTCATAAAAATATAGGGCTACCACCTTTTCTACAAGAGACTGAATAGGTACCTATAGCACAAGTACATAGGAGGCAATAATGGATTATGAAGATAATACCCAAATAATTAGGGCACAAATTGCATGAAGGTAAGAATGTGATAGGGTGAAGGATTTTAAAACATAGAAGATGACAAGACTATCAAATAAAATTACTCTCGTAAAACAAAGAGTAAATTATGGTATGCATTCCTTAATTTTGCTCCAAATACTTAGCAAGCAAACAAAAAAAACTCGCTCCAAATGCAAATCTGTATACCTAGTTTCACGAATTGCATTTCACATCCCCTAACTTTTAAAAACAGGTCAAAACACAACACTTCACATATTTTTCATCCAAATACAATTTTAAATTTAACAACTTTAAGTGTAAGAATCTATAAATTCACTTCTTTTATTATAAATATAAATTAATGAACTTTTAAAATAAAATCAAAATTACTTCATTATAATGTACATAGCAGCTAAGGCGATTTTGGCATATTTTAGTCTTATATCTATTATTAACATTTCATTTGGACTTCGCTCACTTAATCTTGTATGCATATACTTAAAGTTATGCTCGTTATTCCACTTTTGCTCTAAATGCTCTCCAACTTAGCATTACAATTTGATATTTAATCCAAATCAGGTTGGTTCCGAAGACATCTCTCGTTTTCGTGGAGATAATACTCACCCTTCACTATATCGCTACCCAGCTTGTATAGTTCACATCATCTAACAACATATGTTCCCGTGGCTAGCTATGACCTTACTATACAAAATGTCAATACATTTCAGAGAGCACCGGTATTGAAAAGGAAAACATACCTTTTCTCTTCTGTTTGTAAGGACATAATCGCGTTGAGGGGAGCCCAGGAGGGTCATTAAGGAGGGTTGTTGAACAGTTGCATCATCTTCTGCATCAAGTACTTTTATTCTTTCATCACTAAAAGGAAAGCCCAGGACCCCGTAATCATTAACGATGGACTTAGCATCACGTTGCAAAACTGTGCCAGTCGAATCAACTACAAACAAGGTAGTTGTATTATTAATATAGAAGTTCCTGGCTAAGCTTCTCCTACACATTACATCAGAAAATGGGATGGCAGTCCATGGCATGCGAGAAAATGCATCTTCAAAATGCTTCCTATATACTTCTCCATTAGCATCATTAAAAGCAACAAAAACGATCTCAATACCACGGCTATGCGAATAATGATTGTAGATGTCCCTCAAGAGAGATGTACAAGGGTTCCTCTCCAGGCTAACACGAAGATCATGCGACAGTGTCATAAAATATAAAATAATAACTTTTCCTCCCAACTGCTCAGCCTTAACCAACAAAATGCACAGCATCTGTGAACTGTTTCTCAACCAAATAATGGCGTATACCGTAATTTTCTTTGCAATATTAAAATTGTTTTTTCTGGTTTTGACCTGTTAAACATGAATCATGCAGTTTGGGAACAACTTCTACCTACAAGGACTTCCACATTGTGATGGTCCCCAAGGAGTTCGCCCAGTGGTTGTGAAGGGTATAATGAAGTGTTGAGGAGTTTGCAGCTAAGGGCTTGTGGTTGGCAAAAAAACTTCTTCCGGTCAGGAACTTGATTACTTGGTGTTAGGCTTTGGGTCTAGTATGGTGTTTCACACGCGGGGCTTACTGGTCAATGTTCCCCATAAAAACAAAATTGCAATATCAAACAATGGATTCATCACAAGTATAAACTTTTCCTTATTGCATACTCTTTTACATGGTGCTACAAAATACTACTTGAGTTCCACAAGTAAAGGGGCGACTGAATCTAGACCCAGGGTTTAAGTTTAATTCAATGGTTGAGAAGGGGTGCGGGTGGGGTGGAGGACTGGAGGTTAAGATATGATTATGATGAAATAATGAGTCCAGGGTAACAAGATAATTATAACATACAGTTCATCCGTTCAAAATTCCTCATTAAAGCAATATGGCAACAGAGGGATAGCTAGCATAGCATGCAAACTTGTCAGATGTCTCCAAGATGCATTCGTTTCAACATTTAGCAAGACAATATAGCATTAAGATATATAATATCAGAAATATAATCATATGGTAAAATACTCCACAATTACAAGTCCAGGCATACCTGGGTTCCGTCATTTCTAATGAGGTAGTCCCTATATTCGGTGAAGAGAAACTCGCGTAAATCAATCACATCTCCTTTTGTGACCTTTTGGTACTTTATGTTCTGTTTTTTCAGGTCCTTCCAACTATTAGAAGCATTTGAGTGTATCACCCCTAGATTGGAGTGAGATCCTACGTTTGCTTCCGCCTCGTACTTTCTTTCATTGTCATGATGAATTGAGGAGGAATTCAAGCGAGAAAAGCCAATAAAATAGTAACAAATTGGATTTGTTGAGACAAACGTGAGAGAATTGAAGCTACGAGGCTCAACAAAAGCTCGCCCAATTGATCTTCCTACGCTCCACCGCCACATCGCTCACCTCAAATTCAATTTACTTGTGTATTTTCAATTCACTTGTGCTTTCAATACACAAGTGTATATGATGTAGCTGTATTGGACTGCTGGTTTACCACAATTGGATCGCACGAAGAACGAACACGTTTAAACGGCCTATTTTGACCTCAAGCCCCCCGTTCAAACACAAAGCGACACCTTCTGATCAATGTTGAAATCAAAATATGATTCCAATATTTAAAACAGTTTGACACTAAGAATGGTGGTTAAAAAATTTTAAATTAGGAAATAATAAAATTTTTACATAAGGGTGACAAGTAAAACTCCAATGAATATAGCTATAATGAAATTGTGTATATTTTTGCTAAGGGTTTATGTTGGTTCAACAAATATAGCCAACCAAGTAGGATTGTCTATAATTTTTGCTAAGGGTAATTATGCATTGGAGTGTATATTTTTTACACATTCTCTATTTCATGCCACCTAATATGCCAACTAGGATAATATTGCTAAGAGTTTTTCCCCATTGGAGATGTTCTAACAGAAACAAAAAGTAGACACCGCTACTACAACTTATTTTATCACAATGATTAAGCTAAAAATAGATTAGTGTCAAATTTTGTGAAAAACTGCACTATAACCTAAAAATTGACAACAAAATACCGGCCCTGTCCGATTTATGCACGAAAGGAGATGACATTTAAATATTTTTAGAAAACTGAAAATAATTTTATTAATATTTTGATGGAGATGAGTACCTATTTTTAACTTTTTAGTGCCTCGCGATGTTGTTGCACTCTAAAATTTTGTAATCCTATTTTGGATCCCAAATACTAGGGATGATCATAAATCGTATTAAACTGCAAAAATCATCCGCATCGCATTAAATCGTATCATACCGTGCAGTTTTTATTTTCTGTGATGCGATTTCGGTTTCAAATTTTGACAAACCGCGTGGTACGATTATAATTTTATGAAATGCGATTCAAATTGCACTGCAATATTTAATATTATATATATATATATAAAATTATATATATATATATATATATATATATAAATTTTATATAATTATATATGTGTGTATATATATTATGTTAGTATTTTACTAAGAATTTAAGGGATAGTTTGCAGGCTATTTGCTTCGTTAGTGCCTAGTAGTTTATTTAAAAGACTTATAATGGGATTGTATTCATCAATTGTAATGGGCTGGCCCATCTTTCTTTATTTTATAGTATCACAATATTTCATACTACAATATCTGTATTTCATTAAGTCTATAGAGGTCACGGTCCGCATAAGAATTAAGAAATGTGGTTGAGTAAGAATTTTTAAATTAATTCCACATGTATGAAAATTAATATTTTAGATTTATAATTATTTTTATCGAAGGCGTAAACCGCAATGCACGGCACCGCACAACATTTTTCGCGGTGTGCTTTATGCAATTTTAAAATTTTGCGGTGCGGTTGCGGTTTGTAAATTTGATCAAACCGCATACGCGAGTTGGTCCGCGGTTTTTGGGAAAACCGTACCGCCCGCACCGCGATCACCCCTACCAAATACTTAATCTGTATTATTTATCTATACTATATTATGATAGCCAAAACATTAAAAATTTGGTTGATCGATATGGTATTTCGTGTATTTACTTAATTATTCTTTACATATTTTTTTATTTTGGTACATAATTATTTTATAGTTACGAGCAATCTTATTTCATAAAATAAAATAACGATATTATAGCACCTAATAACTAATCAATTATCTTTTTCAGCTATTAACTTTTCTAACTAAAATATAATCTTTCCAAAAATATCATGGATCGTTCTATTTAATAAAATAAAATAAACTAATAATATTATAATTACTATTAACTAACTGATTATCATTTTCAGCTAAAAGGTAATATCTTTTATATGTTTTCTAACTAAAATATCATCTTTTCAAACTTGCTTTTTTTACTTAATTATCCTTACTTAAATATTATTGGTAAAAAAATGTAATTTTATTTTATAAAATAAAATAAAGATATTATAGTTCCTAATAAATAATCAATAATCTTTTTCAGCTAAAACAAATTATCATTTCTAACTTTCCTAACTAAACCCTCTCTTTTCCAAAAATATCACGGGCCATTATATATATATATATATATATATATATATATATATATATATATATATATATATATATATATATATATATATATATATATATATATATATATATATATATATATATATATATATAGGCCTTTGCTCCATACAGAACACTCTTATATAACAAAAAATAAAGAACACTATAAAATCATTTATTCCAATAAATCCATTGGCCCCGCCAGGGGCACCCAATACAAAAAGTTCTTATTTTTTTATCTTCTATCCATTCAGCAAAAAAAAAAAATTAAAAAAATTTTTTTTTGAAAAAAATCACTGTTCATGATGACGTCACTGCTGATGTCATCATGAACAGTGTTTTTTCCAAAAAAAAATTTTTAAATTTTTTTTTTTTGCTAAATGGATAGAAGATAAAAAAAATAAGAACTTTTTGTATTTGGTATCATGACGGAACTCTTATATTGAATTAAATATGAGGTGTTCTTTATTGTTCTTTATATAAGGTGTTCTTCATGGAGTGCAACTCTCTATATATATATATATATATATATATATATATATATATATATATTTTAGATAAGCAGCTTGGATTAAAAGAAGCCTAACGACACTTACATAACTGAAACAAAAGCAGAGATTACTAGAGGAGTGCAAGGACAACAAGCCTTGTACCTAAAACCGCCTAAGAGCTAAAACAACAACTATAGAACAGAACAATAATACTAGACCATGAAACTAGTCTATCACAATGATGTCGTCTGTATGATCCCAACCATCCAAGAGAGTGTTGACAAGCGGTACCTCAAATAGATTAGGGGAGTTTGTCGGCTCCTCTGACACCTGGATATCCCACAGATACACATGATCTGAACTATTGTCTGAGAACGGAGAAAGGGAATGACCAAAGAAACCTTGGCCCGAGTTAGACTGATTCACTTGTAAAGGAGGGTGGTTGGGCTGTGGATCACTGAACTGGGCACTGAATTGGTGAGAAGCAGCATTTTCTTGAAATGGCAAAATGTTAAAAGCAGGGGAGTGAGGACCCAGACCATTATCTAAATCCAGGATCTCTTTAAGGTCACCAAATGGAGCAAAAACATCTACTAGGCCAGAGCAGTTTCTAACACCATATTCAGCCATGTATCTAGAGGCCCAGTTTCTAGTTGAGAAGACTGTGGAGATGCTGCAGCTTCTTTGGAAATCAGGTAGATACCTAATTTTATTGAACTCTACATGAAGCACATTAATTTGTTGGACAGCCAGTGTGATACCCTCATCATCTAACTCTTCCTCATCTTGAGAAACCAGCATGTCAAAAGCTTCAAAATTATCACATTCAATCTGAATATGAGGAATTTTCTGAAGGAATTTATGACCGTAGCGGAAGCGTAAATCACATTTACTTGCATAAAAACCTAATTAATCATGTATATAGATTTAAAAATTGTATGAACACAAGAAAGATACCTTGATAGCTTTCCTGGGATTGTTATGAATGTGTCTTTGATTTCCAGCAATCACCCCTCAAGTGTGGAGTGCTCTAATGGTATCCACCAAGATCAAATATCATATAGTAGATTAAGAACAATTGAGAAAATTAATTAAATGGTTTGGAATGATTTTGATGAACTTCAAAAGCTCTCCATGATCTTCTAAACCTCCTGGGATGTTTTGTGTTGTGTGTTTGTGATGTCCTCCAACTCTTGGATATGTTTGATATTTAAAGAAATAAAGTCTTTACTTTATCTAATTAAATAATCATTTAATAATTAAAACCCTTTTAATTATTAATCCCATTCTGAAAATAATTCTCTCATAAAATTTAATTTCTCAAACTAAATTTTGTAATTAATAATTATTAAGAACTTTTCTTAATTTATTTATAATCTATTAAATCTCATTTAATAAATTATAAATAATTGCTAATTAATTATTTATTCAATAAATAAATAATTCATAGCCATTATTAATTATTCTCATCATCTATAAATATTTAACCTTTTTATGGTGTGACCCTTTAGGTTCAATATTAAGCCGGTAGTAGAAATAAATAATAATAAACTATTTATTATTACTTATACGAATTACTAATTAATTCGTTAAATATAATTACATAAGTAATTAATATTTATTCTACATCGTGAGTGATACTTTTGAATATATCGCGACTATCCGGATAATATGAATTCATTGCTTAGAATATATAAAACCTATTCAGCAAATGGTTACCGTACAATCAATTCCTTCTACCCGACAATATCCCGATTAAATACAAGGCATGGATCGCGTGTCAAGCCTATTTAATTTAATCATATAATTTCTTATACATTATGTCTAGTTCATTTGAATTAGAAACTCTTTCTAACTTCAATTACTCTGGCCAGAGATTCCAGAACTAACATAGTAAGAACATCATAGGATATTCACTTTCTTTTACTGAAAGGGGTAGATTCTTTATCGATCGTTAACTATCTTCATATACAAATTCTTATACCCGGAATAGAACTAATGATTGTCCCTTGAGGACTTAGAACTAAACCAAAACATAGTTCATTGTATATAAGATTACTTTAACGGTCTCAAGTCTAAGGACACTTGTACCACCATCAACTCATGAACAACTATTAACACATGAGTAAACTCCATTAGTCGTTCATTAGATCAAGTCACGTTCAGTGAACTTATTCTCCAATAAGCACCTACATACTAGCTATAGTGTCACCACACGAATGTCTATGAGAACAGACATCCTTCCGAGGAAGCAAGCATAGTATGTACCGATCTTTACGGATTGACTAACTCCCAATTAGTTATCCTACGATCGGAAACTATTTAAGTTTAGTGTTATCATCTTCTAGATCTCATTATTATAATCTCATTATAATTCTAGAAGCTTTACTCTAAACTATGGAACTTCTTATTTAAACACTTTAAATAGATAAAGCCCGTAATAAAAACAACAAGTCTTTTATTAATATAAATAAAATCAAATAAGATTACATGAAAGTATTTCCTAACCCATCACACATGATTGGGTTTAGGACAAAATACTATCAAACTCCCACTTGTACTAAATCCAATCACTCTGGTATCTTATACCCATCTTATCTCTATGTCGATCAAAGTGAGCCTGAGACAATGCCTTAGTAAATGGGTCCGCTATGTTGTTATGTGTGTCAATTCTTACGATGTTGACATCCCCTCTTTCTATGATCTCTCGAATCAGATGAAAGCGCCGCAACACGTGTTTGGAATTCTTATGGGATCTTGGTTCCTTAGCTTGAGCTATCGCAGCATTGTTATCACAATACAACACTATAGGATCCTCAATGCTAGGAACTACTCCCAAATCAGAAACAAATTTCCTCATCCAGACTGCTTCCTTTGCAGCTTCACATGCAGCTATATATTCCGCTTCCGCTGTGGAGTCAGCCGTTGTAGGCTGTTTGGAACTCTTCCAACTAATCGCTCCCCCATTTAGAGTAAATACATACCCTGACTGGGATCTGCTACCATCGCCTTCTGATTGAAAACTAGAGTCAGTATAACCCTCAATTTTCAATTCAGATCCACCAAAAACAAGAAAAACATCTTTAGTCCTTCTCAAGTACTTCAATATGTTCTTCACTGCTTTCCAGTGTTCTTCACCTGGGTTAGACTGATATCTGCTCGTCACACTAAGTGAATGAGCAACATCAGCTCTAGTACATAACATCGCATACATGATGGATCCTATTGCCGAGGCATAAGGAATCCTACTCATGCGCACCCTTTCCTCATATGTCTTTGGAGACATCTTCTCGGAAAGAGTAATCCCATGACTAATAGGAATGAGACCTCTTTTCGAGTTCTCCATGCTAAACCGTTTTAGCACTTTATCGATGTATGTACCTTGGGATAGGCCAATCGTTCGATTAGATCTATCTCTATAGATCTTCATCCCTAAAATATAGGATGCCTCTCCCAAGTCCTTCATAGTGAAGTTCTTTGATAGCCAGACCTTGACTGATTGTAACATCGGTATATCATTTCCTATTATAAGTATGTCATCCACATACAATATAAGAAATGTTACCGCGCTCCCACTAACCTTCTTGTAAACACATGGTTCATCTAAGTTTTTGATAAAATCAAACTCTTTGATTGTCTCATCAAAACGGATGTTCCATCTTCGAGAAGCTTGCTTCAAACCATATATGGTTCGCAGCAGTCTACATATTAGATTTTCGTTTCCACTGGAAACAAAACCCTCTGGCTGTGTCATATACACTTCCTCTTCAAGTTTCCCATTGAGGAAGGCCGTCTTTACGTCCATTTGCCAGATCTCGTAATCATAGTAGGCTGCAATCGCAAGCAAAATCCTAATGGATTTGAGCAAGGCTACAGGCGAAAAGGTTTCATCAAAGTCAATCCCTTGTCTTTGTTTGAATCCTTTTGCCACAAGCCTGGCCTTATAGGTCTCCACCTGGCCATCTGCTCCTAACTTTCGTTTGTATATCCATTTGCACCCAATGGGTTTAACTCCTTCAGGTGCCTCAACCAAAGTCCACACTTGGTTTATATACATCGAGTCCATTTCGGATTTCATGGCATCCTGCCATTTCTCTGAGTCATTACAACTCACAGCCTCTTCATAAGTCATAGGGTCCTCATCATCAACAAATGACAAATCATCATCATTTTCAATGACAAGCCCGTAATATCTTTCGATTGGGCGGGACACTCTCTCTGACTTACGTAAAGGTTGTTCTTTCTGAACAGGTACTTCTTCTCTAATCGTTGCATTTTGTGGTTCTTGAACTTCATCAAGTTCAATATTTCTCCCACTGTTTCTATCAAGGAGGAACTGTTTCTCTAAGATGTGTGCGTGTCTAGAAACAAATATCCTTTGATCAGAAGGATCATAGAAATAATATCCATGACCTTCTTTAGGATATCCCACAAAACTGCATTTCACGGATCTAGGTTCCAACTTATCATGTTCAACTTTCTTGACATAAGCTGGACACCCCCAAAACCTTAACATGTTTAAGACCTGGTTTCTTCCTACTCCACATCTCATGTGGGGTCGTGAGAACCGATTTAGAAGGCACCTTGTTCAGTAAATACGCTGACGTCTCTAAAGCATAACCCCATAGTGATACTGGAAGATCAGTAAAGCTCATCATGGACCTCACCATATCTAATAGAGTACGATTCCTTCTCTCAGATACTCCATTTAATTGTGGAGTATAGGGAGGGGTCCATTGAGAAACTATACCATTTTCTTTAAGATAACCTAAAAACTCTCCGCTTAAGTACTCACCTCCTCGATCTGATCGAAGAACTTTTATACTACGTGCGGTTTGTTTTTCTACTTCATTTCTATATTCCTTGAACTTTTCAAAAGCTTCGAATTTGTATTTCATAAGATATACATATCCTAACCTGGATCGATCATCCGTAAAAGTAATGAAGTATGAAAATCCTCCTCTATCACTTGTTGACATTGGTCCACATACATCTGTGTGTACCAAGTCTAACAACCCCGCAGCTCTCTCTCCATGTCCAGTAAATGGAGATTTAGTCATTTTACCCATGAGACAAGACTCGCATGTAGGATATGATTCAAAATCAAAATGTTCTAGTAACTTATCCTTATGTAATGTGCGAAGTCTGTTCTCACTAATATGACCTAGTCTGCAGTGCCATAAATAAGTTGGATTTTTATTATCTCTTTTTCTTTTATTATTAGGTTGTTCAATTTGAAACAAATTATGTTCTAAGTCACATATATACAAACCATTATGTAATGTACCGTATCCATAAGTAATATTATTTCTCTTAATTAAACATATATTATTCTCAACAATAAATGTAAAACCATCCGAATCAAGTACAGGAATAGAAACAATATTTCTTACAATAGATGGTACATAATAACATTTATTCAACACAATAGTTTTGCCCGTAGGCATATGCAAAGGAAATGATCCTACAGCTGCAGCAGCAACTCTTGCTCCATTGCCCATCAATAGAATCACTTCATCTTCCCCCAGAGGTCTACTTTGCTTTAGTCCCTGCAACGAATTGCAAATATGAGACCCACAAGCAGTATCCAATACCCAAGTAGAAATCTGACTTAAAGACATATTTAGTTCAATCATGAACATACCTGGATTAGAAGCGGTAATCTCATTGCCCTTCTTATTCTTTAACTCTGCAAGGTAAACCTTGCAGTTCCTCTTCCAGTGTCCCACCTTGTTACAGTGGAAGCAAACTGCTTTTCTTTTCGGGTCAGCCTTTGGTGGAACATGCTTATTCTCACCCTTTTTCTTATTCTTCGGCCTCCAGTTCCTCTTCCTCTTAGTAGAGGTACTGGCACCGATCATAAGAACAGAACCCCTTTTGGAGGGAAAATTCGCCTCAGCAGTTTTCAGCATGTTGTGGAGCTCAGCTAAGCTGGCATCCAGCTTGTTCATGTGAAAGTTCATAACGAACTGCGAGAACGAATCCGGGAGTGACTGCAAGACTAAATCTTGGCATAACTCCCCATCCATGACAAAACCTAACTGCCCTAGATGCTCAATCAGATTGATCATCTTAAGCACATGGTCATTCACAGACGACCCTTCAGCCATTCTACATTGGAATAGCTCTTTCGATATATCATATCGAGCGGTTCTCCCTTGTACATTATAAAGCTCCTGTAGATGTATCAGAATGGTTGGAGCATCCATTTTCTCATGTTGCTTCTGTAACTCAGTTGTCATGGATGCTAGCATGACACATTGAGCAACATTAGCAGCATCTAACCATTCATTATACACTTCTCGTTCATGGAAAAGTGCATCATCAGAAGGAGGTACAGGTAAAGGCGAGTCAAGCACATAATCCTTCTTCTCAGCCCTGAGAACGATTCTCAGGTTTCGAAGCCAATCAGCATAATTGGGACTAGTCAATTTGTTCGCATCAAGTATGCTACGGAGTGATAGAGTAGAAGACATGATCTATAAATCTGAAATTTGTGAACACATAACAACATTAGTAGATATCCAATTTTATTATAACACCTTATGAATCGGGTCTTTATTCATAGGTGGCTCCCACAGTTTTATTAAAATTATACAACCCTCAAATGTATAACTTAAGCATTCTCAATGCATGTGAGAATAGGGATCCTACTTTCCATTATATAACCTCGGCTGTAGCACGAAACGCTATGTAATGTTCCATAGGCAGATAACTCTTTATCAATTACATCTCATGTTATTCCCTAATTCCATTTAGCCTCTTGAATCATTGAATCACGGCTGTAGCACGTCTAAATTCAATATTCTAAGTCAAGTGAGACCCAACATCTCGTTAAATTAATAAGATCTCAATAGCCCACGGCTGTAGCACGTAACGACAATTGGATTCTAATTAATTATACGCATCTCATGTAATAGACAAGCAATTCCTATTTTTGAAAACGAAGCCCTCGGCTGTAGCACGAAACGACAAAGCTCAAAACTAAGAATTACTTTCTACCATGTGGGAAGGCTATGACCGACACAAGCCCGTTGTGACATTGGCCATTTTATTACTTGATATTAAATAACGAGGGATTTTATATTATTTAGGTTGCGAAACGTTTTCGTTAAAACCTAAAGTCAAACATGCATTTTATATACGATATATAAAACTATATATATTATCTCATGGCATTTCTATGCACACATATATATAGGCAAACATGTTATATCATGTTAAACATTGTTAAACATCTATATGAAACAATATTAGTATTTTAAAGTATTTTAATCAATTAAAACGGGCTTTAAAACACTTCCGGAAGCTATAACCATTTTAAAATTAATTTTTAAAATTTATTTGACCACTCCATTAGATCCGTCTCGGAAAAACGAATCCAACGATATATTATACGCCTCGAACGGAGTTACGGATCAACGGGAAAAATCAAAATACGAATCAGGGTCATTTCTGTCACATACAGACCCTGTAACGCATTACCAGAATGCGTTACAGGCCAAAATTATCATTTTTACTCTGTAACGCATTCAACAGATGCGTTACGTAGTAATGACGTCATGCTGACGTCAGCATTCGACCCGGCCCTGACCCGACCCGATATCCGACCCGACCACTATGACCCGACCGGCGCGTGCGCTGCACGCGCGGCGCGTGAGCCGCCAGCGCGTGCCGCCCACGCGCGGGACACAGACGCGCACAGTGACCTTTATTTCAGTCGACAGAAGCTTTTATAAATATATATATATATATATATATTATATATATTCTGTCGGCCTGATCTTTCCAGCCCACCAGCCCAATAATACAATATTTTGGGCCCCCAAATTTAACTACCCATCTAGATATTTTATAAATAATATATATATTTATAAAACAGATTATTATTTATTAATTTCTAAACTCTTTAAAAATCAATAATAAATAATCTATCCATGGGAAAATTATGAAACTTTTTCTGGGACTTCTACAACACTTGTAGAAAATATATCAGTGATCAAAATTATTTTAAAAAATAATTTATTAATTAATTCGTAATTAATTTGATTATAGCCTCCTAGAACTTCAAAAATTCATAACTAATTCATACAAGCTTGAAAAATTCCGAAATTTTTTCTGGGATCTATATACATGCAACCTATGCTCTGATACCATTGAAGGAATTTATGACCGTAGCGGAAGCGTAAATCACATTTACTTGCATAAAAACCTAATTAATCATGTATATAGATTTAAAAATTGTATGAACACAAGAAAAATACCTTGATAGCTTTCCTGGGATTGTTATGAATGTGTCTTTGATTTCCAGCAATCACCCCTCAAGTGTGGAGTGCTCTAATGGTATCCACCAAGATCAAATATCATATAGTAGATTAAGAACAATTGAGAAAATTAATTAAATGGTTTGGAATGATTTTGATGAACTTCAAAAGCTCTCCATGATCTTCTAAACCTCCTGGGATGTTTTGTGTTGTGTGTTTGTGATGTCCTCCAACTCTTGGATATGTTTGATATTTAAAGAAATAAAGTCTTTACTTTATCTAATTAAATAATCATTTAATAATTAAAACCCTTTTAATTATTAATCCCATTCTGAAAATAATTCTCTCATAAAATTTAATTTCTCAAACTAAATTTTGTAATTAATAATTATTAAGAACTTTTCTTAATTTATTTACAATCTATTAAATCTCATTTAATAAATTATAAATAATTGCTAATTAATTATTTATTCAATAAATAAATAATTCATAGCCATTATTAATTATTCTCATCATCTATAAATATTTAACCTTTTTATGGTGTGACCCTTTAGGTTCAATATTAAGCCGGTAGTAGAAATAAATAATAATAAACTATTTATTATTACTTATACGAATTACTAATTAATTCGTTAAATATAATTACATAAGTAATTAATATTTATTCTACATCGTGAGTGATACTTTTGAATATATCGCGACTATCCGGATAATATGAATTCATTGCTTAGAATATATAAAACCTATTCAGCAAATGGTTACCGTACAATCAATTCCTTCTACCCGACAATATCCCGATTAAATACAAGGCATGGATCGCGTGTCAAGCCTATTTAATTTAATCATATAATTTCTTATACATTATGTCTAGTTCATTTGAATTAGAAACTCTTTCTAACTTCAATTACTCTGGCCAGAGATTCCAGAACTAACATAGTAAGAACATCATAGGATATTCACTTTCTTTTATTGAAAGGGGTAGATTCTTTATCGATCGTTAACTATCTTCATATACAAATTCTTATACCCGGAATAGAACTAATGATTGTCCCTTGAGGACTTAGAACTAAACCAAAACATAGTTCATTGTATATAAGATTACTTTAACGGTCTCAAGTCTAAGGACACTTGTACCACCATCAACTCATGAACAACTATTAACACGTGAGTAAACTCCATTAGTCGTTCATTAGATCAAGTCACGTTCAGTGAACTTATTCTCCAATAAGCACCTACATACTAGCTATAGTGTCACCACACGAATGTCTATGAGAACAGACATCCTTCCGAGGAAGCAAGCATAGTATGTACCGATCTTTACGGATTGACTAACTCCCAATTAGTTATCCTACGATCGGGAACTATTTAAGTTTAGTGTTATCATCTTCTAGATCTCATTATTATAATCTCATTATAATTCTAGAAGCTTTACTCTAAACAATGGAACTTCTTATTTAAACACTTTAAATAGATAAAGCCCGTAATAAAAACAACAAGTCTTTTATTAATATAAATAAAATCAAATAAGATTACATGAAAGAATTTCCTAACCCATCACACATGATTGGGTTTAGGACAAAATACTATCATTTTCGTGATAAAAGTTGTTTTCATCGCCAAGTGAATGGCCCAAACCTGGGATTCAAACCCTTCCATGCCTTGAAGGGGACCCATGATTCCCCAAAGAAACTTGCCATAATGATCTCGAGCTATTATTATTATCCCATTCAGATTACCATTGGATAAAGCTAGTTCCTCCATTACCCCATGAATATTGATTTTCACGACGTTCGCTGGAGGAGGGAACCAAAGCTCATTCATAATTTCTGAGAGAGAGTGCAACAATGGAGACGAAGAAAGAATAGCTAAAAAGAACTGGGAGTACTAAGATGCTCTATGAAGGGACTTATAAGACGAGGGTATTAATACCCTAAAAAACGCATGCATCTTGGGGCCAACAAAATACAATTCTGCCCAAGAAAAAGAAAGTAATGACCAATGTAGAGAAATAACTTTATCCATGCACAATACAAGTGAAAAGAACTGTATATGAGGATGCATTTTCTTATGACCATGACCCAATCAGGTGCGATAGCTGTGTCCCATTTTTGGCTAACCGATCTGCTTCTTGATTATATTCTCTAGGGATGTGGAGTATCAAGGATAACTGATGGAAGAAAAAGCCTGCCCATATCCTCATGAATCCATTTGTGTCTTATACATGTTACAGCCTTTGCAGAATCTGAACAAACTACCACCTTGAGGTTATCTCATTGAACCGATACAATAGATTGAATTAAAAATATTATAGCTTCTATCTCCGTTTCCAAGACACTAGTAGGTAACACTGGCCCTGAGAAAAGAAACTTTGTGATACGCGAGACATCCTTGATTAAACCACCAATGCCAGCCTTTCATCCATTTCTGTGAAACGAGCCATCGACTGAGCAGACCAAGTCATATTTCCCATGAAGATTTCCCCAGAATTCAAATTTTTTGTTCATGAAATGAAGTATCAAGGCTCCTATGGGATTCACATCCCAAACCTTAGATAGGTTTGCACTCAACAAATCCACAGCCCCTAATTATTTAAAAGTTCTAATTTTAATAAGAAAGATACATTTTTTCTCGATTTAATCTAATATTCTGGAAAATGAGCTCATTTCTTCCTAACCATATTGTCCAAAGAACTGAGACTACTAAGATTTACCATGCCTTAACATGCATGCTTGAGGGACTAGCTTTTAGCAAATCAAATAATCTGAACTCTGTTACCAAAGAATGAGGCTTCTTCCAGTCACACCACAACTTGATGAAATCCCAACCCCACAATGCCATCTCATAATCGAAGAATAAATGTGACAACGATTCCTCAAATAAGCCACACCATTTACATGTTGGAGACATTTGGCTTATATTCAATCGTCTTGCCAGAAAACTACTTGTTGGCAGAATACCATGTTCAATTTTCCATAAGAAAATTCTCACCTTAGGGGGGGGCTTGCAACTTCCAACTAAGACTCCAACATGAACTTTGAACTTGCGAGCTAACTATTATCACAAAATCACGCAAGTGCACGTGGTCACAAGTAATATTCGATAAGTTAAGTTCGTTCCCACAGAGACTGGCTATTTCTATGTAAATATGCTCAAGCAACAATGTATGATCAATTTCAATTGCTTAGACAAGAAATAAATTTGGGTTTGTAATTATCTAAATTAACTAAGAAACAAATTAACAAACTAAGAATTAATTAACTAACGAGAAATAAAATCAAATTACGTCTATAAGAGTAACATGGAATCCTAACTTCATTAAATACTTCGCTTAGATCTGACGCCTTTAATCACTATATGCAATGGTTATGATATCTGATTGGACATCACGAAACAAGTATACACTACTTCTCAGTATACGAATACCAAACTAAACATACATTCACAAAAGAGATAGAAAATGAATAGACACCAATTATGCTTAGACCCTATATCTCTATAAGATTTGAAAACATAACGGTTGAAGAACAAGTTGTCTATTAAGATCACATAGGGCAGCATAATATCTCTATTTACGCTACAAATCATGATGTTAAAACATCAACCTATCCTATGCTAGCATGACAAGTTCTAAATCTCAAGATCCACTCTCGCTTCACAAGAGATTAACAAATTAGATGTTCGCGACGCATCTATCAATTAAGCATAACCATACCAGGATATCAAATATACATCACACACAGATCTTTAAAGCATCAAGATACTAAGCTCCATAAATAAATCCGTTAGAATCCCATGACAACGATTAGTTCAAAATTTAACCTCTCGTCATAATGGGATCAAGTGAAACCATGATAATAAAACAAGATCTGAATAATAATAATAATGCTAGTGTTTCTAAGTAATTCTAAGTAATGATATGAATTACAAGGGTAGGATATGTTTATATAGGCCCTAGAAGTCTTTTCCAGCAAGAAAAGTCCAAAAATAAAACTTAAAATCGAAATAGGAGAAATTCAGGATTTTTTCCAGCGTGTTGCAGCGCACCCTGCGCAGTAGCATCGCAGTCTGCACTGTCGGTCACTGTTTACTATTGTAGAAAATCTTCTCCTCTTCGCGTGGACTGCTTACGGGCCCCAAACGGACTTATAGAACTCCAGATATGGCCAAAACAGTGTAGACTGCGCAACCTACCGGCAAATCCAAATTTTCCACAATTTGCTCATTTCTCATCCGATTCTTTTGTCACTTCCCGTTCTTCAATTCCCTTGGCTTATAATCAACAAGGTAGCATAAGTAAAGCTTCCATTCTTCATTCCAAGCTCAAATTACAATTCCAAAATCAATTGAAATCTTCAACCCTAACCGATGGAAACAATCCTGCACAACTACATAAAACACATTAAAACTACCACAAACTTGAGACCAAGTCAATCAATTTAAGCCGATATGGAACGTTCCAAGTGGATATAAAATCCACTTATCACATCCCCAAACTTAAACTGATGTTTGTCCTCAAGCATAAACAAATATATTATATACAACTAACTACTACCACTTCCGTAGGTGATCACGGTTGCATTTGGCATATGCAACAAGCCCTTTAAACCCCTAGGCAGCCCTAGTGGACGAGTAAGGTCTCGTGAGGGCCTATAGCGAATGTACCCACAAAATCCATCTAACTAAACAATGCAATGCATGAATGCAACGAATATGAAAATGCAACGATCCCCTCAAACTAACCAAAACCAACTAGCAAGCAAATATCTCAAAGAATGCAACCAAATCCAAATAGAGCTCGACTAAGTCCCCGTATACTAACAATACATGAACAGAAACATGCGTGTGTTTGATGCTCATCAGATATACTCCTAACACTAGTTCGAAATCATACCTATTCTTCGCCTAGACAATCACAGGTTTATAAATAGAATAGACGGTAAACACTTCATAACCTAGAAACACCTCCATCATCATTCAAGTTAGACAAGAATTCATGATTTATTACTACGACACATAATAATATACACAACAATGCATGTTTATTTAACCGTGTAATGGATGAGACCCCGAAAGGCTTATACAATAATACCCATGTAGCGAGCGTTAGGTTAGTGGATCCCAGACTATAAAAGCCTTAGGTCACTAGGCACAAAGTCCCCGCGAACTTAATTGCTTGAGTATTAAAGAGCTCACCCTGGTTAATTTTGCATTTAACAATTCACATAACTTTTTTTTTCTCTTTTTTTCTTTTTCTGTTTTTTTTTTATATATGCAATCTGGAATGAGAATTCTCAATTCCAACCCTAGACTACTCATATAAATATGAGCCGGCTACTAGCTATTTGACGCCTAGCCATATTGACAATTATTTACAATTAAACATGAAATTCCTGTTTTCCCCCAAACTTAGACTTTAGTGATCCTACGCCATCAAGGGAATAACGCAAATTCTAACTACAATCAAGTGATTAAATCTCAAAGCATCCAAACAATCATGACCTCAATCTAGCCCGAAAACAACCTAATGAGACTGTGTAAAAGTTTTGTTCCCGTAACATGCAAGTCAATTTCATAGGAACTTAAATCAACCCTCTATTCATCATTACCACACTCAATTAGACACCTACCTACCAATCAGAATTAGCTCATTCTAAGGGATCATGAAAAATGCATGCCATGCAAATGCAACTAAAATGAACTCACATGGTATAAAAATGCAATAACAAAATGTCCTATATGAAACAAACATGCAATAATACGAACAAAACATGAATGAATTACTACTAAGCATGCAAAACATGATATCTAAATGAACACAATGACACAAACAACTACCACATACTACTTATCCCCAAACCACCCCAAACTTAAAATATTCAATGTCCCCATTGAATGGAAGGTAATATAAGGAAAAGTAGAAAAACATACCTACTTGTCGGAATATGCAACACAAATGCATGGGTTACCTCCCACGAAGCGCTTGTTTAGAGTCAATTAGCTTGACTACGCCATGCTTCCATTAAGGATGATAATAGTTGGCCTGGTCTTCTCTTCGTGAGTCTTCATCATCACGGTGGCACACTTTCTGCCCCTTCTCCTTGCTTGGCCTATTCGTATAACAACTATATCCCGTTCCAATGCCTTCCTCGATTGACCCAAAATCTGTCAATTTGTAGAACAACACACATTCGCGAGCTTCGCTTGAATATAATGGAGGAGGGTAAATGTAAGTTGCTGAAGCTTTTGGTTCCTCAACGAGAACTTCCTCCATTGGCTCTAATGCGCTACCTCCATCTTTATAATCTGAGACAAGTAGAAGACCTGAATCTTTCCCATGGTCATCAGCCTCTTGGTACGCACATACCAATTCTCGAAATTTGTGTAGCTCACCAATGTCTGTCCCAAATAGTGCCCTTTCCAAAGCATCCACCTCACCAGCATGATCAAATTCCTCACATGGGTTGCGAATGCTCACCTCTCCTTGGAATTTGTCTTCTTCAATAATGCATGTAGTACCTTGCTCCAATTCACCATTATTTTCTGGAATTGCCTCTGTTATGAATTGTTGATTCTCTTGTTCCAAGGCACTCCTAACTTGAGCAACTATTGTTTCCAAAGATTTGATAGACGCCTTGTTACTCTTTGCAAGCATCCTAATCTCCTCTAGAGTCTCTTGTTCCAATGATCTCACAGCTTGAGCAACTAGTGTCTCCACAGATTTTAAAGACTTCTCGTTACTCTTTACAAGACTCCTAAGCTCCTCCATAGCATCAACCTCATCTGATTGAAAAGTAGGAGTAAGTTGCTGATGTTGAAACTCTTTACTACCCAAAAAATATGACATATTTGGAACATCATGCTGGTACTGTTGAGGATGGTACTGAAAATATGGTTGTTCCTTATAAGTGACATATGGATCAACTCCTTCGTAGTAACAATATTGTGAGGTCTCATGAACGCCCGAACATTGCTCACATTGCTGAGGCATGGATGTCCTCGAATATGCCCACCATGGCAACTGCTCACCTGCCATTTGAAACCAAAAAAAAGAAACAAATAAAAAAAGAAAAGTGATAAGAAAAGAAGTGTCCAAGTCAAATAATTTTAACTTCCACTGATGTCAAGCACATAAACACCAAAATAACACCGAGTCCCCGGCAGCGGCGCCAAAAACTTGTTATCACAAAATCACGCAAGTGCACGTGGTCACAAGTAATATTCGATAAGTTAAGTTCGTTCCCACAGAGACTGTCTATTTCTATGTAAATATGCTCAAGCAACAATGTATGATCAATTTCAATTGCTTAGACAAGAAACAAATTTGGGTTTGTAATAATCTAAATTAACTAAGAAGCAAATTAACAAACTAAGAATTAATTAACTAACGAGAAATAAAATCGAATTACGTCTACAAGAGTAACATGGAATCCTAACTTCATTAAATACTTCGCTTAGATCTGATGCCTTTAATCACTATATGCAATGGTTATGATATCTGATCGGACAACACGAAACAAGTATACGCTACTTCTCAGTATACGAATACCAAACTAAACATACATCCACAAAAGAGATAGAAGATAAATAGACACCAATTATGCTTAGACCCTATATCTCTATAAGATTTGAAAACATAACGGTTGAAGAACAAGTTGTCTATTAAGATCACATAGGGCAGCATAATATCTCTTTTTACGCTACAAATCATGATGTTAAAACATCAACCTATCCTATGCTAGCATGGCAAGTTCTAAATCTCAAGATCCACTCTCGCTTCACAAGAGATTAACAAATTGGATGTTCGCGGCGCATCTATCAATTAAGCATAACCATACGAGGATATCAAATATACATCACACACATATCTTTAAAGCATTAAGATACTAAGCTCCATAAATAAATCCGTTAGAATTCCATGACAATGATTAGTTCAAAATTGAACCTCTCTTCATTATGGGATCAAGTGAAACCATGATAATAAAACAAGATCTGAATAATAATAATAATAATGCTAGTGTTTCTAAGTAATTCTAAGTAATGATATGAATTACAAGGGTAGGATATGTTTATATAGGCCCTAGAAGTCTTTTCCAGCAAGAAAAGTCCAAAAATACAACTTAAAATCGAAATAGGAGAAATTCATGATTTTTTCCAGCGTGTTGCAGCGCACCCTGCGCAGTAGCAGCGCAGTCTGCGCTGTCAGTCACTGTTTACTTTTGCAGAAAATCTTCTCCTCTTCGCGTGGACTGCTTACGGGCCCCAGACGGACTTATCGAACTCCAGATATGGCCAAAACAGTGTAGACTGCGCAACCTACCGGCAAATCCGAATTTTCCATAATTTGCTCATTTCTCATCCGATTCTTTTGTCACTTCCCGTTCTTCAATTCCCTTGGCTTATAATCAACAAGGTAGCATAAGTAAAGCGTCCATTCTTCATTCCAAGCTCAAATTACAATTCAAAAATCAATGGAAATCTTCAACCCTAATCGATGGAAACAATCCTGCACAACTACACAAAACACATTAAAACTACCACAAACTTGAGACCAAGTCAATCAATTTAAGCCGATATGGAACGTTCCAAGTGGATATAAAATCCACTTACCACTAACCAGCTTTGAATAACAATCTTTGGTTGAAAAGGAATTGTTGTTCGTCAACCAAATTAACTTGTCACTAGAATTTGTCAAATTTACTTGCTCAATGACTCTTTGCAATCGATTAACTTCCAATTCTTCCCATGCTCTAAGAGGACGCTTCCATAGGAGACTCCAAACATTGTTACTATCAGACCAATTCTGAATAAAGAAATTGACTGAAGAAAACTTCCACCTAGTTAGAGAGTAAAGTCTAGAAAATTCCAACCTAAATGAGTTGTTTCCCCACCAATCATCTTCCCAAAACTTTATTAAAGAGCCATTGCCAACCTGCCACCTAAAATTGTTGGTGACTTGACCCCTGGAAATGACACCTTCACATGCCCTCACTATGTCTTGAAGAATAAAAGAAGTTGAAGAATTACTTGCCAAGTGAGACAATCCTTGCATGATTTCAGGCCCGTATTTATGCACCATGAAAGAATGCCAGAATGTGTTCCTATCTTTGTTAAAATGCCACCACCATTTGAACATAAGAGCAGCATTACGATCCCTCATAGATGATAGACCCAAACCTCCAAACTGTTTAGGTTTACAAATCTTCTTCCATTTTAGAAGGTGCATTCTAGCCTTATCAGTATCTCCCACAGTCTTCACTCCCCAAAAGAATTGTTTTCTTAGACCGTCTATTTTGTACTCTATCATACTAGGCATTAGGTACAGATTATACCAGTAGATAGGAGTGTTGTCAAGTGCTGCATTGAGACAGACTAGTTTACCTGCCTGACTCACATTTTTTCCTTTCCAAGATGCCAGTTTATTATTAAGTTTATGCATGAGAGGATTCCAGAACTGAGATCGTCTAGGCGAAGAGCTTATATCAGCACCTAAGTAACTAATGGATTCCCCACCAACCTCATAACCCAGGATAGAGGCCCAGTTACTTAAGTTTTCTCTATCTTGATGAAAACCATATAACTGACTCTTATGAAAATTTACCTTTAGACCTGTGAGAACAAAGAAACTTTGAAGAACACATTTAATACCTATTACAGAAGACATCTCACTATCCATGAAAATTATAACGTCATCTGCATACTGCAAGTGAGATATCGAAAAACCATTCGAACCAATGGTCACTCCTTTAAAAATACCCTTAAGTTCTGCTTCCTTAAGCATAACATGAAGAACCTCAGCAACCAAATTAAAAAGAAGAGAGGAAAGCGGGTCTCCTTGTCTTAGACCGCGTTGAGGAACGAATTCATTGGTTGGTGATCCATTTACCAAAACTGAGATATTAGAGGTGTGAAGGATGGTAGTTAACCAATCTATCCATTTTCCTTGAAATTCATCCTCGCAAGCAGATGGAGAAGGAAGTACCAATCTACGGTGTCAAATGCCTTTTCAAAATGTTAAACCTGAACTTTGCTTATATTTGATGCTACTAACTACCTCACTAGCAACAAGTATGCCATTAGAAATGTGCCGACCCTTCATAAAACCTGTTTGCACTTTTGCGATCAAATTTCCTAGACATAGCTTTAATCTTTCCGAAAGCATCTTCGTAACTAGTTTCATGCACGAGTTGATCAAGCTGATAGGCCTGTAATCTGTTACCTTCAAGGGGCTAGGAATTTTTAGAATTAACGAGATGAAAGAGGAGTTGAGGCCTGAAGGAATGCCTTTGCCATTCTGAAAATTGATTACAAACTCGAAAACATCCTTTTTTATAAATTGCCAAAGTTTCTTGATAGCACCCATATTAAGGCCATCCGATCCAGGGGCCTTTTCTGAAGGACTAAGCTTGAGTGCTTCTTCCAATTCCATCATGGAAAAATCTCTTACCAACATAGTCGAATCACTAACAGAGAGTTTAGAGACTGGCAACGACCCCAAACTTAAACAGGGATTCCAAGGAGATTTCCTGTAAAAAGACATAAAATGCGAGTAGAACACTTCCTTGATTTGATTTGAACAAGTGAGCCAATTATTCTCCCACTCTACTCCAAGGATTTTATTCCTCCTCCACTTAAAGTTCACTAGGCTATGATAGAATTTTGTATTCTTCTCTCCTTCCAAGTTCCATTTAGCTCTAGCTTTCTGTCTAAGCAAACTTGTTTTATCCAAATAGAGCTTATTAAGCCTATGCGACAAATTAAGCTTCAAATCATCTGCACACCCCTCCTCATCCATTTTGAATTGCTCTTGTTCCAACTTAAGAATTTGCTGATCTATATTTCCATTTACATGAGTGTTCCAATCCTAAATTCTCAGACGTAAGTTTTTAAACTTAGCATGAAGGTTAGAACCCGGGATGTTTAACCAACCTTCCTCTAGAGACTTTACAAGCTCAACATTTTGAAGCCAATAATCGAAGACTTTGAAGGGTTTTGGCCCCCAATCACTTCTAACCACAGTAACAAGATTGCCCTATGATCAGAATTCTTTCTGTCAAGAACTTGAGTAACCCAATCTTCAAGGTCAAACCATGACAAATTTAGCAAAGCTCTATCCAGTTTACTCTACTTGCCCTTTCTTCCACACCACGTAAAATTTAACCCTAACATTCTAATATCAAAGAGTTCAGAAGAAGAAATGAAATTATTAAAATCCAAGGAATCTGAAGCCCTGTAAATACAGTTGACTCTCTCCAAGTTTGATCTCACCGAGTTGAAATCTCCAATTAAACAAATCAGCGAATCTTGCATACTAATAACGTTATATTCCAAACTGTTCCATAATTCTACCTTCTCAGTACATCCTTGAGGAGCGTAGACATTAAAGATGGCAAATTTTTTTTGGCTTGATATGATCTTACCTCGAATTAGAATCCAATGTCTGCTACTATCACACTCATAAACAGAGACATTCAATAAAGATAAATCCCAGAAAGTTATCAAACCACCCGATTGACTTACTGGAGGAACTTCAATCCAACTGGATAGGTCATAAGTCCTCAATGACCTTTTATCAAGGTCTGAAAAATTAGTGCACATAGTTTCCTGTAAACATACCACGACCGGCCTGAATTTTTGAATGAAGGACTTAACATTACTTCTATGCTGCCAGGACGATAAACCTCGAACATTCCAACTAAAAATAGACATCCAATCCATAAAAACAAGATAATAATGAATACAGAATGACTACTAATTAGCTTTGTAGTCTTTCAGCTATACTGGCTACTACCTCCTCCTTGTTGCCAATTAGTGAAAGGCCCATAAGCGTGCTTGATTCTAGAACATTTTCTGCTTCCTTAATATAATTCCTTGCTACAGAGACTTGACTTCCCTTTTTCCTACTACCTCTGGGAAGCTGAAATGCCTTTAATATTCTATTGGGAAACTTTAGTGGTCGTCCCCTTCTTTTGAAAGGCTTAATTTTCTCCAAATTGATCTCTACAGCACCTAATGAATGACATGTATGATCTACCGAAGAAGTACAAGAGATGCTATCTAGGCTGGTGGATTTCAAGCTTGAAGATGATATAGAGATGTCTCTAGTTGCCAAAATACTTATATTCTCTCTAATCTCATCATCCTCCTCAGACTCACATTTCCTTCTAACCACTAACTCTTTCCCTTTGCTCTCATCATTATGCTCACCATCATTAACTTGACCTGGATCTATTATGTTCACCTCCAAAATTCCGGACTCAGTTATGCCGTTACATGCATCTGTTGCACTATGACCCTTAATGGGTTATAACCATCCCTCACTAGCTCCTGTATCACTATGATCTTCGCAATCTTTGTTGACTTCATTAACCGGACAATGATCATTGAATTCTGCATCATTGTTAACTTTGTAATCTGTACTTATGGGAGGATTCTCCAACCCCTTGCATATTTCCTTCAAATGCACTATGAATTTCTGCCAGTCCAGAGAAATCGTAATTTCCTTAAAAACATTACTCATAACTGTTGTATTAATCCCTACCACAGGATTCTGAAAAAAACATTCTTCATCAAGCTTATCACTAAGGCTCACAACAATCCCCAAATTCTTGAACAGTTCAGATAAAGTTTCTATGCACCAACATGTGACGGGTAGCCCTAAAACTTGGATCCAGGCCACTCACGGAATAATGAGATGATCTTCATTCGCCCTGTAACACTTCATGAAACCCAATCCTAGATGCTCTAGATCAAGACTATGGTACATCTTCATGTCCAAGAAGGTTAGTAGAAACCTAAATTATGAAAGACCACGCACCATAATGTTGTCGTAACCCAGTGAATCCAACTGACTAATAACATCTAAAATTGAACCAGGCTCTAGAGTTTCCACTATGACACTGCAATGTAAATATTTTAATAATTTAGCATCCTTATACACAGAGATAATTTCCTCCTTAGTGGAGTTGCTGCTACGAACTGCTCTCCCAGCATCAAACTCCCCTTTGACAACTTTACTTACAGATTCCCCTACATCAACCTTGGAACTCTGATCCTGATTCTGACCATTAGTACTAGTAAAAGTAGGATTAGGTGAGATCTATTTAAGAACAAAGTCCACCCTCAATTTATTCGAGCCAAACATTACACCACCTAGCCTTTTCATGAAAGCAGACGCTTCCATTTGATTTCTGAGCTTGACAAATCCATATTTCTTACCATATTTATCATACCGCTTTGAAAGAATGATATCCAGTATTCTTCCCATATTTTTAAAGCATTCCCAAATATCTAAGAATCCACCAAATATCTAAGAATATCATTAGGATATTTTTCCCAAATATCCTTCATAGCCTCTTCCAAAATCCAAGAATCCACCAAATTCTCGCTACTTTTAATGAACTGCATTTCCAAATCAATTTTGCTAGATGCCGAATCCTTATTAAAATCCTTGTTAAGACCCTTAGTCGTGGAAATAGCGTTCTTGACAGAATTAACTTGCCTGGAAGATTGAAGAGAACCATAATGGATATGATTCAATGCCATACGTATCCCTTCTAACTCCCTTCTTTCGACCATTTTCATAACATTGGGATCAACTCCTTTTCCTCATCTTGACTTCTTTTCTCACTTTCTCCTCCATAGGAATATCCTACTGTTTGCACTAATACACGCATCAAGCTAGGAATATCCTACTGTTCCCACAGAGATCTGGTTTAGGTTTTAATTTAGTTAATGTACCTATGCAACAAAGTATGGTTTTTATTCACTGCTAAGACAATTAACAATTTGGGTTTTGATTAACTAAGATTAACTACAAGCAATTTAACAAACTAAGGATTACTTAACTAATGAGAATTTAATTCGAATTACTTATGAGAATAAAACATGGGATCCTAACTTCATTAAATACTTCGCTTAGAGTTGATGCCTTTAATCAATGTATGTGATGGTTATGATATCTGATCAGACAACACGAAACAAGTACACGCTACTTCTCAGTATACGAATACCAAACTAAACATACATCCACAAAAGAGATAGAAGATGAATAGACACCAATTATGCTTAGACCCTATATCTCTATAGAATTTGAAAACATTACGGTTGAAGAACAAGTTATCCATAATGATCACATAGGGCAGCATAAGTTATTTCTAATTACGCTACAAATCATGATGTCACACATACATCAACCTATCCTATGCTAGCATGGCAAGTTCTAAATCTCAAGATTTACCGTCGCTTCATAAGAGATTAACAAGGCAACTTAGATGTTAGCTACGCATCCAAGAAGAATAAGCACAACCATACAAGGATATCAATAATTCATCACACACAAATCTTTAAAGCAATCAAACTACTAAACTACATAGATAAATCCGTTAGAATCCCATGACAACGATTAGTTCATAATCGAACCGCTCGTCATCATGGGATCTGATGAAACCATGATAATAAACAAAGTCTGAATAAAAATAATAATGCTAGAGTAATAAGTTAAGAAAACAAATCCCAAAAACATCGAAGAGTTCGCCTAATTAGAAGAAAGATGAAGTAGATCTAGATCTCCGTCACTTGTCACGAGCGTAGGAATCCTTCTCCAACTCTGAATCTCTATCTTCGGCTCTCTCTCTCTCTCTCTCTATGTTATGTGAAGTGTTGGTACCAATTACAATGATAGAATATGTTTATATAGGCACTAGAAATCTTTCCCAGCAAGAAAAGTCCTAAAATAGCAATTAAATTCAAAGTAGGATAGAAATCAGCAATTTTCCAGGAAGTTCTGGCGCACTCTGCCCTGCTAGGGCGCACTCTGTGCTGCAATGGCGCACTCTGCGCTGCTGTATTCTGCCGGATTGCTGAAATCCTCTAATTTCTTCGTTTTGCCTCCGTTTCTTCTCGTTCCTTTTCCATTAACCACCGTCTTCAACCCTTTTACTATTGAATCATAATGGTAGCTTAAAGTGACATTCCATTCTCCATTCTGATGCTCAAATTCAACTCCATTATTGACGAAACTCACCAACCCTAACCGATAGTTACAATCCTGCACAACTACACAAACACATCAAAAATGCGACAAACTTGAGCCCAAGTGAATCAATTTGAGCCGAAATGGAACACTCTAAATGGATATGAAATCCACTTATCACACCCCCAAACTTAAACTGATGCTTGTCCTCAAGCATAAACAAATACAACTAACTAGTACCACTTCCGTAGGTGATCACGGTTGCATTTGGCATATGTGATGTGCTAAAAATAGAGATTTAAATTGCAAGTGCACAATTTCATCGTTTTAATATTTAAGATTCGATCCACAGAGACTATATATTTTTCACACAACCTTAATTTCTAATTTAGGCGAATTAGACCAAAGATTTCGTGGTGAGATTTTATTAGCATAATTAACAAAGATTATCAAATAATATGAAAAACCTAGGAATCCGAATCCATTAATCAATCACAATTAATATCAACTCATCCTAAAATCAATCATCTTTTCTTCACAAATAAGATATCAATTAACGAGACAAGCATATACTATGAAACTTGTTATCTAACAATAACCTATCAAAACTTCAAAGAGCAAGCATAGGCTATGAAAAATAAATTCGGTAACAATAATATATCAAAATCACTTTATTTACCCAGAAATTTATTAGTTATTAGTAACTATAAATATAAATTCGGTCGGTCAGTTGCTTGGTACGGTACCTGTTGATTTTACTTATTTACCCTTACTTAATGGCACATGTTATTTTTACTTTATTATACTTAATTACTTATAGTTACTAATAACTAATAAATTTCTTTTTTCAGATAAAACATGTTACCTTTTCTATTTTTCAATAATTAATCAATTTCTTTTTTCACTTCAAATACATTATCTTTTATATTTAATCTAACTAAAAATTTTCCTTTTCAAAAAATACTATGAGTAATTTTATTTAATAAAATAAAATATTATAACTATAATTATAATTAATAATAATTTAAAAAAGATTATATTAAAGAACATTCGTGCATCGTACGGGTTTTAAGCTAGTCTATACTATTATATAAAAGCCGAAACATTAAAAGTTTGGTCAGTCGGTTGGTCGGTCGGTCGGTCGGTACGGTACATGGTGATTTTACTTATTTACCCTTACTCAATTACAGATAAAATCCATTCTAATCAATTTCCTTTTTCAGGTTAAACATACTATCTTTTATATTTTTCAATAACTAAATAATTTCCTTTTTTAGGTAAAATACAATATCTTTTATATTTTACCTAACTAAAATTTCTCCTTTATTAATCAATTTTTTTTCAGGTTAAACATATTATCTTTTCTATTTTTCAATAACTAAATACTTTCCTTTTTAAGGTAAAATACAATATTTTTTACATTTTATCTAACTAAAATTTCTCCTTTTTTAAAAACACTACGAGCAATTTTGTTTAATAAAATACATAATTATATTATAATTACTATTAACTAATCAATTACTTTTTCAGCCAAAACACGTTACCTTTTCTCTTTTCTCTAACTAAAATCTCTCTTTTTCCAATTATATTATGGATGGTTACCTTTTCCAGCCAAAACACGTTACCTTTTTTCTTTTCTCTTACTAAAACCTCTATTTTTTCAATTATATCATGGGCATTTCTATTTAATAAAAATAAAATAATAATATTATTATAATAATAATTAACCGAGTACCTTTTTCTAAAATGTATCATCTTTTCTATTTTTTCCAAAAAATATCACGGGAAACATTAATTTCTCATTTTTTAAAAACTATGAGCAATTTTATGTATTAAAATAACATAATGAAATTATAAATAATATAAACTACTCAATTATCTTTTTCACATAAATCATGTCATATTTTTTAATTTTCACGTTACCACTGTATTTTTTCTAACTAAAAGCCCTCGTTTTCCAATTATATCACGGGCGGTTCTATTTAATACAATAAACTAATAATATTATAATATTAATAATTAACCGATTACCTTATCAGCTAAAACATATCATCTTTTCTATATTTTATAACTAAAATTCCTCTTTTAAAGGTAAAATACAATATCTTTTACATTTTATCTAACTAAAATTTCTCCTTTTTTAAAAAATACTACGAGCAATTTTGTTTAATAAAATAACAGAATTATATTATAATTATTATTAACTAATAATTACCTTTTTTAGCCAAATCACGTTACCTTTTCTTTAACTAAATTCTCTCTTTTTCCAATTATATCATAGGTGGTTACCTTTTTCAGCCAAAACACATTAATTTTTTTCTTTTCTCTTACTAAAATCTCTCTTTTTCCAATTATATCACGGGCATTTTTATTTAATAAAAATAAAATATTAATATTATAATACTAATAATTAATCAAGTACCTTTTTAGCTAAAATGTATCATCTTTTCTATTTTTTCTAATTAAATTCTCTTTTTTCCTAGAAATATAAAATAACGTAATTAAATTATAATTACTATAAACTAATCAATTACCTTTTGCACCTAGAACATGTTACATTTTTAATTTCTCTAACTAAATCATCTCTTTTTCTAATAATATCACGGACATTCTATTTAATAAAATAAAATAATAATTTTATAATTACTAATAATTAACCGATTACCTTTTTCAACTAAAACCTATCATGTTTTATATATTTTCAAACTAAAATCCCTCCTTTTCTAGAAATATCACAGATAACATTTATATAATTATTATTAAATCATCTCATTTAAAAATTTAAGCCTCCAAAATTCATGTTTAAAAAAACAATTTAAATTAATGAAAAAAATCATATAATATTAAAAAAAATTCCGTGCATCGCACGGGTTTTAAGCTAGTATATTATAATAGCCGAAACATTAAAAGTTTGGTTGCTCGGTACGGTACTTCGTGCTTTTATTTAACTACCCTTACTTAATTACAAATAAAATCTTTCCTGATAACTAATCAAATTACTTTTTCAAGTTAGATATTTTTTATTTTTTTATTTTTTAATGACTAATCAATTTTCTTTTTCAGGTAAAATACAATATCTTTTATATTTTATCTATCTAAAATTTCTCTTTTCATAAAAATATTACGAACAATGTTATTTAATAAAAAACTAGTTATATTAAAATTACTATTTAACTAATCAATTACATTTTTCAGCTAAAACACATTATCATTTCTATTTTCTCTAACTAAAACCTCTCTCTTTTTCCATTTATATCACAAACGGTTTTATTTAATAAAATAATATAATAATATAATAATTACTAATAATTAACCAATTACCTTTTTCAGCTAAAATATATGATTTTTTTTATATTTTCTAACTAAAATCACTCCTTTTTTAGAAATATCACGGGCACCATTTATATAATTATTACGCAATCATATCATTTAAAAAGCCCACAGAATTCATGTCTTAAAAAATTCAATTCAATTTAAGGATAAAAATATTATTAAAAAAAGTCCGTGCATCGCACGGTTTTTAAACTAGTTTAATTAATATATATACTTTATAAAAAATTGTTAAAAAAATATTATTTGTAATCTCATAAGTTTCTGTAAGGTATTTTGTTATCCTTAATGATATACATAAAACACCTTAAAAACGTATTTGTATAAGTTAACGTTTTTTTAACTTATCAACGGGTATCCAACTTATAAATATCCATTGATGAGGAAGCTTATCAATCGATAAGTTAGTATCATGTCCAGAAGTTTCCACAGACAGTTATCAATTGTAGTACTAGTTGATAGCATCCTAAGTCATGTTGACTATCAATGGATAAACAGGATAGGTTAGCTAATTGTTTATAAGCTATGCTTTGTAATTCTGTTTAAGTGAAGTGATAGGGCAACGGATACAGGAGCTACATCAACGGATAGTACTATCAACGGGTAACATTCAACTCGTCAATGGATAATCAGCTACAACAAATGTTTATCAATAATGTCTCGATACTAGCATTTAATAGTGACATGACATAGCTGACAGATCACATGGGTTGGTAAACTTCTGAAGGTAGTGTTTTTCGTAAGTTCGTTCACAGGGAATGACTCTCAATATCGATTTCGAGTAGATTATCTCTTACAATCTAGTAGTGTGGAAAATGGGGGGGTTTGGAGTTTGGTTGAGATATTTTAACAAACACCTTGCCTACGATAAATAATTTTCTACAAAAACTCAACTAAGTTAATGGCTAATATCCAAATTCGCCAACACAACAACACAATGAGCAAATTAACAAGACAAGGGATATTTGACCCAAGGATTATGGATATTCAAGCACTTCAACCCAACAACAAGCAAATATATCCAACTCTACCTAACCAAGATAATTGGTGAAGCACACAATCAATTATTTCTCTTATATTATAAATACTAATTTAGTGAAGCACATAAATTAGTTCTCTTGATACTAGCAACCAATAGTGAAGCACTACCAACTTAACCAAATCAAGGAATCAATCAAAGAGAGGCTAGGACAAACCCAAGGATGAGGAGCTCAACCTAGGTATTTGCACTTGAAGCTTGAGAATTTAGGTACACTAAACTTGTGCTACTATAATGAATGTACTAACAATTACGGATTAGCACAAACAATTAGCAATTGATATTACAAGAAGAGCAAATTGAAGCAACTTACAATTCTCCAAGCAAAATCATAAACAATACAACTCAAGAATTCAAGATAGAGTGAAATAGATCTTACTTAAATTGAAGTGGGTTTAGTACAAGAATTCCTCCTTGAGCCAAATATATGAAGTTAGTTACTCATAATCAATGCTAGATTATGAGTAATTGATGTTTTTCTATCTACTCTACTAACCCTAATTTTTCCTTGAAGAGGCTAGGTTAGATGAAGATGAGAGGTAGGTTAAGTTATGAAGATGTTTTTGTTTACTTCTCATTTAATACACAGCAGGACTTGTATGGCCTGTTGAACGGCCGTACAGCTGCCCGTACAGAAAATCTGCTCCTTTGAACGGCCTGTCGAACGGCCGTACAGCTGCCCGTACGAGATAAACTCTTCAATATAATGCATTAAACACCTCCCGGCATCACGAGCTTGCATCTTCTAACTTCCCTCTTGAATAATCTTCGCTTTCATGCCCAAATTAAGCCATCTTTTCAACAATTAAGCACGAGGCACTGAAAGATGAAAAACATAACAAATATTAATAAAACAACATTCGAAACTAACAAAAATGCAAGAGAATAAAAGACAAAACGTGTATAAAATACACATTATCAAATGTTCCCCCACTTGAACTTTGCTAGTCCCGAGCAAACTAAAATTAACAACACGATATATTCCTAACTAGTACCACTTCCGTAGGTGATCACGGTTGCATTTGGCATATGCAACAAGCCCTTGGAACCCCTAGGTAGCCCTAGTGGACGAGTGAGGTCTCGTGAGGGTTTATAGATGATGTACCCACAAAATCACAAAAGTCACCAACAAACAAAAAAAAACTAACAATACCAACTAATTAAACTAACTACTACACTCACATGCCCGAGCCGTCTACTTGTAACTAAAATCAAACATATAGAGCTATTCACCTTGTCATCCACTAAAACGAGCTAACAACCAATTCAAGAATCAAGATAACACACCTCGTGCAAGATGTAACCAAGACATTAAAGATAGAATGAATGCACTTCAATCGTGAACACTAGACAAGATGATCATAAAGCATACATGGCCTCGCATTAAGAAGATGAAATTGTATGGTGAAAAATCTCACATCTCTCAATTATGTATCACACAAGTATGGGCTAGAGATTTCACTCAACTCCAAGTCTAAATGCATGTGCTCTACTTGACCTTGCATGTTCACCTAAATTCCGGATTGCACCAAAAAAAAGGAATTCATAAAATGGGTTGTAATGTAGCTTGGGTGAAGGTATGAAAATTTAAGTTAAAGGAAGGTGTAAAAGTCTCGCTAGTTGAGTCAAAATGACGCTTGCTCGCTTCATCCACCAAATTCTCAAACTAAAGAATGTCTTCACTCATTTACAATTACAAAACACAACCACATTTACCAAGAAAACTGAAACAAAATAAAGTTCAAAGATTTATTGTTTTTTTTTCTGTTTTTTTTTACATCCCCTTTATTATTTATTTTTTTTTAGCAAAGGGGATGCATAACATATATAAATACTACAAAGAACTTTGAACCACATCTAGATATACACATCAAACTAGTTCCCACTTACAATAAATAGAATTCTTCCTCTTCACAACTTCTCCAAATTCACATGCTCATCAATCAATTCTTTCCAAGACCCAACTAGCTCAACTAGGTCGAGAGTGAAGTATTTGGCTATGACTCATGTATAAAAGTGGAAAGTGACGAAGAAAAATATGGATATAAGCTTCAAAGGGGTAACTAGGGATTATTTTCATGGTTCACAAGCTAAAAAGGCCAAAAAGGTTATCCTAAATAGAATTTCCTTATTATGGTGCATCCATGAATGAAGGTTTAATGCAAGCCCTAGAGCAACAAACATACATAAAAACGGAGAAACACACAAGCAAAAGAAATCATCGTTCAAGACCTCACAAGGTTTAAGTTTTAATAACATCTTCTCGATTTGATTCCATGCATTCTAAGAGATAATCGACATGTTCACAATTTAATTACAAACAAGCTAGACTTTTCATGCCGTTTCAAGTGTGTGTGTGCAAAAAGGTGCATCAAACTTATAGATTCACATCAAAATGGTAATGCTAGGCACGAGATATGAAGAAAACAAGACTATAAGCTCACAATGTCATAAATTTCACAAACAAGTAAACACACTCATGACTAAACTTATTTCTAAATTAGACAAGACGGACATCAAACGAAACAAAAGATAGTAATAATATTAGTTACGTACTACACAACAAAACCGAACAAAAGCAATCCTTCCCCCACTTAAAACATGGCATGTCCTCATTCATGACAAATAAAAAAAATGAAGTAGAAACAAAAGTGAAAGGAACTCCCCTTAAAATGAATAACAAGGACCGGGAGCACCACTCATATTTACCAAAATCCAACTCCGATATTGCAAGCCATGAATTGAATCAATGCCACTAACCACAATCATCCCAACGAAAATAATCAACAAGCCAAATCCACACCCTACAAAGCCACTTCAAAACAATTGTTAGGAATATGTTGTACTTGATGATAACTTCACAATCAATCAAATTGTTTAAGGTTTTGTAGCTGTCAACGGATGAGGATTTATAACTCTATCCGTTGACAGGTAGCTCATCAACGGATGAGGTTTTGTAGCACACTGCAGTATCTCTATGTTATCAGTTGATAGTGTTTTTATCCACAGTCATGTTGACCATCAACGGATAGGCAGAATAGGGTAGCCAATTGTAAATAAGCTATGCTATGTAATTCTGTCTAAGTGAAAGTGTATCAATAGATAAAGACAAAACTCTATCAACGGATGCAACTCAAATCCACTCTATCAACGGATACAGTTCAAGTCTCAATATCAACGGATAGCTCAATACATCATCAACGGATGTCAGGGTACAACATCAACGGATAATCATTGACACTGTCTTCTATGATTAGATGGGGATTAGCAGTTGATAAGGACATGTTTGACTGACAGATCACATGGGTTGATAGTAGATACAAAAAGCAGTATGGCAGCCATACTTTGGAAACACAGAAGAAAGAAGCATTCCATTTACACTATGAATACAAGAAAGGTGCAGGAGACATGTCTGAACACAAGGACAACCTTTCGGCTACATGTGTATTTGGAGTGTAGTAGCAAGTCAACTAGAATTAGATTAGTATTATCTTATTCCAGTAGTACTTGTAAAACTTGGGATATATAACCAAGTGTAGCAACTCTTTGTAGGTTAAGAAAACAGACATATTTGCTTAGGGTTTCTTGAATATCCTTAGAAGCAAAGAGTTGTAAAACGGCAGCTGTGTACATTTTGTATCACAGAGTTTTCTTCAAATAAAAGCTTCAGGTGGTGCATATTAACCACCTGATTTTATATGTGTTTGTGTTTAAAATCTTACATTGCAATTATCTCTGCATAAATTTCTGGAGTTCTTATCAGAAATTTATAAATATCAAGAATTGTATTCAACCCCCCCTTCTATAATTATACAAGTGTGTAATCTGGGAATAACAATTGGTATCAGAGCAAGCTTCTAACATATTTGAAGTTTAAAGATCAACACACTTCCAACATGTCTAAGAAGGATTATGGAGTAAAGATTCCAGTTCTTGATAGAGAAAATTACTTTCACTGGAAAGTAAAAATGCGTCTACATCTCTCGTCTATTGATGAGGGTTTTGTGGATTGCATTGATAAAGGTCCTCACGTTCCAATGAAGACAGCAACAAGAGTTGGCCTGGCTGATGATGTGCCTGACACTCTCATTCCCAAACCTGTTTCTGAGTGGAGTCTTGAAGATATTGCAGAAGTCCACAAAGACAAAAAGGCCATGAATATTCTGTTCAATGGTCTAGAAACAGACATGGTTGACAATGTTATTAACTGCACTACCGCCAAGGAAGTATGGGACATTGTTCAAACCCTGTGTGAAGGAATAGAACAGGTAAGGGAAAACAAGATGCAACTACTAATCCAACAGTATGAACATTTTCACTTTAAGAGTGGAGAAACATTGAATGATACATTTAGTAGATTTCAAAAGCTACTAAATGGTTTGAAACTGTATGGAAGAATCTATCAAGTTAAAGATTCTAATCTCAAATTTCTGAGATCACTGCCCAAGGAATGGAAGCCAATGACTGTTTCTCTAAGAAACACTCAAGAGTACAAGACATTTACTCTTGAAAGGCTCTATGGAACTTTAAAGACCTATGAGCTGGAAATGGAGCAGGATGAAGAGATTGAGAAGTCTCAAAAGAAAAGTGGGTCAGTTGCACTTGTTGCCAACTTGGAGCAAAAGGAGGAAAGGACGGAAACTGCTAGTTCCACACCAAACAGGGAGGTTTGTAAAGGTAGAGCAGAATCAAGCAGGAGCAAGGAAAAGGTGTCTGAGGAATTGAATGCTCTTCAGGAGGATGAATTGGATGAGATAGATGAGCACTTAGCTTTTCTATCTAGGAGATTCTCTAAGCTGAAATTCAAGAGAAACTCTGGGGTGGCCAAGCCATTTAACAAGGATTTTTCCACAAGCAACTATGTGGATAAATCCAAAATTAAATGCTACAATTGTGGAATTGCTGGTCATATGATAAGTGAATGCAGGAAACCTAGATCTGAGAACAAGGGAAAGCCAACTGAGGCTGTTGACTATAAGAAGAAATATTTTGATCTTGTCAGGCAGAAAGGAAAGGCATTCTTGACCCAAGAGTATGACTGGGCTGTTGATGACAATCATTCTGATGATGATGTTGAGTTAGTCAACCTTGCTTTAATGGCTGATTCTGGAGAGCAGGAAGCAAGTTCAGCTAGCAATCAGGTATTTTCTACTAATCTCTCTGAGCTCACTAAAGAGGAATGCAATAGTGTTATAGATGAAATGTCTACTGAACTATATCACTTAAGTGTTACTCTTAAATCACTTACTAAAGAGAACAGTAGAATTAAAGAGTCTAATCTGTTTTTAAGTGATAGAAATGCTGCTCTAGAATCTCAATTTCTAGAATTTGAGAAAATGAGAGTTGATTGCAATAATGCTAAAAGTGAACTTGAAGCTGTGTTAAAAAGAGAACTGATTTTAAAAGACCAGCTTGAAAAAGAACAAGGGATAATTGCTAAATTTCAAAGTTGTAGGAATATTTCTCAAAACATAATAGAAGTTCAGGGAATAGAATCATTTGTGAAGGATACCTGGACTCAAAAGAAAAAGGAGCTAGAACCTGGCCTTGAGGATCTAGAGACTATTTGTGAATCAACGGATAGTGATCATCCGTTGACAGATGAACCGTCAACGGATGAGAGGTATCGTAAGAAGGAACTAAGGAAACTGGATATCAAGTATGGTCCAGTAAACAAGAATTTTGTTAGTGGTGAGTGCAGCAAAACCAAATCCAGTGGGAAGGCTAAGACAGGTGATTTACACAACAAAAAGGCTGTTGGTAAATCGGACAATGAAAAGGTAGAAATTGAGGGCAAAAAGAAAAAGAACAGAAATGGTAAGATAGGCATCAACAAGAAAAACAATTACTCTCCTGACAAGTTTGCTCCTAGGAAAACTTGTAGTAATTGTAATAGTGTCAATCATCTATCTTCTAATTGCAAGATTGTCAACAAGGCTCCTGTTCATGTACCTCAACCAATGCCATGTATGCCTGCAATGCCCGTTATGCCTGGTTTGTATCAAAATGCTAGTTTTTCAAATCCATATGTGAACATGCCATATATGTCTAATCCTTACTTTCAATCTATGAATGTGCCACAAATGTCATGGAACATACCTAACATGAATAATATGTATGCCAATTTTCCACACATGCATGCATCCAATATTCATGCAAATGAGCATTTGTCAAACCCCATCACTCAAGCATCTACACCTAAGTTGAAGAATGCTAAGAGTGCAAAGTCAAAGGCTAACAAGAAAGGACCCAAGGAAGCTTGGGTACCAAAATCAACTTGATTTGTTTTTGAAATGTGTGCAGGGAAACAGAAGGAATCTATGGTACCTAGACAGTGGATGCTCTAGGCACATGACAGGAGATTCAACCCTGCTCACAGAATTCAAGGAAGGAGCTGGCCCTAGAATTACCTTTGGAGATGACAGCAAAGGATATACTAAGGGATATGGCCTGATTTCAAAAGACAATGTCATCATTGAAGAAGTGGCTTTAGTTGAAGGTTTGAAGCACAATTTGCTGAGTATCAGTCAGATTTGTGATAAAGACTATGAAGTAAAGTTCACAAAAGAAGCCTGTGTTGTTTCTGCCAAGGAAGACAACAATGTGGTATTGACAGGCTTTAGAAAAGGAAATGTTTACATAGCTGACTTCAATTCAGCATGCTCAGAATCCATTACTTGTCTCTTCAGCAAAGCAAGTAAGTGTTAGGTCCAAAATAGTTTGTAGAAGGGGGGGTTGAATACAAACTATACCGTTTTATCGAATTTGCTCTTTTCTTAAAAAATATTAAAATATTAAATCAAGAACAAATTGATGCGGAATAAAACGAATACCGATATTTCAAGTTGAATATAAAATTTATATTAACTTGATGGGGTGTGTCTAAATACACGGGTACAAATTACAAGGTTTGATGACCAAACTAATTATTACAAATTCTATAGAAAATTCGACATGAATTTTTCTATATTTGTAAATAAAAAGATCGAAATTTATTATTACAAATTCTATAGAAAATTCGACATGAACTTTTCTATATTTGTAATAAAAAGATCGAGAGATTCTAGGGAACTTAATCCGCTAGATAGTTCCACAAGTGCAAGTAAACAATTTCTGTCGGTTTAGATTTAGCAATACAAGCCAGAAATAATTTACAAGAATTAATTTGATGCTCAAGGAACCATTTTCTCTTGGTCTCTCTCTGCTGTGTTCTGCTGGAGAAGTGAAGAATTTCCAGTTCTGTTTTGCTGTGCCTGCTGGTGTATTTATAGCCATTTAAGTCTTGTACTGATCTGGTATGACTTAAACTGCTTTAAGACATAATAAATCAGCTGTCAGCATGACTTAAACTAGCTCCAAGACATAATTTTCTTCATTAAGACTTACACAAACCTCCATTAAGACATAAAATGTGTCGGTATGACTTAACAGAAGTTAGGTACGACTTAAAACAGCTGGCAAGAAGTCGGTAAGACTTACAACAGCTGGCAAGAAGTCGGTAAGACTTAAATCAGGTCGGTAAGACTTAAATCAGGTCGGTAAGACATAAACCTGAATAGCTCGGTATGACTTAACTGATTAGGTCATATTCGCTGAGCAGAATTGTTTTAAGTCTTTAAACACTTATATTAATTCTGATTTAATTAATTAATTAATTAATTTAAAGAATAAATTAATTCTGATTGAATTAATTTATAAAATAAATTATCCAACTAATTTAATTTAATTAAAAGAGAATTAATATGAAGTCTTTTATAATTATATTAATTCCAACTTAATTAATTTTTTAATTAATTTATTGAATAAATTAATTCGAATAGAATTAATTTATCAAATAAATAAATCAAATGACTTAATTAATTAAGTGAAAATTAATATAGCTCCTTGCTTGATAATTATATTAATTCTAACTTAATTAATCTTTTAAATAATTTATTGAATAAATTAATTCGGATAGAATTAATTTATCAAATAAATAATTCAAATGGCTTAATTAATTAAGATAAAATTAATATACCTCCTCGATAGCATAACCCTTGTGGTCTTCTATGTCTTGATAAATTTGATCCTCCACAAAGATTATTCCTTAGCAAGTCTTGATTGCAAAACCATTGTGGTTAATTAATTTAGCACCTCTGTTGCTTGCACAATGATTTCTTCCATACCAGTCATGATAGCTTGAACCACTGAAAGTAATAAAGAATTACCACCGAATTTTTGTTGACGCTCGATGCACGGTCTGGTTCATGAGCGACTAACTCCAACGGCTTTTCTTTATTTTTGACTCTATGATTTGGTTCCTTTCTTTTCTTAACATACCAGTCTTGACAGCTTGAACCACTGAAGTTAATGATAAACAACCACTGTTAATGTTGACACTCGATGTACTGTCTAGTTCATGAGTGACTAACCACAATGACTGTTCTTCATATATTGACTTTAAAGTTGTGGTGCATGTCTTCTTTTTCTTCACTCTTTTTCAAACCTTTATAATCTGTATTCTGCCACTGTAGGAACCTCTTGTCACTATAAATAGAATCCACTGTCTTGATTACTCCACTGATGCTTGATCAACTCAATGAACTTCTTCAAGTGTAGTATACCTCAAAACAGTAGATTGACTTTGTCTTCTTTCTCTTGACACTTATACATTTAAGATCCCTGTGACAGTACATATACTATTTACTATTACATTCTTGTTTGAGTTGAGTTGTATCCTCGAAATACAAATAGGCTATGTCATATGCCTTTCAATCTCCCCCTATTTGTTTGTTAAACATTAACATACAAATTCCTAGAGGATAACTCAACTACAAACAAGAAGAAGATAAAGCTTTAAAGAGCTATAGTAAATAATACATAAAAAAAATTTCTGGTTTAGATATTACAATTCCAGAATCTCAGTAGATGAAATGATAGGTGATTGTTCCTCTGACAATGAATTAAGTAACTCATCTTCATTTCTTGACATATCTGCCTGATAACCCTTTACATCTAATATTGAACATTATCAGCAGATACTTGGGAATACTTCAGTGGTAAAGAATATGACTTGTCAACCACATACTGAAGAATTCTTCTTTGTCGTTTCATACTTCTCTTCTTCCTTATGTCTCCCTACCTAAGGTGATATGACTCTTCCTTAAAACGGTGAATACTCCCCCTTTCTAAGGTATATCCTTTTTCATATCTCTCCCCCTTAGATATAAAATCTCCCCCTCACTAAGGTAAGCTTATACTCTCCCCCTTAATTGAGTATCTCTTACTAAGGCAATCTTTGAGTATATCTTCTTCGATATATCTCTCCCCCTTAGTTGAGTAATCCTCCAAGCATTCAATTATAGCAAACATCCAATTAAATTAGATGATACTAAATTTTCAATTATAACTCACCTCTTACCTTTAGTACAACAGATTCTTCATGCATATAACATTGTCTGCTGGAATAAAGAACAGAAGCTTTGCTTGTGTTGAAGGATTTTCATGAAGACTTCCAGAATAGAAGTATGTAGGCTGATCAACTTTGCCCTTTAGATATGATAGAATGGCCTCACTATTGATCATCCTGACAACCAAATCTTCCGACAATTTCCTTGTATTTCCCAAATCTTGTAAGTAAACTTTGTTTGGGAATAGGGAATGAGATTTGGTGTTTATCTTTCTTCCTCACTGTGAGTGTGTGATTCTGTTTCGTGTACCTCACAAGTGTTTAGCTCATCTCTGCACTCATATCACTTAAAATGAGTGATCTCATCTCTCAACTCTCAAGTGTTTACACTCATGCTCACTAGTGTATCACTCTTATCTCTCATAGCTCCAATATCCACATGTAGTACCTGCAAAGAAAAATCACCATAGCCCCTTCTAGAGAGGTCACTGGTGGTGCAATGGGGTTTCGCAAATCCCCAATCCTCGTTAGACTGGTCAGACGAATTTGAGTCATAATCTACAAGTTGATAAAAATTTTCCCTTTTTGTGGGTTTCAGATTTGAATTCTGAGAAGGTAAACAATGAAATCAAAACTTAGAATTAAAATCATGTTTCCATCTAATGTCTATGAAGACATCACCTTGTTAAACTCATCAGGTAAATCTGAATCATAGTTACCTCAAGTTATATACATCTATTCTCCTTGAGAGGTAGAGCTGTGGGTTTACTATCCCTCACATCCTTATTTGCTGAATCAAGTGCAGTTACTCCCTTAATGACCTCTAGTCAAATAAGTTACTTCCACTTCATGGGTAAGTTAGGATGTGTTTAGATTTGGATTTATAGTCTGGGATAGAAGTTGTTGGGTTTACAACCTCATGACTTACAATGTGAGAAAACTTCCACTAGGAGTTGAACCTGCATCACATAGCAATAGAGCAATATAGAGATAGAATGCATTTACATCATACCATAACATTGTGTGAAAACATTCGCATTATATCTTGTGAGAGAAATGATGTACAATTGTGACTTCAAAAAAGTTTTATAATATAAGCAATCACAACTGTAGAAAGATTTCAGTTTTCTTTTAAAAACTGTTAATATGCAAGAGTTTGTATTTATGCATAAAACAATGTATTATCATGTCTTTTAATGAAAACTAGGTCGTTTTAATTTTAAAAGACACAAACTCTTGACTTCGCAGTAATTAAGAAAGAAAGATTTTCATTAAGTGCTTATAATGTATAGAGAACTTTAACACAAAGTCAGTGAAAAGACTCATACAAGCACTTGATGTAGTTTAGGTAACAAAGATTACCAAGTACATAAGTACAGATAACCAATGTCCCTCCTTTGGCACTTCATTACTTAGCACAACATAAACTAAGTAATTGACTGATGGATGTAAAAATATTCTAAGAACTATCATATGTATAAAGTGGTGTATAACCAGAATTAGAGAATTTAATTATGAAAAATCTCACTTCAAAATATGATAGGAGACTGAATGTAACTTTAAGTCTCACTTACTTAGAAAGTTGAACACCTTAATTTATACTAACCCTAATGATTTATAGATAATACACATTTACTCAGAATAAATCCTAAGTAATATCATCAGAGATAATATATACATCACAATTAGTTTGCAATAAAGTATCAGAACAACTAGCAATTGTCAGTAAACAAATATTTTACTATTTGATACCAACTGCTAGTATTTATCAAATACTTTAGAATGCAAGTAATTGTGTTTATGATTACTTTACCAAAATTAAATTATGAGCAAATAAACCATTGAATTGCTTCACGTCATAATTTGACTAGGATATAAATAATCACTTCTAAATACTAAATATTCAATGATATCAATTGTTTGATAAATTCAATTTAGTGAAGATTGAATTGTTACATTGAGTACCAATTGACAGAATGAATATTACTTAGTATCTAACTACTTAAGAACATCATTCACTGATATTCATAAGTACGAGGAACTAGTTGACAAGAAATACACAAGCTCTTAAGATATAACATTTCAAACTTATGACTTCAAGGCAACTCCTCGATAATAACAATTGTTAACTCCTAACAACTGTTTACTAGTAGACAACCTTGGTTCTATAAATAAGACTCGATTACCAAAGCTGTCTTGTCTGCAATCTTAGAAATGATATTCTAAGTCCTATACACCTTGATCCATAGTATATAACATTTATTATCAAAGTGATTAGAAGCTTGCAAATAAGCATAAAAATTATTCCAAGTAACTGAACAATGGTCACTTTAGATATTACAATATCCATAGTTCTACTTAGATAATTTTCATACCATGTATAATAATATGAGTGAATTGTAAAAGATATAACAATGATTACTTAGAGGAGTTCTAAGTAATTTCACACATACCAATAAATCTTACAATTAGTTAGTAAATAGAATTCTAACTAAATATCATTAACTGATATAAGTCAAAACTTCAATACAACCAATTGTTAGAACCATGATATTAATTATAGTGAATTCCTAAAAATGGGATATTAAAGTTCACTAGAATTAACATCTCACAACCAATTGAAGACCAATACAGATTAGGTCCAAATTAGTTATGTTGTTTATTTATTTTGATAAATATGAGGTATAGAGCGAATACTAAATTGAATTGCTTCAAGATCGTAACCCACATAAATCAAAACAAATAATTAAATAATTAAATACTAAATCTCTATGAGTTAGATTTTAGCATTTAAGTATTTAAATTATCCTTAAATAATCACCACTAAAATGTATTACAATTATACACATGGCAATCATTCAACAGATAATTCTCAGCGTGAGGTCTGGATGTAAATAAGTTCACAAGTCCTTTCGATACAGACAATTGAATACTTGTGAGCTTACTTAAGAATTACTTAACAGATGGGATTTACAAATCATATAGCATTAATAAAATCCCAAGTTTACAAACCAATCTTGAAAAATTAATTTCATCAAGTGATTTAGCAAACATGTCTGCAAGTTATTCTTAGCTAAAGACATGCTCTCGAAATAATTGATACCTTATGCAAGTTGCTTAGCCTTGAGCGTTCCACGGAGTTGTTGGAGATGAATTTGATTCCTTGTGTTCTCCTGCTTTCGTACAACTCATTTGATCTGTCTCTATGTAGCAAAACATGTCAGAACTGATGTTTCTAGGGTACCATCTCCGGAGATGGGTCCAACTTAAGACATCTGAAAATCAAGTGTAATAACTACAAGAATAGATTCTCTAGGATCCACTTGGGGCCTTGCAAATTTGCATATTGAGAATAAAATATGTGTGTAAGTGATCTAATAGCAATTGAAAAAGATAATAAGCTGATGATTACTCTATAGCCCGATTAGGTCCTAATTAGTAGATCCTGAACTTATTGGGTCAAATATCTCTAGGGTACCATTTCCTCATATCCGGGTCCATCTTAAGATTTTTGATTACCAACTTATTAGGTCCAAACTAATAGGTCAAAAGCCAGCTATAGTGATGTGTTGGTATGTAGTCTTGACAGGTCTAGAATCTTCTGAATAGAAACAAAAGATCCTTGACTTACTTTTTATTGTCATCATTCTTTTGGCTTACTGAAGTAAATCAAAAGAATTGCAACTTTACCAACATCAAAACAGCAAATATCTTGATACCAATTTATAGCTAGTAGATCAACATATAATATAATCAAGATATCATTGCACATATATATCATTTATGTTTGTGCCTAAAGATGTAGAGAGTTCTATAAATGTGACACCAATTGTTAAAAGATACCAACTGTTAAAGATTGATACCAAATATTAAATTATAGGTAGAGTGTCATACCATGTCTTCCATGCTTGCTTGAGTGATGATACCAGTTCATACTAACCTGTAGAGATCTTTCATTATCTCACCAACCAGGAGTGCACTTGTTCACATTCCTCTAGCATCCAGATTCAGTAGTTCCAGATGTCCATTATAATCTCGAATGTGCAGCAGGTGCCTGATATCCTCAATTCTTGTCACTGGTGCTTCTTATCAGATATACCATTTGATCAAATTGTAACTTAGCATCCAGTTTGGCTTTGTCCCTCATAACAGTGCCTTGACATCCAGTTAAAATTCTGGTTATCCTTGTACCAATTACAACCTTGTTGTTTGGTCTGGATACCAGCTTCCCTTCAATCTGCCTTTTGTAGTGATTGAGATCATCTTGAATTGCAATCACTCAATCTGAATCTTTCAGAGCTTTTGTAGCTTTCTTAGTTTCTTCTAAAAGAAAACTAAAGAAATAATCATTAGTACTTGAAGCTCTGCTAGTCTTTTACTTCCACCATTAGAAACACTAAGAACTAGGACAAAGAATTAATTGAGTCAACATTCTTTGTCTTGGCAGACATGTTCTCATAGTGTCCTGTGATTTTCAATGTGGTGTTGAGTTGACTAAGTGATCCATCTATTGCTCCCCCTAAGCTGCTGCTGGGTTTACATGAAGATTCTTCATGTTTGACATTGCTTGGATCTGAATCACGATCACCATTGACAGCTGGGAGCTAGAAGTTGTTGAACATCACTAAGACTTTCAATCACCTTCTGTTGATTAATAACATCACCCTGTAGGCTGTTGACTCCATTGAGTAACCAAGGAAATTATCCCCAAGAGCATTAGCTGATTGCTAGGATGCTCACTTTCGATTTAATATTGCAAAACAATTTCCTTCATACTTATGGGGTCTTCCTAAAATTCTTACGGATCAGGGTTTAAGATGTGATCAATCACCATCAGTGGTGTCTTGTCTTCAGATTGTCTGAACAACAACTTGTTTGTTGAGAGAAGTCATCAGTCATCACTATTAAAATATATTTTACTTTGATGTAGAACTTCTGTGTGATGCTTCTTTGACTTCCCTTTATGACATGCCTCATAATTTTATTTTACTTTAATTCCAGATGAGGTAGTCTCCTTTACTGATTCGATTTCCAGGAAAGAATCTCTTGATTTGACATTCAGGTGAGAGAGCTCCTTATGTCATAGCTGAACTCTTGTCTGATGAAGCTTTAGATTTGACCTTGTTGACTTCACCTTTGACTGAGATTCCATGTAAGCTACATATAAGTTCTCTTTCCTTAATCCTCGAACAGTAGGCTCTTCATCTTGTAAAAGATGCTTTATTACTGACAACATTCCTTAGCTATTGAATAGCCTTGACCCTAGGTCATACCCTTGCTGTTGTCTCCAAGGTATAAACCACTTGGTTTGTCTTCACATTCACATTTGATAGCAGGGTTATTTCTTCGATGATATGCTTTGAATAAATCAATAATAATGCATAATCGATTAACCTGTTAAGCCCTACATTCATAAATGGATAAAAAGTTCTTGGTACCCAAATTGTTTAATTGGGTCCAGATGGATTAGAGATTTCTCTTTTATTAGAGTTAACAACAGTTTTAACCTTAACATGCTCATTCTTATCTTTGACTGACCATTTCTCCTTTTTAATGTCATTGACAAAATATTCACTAAGCAAGGAGAATAATGGTTCCTTCCTAACATAAGGAAGACTAGCAGTCTGTACCTTATTGTTATTCTTAAACATGCTTTTTCTATGATCAATGCAAATACTAGGAAATGCATTTATGACATTTGAAATAAGCAGGCATGATAATAAGAATACATTGCATACATTCAGCATTAACACATTGCAGATAAGAATTATGCAAATTAGGCATGTTATGCATTTTAGAAAATTCAGTACTATCTACTTTAACCTATGTACACTTGTGTAACAGGTAGCAAGTAGATTTACAGATATTCAATAATTTTCTAAACATGCATGGAATAGAAGAATTAACAATTAATCACTAATTCTATCCAATCCATTCCTATTGTTATATTATATTATATAATCTCTATTACCTAAGTCAGTTTTACAAATGACTTGATGTTCTACTGACACCCTAGATAATTATTCCATCTTTTAAACTTTTTAAACCTTAACAAACAATTTATAATGAATAAGCAAATCTTGTTCTACTGGGGATCCTGAAACTAGCTTAAGCAGAGGTCTTATATGCTTGACATATATCATTTAAGAATGAGAGATATTGTCAAAGGAACACTTCTAACTCACTATTGCAATTAATTAAATTCTGCAAATATTCATACACATAATAAGATCTTCTAACCAAAGATATAATAATTAAAAACTAAGATCTTAACATGCTTTGAATTTCTGAGAATTACATATTACACTAGTTCGAAGAATTGATACCTGAGACATGTGAGGTGAATCATCTTCAGAGATTGCTATGAAGGCAAGATATTAATTATGCTCTTCTCATCATCATCTGATCCATCCCAACTCTTTTCTTCAGCAAGATAAGTTCTACACCGATGCTTCTGTTTCATCTCATTTAATGAATCCCTATTCATCCTTGTCTGTCAAAATTCTGTACCATGTTGTACACCTTGATAGTTACTTATCACATATAACTTTCCATAGCTGCAACTATCATGTCTTGTTCTTTCCACCATCTCAGTCTTGTAACCACCTCTTGAGTTGAACTATATCCTGAAGAGTTTCTGCTTCGGAATAGATAGGTCTGATTCCTGGATAAACATTTATACTATTTCTGAATTAGTAACTCTTCCTGTCTGTTCTGAGGTTCCATCATTAATTCCTGACTGAGATGTCTAACTGTCTAGTTCATTCTCAAACCTCCTTGATTCCATTTTCTAAAATCTCTGTTGATTCCTTGAAAAATATTTCTTGGTACAATCCACTAAGTGTAGTAGATTTTATATTGGAGCAATCCACTTAGTGTTTGTATATCACAGAATCAATAGACTTAATTCAAATCTTCGAGAAAAATTCTATCCACTTAACCTCTTCCATTCCTGCTTCTGAAAAACCAGTGAATTCTATGGATATAAATTTGAGGAGCTTCCACAAATTTTTCTTCAGTAGGTAGAAATTAATTTTGCTGAAAAATGCATTTTCTTCAAAAGATTCAAATCATCTTTGACGTCCGGAGGAATCTTCAACTAACAATCTTCTTAGAACTATTGGCTTAGAATAAATTCAAAATATTTAAAATTCAAAAACTTCAAGGGCTTGAAAATTTTTGAGAATTAATAAATCTGAAAATAAGTTCAAATTAATTAAAATTTGAAATTCTTAAGAATTGAAAATTTTGAAAATTAGACAATTTGAAAATAAATTCAAGTTGTTTAAAAATCAAAAAATCCAAGTATTAAAAACTTCAAGAATTAAAAAAAATTGAAATTTAAGTCAAATTAATTAAGAATCAAAAATCTCAAGAAATGAAATTTTTGAGAGTTAAAGAATTCGAAAATATATTCAAGTTAATTAAAATTCGAAATTACCAAGAATTAAAAATTTTGAAAATTAAACAATTTGAAAATAAACTCAAGTTGTTTAAAAATCAAAATTTCCAAGAATTAATTATTTCAAGAATTAAAAAATTCGAATATAAGTTCAAATTATTTAAATATCAAAAATCTCAACAATGAATATTTTTGAAGGTTAAAGAATTCGAAAATTAGAGGAGTTGACTTTTTGGTCTAATACCGGATTTAATTTTTGTATGGGTCAACAAACTCGAAATCCAATTGGAGGACCACAAAAATAAGGATCTTGATTTGTGCGTCAATCAAAAGGCTCTGATACCAATTGTTAGGTCCAAAATAGTTTGTAGAAGGGGGGGTTGAATACAAACTATACCGTTTTATCGAATTTGCTCTTTTCTTAAAAAATATTAAAATATTAAATCAAGAACAAATTGATGCGGAATAAAACGAATACCGATATTTCAAGTTGAATATAAAATTTATATTAACTTGATGGGGTGTGTCTAAATACACGGGTACAAATTACAAGGTTTGATGACCAAACTAATTATTACAAATTCTATAGAAAATTCGACATGAATTTTTCTATATTTGTAAATAAAAAGATCGAAATTTATTATTACAAATTCTATAGAAAATTCGACATGAACTTTTCTATATTTGTAATAAAAAGATCGAGAGATTCTAGGGAACTTAATCCGCTAGATAGTTCCACAAGTGCAAGTAAACAATTTCTGTCGGTTTAGATTTAGCAATACAAGCCAGAAATAATTTACAAGAATTAATTTGATGCTCAAGGAACCATTTTCTCTTGGTCTCTCTCTGCTGTGTTCTGCTGGAGAAGTGAAGAATTTCCAGTTCTGTTTTGCTGTGCCTGCTGGTGTATTTATAGCCATTTAAGTCTTGTACTGATCTGGTATGACTTAAACTGCTTTAAGACATAATAAATCAGCTGTCAGCATGACTTAAACTAGCTCCAAGACATAATTTTCTTCATTAAGACTTACACAAACCTCCATTAAGACATAAAATGTGTCGGTATGACTTAACAGAAGTTAGGTACGACTTAAAACAGCTGGCAAGAAGTCGGTAAGACTTACAACAGCTGGCAAGAAGTCGGTAAGACTTAAATCAGGTCGGTAAGACTTAAATCAGGTCGGTAAGACATAAACCTGAATAGCTCGGTATGACTTAACTGATTAGGTCATATTCGCTGAGCAGAATTGTTTTAAGTCTTTAAACACTTATATTAATTCTGATTTAATTAATTAATTAATTCATTTAAAGAATAAATTAATTCTGATTGAATTAATTTATAAAATAAATTATCCAACTAATTTAATTTAATTAAAAGAGAATTAATATGAAGTCTTTTATAATTATATTAATTCCAACTTAATTAATTTTTTAATTAATTTATTGAATAAATTAATTCGAATAGAATTAATTTATCAAATAAATAAATCAAATGACTTAATTAATTAAGTGAAAATTAATATAGCTCCTTGCTTGATAATTATATTAATTCTAACTTAATTAATCTTTTAAATAATTTATTGAATAAATTAATTCGGATAGAATTAATTTATCAAATAAATAATTCAAATGGCTTAATTAATTAAGATAAAATTAATATACCTCCTCGATAGCATAACCCTTGTGGTCTTCTATGTCTTGATAAATTTGATCCTCCACAAAGATTATTCCTTAGCAAGTCTTTGCAAAACCATTGTGGTTAATTAATTTAGCACCTCTGTTGCTTGCACAATGATTTCTTCCATACCAGTCATGATAGCTTGAACCACTGAAAGTAATAAAGAATTACCACCGAATTTTTGTTGACGCTCGATGCACGGTCTGGTTCATGAGCGACTAACTCCAACGGCTTTTCTTTATTTTTGACTCTATGATTTGATTCCTTTCTTTTCTTAACATACCAGTCTTGACAGCTTGAACCACTGAAGTTAATGATAAACAACCACTGTTAATGTTGACACTCGATGTACTGTCTAGTTCATGAGTGACTAACCACAATGACTGTTCTTCATATATTGACTTTAAAGTTGTGGTTCATGTCTTCTTTTTCTTCACTCTTTTTCAAACCTTTATAATCTGTATTCTGCCACTGTAGGAACCTCTTGTCACTATAAATAGAATCCACTGTCTTGATTACTCCACTGATGCTTGATCAACTCAATGAACTTCTTCAAGTGTAGTATACCTCAAAACAGTAGATTGACTTTGTCTTCTTTCTCTTGACACTTATACATTTAAGATCCCTGTGACAGTACATATACTATTTACTATTACATTCTTGTTTGAGTTGAGTTGTATCCTCGAAATACAAATAGGCTATGTCATATGCCTTTCAGTAAGGATGAGAGTTGGCTATGGCATAAGAAGCTGTCACATTTGAATTTTAAAGTTATGAATGATTTGGTAAGAAAGGATCTTGCTAGAGGAATCCCTCAATTGGAGTTTGTCAGAGATGGGCTGTGTGATGCCTGCCAATTAGGGAAACAAAAGAAATCATCCTTCAAAAGCAAGACAGAGTCATCCATTGTTAAGCCTCTTCAATTGTTGCATATGGATTTATTTGGTCCAGTAAATGTCATGTCTATTTCAAAGAAGAAATACTGTCTGGTGATTGTAGATGATTTTTCTAAGTTCACATGGACCTTCTTCCTGCATTCCAAGGATTGTGCAAGTGAAATCATCATCAATCACCTCAGAATGCTAAACAATGGTTCTGAAGACAAAGTACAAAGAATCAGGAGTGACAATGGTACTGAATTCAAGAATTCCACAATGAAGATTTTCTGTGAAGAGAATGGAATTGTCCATGAGTTTTCTGCTGCCAGAACACCTCAACAAAATGGGGTTGTTGAAAGGAAAAACAGAACTCTCATTGAAGCAGCTAGAACAATGTTAAGTGAATCAAGGTTACCAACATATTTCTGGGCTGAAGCTGTCAACACTGCATGCTTTACTCAGAATATTTCCTTGGTCAATCAAGCTAGAGGAATGACTCCTTATCAGTTATTAACCAACAAGAAACCAACTTTAGCTTTTCTACATGTCTTTGGATGTAAGTGTTTTGTGCTAAGGAATCATGGAGATAACTTAGGCAAATTTGAAGCAAAGGCAGATGAAGCTATTTTCGTTGGATATTCAGCAGGGAAAGCCTACAAGGTCTACAATCTAAGAACCAACATTGTTATGGAATCTGTACATGTTGTGTTTGATGATCAAAAGATTCTAGGCCTAAATGATGAAGGTTACCATGAAAAGTTGGAATTTGAGAATGAAGGTGAAGGAAGAATGTACTATGATGATGATGAGGAGAATGAAGATCATGACCACAGAGATCCACCTAGAGCTGTTATACCAACTAGAAGTGATGCTTACACTGAAAATGAAGCATCCGTTGATAGTCATTCTGGAACATCCGTTGACAGTCATTCTGCAACATCCGTTGACACTATTAGAGATGCATCAGTTGACAGATATTCTCAAGCATCCTTCGACAGGCAAAATGATGCATCCATTGACAGTCAACTTCATAACTCAGCAAGGACAACAAACTCAGGGGGAGTTTCTCAAGGTCAAAATTCAATGCTAAATCAACATGATCATGGAAATGAAGCAACCTCATCAAGATCAAACCTTCCACCTGCAAGGAAATGGACTAGAAATCATCCATTTGAGTTAATCATTGGTGAATCAAATTCAAGAGTCCAAACTAGAAGGGCCACTCAAGCAGAATGTCTATACAGTAGCTTCCTGTCTCAAGAGGAACCTAAGAAAGTGGAAGATGCTCTTCTAGATCCAGATTGGGTGTTAGCAATGCAAGAAGAGCTAAACCAATTTGAAAGAAATAAAGTATGGAAACTTGTGCCCAAACCTGATGATAGAAGTGTCATAGGCACTAAATGGGTTCTCAAGAATAAAACAGATGAAAATGGCATAATTGTGAGGAATAAAGCTAGATTAGTGGCAAAGGGCTATTCTCAAGAAGAAGGAATAGATTTTGATGAAACTTTTGCTCCAGTAGCAAGACTTGAGGCAATAAGAATCTTTCTTGCCTATGCAGCACATGCCAATTTCAAAGTCTATCAGATGGATGTCAAAAGTGCCTTTCTAAATGGGGAACTGGAAGAAGAGGTCTATGTCCATCAACCTCCTGGTTTTGAGGATCCAGAATTTCCAGAATATGTATATCTTCTCATGAAAGCACTTTATGGTTTGAAGCAAGCACCAAGAGCCTGGTATGACACCTTATCTCAATTTCTTTTGGAGAACCACTTCACTAGAGGTACAGTAGATAAAACCTTATTTCATAGGGATATTAATGGCTCTTCAATACTTATTCAAATCTATGTAGATGATATTATTTTTGGGTCTACAGATGAGAAGCTTTGCAAAAAGTTTGCCAAACTTATGCAAAGTAGGTATGAAATGAGCATGTTGGGTGAATTAACTTACTTTCTTGGCCTACAAGTAAAGCAAGTTAATGAGGGCATTTTCATAAGTCAAACAAAATATATTTATGATCTCTTAAAGAAATTTGACTTAATGGATTGTACATCTGCTAAAACACCTATGGCCACTGCAACTAAGCTTGAGTTGAATACTAAGGAAAAGTCTGTGGACATCTCAAGCTATAGAGGCATGGTAGGTTCACTTTTATACCTAACAGCTAGTAGACCTGATATAATGTTTTCTACTTGTCTTTGTGCTAGATTTCAAGCTGATCCTAGAGAGTCTCACTTAATAGCTATTAAAAGAATTTTCAAGTATCTCAACGGAACACCAAACCTTGGCATTTGGTACCCAAGAGAATCTGGTTTTGATCTAACTGGCTATTCAGATGCAGGTTATGCAGGTTGTAGAGTTGATAGGAAAAGTACTACAGGTTCCTGTCAATTTCTAGGAAACAGGCTTGTGTCATGGTTCAGTAAGAAACAAAACTCAGTCTCCACTTCTACAGCTGAAGCTGAGTACATTGCGGCTGGAAGCTGTTGTGCACAGATTCTATGGATAAGAAACCAACTCATTGACTATGGTCTAAAAGTTGAGAAGATTCCAATTTTCAGTGACAACACAAGTGCTATTGCCATCACAGGGAATCCAGTGCAACATTCGAGAACCAAGCAAATTGACATCAAATACCACTTCATTAGAGAACATGTGATGAATGGTACAGTAGAAATGCACTTTGTGCCAAGTGAAATGCAGCTTACAGATATCTTCACCAAGCCTCTTGATGAATCCACATTCACAAGATTGGTAGGTGAGCTAGGTATGCTTAACTTGTCATAATTTCTAGTGATATTTGATTTCAATGAATTGAAGCTAGAAATGTGTTTTGATTTACTTGAAAGTTAAAACTTTCAGAAAAAATTTTCTGCAGGAATTTTGTCTAAGGCAAAATTAGCTTATCAACGGATATCCTTTTATCCGTTGATAGTATAAACACATTACTAGATTTTTGCATGTCAACGAGTAACAGGCTATCCACGTCATCAACGGATAAACTGTATCTCAACCGTTCATTCTATATCCGTTGATATACAATTTTTTTTTCTTTATAACCGTTGGTAACCGTGTATATCTAATCATGGTTGTACTTATTCTCTTTTTATTTATTATCTGACAGTTACTTTTGACCAATGGAGGAATTACTTTTAATTATTTCATTTTTAATTCTTGAAAAATATAAAAGGCGGACTTGTACTCTCACATCTCACTTTTATTCATTTTCAAGCATATCAAAAGTTAACTGCATCTTCTTCCCTAAAACTCTCTGTAACCAAAGTTCAATCACTTCAATGGCGCCTATTGTTAAGATGATGTCCTCCACTGGGTTTACCTATGAGAAGAACAATTTCGCGGCCTTTGTTGACACAGTGAATGCTCCAGAAGCTTACCACACTTTGATGAGTTTCGTGAAGAAATGCAAACTGTCATATGCTATGACGGCCACCACTCCCTTAATCCACGAGGTAATTGAAGAAATGTGGACATCTGCTGAGTACAATGGCACAGACGGTACAATTGCTTTTTCTTTGAAGGGTAAAAACTATGTGGTTAATTCTGATGTAATAACTGCTTGTTTAAAATTGCCTGAGAATAACTGTCTGAAAGTACCCACTGATGCTGAAATTGTTGCCATGCTTAATTCTATTAATTATGCCCTTAGTACTGAAAACTTAGGGAAAATTGTTAGGAAAGGAATGGTTAAAGAATGGAGCTATTTCTGTGATGCCTTCATTAAAACTTTTTCAGGCAAAATTAGTAATTTTGATGCTGTTACCCTGTCCATGCTAACTATGATGTGTATGCTCTTAAATGACAAATTCTATAATTTTGGCACATTAGTTATGTATGAGATAGCTGCAAAGTTGGGTAAAAAGGAAACTAGGAGCAAGAATATCTACTTTGCTAGATTTTTAATGCTCTTAGCACTGCATGTATCTGAGAATAAGCTATCCATTGCTAACCCGGATAGCAAGTTTCAATGTTTTGTTCAGGAGAAGAGAGTCTTAAGTGACCTAATTCGAATGAACCTCAATGCAGGAGTACAATTGGTATATTTACCAATTGTTCAGGTAACTATCTCTAACTCTGAAACTCCTATCTCCAACCCCCAAATTTCTTTGCCTTCTAGTGTCACAATGGAGTCTGTAGTTGTGACCAAACAGGCTCCTACCAAAGTGACCAAATCCAGAGTTCCAAAACCACATTCTAAAAAGCAAACCTCAAGTGTCTCTCAAAAGACACCTGTTGTAAAATCTACCAAACCTCTTGAGGGGAGTGTGAAGGTGGTAGTGAGTGGTGAGGGACAGGGTGAACATCAAAGAAGCCCTAAGGATAAGGAAGGAGAGATGAGTGCAACCACCATTTCAGTCTCTCAAAAGACTGCTAATGTAACTACAGGCCAAATTCTAGTTACACTCTCTCAACAGAGTGTGACTACTGAATCAAGTTCCCCACAAGGAACACTGCACAAGAGGGTTAGGGACACATATAGCCCAATCTCAAAAACCTATGGAAGAAGAGTGAAATCTAAAACCACAGGGGAATCACAGGGTGCACACACTGTACAGGAAACTGTACCTTCTCAAACTCAGTTTGATGTGGCTTCAATAAATGTGGAGTCACAGCCCCTTGATCTTAATCTTCAAATCGACACACATTACAATCCACCATCACCAACTCCATCTCTGGATGTGGATATGATATCTACATCAATTCCTGATTCTCCATCTTTAAGATTCTTGGAGAAGCCCCACTCTGTAATTGGTGGTCATCATCTTTTAGATGATTTGTTGGACCATCAATCTTCCCTTCCAGAATTCTCAACACAGACTGTGGCTTCGAACTTAAAATCAATCTCCACAGATGCAGTGTTGGTTTTCTCTTCAACGGATATAATTATTCCTTCCTCAACGGATATCCTTCATCCGTTGACAAGTGTTTCTCCATCAACGGATGCGCCTCTATCTAGCCATCCGTTGATAGCTATAACTACTCCATCAACGGATATTCCTTATCCGTTGATAACTCACTCTACCACTGCTATATCTGACATTCCAGTGTCAAGTGTAGAGGAGTTCTCAGTAGTTGAAACACTTTTAGGATTGAGGGAAGGGAGTGAGAGGCTGCCTTGTGAGCAGGCAAAAGGAGAGATAAATAATGAGAGGCTGGCCATTTCTTCCGGTCAGGCAAAAGGAGAGTTTGAGAGTTCCACCTTAGTAGGTGAAGGTGAGGGTGTGAGAGGTGTGAGCCAAGGGGAGCCCTTGATGTAAGAAAAGAGAGATGAGGGGAGAGAAGGGACTACATGAGAGATAAGGATGGAAGAAGCAGCCATTGCTAGTGAGTCAATGGGGGTTGAGGATGCATCCAAGGAAATGGAATATCAAAGAGAATATCAGTCCATGATTGATTCCATCTATTTGGATGCTGAAACCTTTACTCACCCTGTTCCTGCCTATCAAATTCTGGCACAACAGGGCAATGTGGAAGCAGAGGAGGCAATGCACCTAGTGCACACCTCACAGTCTCTACTTAGAGCTAAGGAATCTATAGCAGCTCTGCCACCCACTGCTGAGAGTGATGAATTTGACAATTCTGAAGATGAAGACAGCCAGAGCTCTGAAGATGAAGGTGGTAGCAGTATTCATGATTTTGCATTTGCTCAAAACTACACCTATCATCAACTTGATATGGAAATCATAAGGCAATATAAATCTGCCCTGGCTGAGCACCCAGAAGCAGATCCACAGAGAAAGGTTGTTCTTCAACAGGCAATTGACTCCCTAAAGTTACAAAAGATGCAAATGGTGATTCAGAGATCCAACTTAGAGGAGGTCAAACAAGAAATCAAGGATGTGAAGATCTCTGTGGATTCCAAGCTAGAGCAACTAGCTCCTACAGCCACTCAAAGGGTGTTGCAACAAAGGTTCCTCAAAGAAGACAACCTGGATAAGTCTGTGCAACTTCTCAATTCAAGAGTGGAAAAGATGGAATCCCAGATGGAGCAATTTCTTCAACATCAGAAACTGCAAACCCAACTGCTAGAAAAGTTAGTTGGAGCCCCAACTTCTAGTCAAACCCTTGATGCTAACAAAAAGGGGGAGAAAGTGGAAGAGGCTGCGGCAACTACAAGTCAAATCTTAATTTCTGAAAGCAGGGAAGCAGCAAGTCAGGGGGAGCAGCAGCCTACCATAGTGGTCAATCCACAGGAATTCATTGTCACAGCTTCCCCCAGCAAATCCAAACCTGAACAAGTAGCTCTATCTGAAGAGTTTGATCTCTCAAACTTGACAGAAGAGGAAAAGCTAGCCAAAATTGAAGCTCTACAAAAGATGAAAGAGGAAAACTATGAAAGGATAATGAGGACAGAAAGATTGATCAATCAATCTATTGCATCAACTCTGTTCTCTAGCCAAACCTCAGCTCCAACAATATCTACAACAATTCTGAAGGTGCTCACTCTAGCAATTGTGGCTCCCACATTCTATGATGCGCTGAGCCTTCTCATGTTAAGGAATTTGAACCCTACATCAAATCAAGACCCTTCTCACCACCAAAAGCAAATGGGAAGAACAAGTTACAACTGGACTTTCCATTTCCCAAGGATGATGAAGAGAAGCTGATGGGTAAGGCAATCAAGGAATTCAAGGAGAAGACTAACAGTTGTGTAAGAGAATGGATGGCTGTAATCATAAGGAATGGAAAAGTTCTAAACATATCCAACAGCCATCCTAGATTTGTTGAAGCCAAGAGAGAAGAGACTTCAAGGCTGCTAAGAGAATCTCAACCAAGCACTGAATGTAAATATGAAAACTCAGATGAGAAGCAAGCAAGGCTGGCTCAAGAATTATTGGATGAGGTAGAGGATGAATTGAGGGAACCTGAGGAAGTCCCCAAATTCAAAAAGAAAGGGAAATCAGTCCCCAAATCCAAGAGATTAAAATCAAAGGCAAGGAGGCCTGTCTCTCCAGAAATTGAAAACAAAGAGACAGTTGGTTCATCACAACCTATTGATGTAAAAGTATTCAACCCAGATGTGAATTTCCATGGTGAACCTATAGTACCTAAAGAGGAACCAATGAATCTTGACTCCATTGAGGTTCCTTCATTCTTGCTGAAGCCTCAACAGAAGCCTATACAGAAAAAAAGGAAACCAAGGAAGCAACCTTCAAAGGAACCAATTCAAGTTGCTAGGGTACCTGCTATTGTCAGGCAGCCAATCTTGGAAAACAAGGATGATTTTATCTATCAGGCAGATATTGAAGAATACTCTGGCATGAATCTTTATCTGGATGAATTGTCAGAAGTAAGAGGAATTGACAAATATAGACATTTGCCTGAAAGATTGGTCTTTGTATACAAGGGAGGAATGGAAAGGACATGGCCACTACAAAGGGTTCTTGGAGAAAATTATCATACCTTAACCAAAGTGTTCTCTGCAATCAAGAGATACACAGGGTTCTCCAAGATAGCAAAAGGGGAGATACTGGACAGAATAGAACAAATAAGGAGGGAATGGAACTCACCATCAAGTCTACCAAGGAAAATGAAGATCCCATACAATGGACAGAAAATCCACCTTCAACCCTTCTGGATGATGGAGTTCAGGGATGAAGATGGTAACAGGAGATTCTTCAGGTTAGAAGACCAACTACCAAAGGCTAGTTCTCAATACCTGAGATGGTTACAACAAAAGCGAAATCCAAAGGTAGATGAAGAAGATGCCTTCTATAGGCAACTCCAAATACAGATTGAGTCCAACTCTGCCAAAGAAGGAAAATCAAGGGTGATGTCAACAAGAGAAAATAAACAGTCTTAAACTGCTCAGTCTAGAGGAGCACTTCTCTGTAAATTTCTCAAACTTTCAGTTTCTTAATTTTTGTAGCTTAATACAATTTATGCATTGCTCTTTATATATCTTTAGGAATGTTTTGTTATCATCAAGGTCCTGAATTTATGCTTTATTGCCATCAAGTATAAATTGGGGGAGATTGTTAGGAATATGTTGTACTTGATGATAACTTCACAATCAATCAAATTGTTTAAGGTTTTGTAGCTGTCAACGGATGAGGATTTATAACTCTATCCGTTGACAGGTAGCTCATCAACGGATGAGGTTTTGTAGCACACTGCGGTATCTCTATGTTATCAGTTGATAGTGTTTTTATCCACAGTCATGTTGACCATCAACGGATAGGCAGAATAGGGTAGCCAATTATAAATAAGCTATGCTATGTAATTCTGTCTAAGTGAAAGTGTATTAACAGATAAAGACAAAACTCTATCAACGGATGCAACTCAAATCCACTCTATCAACGGATACAGTTCAAGTCTCAATATCAACGGATAGCTCAATACATCATCAACGGATGTCAGGGTACAACATCAACGGATAATCATTGACACTGTCTTCTATGATTAGATGGGGATTAGCAGTTGATAAGGACATGTTTGACTGACAGATCACATGGGTTGATAGTAGATACAAAAAGCAGTATGGCAGCCATACTTTGGAAACACAGAAGAAAGAAGCATTCCATTTACACTATGAATACAAGAAAGGTGCAGGAGACATGTCTGAACACAAGGACAACCTTTCGGCTACATGTGTATTTGGAGTGTAGTAGCAAGTCAACTAGAATTAGATTAGTATTATCTTATTCCAGTAGTACTTGTAAAACTTGGGATATATAACCAAGTGTAGCAACTCTTTGTAGGTTAAGAAAACAGACATATTTGCTTAGGGTTTCTTGAATATCCTTAGAAGCAAAGAGTTGTAAAACGGCAGCGTACATTTTGTATCACAGAGTCTTCTTCAAATAAAAGCTTCAGGTGGTGCATATTAACCACCTGATTTTATATGTGTTTGTGTTTAAAATCTTACATTGCAATTATCTCTGCATAAATTTCTGGAGTTCTTATCAGAAATTTATAAATATATAGAATTGTATTCAACCCCCCCTTCTACAATTATACAAGTGTGTAATCTGGGAATAACAACAATAATTAAGGATATAGAAATAATAAAAATATTTGTTGCTTTTTTTTAAAAAAATAAAATAAAATAAAATAAAATAACAAACCAATTAATAAAAAAAATAAAAATCAAATCAAATTTGAAACTGAAATAATAATAAAAGCAAAAATCAAATTTAAAACTAAAATAAAATAAAATAAAATAAAATAACTAAGTATTAACAAAATCAAAAATCAAATTGAAAATTAAAATAAAATAAAATAACTAACAAATTAATAATAAAATCAAATTCTAAAGTGAAATAAAATTGATTCTTGAATTTATATACATTACTTAGTTTTAAAAAAAATGAAAAACTAAAATCAAAATTAAAAACAAATAAAATAAAATAAAATAAATTTTAAAACTAAAATAAAATAAAATCAAAATTCAAATTTAAAAGTAAAACTAAAATAAAATAATTACTTAGTTTTAGAAAATTAAAAACTAAAATCAAAATTAAAAAGAATCAAATTTTTGGTTTTTTTGATTTTGTTATTGTTTATTTTTTTTAAAAAAGAAAAGATAAAATAAAATAAATCACTAACCAATTAAAAATAAATTCAAAAATCAAAATAAATTAAATTAAATTTAAATTCATTTCTGAATTTATAAAAAAAATTAGTTTAGAAAATTAACAAATTAAAATGAAAGAAGTAGTGAATAAAAGTAAATAAAACAAAACAAAATAAAATAAAACAAAACAAAAATAACTAACTAATTAATAATAAAATCAAAAATCAAAATAAAGTAAATTTGAATTGATTTCTGAATTTATAAAAAATTTAAGTTTAGAAAATTAAAAAAATTGAAATTCAAAATCGAAAATAAAAAAAATGAATAAAAAGAAATAAAACAAAAAAAATACAAAAAAAAATACAAAACAAAAAATACAAAAAAAAAACAAAAAAAACTAAACTATACTAAATGAAAGAAAAACAGGGACGGGGTCACGGGGGAAAAGGGGGGGGTCGTGGAAAAAAAGAACGAGTAAAAAAAATGGAGGGGTGAGGATGGTTTGGTGGAGAGAGATGCGCAGGAGGAGGGGGGTGCTGCAGCTGGTGGTGGGAATTGGGTGCTGCTGCGGTTGGTGGAGATGGGTGAAGTTGAAGAAGGGTATGGTTGTGTTGTGTTGTGGTGAGGAAAGGGGGGAGAAGTGGTGGTGAACGCCGGTGAGACAGGCGAAGGTGGGAGGAGAGGAGGTGATTGTCGTGGGGTCTGGGCTGGTAGTAGGCGGAAAGGGAATGGTGGAGAGTGGTAATGGAGGATGGAGGAGTGGTGTGGGTGCTGCGAATTGGTTTGCAGGAGGGCGAATTGGAGGATTGCAGGAATGGGCGGAGAAAAGGGAATTGCAGAGGAGGATGAGAGAACGGGAAAAGGGATGTTGGAGTCGAAGGATTGTGGAGTGCAGGCGGGAGAGGTGTCGTGGTGGTGTGGTGGTGAAACGGAGATGGGAAGGAGGTAGTGGAGGTTGTGCTGAAGAATTGGCTGAGTGTTGTGGTGATGAGAAGAAAGGGGGGAAACAGGGGCTGCTCTGCTTTGCACTTGCCTCTCTTTTTTTTTAAGAGTTGCACGGCCTTACAACAAGTGGGTAGGGGGTTAGAAAAACCTCTCATTTTGAACTATGATCTCGGCAGAAGGTGTGAAAAACATGGTACGGGCTGCTGCACGGTTTGTTGAACGGCTTGCACCCCGTACGATAGCCCGTACAGCCCTGAAATTTTATAAAAATAATTTTTTTTTTTTTAACAAAATCCACATAAATTCCTGAATGCTTGAATAAAATATTAATTCCTGAAAACATGAACAAACACATCAAGGCAAGTGTGGAATAAATATAAAAATTAGAATTAACGATACTAAATATTATTGAGTGGGGAATTATTATTAAATTTTTTTTTTTTGAAAAACTATTATAAAATTCATTAATCACACCACAAAAATACATAAATTTTTTTTTTCGGGTTATTTACTTAGAATTAAAATAGATGAAAAATGGAATCCCCGCTCACTAATATTTAGATCAATCCTCAAATCCACAATATGCATTACACCATATATTTTTGCAAGCGAGGAACAAAATCTAACACACGCATAAAAATATATAAATACATGCGTACCTTGGGTTGCCTCCCAAAAAGCGCTTTGTTTATTGTCGTTGGCTCGACTTATTTATACAAGTATTCTAACTAGTGAGGTGAAAAAGCAAATAAATGCACATACCTACGAATCAATAATAAAAATAAGGTGTGCAAATATACCTTTGATCCATAAAAATATAGAAATATTTTTATGATCTTCACATCTTCAAGAGACTTTGAAAAAGCAAAGTAGCTCCCAAATTGGATCCTTATATACCCAAGCAAAAATTTCAACCTCATCAATCTTAAGCTCAAATTCCTTCTCAATTTTAATTGGACATTCATCAATTTTTATCTCATCTACCAATTCATTAAGCACAAAAGTATTTTCCAAATTTGGTAGATCCTCAACTACATCCAATTTATCATTGTCAAGTTAGGGCAATCGTCAACTAAACAAGCAAATTCATCATGCACAACATTTTCATCAATAACAAAACAAGAATCATGATCAGTAGGAGAATTGATGAGGAAGCTTATCAATCGATAAGTTAGTATCATGTCCAGAAGTTTCCACAGACAGTTATCAATTGTAGTACTAGTTGATAGCATCCTAAGTCATGTTGACTATCAATGGATAAACAGGATAGGTTAGCTAATTGTTTATAAGCTATGCTTTGTAATTCTGTTTAAGTGAAGTGATACGGCAACGGATACAGGAGCTACATCAACGGATAGTACTATCAACGGGTAACATGCAACTCGTCAATGGATAATCAGCTACAACAAATGTTTATCAATAATGTCTCGATACTAGCATTTAATAGTGACATGACATAGCTGACAGATCACATGGGTTGGTAAACTTCTGAAGGTAGTGTTTTTCGTAAGTTCGTTCACAGGGAAGGACTCTCAATATCGATTTCGAGTAGATTATCTCTTACAATCTAGTTGTGTGGAAAATGGGGGGGTTTGGAGTTTGGTTGAGATATTTTAACAAACACCTTGCCTACGATAAATAATTTTCTACAAAAACTCAACTAAGTTAATGGCTAATATCCAAATTCGCCAACACAACAACACAATGAGCAAATTAACAAGACAAGGGATATTTGACCCAAGGATTATGGATATTCAAGCACTTCAACCCAACAACAAGCAAATATATCCAACTCTACCTAACCAAGATAATTGGTGAAGCACACAATCACTTATTTCTCTTCTATTATAAACACTAATTTAGTGAAGCGCATAAATTAGTTCTCTTGATACTAGCAACCAATAGTGAAGCACTACCAATTTAACCAAATCAAGGAATCAATCAAAGAGAGGCTAGGACAAACCAAAGGATGAGGAGCTCAACCTAGGTATTTGCACTTGAAGCTTGAGAATTTAGGTACACTAAACTTGTGCTACTATAATGAATGTACTAACAATTACGGATTAGCACAAACAATTAGCAATTGATATTACAAGAAGAGCAAATTGAAGCAACTTACAATTCTCCAAGCAAAATCATAAACAATACAACTCAAGAATTCAAGATAGAGTGAAATAGATCTTACTTAAATTGAAGTGGGTTTAGTACAAGAATTCCTCCTTGAGCCAAATATATGAAGTTAGTTACTCATAATCAATGCTAGATTATGAGTAATTGATGTTTTTCTATCTACTCTACTAACCCTAATTTTTCCTTGAAGAGGCTAGGTTAGATGAAGATGAGAGGTAGGTTAAGTTATGAAGATGTTTTTGTTTACTTCTCATTTAATACACAGCAGGACTTGTACGGCCTGTTGAACGGCCGTACAGCTGCCCGTACAGAAAATCTGCTCCTTTGAACGGCCTGTCGAACGGCCGTACAGCTGCCCGTACGAGATAAACTCTTCAATATAATGCATTAAACACCTCCCGGCATCACGAGCTTGCATCTTCTAACTTCCCTCTTGAATAATCTTCGCTTTCATGCCCAAATTAAGCCATCTTTTCAACAATTAAGCACGAGGCACTGAAAGATGAAAAACTTAACAAATATTAATAAAACAACATTCGAAACTAACAAAAATGCAAGAGAATAAAAGACAAAACGTGTATAAAATACACATTATCAACTTCAAAATGGCATGGAAGCCAATCTTTGGAAACGAAGAAGAAAAAGAAACATTCCTTTTCTTAGCAAACACTTTGGACGATTGAAATCTAGAAATATCTGTCTAAGACAATCGGACAAAGTTGTGTCACATGAAGAAAAGGAGTGGTAGCAGACCTGCAAACATATTTGACTTTGTAAAATTCATTTTGTTTGTAGAGTTATAGCCTTGGGATATTTATAACCCAAGTGCAGCATTGCTTATGTATGTGTGTGTAGAACAAGAGTTGTATGAGCTATATGAGAGCAAACACATACAAGAAATACGAGAGGAAAACATAGAGCTCAAAGAAAAAGATAGTTAGGTTTTCTCTTGTATTCAAAGCTTTGTAACCGTAGCTGTGTATTCTTTTACACATATTATTTCTTCGAAATATAAATCTTAGGTGGATCATAAAACCCACCTGAAATTTTGTAAGTGTTGTGTATTTGCTTTACATTTCATTTACTTGTTTCGTTTATCTATTTTATCCAACTGTTCAGACTTCCTTGATTCGAAAAAAACTTGTCAAGATTGTATTCAACCCCCCTTCTACAATCTTGTGGTGTTATTGGGATTTATCAGTTTCTTTTTATATTGTATGGTTTTTTATATAATTATTTCTATCATTCTTTTTTTTAATTCCTTACTTAAAATCGTATGAAAAAGTATTGCTACATGAAATAACGTTTTATGTGCGAAATAAGTATTGCTACATGAAAAAGTATTGCAGTAGTAGTATGACGGTTGTTGTCTGTAATCAAGCTGGGTTCTCGTTCTATCCTTGGCGAGTTTCACTCGTCTTTTGCTAATGGAATTTCAACTTATCCAAAAAAAAACGTTTTATGTGCTGTTTCATACCTTATTTTATATATCAGTTGTGATATTTCTTATCGTGGGGTTGTTTTAATTAGAACAGCATATTTTTATTTTAGTTAAAAAAGATCATTTTTAAATGTTATTAGATAGAAAAGTATTTATATTAATAAATACAATGAGCGAAAAATTAAAAATACCATCAAAATGACATACAAGAAATTTACATGACAGTAATAATAGCATTTTACCCGTGCTACGCACCGAAAGCATAATTTTAAAAAATAATTATAAAACATATATAAGTATTATAAAATAAATTTTTTGTTATATTTTGGGTGTTTTTAATGGTTCATGCTACTTTTCCGAAAAATTCATTTTATTATAGTCTTGTCTTAAGAATTGGGCATAGAAAATACTAAAAATATAATCATTAACAGATAAATAAAGTACAAATATTTCCTTCTATAAATGCAAATAAAATAGGAAGATATCAATTCTTTGCAAGCTGCTAAATGGCTATGATATACAGCCAATTGGACCTCTTCGGAGGCTGCTAAATGCCATGCTATGTTGAACATAGATTGCGTCTAGTAATTTGGTTTCCTTATCCAATTTTTCCTTTATGAATTTCATAAAAAGCCTAATTTGAATTCAAGAAAAATCTCAAAAGCATCGAAAACTTTTTCGTACTTTCTTCATTATGCAATAGAGAAATTATATTAAAGGCAATAATAAGAGATAAAAAACTCACTGGGTGATTGATATAGTAAATCTCAAGACATAAGTCTGAAAGTATTTAAACCCATAACAAATGAATATTTCCATTTAAAGCATAAAATGGAAATTTCAACGTATTGAAATAGCCCGTTGCCAATGACCTTTACACATTGTTAACTGATATATGATATTACATACTGATGTGACTAGCTTCCTTGCTCAATTTATACTAGCCTATAACCCGTACAAAGCATGACCTATTATATATTATTATTCTAAATTAATATATTAATTATTTGATTTCTTATAAAAATTTTATTTATTAAATAAATTTTATAATTAATTTTAAATTTACATATGTTCCATACTTAATTTCATAACATAAATAAATATCATTAAATTAAAGTTATTTTTTAATTTATTGTTAAATATCTTATGGATTTAATAGATATTTTTAAAAGTTTATTTAGTATAACCTAAATCGTAGAAGAAAGAATCGTAGGAAGAAGTGTCTGCGGACGGTGATTCGAATTCGGGATATAATTGAAAACGTTTATAATTCTATAAAACATGTGATTTTTTTTTAATAAATTAAAAATAATTTAATTGAATTTGAAATTTGTAACACGTATTTTTTAATTTTTAAAAAATATATTTTTGTGTTTTATTGGTAAATTTTGTTGTTTATAATAAATAAATTAATATTTTTAATATAATTTTTAACTTGTTTTTTAAGAAAGGTGTTAACAATTTTTTTGGAAGGCGTTAACCAACCAACTAACTAACCAAATATACCTTGTTTTACTCATAATAATATAGTATAGATGTAAGACCTTTAAGATTCTATAAAGCATACATAAAGTTAGTTAATTTTTCTAATAATATGACAAACATCAACATAGGTATGACCTTCAATCTCATAGATACGTTTGTTATATCACTAATCAATACGAGAAACTATAATATAAGAATCAAATAAAAAAGTTAAATACATTATTTAGTAATCTTCAAACTATTTTCAAGAAAAAATTGCATTTGATTTTAGAGGTCAGTAAAATATTACAAACACGGGTAACGACACATGTCAAATGGTCATGTTTTTCATACAATTCTTGCTTTTCCGAATACAATTGCAGTAACAAAATTTTGTAACCAACCATAAAGTACTTTATAAAGAGTACATATCCTTCTTTCCGTATGTTCTGGTGATCTGCTAATAAAGCAAAGTGGAATATTTTGTTTTCCAAAAAATTAAAAATGATATTAACCTTATATTCTCGGGTAAGCACTAACAATCATTATGACGATCATTATCTAGGGATGACAATCATTATCTATGGGATGAAATTCACCCTTATTAAAGATCTACTAACCATGATGTAGATCCATAAAATACGGAAAAAGGCTAAAATTGAACATCTATGGAGGGAGTATACAATGGTACAGTTTTATTCTCTTAGCTTATATGATTCTTGACTTGAGCTTATAGAGTACATATTTTAAAATTGACTACCAAAATACATAAATGATTTTGGAGAATATAGATAGATGTTTTTGTAACTACTCCAACAAAAAAAAATGTTTCAGAATATGTATTAAATACATGAATAAAAATATTAACATGAGTATTTATTAGGTTAAAAAATTTGTATGGTTTCATTTGGAGCATGCATGCGTGCGTGAATAAGTATATAGGTATTTTTGTCAGTAAAGAAAATCAAAAATAGAGATAGAATATGATTAACTCTTACCAAAAAAATAGCATCAATCACAAACACTAACTTTTTCTCAATCTAATAATTTAAATTACCAAATACAAACACTTCGTAGTTATACAAATATGGTAATCATGGTTAATTTGGGGACGGATAAGGATGCTCATTGCGGTGTGGTAAAATCTCTAATAAGCAGAAAGACTGATTTTTTGTACCAAATTTTTCTGTTTTACATTGAAATAACATTAACTTATTATAAATTTACAATAAATAAAATTTTACTAATTAAGTGTTTTTACATTCATGAATTTTTTTAATTTATAAAAAATTACAAAACAAAATTTAGGGGCAAATAATTAAAATGATAATTATAAAAAATGATTAGACTTGATTTTAAATGATAAAAATAAATAATAATTAATGATTTTAAGTTTGTTTCCCCTTCCTTTTGTCCCTGATTCAAGCTCTGGAGTAAAGATGACTTCTGAATGGTTCTGGTAATTCATGATATACCTTTATATATTAAGTTGGTAAAGTATCAATAAATACAATGTTAACTATATTAGCAATTAAGTTGAGGATGGAAAGTGATATTTGATTGACGTATTGTAAAAAAAACTATTGAATGTATTTTCATTGAATATGACTTGTGTGTTTTCCTTAAGAATCAACTTCTAAGGGTCTATGAAAGTTTTGCTTCAGACGAATTGAGAAACTAATCTTATATGGGCATTGCCTCTCTAGAAAGGTCATATCAGGAAAAGTATATCGTAAACTCAAATGTATAGATAATAATACAATAGATATTTTTGTTATCATGCTGATAAGTTGTGAAGGATAAAAGTAGAAACACAATATTGTAAGGGAGATTAGGGAGCCTGAGATATATCTCAGGTAAGTTCCCTGAGATACCTATATTTTATATGTAAAAATGGGATGGACGTTTTAGTAAATTCGGAATTTTTTAATTAGCCCTGCAGGCCCAGTAAAATTTAAAGTTATTTTGTATTGTATCTCAGGAAAAATTCCCTGAGATATATCTCAGGGTCCTTTTTCTCTATTGTAAAAATAGCATTTATATATAGCCACTGCAGATATTGTGGAAGATTCGGTATAAAAGTATATTAAAATATATAATATTAGAAGTGGGGAAGAATATGAGACATAAAAAAATAAAAAAATTATAATGATAAAAATGGATGGTTGTGATTTTAAAACATATTTATAAAGCATATATTTAGTTATTCGTATATCTAATTTAATATTAATGTTAATATGAACTGTTGAGTATTGAATACAGTGAAAGAATACAGAAGGGGGGTGAATGGATTCTTGAACTTTTCTTTGTTCTTGAATTTTGGCAACAAGATATGTGTTGAGTGTGTGAGATATGTAGGTTCAGATAACAAAGACAAACACAACACAATATCACTTTAATCTAATATTTTATTAGATAAAGATTTTGCTACAATCTGTGAATACAAATGATAGTATTCTCAGCTTTGTTTTCTCAGAGAGATATTTCTTGTGATGTATTTGAAAAACTTATCTGCTAAGGAAGTGAGGCTGTATCCTTATTGACATGGATGCACCTCCTTACTACAAAATAAGGTAGGTAAACAAATTACTTTCCAGTCTGTCTATCTTATTTTAGTAAGAGTCCAAACAGTTACAGATTTGACTTTGCAAAGCCTGTTCAGATCCACTTCTTTAGCTCCTTGTCCCTTTGTCTTATCTCTCCAAGCTTCTTTGTAGGCTTTCCAATGTGCTTTATAGTACATAGTCAAATAAAGCGTCTTGGCTTGCTGCAGGTTTCTGACTTGTACAATTCTTCAGTATTTTGTCTCCAAGAATGTATTCGAGAAGTGGCTAAGTGATTGATTCGAGAACTCGAATTGACTTAATCGATAACTCTGAGTTCTCGAATAGTGTTATATTGACATATCGAATCACTTCTCGAATAGCTCTTTTCTCTGGGACTCCTTGAGATATCGAATAGAGCATTTTGACATATCGAATCCCTGAGATGTCGAATAGCTTCTTTAGTCCTTGAGATATCGAATAGAGCATTGACTTGTTGACTCTTAGAGAACTCGAATGATGCTTTGACTTGTTTACTCCATGAGTTCTCGAATAGAGTAATAGACATATCGAATCTCTGAGATATCGAATGAGATATCGAACAGTGTATTCAGAGATATCGAATAGTGTCTTCTGAGATATCGAATCTCTGACTTCTCGAATGCTAGACTTCTCGAATAGACAAATGTACTTCTCGAATTGGTACTTAGGCAAATTCTTCATTTCTTCAAATCCCAAGTGTGATTATTTGGCAGTCTTTATCTCCTTGCTTGAGGCATGAACCTTGGAACTTCTTTCAAGCATTATTCTTGACTTTATAAGTACAGTAACACAACTAGAATTTGATGCCTATTACAAGTACAGAACAAGTAAAAACTCTACAACTAGAGGTTCCCTCAATTAAGAGGTCATGTAGGTAATGCATAGCATTACACATACTTAGGCTTGTTATTAGATGTATTCAGGCATGCCTCTGTGACTAACAATCTCCCCCAAATTGTGAGTAAGACCCTTAGTCACAATTTCATGTCTGATAACAAGCCTAACATACATAAAGATAAAACTTGACAGTACATGTATGAATTTTGATTAGCAATGTGGATAGAACTACAGGGTGAGTAATCTTACAGCCTATGATGAAGTACTAGCCATTGTCATTTGTTTCCCTTTCCATAGCTTTGGCTTGCAAATCATCATATGCTTTCTGTCTTCTTTCTTTCTCCTTCCTTGTATTCTCATCCATAGCTTTTATTATTTCTGCCATAGCATCCAATTCTTCAAGCAAAATTGAGTCTTTGAAATCTTCAAGTACTGGTTTCAGAATGTTTGCAGGATAGTGGTTGAGTAGATTCATTATGATGTGGACCTGATCCCCATTTCTCCTCCTATACTTCACCACATAGGGGTTAAACTGAACTCTACACAATCCCTTTGCCCTTAGCTTTTCTGCTTCAATCTCCAGTCTCTCAATTTCTTTCTCCCTTGCTAGCTATTTCTCAAGACACTTTTTTCTGATTCTCTCCTCATGGTCTCTCTTCATCTTCACAAAATCAATTAGCTCCAGTTTCCATACTCTTTCCACTTTATCTTCTGAGCTCAACAATGCAATGATTCTTTCTATGTCATATAGCTTGCCCCAGTGTTGACATCCTCCTTGTTTGAATTTCTCCTCCCTTCCATCAGTATATTTGATCTCAAGGCAGTTATCAACAATGGCAACATGGTAGATTCTTTGAGCTTGTAAGAATTGCAGTTGGTCTTCATCAAAGTCTTCATCTAGTGGTTGGAGTTTTAAGCCTGGATAGATTGTCAGAGTCCTTGATTTGGATAGCTTTGGTTTCCTTGCAGCTTGTTTGAATTTGATCCTTTTTACATGGTTGCCTGGCAGTAGCATGTGACCTTTGTTCATGGACCACTGTAGTATTCCATTAGCAGTTTACTTTTTGAAATATATAGATGGTTTCTTGACTTGAATCTTCTTCTCTTCTTGAGGTGGTAAAACAGTTGCAGGAGCCAAGGGATTAGACTTTGGTAGGTCATTACTAACAGCATTCACCCTAGACTTAGAGTCTTGTGTTTTGGTGAGATTACTGCTAGCAATGCCTAAGGCTTGCTGTTTTCCATTCTTCCTCTAATAGACTTTGCCTTGGTCATCATCCTTCTTATCCTTGCTGTCTTTCTTCTTCTTCTTATCCTCATCCCCCTTATCACTCCTGTGATGACTTCTACTTCCATCACTCTTGTCATCATCCTTATCATCCTTATTCCTCCTAGGTTGAGCTATTTCCAGAATTGAACCAGTAGCTATGAATGTTCTTAAGATGTGAAGTGCTTCCAACTCTTCAGCACTTCTGTTTCCATCTTTCTTTTGTAGCTGGTCAATAATAGCAATGATGAGTCTGTGGTTTTTAGGGTCAAGATCATGGGGGATAACCAGCTGTTTAACATCTTGAATTCTGGTACCAGACTGATAAAAGATGGTTCTTGGTTTGGTGCATACTTCAGGCAATCTAGTTAGTTGACCATCTTTTAGTTCAGTATACAGTCTTTGGTCGTTCTCCCCTTTCTGCTCAATTAGTTCCAAGATAGCATCAATCTCAGAGTATTTTAAGGCTTTCAAGGTTTCAAATGATAGATGCCATATCTTGCCATTTGTCACCATCATGATTTCCTTGAGATAGATTTGATTTAGCTTTCTTGGAATAACTGTTAGATATTTGATTTGATCTCTGAGGCTTCTTCTGTAAAATAAGGTATCCCCTCCAACCCTTGCTTTTGAGGTTTGCAGAAACTTCAAGAATGCAGCATCATGATAAATCTCTGAATTTGCTACTTCTATCAGCTTGGCCTCTGTAATCACCTTAGCTTCCACTGGCTCATCTTCAAGTCTGGGTACTTGGACTGGATTGCTTGGCATGGAACCTGCCACTACTGTAGTAGTGACAGTTTGCTTTTGGCCACTAGGTGTAATGATGTGCACAGGTGGTAGAGTGACCACTGGCAGAGAAGATAGAGGTTCATCAACCTTGAGTTTGCCCTTGCCTGAGACATGAGATGTAGGATTTGAAATTTGTTGATGACCACCCTCATTAATCTTGATGCCTTTAGATTGAGATTGAGATTTCTCCCCCTTAGTCTGAGGCTCCCCCTTAGATTTATTCCTTGTTATCCTCTTCTCCCCCTTAGGCTTGTTGTCAGGCATAGAGGCTGTAGTATGGGCCTTTGGAGTTGAAGAGTCTTCAGATAGAGGGATACCCATGTGCTTCATCATGGTAGACAGCATAGATTGTTGATGCAGAAGAATATCAGCTGTGGTAGTGGCTTGAGTGTTCAATTGCTCAGTTAGATTTGTAACCTTGCCTGCCAGATTGGCATTGGATTCTTTGAGAGACACCACCTCCCTTTCAAGAGTATCAACCTTGGTGAATAGCTCTTTGGCCTTGAAACCATTTAGGGATTGATCTTGTAGTCACTTGAACTCATACTTTGACAGTTCATTCACAGGGACTTCAGTGACTAGCTTGTCTCCATATTGGTTTTTGAACATAGTTCTCAACATAACATTGGCCTCTGTAGTCTGGTCAGATAGAATTTGAAATTTGCTTCCTAGACCTGTGACTGTATCTTTAAGTAGAGCTAGACCATTATCCATCTTGGTGCAGGTGGTGTTGCAGTGTCTGAGATCTTTGACCACACTGTCTAGTTGAGGAAATTTGGCATCAAAGGCCCTCTTTACTTCTTCTACTGAAGTGACTGTCTTGCCACGCACCTTGTTGACTTCAGTTTTGACTCCCTTGCCAAGGTAGTGTGCAGCCTTGAGGAAACCCTTGTAGGAATCATTGACAGCTTCATACACTTCACTAGGGGACAGGGATTTTGCATTTGAACCCAGTGAAGTGATGTATTCCTCTCTAAGATATTGAAGTGCTTCACTGAGAGTTACATCATACTTTCCTTGCATCCAGACATCTACATTGCCATCTCTCTCAGCATCATCAATAATCTTGGCCTTCTACATCTCCACATCATCCCTATGGCATAGTAGGATGGCTTCATAATCTGGATTTGAGATGTTGGAGGTGACAAGGTTCTGGGCTATTTTTACAAACTCAGGAATCTGATCCACAACATAGCTTTGGAGAGCTTCAATGGACATTTGTGGTGGAACAGACCCTGATCCTGAAGCACTGTCATGTTGCACAGGCTTCAGCCATTGGGATAGAAAGTGAGAGCTAGAGCTAGGCAAGCTAGACTCCTTAGTTACAGGTGCAACTTCTGTAACCGGATGGAAAGACTCTGCTACTGTTGTCTCCACAGGAGTGGGATGAGTTACAACAGTAGTTGACACAGGCACAGAGTCTCTAGTTAAAACTAGTGAATCCTCTGTGTTTGTGATGGTGTCATTAGGAGATGCCCCAGCATGCATTCCCTGACCATCTAAATGTGGTACCTTGGTGGTGAGCAAGGTGTCATGCACCAAGTCACTTGAATCCATTGGCTCATCAAGAGAAAAGAATTATTGATGATCAATGCCTTGCTCCTCAATTGCTTGAGTTGCAGGCTCCAAAGAAATATGAGTGGTAGATTCTGGAAGAGAAGTGTGTTGTAGATTAGATTTTGGCAACTCCCCCTGAGAGATAGAGGGAGTTTCAATTGTGATGTGCTCTCCACTCAGTGTTGTGCCAGCCTTATCACTCCCATGTGCTGACTCTGTACAAATAGGTGCATTAGGGAGGATTCTTGATTCTATAGATGCACCCTGTTGAGAGGATACATCTAGTGAGCTGTGTGCCCCTGATTTTACAACTTCAGCCATTTGGGTGACTGAAGAGGTGGTTTTAGATTTTTTCTTCTTCTTTAGGCTAATGATAGGTGACTCAGTTTCCTCACCTCCTTAACCTAGTTCTACAACCAAGGCTGCTTCAGTTAAGATGGTTAAAGGTTCAGAAGCAACCTGTTTTCTCTTCTTTTTACTAACATCACCCTTTTGAGAGGATGATGCAGTTGGCTTTGTGTTTGGTAGAGTGTTTGTCTAAGAGGGTTGGTTAGCAAGCCTTGGGTTAGCATTGTGTTCTTCTTGCTTAGGCTGTGCTAACTGAGACTTAGACTCAAATATTGGCATGTTGTTGGGGTAAGACCTAAACAAACCCTCCATGTGGGGAGTTATCTTAAGCCTTACATCCACATCATTCCTAGTCTCCAAGTTACCAAAAATAAGTTTGGTCATGGACCTAGGATAGCCTATTTTACTTTTATCTAATCCAGGCAATTCAATCAATGAAGCATTTTTAAAATTAAGTACTGATTGAATAAAGCGGGGAAAGAAAATTTCAGTACCTCTCTTGGCTGTGTTCTTACCAAGTCTCCCATATAGCTCTTGTATGATGAGATGTCCAACATCTATCTTTCTCCCATGAGCCAAGGCATAGGCAAGCTGCTGCACAGGTGTACTAATCTGATCAAAGCTCGATTTCTTGGCAGTGAATACCTGAAGGAGTGTAGCAAAAACATAACTCCATTCCTTTCTCAAGTACTTCCTATTCAGCTTTCCAAGTTTAATAGCCTCTGAGTAGTTGATAAATTCAAAGAATTCTTCCAACTCAGCATCTGTGGCCAGGGAGTCATATGCCTCTTGCTGCAAATCCAAGGCTTCATTCATGTCTGCGGTAGTGATAGTAATATCCACGCCTTGAATCTTGCAGTAGACAACATATGAGGTAATAGCATTCTCAAGGGCGATGACCTCCACTGTAGCTGTCCCCCAGAATTGTTCTAATAAGTCTATGTACAGGGTTGGGTTGGCTGATAGTGCACCCTTGATGTAAGATTCAGACAACCATCGAACAAAGCACTTGAAATTAGCATTTGGTGCTTCCACATCACTGGTAATTGCGATGAAATTGGTTTGGGATGGTATGGTGAGTTGAGTGTTTGCCATTTGGGTAGAGAAGAAAAGAGAATTAAGGTTGAAGAAGAAATTCGCAGTTAGGGTTTTCAGAGGTTTTAAGAGTTTAGATGCTTGAGAAATCGAACGAAATGAGTTGAACAGTTGTGAAATTGTATATATATGACTAACTTGAGTTGTCGATTAGATCTAAGTTTTGTATCGACAAGACAATAATTCGAGAAGTATAAAACAACTATTCGATAAGTCAAGAAAGGCTTATTGGATATCTCAAGCAGTTTGTAACTCATAGTTGGCAGTTATTTAACTCAGAAAATAATTCTAAGCTAAATAAAATATGTTTTTATGAGCGAAATGAAATTTTGAATATAAATCCAAAAAGCGATTAAGTGTTAGCGAGAAATCAGACTTTTTAAATGATTCAATAACTCAAATACAGTATTCGAGAACTCCGTCATTAGAGAACTAAAATACTCTATTCGAGAACTCAGAGTGTGCTATTCGATTTCTCCAAAAGACACTATTCGAGAACTCAAGAGGGTTCTAGATAGGCCTATTTGAGAACTCGAGCCATGACAAAACAATGAGCCATTCGAGAAGTCTGACTTATCGAACTATACTCTTCACTCATAAAATTCAATTTTCACTATCTTTTAAAATTTACCAGAAATATTCACTGAAGAATATTCTACCAAATTAAATAGTGATTCTCTCAAAATTTCACAGAAATTTCATGCTAAAGATGTATGATTTTCAACATATGCAGCATTGTGGAATATTTATAAATCATACTCCAGCCAATACTTACTTCAAAAATATTGAGCATTTGATAAAGTAAGTATTTACTACTGCAACAATCTAGTTGATATATTCACTTAGCCAGAATTTGAAGAATTCAGCATTCCAATCTCACTAACCAACCTTGTGAAGGTGGCTTCATCTAATGGCTTAGTGAATATGTCAGCTAGTTGTTTCTCTGTGGGAACATAATGTAACTCAATAGTTCCATCAGTTGCATGCTCCCTTATGAAGTGATATCTGATTTCAATGTGCTTTGTCCTAGAATGATTGACAGGATTGGAAACTATAGAGATTGCACTTGTGTTGTCACACATGATTGGAATTCTTTCCAACATAAGTCCATAATCTCTAAGTTGGTTTCTGATCCAAAGCACTTGAGCACAGCAACTTCCACCAGCTATGTACTCAGCTTCAGCAGTGGAAGTTGACACAGATTGTTGTTTCTTGCTGTACCAAGAGACTAACCTTTTTCCAAGAAACTGGCAGCTACCTGAGGTGCTTTTCCTATCCACTCTGCATCCAGCATAATCAGCATCAGAATAACCAACCAGATTGAACCCTGTGTCCTTAGGATACCATAACCCCAAGTTTAGTGTGCCCTTCAGATATCTGAAAATCCTCTTTATTGCTATCATATGTGATTCCTTTGGATTTGATTGAAACCTTGCACACAAGCATGTTGCAAACATGATGTCTGGCCTACTAGCAGTGAGGTAGAGTAGAGAACCAACCATGCCTCTGTAGATTGAGATATCTACCTTCTTGCCCTTAACATCTTCATCTAACTTGGTGGCAGTGGCCATGGGTGTCTTTGCAGGTGAGCATTCTTCTAAGTCAAATTTCTTCAATAGATCCTTGATGTATTTGGTTTGACTTATAAAAATGCCATCCTTCCTTTGACTCACTTGCAGCCCAAGAAAGAATGTTAATTCTCCCATCATACTCATCTCATATCTGCTCTGCATGAGCTTAGAGAATTTCTCACACAGCTTCTCATTTGTAGAGCCAAATATGATATCAACCACATAGATTTGAACTAAGATAATATCATCATCATCATGTTTCTTGTAAAACAGTGTCTTGTCCAGTGTGCCTCTAGTGAATTGATTCTCCAATAGAAATTGTGATAATGTGTCATACCATGCCCTAGGAGCTTGCTTAAGTCCATACAATGCTTTAAGCAATCTGTAGACAAAGTGAGGGAATTGTGGATCCTCAAAGCCAGGTGGCTGTTGCACATATACTTCTTCTTCCAACTCCCCATTCAGAAATGCACTCTTGACATCCATTTGATAAACCTTGAAATTAGAATGTGCAGCAAATGCCAAGAAAATTCTGATGGCCTCTAGTCTAGCAACAGGGGCAAAAGTCTCATCATAGTCAATGCCTTCCTGTTGAGAGTATCCTTTTGCAACCAACCTTGCTTTGTTTCTTATGACTACACCATTTTCATCCATCTTATTCCTTAGAACCCATTTTGTTCCAACAATGGTTCTATCCTTTGGTGCAGGCACAAGTTCCCATACTTTGCTTCTTTCAAATTGGTTTAGCTCCTCTTGCATAGCAATTATCCAATCAGGATCCAACAATGCATCATCAAGTTTCTTAGGCTCAACTTGGGATAGAAAGCAACCATAGAGGCATTCATTTAGAGTTGCTCTCCTTGTCCTCACCCCTATATTTGGATCTCCAATTATCTGATCTGCAGTATGTGATCTATCCCATTTCCTTGTGTGTTCAGATTGATTTCTCAGCCTTGATGTTGCTTCATCATCCAGATCATGATCATTTACATTTCCTCCCCCTGTGAAGTTGCCACTAATCACAAGTGTGTCTTGGATGCTTGTTTCTTCATTGTTGGTTGACACAGGTTCTTCATTCACTTGAGTTTGTTGGATTGTGGGCTCAAATTCAGTTTCAATCTCCTCATCAGAATCATCTAGATTGTCAAACTTCAAAGGATCTTTATCTTCATCATTGGCTTCTTCTAATCCAGGTACTTTGCTGTCATCAAATGTCACATCTGTGCTTTCCATAACTTTCTTTTGAGTGATGACATAAACTTTGTATGCAATTCTTTCCATAGAGTAGCCAAGAAAAATTCCTTCAAATGCTTTTGCATCAAACTTTCCAACATATTCTGAATTGTCTTTTAACACAAAGCATTTGCTTCCAAAAGTATGAACATACTTTAGAGTGGGCTTCTTTCCAGTCATCAAGTTGTAAGGTGTCTTTCTAGTGTTTTTGTTGATGAGGGTTCTGTTTTGGATATAGCATGCAGTGCTCACAGCCTCAGCCCAAAAACATGTAGGCATTTTTGCATCAAGTAACATTGTTCTAGCAGCCTCAATCAGAGTTCTATTCTTTCTTTCAACAACTCCATTTTGTTGTGGAGTCCTTGGAGCTGAGAATTGTTGAGAAATACCATTCTCTTTGCAGAATGCTTCAAGCATGGCATTTCTGAACTCTGTTCCATTATCACTTCTTAATGCAATCATACTTGCATTGTTGGCCTTTGCTTCCTTGTCAATTTTCTTTATATGCTCAATGATTACTTGTGGAGCCTCATCCTTTGATGCAAGAAATTCTACCCATGTATACCTTGTGAAATCATCAACCATCACCAGAGCATACTTTTTCCTTCCTAGTGACATAATATTGACAGGCCCAAACAAGTCCATATGAATTAGTTGTAGGGGCTTGGTTATTGATGTCATTGTCTTTGACTTGTGGCTTGATCTTTTCATTTTTCCCTGTTGACAAGCCTCACACACTCCTTCTTGATAGAATTCAAGTGTGGGCATGCCTCTCACTAACTCCCTTTTGACTAGAGAATTAATGCCTTTGAAGTTCAAGTGTGATAGCTTCTTATGCCACAGCCAACTATCTTCATTTGATGCTTTTGAGTAAAAGCAACAAATTTTGTCCTTGTTTGCAGAGTTCATATTAGCTACAAACAGGCTTCCTTTCCTTACTCTAGATAGAGCAAAGTCACCAGTCTTCTTGTGGGTGATCAAACATTCATCTTTGTCAAAATTCACTTTGAAGCCTCTGTCAGTAAATTGACCAACACTCAGTAGATTGTGTTTGAGTCCCTTGACCAGTGCTACATTTTCAATGATGACATTTCCAATTTCTAACTTGCCATATCCCAGTGTGTTGCCAATGCTGTCATCTCCAAAAGCAACCATTGGGCTAGCCTTCTCCTCATACTGTGATAGCAGGGCCATATCACCAATCATATGGTTTGAACATCCACTGTCCAAAATCCACATGACCTTCCTTTCACTTTCTTTTCCCTGCAAACACAAAGGTATTACTTCTCCTTTGGTACTCAAACAAGTTTGGGTCCATGTGGCTTAGCAACAGTTTTATCATCAACAGCATGCTTATCAATTTTCTTGATGTTAGTCTTCTTATCACTGTTAGAAGTCTTAGAATCAGGATTCTTAGACTTAGGTGACAGAGGTACCTTCCTAACTTTAGGAGGACTTGAAGCCTTTGTTCTTGTGTAGTGTGTGTGAACATTGTGACTGATGCAACCTTCCATGAATTGTCTTCTCAAATTAAAGCAACTAGTCATTACATTCATGTTACATGGCATACAATCAAATTTATCACAGAAAGGAGAGTCTCTATGTCTTAAAGGCACAGAGCAATCATAGAATGGTTTAGCAACACTACCAGATGGTTTCTTGCATGCATGAGTTAAATGATTAGTGCTAAAACAGTTTTGACAAACTTTCCTAGGGGGATTTGGCACATAAGCATAATTGTTGTCCTTGTTAATTCCTAATTTGCCATTCCTGTTTTGTTTCTTTTTAGCCACTTTCTTCTCAAACTCATTATTCCCAGCTGAAACAAACTTTACAAATTTCTCAAGTCTAGGTCTACCTCCTACTGGCTCCTTGGCTTTGGTTTTGACATTCTCACTCTTAGAGGATGCTTGTTGTTCATTTGATTGTGCCTTATCTTCATCATCCAACATTTGCTTAATGAGTAAGGCATCCTCATCAATCTCAAGTGTTGGTGTTTTAAATATTGGGGTCTAAGCCTTTTTCAAAACCTGAGGCACTTCCTCTTGAACAACAATGTCATCTTCAATGACTGCATAACCTTTACTATGTTTGAGAGTGTCATAATCAAGCCCAATAGCAGCCTTAGGTCTATCTAGATTTTTCTCTTGGTAGGACTGCAATAGACTAGAGGAATTCTTGAATGTTTTCAATTTAAATTCATTTTCAGCTAGTTCATCCCTAAGAGCTTTCTCAACTTGACTAGCACATAGAACCTTATTCTTTAGATATTCGATTTCTTGTTTAAGGTTTTCTACTTGCATAGCAGTTAGTTCTAGTTCCTCATTTCTCTTGTTCAATAGTTCATTCTTAGTAGACAGTTTAGCAATCTCTTCATTAGCAGCAGTCATACTAGTATGAATATTAAACATCTCAACAGATAGTTGTTCAACCATAGATTTGTATTCAGAAACAGACATGTCTATAGTAGTGAGGGATGGTACCTGAGAGTCTGATTCAGATGGTTCTTCCTTGGAGTTGGCCATCAAGGCATAGTTGCAGAATTCTTGTTCTTCTCCATCACTATCAGAATCATCCCAACACTTCCCTTCAGCTATGTAGGCCTTACCTGGTGTATACTTCTTTAGCAGAGCCTCATACTTAGCTTTAAGCTCAAGAAACTCCTTATCCTTCTTTTTAGGCTTCTTGCATTCACTGGCAAAATGCCCTAGGTCATTGCATCTATAGCATCTCACAGATGACCTATCCACATAGCTGGTTTTGAATTTGTTTTTGTTTGCTTTCACAGGTGCCTTGCTCTTGTTGAATGAATGATTTTGAGATCTAGACTTGAAGGGCTGATTCCTCTTAAATCTGATGTTTGGGAATTTTCAAGCCATAAAAGCATATGAAGTGTTTTCCATGGCATCCAACTCTTCAAGAGTATAGAACTCATCTTCTTCCTTTTCATCAACAGGTTTAGTCACTTCTTCTTCAGTTTCTTCATCATCTACTATATCTTCTATTCTCAGTTGACTTGCAGATGCTTCCAGGTCTTGAACGGATTTTTTGACAATCAAGGCACAGGATGTGTTTATCATTCTGCCTTGGTTGGCTTGGATAGCCCTCTTCTGAAGCAACTCAAGCTCATGAGTCTTTAAAACCCCATAGAGCACATCATATGTGACTTTGTTCAAATCTCTTTCTCTTAGAGATATGACCCTTTGCTCTAGATGGTTTGGTGCAGATAGTAGAAACTTCATGTTTAATTCCTTAGTGCTGTAAACCTTCCCATTCATTTGAAGCTCAGTCACCAGCTTGTGAAATCTCTCAAACATATCAGTAATACTTTCTTTGGACTGTGCCATGAAAGCCTCATACTGTGTGACCAGTATCTGTTTCCTATTCTCTTTTACCTCCTCTGTCCCTTCACATAACACCTCGATGTGGTTCCACATGTCCTTGGCTGATGTGCATGATGCTATGTTGGCAAACATCGACATATCCATGGAGTCTATTATCAGCAACATGAGATGACTGTCTAGGGCAACCTTTTCTTCTCTGAGTCCGTCCATTTGGATGGCTCTTTTGAAACATATGATCTAGGAATGACTATTGTGCCCACTGTAGATTCAGCAATTTCTTGTTGTGGTACAAATGGACCATTCTTGAGGATGTCAGGGTAGAGAGGATTGGCAGCTTTGATGAACAACAACATTTTTATTTTCCAGAGGTTGTAATTCTCTTTGTCAAACTTAGGGACCTTCACCGTACCTGTAGTCTTTGGTGTATTCGAACTCATGATCGTTTTCTGTTTAGATTAAATAGCCTGCTCTGATACCACTTGTTGAGTATTGAATACAGTGAAAGAATACAGAGGGGGGTGAATGGATTCTTGAACTTTTCTTTGTTCTTGAATTTTTGCAACAAGATATGTGTTGAGTGTGTGAGATATGTAGGTACAGATAACAAAGACAAACACAACACAATATCACTTTAATCTAATATTTTATTAGATAAAGATTTTGCTACAATCTGTGAATACAAATGATAGTATTCTCAGCTTCGTTTTTCTCAGAGAGATATTTCTTGTGATGTATTTAAAAAACTTATCTGCTAAGGAAGTGAGGCTGTATCCTTATAAGCATGGATACACCTCCTTACTACAAAATAAGGTAGGTAAACAAATTACTTTCCAGTCTGTCTATCTTATTTTAGTAAGAGTCCAAACGGTTACAGATTTGACTTTGCAAAGCCTGTTCAGATCCACTTCTTTAGCTCCTTGTCCCTTTGTCTTATCTCTCCAAGCTTCTTTGTAGGCTTTCCAATGTGCTTTATAGTACATAGTCAAATAAAGCGTCTTGGCTTGTTGCAGGTTTCTGACTTGTACAATTCTTCAGTATTTTGTCTCCAAGAATGTATTCGAGAAGTGGCTAAGTGATTGATTCGAGAACTCGAATTGACTTAATCGATAACTCTGAGTTCTCGAATAGTGTTATATTGACATATCGAATCACTTCTCGAATAGCTCTTTTCTCTGGGACTCCTTGAGATATCGAATAGAGCATTTTGACATATCGAATCCCTGAGATGTCGAATAGCTTCTTTAGTCCTTGAGATATCGAATAGAGCATTGACTTGTTGACTCTTAGAGAACTCGAATGATGCTTTGACTTGTTGACTCCATGAGTTCTCGAATAGAGTAATAGACATATCGAATCTCTGAGATATCGAATGAGATATCGAACAGTGTATTCAGAGATATCGAATAGTGTCTTCTGAGATATCGAATCTCTGACTTCTCGAATGCTAGACTTCTCGAATAGACAAATGTACTTCTCGAATTGGTACTTAGGCAAATTCTTCATTTCTTCAAATCCCAACTGTGATTATTTGGCAGTCTTTATCTCCTTGCTTGAGGCATGAACCTTGGAACTTCTTTCAAGCATTATTCTTGACTTTATAAGTACAGTAACACAACTAGAATTTGATGCCTATTACAAGTACAGAACAAATAGAAACTCTACAACTAGAGGTTCCCTCAGTTAAGAGGTCATGTAGGTAATGCATAGCATTACACATACTTAGGCTTGTTATTAGATGTATTCAGGCATGCCTCTGCGACTAACATGAACTTACGATTTAATAATCTTTACATTACTGGATTTTTTGATTAAGAGGAAACTGTTCGCTATTTTCTCTACGCAAGTATACGCAGTCCAAAAGCAATATAGGGAAATAAGGATCGTTCCCACGAAGACTTGGTGTAATTAAGTAAATATGTTTATTCAACAACGTTCGGTTAATTATAGAAGCCTGAACAACGGAATGGTTGGTTTGTTCAAATCACAATTAATTAATGAAATAACGACTAAAAATAATATGATAAAGATTTTATATATGAGATAAACATGGGATTCTAATTTCATTATTTATTTCATTTAGAATTGATGCCTTAATGTAAAGTGATTCTGATAATTATGAAAGCTAGCCGGGAACACGAAACTAATATAAGCGCCTTTCAGCCTTAACTTATATCAAACCATACAAACATCCACTTAAAAAGATAGAAGTTGTGTGGACACCATTTATGTCTAGACCCTATATGTCTATAAGATTTGAAAACATAACTGGTTTACGAATAAATTCCTTATTTTAGGCTACACAGGGCGATGTGATCCAAAACCCTACCACTAATCGTAAAATTACGAACCTGTGCTAACATGGCAAATTCTAAATTCTCAAATCCACTTTCGCATTCATTAAGAATTAATAATTTAGATGATATCTACGCATCTAATAAATTAAGCACAACCACGTTAGGCAATCGGAAATTTTTATCATAACACAATTTATTAAGGCATCGAATTACTAAATTACGTAAATAAAGCCATTAGAATCCCATGACGGCGATTAGTTCATAATTAAACGAATCGTCATCATGGGATTAATTGAAATCATAATAATAATAATAATAATAATAATAATAATAATAATAATAATAATAATAATAACAATAATAATAATACTAATAACAACAATAATAAAACTAAATTAAAAATTACGATAAATTAAATATGAAAATTATAAGAGTTTAGAAACTAAAACCGAAATAATTTCCACTTGCAAGAAATGAGCACTCCGATAATTCCCTGTAAAATAAGAAATTGGAAAATAAAACCGAAATAGCTTCCACCGAAAGAGAAGAGCACTCCAAATAATTCCCGTAATTTCTTCAACCAAAATAACACTTATACTAAAATTTGCCAAAAATTAAAGTGTATAAAAAAACAAACTTAATATTACAAGAACTAGAGAAAATTACAAGAGAGAATGATTCTCTCCAAAATGTTGTGTGGAAATAAGCTCAAGAACTAGGCCTATTTATAGGAAAAATTAGCACACCACAAATTTAAAAAAATAAAAAGAAAAAGAAAAAGAAAATTAAAAAAAAATGAAAAGAAATGAAAAAAATTAAATTACTGCCGAAAGTATCCTACACCAACCACACTCTCACAATTGTTTTCCCTGCCACCAGCCATGCCCAGTCATATTCCATGCGCGTGTAAGCCACGCGCTTCAATTTCTTGTCTTGGACAGGCGCGTGCCTCCCACTCTCTTGTGGGAGAGTGGCGCAAAAAAAAACAGAAACCTCCTAGTAGACTTCCAGCCACGACTTGTCTGCTCTGTGCGCCTTCAATTAACTTCACTTGCATAATAAATTCTGCCGACAGCCTCTGTTGGCCGAATGGTGCATTTTTTTATATTTTTTTTTCTTTTTCTTTTGCTACTTCAACTTGCATAACAAAATATATTTAATTAATAAATAATTAATTTAATTCCGAATTTTATAAAAATAAATATCTAATATTATTAGATATTTATAAATATAATTTTCTAATTAAATAAAGTATTTATTAATAAAATTTCAAGTCCCAAGCTGCGGTAAATTGAGGACCAAAAAAACGGACTTCTTTTCCTTAACGAAAAATATATCAATTCCAACCGGGGTTCCAGATTTAAGAATATATCATTCAGGATTCCTTTATGAAAATTCTTTTTCCTCGTAACCAGTTCACTTGATAAAATTGAGCCAGAAAATCCACCGTTTTTAGCCTTTTATCGCCTAGATACCTGAATTTGCGAGTTCTGCACAACAAATAACAAAAACGAATTAAAAGACACAACATATTTAAGGATAAACCATCAATATAGGTCCATTTAGCGCATAATAAGTGGATATAAAATCCACTTATCACACCCCCAAACTTAAACTGAAGCTTGTCCTCAAGCGAAAACAGACTCGTCTACCTCTAAATGCATGAATGCAACTGACGCAAAGATCCCATAGGCAAAGCAATAACCAAATTAGCAGAGTGTCTCAGAGAGTGTGAAAATTCCAAATAGAGATCGACTAAATACCCGCATATTAACATGTACAAGTACAGAAACGTGCGTGTGTGCAATACTCATCAGAATTACTCTTAGCACTAGATCAAAACCATACATATTCTTCGTCATAACAATCAAAAGTTTATAAATAGAATGGACGCTAGACACTTCATAACCTAGAAACACCTCTATCATCATTTGAGTTAGACAGGAATTCATGCTTTATTAACAACTATGACGCATAATACTATACACAACACACATGCTTATTTGACCGTGCAATGGATGAGACCCCAAAAGGCTTATACAATAATACCCATGTAGCGAGCGTTAGGTTAGTGGATCCCAGACCGGAAAAGTCTTAGGTCACTAGGCTTGAGTCCCCTAGAACTTAATTGCTCGAGTATTAAAGAGCTCACCCTGATCAATTTTGCATACATACTCACAAACACTCTTTTTTTTTCTCTTTTTTTTTTATATGCAATCTGGAATGAGAATTCTCAATTCCAACCCTAGACTACTCATATAAATATGAGCTGGCTACTAGCCAATTGACACCTATCAATTATTAACAATTTCACACAAACTAGCATGAACCCTGGTTTCCCCCAAACTTATACTTAGTGATTCTACGCTATCAAGGGAATAAAGAAAATTCCAAATATAATCAGGTGATTAAATTTCAACAACCAAACAAGCATGACCTTAACCTAGCCCCAAAAGCAATTGATGAGTTGTGTAAGATTGTGTTTCTGCAACATGTATGTCAATTCATAAGTATTTAAATCAGCCCTCTATTCATCATTAACACACTCAAATTCATCATTGGCTGCTAAACGGAACTACCAAGCGCTACGGGATCAATGAAAATATGATATGCAACTAATCATGATTATGCAATATTTTTTTTTTTTTGAAGTATATGAAATTATACTAGCATGGTATATTATGAACTATATGCATACTATGACTTAATTAATCAATTATCCTAACTCACCCCCAAACTTAAAATATTCAATGTCCTCATTGAAGGTATAGATAAAGGATAAAAGAGAACTCCCCTAACTGTCGGCATCGTCACCCTCCTCGGGTGGTGAATCAAGTGGTGGACATGAGCTCCAACCTGAGGCTAATCCTGCAACTCGCCAATGGCCTGCAAACTGAAAAAAAAAATCACACAAAATCAAACCACACATAAAAACACCAAACCTATGGGTTGCCTCCCATGAAGCGCTTGTTTATTGTCGCTAGCTTGACGATTATACTGAGAATCATGTGGTGGCCAACTTGGTGGTATCAGCCTCACGGTTCACCGTGTCACCAAAATAGGGTTTCAATCTCTGCCCATTCACTTTGAACGATTGATCGGGTGATTTCTCAATGATTTCCACCGCTCCGTGTGGAAACACAGTTTTGACAACAAATGGCCCTGACCATCTCGATTTGAGCTTCCCTGGAAACAATCGAAGACGAGAGTTATATAATAAGACCGACTGACCAGGAACGAATACCTTTTGAATAAGACGACGATCATGCCATCGTTTCACTTTCTCCTTATAGAGCTTATTGTTCTCATATGCCTGCAATCGAAACTCGTCCATCTCGTTGAGTTGCACCATCCTTTTCTCACCTGCGGCCTTAAGATCGAAATTTAGCTTCTTCAAAGCCCAATAAGCTTTGTGTTCCAATTCTGCCGGTAAATGGCAAGCTTTCCCATAGACAAGCTGATATGGTGACATGCCCAAGGGTGTTTTATATGCTGTACGATAAGCCCATGCGGCTTCATCGAGTTTCAAAGACCAGTCCTTTCTCGAAGGACTCACCACTTTTTCCAGAATGCGTTTAATCTCGCGATTAGATACCTCGGCTTGGCCATTGGTTTGCGGGTGGTATGCCGTAGCTACCCGGTGGTTGATGTTGTACTTTGCCATGAGATTAGTAAACTTGCGATTGCAAAAGTGAGTACCTTCATCGCTATGATTACTCGAGGAGTGCCGAATCTTGTGAAGATGTTCTTGTGAAGGAAATTGAGCACGACATTGGCATCATTGGTCGGAAGTGCCTTGACTTCAACCCATTTGGAAACATAATCAACGGCCAGCAAGATGTATTGGTTGTTACATGAGGAAATGAATAGTCCCATGAAATCGATGCCCCAAACATCGAAGATTTCCACCTCTAGCATTATATTGAGGGGCATCTCATTCCTCCTAGATATGTTACCAACACGCTGACAATGATCACACTTTAGTACAAACTGATGGGCATCCTTAAAAAGGGATGGCCAATAAAATCCCGCTTGAAGAATTCGAGTTGCGGTCTTTTCACTTCCGTAATGGCCACCATATGTTGTGGCGTGATAATCCCTAAGAATAGCCTCTGTTTCACTGTATGGCACACATCTCCTAATCACCTGATCGGCTCCTTGTTTAAACAGATATGGTTCGTCCCAACGATACCATTTGACTTCATGCAAGAATTTCTTTCTTTGTGCAAAAGAGAGCCCGGGAGGAATTACTCGACTCACCAGAAAGTTCACAATGTCTGCAAACCAAGGCTCTTCCTCTTGTATCCCAAACAACTGTTCATCAGGAAAGGATTCATTAATGACGGTTTTGTCTTGGGATGTCTTCCCAAGGTCTTCCAATCGTGAGAGATGGTCGGCTACTTGGTTTTCTGTCCCTTTTCTATCCTTGATCTCCACATCGAATTCTTGCAGCAGAAGAATCCATCGAATCAACCTAGGTTTGGAGTCCTTTTTAGAGAGCAGATATCTGATAGCCGCGTGATCAGTGTACACAGTCACCTTCGTGCCAAGCAAGTATGAACGAAATTTTTCAAAACCATAAACTATGGCTAACAACTCCTTCTCAGTGGTAGTGTAGTTTAATTGAGCATCGCTGAGGGTTTTGCTTGCATGGTAGATGACATGAAACATTTTATTTTTCTTTTGGCCAAGAACGGCCCCAACTGCGTAATCGCTAGCATCACACATCATAGCGAAAGGCTCACTCCAATCTGGAGCAATGATCACGGGTGCTGAAATCAATTTCTTCTTCAGAGTCTCGAAAGCTGTGAGACATTCTTCGTTAAATTTGAAATGAATTTCTTTTTCCAGTAGCTGACACAAAGGTTTGGAAATTTTTACGAAGTCCTTGATGAAATGCCTGTAGAAACCTGCGTGCCCAAGGAAACTGCGAATCCCTCGCACTGAATTAGGCGGAGGCAGCTTTTCGATAGCTTCTATCTTTGCTTTGTCCACTTCTAGACCCTTCCTTGACACCTTGTGCCCGAGAATAGTTCCTTCTTGTACCATGAAGTGGCACTTCTCCCAATTGAGCACTAGGTTAGTTTCCACGCATCTTTTCAACACCGAGCCAAGATTTTGCAAGCATTCATCAAAAGATAGACCGAATACAGAGAAGTCATCCATGAAGACTTCTACGGTCTTGCCAATCATGTCTGAGAAGATGGCCATCATGCACCTTTGAAAGGTACCAGGTGCTCCACACAAGCCAAAAGAAACCCGCCGAAAGGCGAAAGTGCCGAACGGGCATGTAAATGTTGTTTTCTCCTGATCCTCAGGAGCAATGCAGATTTGGTTATATCCAGAATAACCATCCAGAAGGCAGTAATAATCATGGCCGGCTAGTCTATCTAGCATCTGATCAATGAAAGGAAGGGGAAAATGATCCTTCCTTGTGGCTTTATTCAACTTCCGGTAGTCCATGCAGATTCGCCAACCGGTGACTGTGCGAGTAGAGATGAGTTCATTCTTTTCATTGGTAATCACAGTCATGCCTCCCTTCTTCGGTACACATTGCACTGGACTCACCCATGCACTGTCAGAAATGGGATAAATAATCCCTGCATCCAGCCACTTGATGATTTCTTTCTCCACTACCTCTTTCATAAGAGGATTTAGCCGCCTTTGATGCTCTACTGTTGGTTTACTACCTTCTTCCAATGGAATTTTATGTTGACAATAAGCTGGGCTGATGCCTTTGATATCCGCTAGGGTCCAACCAATGGCTGTTTTGAATTCCCTCAGGACTCTTAAAAGCTTGTCTTCCTCAGAGTCTGAAAGGTTAGCAGATATAATCACAGGTAAGGTAGATGATTCACCAAGAGAAGCATACTTTAAGTGATTAGGAAGTGGTTTGAGCTCTAGAGTTGGAGCTTCCTCGATAGATGGTTTCATTTGCTGATGCGGCCCCTTTAGTTCTGGTAGATCCAATGATTCAACTGGTCTTTCAAATTTTCTTTGCCACGGCAAAGCATCCAGATATTGCAATTGTTCATCTATGTCATCTTCATCTAATGAATACCTTCCACTGAGGGCGTTTTCCAAAGTGTCATTCATGAACATGTGATCCAACTTTTCTTGTACCGTAGACTCAATCAAGTCTACCTTCAGACACTATTCTTCTTCTGTTGGAAACTTCATGGCTTTAAAAACGTTGAAAGTGACATTTTGATCATGCACCCTCATTGTAAGTTCCCCCTTTTGGACGTCAATCAATGTTTGTCCTGTCGCCAAGAATGGTCTACCAAGAATGATTGGAATCTTCTTGTCCTCTTCGAAATCAAGTATGACAAAATCAGCTGAAAAGATAAGTTTGTCTACTTTTACTAGGACATCTTCAACAACTCCCCGAGGATAAGTGATAGAGCGATCAGCTAACTGAAGTGACATGTTCGTCGGGGTTGGCTCAGGAAGGCCAAGTTGTAAGAAAACTGAGTATGGCATGAGGTTGATGCTTGCTCCTAAATCACATAAACATTTGTCAAAAGACAAATTCCCAATGGTGCATGGTATGGTGAAACTTCCAGGATCTTTTAGCTTAGGCGGTAACTTTTGTTGCAATACCGCACTACACTCCTCTGTCAAAGCTACAGTTTCTAAGTCCTCAAGTTTTACTTTTCTCGATAGAATGCCCTTCATGAACTTGGCGTAACTCGGCATTTGTTCCAGGGCTTCAGCAAATGGAATGTTGATATGTAATTTCTTAAAGACTTCAAGAAATTTGCCGAACTGCTTGTCTAGTTTCTGTTTTTGCAAACGTCGAGGAAATGGCGGAGGTGGATAGACATGCTCTTCTGCTTCTTTCTGTGCAAGGACTGATTCTTTAGGAGGTGGTACACTTTCTTCTACCTCCGTACTTGAAATTGGAGCCTTACCCTTGTCCTCGGTATCTCCCACGTTCACTGTTTCTTCATTGGGCAGAATTCTTTTTGCGCTTTCCAAGTCAGTGCCCTCTGTGACTTTTCCCGATCTTAAAGTGATGGCTTTAATGTGCTCTTGGTTGTTCTTTCTCCCTGGATTAGCTTCAGTATCACTTGGGAGTGTTCCTTGTGGTCGGCTAATCATGAAACTAGCGAGTTGTCCCAATTAAGTTTCCAGATTTTTAATCGAAGCCGCTTGGCTTTTTGACGCCAACCTCAACTCCTCCAATTCTGTCTTTTCACTAGAAGCTGATTGCCCAGAATTCCCATAGGATTGTTATTGAAATCCTGGAGGATGAAATTGTCGTGAGGCATATTGTTGCTGATATTGGTGCCCTTGCTGTTGCTGGAATCCAGATGGATTATATGGCTTAGCTCCAAACTGCTGATTTTGAAATTGTTGGTAGGGCTGATTTGATTGTTGCGCTCTTCCTTGATTATTGCTCCAACTGAAATTTGGGTGATTTCGGTTGTTCGGATGGTAGGAATTTGGAGCTGGCTGTTGCTATCTTTGGAAATTGCTTACGAATTGAACCGACTCGTTTGAGATGGCACATTGGTTTGATTCATGTGCGCCCGCACACAACTCACAAACACTAGCAACTTGATGAAATCCTTGTGATGTCAAAGAGTATATTTTCAAGTTCAAAGCCTCTATCTGAGCTGCTAAGGAAGTGGCTTTGTCGACATTAAGAATTCCTGCTACCTTCTGTTGTGGCATTCTCTGAGTTGGGTTTTGATATTCATTAGCTGCCATCATCTCGATAAGATCGTAGGCCTCCTCATAACTTTTAGCCCATAATGCTCCCCCTGAAGCTGCATCTACCATTGGCCTTGATTGCATTCCTAGTCCATTATAGAAACAATTTATGACCATCCAATTTGGCATGCCATGATGAGGGCATTGTCGAAGCATTTCCTTGTATCTTTCCCACGCTTCACATAAAGATTCACCAGACTGTTGAGAAAATTGCGTGATAGCATTCTTTATAGCTGCAGTCTTTGCCATGGGGAAAAATTTGCTAAGAAACTTTTGAGCTAGATCAGCCCAAGTGGTGATAGATCCCGGTGGCAGAGAGTGTAACCAACTTTTGGGCTTGTCTCTTAAGGAAAACGGGAAGAGTCTCAACTTCACAGCATCATCTGACACATTGTTGAATCTAAATGTGTCGCATATTTCTATGAAGTTCCTGATGTGTAAGTTAGGATCTTCCGTTGCAGTTCCTCCGTACTGTACTTGATTCTGCACCATCTGAATAGTGCTAGATTTAATTTCAAATGTAGGAGCCGCAATTGCTGGACGAATGATACTTGACTGAATGTCATCAATCTTCGGTTGCGAGTAGTCCATTAAAGCCCTTGCTGCTGCAGGTGCAACTACTTCGGCTTCTCCGTCCATCTTGTGAGTATTTGCTAGTTTAAGTACTTGTTTGACCTTTAATGCATTAGCACGTGTTAGCATAAAAATCCAAGTATCTTAACACAAATAATCTCTTCAAAATATAAGATAAAATGTTCAAGTCAAACAAATTAACTTCTATTGTAGTAAAACACATAAACAAAATAACACCGAGTCCCCGGCAGCGGCGCCAAAAACTTGTTCGCTATTTTCTCTACGCAAGTATACGCAGTCCAAAAGCAATATAGGGAAATAAGGATCGTTCCCACGAAGACTTGGTGTATTTAAGTAAATATGTTTATTCAACAACGTTCGGTTAATTATAGAAGCCTGAACAACGGAATGGTTGGTTTGTTCAAATCACAATTAATTAATGAAATAACGACTAAAAATAATATGATAAAGATTTTATATATGAGATAAACATGGGATTCTAATTTCATTATTTATTTCATTTAGAATTGATGCCTTAATGTAAAGTGATTCTGATAATTATGAAAGCTAGCCGGGAACACGAAACTAATATAAGCGCCTTTCAGCCTTAACTTATATCAAACCATACAAACATCCACTTAAAAAGATAGAAGTTGTGTGGACACCATTTATGTCTAGACCCTATATGTCTATAAGATTTGAAAACATAACTGGTTTACGAATAAATTCCTTATTTTTGGCTACACAGGGCGATGTGATCCAAAACCCTACCACTAATCGTAAAATTACGAACCTGTGCTAACATGGCAAATTCTAAATTCTCAAATCCACTTTCGCGTTCATTAAGAATTAATAATTTAGATGATAGCTACGCATCTAATAAATTAAGCACAACCACGTTAGGCAATCGGAAATTTTTATCATAACACAATTTATTAAGGCATCGAATTACTAAATTACGTAAATAAATCCATTAGAATCCCATGACGGCGATTAGTTCATAATTAAACGAATCGTCATCATGGGATTAATTGAAATCATAATAATAATAATAATAATAATAATAATAATAATAATAATAATAATAATAACAATAATAATAATAATAACAATAATAATAATACTAATAACAACAATAATAAAACTAAATTAAAAATTACGATAAATTAAATATGAAAATTATAATAGTTTAGAAACTAAAACCGAAATAATTTCCACTTGCAAGAAACGAGCACTCCGATAATTCCCTGTAAAATAAGAAATTAGAAAATAAAACCGAAATAGCTTCCACCGAAAGAGAAGAGCACTCCAAATAATTCCCGTAATTTCTCCAACCAAAATAACACTTATACTAAAATTTGCCAAAAATTAAAGTGTATAAAAAAACAAACTTAATATTACAAGAACTAGAGAAAATTACAAGAGAGAATGATGCTCTCCAAAATGTTGTGTGGAAATAAGCTCAAGAACTAGGCCTATTTATAGGAAAAATTAGCACACCACAAAATTAAAAAAAATAAAAAGAAAAAGGAAAAGAAAATTAAAAAAAATGAAAAGAAATGAAAAAAAATAAATTACTGCCGAAAGTATCCTACATCAACCACACTCTCACAATTGTTTTCCCTGCCACCAGCCATGCCCAGTCACATTCCATGCGCGTGTAAGCCACGCGCTTCAATTTCCTGTCATGGACAGGCGCGTGCCTCCCACTCTCTTGTGGGAGAGTGGCGCAAAAAAAAACAGAAACCTCCTAGTAGACTTCCAGCCACGACTTGTCTGCTCTGTGCGCCTTCAATTAACTTCACTTGCATAATAAATTCTGCCGACAGCCTCTGTTGGCCGAATGGTGCATTTTTTTATATTTTTTTTTCTTTTGCTTTTGCTACTTCAACTTGCATAACAAAATATATTTAATTAATAAATAATTAATTTAATTCCGAATTTTATAAAAATAAATATCTAATATTATTAGATATTTATAAATATAATTTTCTAATTAAATAAAGTATTTATTAATAAAATTTCAAGTCCCAAGCTGCGGTAAATTGAGGACCAAAAAAACGGACTTCTTTTCCTTAACGAAAAATATATCAATTCCAACCGGGGTTCCAGATTTAAGAATATATCATTCAGGATTCCTTTATGATAATTCTTTTTCCTCGTAACCAGTTCACTTGATAAAATTGAGCCAGAAAATCCACCATTTTTAGCCTTTTATCGCCTAGATACCTGAATTTGCGAGTTCTGCACAACAAATAACAAAAACGAATTAAAAGACACAACATATTTAAGGATAAACCATCAATATAGGTCCATTTAGCGCATAATAAGTGGATATAAAATCCATTTATCAGAAACCATAAAACAAAATGGGTTTAAAAAAAATTGAGTCTCTAAAGCAATGGATTTTATCCAAAGTACTTTAAATTTGGGTAAGGATTACACTTTTTTAGTGTATATTCAATATTTAAAATAATTAAAATATATGTGTTTGAAAGGATATCTTCGATATGTTATTTATTTTGGTATTTGTACGACTTAACATAAAATTTAAATATACGTAGAATCCTCTCCTCTAGGTCATTTATTTAATTGATTTGGTCAAAAGTCAAATGGTCAACTCTAGCAAAAATCTATCAACCTACTTATATTTTGAATATAAATATAAGAGATATTTCATTATATTGAAAAATCAAATTATATATTTTATGGAATATATCTCTACACAAAGGCAATAAGATCGAAAAAGAAATATCGAGATTTGATATTTTTTAGATCTTCGTTGCAACATTGATAAGGCGACAAGCTCAAACAAGAAATATTAGAGATTTAATATTCTTTAGAGAACTCGTGCTACATTTATAAACGATCTGTTTTATCCGAAAAATATTTTGTCTTCGCACTCAAAATGTTTTCGCACCATAAAAAAGACTTTTTATACTCAAGCATATTAATATTCTTTGATAGAATATTAATACGTGTTGTTATCTCGTGCCAGAAATATTTAAGGTAATTTTTCTCCCGTTTCATAATTATATCATATTTCGGAGAAAATTATTTTAATCGCTCAAAAATATTTCCTACACTCTCAAAATATTTTATATTTTAGGAAATATATTCTAATTATTTATTCTAGTAAAAACATTGATCAAAAGATTGATCTATTTCAAGAAAAGACCAATCGTACTTTATTCGGAACCGAAAGCTGATTTAATCGTTTTAAATCCAAATAAAATACTTCCACTTGCTAGAATGATTTGAAACTTGAGATTGATCATTTAGATACTATTTTCTGTGCATGGTTAAAGTTTCGGAATTTTTCGGGAATTTTGGTTTTGGGCACGAAAATCGAGGCAGTCGGTCCCACATTTGACCACGTTTGACCAAGTCAACCTTGACCAAAATTGAGCAAACTTTCCAGAACCCCATTTTATAATATTCCTAAGTGTTCCATAATTTTAGAATTATTTATTGGGTATTTTCGTATTTATCGGATATTTAATTAACGATACGTGTTACATATTTAATCGTTAATTGGTACGAGTCCGATACAATATATTAAGAGATATAACACAGATGGGATTCTAATACCAAACCCACTTCGAAGAAACACAAAACCACTACCAACTAACACAAACCACTTTCCACCTCATCAATCCACACCTTTTCAATCTCAACCACTACTTTTAATTCAATATCCACCATTCCTCCCACCAAACTCCTTCTATAAATACCCCCCTCCACACACCCATTTAAAGACAAGCTAAGAGCCAAAGAATTGCTGGGGTTTTTAGAAGTATACACACTTTCAAATTTATAATCTCTCTCTACATATACCTAATCTCAAAAACCTTCTCTCTCCTAAATATATCCATATATACAAGGTTTTTGATTCAACAAGCTTAGTTCCACCCAACCAAGCTTTGTTCACCCAAGCTAGCTCATCTACCACCTCTTTCCGGCCTCCCGAAGGGCTGCCCAAGTTCGACCACCGTCCAAAATCCGGCCGAACCTCCGGCGAACTTTTCCGACGAACTTTTTCCGATCATCTTTTAAAGTGGTAATTCTTAGCTTCGTCTTTATATTTATATTTTAGATTTGTTCTTAACTTCTATACTCCATCTTAATCTCTATTCTTGGATCTATTTAAGATACCAAAAGTCTCTATATAAAAGAGAATGACAATTTAAACATAGTTCAACTCATATCTCTATTGCAATATATACATATATATATATATATATATATATATATATATATATATATATATATAAGCAAAGAGTTGAACAAAGTACTTGATCTTTGAAAAAAAACTTTATATTATAAGAAAGATCAAAAGAAAGTACTTAATCTCAAATGTTGTGAGATTATATTTGACATACGTCAAAGTTATAAACAAGAAAGTGTTCATTTGAAGTCCTTACTAACATCTTTAGTGTTCCGTGGGATATTCGATAAAGAAATACTTAATGTACAACATATACTTCTTAAAAGCACAAGTTTAGCCACTTGTTTTATCACACTTACTATATTTATCGTGGCTATAAACTTATTTAGTGCAAGACGTTAAAAGATAAGTATACTTTGACATTGTATTTAGTCAAACGGAAGTATACATTTTAAAAGCCTTAAGCCTATTAGCTTAAAGGACTTCATAAATCAATAAACTCCGAGTTATATATATTTAATCTCATCTTAACGGAGTATTGTGATAAAAGTATTCTTGGATTCAAACGATCTATCAAAAGAAAGAATAATACTTCTAAAAGCACAAGTTAGCCACTTGTTTTTATTGCACTTACTTTACTTGTTTAGTGTGACTAAAAAGTTTATTTCCTGCAAGAAGTTATAATTATACCTTGACACTATATTAGTCTAACAAAGGTATACAATTTATTTTAACAAGGACTTCTAATATTACTCCACCAATATTTATATCTATCGGGAATAATCAAAAGTATACGTTGATCGTAATTTAATATCAAAGAAAGTATACTTACAATATAACTTAATATTCCTATACGAATATTAAAGTTGTATTTTGGCCTAGTATCGTAACATACTAATCCAACATATATATTCTTAACCATATTTGTTTCGTAGATATTGTTGTCTAACTTTTGTAGTGAGGTGAAGTTGAAGTGAGGTGATTCTCGTTCTAAGACCCAAGTCCTAGACGTACTAGCGGGGAGTTAGTAGTCTTTGCACCGTGAAGAAGAGGAAAGACCCAAGAACTTTCATCTAAGACCGACAGAAGCCAAGGATCAATAGTCTACACCAAGGTTCTACATCAACTTTGAAGAAGTAGCGGGGAGTTACTGTCTAAGATAAGTTATGTAGGTTTTTACAACGACTTTGAGGTGGTGACGGGTATTTGCGCACCAAGACGAGTCTTGTGTTTGTTGTATTTATTTTGAGGTGGTGACGGGTAGTTACGCACCAAGACAAATATTTGTAAGGTTGTAAAGGTTTCTCCGCCTACTAAAGGAGCGAGTTTATTATTAATGAAATCTCGAATCTGGAGAGGAGTTCGGGGACTAGAGTAGGGGTGAGCGAATCTATTAGAGGTTGTGCCATCGCGAACCAGGATTAAAACTCCTGTGTTGTATTTTCTTCCCTTGTCTTTTATTTCCGCACTTATAAACTGCTAACGACTCGGTAAAATATTTAAAAAGGGATAAATATTTTTAAAACGCCATAATAATTTTTAAATTGGTAATTAAGCTATTCAACCCCCCCTTCTAGCTTAATATAGCCCTCATACGGGACCTAACAGTGTTGTTGGCTTATACACATTTATAAATACAAAATATTAAACAGTTATAAATAAATATTTATTTGAGCCTTTAAAAAAAATTCTAGTAATTAAAGTTTAGGATTTTATCTAAATTATTTAAAATCTGGGTTCAAATCCGAATATTTCAGATTCGGGGTTGAGTTATATTTAAAATCAGATATAATTTATAATAATTAATTTATAATTATTATATTATAATTGTGAATGACTTTATATTAATAGAATGGTTGATTAATAAATCTTTAATTTTGAAAATTTAATTAAAATATATAATTGTATATCATGATTGATTTCAAATTAAATTTGTGATTTTTTAGTAATTATTTTTTGATTTAAAAAATATATGTTATATGGATAAGTTAAATAAAATCATTACTGCATTTAAATTAGAATTGTTTACTAACCATGGTTAGTAAATTAGGATGAAATTGTTAAATAAGGAAACTCTTAATATAATATGATTGGTCTAAAACTTAAGAGTGAGCTCTGATTGGTTCTAAAAAAATTCATAAATTTATGATTGGTAAATTGCATATTAACTGTATATTGTGATAGACTCAGCTATTATAATCGAACTGAATTCTTGAATGTTCACGTATCAGCTCACTATAAATACGTCGAACTCAAATTTTTATCGAATTAATATTTTTATTTGTGTATCATTTATTAAGAAAAATGTTACTCATAAACATGTTCGCGAATAGTTAATGAATATATCTCACGAACTACTACTCATGAACGTTTCATAAATACTAGCTCGTTAACATCTCATTAATACTGCTCATGATCTCATGTTCACGATATCTCAATTTTTTCTAGAAAATCTTTTATGCATTAAAATAAAAAGAAAGAAGGGATAAAAATTCAAAAACTAGAGACATAATTTCTAATCTAAACTTATCAACGAGCCAAATTTGGATCATATTGAATTAAAACATAGCAACTAATGTAATAAATTACAATGTAATATATGTCACAATTTAATTATTTATGATAAAAATAATATATGAATTTAACAAAAGAAAATAACAAACAGATAAAATTAACCAACATATTATTTCGCATACATTTACATATACATTTATTTATCAGTTATCGCGAATTTAAGAAAATCTATAAAATGTAAACAAAATATGTTCACGAGCATATATATATATATATTGTTCACGAACTATATAAATGAAGTTGCTCACAAATTATATAAAGAAACTTGTTCGCGAACTTTCCAACTGAACTATGTCGTACTCAAGTTCAGCTCATTTACAAGACGAACTTTATAATAATATTTATATTCGACTCCCTTACAAATCACACCAAATTCAAATCGAGATTTTTTTGAGCCGTACACCGAACTACTGTTCATTAGCGTATCAACTTATTTACACCCTAGATATGAATGAGAATTAAGATAGAATTTTATCACAGGGCTCCATTTGCCCAAAAATAACTTGATATTTAAAAAATATTTTTTCTAAAAGATAATTTTTTCGGAAACTATTTTTTTCTAAAAATATTTTTCATAGAAGATATCTTCCTAAAAAATATTTTTCCCAAAAAATCACGTAAAATGTATGTCAAAAAGTTTTTCTAAAAAGTTGTTGGAATGAATTTCTCTATAAACAATTTCTCGTGCAGGAAAAAGTTTTCTCAGAAAAAAATTTCAAGGATAAAAAATTTCTCCGACAACTTTTTTGTTACTTTTCGTTATTTTGCTATTACAAAAACAATTAATGAAAAACGATGATAAATAATTCATTTTAGAAAATATTTTCCTGTTTCAAAAAGGGAAATTCATTATCCAAAAATTTTGTCAATTTTTTTAAGGAATTTTTTCTCTTTAAAAAATGTTTAATTTTTCTTAAAATCAAACAAATATCGGAAAACAATATTTTTCAGAAAGAAAAACAAACACACAAAACATATGTACAAAACATTTTCCTAGAAAATATTTTTCAGAAACCTAACAAATTTCGAAATTCAGAAACAAGAACCTGCAAACAAAGTCAAAGGCCCTGTTTTGTATTTCTGTACAAAACAAGTTCGGAGCATTTATATGCGTCCCTTTTTCTCTTTGGAGCTAGTCTAACATTTTGATGCAAATTTTGAATTGTTGTAATAATTTTTATTTAGAATAGTCCATGGATGTGATGAGTACTATATATATACTCTATAATCTCAGTGCATGTACGTATGTATTTTAGATCGATGCATGCCAACCTCCAACTACCCTCACCTCTGTCTGCAGGATGGCAATAACACCTCTTGGCTCTTGTATATATAATAAATGCAGTTGCTCCATTGCAATTACTACTCCTCTCATCTGCCACCTTGTGCATGTTTAATTTTCCATCTTCTTCGGGTTAACTTTCTCTCATTTCTTTGGATCCTGCTATAATTTTGGCTTTTTTTCATATCTATTTTGTGTGCAGTCTCTAACAGTCAGCTCTAAAACCTGTGTAATAAAGTTCCAACGTGATCTTATACTGCAACATATATTATTCAACAAATGCTAGGTAACTTTTTTTATTTTAGTCCGCTAGTCCTCGCAACACTGGAAGCTCGGACATTGATTATAACTGTGCAGCTGCAAAATCACACAACCTTGTGTCTCTGTCTATAGATGTCAGTAATTTATTGTGTCTATACATACATGCCAGTAATCAATTTCTTAGGTTTTGCTATAAGTTATATGTAGGGCATTGACTGATATCATCATTTCAACAGGGTCAACAACTTCACTCTCGAAATTGTCATAGTATTGACTCTCACAAAAACGTGACAATTTTTTTGTTTTATTTTCCAACTCTCCTCAAATTGATGTACAGACAAAAACAAAAGACTGTAGCCTAATTTGGGTGAAAGAAATTTTAATATCCGTCTTTTTTAAGTTATTGCATCCAACAGACTTCACATTGAATTGTGGATTTGTCTTGCAGAAGTCGTCTTTGCCTTGTTGAAATAGTTCAGTGGTCTAAAGTCCTGAAAATTTATTGAATTATTGTTAGTTTAATAATTGTGATTAATTTATAAACCGCGCAGTTTAAATCTTAATCAATTCTATATGTAAAAAAAAAATAAAAAAATTATCCATTTCTTTATATTTAGTTTGACTGTCCGGCTGTTACCTTGTAGAGTAGCATAAGATACAACTTGTATTTCTAAGTTTCTAGGCTAGCAATAAATCTCTACTAAAAGTTCCCACTCACTCTTCCATAGCAGTACACAATAATTGGTTATAAATTATAAACAAAGTGATGTTCCAGCCTGATATGCTGATGATGGAGGGTCATGATCTTATTATGCCTGGACTGGTAGCAGAAATGGCACAAAGCAACTCAGAAGGGGATGATATGCACGCAAGAATGAGGGCCGGAGGAGATGCTGAGCAAGTCGAAAACCACGAATATGATGGTGATGGAGGCTCGGGCGAGGAAGAACTAGATGGTACTGGAGCTAGTCAAGCTGGAAAGGGCAAGAGAAAGCGCTACCACCGCCACACTCAACAACAGATCCAGTTAATGGAAGCGTACGTAATCCATATATCAATTATTTGACGAATGATTTGTCTTCCTTTTTTTCTTTTCGTTTGATTTTTACTAGAATCATTACCTAAATTGACGTTGTGTTTAATCTTTGGACATTGTATTAGCTTCTTCAAGGAATGCCCCCATCCCGATGACAAACAAAGAAAGGAACTTTGTAAGAGATTAGGGTTAGTACCTCTTCAAGTCAAGTTTTGGTTTCAAAACAAGCGCACTCAGATGAAGGTACGTATTAGCTTGTATTTCTACTTGGTAAACTATTTATACTACACTTTACATATGTATAGGCAGTCTACTAATTTCCTTCCGTTTAATGCAGGCTCAAAATGAGAGGCATGAGAATACAAGTCTCCGAGCCGAGAACGAGAAGCTACAAGCTGAAAATGTTCGGTATCGAGAAGCACTTGGAAGTACTTCATGCCCTAATTGTGGCGGACCAGCAGCAATAGGTGAAATATCATATGACGAACATCATGTAAGGTTGGAGAATGCTCATTTAAGAGAAGAGGTACAAATTGAAACACCATATCAATCAATTAAAGAAAACACACACAGGGACACAGACACATACATTTTATGTTTCCTCTTGTAGCTGATTAGTATAACAGTACTAATTAGTTGAAAGAATTTTTCTTGTTACAGTACATTACGTATTTGGTTTTTCTTTTTTCTCACCAGATTGATCGTCTGTCATCAATAGCTGCAAAGTACGTCGGAGGTGGAGGGAATAAGGTTTCTTCTGATTACCCCATGCTCTCCCATCCGGATCATGTGGCTCCGCCAACAACTGATCAGCTAGGTTTTGGAAACAATTCTAGTTATGGGCAAGGATCAGCAGAGATGTATAATGTAGCAGGAGATATACTCAGATCACTCAGTGGACCACCTACGGAAGAAATTAAGCCCATGATGATCGAGCTTGCAGTTACAGCAATGGAGGAGTTTATGAGAATGGCACAGTCAGGGGAGCCATTGTGGGTGCCTGGTATTAATGGTGCAACCGGTACTACACTATGTGAACAAGAATACATTAAAGCCTTTCCCCGTGGTCTTGGCCCCCGATTGTCTGGCTTCAGACTTGAAGCATCACGTGAAACTGCTGTGGTTATAATGAATCACATTAGCCTCGTTCAGATTTTGATGGATGTGGTATGTACGTCCTGTGTATGATTTTTCGTTTTGTATTTAAAGTACATTTGCTGTCTAGAAACTGTACTGCAGTGACCACAATAAGTACTGATTAATAGTTAATTTGTTTGATTTACTTGTGTTTGTGAATAACCAGAATCAATGGTCAGCCATGTTTTCCGGCATTGTTTCTAGAGCGATGACATTGGAAGTTTTATCAACCGGAGTTGCAGGGAATTATAATGGAGCTCTGCAAGTGGTACTAATTTCTTGATATCTATTTTTTTGCGAATTGCCTAGATTAAATATATTGCACCTATCCTATTTTCATTTTACAAAAGTACAGGGCTCCGACTTTGAAATTCTAAAGTATAATGATTTGATTTGTGTGACTTGAGTAAAAAATTATACACAATTTAGAAAAGCACATTTAATCAATTTAGATGTTAAAATTATCACTGTCATTGCTAAACTTGAAAACAAGATCCAAGATGAGCACAATGATTCTTAACATACATTTGTATATGTACATGCTGAACGGTACGTATTTTTTTCAGATGACTGCAGAATTTGAAATCCCTTCACCGCTAGTTCCCTCTCGTGAGAGCCATTTTGTGAGGTACTGCAAACAACATTCAGATGGGATTTGGGCAGTGGTTGATGTTTCGATAGACACTTTACGCCCTAGTCCAGCAATGAGATGCCGCAGAAGGCCATCAGGATGTTTAATTCATGAAATGCCAAATGGATACTCAAAGGTAAATCCAAATGTACCCATGATGTCTACACCACATCGAATGCCAGTTTGTTTCTGATTATACAATCTCACTACGTCCAGCTAATTTTCCCTCATATATTTTTATACACACACACACTAGGTTACATGGATCGAACATGTAGAAGTGGATGATAGCGGTGTTCACAATCTATACAAGCCTCTACTCAATTCTGCTCTGGGATTTGGGGCGAAGAGATGGGTTGGTGCTCTGGATCGCCAATGTGAACGCCTTGCAAGTGTCATGGCCACGAATGTTCCAACTAACATTGTCAACAGCGTTGGTAACTAATTCATTTAACTGATTTTGCTGTATCTTAAATATTATGCTACACATGGAGTTCCATAGCTGTAGCAGATTAGTAGAAATACAGTTTTTTAGATTATCAAAAGTGAATTCGTGATGACATGACCTCCAGAGGGAAGAAAGAGTATGTTGAAGCTGGCAGAGAGAATGGTGATGAGCTTTAGTGCAGGAGTGAGTGGATCTACAGCTCACAAATGGACAACACTTTCTGGAAATTTAACTGATAATGTGAGGATCATGACCAGAAAAAGCGTAGATGATCCAGGTAGACCACCTGGGATTGTGCTCAGTGCTGCCACTTCATTTTGGCTACCTGTTCCTCCCAAGGCTGTTTTTGACTTCCTTCGTGATGAGAATTCCCGAAATCAGGTAATCACAGGTGTTTTTGAAACATTGCACATGACACTAATCAGCTGGTCATGATTACATTTCCGTTTCTTTAGCATGGAAGAAAATTTAACTGAAAAACGCAGGGACATTTCGTATGAGATTGATATATAAATTGATTAATCAATCTCTCATATATTAATTTGCTTAACAATAATCATCAGTGGGACATTCTTTCCAATGGAGGCGTTATTCAAGAAATGGCACACTTTGCAAATGGCCGTGAAACTGGCAACTGTGTTTCCCTACTTCGAGTACATGTAAGCTTTGGATTAATACGTCATCTATATATGTTTGATTCAAGACTAGGTCGGATAAATATTTTAGTTTAAGACTAAATAGTAAATATATTACAGAATGCAAATTCAAGTACAATGCTAATACTACAAGAAAGTTACAGTGACCCAGCAGCTTCCTTTATAGTATATGCACCTGTGGATATCATGTCAATGAATGTCGTGATAAATGGGGGAGACCCTGACTATGTGGCCCTTCTTCCCTCTGGATTTGCTATTCTTCCCGATGGATCTCCAATGCAATCTCATGAACCAGGATCGAAACCTACCTCTGCTGGATCACTTTTAACTATTGCTTTCCAGATTTTAGTAGACTCTATTCCTACAGCGAAGATATCTCTTGGGTCAATTGCTACGGTTAACAATCTCATCAACTGCACCGTCAAAAGGATTAAAGATGTTATATTGCCTGAGTATCAGCCCCGCGATTTCTGGTAAGTTGAAAAAGAATGTTTTTTGTTTCAGCACAGCTCTAAGTTTCACCCTCAACATTGTTTCTACTCTCTATTATTCACAGCGCAGTTTACTTGTAATTTTTCCATGTATATAGTTTTGGTGTTTTATTTTTCCTTGCAGACACACTTATGCATGTGTTGTTCGAAGTTGATTGAAGTCAAGAACGCACCTTTACTCAATCTGGTATTACTTAACGTAACTAATCAAGGGGAGAACGAGATTTGATGCAGAGGCTAGACTCAAGAGGTTTGGGTATTGACTTCTCACAGATTCAGGTCAACGAATTAAACATGTAGCTTGTACCTAACCATCCCCATGTCACTGATGAGGATAATGTGTTGGATGAACTGGTTTTTGATATCTCAATCATTTATTGTCGACATTTTCTCTTGATTTACAGTTACTAATATTTGGATCAGAATCCTTTTTATAGATAACAATATAGCGAGAAACTTTATTTTGGGTTATAAGAAAGAAAAGGCAAAGGAAAATCTTACCTATAAGCAGAACACGAATATGGCTAAAGATAAAATTTGGCAAGTTCAACAGGAGCCATTCCACTCAAAATCCATCATGCAAGACTATATAAAACCATAAGTTCAGTAGTGAAACATAAATTATGTTGAATCCATCTATGCCTTCTTGGTCTTGGCAGCAGGAGATGCCAAAATACTACAAAATATAACTACAACAGCAAGAACGAAAAGAACAGAGTATGTTTGTACAAGCTCAACCGTTCCCTTCCCCGATCCAACCAACTCTCCTAATACAGGTACCTGGATAAATCGCCATAATTCATCTCAGTTCACAGCTTATATGTTTAAAGAAGTCATATAGTATTATTTTTCTAATACCAGAAGGTCGAGAGTTCGAGTTTTTAGTATTATCAAAAAGGGAAAAAAAAAACAGTATGTAAAAGAGTATAACTTACTGTGATGGAGGCAAAGGAGACTGCAAGAATCAAAGAGGTGGTTCTGATCCAGGATTTTCGAAAGATAAATCCGTAAAGAGAGATGACAGCAAGTGGCCAATTAACAGCAAGGTGGTAATAAAGAAGAGCTCTGAAGAAATCAGGCTTCTCCAATAGTAAATAGTGTTTCTTGTCCCGGATAAAACTATCGATCACAGATTTTAGGTAGTAATGGCTTGGAAGAAACACATGACCATTTGTCAACACACCCACAACGGTTACAATTGTTAAGAACAAAACGGTGATCGCATCTGCGAGTTTCAACAAAATCCCCATTTACTCTCCTTTCCTTGCTCCAACTTGTATCTTATGTAAACACAAGTAATTCTTGCTTAGTTTGCTTCTTTCGTGTTAACACATAATGGGCCTGTTTGGCCCACCATATTTTAAAGATTTATGGATTTATTTTCGGGTAAAAATGTTATATTTTGAAATTGTTTTTTTATACAAATATTTAATGTATGTTTGAGATTTAATAAGTTTCAAAAATAAGTTGAAAAATAAGTTAGAAAATTAGAAATCTCTAACTTAGTCTTAAAATAAGTTGATTTATTCTGAAAAAAAGTACCCCCAAACACCCTCAATGTAAGATTCATATCCAAGAGGCTTTCTATTATAGCTCTTAACTTAAAAAATGAGGAGAGAGAATAAAAATCAAGCTCCAAGAGACTCTTAGAGGCTCTTTAAAAAGTTAAGAGCTTCTTCTCTCTCCTCTATTTTAGGAGCAACTAGTAGCTCTTAACTTAATATTTAATTAGTAAAATAGTGGTTCTTCTCTCTAATCTATTGATTGTTTGTCCAAATGGAATTGAAATATGAATAAAATATAAAATAAAGAGCCATAATAGAGAGCATTGTTGGAGTTGACACACAAATTAATGTAATAACTTGCTAAGAGTTTAATTGTTTATAATATATTTAGGAGTGAGCTAAGAGACTCTTGGAGATGCTCTAAGAGCTTAATTGTTTATAATATATTTAGGAGTGAGCTAAGAGACTCTTGGAGATGCTCTAACACCATAAGGTTTTAGAGAAGTTGGTTAATTAACATAATATCAGAGCTCAGGCACGTAGAGGTCCCAAGTTCGACTCTCTGCGATCCCAATATTCTCAATATTTAATATAGACACGAAGACAATTTATGCTCCAAAGATGAGCTCCCATTATAAATACGAAGGCAATTTATGTTCTAAAGATGAGCGTCCGTAATCTACTCTTCGACCCAAATATGGGCTCTCGAGTGAGCACTTCACGTTCAACTTTCCATTGATTGACGTAGATTTTAATACATCCAACAACAGTACAAGCATACAAGGGAAGGGTGCTTGTTCAAGACTGGCGGCTGGAGCACGCAAGATTTTTTTGTTTCGTTCTCTAATAATAATATTATTATCTTCATTATATTTATAATTATTAGTAACATGTTTACCGTAAACCTGGACAAATTTTGATCTTTTTTTTTTAAGGATTTAGAATAAATCAAAGCAAACATACCTGATAAAAAAGAAAAATATTCTAAAAAGTAGATGTTGGAACCAGATTTCTGCCAGGTGGATCCTTTGTTTGGACCTGCAAAAGAAGAAGAATGCGAGGGTGTTAACCCCCGATTCACCTCCGGCGTAAGAATAAGTATTCCGGTTCTTTAGATAGAAAATAGGTAAACGTAAAGAGATTGTGTTTTTGAGAATACTTGGCTTGTAATCCCCCTCCTTGAATAGCTTCCTCTCTTATTTATAGTGTGGTTGTGAATCATTGGGAGGTGGAAAAGGTGAAATGAAGTGTCTGACTGTTGCACAAAAGTGGGGAATGTGTATCATTATTATCCCACTACTGGAGAGACATGGTCAGATGACCGTTAAAGATGATTGGACCATACTTATCTTGGGCTTCTACAGTGATGGGCCTTCATCCTTATATATGGACTTGATAGATGGACCTCCAACATGTCCCCGGGCTTCAATCGGGCTTTGCTAGAATGAAGGCCACCTTTTTTGGTCCATCTTCGGGAGGCTCCATTAGCATAATTTCTGTATAGTAATGCATCTTCGGCTTCAGCTTGCCTATGCATCGTTCTTCTTAATTTTATGCATCTTCGGCCGTAGCCTAGCATTAGTATGCGTCTTCGGCCGTAGCCTAGCATGATTATGCGTCTTCGGCCGTAGCCTAGCATGTTAATTTTAATTTTATGCATCTTCGGCCGTAGCCTAGCATGATTATGCGTCTTCGACCGTAGCCTAGCATGATTATGCGTCTTCGGCCATAGCCTAGCATGTTAATTTTAATTTTATGCATCTTCGGCCGTAGCCTAGCATGATTATGCGTCTTCGGCCGTAACCTAGCATGATTATGCGTCTTCGGCCGTAGCCTAGCATGTTAATTTTAATTTTATGCATCTTCGGCCGTAGCCTAGCATGATTATGCATCTTCGGCCGTAGCCTAGCATGATTATGCGTCTTCGGCCGTAGCCTAGCATGTTAATTTTAATTTTATGCATCTTCGGCCGCAGCCTATCATGATTATGCATCTTCGGCCGTAACCTAGCATGATTATGCGTCTTCGGCCGTAGCCTAGCATGTTAATTTTAATTTTATGCATCTTCGGCCGTAGCCTAGCATGATTGTGCATCTTCGGCCGGAGCCTAGCTGTTTATGCATCTTTGGCCGTAGCCTAGCATGATTGTGCATCTTCGGCCGGAGCCTAGCTGTTTATGCATCTTTGGCCGTAGCCTAGCATGATTGTGCATCTTCGGCCGGAGCCTAGCTGTTTATGCATCTTTGGCCGTAGCCTAGCATGATTGTGCATCTTCGGCCGGAGCCTAGCTGTTTATGCATCTTTGGCCGTAGCCTAGCATGATTGTGCATCTTCGGCCCCAGCCTTCTTCCTTCGGCCTTCGGCTTTCCTTCGTTCGGCCAAATTCCTTCGCTTCGGCCAAATTCCTTCGTTCGGCCAAATTCCTTCGCTTCGGCCAAATTCCTTCGTTCGGCCAAATCCCTTCGCTTCGGCCAAATTCCTTCGTTCGGCCAAATTCCTTCGCTTCGGCCAAATTCCTTCGTTCGGCCAAATTCCTTCGTTTCGGCCAAATTCCTTCGCTTCGGCCAAATTCCTTCGTTCGGCCAAATTCCTTCGCTTCGGCCAAATTCCTTCGTTCGGCCAAATTCCTTCGCTTCGGCCAAATTCCTTCGCTCGGCCAAATTCCTTCGCTCGGCCAAATTCCTTCGCTTCGGCCAAATTCCTTCGCTTCGGCCAAATTCCTTCGCTTCGCCAAATTCCTTCGGTTCGGCCAAATTCCTTCGCTTCGGCCAAATTCCTTCGTTCGGCCAAATTCCTTCGCTTCGGCCAAATTCCTTCGTTCGGCCAAATTCCTTCGTTTCGGCCAAATTCCTTCGCTCGGCCAAATTCCTTCGCTCGGCCAAATTCCTTCGCTTCGGCCAAATTCCTTCACTTCGGCCAAATTCCTTTGCTCGACCAAATTCCTTCGCTCGGCCAAATCACTTCGCTTCGGCCAAATTCCTTCGCTTCAGCCAAATTCCTTCGTTCGGCCAAATTCCTTCGCTTCGGCCAAATTCCTTCGCTTCGGCCAAATTCCTTCGTTCGGCCAAATTCCTTCGCTTCGGCCAAATTCCTTCGTTCGGCCAAATTCCTTCGTTTCGGCCAAATTCCTTCGCTTCGGCCAAATCACTTTGCTTCGGCCAAATCCCTTTCCATATTTTTCTTCATTAGCCATAGCTGTTGGCAGGCTTTGATTTTCAACACAAAAGTATCTCTACGTTCCCACAGACGGCGCCAAATGTTGGAACCAGATTTCTGCCAGGTGGATCCTTTGTTTGGACCTGCAAAAGAAGAAGAATGCGAGGGTGTTAACCCCCGATTCACCTCCGGCGTAAGAATAAGTATTCCGGTTCTTTAGATAGAAAATAGGTAAACGTAAAGAGATTGTGTTTTTGAGAATACTTGGCTTGTAATCCCCCTCCTTGAATAGCTTCCTCTCTTATTTATAGTGTGGTTGTGAATCATTGGGAGGTGGAAAAGGTGAAATGAAGTGTCTGACCGTTGCACAAAAGTGGGGAATGTGTATCATTATTATCCCACTACTGGAGAGACATGGTCAGATGACCGTTAAAGATGATTGGACCATACTTATCTTGGGCTTCTACAGTGATGGGCCTTCATCCTTATATATGGACTTGATAGATGGACCTCCAACAGTAGAATTGCTTGATATCAATTTTTATTTACTTAAATTAGTAGTAGTGGAATTTCTTTGGTGGTTGTCTACTTGTCTTCGTCTTGGCCGCAGCAGATGCTAGAAGACTACGAAATATAACAACAATAGCAAGACCAAAGAAAACAGAGTACGTTCGTACAAGCTCAGCCGATCCCCTTCCTGATCCAACCAGTTCTCCGATTACAGGAACCTGCACAAATCACTAAAATGTTATAGGACATGCAGATTCCTAGAACTTCTTTTACGCAAAGAGATCTTAAGTTCTTCGAGTTTTAGTTGAGAAATGGGAATTGATAATTCCCACAGTCGATTAGAGGCTTCCGATCACCATTCAGGGCATTTTACCGGAAGTACTTCACCTGAGTTTGGGGTGCCTGCAAAACAATGCTTGTCCGGGGGTGGTGGCCGTCAAGCACCTCCGGCGTGAGAATCAGTAATCGGAAATAATAATAATCGGACTGGTGAAAATATATCGTATGTGAAAGAGTATTGTAGAGAGCTTTTTCTGTGTCTGAAAGGATTGTATCTTTTTTCTGTGTTTTTTCGGATCCCCTTGTATGTGTGTAGAATGGGGATATTTATAGGTTGGGTTCTTCAATCACTGTCGCCCACTAGTTGTGCCGTTAAAGCTACAGTGAGCCACTATTGGAACAGTGATTGATGTCCCCTTAAACATACCTTGATTCTGCCACTTGGACTACTTTGATCAGATTCTGTCTCTTGCACATGGGTGTCTTTGAATATTATATTGTTTCTTTGCCTTATGGAGTAAGATACCTTTATGCAAGTGGGCAAGTGGGTGTACCTTTATGCAAGTGGATAAAGCAAGATATTTTTGTGCAAGTGGATTATTATGATGATTTGAAATACTTTTTGTGGATATTCTTTTGTATTTGGAATAATACTTTTGAAATTAGATATACTTTGTCAAGTATTCCAGAATTGTGTTTTTAGAGAGTTAATGTTTTTACTTATTAGCGGGTGCCCGCTGATAGCTATCTGCGGGTACTTATCATTGCCCCCCACTCCCTCTAGGCGCGTTTGCGGGTAGGGGGAGGAAGAGGAAACGGTAAGCGGAAAAAATGCAAAATTACGGAATGTCTGTGCCCCCCAAGTGTTGGCGGGCAACACTTAGGTGGGCAGAAAGTTTTGTGAAAAAATGAACCCCGCAAGTGTTGGCGGACAACACTTAGGAGTTAGAAATTTTTGTGAAAATGTGCCCCCCAAGTGTTGGCGGACAACACTTAGGAGTTAGAAATTTTTGTGAAAATGTGCCCCCCAAGTGTTGGCGGACAACACTTAGGAGTTAGAAATTTTTTTGAAAATGTGCCCCCCAAGTGTTGGCGGACAACAGTTAGGAGTTAGAAATTTTTGTGAAAATGTGCCCCCCAAGTGTTGGCGGACAACACTTAGGCGGTTTGCGGTGCTTGACGTATGTGGAGTTGAAAAGTTCTTTGTTTGATATGCGTAACTGTTATGCGAATAAATGCTTATTATTGTCAATTAATGCAAGAATAATATTAAATGCCAATAATAAGAGAAATGATAAGTGGCAGTGCGTATTAATGAGTGAAGTGACCTTTGGGTGGAGAGAGAGTGTACCTTTGAAATAATATGTAAGGAGAAGTGGGGAGTTATTACCAAGTGAGTAGTTGGTGTTTTGTACCGAGGTGGTTACTGTTGTGCTTTTGGCGTGGACCAGTAAGAATCTGCCACGTTGCGTGTGATAGTGGTTTCCCCTTTTCACGCGCCTCACGTAATAAAAAGGGGGGTTTGGTCAGTTATTTTCTCTCATCTTTTTACTGCCTTCATATCTCTTGCCATTGAGTGCTTACTCGGTTGTTTTTTGTGGTGGTTGTGCTATTCCGGTGTTCGGCGAGGTTTATAAAGCCGTTCGTATCTCCTGCTTTGCGGTAAGACTTGTTGTTCTTTCCTTGCATTTTTCTTTTGTGATATCTGTTGCATAGATAATCGTGCCATGCATGTATTTATAATTTGGTGATGTCTGTTTAGGTAGATGGTTTTGATCGTGGTTTTGTGTTTGTTTTTTGTTTCGGTGGTAAGTGGGTATTTGTTGTTGATTTCCTCTTTTATGCAAAAGAGTTCGATCTATGTGTTCGATAGGTTTTTGGTCAAGATTTTCGGTGGTGTATTGTTTGTTGTTCATAGGTTCTGAGTTTGAATAATGTAATCTGTGGATGTTTAGGCCAGTAATGGTGTATATATATGTACGTATATGTGGTAAATGTTGTGTAAATTGGTTTTGTGATGGTGTGTCTTCGATGTTTGTGGAGGGAAATGGAATATGAATCGTTTTTCTTATATTTTAGAAAAGAGGAAATTGCTGTGAAAATCCACGTGTACCTTGATAGTTGTAAGCGGTTTCTGTGTCGGCGGTACAGGAATTTTACTTTTGAATTTGTGTAGATGGGTGACGAATTTACAGATCCTGGGACCGGAGAGAAGAGACCGCTGATAAATGGGTACGGGCGGTGGGCGGACATTGGGCAACTGACCTATCCAGCGGTTCTTCGGAGAAATCGGTACAGGTACTTTGAGAGTAGTGAGAGTTTGTTCCGGGCGACCAATGTGGCCCCGACAGCGTATTCGAAGGCGCAGATGGATACCGTCTTTTCTAGATTTCCTCACCTTCAACATGACAGTACGTTTCTGAGTGAGGAGTGGTCAGCGTATGTGAGTAGGATGTTCCGGATAGAAGATGGATATTTCTGGAGGCGGGCGGAGCCGGGTGAGAGGCTGTATCACCGTTTTGATGATGGTTCTGTGTGCCTCCCCGTTAGTCATTTGAAGGCTGGTTTCCGGGTTCCCCCGCATAAATTTATCATGGATTTATTCCGTGTGTACTTTCAGTGCCCGTTAGCTCAGTTCGGTCCCAACTCCATAAGGGCTATTAATTGGTTTATAGCCAGCAGTGAAGCAATGGGTAAACAGGCGACTTTCAGGGCCTTTTTCTGTCTGTTTGATGTAAAAGCGAGTCGTTCAAAGCCTTTCTATGAGCTGCAATTTGTGAAGCCAAATAGCGTGATTGGGAAGGCCTTGGATGGATTTCGCCCGTGGTTATTTCCCAAGGGTATGGCGGGTTGGGTTGAGGAGTTTTTGGTTATTGGTGGCGGTGAGTTTGCTTGGCAGAAGAATTTCACGAAGAAAGTTGAGTGTTCTTATAAGGTGAACCGCAATCGATTGAGCCGTGCTGAGATTGATATTTTGGTGAGGATTGTGAAGGCGTTAGGCGAAGTGTGGACGGAATCCAATTTTGTTGATCCGGCCGATCTAAGAAAACACTGCTGTAAGTCTTTGTTTTATGTAGTCTGTTGTTTTCGTTGTATCTGCTATTAACCATATTGTTTGTTTTGTGTAGTATTGGATCCTCGTAAACCGGAGCTAGATGTGCACCCGACCTTGGGTTTGAATGAAGCGAGGTTGTATGCGAAGTTTATATTGACAGTGCCCCCCAGACCCAACCGTCTTCGTGGCGGGCATTTTTCCGCTGCAAATATATTGGATGCCTTTGATTTGTCAGGTGAAAGCAGAGGGGCTGGGCCTTCTGTTCGTTTTGAAGATCCAGAAACCGTTGTGGAGGAAGATGCGGAGGAGGAGGAGGAGGATGAAGATGACATTGATTCGAAGGCCGAGTCACTATCTGAGGAGTTGCTAGGTGAGCAGTTTTTGGGTGGGGAAGGCCAGGCATTTGAAGAGAACATTGAGTTGGAGTTAGAGGGAGAAGAAGCTGCACAAGGGGAGAGTGAGAGGGATGAGGTTGAAGTGGAAGTTGGCCGGGCCGGTGTGGGAGATGTTGAAGCTGGGGGTGAAGAGCCCGCTAATGCTGAAGAAATGGCTACTGAAAGTGGAGGCAATAGTCCCGGTACTGTGGCAAGGTTATATGCTGCCAGCCTAGGAGTTGGTGAGCATGAACCGGACATTCTTTCAAAGGAGTATAGAGCGTCCATTCGAGGAGTTGAGCGGGGTGTTTCTAATATTCCTGCAGCGGTTGGTGGCCCTGGGAGCAAAGAAGTTGTTGACTTAGATTCTGAAGAGACTTTGGGGGCCGCAAAGGAGGCCAATGTTGGGGCGAAAAAACAGGTAGATGTGGCGGGTGATGTTCCGTCGCCAAGTCTGAAACGGAAAACTATTGATGATGTTGGTCCGTCTAAGCGTAGACGGGTTGAGCCTTTCAGGGTAGGTGATTACGTTCCTCCCAACGTGGTTATTGATGAAAGCGCAGGTACCGCTTCTGATGGTACTAGGGAAGAAGATGGTGGAGATAGTGGAGAGTCTTCGGAAGAGATTGTTCATTATACAAGTAGTGATGATGAAGTGAATGATGCTGAGTTTGGCAGTAGGCCCGGATATGGTTTTCTCTTCAAGTCAGGGCCTAATACTTTTATAGCGGAATCTATGACTGATGACGATCTGCTGAGGATGAATGAGCTGAGTTGGGGGCGGATGTGTCGCCTTTCGCAGAAGTACGCTGCTCGGGTATGCCTTTGTCCAGTAGTTTGGTGGTTTCTCTTACTTTTGTTTGTTGGTGACTTGTTAAATTTTTGTGCGTTTGTTTTTTGTAGAATCAGTGCATGTATACGGGTTTGATGGCCCGGGGTAATATGTACCGCAGCAGCAATATAGCTTTAAAGGAGAGAGTGAAGGTGCTTGAGCGGGGACTGGCCGCCGAGAGGACAATGAAGGATAATGCTGCCAAGGCTTTGTTTGAGATTGAGACCGAGAAAACCGACATTAAGGCAAGCTATGCTTACAGTTCTGAGCTTCGAAGGTTTTTGGCGGAGGATAAAATTGAGCTTGAGGCCGAGAAGGCGGCTTTGACGGAGCAGATAAAGAACTTAAATACCTCACTGAAGTATGAGAGGGACCGTGCAAATGATGCTGAAAACCACCTTGACTCCCGTCCGACGGAAGAGGCCGCGGTTAGGAAATTTAAAAATAGTGCCGAGTTTGCCGGAATTGTGAAAGAGGAAGCCGCGAAGATGCATGTAACGGTGTCGCAAGGCAGTGCAGAGATTGACCGTTTGAGAACCGAAATGGCTAAACTGAAGTCTAAGGCCAAGAGAGCTAAGCGTAAGGTGAAAGCATTGAAGGCCCGTCTAGGAGAGACGGTCAGAGTTAGTGTTGGCTGTCAAACAGAGGCCGTGGCAGGTGAAGTTGGTGTGCCAGTTACTGAGCGTGGAGCGGGTGGAGATGAGGTTGATGTTGCCACTCCGTTGTCGGCCATAGCAGCCGTTTATGCCGAGGAACCGGATGAAAAGGGGCCGTTGATAGGCGTGTCCGGGTTGGAAGAGTTGGACGCCGTAGCGTCGTTGTCTGCAATAGCGGCCGTGTATGGCGAGGATCCGGGTGAAGAGGAAACTTTAATAGGCATGTCGAGCCCGCTGAGAGCTTCCCGCTGGGGATGAAGCCTTACTCTGGCCGCCCGCTGTTAATGTGTTTTTGAAGTTGCTCTGCGGGTCTGTCCGCTCTGTGACTTGGAAAAAGATTTCTATTTCTCGTACTTGTAAATTGTTTCTCTAAAGTCTGGAATATTTTGTGTTTGGTGGGATATTTATTTTTGAATTTCTGTTGGCGAAATATATTTGTATTGTGTGTATTTGTGTTTGTTTGTGAAAGGGGAAAATAAATATGTGTTTGGGAAATGTTACCTAGAAATCGCGCGTTTTGACTGTGGGGATTAGGCACGAGCATTAAATGCTGCATGGAAATCACGTTGTTTTGACCGTGCTTTTACTGCAGTCTGCATGGGGATGGATGTTTTTGACTGTGCGCGTAGTATTCCGTGGCTTGGGAATGGCAGTATTAACTGCGCACCTTTTAACTTGCTTTTACCCCCCTATAAAAAGGGTTTAACGTGCTCAATTCTGAGTATCTTTTTCATTTCCTAGCTTGCTTCCTTCTTGTCACTAGCTATATGGTCATGGATCCTCGCGTGATGATGTACGACTATGACAACAACAAAGTCATAATCGATGGCATGGTGTTCGATGGGCCGGAGTCCGAGGCCGATTTTCCTGAAGTGTTCAGGAAAATCGAGGAAGCTCTGGCGAAGCGCCGGGAAGAGAGGGAAGCTGCCAAGAACCCACCCCCACCAAAGAAAGACGACGGTGGTGGAGAAGGTGGAAGCTGCAAGGCCTAGACTAGGGATTCAAATCTTGTATACCGTCTAGCCTTGTAATAATTAAAATGAAAATGAATAAAGTTGACCTTTTTCTTTTGTCGTTTGAACTTGTTTACAATTTCTCCTTCTTTGCATGTTTTCTGTATATCTTTGATGTAGCGTCACGCTTGAACACTTGATAACTGTTGTCTCCTGTCTTTGCCCGTTTAGGGACGTACTATTTGTTTTTTGTTGAGGGAATTCCATAAGTTGATTGCCCGCATAGATTGTTTTGAGTAGTAGGATGGTTGTCCGCGTAAATGACCTTGAGATAGAATGCTTGCCCGTTTAGAGGACTTGATAATAATAGGATGCTTGTCCGCGGAGAGGACTGTGTAGTAGAATGATTGACCGTTTAGAGGACTTGACAATAGAATGCTTGTCCGTTTAGGGGACTTGATAATAATAGGATGCTTGTCCGCGTAGAGGACTGTGTAATAGAATGCTTGTCCGTTTAGAGGACTTGATAATAATAGGATGCTTGTCCGCGTAGAGGACTCGATAATAATAGGATGCTTGTCCGCGTAGAGGACTTGATAATAACAGGATGTTTGTCCGCGTAGAGGACTTGATAATAATAGGATGTTTGTCCGCGTAGAGGACTGTGTAATAGAATGCTTGTCCGTTTAGAGGACTTGATAATAATAGGATGCTTGTCCGCGTAGAGGACTTGATAATAATAGGATGCTTGTCCGCGTAAAGGACTCGATAATAATAGGATGCTTGTCCGCGTAGAGGACTTGATAATAATAGGATGCTTGTCCGCGTAGAGGACTTGATAATAATAGGATGCTATTGTAGACAATTTGTTGGTAAAAAAGTATTCCATTCATGACTGTTGCGTACAAGAAAGAGAAAGTACAGGTTGATTGACTGTCTATTGGTAATACTTTCTCAATTTATCCCCGTGCCAAGTGTTGTTGACTTCGGTGCCATCCAGGCGTGCTAGTTTGTAAGAGCCCGGCCTTAAGACCTGAATGATTTTGTATGGGCCTTCCCACTTTGGCATAAGCTTTCCGGTGTGTCTAGGGTCGGATGCCTCAGTTGCCCTGTTGACTAGATCGCCTTCTAGAAAAGCCTTGATTCTGGCTCTTTTCCCGAAAAATTCATTTGTCTTTTCTTTGTAAGCAGTCATTTTTTCGACAGCGGCTTCCCTTGCTTTATCTAGTAAGTCTAGGTTTGTTTTGAGTCCTTGATTATTGGGCTCTTCTTCGAAGTTGATAGCTCGGTAGGATGGGGATCCAATCTCGATTGGAGCAAGAGCTTCCGTGCCGAAAGCTAGTTTGAACGGGGTTTCCCCTGTACTTGACCTAGCTGACGTCCGGTATGCCCAAAGGACGTTAGGCAACTCATGAGGCCATTTCTTTTTGGAAGTAGTTAGCCTTTTTTCCAGGCCTCGAACAATGGTGCGGTTAGTCACCTCGACCTGTCCGTTGCTCTGTGGGTGGCAGACAGAAGCTTTCTTGTGTTTGATCCCGTGGTCGGATAGGAATTTTGTAAATTTCGATCCAACAAACTGTGTCCCGTTGTCGGATATGAGTACCACCGGGATCCCGAATCTCGTGATGACTTGATCTGTGACAAAACGGATTGCATCATCCTGTGTGACGTTCTTAAGTGCCTTTGCTTCGGCCCACTTAGTCATGTAATCGATGGCGACCATTACGTATTGTAGGTCACCCTTGGCTTTAGGGAAGGGTCCCATTATGTCGATGCCCCAAACCGCAAAGGGTATTGGGGACAAGATTGCTGCTGGAAGGGCCGGCGCTTTCCGGGACATGTTGCTGAATAGTTGGCATTGGTGGCACTTCTTTGTGAAAGCTTTGCATTCTTTGTGCATCTTGGGCCAGTAATAGCCTTGTCTGAGTATTTTATGTGCTAGTGCCTTTCCAGCCATGTGGTCGCCACAGATGCCTTCGTGGACTTCTCTCATGCAGTATAAAGCCTCTTCTTCATCAACACACTTGAGTATGGGAGAGTCAAAGCTTCTTTTGTACAGGGTGTCTTCTTGCATAAAGTACTTTACCGCTTGAGATTTGAGTACCTTAGCTTTAATGTTGTCATCGGGCAGGGTGCCATCTTTCAAGTACCGGATATAGGGAGTCATCCAAGTATCTTGTTGCGGGCCTATCTCCATTACAGGCAGACTGTTAATGCTGGAAGTTTGCAATTCCTCGAAATAGACTGTGTCGCTACCCGTTTTCTCCCCTTTTGTTAGTTTGGATAACATGTCCGCCACTGTATTATCCGTTCTGTCTATTTGTTCGAGAGTATGTTTCTCAAATTGGGATAGCATAGCTTGTACCATTTCCTGGTACTTGCCGAGACTTGTATCTTTGGTAGAATAATCCCCCGTCGTCTGGCGGACTATGAGCTGTGAGTCGCTGTAGATGGTGATTTCTTTGACTTGTAAGTTTCTTGCCAACGCTAAACCGGCGAGGAGTGCCTCATACTCTGCCTGGTTATTTGTCGCTTTAAAGTTTAGCTGTATGGCCTGTTTGACTTGGAAGCCGTTGGGGCTAGTAAGGATTAATCCTGCCCCACAGCGGGTGTTGGTGGAGGAACCGTCCACGTATAACTGTCAATTGTTACCGGTGATGACCCCGCTCTCCGCTAGTATTGTTTCTTCCCTTGTGGTGAATGAACATTCGGTGACAAAGTCCGCTAATGCTTGTGCTTTGATTGCGGTTCTTGGCTTGTATTTCAAATCGAATTGACCAAGCTCTACAGCCCAATTGATTAGCCTACCAGATAGGTCCGGTTTGTGCAGTATTTTTCTCAGCGGTTGGTCTGTGATAACCCGGATTTGTCTGCCTTGGAAGTAATGTCTTAACTTTCTGCTTGCCATTACCAGAGCCAGAGCAAACTTTTGAACATTAGGATAGCGAGTTTCTGCGTCTTTAAGTACTTGGCTGACATAATAGACGGGCTTCTGCTCGCCTTTTTCTTCTTTGATCAGTACGGCCCCCACAGCCTTATCTGTTGCAGATAAGTATAGTGATAGTGGTTCTGAGGGAGCCGCGACCGTTAGTAGAGGAGCAGAGGAGAGATAGGTTTTAAGATCCTCGAAGGCTTTCTGGCATTCCTCTGTCCAGGAGATTGCCTTCGTTTTTGTTGCTACCTTCAGAGTATCAAAGAACGGAAGACATCTGTCGGCCAATTTTGCTATGAACCTTCTGAGGGCTGCTAGTCTCCCTGTTAACTTTTGTATTTCCTTTAAGGTCTTTGGCGGTTGCATGTCGATGATTGCTTTTATTTTTTCGGGATTGGCCTCAATGCCCCTGTGAGATACCAAAAATCCCAGGAATTTGCCCGCGTCTAGTGCGAACGCACATTTGTCCGGGTTGAGCTTCATGTTGTGTTTTTTGAGGGTTGAGAAACATTCCTCCAAGTCTTGTAAATGACAAGTCGTTAAGAGAGACTTTACTATGAGATCGTCCACATATACCTCCATGTTGCGGCCTATCTGACTGCCGAAGATTTTGTTCATTGTTTTCTGGAATGTGGCGCCCACGTTGATTAATCCAAAAGGCATGACTTTGTAGCAGTAGACCCCCTGTGTATAATGAAGGCTGTTTTCTCTCTGTCCTCTGGTGACATTTTGATCTGATTGTAACCGGAGTATGCGTCCATGAAACTCAGCATTAGGTGGCCCGCTGTTGCGTCGATGAGTTGATCCATTGAGGGGAGGGGGTACGGGTCTTTTGGGCATGCTTTGTTTAGGTCAGTGTAATCCACGCACATTCTCCATTTGCCGTTGGCCTTTTTTACCAGTACAACATTCGTGACCCACTTTGGGTAGGTGACTTCGCAGATCAAATCCGCGTCTAAGAGTTTATCAATTTCGATATCGATTGCCTATTGTCGCTCAGGAGCAAAATTCTTTCTTTTCTGTATTTTGGGTGCCTTCTCCGGGTCCACATTCAGTTTGTGGATTGCTACCGACTCGTCGAGACCTGGCATGTCTTTTGGGCTCCATGCAAAGACATCGGCATATTTTCTTAGGAGGTCTGTGAGGCCAGCCTTAAAGACTGAATCTAAGCCCGTTCCCACACTCACAGTTTTGTTCGCGTCTCCGGGCACAACTTCTATTTTTTCTGTCTGCACCGCGGGGCTTATTGGCGGTTTCTCTTCCCGTTTGAGACACTTCAAGAGATTTGCATCTATTCGTTGCGGGTCGGGCCCGTCGATGAACTGTACCTCTTTCTTTCTTTTGCGGTTGTTTTGTTGATGTTCAATGTGTCTTTGTCTTTTTTCCCTTTTCCTCTTATTTGCCTTTTCTCTGCGGAGGTTTCTGGGTTCAGTCTTACCCAGGGTGAGTGCTATGCCGTAGCATCTTTTGGAAGTTTCAGAATCTCCCTTGATTTCTCCCACCCCGTTTAGAGTAGGAAATTTGATCTTTAGATGCGGGGTGGAGGTGACTGCTTTGAGTGTGTTCAGTGTGGGCCTCCCTAGAATCATGTTGTAGGAAGATGCAGTATTGATGACATAGAACTTGATCGTTCGACATACTTGCCTGGGTGATTTGCCGAAATAAACGGGTAGTCTAGCAATGCCCGCAATTGGGACAGCGTTGTGGCCAAAACCGTAAAGTGGTGTTTCATCGGGACGGGGTTCGAGTTTCTCGCCATTTAACTTGAGCCTGTCCCATGTGTGTTTGAAACAGATGTCGACTGAGGATCCATTATCCACGAGGATTCTCTTTACCTCGTTGTTGGCCACGCCCAACGACACAACTAGTGCCTCAGTGTGATTCGGGTTAATACCCTCATAGTCCGCGTCAGTAAAAGTAATGATATTCGGGGGTCCTTCGTATATCTCATAAATGTCACGCTCCTCTCTTGGCGGGGAGGATTGTCCGCCGAAAACGGTATGTACGATGTTTCTGTCCTGCCCTTGAGACGTGGCTGCCCCTTGTATTTGTCTGGGCAAGTATTGGGATAGGTTGCCCGCTTTTAATTGCCTTTCCAGGAAATATTTGAGGGACAAGCAGCTCTCCGTAGTGTGGCCATGTGTTTCGTGATAGTCGCAGTGCTTATCCTTTGGTCTGTCTTCAGGTAGTGTGTACATTGGGGCTGGTGGTAGGTAGAAAGGCTTTCCCCTGATTTCTCGTAGAATGGTCGCCCTGGGGAGTGTGAAGTCCGTCCATTTTGGCTCGGGACGCCTATCTGTGCGCGGCGGGTTTGTTGGCCCTAAGCGGTCTCTTACTGGGATTGTGGGCTGTGTTTTTTGGGCGGGAGGCGGTGGCCCGTGAGTGGTCTGTACCTGATTTTGGGCCGGTGTTTGCCTTTGATAGGGCGTGTATCTTTCTTTTTGGAAGTAAGATTGAGTGGGCGGGGCCCTGGATTGTCTAAGCACATTCAAGGATTCGGCTTCATTGATGGCCTGTGAAGCCAGGTCATATGCTTTTGCCAAGGTGGTAGGTTTAGCTTCCATGAGTTTGCATACATACTTCTCACATTCGTAGGGGTTGAGACCTCTTCTTAGGTGAACCAAAGCTTCTGTCTCATTTACACAAACGACCTTGTTAACGGCCTCTTTGAAGCGGTCGATGTAGTTCTGCAAGGTTTCTTCGTTGCGTTGCGCGACCGTTTCCAAAAACACGGTGTGCACCTCGTGTTGCTGGTTTGCTTTGAACTTGTTTAGAAAAAGTTTTTTGAATTCTAACCAGGTATCAACGGATCTGGCGGTCAATCGACAGAACCATCTCTGGGCGTTACCGCGGAGGGTCGCGGCGAAGAAACGGCACCTTGTGAGATCATTATACTCGTAATGGAGGGCCAGTTGGTCGAAGTAGCTGAGGTGTTCTTCCGGATCGCCCAGCCCGTCGAAGGAATTGAAGCTATGGTGCTTGATGTCTTTTTGTCCATGCTCCGCTTCTAATCTCGCGGTAAAAGGTGACCCGTTTGTTTCTGGTTCGCTTGTGCCCTCTATTTTTCTCTTTAGCTCCATGATGGTGTGCATCATGTCTGCATTTGATGGTTGGGTATTCTCTGTTTCGTGCGGGCGGATGGGGGACCGTTCTCCCCGCCTTTGGCTATCATATTCCGCTAACACTTTCTCATATGCGGTCTTCTTGTCGTTGATGATTTTTCTCAGGTCTCTTTCTTTTCTATTCTGTTCCCATGTTTCCGGCCTGTGGTGACCTTTTCCGTGTTTTTTGTGGTTTGTGTTCTGAGAGGAGCCTAGTCGAGAGAAAGCTGAGTTAGCCTTCCTAGGCTGACTGTGTACCTCTTGGTCTTGGTCGTTGTGAGAGCGGACTTGGGAGCCCTTTGCTAGTGGTTGCCCTTGCTGCGGAAAGGCTGAAGCTATTTGCATGATTAGATCTATTTGTTGCTGGTTGAATCCCGCGAGGTTCAGGCTAAGCGGTTGTTCCTGGTTATCTTTGTTGGGGGGGTGATTTGTTAGCTGATTATTTTGCGGGTTTGTGGGGGGGGACGTTTGTGTTTACTTCTCTTTGCTGCTCTTCTTGGTTATCTGCCATGGTTTTGAATCGGGTACTTGGGGGCGACTTTGGCGATGTGTATGTGTTTGGTTTCTCTCGAATGCGAGGTTTTTGTGTTGGGATTTTTGTTGTGTTGGTTAGAGCAAGTGAGGGAATTTTCTTCAAGAAAACGTACCCCCTCCTTCTAGCGCCAAATGATAATTCCCACAGCCGATTAGAGGCTTCCGATCACCATTCAGGGCACTTTACCGGAAGTACTTCACCTGAGTTTGGGGTGCCTGCAAAACAATGCTTGCCCGGGGGGTGGTGGCCGTCAAGCACCTCCGGCGTGAGAATCAGTAATCGGAAATAATAATAATCGGACTGGTGAAAATATATCGTATGTGAAATAGTATTGTAGAGAGCTTTTTCTGTGTCTGAAAGGATTGTATCTTTTTTGTGTGTTTTTTCGGATCCCCTTGTGTGTGTGTAGAATGGGGATATTTATAGGTTGGGTTCTTCAATCACTGTCGCCCACTAGTTGTGCCGTTAAAGCTACAGTGAGCCACTATTGGAACAGTGATTGATGTCCCCTTAAACATACCTTGATTCTGCCACTTGGACTACTTTGATCAGATTCTGTCTCTTGCACATTGGTGTCTTTGAATATTATATTGTCTCTTTGCCTTATGGAGTAAGATACCTTTATGCAAGTGGGCAAGTGGGTGTACCTTTATGCAAGTGGATAAAGCAAGATATTTTTGTGCAAGTGGATTAGTATGATGATTTGAAATACTTTTTGTGGATATTCTTTTATATTTGGAATAATACTTTTGAAATTAGATATACTTTGTCAAGTATTCCAGAATTATGTTTTTAGAGAGTTAATGTTTTTACTTATTAGCGGGTGCCCGCTGATGGCTATCTGCGGGTACTTATCAGGAATGTAGTTAAATCATTTAGAAAGGAAACAGGATGTACAGGAGGGTAACTTACCGAGATGGAGGCGAAGGAGACAGCAAGAATCAAAGAGGTGGTGCTGAGCCAGGATTTCCGGAAGGTAAAACCGTATAGAGAGATGACAGCAAGTGGCCACTTTATAAGAAGATGGTAATAAAGAAGAGCTTTGTAAAATTCAGGCATCTCCAATAGCAAATAATGTCTCTTTTCCCGTATATAATTATCGATCATGTGCTGTAGGTAGTAATGGCTTGGGAGAAACAAGTGACAACCCATTACCATTCCCCCAACGGTTATAATAGTTAAGAACATGAAGGTGATTGCATCTGCGAGTTTGATTAAAATTCCCATTTTTCTTCTCCCTTGTTTATGTATCTACTATTTATCAGTATGATGATGGCTAACAATAGATGAGAAATAGGGAAGTTGGTGAACAACATATATATGCACACAATCAATAATCACTGAAAGTTAAGTGTGGTTCTGCGAAAGAATGTGTAACATAAGGCCAGGCAACTAACCTTCATTTAATTATTAATTTTAATAAGTCAATATATAGCTGCTGCTATGAATTTATTTTCTTTTAATTAATCTGCTAAGAAGACAGTAAATACCAAAAAAGCAATGAAAACTACCAAATGTAGCTGACAGAATACAGATGCAGTCGGTTCCACCCTGGCTGAGATCCATAACTGGAGGTCCAGAAGTCGCCAAAATATTCAGATAAACCATGTCTTCATAGAAATTAAAAGCCAGCAATAGCAACAGAGTTGTTACAGAGAACAACAATATTGTGCTTCCATGTCATCGCGGTCACAGAGAAGAAACAATATTGTTTCTGAGAAATTGTTTCTCTCTAGCGACTGAAATCGTACGAGTCAAGGCAAAATGTTATATTGTTCATTGTTGTCACCAAACACCGATAAACTTATGGGTTTTATACTTTGATAGCAACAACCAAAATTTCTTCGGACATCCGGAGTCGGCATAGTATAATACTGTTGTCACCATACACCAATAAAATTTTAGGTTTTAAACTTTGAATAGCAACTACGATTTTTCAGACATCCAGATGAACGTGACCAAGCTGTGATAGCACAAATATGGAGATTCAGATAGAACATAGCAAAAAAAAAAAAAAAACTATTGCAGCAAACAAATGAGCTAACCCCACATACTGTATGTCAATGTAAATTCGATACTTTGTCTGAACATGAAACATTCATCTCTTGACTATGATAAAGAAGACAGATAAATGATACATAGGCACAGTTAATATAACTTGCCTCTGCCTTCCAAGTAGATATGGTACACAAACAACTCGAGTTTCACTGGAAGGTGCTGCAACCTCCAAGAAACTGGTTGACGACTATAATTGATATACCGATATTTCTTGCAATTTCCTTGCACATATTATATATACATCTGCAAGAAGGGTGATCTCCCAAAGTGTTGCCTTAAAAATCTATTATTGGCTCTCCAATTGTCAGATTACGCTCCACAGACCAGGGCAAATTGAAGATCTTTGCGGTGATAAATTTAAATATCTTGTTCACATTTATGTTGTATGTTGAACTCGAAAAAAATAGAGTTGCATTCAGGGCCTTGGCATATGTCCTTGCCTACACAACACAACACAACAATTTCGGAAACAAGTAAATTTAAAAGTACCACAATTTCATTCTTCTAAGTTCTTTCAAGCTACATGCATGAGTAGGTTATTATGTACAATGGCGGAACCAGGAAGGGGTTAACCTTGGAGCCCCGAGTTGGAAAAATTAGTGAAGTTATACACCGAGTCACGACTAATCTTGAAAAAACAGCGAAAAATTATTAATATAATATTTAGCCTCAAGTCCACCACTTATGTAAGATGCATATACATTTCGAATTTTGGATATGGATTTTCAATCATGGTCATGTAAGACAGCTAAGTAGTGTTAGTCAATCTACAAGTAGAATAATCCATACAGTGCAATAATTCTCCGGAGGTTACCATCTACTTTACGAATGCCAAAACGTTTTTATTTCTCCTGTCATTTTCCATGGGGTATTAGTCAGACAATAAGCCAAATCATTTAAAAATAGATTTAGACAGACGTGGCCAAACTTGCTATCTATATCTTTCAGAAGGAATATTAGCACTTCTGCAATTTGTAATTTATTGTACTAGACAAACAACTCAACAGATATTTGTATGGAGTAGAGATGCTGGATTTTAAAATAGAAATCCAATCTCTGTGTTGAAATACAAAATTTCTGGACCGTTTGATCGTTTTCAAGTTAGTCTGGTATTTCATTTTCGATTATGATTAGAATTTGTGCATTAAATACCCATTAAGTACTTCTTTAGGCTGTCGAATATTCGTATCTTTTCAATATCATCAGACATGAATTTATGTGTCATACATAAACTAGTTGATAGACTTTTGATTGAATGATCATTGATGGATTGGTACAAAGAAAGTTGCCTAACACATTTTGAAAAAGAGTAGTAAGATGTAAGTTTACCTGATTAGCGATGGTCCATTGCAGATCTAAGGGTAATTGAACAAAATCGTCAAACTTCGTTCCCACTAACACTGGAATTGCGCTCTGCAACAACTCAAATAAGCAAATGAATGAATTATACTATCAAACAATGAGGGTGAGGGTAATTATCAAACAGATTCAAAGCATTACTCACCTGATTCCATTTCCGGGCTTCTTGATACCACCTAATAACACTGGCAGAGGAAAAACATATAATCAAGGTCATGAAATTTATTCTCTGGGAGTATTATGTAACTGCAGCATATTTCAACTAATTAGACTCGATTAAAATTACATTCTTTAACACAATGTGACACCATTTAGCTAGGTCTACCTGTTTAGTGTACAGCGACTTGTAAGATCAAACATGAACAATATTGCTACGGAATCTTTACAAGCAACTGGAAGCTGCTTTTGATTATCATTTCCTGCATCAGATATCATTCAAAATTTATGTCTAAAGAAATGAATCGAAAATCCCTTGGAAAAAAAGCCTATTAGGTAGCTAATTACCTTCAACTTCCCAAATCGTATATGCAATCCGAGCTCCTCTGACACACAATGTTTTATCCATATGGGTCAATCCCATCACCTCTTGCAATTCTTTCGATTTCTCCCTACCTGTATATTTTGCCTTCAATGCGAAATTAACAAAATCAATACATGTCACACATATTGCTACAATGCTTAACAAAATTCCTGCAGCTCCAACCCCTTTGATATAAAAAAATAAAAAAAATGCTAGAGGTCCTAAACATTTAACAGATGGTGTTGTGAATGATGAATTTACGATGCAACACTGGAATACGCATAATTTTGATCATTCGGTATGCTAATTTGATAATATATTGAGGCATGCATTTTTCATTTCATTAACAAAAAAGGTATTACATACATACCAGGAAACTTGTTTTTCCAATCTGGCAATCACCCAAGATAGTAATTTTCAAAGCAACCAAATCCGAAGAATCATTGTGGTGTTGACAGCAACACGATGCAGCAGAGGTTCCACGAGACGGATAAGTAGGCTGAGGAGGAGATGAAGACCGAGGAATTGTTGAGGGAAGCAACTGCTTGTAACGAACTGCTGATTTTCCTACACAACAACCAAAAAGCTGGCTCCACAATGAATTAACACAGAACCGGAGATTCGCCATACGCCTAAAAATGATCCGTTTTACGTTCAAACGCTTTAAATTAACCTTCCGGCAAGTCCTAGTCATGCTACAACAAAAAATTGTGTTGTTTGCAGTAGCAAATGATGGCCTCAAGAAGTAGCAAAAGTATAGGTTTTGTGGTTCGTTTATTAGGCCATGAAAACGAGAAAGCTGGTCTATTGTGTTGTCGTCTACTATTTTAGACAAATAATATTCCTTCCGTTCCATCCATTTATTTATAATTTTTTTTGTCACTTTCTGTCACGTATTTTAAGGTAGATTTTAATGATAGTTCTTATTTTTAAAATTTTCTGTTTTTTTATGAAAATAGGATTGTTTTATTTTTATAAAAAAAAAGAAATTTTCAAAAATAAGTTATGTAACTATCCTTAAAATCCATTTTAAGCGTGTCAAACATCCTGTTTTGAAATAATAACAAATGGACCGGAAGGAGGGAATAATGCGTATGTTTAGAATGGGGTGCCTCGTGCCTTTTTGTCCACGTCGATCTGTTTAATTAACGACCATTTGAACGCGACCACATAATGGAGACAGTTGACCGATATTTGTGGTGGGACAATATCCATTTTAATCAAAAAGGCCGGCTCCTTTTTGGCTGCTATTCAAATTTTCGGGACATTTGTCTACCTTCACCTTCTTTCTTCTCTCTCCTATCATTTTAATCTATGATTGAAAAATGAGGAATTATAGAGACTACTCCCTCTGTCTCAAAATACTTTTCCTGTTTACTTTTGACACATTTGTCAATGCACACTTTTAATCGTTTATATCTTTAATTTTATATTATTATTAATTATGAAAATTTCATTGTATTAAAGTACTAACAAATACGAATTCAACAAGATCACTCATGACTATATTTGGTCTTATAGATTAGGTGTAAATTAGTAGTCAATCGCTTAGAATGAACAGTGTTCAAAGTCAAAACAAGAAATGTAATTTGATACAGAGGGAGTAGTATTTATGCCCGCCATGCTGGGCATTTTAATTTTATAATTAATAATTAAAATATAATAGATAAAAATGGAAAAATAAAATTTAACAATCACAAACGATAAATAAATGTTTAGTGCAATTTTCAATATTATTAACAATATTTTTAACCGATTCGATCATGCGATGTTAATATTACATCAAAATAATGGTGTGTGACAAATTTTATGTAAAATTATTTCCGATTATTCTTCCCCTCCATCGATCTTAGATTATTGACACTATAGTGGTACTACTTTCTATTAAATTAGATATTTAACCAAAATACCATATAATATGTTGTTGACGGGTATTAATAAAAAATCTTCTAAATAAATCTTCTATAGTGTCTTTTAAAAATTTCATGTCCTTATAATATTATTAAATCTGAGAATTAGTAAAAAAATGTAAAATTTAAATGGTAAAAAAATAATACTTTTTATAGCTAAATCAAATTAAATGATAAAGAACACTTCTCGGCACCGCCTCCGGCGGCACCTCGATTTATTTGTAAAAAAATGACTAAAAATCACTAATAAAATGATTGATTTTACTTATAAATTCAAAGTAATCAATATAATTTTATTTTTTTTGATAATTTGAATCTGAGTCTTTATAAAAATGTTATATTTTAATTTATCGCACAATTTAATATATTTCAACAATTAAGTTATAATAAACAAAACTACTCGGCACCGCCTTCGGCGACACCTCGATCCCTATTTATTATAAAAGTTAATATGTGTTATGATGGTACTATTTTTTTATATTTGTGATTGAGATTGATTATGTATAATTTATTAAAGTAATGATCCAAATTACTTAACAACGTGAAAATCTTAATTAAAATTTTGAATCATAATTATTAATTAAAGTGTAATACATAAAAATGGGGAAATGAATTTAAAAATTATAAACGAAAAATATTTTTTTAGTGAAACATTTAATATTATTTAAGACTTTTTTTTTTGCATCCTATTGGTTTAATATTATTGCACTTAAAAATTACTCGGCACCACCTTTCAGCGGCACCTCGATCCTTACATATTATTAAAGCTAATATGTATTATAATGGTTTTTTTAATAATATGAATCTTTGCAATTTATTATATATGTCTTCGATGCAAACTACTAAATTATTTAGAAATTATAATATTTGCTTATTTTCATGTGAAATACATATATTAAATTTTTAATAAGAAATACTATATTAATAGAAAAATATCAGATGTAAATAATTCATACAACTAAGGAAGCAGAGGAAAGGATTTTCATGATGAAAACCAAGTTGATTTAACGAAGAAAGAAAAAGATGACGGCTAATAGCTAAAAGATTGTCACGGCGAGCTTCCACTTGGCCTCGTTGATTTAACCAAGTTGATTGTTTTAATAGATATTATTAAAACCAAATCCAATGACCCTGGCCATTGTTAGCACAAAATCACGCAAGCGTACGTGTTCACAAGTAATATAGAATGAAGTAGAGTTCGTTCCCACAGAGATTGTATAATTTAGTTCTTGTACCTAAGCATCAATGTATGATTATCGTTCAATGCTAAGACAATAAGCAAATTGGTTTTGATTATCTAAAATTAACTAATCAGAATTAATTAACAACTAAATTAATAACTAATTGATTTCAAATTACTTATGAGATGGAAAACATGGGATCCTAACTTCAATACAAACTTCCTTTAGAGATCATGCCCTTTTATCAACACATGTGGTGGTTACGATAACTAATCGGACAACACGAAATAAGTATACGCTACCTTTCAGTACACGCACACCAATCTACACAATATCCACAAAAGATAGAAATCATGCAGGCACCAGTTATGCTTAGACCCTATATGTCTATAGAATTTGAAAGCATAATGGTTGAAGATCAAGTATCCATAAGATTACATAAGGTAGCATGAGACGGTTAGAAACACACCACAAACATGAATAACATTCATGGACTTATGCTAGCATGGCAAGTTCTAAATCAAAAGATTCACTGTCGCTTCACTTAAGATTAACAAGATAGATGTTAGCTACGCATCTATATGAATTAAATACAACCATGCAAGGATATCGTAAATTCACCACACATATATCAAGTTAGGCAATCAACATCTAAATTCCGTAAGTAAATCCGCTAGGACCCCATGAAGGCGATTAGTTCATAATCGAACCATTCGTCATCATGGAGTTTGATGAAAACATGATAAAGATGACGAGAATAATAATGAATAAACCAATGTTAACAAAGTTATGGAACAAAATCGAGTAATGCTCAAGCATCCAAAAGATACGCCTAGTAAGAATACAAGAAAACTATGTCTAGATCTTCTTGTTGTCACGATCCTCGCCTTGGCTTCTCAATCTCGTGCTAGAAAGTGTGTATGTAATGTGAAGTAATCTGATCTCTGGTGTTGGTGTGTCCAATCTGACCCCCAAGCATGTGTATTTATAGCTCAATATTGCCTCTTCTCCAAACAATTGCCGTTCTTGAGTAGGAATTGAATTTGACAATTTCCATCTTTAAATATGATATAGATTGCAACTTCCCTTGTCAAATAAGGCTTCTGGACTATTCCCACCGTCCAAGAATAATTCCATGACGAATAGGAGAAGAAAACGGCAACTTTCCTCTTTGAAATCAGATTTGGAACAGTTTCTGGCGGCACAGTTTCACCATAGCGCGGTCGCGCTGTCCTGTAATGCAAATCTGGCGCGGTCGCGCTCCCTCAATTCTGACAATTCACTTAGCGCGGTCGCGCTCTCTTCCAGTAATAACATAGCGCGGTCGCGCTGTGTACATTCTGTTTCTGCAGACTTTTTGTTAGGGCCTATTTCTCCACGCACCGTTTTACATCACGACCGGCTTCTGTTCCAAAAGCAACAAACACCATAAACACCTGCAAAAACTATATTCCTGCACAAACTCCACAAAACATGTTAAACCACACAAATACTCGAGAATTCAGCAATCAATTCAAGCCAAAATAGAATGATCCAAATGGATAAAAATCCACTTATCACACCCCCAAACTTGAACCGATGCTTGTCCTCAAGCATAAACAGATACAAATATATACAACTAATTAGTACCACTTCCGTAGGTGATCACGGATGCATTTAGCATATGCAACAAGCCCTTTAAACCCCTAGGCAGCCCTAGTGGACGAGTAAGGTCTCGTGAGGGCCTATAGTGAATGTACCCACAAAATCCAACTGACACGAACGACACAAACAATGCAATGCATGAATGAATGCAACTAAATATGAATGCAAAGGATCCCCTCAAACTAACCAACACCACTTAGCAAGAAAATATCTCCATGAATGCAATCAATCCAAACAGAGCTCGACTAAATTCCGGTATACTAACAATACATGATCAGAACGTGCATGTGTGCAATGCTCGACAGATATACTCCCAAACCGAATCAAAATCATACATATTCTTTTCCAAGACAATCACAGGGTTATAAATAGAATGAACATTAAACTCAAGATCACTTCAGATACACCTCTATACTCCTCTAAAGTAGACAGAAATTCATGCTTTATTATGACTCAAACACAATATGTACACAACACACATGCTTATTTGATCGTGCAATGGATGAGACCCCTAAAGGCTTATACAATAATACCCATGTAGCGAGCGTTGGGTTAGTGGATCCCAGACTATAAAAGCCTTAGGTCACTAGGCACAAAGTCCCCAAGAACTTAATTGCTCGAGTATTAAAGAGCTCACCCTGATCAATTCTGCATACTCAGATTCTCACAACCTCTTTTTTTTTTTCCTTTTTTCTTTTTCTTTTTTTTTTCTTTTTTTTTTCTTGCATTTTTTTCTCCTTTTTTTTTCACATGGAATCTGGAATGAGAATTCTCAATTCCAACCCTAGACTACTCATAAACATGAGCCGGCTACTAGCCATTTGACGCCTAGCCAACAAATACAAACACAAACATATTAGCATGAATTTTCTGTTTTCCCCCAAACTTGTATTTTGGTGTTCCTTAATCATCAAGAGAATAAAGCAAATTCTATCGATAAACAAGTGATTAAATCCTAAATCCAAACAAGCATGACGCAACCTAGTCCAAGAGCAAACGACGAGACTGTGTAAAAATTTTATTCATGAAACATGCATGTCAATTTCAACAAAATTTAAAATCAGCCCTCTGTTCATCCTTTTCACACCAAAATTTAAAATCAGCCCTCTGTTCATCCTTTTCACACCCACATCAACATCTACCTACCTTATGGCATCAGCTTATTATAAGGGATCATGAAAAATGCATGTAATGCAACTATATGAACTCACATACAAAACTCGACACACATGCAAACAGAATGCTCTATATGACAGGTATCATGCATGAAACTACACTACACATACAAATATGATGCAATATGAATTCCTACATGCCACAAATATATCACAACAACTACTAATTCCCAAATCCACCCCCAAACTTGAAATTTCCAATGCCCTCATTGGAAGTAAATAAGGGAAAAGTAGAAACATACCTACTGACCACCTGGACCACCCTCCTGAGGAGGAGAATCCGGCGGAGGATAGACTCCATGTGCCCCAAAAACAGGCCAATCCACCTGCACTCCACTGGCAGCAAAAGCAGTGCCCAGCGCCTGAGTCAACTCCTGTGCAAAACGGCTCTGAGAATCATACATAGCATCCATGCGGCGCATCAACCGTCTATACTGAGAGGCAACAGGAACATCCTCAGGAACCTGTGGTGGTGGAACAGCACCAGCAACCTGATAACCCAAACCCCTAGGATGTGGAACGCCGCCCGGCCACTCCACCATCCTCGCAATAGTCCCAGAATCAATAGCACCACTCGGCAACTTTATCGGCTCATCCTCAGCCTATCTCACTCCCACCGCCATACACAAACCAGTAACCACCGAACCATATGGAATCCCCCCTGTAGTACTAGCTCTCAAAAACCTCAAGATATTTTGGTTAATCATATAACCAATGTCAATATAAAAACCATTCAGAATCGCCCACAGCAAAATACCTCTCTCCACATTAACCTCGTGCTGATGTGTGGTAGGCAACAAGTTAGCACAGATAAACAAATTCCATGCTCGAGCATACCCGTTCAACGCAGAAGTAGGGAAATGCAAGTGCTCATTACTCCCTGGCTTCATCTTCCACACAGTACCAGGCACACACAACCTAGTCACAATAGCATCCAAGTCAACTTCTGTCCTGGACTTAAAAGTCCAATCCTCAGCACCTGCAGGTCTGGCAGGCAAAGCAAGCAAACGGCTGATGGCAGGCGGTGTGTAGTCCACTGTCAAACCCCTAACCACTGAATAACCATTCCGTTCAGCCTTCGCATTCGCATAGAACTCGCGAACAATAGACAACGGAATATCCATAGCCAACTGACAAATAGGCTCCCAACCTCGCAACTGAATCATCGCCACCAGATCTCCATCAGACGGACCAGCTAAAAACATCCTATCTTTGATTACCGTCTTTGACATCAACCTGTTATACTCCGTCCGGGCCTCCACAGAAACAAACTTTTCCCCGGGTCCCTCCGAACTAGAATCGGAATCAGATGAATGATGTCCACTAGAACCACCAGCAAAACGAGTCCTTTTCGGAGCCATAACACAATCTCAAACAAGCAGAAAATATGAACAAATAGCAACCCACAACAACCTCACAACACTTATCCCAAAATACGCAACTACAAATCCGAATAATCAAGAATAATCAAGAAATTACCCACAACGAATCTGTAGGAGAAGTAACACTGCGAATCCAGCCTCCAATCGATGAAAGAACACGAATTCCACAGCTCCAAAATTGTGGTTTTAGGGTTTATGGGTGTATGTATGTATATGTATATAAGAGATGTATAAAAATTTTGGGTGAGATATAGGGTATGATTAACCACGAAATTGGGAATTATAGACTGATCAGAAGTGTTTTTGGGCTGGGTTTAGGGGTGGAAATCGGAATTTGGGCTGAAAAAACTGCTCCGAAAATCTCTCTGCAATTCCAGGATTCGACCTAGCGCGGTCGCGCTATATATGTACTGTAAGGCAGCGCGGTCGCGCTGTCCCAATTTATTTTTTATTTTTATTTTTTTATTTTTTTTTATTTTTTTTTTTTAAATGAAGATACAAATATACAATAATAATGATATCACATGGGTTGCCTCCCACGAAGCGCTCGTTTAACGTCATTAGCTTGACGTGCTGCTCGGTCGTTACGTTTCTGCCAAATCCACGGAATCTGTTTCACGAACCACTGGATCACCTGTAAAATAATGTTTCAACCGCTGACCATTCACCTTGAACGCCAAATCAGGTGACTTTTCAAAAATCTCAACGGCTCCATGCGGAAATACGGTTTTAACAGTGAACGGCCCTGACCACCTTGACTTAAGCTTCCCAGGAAAAAGCTTGAGGCGCGAATTAAACAACAAAACCAACTGACCAGGCACAAAGACCTTAGGAATCAACTTCTTATCATGCCACCTCTTCACCTTCTCCTTATAAATCTTGTGGTTCTCATACGCCTGAGATCGGAATTCCTCTAACTCATTCAACTGCAATAACCGTTTCTCACCAGCTGCTCTAATATCAAGATTCAACTTCTTAATCGCCCAAAAAGCTTTATGTTCCAACTCCACTGGTAGATGACATGCTTTTCCAAAAACTAACTGATACGGAGACATTCCCAAAGGTGTTTTGTAAGCTGTTCTATAGGCCCAAACAGCTTCATCTAACTTCAAGGACCAATCCTTCCTCGACGGATTCACCACCTTTTCTAGAATTCTCTTGATTTCACGATTAGATACCGCCGCTTGACCGTTTGTCTGGGGATGATATGCTGTAGCAACACGATGTGTCACCCTATACTTTGCCAACAATGCAGTGAATTGACGATTACAAAAGTGAGTCCCCTCATCACTAATAATAGCTCGCGGAGTTCCAAAACGCGTAAAGACCTGTTTATGCAGAAAGTTCAGCACCACCTTAGCATCATTGGTTGGTAAGGCCTTCACCTCAACCCACTTAGAGACGTAGTCCACAGCTAGCAAGATGTACTGATTATTACAAGACGAAACAAAGGGTCCCATGAAATCAATACCCCATACATCAAAGATCTCTACCTCAAGGAGCATATTAAGAGGCATCTCATTCCTCCTAGAAATATTACCAACTTTCTGACAGCGATCGCATCTCAAAACAAACTGATGAGCATCCTTAAAAACTGTAGGCCAAAAGAACCCTGCCTGAAGAACACGAGCTGCTGTCTTCTCTCCACCATAATGACCTCCATAAACAGTGGAATGGCAATCTCGCAATACACTTTCAGTCTCGCTATAAGGAATGCAACGTCGAATAATCTGATCAGCACCCTGTTTGAACAAATACGGCTCGTCCCATAGGTACCACTTCACATCATGTAAGAACTTCTTCCTTTGAGCATAAGTTAAATCAGGAGGAATGATGTCACTAACAAGATAGTTCACAAAATCTGCAAACCATGGCTCTTCCACTTGTACCCCTAAAAGCTGCTCATCTGGAAAAGATTCATTAATCAAAGATTTAGCTTGTGAATTTTTACCCTGGTCTTCCATCCTCGAAAGATGATCTGCTACCTGGTTTTCAGTTCCTTTTCTGTCTTTAATCTCCACATCAAATTCCTGAAGCAATAAGACCCATCGAATCAACCTAGGCTTCGAATCCTTCTTTGTCATCAAATATCTGATAGCCGCATGATCTGTGTTGACAATGACTTTCGTGCCAAGTAAATAGGCTCGAAACTTCTCAAATGCATAAACCACAGCCAAAAGCTCCTTTTCCGTGGTGGTGTAGTTCAACTGTGCGTCATTAAGGGTTTTACTAGCATAGTAAACCACATGAAATATTTTTTTCTTTCTCTGACCAAGAACAGCACCAACGGCATAGTCACTAGCATCACACATTAGCTCGAATGGCTCACTCCAATCTGGTGCAGTAATAACAGGTGTGGTAGTCAACTTCTTCTTCAAAAGCTCGAAAGCATCAAGACAAACTTCATCAAAATTGAAAGGAACATCTTTCTCCAAAAGATTGCACAAGGGTTTAGAGATCTTCGAAAAATCCTTTATGAACCGACGATAGAACCCCGCATGACCAAGAAAGCTGCGAATGCCTCTAATAGAGATTGGGGGAGGAAGCTTCTCTATAGTGTCAATTTTTGCTTTGTCCACCTCGAATCCCTTACTAGAAACCTTGTGCCCAAGAATGATCCCTTCTTGCACCATAAAGTGACATTTTTCCCAATTCAGCAACAGATTAGTCTCCACACATCTCTTCAAAACCAGACCAAGATTATGTAAGCACTCGTCATATGAAGAACCAAACACTGAGAAATCATCCATGAAAACTTCCACATTGATACCAATCATGTCTGAAAAGATAGCCATCATACACCTCTGAAAAGTGGCTGGAGCGCCACACAGTCCGAACGGAACTCGTCTGAATGCAAAGGTGCCAAAGGGACATGTGAATGTAGTCTTCTCTTGATCCTCAGGTGCAATGCAAATCTGATTATATCCAGAATATCCATCAAGAAGACAATAGTACTCGTGGCCTGCCAACCTGTCTAACATCTGATCCACAAACGGAAGAGGAAAGTGGTCTTTTCTCGTGGCTTTGTTCAACTTGCGATAGTCCATGCAAACTCTCCACCCTGTAACAGTGCGTGTAGGGATGAGCTCGTTCTTCTCATTAGCAACAATTGTCATACCCCCCTTCTTCGGCACACACTGTACCGGACTCACCCAAGAACTGTCTGAAATAGGGTAGATAATACCAGCATCAAGCCACTTCAAGATTTCCTTCTTCACCACTTCCTTCATAATAGGATTGAGACGACGCTGTTGCTCCACAGTAGGCTTGCAATTCTCCTCTAGCAGAATTTTATGCATGCAATACGAAGGACTGATGCCTTTGACGTCTGCTATAGTCCATCCAATAGCTGTCTTGAACTGTCTCAGTATCCTCAAGAGCTTCTCCTCTTCACTATCTGTCAAGTTAGCGGCAATGATAACAGGCAAAGTAGATGCTTCTCCCAAAAAGGCATACCTCAAATGCTCTGGTAGCTGTTTAAGCTCAAGTGTAGGAGCTTCCTCAATAGATGGTTTGAGACGACTTTGTGACTTTTTAAGCTCCTCCAGCCCAAGTGACTCAACTGGCACTTCAAAATTCTTTCTCCACGGAATTGCCCTTAACTGCTGAATTTGCTCTTCTCTGTCTTCATCTTCAACTACAGAATCTCCTAACAAAGCTCTCTCTAATGGATCAGCCAACAGTAACTGATCAAAGTTCAACTTCACTGACGACTCCACCAAGTCCACCTGACAACATTCCTCATCATCTGAAGGTAGCTTCATTGCATTGAAAACATTGAAGGTAACATCCTGATCTTGCACCCGCATCGTAAGCTCCCCCTTCTGAACATCAATCAAGGTACGGCCCGTAGCTAGAAAAGGTCGTCCTAAGATGATAGGAATCTTCTTATCTTCTTCAAAATCAAGAATCACAAAATCTGCTGGAAAGATGAGTTTATCAACCTTGACCAAAACATCCTCAACGATACCCCTCGGATATGTAATAGAACGATCAGCTAACTGTAGAGAGATGTTGGTAGGTTTAGGATCTGGAAGACCAAGCTGCATGAAAACTGACAATGGCATGAGATTGATACTAGCGCCCAAATCACACAAACACTTGCTGAAAGACAAATTCCCAATGGTGCACGGAATAGTGAAACTGCCTGGATCCTTTAGCTTCGGTGGTAGCTTCTGCTGTAAAACGGCACTGCACTCTTCTGTTAATGCTACTGTATCCAATTCTTCAAGTTTCAACTTCTTTGAGAGAATACCTTTCATAAACCTTGCATAGCTCGGCATCTGCTCCAATGCTTCAGCAAAAGGGATATTGATTTGAAGCTTTTTGAATACCTCCAGAGACTTGCCAAACTGTCTGTCATTCTTCTGCTTCTTCAATCTACCAGGATATGGAGGAGGAGGAAAGATTTTCACGTTCTCTGTAGACTGCTTTGGAGAAACTTCCTTAGCAGAATTTTTAGGATTCTCCACCTCACTAACCAACTGCTCAGCTACTCTATTAGTCTGGACTTGCTCCTTATCTGCAGTAGGTGCCACATGTTGCTCTTGAACTTCTTCTTCTTCAATGGCTGAATTTTGATTACCCGTCACCTTACCCGATCTCAAAGTAACTGATTTGACATGCTCTTTGGTTTCCCTTTTTCCTGGATTGGCTTCAGTGTCACTCGGAAGAACTCCAGATGGTCTGTTCAACAGAGCACTAGCAAGCTGCCCGATCTGACTTTCCATGATCTTCATAGATGCCCCCTGACTTTTTACTATCATCCTCAACTCCTCAAGCTCAGCTTTTTCATTAGAAGATTGACCAGCATTCCCCTGAGATTGTTGCTGGAAACCTGGAGGCTGAAACTGTTGTCTGGGCTGGTACTGCTGCTGAAATCCTTGATTGAATTGCCTAGCTCCGAATTGCTGTTGCTGCTGATTACCACCTTGATTGTTACTCCAACTGAAATTTGGATGGTTGCGGTTATTCGGATGATAGGTGGCTGGAACTGGCTGTTGTGGCCTCTGGAAGTTACTCACAAATTGTGCCGATTCAGAAGATATGGCACATTGAGTTGTATCATGTGCGCCCGCACATAACTCACAAACACTAGCTACCTGCTGAACTCCCATATTAGCCAAAGAATCGACCTTCATTGACAAGGCCTTCAACTGAGCTGCAATGGCTGTAGCTGTATCAATTTCAAGAACACCTGCTACCTTGCCTTGAGATAACCTCCCTGTAGGATTCTGATATTCATTAGCAGCCATCATCTCGATCAATTCATAAGCTTCTTCATAACTCTTGGCCCACAAAGCTCCACCTGATGCTGCATCTAGCATAGGTCTCGACTGTGCACCCAACCCATTATAAAAACAATTGATTATCATCCAATCAGGCATCCCATGATGTGGACACTTCCTTAGCATCTCCTTATATCTCTCCCAAGCCTCGCATAGAGATTCTCCAGACTGCTGTGAAAACTGAGTGATAGCATTCCGGATAGCTGCTATCTTCGCCATGGGAAAGAATTTGGTGAGAAATTTCTGTGCAAGATCTTCCCATGTAGTGATAGAACCTGCTGGTAAAGAGTGTAACCAACTTTTCGCCTTGTCCCTCAGAGAGAATGGAAATAGCCTTAACTTAACAGCATCCTCAGACACCCCGTTGGTTCTGAAGGTATCACAGATCTCTATGAAATCTCGAATATGCATGTTGGGATCTTCGGTAGGAGCACCCCCAAACTGAACTGAGTTCTGGACCATCTGTATAGTGCTAGGCTTGATCTCGAAGGTATTAGCTGCGATTGCTGGTCTGACAATACTCGATGCAATGTCATTGATCTTTGGCTGCGAGAAATCCTTAAGAGCCTTAGTTGCTGCTGCTGCTGGTTCTCCCATATTTTCTACAACTTGAATCACTGGAACTTCTGTTTCTGTTTCTTCTTTATTTTCCAGCTTCTCCTTATTCGCTTGAGAACGCGTTCGCATACACGCTCAAGTACCTAAGAACACAAAACAACACAAAAACTATTAGTAACCGATCCGAGTCAATGAAATTTAACGACCACTGATGTCAAGCACATAAACTATAACAAATCCCCGGCAGCGGCGCCAAAAACTTGTTAGCACAAAATCACGCAAGCGTACGTGTTCACAAGTAATATAGAATGAAGTAGAGTTCGTTCCCACAGAGATTGTATAATTTAGTTCTTGTACCTAAGCATCAATGTATGATTATCGTTCAATGCTAAGACAATAAGCAAATTGGTTTTGATTATCTAAAATTAACTAATCAGAATTAATTAACAACTAAATTAATAACTAATTGATTTCAAATTACTTATGAGATGGAAAACATGGGATCCTAACTTCAATACAAACTTCCTTTAGAGATCATGCCCTTTTATCAACACATGTGGTGGTTACGATAACTAATCGGACAACACGAAATAAGTATACGCTACCTTTTAGTACACGCACACCAATCTACACAATATCCACAAAAGATAGAAATCATGCAGGCACCAGTTATGCTTAGACCCTATATGTCTATAGAATTTGAAAGCATAATGGTTGAAGATCAAGTATCCATAAGATTACATAAGGTAGCATGAGACGGTTAGAAACACACCACAAACATGAATAACATTCATGGACTTATGCTAGCATGGCAAGTTCTAAATCAAAAGATTCACTGTCGCTTCACTTAAGATTAACAAGATAGATGTTAGCTACGCATCTATATGAATTAAATACAACCATGCAAGGATATCGTAAATTCACCACACATATATCAAGTTAGGCAATCAACATCTAAATTCCGTAAGTAAATCCGCTAGGACCCCATGAAGGCGATTAGTTCATAATCGAACCGTTCGTCATCATGGAGTTTGATGAAAACATGATAAAGATGACGAGAATAATAATGAATAAACCAATGTTAACAAAGTTATGGAACAAAATCGAGTAATGCTCAAGCATCCAAAAGATACGCCTAGTAAGAATACAAGAAAACTATGTCTAGATCTTCTTGTTGTCACGATCCTCGCCTTGGCTTCTCAATCTCGTGCTAGAAAGTGTGTATGTAATGTGAAGTAATCTGATCTCTGGTGTTGGTGTGTCCAATCTGACCCCCAAGCATGTGTATTTATAGCTCAATATTGCCTCTTCTCCAAACAATTGCCGTTCTTGAGTAGGAATTGAATTTGACAATTTCCATCTTTAAATATGATATAGATTGCAACTTCCCTTGTCAAATAAGGCTTCTGGACTATTCCCACCGTCCAAGAATAATTCCATGACGAATAGGAGAAGAAAACGGCAACTTTCCTCTTTGAAATCAGATTTGGAACAGTTTCTGGCGGCACAGTTTCACCATAGCGCGGTCGCGCTGTCCTGTAATGCAAATCTGGCGCGGTCGCGCTCCCTCAATTCTGACAATTCACTTAGCGTGGTCGCGCTCTCTTCCAGTAATAACATAGCGCGGTCGCGCTGTGTACATTCTGTTTCTGCAGACTTTTTGTTAGGGCCTATTTCTCCACGCACCGTTTTACATCACGACCGGCTTCTGTTCCAAAAGCAACAAACACCATAAACACCTGCAAAAACTATATTCCTGCACAAACTCCACAAAACATGTTAAACCACACAAATACTCGAGAATTCAGCAATCAATTCAAGCCAAAATAGAATGATCCAAATGGATAAAAATCCACTTATCAGCCATATTCGACATGAAAGAAATACTATATACGATTAAAGATATATTGAATAAAATATATAAGGAATATGAATGAATTGCAAGTACAAATTGAGTCATTTTACGTAAAATACAACATGAGCAATATCATGAATTTTGAAATGACATTGTTCACTGCAGTCTCTTTGATTGAATAGGTAGAACATGTAATAATAGTTAGTAACAATAGACGGAAGATTCCCACTTTCAGCTCTTTGATCTTGTCCTGGAGACCTGAATTTGTGTCCTTCAACTTCTGGGAATCAATACGTAACTCAGTTACCATGCGAGCAGCATCAATCAGTATAGCTGCCTTGTCTATCTTGGGAGGCCTCCCTGGATCGAGAATTGCACCCAATTCCATGAATCTATTACAACATACCAAACTTATCAAGTTCAGGTTTGAGTTCAATTTCAAGTTTATAAGTGTATATGGAGAAGGAAAGAAAAACACACTTGTCATTAAGCTTATCCCTCCGCATCTTTTCCCTGCAAGCTTTGCTACTTGAGCCACTGCATGATTCAGATCTTACCCTGTATTATAATTGCACACGCATCAGGAAAGAAAGCCAAACAACTACAGAGAACTAAGAGCTAAGAGTGTGCAGAGAGAAACGAAGAAATGCAACTATCCTGTGGCTGAATTCTCTCTTCATTATCACATTCAAATCCAGAATCAGATTTAATTATATGAGTTTTCAATAGCCTCTTGTGCCTAACCTAGTTCTGAGAAATCTAATCGATGGTTCAAAAACTCGTGAACATTTCAAACTTAAAGCTTAGTGAATATGGCTACTAAGAAGCTAATTAAGCTTTCAGAATTCTTAGTTCGCAGTGATTTACCAATTCAATCAAAGATTTATTCAGCTTCCCAAACTGCGGAGCCATCCGTTGATTCAAATCTTCCAGCAAAGTTTGAGGCTCCGGATTTAAGTAGCTGAGACCCATAAAAATAGAACATTAATATGTTGCAAAACGAAACAGCATAATTTCAAGAACATACTACAGAAACTATGCGAAGACATACTCTTCAATATCCTTTTTATTTCTCACAAGGTCCATCTTGGAGAGGATGTTAACATGAGGCAGTTCAAGCTGAACCATTGCAGATAATGAAGCCATGCAGTCACTTATAAACTTAGCAACATCTGTCATGAACTGAAATCCAAAATAAACTATTTCAGTTCAAGAGGAAATGAAAGATGAACAATTGACCAGACCGGGAAACGTCAACCAACCTGTGAATCAAGCAAGTAAACTACACATACATTGATATTTTTGCGCTTCAAATGTTTCACAAAGTTATTAAACACGGGGACATGAGAGTAGAGTTCAATTTGACCTGCAATATTCAATTGTCATAATAAACACACAGCTGATTGACCCCATTAAAGCAATTCCATCAGTATCAATTATCAGCTACAATGTATTTGGATTTTACATAGAATGAAGTAGGTCATTCAAATAATGACAGGACCAGTAGCAAACTAAAAAGATGATATATAAAATGTCATTACCAATTTACCACTTAACGAATCCCATTAAAACAAAGATATACAAAATTTCCATATCAGATTGTCTATGGTATGAAACCTAGGCATTTAACTTGGCAGAACAGGAGTCTAATTAAGATAATTGAAAAATAAAGTAAAGAATATATTCAAGAGACAGAAGAAGAACATACAGAGTCTAATAGAATGTTGGAAGCTTTGAAATCACAAAGAGAAAGGCAAGGCCTTTTGCGGCATCAACTGCAATCTTCAACCTTGTCAACCATGGCAATGAAACAGAGTTCTGCATAGCAAACACAAACATCAGTAAGATATAAAAGAAAAGCTTTTGGTAATGGAATTAGGTTTTAACAATAATTTTAATAAGAACAATACCTATAAAATACGAAATTTTACCAATTTTTTCTTTTAGGCAAATCATCAAACAGCTCCTGAACAAAGTACATACTACAACAAATAAGAAACAATTATTAGTAAGATAGTACATAACATGAATTAATGTAAAGAGAGAATTATGAAGATGATTGAAAGCTAAATTATAAATGAAAGATGATATATAAAATGGCATTACCAATTTACCACTTAACGAATCCCATTAAAACAAAGATATATAAAATGTCCATATCAGATTGTCTATGGTATGAAACCTAGGCATTTAACTTGGAAGAACAGGAGTCTAATTAAGATAATTGAAAAATAAAGTAAAGAATATATTCAAGAGACAGAAGAAGAACATACAGAGTCTAATAGAATGTTGGAAGCTTTGAAATCACAAAGAGAAAGACAAGGCCTTTTGCGGCATCAACTGCAATCTTCAACCTTGTCAACCATGGCAATGAAAGAGAGTTATGCATAGCAAACACAAACATCAGTAAGATATAAAGAAAAGCTTTTGGTAATGGAATTAGGTTTTAACAATAATTTTAATAAGAACAATACCTATAAAATACGAAATTTTACCAATTTTTTCTTTTAGGCAAATCATCAAACAGCTCCTGAACAAAGTACATACTACAATAAATAAGAAACAATTATTAGTAAGATAGTACATAACATGAATTAATGTAAAGAGAGAATTAAGAAGATGATTGAAAGCTAAATTATAAATGAAAGATAAGAGCACAGGAGAAAGAGATGGAGAGAGAGGTAGACTTTGTATATAAAGCTCAATTTGAATTCTTGGAATTCGTACAAATCGTATATATGAATTTCATTTTCAAAAGAGTAGAGCTTTCAACAGAAGCTTCGTGGAGATACATGTATGAGATTAAGCTTGCAAGAGAAGCTCAAAAAGAAGCACACGTGTAAGGAATTTCATTTTCAAAAGAGTAGAGCTTTCAACAGAAGCTTCGTGGAGATACATGTATGAGATTAAGCTTGCAAGAGAAGCTCAAAAAGAAGCACACGTGTAAGAAAGGAAAGAGTAGACAGGAGATAGGATATGATGGCATTTTTGAAAATAAATGGAAGAAGTGGGACAAAGACTTAATTTGAAAGGATTACTGTAGAAGCACTGTACAAAACACGCAAGAGAAACTATTATATAGAAGATTCAAAATGACGTTTTAGAAATGTTTTTCTTTATTATTTTTTTTAATAAATAAGTTTATCTGTTTTCATAAAATTTGGAATAAGCGAGAATCGAATCCAAGAACTGGTGCTGAAATGATAAAAGATAAGCATTCCTTTTAAAATAATTTAAAATTAATTTAGAATTCACATTTTAATTGAGCAGAAGCAGAGTACCCTTTTTCTTTTACGAATTTTAGAAATTACGACAGATAATCTTCAATTTAGTTTGTAGATGAAGATCAAATTGATTTTTTTAGGTAATTTTCTTAAAAAGAAAGTTCTCACTCCAATTTTGCGTATGTATACACTTTTCCGTTTTATTAATCGTGTCACCAGATTCAAATTCTACGACATATTCATATTATAATATTTATTATTTGTTTAATAGAATTTGAAAAGTAATTTTAATTACATGAAAATTATTATTTAAAATACATTGTATGTGTGTGTGTGAATCTCCCAATTCCATTATGATTATGTTAATCTATATACTTAAACTTTCAAAAATATTCTAAACGTTATAAGCGCAAAATGAACCGAATTGATGGAATTCAATATTATCAGCTCATAATCATTGAATTAAATTTCAATATTTAAGAAAATAATGATGAAAGTTTAATTTTCCTCAAAGGTATATACAAATTCAGAATCGAATAATAAATCATATATATCCAATATTGGAATGTTCGACTATTTATTAAGTTTTTGTAACTAAATTATTGTAGCGTTTTTAGCAAAAAAAAAAAAAAATCATTGTAGCGTTGTTTTAAAATTCAGTAATTAATCGAAAATTATTATTTGCATAAAAAAGACCTAAATGTAAGTTTTGATCGAGATAAGTGGAAGTATCAATTTCTGCCCGAATAAATGCATTTAGTGAACTCATTTTCATGATCAAAATCGAACTTGATTAATAGAAAATTTAATTCAAATTTGAGTTTTGTTTGCAATCAATTCGATTTATTTATCACCCTACTGAATACTAAACTTTAAGTAACTAATCTGTTTCCTTGTATTATTTTTCGAACAATTATAACATACTAAATTATACTCCATATATATACTCCATTACTTATAGAGAGAATTACCAAAATACGCATTTTTGAGATGTTTTGGCCCAAAATACTGATTTCCAAAATATTGGTCATGTCTACCACGGAACACGCTATTGCGTGTAGCGTGTCCCAAGTCTCTCTCCTCTCTCGTCTACCCTCTCTCGCTGTAGTCTCTATCCGGTGGTCTCTATCCGGTCATTTCTCTCCGCACCACCACCAACACCATCGTTTCTCCATCTCCCTTCCTCGATCCTCTATCTCTCTCCCCCGCGCATGTATCCCTATCGTTCAATCTGCCCCGCAGGGGCATTTTCCGATTCGACGAAAAATATGGTGCGAATTAGGGGTTTTAAATCCGGCATAAGGAATGGATTGAAAAGGGTATAGTGTTGTAGATCGTCGAAAGACGATTCAGATGATATATAAATCATAAACGGAAAGTTAAGTAAAGAGATGAACAGAGCTGCCGAACTTTGGTCGGGAATCGGCTTTAGAATCGCCAGAGAGAGAGAGAAATCGCATATTTTGCAGAAAGGAGATTGGCGATAACCTAGATGCAGCACCGTGTCTAGCAGATACGCGATTAGGTACACCGTAACAACAAAATACGGCACATTGTCTAGCGTGTCACAGCATTTTCACGGTGTATGGTCTGGCGTAACCACAGTATACGGGAGATAGAATAGCATATCACAGGATACGGTACACGCAATAGTGTGTCCCGTCGATAAATAGGACCATGTTTTCAGAAATCAGTATTTTGGGTCATCCAATCTCTGAGATAAGTAGATAGGGCCATCACCCTTACTTATAAGTAGGGGTTAATTTTAATATCCGTTATTTTTTCATATTAGATTTTTCATATAATAAAACATGTTAAAAAAAATTTAAAGTATATTGATGTTGAAGATGATTTAGGATGAATAATTATACTTATTTTAGTTAAAAGAGGTTTGTAAAATGATTTGGCTAGTTATATTAGTTTTTAAACAAGAAAGTCGAAACATTAAATAAACGATCTTCAAAGTTGTGCTATATTTTTATCTTCGATTTAAGTAGAAAAAATTAAGTGATAAAGATCGAATATAAAAAATTTATCGTATCGATCAATTACCAACTTTTTTTTGAAAAAATTTCAATTTCAATTTCAATTATATAATATAAATATACGCGTACTTATATAACTTCTCAATGCCTATATATTTGTACATATTTTATTAAATACTTCTATAGGTCTAAACTTTATATATATATATAATTATATTCAAGAAATAATATTAAATTAATTTCAATTAATAATAAGATTAATTTGGTATTTGTATCATTCAATTACGATCCTCTATTATAACACTGATTGTCGTAGTAACTTGGGAAAACAGAGTCTTTACGAAATTGTTATACTTGACTAATGTTTTCTAGCTAATTTGAAATAACCACCTTTCAAAAGTTAAACATTTTAAATAGCAAATGATTTATTTCAAAAAATAATTGAAAAATAGCTAATGATTAACTCGTTATAAAATCAGTGGAAGATATTTGTAGAGATATGGGAAAGCAAGCTGGCAAATATTTATGCAAGTATTTGTACAAAAAAGACGTGGCCTACTTCGGTGAATACGCGTGGTCAGTGGTTAGATTAGGATAGTACTCGCACGGCTGGGATTTGATTTCTGTTGTTTAATTACGTATAAATTAATTTATTAGCCAAATCACGATCAAAGAAAAAAAAACATGTAACCACGTTCATTTTGTCGGATTATTAGATTGGATCAGACTTCTTCATGAAACGATGCAGCTTTTGTTGTCAGGTAAGAGCATCTCCAAGGCTCTGCACCTGTTAGCTATAAATCTTATGTGGTAGTCAATTATACAGCAAAAAATAATCTACTCCAACGGAATCCTCTTGTTATCTATAATTTTAAATATCTTAGTTACATGCGGTATATCTGTTGAATCTCATCTCAATATCTAAATTGGTCCACATCGCTGCCGCCAACTCCATTCTTCTTCCAAATGTACATTATATACTCATAAACTATAAAGAGTAATTTTAAATAATGATTTATTGTTTACTGTTAACAAAATTTATTAATTACTTATATAATTATTTTAATATACATTACATATTTATAAAAAAAACTTAAATACTAATATAATAAAATATTTTTTTAGTTATATGTTTTATAATATATAAAAGTAATGTTTTTAACAACTTTTTCTCATTTTTAAATATTGCAGTAATACCATTAAATATGTTTTTATTAATTATATTTTTTATCGTCATTTGTATTGAATAATTTTTTTTAATTTTATTTATTAATTCCTTCGCAACAACTATTACGGCCTTTGAATATAGTAGTTAAAATATAGCTGTTGGGAAAATAATATTTTGATGAGAAAATAATTCATATGTTATTTTTTGCTAACAAAATATGAAGTTTTTATTTTTAAAATATTTTTAAAAAATTGGGGATGAAATTAGATTTAAAAAAATGTACAATTTGTATTATAAAATAAAACTAATTTAATTAATTAAATAATATATATCCTTGTATATATAAAACCTTTATTTGATTGAATTTGACAATAGTAAAATAGCATATTTTCAAATAATAAAATATTTAAATTAATTAAATAACATATATATTAATGTAAAAAGTTTATTTAATTGAATTTAGAAAAAAAATTATTTTTGAGTTTTATCCCGAATAAATAACTACTATTTGAAAATATAGCCATTAGGATTTCAAAAATAATAAAGTAACAGATTTTTAAATATAGCTAACGTTTATAGCTAACACCACTGGAGCACACTGGCTTACAGGTTCAGCAAATTTAACATAATCATCTATTTTTCTGATTTTAGCTAATAATTATAGTTATCTCCCTTGGAGGTGCTCTAAGAAATTTTTTCGAAAGTTCAGCTTTATGGATAAGAGAATGCTCGTTATTTCAAATTGATTTCAAAAAATATTTTCCAATGATGTGATATGTATTACATCACATCACATTAATATTCTTTCATAATTAATAATTATTTAATTTGATAAAACAATACAATAAACAAATACAAAATACCTTCACACATTCTATCTAATCTAAATCCATAACATATATTCTTCTTTTTAGATTTCAGTATTATAAAAGTAATTACAGATGTTAAGAAAATACTAATATGGATATCGTGTCATTTGAGCATTTTTTGGTAAACAATTTAAAATACCTAACATTATTTTTATGGATATTGTTGTAAATGTTTCTTATTATTTACAAAATACTGGTATTATTAGAACATCTCCAATTAAAGTAATTATTATATCCAAAATTTATACAAGAAAAGTGTTGATTTGGAGGGATGTTATCCTCTCTAATTAGATGATAATATAGATGGTGTAACATCCGAGAAATTTTTAGTATTATTTATTTTTTTAAAATTTCATATTATGAATTAATGCTAAAAAGAATGATATGAATTTCATAGGCCAATCGACCCTGCATTTTTTTAAAATTCTACAATGAACTAACATTGGTCATTCTTTGATCGTTATATAATTTATTAATCTTTAATGTGTGCTTACGTATTATATTGTGTCATCCGTTGGTATCTATTTATATATATACAATCTTATGCAGTTGTATTGTATGTACTAGCTAGCATGTAATATTAAGATTAATATTAAAGATTAGTTAGTTTAATCATTTTCTTAAAATGCATTAACATGGGTGCATGTACATGAAATGCAATGAGATGTAAATTATGTAACTTACGTACATTTAATATGTTTAATAATTAGAAATTGGAACGAACTACTAAATTAGCCTAACAATTAAGACATTTAATAGTGAAGCAAAATTACATATTTTATGATCTATTCACTTGGACATGAGAATCGTGTCTCATCTAATCATTTTTTTATTTGTTTTCCTAGTTTGTGCTATTAGCTGAACCTTTCCTTTCCATCTCAATACATGTTCAAGTCATGTGTCTTTTATGTCATAACCATCCATTCACATCCTTTATATATATTATATGTCAATAAAGCCTTTTAAGCCTATTTATTAATTTATTAATTTGTCCTTCCATTAATTTACTAATTTGCCCTTCCATCATATTAATATTAAAAAAAAATGTTTATCATGAGAATTGGACCCATGACCTTTATGTAAAGAAAGGATTATTTTCACATCTCCAACCACTACACCAAAGAAGTTTTTAGAACCTTTTTATAACTCATTAAATACATACTCCAAGAACTCATTTGTTAGAATGTTCAATATTTCTATTAATTCATATATTTTATAGTCAAACCTGAGCCGAATTGTTCATCGGACTAATCGGAGCTAAGTTCAAGTTTTAAATTACTCAATTCTTGAGGTTCGCGAGACTAATCGGACTTTTAATATTTAAAATTTTTAAATATTATAAATATCTTTCCATGTAAATATTTAATATTTTATAAAATTCCTATATCTTTCCATGTAAATATTCAATATTTTATAAAATTAATATATTTTATCAAGTTAAACCCGTGTCGAACATAAGTCGAATTGTTTATATTCAAACCATCATATTAATATTAAAAACAAAAAGTTTGTCATGAGAATTGAACCCATGACCTTTATGTAAAGAAAGGATTATTTTAACATCTTCAACCACTACACCAAAGAAGTTTTTAGAACCTTTTTATAACTCATTAAATACATACTCCAAGAGCTCATTTGTTATAATGTTCAATATTTCTATTAATTCATATATTTTATAGTCAAACCTGAGCCGAATTGTTCATCGGACTAATCGGAGCTTTACCGAGCAAAGTTCAAGTTTTAAATTACTCGATTCTTGAGGTTCACGAGACTAATCGGACTTTTAATATTTAAATTTTTTAAATATTATAAATATCTTTCAATGTAAATATTCAATATTTTATTAAATTCATATATTTTATCATGTTAAACCCGTGTCGAACATAAGTTGGACCATTTATATTCAAACTTTTTTCACAATATGTTAAATCGATTCGAGATTTTAAGCTTTATGAGTCAAGTTTCGAGCTTAAAATTAAAGGACCAATTGAACTTGAGCTCGAGTTCAAACTCGACGAAACTTTTTAGCCGAGTTTGAGCTCGAGTGTGGCAATGTTCGACTAGACTCGATTACACCCCACTCTCATTGTTATTGGGCAAAAATTTTTGATCGACTAGAAAAAAAATAATTTAAGGAAAACAAAACAAAAATTATTGCCGATGAGATTTGAACTTCATATTATATATTAGATAAACATTTAGATAAAATACATAGTTAGGTCAAAATATTTATTTAAAAATAGATTATAGATACTCTTTTAAAATTAATAGATTTAAAATGTTTAACTGTATTATTGAAATATGATACTTAATAGATAATATATCAAAATGTACATGAATACAAACCAAAATTTTAGCTAATTTTAATATAAATTACATGAATATTAAATCACTGTCACATGACCACTTCCACGCCACCACGACCACGACATTCACCACTACCAAAATTACCAGAATTTTATTTGTAACAACATGAACACCACCACTTACATCACCAAAATCACTAATATCAAAGCAAAATTACTAGGAATTCAACTAAAGTTACCAAAACTTAAACGTAAATCACTAAAAAATTTAAACACAAATTACAAGAATATTCCAGATTTAGAATTGTGTAAATATTCGAAGCTGTTGGTAATGGTGTTGATGGTAGTAAATTGAGTAAAAATGTCATCGATCAACGTTACAAAGTTAGATTTATTGAGAGAGGGATGAATAAATTATTGGAGGTGTTGTCAGGAATGTGACTGGAATCCGTGACAAACATGTTCATCAGTTACTTTCGGAGTGGTGGTCGATTTGGTGATATCAAAAGATCGCAGAGTGATGATGGTATATACACACATTCCTTCTCTTTCACTCATTCACACACATTATACATATGTGTGTGTATATCATGAACGATGATGACAAATGGAATGAGGTGGTCATGATAACGATGGTGTAAAGCAAGTGATGGTGTCTAAGGTTGCCGAAAATGGAAGGGGCATAGGAGTGGATGTTGGTGAAGGTTGAGATTTAAATTAGATTTGAATGTGTGGTTATGATTAATTTTTGATTCTCACATCTATAAAAATCTTATTTAACACTTGTCTATATAATATATAAACATGTGAGTCTACTGACTCGTGATTAGAATTTTAAATTACATAGTGTTTAATCATTCCAAGTTATGTTTCTTAAATTGTTAGATGTGATTGTATTGTTATAATCATATATGAACTTTAGGTAAGAAATATGAGTTATTACTAGTATCCATAAAAAATACCACACTAATGATGTATAATGTTTCAAAAATTAGAAATCGTTTATTAAAAAAATCAAAACAACAATATTTTATTAATTTAAATGGTGCCCGTGCTTTGCACGGGCTTTCATGCTAGTTCATTTTATATATTTGATACATGGTCACCTTCTTATATAATCAACCCAAATATTGTCCAATATGCGTGTGTATAAACACCTTACTGCCTTGTTCAACCAAGTTTAGCATGTATGTCTATTAGTGCCATGGTCTTTTAATCATTTGTTTACTCGTTTATTTTAAATAAATTACCGAACCTACTTTGCTTTGAATTAGGGTTTTTAGGTGTAGTTGAGTATAAATCTGACAGTTTGGTTTGGTTGTCCGAGAGAGCTTGCAATACTTGGTACTTCTGGTCCGGGACTCCACGAAGATTTCACTTTTGGGCTTTGGCAATCAGGGTTTATAATTATGGATTTCTTTGAATGAAAAGTTTTGTTTGACATTTCAGTGTTGTTATAAATCTTTTCATCGCAAGTTTATGAGGTAAGTATTCTATTCGAAACTTTCTAGTTATTTCGAAATTATAGTTATATGTTCTAAATTCTGAAATTATATTTTATTGAGATACCGTTCTATTTTATTGATACGAAAATCTGGGTCAAGTGCTATTATTTTGAAGAGTATGATTTTAGATTTTATAAGAATATACGAGTTTTGAAACCTCAGTTTAGTCTATGATTTAAACCCCTTAGTATTTGCGCATAGTTCCGGAACTAAATTCTGATACCTTTCTAGGGCGCACCAATGTGCAATTTCTGATACCTTTGTGAGGGACGCAATATTAAATTCTGGACCGCGTCACCGGTTTATAGTGACTTCTGAACTTCTAGACCGTGTCACCGGTTTGTAGTGACCTTAGTTAAACTGGTGGTTAAAAATTTATCATTTTGTTAGTTATGAATTTCTGAAAATTATTATCGTTTTATACTGTATTTTATTTATTGGATTTGACCCGCTGATTTGTTTGGTTAGTTTGCTTGTTGGGCTTGTTAGCTCACTCTTTTAATATTTCAGGTTTTTGTTTGGTTCGTTGGATTTACAAGGAGCTTGTTAGTTGGATTTTTATGTGGTCGTGTCACATATTTTGAGTACATGCACTTCTGTTTTATATGACTTACTTGTAATAGAATTGTAATAGTTTTTTTTTAGAATTTTCTAGACTGAATTTTGTATTTCACTTTTGGCTCGATCTAACATTCCAAAAAAGTGCGGGATGTTACAGATGGTATCAAAGCTCTAGTTAATTTCCTGTAGATTGCCTTTAGGCTTGACCTGTGGGTAGCTCGCATTATATAGGATATTGTCTTATTATTTGTTATTTTTCAAAATTTATTTGTATCGGTAATTTTGGAGAAGTTGGGACCAAATTCTTTCAAGGAGGGTAGTTTGTAGCATCCGAGAAATTTTTATTATTATTATTTTTTTTAAATTTCAGATTATGAACTAATGCTAAAAAGAATGATATGAATTTCATAGGCCAATCAACCCTGCATTTTTTTTAAATTCTACAATGAGCTAACATTGGTCATTCTTTGATCGTTATATAATTTATTAATCTTTAATGTGTGCTTACGTATTATACTGTGTTATCCGTTGGTATCTACTTATTTATATAACTTTATGCAGTTGTATTGTATGTACTAGCTAGCTAGCATGTAATATTAAGATTAATATTAAAGATTAGTCAGTTTAATCATTTTCTTAAAATGCATTAACATGGGTGCATGTACAGGAAGTGCAATGAGATGTAAATTGTGTAACTTACGTACATTTAATATGTTTAATAATTAGAAATTGAAACGGACTACTAAATTAGCCTAACAATTAAGACATTTAATAGTGAAGCAAAATTACATATTTTATGATCTATTCACTTGGACATGAGAATCGTGTCTCATCTAATCATCTTTTTATTTGTTTTCCTAGCTTGTGCCATTAGCTGAAGCATTCCTTTTCATCTCAGTATCACATTCTGGCCACAAACATTTACGCATGATATACATGTTCAAGTCATGTGCCTTTTATGTCATAACCTCCCATTCACATTCATTTTATATATTTGGTACATGGTCACCTTCTTATATAATCAACCCAAATCTTGTCCAATATGCGTGTGTATAAACACCTTACTGCCTTGTTCAACCAAGTTTAGCATGCATGTCTATTAGTGCCATGGTCTTTTAATCATTTGTTTACTTGTTTATTTTAAATAAATTACCAAACCTACTTTGCTTTGAATTAGGGTTTTTAGATGTAGTTGAATATAAATCTGACAGTTTGGTTTGGTTGTCCGAGAGAGCTTTCAATACTTGGTACTTCTGGTCCGGGACTCCAGGAAGATTTCACTTTTGGGCTTTGGAAATCAGGGTTTATAATTATGGATTTCTTTGAATGAAAATTTTTGTTTGACATTTCAGTGTTGTTATAAATCTTTTTATCGCAGGTTTATGAGGTAAGTATTCTATTCGAAACTTTCTAGTTATTTCGAAATTATAGCTATATGTTCTAAATTCTGAAATTATATTTTATTGTGATTCCGTTCTATTTTATTGATACAAAAATCTGGGTCAAGTGCTATTATTTTGAAGAGTATGATTTTATATTTTATAAGAATATACGAGTTTTGAGACCCCAGTTTAGTCTATGATCTGAACCCCTTAGTATTTGCGCATAGTTCCGGAACTAAATTCTGATACCTCTCTAGGGAGCACCGATGTGCAATTTCTGATAACTTAGTGAGGGACGCAATACTAAATTCTGGACCGCGTCACCGGTTTATAGTGACTTCTGAACTTCTGGACCGTGTCACCGGTTTGTAGTGACCTTAGTTAAACTGGTGGTTAAAAAGTTATCTTTTTGTTAGTTATGAATTTCTGAAAATTATTATCGTTTTTTACTGTATTTTATTTATTGGATTTGACCCGCTGGTTTGTTTGGTTAGTTTGCTTGCTGGGCTTGTTAGCTCACTCTTTTAATATTTCAGGTTTTTGTTCGGTTCGTTGGATTTACAAGGAGCTTGTTAGTTGGATTTTTATGTGGGCCGTGTCACATATTTTGAGTACATGCACTTCTGTTTTATATGACTTAACTTGTAATAGAATTGTAATAGTTTTCTTTTAGAATTTTCGAGACTGAATTTTGTATTTCACTTTTGGCTCGATCTAACATTCCGAAAAAGTGCGGGATGTTACAGATGGTATGGACCAAACAGGGTTGTGCTTGCATGTGCTATAAAAGCTATGTTTGAGTTTAGTTGTGGTTGAAGAGTCCAAATGTTTGGAGAGCCCAAATGCTCTCATTATATTGAGAAGCCTAAATGTTTTCATTGAATTGAAGAGCCAAGTGCATCATACTTGATCGTTAAAGAATGAAGAATGAAAACCAAATATACATATTTCAAGGATCGATTTTGTATTCCAGCAAGTTGTTCTTATTGGGGATCAGTGGTAATTAAGCCTATCTATATTCTGATGGGTTAACCTATCAGGGGGTAAGGATGCGTTCGTACATTTGAAGAGGAAAGAGCTGGTGGCAGTTGATGTAAGCTCCAATAGTTAAGGCTAATGTTGTATCTGTGAAGTCCTCATTCATGATTGAGTATTTAGGTCATTGGACTAGGATTTATTGTACGGACTCTCCTAAATGTGCTTTCCAACTTTCCGGCTATGTCAATCTGCTACAAGTGGGTTTGGGCTTGTACTTGCTTGAACGAAGACCTACTTCTCCTGGGCTTAAAAGTGTAACATCCCGAATTTTCGGGATATTAATTTCTAATTATGAAACTTAAATAAAATCAAAATTTTATTCAAATAAACCAAAATTCCACGAAATTCAACGCAGCGGGCTAACTCAAATAATCCAATAACATAAATTCGGAGACGCAACTCCATAAATGGAATATCCAATATCAAATTTTTTTCTTGAAATTTGATTATTGCAATAAAACTTATGGTTTTATATAGAAATAAATTTGATTATCTATTAGACAATTACTGATTGGATTTATGGAGATGCATCTCCGTTTTTATGATTTTGAATTATTAAGTTTGACTGTTACTTTGACTTTCGTGGAATACTTGATTTATTTGAATAAAGAATTCATTTCATTTTAATTTTGTAATTAGAATAAGTGTGGTCGTAGAGCAAGCCTGTGGTATTTTCGATTTTCGTTTTGTTTCTATTTCTGCTTTTGTTTATATTTTAAATTCTGGATTTTTAAAATGTAAACTTTGGGTTGGAATTTGTTTTCGCAAAGTTTTCGAAAATTATTATTGTTTTGAGAAAAAAAATATTTTATTGAAACGCCCATTGATTTTGAGAATATTCTGTTAGTCAATTGTACTTGTTGAGTTGTGTAGCTCACCCCTTTTCTAATATTTCAGATTTCGATTTGGAAGCTTATAATGAATTTAAGGATGTAAAATTTGTGGGCTTTCGTGTTAGCAGATTTGGATGCATGTATTGAGAAGATTTATCGCATTACTAGAATAAATTTAGATATTGGATATTCCATTTATGGAGCTGCGTCTCCGATTTTATATATTTGGATTATTTGAGTTAGACCGCTGCGTTGATTTTCGTGGAATTTTGGTTTATTTGAATAAAGTTTTGATTTTATTTAAGTTTCGTAATTAGAAATTAATATCCCGAAAATTCGGGATGTTACATTAACTTTCTTTTACCAAGTCCTACTTCCATTAGATAATTAAATCTAGGTTTCTCCTCCCACAAGAACTACGTGAACCTTGATCCCCTATAAATATAGGGGTACGTAGGCACATTAGAGGGGTTGAACGCTGAGAGCTCAGAAAGAGCATCAATCCTTTGATCTCATCCACCTTAAAGCACATACACCACCACATTCCGGTACTTTTTCCGGCCACAAACCACCATTGTAGATCTTGATTCCGGCTAGAAACCTCGAACTTTGTCATCACAAATTCCTCCGTTAACAGCAACATTAAAAAGTGTCAAACTTGTCCAACACATCATAAATAATATTTTTTTTTACTATTTCATCAATTTTTGTCACATTTAGGCTTTAGCACACTTCAAGTCCCATGGTTGGCACCCCATGTGAGGTGTCTAAATGATCCCAAACATATACTATAAAAACTAGCTAAAATATATTATGTATAAGCTACATATATGTTTTGTACAAATATTTGGATTTTTCCATATTTAGAGGGGATGCCAAAACAAATACTTAATTTTTCCATTTAGAGGGGATGCCAAGAGGATACCAGAAGTTGGTAATTTTTCTTGACACCTTTTGGGCACCTTTATAACTCAATAGGAAAGCACCCGAAAGTACCATGTCACATAGAATTTGGTACCCCTCTCAACTGCTCTTATATGATCGAATTTTAATATTTAAACAAAAAAAATCGTACGATCTCGATTCAAAATATTATCAAAGTTCCGATTATAAAAGTTCATAAGAACAAGTACAACAATATCCTAACAAGTTACTTATAAATATTATATAATAAAAATAATTTAGAATAACTGCAACGCCTTCAAATCCGGGATCAGTAGATCCTGCCTTGTGGTAATAAAAAAACTACTTGACGGCCTTGTGACAATGATCCTGCCTTTGCAAGTATATAACTTCTCAAATCGATCCTGGTAGTCTTACACAGTACCCGTTTGTTGTAATTTAGTGAGCTCGCCAAAAAAGTGAAAGAATAGATCAGGCCCGTAACGAGCATTAAGGCCATCTTTGAACTCGTCCCAAGAAAGAACTGGTTTCCCCTGCTTCAACAATTAATACCACGATTGTGCCTCACCTTCGAGATGAAAGGATGCCAACGAAACACTGTTATGGATTGGCCCAAGTCAAAAGTAGGCCCAATGAGAGGCCCAAGATAAATTAGAATTTGCAGACTAAAAGAGGGGAAAGGGAAAGAATGAGGGTATCGAGAATATTGTGTTTACTAAGGTCAGTTAGGGTTGGAGAGAGCGGACCTCTCGAAAGTCCTGCAACTTGTTAGTTCTTATCGTTTATGGGTCTATAACTGAATTAAGCACTCTGCTGTTTTCGTTGTTAATCAAAGCGTTCAGTTTCTTTATCTTAAATCAGTTGCAGTCCATTACAATTGGTATCAGAGCATACGGTCCTCACGACAGAAAAAAATGGAAATGGTTGAGCAAGGTTTAGGGGATTGGAGGTCAACGATGATGGAACAAATATCGCTAGCAATCAACACGGCCATGGCTGAAACATCGCAGCGATTGGAAGCATGTATAGCTCGATTCTGTGAACAGGAGGAGGAATTGATGAAAACTCTCAAGGACGATCAGTTAAGGTATCAGAAAGAGGTACGTTCTTCTCTTTCTCCGATAATGTCTCATGACACTACTACTGAATTTTCTGCACAACGGATGTTTGATGTAATGCCCGATAGAAACTCTGTTTTTTCTGATGGGTTTTTAAGTGATGAAATTAAGTTTGTTAATGTTGTTGAAAAGCCTGTTTTTGCAAGTCTGGATAATGAAAATAGTGGGGTCGAGGAGTCGGTTGTTTCGAAACCGTTTGTGACGAGCCCAAATGAAAAAAATTGTGAGGATGTCGGTGAATTGGATAAGGGCGATAAAGGGACAATGATGGAGACGGTTTTTACTGAAAGTAAGAATGTTGGTGGTCAAGTTAAAATGATAGGTTATGATGAATTGAGGAAGAGGATTGGGTTGGGTGGACCTGGTAAGATAATTTTAGGATTTGGAGTTGGTTATATGGCTAGTGGTTCCGGCGGAGGTCCGGGAGGTAGTTTTGGGGGTCATGGTGGTATTGATGATGATGAAGGGGTAGTTCTAGACCAACTTTATGCAATTGCTTCATCTGAAATGAACTCTTTACTCTTTTCACAAAATGCAACTATTTTCAAATCTGTAGCAGATGTTCAGAAAACCACAGAACTACAAATAGGTTGGAAATTCGAGAATGGTGGGGGGACGCTAAAAAGAAGAGTCATGACTAGTGTAAAAGCTGCGTCTAAATTATTTAAGACTTTGAAAACCACTGAGGAGCAGGCTTATTTAAAAATAGATGGGAAGTGTTTTGAAGTTTTAAGTAGTGTAGCCATTCTAGAGGCCCCGTACGGGAGCTGCTTTAGGACAGAAATTCTTTACTCCATCATTCAAGGGCCGGACATGCCTTCTGGAGAACAATCATTTCAACTTGTTACATCATGGTGGATGAATTTTGTGCAGAGTACTATGATGAAATGTATGATAGAAAATGGTGCAAGACAAGGTATAAAGGAAAGTTTTGAGCAGCTTGCCACAGTTTTAGTTCAGAGTGTAAATCCAACTGATGCAAAGAACACTAATACTGGAAAGGAACAAGCATTGGCTTCTCTACAGACAGGGGCCCAGTCGGACTGGAAACTGGCAGTTCAGTATCTTAATAACTTTACGTTTATATCCACCATATTTGTGGGATTGTACGTGCTTATACACCTATTAGGCACCGGTGGAACAGGGCTTGAGATTGTTGAGCTAGACTTGCCGGATTCTTTTTGCGAAGTAATTGTGTCTGGAGTATTAGTTCTTCAAAGAGAACGGCTTCTGGCACTTGTATCACATTTCATGCAGGCAAGAGTGTATAAAGGTGACCATGGTATCAAAGCAGAAGGAGATGGGTGGTTGCTAACTGTTGCCTTGATAGAAGGAAGCCATTTGGCAGCAATTAGGCTGTCCGATCCATATGTGGTGTTCAGCTGCAATGGTGAAACAAGTTCCAGTTCAATCAAGTTTCAGAAATCTGATCCTAAATGGAATGAAGTATTTGAATTTGATGCGATGGATGAGCCTCCATCTATGCTGGATGCTGATGTTTATGATTTTTACGGACCATTCAAGAAAGCTAAATCCCTGGGACATGCTGAAATTAATTTTGTGAAGAATAATATATCAGAATTAGTTGATGTGTGGGTTCCTGTTGAAGGTAAGTTAGTTCAGGCATTGTAGTCGAAATTTCATCTAAGAATATTCTTAAATGATCCAAGAGGTAGCAATGTTGTTAAAGATTATCTAAGTAAGATGGAGAGGGAAGTGGGAAAGAAGATAAAAGTGCGGTCTCCTCAAACAAATTCAGCATTTCAGAAACTATTCCAACTCCCAGCAGAAGAATTTCTAATCAATGACTTCACATGTCAATTGAAACGTAAAATGCCTCTACAGGATCGTCTATTTTTGTCTGCAAGAATAATTGGACTTCATTCTGATCATTTTGGACGCAAGACGAAATTCTTATTACTCTGGGAGGTCATAGAAACCATTCATGTGTGCCCTCCTACTTTGTCATCAATGGTTAATCCAATTATTGTCATGACTTTACGGCTTGGCAGGGGTCTAGATGCAAAACATGGGGCAAAAACTCATGATGATAAAGGCAGATTGAAGTTTCCTTTTCAATCTTTCGTGTCTTTCAGCGTGGCATATAGGATAATTAAGGCACTATGGAAGGCAAAATCCTTCACACTAGTGCAGAAGGTACGAATAGCTCAAGAGGAAGAATTGCCCGAAGAACTTAATTTTCATATTAATTACCTTAGAGCTGATCAGCCTACCTTCACCCTTAATTTCTCTAAAGGTTCAAGTCAAATCATTGCTCAGTACTATCAGCTAATTCGTTTGGGTTACGAGGGTTATAAAAATATAATGGGGAATTGTCATGAGAACGCCATGGTGTTGAAAGAAGGATTGGAAAATACAGGGCGGTTTAACATTATTTCTACAGACATTGGGGTTCAGACCTTCTACTCTGATATTAAATTTGGGGTTCTGATTCAACTATTGGGAGGTAAGATAGAGGGAAGTTTGTTCAAGAGAATAACCGTTATATATCTATGCATCTGGCTGCTTCCCTGGATGAATGTGGTATCACCTTCGACCTTGAGGACAAGGTCGTTCTTTGGGAGCGGGGTATTGTTATGGATTGGCCCAAGTCAAAAGTAGGCCCAATGAGAGGCCCAAGAGAAATTAGAATTTGCAGACTAAAAGAGGGGAAAGGGAAAGAATGAGGGTATCGAGAATATTGTGTTTACTAAGGTCAGTTAGGGTTGGAGAGAGCGGACCTCTCGAAAGTCCTGCAACTTGTTAGTTCTTATCGTTTATGGGTCTATAACTGAATTAAGCACTCTGCTGTTTTCGTTGTTAATCAAAGCGTTCAGTTTCTTTATCTTAAATCAGTAGCAGTCCATTACAAACACGTTCTTCACTTGCAGTGTCATGGATTTCAAAAAACTGTTTTCAGTGGCATAACCAATTGGTAGGATCTTCAGCCCCGCTAAACCGAGGAAAATCAAGTTTCATTGTGTTTGGTAATAGATAATTTGAAGAACTGAGCCTGTGAAAGCCACTTGAGTCTCCAATACATCGAGCTCCACAACTTTCACCCTCGATATTAGCAATAGGCTTTAAGGCTATGTTTTCCATACGAGTGGATAACCGATCAAACACCTCTCATACTTGAAGCGTGATTTTGGCCGGAAGAAAGAGACTCCACGGGCTGTTCAATCCGCTGAACTCGATCATCAATCTGATACCAAGCTGGTACAGATCCCTTGGACATGCTTATATTGACAGATTTGGTATAAAAATTAAGGGTAGTTTGAGGAACCCAAATACCTCCGGAAGAGAATAAACTCTATTTACTAAACAACTGATATCTTATTCATTAGGATACTATCCTACATATAATGAAGTACAGCAATAGAAATGATAATGCAGTTACATGAAAGTAGGAAACTAACATCCTAAAAATAGCTAAATGGCTAATTTGTACCAACACTAATGACATTACCGGTAGAGACTTTATTCAACTAATTATTGACCTATTCAGACCCACATTTGTAACATATAGGTTGAAAAAGTAGTAAAACCAGAAAGAAAGAAGCTGAAAAAACCAAAATGGCAGTTTAACATCTACTGCTTTTGCTTATACTGACTACAATTTCAACATATTGAAAAAGAATACAATAGCTAGAGTTATTCTGTACAAATTCAAAATTTGTGAAGTTCAATATATATCTCAACCTGATTTACAACATGGGACTCTTACATTATTCCTGGTATACTGCAGCAATTGTGTGTCCTTGATTCAGTTTTACAGTCTTAATATAGGCTGCATTTGTATGTCAGGAAACTTGTGGCTGGCTATCATTGTTCTTTCGCTTAAGCATCTCCTTAATATCAGTTTCCTTCTTATCAACAAAATCTTTGAAGCTAGTGGCACGACTGGGGAGTCTTCTAGCAGACCTTCCAGCTTCAGGATCCTCTTCGTCGTTTTCTGGAGTAAATCTGCGATACTGGCAGTACACTCTACAGAAAAACACAACAAGAGCAACGAAACATGAAGTGCCACATATGAGGAATAAACCCCAGAAGCTCGTTAGAGAAAGCCGCGTGATATCAACTTGGTTGGTGCTTTCCGAGCATATATTCTTGGATAGCCATTTGTCATGGATTCTTTGTAGCTCGCCATTTTCTGAGAGTTGAAGAATGGCAGTAGACAAGTCTTCTGCAAGAGGAGAGTCCCTCTGGAACGCCTGAGTTCGAAATCACGTATTGGTTCAGCAATCGCAACAGATAAAAATACTATTGCATTTAGAAAACATGAGGAATGTCGTAGAACTTACAAAGCCCCAACCACTTCTTGTAAACTCTTCTCCCACAGTTCTAAATTCACAGTTCGTGTTGGATAAAAAGAGCTTGATGTAAGGAAGCTCGTCAACTATTGCTGCCACACCCCCACCTTTTGGTCCTCTATGAAGGGCATAAATATAATCATCCTGAGTTCTCATAATTCGAATCCTTGACTTAGCTATGTTGAGTTCATCAATCAGATAATTGAATGCAAATGAACCATCTTGAACTCCAATTGGTACATTACTTGAGATCAAGCTGTCTATTCCTTCAATCTGTGATGTCAGCTGTTGTACTGTGAGGATTGATGTCAAACTAGCCGTGTAACTTGAATTTATAATCAACACTACCCAGAGCCATAGAATCAGCACCAAACGTCCAAGAGTACTAACAGTGTTCTCCCCTGTGCGGATACCAAGCAAAGGTGATATTAAAGAACGTCAAGCAATAAATTGAACAAATTTCAAATGTAGACTGGATAATCTGTGGGACAGAATTGAAGCTAGAGGAAAGATTGGAAACATGCATAATGGAGTGGCATTAGCTACTTACGGTGCGAAAAGAACATTGTTGAAAAGCTAAACCTGCAAGATCAAATAACTGATTAGTATGGTTTTAACATCATAAAAGCAAAAGTGTGATAAGGATATGACACCAGGAAAACCAAAACATATAGAAGTGCATGAAGTTTATTGGGCAATTATCTGATTGACTAAGAGTATGACATGTAAATTTGGCAAAATCAAGAAGAAATACCAACAGCTAAAATTTGAAAATATGACCATATAATGCAGGGCAAAGTTTGCTGGGATAGATACTTGACTATTTGCTATTCTATGATTATCTACAATTTGATAACAAAAGATGCCTTTTATCCAAGCCATGTGTATGGCTATTGACATTTGAAACTTGCCTAAACTGTTCCGGGATCATCTTTCCGATACATCACCAATCTGCAATATTGGATATTAAATCAGCACATAGAGCTTACCAAAATATTGTGACTAGTTGTTGGCTTAGCGGACCTCGAAATTCATGATTAATCCGGTGCTCAAGAATCCAGACAACAACTCCAACAAAAAGAAAGAAAGCACCAGTTACACCCCACATTTCCCAGGTAAATGGTTTGAGGAAAGCCCAGGCAGTAGATTTTACTTTCTTGACAGGAGTAACTACAACAAGTCCAGATTCCATGTACGGCTGAGTAAAGTCCACAATTCTTGTCCTATTAGTCACAATGGTAATGTCTCCAACAGCTGCATCGTACTTCTGAAAATGAAGCAAATCTCTATATTATCATAACATAGCCAGGAATGACTCGTAAACCCCTTAAGCAATTAACATATATTAATAATGTCTTCCTTGTCAAATATATAAGATAGCTGTACATGTACATCATTATGAAAACTAAAGTAGAGGCCATGTCTGAATAAAGAGATTATTCTTGTATACTTGTATGTTTATCGAATCTCATACACATGCAAATTAGGAAGCAGTCCTTCATACAGAAGCTATTATACAATCAAAAGAGCTACTTCAAAACAAGGTCATCAACACAGCTTAACAAACCTCTGTATCTCGGTTACTGTAAACTGTATTTGCAAAGTTAGAGACTCACATTTTGGGCAACATCATACACAAGATTGCTGAAACTAGGGTTTCTCAGGCCATCTCCATAGGGAAAGTATGAGCGAGGGACAGGGTAAGGCAACAGGGCAACTGCAGCTTCAAATACATCTATACAGTATCCTCTTACCCCAGTAGGGCCCTTATCTTTAGTGACAAATTCTTTGTAAGTTACTCGGTAAGGCACTGCAATCCGCAAAGGCTTCCCATTGTTCGGGAATACCCATCCCCGAGGAGTTGTGGCAGTTTCGGCAGGCCATATAACACTGTAAAGATGATGATCCAGGGAAGAAGCATTCAAAGGCTTTTTGTATAAAATTTCAGGAGGCTCAATTGAGAGACCTGAATAATTTGACCAATAACCTATTCTGCGTGATCCAGTTCCACCTATGTTAATAATCTCGTATGATGGATTCATCAAATTTCTATTGTGATCAAATCCAATCTGACCAGTAAGACCCGTGAAGTTTATTTGAGCAAATATCTGAAGTAATATATTCCCTTGATCGAAGCTACGGAGTTCTGATAAATGCAGTTTACTTCCCTTTCCTTCTTGCAACTTGCTATCATATGAGAAAGAGATGTTACCACCTTCATTTAAGAATACATCAAGACCACGAGCAAGTAACCAGACAGAATCGTAAGCATAGAGTGCGTAAGAGTTGAAGTAGAATGTTTCCTTCTCTTTTATTTGTTTCCACCTAGCTAAAAATCTTTTTTTCAAATCAGAATCTGGGGTGTGATGGCGAAGTGCAACAACTCCCTGTAAAAGGTCCATGGTCTTAGAATCAACTGATTCTGACAAATCCAAGACAGAAGGAAGCCAATCTGTTGCAATCCAAACATATCCACTGGCCATCATCCCATGCTTTTCTGCTTCAGCGAACACTGTGAGACCAGAGTCAGGATTTACATGTACTACATAAACACGAGACTCCATTAGGTTTACACCAGCTAACAAATTGTTGATGTCAGTTCTTGAGGCTCCAGGAGTAAGGGCAGCCTTGTAAGAAATTTTGGCACGTTTCTCTGCTAGTGCATCGCCCAATGCTGAAATGCCATTTCTACCATAATCGTCATCAACAAAGATAGCTATTACCTCATTCCATCTGTAGTGTTGAACCAAATCAGCAATTGCATGCATTTGGGAATAGTCACTATGTGTGGTGCGGAGGAAATAAGGAAACTGCAAAGCAGAAAGGGTGGGGTCTGTAGCTCCAAATGACAGTAGAGGCACATGAAGTTCATTTACAACATGAGAGATTACATGAGCTATTCCAGAGGACTGTGGGCCGATTACAGCGACCACATCATTCTCCATCAGCTGCAAAGCTACATGATTTAAAATGCCTTGTCAAAATTTTCTAGTTTGTTTTTTAAAAAATTGAGCTGAGCAATTTCAATATAGCAATAGATTGATACATGGAATCAAAAATTAGTCAACATCTAAATCTAAGCTTTGAAGGTGATTGCCATAGTTCGGCTATTATTAGTATGAAAAGCAGAAAAGCTTTTACCATTTGCAACCTGGCTTCGGCTTGTATTGCAATTAATATAAGAATCTTCTATACAACACTACACACACCTTATGCATAAAACTATAAGCACCTCTCAACGCATAACACTAAAACTCCTTTTGATGCATAGATGCCAAAGAGGTGAAGCCTACCACGGATGTTAAAAACCTAATTAATATGTCGCCAAGCTAATAAATCGTGAAAAAAGATGCACAAATATCAAAAGTGTATAATACTCAGGAAAAAATACTGACTTGGAACGAGGAAGCCAGGCTTTCAATTGCTATTATTAAGATTATTGCCCAGATACTAAACATTTTGGAAAGCTTAGAAACAAAGATAATAATCTGTTATTTTATTCTGATGCAGAAATTACCTCCTATAGTGCCAAGAAACCCGCTGCAATTCGTATCATGCAATATCATATTTAGCTTTGTTCCTGGCAGAATGCTTGAATCGGAGTTGACATCATTAATAGCAGCTACAATGGCAGGCTTCACGGATCGCCCAATGACTGAGTTTAATGTGAATAGAGCTCCAAAATTGACAACACTTGGCCTTGGATAGGAACTATTAGTTTCTCCGGTTACATGAATAACTTCAGTGAGCACACAAATAGAAAGAATCACTGCACATACTGAAGTCCTCAGAAGCATATGGCTCTTCATTGTTGACAAAGTCAGAAACTGACTAATTGATTCTTCAAGAGATTAAGCATTAAGATTGTCAACAATCTAGCTAGGTCCAGTATATTTTTCATTCCCAAGTGCAAAACACTAAAACACCTAACAATATTCAATCTATTAATCCTTATTTTCAAATTATGTAGCCTAATAATATTGAATAATCCAACTTGGTTGATTGGATAAATTATTAGCCACATGGGAAACCAGCAAAAAGTTCCACATAATCAGTATTGAGTCAGAACATTGTACAATAACAAGTTATAAAGGTTCAATTGGCCATTCTTGATAGTGTATTAACCTTAGCCTTATATGTTTAAATTCAAACATATAATTTAATCACACTTCAAAATATATGTAGTGCTTTATATTCTAAAAACAGAGCTATTTTGCTATTTTTTTTCATAGTTACAACACACGCACACCCCAGAATTTGAACCTTGACCTCTCTTAGAGAAGTCGAGAGCTCAAACCACTACATCAACACACACCCGCTATTTTGCTATTTTATGAATGCAAAGATAAAAATAGCAAAATAGCTATCACAAAACTCGAACACAAGAAACATATATAATAGCAAAATAACTAGCATACAACTCGAACGCAATGAAATAAGTCAACTTAGCTCATTAGCCAACTTAGCTACCATCAGCAGAGAAAAAAAAATCTTAAAAATGAGAAGTTAAAAAATGAATGGAAGTAAACATGATTATTAGTTGATACATATTTAGATAGAGAAAAAGCAGAGGATTAAGTAATATTACCAGAAAACTCAATTTAAACATGGGAGAGTGTTTAAGAGTGGCATACACATGCTTCTGTCTCAGATAGATACTCTTGTATATGAAAGACAAGAGGAAGGCAGTACTCTTGTTGTTTGAGCAAGGAATCGTCCTTAGTGTTATAGTTTAAAAGTGAGATTACAAATGGTTTTAAGTATTTAAAAGAGGGAGGGGAGGAAAAAGAGAGGAGTGAAGGAGGTTGGGTATACGTCGGTAGGATACTTGTGTAGTTGTGTGGATCTTAAAAGTGTACCACGTGACATGCATGTTATACTATACTTTTGAGTGATGTTGCACGGAGTTTACCATTTCTTTGTACCGTGTTTATATTTATAATGTGTTTTTTATTATAATAAATATGATCCGTGTTATGCACCGTTATTTTTAATATTTATTATTTTTTTAATAATAGCTTATTTTATTTTATATATTATTAAATTTTAGTTTATATTAATGGAACAATTTTATGTTTTTATTTTTAGATTATCCAAATGATTAAACAAATTTTGATTGAACATTATTGGTTAATTACATTTTTGACTAAAATTCATTTTACATCTCTTTGGTTTAACGTTATTGCACTTAAGGTTCGTTTATTTTAGTTTACGCATTTTGCATCCCATAATTTTGAGTTACCTCGCAATTTTCACCCCTTTATTAATTTTTCGTTAGATTTGACTGTTCCGTTAATCAAAATGAGTGCATTTTAATCATTTATTATTATATTAAACAAAGAGTTTTTCAAGAAAATAAGAAAATTTAAAAATTGGAAAAAAAGGGAAAAAATACGAAACATATTTAAAAAGATCTTAAATTTGTAACATATTTTATAATGAATACTTTAAAAATTAGAATGATAATAGTTTATATATTAAGTAATAATTTAAGAAAACTTTGATAATATATAATTTAATTATTCTGAAAAATCTGAAAATTATAAATTATATTTTAAAAAATCTGTCAATTACAGATGTAAGTTTAATAAATATAAAATCTTAAAATAATAATAATAATTCAGATTATTCATTTTTTAAATTATTATTAATTATAATGATCAAAATACCCATAATTTGACTAAGTGTAACAGTCAAATTCAACTGTAAAGCGTCAAAGAGATGAAATTGTAGCGAGATTTAAACAATGGGGATGCAAACTGATTTATGTCAAAAAATTTAACCCAAAGTGCAATAAGCCAAAAGTAAGGAGATGCGATATGCAATTATGTTAACTCGTATTAAACAAATATAATATATTACTTAATTCTTATTCTTTTATTTAATCTATTTACATGATTTATCTTTACTCTATAATTTCTTCTCGAAAAAATCAAATTTACATGCTTCCCACAAACATTTTTTCGCCTCAGTATAATCTTTGTATATTTTGGTTACTTTAACCTTATAGTCAAATGCAACATAATTGTATACATTATTATACATAAACGTATTATATTTAAACATATCCTCTCCTCTATAATTTGTATATAATCAAAATAGCAAAATAGCTATCATAAAACTCAAACACAAGAAATATATATAATAGGAAAATAGCTAGCATAAGACATGAACCCGATGAGATAAATCAACATAGCTCACTAGTCAACTTAGCTCATTATTTAGCAAAAAAAAAAAAACTTAGCTCATTAGCCAACTTAGCTACCATCAGCAGAGAAAAAAAAAAAAAATTCTTAAAATTGTGAAGTTAAAAAATGAATGGAAGTAAAACACGATTATTAGTTGATACATATTTAGATAAAGAAAAAGCAGAGGACACAGTGCCTGTTTGGCTCACCTTATATTATTGATTTATGGACTTATTTTCGGGTAAAAATTTTATATTTTGATAATTTTTTTTATACAAGTATTTAATGTATGTTTGAGATTCAATAAGTTGCAAAAATAAGTTGGAAAATAAGTTGGAAAGTTAGGAATTTCTAATTTTATCTTAAAATAATTTGACTTATTCTTAAAAAAAGTTTCCCCAAACACCCCCCAAAGTAATATTACCAGAAAACTCAATTTAAACATGGAAGTTAGAGAGTGTTTAAGAGTGGCATACACATGGTGCTGTCTCAGGTACTCTTGTATATGAAAGACAAGTTGTTAGAATATAATATAAAGACAACTTGTTAGAATATAATATAAAGATTCAGTTGGGCTTTTATCTAATCCTTTAAGATTTTAGATTGATTGGTTACTTAACATGATATCAGAGTTTAGACATGCAGAGGTTCCAGGTTCGATTCTCTGCGGTCCCCAATATTCTCATAATTTATTTCGGACACAAAAGAAAATTAATGCCCCAAAGATGGATGCTCGTGATCCATTTTCGATCCAAAAATGGATTTAAGATCCAGTTGAACCTTTATCTAACACCTTAAAATTTTAGATGAACTGGTTACTTAAGGCAATCTTGCTGTTCGAGCAAGGAATCGTCCTTAGTGTTATACTTTAAAAGTGAGATATATACAAATGGTTCAGGTATTTAAAAAGGGTGGGGGAGAAAAAGAGAGGAGTGTAGGAGGTAGGTTTGCTCAGAGATGTTTAGGTCAAAAGCAGACTTCAACTTGATTGCTGATTGGTTGGCGGAGATAGTATACGTAGGATACTTGTGTGGATCGTAAAAGTGTGCCACGTGACATGTATGTTATACTTCCACTAGTCCATTATATAAGGCATTTGATTTTTCTTCCACTAGTCCATTATATAAGGCATTTGATTTTTCTGCACATAATTTTAGGTGCTTTAACTATATATTAAAAGTAATTATTTTTCAATTTTTTCTTATTTGAATAAAAATAGGATATTTTTATTTTTATTTAGAAAAAGAAATTTTAAAAATATTAATTTTAACTATGTAATCAAAACATCTAAAATTACGTGCACAAAAGTCAAACGACTTATATAATGAACCGGAGGAAGTACTATACTTTGAGTAATGTTGCACCGAGTTCACAATTTCTTCGTACCTCTGTGTATATTTATAACGTGTTTTTTATTATAATGTTTTCTCACTTTTTTTTTTGTTAATTACTGCTTTTTAAAATTTACTTACTAGTTTAAAATAGGATGAGTGCCCTAAATACCCACTTTTTATTGTTTGATGTCCAAAATGCCAAAATTTCGCGCTGCGCGCCCAAAATACCCATGGGATACGCTTATGGCACAGGAGTATTCCCGGATACGCCTTTTACAGAGGAGCAAATGATTAGATACGCCCATAACTAAGGCGTAAATAAAAGATTGCGCCCATGGATGAGCAGTATTTACCATAGATGCGCATTCTGGTAAGGCGTAACAGTGGTTGCGCATTCACAACATGCGTGATGATGTCATATGACGTCATCATCGCATTTCTCAGAAAAATCACGAGCTCTGGCGATTTGGCGATTTCTGGCGACTTCTCTGGCGTGGCTCGTTCTCGACCATCAGTCAGTTTCCGTTCAACTCACATATATCACTAGATTCGTCTTTCAAATCTCTACAATCCTATGTCAAATTTAAACGTTTTCTATTTCCGGATTGTAAACGCCTAATTCGAACCCAAAACCTAATTTTCCGACGAAACCACTCCTCGTCCGTTCGTCCAGTTCCATTAACGTTACGCTGATGTGTTATAGGTCATTAGATTCGTCTCTAGACGATCTACAATCCTATACCAGTATTAGCCCAGTTCGATTGCCAGATGTTTAAGCCCCAAATCGGCGATTAACGCCGGAAAAGAGAAAGAAACGGAGTGAGAGGAAGAAACCGACTGCTACAGTAAAACGAAGGATACGCCTTCCTGAAAGGCTGATGTGTTAAATTACGTCTAACCGCAAGCGCACGGTATCAATTGTAGTAGATACTAGCAAATACGGGTCGATTCCTCAAGGAGACAGTTTCAGTTTCAATTCAATTATTATCAATTGTTTCTAGTCAAAAACGATTAGTTGAGAATTTTATTAACCACTAAAGCAAATTTAACAATGTTTTTAAATCAATTAATGATGGGATCTAGGGCAATTCAAGTTCACCATGCTTACACCAAACAAATCACAAAGGTATAGCTTTTTAATGAGATAAAGTAATTAAAGTAATGGTTAATCTTTTTCAAGCATTAACACTCTCAGAAATCTGATGATGTTTCCACACTCACCTTCAATTCCGCTAATTGTATGTAAGCCTCTAGTAGTAAAAATCTTCCGATCTATTACTCCTATTGCAATCAGTTAATCCATGATATTGCGCAATTACACAAATTAAGAATTAAAACATATCAATCAGAATTACTCTCTACCCATCAATTTACTAATCAAATTAAGCCCAAATCATGGTGCAAACATGGCTCCCCTTAATACCCTAGAATTAAACTACTCACTCATGGTAAAATAAAAATTAACAATAATAATAATAAAGAAGAAAGCCATATTAAACATGTAATAATGAGAGAGAAGATTAGAAATACCTTAAACTTGATAATAATGGAGAACAAAAGATCTAAGATTTAATTATAGCTTACAAAGATCAAGAAGAGAAATAAAACCTAGCTTGAAATAACGTACGTAAAGAGAGATCCTAAAATAATACCCTAGATGTGTTTTTATAGTCCTATAAGTCTAAGTAATTGCCTTAAATAAATAGGCCCAGCTGGAGGTAATTAGAATTATATTACAAGTAGGAAAAAAAAGAATAAAATTCTATTTTTTTCTTGAAATTCCGCACAAACCAGTCACACACGGGCGCTGTTGCGCCTTGCACAGCCAAGTCTGGTAGCGCTAGCGCGCTGTTGCACCTGTCTCGCGCTACAGCGCCTTGCGTGCTCTGCTCGTTCCTCTGTTACTGCACGCCTTGGACAGGAGGGAACTCGCGCCGTTGCACAAAACCTCGCGCTGCTGCTCAAAACGTCGCGCTGTTGCACGAGTTGGAGCGCTATAGCGCCTTGATGTTACTGTTCACGCGCGCTGTTGCGTTGTTTTGGAGCGCTATAGCACCTGGTACGTTCTGTTCGTTCTGATTTTTGCACGGTTGAAGCGCTATTGCGCCTGCAAGCGCTGTAGCGCCCCGTAGCTCCTGATCATCACTATATTTTGCTCAAAAATGCTTAGAAACGATCCACAAATTCACATTTTCTCTCGTAACTTCATAAAATCATTCCTTCGAGTTAAAAAAACACCATAAAATCATTGAATAATGCTCGATTCTTCCAACATGGCAATTATTTATTTCCTGTCATAAAACACATCAAACACTAATTAAATCCACACGATTATTTGCAAAAGCACCAAAAATGTGGGAACAAAATCCTATAAAGTATATATAAAATACACTCTATCAAATATCCCCACACTTAGCACTTTGCGCGTCCTCGTGCAAACTAACATAATAATTATACTAACTAATTAGTACCACTTCCGTAGGTGATCACGGTTGCATTTGGCATATGCAACAAGTCCTTTAAACCCCTAGGTAGCCCTAGTGGACGAGTAAGGTCTCATGAGGGTTTATAATGAATATACCCACAAAATTTATCTAACCATGCAAAAGATCAATGCTAACACAATACCACACACACAAGTCCTCTCATGCCACATCAACTTAAGAATCAAAGTAAACATACGATGTCTTGGTGTCGAAAGTGCAAGTATTCACGTAGTCTACTCAACTAACATGCAGAAGGTCATAAAAATTCATGTCAAGTGTAAAAATCGTTGGTAATCATGCTTAGCCCACAAGAAATACATCTTTAAGTCTAAACCCGGGATCTCCTATGCCAAAACAAGTAATAACTCACCTTTCACTCAAAAACGAATATTCACTCAAGAACAAGGTTAATTGTATCACTCAATTCCAAAAAAATCATAAACACAGCTTGACACTCGCAATCAATCTCACTCACAACACAACATACATCACTGATGACAATCAAAAGGTCTTTATCCGGGTTGTAGCATGGGCTAGGGACCAGGTATGTCAAGTAAAGCTAAAACAGGTTAAATGTCAAAAGCTAGTACCCAACAATAATCATTATTCAATTCCCTTTCTATTAAAACCACAAATACTTCCCCACACTTGGATTTTTCAATAACCCTTACATAATAACTTGACTAGTCGAATGAAGAAGGATCATACAAACATAAGAATGCTCTCAAATTTATTTATTATTTTTTTCTCTTTTTTTTCTATTTTTTTTTCTTTTTTCTGTTTTTTTTTCTGAGAGCTAAGGAATAAGCACAATGATCCATAGATATTATTATGAATTTCGACTAACAAGCATCAACCAAAATCAATATTCCCCAATGGTATGATCATCAATAACCCCCCTTTTATGAACACCTTATTACTCCATTAAGCACGATACTAGCCTTTGACAATTTAGGTTCAAATTCAATGTAAGGCCAATAGAATAAAAAGGATAATGGCAAGTAATGTGGTGTGTCACCAAAAGAATAGGATTAAGCTCAACGGGTTAACTAATTGATCATGTTTAAAAGGTGTGAAAATATGGGAAATACGAGGATCAAGTAATGTCATGCATTTCAAGAAAGATCTCAAGTAAGTGCTAGCAATGGAAACAACATGCGGACACTCAAGCAAACGAAAAATCATGCAAAAGATATGCATATAGGCTCAAAACTCGCTTGGTGTGACAAAACATAATCAATTCCAAGTAACAAGACTCTCTAACGCACCTACTTGTACTCAAAGCAGGGAAACCAAGTCATCTTGCACATATTCATGTCATTCTAATCACTTACCACATTCAATTAAGTCTACCAGTTTCAACTTGCTAGTGAAAGTGTGTGCACAAGAACAAAGCACGTCACTTCTCATACAAAAGCGTCAAAAACACAAGAATTCTACGCATGCATGGGTGTATCAAGCAAAATACAACAACTAATCAAATTGCATGGCTAGAATTATTTTTGGTATTTTTCAATTTTTTTTAAATTTTTTTTAAACATGTAATACACTACGTTGAGAACACCTCCCCACACTTAAGTGCTTCATTGTCCTCAATGCACAAATAACTAAGCAATTCTACTATATATAAGAGAAAAGGAAAGAAGTACTCCCTCCTCCAATGTAGCCGGTGCACAACATCCATAGGTTGCCTCCCAAGAAGCGCTTTTGTTTAACGTCGTTGGCTCGACTTAGCTGGTTCAAATCTTCGTGGAGGGGTTGTCAAGATAAATCACTTCCATCTTTCCTACGAATGCACCATTCACATACAATTTAAGGCGTTGACCGTTAACCTTAATTTTCCTTCCATCCAGTTCCATAATCTCAATAGCACCATAAAATTTGACTTCGGTGACAGTAAAAGGTCCGGACCATCTTGATTTGAGTTTCCCCGGAAAAAGTCGAAGTCTGGAATTGAACAACAATACCTTATCACCAACCTGAAATTCTCTTCTCTAGATCATCTTGTCATGCATCTTCTTCGTTCTTTCCTTGTAAAGCCGAGAATTGTCATAAGCATCAAATCGAAGCTCATCTAACTCGTTAAGTTGAAGAAGTCTTGCTTGCCCCGCAGCTTTTAAATCCATATTGAGTTCTTTAATAGCCCAAAAAGCGCGATGTTCCAACTCCACTGGCAAGTGACATGCTTTACCATAAACCAACCGATAGGGAGTGGTTCCAATATGTGTCTTATATGCCGTCCGATAGGCCCACAAAGCATCATCTAGTTTCAAGTACCAATCTTTCCTCGATTTTGCAACCATTTTCTCCAAGATGCTTTTGATTTGTCGATTGGAAACCTCCACTTGGCCGCTTGTTTGAGGGTGATATGCAAGAGCGACCTTGTGAGTAACGCCATATTTCTTCAACAAAGTTTCAAACTGTCGATGGCGAAAATGAGAACCACCATCGCTTATCACTGTCCTTGGAACTCCAAAACGTGGGAAGATGATATTCTTGAAAAGCTTCATTACTACCTTGGAATCATTTGTTACTGATCCAACTGCTTCAACCCACTTGGACACGTAATCGACAACAACTAAGATGTATCTCATCCCACAAGAAGTTGGGAAAGGTCCCATAAAATCAACACCCCATCCGTCAAATATCTCGACCTCAAGAATACCGGTTTGAGGCATCTCATGGCATTTAGAAATATTACCCGTCCTTTGACATGCATCACATGCCAAACAGAAAGCACGAGCATCCTCAAATAGAGACGGCCAGAAGAACCCGAATTGAAGTACTTTAGCAGCAGTTTTGGAAGGACCATGGTGCCCTCCACATGTGAGAGAATGACAATGCTTGAGAATGTCATGTACTTCGAACTCAGAGACACATCTACGAAAGATTCCATCAGCACACTTGCGATACAAGAAAGGGTCATCCCAAAAATATTGTTTAGCATCATGATAGAACCGCTTTCTTTGCTGATAAGTCAATTCTGGAGGGTGAGATCCACTAACACAGAAATTTGCAAAATCTGCATACCATGGAGTTTGAGTAGCAACCGAAAATAGGTGATCATCTGGAAAAGAATCATCAATAGGAGTACTTGACGCAATATCAGATTTGAAACGCAACCGTGAGAGATGATCCGCAACTACATTCTCAGCACCCTTCTTGTCTTTGATTTCCAAGTCAAATTCTTGGAGTAACAGAATCCAACGAATAAGCCTTGGCTTTGCTTCTTTTTTCGCCAACAGATATTTAAGTGCCGAATGATCAGTGTGAACAATGACTTTGGAGCCAATGAGATATGCTCGGAATTTGTCAAGGGCGTAGACCACAGCTAGGAGCTCCTTTTCAGTAGTAGCATAATTGACTTGAGCTTCATCCAAGGTTTTACTTGCATAGTAGATGGCGTGCAATACCTTTTCTTTCCTTTGACCGAGAACTGCTCCAACAGCATAATCACTTGCATCACACATAATTTCAAACGGAAGATTCCAATCTGGAGATTGAATGATTGGTGCACTTATCAAAGCCTTCTTAATCCTGTCAAAAGACTCCAAACAAGCGTCAGTAAACACAAAGGTGGCATCCTAAGCAACAATTGAGTGAGGGGTTTTGCAATTTTTGAAAAATCTTTTATAAAACGACGATAAAAACCCGCATGACCAAGGAAACTCCTCACTCCCTTGACATTAACAGGAGGAGGAAGCTTCTCAATCACCTCAATTTTTGCTTTGTCAACCTGGATGCCACGTTTAGAAATCAAGTGACCAAGTACCACTCCTTCATTTACCATGAAGTGGCACTTTTTCAAATTCAAAACCAAATTCACCTCTTCACAACGTTTAAGCACTTTAGAAAGATTATGTAGACATACATCAAAATCAGACCCATAAACACTGAAATCATCCATAAATACTTCCATGATAGACTCTATGAAATCAGAAAATATAGCAGTCATGCAACGCTGAAAAGTAGCAGGGGCATTGCACAATCCAAAAGGCACTCTACGATATGCAAAAGTACCATATAGGCAAGTAAATGTAGTCTTTTCTTGGTCATCAGAATGTATAGGGATCTGAAAGAAACCTGAATATCCGTCTAAATAGCAAAAGTACTTATGCTTAGCAAGTCTTTCTAACATCTGATCAATGAAAGGGAGAGGGTAATGGTCTTTTCTAGTGGCAGTGTTTAACTTATGGTAATCAATGCACATTCGCCAACCGGTGACAATTCGAGTGGGAATTAATTCATCTTTATCATTCTTAATTACCGTTGTTCCTCGTTTCTTATGGACTACTTGAACTGGGCTTACCCATTTAGAATCGGAAATCGGGTAAATGATGCCCGCATCTAATAACTTCAAAACTTCTTTTTTAACAACCTCTTGCATGTTAGGGTTCAAGCGACGTTGTCCCTGTATGCAAGGCTTATGGTCATCATCTAAGTGAATTCTATGCATGCAAAAGTCTGGGCTAATCCCTGTAAGATCATCAATACTATACCCAATAGCTTTTCTATGCACGCACAAAACAGTAAGAAGCTTAAAAACCTGGTTATCATCAAGACTAGAGCTAACAATCACAGGACAAGTCTTTTCATCATCGAGAAACACATATTTAAGATTAGATGGCAAAGGCTTTAACTCTAACTTCTTTTCCTGAGGTTGACCACAAGAAGTGACAGTGTTGGTTACCTCACAATTCAGATCAGCTACACCATCCAACTCAAGAATCAATGAATCGACTTCAGCATGTCCTTCTCCTTCGTATGCTTCAAGCATGAGCACTGCTTCCAATGCATCATTCAGTAGAATCTGAGGCGTCTCATCTTGGACAATTTCATCTATAACATCAATCCTACAACAAGTATTCTCAAGCAAAGGGGATTTAAGAGTAGAGGTTAGAGTAAAAGTAATTTTATCATCACCAACGCTCAATGTGAGAGTCCCACTTTTAACATCAATAACAGCACCTGCGATACAGAGAAATGGTCTACCTAAAATAATAGGTATTTCCCTATCCTCTTCCATATCTAGAACTACAAAGTCTACAGGAATATAGAATTTTCCAACCCTAACAGGCACATCCTCTAAAATTCCAAGGGGATATTTTATCGAACGGTCTGCCATTTGCAAAGTCATCTGTGTACATTTTAATTCTCCCATGTTTAATTTTTGAAAAATCGAGAAAGGTATGACTGAGACGCTAGCGCCTAAATCACATAAAGCTTTATCAATAAACAATGCACCTAAATGACACGGGATCGAAAAACTACCCGGGTCTTTAAGCTTAAGTGGAGACTTATTCTGTAAAACAGCACTACACTCCTCAGTAAAAGCTACTGTCTCCACCTCACCAAAGGACCTTTTCTTAGTGAGAATATCCTTAAGAAACTTTGCATATGATGGAACTTGAGAAATTAAATCAGTGAAAGGAACTGTTACCTCAAGGTTCTTGAAAAGTGTCATGAACTTACCAAACTGCTGGTCCACCTTAGTTCTATTCATCCTGCTAGGGAATGGGAGCTTTGGCACAAATGGTGGAGGAGTGACTGCATTATTTTCTTTGTCCTTTTCCTTGCTTTCCTCAGTTTCACCTTCGTTTGTGTCTTCAACAACTTTCTCTACCTTGTCTTCCTCAGAATTCTCTTTTTCTTTCTCAGTAGGAACATCGTCAGTAGGTATTGGAGGAGCATCATATGTACGACCACTCCTAAGAGTAATGGCATTCACATTTTCCTTTGGCTGAGTTGGTTGTGCTGGTAGAGAGCCTTGTTGCCTTGTAGACGAAGAACTAGCCATTTGAGCAATCTGAGTTTCCAGCATCTTATTATGAATCTCCATCTGGTTCATCTTCCTATTGGTATCCTCCATATTTTTTGCATTTGTAACAATATCTTCATCATATCACCTTGATTATCAGCCTGTGCAGCTTGATTGACTTGAGGAGCATAATTCTGATAGGGCTTCCGAAATCCAGGGGGATTCATAGGTCCTTGAGGAGGCCTATACTGCTGCTGTGGAGGAGGCTGATACGACTGCTGATATTGCTGCTGCTGATTAGGAACATTTGAATTCTGAGCGTTGTTGTTCCTATATGAGAAGTTCGGATGATCTTTCCAACCAGGATTGTAAGTGTTGGAGTACGGATTGTACTGCTGCCTCTGTTGGAAAACATTTGCTTGCCCCATCTGAAAATTTTGTGAATTTTGAGTATTGTATTGGCAATCGCTACCATAGTGGCCTTGGATGCCACAGACTTCACAAACAGGATTATTCATAGGAGCCATGGATGACAATGCATTGATACTCATAGGTGGAGTAGAGGACTGAGACGTCTTCAATGAGTGGATCTCCTGAGTCAATGCAGCGAGTTGAGATGATAATAGAGAATAAGCATCCACTTCAAGTTTACCCCCTTTCTTGGCTGCTCTCGGGTTACTGAAGTGATTGGCAGCCAAATTTGAAAGAAAAGCATGAGCATCATCAATTCCTTTATCTAAAAACATGCCACCTGCAGCGTTATCAACTGTACCTTTTGTTCCAGGGTCAAGACCATTGTAGAAGCGTTTAAGCAGAAACCAATTCTCAAGACCATGGTGAGGGCATGCACGTTGATAATCCTTGAATCTGTCCCAAGCATCCCGAAGAGATTCGCCATAATCTTGCTTAAAACCCATCATCTTCTCGATCAAATCGTCGGTTCTGTTGGGAGGGAAGAACTCAGTTAAGAAAGCTTGAGCAATCTCATCCCACTCGGTCAAGTCAATATCATTCAACCATTTTTGAGCTTTGTCACGAAGAGAGAATTCGAACAACATGACTTTCAACTGGTCTGGAGTGACTCCCTGATGTTTAATTGTAGAACAGAGCTGTTGAAACCGTTGCAGATGATTGGTAGGGTCTTTAGAGGTAAGCCTAGCAAATTGATTCTGTTGGATCATAATGAGCAAAGCAGGCTTGATCTCAAAATTTGCTGCATGAATCGCTGGCATAGCAAGGCCGGTAGGTACCCCACTCGGAGAGGGCTGTGAGTACTTCTTCAAAGATTTGGGAGGAAGGTCTGCCATTTTAATCTTTGGTTCAGGTATCCTTTGCTGCTTCTCTTTCCTTTGTTGATCTATGTATTGTTGACAAGTAATTCCAGAATCTGGACTAAGAGGAGTTGTATTCTCTTTTGCTTGATCTTCTTTCGTTTGAGACCTGGTCCTGGGCATCAACAACTAAACAAGGAAAAGCAGTAAGATCGGTCTCAGTTGGAACAAGAGTTCCAAAGAGACAAGAGAAACAATCTAAAACAATCGAACTAAAATTATAGAAACTAGGCGTCTCCCCGGCAGCGGCGCCAAAAACTTGATGTGTAAAATTACGTCTAACCACAAGCGCACGGTATCAATTGTAGTAGATACTAGCAAATACGGGTCGATTCCTCAAGGAGACAGTTTCAATTCAATTGTTATCAATTGTTTCTAGTCACAAACGATTAGTTGAGAATTTTATTAACCACTAAAGCAAATTTAACAAAGTTTTTAAATCAATTAATGATGGGATCTAGGGCAATTCAGGTTCACCATGCTTACACCAAACAAATCACAAAGGTATAGCTTTTTAATGGGATAAAGTAATTAAAGTAATGGTTAATCTTTTTCAAGCATTAACACTTTCAGAAATCTGATGATGTTTCCACACTCACCTTCAATTCCGCTAATTGTATGTAAGCCTCTAGTAGTAAAAATCTTCCGATCTATTACTCCTATTGCAATCAGTTAATCCATGATATTGCGCAATTACACAAATTAAGAATTAAAACATATCAATCAGAATTACTCTCTACCCATCAATTTACTAATCAAATTAAGCCCAAATCATGGTGCAAACATGGCTCCCCTTAATACCCTAGAATTAAACTACTCACTCATGGTAAAATAAAAACTAACAATAATAATAATAAAGAAGAAAGCCATATTAAACATGTAATAATGAGAGAGAAGATTAGAAATACCTTAAACTTGATAATAATGGAGAACAAAAGATCTAAGATTTAATTATAGCTTACAAAGATCAAGAAGAGAAATAAAACCTAGCTTGAAATAACGTACGTAAAGAGAGATCCTAAAATAATACCCTAGATGTGTTTTTATAGTCCTATAAGTCTAAGTAATTGCCTTAAATAAATAGGCCCAGCTGGAGGTAATTAGAATTATATTACAAGTAGGAAAAAAAAGAATAAAATTCTATTTTTTTTCTTGAAATTCCGCACAAACCAGTCACACACGGGCGCTGTTGCGCCTTGCACAGCCAAGTCTGTTAGCGCTAGCGCGCTGTTGCACCTGTCTCGCGCTACAGCGCCTTGCGTGCTCTGCTCGTTCCTCTGTTACTGCACGCCTTGGACAGGAGGGAACTCGCGCCGTTGCACAAAACCTCGCGCTGCTGCTCAAAATCTCGCGCTGTTGCACGAGTTGGAGCGCTATAGAGCCTTGATGTTACTGTTCACGCACGTTGTTGCGCCGTTTTGGAGCGCTATAGCACCTGGTATGTTCTGTTCGTTCTGATTTTTGCACGGTTGAAGCGCTATTGCGCCTGCAAGCGCTGTAGCGCCCCGTAGCTCCTGATCATCACTATATTTTGCTCCAAAATGCTTAGAAACGATCCACAAATTCACATTTCCTCTCGTAACTTCATAAAATCATTCCTTCGAGTTAAAAATCACCATAAAATCATTGAATAATGCTCGATTCTTCCAACATGGCAATTATTTATTTCCTGTCATAAAACACATCAAACACTAATTAAATCCACACGATTATTCGCAAAAGCACCGAAAATGTGGGAACAAAATCCTATAAAGTATATATAAAATACACTCTATCATATCAAAGGCGCAACAGGTGGTTATTCTGGGCGGTGTTTTGAAAATTGGGTAGTGGGTACTAAAAAAGTGGGTATTTTTGGCAACTTTTCTTTAAAATCCGTGTAATACGCGGATGTTATTTAATATAGGATATTTATAAAAAATGCTACTTTTTTTAAAAAATTTTACAATTTTATCATCTTCTCAAAAAAATTGTAAAAATACTAAGTTAATTAAAAAAAATACGCAGGTTGCACATGCAACCTTATATGCGACTTATGCAACTGAAAATTGAAGGTTGAATTTTCATTTTTTTACCAATCTCCAGTTGTATATAAAGGCTACGCAGTAGCAAAAAATGGAAATTTAACTTCCAATTTTCAGTTGCATTCAGTTATATATGAAACCTATACAACTGAATGCAACTGAAAATTGGAAGTTGAATTTCGATTTTTTTCTGGTGCGTAGGCCTTATATACAAATGGAAGTTGGAAAAAAAAATGGAATCACATATGCAACTCAATGCAACCTGCTACGCAGCCACATATGCAAATTCAACTTCCAATTACAAATAAAATGGTATTTTTGCAAAAAAAAATTTGGGCAAGGATATTTATGAAAAAGCCCTTTAATATAATGGAAACTTAATTTTAATTTGAATTAAAAATTTTAATACATGAATTTTGTAGGTTTAAAATTTTAAAAATTATGATTTGATAATATTTATATATATGTGTTGAAGCAAATTTTTGTCACGGATTAAGCTTCAAGATTAGATTTATAATCGGGTATTCATATAGAGCTACAGAATTAGGATTTAATATCCATGGCTATTTTGGGGGAGAATTAGGATTTATGTGTTTTTAGGGCTGTGCTTGAAAGAGTTAATTCAAAGAGAGAATAGAATTTCGGATCCCCTTCTTAAGGTGCCTACGTATCCTTTTATAAGGAATCAAGCCCACGTAGTTTTTTTAGGCCCATACTCCTATTCTTTACGAGCAAGTCACCTAGTTATAATATTTCCCGTTTATTATATTCCCAATTGGGCATTTAATATGGACCGATACCCATAAGGGATCGGACTTATACCTCGTATCAACAATATGTTGTTCGTGATATTTTTAGAAAATGATGAATTTTTGTTTGAAAATATAGAAAAAGATCTTTTAGCTGAAAAATGTAATTTGTTAGTTATTAGATATTATAATACTTTTATTTTATTTTTCTTAAATAAAGTTACGCGAAAGGTTTTATTAGAAGTAAATAAATAAATAAGAAAATGTAACGTATTTTAGCTGAAAAAAGTAATTGGTTAATTATTAGTAATTATAGTTATAATTATAATATTGTATTTTATTAAATATAATTGCTATATTGTTTTTAGAGAAAAAAAAAATTTTAGTTAGATAAAATATTAAAGATAATGTATTTTACATGAAAAAAGAAATTGATCAGTTATTGAAAAATAGAAAATGTAACATATTTGACCTAAAAAAAATTATTAGTTATTAGTAACTATAAATAATTTGTAAAGATAATTAAATAAAAATAACATGTACCGTTAACTAAGGGTAAACAAATTAAATCAACAGGTACCGTACCGATCGACTAACCGATCAATCAACCAACCACACTTTTAATGTTTCATCTAGTATAATATGATAATATTATATCTATATATTGATAGTATTAATTACTCAATAATATCACTGTTCTCTAAATTTTAACGGTGCTTATAATTATTAGTCTTTCATACTACAAAAATATCTCATTTATGCATTATTAATTATCATTTTATATATTAAAAATTATTATGTGATGGCAGAAATTATGATGACAATTGTTTTATATTGATTTTTTTCCTTAACGAATCGAGCCGAGCTGAGCTTTGACCTAAATAAGCAGAACTTAATTTTTTTCTTTAACTAATCGAACCGAACCGAACCGAGCCAAGTTTTCTTATCGCACAAAGGTGTTCGAGCTCGAGCTCATTAACAAACGAGCCGCACTCGAACTTTTATCGAACAAAAACGAGCCGATCTCGAGCCCTTAACGAACAACTCGTGAATAATAAAATTTAACATGAGAAAAAAAGCTCAAACCCAGTTAACCCAACTAATTATCACTTTCGAATCAACCTAATCTCATCAAATTTTAATCAACTATTCCCAAAGGATTCGCGATTTAGATATTTGGATTGTAATTTTAAACTTAAAATATGAGAAATTTTATGAAAAAATAGATTATATAAAAAAATTCGAGCTTTAGAATAAATCCAAATAGAGAATAACGCAAGTTGTATTTGCGTTTCGGAAAATTTTGTATTTGCGTTTCTGGAAAATTCTTCTGAAGATAAAGTAAACCCAAGATGCGCTTTAAACCATAACGTCATATAAATCAGTGCAAGCCCAATTGTTACACGACCATTAAGAAATCAGCTGGTGACTCTGAGAAGTGAGAAGCGTAATTTTGGGATATGCACTTTTGGGCCTTTTACTATCATACTGTAATATTGTATTTTGAAAGGCCTTTTTTAAAAATTTTATTTATTGTGGTTTGTTGGAAGTTGGGGGTTGTTCTCCAAGTCCAAATGATAAGAGAGTGTGTGTACTTGGTTTTTAAAGGTTTGAGGAAATAGTCCTCTACCAACGTGAAACTGCATTAAAATGTTGGATATGATATCCGTGAGACCGTGAGTTTTATCATCTCTGGTCTACCAAACCGTGCATTACAATAAAAGTAACAAATGGAAAACAGAAATGAGACTAATTGATGATAAGTTACTTGACTTGTCCACAGATTGATCCTGACCTGTATGTGTCTCAAATTAAGCTACTGAGGAGCTCTCTCTCTGTTAAACAACTCTGCGTAAACATGTTTAGCGCCATGATCCGTAAGGCTGATAATTCAAAATCATTTCTTTGTTCCAATACGTTTCTGTTTTGGATTTTGACTTACTATCATTAGTTTTACTCTTCATGTACTCCATCTACTACGCAAGCAAGCATACTTTCTTCTTCTCGTTGATTTCTTCTTCTCAGTTAACACAGCAGTGTACTTTCTCGCAATGCATTGATAAAAAATATACAATTGTTTAACATAGAAACTAACCAAAGTAATTGTCCTAAAGGTGTATCACTTGCCACTAGTGTTGTTGTGCCAAGGGGGTAAACCTTAACCCTTGGTCAGCTCTGTGTCTTCATACTCTGAAAAAACTAGAATGAATACTGATAGTATTAAAACAATAGAATCAAGTACCTGATGAGGTTGAACAAGTACGTGCGCCTGTGCAACAACTACAAATATTACAAAGAATAAACCTTTTGACACGTTGACATTGGCACGACGTCGTTTGGGAGTGAAAAAGAATGCAGGCCAAGTAGAAGGGCAATTGGGTAATTTTGCGTAAGGGAATAATCGAAGACAATTGATTAAAAGGAAGGAGAGTGGATGGGTCGGGTTATGTTATGTCTTGAGTAAACCCTAGAGGTCTGAGGAGTTAGCGAGCGACTCGAAAACTGCGCATTGTTTTTCCATTGTAATCGTTGAAGTATTATTTTGGAGGAGTTATAGTAATTTATTTTGGTTGGATCGTTAATTATTGGTGTTTATTTTCACTATCTCTGTTAAATATAATCGAGTCATTACAAATCTGGTATCAGAGCGAGATCGACCATGGCACCGCAACCGGAGACGCGTCAAACCGCCAGAATTGAGTTAGTGGAGGAGGCCGTTACTGAGTTGAGGAAGACGATGTTGGACGAAGTTAAGGCTGCGGTCAATAACGCCGCCGTAGATCTGCAGTTAACCCTAGTCAACCAACTGACCTCAAACCTCGACCAAATCACTCAAAAACTCCAGGTTCGAATAGATCGGGCGAGGGAGAACAATGAAATAATGATTGAAGAGATGCAGCGAAGACAGTTGGAGTTTCAGGATGAGATGAGGTCAACCATAACGACGTTGAAAACCCAGAATACTACAGCCTCAGGAGGGGAGGTAGGGGGACCCAAGCAGGTTAGTGATGGTGCTGGATCTGGTGTTGGGGGTCGAAATGGTGGAGGGTTTCAAGGTGGGGCGAGTGGTAGTCGAGGCGGAGGTGGGGGCCGTGACAAGGGGGTCAGGGATGAAGTGGTATGGGGCAGTGGGGAAGGAGAGATGCAAAGGAGCAATTGGAAGTTCAGGAAGCTAGATTTGCCCCAATTCGACGGAAACAACCCAGATGGGTGGATATTAAGGGCGGAGAGATACTTCATGTTTTATCGTTTGAGTGATGCGAAAAACTAGAGGCGGCGGTGGTTGGCTTCGAGGGGGACGCACTCTCATGGTACCAATGGGAAAACTGGCGGAGGCCTATCAGGACATGGGAGGATATGAGGAGTTTACTTTTGCAGAGATTTCGCCCACTTCATTCGGGGACACTATGTGAACAATGGATGGCGGTGAAACAGTTGGGAACGGTGGACGATTACAGGAGACAGTTTATAGAGTTAGCCGCGCCGTTGGAGCAAATTCCGGAGAGCATATTACTGGCACAATTTGTAAATGGGTTGAAGGAGGAAATTAAGGCAGAGGTGCGGCTATTGGGGTTGTATTCATTGGAGCAAGCTATGGAATTAGCCTTGAAGGTGGAGGAGAAGAATAGGGTTAAGGGATTACTGAGCAAAGAAGGGCGGACAACCTCGTTCGGGTCACAAAGGCCCAGCCCTCTGGTGTAGATAAACAGTGGGATGAAAAGCCTTGGACAGTCACCCTGGTCCTCAAGTAACCGATCGGTAGGATGGGGAACGAAGTCGGAAGCCGGGTCCATCTCTTCCAGTTCGGGGTCCCTCACACACTCCAGCTACAGTCAGACATCACAAACCAGTCCTCGTACTATGCCACAAACTATTCCGACAGCCAAACCCCTTGGAGTAATTAAGAAACTATCACCCAAAGAGTTGCAATACAAAAGGGAGAAGGGTTTATGCTTTCGATGTGATGATAAATGGGTAGCAGGGCACCGATGCAAACAACGCGAGTTGAGTGTTTTGTTGACTTATGAAGATGAGGAGGAGGCAGGGTTAATGGAAGAGACCTGTCCGCAACCAGTGGAGGAGGAAGATATCGTCAATCCAGAGGTTTCTCTGAATTCTGTGATTGGACTGTCGTCGCCAAAGACCATGAAGCTTAAAGGCAGCATTCGGGGGTGTGAGGTAATTGTTATGATTGACCCCGGGGCAACCCACAATTTTATTTCCGTTGATTTGGTAGAGAAGTTGGGAATTCCGGTGATACAGACCAAGGAGTTTGGGGTATCGTTGGGAAATGGCGAGGCCGTGCGTGGTTCAGGAGAGTGCAGGGAGGTATTTTTGCAGTTGGAGGCGGTAGACATTGTGGAGGAATTTTTACCTTTCAAGCTGGGAAACTCAGATGTGATACTAGGGGTTCAGTGGTTAGAGAGGTTAGGCTCGGTGACTACAAACTGGAAGACTCAACGAATGAGGTTTAAGGTGGGGAAACAAACAATGGAGCTGCGGGGTGATCCCACATTAGTGCATTCACGAATTTCTTTGAAGGTGATGGTCAAAACAGTGCGGAAAGAAGGTTGGGGCTTGCTGTTAGAGTTGAAACAGGTTGAGACAAATGAAACCAAGGCGAAGACGACCCAAATTCCCCAGTATTTGCAGCCAGTGATTGAGGGGTTTGAATCGGTTTTTGCAGAACCAAAGGCACTGCCGCCGTATAGGGGGCATGAGCACGCGATTGTGATGAAACAGGGCAGTAACCCCGTGAGTGTGAGGCCTTATAGGTACCCGCAGTTCCAAAAGGACGAAATCGAGAGGTTGGTCCGAGAAATGTTGGATGTGGGAATTATTCAGCCTTCTACCAGCCCTTATTCTAGCCCGGTTTTGCTCGTTAAAAAGAAAGATGGTTCATGGCGTTTCTGTGTTGACTATAGAGCCCTTAATAAGGAGACTGTACCGGACAAGTTTCCGATCCCGGTTATCGATGAGCTCTTGGACGAGTTACATGGGGCACAAGTATTCAGCAAGCTAGATTTAAAATCGGGGTACCACCAGATCAGGGTACGGGATGAGGATGTGGCCAAAACAGCGTTTAGAACCCATGAGGGTCACTACGAGTTTTTGGTGATGCCCTTCGGGCTCTCGAATGCGCCATCCACCTTTCAATCGCTGATGAATGTAATATTCAAGCCATTCCTGCGTAAGTATGTCTTAGTCTTTTTCGACGATATCTTGGTCTATAGCCGATCACAAGAAGAACATGGGCAGCACCTAGCAACAGTGTTACAGACCTTGCAAGATAACCAGTTGGTGGTTAATTTAAAGAAATGTGAGTTTGGAAGAAAAGAGTTAGAATACTTGGGACATGTTATATCATCTAGTGTTGTGGCTGCAGATCCAGGAAAGTTGCAGACGATGGTTAATTGGTCGGAACCGAAGAACTTGAGAGAGCTTCGAGGTTTCTTGGGATTGACCGGCTATTACCGAAAATTTGTGGCACGGTACGCACAAATAGCCCAGCCTCTAACCAATCAACTAAAGAAAGATAAATTTGGGTGGAATGAGGAAGCTTCGCGGGCATTTGAGCACCTTAAACAGGCAATGGTCACTGCCCCTGTCTTAGCTATGCCCGACTTCACACTACCCTTTGTGGTGGAGACCGACGCATCTGGGTATGGGATAGGCGCGGTCTTAACGCAAAATGATCGACCAATTGCTTATTTCAGCAAGATGTTGGGACCTCAAGCAAAGCAAAAATCGATATATGAAAAGGAGCTTATTGCTATCTGTTTAGCAGTCTTGAAATGGAAACCCTATTTGCTGAGGCGTCACTTTTTTGTCCACTCGGACCAGCAGAGTTTAAAATATATAATGCAGCAAAGGGAAGTGGGGGCTAACTACCAGAAGTGGGTCAGTAAACTGATGGCATTTGACTTTGAAATCTGCTATAAGTTGGGCTCGTCAAACAAGGTGGCTGATGCCTTGTCAAGAAAAGTCGAAGAAGAGGTTGTATTACAGGAGATGGTGACTACAAGTATCATTGATTGGGGCGGGCTGTTGAAAGAAATTGAGCAAGACCCATTCCTGCAACGTCTCAAGCAAGACGTAGAAAAGAGGGCAGGGCAGTTCCCAGGGTTCGAAGTAGTAGCAGGACGACTAATGTTCAAAAAACGACCGGTGATCCCCAAAACCTCGTCGTTTATACCCACACTCCTGCATGAATATCATGATTCTGTGGTAGGGGGCACTCCGGTGAATTGAAAACTTACTTGAGGATATCCACGGATTGGTTTTGGCAAGGTATGAAGAAGGATGTGAGTAATTATGTCAGAGAATGTGAGATTTGTCAACGAAACAAGGCATCTAATCAGAATCCCGCGGGTCTACTCCAACCCCTACCAGCATTGGCTTGGGATCAAATAACCATGGACTTCATCGAGGGCTTACCAAAATCCAATGGTTTTGATACAATCTTGGTTGTGGTGGATAGGCTGTCCAAGTACGCCCATTTCATCAAATTAAAACACCCGTTTTCGGCATTATCAGTCGCCTCCATGTTCGTGAATGAGGTAGTCAGGCTTCATGGTTTTCCTTCCACGATTATCTCATACCGTGACCGAGTATTTATGAGCCTGTTCTGGAGAGAGCTCTTTCGGTTACAAGGTACTGTGCTTAAGCGAAGTTCGGCCTACCACCCGCAAACCGATGGCCAATCCGAGGTGGTCAACAAGTGCCTCGAGACCTACCTGAGGTGTTTTGCATCTAATCATCCTCGCTCATGGGCACAGTGGATCAGCTGGGCGGAGTTTTGGTATAATACATCACCACACCTGTCCATTAAAATGTCACCGTTCCAAGTGCTGTATGGCCGTGAGCCGCCCCACCTGTTGAGACTCGGGACAGGGCATACGCCTATGGATAGCCTCGAAGAGATTCTAAAGGCTCGAGATGTCATGCTGGATGAGTTGAAACTCTATCTTTTGCGAGCTCAACAAATTATGAAAAGTGCTGCAGATGATCACCGTAGGGACGTTCAATTACATCCAGGGGAGTTGGTATACCTTAAACTGCAACCTTACCGGCAAAAATCAATAGCTAAGAGGCCTTTCGAGAAACTGGCAGCCCGTTTTTATGGTCCCTTTGAAGTGTTGGAACGCATTGGTGAGGTGGCGTATCGTTTAGCATTACCAGACTCCAGCAAAATACACCCAGTCTTCCACATTTCACAGCTTAAGAGAGCAGTTGGAAGATCACAGCAAGTAGCAGCGCTTCCACCAAACATTAACTCTGAGATGGAGTTCGTGGTTACTCCGGAAGAAGTGCTAGCAATTAAAAACCAACAAACAGGGCAGGAGATGGTTACTGAAGTACTGGTAAAGTGGAAAGGTCTACCAGAGTTCGAAGCAACCTGGGAAGAGGCAGACATCATAAATGAGCAGTTTCCACAGTTCCACCTTGAGGACAAGGTGAAAGTTCGGGCGGAGGGTATTGCAACAACTACGAATATTACAAAGAATAAACCTTTTGACACGTTGACATTTGCACGACGTCGTTTGGGAGTGAAAAAGAATGCAGGCCAAGTAGAAGGGCAATTGGGTAATTTCGCGTAAGGGAATAATCGAAGACAATTGATTAAAAGGAAGGAGAGTGGATGGGTCGGGTTATGTTATGTCTTGAGTAAACCCTAGAGGTCTGAGGAGTTAGCGAGCGACTCGAAAGCTGCGCATTGTTTTCCATTGTAATCGTTGAAGTATTATTTTGGAGGAGTTATAGTAATTTATTTTGGTTGGATCATTAATTATTGGTGTTTATTTTCACTATCTCTGTTAAATATAATAGAGTCATTACAGCCTGCAAGCATCTTCTGAAGACTCTAAAATCATCGTATCCTCTTTAATTAACATTTTAGCTATATGGTAAACATGCTTGCCTATTGATGTAGGAACTTTCTAAATGGTCGTGATTGAATCCAGCAACATTTTCGTCTGAATTCTGTGTTATGTTTTCATTGACCACCCATTTTCGCTAAAAAGTAAAAAGTTTATAATTATACCATCCTATTCTTGAGTTGTTTTTGTATGATCTGGATGATTATTTCTCTAACTCTCTCTACATCGGACAATAGGAGGTTTCCTCCTCAATGGCTCAACCCGACTTTATATGTGTGTTGTGTTATGTTTTTCAACTCAAAAGCTTCAACATTGTTGTTAAACACCTTTTGTAGCCAGTAACAACTGCAGTTTTGCACTTGCAACTACTCAACTAGTAATGCCTAACTTGGATTAATTTATACATAGTACTTGGAAAAACACTGGGGGAAACTTGTAAAGGATTCAAATGAGCTTCCAGTTGTCATATGTCAAGCTTTTAAATTTGAAAATTGGTGGGAAGTTGTGATTCAAGTAGATGCAGAAAGCCTAGATAATTTGACCTTCCCATTGTTGCTAGTGCAACTAGACCAAGCTTTTTTAAGGTTTGTCCCGCATTTTAGGTCGACAGCCTCAACTAATTGAGGCATTCTCTTTTCATCTTCTACAGATCTCCATTTCCTATGTATAGAGACATTTTCAGAAGCACACATAGGAATGTCATAACCAGTATGCCTCACGTTGTGCATCTTCCGTTGGATCTTTGCCTCTATTCTTTGATCAGTACTTCTCCTAGTGTTTGCAGGGTTAGATAAAGTCTGTCTTCTGAACTCACCACAATAGACCGTAACTGGGAACCTTTGAGAGTTTCTCTTACGAGACACATGATTGCTTGATGAGCGTTCGAGGTCATCTAGTTCACAAGTCATCAGAGTGCTCACCTTGCCTGTAGCCCCTACTTTGATGGACCCTGGTTTACTTCTAATGTTATCGTGTTTATGGGCCATGTATAATCCGAAGTTCCAATTAACCTTCGTAGCTGGATTCTTTACAATAAGACTGGTTTTCAGCAGCTTTTGGTAAACCAGACCTAAAGAACAGTTAGCTTTATAAGAAGGCTGAGCTTCACAGAGATTATTAAGTTATTATTCTTTAGTAAAGATTATTTAGTATTTGATTTGTTCAATAGGGATCCTGGTCTGAATTAGACAAATAGAGAGATCTTTACAGAAGGGCTTCTTTCGGCTGACTCTCACCCATAGATTGCATACACAGGCAATTCAGCTTAAGATTTGGTTCTTCCAAATACGGCAATACCTCCAACTACTTTTTATATACTATTGCTAGTAATGCTAAACCAATTTGATGAATACGTGACTGATCACAAATAACTAAAAAGCTGAATATGGAACTTCTATTGAAAACTGACTATAATGCCATGATAACATTAAGCAAAACACCACAATATGAAGAAGTCCACAATACCACTCTTAACATAACCGATGTATCTGCAGATAAAAAGATTGTAAATTGGTTGAATGTGGGTCTGTATCGCATTAAAACCACGTGGGGTACCAAAAACTTGTCAAACTGTTATCCTTGTCTCGGACGCGTGACACCATAAATGCATTTCAGACAAGCAACTATGGAAGATGCATGTGTTACTTTGGGCTCTATTTCTGATTTGTGGGGGTATTTTGGGCTGAACTTCCCTAAAATGACCACCACTTGTAGGTTGCTATTAGCTCTTTAAATAAATCAGTCAGTCAACCGGTTTAGTCCCTCGAAAGATTAGAACTCAACTTACAGGTGAAGTGTGCAAACAGGGTCCAAAACAATCAAGGCAAGAACTACATGATGCAGCCAGATGATTTCAAGCTTTAGCTATGTGATACCGGTTAGAAACTGCCAATCCAATTAATCATGTGATCTCTAGTGATTTACAGTATAACTTTAGCACGAAATGTGCACGGGAATACAGGTCTAGGCGTCTAGCCAATAAAATAACACATCTGTCTAAAAGACAGTATAAATGGATACTCACAAGTCACAATAAATATAAACATGAAATTTTGATTTTCTGTGGTATTCTTATAAGAGGGTCATAACAAAAAAGTAGAAGATACTAGACTTATCGTGGCTGATGACTACGTCTGAAATATGTGACTGCAGAACAAATTAAACATGATGAGATGAGATGGTGAGGATGAATTAACACATACCTGGAGAAGTGAAGAGCGTATGGAGTTGATTTGTTGCTGCTAACAAAGAGTCGGTGAAGAGCTGAAGAAGCGAAAATGTATTTCCTGGAGAACAGTGAGCTGAAGAAGCGAAAATGTATTTCCTGGAGAACAGTCACTGACAGGTAGGTTTTGTACTCTATTATCCAGACCCACTAAACTCCATGTTTAACTTTTGTTTAATCCCACACCATCTGTATATGCATGTTCTCCAGATCAAACAGCCGGCCTATATTATATGGATACTGCACAATATATTTGTGCAAACATTTGTTATGTTTTTATATATTAGATGGACATGCAACGACTTTTGCGTTGTATATTAAGGCTGGCATGTCAAGACTATCGTTGATCACAATCATGACATGTTCGTTCCCGCATTGTAAGTAGAAAACGTTGTGTAGCTTGTGTTTTAACTTGCTAGCCCGCTTGAATATATTCTACTTGCAAAAATAAGTAGCTTGTTCAAGTATTGTAGTTGTGATCTCAAGAGAATTTTTACTTGTATATAACGGGTTTGGTAGATGTAAATGTGCAATCCATCAATTAAACATACAACCTTACATGTATGATGCACCAAGAATGAACAGTTAGTTAAGTTGGTACTGGATCTCCTATGCTTGGTAAACTCTGTAATAACCACATTATTAGAAGTTTTATTATGAACTCTGATGAATCTGTAAAGATTTTTATATTGGCTTCAGTTTTTCAAGAAAGACCCCCACATCATAGGACAGACTTTTCTTGCACTGGCTATTGCTAACCGGAGGAAATTATATAGTTGGGGAGTAGGACGACAGATCACAGTTATATTTTATCTATAGCTTATATAATTTTGTAACTATAGAGATTCCTCTAATCTTTAAGCAAAAGTGGTTCTTTATTGTTCCTATTATCCCACTTATCCAATCTCTTTGTAGCTAGATCCACCTGCAAAAAACAATGTTCAAACACACTATTAACCAGAATATAAAGATTAGCAAGTAATTAAACTCGTAAACTGTATTATACAAACCTCTTTTTCCCAGTCTGTCTGGTATGTAACATATATTAGTATAAGGGTTTGCATTGTTGTCCCGCCAATCATACCAGACCATATTCCCTATATAATACATCCACCACAGTAAATTAAAACTTGTACATATATAATCCTCCCATTTGCTTAGCTTTATGCTGTAATGATATTGGCAGAAGATATATTCCTTTAATTACCTTAGCACCCATATCGAAGTAGAAACCAAGTAAAATGCCCAATGGGATCCCTACGGCGTAATAACATCCCACATTTACATACGCCACAAAAGCTTGCCATCCGCATCCAACAGCCACACCTTCAAAATTCAATTAAAATTACATTCAAATAATCTGCAAATTACATTCACATTACCACATTAACCTGAATATATGTGTGGTATATAAATTTAAGTACTCCTTGCAACACCTTGAGGTGTTGGAAGAGCTAGAACTTAGTAGCAATAGAGCACTTTTTACTCCGGTATTAAGTTAAGCAATAAGCATAAGAACATGACATGTATTAAGTCATCATCATAGACCTTATGGTATTGGAAGAGCTGGCAAATTAACATATATCTGTAATCCATAGAATTATGTATGTACATTTTACCTGACAAGACAGGTTGGATTCCATTAAGAACGAGGCCAGTGGCCAGAAGCGGGCAAAGATCTGATACAGCATTAGCAACATGTTCGCCATCCGTGAATGCATAGCTTATAGAATCGCGCAGTAGTAGCACAACTATTGCAGCTATTACATTTATGAGAAAAGACACCATGTTCACTATTACTACTGAAAATGCTGCTGTCTTTGGATGTCCAGCTCCAAGCTCATTCCCCACTCTCACACTGACATACATACTCGGTTTAATTTGAATGATCATGTCTCTGTATATCTGAATTAAGGGTTGTACAATGCTAAGGGAACTTTACCTTGCTGCTGCATTAAAACCACAAGAGATTGTAAAAACCCATCCATTTATTGTAGTGCTGCAATTGTCACCATTCAAACATCTCAGATAGTTAGCATTATTTATCTGCAGAGTGATTATAAAGATCCCGTTTGGCAAAAATAAATATAACTGAAAGGTACTTCTCGCAATCAATATTTATTTAGGAGTCGAAAACAAAAATGTAGCCAAAAAGGATTATTTCTTGTAGGGATTTCATATTTACTATTGAAATTTTCTTACCATATAGCAAGAGAATCCAAAGCTAGTTCAGGTCGTTTAAGCAGGCCAGCCAACAGAACTAGAATCTGAAAGTACCACACCTCCAAGCACAGCATGACTGCTGAAGCAGCTGATAGCTTAAAGAAGGACCAGAGCCCACGGAATGCTTTCGTGCTAAACCCAGTCCATGTATGCTTGCACAATGGGCTCTTCAATATATAAATAATCTGACCCACTACAACTACCCACCAAGAAAAGCTCAGCACGAGTGACGAGCCCAAAAGTCCAAACCCAAACTTGTATATAGTAATGTAAGTTAAAATAAGATGTAGAACTAGAGTGGCTGCTGATATATAGGCACTTGGTTTCACAATGCTCTGAGCTTGTAGAAATTTCTGTATAGGAAAGTTTATGGCATATGCAAATATTTGAGGAATGAGGCCAAAGATGAAGACTGCAGAAGCTGATGCAATCTCTTCGGATTCGCCAAGTAATATAAGGAATGGCTTGGAGAAAACATAGATGACAGTGAGGAGAACACTAGTTAGAGTGAGGAGGATAAATGATCTTTGGAGATAAATGCCCAGCATTTCATATTTGTGTGCTCCATATGCTTGTCCACATAGCGTTTCAACCGCGCTGCCCATTCCAATCTATCCATAATCAAAATAAACTAATTAGTTCACTTTGCAGAGTAATCAGTTGTTCAATGTGATGGTCATGTGTGACATATCATATGCTGTGCAGGGGTGTGCCCCCGCACTTGTGAGTGGATGTCTTGAAATGATTCATTTTCATGATTATTATTCTTTAATCATTAGCACAGATAACATAGTGATCAGATTAGTCAAGAACAACATAATGATGTCTAACCTCTACCAAGTGACTGAAAAGCTTATGCAATATAAATCACTCATACACTAATATGTGAGAATATCGCTTCTCTAATTATTATTATTTTGAAAGGCAAGCACGGCTTTAGCAGAATCCACTATCTTGATATTACATTAGTCTCGAATCTTAAACCTCTTGTAGTAAAAAGGAGTATATGATAGCCTACATTCATGGGATGAATCCTTAAACATGATCATTGTTTGTTTATATATTTGTTCAATAAATTTAGCAAATTAGTAATCAAGCTAGTTTATACAGAATTATCTAACCCTTGCAAATTACTAATCCTTTAAAAATTTTATGTATCCAATATACAAAAAATTAAAAATTACAAAATGTCGTCAGTTTCAAGTAATCATGCTCTTAATTATAAAATTTGGTAGGACATCTGCGTAGTGCAAAGCCTAATTTACTCTGATTAATTCCTCTACATGGAGCTGGAATAACAACAAGAGAAGATAACATTCAGAAAAGTAGTCTACTTAGTTCTAGCTTGTTCCTATAAATAAGCAACAAGTAAACAGAAAATATAAATGTAAAGACTTTGTCAGTAAACCAATTTTTCAGCAACAACCTGAGCATATTTCTAACCAAGTCTATGATGTTGTGTTCTGTACTGATTCATAATCCCTCTCCTTCTGGAATTTTTCGGGGTTTTTTCGTAAAACTAAATGCTGTCTATTGTAAGATCCATACTCAATATTACTAAGTTTGAAAGATCATTTCCATAATAATCTCAAATAGAACAATCACTTTATCAAAATAGGTGACCTTTTCTTGACCATATCATAAATTATTTAACCTTATCATCACACACGTTTTTAGTATTTTTCTCTTATAACTGATGTACTGATGTTGCTGCCAATAATTCGATACGAAAGCGATATATAGAATAAGTACCGTACCAAGAGACCGTAAGCAAAGGTTTGAATGCCATTGTTGCCAAGAGAGGCTGCCGCGAGCTCAAGATTGCCAATATGACCTGCAAATACTTGTGTAGACATGGACATGACATAGTTAATCATGTAACATATGATTGCTGGAGCCGCCAAGTGAAACAACAACCTCAGTTCTATCCATGTTGCTGACATGAATCTCTCAAACAACGGTGCATCACCCTCTGATAAAATACGTTCTAATTCACTGCTCGACTCAGCATCGAGTTTTTCGGATGATCTTAAGGTTAATATTGTCGTTGTTTGATCAATGGAGGATATGAGCTTGTATGTACCGGTCTCCGTTATCTCCATTGTACTTGGCCTAGCTAGCGCGGAACAGATTTGATGCTAGGCTAGCTAGCTCATGAACACTACAGAGCAATGTGTTTATATATTGGAATAACGCTAGCTAGCTCCACAGATATTTGTATACAGGTGTGACCCCAGCTGTCTCCCACTGTAGAGCGTGGCATTTGAATTCTTTCTGGAATATCCAAGATTATGATAACTTTTATTCATTTTATTGGGGGGTGTTTGGGTTACAAATTCCTAATTTTTTTCTGAAAAAAGCTAACTTTTTTTTACAACTTATAGAATTTCAAACATACATTAAACACTTGTATAAAAAAATTATGAAAATATGAAATTTTTACCCGAAAATAAGTCCATAAAAACTTATTTTAAGTTTTGGCAAACAGGCAGGCCGTCAGTGTTACAGAAATTGGATATCGAACAAGATCGGTAAAAAGACCTTGCAAAAATTAATCATTAAATCGGGGATTAATTATTAATCGGAGTAAAAATCGAATGTATTCAAATATTAAAATATTATTTAGTATATTATTATGATTCTATTAGTTATTTATTAAGTAATATGTATTTATCATATCATAAAGCATATAATAATTCATATTTGACTAATATATTATTTTATTTTACTAATTTATTTTAAATACTTTGATTAAGAAGTAGTCATAAATATTAATCGGAAATTTTAAAAATCGAATTGGCTGAATTTCTTGTGAAGAATTAATCGGGTATTAATCGATTGAATTGGAAATTTTTAGAACAATAATTTTAATGCAATTTTTATATTAAATTTATTCTATTATAGTATCAGTAAGATAAGATACAAGACTAAGCATAATACAATATCTAGACAAAATTTACACTTATATTTAATTTCTTGAGGAGTATATTCAATCTTGAAAAGTTAGTGCCAAATGATTGTTCCCAGGAGAGTCCGTGACTTGCACATGCAGCGTAAAAATAATTGGAGCATTTTAAACGAATAACAGTGTGACAAAATGCATGGGAATAAACAGTTACGTGAAAACTATATGTCACAGTTACTTGGAAAATGAAAACTATTATCTCAGGCATTTTGGTTTTAAGTGACGATGGACAATTTTATACTTATCAATTTGTAAGAGAATATTTTTATTTTCATATTAAAACAAAACATAAGTTAGGTGGAATCAAAATTTCACGTGGACCTGGTTGGATTATGGGAGTGTTTGGGGGAACTTTTTTTCAAAATAAGTCAACTTATTTTAAGACAAAGTTAGAGATTTCTAACTTTCCAACTTATTTTCCAGCTTATTTTTGCAACTTATTGAATCTCAAGCATACATTAAATACTTACATAAAAAAAAAATTATCAAAATATAAAATTTTTACCCGAAAATAAGTCAATAAATCCTTAATAAAAGCTAAGCCAAACAGATCCTATATTCGTTTTCACAAGCTAAAGAAAGGGAAATGCATGTAAGTTTTGACCGTCCCTAGGTATCTGACAAGACTATTTTAATGTCTGTCTTCGTGTAGTATAAACTAAATACTGGAGATATGATTCTATAATATTTCCCTGGAGAAATCAATTTGTGCTTCAACATTACATGGTGAAGGCTGAAGACTCAAAAAACTCGAAAAAATCGACTTCAAATGCACTTCGTAAATGCCGTGGTGGTCTTGCCACTCACATTGCCTTCCTCCCTGGTAAAGATTCCAACACAAAACAATGTTACGTAGGAAGAACCAAAACAACCCATATAAACCACTGATAAGTATAACTGAATGAAAAGACGTACAATTTCATTCCTCCAGACATGCTGTTCTTTCTTTTATTGGGACGTACATTATATTCCTTGCCCATATTTGAGAAGGGAACCTTTATCTTTACTTTGTTCAACTAATTCTGACGTAGGGACACTCTGGAATCAGTTCTTCTTAAGAAGGTGCGGTTTCTAGCGGTGTAAAATGTTCGACATAAATTATAAAGCTAAAATACATTATGTTCTTTATTTAAATTACCAGTTTGCACAAATCCTACAAGTTTCCAACCTCGTAACTTGCAGTTAAATACAATCAACCTCGCATTTAGGAACAGCTATGATGTTCTGAATACTGTAATACCAGTTAAAATTAAACAAAATTCTAAATAAGCACGAGTAAGCTGGAGATAAATTACACGGATGCTACATCAGATATACAACTATGGATTGATCGGCCAAGTAAAATTAGATGTCAATAACAATACCAAAGTTCGCAAGTTCAGCATATAATGCAATGAGAATGCTGCTTCAAAACTGGAATTTTTTTCCATTGATACTGGGTATCACACTACGCAGAGGGGCGCCCACCTTCCACGAAATCCCAACGCCGGGCCCAAATAACCACCCCCCCCCCCCCCCAACTTCAAGAGAGGGAACAGTAAGAATTATTTTGACAAATTGTGCTTTTACTTTCTTTCCCATCAAACTTCAAATTTGATTTAGAAACCCAACTGAAATTTCCTATTGACACATGGAAGGATGCCCCCGTGGTTAAAATACACTTGTTCCACCTGCAAAAGCATGAAAATCAGAAAATCCAACCTCATGTCAAGATCTTGACAGAAATGTAAAAAATTATAAATTTAATAAGTAAAACATGGCAAGGAAAATCAGCAAATGATCAGTGGTAGCATTTTTGTAAAAGACAGTGCAGAAGCTATCAGGTCAAGAAGAAAAAAAATTGTATATTAACTTCCATCTCTTAGTCAGATCTGATTTGGTCGCTTTTGCATATTGAGAAAAGCATACACTAGCTAGGGAGCAGCAGTTTTGTTGATCATGTACAAGATGATATGTATACCTCAGTCCTAAGCTGCAATGCACCTTGTGACCTTTATTTATATTGTAATATCGTTACTTATCTACAAGGTGGCAAACATAAAGAAGATCAGAAGCCAGTACTGTATGCATGTTAATGGATTCATACCAGTATTTGACTCTGGTCACATTTAATTTATTCGCTTTTTTCCTACAGGAATTACCTAATTTTGTCAGCCCTGACTTGGAGGATGTTAATACTTTCAAAAAACATATTAAGCATCAAGCCATCTGAAGTTTTGTATGAATATATCTAAAGTCTAGTAGGAATAAATCTCCTTTTTAATAGTTATTTGTAGTACACAAGTCATCCACTATTTATGCATACTCTACCAGAGCTCTTCTAGGTAATATGACTAATCTAGATCCTGAAAATCAGTAATTACATGATTCACCATCCTAATTATCAGCTATTAGAATATACACAAATCAATCTAAAGATATTTACAATTATTGCAAATATTCCTTTATCAAATTCTGATATTTCTACACCATCTTCCTACAGAGTCTACTGAAACTTATCATCTGATACTATTTCTGAGACCCTCAATCACTTTTGAACCTAGAGCAACGTTTTCTGTGTGAAACAATACATAATAACGCTGCATTTAGTTGGGCAGTGCAGAGTGAAGTTAAGGTACCAATGTGTCAAAGCAGACAGTGCAAGTAAAAGATTTCCCTCAATCAGTACTAACATATCCTGTGCCAATTCCGGGAGCTTCCACTTCCATATCCTACACCAGCCAAGACAACCGTATCTTGACCAGCAGCCTTGCACCTCTGAATTCCATTTTATTTTTGAAAATGGATTAACAGCATCAAATTCCCTTGAGAGTTAACAAGCAGATACGAAAAGTAAAAAATTATACATTAAAAGATAGGAGAAAACTGATGACTTCAATCAAGGAACTTACAGAAGCTGCATCAGGCACATATAGTTTTTCCCACGTGGAAATGTGCATTGGCTTTGGGCCAACTTCCCCATTTTATAGCTTGTTAACAACGCATAAATTGTCAAAAAATCCTCTTTTCGTTATCTCATCATTACCACGACAACTACCATATAATGCTCTTCCAGATAGCCTCATAGGTACTCTTGAACATATCAGGTAATACTAAACAGCCTAAAATGTGCACTACTTACTGGAAAAATAAATCAACAAACTCGTCAAATGGTATGTGTAATAGTACAATTTTACACCTCTGCTACTTCTTTAGTGAACGTCCAGATATCCCTGAAGTAAACAACTTACCATCCTTGCCAACTCCAATCAGATCGTTTTCCAAATCAATGTCAACCTGGAAAATAGAAAGTCGATGTACTTACATTATATGAAGAGAATAATAGAGTAAATACATCATATGTGCTGAACACAAATTATAGGACATTAGTACTTACATTATAGTAAATACTTGTATTGGTACAAGTACACTACACACTATAGTATGAAGAGAAGAATGGAGTGAGACAATGTTTTCTAGTCCACCGTCTATTGTCTCTGCATGTCAGGAACTGCCCTGACTACTAGTAGTATTATCCTGTTATGTAGTATAATGTGTTGTAGTATAGTGTGTTGCTGTGCTACAGAGTATACAACTGGGGTTGTTAGTAGTATTAGTGGGGTTGTTAGTAGTATTAGTGGGATTGTTGGTCATTTACTATATTCTAAATGTTGCAAGTGGGATGCAAGTGGCAATCCTCTACAAAAAAGGGAACTTTGTTCCACCTTTCTCCTCTCCTATCTGACTCTCTCTCTCTCTCTTTCTAGGGATCTCTATCTAACAACCCTTTCTTTTTCTACAAGTTCCTCCAATAACTTGTTTGCTGTCTATTCTCACCTCCATTTCTACCTTTCTATCTCTGAATCTTCCTGTTTCTTAGCTTCAATTAGCTGTTATTATCCCAAATTATACGGAAAATATCAAAAGATACAAGAAAACCTAGTCAGAAACCTTGAGTTCCTGACAAATTGGTATCAGAGCCTTGAAATTGGATCAGCCACTGCTTCAATCATGTTGTGCATCTTTGAGCGAGCAGAACAAACCAGGAAGTGTAGTAATCGCAACTCAAAGTTCTGAGATTTGTTCAAAACTGTCCAGGTGCTCTGTTCTTGTACCTTTAGATCTGTAGTTTAACTGTGATAATTAGTTAGTTTTGGTGTTGATTAGACTGTTTGAAGTTCGTTTACTTGTTATTGGTTTGAAATCAGTTGAGATTATTGGAGAAAAGTACAAAAAAAATAGCAAGTTTATTTCTGTGTTGGTGTTTCTCTTAGCCTAATTACTCTGTTTCTGAGCACATACTGTTGTTTGAAGTTGAGTTGAGGATTTGCTGTGATTTTAGTATTGAATTGTTGAATCTGAGATTGATCTGAGGATTGGAGAGGTGATTGTGTCTGTATTCTGGTGTGTTGAGTAATTGTTAGTTGATGGAGTGAATCTGAAGCAGTTTACAAGCATTGATACAAGGTGTTTGATAAATTGCTTGTGAGAAGTTTGTGTGGTTAAAATGATGTATTGAAGCTAGGAATTGGTATAGTTGTGAAGCTCTGGTGTGTTGAAGGAGTAGAAGTTGTGTAGTAGTTGCTGGAGAAGTGCACATCAGGTGTGAACAACTGGAAGGAGGATTGTAGTATTGTTGCAGGGAAACTTGTACTTGTTCTGTGTGTGGAAACTTGAAAGTACTAGCTGTTTGTAGTACTATTACTGTTTGGTGTGAGATTCTGGCTGGATTGTGAAGTAGCTATAGTGTACTTGGAGTAGGTGTGGTTGTGCTTTGTTGTTTAGATTGTGAACTAGAAGTGTGAAGAGCTGTGCTAAGCAGGTTGAGATTGAGGTGACTCAATTGTGTGTATTAAACTATTGGTTGAATTGTAACTCAGTATGGGAGGGGACAGTGACAGAGTTTTCCAACAGTTGCTCACAAACATGCAAGGATTCAAATATTCCTGCTCCTCCTATTGTAGACACATTCATCTTGAGACGAGGTATTGTTCCTGATGGAACTACTCCTTTAGGTAAAGTCTTGCCTGATGTAGAATCAGTATTTGCAAAACCTTCCTCAATTCTTTGAGCTTTCATTTGCAGCAAGTCTACCATCAGTTTCTCAGCTATTTCTATTGTAGCTTCTAGTTTCTGCAATTTCTGATTAGTTCTTTCCTTGTAGGATGATATCTGTTGTTGTACTAATGAAATAGCCTCATCAAAGGCTTCATCAAAGGCTTTATCACCTTCTTTTCCTACTGCTGAATCCATTCCTACAGATCTGAACAGTTTTGATGAAATTTCTGAACTTGCACTGCAATGTGCTGCCATGTCTAGCTCGATCTGCTCGGATTAAGATGCACAACATGATAGAAGCAGTGGTTGGATCAATTCTGAAGCTCTGATACCAATTTTTCAGGAACTGGTCAGTTCCTGAAGGTTTTTAGGCATATTTTTGGTATTTTCTGTTTAATAGATGTAAGATAATAGCTAATATAGGTAAGATAACAGTGTTTTAGAGCAGAAATAGAAGAGAATCAGAAGAAATTAGGTGAGAAACAGAGTAGAATCAGATTAGATGAGAAGAGAATAAGCAGAAAACAAGCAAAGCTTGCAGATAAAGAAAGGGTTGTTAGAGAGAGAGAGAGAACCCTAGAGAGAGAGAGAGTCAGATAGGGAGAAGAGAGAGGTGGAACAAAGTTCCCTTTTCTGTTATTTCATAATGCAAACCTTCTTCACACATTACATGTTTATTTATAGAGGATTGCCACTTGCATCCCACTTGCAACATTTAGTATATAGTAAATGACCAACAATCCCACTAATACTACCAACAATCCCACTAATACTACTAACAACCCCACTAATACCACTAACATGATAATATTACTAGTAGGACACATTGCACACTATTATTACATTCCTAACAGCCATAGGTAAGATAACAGTGTTTTAGAGCAGAAATAGAAGAGAATCAGAAGAAATTAGGTGAGAAACAGAGTAGAATCAGATTAGATGAGAAGAGAATAAGCAGAAAACAAGCAAAGCTTGCAGATAAAGAAAGGGTTGTTAGAGAGAGAGAGAGAGAGAGAGAACCCTAGAGAGAGAGAGTCAGATAGGGAGAAGAGGGAGGTGGAACAAAGTTCCCTTTTCTGTTATTTCATAATGCATACCTTCTTCACACATTACATGTTTACTTATAGAGGATTGCCACTTGCATCCCACTTGCAACATTTAGTATATAGTAAATGACCAACAATCCCACTAATACTACCAACAATCCCACTAATACTACTAACAACCCCACTAATACCACTAACATGATAATATTACTAGTAGGACACATTGCACACTATTATTATATTCCTAACATCCTGTTAATGCCAGCCATGATCAGTTCCTGACATATCTCCCTCCTTTTAAAATAAACCATGTCCTCATGGTTTGATCAAACCTTAGTCCAACACTAGAATCCAGTAGATCCTTCCCTTGCAAGTAAGAGCTCTTTGCCTTGAAAACATCTTTGAATACTTGCTGCGTATTGAGAATGCTAGCAGAAACACCATGGAGACAACTTGAGTCTCCTCCTGGATCATATATGTATATTGTAACATTTCTCCTTAAGGCTTCAAGAGATTCAGGTTTCATTGAATTATTTATTTCAGGTCTGCTGGCCCCAGAACCATGTATTGGTACTGACAGGGTAGTGCAATCATCCCTGTTCTCACAAAATCAACAAATTGTTGATTAATCTTACCAACAATTTTATCCAACCCATCACTCTCTTTTTGATTATTCTGGCGTTGGCCTTGCAGTCTACCTGAAATTTTTGTTTCAATGATAAACACCTTTTTCTGCAATTGAGAAGGTTCCTTCAACAACTGCTTCTTTATTGCCAGAAAATCAAAATTCTGCCAGTGCCTAAGTTTACTACGAATAGAGTCTTTCATGACAGTTTCTTCTAGTTGCATCTCACTCCTGATCATGTCTTTGGAGTTATGATTAACACCTTTTGAATGATCTTCTTGCACGAGACCTCCTGGATCAAAGATAATCAGGTTCTTATTCTCAAGATGGCTAGAACTCTTATCCAACCCAGAAGAATTTACAACTGTTTGACCATCTCTGCTAAAGACATCTTCAGTTAATTTTTCTTCAACATTACCTTGTTGCTCTTCAACATTGTAATCAACAAGCTTTGGTTTGTCACCACCTTCAAGTACCTTAGTTGGTTTGTTTGTCAAATCATCTACCTTTAATCTTTCAATTGTACAATGTGCAGATTGCAAGGAATTAGATGAATCTGAGTTAACTCCTCTTAGTGCTGCTAAGATGAACTCCTTCTCTGGCCAGCACTCTTGATCCTCCCCTGGATTTTCATCATAGATAGGTTCCACTGTATAAGTTTCCGGAGCCACATCAACATCTGGAATTTTCTCTGTGAGGTTTGACCACTCCTGTGCCTTATTTCCAATGCCAAAATCAGCCTACTGCTGCTCACAATCAAAGACTTCTGAGTCTTCTTCATCATGGACAGGTTCATCATATATAGGCTCAACATCATAGTTAGTTTGAACTTCAGGAGAAAATGGATCTTGATATGGGATTTGGGCCACCAATCCCACAACTACTAGTCTCTCCCATTCCGGTTGATGAGCAGGGTAGGGTACTAGGGTTCGCTATTGCAGATAACACGGCGGGAGCGATGGACATTCAAGACCAGGTTTCGGTGAATGGAGGGGCGGAGCCTCAGTAGTCTCGTTCCAACGCTTGGATTGGATCATCTTTTGATGTCTTTTGTTGTCTTTTGTCTTATCATCTGCCTTTGATGTTCTTGTTGTATTTTGGCAGTTTTCCAGTTTCTATGGCCTCCCATGGGGAGTGTACTTCTCTGTTTTCTTCTTGTAAGGTAGCTTGGACTTCGGACTTTCGAGTCGAAGTGTTTCCAGCCTTATTAATGAAAAGTTTAATTATTAAAAAAACGGAAGGAAAGAGGGAGGGGAGAGAGGTTGAAGATGAAGAAAATAGTTACTGGGTTTGAGATTTGAGAAAACGAGAGTGATGGGCTTGGTTCGATTTAAAAGAAAATAAAACAGGAGAAGTGTTGTGAATTTATATCTGTATTGGTGTATTATAACGAAAGCAGGGGAGATATAAATGCAGGAAAATTATGAACTCAAAATTTAAAATGTTTACAAAGCTGAAAAATTCTTCACTACTAAATGTACTAATAATATTACTAAAAATGAGATCTATCCTAATTCTAAGTAAGTTTACAAGAGAAAAAATGAATCTATTTATAGGAAATAGATTGGGATTTTTGGTTGGTGTGGATTAATCCCCACCATTCATTTTTGTTTGGTGTGGTTTAATCCTAGCCTTCCATTTCTAAAAATTCAGTTTTGCACCAAACCCCCTTCTCTTTCCTTTTCTTCTATTTTGGTCCTTCTTCTTCTTCTTTTTCTCTTCTTTGACCTTTATTTATTTATTTTGCCATTTCTTCATTTTTTCTCGAATTTCCTGAAATGCAACAAAATAATTTATTAAAATACGAGTTCAAGCAATAATTAGGTAATAAAAATATGCAAAAAATATGCACTCATCAAATGCCCCCATACCTATCTTTTGCTCGTCCTCGAGTAAAACAGAAAGAAAAAATGCATAATGAAAAACCTATACTCACTGTCGTAGGAATCACGGGTAATTTTAGGTTTACCAACCCGTTAAACTCATAGACGATCTATACAAGAGGAGTATTGTCTCCTAAGGGTTTACAGAAGTATACCCATAAAATCTTTGAGATAAGTCAGCAAGTATCCAACTTTCCTCTTTTACTCTAGCTTTCATTGGTGTCAACAAAACAATTTTGTAGGAAAATACATGCCTTAAAGATTATTCTAATAATAACCAAGTTATAGGTTCCCACAATCCACATGATTAGACTAAAAATTTACAAAAAATTCCAAGGTGTGTAGTGAATTTAAGGCCCTTGATGGATAAAGTGCATACGAACATTTTCTCTTTTTCAACCAATATTGAACTGACCCAATCTCTATCAAAACAAGTATCTAGCCAAACTTCACGTTCTTAGTAGTTAGACCGACCGTGCAATGGTTGAGGTCCCAAAAGACTTATTCATCAATACCCATTTAGCGAGTTTTAGGTCAACAATCCCAGATCACAAAGGACCTTAGGTTGCTAGGCACAAAGTCCCCTCGGACTTACTTACTCGGGTTATCAATGAGCCCAACCTAGCCGATTTCCCTACTAAGAATTTATTATTACAAAATTACACTAGCACTATACAACTACAAATATTTATTGACTCTTTTTTTTTCTTTTTTTTTGACACTATAGGAGCAAAATCTCGCAAAGGTTTGATTCGACATTGTTCTAACATGTGGGTTCTCTCTTAGGTATCGAATAACATTCCTATACAATTTTTCCATCAGAGGTCTTGTGCAAATGTGCCGTCTTGGTCTTTTAAGCAAAAATTTGTTCGACACAAGTTTCATGAGGAAAACCTTACCTGACTACGTTCAAACTATCTAAAGGCATTATACATATAATTTTCGAAAAATAGTCAACACCAACTAGTTCTAGAATTTAAAGAGTGGGAAGGACAACTAAGCTAAAATAACTCTATTTTTGGATTTTTTTCAATTTTTTTGGATTTTTCAATTTTATGTATTTACACTAAAACCCTCCCCCATACCTAAATCATGCATTGTCCTCAATGTATGCAAAATGCAAGATAAATGACAAGGGAGAATGGTGAGAAAATACCTGAAGAGGATGAAAGAGAGTTTACAATTACCTACTGAGGAAACTTACTTGAATCACGGATCGATGAGGTAGATAACCTCTTCCTCGTGATCAATTGGCAGCTCTAAAAATGGTTTGAGTCTTTGTCCATTAACTTTAAATATATCACCATTTTTAGGATTTTCAATTTCAACAGCACCGTGAGGAAAAACGACCCTAACAACATAAGGACCTTCCCACCGGGATCTCAATTTCCCGGGAAACAAATGAAGCCTAGAATTGTACAAAAGAACTTTTTGACCAGGAGAAAAAGATTTTCTCAAAATAGATTTATCATGAAAAAGCTTAGTTCTTTGTTTATAGATTTTAGCGTTCTCGTAGGCTTCATTTCTCAACTCCTCGAGTTCAGACAATTGCAACTTCCTATGACTACCGGCGGTCGGTAAGTCAAAATTTAACTCTCGAATGGCCCACATGGCCCTATGTTCCAGCTCAACGGGCAAGTGACAGGCCTTTCCAAAGACAATCCGATAAGGGGACATGCCTAAAATGGTTTTAAAAGCGGTCCGATAGGCCCACAAGGCATCTATCAACTTAGTTGACCAATCCTTCCTATTCGAGTTGACAGTCTTTTCTAAAATTTGTTTAATTTGACGATTCGAGACTTCAACTTGCCCACTAGTTTGAGGATGGTAAGAGGTCGCTAGCCGATGAGTTATTGAGTACTTTTTCAAAAGAGACTCAAATTGACGATTCTTGAAGTGCTTGCCTTGGTCACTAATGATAGCCCTAGGTGTACCGAAACGAGAAAAGATATTCTCTTTGAGGAATTTAAGAACGACCTTGTTATCATTGGACTTAGTAGCAATGGCTTCCACCCACTTAGACACGTAATCGACCGCTAACAGAATGTAGAGATTGCCAAAGGAACTAGGAAAGGGGCCCATAAAATCGATACCCCATACATCAAAAATCTCAATGATTAAGATGGGGTTCATTGGCATCATGTTTCTCCTAGTGATCTTTCCTAAGTATTGACACCTATTACACGCGGCACAGTATTCAGCAGCATCTTTGAACAAAGTGGGCCAATAAAACCGCTTTGGAGGATTTTAGCAGATGTTTTCTTAGCACTAAAATGCCCTCCACAGGCTTGGTCATGGCAGAAAGAAAGGATATTCTTGAATTCATGATTTGGGACGCACCTCCGAATGATTTGGTCGGGACAGTATTTAAAGAGATACGGGTCATCCCAAAAGAAGTGTTTGACTTGTGAGAAAAATTTCGATCTATCTTGAGAGGACCAATGAGAGGGAATGTCGCCGGTTGCAAGATAGTTGACAATATCGGCGAACCAAGGGGGAGTAGAGATGGACAGAAGTTGTTCGTCCGGAAAGGATTCGTTTACAGGAGAGTCGATGGTGGACTCCACTATCAAGCGGGAAAGATGATCGGCGACAACATTCTCAGAATCCTTCTTATCCCTAATTTCTAGGTCAAACTCTTGAAGCAAGAGAATCCACCTAATCAATCGGGCTTTAGAGTCTTTCTTAGAGAATAGATAACGAAGAGCGGCATGATCGGTGTAGACAATGATTTTCGAACCGATAAGATAGGACCGAAACTTGTCGAGAGCAAAGACTACGGCTAGAAGTTCTTTTTCGGTGGTAGAATAATTAAGTTGGGAATCATTCAAAGTCTTGCTAGCGTAGTAAATGACATGGGGCATCTTATCGATTCGTTGCCCTAAAACGGCTCCTACCGCATAATCAGAAGCATCACACATCAACTCGAAGGGGAGATTCCAATCGGGAGATCGAATGATTGGGGCAGAAGTCAATTCTTTCTTAAGATGCTCAAAAGATTGTAAACAATCGCTATTGAAATCGAATTTGACATCCTTCCCGAGAAGATTGGTTAAGGGTCTAGCCTTCTTGCTAAAATCCTTAATGACACGCCTATAAAAACCTGCATGGCCTAGGAAGGAACGAATGGCTTTGACCGACTTGGGTGGGGGAAGATTTGCAATGAGGTCAACTTTGGCTCTATCGACTTCTATCCCCTTTTCAGAAATTTTATGACCAAGAACGATCCCTTCCTTAACCATGAAATGACATTTCTCCCAGTTGAGAACGAGGTTGGTTTCTTTACACCTTTTTAAAACTAACTCAAGATGGTTTAAGCACTGGTGGAAAGACGAACCAAAGATGGAAAAGTCATCGATAAAGATCTCGAGAAAATCCCCTACCATGTCAGAAAAGATGCTCATCATGCACCTTTGGAAAGTGGCCGGAGCAGTGGTTAGACCAAAGGCTAAACGTCGATAGGCAAAGGTTCCAAAGGGACATGTGAAAGTGGTCTTTTCTTGGTCTTCGGGAGCAATGGGAATTTGAAAATAGCCAGAATAACCATCTAGAAAACAATAGAACGAATGACCGGCTAACCTTTCTAACATTTGATCGATAAAAGGCAAAGGAAAGTGGTCTTTTCTAGTGGCAGAATTGAGTTTCCTATAGTCTATGCACACCCTCCACCCGGATTGAACACGGGTGGGCACTTGCTCGTCATTCTCGTTGGTGACAACGGTAATGCCAGACTTCTTCGGAACTACTTGAATGGGGCTGACCCAAGAGCTATCAGAAATGGGATAAATGATCCCATTATCGAGACACTTAAGAATTTCTTTTCGAACGACTTCCATCATGGTGGGGTTCAAACGCCGTTGAGGATCTCGAACGGGTTTTGCATCATCAACTAAGTGAATTCGATGTTGGACAATGGCCGGACTAATTCCTTTGATATCAGAGATACTCCAACCTATGGCCTCCTTATGTTCTCTAAGCACCCTAACAAGCTCATCCTCTTGTGACTTGGTCAAATCAGAGGCGATAATAACGGGAAGAGACTCGTTAGGACCTAAAAAGGCGTACTTAAGAGTTTCGGGAAGAGGTTTGAGTTCTAAATCGGGCGGCGTTGACTCAACGGGTTCACTAGTTTCGAGAAGAGACAGGGGAGATGGTTCTTCATCTCGATTATTTGTAGGAATGGTGGATTCTAACATTTGGTTGACCTCATTTGTATATTCGGAAACATCCCAGTTTTGACCAAAGTGGTTTAAACAAAAATCAAGAGCATCATTAGGGTTCATGAAATTTTGATCAACTATTTCATCAATTAAATTGGCATCCATAGGTTGATCATGAAAATCATCGGGTTGTTTTCCAACATGAAAGATATTGAGGTCAATGGTCATGTTCCCAAATGTTAGTTTCATTAATCCATTTCTACAATTAATCAAAGCATTCGACGTGGCTAGAAACGGACGTCCTAGAATGACGGGAATTTGATACGTCGGATTCCTAACCGGTTCGGTTTCTAGTACCACAAAGTCAACAGGAAAGACGAAATCACCAACTTTAATTAGCACGTCCTCGATGATCCCTTTAGGAATTTTGATTGATCTATCTGCTAATTGAAGGGTAACGTTCGTCTTTTGAAGTTCTCCTAACCCTAGGGTTTGGTAGACAGAAAATGGAAGCAAGTTCACACTGGCGCCTAAATCGAGTAACGCCTTGTCCACAAAAGAATTACCTATGACACATGAAATTGTGGGACAACCAGGGTCCTTATATATCACGGAAATCTGGTTAGAAAGAATTGAGCTCACTTGAGAGGTCAAAAAGGCTTTCTTAGAGACTTGGGAGGTACGTTTATGAGTGCACAAATCTTTTAGACATTTCGCATAAGAGGGAATTTGTTGAATCGCGTCTAAAAGAGGAATGTTCACTTTAACTTGCTTAAAAACCTCTAAGATCTTGTCTAATTGAGCAGTTTGCTTATTAGAGACGAGGCGTTGTGGGTAAGGAGCCTTTGGTTTATAGACTTGTTCTTCGGGAACGGGCTCCGAGGTTGTTCCACTCGAAGAAGACGGCTGACTAGAAAGGGGTGAAGAGACAGGAATCGGAGTTTGATCAGAAGGATCGGGAATAGGTGTCGGTGCAACGTTTGATTCTTCTTCTTCCTCTTCGGGGGACTCGACTCCTACTCGATTATCAACGTGCTTTCCGGATCTCAGGGATATTCAACAAATGAAAATGAAAATTAAGGGCCCCAAACGGACAGCACAACACTCGCCAACCATGAAGAATTCGACAGAAAATTGCAAAATTCAGCAACTTTGTAACAACACGTTATAAACAAGAACATTGCAGCAACTCAAATCACCAGGTGAACTCCGTCACACAACAGCGGACAACGAGAAACAATAACCATAAACACAGCAACTGGACTCGCAACTAGGATTCAGGAAGTGATTGCAGAAAAAACAAAAAGAACGTAGCAAAACAAGACACGGATTATGCAGCACAAAACCACGCAAAAAACTCAAATAAGAAACCAGAATAACTTGAACAAAAGGAATAAAACTTAGAAAACTCGATAAACAAACAGCAACTACAACGAGACAGCAACAAATTAAACTCAATAAACGAACACAAAATGCTCAAAACTCAGCAACACAAGCAACTTAGTAAACCAGAAAACTCAGCCATTAAAACACAATAAGAAATTTAGCAGCACATGAAATGAACAGCAGAAGTGGGCTATGGAAACTAGTTCGGATCAGGATTTTGATGAGTTAATGCAAGAGGTGCAACATCAGTTTAGGAGTTATCAAGAGAAATCGAATCAGAGATTTAAGGAGTTAGAAGGTCTGGTGGTGGTTAGGATTCTAGACAAATTATAAGACTCAAACAAACTGCAGAATACTCCCTAGACAGTTTGTTAATATTCTGGACAGATTCTGGGCTTCTCTGGACAGATAATATAACTTAAAGAAGAGCAGAAAACAATAAAGAATAATCACACAAAGAACACAGAATTAACGTGGTTCGATCAAGTGATCTACATCCACAAGGCAAGTGTTTTCTTCTATATTCAGAGAGCAAAAGAGAGATACAAAGATGATACAAAACTGAGATGCAGAGTACTTTACTTATCTCTCAGTTTGTCAAAATATCTACTGCTATGAACAGTAGCTATCAATACTTTCTATTAGATAATACCAATATCTATGTGGGCAGCTGTCCCAACAGATAATAGCCTAATAAAACTAGAAACCAAGACAAATATCCAACAAATCTCCACCTTGGCTTGATTTCTACAAACCACCAAGAAGCAAAACATTTGTTAACATGTCCCTAAGCTTGCATGAGCTAACTCTGTGCAAGAAACAAAAGACATGCAATAAAATGCCTTCTTCATTTCAAACAAGATATAGAAAAAATAGCCTTCTTGCCTTTCAATCCCCTCCTCGGGACAGCTACTGAATCCACAGTAGACACCAATCAAAATCAACAATAGACACCATTTCCATGCCCAAGATCTTCATTGCTATACCAAGATCTATCATTTCAAATTCATCACTAAGTCGCTTCTTCAAAACCTCAGTCTTAGATATGTTCATTTCAGCTATGAGCATATCATCAAAAATGAAGCAACAAATGCAAAAACAACAATCTTCAAGCTCTCTAAAGTACATACAACTCATATGTACTACGGAGGTAACTATGACAAAGCACAAATGTTTCAAATTTGTCAAACCTCGTATATCAATGCCTTGAAGAATTCTTTAAAAGTCGAAAAGAGATATATTCTACTTTTAACTTAAAAAACCCAATTGCAAACAATGGCTCTTTTACCTTGAACCAATTCCCAAGTCTTATTTTTGCCATAGAACTAGCCCAACATCACATGAAACAGCCTCGGCTGCATTAAGTGCATGTGCCACCAAATCGGAGTAACCAAACTTTTGAGGTTAACTAGTTTGTCTCCTCTTAGAATAGGGCTGCTTGGAAACTTCATAATCTCCACCTGAAATAACATTCTCTGACCATATTCCATTTGGAGTCTTACAATCAATGGCTGCAGAAGGCGAGATGTTCACAATATAACATCCCATGCTAATGGCCTCGACCCAAAAACATCTCCCAAATCAGCATTAGAGCGCATACTACACTCATTCATGAGCCAACTATGCTCACCAAAAAAAAAAAATACATCAAGTGATGCCGTATGATCACCACATAAACAATGGTACCAATTGTGTAAACTTCCTTTCATCACAATTAGAGAACCCTTGGTTATCTTAAGAGTCTCCTTCACCAGAAAATTTACAACCTAGAGAAGCTAGTGAGCCAAGAGAAATTATCATTCTCAAATCAGGAACATGACGCACATCACCCAAAATTCTCACTACTCCATCGTGACACTTGATACTAATTGTACCAATGCCAATTGTCTGACTAACTGCATCATTGCCCATCAAAATTGATCCACCGGACACACCGATGTCAATAATCCAGTCATTAACTAAATGAACATTGGCAATCCATGCAGTAAGAACAATTTCATCAAAGAACATTTTCATCATCACTGGGCAGCGCCACATTTGCTGAATCTGAGCTCTGGTTTTTCTGCTGTTCTCTCTTCTTAAGAGCATAACAATCAGCCTTGTAGTGTCCCATTTTATGACAATAGTAGCACTCAACATTACCACCTCTAGAAGTACCTATACTTCCATCTCTGGACTTGAATCTGCCTCTCACAGTTAAGCCATCAGCAGATCGAATATCGGAACTAGAACTCTGTAGTTTGTTCTTCAATTCTGCAGAGTTTAGTGTAGCCTTAACATCCTCTAGCTTTATGGTGTCTCTACCATAAAGCATCGAATTACACAAGTTTTCATATGAAGTTGGCAATGAACAAATCAACAAGAGAGCTTGATCCTCTTCTTCAAGTTTAATCCCAATATTTTTAATATCCATAACAATTTGATTAAACTCATTAATATGATCTTGTAAACACGTACCTTCCTTCATTCTCAATGTGTAAAGTCGTTTCTTCAAATACAACTTGGTTGTAAGCGATTTAGTCATATAGAGGGTTTCCAATTTCTTCCAAAGTCCAGCAGTAGTTTCCTCTTCAGAAACTTCTCTTAAAACATCATCGTGCAAAGACAACTGCATCGCACTATGTGCTTTCTCATCCATCTCTTCTTGCTCAGCAGTTGTCATATCATCCAGATAGGTTTCTTCCAAAGCTTTAACGTTACCTTCACGACGCAGCAAAGCTTTCATCTTGATTTGCCATAAACCAAAATTGTTTTTACCATCAAATGAAGTCACCGAAAATTTCACTGAAGTCATCAGGAAAGTCTTCGATCACAGCAGCACCAGAATAATGCAGCAGCAGAAAAACAGTTCCAGAAAATCCAGGAGGGCAAGACAATAGCAGCAACAACACCCAAAACGAAAATCCTATCAAGAGCAGAAAATCTTAACAAGAGCTCTGTCCAGATCAAGCAGCAAATCGCAGCAGTACCAGCAGCACAGCAGATCGCAGCAACACAACAGATAAATCACAGCAGCAGCACAGCAGCAGTCCAGCACCAAGAAATCCTAGCAGTTGCTCTGATACCAATTTGTTAGGATTCTAGACAAATTATAAGACTCAAACAAACTGCAGAATACTCCCTGGACAGTTTGTTAATATTCTGGACAGATTCTGGGCTTCTCTGGACAGATAATATAACTTAAAGAAGAGCAGAAAACAATAAAGAATAATCACACAAAGAACACAGAATTAACGTGGTTCGATCAAGTGATCTACATCCACAAGGCAAGTGTTTTCTTCTATATTCAGAGAGCAAAAGAGAGATACAAAGATGATACAAAACTGAGATGCAGAGTACTTTACTTATCTCTCAGTTTGTCAAAATATCTACTGCTATGAACAGTAGCTATCAATACTTTCTATTAGATAATACCAATATCTATGTGGGCAGCTGTCCCAACAGATAATAGCCTAATAAAACTAGAAACCAAGACAAATATCCAACAGTGGTTATAGCACCTCAGAGAATGGAGATGCTAACTAAGATGAGGACTAAGAAAAGAAGCAGAAGCAAGTTTGTGAATCCTTTTGCCATCACTCCAGTAACAGACTCTGGAATCATAGAACCTATTCAGCAACTGAAACTGAAGTTTCCAAGATATGATGAAGAATCTGGAAGCACTGCTTGGTTACAGGACTGTGAACACTATTTTGAGATCTTCAAGGTTAAAGAGAATAAAAAATTGCAATTGCAGGCATGCATCTTGAAGGATCAGCTAGGAAGTGGTTTCAGACCTATACAGTTGGAAGAACTAATTGGCAATGGAAGGAGTTTTGTAAGCACTTCATTGCAAGATTTGAGGCTTGGGAGCAAGAGTTATTATATGACAAATTCAAGCAGTTAAGGCAAACAAGTACAGTGGAATTGTATTACTCTCAATTTGAAAGATACATGGAGCAATTAAAAGAGAGAATGCCTTCCCTGACAGAAGAATTCTTTGTGGAAAGCTTTGTGAGTGGATTACAATCAAATCTTAAGGAGACCTTGAAGTTGCTTAATCCAACTACCTTGGAACAAGCTTTCAGAAAAGCCAGGCATCGTAAAGAACCTAAGGAAGTGGTGAAAAAGGTTGATCAGAGAGGTGGTGCTACTGGTGGAAAGTCAAGGCAAATTGTTAAGACAGGGACACTATCCAACATACAAGGGACATCAATAGTGACAACAAATGACAGTGGTGTCATTAAGTTGTCTCCTGAGCAGCTGGATAAAAGGATAGAGGAAGGATTATGTCCCTACTGTAATGGTAAGGATGGATCGACTCATGAATGTATTCAACCCTGTCAGTTCATTATGATTCAAGAAGATGAAGACAACTTTCCTTCTGAGGGAATTGTAGAAAAAGTAGTAGAACAGATTAAAGGCAACTTTGGACTGATTAATGATGAAACTATGGAGGTATCAGTTCATGCCATTGAGGGATTTCATAGTAATAAAACTATTACTCTTACAGGCAGAAGAGGTAGACAGCAATTTTCTATATTGGTGGATGGTGGAAGCACACATAGCTTCCTGGATGAGCAGATAGCTAGCAAGCTTAAGTGTGAGCTAGCGAAAACAAACCCTATGAAGGTTCAGGTGGCCAATGGAAGTCATCTAATCAGTCAGTTTGAATGTGCTGATTTCACTTGGAAGGTGGGAGATATTGAGTTTCAAACAGCAGTGAGAACTTTACCAATGGGAGGCTATGACTTGGTCCTTGGAATGGATTGGTTAGGGTCATTGGGATTGGTAACCTTTGACTACAAGAATCTAACATTGCAGTTTAAACAAAAAGACAAAACGGTGACATTGCAAGGCAATTCACAAACTGTGAAGCCAAGAATTCAGCAAATGAGCGCTAAAGCTTTTGTTAGGAGCTGCCAGAGACAGGGTAATGGATTCCTTTACTTGGTCAATCAAGTAGATCAACCTCCAGGAGAACTTTATCACCTCAAGGAGAAGAATCTTACCACTCACAGTGAAAATGAAGATAAACTGCAACAGTTGCTACAAGAATATGAAGATGTCTTCAAATCTCCAGTTGGATTGCCTCCCCATAGGCCAATTGAGCATGGTATAGAACTTAAAGAAGGAGCTCAACCTTTCTCTATAAGGCCTTACAGAAACTCTTATGATCAGAAGAATGAGATTGAGAAATTGGTTTCTGAGATGTTAGAATCTGGGATCATCAGACCAAGCAGTTCACCATTTGCTTCCCCAATTCTGCTAGTTAAGAAGAAGGATGGAACCTGGAGGTTTTGCATCGATTACAGGAAGCTTAACTCCATAACCATCAAGAACAAGTTTCCCATCCCACTCATAGAAGAGCTCTTGGATGAGTTGTGTGGAGCTGAATATTTCACCAAGTTAGACCTAAGAGCTGGCTATCATCAAGTAAGAATGAAAGAAGAAGATATTGAGAAAACAGCATTTAGGACACACTTAGGTCACTATGAATTTACTGTCATGCCATTTGGGCTTACTAATGCCCCTGCCACTTTTCAAAACCTTATGAACAAGGTTTTTGAACCCTATCCTCCAAAGCGGTTTTTATTGGCCCACTTTGTTCAAAGATGCTGCTGAATACTGTGCCGCGTGTAATAGGTGTCAACACTTAGGAAAGATCACTAGGAGAAACATGATGCCAATGAACCCCATCTTAATCATTGAGATTTTTGATGTATGGGGTATCGATTTTATGGGCCCCTTTCCTAGTTCCTTTGGCAATCTCTACATTCTGTTAGCGGTCGATTACGTGTCTAAGTGGGTGGAAGCCATTGCTACTAAGTCCAATGATAACAAGGTCGTTCTTAAATTCCTCAAAGAGAATATCTTTTCTCGTTTCGGTACACCTAGGGCTATCATTAGTGACCAAGGCAAGCACTTCAAGAATCGTCAATTTGAGTCTCTTTTGAAAAAGTACTCAATAACTCATCGGCTAGCCACCTCTTACCATCCTCAAACTAGTGGGCAAGTTGAAGTCTCGAATCGTCAAATTAAACAAATTTTAGAAAAGACTGTCAACTCGAATAGGAAGGATTGGTCAACTAAGTTGATAGATGCCTTGTGGGCCTATCGGACCGCTTTTAAAACCATTTTAGGCATGTCCCCTTATCGGATTGTCTTTGGAAAGGCCTGTCACTTGCCCGTTGAGCTGGAACATAGGGCCATGTGGGCCATTCGAGAGTTAAATTTTGACTTACCGACCGCCGGTAGTCATAGGAAGTTGCAATTGTCTGAACTCGAGGAGTTGAGAAATGAAGCCTACGAGAACGCTAAAATCTATAAACAAAGAACTAAGCTTTTTCATGATAAATCTATTTTGAGAAAATCTTTTTCTCCTGGTCAAAAAGTTCTTTTGTACAATTCTAGGCTTCATTTGTTTCTCGGGAAATTGAGATCCCGGTGGGAAGGTCCTTATGTTGTTAGGGTCGTTTTTCCTCACGGTGTTGTTGAAATTGAAAATCCTAAAAATGGTGATATATTTAAAGTTAATGGACAAAGACTCAAACCATTTTTAGAGCTGCCAATTGATCACGAGGAAAAGGTTATCTACCTCATCGATCCGTGATTCAAGTAAGTTTCCTCAGTAGGTAATTGTAAACTCTCTTTCATCCTCTTCAGGTATTTTCTCACCATTCTCCCTTGTCATTTATCTTGCATTTTGCATACATTGAGGACAATGCATGATTTAGGTATGGGGGAGGGTTTTAGTGTAAATACATAAAATTGAAAAATCCAAAAAAATTGAAAAAATCCAAAAATAGAGTTATTTTAGCTTAGTTGTCCTTCCCACTCTTTAAATTCTAGAAGTAGTTGGTGTTGACTATTTTTCGAAAATTATATGTATAATGCCTTTAGATAGTTTGAACGTAGTCAGGTAAGGTTTTCCTCATGAAACTTGTGTCAAACAAATTTTTGCTTAAAAGACCAAGACGGCACATTTGCACAAGACCTCTGATGGAAAAATTGTATAGGAATGTTATTCGATACCTAAGAGAGAACCCACATGTTAGAACAATGTCGAATCAAACCTTTGCGAGATTTTGCTCCTATAGTGTCAAAAAAAAAAGAAAAAAAAAGAGTCAATAAATATTTGTAGTTGTATAGTGCTAGTGTAATTTTGTAATAATAAATTCTTAGTAGGGAAATCGGCTAGGTTGGGCTCATTGATAACCCGAGTAAGTAAGTCCGAGGGGACTTTGTGCCTAGCAACCTAAGGTCCTTTGAGATCTGGGATTGTTGACCTAAAACTCGCTAAATGGGTATTGATGAATAAGTCTTTTGGGACCTCAACCATTGCACGGTCGGTCTAACTACTAAGAACGTGAAGTTTGGCTAGATACTTGTTTTGATAGAGATTGGGTCAGTTCAATATTGGTTGAAAAAGAGAAAATGTTCGTATGCACTTTATCCATCAAGGGCCTTAAATTCACTACACACCTTGGAATTTTTTGTAAATTTTTAGTCTAATCATGTGGATTGTGGGAACCTATAACTTGGTTATTATTAGAATAATCTTTAAGGCATGTATTTTCCTACAAAATTGTTTTGTTGACACCAATGAAAGCTAGAGTAAAAGAGGAAAGTTGGATACTTGCTGACTTATCTCAAAGATTTTATGGGTATATCTTCTGTAAACCCTTAGGAGACAATAATCCTCTTGTAGAGATCGTCTATGAGTTTAACGGGTTGGTAAACCTAAAATTACCCGTGATTCCTACGACAGTGAGTATAGGTTTTTCATTATGCATTTTTTCTTTCTGTTTTACTCTAGGACGAGCAAAAGATAGGTATGGGGGCATTTGATGAGTGCATATTTTTGCATATTTTTATTACCTAATTATTGCTTGAACTCGTATTTTAATAAATTATTTTGTTGCATTTCAGGAAATTCGAGAAAAAATGAAGAAATGGCAAAATAAATAAATAAAGGTCAAAGAAGAGAAAAAGAAGAAGAAGAAGGACCAAAATAGAAGAAAAGGAAAGAGAAGGGGGTTTGGTGCAAAACTGAATTTTTACAAATGGAAGGCTAGGATTAAACCACACCAAACAAAAATGAATGGTGGGGATTAATCCACACCAACCAAAAATCCCAATCTATTTCCTATAAATAGATTCATTTTTTCTCTTGTAAACTTACTTAGAATTAGGATAGATCTCATTTTTAGTAATATTATTAGTACATTTAGTAGTGAAGAATTTTTCAGCTTTGTAAACATTTTAAATTTTGAGTTCCTAATTTTCCTGCATTTATATCTCCCCTGCTTTCGTTATAATACACCAATACAGATATAAATTCACAACACTTCTCCTGTTTTATTTTCTTTTAAATCGAACCCAGCCCATCACTCTCGTTTTCTCAAATCTCAAACCCAGTAACTATTTTCTTCATCTTCAACCTCTCTCCCCTCCCTCTTTCCTTCCGTTTTTTTTTCCGGTTAAAGCGCCACCAACACCCCTCTTTTCTTCGACTTCCCACCGTTCTCATATCCTTATTCTTTCTTCTCCTGCAACACAAACTTCTCCCTTCTCTCTCTCTCTCTCTCTTATCTCTCTCCCATTCTTTCTTTCCCGCAATCTTTGCAAACCGTATTCTCTCCCCCTGTCAATTCGAACCACAACTCTCTCGCCCCCTTCTTTTTTTTTCCCCTTTTTTTCCCCATAATCACTGCTCAACACTCACCCCCAATATTTTCCTTCCGTTTCTCTTAGTCCCCTGTTTTAATCGATTCAGAACCCCCAACCCCTGCTACTTTATTTTCTGTTTAGTTTCGTTTTGCTTCTTTTTATTTCGATTTTGATTCCGCTTGATTCTGCATATTGGGCTATGTTTCAACCATCTTTGTAGCTGTTTGTTGTTTTTCGTAACTGAAATCAAGTTCTGGTGTTTGTCGTATGCTGTTCATTTCATGTGCTGCTAAATTTCTTATTGTGTTTTAATGGCTGAGTTTTCTGGTTTACTAAGTTGCTTGTGTTGCTGAGTTTTGAGCGTTTTGTGTTCGTTTATTGAGTTTAATTTGTTGCTGTCTCGTTGTAGTTGCTGTTTGTTTATCGAGTTTTCTAAGTTTTATTCCTTTTGTTCAAGTTATTCTGGTTTCTTATTTGAGTTTTTTGCGTGGTTTTGTGCTGCGTACTCCGTGTCTTGTTTTGCTACGTTCTTTTTGTTTTTTCTGCAATCACTTCCTGAATCCTAGTTGCGAGTCCAGTTGCTGTGTTTATGGTTACCAAAAACCATTCCTGAAGGATGACCTTGGGAATAAACGTACACACGAATTTCAAATACCATAAATTAAACAACTTTACGTTAGCAGTTAAAGTTCACCAACGTGATGGTCTTCTACATGTACATATAAAAATATAAATAAAGTTATAATATAGCTAACTACTAATTGTCTCTTAACCCATCCGAGTAAGATCGTAGTACATCATGGAGAGTTTAATGACCACACTAAGCTGATGGAGCTTTCTCTTTCCCTTTGTTCGAATACGACGTCTCGCTATAATCTGGTTTAGATGTGACTTAATAAAGAAGTAAAGAGTGAGCCTCAATGCTCAACAAGTAAATTAAGTACATGAAAAGAAAAATACAAGGCTGGGTTATTTAGAAATAAACATTAGCTGACTCTTAGAGGTAAGGAAAAAGACGAATTAGTCTAATATGATCCGAACTGATTGCTTTTAATCTCGTCACTCCCGGTGATCAACCCTTGAGTGCTTAACGAAGCATGGATCATAGCTTGCCAATCTTTGCCAAAACATTTCTAGCTAGATTTTTGTCACATTATCTGGTGACCCAAAACCACAAAATAAAGCACCCTCTATTACAGAGGTTGTTCAGTTTTGTTACAACTTCCCGAAGATTAGTATCTTATGAGTTATAATGTAGCTACTCAATTACTTGAATTATATGTATCAGGTAAGAGATGATAAACTGAAACAAGGAAGCAAGTAATATTTGTACAATCAGGACAACAGATAAGAGGTAATAAGGTCTCGATTCATAAATGTTAAATAGAATCTTCAAAATGACTGAGCAATGATTTTAAAAATTACACAAGATACACAGGACATGCATATGATATCCAAACTGAATTATCAAATATCAAAAGAAAACTTGTATGTACTCTTTATAAAGTGATAGTCTATTGTTTTCTTTGATCTTGGCTTCTGGTACAGTTACATTCTTAATCATGAAAAATCAAATAATAAAACATAATTACTATAAATTCAAAGAGAGCCGAAATCAACCTAACTCACAACTGATCTGCACTGTTCTAAATCAGGAGGACTTAGGATTTTGTTTTCATTTTGTCAAGCTTAAGTTTTTACTATGTAACTTTAGGCATGCAAGACATTTTAAGGAGTAAATTTTTCCCCAAACTTCATAAAACCCGTTAAAACAAAATATTGATCTTACTTTGATATTTCTCTACACTTACAAAATGAAGATCAATTTCAGGGTCTAACCATTATTTACCATTCTTATTTAAGTTCTATCGGAGGTCTTTAGTAGGTCTATTCTTAATATTTTAAATTTATTTTAAACCCTCTCTTCCTCAACCCCAAATAAAGAGTTTAAGAGTATCAAATCTAAAATCCTACTTATGTGTACTGTAATTCCTAAACGTGAACTTCACACAAGTGTAGAGATAGCTAGTAATTTACCTTTTATGCAGATCCATGTCTTCACCTTTTTCTTGTTTGTGCCCCTTGCTTCTCAATCTATTCACTATATTTCCTATTTTAAGCTTTATGCAAAGAAACTAAAGGTGTTATGCTTAGAAGGTGAGTAGCCAGTGTCTACTTATAAGGGGATTGTGGGATTGGTCAAAACAATTACATGCATTATCTTTGACTTAAAATTATACGCAACTCCATTCACTAGCCATGGGCGGTTTACAGTGTAGAAGATTTGACGTTTCATATAATTTTTAACACTTCCAATATATTTTTTAGGTTATTAAGACATTGACCCTCAAAGTTTCAGCGAAAGTACACATAAATTGTTAAGGAAAAAAATGTACATGCAAGCCCCTCGAATATGTCTATCGTACATATCGGCCATAATCTATATATCGCTAATAAGGAAGAGGGTAACATCGGAATCTATGCGTTAATCTGTACAAATGTGCATGCTTCAAGTAATATGTTAATAGTACTCCTAAGTATGAAAAGGGGCAAAATAATGTAAAATAATGCAATTTCGCTTGTTTTCTCTCTAAAAACCTCCTGCCAATTCTCCATATCTCTACTCATGCATTGCTTCTTACGCTAAGCTGTTCGATTCCTTTCTACCTCTAACTTTGTTGCTTCGAAAGCTTTAACACTTGAAGGTTTTCTACTTTTCGTAGGAGGAAGAGATTTCACATGGGAAAGTTGAATAGTATTGTCGCCCACATCCTAGCTCATTGTTAATTTATATATAAAGAAGCAATGGTGTTAGACCCGGCAAAATACCACATGACACGAAAATTTAGGGTTTGGGTTTGCATTTTTGGTACACGACACGAAAGTACACGATCGAGATTTAGTGTCGGATTTGGGTTTACTCTTTGGTACACGACACCTAGGATGCTCAAACTCTTCGCGAAGGATCCGACACGGACACATATCCGTGTGTCTGATCCTTGAAATTCCAAAATCATAGACTCGAGGATACGTCTAATAAGGATCCGACACTAGGATATGGACACGAAATTTTTTTTTTTTGTATATATGTAAGATCTGTATACCAAACAGAAACAGGGAAGTTATATGATGCACATGTATCAATATGAAGAGTTGCAGACTTCCAGAATTATACCAGACTTGTAGTTTTCAATTTAGTACATTTGTACTACTCAAATGCAAGTATTATCATCAAAAAGCATTCAGTTATAACTTCAAGTTGATTATATCTTATACTGAAATGCATACACATGTCAACTCAGATATTCATACAATCATACAGGTTCCATGCCACAAGGAATGGATTAACACCTTTTTCGGTGAAACACATCAGGCAACATTAAAAGATAATTAGAATTTAGATTTCATTAATCAAAAGATTCAAAACTGACCATCAAACAACACAGCAGCAAAGTAGCAAACTGCAAACATAATTCAAGCTAAACATGCTTAAGTTCTTAACAATAAATAATTTTTTTTAAGAAACAAGACAACTGATGAACCCAAAACTTACAGCAACTCGAATAACCATCCAACTTAAGCCTTCTTATTCCTTTACTAGGCCTCCTTCACCTTCCTCATTAAACATCGTACCTTCAACATCAGGGTCATCAATGAAAATATTTGCAAATGCGTCGACATAATCATCATCAATGTGAATTACATCTCCATCTAAAACAAAAGTTTAGAATCAAAATATTAGCAAAATATACATCAAAAAAATGACAATTAATTATTAAAAAATATGCTTGATTTAGATTATTACTAACATCTCAATATTTTGTTGGACCTTTAGTGTACTCCTCGCTCTTGCGAGATAGCAGCCTCAAATTACTATGCACAAACACAAGATCCTTTATCCTATTAGATGCCAATTTGTTCCTTTTAACACTTTGAATGTTAGAAAAAGAACTCCAATTTCTTTCACAACAAGATGAAGATGCTGGCTGTGAAAGGAGCTTCATGGCCAAGCTTTGTAACATCGGAGTTTTTGAACCATAGTTAGCCTACCAGCTAAGAGGCTCTTCATGAACTCGAGCCTCCATCACATGAGATTCTGAAAAAAAATCCAATGACCCCGAAAACATCCCGTATTCTGCATTTATCTTTCTTAAATCATATGATTTTGGAAACATTTTTTTGAAACATTTTGCCCTATTATGACTTATTTCATGGTCTTCATTAGGTGCAACTCTAGAAACCACGGCACTGCCACCTTGTAACCAAGCTTCACTATAATATTTAGGAACGAGAGAATGAGCCATACAATGGAGAGGGGTATTACTCTTGTTCCATCGATTTTCCAATATATATTGAATGTCTCCAAAAAATTCAGATTCGTCATTTTTGGGATCTTTCCCTTCTTCCTTGAAAATTTTTTCCCTTACTTCTTCTATCAATGTATCCCACATATCATACACAAGATGCAAGCATGGAGTGCCTGTATCATCAAGTCTAATCATGTCGTATATAGGGGCTGTGAAACCTACAAAATATTCTAATTTATCCCACCAACGATCGGAGATAACGCACTCTTTAACATGATCAGCTTTGGCCTCTAAGTTTGTCTTCCAAAAAGTCTTCCAATTAGGATCTAAAACAGTTTTTTCAAGAGCATTTTTTACCAACAATAATCTTTGAACCATTATTACATGTGATGCAAAGGGCGTTTCAGCTATGTTTACTAACATATGTTGTGAATATATCTGATATATTGTGAGTGTTTTGCCGTGATTCAAGATAAACATTGTAATATCATCACAGTCGGATATTAAATTTGAAATCCGCTTACAGTTTTCGTAGTGGCTAGAGTTGGCATTTGGTTCGCACATGGATTTCAGAGCTAGGTTCAGCGAGTGCACAACGTAAGGAGTCCAGAAAATGTGAGCATACTTGGCCTCGATACTCAAACCTGCGGCCTTGAAATTACCAGCATTATCCGTGATGATTTGCACGACATTGTCAGGCCCCTCAGATCAATCACATCCAAGAACAAACTCGCAACATATTCAGCATCCTTAATGTTTCCACTCGTGTCAAATGACTAGACAAACATAGAACTTCCTCCTGATGCGGCCATCACATTAATAAGAGGGCGCTTCTGTCTATCGCCCCAACCATTTGAGCATAGCGAGACTCCTTTCTTTTTCCACGAGGTTCTAAAAGGCTGAAGCAAAAGATTAACATGAGCCTTTTCCTGCTCGAGCAATGAAGTCCTCATCATGTTATATGTCGGGGGACATAGCCAGCTATCCTACTATTTGACAGCTTCAAACAAAATCGTCGAAAATATGGATTTTTTTACCAAAAAAATGGCAAAGCAGAAGCATAAATCATACGAGCCATTTCTTTGTCAACCTCATCTCTGTCCAGTACATTAAAACATGCTTCCACTGTTGAAGTCTTTATTTTTTGTTGTTTAAGATCTGAACCGGATGGCTGGGACACATAATCCGATTTTCTTTTTGCTTCCATAGCTTGTCTGGACTTGCGATCTGCAGCAGCTTGATGCTCTCTGGTCAACTCGTCTCTCGTTTGATCAGAAACAGCGTTACATGGATCAACACCATGACCCTTTATAAAGATGACCTTTCACTTTCGTATATGATCCTGTGACTTGCTTGCACAGTAGTTACAGACCCACACACAATTTCCACCACCACCTTGAGGGGGTTCGATAACTGTAATGTAACTCCACAGAGGCATCAAAGGGTGTGTACTGTTTGACATTTGGCCTTTTTGGTTCTGATGAATTTGCTTGCAGGTTTAACATTTTGGAATTAAGGGAAGACATTGTATACTGTATAGTGTATAGAGAAGAAAGTGACATGGTTGTGTAAAATTAGGAGTAAAAGCTGTGTTTTTATAAGGTTGAAGGTAGATGTAACGACGGTTTTGATAGGGTTTACTGGGGAAAATGATATCATTACTTAATTAAAGTTGGTAGGTAAATAAATCAGCTTAATACTGATTGCAATTTTCTAGAAAAATATGGCTGTCAAATACTGTAAGTTTGAAAAAAAACGTTACACTAATTTTCAGAAATATTCATGAATTATTTTTCAATATTTAATCATTTGATAATTTTTAAATAATTAATCATGAATATTTCTGAAAATTAGTGTAACGTTTTTTTCAAACTTACAGTATTTGACAGCCATATTTTTCTAGAAAATTGCAATCAGTATTAAGCTGATTTATTTACCTACCAACTTTAATTAAGTAATGATATCATATTCCCCAGTAAACCCTATCAAACCCCATCGTTACATCTACCTTCAGCCTTATAAAAACACAGCTTTTACTCCTAATCTTACACAGCCATGTCACTTTCTTCTCTATACACTATACAGTATACAATATCTTCCCTTAATTACAAAATGTTAAACCTACAAGCAAATTCATCATAACCAAAAAGGCCAAATGTTAAACAGTACACACCCTATGATGCAGCTCCTCTGTGGAGTTACGTTATAGTTATCGAACCCCATCAAGGTGGTGGTGGAAATCGTGTGGGTCTGTAACTACTGTAGCAAGCAAGTCATAGGATCATATACGAAAGTGAAAGGTCATCTTTATAAAGGGTCATGGTGTTGATCCATGTAACGTTGTTTCTGATCAAACGAGAGATGAGTTGACCAGAGAGCATCAAGCTGCTGCAGATCGCAAGTCCAGACAAGCTATGGAAGCAAAAAGAAAATCGGATTATGTGTCCCTGCCATCAGGTTCAGATCTTAAATAACAAAAAATAGACTTCAACAGTGGAAGCATGTTTTAATGTACTGGCAGAGATGAGGTTGACAAAGAAATGGCTCGTATGATTTATGCTTCTGCTTTGCCATTTTTTTGGTAAAAAATCCATATTTTCGACGATTTTGTTTGAAGCTGTCAAATAGTAGGATAGCTGGCTACGTCCCCCCAACATATAACAGGATGAGGACTTCATTGCTCGAGCAAGAAAAGGCTCATGTTAATCTTTTGCTTCAGCCTTTTAGAACCTCGTGGAAAAAGAAAGGAGTCTCGCTATGCTCAAATGGTTGGGGCGATAGACAGAAGCGCCCTCTTATTAATGTGATGGCCGCATCAAGAGGAAGTTCTATGTTTGTCTAGTCATTTGACACGAGTGGAAACATTAAGGATGCTGAATATGTTGTGAGTTTGTTCTTGGATGTGATTGATCGTGAGGGGCCTGACAATGTCGTGCAAATCATCACGGATAATGCTGGTAATTTCAAGGCTACAGGTTTGAGTATCGAGGCCAAGTATGCTCACATTTTCTGGACTCCTTACGTTGTGCACTCGCTGAACCTAGCTCTGAAATCCATGTGCGAACCAAATGCAAACTCCAGCCACTACGAAAACTGTAAGTGGATTTCAAATTTAATATCCGATTGTGATGATATTACAATGTTTATCTTGAATCACGGCAAAGCACTCACAATATATCAGATATATTCACAACATATGTTAGTAAACATAGCTGAAACGCCCTTTGCATCACATGTAATAATGGCTCAAAGATTATTGTTGGTCAAAAATGCTCTTGAAAAAACTGTTTTAGATCCTAATTGGAAGACTTTTCGGAAGACAAACTTAGAGGCCAAAGCTGATCATGTTAAAGAGTGCGTTATCTCCGATCGTTGATGGGATAAATTAGAATATTTTGTAGGTTTCACAGCCCCTATATACAACATGATTAGACTTGCTGATACAGACACTCCATGCTTGCATCTTGTGTATGATATGTGGGATACAATGATAGAAGAAGTAAGGGAAAAAAATTTCAAGGAAGAAGGGAAAGATCCCAAAAATGACGAATCTGAATTTTTTGGAGACATTCAATATATATTGGAAAATCGATGGAACAAGAGTAATACCCCTCTCCATTGTATGGCTCATTCTCTCGTTCCTAAATATTATAGTGAAGCTTGGTTACAAGGTGGCAGTGGCGTGGTTTCTAGAGTTGCACACCTAATGAAGACCATGAAGTAAGTCTTAATGGGGCAAAATGTTTCAAAAAAATGTTTCCAAAATCAGATGATTTAAGAAAGATAAATGCAGAATACGGGATGTTTTCGGGGTCATTGGATTTTTTTCCAGAATCTCATGTGATGGAGGCTCGAGTTCATGAAGAACCTCTTAGCTGGTGGACTAACTATGGTTCAAAAACTCCAATGTTACAAAGCTTGGCCATGAAGCTCCTCTCACAAAGAAATTGCAGTTTTTTTTCTAACATTCAAAGTGTTAAAAGGAACAAATTGGCATCTAATAGGACAGAGGATCTTGTATTTGTGCATAATAATTTGAGGCTGCTATCTCGCAACAGCGAGGAGTACACTAAAGGTCCAACAAAATATTGGGATGTTGGTAAGAATCTAAATCAAGCATATTTTTTGATAATTAATTGTCATTTTTTTTATGTATATTTTGCTAATATTTTGATTCTGAACTTTTGTTTTAGATGGGGATGCAATTCACATTGATGATGATTATGTCGATGCATTTGCAAATATTTTCATTGATGACCCTGATGTTGAAGGTACGATGTTTAATGAGGAAGGTGAAGGAGGCCAAACAGAGGAATAAGAAGGCTTAAGTTGGATGGCTATTCGAGTTGCTGTTAGTTTTGGGTTCATCAGTTGTCTTGTTTCTTGAAAAAAAATTATTTATTGTTAAGAACTTAAGCATGTTTAGCTTGAATTATGTTTGCAATTTGCTACTTTGCTGCTGTGTTTGATGGTCAGTTTTGAATCTTTTGATTAATAAAATCCAAATTCTAAATTATCTTTTAATGTTGCGTGCTGTGTTTCACCGAAAAAGGTTTTAATCCATTCCTTGTGGCATGGAACCTGTATGATTGTATGAATATCTTTGTTGAGTTGACATGTGTATGCATTTCAGTATAAGATATAATCAACTTGATGTTATAACTAAATGCTTTTTTATGATAATACTTGCATTTGAGTAGTAAAAATGTACTCCCTCTGTCCCATCCATTTGTTATCGTTTCAAAACAGGGTGTCTGGGATGCATTTTAAGGTGAATTTTAGGGATAGTTCCATAACTTATTTTTGAAATTTTCTTTTTTTGTATAAAAATAGAACAATCCTATTTTTATACAAAAAAAGAAAATTTTAAAAATAAGTTATGGAACTATCCTTAAAATCTACCTTAAAATGCGTGCCAAAAAGTGATAAAAAAAAGTGTAAACAAATGGGTGGGACGGAAGGAGGGAGTACTAAATTGAAAACTACAAGTCTGGTATAATTCTGGAAGTCTGCAACTCTTCATATTGATACATTTGTGCATCATATAACTTCCTTGTTTCTGTTTCGTATACAGATCTTACATATATACAAAAAAATAATAATAACAATAATTGCCGTGTCCATATCCCAGTGTCCATATCCCAGTGTCGGATCCTTATTAGACGTATCCCCGAGTCTATGATTTTGGAATTTCAAGGATCAGACACACGGATATGTGTCCGTGTCGGATCCTTCGTGAAGAGTCTGAGCAGCCTAGGTGTCGATATATAACTTCTGGCTGATTTGGACGGAAATAGGGTTGCGGTGTACAAAAGATATACTTGAGGGGTAAAGAGTTACTTTTTTTTTTCTTTGAGGGTCTATGTGTATTTTCGCTATAACTTTGAGGGCCAATGTCTTAATAACCCTTTTTTTTATATCAATTCAAGTGACCACTATAATGATATAAAAATACCTATATTCGCATGCAATTTACTTTCTATTCTTTTTTTAAAATTTGTTCCTCATTAATTAATCCTCTACCTGATTAGGAGTGAGAGAGTATATTTTTATATAAATTTTAGATGATTTTATTTTCATAATTATTGTGTTTTGCATTTATTTGGATATTTATTTGGATAAGGTACACATACGAGTAGCCGAATGAATGTGAATGTGAGAGCATCATTGGAATTCTGAGAACGTTGATACTCAAGAGAGATTAACACATGTTCTAATTACTTGACCGGCTGAATTACTAAAGGTTATTATTGTGTAAGCATGTTTCGAGAGTGTTAATACTTGAAAGAGATTGACATACTCTAGCTACGTGACCACTTTAGTTGCTTTAGCTTAAAAACCAATTTGGTGTGAACATGCTGAACCCGACTGCCCTAGATTTTAGTTAATTGATTCATAAACATATTTATTTGCATTGTTTAGTTAGATAAGAGCATCTCCAATGGTATAGAACTCTTAGCTAAATTGTCTAGGTGGCATAAATTATAGATAATATGTAAAAATTGTAGCACTCCAACCACAATTCCCCTTGGCAAAAAATTTAGACAACTAGGATTTGGTTGGCTATATTTGTCGAACCAACATTCCCTTTAGGTATAATTATACATGATTAGAATTATAGATAATACCATTGGAGCATGCACCATTCTTGTTAGGTAAAATTTTAAAATTTTATAACAGCCAATCTATTTAGCTAACCAATTTAGATATTAGCGCTGGAGATGCTCTAAGACCTTCACTAATCGTTAATCTCTAGAAATAATTTGGAATAATTAGATTAAATTTCTTGAAACTTGTCTCCTTGTGGATTTGACCCGTACTTGCTAGTATTTGCTAACAACAGACACCGTTCACTTGCGGATAGATTAAATAAAACACATCAAGGAAATGCATGAAAATTTTTAATTAATACAAAAATCTAGAAATATCTTAATAAAAAAAACGATACGTCTTACAATTTTTTTTCTATATGAAATAAAATAAAATAGTAATCCTATTCTTTATAAAATATATCTCCTAGGCTAAGTGAAGTGAAGGTCCAATACTGAAACTATGATCTAAAAAAAACTTGTTAACTATCATGTCTAAAAAGTACCTACCCCCTCCGTCCCCCTCATTTGTTTACATTGGAGGGGGACACGGAGACCAAGACAATGCATAAAAAATGAGTAAAGTTAGATTACAAGTGGGTAAAGTGGTGGGACCTATCAATATTTAATAATAGATTTGAGATAGTGGAGGAAAGTAGTGGGTGTAATAGTGTTTTTTATTATTAAATATGAGAGAGTGGGGGAAAGTAGTGGGTGTAATAGTGGGGAAAACTTACTATTTATGAAAATGTAAAGAAATGAGAGAGACGGTCCAAAATAGTAACTGTAAAGAAATGAGAGAGACGGAGGGAGTATTTGACTAGTTAGTCAAAGTAAGAAACCAACTTGCATGTGCTAATATATAAAAAGCAAACTTCGGATCTTTTGTAGTTCTTCGTTGGTAGTTTTGGTTAACCAAGAGAAGAACAAAAACTTTTAGATCTTTTAAAATAAATAGATGAGAATCGTTATAATATAAAGAATATTCAATACTTTAATTTCTAAAATACTAAAAAGGGTATGTACGAATCCCATCAATGACATGTTAAATTAAATATTTATATTGTTAGTTCTAAATGCACAAAGCCACAAACAATGCTTAGCAAAAAAAATTGCACGAAAAAAACATATTATTATAGACTATTTTATTAAATTATATTTAATATATAACATATATAAAAAAATTTATAAAATAATAAAGAAGTCAGTGCATTGCACGGGTTATAAGATTCATTAATAAAACATTAACATAATAAAAATTATACCAAGTTACCAACACATATCACACATTAACATTTATTCATATATACAAGTCATGGGCATCACAGTACTAAAACAAGACTTGCTATAAGGTGAATGAAGATTCATCAAATAATAATAACAGTGTATTTAAGATACCTACCTAAAAAGCAATCACATGCCACAACTAAAAAAATACCGGGAAATATTAGTTGTTCAAAAACTCACCTTAAATCCAACTTTGTTATCGAGGCAAGAATGCCAATAAGCCTACATATCTTTAAAGGAACTTGATCGTGAGGCCTGCTCAAGGTATACAATTAGTGGCTTGCATACTAAAATATATAGATACTGATAGATGAAAGTAGCTATTGGCGAAAATATATACCTCTTTGGCCCAGAAATTACAGGGTACAACTTCTTCAAGATCCAGAGTTAAGTACATGAGTAAGCTCTCCCTAGCTGAGGCTTAGTTGGAAAGATGTAAAGGTATTATCTAAGATTGTGCCAACTGAAATTAAATTAAGTACATTTTCAAGTACAAAATAGAACCTACGTCATTGTAGTCCACGAACATTTTAGCGGCATGCATGTATGCTCCAATCAGTGCCACCTAATTTAGTTAGAAATTTGTTAGAATGGTCCACATACATATAGAGGTATCATTCAGATTTCAGAGTCCAACACTGGCAGGCGATGCAAAAAAATGAAATGAAAACTTACAATATCGTCACTTCTTCCACTTAATTTAAGATAATGCAAGGTGACATGATCCATGGGGAAGAAACCCAATGTTGCCCCATACTCGGGAGACATTTTTGCGATCATTGCCCTGCCAGCTAATGAAAGCTTGCTCATTCCATCCCCAATTCGAAAAATAATGGTGATTTTTCAGGTCATTTAAGGCTAAAATAATAGAAATATGCAAACTCCAGTTTTTTGTTCCAATGAACATAGAACTCAAAAAACTTTCCAAAAATGCCGTGCTTTCTCAGCATTTGTGTCACTGTTAGTACCAGGTCGGTAGCTGTGCACCTTTGCGAAGTTTTTCAGATATACAACACCAGGAAGAACCATGCTCATTGGATGCAAGCAAAAACAAGCCTAAGATCAAATGCAGCAGAAGTCCTTATTTTAATAATATTCAGGACCAATGGTAACAGAATTAATTAGATATGAATGAGGAAGTCATGCCTCTCAGCCTCTCGAGATAAAATATGTGCGCTTCAGAAACATCTCCAGATGATTCCTTTATGCATCACTCCTTTAGATAGCATGGTGGCTGTTCGAATATCTAAAGGTGGCTGTTCGTATTTGCTGTAATCATCAGAATAAATTATCTAGTTTTACCCGTCAGGCCTACCTACCAACAGGCCAACTAGACGACCACATTGAGCCCCCAATTTTCCATTGTGTTTTAGGTTTAAAGATTCGTTATAGGCTCCTAATGTCCTAAGATCAGTACTGCTCCGCGTACTCTTTTGCAATTGAAATACAAGTGGATACAGGGGATTTCAGAATAGACTCAGAGCCACGAAGCGTCGCTGAGATAATAGCATTATCCAACTTGGTCATGACCATACTTAGCGTACTGCAATGTTTAAGCATTGCTGCCTCTGCTTTAAAACCAACTCCCCACCCTGCAACTCCTAACCCATCAATCATAGTGGTATGAGAATCAGTTCCGACCACGCTTATTAGGGTATAGTATGCCATCGGTGTTGAAAACAACCGTTCCAAGATAATCAAGATTAACCTAAACATGTTCCAGCAGATAAATTTCGATATCTAACAAGTAGGGTTATGTAAGCCATGAAAAAGAAAGAAACATTTTATTACAGATAGAAAAGGGGGTCCGCACGACCGCACGTAATATGATATAACTGTGTGTGAGCATACAGACATCCAGAGGAAAAGTCTTTGCATACCTGATGCACAATCCCAGAACCGGAAGGAACAACAAACATGTTGCGGAATGCATCCGATCCCTACTTCAAAAACACAAATCTCTCTTTGTTTTTCTGAAACTCAAGCTCCCATGTTTTCCAGCATCTTCAGACCTTGTAACATCAACTTTACCAAACAGATAGAAAAGGGGGTCCGCACGACCCACGTAATATGATATAACTGTGTGTGAGCATACAGCCATCCAGAGCAAAAGTCTTTGCATACCTGATGCACAATCCCAGAACGGGGAGGAACAACAAACATGTTGCGGAATGCATCCGATCCCTACTTCAAAAACACAAATCTCTCTTTGTTTTTCTAAAACTCAAGCTCCCATGTTTTCCAGCATCTTCAGACCTTGTAACGTCAACTTTACCAAATGATCAATGACAAGATCTACAGGAACCCGTCCATAATCAAGAATGCATAATATTATCAAAGTTCATCATATTCCCAAATCTTGAATCAGGTGTTTTGGAATTAGGATTTAGGAAAGTAAGTAGTGACATTTAATAATTACATGTTAAAGGCTCAATCATGGGGCATGTAAGTAGACATCAATAAACTTATGTAGCACGGGTAAAAATGAAAGTCATGTGTCTATAAAGTTAAAATTCCCTTTAAGTATGCTCAGAAGCTAAATGCACACAGACACAAACATTAAGAAAAAAACGTAAAAAATTCATTTACACTGCATCTAAAACATGTCTTCAAATGTGTGGAAATAAAAAGCAATTGCTCAATAGAAATGAAGCATTTTTCAACAAACGAATTACAACAGTTATAACACTTTCTTCTGCAGTTATCTGTACATATTTTTTGGCAAAGTTTCGAAAATGCAGCAAAACGAGCTCTAAAATCGGCAGTGGTTTGATAATATGTAGGAGGAGCAAGAGGTTTGGGAGTCGATGAACTATAAGTAGAAGCTCTATTACCTTTCACACATTACGATTACAATGAAAATGAATCAAGATTGTGTGTACAGAGAGGTGCCGATCAAGTGTTTGATTTATTGACGCACACTCCTTTCTCTGCGTAATTCAAGTTTTTATTCTGCCAAGGGAACACAAATTAGGAGCCCAACTATTGGGTTAACTTAAAAAAATTATTTATAATTAAGTGTTCAACTTATAATGAAAAGTGATAATTTAGATTTTAAGTCAAATGTATTTGTTTAGTTTATTATACTTAAAATAAATTTATTTCAAAAAATTGATTGAAAAATAGAAATTTAAATTTTTTAAACATAATATAAAACTATAAATATAAATACGAGTTAGAAATTGACTTGAAATATATAAAAATTGATATGTGAAAAATAATAAATTAAAAAAAATATCTTGAAAAAAATTAAATTTTTTGAACTAAAACTACCTTTAAATTAAAAATTTTAAGTATGTACAAACACAATTAACAACTTAAAGTGGATTCTAGGACTCGTAGCCGTGTAGTTGGCCGAACGCTTCGATTTTATATTTAATGGATGATTAAGTATTTTTTAAAAGAAAAATCACACTGTAATCGAACAAAGATGATATTAAAGGATTTTTTTCTCTCCTTTCATGTGAGAGTCTCACTTATTTTCTCTCCGTTCTATTATAGCAGAATCGTGTGAGTTTGCAATGGCAAAATATCAAAATATTGATGAACAACTAGCAGGTCTTACTATCGAGGAGGAAGAGAACGAGGATCTCATTTTTTATGGTGATGTTGAAGAAGAAGTGAATAAATATGAGCTATGCTTGGTTGGCAGATATCTGACGGAGAAGAGTATCAATACTCGAGCCATGAAATCAAAAATGGCTGATGTGCGAAAACCTACGATGGGAATTAAAATTAAGGAATTAGAACCAGGAATTATTTGTTCCAGTTTTATCATAGAGAAGATATGTTGTGGGTGCTAAATGGAGGGCCGTGGTCATTCGACAATGCAATGTTACTAATCGATGTGATTCCAGCAGGAGAGGAACCTGTCAAAGTGTTAGTAGTATTTTTGTGTGTTCGTTCTCAGGGAAGGACTTAATTTAACTCAAAATTCAGGTTTTTTATCTCTTTACGTCTAGAAGTGTGTGAGAAGAATTTTTGGGTTTGTGTATTAACTAAATTAACCAATAACTAATTATAAGCACTAAGAATTGATTTTAAGCTGAGATTCAAATATGTTGGAAAACAATCTAAGAACTGGGGTTCTTCACTTGGTCTCAATACATGCTCAATATTAATGTGATATCTGTGTTCCTACCTTGCTGAAAACAATTCTTCTAAAGTTATACTGTACCCTCCCAGGCTACAATATAGTACTTACAGCTACACCCTAATTGTCACTCCCGTGATACAATCAAAGTATATCTATAAACTGTTAAATGCCAAGAATTATATGTCTCACAATTCTCCTATTAATCTCCCGATCTAATATTCAAATTATGTCTGTTAAATCATGTACTAAGATTGCAACTTCTCTCCCAAGCTTATTACAATCCCTAGAATACAATCAAAGGTTCATGACTCCTCTAATTGTGTTAAGATCTCATTAACAGATCAGCAAAGCAGAAAATCACATAATCAAGCATGCATGAATACCAAGGAATACTACCCACTCCTCAGATTAGAGAATTAGTTACGCATATTTAATAAAGAAAACATAATAATAATGATAATGAATGAAAACATAATATTGAAGAAAGAATTGAAGATCGAAAATACCTTGATACGATTAAAAGCTATGAATTGTTATGATTTACAATGGTAGGATGTGTTTAAATAGGCTCTACAAATCTTGCCCAACAAGAAATTGCCTTCTATTACAATTTGGATTTAAAGAAGGTACCCAAAACTGCCCAGAATACAATTAGAATTAGAAAAAGGGCAAAACAGTAAATTCCCAGCCTTCTTTTACAAGAACACGTGCGCGATTTAATTCAGCATATTTCTTACACTTGTTTCCTATCCCAGGTTGTAGAAAATCTCTCAAGCTTCGCGTGGGCAGTAAGATCGCTGAAAACGGACTTCTAGAACTCCATATATGACCAAAACAGTATAAGCTGCGCAGCCTTCCCAGAAAATCCGAATTTTAATCAATTAATTCTCCAAGAACGATAGAAGCATCCACTTTAATCAACATTCTCGTAAATCTGCACAACTAAGCAAAACACATCAAAACTACAACAACTTGAGTCCAAAACAATCAATTTAAGCCGAACGGAGGCATTCCCAGTGGATATAAAATCCACTTATCAAACCCCCAAACTTAAACTGATGCTTGTCCTCAAGCATAAACAATTACAACTACCTGATTAGTACCACTTCCGTAGGTGATCACGGTTGCATTTGGCATATGCAACAAGGCCTTTAAACCCCTAGGCAGCCCTAGTGGACGAGTAAGGTCTCGTGAGGGCCTATAGCGAATGTACCCACAAAATCCATTTAACCTAATGCAATGCAATGCATGAATGCAACTAATATGAAATATGCAACGATCCCCTTCAAACTAACCAAAACCAACTAACAAGCAAATATCTCAAAGAATGCAACTAAATCCAAATAGAGCTCGACCAAGTTCCCGTATACTAACATTACATGAACAGAAACGTGTGTGTGTGTGTGTGCAATGCTCATCAGAAATACTCCCAAAACTAGGTCAAAAATCATACATGCTCTTCGTCAAGACAATCACAGGTTTATAAATAGAATAGACCGTAGACACTTCATAACCTAGGAACACCTCCATCCTTATCCAAGGTAGACAGAAATTCATGCTTTTATTACTAAACAACTACGACACATAATATACAAGCATGCTTATTTAACCGTGCAATGGATGAGACCCCGAAAGGCTTATACAATAATACCCATGTAGCGAGCGTTGGGTTAGTGGATCCCAGACTATAAAAGCCTTAGGTCACTAGGCACAAAGTCCCCGCGAACTTAATTGCTCGAGTATTAAAGAGCTCACCCTGGTTAATTTTGCATATAAACAATTGACGCTTTTTTTTTTCTGCGATCTGGAATGAGCCTTTCTCATTTACAACCCTAGACTACTCATATAAATATGAGCCGGCTACTAGCCATTTGACACCTAGCCATTATTTAACAATTGATACAACTAGCATGAAATCCCTGGTTTCCCCCAAACTTAGACTTTAGTGCTTCTACGCCATCAAGGGAATAACGAAAATTCTAAATATAGTCAGGTGATTAAATCTCAAAGCATCCAAACAAGCATGACCTTAACCTAGCCTAAAAGCACCCAATGAGTTTGTGTAAAAATTTTGTTCCCGAAACACATAAGTCAATTTCATAGAAACTATAAATCACCCCTCTATTCATCATTACCACACTCAATTAGACACCTACCTACCAATCAGAATTATCCCGTTCTAAGGGATCATGAAATATGCATGCCATGAAAATGCAACTAGAATGAACTCACATGGTATACAAAAATAAAAACAGAATGTCCTATATGAAACAAACGTAGATAACACGAACATATATGCATGAATTACTACTATTAATATGCAAAACATGAAATCCTACATGAACACATAATACAACAACAACTACTAATCCCTCAAAACACCCCCAAACTTGAAAGATTCAATGTCCGCATTGAATGGAAGTAAATACAAGGGAAAGTAGAAACATACCTACTCGTCCTCATCCTCGGATGAATCAGTATCTGGTGGTGGATAAGGTGTACGAGCTCCATAGACAGGCCACCGGGCCTGAATACCCGCATCTCGCAAAGCTGTAGCCATATCCTCAGCATACTCCCGGTTACTAGCATGAATAGCATCCATACGCCTATACAACCGCCTAAAGTGGGAATCTAAAACTCTTGGAACTCTCCTAGCACGTGGCGGAGCGCCCACTCCCTGACCACTAGAACCAGCACCACTTACAACATAACCAAGCCCCCTCGGATGTGGAACCCCTCCTTTCCAATCCGGCATCCGATCAATAGACACGTCAACAATTGCCCAATTGTTACTCCTCATCCGCACCCCAGGTAACACCACTAACCATACACAACCCAACTATGATAGAAGCATGGGGCATCGATGACAGTGCACTAGACCTTAAACACTTGGGAATATTTTGCTGAACAATATGGGCGACATCAATGTATTTTCCCTTTAGAATGCCCCAAAGAATAATCGCTCTATCAGCTGTGACCTCACCTGTATGAGAAGTAGGCATAATATTGGCACAAAGAAATAGATACCATGCTCGTGCAAACTTATTCATAGCAGAAGACAGAAAAAGAAAGAGGCTCATTAGTTCCCAATTTGTACTTCCAACTTGTACCGGGAACACAAAGTTCACGAACAATCGCCTCCATATCCACATCATCACTCGTCTTCAGTGCCCAATTTTCATCTCCCACAAGCTTAGGTGGTTGTCCCAAAATTGGACGAATAGCATCTGATCTGTAATCCACCCGTTTACCACGAACCATACACACACCATTCTGCTCATCTTTAGCATTCGCATAAAATTCCCTAACCAAATTCACCGGAACAGGAGTAGGTGCTTTACAAATCTCTCCCCAACGTAACTCACTAATCACCTCAACCAACCCATAATGACGAGTTGGCAAAAATCCCCTTTCTTTCGCCACTGATCTTGACAATAATTTATTATACTCAACCTCCGCATCTGGAGAAGAAAATCTCTCCACCCTAAAAGAACCACCCCTCATTCGCTTAGGCGCCATAATAATCAAAACCCCACTCAACAATAGCACCACCAACAACCACCAAGAAATATCCCACCAAAAACCACCAAGAAAAATCACACCACAAATACCCAAGTAACAAGAATAATACAAAAACCCCAATTTACAAGAACACAAATTCGTAATAAAATTAGAGAAAAGAAATCCCACTACGAATCAAAGAGGTGAACTTGTACTAATTTTCCCCCAAACTTGAATTTTTAAGAGATGTAGAGGAAGAAGATAATGAATTGGGTGTGTATGTATGGGTATATATAGGCCATGGAGTGATAGGATGAATATAAGAATTTTAATGTGAAAAGGAAAAAATTTGGGTGGAATTTGGAATTTGATATAGGATAGAAAAAATATTTAATGAATAAAAGAAAAAGAATTAGAATGGATAAAGGATTTCTGAAGAAAATATAGAGGGTTTTGGAATTGATTTAGGATTTGATTTGGGTGGAAAGAGGAGAGAAAAAGAGATATAAATAAGATTAGGGGGGTTGTGTTTTTTTTATATATACATAAACGGACAACATCTGCAGTCTGCGCGTGAGGTAAAGGGCTGGAGGGGCAGTTGCGCAGAAAATTCGGATTTTCTGGGAAGGCTGCGCAGCTTCTACTGTTTTGGTCATATCTGGAGTTCTAGAAGTCCGTTTTCAGCGATCTTACTGCCCACGCGAAGCTTGAGATGTAAGAACCCTAATTTTTGGTAATATTCCCTTTTATTTAATATCTTGTGGCATTGTCAATATAGAACCTTTCTAGTCATCCCTGTTGATTAATAGAATTGATTGTCTGAGAAACTGCGTTGTTGCATTTATTATGTAAGATAAAAAGGAAGATTGTGAAGGCAGGAGCCTTATTGTTAGTAAGATTTATAAAACTTGGGATTTGAGAATGGTTAGAGGATAAAAGGATTTATTAAGAATTATGACGAGGAATTATGGACATTCGAGGAATTTACACAATTAAATACTTAAGGAATTATAGGGGAAATCTCTACGCGACAAAATATTATTACGAGAGATTAATTAAGATATGATACGAATTAAAGATTAAATGACAAGCATTGGTGGAAGAATAATGATACAAGGAGTAGTATTGCATGCAAGTCCCATGCAACCAAGTGGTTAGAAATCAGGCAAACTAGTTAGCAAATTGGAAGATGAATAGTATCTAGTTACTTGCTTTTTCAAAAAGGGGGACAAGTAGTACACATGCCCATGCCTTGCTAGTACTTACCTATACTTACACTAATATGTAATACCCAACATAACTCTACAAATTATTCAACCAACATAACACACAAAACAAAAAACACAAACACTTCCCCCCCCCCCTTCTAGTTTGCTCTCGGCCAAAGGAAGAAAAGGAAGAAGAAAAATTCTTCTTCCCCCTTTTCCATCACTCATAAATCACAACATAAATCCTAGGCCATCTCCATCATCTAGACAAGGTATGTTAGTAATTTCAAGCCATTTCATCCACCCAAATTCAAGTTATAAATTGTTAAAGATTGGGTGAATAGTAAACATGTTTGATTTTCTTTTAGATCTTGGATTGTAAGGGTTGTAGGAGACCATTCAAGGTGTTGTTGAGTTGTGAAAAGCTTATCCAAGGCCCCTAGGTGCTCAAGAAGGTATAAAAATCTCAAACCCTCTTGGTTATGTATTATTTATAATGTTTGGTAGTAGATCCATGTGTTTGTGAGCTAATCTTGGTTGTATAAGTATTGGATGACATGGATCTTGAGTTTTGATGTTGAGATTGTGACTTTTATGATTATGGATAATATATATATCTCCATGAGTGTTATGAACCATGAACTAAGTGTATTAAGTGTTGGTTGTGTTGTGGAATGGTGAAAAATGGTTGATCTAAGTAGTATGTGCTTGCTGAGTTTTGTCCAGGAGCATTGACCTGTATTGTAACACGGTTTTTAACCCCCAAATGTTGTCCCCTGATGTCCTACCATATATTGTTGGAAAGATAATTGAATGTAGTTTCTGGAAATGTAAGGTTCATGGCTAGGTGATGTATAGATTTTAAGTTATGGCCGGAGGAGTGAATTGTGTTTCTGGATTCCGGACTGCACTAAGTGACCCCTTTGTGAACCTTGTTTAAACCCCTAAAAATATATGTGGGATCATGGAAAAATTTGAGAAGTTAGGGAATGCAGTGGTGAAGGCCACCCAAAAAGAATTGGATTAAAATATGAATTTTTGGATTTTATAAAAGTGTTAGAGTAAATTTTGCGCAAGGGAAAAAGTCGTTAGTGGAGCATAATTCTAGGGGTAATGATTATGACTCGGATATGGTAACTAAATTAAGTCGAATAAGTGACGAGCGTAATCGAGTGATGACATGAACCTATAGTGGGGCTAGAGTGTCATAAGACGAAGTCGTTAAGTTAATTTCGTACCCCCTAAAACCCCGTAATTAAAGAGATGTTGTTAAGGTACTAACGAGCGGTTATTGCTTATGTATAGATCGTTCCACTCCGCACGCTCGACCACCCGAACCAAACCAAGGCAAGTTTACTTTTCAAAACTTATCCATATACAAGGACTTTCACTGTTGTGTTTGTAGTTTTCAATCATATCAAATGTTATGTTTATCGAAGTATTGATGCAATTGAGATTGTATAAGTACATATATGATTGTACCCCTTGAACTTAGATTGAAATGTTTTCCTCGGACAACGACTCTAGCAATAGAGGTCGTAGCGGTCCATATATACTATTGACTGGGGAGCGGTATATTATTATATCGTAACTAGTTTGCGAAAACCCGAAGGGTCATTCGGGGAGTATCGTATACTCAAGTAATTATTGTTATACCTTCGTAAATACTCGAAACCCTATCTTGGATTAAAAGTTTATTTTATCGAATAATTATTTTATTAATTATTAATATTAAATCTTAAAATATTATTTATTAATTATTGTTCATTGTTTTAAAGATGAAGTCAATCCAAGATACATTTAATACTTTCAAACTCGAACTCTTTCGAACTCAAAACATTTTCGAAAACCCCCGGTCAGGTTCTGCTTCGTGTATGATTTCAAGAATCATCGGTCGACTGATGTCGGACCTCAATTACTCTGTTTTCAATCAAAATCAAGTTTTCAAAAGAAAAAGAAAAGGGACTCTGGCAGGTGTGGGAACCGTTGACGAACGATTCCCGGGATGTGTAAGCGGCCGTGAGCCAGGCGGTCCATCAATTATTATTCCGGCCCAGGTGTTGCCGAAGGATGATTACGGATGTAGTTTTCATCGAGGGTGATTACGGATGTAGTTTTCACCCGGGGATAGTTACGGATATAGTTTCTATCCTTCTACCGGTAGAGAAGACCCGTGGATTATTGGACTTGGATGTGGCGACTGATCATCGTCAATCCCTGTCAGGTTTTTATGTTTCTTCCAGTCCCATCCTCCACTTTGGAAAAATACTCAAACACTGCTTCTTGGGCCTAAGTGCCAAGTTACTGATAGTGTGGTTTTTGATGAGAAAATATTGACATCGTGCAGTATCTAGAACTGCAAGATTTTCTATAAAGATTGGCACGTGTTAGTGCACTCTTGCAATTGTTTCAAAGAATGAAATGTTTTTATATGAGAAACCTTCTAAGCTAATGGAAGGAAAGAGGTTTGCAATGATGTATTCCTTGTACAGTATGTTAATCGTAGAGTGTTTTGCCGAAAATGATATACTCTTATGTATATATTTCCAAACTTGAGACATGTTGAAATGGGAACCTTATAAAGGGTTCATATGTTATTCTTAAAGCTCCTTAGTGAGTATAGATGTTTTATTCAAACTCGGACATATACATTGTCCAATTATGTTTTGAAATCTGAGATATATACCCATATAGTTGGGAATGTTTTCGAAATAAACCCCATTATTATTTTACAAAATGGTGAACTTGCTGAGCATTATGTAGCTCATTCTTGCTTTATAAAAACTTTTCAGAAAGAGAAGAATTTGGTCGGTTAACTCCGCGACAGCAGAAGAGGAGTAGAAGATTTACCCGGAGATGATTTAGTTCCTGATAGATACTACAGAGTAAGTCTGATAGGTTTCCAACTGTAATAGTAAGACTTGTCTTCAAGTGTAGTTGTATAAGTGGAATTGTGTAAGACTCTGATTTGTACAAATGAATTGTAATATTTAGTGGCACTTTTGATTATCGTTTCTGAGGCTCTAACTTGTTTGTGCTTAAGATTGAGGTCTGAATGGATGTATTGTTGAGTTGTACAGTTAATACAGGTATGATATGGTCGGATGGTGATGTGACGACCTGAATCTTTGACCTCAGATTCGGGGGCGTTACAGAAATGGTATCAGAGTGATAAGTTACAGTACTCAGAAACGAAAGTGTTGAGAGTTAAGTCTAAGTAGCAGATGACATAAGAGATCGTAGTAAACTTATGATTGGACTACCGGAAGAGGTACCGGTGAGTAGAATGGACTGGAGTGTTACTGAAGGTATTATACTAGGGTCAATAGAATCCCTAGAGACCTTCAGAATGATGAATAGAGATTTAAGAGTCGTACATGACCTATCATAGGTAATGATATAGGAAGCAGAGCGAAACCTCAAGAGCAGCTGAGGTAGAGGCGATATTGCCAATATGATCGGGTGACCAGGCTGGCGTAAATTTTGTGGCCCATAGTCCTCCACAGTTTAGGAGGCGACATTTTTAAGAATCAAGGAGTTTAGACTTCCCTACATAATTAAGAGTACTTAGTACTTGGAATAACGAAAGTCTTTTACTTTGGCTACAAGATCCGATTTTCGATGAGTAACGGGTTTACCTGAAAGTTGGTCACTATGTCGTTGTGGATTTCATTACCCTTAATGGCACATTTTGCATGTGTTGTACGAGAATGTTATCATAAGACGAGCGTGCTAGATAATTCCACGCATGATTCGGACGCTAGAGCATGGCAGTTCAACTTAGAGAACAAACAAGTGGGATTAACAAAGGGACTCAAGAGAAGTTGAATATGGTTGCAACGAGCGATACAGTGATCTCAGAGTCTACCAAAAGAAAGGACCAGCGAGTCTAGAGTGGGATCCTTTGATAGAGATGTTAGCAGGGACTACGTATATATGTATTGTAGACCTCAATATTTTTGGTATATGTTCACATACACACACCCGCCACTGAACCTATGGACTGCACTGAGATCCCTGAGAGATCTCTTTGATCTGTTCCCAGGGGGAAACTGGCCACTTGTGATTCATGTCGGAAGGCATGAAGTAGGACCCTATAGACTTAGCAGGTGTCCCCGGAATGAGGTGAAGCTTGGTCTTCAAGATAAAGCACGGAAATGACAGATATATTGGTGAAACCCTGACTCGATAAATGACTTTAAGATGATGATTGAGAGACGCTCTAGTTGGTGTCTTGTATTACGAAGACGAAGAGATGGAGTTACCCTCATAGGGGTGATAATGAGATTCACGAATGATTCTTAACTTATTTTGATAACTACCGGCTGGTGCACTACTTCATTTTAAACTGTTCACTAACCATGTTACCTCGGTTAGCTTATATCAGGTAACCCTCCTAGCTTTCTACTTCAAACTTGTGGAATAACAACCAGTGATATACTTTCTCGAAACCAAGACTCATCCAAAGTATCATAACTGATCCCCGAGCATTCTATTTGAAGTTTATAATTATTTCTGCTCAGGACTATTTACACTTTCTTTCAATTATCCAAGGAATGTTCAACAAATATTTCCTTAATTAATCAACGAATACTATTTAACGGATATCGATATTTGATTGCTTCTTTCATACTTTCACTCTTCAGTTGAGCTCATAAATATTCAACAAATTACTGAGAACATTGATGATCTAATGTCCAGACGTCCCTCATAAATTCTTTTCTTCTATTCAAGATGAGATTGTACATCGTACATTGAAATCATAGTAAGGATATCATTTTGATATTGGTGTTCCGAATTTAATTCTATTGTCGAATCTGATAAAGCATGTGTACGGAGGCACCCTTGGGTGGACCGTTTCACTAATAAGTAATATTTGATGAGAGGTTATCGATTGTTCCGATACCTAGAACATTCTCTTCAGATTTAATAGTTTTCTTTTTTTTCAAACTTAATAGCTTCTTATTTTCATTCGTTGTCCGAGAAGCCTAAAGTTTCTTCAGTGGCTACGATGTTGAAATTCCGTTCTATCCAATTGAAACTGGCTAGTCGTTATGTCAATTTGAATGACTAGTTGATCGTTCCAACTACTCAAAATTGTAATGTTGTGAAGAACACCTAGCTAATTGCCCTAGCTGGTGGTGATGTCTCAAACAGGGAACTAGCAAATTTTGTCTAGCTAGTCGCTAGTGTTTCTTGAAAAGGACTAGTTATTGTTTCACTGGTCCAACTCCCAATTTAATTCATTCCGCAACGCATTTTGCATGTGGTAAAGTATGATGATGAAAGTTTGGACAAATAACTTGATTGAGACCTAGTGAGGTCGCCCACTCGACTTGAACTCTTACCCATCTTCGTATCAGACTTTATATCAGTTGAATATTTTATTCTTTCATTTCATACAATGAGAATTCATTTGATACCATTGATTACTTGAGTGACAAACTACTCCATTCTTTAATTATCATGGAGTAGAATTGCTTTCTATTGGCTGACCTTCATCAATGCGACTTTAGATTTCCTCTTATTATTCAGGAGGAAAAGTATCCACCCGATGTAAGAATTGTATAAAGACCGTCTTTATGACTTTTGTATCCAACAATCATTGCCCTTGTGCAACATTCTCTATGGTATCATATTACAGAATTATCAGGACGGGAAGGGATAAACCTTGTTGTATTCTTTCTGTCCATCCTTACGTCTCCAAAGATCGAGACTCCTAGTATTTGGAACCATCAACATTCTTGGAACATCCAATGTGGAATTCTTATTGAGATTATCTATTGGACCTTGTTATTTTGAAACCATTCCTTTCAAAGTGATTACTCTAAGGTGAACGGGAGGTACAATTTTGAACCGTTACACCAATATGAGATCAAAAAACCAAATGTTGTAATTGTGCAGCCAAAGCATTATGCCGAGTAATTATTGAAGTAGAGATAACATGTCAGGGCATACCACAAGACCTTTAATATTGGTGTGGGGAAAGTTATAAGAAATGATGAGGTGGTTGGGAGCACGCTCCTACCCACCGTTGTCAGGATGTATATTAATGAATTCTGGAGTTACCAAGCCTTTTCCTGATCCAAGAAATGCAAAGCGATTGCGATGTAAAACATATCCTTAGAGGGAACTACCTGGGAGTGAGATGGACAAGAAAGGAAGAAATATCGTGGCAAGAATGTGAAGCTTTATTTAGCTTAAAGGGATTGATGCACATAGAGAGACATAAAGTTTAATAGGCCCCTAATAGCAAATGGATGCATGGATATATGACAATGATCCTTCGAGATTACCACCTAATCAAGTTTATTGGGAATCGCAGTAGCATGCAGGCCTCAGGCTGATTGGCGCCAGTTGTGAAGGAGGACGAGCGTATGACATCTTACATATACCATCGAGAACTGATACCCTTATCGGAAATGGAGGAATTGTTGACTAGTTAAAATGAGTAGTTGTTTTTCAAAGATAAGGTTGAAGAGAAGATTTTACCAACTCAAGATCGACCTCTGTACTGTGCCAAAGTTGGCATTTCACACTAATATAAACATTATAAAATTGTGGTAGTATCGTTTGAATGGACTAATGAGTCAGAAGCCTTTATGCATTAATGAACAAAGTTTTGGGATGAAATGAGATATTAGCAACAACCTCGTTGTTAGCTATACTTGATGATAAAAAGAGGACTTTGAGAGTCACGATGATGCGTCTTTCGAGAGTTTGAGAGGTGTGCTGATGCAATAGAAAAAGGATGATAGCATATACTTCTAAAACAACATAAAGGTTATGAGATAGCACTAACCGGGAGTCTGGGATTAGTCATGATGGCGTTCACGCATGAAACTGAGACGTTAACCTTATGAGAAAAATGTGAAAATTTCTCCACAAGTGCCATAAGTATATCTTCATATTAGAACTAAACATAAGAAAGAGAAGGTGACGAAAGGGAGCAGGGAGTATAATGGAGAAATTTGTTATTTCCCAGGAAAGGTGTAACACCCCCAGATCCGGGGTCCGGGATCCGGTGGTTACGGTTTCCAATTCTGTCCACAACAATTGAACTTTCCTTAACATAAAATAAATTACGTCTCTATGACCCAACACAACAAAATAAAACACACCCGTTATAGTCCCAGAGATGAAATCAGAGTCACAATCAAATTTTTATTAATCACATTATGAGTTCTTACAATCCAAAAGAATTTCAATATGATTACATACTCTTTGCCATCCATTTACATAAGTCATACTAGACTATATTCTTGGTACTGAAAGAATAAATATATCCTACCAATAGCTTCTTCTTCAGCTCTGGTAGTCTCATCGTCCTCGCCCGCGTCGAGTGCGCCTTGTGCGAGTCATCTGGTCTAGCTGTTGTTGTGATATAATAATAAAGCAAGGGTGAGCAATAGCCCACCAACAATAATATATAACTGAACGATAAAGTATAACAGTTCAAAAGTATCTTTCAAACCATATGCCATGCATTTACGGAAATGATGCCAGTATAATATGAACGATGAAGTTACAAGGTAACTTAAAGTATTTGTTTGTAGAAATATCTGCTACATCAAAGTAAGCGAGATATTCTTATTGTTATTAAGAAGAGGAGTTTGCAAGAAAAGGTTGCAATTCCAGTTATGACCCTTTTCCAACTCTGCCAACAGTAATCATGTTGCAGGAAATAAGTAAATTTGGATGATGAACCAATGATGGAGTATTCACCGCGCCCGCTGTTCCAATCTTGATGATCAGTCGAGATCGTACAGCTCAATTTTAGATTTACTACCGGTAGAAGGAAGAACTGACGGCTTTACTTGTATACCGCCTTGCTAGCTCTCCCCGGCCAACGGTTGGGCCAAGGGGATGGACCGGCGCTACTCGGCCTCTTACACGACTCCTAGTTCAAATAGAATTCATGATTCTGAATGTAACGTTCGTCCCCCTTTCCCCAAGTATAATGCTTGTTGATAAGACTCCACAAAGTAGTCGTATCTAGTTGGAAAGGAAAATTTACCAATATCTCCCAAGCTATTACTTGGTAACGGATATCAACTTGTTCCAGTAATCTTACCCCTCGAAAGATGAGAAGGTAAGCAACGACTTAATAAGTCAACAGCACCCGAGTTGCGAGTGAAGGGAATACTTTATGACCGGGAAGTCGACAAGATAAATAACATTTTCCAAGTAAGGTTCCCTTATTATTAAGGAGGTAGACTCAAAGAAGAATGATGTCTGAGAACCTTCCTTGATATAGGATTAATAATAATATGACTCCGAAATATTTTTTTGTAATAATCGAAGAAGATAAACCTTATTGAGGTTATTCTAAGTATGGAATAAATATTCAGAGAATATTTATTGAATTAAAAATATTTAAAGAATATTCAGGAATATGAAAGAATATCTTTAATCAGAGTATTTTTCAAATAATTCTTGAAGAAATATCGAGAGAATATTTATTGCATAATTAAATATTCAAATGAATATTCCAAATAATATTCATTAATCAATAAGACCTGAAAGGAATATTTAAAATATTTAAAATAATATTCGATGATTAAATAGAACCCTGGATGAATATTCAAAATAATATTCATAATTAATTAGGAATTTAAATGAATATCAATAAAGTAATATTCATTTAATAAATAATATCCTAAATGAATATCAAGTAATATTCATTTAGTAATCCAAGCTTTAAAGGAATATTCGATATAATATTCGATAAGTAAATCAAGCTTCAGATGAATATTGAAGATAATATTCATCAAGTACTTAATACCTTAAATGAATTTTCAAAAGTAATATTTATTTAATAAAATAATATTCTAAATGAATGTCCACATAATATTCATTTAGTAGTCTCATCTTTAGAAGAGTATTCGAAATAATAATCGATAATCAATTCGACTCCGAATGAATATTGACGAATATTATTCGTCGAATGATTACGTTCAAATAATTATTTGAAGTAAGGATCATTAAAATAAATAATCTCGAACGAATATTCAAATAATATTCGTCGCCTGAATAATAGAAAATATTTACTTAAATATTTTCCTCCGAGGTAATCTCGATATATCAAGGAATATTGACTCCCGGTCTATATTTGATTAATAAGATGTATACGCCCTTCTATGAGGGTCTTACAATAACCGGCTTATAACTGATATATAACTATCTAGCTTGTAAGCCAACAATAACATTCAGGGAACAAGTATATCAATTCAACTTGAAAGTAGGCATGCATGCAATGGCATATGTATATCAGCAATCATATATGTATATATTTATTCAATCACAACAACAGCCTAAAAGAAGGGAATTGAAACTTGCCTGGTAGTCGAGTACGGTAAGGGGTAGTGGTAGCGGGTCCCGGTTCAGCTTGGTGATCTATAAATAGCCAAGGCATTCGGGATTAATCAATTAACATATTAAAAGTTAAGTTATACTTAATTCGAAACACGTTCTCGAGTTATCTCGTTATACCCCTTTTTGTGGATTACTTTTATCACTGATCCGACCCGACATTCGTTCATTAATACGACATGTCATTGTACTTATACTTAGGACATACTTAAGTCATATGAGTTCTAAAGTCGATCGTTACGAACCAATACTATACTCTGAGTTTTATCGCCCGTTTTCTAAGTGTTTTACCGAAGTTATAAAAGAGTCGTCTTTTAGGGGTTCGTTCGCGTTTAACCTCGACTCGAACATTTTTAATAAATCGAAAAACGATCCTTTTGACATACGGTTTTCTTTCACACCTTCCTTTTTACCTCTAGTATTTATTTACCAAGATTCGCCATGACGTTACATAGTTTACGAGGGTTCAATTACAGTTACGAACTTTCGTTTACGGATTCGAACTACTTTTAGTAATTTGGTCATAAATCCTAAACCGTAAGTCCGTTTCACGTGATCTTTATATCAAAACGAAGCTTAGAACATTACCTATCCTATCATGGCAGTTAAGGTCTCTGGACAGTAGGGGTTCAACATGGAAACTGGTATACAAAACATGGTAATGCAAAATCGGGCATTATAACGGCTGTAAATCGAACGTTCCATAAATCGTAATCAACAACCCAAGCCACACCGGGCATACCAATCATCTTACATTCATAATACTAATCTCATAAGTCCAGGAACATCATATTATATCATCATATTCATCACATCTCTTAAATCAAACAAACTAACTACATAATCATGTAAACATGCTTATAACAACATTATCACCAAAATTTATCCAAAACTCCATTAAAACTCAAATCAAAGACTAGGGTTCTTGAAGTTTATACCTTCCTTGAGGTATGTATGCACTTATTAAGCCTTGTATAGTCCTTGTATAGCCTCCATGAAGCTTGGATCATCAACCAAAATCAAGATTCAAGAATTTTGTTCTTGAGGTTACTATTCATCCTCCACTTTCTTGATTTTTTTTGAAAATGGAAAAGGTGGTGTTTGAGGCTAAGATTTTTAGGGTATCATTTCTATGAAATATAGGATCTATGATAAATTTTTGGAGATCAAACAATGGTGGGAGCTTGGACTTTGATTCTTGAATTATGGTTAAGGTCGAATGGAGCTTTGCAAGGGGGGAGGAGAGTTTTGCTTGGTTGGCTTGCTTTTTGGTGTTTTAATCTCATCCACTCTCATCCACTAGCAACATAATATCTTGCAAAAGTCACTTTATCAAAGTGGTGAGGTGTTGGATGATGAAATGGCAAGACATGTGTTGGTTTTATGGTGGTTAGAGCTTAACTAGGTAGTTACTTGCTAAGTACTTGTTCAATCTCTAATTGTCTAGTTACTTAGCCCACTTGGTTGCTAGATATTTATCTAGTAGCTTGCACAAGACTCTTGCTTCCTCTGCTTGTTTCTGTGTCCGGTTATTACCCGTTTCGATTGATCGTTCGTGGGAATATTTCACGGATTTCTAATTAGGGTTTACCGGGAATCCTCTTTAATATTAATACTTTCATTCCCCATCTTTCATTCTAACTTTCCAATTTATATTCCTTAAATCCATTCGTTAAATACTTAAGGCTATCAGTGTCCAGGGAACTCTCGGAGAAAATAAAAGTGCGGTTTTTCAGAATCCGACAGCTTTTACATACACTTATTTTCCCCCTGGATCACTAATATGAACTCGGAAATCCGTTCCGAATACTTCTATATAGTGTCGTCTCATATTATTATATACTCCCACCAAAACACTATTCATTCTGTATTCTCTACTTGTTCTCTTAGGGTTGTATAATTGTCCGTATTCTCTTTCGATTGTTCCTTAACCTTTTTACGGAACTACTGGATTAATCGCTATCGATCTGGATGACATGAGAGTATTCTCTTGCTTGAATTTGCCATATCTTATTCCCTTAGAAGATAGATTATTCTTACCTATGTTGTCACCCTATAGCATTCTTCAAGACATAGAAATAATAAAGTCGAATTCCATTCATTCTTTCCAAATATCAATTATTACATTGTAGCCATAACCACTCCTCAGTGGTTTCCTACCTTCATTCTTAAATCAAATATAATAACATCCCAAAATATCAAATCCCCAAAGTTAATATCTCAATTCTTGGATTATAATAATATTTAATCCACTGTCCGGTCAAATATTATACCAAAAAGAATTTGGAATTTCTGAATTCCGATCGTCTCTGCATTCACTTATTTACTCCGCGTATTACTAATATGACTTCGAAACATCCATATCACGTCCCGTACATAGGGTGGAGTGAAAAGTTTTCCAACTAAAAAAATCACTATTCATCCACCAAATTACTATGCACGTACAGGAAACACTATGCACGTACGGGAAATACTATGCACGTACTCATTTCCCTTCAAGGATCCATTAGCTCCTTCCTGGATGGTAGATTATTCTTATCTAGGTCCTCAACCATCGAATTACTCTATTCTGACAATATACCAATGCATCAGGATCATTGTCCAGAGCAATATCCATTCATTACAACCATTGCTCTTTGAAACCACCATTCATTAGAGCTGGTGACCTTGTTGTCGGAATCATTGTTCCTCATTTTATCATTACTTAATAAAAGTTTTAATTATATCCAAAATTTGGGGTTCTTACAAAAGGCCAGTGTGGTGGCCGATACCATAGAGGGGATTATTCAAAATTGGAATTCAGTCAGTATTGACCAAGAAAATAGAGTATATGCAATAAAGAATAACGTTAGAGGAAAATGACTAAATTATAGGGAAGGACAAAGATGTACAGAGAATTAAGAGAATGTCTGGCAAACGGATATGAAGAATGGTATTGGCAAACTATTAAGTACAAACGCGACATGCCAAAAGCAGAATGATAGAGATCTAGTGGATTAATTCCGCCTGTAGAAATTCTTGAACGTGGACAGAATTATAATGAATTTCATAAGTAGGTCGCCAAAGACCGAGCCAAGAGATGGCCCTAGTTGATTTATAATTGTTGGACCAAGTGATTTAACTACGAGAGACTTTCCATTTAGAAGATTATCGATTTATATACGGAAGAGATGGTGGTGCAATATAAAGCTTCTGCAGTGATTACGTCAGATAGAGACTTAAGGTTAAACTTCGAATATTGAAGGTGCTTTCAAGTATAATTAATAAAGAGATTGAGCGTATGTACTAATTTGACCTGTGGCTGACGGACATGGGAGAAGAATTATCCAGACGATCGAATTTGTAGTTAGTGTCGTGCCTTAGATTTCACGGGGAAATCGAGAAATGAAATGAATGTTGTTATCACGATCATCACACTGTGAACGTAAGGACGTCTCTTGTAAAGCGTACTGTGAAAGAAGAAGTTTCGCTTTTCTTGCGCTATGAAGAAGTCAATGAACGAGGGATATAGTAGCTGAACTGGTTCGACATATACCGAAGACTATACAGTATCCACAGCAAGTGGTAACGGCTGACGGGAGGCAACGCATGCCTGCTAATCAAGCGAAGGAATATGAGGAATACCGTGCGTATTGACGTTGTCTCAGATTACAAAACACGACCATAAAGCATTCACGGGCCAACGATACAAGGACTCAACACAGATACTATGAACAAGGTAGAAGAGGAACGTGTGAGTAGTGGGATAGAAATTTTTAATCATAGAACAACCGATAAGGAATACATGTCGAGGAGAGTATGCGTTGAGAAACAACATTAAATCGTTGGCGAGACCAAGGTGAGATAACAAAAGGGTTGAAGTGTCAACCTGAGAGTCGGAAAGGGTAAAGTTGGAATTGTATCCACAACTATTTTCCTTAGGTTCTTAAGATAGAATCCTTTTAAAGAGAGGAGACTGCATTAACCCTAATTTTCGTGAATATTCGAAACCTGGACGAATAGTAATTTTATGGGTGGATGAGAAATTTTTGCAATCACGATATGTACGAATTATTAAATGAAGATTTCGAATTGATATTACGTCTTTACGGTACAGACGAGTGTATGTAAAAGTCATTAGTTTTTTTTCGAAACCCATTATTTCGAATGGTCAAATTTTATGAGATATCTGAGGAGATCGTGGTAAGGCATGGGGTTCCTGTGAGCATTGTATCTGATAGAGACCCAAGGTTCAACCCCAGGTTATGGAGGAGTTTTCAGGATTGTGTGGGGACCAAGTTAAACATGAGTACTGCATACCACCCCCAATCAGACGGACAGAGCGAGAGAACCATCCAGACCATAGAGGACATGTTGAGAGTAGGTGCCATCGATTTTAAGGGAAGTTGGGATGACCACTTGCCGTTGATGGAATTTTCCTACAACAACAGTTACCATGCGAGTATAGGAATGCCCCATATGAAGCTTTATACGGACGAAGATGTCGGTCTCCCTTGTGTTGGGAAGAAGTTGGAGAGCGGAAGATTTTAGGGCTTGAACTGGTCCAACAGACAAGAGAAACTATCGAGCTCATAAGAGGACGGTTGGTAGCGGCCCAAGACAGACAGAAGAAGTATGTGGACCAGACCCGCAAAGATAAGGAATATGAGGTAGGAGAGTTTGTGATGTTGAAGGTATCACCGTGGGAGGGATTGATGAGATTGGTAAGAAGGGGAAGCTAAGCCCAAGGTTTATTGGACCTTATGAGATCTTGAGACGAGTTGGAAAGTTAGCCTATGAATTGGCTTTACCCCCGAGCTTGCAGCAAGTACATAATGTGTTCCATGTGTCCATGCTACGACCCTACCATACCGACTTCCAACACATGATAGAACATTATCAAGTGGATCTGCAGCCAGACTTAACCTATGTGGAGCAACCCGTAGAAATCATGGATAGAAAAGAAAAGGTGCTGAGGAACAAGGTTGTCAAACTAGTGAGAGTTTTGTGGAGGAACCAGAATGTCGAAGAATCAACATGGGAACTAGAGAGCGCGATGCGTGAAAAGCACCCCCAACTGTTTTCAACCTGATTCCGGGACGGAATCCTTTTAAGCAGGGGAGGCTGTAAGAACCCTAATTTTTGGTAATATTCCTTTTTATTTAATATCTTGTGGCATTGTCAATATAGAACCTTTCTAGTCATCCCTGTTGATTAATAGAATTGATTGTCTGAGAAACTGCGTTGTTGCATTTATTATGTAAGATAAAAAGGAAGATTGTGAAGGCAGGAGCCTTATTGTTAGTAAGATTTATAAAACTTGGGATTTGAGAATGGTTAGAGGATTAAAGGATTTATTAAGAATTATGACGAGGAATTATGGACATTCGAGGAATTTACACAATTAAATACTTAAGGAATTATAGGGGAAATCTCTACGCGACAAAATATTATTACGAGAGATTAATTAAGATATGATACGAATTAAAGATTAAATGACAAGCATTGGTGGAAGAATAATGATACAAGGAGTAGAATTGCATGCAAGTCCCATGCAACCAAGTGGTTAGAAATCAGGCAAACTAGTTAGCAAATTGGAAGATGAATAGTATCTAGTTACTTGCTTTTTCAAAAAGGGGGACAAGTAGTACACATGCCCATGCCTTGCTAGTACTTACCTATACTTACACTAATATGTAATACCCAACATAACTCTACAAATTATTCAACCAACATAACACACAAAACAAAAAACACAAACACTTCCCCCCCTTCTAGTTTGCTCTCGGCCAAAGGAAGAAAAGGAAGAAGAAAAATTCTTCTTCCCCTTTTTCCATCACTCATAAATCACAACATAAATCCTAGGCCATCTCCATCATCTAGACAAGGTATGTTAGTAATTTCAAGCCATTTCATCCACCCAAATTCAAGTTATAAATTGTTAAAGATTGGGTGAATAGTAAACATGTTTGATTTTCTTTTAGATCTTGGATTGTAAGGGTTGTAGGAGACCATTCAAGGTGTTGTTGAGTTGTGAAAAGCTTATCCAAGGCCCCTAGGTGCTCAAGAAGGTATAAAAATCTCAAACCCTCTTGGTTATGTATTATTTATAATGTTTGGTAGTAGATCCATGTGTTTGTGAGCTAATCTTGGTTGTATAAGTATTGGATGACATGGATCTTGAGTTTTGATGTTGAGATTGTGACTTTTATGATTATGGATAATATATATATCTCCATGAGTGTTATGAACCATGAACTAAGTGTATTAAGTGTTGGTTGTGTTGTGGAATGGTGAAAAATGGTTGATCTAAGTAGTATGTGCTTGCTGAGTTTTGTCCAGGAGCATTGACCTGTATTGTAACACGGTTTTTAACCCCCAAATGTTGTCCCCTGATGTCCTACCATATATTTTTGGAAAGATAATTGAATGTAGTTTCTGGAAATGTAAGGTTCATGGCTAGGTGATGTATATATTTTAAGTTATGGCCGGAGGAGTGAATTGTGTTTCTGGATTCCGGACTGCACTAAGTGACCCCTTTGTGAACCTTGTTTAAACCCCTAAAAATATATGTGGGATCATGGAAAAATTTGAGAAGTTAGGGAATGCAGTGGTGAAGGCCACCCAAAAAGAATTGGATTAAAATATGAATTTTTGGATTTTATAAAAGTGTTAGAGTAAATTTTGCGCAAGGGAAAAAGTCGTTAGTGGAGCATAATTCTAGGGGTAATGATTATGACTCGGATATGGTAACTAAATTAAGTCGAATAAGTGACGAGCGTAATCGAGTGATGACATGAACCTATAGTGGGGCTAGAGTGTCATAAGACGAAGTCGTTAAGTTAATTTCGTACCCCCTAAAACCCCGTAATTAAAGAGATGTTGTTAAGGTACTAACGAGCGGTTATTGCTTATGTATAGATCGTTCCACTCCGCACGCTCGACCACCCGAACCAAACCAAGGCAAGTTTACTTTTCAAAATTTATCCATATACAAGGACTTTCACTGTTGTGTTTGTAGTTTTCAATCATATCAAATGTTATGTTTATCGAAGTATTGATGCAATTGAGATTGTATAAGTACATATATGATTGTACCCCTTGAACTTAGATTGAAATGTTTTCCTCGGACAACGACTCTAGCAATAGAGGTCGTAGCGGTCCATATATACTATTGACTGGGGAGCGGTATATTATTATATCGTAACTAGTTTGCGAAAACCCGAAGGGTCATTCGGGGAGTATCGTATACTCAAGTAATTATTGTTATACCTTCGTAAATACTCGAAACCCTATCTTGGATTAAAAGTTTATTTTATCGAATAATTATTTTATTAATTATTAATATTAAATCTTAAAATATTATTTATTAATTATTGTTCATTGTTTTAAAGATGAAGTCAATCCAAGATACATTTAATACTTTCAAACTCGAACTCTTTCGAACTCAAAACATTTTCGAAAACCCCCGGTCAGGTTCTGCTTCGTGTATGATTTCAAGAATCATCGGTCGACTGATGTCGGACCTCAATTACTCTGTTTTCAATCAAAATCAAGTTTTCAAAAGAAAAAGAAAAAGGGACTCTGGCAGGTGTGGGAACCATTGACGAACGATTCCCGGGATGTGTAAGCGGCCGTGAGCCAGGCGGTCCATCAATTATTATTCCGGCCCAGGTGTTGCCGAAGGATGATTACGGATGTAGTTTTCATCGAGGGTGATTACGGATGTAGTTTTCACCCGGGGATAGTTACGGATATAGTTTCTATCCTTCTACCGGTAGAGAAGACCCGCAGATTATTGGACTTGGATGTGGCGACTGATCATCGTCAACCCCTGTCAGGTTTTTATGTTTTCTTCCAGTCCCATCCTCCACTTTGGAAAAATACTCAAACACTGCTTCTTGGGCCTAAGTGCCAAGTTACTGATAGTGTGGTTTTTTATGAGAAAATATTGACATCGTGCAGTATCTAGAACTGCAAGATTTTCTATAAAGATTGGCACGTGTTAGTGCACTCTTGCAATTGTTTCAAAGAATGAAATGTTTTTGTATGAGAAACCTTCTAAGCTAATGGAAGGAAAGAGGTTTGCAATGATGTATTCCTTGTACAGTATGTTAATCGTAGAGTGTTTTGCCGAAAATGATATACTCTTATGTATATATTTCCAAACTTGAGACATGTTGAAATGGGAACCTTATAAAGGGTTCATATGTTATTCTTAAAGCTCCTTAGTGAGTATAGATGTTTTATTCAAACTCGGACATATACATTGTCCAATTATGTTTTGAAATCTGAGATATATACCCATATAGTTGGGAATGTTTTCGAAATAAACCCCATTATTATTTTACAAAATGGTGAACTTGCTGAGCATTATGTAGCTCATTCTTGCTTTATAAAAACTTTTCAGAAAGAGAAGAATTTGGTCGGTTAACTCCGCGACAGCAGAAGAGGAGTAGAAGATTTACCCGGAGATGATTTAGTTCCTGATAGATACTACAGAGTAAGTTTGATAGGTTTCCAACTGTAATAGTAAGACTTGTCTTCAAGTGTAGTTGTATAAGTGGAATTGTGTAAGACTCTGATTTGTACAAATGAATTGTAATATTTAGTGGCACTTTTGATTATCGTTTTTGAGGCTCTAACTTGTTTGTGCTTAAGATTGAGGTCTGAATGGATGTATTGTTGAGTTGTACAGTTAATACAGGTATGATATGGTCGGATGGTGATGTGACGACCTGAATCTTTGACCTCAGATTCGGGGGCGTTACATGAGAGATTTTCTACAACCTGGGATAGGAAACAAGTGCAAGAAATATGCTGAATTAAATCGCGCACGTGTTCTTGTAAAAGAAGGCTGGGAATTTACTGTTTTGCCCTTTTTCTAATTCTAATTGTATTTTGGGCAGTTTTGGGTACCTTCTTTAAATCCAAATTGTAATAGAAGGCAATTTCTTGTTGGGCAAGATTTGTAGAGCCTATTTAAACACATCCTACCATTGTAAATCATAACAATTCATAGCTTTTAATCGTATCAAGGTACTTTCGATCTTCAATTCTTTCTTCAATATTATGTTTTCATTCATTATCATTATTATTATGTTTTCTTTATTAAATATGCGTAACTAATTCTCTAATCTGAGGAGTGGGTAGTATTCCTTGGTATTCATGCATGCTTGATTATGTGATTTTCTGCTTTGCTGATCTGTTAATGAGATCTTAACACAATTAGAGGAGTCATGAACCTTTGATTGTATTCTAGGGATTGTAATAAGCTTGGGAGAGAAGTTGCAATCTTAGTACATGATTTAACAGACATAATTTGAATATTAGATCGGGAGATTAATAGGAGAATTGTGAGACATATAATTCTTGGCATTTAACAGTTTATAGATATACTTTGATTGTATCACGGGAGTGACAATTAGGGTGTAGCTGTAAGTACTATATTGTAGCCTGTGAGGGTACAGTATAACTTTAGAAGAATTGTTTTCAGCAAGGTAGGAACACAGATATCACATTAATATTGAGCATGTATTGAGACCAAGTGAAGAACCCCAGTTCTTAGATTGTTTTCCAATATATTTGAATCTCAGTTTGAAATCAATTCTTAGTGTTTATAATTAGTTCTTGGTTAATTTAGTTAATACACAAACCCAAAAATTCTTCTCACACACTTCTAGACGTAAAGAGATAAGAAACCTGAACTTTGAGTTAAATTTAGTCCTTCCCTGAGAACGAACACACAAAAATACTACTAACAAATTGGCGCCGCTGCCGGGGAAGGCAGTATAGTTGAGTTTAGGTTAATTGTTTCTTATTGTTTAGATTTTAATTGGTTCCACAAGTTGTTTTGTTGGTGATTTTCAGGTGTATGCTACGTTCATCTTGCGCTAGAAAATTGGAATTTGACCCTGAAATCGAGCGTACTTTGAGAAAGCTAAGAAAAGATAAAGCTAAGATGGGAGAGCCAGAACCTCGACCAGCTGTTAATGTTGATCAGTCTTCTATTTGGGACCATGAGACACCGAATCCAGCCAATTGCATGTACAAAACTCCAGAGATTGGTGCAGCTCAGTTACATATTAATCCGAGCTTAATTCAGATGATCAGCAATCAAGCTTTTGAAGAAGACATTGAATTAGAAGACCCACACAGACATCTAGAGCGTTTTGTACAGATGTGTGGCTCATTCAGAATCACTGGCGTTACGAGTGATCAGATTCGTCTCCATATGTTTCCCTACTCTATTAAGGGAAGAGCTTTGGAATGGTTTCAGCAACTTCCAAACACTTCGGTTGCTACATGGGAGAGTCTTTCTACGGCATTCTTGTCCAAATACTATCCTTCTGACAAGACGCAACAGTTGAGGACTATGATTATGAGTTTTAAAGCACAACCGGGTGAAGGTCTATATCAGGCATGGGAGAGATTCAAGGCACTATTGAGGAAGTGTCCACATCATGGCTTAGAAGATTGGCAGATCATTAGTACTTTTTATGGGGCCATGAATGCAGATATTCGTTTGAGTTTGGATGTGGCTGATGGTGGAAATTTCAAGAAGGCACCAACTACACAGGCTAAAGCACTCCTTGAGGAATTAGCATCTAATAATTATTCATGGGCACCTAGTGGGACGAGCTCGGCAAAAGCAGCACAAGAATCTGAGATGATCAACATGCTGGCTCAAAAGTTGGATACTCTAACTCAGGAGGTGCGAGGACAAAAGGTAAATGGGAATGCTATTTCTTCACCTATGGAAGGGTATCATGATTATGGTGCTAGTCAGAACTCGTATGTTCAACAATTTCCAGAAGAAGCATCTTTTATTCAAGGAAGACAGCCATGGCCTGTGCAGAATAATTCTTACTACAATCCGAATCAAAGGCCAAACAATAATCTTTCTTACAGCAATAATCATGCAGCTAATCCTTCCTATGCATTTCCAAGGCAGAATCAACCTCCTGGTTTTCAGTCATGACCGCCATATCAAGCACAGCAGCAGTATCAACCTCCACCAAAGAAAGAACCAGCTGAGTGGGAGGTTGCACTAAATAAGATTATGCAAGGGACTTCTGGGGCATTGGCTAATATGGAATCAAGAATAGATCAGATGGCATCATCTCAAAAGATGCTAGAAACACAGATTGGACAGATTGCCTCAAAGATGGGTGTTCGTGAGCAAGGGTCTCTTCCCAGTCAACCCGACCAGACTGGTAAAGAGCAATGCAAAGCAATTACTTTGAGGAGCGGAAAAGAGTTGCCCGAGGTTGAGGTTCTTAAGCCTAAAGAGAGTGATGCTGAGAAAGAGGATGAGCCAGTAGAGATTGCTGCAGACACGTCAGAAAAAGAAGATGAGAAGAAGAAGGAAGAAGAATCAGAAAAGCCGTATGTTCCTCCACCACCTTATGTTCCTCCTATTCTATTTCCACAGAGACTTCACAACAGGCAGTTAGAGAAGCAGTACGAGAAGTTCTTGACTATGTTCCGGTAGTTGCATGTTAATATTCCGTTGGCTGAAGCTTTGAATCAAATGCCACTTTATGCTAAATTTCTTAAGGAGATGTTGACAAAGAAGAGGAAACTTGAAGATGCAGAATGCAGTGCAGTCATCCAGAAGGCTATTCCTCAGAAATTGAAAGATCCGGGAAGCTTCTCTTTGCCTTGCACTATTGGGAAGATGGAAAACATGAAAGCCTTGTGTGACTTAGGGGCAAGTGTGAGTTTGATGCCATATTCAATCTGCAAAAGGTTTGGTCTTGGAGAACTTAAAAAGACACGGATTTCACTTCAGTTGGCGGATCGTTCTGTTAAGTATCCATTGGGGGTTATTGAAGACGTGGTTGTTAAAGTGGATAAATTTGTCATACCTTGTGATTTTGTGGTGTTAGAGATGGATGAAGATGTCGAGATACCCATTATCTTGGGACGGCCATTCTTGGCTACTGCTGGCACTACAATCGATGTTAAAGCTGGAAAATTGACATTGAATCTTGGCGAGGACAAAGTGGAATTTGATCTGAATAAAGCAATGAAGATACCTCCTTTTGGAGCAACTTGTTTTACCATTGACATAGTGGATGACATTGTGCAGCTCGAGAATGAACACTTCATGGGAGCAGAACGGGTGTTAGATGATGGAGTAGAAGAAGAAGAACTTGTTGTTTGAGGCACAGAAGTTGAGATGGTTTTTACACTTTCAGAGGCACCACAGGTGGAACTTAAACCTCTACCTGCTAATTTGAGGTATGCCTTTCTTGGTCCTAATGATACATATCCTGTGGTAGTTTCAGCCTTGCTTAGTGATGATGAGCTAGAAAAATTATTACATGCTCTTCGGCACTATAAATCAGCTATTGGTTGGACAATTCAAGATATCAAGGGAATTAGCCCTGCTCTTTGCATGCATAGAATTGCCTTAGAAGATGATCATAAGCCTGTGATTGAGGGACAAAGAAGATTGAATCCGAATTTGCAAGAGGTGGTGAAGAAAGAAATCACTAAGTTGCTTGATGCTGGTATCATATATTCGGTTCCACACAGTAAATGGGTTAGTCCTATTCATGTTGTGCCTAAGAAAGGTGGGATGACTGTTGTTCACAATGAGAAGAATGAATTAATTCCCATGAGAACAGTAACAGGTTGGAGAGTTTGCATTGATTATAGGAAGTTGAATAACGCTACTCGCAAAGATCACTTTCCCCTCCCATTCATTGATCAAATGCTCGAAAGGTTGGCGGGTAATGAGTATTACAACTTTCTAGATGGATTCTCGGGTTACTTTCAGATTCCTATTGCACCCGAAGATCAATAGAAGACTACCTTTACTTGTCCTTATGGCACTTTTGCTTATCGGAGGCTTCCTTTTGGTTTGTGTAATGGTCCTTCAACGTTTCAACGGCTCATGAACCACATTTTCTCAGATTTTATAGGGAGAGACATGGAGGTATTCATGGATGACTTCACTGTATATGGTTCTTCCTTTGAATCATGTTTAGCCAGTTTATCAAAGGTGTTGCAGAGATGTATTGAAACGAATCTTGTTCTTAATTGGGAAAAATGTCACTTCATGGTGAAGGAAGGCATTGTGCTTGGGCATAAAATCTCTAGTAAAGGCATTGAGGTCGATAGAGCAAAAATTGAAGTTATTGAAAAATTGCCACCACCTTCATCTGTGAAAGGTATTCGAAGCTTTCTTGGGCATGCTGGTTTTTATCGACTGTTCATCAAGGATTTTTCCAAGTTAGCTCGGCCACTCTGCAATCTTCTTGAAAAGGATCGTGTTTTTGACTTTGATGAAAGTTGTCTTGCTGCTTTTAACAGGTTAAAGAAGGAACTTACTTCTGCACCCATAGTTACATCTCCTGATTGGAGCTTGCCATTTGAGCTTATGTGTGATGCTAGTGACTATGCTGTGGGTGTTGTTCTTGGGCAGAAGAAGGATAAGCGGATGCACGTGATAGCTTATGCAAGCAAGACTCTTGATGATGCACAAATCAACTATTCCACTACGGAGAAAGAGCCACTCGCAGTGGTATTTGCACTTGATAAATTTAGATCCTATCTTGTTGGGTCTAAGGTGATTGTCTATTCAGATCATGCTGCGATTCGTTTCTTGATGACAAAGAAGGATGCCAAGCCTCGTTTAGTTCGTTGGATTCTCATACTCCAGGAATTTGATCTTGAGAGTCGAGATAAGAAGGGGTCCGAGAACTTGGTAGCTGATCATTTATCTAGGTTGGATCAAGGAGATGGAGAGGTAGAAGGTGAAAAACCTATCAATGATAAATTTCCGGAAGAGCAGCTTCTAGGTGTGTCCTTGTTTACACCATGGTATGCAGATTTTGTGAATTACATTGTGGGAGGAGTTGTGCCGGATAATCTCTCTTATAACCAAAAGAAGAAATTCTTTTATGATGTGAAGCACTACTATTGGGAGGAACCGCTACTTTATAGGGAATGTGCTGATGGAATGTTTCGTAGATGCGTACCTCATGATGAAGTTCCTCATATTTCCAGGCATTGCCATTCTCTAGAGTGTGGAGGTCATAACAGTAGCATGAAGACAGTGGCGAAAGTTTTGCAGTCAGGATTCTATTGGCCAACCATGCATCAAGATGCTAGAGACTTTGTGGCAAAATGTGATAGATGTCAACGAGTTGGGAATATTTCGAGGAGGAACGAGATGCCTTTACAGTCTATTCTTGAGGTGGAGATATTCGATGTGTGGGGGATGGACTTCATGGGTCCATTTCCATCTTCTTATGGGAACCAATATATTTTGGTGGGAGTTGATTATGTCTCTAAATGGGTTGAAGCTATTGCATCTCCTACTAATGATGCTAGAGTGGTGAAGAAGTTCCTAAAGAAGCATGTGTTCAGTAGATTTGGAGTGCCAAGGGCTATTATCAATGATGGAGGTGCACACTTTTGCAATAAACAGGTGGCTGATCTCTTGAAAAAGTATGGTGTGACACAAAAGGTGGCAACTCCTTATCATCCGCAAACAAGTGGACAAGTTGAGATTTCGAATCGTGAGCTGAAGTCAATTTTGGAGAAGACAGTGGCAGCATCGAGAAAGGATTGGTCAACAAAGCTTGATGATGCTCTTTGGGCATATAGAACGACATTTAAAACACCTATTGGGATGTCTCCATATAGGTTGGTCTTTGGGAAGCTATGTCATTTGCCGGTGGAAATTCAGCATAAAGCGTTTTGGGCAACGAGAAATTTGAATTTTGATCTAAAATCTGCAGGAGAGAAGCGTTTACTTCAACTTGGAGAGCTTGAGGAGATTAGGCTCCAATCTTATGAAAATGCTAGTATCTACAAGGAAAAGACGAAATTGTGGCATGACAAGCACATTCAGAAGAAGGAATTTGAGATTGGGCAACATGTTCTATTGTTTAATTCAAGACTCCGTTTATTCCCCGGAAAGCTCAGATCACGATGGACCGGACCTTTTGAGATTGTGAAGGTCTATCCTAATGGAGTTTGTGAGATTACTAGGGAAGGGTCAGATGTATTCAAGGTGAACGGACAGAGACTTAAGCCATACCTGCTTGCAGAAACAGTGGAGTGAGGAATGAGCATTCTTTACTTCCAGGACCTTATCATCAGTTGAGAATCGGCGTCGGGCTAACGACGTTAAACAAATGCGCTTCGTGGGAGGCAACCCATGCGTTTGAAAAAAAAATAAAAAAATAAAAAAATTGAGTGTTGTGAGTGTGTGTGAAAAAAAAACGAATTTTTGAGCAGGTTGCAGCCTTGTAACGCAGGCTGCCCCTGCGTTTCTGCTATTCCCGCAGTCTGCAACTCTGTAACGCAAGCTGCGCCTGCATTACTGTACTCAGCGCAGTCTGCCCCCTTGTTGCGCAGGTTGCTCCTGCGCAACTGCCCCTCCAGCAATTGCTTCACGCGCGCGCAGACTGCTATATATAAAAAAAAAAAAAACTCAACCCCCCTAATCTTATTTATATCTCTTTTTCTCTCCTCTTTCCACCCAAATCAAATCCTAAATCAATTCCAAAACCCCCTATATTTTCTTCAGAAATGCTTTATCCATTCTAATTCTTTTTCTTTTATTCATCAAATCTTTTTCTATCCTATATCAAATTCCAAATTCCTCCAAAAAAAATTTCCTTTTCACATTAAAATTCTTAAATTCTTCCTATCACTCCATTGCCTATATATACCCATACATACACACCCAATTTCTTATCTTCCTCCTCTACATCTCTTAAAAATTCAAGTTTGGGGGAAAATTAGTACAAGTTCACCTCTTTGATTCGTAGTGGGATTTCTTCTCTCTATTTTATTTTATTACGAATTTGTGTTCTTGTAAATTGGGGTTTTTGTATTATTCTTGTTACTTGGGTATTTGTGGTGTGATTTTTCTTGGTGGTTTTTGGTGGGATATTTCTTGGTGGTTGTTGGTGGTGCTATTGTTGAGTGGGGTTTTGATTATTATGGCGCCTAAGCGAATGAGGGGTGGTTCTTTTAGGGTGGAGAGATTTTCTTCTCCAGATGCGGAGGTTGAGTATAATAAATTATTGTCAAGATCAGTGGCGAAAGAATGGGGATTTTTGTCAACTCGTCATTATGGGTTGGTTGAGGTGATTAGTGAGTTACGTTGGGGAGAGATTTGTAAAGCACCTACTCCTGTTCCGGTGAATTTGGTTAGGGAATTTTATGCGAAGGCTAAAGATGAGCAGAATGGTGTGTGTATGGTTCGTGGTAAACGGGTGGATTACAGATCAGATGCTATTCGTCCAATTTTGGGACAACCACCTAAGCTTGTGGGAGATGAAAATTGGGCACTGAAGACGAGTGATGATGTGGATATGGAGGCGATTGTTCGTGAACTTTGTGTTCCCGGTACAAGTTGGAAGTACAAATTGGGAACTAATGAGCCTCTTTCTTTTTCTGTCTTCTGCTATGAATAAGTTTGCACGAGCATGGTATCTATTTCTTTGTGCCAATATTATGCCTACTTCTCATACAGGTGAGGTCACAGCTGATAGAGCGATTATTCTTTGGGGCATTCTAAAGGAAAAATACATTGATGTCGCCCATATTGTTCAGCAGAATATTCGCAAGTGTTTAAGGTCTAGTGCATTGTCATCGATGCCCCATGCTTCTATCATAGTTGGGTTGTGTATGGTTAGTGGTGTTACCTGGGGTGCGGATGAGGAGTTGCAGTCACCTTTGCCGTCCATTGTTGACGTGTCTATTGATCGGATGCCGGATTGGAAAGGAGGGGTCCCACATCCGAGGGGGCTTGGTTATGATGTTGGTGCTGGTGCTAGTGGTCAGGGAGCGGGCGCTCCGCCACGTGCTAGGAGAGTTCCAAGAGTTTTAGATGCCCACTTTAGGAGGTTGTATACGCGTATGGATGCTATTCATGCTAGTAACCGGGACTATGCTGAGGATATGGCTACAGCTTTGCGAGATGCGGGTATTCAGGCTCGGTGGCCCGTTTATGGAGCTCGTACACCTTATCCACCGCCAGATACTGATTCATCAGAGGATGAGGACGAGTAGGTATGTTTCTACTTTCCCTTGTATTTACTTTCATTCAATGCGGACATTGAATCTTTCAAGTTTGGGGGTGTTTTGAGGGATTAGTAGTTGTTGTATTATGTGTTCATGTAGGATTTCCTGTTTTTCATATTAGTAGTAGTAATTCATGCATATATGTTCGTGTTATCTACGTTTGTTTCATATAGGACATTCTGTTTTTATTTTTGTATACCATGTGAGTTCATTCTAGTTGCATTTTCATGGCATGCATATTTCATGATCCCTTAGAACGAGCTAATTCTGATTGGTAGGTAGGTGTCTAATTGAGTGTGGTAATGATGAATAGAGGGTTGATTTATAGTTTCTATGAAATTGACTTATGTGTTTCGGGAACAAATTTTTTACACAAACTCATTGGGTGCTTTTGGGCTAGGTTAAGGTCATGCTTGTTTGGATGTTTTGAGATTTAATCACCTGATTATATTTAGAATTTTCGTTATTCCCTTGATGGCGTAGGAGCACTAAAGTCTAAGTTTGGGGGAAACCAGGGATTTCATGCTAGTTGTATCAATTGTTAAATAATGGCTAGGTGTCAAATGGCTAGTAGCCGGCTCATATTTATATGAGTAGTCTAGGGTTGGAAATGAGACAGGCTCATTCCAGATCGCAGAAAAAAGAAAAAAAAAAAGAAAAAAGAAAGAAAAGAAAAAAGGTCAATAAATTGTTTATATGCAAAATTAACTAGGTTGAGCTCTTTAATACTCGAGTAATTAAGTCTGAGGGGACTTAGTCCTAGGGACCTAAGGCTTTTATAGTCTGGGATCCACTGACCTAACACTCGTTACATGGGTATTATTGTATAAGCCTTTTGGGGTCTCATCCATTGCACGGTTAAATAAGCATGCTTGTATATATGTGTCGTAGTAGTTAGTAATAAAGCATGAATTTCTGTCTACCTTGGATAAGGATGGAGGTGTTTCTAGGTTATGAAGTGTCTACAATCTATTCTATTTATAAACCTGTGATTGTCTTGGGGAAGGATATGTATGATTTTTAACCTAGTTTTGGGAGTATTTCTGATGAGCATTGCACACACACACGTTTCTGTTCATGTAATGTTAGTATACGGGAACTTGGTCGAGCTCTATTTGGATTTAGTTGCATTCTTTGAGATATTTGCTTGTTAGTTGGTTTTGGTTAGTTTGAAGGGGATCGTTGCATATTTCATATTAGTTGCATTCATGCATTGCATTGCATTAGGTTAAATGGATTTTGTGGGTACATTCGCTATAGGTCCTCACGAGACCTTACTCGTCCACTAGGGCTGCCTAGGGGTTTAAAGGGCTTGTTGCATATGCCAAATGCAACCGTGATCACCTATGGAAGTGGTACTAATCAGGTAGTTGTAATTGTTTATGCTTGAGGACAAGCATCAGTTTAAGTTTGGGGGTTTGATAAGTGGATTTTATATCCACTGGGAATGCCTCCGTTCGGCTTAAATTGATTGTTTTGGACTCAAGTTGTTGTAGTTTTGATGTGTTTTGCTTAGTTGTGCAGATTTACGAGAATGTTGATTAAAGTAGATGCTTCTATCGTTCTTGGAGAATTAATTGATTAAAATTCGGATTTTCTGGGAAGGCTGCGCAGCTTCTACTGTTTTGGTCATATTTGGAGTTCTAGAAGTCCGTTTTCAGCGATCTTACTGCCCACGCGAAGCTTGAGAGATTTTCTAAAACCTGTGATAGGAAACAAGTGCAAGAAATATGCTGAATTAAATCGCGCACGTGTTCTTGTAAAAGAAGGCTGGGAATTTACTGTTTTGCCCTTTTTCTAATTCTAATTGTATTCTGGGCAGTTTTGGGTACCTTCTTTAAATCTAAATTGTAATAGAAGGCAATTTCTTGTTGGGCAAGATTTGTAGAGCCTATTTAAACACATCCTACCATTGTAAATCATAACAATTCATAGCTTTTAATCGTATCAAGGTACTTTCGATCTTCAATTCTTTCTTCAATATTATGTTTTCATTCATTATCATTATTATTATGTTTTCTTTATTAAATATGCGTAACTAATTCTCTAATCTGAGGATTGGGTAGTATTCCTTGGTATTCATGCATGCTTGATTATGTGATTTTCTGTTTTGCTGATCTGTTAATGAAATCTTAACACAATTAGGGGAGTCATGAACCTTTGATTGTATTCTAGGGATTGTAATAAGCTTGGGAGAGAAGTTGCAATCTTAGTACATGATTTAACAGACATAATTTGAATATTAGATCGGGAGATTAATAGGAGAATTGTGAGACATATAATTCTTGGCATTTAATAGTTTATAGATATACTTTGATTGTATCACGGGAGTGACAATTAGGGTGTAGCTGTAAGCACTATATTGTAGCCTGGGAGGGTACAGTATAACTTTAGAAGAATTGTTTTCAGCAAGGTAGGAACACAGATATTCCCTTTTATTTAATATCTTGTGGCATTGTCAATATAGAACCTTTCTAGTCATCCCTGTTGATTAATAGAATTGATTGTCTGAGAAACTGCGTTGTTGCATTTATTATGTAAGATAAAAAGGAAGATTGTGAAGGCAGGAGCCTTATTGTTAGTAAGATTTATAAAACTTGGGATTTGAGAATGGTTAGAGGATAAAAGGATTTATTAAGAATTATGACGAGGAATTATGGACATTCGAGGAATTTACACAATTAAATACTTAAGGAATTATAGGGGAAATCTCTACGCGACAAAATATTATTACGAGAGATTAATTAAGATATGATACGAATTAAAGATTAAATGACAAGCATTGGTGGAAGAATAATGATACAAGGAGTAGTATTGCATGCAAGTCCCATGCAACCAAGTGGTTAGAAATCAGGCAAACTAGTTAGCAAATTGGAAGATGAATAGTATCTAGTTACTTGCTTTTTCAAAAAGGGGGACAAGTAGTACACATGCCCATGCCTTGCTAGTACTTACCTATACTTACACTAATATGTAATACCCAACATAACTCTACAAATTATTCAACCAACATAACACACAAAACAAAAAACACAAACACTTCCCCCCCCCTTCTAGTTTGCTCTCGGCCAAAGGAAGAAAAGGAAGAAGAAAAATTCTTCTTCCCCCTTTTCCATCACTCATAAATCACAACATAAATCCTAGGCCATCTCCATCATCTAGACAAGGTATGTTAGTAATTTCAAGCCATTTCATCCACCCAAATTCAAGTTATAAATTGTTAAAGATTGGGTGAATAGTAAACATGTTTGATTTTCTTTTAGATCTTGGATTGTAAGGGTTGTAGGAGACCATTCAAGGTGTTGTTGAGTTGTGAAAAGCTTATCCAAGGCCCCTAGGTGCTCAAGAAGGTATAAAAATCTCAAACCCTCTTGGTTATGTATTATTTATAATGTTTGGTAGTAGATCCATGTGTTTGTAAGCTAATCTTGGTTGTATAAGTATTGGATGACATGGATCTTGAGTTTTGATGTTGATATTGTGACTTTTATGATTATGGATAATATATATATCTCCATGAGTGTTATGAACCATGAACTAAGTGTATTAAGTGTTGGTTGTGTTGTGGAATGGTGAAAAATGGTTGATCTAAGTAGTATGTGCTTGCTGAGTTTTGTCCAGGAGCATTGACCTGTATTGTAACACGGTTTTTAACCCCCAAATGTTGTCCCCTGATGTCCTACCATATATTGTTGGAAAGATAATTGAATTTAGTTTCTGGAAATGTAAGGTTCATGGCTAGGTGATGTATAGATTTTAAGTTATGGCCGGAGGAGTGAATTGTGTTTCTGGATTCCGGACTGCACTAAGTGACCCCTTTGTGAACCTTGTTTAAACCCCTAAAAATATATGTGGGATCATGGAAAAATTTGAGAAGTTAGGGAATGCAGTGGTGAAGGCCACCCAAAAAGAATTGGATTAAAATATGAATTTTTGGATTTTATAAAAGTGTTAGAGTAAATTTTGCGCAAGGGAAAAAGTCGTTAGTGGAGCATAATTCTAGGGGTAATGATTATGACTCGGATATGGTAACTAAATTAAGTCGAATAAGTGACGAGCGTAATCGAGTGATGACATGAACCTATAGTGGGGCTAGAGTGTCATAAGACGAAGTCGTTAAGTTAATTTCGTACCCCCTAAAACCCCGTAATTAAAGAGATGTTGTTAAGGTACTAACGAGCGGTTATTGCTTATGTATAGATCGTTCCACTCCGCACGCTCGACCACCCGAACCAAACCAAGGCAAGTTTACTTTTCAAAACTTATCCATATACAAGGACTTTCACTGTTGTGTTTGTAGTTTTCAATCATATCAAATGTTATGTTTATCGAAGTATTGATGCAATTGAGATTGTATAAGTACATATATGATTGTACCCCTTGAACTTAGATTGAAATGTTTTCCTCGGACAACGACTCTAGCAATAGAGGTCGTAGCGGTCCATATATACTATTGACTGGGGAGCGGTATATTATTATATCGTAACTAGTTTGCGAAAACCCGAAGGGTCATTCGGGGAGTATCGTATACTCAAGTAATTATTGTTATACCTTCGTAAATACTCGAAACCCTATCTTGGATTAAAAGTTTATTTTATCGAATAATTATTTTATTAATTATTAATATTAAATCTTAAAATATTATTTATTAATTATTGTTCATTGTTTTAAAGATGAAGTCAATCCAAGATACATTTAATACTTTCAAACTCGAACTCTTTCGAACTCAAAACATTTTCGAAAACCCCCGGTCAGGTTCTGCTTCGTGTATGATTTCAAGAATCATCGGTCGACTGATGTCGGACCTCAATTACTCTGTTTTCAATCAAAATCAAGTTTTCAAAAGAAAAAGAAAAAGGGACTCTGGCAGGTGTGGGAACCGTTGACGAACGATTCCCGGGATGTGTAAGCGGCCGTGAGCCAGGCGGTCCATCAATTATTATTCCGGCCCAGGTGTTGCCGAAGGATGATTACGGATGTAGTTTTCATCGAGGGTGATTACGGATGTAGTTTTCACCCGGGGATAGTTACGGATATAGTTTCTATCCTTCTACCGGTAGAGAAGACCCGCGGATTATTGGACTTGGATGTGGCGACTGATCATCGTCAATCCCTATCAGGTTTTTATGTTTCTTCCAGTCCCATCCTCCACTTTGGAAAAATACTCAAACACTGCTTCTTGGGCCTAAGTGCCAAGTTACTGATAGTGTGGTTTTTTATGAGAAAATATTGACATCGTGCAGTATCTAGAACTGCAAGATTTTCTATAAAGATTGGCACGTGTTAGTGCACTCTTGCAATTGTTTCAAAGAATGAAATGTTTTTATATGAGAAACCTTCTAAGCTAATGGAAGGAAAGAGGTTTGCAATGATGTATTCCTTGTACAGTATGTTAATCGTAGAGTGTTTTGCCGAAAATGATATACTCTTATGTATATATTTCCAAACTTGAGACATGTTGAAATGGGAACCTTATAAAGGGTTCATATGTTATTCTTAAAGCTCCTTAGTGAGTATAGATGTTTTATTCAAACTCGGACATATACATTGTCCAATTATGTTTTGAAATCTGAGATATATACCCATATAGTTGGGAATGTTTTCGAAATAAACCCCATTATTATTTTACAAAATGGTGAACTTGCTGAGCATTATGTAGCTCATTCTTGCTTTATAAAAACTTTTCAGAAAGAGAAGAATTTGGTCGGTTAACTCCGCGACAGCAGAAGAGGAGTAGAAGATTTACCCGGAGATGATTTAGTTCCTGATAGATACTACAGAGTAAGTCTGATAGGTTTCCAACTGTAATAGTAAGACTTGTCTTCAAGTGTAGTTGTATAAGTGGAATTGTGTAAGACTCTGATTTGTACAAATGAATTGTAATATTTAGTGGCACTTTTGATTATCGTTTCTGAGGCTCTAACTTGTTTGTGCTTAAGATTGAGGTCTGAATGGATGTATTGTTGAGTTGTACAGTTAATACAGGTATGATATGGTCGGATGGTGATGTGACGACCTGAATCTTTGACCTCAGATTCGGGGGCGTTACAGAAATGGTATCAGAGCGATAAGTTACAGTACTCAGAAACGAAAGTGTTGAGAGTTAAGTCTAAGTAGGAGATGACATAAGAGATCGTAGTAAACTTATGATTGGACTACCGGAAGAGGTACCGGTGAGTAGAATGGACTGGAGTGTTACTGAAGGTATTATACTAGGGTCAATAGAATCCCTAGAGACCTTCAGAATGATGAATAGAGATTTGAGAGTCGTACATGACCTATCATAGGTAATGATATAGGAAGCAGAGCGATACCTCAAGAGCAGCTGAGGTAGAGGCGATATTGCCAATATGATCGGGTGACCAGGCTGGCGTAAATTTTGTGGCCCATAGTCCTCCACAGTTTAGGAGGCGACATTTTTAAGAATCAAGGAGTTTAGACTTCCCTACATAATTAAGAGTACTTAGTACTTGGAATAACGAAAGTCTTTTACTTTGGCTACAAGATCCGATTTTCGATGAGTAACGGGTTTACCTGAAAGTTGGTCACTATGTCATTGTGGATTTCATTACCCTTAATGGCACATTTTTCATGTGTTGTACGAGAATGTTATCATAAGACGAGCGTGCTAGATAATTCCACGCATGATTCGGACGCTAGAGCATGGCAGTTCAACTTAGAGAACAAACAAGTGGGATTAACAAAGGGACTCAAGAGAAGTTGAATATGGTTGCAACGAGCGATACAGTGATCTCAGAGTCTACCAAAAGAAAGGACCAGCGAGTCTAGAGTGGGATCCTTTGATAGAGATGTTAGCAGGGACTACGTATATATGTATTGTAGACCTCAATATTTTTGGTATATGTTCACATACACACACCCGCCACTGAACCTATGGACTGCACTGAGATCCCTGAGAGATCTCTTTGATCTGTTCCCAGGGGGAAACTGGCCACTTGTGATTCATGTCGGAAGGCATGAAGTAGGACCCTATAGACTTAGCAGGTGTCCCCGGAATGATGTGAAGCTTGGTCTTCAAGATAAAGCACGGAAATGACAGATATATTGGTGAAACCCTGACTCGATAAATGACTTTAAGATGATGATTGAGAGACGCACTAGTTGGTGTCTTGTATTACGAAGACGAAGAGATGGAGTTACCCTCATAGGGGTGATAATGAGATTCACGAATGATTCTTAACTTATTTTGATAACTACCGGCTAGTGCACTACTTCATTTTAAACTGTTCACTAACCATGTTACCTCGGTTAGCTTATATCAGGTAACCCTCCTAGCTTTCTACTTCAAACTTGTGGAATAACAACCAGTGATATACTTTCTCGAAACCGGGACTCATCCAAAGTATCATAACTGATCCCCGAGCATTCTATTTGAAGTTTATAATTATTTCTGCTCAGGACTATTCACACTTTCTTTCAATTATCCAAGGAATGTTCAACAAATATTTCCTTAATTAATCAACGAATACTACTTAACGGATATCGATATTTGATTGCTTCTTTCATACTTTCACTCTTCAGTTGAGCTCATAAATATTCAACAAATTACTGAGAACATTGATGATCTAATGTCCAGACGTCCCTCATAAATTCTTTTCTTCTATTCAAGATGAGATTGTACATCGTACATTGAAATCATAGTAAGGATATCATTTTGATATTGGTGTTCCGAATTTAATTCTATTGTCGAATCTGATAAAGCATGTGTACGGAGGCACCCTTGGGTGGACCGTTTCACTAATAAGTAATATTTGATGAGAGGTTATCGATTGTTCCGATACCTAGAACATTCTCTTCAGATTTAATAGTTTTCTTTTTTTTTTCAAACTTAATAGCTTCTTATTTTCATTCGTTGTCCGAGAAGCCTAAAGTTTCTTCAGTTGCTACGATGTTGAAATTCCGTTCTATCCAATTGAAACTGGCTAGTCGTTATGTCAATTTGAATGACTAGTTGATCGTTCCAACTACTCAAAATTGTAATGTTGTGAAGAACACCTAGCTAATTGCCCTAGCTGGTGGTGATGTCTCAAACAGGGAACTAGCAAATTTTGTCTAGCTAGTCGCTAGTGTTTCTTGAAAAGGACTAGTTATTGTTTCACTGGTCCAACTCCCAATTTAATTCATTCCGCAACGCATTTTGCATGTGGTAAAGTGTGATGATGAAAGTTTGGACAAATAACTTGATTGAGACCTAGTGAGGTCGCCCACTCGACTTGAACTCTTACCCATCTTCGTATCAGACTTTATATCACTTGAATATTTTATTCTTTCATTTCATACAATGAGAATTCATTTGAAACCATTGATTACTTGAGTGACAAACTACTCCATTCTTTAATTATCATGGAGTAGAATTGCTTTCTATTGGCTGACCTTCATCAATGCGACTTTAGATTTCCTCTTATTATTCAGGAGGAAAAGTATCCACCCGATGTAAGAATTGTATAAAGACCGTCTTTATGACTTTTGTATCCAACAATCATTGCCCTTGTGCAACATTCTCTATGGTATCATATTACAGAATTATCAGGACGGGAAGGGATAAACCTTGTTGTATTCTTTCTGTCCATCCTTACGTCTCCAAAGATCGAGACTCCTAGTATTTGGAACCATCAACATGTTGGTGTATACTGAAAATATTTATTTGAAGTATTTACATTTATTTCTGGCCGGTTTAATTGAGAATCATTTAAATGTTTACATGTTGTCTAAATATTATATATTGTGAATAATCTAGTATCAAATGGGATACAGAATATTAGATTATTAAATACGGTTTATATAATATAATAAGGTTCACAGCACAGGTGGAGTTAGACAATCCACTGGAATGGCTGTAGTATTATTTAGATTAGTTTATATTGACTAATAAATAATACTAGTATACTTTGTGTATATTGAACAGGATCAAATTTAGAATTGTTCCCTTATACTGATTAAGAAGGTGAACTAAGATTCTATGTTATTATTAATGCTTAGGTTCTTAATCCGGAAATAATAATTGACACGTATATATTATTTAAATGCTTTGATTTATATATGAAATAATTCTTTTGATTTATTTCATTATATTTTGGGTGATGAAATAATATATATGGTGTGATATTATTTATTGAAGGAATCCATGTCCTGATAATATTCGGGTTAATGATGTCCCCTTGAAAGCTCAAAAAGATTTAATTATGTGAAACCCTGCAGGTGGATTTATTCCGGCATAATTAAATAAAGGTTGAGTGGATGATCAAGGATAAAAGATATTAATTAAATGAATTATCAGTAATTTATTTAATTAATGGACATGCGATATTTTAAACATGGGGAATTTAATAAGCAAATAATATTGGAACCGAATTAATTAATTAAATTACGGTATTAGGAAAGGTAGTGCATATATTAATTCTTTAGTGGATTGAATTAATATTTAATTACATTGGGCTAGGCTCAAGATGTAATTAGAAGGCCCAACCTAATTATCCATGATCCCTATTGTAGCCTATATATATTCCTATTCTCTTCTTGCTGGGGGTTGGTCGAAAAAATTTTGTAGCCACCCAGGAGCAAGAAGAGAGGTTAACTTGAGAAGACGAAGGCCACACTTCGCTCAAGGGAATTTGGGAATACAATAGAAGAGCGTGGAATCAACCGTTAACAAGGTGACTTTTCTATTCGTACTCGTTAATTTATTGTATCGAAATTCGCAGTGCCAAGATCTGATTGTCCCAACAATTGGTATCTAGAGCCTGGTTCATTGGTTCTGCGAATTTTGATACGATGTCCATGTCGTAATTATATATGCATGTGTATAGTGGTGTGCTTGGATAATAATCTTTTGCAGGTTGTTTAGTATCCACTATTATGGCCATGTAATTTTAATTATGTGTTTGGATCCCACGTGGTTTAATCGTGGTTATTTTATTTGGTTTCCACGTGGTTTATCGTGGTTGTAAAACACGAGGGTTGATCGTGTTAGAATAAATTTACAAAATTAGTTTTGTATTAGATCTGTTTTGTATGTAATTGTTTGATGGATTATGTAAAAATCCGGGTATTTTGTAACAATTATGTGCGATCGGAAATCAAATCGGAGAAACAAAATTGTCCGCTGCGTAATTGATTTTGGCTGCTGGTATAGTAGTTCGAACAGAAAGAATTCAAGAAACAAAGTCTGGGAACAAGAACTAGGAAGAAGCAGGCGCGCGCGCGTGCAAATTCTGGACAAAGTGTGTAACGCAGGTCTGACCTGCGTTACAAGAGGAAAAGGGTCTGTAACGCATGCCTGTCCTGCGTTACAGGATGAAAAAGGTCTGTAACGCAGTGTCCGAATGCGTTACAGGGCAAAACAGGCAGTAACTCCAGTGCAACCTGCGCAACAGAAGAGTTTTGGCAGAAAAATGATTTTTTCAGCAGAACAGGGCTGGAAATTTAATTGTTTTTTAAGGGGCCATAATAGTGGATTTAAATTATGTTTTTTTAATTTTAATTCCGCTATTTAATTTTTAATTATTGCTTTAAATAATTATTATGTGTGTTGTTAATTATGTGTGTAATTTTTAATTGCATGTTTAACATAATTAGGACGACATGGACATTAATTTTATTTATTGCTTTAATTTTATGATGCATGCTGCTATGTTATGTGTTCTTTGTTTTGTTATTTTTATAACATGTGGACCTCGAAAAAATAACATAGGGCGATGCATCTAGATAAAATTCCTCAATTTTAAATAAAAATTCTAAGTGGGTGAGGGAATTAATTAGGAATTAAATCCCATGGTCTCCATTATTGTTTGTATGTAATTTAACAACGAGACGAATATAAATTATATACATGCCACCCATCGTGGCGTATGATTTATGGTGTCAGGTAGTGTTATGGATATTACTAGAACAAACTTCCTAAATTAATTACGAATATTGAAAGGTATACATGCCACCCATCGTGGCGTACCAAGTTTCATAGAATTCAATTAATTAGAAGGGTACCACTGATTGAATATAGATTTTGATATTGAGAGAAAGGATGATTCTGTCTAGAAAGGGGTCTTAAGTGATGCCTCTTGACAATGCTCCCCCCGATCTGGGAATTATCCTATTATCGATTATTGATTTGAAATATTTAATGGTGGTATCCAGTCTTTTTATTAATTTAAGATTTAATAATGGTATACACTTAGCTATGAAAAATAATATATAGTCCACCCTAACGTGGCGTATTATTTAGTAATAGGACCGAAGTAATATTTAAACGAATTTAAGTGGTATATATGTCATCCATCGTGGCGTACCAGATACTTATGGTGTTTAAATATTAGTGCATTAATTTTAATTAATTGTTAGAGGAAACCAATAGGATTTAAGATTTATGCAACTATCTGATTATGTGTTACATGTATGATTCTCAGGATTAGATCACTATGGGCTTTAATCCACTATTCACCATACTTAAGGATAACAAACTTACTGGACCGAACTATATTGAATGGAAACGTAATTTGGACATAGTGTTGACTGCTGAGGAGTACAAATTTTGTACTTATGAACCCAAGCCAGACCAGCCTGCTGAAGATGCTCCTGAAAGTGAGAAGGAGTATTATAAGCGGTGGATTAAGGCTGATGAGATGTCGCGATGTTACATTCTGGCAGCAATGTCGGGTGTTTTGCAGCATCAGCATCAGGCTATGCCCACTGCTTCAGATATGCTCTTTAATCTCAAGGAACTTTTTGGAGAACAGAATAGGGCTGCTAGGCAAGTAGCAATGAAGGCTTTAATGAACACTCAGATGGTTGAAGGAACACCTGTAAGGGATCATGTTCTCAGAATGATGTCTCATCTGAATGAGATGGAGATCCTTGGTGCTGATATTGATGGGGAAACCCAGATCGATATCATCCTTATGAGCTTGCCCAAAAGTTTTGAGCAGTTCCGCTTGAATTACACCATGAACAAAAGGATGTATAGTCTCGCGGAACTTCTGACAGAACTTCAAGCAGCTGAAGGACTCTTTAAGCAGAATGTTCAAGTGAATGTGGCCGAGAAAGCTTCTTCATCTAAACCGAAAGGTAAGAAGAAGAAAAAGACTCAGACACAGAAAGCTGGAAAGATTGCTAATGCAGTGGGAGTTCAAGGTGGTGTGAAAAAGCCTAAGGGCAAGTGCTTCAGGTGCAAGCAGTCAGGTCACTGGAAACAGGATTGTCCTCTTCCTAAGAAGACAAACAATACTGGTATGTCTCTTTCTCTAGTTACAGAAACATATATAGCGGCTATATCTACGAGCACTTGGTGTGTAGATACAGGAGCCACTGACCATGTTTGTAACTCTATGCAGGGGTTCCAGCAATCCAGAATGCTTAGAGATGGCGAGATATATGTGTTCATGGGAGATGCTACGAAAGTAGCAGTAGTTGCAGTTGGAATAATTACATTGTCTTTTGGCGATGATAGGATTTTGGTTTTGAACAATTGTCTTTATGTACCTTCGTTTAGAAGGAATTTAATTTCGGTTTCTAAACTTGCCATGGATGGTTATAATGTTTGTTTGGATCGTAATGTTTCTATTATGATGAATAAACGAGTTATATGTTCTGGTACATTGCAAGACAATTTATATATTATTAATCCTATCCAACCAATGCTGCAACATAAGGAAACTAATAACATTCTTTCTAGCTCAAATAAAAGAAAGAAACCTTCTGAATTGAACCAAACATATCTTTGGCACTTAAGATTAGGTCATATTAACTTGAGGAGGATTCAAAGACTGGTAGTAGATGGGCCATTAGGCTCGTTGGCAGTGGAGCCATTTCCAGTTTGTGAATCCTGCTTGGAAGGTAAGATGACTAATAGGCCTTTTAAAGCAAAGGGGAATAGAGCTAAAGAAGTGTTAGAATTGGTTCATACTGATTTATGTGGACCTATGAGTATCCAAGCAAGAGGAGGTTATGAGTATTTTGTCACTTTCATTGACGATTATTCTAGATATGGGTACATTTATTTGTTGCGCCGTAAGTCTGAATGCTTTGAAAAATTCAAAGAGTACAAAGCAAGTGCGGAGAAGCGACATCTTGGAAAATGTATCAAGTCACTACGATCAGATCGTGGTGGCGAATACTTGCTTGGAGAATTTAGGGAATATTTATCAGAAAATGGGATTGCATCCCAGTTGTCTGCACCTGGCACACCTCAGCAGAATGGTGTAGCAGAGAGAAGGAATCGGACTCTTTTAGAGAGTGTTAGATCGATGATGAGTTATTCAGATTTACCCAAGTCGTTTTGGGGATATGCTATAGAAACAGCGGCTTACCTTCTGAACTTGGTACCTTCTAAGTCGGTTCCCAAGACTCCAATAGAATTGTGGACTGGTAGCAAACCAAGTCTAAGACATATTCGGATTTGGGGTTGTCCAGCACATGTGCTGAACAAGAACGCGACCAAGTTAGAATCTCGTACAGAAGTAAGGCTGTTTGTAGGCTATCCCATGGGAACGAAAGGTTATTCATTTTATAGTCCTAGGGATCGAGATATCATTGTTAGCACCAATGCTAGATTCTTAGAAGAAGACTATATAATGAAACACAAACCCATGAGTAGTATCGTTTTAGAGGAACTAGTGGGAGGGACAGATAATCCCCAAGTGCCAATAGTACAAGTAGATCAACCACAAGAAAACGCACAACCTGTCACTAATACCACACCGGTGCTTCGTCGTAGTGGGAGGGTTGTTCAACAACCTGATAGATTCATGTTTTTGGGAGAGTCCTCGGACTTGGTCTCTGGTGAACATGATGAGGATCCCAGGATATACGAACAAGCAATTCTAGATAAAGATGCAGATCTTTGGCAAAAGGCAATGGAATCTGAGATGGAATCTATGTATTCTAATCAAGTTTGGGAGCTCGTGGAACCACCCAAAGGTGTAAAACCCATTGGATGTATGTGGATCTACAAGAAGAAAAGAGGATCTGACAAAAAGGTGAAAGCCTGGAAAGCACGACTTGTTGCGAAAGGGTATACTCAGAAAGAAGGGATCGATTATGAGGAAACCTTTTCGCCAGTTGTTATGCTTAAGTCGATCCGGATTCTTTTATCTATAGCAGCTCATCTCGATTATGAGATTTGGCAAATGGATGTCAAGACAGCTTTCCTTAATGGAAGTCTTGAGGAAACCATCTATATGCAACAACCAAAAGGATTCATTAAGGAAGGCCAAGAACATCTTGTTTGTAAGCTTAAGAGGTCTATTTATGGACTAAAACAAGCTTCTAGGGACTGGAATATTCGTTTTGATCAGGCAGTCCATTCATATGGATTTGATCAAAGTCCAAGCGAATCATGTGTGTATAAGAGAAGTGAGGGTAATGCAGTGGTTTTTCTAGTACTGTATGTAGATGACATTTTACTCATTGGAAACAATGTTAAGATGTTGTCATCAATAAAGGCATGGTTGTTCAAACAATTTGAAATGAAGGACTTAGGTGAAGCGGCATACATCCTTGGGATCAAAGTAATAAGGGATCGCAAGAAAAGGATGTTGGCGTTATCTCAAGAGCCCTACATTGATGAAGTATTAGCTCGTTTTAACATGCAGAACTCTAAGAAAGGTTTTCTACCTTTTAAGCATGGAGTGGCTCTATCCACAGTGTCCTTCGACACCTAAGGATATAGAGAGCATGAAAGCAGTTCCTTATGCTTCGGCATGTGGAAGCTTAATGTATGCTATGTTATGTACGAGGCCTGACATCTGCTTTGATGTAGGCATGGTTAGTAGATATCAGTCGAACCCAGGTCAGGAACATTGGAGTGTAGTAAAAACTATACTCAAGTACCTGAGAAGGACTAAGGAGTATATGTTAATTTACAAGGCCTCAGATCTATTTCCTTTGGGATATACTGATTCAGATTTCCAATCAGATAGGGATAAGAGGAAATCGACCTCGGGATATGTTTTTACTTTGGGAGGTGGAGCTGTTATATGGAGGAGTGTAAAGCAGAAATGCATTGCAGACTCTACCATGGAAGCCGAGTACGTGGCGGCCTCTGAGGCTGCAAAGGAGGCTGTATGGTTCAGGAACTTCCTTTTGGACTTGGATGTGGTACCTAATTTGCCTAGGAGCTTCACAGTGTATTGTGATAACACTGGTGCTGTGGCAAATTCGAAGGAACCGCGAGATCACAAGGCAGCTAAACATATTGAACGTAAGTATCATCTCATACGAGGAATCATAAAGCGAGGAGATATAGTTGTGGCTCACATATCATCAGAAGACAACCGGGCAGATCCTTTCACAAAGAGTTTGCCAGCCAAGGTTTTTGACAGGCATGTGGAAGCGATAGGAGTCAGTTGGATGGACACATAGTTTTCTGTGTAATAGTGGATTAAATAAACACTGATATACTCATAGAATATTTTGAGTATAAGTGGGAGATTGTTGGTGTATACTGAAAATATTTATTTGAAGTATTTACATTTATTTCTGGCCGGTTTAATTGAGAATCATTTAAATGTTTACATGTTGTCTAAATATTATATATTGTGAATAATCTAGTATCAAATGGGATACAGAATATTAGATTATTAAATACGGTTTATATAATATAATAAGGTTCACAGCACAGGTGGAGTTAGACAATCCACTGGAATGGCTGTAGTATTATTTAGATTAGTTTATATTGACTAATAAATAATACTAGTATACTTTGTGTATATTGAACAGGATCAAATTTAGAATTGTTCCCTTATACTGATTAAGAAGGTGAACTAAGATTCTATGTTATTATTAATGCTTAGGTTCTTAATCCGAAAATAATAATTGACACGTATATATTATTTAAATGCTTTGATTTATATATGAAATAATTCTTTTGATTTATTTCATTATATTTTGGGTGATGAAATAATATATATGGTGGGATATTATTTATTGAAGGAATCCATGTCCTGATAATATTCGGGTTAATGATGTCCCCTTGAAAGCTCAAAAAGATTTAATTATGTGAAACCCTGCAGGTGGATTTATTCCGGCATAATTAAATAAAGGTTGAGTGGATGATCAAGGATAAAAGATATTAATTAAATGAATTATCAGTAATTTATTTAATTAATGGACATGCGATATTTTAAACATGGGGAATTTAATAAGCAAATAATATTGGAACCGAATTAATTAATTAAATTACGGTATTAGGAAAGGTAGTGCAAATATTAATTCTTTAGTGGATTGAATTAATATTTAATTACATTGGGCTAGGCTCAAGATGTAATTAGAAGGCCCAACCTAATTATCCATGATCCCTATTGTAGCCTATATATATTCCTATTCTCTTCTTGCTGGGGGTTGGTCGAAAAAATTTTGTAGCCACCCAGGAGCAAGAAGAGAGGTTAACTTGAGAAGACGAAGGCCACACTTCGCTCAAGGGAATTTGGGAATACAATAGAAGAGCGTGGAATCAACCGTTAACAAGGTGACTTTTCTATTCGTACTCGTTAATTTATTGTATCGAAATTCGCAGTGCCAAGATCTGATTGTCCCAACACAACATTCTTGGAACATCCAATGTGGAATTCTTATTGAGATTATCTATTGGACCTTGTTATTTTGAAACCATTCCTTTCAAAGTGATTACTCTAAGGTGAACGGGAGGTACAATTGTGAACCGTTACACCAATATGAGATCAAAAAACCAAATGTTGTAATTGTGCAGCCAAAGCATTATGCCGAGTAATTATTGAAGTAGAGATAACATGTCAGGGCATACCACAAGACCTTTAATATTGGTGTGGGGAAAGTTATAAGAAATGATGAGGTGGTTGGGAGCACGCTCCTACCCACCGTTGTCAGGATGTATATTAATGAATTCTGGAGTTACCAAGCCTTTTCCTGATCCAAGAAATGCAAAGCGATTGCGATGTAAAACATATCCTTAGAGGGAACTACCTGGGAGTGAGATGGACAAGAAAGGAAGAAATATCGTGGCAAGAATGTGAAGCTTTATTTAGCTTAAAGGGATTGATGCACATAGAGAGACATAAAGTTTAATAGGCCCCTAATAGCAAATGGATGCATGGATATATGACAATGATCCTTCGAGATTACCACCTAATCAAGTTTATTGGGAATCGCAGTAGCATGCAGGCCTCAGGCTGATTGGCGCCAGTTGTGAAGGAGGACGAGCGTATGACATCTTACATATACCATCGAGAACTGATACCCTTATCGGAAATGGAGGAATTGTTGACTAGTTAAAATGAGTAGTTGTTTTTCAAAGATAAGGTTGAAGAGAAGATTTTACCAACTCAAGATCGACCTCTGTACTGTGCCAAAGTTGGCATTTCACACTAATATAAACGTTATAAAATTGTGGTAGTATCGTTTGAATGGACTAATGAGTCAGAAGCCTTTATGCATTAATGAACAAAGTTTTGGGATGAAATGAGATATTAGCAACAACCTCGTTGTTAGCTATACTTGATGATAAAAAGAGGACTTTGAGAGTCACGATGATGCGTCTTTCGAGAGTTTGAGAGGTGTGCTGATGCAGTAGAAAAAGGATGATAGCCTATACTTCTAAAACAACATAAAGGTTATGAGATAGCACTAACCGGGAGTCTGGGATTAGTCATGATGGCGTTCACGCATGAAACTGAGACGTTAACCTTATGAGAAAAATGTGAAAATTTCTCCACAAGTGCCATAAGTATATCTTCATATTAGAACTAAACATAAGAAAGAGAAGGTGACGAAAGGGAGCAGGGAGTATAATGGAGAAATTTGTTATTTCCCAGGAAAGGCCAGTGTGGTGGCCGATACCATAGAGGGGATTATTCAAAATTGGAATTCAGTCAGTATTGACCAAGAAAATAGAGTATATGCAATAAAGAATAACGTTAGAGGAAAATGACTAAATTATAGGGAAGGACAAAGATGTACAGAGAATTAAGAGAATGTCTGGCAAACGGATATGAAGAATGGTATTGGCAAACTATTAAGTACAAACGCGACATGCCAAAAGCAGAATGATAGAGATCTAGTGGATTAATTCCGCCTGTAGAAAATCTTGAACGTGGACAGAATTATAATGAATTTCATAAGTAGGTCGCCAAAGATCGAGCCAAGAGATGGCCCTAGTTGATTTATAATTGTTGGACCAAGTGATTTAACTACGAGAGACTTTCCATTTAGAAGATTATCGATTTATATACGGAAGAGATGGTGGTGCAATATAAAGCTTCTGCAGTGATTACGTCAGATAGAGACTTAAGGTTAAACTTCGAATATTGAAGGTGCTTTCAAGTATAATTAATAAAGAGATTGAGCGTATGTACTAATTTGACCTGTGGCTGACGGACATGGGAGAAGAATTATCCAGACGATCGAATTTGTAGTTAGTGTCGTGCCTTAGATTTCACGGGGAAATCGAGAAATGAAATGAATGTTGTTATCACGATCATCACACTGTGAACGTAAGGACGTCTCTTGTAAAGCGTACTGTGAAAGAAGAAGTTTCGCTTTTCTTGCGCTATGAAGAAGTCAATGAACGAGGGATATAGTAGCTGAACTGGTTCGACATATACCGAAGACTATACAGTATCCACAGCAAGTGGTAACGGATGACGGGAGGCAACGCATGCCTGCTAATCAAGCGAAGTAATATGAGGAATACCGTGCGTATTGACGTTGTCTCAGATTACAAAACACGACCACAAAGCATTCACGGGCCAACGATACAAGGACTCAACACAGATACTATGAACAAGGTAGAAGAGGAACGTGTGAGTAGTGGGATAGAAATTTTTAATCATAGAACAACCGATAAGGAATACATGTCGAGGAGAGTATGCGTTGAGAAACAACATTAAATCGTTGGCGAGACCAAGGTGAGATAACAAAAGGGTTGAAGTGTCAACCTGAGAGTCGGAAAGGGTAAAGTTGGAATTGTATCCACAACTATTTTCCTTAGGTTCTTAAGATAGAATCCTTTTAAAGAGAGGAGACTGCATTAACCCTAATTTTCGTGAATATTCGAAACCTGGACGAATAGTAATTTTATGGGTGGATGAGAAATTTTTGCAATCACGATATGTACGAATTATTAAATGAAGATTTCGAATTGATATTACGTCTTTACGGTACAGACGAGTGTATGTAAAAGTCATTAGTTTTTTTTTCGAAACCCATTATTTCGAATGGTCAAATTTTATGAGATATCTGAGGAGATCGTGGTAAGGCATGGGGTTCCTGTGAGCATTGTATCTGATAGAGACCCAAGGTTCAACCCCAGGTTATGGAGGAGTTTTCAGGATTGTGTGGGGACCAAGTTAAACATGAGTACTGCATACCACCCCCAATCAGACGGACAGAGCGAGAGAACCATCCAGACCATAGAGGACATGTTGAGAGTAGGTGCCATCGATTTTAAGGGAAGTTGGGATGACCACTTGCCGTTGATCGAATTTTCCTACAACAACAGTTACCATGCGAGTATAGGAATGCCCCATATGAAGCTTTATACGGACGAAGATGTCGGTCTCCCTTGTGTTGGGAAGAAGTTGGAGAGCGGAAGATTTTAGGGCTTGAACTGGTCCAACAGACAAGAGAAACTATCGAGCTCATAAGAGGACGGTTGGTAGCGGCCCAAGACAGACAGAAGAAGTATGTGGACCAGACCCGCAAAGATAAGGAATATGAGGTAGGAGAGTTTGTGATGTTGAAGGTATCACCGTGGGAGGGATTGATGAGATTGGTAAGAAGGGGAAGCTAAGCCCAAGGTTTATTGGACCTTATGAGATCTTGAGACGAGTTGGAAAGTTAGCCTATGAATTGGCTTTACCCCCGAGCTTGCAGCAAGTACATAATGTGTTCCATGTGTCCATGCTACGACCCTACCATACCGACTTCCAACACATGATAGAACATTATCAAGTGGATCTGCAGCCAGACTTAACCTATGTGGAGCAACCCGTAGAAATCATGGATAGAAAAGAAAAGGTGCTGAGGAACAAGGTTGTCAAACTAGTGAGAGTTTTGTGGAGGAACCAGAATGTCGAAGAATCAACATGGGAACTAGAGAGCGCGATGCGTGAAAAGCACCCCCAACTGTTTTCAACCTGATTCCGGGACGGAATCCTTTTAAGCAGGGGAGGCTGTAAGAACCCTAATTTTTGGTAATATTCCCTTTTATTTAATATCTTGTGGCATTGTCAATATAGAACCTTTCTAGTCATCCCTGTTGATTAATAGAATTGATTGTCTGAGAAACTGCGTTGTTGCATTTATTATGTAAGATAAAAAGGAAGATTGTGAAGGCAGGAGCCTTATTGTTAGTAAGATTTATAAAACTTGGGATTTGAGAATGGTTAGAGGATTAAAGGATTTATTAAGAATTATGACGAGGAATTATGGACATTCGAGGAATTTACACAATTAAATACTTAAGGAATTATAGGGGAAATCTCTACGCGACAAAATATTATTACGAGAGATTAATTAAGATATGATACGAATTAAAGATTAAATGACAAGCATTGGTGGAAGAATAATGATACAAGGAGTAGAATTGCATGCAAGTCCCATGCAACCAAGTGGTTAGAAATCAGGCAAACTAGTTAGCAAATTGGAAGATGAATAGTATCTAGTTACTTGCTTTTTCAAAAAGGGGGACAAGTAGTACACATGCCCATGCCTTGCTAGTACTTACCTATACTTACACTAATATGTAATACCCAACATAACTCCACAAATTATTCAACCAACATAACACACAAAACAAAAAACACAAACACTTCCCCCCCTTCTAGTTTGCTCTCGGCCAAAGGAAGAAAAGGAAGAAGAAAAATTCTTCTTCCCCCTTTTCCATCACTCATAAATCACAACATAAATCCTAGGCCATCTCCATCATCTAGACAAGGTATGTTAGTAATTTCAAGCCATTTCATCCACCCAAATTCAAGTTATAAATTGTTAAAGATTGGGTGAATAGTAAACATGTTTGATTTTCTTTTAGATCTTGGATTGTAAGGGTTGTAGGAGACCATTCAAGGTGTTGTTGAGTTGTGAAAAGCTTATCCAAGGCCCCTAGGTGCTCAAGAAGGTATAAAAATCTCAAACCCTCTTGGTTATGTATTATTTATAATGTTTGGTAGTAGATCCATGTGTTTGTGAGCTAATCTTGGTTGTATAAGTATTGGATGACATGGATCTTGAGTTTTGATGTTGAGATTGTGACTTTTATGATTATGGATAATATATATATCTCCATGAGTGTTATGAACCATGAACTAAGTGTATTAAGTGTTGGTTGTGTTGTGGAATGGTGAAAAATGGTTGATCTAAGTAGTATGTGCTTGCTGAGTTTTGTCCAGGAGCATTGACCTGTATTGTAACACGGTTTTTAACCCCCAAATGTTGTCCCCTGATGTTCTACCATATATTGTTGGAAAGATAATTGAATGTAGTTTCTGGAAATGTAAGGTTCATGGCTAGGTGATGTATATATTTTAAGTTATGGCCGGAGGAGTGAATTGTGTTTCTGGATTCCGGACTGCACTAAGTGACCCCTTTGTGAACCTTGTTTAAACCCCTAAAAATATATGTGGGATCATGGAAAAATTTGAGAAGTTAGGGAATGCAGTGGTGAAGGCCACCCAAAAAGAATTGGATTAAAATATGAATTTTTGGATTTTATAAAAGTGTTAGAGTAAATTTTGCGCAAGGGAAAAAGTCGTTAGTGGAGCATAATTCTAGGGGTAATGATTATGACTCGGATATGGTAACTAAATTAAGTCGAATAAGTGACGAACGTAATCGAGTGATGACATGAACCTATAGTGGGGCTAGAGTGTCATAAGACGAAGTCGTTAAGTTAATTTCGTACCCCCTAAAACCCCGTAATTAAAGAGATGTTGTTAAGGTACTAACGAGCGGTTATTGCTTATGTATAGATCGTTCCACTCCGCACGCTCGACCACCCGAACCAAACCAAGGCAAGTTTACTTTTCAAAACTTATCCATATACAAGGACTTTCACTGTTGTGTTTGTAGTTTTCAATCATATCAAATGTTATGTTTATCGAAGTATTGATGCAATTGAGATTGTATAAGTACATATATGATTGTACCCCTTGAACTTAGATTGAAATGTTTTCCTCGGACAACGACTCTAGCAATAGAGGTCGTAGCGGTCCATATATACTATTGACTGGGGAGCGGTATATTATTATATCGTAACTAGTTTGCGAAAACCCGAAGGGTCATTCGGGGAGTATCGTATACTCAAGTAATTATTGTTATACCTTCGTAAATACTCGAAACCCTATCTTGGATTAAAAGTTTATTTTATCGAATAATTATTTTATTAATTATTAATATTAAATTTTAAAATATTATTTATTAATTATTGTTCATTGTTTTAAAGATGAAGTCAATCCAAGATACATTTAATACTTTCAAACTCGAACTCTTTCGAACTCAAAACATTTTCGAAAACCCCCGGTCAGGTTCTGCTTCGTGTATGATTTCAAGAATCATCGGTCGACTGATGTCGGACCTCAATTACTCTGTTTTCAATCAAAATCAAGTTTTCAAAAGAAAAAGAAAAAGGGACTCTGGCAGGTGTGGGAACCGTTGACGAACGATTCCCGGGATGTGTAAGCGGCCGTGAGCCAGGCGGTCCATCAATTATTATTCCGGCCCAGGTGTTGCCGAAGGATGATTACGGATGTAGTTTTCATCGAGGGTGATTACGGATGTAGTTTTCACCCGGGGATAGTTACGGATATAGTTTCTATCCTTCTACCGGTAGAGAAGACCCGCAGATTATTGGACTTGGATGTGGCGACTGATCATCGTCAACCCCTGTCAGGTTTTTATGTTTTCTTCCAGTCCCATCCTCCACTTTGGAAAAATACTCAAACACTGCTTCTTGGGCCTAAGTGCCAAGTTACTGATAGTGTGGTTTTTGATGAGAAAATATTGACATCGTGCAGTATCTAGAACTGCAAGATTTTCTATAAAGATTGGCACGTGTTAGTGCACTCTTGCAATTGTTTCAAAGAATGAAATGTTTTTGTATGAGAAACCTTCTAAGCTAATGAAAGGAAAGAGGTTTGCAATGATGTATTCCTTGTACAGTATGTTAATCGTAGAGTGTTTTGCCGAAAATGATATACTCTTATGTATATATTTCCAAACTTGAGACATGTTGAAATGGGAACCTTATAAAGGGTTCATATGTTATTCTTAAAGCTCCTTAGTGAGTATAGATGTTTTATTCAAACTCGGACATATACATTGTCCAATTATGTTTTGAAATCTGAGATATATACCCATATAGTTGGGAATGTTTTCGAAATAAACCCCATTATTATTTTACAAAATGGTGAACTTGCTGAGCATTATGTAGCTCATTCTTGCTTTATAAAAACTTTTCAGAAAGAGAAGAATTTGGTCGGTTAACTCCGCGACAGCAGAAGAGGAGTAGAAGATTTACCCGGAGATGATTTAGTTCCTGATAGATACTACAGAGTAAGTCTGATAGGTTTCCAACTGTAATAGTAAGACTTGTCTTCAAGTGTAGTTGTATAAGTGGAATTGTGTAAGACTCTGATTTGTACAAATGAATTGTAATATTTAGTGGCACTTTTGATTATCGTTTTTGAGGCTCTAACTTGTTTGTGCTTAAGATTGAGGTCTGAATGGATGTATTGTTGAGTTGTACAGTTAATACAGGTATGATATGGTCGGATGGTGATGTGACGACCTGAATCTTTGACCTCAGATTCGGGGGCGTTACATGAGAGATTTTCTACAACCTGGGATAGGAAACAAGTGCAAGAAATATGCTGAATTAAATCGCGCACGTGTTCTTGTAAAAGAAGGCTGGGAATTTACTGTTTTGCCCTTTTTCTAATTCTAATTGTATTCTGGGCAGTTTTGGGTACCTTCTTTAAATCCAAATTGTAATAGAAGGCAATTTCTTGTTGGGCAAGATTTGTAGAGCCTATTTAAACACATCCTACCATTGTAAATCATAACAATTCATAGCTTTTAATCGTATCAAGGTACTTTCGATCTTCAATTCTTTCTTCAATATTATGTTTTCATTCATTATCATTATTATTATGTTTTCTTTATTAAATATGCGTAACTAATTCTCTAATCTGAGGAGTGGGTAGTATTCCTTGGTATTCATGCATGCTTGATTATGTGATTTTCTGCTTTGCTGATCTGTTAATGAGATCTTAACACAATTAGAGGAGTCATGAACCTTTGATTGTATTCTAGGGATTGTAATAAGCTTGGGAGAGAAGTTGCAATCTTAGTACATGATTTAACAGACATAATTTGAATATTAGATCGGGAGATTAATAGGAGAATTGTGAGACATATAATTCTTGGCATTTAACAGTTTATAGATATACTTTGATTGTATCACGGGAGTGACAATTAGGGTGTAGCTGTAAGTACTATATTATAGCCTGTGAGGGTACAGTATAACTTTAGAAGAATTGTTTTCAGCAAGGTAGGAACACAGATATCACATTAATATTGAGCATGTATTGAGACCAAGTGAAGAACCCCAGTTCTTAGATTGTTTTCCAACATATTTGAATCTCAGTTTGAAATCAATTCTTAGTGTTTATAATTAGTTCTTGGTTAATTTAGTTAATACACAAACCCAAAAATTCTTCTCACACACTTCTAGACGTAAAGAGATAAGAAACCTGAACTTTGAGTTAAATTTAGTCCTTCCCTGAGAACGAACACACAAAAATACTACTAACAAATTGGCGCCGCTGCCGGGGAAGGCAGTATAGTTGAGTTTAGGTTAATTGTTTCTTATTGTTTAGATTTTAATTGGTTCCACAAGTTGTTTTGTTGGTGATTTTCAGGTGTATGCTACGTTCATCTTGCGCTAGAAAATTGGAATTTGACCCTGAAATCGAGCGTACTTTGAGAAAGCTAAGAAAAGATAAAGCTAAGATGGGAGAGCCAGAACCTCGACCAGCTGTTAATGTTGATCAGTCTTCTATTTGGGACCATGAGACACCGAATCCAGCCAATTGCATGTACAAAACTCCAGAGATTGGTGCAGCTCAGTTCCATATTAATCCGAGCTTAATTCAGATGATCAGCAATCAAGCTTTTGAAGAAGACATTGAATTAGAAGACCCACACAGACATCTAGAGCGTTTTGTACAGATGTGTGGCTCATTCAGAATCACTGACGTTACGAGTGATCAGATTCGTCTCCATATGTTTCCCTACTCTATTAAGGGAAGAGCTTTGGAATGGTTTCAGCAACTTCCAAACACTTCGGTTGCTACATGGGAGAGTCTTTCTACGGCATTCTTGTCCAAATACTATCCTTCTGACAAGACGCAACAGTTGAGGACTATGATTATGAGTTTTAAAGCACAACCGGGTGAAGGTCTATATCAGGCATGGGAGAGATTCAAGGCACTATTGAGGAAGTGTCCACATCATGGCTTAGAAGATTGGCAGATCATTAGTACTTTTTATGGGGCCATGAATGCAGATATTCGTTTGAGTTTGGATGTGGCTGCTGGTGGAAATTTCAAGAAGGCACCAACTACACAGGCTAAAGCACTCCTTGAGGAATTAGCATCTAATAATTATTCATGGGCACCTAGTGGGACGAGCTCGGCAAAAGCAGCACAAGAATCTGAGATGATCAACATGCTGGCTCAAAAGTTGGATACTCTAACTCAGGAGGTGCGAGGACAAAAGGTAAATGGGAATGCTATTTCTTCACCTATGGAAGGGTATCATGATTATGGTGCTAGTCAGAACTCGTATGTTCAACAATTTCCAGAAGAAGCATCTTTTATTCAAGGAAGACAGCCATGGCCTGTGCAGAATAATTCTTACTACAATCCGAATCAAAGGCCAAACAATAATCTTTCTTACAGCAATAATCATGCAGCTAATCCTTCCTATGCATTTCCAAGGCAGAATCAACCTCCTGGTTTTCAGTCACGACCGCCATATCAAGCACAGCAGCAGTATCAACCTCCACCAAAGAAAGAACCAGCTGAGTGGGAGGTTGCACTAAATAAGATTATGCAAGGGACTTCTGGGGCATTGGCTAATATGGAATCAAGAATAGATCAGATGGCATCATCTCAAAAGATGCTAGAAACACAGATTGGACAGATTGCCTCAAAGATGGGTGTTCGTGAGCAAGGGTCTCTTCCCAGTCAACCCGACCAGACTGGTAAAGAGCAATGCAAAGCAATTACTTTGAGGAGCGGAAAAGAGTTGCCCGAGGTTGAGGTTCTTAAGCCTAAAGAGAGTGATGCTGAGAAAGAGGATGAGCCAGTAGAGATTGCTGCAGACACGTCAGAAAAAGAAGATGAGAAGAAGAAGGAAGAAGAATCAGAAAAGCCGTATGTTCCTCCACCACCTTATGTTCCTCCTATTCTATTTCCACAGAGACTTCACAACAGGCAGTTAGAGAAGCAGTACGAGAAGTTCTTGACTATGTTCCGGCAGTTGCATGTTAATATTCCGTTGGCTGAAGCTTTGAATCAAATGCCACTTTATGCTAAATTTCTTAAGGAGATGTTGACAAAGAAGAGGAAACTTGAAGATGCAGAATGCAGTGCAGTCATCCAGAAGGCTATTCCTCAGAAATTGAAAGATCCGGGAAGCTTCTCTTTGCCTTGCACTATTGGGAAGATGGAAAACATGAAAGCCTTGTGTGACTTAGGGGCAAGTGTGAGTTTGATGCCATATTCAATCTGCAAAAGGTTTGGTCTTGGAGAACTTAAAAAGACACGGATTTCACTTCAGTTGGCGGATCGTTCTGTTAAGTATCCATTGGGGGTTATTGAAGACGTGGTTGTTAAAGTGGATAAATTTGTCATACCTTGTGATTTTGTGGTGTTAGAGATGGATGAAGATGTCGAGATACCCATTATCTTGGGACGGCCATTCTTGGCTACTGCTGGCACTACAATCGATGTTAAAGTTGGAAAATTGACATTGAATCTTGGCGAGGACAAAGTGGAATTTGATCTGAATAAAGCAATGAAGATACCTCCTTTTGGAGCAACTTGTTTTACCATTGACATAGTGGATGACATTGTGCAGCTCAAGAATGAACACTTCATGGGAGCAGAACGGGTGTTAGATGATGGAGTAGAAGAAGAAGAACTTGTTGTTTGAGACACAGAAGTTGAGATGGTTTTTACACTTTCAGAGGCACCACAGGTGGAACTTAAACCTCTACCTGCTAATTTGAGGTATGCCTTTCTTGGTCCTAATGATACATATCCTGTGGTAGTTTCAGCCTTGCTTAGTGATGATGAGCTAGAAAAATTATTACATGCTCTTCGGCACTATAAATCAGCTATTGGTTGGACAATTCAAGATATCAAGGGAATTAGCCCTGCTCTTTGCATGCATAGAATTGCCTTAGAAGATGATCATAAGCCTGTGATTGAGGGACAAAGAAGATTGAATCCGAATTTGCAAGAGGTGGTGAAGAAAGAAATCACTAAGTTGCTTGATGCTGGTATCATATATTCGGTTCCATACAGTAAATGGGTTAGTCCTATTCATGTTGTGCCTAAGAAAGGTGGGATGACTGTTGTTCACAATGAGAAGAATGAATTAATTCCCATGAGAACAGTAACAGGTTGGAGAGTTTGCATTGATTATAGGAAGTTGAATAACGCTACTCGCAAAGATCACTTTCCCCTCCCATTCATTGATCAAATGCTCGAAAGGTTGGCGGGTAATGAGTATTACAACTTTCTGGATGGATTCTCGGGTTACTTTTAGATTCCTATTGCACCCGAAGATCAATAGAAGACTACCTTTACTTGTCCTTATGGCACTTTTGCTTATCGGAGGCTTCCTTTTAGTTTGTGTAATGGTCCTTCAACGTTTCAACGGCTCATGAACCACATTTTCTCAGATTTTATAGGGAGAGACATGGAGGTATTCATGGATGACTTCACTGTATATGGTTCTTCCTTTGAATCATGTTTAGCTAGTTTATCAAAGGTGTTGCAGAGATGTATTGAAACGAATCTTGTTCTTAATTGGGAAAAATGTCACTTCATGGTGAAGGAAGGCATTGTGCTTGGGCATAAAATCTCTAGTAAAGGCATTGAGGTCGATAGAGCAAAAATTGAAGTTATTGAAAAATTGCCACCACCTTCATCTGTGAAAGGTATTCGAAGCTTTCTTGGGCATGCTGGTTTTTATCGACTGTTCATCAAGGATTTTTCCAAGTTAGCTCGGCCACTCTGCAATCTTCTTGAAAAGGATCGTGTTTTTGACTTTGATGAAAGTTGTCTTGCTGCTTTTAACAGGTTAAAGAAGGAACTTACTTCTGCACCCATAGTTACATCTCCTGATTGGAGCTTGCCATTTGAGCTTATGTGTGATGCTAGTGACTATGCTGTGGGTGTTGTTCTTGGGCAGAAGAAGGATTAGCGGATGCACGTGATAGCTTATGCAAGCAAGACTCTTGATGATGCACAAATCAACTATTCCACTACGGAGAAAGAGCTACTCGCAGTGGTATTTGCACTTGATAAATTTAGATCCTATCTTGTTGGGTCTAAGGTGATTGTCTATTCAGATCATGCTGCGATTCGTTTCTTGATGACAAAGAAGGATGCCAAGCCTCGTTTAGTTCGTTGGATTCTCATACTCCAGGAATTTGATCTTGAGATTCGAGATAAGAAGGGGTCCGAGAACTTGGTAGCTGATCATTTATCTAGGTTGGATCAAGGAGATGGAGAGGTAGGAGGTGAAAAACCTATCAATGATAAATTTCCGGAAGAGCAGCTTCTAGGTGTGTCCTTGTCTACACCATGGTATGCAGATTTTGTGAATTACATTGTGGGAGGAGTTGTGCCGGATAATCTCTCTTATAACCAAAAGAAGAAATTCTTTTATGATGTGAAGCACTACTATTGGGAGGAACCGCTACTTTATAGGGAATGTGCTGATGGAATGTTTCATAGATGCGTACCTCATGATGAAGTTCCTCATATTTTCAGGCATTGCCATTCTCTAGAGTGTGGAGGTCATAACAGTAGCATGAAGACAGTGGCGAAAGTTTTGCAGTCAGGATTCTATTGGCCAACCATGCATCAAGATGCTAGAGACTTTGTGGCAAAATGTGATAGATGTCAACGAGTTGGGAATATTTCGAGGAGGAACGAGATGCCTTTACAGTCTATTCTTGAGGTGGAGATATTCGATGTGTGGGGGATGGACTTCATGGGTCCATTTCCATCTTCTTATGGGAACCAATATATTTTGGTGGGAGTTGATTATGTCTCTAAATGGGTTGAAGCTATTGCATCTCCTACTAATGATGCTAGAGTGGTGAAGAAGTTCCTAAAGAAGCATGTGTTCAGTAGATTTGGAGTGCCAAGGGCTATTATCAATGATGGAGGTGCACACTTTTGCAATAAACAGGTGGCTGATCTCTTGAAAAAGTATGGTGTGACACAAAAGGTGGCAACTCCTTATCATCCGCAAACAAGTGGACAAGTTGAGATTTCGAATCGTGAGCTGAAGTCAATTTTGGAGAAGACAGTGGCAGCATCGAGAAAGGATTGGTCAACAAAGCTTGATGATGCTCTTTGGGCATATAGAACGACATTTAAAACACCTATTGGGATGTCTCCATATAGGTTGGTCTTTGGGAAGCTATGTCATTTGCCGGTGGAAATTCAGCATAAAGCATTTTGGGCAACGAGAAATTTGAATTTTGATCTAAAATCTGCAGGAGAGAAGCGTTTACTTCAACTTGGAGAGCTTGAGGAGATTAGGCTCCAATCTTATGAAAATGCTAGTATCTACAAGGAAAAGACGAAATTGTGGCATGACAAGCACATTCAGAAGAAGGAATTTGAGATTGGGCAACATGTTCTATTGTTTAATTCAAGACTCCGTTTATTCCCCGGAAAGCTCAGATCACGATGGACCGGACCTTTTGAGATTGTGAAGGTCTATCCTAATGGAGTTTGTGAGATTACTAGGGAAGGGTCAGATGTATTCAAGGTGAACGGACAGAGACTTAAGCCATACCTGCTTGCAGAAACAGTGGAGTGAGGAATGAGCATTCTTTACTTCCAGGACCTTATCATCAGTTGAGAATCGGCGTCGGGCTAACGACGTTAAACAAATGCGCTTCGTGGGAGGCAACCCACGCGTTTGAAAAAAAAATAAAAAAATAAAAAAATTGAGTGTTGTGAGTGTGTGTGAAAAAAAAATGAATTTTTGAGCAGGTTGCAGCCTTGTAACGCAGGCTGCCCCTGCGTTTCTGCTATTCCCGCAGTCTGCAACTCTGTAACGCAAGCTGCGCCTGCGTTACTGTACTCAGCGCAGTCTGCCCCCTTGTTGCGCAGGTTGCTCCTGCACAACTGCCCCTCCAGCAATTGCTTCACGCGCGCGCAGACTGCTATATATAAAAAAAAAAAAAAAAAACTCAACCCCCCTAATCTTATTTATATCTCTTTTTCTCTCCTCTTTCCACCCAAATCAAATCCTAAATCAATTCCAAAACCCTCTATATTTTCTTCAGAAATGCTTTATCCATTCTAATTCTTTTTCTTTTATTCATCAAATCTTTTTCTATCCTATATCAAATTCCAAATTCCTCTAAAAAAATTTTCCTTTTCACATTAAAATTCTTAAATTCTTCCTATCACTCCATTGCCTATATATACCCATACATACACACCCAATTTCTTATCTTCCTCCTCTACATCTCTTAAAAATTCAAGTTTGGGGGAAAATTAGTACAAGTTCACCTCTTTGATTCGTAGTGGGATTTCTTCTCTCTATTTTATTTTATTACGAATTTGTGTTCTTGTAAATTTGGGTTTTTGTATTATTCTTGTTACTTGGGTATTTGTGGTGTGATTTTTCTTGGTGGTTTTTGGTGGGATATTTCTTGGTGGTTGTTGGTGGTGCTATTGTTGAGTGGGGTTTTGATTATTATGGCGCCTAAGCGAATGAGGGGTGGTTCTTTTAGGGTGGAGAGATTTTCTTCTCCAGATGCGGAGGTTGAGTATAATAAATTATTGTCAAGATCAGTGGCGAAAGAATGGGGATTTTTGTCAACTCGTCATTATGGGTTGGTTGAGGTGATTAGTGAGTTACGTTGGGGAGAGATTTGTAAAGCACCTACTCCTGTTCCGGTGAATTTGGTTAGGGAATTTTATGCGAAGGCTAAAGATGAGCAGAATGGTGTGTGTATGGTTCGTGGTAAACGGGTGGATTACAGATCAGATGCTATTCGTCCAATTTTGGGACAACCACCTAAGCTTGTGGGAGATGAAAATTGGGCACTGAAGACGAGTGATGATGTGGATATGGAGGCGATTGTTCGTGAACTTTGTGTTCCCGGTACAAGTTGGAAGTACAAATTGGGAACTAATGAGCCTCTTTCTTTTTCTGTCTTCTGCTATGAATAAGTTTGCACGAGCATGGTATCTATTTCTTTGTGCCAATATTATGCCTACTTCTCATACAGGTGAGGTCACAGCTGATAGAGCGATTATTCTTTGGGGCATTCTAAAGGGAAAATACATTGATGTCGCCCATATTGTTCAGCAGAATATTCGCAAGTGTTTAAGGTCTAGTGCATTGTCATCGATGCCCCATGCTTCTATCATAGTTGGGTTGTGTATGGTTAGTGGTGTTACCTGGGGTGCGGATGAGGAGTTGCAGTCACCTTTGCCGTCCATTGTTGACGTGTCTATTGATCGGATGCCGGATTGGAAAGGAGGGGTCCCACATCCGAGGGGGCTTGGTTATGATGTTGGTGCTGGTGCTAGTGGTCAGGGAGCGGGCGCTCCGCCACGTGCTAGGAGAGTTCCAAGAGTTTTAGATGCCCACTTTAGGCGGTTGTATACGCGTATGGATGCTATTCATGCTAGTAACCGGGACTATGCTGAGGATATGGCTACAGCTTTGCGAGATGCGGGTATTCAGGCTCGGTGGCCCGTTTATGGAGCTCGTACACCTTATCCACCGCCAGATACTGATTCATCAGAGGATGAGGACGAGTAGGTATGTTTCTACTTTCCCTTGTATTTACTTCCATTCAATGCGGACATTGAATCTTTCAAGTTTGGGGGTGTTTTGAGGGATTAGTAGTTGTTGTTGTATTATGTGTTCATGTAGGATTTCATGTTTTTCATATTAGTAGTAGTAATTCATGCATATATGTTCGTGTTATCTACGTTTGTTTCATATAGGACATTCTGTTTTTATTTTTGTATACCATGTGAGTTCATTCTAGTTGCATTTTCATGGCATGCATATTTCATGATCCCTTAGAACGAGCTAATTCTGATTGGTAGGTAGGTGTCTAATTGAGTGTGGTAATGATGAATAGAGGGTTGATTTATAGTTTCTATGAAATTGACTTATGTGTTTCGGGAACAAATTTTTTACACAAACTCATTGGGTGCTTTTGGGCTAGGTTAAGGTCATGCTTGTTTGGATGTTTTGAGATTTAATCACCTGATTATATTTAGAATTTTCGTTATTCCCTTGATGGCGTAGGAGCACTAAAGTCTAAGTTTGGGGGAAACCAGGGATTTCATGCTAGTTGTATCAATTGTTAAATAATGGCTAGGTGTCAAATGGCTAGTAGCCGGCTCATATTTATATGAGTAGTCTAGGGTTGGAAATGAGAAAGGCTCATTCCAGATCGCAGAAAAAAGAAAAAAAAAGAAAAAAGAAAGAAAAGAAAAAAGGTCAATAAATTGTTTATATGCAAAATTAACTAGGTTGAGCTCTTTAATACTCGAGTAATTAAGTCTGAGGGGACTTAGTCCTAGGGACCTAAGGCTTTTATAGTCTGGGATCCACTGACCTAACACTCGTTACATGGGTATTATTGTATAAGCCTTTTGGGGTCTCATCCATTGCACGGTTAAATAAGCATGCTTGTATATATGTGTCGTAGTAGTTAGTAATAAAGCATGAATTTCTGTCTACCTTGGATAAGGATGGAGGTGTTTCTAGGTTATGAAGTGTCTACAATCTATTCTATTTATAAACCTGTGATTGTCTTGGGGAAGGATATGTATGATTTTTAACCTAGTTTTGGGAGTATTTCTGATGAGCATTGCACACACACACGTTTCTGTTCATGTAATGTTAGTATACGGGAACTTGGTCGAGCTCTATTTGGATTTAGTTGCATTCTTTGAGATATTTGCTTGTTAGTTGGTTTTGGTTAGTTTGAAGGGGATCGTTGCATATTTCATATTAGTTGCATTCATGCATTGCATTGCATTAGGTTAAATGGATTTTGTGGGTACATTCGCTATAGGTCCTCACGAGACCTTACTCGTCCACTAGGGCTGCCTAGGGGTTTAAAGGGCTTGTTGCATATGCCAAATGCAACCGTGATCACCTATGGAAGTGGTACTAATCAGGTAGTTGTAATTGTTTATGCTTGAGGACAAGCATCAGTTTAAGTTTGGGGGTTTGATAAGTGGATTTTATATCCACTGGGAATGCCTCCGTTCGGCTTAAATTGATTGTTTTGGACTCAAGTTGTTGTAGTTTTGATGTGTTTTGCTTAGTTGTGCAGATTTACGAGAATGTTGATTAAAGTAGATGCTTCTATCGTTCTTGGAGAATTAATTGATTAAAATTCGGATTTTCTGGGAAGGCTGCGCAGCTTCTACTGTTTTGGTCATATTTGGAGTTCTAGAAGTCCGTTTTCAGCGATCTTACTGCCCACGCGAAGCTTGAGAGATTTTCTAAAACCTGTGATAGGAAACAAGTGCAAGAAATATGCTGAATTAAATCGCGCACGTGTTCTTGTAAAAGAAGGCTGGGAATTTACTGTTTTGCCCTTTTTCTAATTCTAATTGTATTCTGGGCAGTTTTGGGTACCTTCTTTAAATCTAAATTGTAATAGAAGGCAATTTCTTGTTGGGCAAGATTTGTAGAGCCTATTTAAACACATCCTACCATTGTAAATCATAACAATTCATAGCTTTTAATCGTATCAAGGTACTTTCGATCTTCAATTCTTTCTTCAATATTATGTTTTCATTCATTATCATTATTATTATGTTTTCTTTATTAAATATGCGTAACTAATTCTCTAATCTGAGGATTGGGTAGTATTCCTTGGTATTCATGCATGCTTGATTATGTGATTTTCTGCTTTGCTGATCTGTTAATGAGATCTTAACACAATTAGGGGAGTCATGAACCTTTGATTGTATTCTAGGGATTGTAATAAGCTTGGGAGAGAAGTTGCAATCTTAGTACATGATTTAACAGACATAATTTGAATATTAGATCGGGAGATTAATAGGAGAATTGTGAGACATATAATTCTTGGCATTTAATAGTTTATAGATATACTTTGATTGTATCACGGGAGTGACAATTAGGGTGTAGCTGTAAGCACTATATTGTAGCCTGGGAGGGTACAGTATAACTTTAGAAGAATTGTTTTCAGCAAGGTAGGAACACAGATATCACATTAATATTGAGCATGTATTGAGACCAAGTGAAGAACCACAGTTCTTAGTTTGTTTTCCAACATATTTGAATCTCAGTTTAAAATCAATTCTTAGTGTTTATAATTAGTTCTTGGTTAATTTAGTTAATACACAAACCCAAAAATTCTTCTCACACACTTCTAGACGTAAAGAGATAAGAAACCTGAACTTTGAGTTAAATTTAGTCCTTCCCTGAGAACGAACACACAAAAATACTACTAACAAATTGGCGCCGCTGTCGGGGAAGGCAGTATAGTTGAGTTTAGGTTAATTGTTTTTTATTGTTTAGATTTTAATTGGTTCCACAAGTTGTTTTGTTGGTGATTTTCAGGTGTATGCTACGTTCATCTTGCGCTATAAAATTGGAATTTGACCCTGAAATCGAGCGTACTTTGAGAAAGCTAAGAAAAGATAAAGCTAAGATGGGAGAGCCAGAACCTCGACCAGCTGTTAATGTTGATCAGTCTTCTATTTGGGACCATGAGACACCGAATCCAGCCAATTGCATGTACAAAACTCCAGAGATTGGTGCAGCTCAGTTCCATATTAATCCGAGCTTAATTCAGATGATCAGCAATCAAGCTTTTGAAGGAGACATTGAATTAGAAGACCCACACAGACATCTAGAGCGTTTTGTGCAGATGTGTGGCTCATTCAGAATCACTGGCGTTACGAGTGATCAGATTCGTCTCCATATGTTTCCCTACTCTATTAAGGGAAAAGCTTTGGAATTCAATTTGTTAGTAGTATTTTTGTGTGTTCGTTCTCAGGGAAGGACTAAATTTAACTCAAAGTTCAGGTTTCTTATCTCTTTACGTCTAGAAGTGTGTGAGAAGAATTTTTGGGTTTGTGTATTAACTAAATTAACCAAGAACTAATTATAAACACTAAGAATTGATTTTAAACTGAGATTCAAATATGTTGGAAAACAATCTAAGAACTGGGGTTCTTCACTTGGTCTCAATACATGCTCAATATTAATGTGATATCTGTGTTCCTACCTTGCTGAAAACAATTCTTCTAAAGTTATACTGTACCCTCCCAGGCTACAATATAGTGCTTACAGCTACACCCTAATTGTCACTCCCGTGATACAATCAAAGTATATCTATAAACTGTTAAATGCCAAGAATTATATGTCTCACAATTCTCCTATTAATCTCCCGATCTAATATTCAAATTATGTCTGTTAAATCATGTACCAAGATTGCAACTTCTCTCCCAAGCTTATTACAATCCCTAGAATACAATCAAAGGTTCATGACTCCCCTAATTGTGTTAAGATCTCATTAACAGATCAGCAAAGCAGAAAATCACATAATCAAGCATGCATGAATACCAAGGAATACTACCCACTCCTCAAATTAGAGAATTAGTTACGCATATTTAATAAAGAAAACATAATAATAATAATGATAATGAATGAAAACATAATATTGAAGAAAGAATTGAAGATCAAAAGTACCTTGATACGATTAAAAGCTATGAATTGTTATGATTTACAATGGTAGGATGTGTTTAAATAGGCTCTTCAAATCTCGCCCAACAATAAATTGCCTTCTATTACAATTTGGATTTAAAGAAGGTACCCAAAACTGCCCAGAATATAGTTAGAATTAGAAAAAGGACAAAACAGTAAATTCCCAGCCTTCTTTTACAAGAACACGTGCGCGATTTAATTCAGCATATTTCTTGCACTTGTTTCCTATCCCAGGTTGTAGAAAATCTCTCAAGCTTCGCGTGGGCAGTAAGATCGCTGAAAACGGACTTCTAGAACTCCAGATATGACCAAAACAGTAGAAGCTGCGCAGCCTTCCCAGAAAATCCGAATTTTAATCAATTAATTCTCCAAGAACGATAGAAGCATCTACTTTAATCAACATTCTCGTAAATCTGCACAACTAAGCAAAACACATCAAAACTACAACAACTTGAGTCCAAAACAATCAATTTAAGCCGAACGGAGGCATTCCCAGTGGATATAAAATCCACTTATCAAACCCCCAAACTTATACTGATGCTTGTCCTCAAGCATAAACAATTACAACTACCTGATTAGTACCACTTCCGTAGGTGATCACGGTTGCATTTGGCAAATGCAACAAGCCCTTTAAACCCCTAGGCAGCCCTAGTGGACGAGTAAGATCTCGTGAGGGCCTATAGCGAATGTACCTACAAAATCCATTTAACCTAATGCAATGCAATGCATGAATGCAACTAATATGAAATATGCAACGATCCCCTTCAAACTAACCAAAACCAACTAACAAGCAAATATCTCAAAGAATGCAACTAAATCCAAATAGAGCTCGACTAAGTCCCCGTATACTAACAATACATGAACGGAAACGTGCGTGTGTGCAATGCTCATCAGAAATACTCCCAAAACTAGGTCAAAAATCATACATATCCTTCGCCAAGACAATCACAGGTTTATAAATAGAATAGACTGTAGACACTTCATAACCTCGGAACACCTCCATCCTCATTCAAGTTAGCCAGGTATTCATACTTTATTACTACGACACTATATATAATACGCATGCTTATTTAACCGTGCAATGAATGAGACCCCAAAAGGCTTATACAATAATACCCATGTAGCGAGTGTTAGGTCAGTGGATCCCAGACTATAAAAGCCTTAGGTCACTAGGACTAAGTCCCCTCAGACTTAATTACTCGAGTATTAAAGAGCTCACCCTAGTTAATTTTGCATATAAACAATTTATTGACTTTTTTTTTCTGCGATCTGGAATGAGCCTTTCTCATTTCCAACCCTAGACTACTCATATAAATATGAGCCGGCTACTAGCCATTTGACACCTAGCCATTATTTAACAATTGATACAACTAGCATGAAATCCCTGGTTTCCCCCAAACTTAGACTTTAGTGCTCCTACGCCAGCAAGGGAATAACGAAAATTCTAAATATAATCAGGTGATTAAATCTCAAAGCATCCAAACAAGCATGACCTTAACCTAGCCCAAAAGCACCCAATGAGTTCGTGTAAAAATTTTGTTCCGGAAACACATAAGTCAATTTCATAGAAACTATAAATCAACCCTCTATTCATCATTACCACACTCAATTAGACACCTACCTACCAATCAGAATTAGCTCGTTCTAAGGGATCATGAAATATGCATGCCATGAAAATGCAACTAGAATGAACTCACATGGTATACAGAAATAAAAACAAAATGTCCTATATGAAACAAACGTAGATAACACGAACATATATGCATGAATTACTACTACTAATATGCAAAACATGAAATCCTACATGAACACATAATACAACAACAACTACTAATCCCTCAAAACACCCCCAAACTTGAAAGAGTCAATGTCCGCATTGAATGGAAGTAAATACAAGGGAAAGTAGAAACATACCTACTCGTCCTCATCCTCGGATGAATCAGTATCTGGCGGTGGATAAGGTGTACGAGCTCCATAAACGGGCCACCGGGCCTGAATACCCGCATCTCGGAAAGCTGTAGCCATATCCTCAGCATACTCCCGGTTACTAGCATGAATAGCATCCATACGCCTATACAACCGCCTAAAGTGGGCATCTAAAACTCTTGGAACTCTCCTAGCACGTGGCGGAGCGCCCGCTCCCTGACCACTAGAACCAGCACCACTTACAACATAACCAAGCCCCCTCGGATGTGGAACCCCTCCTTTCCAATCCGGCATCCGATCAATAGACACGTCAACAATTGCCCAATTGTTACTCCTCATCCGCACCCCAGGTAACACCACTAACCACAACCCAACTATGATAGAAGCATGGGGCATCGATGACAGTGCACTAGACCTTAAACACTTACGAATATTCTGCTGAACAATATGGGCGACATCAATGTATTTTCCCTTTAGAATGCCCCAAAGAATAATCGCTCTATCAGCTGTGACCTCACCTGTATGAGAAGTAGGCATAATATTGGCACAAAGAAATAGATACCATGCTCGTGCAAACTTATTCATAGCAGAAGACAGAAAAGAAAGAGGCTCATTAGTTCCCAATTTATACTTCCAAACTGTACCAGGAACACATAACTCACGAATAATTGCCTCCAAATCCACATCCTTACTAGTCTTCCTTGCCCAATCTTCATCCCCCACAAGCTTAGGTGGTTGGCCAAAAATTGCACGAATAGCATCAACACTATAATCCACCTGTTTACCTCGAACCACACACACCTCATCCGGCTCACCTTTAGCATTGGCATAAAACACCCTAACAACATTCACCGGAACCGGAGCAGGTGCCTTACAAATCTCTCCCCAACGTAACTCACTAATCACCTCAACCAACCCATAATGACGAGATGGCAAAAACCCCCTTTCTTTCGCCACCGACCTTGACAACAACCGATTATACTCAACCTCCGCATCTGGAGAAGAATATCTCTCCACCCTAAAAGAACCACCCCTCATTCGCTTAGGCGCCATAATAATCAAAACCCCACTCAACAATAGCACCACCAACAACCACCAAGAAATATCCCACCAAAAACCACCAAGAAAAATCACACCACAAATACCCAAGTAACAAGAATAATACAAAAACCCCAATTTACAAGAACACAAATTCGTAATAAAATAAAATAGAGAAAAGAAGTCCCACTACGAATCAAAGAGGTGAACTTGTACTAATTTTCCCCCAAACTTGAATTTTTAAGAGATGTAGAGGAAGAAGATAATGAATTGGGTGTGTATGTATGGGTATATATAGGCCATGGAGTGATATGATGAATATAAGAATTTTAATGTGAAAAGGAAAAAATTTGGGTGGAATTTGGAATTTGATATAGGATAGAAAAAATATTTAAATAATAAAAGAAAAAGAATTAGAATGGATTAAGGATTTCTGAAGAAAATATAGAGGGTTTTGGAATTGATTTAGGATTTGATTTGGGTGGAAAGATGAGAGAAAAAGAGATATAAATAAGATTAAGGGGGTTGAGTTTTTTTTTTTTATATATAGCAGTCTGCGCGCGCGTGAAGCAACTGCTGGAGGGGCAGTTGCGCAGGAGCAACCTGCGCAACAAGGGGCAGACTGCGCTGAGTACAGTAACGCAGGCGCAGCCTGCGTTACAGAGTTGCAGACTGCGGGAATAGCAGAAACGCAGGGGCAGCCTGCGTTACAGGGCTGCAACCTGCTCAAAAATTCGATTTTTTTTTTTCACACACACTCACAACACTCAAATTTTTTTTTTTTTCAAACGCGTGGGTTGCCTCCCACGAAGCGCATTTGTTTAACGTCGTTAGCCCGATGCCGATTCTCAACTGATGATAAGGTCCTGTAAGTAAAGAATGCTCATTCCTCGCTCCACTGTTTCTGCAAGCAGGTATGGCTTAAGTCTCTGCCCGTTCACCTTGAATACATCTGACCCTTCCCTAGTAATCTCACAAACTCCATTAGGATAGACCTTCACAATCTCAAAAGGTCCGGTCCATCGTGATCTGAGCTTTCCGGGGAATAAACGGAGTCTTGAATTAAACAATAGAACATGTTGCCCAATCTCAAATTCCTTCTTCTGAATGTGCTTGTCATGCCACAATTTGGTCTTTTCCTTGTAGATACTAGCATTTTCATAAGATTGGAGCCTAATCTCCTCAAGCTCTCCAAGTTGAAGCAAACACTTCTCTCCTGCAGATTTTAGATCAAAATTCAAATTCTCGTTGCCCAAAACGCTTTATGCTGAATTTCCACCGGCAAATGACATGGCTTCCCAAAGACCAACCTATATGGAGACATCCCAATAGGTGTTTTAAATGCCGTTCTATATGCCCAAAGAGCATCATAAAGCTTTGTTGACCAATCCTTTCTCGATGTTGCCACTGTCTTCTCCAAAATTGACTTCAGCTCACGATTCGAAATCTCAACTTGTCCACTTGTTTGCGGATGATAAAGAGTTGCCACCTTTTGTGTCACACCATACTTTTTCAAGAGATCAGCCACCTGTTTATTGCAAAAGTGTGCACCTCCATCATTGATAATTGCCCTTGGCACTCCAAATCTACTGAACACATGCTTCTTTAGGAACTTCTTCACCACTCTAGCATCATTAGTAGGAGATGCAATAGCTTCAACCCATTTAGAGACATAATCAACTCCCACCAAAATATACTAGTTCCCATAAGAAGATGGAAATGGACCCATGAAGTCCATCCCCCACACATCGAATATCTCCACCTCAAGAATAGACTGTAAAGGCATCTCGTTCCTCCTCGAAATATTCCCAACTCGTTGACATCTATCACATTTAGCCACAAAGTCTCTAGCATCTTGATGCATGGTTGGCCAATAGAATCCTGACTGCAAAACTTTCGCCACTGTCTTCATGCTACTGTTATGACCTCCACACTCTAGAGAATGGCAATGTCTGAAAATATGAGGAACTTCATCATGAGGTACACATCTACGAAACATTCCATCAGCACATTCTTTGTAAAGCAGCGGTTCCTCCCAATATTAGAAGCTTTGTTAGTAGTATTTTTGTGTGTTCGTTCTCAGGGAAGGACTTAATTTAACTCAAAGTTCAGGTTTCTTATCTCTTTACGTCTAGAAGTGTGTGAGAAGAATTTTTGGGTTTGTGTATTAACTAAATTAACCAAGAACTAATTATAAGCACTAAGAATTGATTTTAAGTTGAGATTCAAATATGTTGGAAAACAATCTAAGAACTGGGGTTCTTCACTTGGTCTCAATACATGCTCAATATTAATGTGATATCTGTGTTCCTACCTTGCTGAAAACAATTCTTCTAAAGTTATACTGTACCCTCCCAGGCTACAATATAGTACTTACAGCTACACCCTAATTGTCACTCCCGTGATACAATCAAAGTATATCTATAAACTGTTAAATGCCAAGAATTATATGTCTCACAATTCTCCTATTAATCTCCCGATCTAATATTCAAATTATGTCTGTTAAATCATGTACTAAGATTTCAAATTCACTCCCAAGCTTATTACAATCCCTAGAATACAATCAAAGGTTCATGACTCCTCTAATTGTGTTAAGATCTCATTAACAGATCAGCAAAGCAGAAAATCACATAATCAAGCATGCATGAATACCAAGGAATTCTACCCACTCCTCTGATTAGAGAATTAGTTACGCATATTTAATAAATAAAACATAGTAATAATGATAATGAATGAAAACATAATATTGAAGAAAGAATTGAAGATCGAAAGTACCTTGATACGATTAAAAGCTATGAATTGTTATGATTTACAATGGTAGGATGTGTTTAAATAGGTTCTACAAATCTTGCCCAACAAGAAATTGCCTTCTATTACAATTTGGATTTAAAGAAGGTACCCAAAACTGCCCAGAATACAATTAGAATTAGAAAAAGGGCAAAACAGTAAATTCCCAGCCTTCTTTTACAAGAACACGTGCGCGATTTAATTCAGCATATTTCTTGCACTTGTTTCCTATCCCAGGTTCTAGAAAATCGTTCAAGCTTCACGTGGGCAGTAAGATCGGTGAAAACGGACTTCTAGAACTCCAGATATGACCAAAACAGTAGAAGCTGCGCAGCCTTCCCAGAAAATCCGAATTTTAATCAATTAATTCTCCAAGAACGATAGAATAGTCCACTTTAATCACATTCTCGTAAATCTGCACAACTAAGCAAAACACATCAAAACTACAACAACTTGAGTCCAAAACAATCAATTTAAGCCGAACGGAGGCATTCCCAGTGGATATAAAATCCACTTATCACAAAGTACCATTATGGTTCATGAATTTTTGGATCCAGATATATGAGTTACCGAATGGTTTCATGTCTGAAGCTGTGGGCAAGCAACTCGTTGATTTCTTTGGGGAGTTCATCATGTATGATGTGAAGAATAATACGAGTATTTGGAGAGAATGTATGAGAATTAAGATCAGAATTGATGTTCGAAAATCTCTAAAAAGGAAGAAGAATATTAAGAGAAGGAATGGAACTGAGTTTGTGGTTACATGCAAATATGAGAGACTAGGTGATTTTTGTATCTCCTGTGGCTTGGTTTCACATACAGAACGTTTCTGTAGGAAGTTCATGGACAAACGGGGGGTGGAAGGAATAAAAGAATGGGGAAATTGGCTTAGGGCACCTGTTCGACGAGGGGCAGGGCAAGGTAGCAGCAAATGGTTACGGGAAGAAGACGATGCGGATTGGGAAACGCGGATAGGGCGTGAGAATAATATCCCACGATATTCGGGAGATAATGTAACCAATCAAGATAAATCTCTAACTGTTCAGAGTGAGCCTAGGCGGGATAAGGCAGTTATTCAAAATCATCTTGCACTACCGGGAAATCAGGGAATGAGCAGTTTGGATACTAGGCCAAAATCCATTGAGTATAGTTCGTATGGGCCTGAAGATGAAGAAGACATTGGGCTTAATTTGGAAGACAGGAAGAGACGTGGGAGTGGGTCTGTATCTAATATTGTTATGGAAACATATGGGGTGTTGCAAGGAAAGGATTTATCTGGTTGTTAGGATATGCATATGGAGGCTAATCTTTCTGATACGGATTGTGTAGCTTCTTCTCAACTTGTATTGGCTAAGCTTGTGAGGCAAGCTAGCCAGGTGCCATGAATTATTTAAGTTGGAACTGTCGGGGGTTGGGGAACTCTCGAGCAGTTCGAATTTTTGGGGATTTATTAAAATCTCATAACCCAAGCTTTGTTTTTTTATCTGAAACTCTTGTAGCAGCTAGTGCAATTGATAATCTCCGTGTTTAGTTTGGATTTTCTGGTTCTTTTGTAGTTGATAGAGCAGGCAGGGGTGGTGGGCTGGCTATCCTGTGGAAGCATAATATTTCTTGTCGAGTAGTGGATTCTTCGCAAAACCATATTGATGTACAAATGTTAGAAAGGTCTGTGCCAGCTTGGAGGCTAACTTGTTTTTATGGTTACCCGGAGAGAGCTCGTAGGCAAGAGTCTTGGGACTTTTTAAGGTATCTTGCTCAGAATAATAACCTGCCTTGGTGTATTTTTGGTGATTTCAACGATATGTTATATGCATCTGATAAAATGGGGGTTCACCCTCATCCACAATCTCTTCTTGATGACTTTCGGTTGGAAATTGAGGATTGTATGCTTACCGAACTTGATTTGCATGGTGGTGAGTTTACTTGGGAGAAAAGTAAGGGTACTTCAAACTTGGTTCGAGAAAAGTTGGACAGGGCCTTTGCTAACGACTTATGGTGGCAAAAATTTCCTCTATGTAAGTTGCAGGTGACTCATACTATAAAGTCAGACCATGATCCAGTCATTTTAGAGCCAATGAATACTTTATACTCGAGGAAACAATTTCGTTTCAAATTCGAAAACACGTGGCTGAAGGAGCCGAGTTTTCATAAGGAAGTATCAAGTTTTTGGAAGAACATTCATCTAATCCATCTTCTCCCCAAGTTACTTTTAGTTTCTTCTTTTATGTCAAAATGGGGCAGGAATTTCTTTCATAAGTTTCGAGATAAAGTGAAGAATATAAAGGCTGTTATTAATACTTTGGTGAACAGGTCTGATGAAGATGGTATCAAACAGTACTTTGAAGAAAAAGCGAAGCTAGATGAACTTTTGATACATGAGGAGCTTTATTGGAAGCAACGTGCAAAGGCATTTTGGTTAACCGATCGAGATATGAATACCAGATTTTTTCATGCTCAAGCATCCACTAGGAAGAAGTTGAATCATATTTCTCATTTGATTGGCAATGATGGGGAAGTAATTGATAATCATGATGGAATGTGTAAAGAGGTAGGTGATTATTTTAAAGAAGTATTTACAAGTTCAAGCACTGTGGTTTTTTCTGGTTTGGAGGCTGAATCTAGGGTGATCACTGATGCTCAAAATGCTAAACTAATCACAGGTTTGACGTATGAGGAATTTACTAATGCTGTGAAGCAAATGCACCCGAATAAATCAGCTGAGCCTGATGGCTTTAGCCCAGCTTTTTTCCAACATTTTTGGGGTCTTATTGGTAGAGAGATTTTTACGTATTACAACGACTTGCTTGCAACATGCTCGCTCCCAGATGACTTGAATAATACGAACCTTGTTCTTATCCCTAAGAAAGAGAATGCAGACAAGATGACTGATTTAAGGCCCATAGCACTTTGTAACGTCCTTTATAAAATCCTTGCGAAAGTTCTTGCTAACCGGCTTAAGGAGGTGCTCCCAGTTGCAATTTCTGAGAATCAGTCGGCATTTGTGCCTGGTAGGTACATTTTGGATAATGTTTTAATTGCTTTGAGATCTTGCATTTCATGAAAAGAAAGAACAGTGGTACAGAGGGGGAGGTGGCCCTTAAACTCGATATAAGTAAAGTTTATGATCGAGTTGAGTGGAATTATTTGAAGCACAGAATGCAGGTGATGGGTTTCGATAGGAAATGGATCGATTGGGTAATGTTATGTGTTACTACCGTGCAGTATTCGATCTCGTTTAATGGCACACCTGTTGGGCCAATAAATCCGTCTAGAGGACTACGGCAAGGAGACCCATTGTCTCCATATTTGTTTCTTTTGTGTGTCAAAGGGCTGTCAAATTCTCTTATCAAAGCTGCAAGCAATAGTACATTAAATGGCTGCGAAATTAGTTCGTCTGCTCCATCTGTCACTCATCTTCTTTTTGCAGATGATAGTTTTCTCTTTTTTAAGGCTACGGTCGTGGAGGCTCAAGCAATCAGAACTTTACTTGACTCATATGAGCAGCAGTCCGGGCAAGCTATAAACTACTCGAAATCTGGGATTTTCTTTAGTGCCAACGTAAGGCGTGATAAACAGCAGGAGATTATGGATATTCTGGGAATTAGCAATGATTTGAGTAACAGCAATTATCTTGGTTTGCCTTCGCTTGTTGGCAGGTCTAAGAAACGGGTTTTTAACTTTGTGAAGGAAAGGGTCTGGAAGAAGGTGCAAGGCTGGTGTAATAAGTTACTATCAAAAGCTGGTAAGACAATAATGGTCAAAAATGTTGCACAAACTATCCCCTCTTACTGTATGTCTTGTTTTTTAATCCCTAAATCTTTATGCCAAGAGATTGAAAGGATGATGAACAAATATTGGTGGAAAAGTAATAGTAGCAACAGTAGAGGAATAAACTAGTTAGCATGGGATAAAATGTCTGTGGCTAAGAGCAAAGGAGGATTGGGGTTTCGGCAACTTCATGGTTTCAATGTGGCACTTTTAGGGAAGCATGTGTGGAATTTTATGTATACGACTTCGCTTGTGGCTCGAATATTTAAGGCTAGATACTTTCCGGAAAATCATATTCTCCAAGCAAAGAAAGGAAGTGGCTCCAGCTTTATATGGAATGGTATATGGGAAGCTAATGAGAAGCTGAGAAGTGGATTCGGGTGGGTATTATGAGATGGCAAAGATATTAATATTTTCACAGATCCATGGCTTAAGGGTAAAAGGGATTTTCGAGTGGAGGATCATCAGTTGAATAGAAGCAGACATGAGAAGGTGCAAGAGTACTTTCGTCCAAACATCAATGAATGGGACGTGCACAAGGTACACCAGACTTTTCATGTAGATGATGTTCAATTAATTCTTCAAACTAGAATTCCTCATAACCAGGTTAGGGACAGAGTGGCTTGGATTGAATCGAATGATGGTAAGTATAGTGTCAAGACTTATTACCATTTCTGGGTAGCTCAGAACACTACATTGGCAGCTGATGGTACGGATGACAAGGGATGGAATAAACTCTGGAGCCTTAACTTACCTCATAAAATCAAAACTTTTTTGTGGAGATTTTGTAAAAATAATGTGCCAATCCGGGAGCTTCTACGTAGTAAAGGTGTGCAAATCTCTATCGGTTGTCCATTGTGTGAAGGTGACAAGGAGAATCTTCTTCATATATTTTTTCATTGTTCGTTTGCAGCTCATTGTTGGCAGAGGGTGGGTCTGGTGTGTGACATGATGGGGGTTGATTCAGCTCCTACCTGGCTGCTAAATAAACTTAGTGCAGGAACAAATGCATAATTGGAGAAGATTGCCATAGTGCTTTATGGGGTCTGGTTTGTTAGGAATAAGAAGGTCTGGGATGGTAAAAGCATCAATCCTTCTATTACCGTGGAGCTGAGTACAAAACAGGTTGTCGAGTGGCAAGAAGTGAAGAGGAGGAAGGCTTCGATGGTACCTGTAGGGCCGAGATCAGTAGTTACGGAAAGCAGAAGCTGGAAATTGCCAGACAAGGGGTGGCTGAAACTGAACGTTGATTCTTCTGTATATGCAGGTAGTTCATCATTCTCTATTGGCTTGGTCATCCGGGACGAGGTAGGAAGATTTATTCGGGGAAAGAACATGTGATTTGTAAGAACCCCAAATTTTAGATATAATTAAAACTTTTTATTAAGTAATGATAAAATGAGGAACAATGATTCCGACAACAAGGTCACCAGCTCTAATGAATGGTGGTTTCAAAGAGCAATGATTGTAATGAATGGATATTGCTTTGGACAATGATCCTGATGCATTGGTATATTGTCAGAATAGAGTAATTCGATGGTTGAGGACCTAGATAAGAATAATCTACCATCTAGGAAGGAGCTAATGGATCCTTGAAGGGAAATGAGTACGTGCATAGTGTTTCCCATACGTGCATAGTGTTTCCCATACGTGCATAGTATTTCTCGTACGTGCATAGTGTTTCCTGTACGTGCATAGTAATTTGGTGGATGAATAGTGATTTTGTAAGTTGGAAAACTTTTCACGCCACCCTATGTACGGGACGTGATATGGATGTTTCGAAGTCATATTAGTAATACGCGGAGGAAATAAGTGAATGCAGAGACGATCGGAATTCAGAAATTCCAAATTCTTTTTCGGTATAATATTTGACCAGACAGTGGATTAAATATTATTATAATCCAAGAATTGAGATATTAACTTTGAGGATTTGATATTTTGGGATGTTATTATATTTGATTTAAGAATGAAGGTAGGAAACCACTGAGGCAGTGAAACAAGCGTTCTAGAAACCCTTAAAACGTTATAACGAGATTAATCAATAAAGCGAACGAATCCTAGATTACGGATTAAGTTCGTATCGAGATTAAATATCCTACATGGTCATCACGAGGATTATATTAAGGATTGAGGAAGGTATTATGAATATCGAGAAATTTCCCGGTAAACCCTAGAGGTGAAACTACTTAGTTATTCGTCCGAACGATCAATGAATTAAGCAATAACCGGACAAGGAATCAAGCAGGGGAGCAAGATGCATGCATGTGCAAGAGGATAAGACCAAGTGACCAAGCTAGTTACAATGCTAACTTGTAACATTAGAGATCAAACTACTTCGTAAGCCTTAATACCTCATCAACACCACAAGATCTTAACACATGGCTCAAGTGATGCATGCAATGACATAGTCACTTTATTAAAGCCACTTTATACAAGATATTTTCTAAACCAAGCAATAATTCACACAAAATAGATGAGAGCAAAGTGAAGCAAGCCAAACAACTCCATTCTCCCATTTTTTTTACCATTCGGCTTTCATGAAATTCAAAAACAAAAGTCCACCTTCCACTCCTTGTTTGATCTTGTAATTTTTAAGGTGAGTTCTATATTTCAAGAAACTAATCTCCTAGAAATTTCAAGTCCAAAATCCTTTGTTTCCATTTTCAAATAAATCATTTACAAGGAGGGTGAATAGTGTTCTTCAAGAACTAATCTTGGTTTTCTTTGATTTTTATGGTTGATTTAGCTAGCTTAAGGCCACTCAAGGTTCATACAAAGCTTAGTGAGGCTAGAACATACTCCAAGGAAGGTAGACCTCTTGAAACCCTAGCATTTGATTTGAGATTTATATATGTTTTTGATGGGTTTAGCTTTGTGTGATTATGGTGGTGATATTAAGCATGATTATGTAGTTAGTTATGTGATTTAAGAAGCATGATGATTATGATGGTAAAGTAGATGTTCTTGGACAGATTTGGGATGAGAAATATGTGTATGAATTGTGTTGGTGCCCGGTGTGGCTTGGTTGTGTTATTACGATTTATAGAACGTCCGATTTATAGCCGTCGTAATGCCGAATTTTTGTTAGCACTTAGAAACCAAGAATGGCAGTTAATGTAGGTTCCTGACCTTGATAATATCATGACTGGTCCTTGTAGATCTCGAGCCATAGATCGTTTTGGCGAAAGAATCGAAACATTCCGACTTACGGTTTAGGAGTTATGGTCAAATTACTAAAATTGGTTCGGAACCGTAAGTAAAAGTTCGTAACTTCAATTGAACCCTCGTAAATCATGTTACTCAGTGACGAATCTTGGTAATTAAATACTAGAGGTAAAAAGGAAGGTGTGAGAGAAAACCTCATGTGAAACGGATCATTTTTCGATTTTATAAAAATGTTGGAATCGAAGTTAAACGCGAACGAACCCCTAAAAACCCGCTTGGTTATAACCTTGGTAAAACACTTAGAAAACGAACGATAAAACTCGGAGTATAATATTGGTTAGTAATGATCAACCTTAGAACTTGTATGACTTAAGTATGTCCCAAGCATAAGTACAGTGACATGTCGTATTAACGAACGAATGTCGAGTCGGATCAATGATAAAAAGGAATCCACTAAAAGGGGTATAACGAGATAACTCGAGAACGTGTCTCGATTTAAGTATAACTTAACTTTTCAGATGTTAAGTGATTAATCCCGAATGCCTTGGCTATTTATAGATCACCAAGTTGACCTGGGACCCGCTACCACTACCCCTTATCGTACTCAACTACCAGGCAAGTTTCAATTCCCTTCTTTTAGGCTGTTGTTGTGATTGAATATATATATATATATATATATATATATATATATATATATATATGTTTCTGTTATACATATGTCATAGCATGCATGCCTACTTTCAAGTTATATCATTATGCTTGTTCCCTGATTGTTTATTGGCTTATAAATTAGACAGCTAACGTATCAATTATAAGTCGGTTATTGTAAGACCCTCAGAGAAGGGTGTATATATCTTCTTCATCAAATATAGACCGGGAGTCAATATTTCTTGATATATCGAGGTTACCTCGAAGGAAAATATTCTTATTCGGGCGACGAATGTTATTTGAATATTCGTTCGAGATTATTTATTTAACGATCCTTAATTCAAATAATTATTTGAACGTAACCATTCGACGAATAATATTTTTCAATATTCATTCAGAGTCGAATTGATTATCGATTATTATTTCGAATATTCTTCTAAAGGTTGGACTACTAAATGAATATTATTTGGATACTCATTTAGAATATTATTCATTAAATGAATATTACTTTTGAAAATTCATTTAAGATATTAATTACTTGATGAATATTATTTTAAATATTCATCTGAAGCCTGATTTATTTATCGAATATTATCTCGAATATTCCTTTAGGGCTTGGATTACTAAATGAATATTACTTGATATTCATTTAGAATATTATTCATTAAATGAATATTACTTTTTGAATATTCATTTAAATTCCTAATTAATTATGAATATTATCTTAAGTATTCCTTTCAGGCCCTATTAATTAATGAATATTATTTTGAATATTCATTTAATTATTTATTTATTCAATAAATATTCTCCTGATGTTTCACTAGGGATTATTTTGAGAAATACCCTGATTAAAGATATCCTTTAATATTCTTAAATATTCTTTAAATATTTTTAATTCAATAAATATTCTCTGAATATTTATTTCATACTTAGAATAACCTCAATAAGGTTTATCTTCTTCGATTATTACAGAAAATACCTCGGAGTCATATTATTATTAATCTTATATCAAGAAAGGTTCTCAGACATCATTCTTCTTTGAGTCTACCTCTCTAATAATAAGGGAACCTTATTTGGAAAATGTTATTTATCTTGTCGACTTCCCGGTCATAGAGTATTCTCTTCACTCGCAACTCGGGTGCTGTTGACTTATTAAGTCGTTGTTTACCTTCTCATCTTTCGAGGGGTAAGATTGTTGGAACAAGTTGATATTCGATACCAAGCCACAGCTTGGAAGTTATTGGTGAATTTTCCTTTCCAACTAGATACGACTACCTTATAGAGTCTTATCAACAAGTATTATACTTGGGGAAAGGGGGACGAACGTTACATTCAGAATCATGAATTCTATTTGAACTAGGAGTCGTGTAAGAGGCCGAGTAGCGCCGGTCCATCCCCTTTGGCCCAACCGTTGGCCGAGGAGAGCTAGTAAGGCGGTAGACAAGTAAAGCCGTCAGTTCTTCCTTCTACCGGTAGTAAATCTAATTTGAGCTGTACGATCTCGACTGATCATCAAGATTGAAACAGCGGGCGCGATGAATACTCCCTCATTGGTTCATCATCCAAACTTATTTATTTCCTGCAACATGATTACTGTTGGCAGAGCTGGAAAAGTGTTCATAACTGGAATTGCAATCTTTTCATGCAAGTTCCTCTTTTTAATGACAATGAGAATATCACGCTTACTTTTGATGTAGCAGATATTTCTACAAACAAATACTTTAAGTTACCTTATAACTTCATCGTTCATATTATACTGGCATCATTTCCGTAAATGCATGGCATATGGTTTGAAAGATACTTTTGAACTGTTATATATTATCGTCCAGTCATATATTATTGTTGGTGGGCTATTGCTCACCCTTGCTTTATTATTATATCACAACAACAGCTAGACCAGATGACTCGCACAAGGCGCACTCGACGCGGGCGAGGACGATGAGACTACCAGAGCTGAAGAAGAAGCTATTGGTAGGATATATTTATTCTTTCAGTACCAAGAATATGGTCTAGTATGACTTGTGTAAATGGATGGCAAAGAGTATGTATTTATATTGAAATTCTTTTGGATTGTAAGAACTCATAATGTGATTAATAAAAATTTGATTGTTACTCTGATTTCATCTCTGGGACTATAACGGGTGTGTTTTATATTGTTATGTTGGGTCATAGAGACGTAATTTATTTTATGTTAAGGAAAGTTCAATTGTTGTGGACAGAATTGGAAACCGTGACCACCGGATCCCGGACCCCGGATCTGGGGGTGTTACAGAAGTGGTATCAGAGCGTACGTTATAAACCCCAGAGATGAGGTGACGTTAAAACAATAAATTCAATAAGATAATAAGAACTCTTGCCAAGTTCATAGTCGGACTACTTAATGTAGTGATGACATATAAAACCCTTATGGGAACTCGTAAGTATCATGATAGTAACTTAGCTCGATATCGTATCGACGAGTAAGGCGACAGACCTTGAGGCATACGAGCAGCAGCGCGATGATGCTTTATATGCTGAAGATCAGCGGGTAATTCGATGGAGTACCCTATTGGAGACCCGGAAGAGGTTCTAGTAGATAAGGAAAATCCTGTTAGGATAAGGAGCTTACCCTTGGGTAATGAGGGTCGCAGCCAGAAAGACTGTGATGATTGAGATATGGTGCTCAGAAAAGTGAGTATAAAGAACCGAGATACTATTAAGAGATCTGAAGATGCATGTTGAATTCATAGCCGGACTACCAGATGTAGTACCAACAAGAAAGAAGGATTGGAAGAATTACTTGAGATCTTATACGGAAATAGATGAGAATCCTTAGAGATTTTCATCTTAACAAAGAAAGAGCTAGAGGGATGTATGATTATCGAAGGCATCGATATAAGGCGAGGAGCAGAGTCCCTAGGAATAGTTGAGAAGAGGCAGTAAGTGCCATATCATTTGATAAATGAATAATTATGAATATGGTCAGTAATAATTCGCCATGATGAGGCAGATGTCATAGGTTGTAATTTATGGAACCAAATTGAGATTGATGAAGTTGTTTTATTCAGGAAAATGTCCATTTTATGAACGAATCAGTTAGAAAGTGAAAACATTGGGAAGTGACAGCATGATTGGATAAAGTTATATAAGGAAGTAGTAAGCGAGACAATGATCTCAGAACCTACCGGAAGATAAGACCAGTGAGTCAAGATGAACTCGTAATGAGACTATTGTCAAGAGACTAAGTATAGGGTTAATTTAACTCAGTGAAATGATGAACCAGAAATGTTAGATGCATGTGATTCAGAGGAATATTAAATTCTTTCTTTGAATGGATTATAGTAGTTACCTTAAGTTTACTCCAATGCGGAGTTATAATGGATCAAGTAATACGAGCAGCAGTTAAAGAGAAAAATGTGAGAAAATCTTCCTGGAGCTAAAAGATGAAATTGGTAATGACCAAGAGTTGGCATTGCTTAATGGAAAAAGGAGACTTTGTGCTTCCAACGACGCTTCGCATAAAGGATTAGGATGTGTGCTTGCGCAGCACGACAAAGTACTTGCGGATTCATTCGGACAGCGCGGTCCACCAGGTCGGATGGCCTTGGTAGTGCCAATTGTGTGGAACAACCAACTCCGACGGTAATGTTCCTTCTGAGACTAGTGGTTAAGTAGACTGACATTTGGTAATATTGAATATCAGGACGTATAGGTATCAGAATGTTGTGACAGGTTTCAGTTTGAAACTGTTGAGTCCCTTCTAAGGGATGTATATAATTGGTTCCTCTCCAGTGGTAAAACTTCCAACCTAATGACGATTATTTCGTAAATTAGGACTGATTATGGTTCTACCTGCTTGGAGGTTCATAAAACTATTCTTCAGGTTTCGAAACTGGTCTCCTTAATGTTACCAGTAGATGGATAGATTGACCAAAATTTCCCTAATTCTGGGGAGAACTTCAACGAATTTTGGTAAACCTTGTCTTCCTGATTATCAGAGAACCTCATGGAAGAGAGTAGAAACTGGGGCGAACCCCGTGAATTGGGTAAAGTAGCCGCTACATGGGTTGGTGGATAGACCCCGGTTATCGCGATTGATTGTAGAAATACAATGATGAAGTGAGATTGGACAAAAATAGGAAATGTAAGTAAGAAACCAGCCGGACTGAGAAACTCCGGGATTGACTTAAGTGAAAAGGCTGTTATGCCAGGAATGGTAAGCTTGCATGGCACGTGGGATTGATAAGAATAGTTGAAAAGATAAAAAGTAGAGGAAAGGTGACCAGAGACGGTGCCAAATAGTCGATTAAGACTTATATAAAGTAAAGTTTTGGAAATGTGGAAAGGTATCAAAGAAGGTACTATGCCGGCAATTGCTAGAAAGTAATGCTATTAGCCAACCCCTAAAATCAAATATATTTTTTTGTGTGGCCAGTTGAGGCCAAGTCACAAAGGATTATCAAGTGACTAGACCAGCAATGAATGGACAAAGCAGGGTTGCTTCTAAGAAAGCGCCGACTGCAAGGGCTTCTGATATAAAGGAAACATTAATGAGATCGTAGGAATCTTCTACTGAACCCTTTGCAACCCATGTTTTGATTGGGAATTTGCTAGATTTTTTTTTGTATAGGGTCACCCGTACTAAAGTGATTCATGTATATATGATTATCCAAGACTACGAGTAAAAATAGAAGTACAATGACTGGAGACGTTTGATGTTAGGGTATTATAAATACCCTGAATATATTATGACTAAGGAAAGTAAACAACGAAGGTTTATGAAGAGAGTATGGAAATGGTCAGAGATGGATCAGTATGCTGTAGAAATTTTGTCTAAGGCAAGTACATTTGAGAAGAACGATAAGTACTAAGAGATTCACGTTGAACTCGACCAATATCTTTCAAAACATCCTTGCTACCATTACCAAGTTCTGTAAGAGAGCAGATAGGCATACGTTGCCTTTTGGAAGGCCAAATAGGCTGACAACTATCTGAAAGAAGAGGGTGGCATTAAGCCACCGATCGATTATCAAATGAGAATGATTGAAAAGAGACCTTTATTAAGGATACATGATCTGATTGCCAATTATAAGATGCAAGAATTCCTTGCCAGTTGAATTAAGGATAGGATATCCATAAATTAAGACAAACCCTGGGGAATGCACAAGGGGTGGCATTAACCCTAATAACGACATTATGACTTCAGATGATATGAGTTGGACTTGCTAAGGCAACAATGACCGGTAAGGATTATTAAAAAGAGTTCTGGAAAGAACATAGATAGAATTATTAGAGTATTGATCAATGACATTTTGATATACCCTGTACCCAGAAAATACAGGAGGAAAGATGAGGATGACCTATGAAACCTTACAAGGAAAAAGGTAATATTCCGAACTTCAAAATGGAAGTTTGGTAAGGAATGTATGACATAGTAACAATAGTGCCAGATGAGACATGTATGAAACCCTGAGGAAGTATGGATTGAACCTATAAGGGTTGAGATTATCCTAAGATAAGGAAGGAACTAAGAAAAGAAGTATCCTAAGTAGGATTGGGAATAAAACGTGATAAAGTTCCCACGGGTAGGTGGAAGCAATGACTTATGGAGAAAGACTGATAAATATATTTTTCTCCATCAGCAGAGCTTAAGGGAGAATGCTTTCACCCAACAATGATGGGAATGAGGTAGAAATGTTTGAATTGGAATATATCCAGAGAACCAAGATTATCAGAAATTATTATTATCAGGAAAGGCCAATGAGGTGGCCGACAGTCTAAGTATAAAGGAATAATTACAAATGTTCATACCGAATAAACAAAATGATATTTGGAAAGACCTTGAAGGTCATATTGGAGTGGAGGAAGTTACATTCCTTTTGATGATTGTGCAAGGATCGAAGGTAATAATAGTTTAAGTAAAGATTCGATTCCTGATAGAGTCTTAAGCATATTACGTACCTTAGAAGGTCCCGTTTTGAGGCAGACCAGGACCATGATACAAAAAATTAACGAAGTAAACCGATAAGTTTCCAGTCTTTTATGGAAGCTGCATGAGTGATAGTTTCATCACCCTGACATAGCTGCGATGCTTGAAACTCATCTGCAATTGTATCTACTTCACGTAATATCTACATCAAGTTCAGGAAGTGTTCCTTATGGATAAGGAATAGTGATTACTTTGTCTCCCTAAAGGATTTGAAACCCGTAGGATTAGCTATTAATGCACTACGTAAACAACAAGCGATGGTGATTCTTCTAAGAAAGTGCTGCCATTGATTAACTAAATGGCATGTTGATGAATGACAAACAAGTTTATGTTAGTGTACTTCTGCGCAAGCAAGATAGAGAATATGAGGTTGATGATTCATGATGTTAAAGATATTCCCATGGAAAGAATTAATGAGACTTGGAGGGAAGGGCGGTTGAGCCCGAGACTTATTGGGCCACCTGAGAGTTTAAAAGTGTTCGGACGGCGGTATTCGAGCCAGCCTCACCCCCAAAACTTATAGCACGGTCATAACGGGTTATCATGTGGCCAGGCTACGCCAGTAAAATGCAGATGCTCGATAGATGATAAGAGCATGAACCGGTAGATATACGACCAGGTCTGACTTACGAAAGACAACCTGTGGAAAACCACGGATAGAAAAGAACAAGTGATGAGAAACAAGGTTGGCAGAAGTAGATTATATGAATCTAAGTTAAAGGGATCGGGCCAGATTCATTTCGGAAAGTTTAAATTGGAATAACGTGATGATTATATAATAAATGTGACGGAATACCGATAAGGAGGTACCAAGTGCAAAAAGGTGTCTCAATAAAGAGGTGAAGGTGAAAGTAAATAATAGAAATGAGTAAGAATCAGATAATAAGAAGGATGTGATTGATAAAGAAAAGGCTGGGAAAGCAACTATGGAATGAGAAGCAAGGAATGTTATGAATGGGTTTTCTAATGAATTCTCAGGATGACAACCTGATAGTGTCAATATTATAGTTATGAAAAAGCTAGTAACATGATATGGGATGTCAGTAATAATGATGTCAAGTGAGAAATCTAAGATTAACCTGAAAGGTTGAAGGATTTCCCGAATGTGAGTATCGCTAAGATTGAACAAGAGTATTTGTCCATAGAATAATGGACAAAGCAGCAAGACATGTTGACACGTGAGATTGCGATCAAATAGTATTGGATATAATTATGATTAATTTCTTCTTTGATAAACCTCTATAGTTCAGAGGTAAATTCTGAGTATTATATTCTACAGTCATGAAAGTTTCCATAATCCTTTAGAACTCTTTTCTCTTCTTCTCTCTTATTCATATTCTTTATGAATTGAGAAGAACAACCCTTTTAGGAGGGGAGGTACTGCTACGTGACTATATGTCTATGTGATGGAAGTCTAAGTGGAATACCATAACTTGTTTAATTGCTTGTCAAGTACTAAAGGCTGGCCCCCTTCTGTACTAACTATGCAATATAACAAATGTTCAATTGATCATAGTGATCTCTCAATAAATCTTTCCACTTCTCTATATTGATCGAGATTGCGAAGATTAAAGCGGTCAGGAAATGCACAGTACGAGCGAGGTTACCTCCGAATTCGTAGGGTGATAGTGATACCAATGTTACTGTAGGTATCAATAAGGATAAGACTGAGTAAGGGTATAACCCGGATAGTGAGTTGTACGAAAAGTAGCAACGTTGATGGAAAAAGGATACAGTATGGATTGTAGCACTAGAAGATGTGCTGAGGAAGGGTAGAACGACTAAGAATTGACCGGGAAGCTAAAAAGTGAACGACAAGCAAACGACTCTTTGCTTCCTACCTGATTCCGGGACGGAATCCTTTTAAGGAGGGGAGACTGTAAGAACCCCAAATTTTGGATATAATTAAAACTTTTTATTAAGTAATGATAAAATGAGGAACAATGATTCCGACAACAAGGTCACCAGCTCTAATGAATGGGGGTTTCAAAGAGCAATGATTGTAATGAATGGATATTGCTTTGGACAATGATCCTGATGCATTGGTATATTGTCAGAATAGAGTAATTCGATGGTTGAGGACCTAGATAAGAATAATCTACCATCCAGGAAGGAGCTAATGGATCCTTGAAGGGAAATGAGTACGTGCATAGTGTTTCCCATACGTGCATAGTGTTTCCCATACGTGCATAGTATTTCTCGTACGTGCATAGTGTTTCCTGTACGTGCATAGTAATTTGGTGGATAATAGTGATTTTGTAAGTTGGAAAACTTTTCATGCCACCCTATGTACGGGACGTGATATGGATGTTTCGAAGTCATATTAGTAATACGCGGAGGAAATAAGTGAATGCAGAGACGATCGGAATTCAGAAATTCCAAATTCTTTTTCGGTATAATATTTGACCGGACAGTGGATTAAATATTATTATAATCCAAGAATTGAGATATTAACTTTGAGGATTTGATATTTTGGGATGTTATTATATTTGATTTAAGAATGAAGGTAGGAAACCACTGAGGCAGTGAAACAAGCGTTCTAGAAATCGCTAAAACGTTATAACGAGATTAATCAATAAAGCGAACGAATCCTAGATTACGGATTAAGTTCGTATCGAGATTAAATATCCTACATGGTCATCACGAGGATTATATTAAGGATTGGGGAAGGTATTATGAATATCGAGAAATTTCCCGGTAAACCCTAGAGGTGAAACTACTTAGTTATTCGTCCGAACAATCAATGAATTAAGCAATAACCGGACAAGGAATCAAGCAGGGGAGCAAGATGCATGCATGTGCAAGAGGATAAGACCAAGTGACCAAGCTAGTTACAATGCTAACTAGTAACATTAGAGATCAAACTACTTAGTAAGCCTTAATACCTCATCAACACCACAAGATCTTAACACATGGCTCAAGTGATGCATGCAATGACATAGTCACTTTATTAAAGCCACTTTATACAAGATATTTTCTAAACCAAGCAATAATTCACACAAAATAGATGAGAGCAAAGTGAAGCAAGTCAAACAACTCCATTCTCCCATTTTTTTTACCATTCGGCTTTCATGAAATTCAAAAACAAAAGTCCACCTTCCACTCCTTGTTTGATCTTGTAATTTTTAAGGTGAGTTCTATATTTCAAGAAACTAATCTCCTAGAAATTTCAAGTCCAAAATCCTTTGTTTCCATTTTCAAATAAGTCATTTACAAGGAGGGTGAATAGTGTTCTTCAAGAACTAATCTTGGTTTTCTTTGATTTTTATGGTTGATTTAGCTAGCTTAAGGCCACTCAAGGATCATACAAAGCTTAGTGAGGCTAGAACATACTCCAAGGAAGGTAGACCTCTTGAAACCCTAGCATTTGATTTGAGATTTATATATGTTTTGATGGGTTTAGCTTTGTGTGATTATGGTGGTGATATTAAGCATGATTATGTAGTTAGTTATGTGATTTAAGAAGCATGATGATTATGATGGTAAAGTAGATGTTCTTGGACAGATTTGGGATGAGAAATATGTGTATGAATTGTGTTGGTGCCCGGTGTGGCTTGGTTGTGTTATTACGATTTATAGAACGTCCGATTTATAGCCTTCGTAATGCCGAATTTTTGTTAGCACTTAGAAACCAAGCATGGCAGTTAATGTAGGTTCCTGACCTTGATAATATCATGACTGGTCCTTGTAGATCTCGAGCCATAGATCGTTTTGGCGAAAGAATCGAATCATTCCGACTTATGGTTTAGGAGTTATGGTCAAATTACTAAAATTGGTTCGGAACCATAAGTAAAAGTTCATAACTTCAATTGAACCCTCGTAAATCATGTTACTCAGTGACGAATCTTGGTAATTAAATACTAGAGGTAAAAAGGAAGGTGTGAGAGAAAACCTCATGTGAAACGGATCGTTTTTCGATTTTATAAAAATGTTGGAATCGAAGTTAAACGCGAACGAACCCCTAAAAACCCGCTTGGTTATAACCTTGGTAAAACACTTAGAAAACGAACGATAAAACTCGGAGTATAATATTGGTTCGTAATGATCAACCTTAGAACTTGTATGACTTAAGTATGTCCCAAGTATAAGTACAGTGACATGTCGTATTAACGAACGAATGTCGAGTCGGATCAATGATAAAAAGGAATCCACTAAAAGGGGTATAACGAGATAACTCGAGAACGTGTCTCGATTTAAGTATAACTTAACTTTTCAGATGTTAAGTGATTAATCCCGAATGCCTTGGCTATTTATAGATCACCAAGCTGACCCGGGACCCGCTACCACTACCCCTTATCGTACTCAACTACCAGGCAAGTTTCAATTCCCTTCTTTTAGGCTGTTGTTGTGATTGAATATATATATATATATATGTTTCTGTTATACATATGCCATAGCATGCATGCCTACTTTCAAGTTACATCATTATGCTTGTTCCCTGATTGTTTATTGGCTTATAAATTAGACAGCTAACGTATCAATTATAAGCCGTTTATTGTAAGACCCTCAGAGAAGGGTGTATATATCTTCTTCATCAAATATAGACCGGGAGTTAATATTTCTTGATATATCGAGGTTACCTCGTAGGAAAAAATTTAAGTAAATATTTTCCTTATTCGGGCGACGAATGTTATTTGAATATTCGTTCGAGATTATTTATTTAACGATCCTTACTTCAAATAATTATTTGAACGTAACCATTCGACGAATAATAATTTTCAATATTCATTCAGAGTCGAATTGATTATCGATTATTATTTCGAATATTCTTCTAAACGTTGGACTACTAAATGAATATTATTTGGATACTCATTTAGAATATTATTCATTAAATGAATATTACTTTTGAAAATTCATTTAAGATATTAATTACTTGATGAATATTATTTAAAATATTCATCTGAAGCCTGATTTATTTATCGAATATTATCTTGAATATTCCTTTAGGGCTTGGATTACTAAATGAATATTACTTGATATTCATTTAGAATATTATTCATTAAATGAATATTACTTTTTGAATATTCATTTAAATTCCTAATTAATTATGAATATTATCTTAAGTATTCCTTTCAGGCCCTATTAATTAATGAATATTATTTTGAATATTCATTTAAATATTTATTTATGCAATAAATATTCTCCTGATGTTTCACCAGGGATTATTTTGAGAAATACCCTGATTAAAGATATCCTTTAATATTCTTAAATATTCTTTAAATATTTTTAATTCAATAAATATTTTCTGAATATTTATTTCATACTTAGAATAACCTCAATAAGGTTTATCTTCTTCGATTATTACAGAAAATACCTCGGAGTCATATTATTATTAATCTTATATCAAGAAAGGTTCTCAGACATCATTCTTCTTTGAGTCTACCTCTCTAATAATAAGGGAACCTTATTTGGAAAATGTTATTTATCTTGTCGACTTCCCGGTCATAGAGTATTCTCTTCACTCGCAACTCGGGTGCTGTTGACTTATTAAGTCGTTGTTTACCTTCTCATCTTTCGAGGGGTAAGATTGTTGGAACAAGTTGATATTCGATACCAAGCCACAACTTGGAAGTTATTGGTGAATTTTCCTTTCCAACTAGATACGACTACCTTATAGAGTCTTATCAACAAGTATTATACTTGGGGAAAGGGGGACGAACGTTACATTCAGAATCATGAATTCTATTTGAACTAGGAGTCGTGTAAGAGGCCGAGTAGCGCCGGTCCATCCCCTTTGGCCCAACCGTTGGCCGGGGAGAGCTAGTAAGGCGGTAGACAAGTAAAGCCGTCAGTTCTTCCTTCTACCGGTAGTAAATCTAATTTGAGCTGTACGATCTCAAGTTCCTCTTTTTAATGACAATGAGAATATCACGCTTACTTTTGATGTAGCAGATATTTCTACAAACAAATACTGTAAGTTACCTTGTAACTTCATCGTTCATATTATACTGGCATCATTTCCGTAAATACATGGCATATGGTTTGAAAGATACTTTTGAACTGTTATATATTATCGTTCAGTCATATATTATTGTTGGTGGGCTATTGCTCACCCTTGCTTTATTATTATATCACAACAACAGCTAGACCAGATGACTCGCACAAGGCGCACTCGACGCGGGTGAGGATGATGAGACTACCAGAGCTGAAGAAGAAGCTATTGGTAGGATATATTTATTCTTTCAGTACCAAGAATATGGTCTAGTATGACTTGTGTAAATGGATGGCAAAGAGTATGTATTTATATTGAAATTCTTTTGGATTGTAAGAACTCATAATGTCATTAATAAAAATTTGATTGTTACTCTGATTTCATCTCTGGGACTATAACGGGTGTGTTTTATATTGTTGTGTTGGGTCATAGAGACGTAATTTATTTTATGTTAAGAAAAGTTCAATTGTTGTGGACAGAATTGGAAACCGTGACCACCGGATCTGGGGGTGTTACAGGATTTTCAGGTTCTGTAAGTGTTATGGAAGCAGAAGCAAGAGGAGTGCAGGATGCTATTAGTTGGTTAGAGGAATTGGATGCTCATCATGTCATTATAGAGTGTGACTCGTTGAGTGTGGTTAATGCTATGAAGAAGAATTTATCGTATCAATCGGAAGTTGGTCATGTTCTGGATAGCTGTAGTAGTAAGTTTAAGCAAAGGAACGATTTAATCCTTTGTCATATTCGAAAGCAAGCAAACGGGGTAGCCCACCTTTTGGCTAGAATTCCCTGTATGCTAAATAGCTACAATTTGTTTATGTCTCCTCCAGATTTGTTGTTGGAGACGATTTCTTCTGATTGTAATGTTTGATTAATGGAAGTTTTGCATTTTCAAAAAAAAAGTATTTTTTAAAGATTAAATAACTTATTAAATAAATGATTCAAAAAAACTTGTTAAATAGATTAAGCAGTCAATAAACGAATTAAGCGATCAAAATGATGTTGATTTGTTATTTTTTATTTTAAAATATTAATATTTATTATAATGTAACTATAATCATAATAAAATATTAAAAATACATGCTTACAAATAAGAACATTTTATATTTAAATTCTTATTACTTAATTATTGCATAGTTTTAATTTTACATATATAGTAAAATCTCTTTATAAGAATATTTTATTCAAGAATAACATTTTTATAATAAAAAATTTGTACTGCTCCAACATTATTTAATTAATTTAAAAATCATTTCTATTTAGAAAAAACCTTTTTATAATAATATATTTTTTCAATCCTAGTGATATTAATGTATAGATATTTTAATGTAATAATAAAAAATTTAAGAATTTAAATATATGTATCTATCTATCTATACTATACTATTATAAGCGAAATAGTGTATATTTGGTTGTCGGTTTGGTACACTTTTTTTGGTACACTCAATAGCAACCGTTGGATTTTGACACAAATTAGTGAGAACCTTTAGATCTAATACTAAAAGAAATTCCTTTTATAATAATTAAAATATTGGGTGAGATACCAAACTACCCATATTTCTAATCCATCTGCCCAAAATGCCTCCATTCAGAATCGTCTGCCATTTTTACCCACGGACCGCGCATTTTGGACATGCGTATAGGGTATACGCATTCTAAAATTGTGTGGCATATGACCACGCATGTGTTGGATGCGTGGAGTGTGTAAAATTGAGGGTGAGAGCTTGTGAAACAGTACCACGAATACGCATGTTGAGCATGCGTGGACTGAGATACGCATGTTCAACATGCGTATCTAATACTGTTCATCGTTCCCTTCAGACGTCGCCGGAGGCGATTTTTGACCAAAAAATCGACCACATTTTTCACCCCTTTCCAGCCATCTTTCATTAACATATTATATACCAAACGGATCACCTCGTTCTCCTCTACAAGCCTATACCAATAGTTTTCCATTTGTTTTGCCGGAATTAAAAGGCATAAATCGATCTCATTTTCCGATTGAACTTCCAGATCTATTCCTATGCGCCCCTATGGGGCCAGAACTCAACAATTGAACATGGCAAGATGAAGATACAAGCCTGGGAATCATTTTGGTATGCTCATATTTTGTGGAGGTGGTCGTAAAGTTACGGACGAGAGTAGGCGATTTTGAGGTGTGGAGGTGGTCGCCTGAGCTCCGTTTACGTTTTTGAACAAATGACGTCAGCTGACGTCAATACGCATGCTGGGAATGCGTGACTTGAGATACGCATCCTGGAAATGCGTATTCCAAGCCACGCATGACCAGCATGCGTACTCCGTGGGTAAAAAGGGCGGCTTCACCCGCAAATGGGTATTTCGGGCAGCTTCTTAAGAAAAATGATGTACTTTGGTAATTTTCTCTAAAATATTTTCATACATCAGTGCATCACATGAGTACTATTATAAGCGAAATAGTTAATATATTTTCATACATCAGTGTATCACACAAGTACTATTATAAGCGAAATATGGTATATTTGATTGTCAATTTGGTACACTTTTTTTGATACACTCAATAGCAACCGTTGGATTTTGAGACAGATTAGTGAGAACCGTTGGATCTAATACTAAAAGAAATTCCTTTTATAATATTTAATATATTTTCATACATCAGTGCATCACACGAGTTATAGGTTATATAGTTAAAATTTAATAAAATCTGAAAAACACTTACAATATAGAAGATTTTGTAACAAATCGGAAAAAATGTCTACATGATTAGATAAATTTTACACTTTCTACTAAATAAAAGTTAAAAAAAACTACTTTTATGTAATATTTTTATATATACATATGTATTTTAAAGTAATAATCAAAATAAATAATTAGAATAATATTTATATTCATGAGATTTATAAAGTTAAAAAATTTATTTTAATAATAAAAACATATATACAACTTAAAATTTTAGCAATGAAATATAATTAAACAGTTTACAAGCAACCGTGCATCGCACAGCTTATAGGCTAGTATTATTAATTCGTTTAGTGACCCGTTTAAAATTCCGCTTAAACATTCGATTAATCGTTTAAATGTTAAAAGGTCCTCTTATCGTTTAGAACCGTTTCACATTTATGAGAACACTAGCATTACATAATGAATTACCAATACTCCGAAATTGGGTTAAAAATTCGCACCAAAATGTAAACGATAACTTCATTTGATTCGATTATTTTTATAATTAATTAATTTCATTACTAAAAGTTCATATGATATTAAAAAAATAAATAATATAAATAGTTTGATTCATTTGATATCATATTGTTATTGTATGTTAATGTCATGTTGATACTAGAATCAAACATGAAAGAAATTAATAGGTTAAAAAGACAAAATTTTGAAGAATTTGAGATGAAAAAAACAGATTTTTGGTATGAGTATTATAAGGGATGGATTTGAAGTTATTTGGAAAGTATCTCAAAAAGCTTCTGGTTATGATTACAAAATTCCCATGAGTTATAGAACGGGTCCAAAAAAGGTACATGTAGTATCACAGGATGGGTTTAGGCATGAGAAGGTAGTAGGGGTGCTAAATTCGAGTAACGGGTCGGGTTCGTTTCGGTTCTGCTATATTCGATTTTGTTTTTGAATCAATCCAAACCCGATACAAATCTAAAATGGGTTGAAAATTTTTAACCCAAACTCGACCTGTTAATATTCAATTAACCCGAAAATGATCCTTTTTGATCTGAAAATAATTAATAATATTTTTTTTTTATTTTCATAGATTAATATTTATTTATAAATATAATAAAAATGTAAGAATAATTATATACAATTTAAATAATATGAAGATGTATCATATATTGAAAGGCATATGAATCAGCCTATTTGTAGTTCGAGGATCCTCATCAACTTAAACCAAATTGTAATAAGTAAATATCCGTATGATATGTCACAGGAATCTCAGGAAGCAATATATGTCAGAAGAAAGAAGGAAGTCAATCTATAGTTTTGATGTTTTACACTGGAAGACGTATCAGGTATCTGATCAAGCCTCAGTATAACATTGAAGTGAATGGATTCATTTACAGTGACAGAGATTTTTCGAGTGATAGATTGAAAATCAATCAAAGTACAAGAAAATTGAGAGAAGAAATAAACCACAGCTTAAAGTCAGAAGTGAAGAAGCATCATTGAAGTTAGTCGTTCATGAACCAGACAGTACATCGAACGTCAACATAAGTCATTGGTAATTCTTTATTATTTTCCGTGGTTTGGAAGAATTAAATTAATTAGTTATTGATTTAATTTAATTTGTTTTTAATTGATATAAATCATTTAATTGATTTAATTAATGAATTAATTCTAATAGAATTAATTTATTTATTAAGTTAATTATTGTATCAATTAATCATGAATTAGTTAATCATTAATTAATTAAAAGGATCAATATGACTTAATTAAATGCTGAATAGATTATGTCTTGACTAAGTTTGGTTAGGTATGACTTAAATTAAGTCATACCGACATGACTTAAGTCTAAGTCATACCGAGCAGAAGAATTAGGTCATACCGACTGCTGCAAGGAATTAAGTCTTACCGACCTCAAAGCTGCTAGGTCATAAAGAGGGAATTAAGTCATACCGAAGCAAGATATTTCTGGAAAGGTGTTAGGTCATACCGACAAAAGTGTTTAGGTCATACCGACCACACTGTTGAAGATTAAGTCATACCGACACATTTTCTAAGTCATACCGACAGAAAATAAGTCATATCTAAGGTTTAATTATGTCTTGGAGCAAGATTAAGTCATGCTGACAGCTGATTTAATAGGTCTTGAAGCAGTTTAAGTCATATCTAATGAGTACAGACCTATATAACACAGCAGAAGCAGCAGAATGAAAAAAAAAAAAGAATAGAACACAGCAGAAATCCAGGAAATACACAGCAACTTTCTCTCTCAAATATCAAGAACACCAAGAACAAATTAATTCACATAAATTCAAGTTCATCATCTTTGTAATATTCGATCCGATAGAACTTGTCTACTTGTGATTCTTGTATTACTAGCGAATTAAGTTTCCTAGTACTTATCTTGAGATTTATTAACTAAATTAGAAAAGTTCATGTCGAATTTTCTAATTAGTTATTAAACACTTGATAATAGTTTGGATTGATTTTGTAACACCACATCAAGTTAATATATAGTTATATTCAACTTGAAATCCGTGTCAATTTATTCCGCACAAAATATTCGTTTAAGTGAAAATTATTTAACGAATAAATTTTGAGAAATTGATATAGATTGTATTCAACCCCCCCTTCTACAATCATAGTGGACCTAACAATTGGTATCAGAGCCTATTGATTGATACACAAATCAAGATCCTAATTTTATTCCGTCAAAAATCTATCTCGAATTTTTAACTCACTTAAAAATTCATCATGTCTTCAAAAAGCATTGTTAAAATTCCCATGTTTAACAAGGACAATTATTCAATGTGGAAAAATAAAATGGAGTTTTTTCTTGATGTCGCAAATTCTAAATATTTGGGTGTTCTACAGAACGGACCTATAATTCCAAAAGAATATGTATCTGAATCTGTTGTTGGAGGAATTGTTGTAACACCTGCATCATCTTTTCCAAAGCCTGCTGCTTCTTCTACTCCTAATGAAAAAGAGGACGCAGGACTAGATAAGAATTTGAGACTTATTCTAATAGATTCCCTGGATGCTGTGATGTACAGTCATGCGATAAATTGTAAAACTGCAAAACACATGTGGGAAACTATTGAGACTATCAATGAAGGAACTGATGAAGTCAGGGAAAACAGACTTCAGATTTTAACCTCTGAGTATGAACACTTTAGAGCTGGCCTTAATGAAGGTATTCAGGAAGTGTTTGAAAGGTATAACAAAATAATCAACAACTTGCAAGTTCATGGCAAGCAATATACACAGAAGGAGATTAATATGAAGTTTTTGTTGACTATGCCCACTCATCTTGAACATAGGATTACAGCCATCAGAGAATCAAGAGATTTGAATAAGGTTTCTCTTGAAAGGTTTTTTGGTGTTCTGAAAACCTATGAACTGGAACAAGTACAGCAGAGGGAGGTCTCTGGTAAAGGAAGAGTGCCAAGTTCATTTACAGCTCTTGTAGTTGAGGCACCTAAGGAAGTGGAAGCTAAGGTTGTTCTACCTTACAGCTCAGACAAGGAAAAGACTGAAGTAGAGCTTGGTCAGACACCACTTATTCAGGATGGTGGAGACTTTTACTCAATGGAAGAGCTAGATCAACTGGAAGATGAATCCCTGGCATTAATGGTAAGGCAATTTGGTAACTTCAGATTCAGAAGAAATCCAAAGTACAGGTTCAAGTCAAATAACAGATTCCAGAGAGGAGGTTCTTCTTCCTCTAGTAACAGGGGAGGATACAAAACTGGAGTTGTTGACAGAAGCAAGATTCGTTGCTTCAACTGTAATGAATTGGGGCACTTTGCCACTGAATGTCAAAAACCCAAGCAAACTCAAAGAAGAGATTTTGTTGCTGAGAAGAAGAAACCTGGAAAAGCCTATGTTGCTGCTGGTAAGAGTTGGGATGACACGGACAGCGAAGATGAAGAATATGGAAATTTTGCGTTGGTGGCAAATGATGAAGCATCTGATCATCACAACAAACCGGTAATTGTTACTGACACTGATTTGATTCGTAGTCTATACAATTCCTTAGATAATGCACAAACTGGATATAATAGACTAGATCTGCTAAGCACTAAACTTGGAAATGAAGTGTCAGAATTGAAAAAGGTACATATTAATCAAGATCAACAAAAAGATGAAATAACAATGCTTTATAAAAAGGAGAAAGCTATTCTAGAAGTTGTAGGCAAACAAATGGATAGAATTACTGAACTTGAAACACAGGTCAGGGCTTGTTATAATTCTGTTAAAGTTTCCAAAGAGTTTTTTAACAATCAAGTTGTAGAACGAACAACAGGTATAGGGTATGGTTACAATGAAGTTGTTGGATCGTTGGGCATAAATTCCCCTAACCCTGTTAGTGCTAAAGAAAGGGGAATACCACATGTGCTCAAAAATGTTAAAGAACCTCTATTTAAAAAATCTGATGCTGGACCACGAGATATTCTTTCTATGGTTATCCAAGAAGAAATGAGAAATGAGGATAGTGCAAATGGCACAGTCTTTGTTAAGGATAAATGTGTTAAGGAGAAATCTGTTAAGAACGCTATTCCAAAGAATGTTTCATTAAAAAAGGATGTCACAGTCTTTGTTAAGGCTAAATCAGTTGAGGACACTAATACAACGAATGTTTCATCCAAGAAAAATGTACCTAAAGTGCCAGTCAAAGTTGTTGAATCAGCTAGTTCTTCTAAGACTGGATTAGGTAGTAATAAGTTGAAACAGAAAAATACCATGCCTATCATTGATTCTAATCATAAAGCATGTGGTGTTATCAATTGTAGGTCTTGTGCTTTTAACAGTATGCGTGCTTATTTTAATGGTAGTTATGCATGTGTTAAACAGACTGCTCCTCGACAGCACATGAACATGAACAATAATGTTCGATCAAAGACTGCTTTTCCTCCTCAAGTTAGGAGAGAGACATTTGTACCTAAGTCTAAACAAAAGGTTACCAAGAATGTTTACCAGGTCAAATGTCCAGTCAATGACACAAGTGTTATTGCTGCTACAGAAACATGGATACCTAAGATAAAACGAAAGATTTTCAAATCTGTTTATAAGGTTAAATGTTTATTGACTAAAGAGGTTAAAATTAAAAATGTTGTTTATCCTGATAAAGGTCAATACTTTAAATCCGTAGGACCCAATCAAATTTGGGTCCCGAAGAAGGTTTAATCCATTTGTCATTGCAGGGTATTGAACAGGTTGAACGAGTAACCTGGATCTTGGACAGTGGATGTTCAAGGCATATGACTGGAGACAGAACCCTGCTGACAAATGTGGTGGAGAAGGCCGGCCCAGTAGTTACCTTTGGAGATAACAGCAAAGGTAGAACTGATGGATATGGCAGACTTGAAGCTGGAAATGTTATCATTGAAGAAGTGTCCTTTGTAAAAGGACTTGAGCATAATTTGCTCAGTATCAGTCAATTCTGTGACAAGGGATTTGAAGTCTACTTTAACAAAAAGAATTGTCTGATTACACACAAAAGAAGTGAACAACCACCTCTAACGGGAGTCAGAAAAGGAAACTTGTATGTAGCCAACATGAACACTAGAAGCACTGAAGAAATCAATTGCTTCTATTCTAAAGCATCCACAAATGAAAGTTGGCTATGGCACAAGAAACTTTCTCACCTAAATTTCAAGACGATGAACTCTCTGGTTAAGAGAGAATTGGTGAGAGGTTTACCTTCTATGGAATTTACACAGGAAGGACTATGTGATGCCTGTCAAAAAGGCAAACTAAAAAGGGCAACTCACAGAAGCACTGATATGTCTTCAATAATTGAACCTTTACAGTTACTTCACATGGATCTATTTGGTCCAGTGAATGTGATGTCTATGTCAAAGAAAAGATATGCTCTTGTGATTGTTGATGATTTTTCAAAGTTAACATGGGTCTTGTTCCTGAATTCTAAAGATGAGACTCCACAACTGGTGATTGATCACATCAAGTTAATTGAGTTGGATTCCAAGTATCCAGTAAGGGCTATAAGGTCAGACAATGGAACTGAATTTAAGAATGTAGTTCTGAATGACTTTTGTACTGAAAAAGGTATAACCAGACAATACTCAGCTCCAAGAACTCCTCAGCAAAATGGGGTAGTTGAAAGAAAGAATAGAACCTTGATTGAAGCTGCACGTACTATGTTAAGTGAATCAAGGCTTCCATTGTATTTTTGGGCTGAAGCTGTCAACACTGTTTGCTATACTCAGAATCGAACTCTTATCAACAAAGACTTAAAGAAAACACCCTATGAAGCTATGAATGAAAAGAAACCAACACTCAAATACTTTCACGTATTTGGAGCAAAATGCTTTGTACTTAAAGAAGGAGATGATCAAGGTGGAAAATTTGAAGCCAAAGCACATGAAGCAATTTTTGTTGGTTATGAAAGAAGAGCTTATAAGGTGTATTTGATTGAACATCAGAAGATGATGGAAAGTGTCAATGTTACATTTGATGACACTAACTCCCTAGTATCCAAACTGAAGATTCATCTGAAAAGCTATCTTTTGAAGATATGACAGATCTAGATTCAGATGATGATACTCCACCTGATGTTTTTGCTGATGCAAATGACAACAATGACAATGATGAGTCTAATCAGAATAATAGTGGTGAAAATAATGATAATATTGAAAACACCACTCATACTTCTGAACACTCATCTAATCATCCTGACAACAACTCAGGGGGAGCTAATGAAGGATCTACTAGTCATACTCAACATCACAATGAAGAACAAGGTGAATCATCAAGACTAAATCTTCCCAGACAGACTGTTTGGAATAGAGCGCATCCTTTTGAGCTAATCGTAGGTGATCCAGATGTTGGTGTAAAGACTAGAAGAGCTTTTTAAAATCAATGTAATTATTCAGGGTTTCTATCTGAAATGGAACCTAAGAAAATTGAAGAAGCTCTTTCAGATCCTGATTGGGTGATTGCTATGCAAGATGAACTCAATCAATTTAAACAACAAGAAGTATGGAAGCTGGTACCCAGACCTACAGATAGAACAGTGGTTGGTACTAGGTGGGTATTCAGAAACAAACTTGATGAAGATGGTACAGTAACAAGAAATAAAGCAAGACTGGTAGCAAAAGGTTACTCACAATCTGAAGGCATTGACTATGATGAGACCTATGCTCCAGTGGCTAAACTTGAGGCCATTAGGATATTCTTGGCATTTGCAGCATTTTCTAACTTTAATGTTTATCAAATGGATGTCAAGAGTGCCTTTCTGAATGGAAAGCTGGATGAAGAGGTATATGTAGAACACTCACCTGGTTTTGAAGATCCAGATCTATTGGGTTATGTTTACTTTCTCTTCAAAGCCATTTATGGTCTTAAGCAAGCACCAAGGAAATGGTATGACACTCTTTCTGAATTTTTACTTGAAAATGAATTTACTAGAGGTATCATAGACAAAACTCTCTTCACAAAGAAACATAAGAATGATACAATATTAGTTCAAATTTATGTGGACGATATAATATTCGGGTCTACTAATGATCTTCTTTGCAAGAAATTTTCAAAGTTAATGCAAGATAAATTCGAAATGAGCATGATGGGAGAGCTGAAGTTCTTTCTTGGGTTACAAATAAATCAAAGGCAAGATGGTATATTTATTTGTCAATCCAAGTACATCAAAGAGCTTCTCAAGAAATATCAAATGGAGGACTCTTCTTCAGCAAAGACACCATCATCCACAGCTGTCAAATTTGGAGCATGTGAAAATTCTGCTAAGGTAGATATTACAAGCTACAGAGGTATGATAGGCTCATTACTTTACCTTACTGCAAGTAGACCTGATATTATGCATGCTACGTGTTTGTGTGCAAGGTTCCAATCGGATCCTAGAGATGTTCATCTCATTGCTGTTAAACGAATTCTGAGATATCTTAAGGGTACGCCTAATTTAGGTATCTGGTACCCTAAAGATTCTGGTTTTAATCTTGTTGGATACACAGATTCTGATTATGCAGGAAGTGTTGTAGATAGAAAAAGCACCTCTGGGAGTTGTCAATTCTTAGGTGGTAGATTGGTTTCATGGTACAGCAAGAAACAACAAACAGTTTCCAACTCTACAGCCGAAACTGAATATATAACTGCTGGAAGCTGTTGTGCTCAAATCTTGTGGATTAGGAATCAACTGATGGACTATGGCTTTGTATTACAAAATATTCCTATTTTGTGTGATAATACAAGTGCCATAGCAATCTCCAACAATCCTGTGCAGCATTCAAGGACAAAGCATATAGATATCAGGTATCATTTTATTAGAGAGCATGTCATGAATGGTACAGTGGAATTACTGTTTGTACCCACTGAAGAACAAACAGCAGATATTTTTACTAAGTCGCTCGACGAATCCACATTCACCAAAATTGTTGGTGAATTGGGTATGTTGAACAGTCCTAGTAATTAATCTAGTTAATATCTGAGGTTTGATCTTTAATAATTAACAAGTGATTAGTTTGTGAATTTAAATTAAAAAAAATTAATTAAAAAAAATCACTTGTTTAATTATTTTATCAACTTGTTTTTCTTGTTGGTTATTGTATTTATCACTTTGTTTAATTAAATATTTGTTATTCCATATTTCTATAATTATAAAATAATTGTATGTATTTATTTTGTTTGTTTAGAATATTTTATTTAATGTTTTATAATATTTGTCCTGTTAATATTGTTTTATTTCCGTTAACAGATTAATCTATATTAGTTATTTCTATTTTTATTATTTGTTTGATTTATAATATTATTTTTAATATATTTTTTTCTGTATTATTAGTTGTAAATATTTGTGTGTTTAATTAAATTATTTGTATTTTCTTTAATTTATTTTAAGTAGATATGACTTAAAATTAAATCTAAACTGCAATATGACTTGTTTTTAATTGTTTTTCTGGTCGGTATGACTTATTTGTTATATTGATCAGATTTAGTCTTATTAGTTTAAGTCATAGCGAATTATGTCTTTGTAGTTAAGTCATATTCGCTGGTAGTTGTACTTAAGTCTTATTCGAATAATTGTTAAATAGAATTAAGTCTTGTTTATTCTAAGTTAAGTCTGTACAGTTTTTAAGTCATAACGAGTCTAGTTTTATTTATTTAAGTCATAATCAGTTAAGTCTTGTATATAGTTTAAGTCATATTCGTTTATTTCGTTTATAGCATTAAGTCATAATCGAGTATAATATGTATATATTAGTTATAATAGATTAAGTCATATTCAGTCTTAGTCTTATTTAAGTCATAATCATACGTTAGTATATATATATATATATAACAGAGTAGAAATGTTAAGTCATATTTCATTTTATGTCATTCTCTCATGTTAAGTCATAGAGAACATTTAACCGATACATACATATACATACACATCTAGTAACGAATTGTTGCCCGTTTTTTCACTCAAATCACACTGTAATCAAGCTTTAAGAACGTTTAAACGATTCCTTGTGTTCTCCTCTTCAATTCGACTGATCAATCGACGTTTTTGGTCGAATATTCGAGATTTTTATTTCCGAAAATCGTGATTTTCGATCTAAAATTCCGAACTTTTGGTTTTGATTTTACAAAATCTAAAAATACTGGTGTGTTCGTGTGTGTATCAAGATCATTGTGTGAATTTTTCAGAATTTTTGAACAACTTTGATTATTTTCGATTTTTTAATTAATTATTAATTCGAAATAAATCAATTTAATTAATTATTTTGTAAAATCTGAAATTTTCAAAGTGTTAAAATTTGATAAAAATGGCTGGTAATAACAATGATCGTTTTCAAATAGTTAAGCATAATTTGATCGGATATTTTGATCCCGAAAAATGTTCACTCGAACGTTTTCGACCGTGGATTCGATTTTTGAATGATCATTCACTAGTTCGCACGGCTTTGAGTTTAGATACTCCTTTAAAAATTGAACCCCTGCGAATTATGTGTACTACTGCTGTCGTTTCTAACGATAACAGATCGTTTGTTTTCACTCTTGGAGACAATCAGTACACAGTGGATGAATCTGTCATTAATACGGTCTTAAACTTTCCAAATGACAATTTTGAGGATTATCCGTCAGATGAGGAATTAACTAATTTCTTTGCTGGTATTCATTATCAAGACAGAGCAGATCTTCCTGTCTTGAATAAAAAATTTCTAGTTCAGGAATGGGATTATGTGTTCGACACACTAGCCAAGGTCTTTGCCAATTCCACAAAAAGCAACTTCGGAATATTACCTTCCTTTATGCAGCATATTGGATTTGCAGTTGCTTATAATCGAAGAATCAACATTGGCAGCCTTCTGTGTGGACCTATGGTTAGAAGAGTAATCAATGCTAAAAGGAATTTTGACAGGGGCGATAAAGTTCAATGCTTTTACCCAAGATTCCTTTCTTTGATTTTTAATCATTTGGTATAATTACAAAATCATGCTCCATTTCTGAATAGTGAAGCAATGGTGTCGGGTAAACCTTCGACAAGATTATTCACTGAGTACGGTGTCAAACCTAAATTGTCAAATGTGCCAGTAGTTGTCACTCAATAAATGTCAAACTTTATACAACTACCCATCATTGCACCTGTACCTTTACCCGAGGAAAATGAACCACTACCTGAGCAAGCAGAACCAATAGTGGAACCTGAAGCTGAACAAGAGGTACCTATTCAGCAAATTGAACCTGTTCAAGAACAACTGGTTCAAACTACTCAAGCTGCAATCTCTTCGGCACCTGCTGACCAGGTATTGACTTCTAATCTCTCTATAACTTCTATTGCTGAACAATCTACTTCTGGAACCCAAGTGGTTGATAGGGCTGACCAAGGGATTGTAAGACCGCAATCTCGAACCCCGGTCATAGAGCCAAACACTGAATCTACATCACTTAAAACTTTCCGCTCCAGAAAGAAAATTCCCTTTCAAAGAGCAAAGAAAAGAAGTAATATAATGAGTGAACCCACAGCTCTGGCTCTACAAAAGAAAAGTAGAACTGATTCAGAGGCAACTGTAAGCCCATCCGTATCTTCCCAACAAGATATGGACATTGATATGGTCATGCAACAGTTACTAGGATCATCCTCTCAACAGGATGATATTATCGAAATTCGCCATAGGGCCATGGCATCCTGTAATGTGTCAAGCACAACCCCTTTGTTATTACTAACAATGGGAGAACATATAGATTATGATGACAATAGGGACACATTGACAGGAGAGCACATTGAGTCTGAAACAGTGCCTACCATAGTTACGGTAGAAGAGTCTTCACAGACTTCTGAGGGAAATCTTGGTTCCTTGCCAACTTTAATGGAACCATCATCTCCCCTCCTAGGAGAAACATTCCTAGATCCCTCAAGGGAGTTTCCACTCGCAGTTTCGACTGAAGAAAGTGGAAGGCAACTTGATCAATCCACTACTGAAGTAATTCAGATTACAAATCCAAATGTACAAGTAGAATTGATTGAGGACAGGGATTTGCGAACTCCCATTGCACCACCACTGACCTTCCCAGAGGAGGCTAGGGTGATTTTAACTGCAGGTACCGCTTCTGGAAAAGCTAAGGAAATTGAGAGGAGTGATGTGAGGATCACCACAAAATTGAGTGATACACATGCACATCAGGTGAGTGAAACTAGATCAAATTGAGAAGCAAAATGCACATCAAGCTAAAGGATTAAGGCATTTATTTAATCTGATAAGTCAAAATCGCACACCAACAACAGAAGAAAGAGAATTCTTTGCAAGAACAGGTGGTGATGATGATGAGCGAGATCCTGGAGCTGGTGCAACTGGTAAATCTGTAGAGGATTCCTCAACTAAGGGGGAGAAATCACAACAGACACAGAAATCACAAGGGGAGAAAGAAGATAAATCTGATACAGACAGTGAAGACATGAGGAATAAGGGGAAGAAGAAAGTTGTTGTAGATGATCAAGTCAAAGACACAGAATATTTCTACACGGGTGAGCCGGATAATCTTGATGTTTTTGATGACTTTGATTTTTCTGATGAAGGTGAGAAATTACCTGAACCAGATTTAAGTCACTGGGAAGGAGAAGAACCAGTGACATCTGAATATGAAGCTCAACAAGCAGAGAAAGAATCTAAAGAGTTATTTGCTCAGAGGGAAGCTAATTTGCTGATGAGAGAAGAAAAGCTTCAAAAGTCATTAGAGCAAATTGCACGAAATGAAGAACTTCAGAAAGCTGAACAGCAAGCACTACAACGATTACATGCTATAAATGTTGAGAAGAGAAAGACATATATCAGACTCAAGAGCGGTGACAAATGGGAACGTGCTCAAAAAGCAATTGATTCACCTCAGAGTTCTGATTATGAAGATCGTCGTCTTGGAGAAATTCTCGAGGAATTCAAACTGGAAAATCCAATTCATGATATGTATATAAGGGCCTTAAAGGTAGAAGTCATCAAGATAACTACTGCATTTGACCCCAAATCTGATGAGCTAGTAATATTTGTGGATTGTCATAATGTTGGAACTTTCAGAGTATCTATTCAGTTCTTTTATGACAGATCGCTGACAGAGATTTGGGTACTTAGGCCTAAAGTGAGAACATCGTCTGAGCTAGGTGTTTTGCTACATGATAAGTTCAAAGAATTTGCTGAAAGAGCTGGACCAGAAGTGATTAAGGATCCTCCACAAGTAAAATTTCTTAAGGGAGAGGTACTTCATTCAATCAATCTTCAGACAGATGAGTTATATGAACATCATGCAAAACACTTGGTATATGCTGAATATGCTCTCAGAAATCATGCATTCTTGACTGAAGAAAAGGTAATAGCTGCAGATCACATTCGATCCTATGCACAAACGAATATAAAAGATTACAAGAAATTTCAAGGTGAACTGAGAAAGAAGCTTGGAATTCCTTTAATCTTACCTCAAGGATTGTCATCAAGAAGAGAGCGTCTTGTTGATTCTGATTTGCACAGGAAACTTCAAGTCACAGATGAGCCAGAAGAAGGAGAATTTAGACGAGAAGACAGTAATTGAAGAACAGCTCTACATGTATTATCTTTAGAGCTAGATAGGTCAAGATAGGAATATGTTAAATATGATCAGGCTAAAGGATCATCTATCTTGTATTTATCATTTTGTTTGAATCTGGAAATGTTTAATATAAACCAGAACTGTTTGATATTTGCTTTACGTTTAATATTTTATCTTTCATTTGGTTAAGTTGAATTAGTTGAGGTATCCTCTAGGTATTTGGTTGTTATTGTCTAACAAACAAATAGGGGGAGATTGAAAGGCAATGAATCAGCCTATTTGTAGTTCGAGGATCCTAATCAACTTAAACTAAATTGTAATAAGTAAATATCCGTATGATCTGTCACAGGAATCTCAGGAAGCAATATATGTCAGAAGAAAGAAGGAAGTCAATCTATAGTTTTGATGTTTTACACTGGAAGACGTATCAGGTATCTGATCAAGCCTCAGTATAACATTGAAGTGAATGGATTCATTTACAGTGACAGAGATTTTTCGAGTGATAGATTGAAAATCAATCAAAGTACAAGAAAATTGAGAGAAGAAATAAACCACAGCTTAAAGTCAGAAGTGAAGAAGCATCATTGAAGTTAGTCGTTCATGAACCAGACAGTACATCGAACGTCAACATAAGTCATTGGTAATTCTTTATTATTTTTCGTGGTTTGGAAGAATTAAATTAATTAGTTATTGATTTAATTTAATTTGTTTTTAATTGATATAAATCATTTAATTGATTTAATTAATGAATTAATTCTAATAGAATTAATTTATTTATTAAGTTAATTATTGTATCAATTAATCATGAATTAGTTAATCATTAATTAATTAAAAGGATCAATATGACTTAATTAAATGCTGAATAGATTATGTCTTGACTAAGTTTGGTTAGGTATGACTTAAATTAAGTCTTACCAACATGACTTAAGTCTAAGTCATACCGAGCAGAAGAATTAGATCATACCGACTGCTGCAAGGAATTAAGTCTTACCGACCTCAAAGCTGCTAGGTCATACCGAGGGAATTAAGTCATACCGAAGCAAGATATTCCTGGAAAGGTGTTAGGTCATACCGACAAAAGTGTTTAGGTCATACCAACCACACTGTTGAAGATTAAGTCATACCGACACATTTTCTAAGTCATACCGACAGAAAATAAGTCATATCTAAGGTTTAATTATGTCTTGGAGCAAGATTAAGTCATGCTGACAGCTGATTTAATAGGTCTTGAAGCAGTTTAAGTCATATCTAATGAGTACAGACCTATATAACACAGCAGAAGCAGCAGAATGAAAAAAAAGAATAGAACACAGCAGAAATCCAGGAAATACACAGCAGCTTTCTCTCTCAAATATCAAGAACACCAAGAACAAATTAATTCACATAAATTCAAGTTCATCATCTTTGTAATATTCTATCCGATAGAACTTGTCTACTTGTGATTCTTGTATTACTAGCGAATTAAGTTTCCTAGTACTTATCTTGAGATTTATTAACTAAATTAGAAAAGTTCATGTCGAATTTTCTAATTAGTTATTAAACACTTGATAATAGTTTGGATTGATTTTGTAACACCACATCAAGTTAATATACAGTTATATTCAACTTGAAATCCTTGTCAATTTATTCCGCACAAAATATTCGTTTAAGTGAAAATTATTTAACGAATAAATTTTGAGAAATTGATATAGATTGTATTCAACCCCCCCTTCTACAATCATAGTGGACCTAACATATATGTATATTATTATGTAATATAAATTTATACATTTTTTGTAATTTATACATTTTTCAGAACTAAACCCTAAAAAAACTCTTTTCTCTTCCTTATTAGTTAGCCCCCTTCGTCCTTCCCCTCCGACGGTGGCTTCTCTACCCTTTCTTGCTTTGATCTTGTCTTTTTTTCAATAATATTCATACTTGAATGATTTGGGTGATGTGTGTTTTCTGTACTCAATTTTTTGGGTTGTTTGTTGTATCTCGTTGTGAGAGTCTAGTATACCTTGGTATGTTTTAAGTTGTTTTGTGTTGCTTGTTTCGTTGAGAATGATTAATATGGTATATTGGGGTATCTGGAATGCTCGCATTGAAGTGGTTTGAAATGGAACAGTGGTGGAAATCGCAAGAGCTCACCTTTCACAATAGAAGATTATTCATACTATGGAGGCATCTGTACCTCCAATCTCAGTTAATGCAACTGAAATATCGAAACATTGGACTACATCAAGATTTAATTGTGTGAAGGTCAATTGTGACACTACTATTTTCAGAAAGACATCGAAAGTTGTTGTAGGCTAGATTGCTCGGAAGACCATCGAATTCATTTTTATCTTTAAAAATAATTGTATTCAGCACGTTTATCGAATCGGAAACAAAGCGGCTAATTGTTTAGCTCGTTTATTTGTTTTTCAACCTGGTTGCATAGCCGGTTGGGGATTTGTTCCGGTTGAGTTCCTTTCAGATTAATGAAATTTGCTTTAAATTTGTAAAAAAATTATATAAATATATTAAATTTTTGGGTCGGGTATTTTGGGTTAACCCAAAACTAACCTAAATATTTCGGGTAAACTTTTACCCAACCCAAACCCAATCCGAAGCTCAAAATATTTTACCCAAATTGGTACTTTTCCGTGTCAGATTCGAGTTAGGTTTCGGTTCGTGTCGATTTTTGCCATCCTTAACAGGTTGGCCTTCCAGTGTGAGTTTAGGGGAAACTTGATAGCATGTGAACTTTCAATATGAGTGAAGTGGGAACCACATCACACAAAATGGGGGTATATTTGACAGGTGTCGAGCCCAATGTGTAAAAGGGGAGATTGTTGAAAGTTGTGCTACATTGTGGGAGGAACGAATTACTAGTTATTAATAGCCAATTAACTCCATTAATATGAGATCTTTTGGGATGTGTACAAAAACAAATATGTGCGGGTTTCGACCTATAGCAGACAGTATCATATTATTGTGAAATTATGGCTTGCTGGTGGCCCAATAAATTATATCAAAGCCAAATGTTCGGAAATGGATTGCGATTGGAAGATGTAGGAGGTCCTTTCGATGACGATTGAAAATCAATTAGGTGCCTTGTGTCAAAAAATTTCCTGAAATATGTATTCGTTGCTTATTCGGTTCGAAATGTTATTTATTGGCTACCACATTTATATGAAACTTTTTGTGAAGGGAAATATAAATTCGAATTAATTCAAACTCAACAAAGTGAAATTCGAATTGGGTTGATTAAAAATTCTGACTCAAACTATAGTCTATTTGTCATTTAAAAAAATATTAAAAAAAAGAACCGTAGTCAATATTATAAATTTTTTAAATAAGACAATTCGATCATTGTCAAAATTATGAATATATATATACAGTATATCTAATGCAGAACAAAATCTACTTAATATTTGTTCGACGGATATATTAAATCTAGATGTTTTATAAACCTTTAAATCCACGAAAAATATTCTTGTAAAAAAAAAGTCCATGAAAAATCCTTTGATTGAGGTTATTTGGCTAATAAAAGTAAAAAACATTCATTCATCTCTTGAATACCATCCTATTTAAGAATTATAAAAAAATATTAATTTAATATATTTGTATATGAAACATGGACTGGGATCTTGAAACCAAGGGCGCACCAACATTATGGGGAGGGGGTACCCAGGAATCCGTTGGGTTCTAAGTTTAAAGAATAGTATATAGAAAATTTAATTTAGGAACCCACTCTATTTGAGTAGTCCATTAATATTTAATGCAAAAAATAGTCCAAGCAAGTGTGCAACAAAAATTGAGATAATATGGGTCTAATTCAATAAAAAGCCCAAATAAGTAACCAAGTTAAATATAAAGAATAAAACATATTAGACCAATTCCATACATCATATTTAAATATCTTTTAACTCCCTGACTCCCACAACTGACTCACTATCTTTGTGTTTCTCGGACTTCCCGGATGAAAAATCAAACTCTCTTAGTGTTTTTCTCCATAACTCAAATGCATAATCCCTTTCAACACTCCTGGACCTCTCTTAGTGCTTTGTTGTTGGAGATTTCTTTGACATGATCAGTTTGATAAATGTGGTTGGTGGTTCTTGAAAATGGACAAATATGATTCGAGATAGCCAAAAAGAGAAACTTTTCAAAGAGGTAGGATGGGGTGAAAAAGAAACTAGGCGGGGATTAAATCAATAACTTTCTCTCATTAGAACTGGAGACACACGTTGGAGTTGTCATTACAAAACACTTATGCATTTGGTTGAATTGTATCAGAATGTTATTGATGTGCTTAGTTATGTCGAAAAGGAGGGTGAAAAAGATGTGCAAAAACGTCAAACAATTGGTTTTCAAATATATTTTATATCCTTTGATTTTGTATTCTATTTGCACTTGATGTTGCACATCTTTGGGCTCACTGAAACGTTGCCAAAAGCACTACAAATGAAAGATCAAGATATCTAGAATGCTATTTCATTGGTGAAATCAACTAAATGGAAATTGCAGAAGTTTAGACCTAATGGATGGGCTCCTTTTTTAGAGAAGATCTATTCTTTTTTGTGACAAGCATGGCATAGAAAAGTTGAACATGGCAGATCAATTCATTAATCCAAAAAATAGACGACAAAAAACAAGAATTACATATGAACATTATTATTCTATTGATTGCTTTAATGTTGTTGTGGATATGCAACTTGCAAAGTTTGATGATCGTTTTAATGAGGTAAACTCCGAGTTGCTAACTTGTATGGCTCATTTGTATCCACGTGATTCATTTAGTGCATTTGACTCATTACAATTGATGAGGTTAGTTGATTTTTATCCTGTTGATTTTAGTTCTATGAAGAAGATTGCTATTGAGAATGAACTAGCAATCTACATTACAATATGAAAGAAGATGGAAGATTTTCTCATTTGCACGGTATTTGTGATCTTGCTAGAGTGATGGTACAAACAAAGAAACATCTTTCTTATCCTTTACTCTATCGATAACTAAAGCTTGCATTTGTTTTATCGGTTGCTACCGCAATAGTGGAGATGTGCTTTTCTGCAATGAAACTTGTGAAATCGGATTTACGCAATCGAATCGGTGATGATTATTTAAGTGATTGTCTTATTTTGGCTGTAGAAAAAGCATTAACAAAAGTTACTAATGATGATGTAATAAATTGTTTTCAAAAGATGAAAACGCGTAGGGGAACAACTCTAGTATGTAAAACACTTCTCTTATATAAGAATTTCGTACTTTTTTAATTATTGTCACATTATTTTTATTTTAATATTTATATAAAGAACCCACTAGAAAAAAATTTCGGTCCGCCACTGCTTATAACAATCGGGACTAATAAGAATTATCGCTAATTTTTCAATATTTTTTTTTAACATGGGAACCCGCAGCCGCTACCCTTCGGGTGCGCTCTGGGTAAACCCATGGGCTCACGCAATAGCGTGCAAACCACGTGATCCAAGGCAAACCGCACAAGTGCGACAAGCTCTGCCCCAGGATGGCATAATCACAAATCCGCCTCCCATGGGAGTCGAACCTGTGACCAAGAGGTGAGATGGCCTCTCTTTAACCAAGTGAGACAACCCTTGTCGGGGCTTAAAACGAAATTAACACTATAGTTTAACTAAAACTAAGGGCCTGTTTGGCGTAACTTATTTTAGCCGACTTATGGCTTATAAGCCCATAAGAACTTATAAGGGGTGTTTGTTTGCTCAACTTGAGCCCGTTTGGCAAATCTTATTTATCATAAATAAGTAACTTATTTCTGAAAAAAGTACATGATAAGCTTGCAATTAATCCTAATATTGTCCCTATATTTAAGTTCTTTTGCATTGATTTGGATTTTTATTTAATAAATTCTAATGTTTTATTATAGGTATCAAGGAGTTATAAGAAAGGAAGGCTTGGAGTTTAGATAGCAAGAGTTGAAGATTAATTTGATTAAAATTTGATTTTCTGGGTAGTTTGCGCATTCTACATTGTTTGGGTCATATCTGGAGTTCTACAAGTCCGATTCTGACGATTCAAAAGCCCACGGAAAGCTTAGGAGAAGAGCTTTATTTTTGAAGTGGTCTTGAATTTAAAATCCAGCCGAAGCAGCCCAGAATCTGAGTCAAAAAGTCAACTACGAATTTACACTCTTGGAATTCAATTTTGATTGGGAAATCTCCTTGTAATTTTATTAAATAATTAAAAATACTTTTATTTGAGATTATTATTGGATAGATCAAACCTAATAGAATACGACGGAAGAGACAAAAAGTAGCTGCATAAGGGAGGAGGAGAGAAACAATTAACAAGAAGAATTCAGCCATTGAAGACATTCAATTGGCTTTGTTTTCTCTTATCTTTTTATATCTCTTCTTTTGATTTTGTTGTTAGGTCCAAATGTGTTGTAGAGGGGGGGTGAATACAACTTTTCGAATATGAGAAGCAATAAATACGATGTAATAAACGAACACACAGATTCAAGGAATATATGTCTTATATATAACTTGAAATGGTTGCTACAACATTCATTACAAAGTATAACAGAAGTTCAGAGAGAAGTGAATGATACTAAGCTCTGTGAATGCACTCTCTCTCTTTTACAAGTGTTTCTCTCAAGAATTGCTCACTCATTAAAACATTACACAAGTACTTCTATTTATACTACATGTAATCTATGTCCTGTAGACTTCAAAGACTAAAATATACGTGGCCCAATGATGTCCACATAAATCTTGCCTTATCTTGAAAGCTTGGAAATCTGCCAATCAGAAGATGCCATGTGTCATGTTGAAGCTGCACTCTAAGTAGAACTTCTACTTGAGAATTTCTACTTAGCCATCTCGAATTTCTAAGTAGAACTTCTACTTAGAAACTTCTACTTGGTCATCTAGAATATTTAGTACTTAGAAAATATTCTGGTCTTCAACTTGAAACTTCAATGCACATCTTGAACTTGTGATATCTTCATGTCTTCTTTATTCTTCACCAAGCTCTTGAACATGGATCTTTATTACTGACATAGACTTGCTATCAATGTCCTGACACTTGATGCAACGGTCTGGTTCATAAGTGACTAGTCTTGATAGGGTTTTTGCTTCTTGAATAAATTACCATATCCAATTAGAAATGTGGCTTTCCAATATTTGCTTTCCTTCTTGTTCACTTGAAATCAATTAGTCTTATTGATACTGATAGTTATGATCTTGATTCTTGGCTTTTCAAATCACTGAGGCATGAACAACTTTGACTTGAACTTCTCTCAATGATTTCTTCTTGGCTTGATCATATTTAACATGTTGAATTGTATCAATTACCTTGTCTTCATTTAGTGTTGATTTCTTGTGACTTCTTGTTCTTGATTGTCTTCTGGTTAAGTATCTTTTCCTTTAGTTTGAGTTACATTAGTTATAGTGTTACAAGTTTACACACTCTGCCTTTCATTTGTGTTGGTTAACTTGGAATTTTTTGATACCTTGATTATGAACTAAATTTATTGAGTTAGGATTTTTATGGAACCCTAGTATGGGATTGTTGGTATTTTGATAAAAAGTACTATTTACAGTTGCAGTTTATTCGTTCAAGTGGATTTAATGTCATATATTTGCTATTGTTTGGCCAACACTAGTAGATGATTAAATTAATTATATTACTGAAAGGGTTATGATTAACTGACACAATACTTGAATGATTCATGATTATATCTGTTGATATTAATTTTGTGACAGTATAGACATATATTGTTACCTTGCATAACCGTGTGAAATTGGTGCTTAATTGTATTCTGGAAGTTGAATTGGGCATAGACATATGTTAATTTAATTACAGAATCTATAACATAGTGATTTCGAAAGAAACCTGTGATCTATGAATTTTTGGTTAGTATATCGTGATTTTGCTATGGTATTACACTACATTATTGCCGACATAAACATATCAGGGGGAAGTAATTATCTTGACTTAACTTCTCGTATCTAAAACTCTCGTAACTCTCTTTGCTAGTATAATATTAGTTAGTTAATTTAGTTATAAATTAATTAGTTTAATTAGAAAAACAAAACCCAATTCTTGTGTTCTATAACTGAATTGTTCGATATTAATTGCGATTTATACAAATAGACAATCCTTGAGGAACGATATCTGGTATTCACTACTATATTACTTGTTTGCGATTGTGTACACTTGCACATCTGTATTTTACGCAACAGTACATAAAACTATATTTTTTTTCTGAAATAAGTTACTTATTTTCTACATATAAAGAATATTAAAAACCTCTTAAATATTTAATCCTAAAAATTAGTATGTAAATGTGAAATTTTTTCTCGAAATAAGTATAAGGAGAGCCAAACAGGCTCCTTATTAGCTCAACTTATAACTTATATGTTGATAAGTTGAATGTTAACAACGACGTACTTTCATGTCAACTTATTTTATATTTTTTTGATTACTTTACTTGTTTAATAATTTATAATTTTATATTTATGTTTTTAAATGTAATTTTAATTTAAAATACTTGTATTGATATTATTATGTTAAATAATATTTTTTTAATTTATTTTTAAAAAAACTTCCCCAACTTATAAGTAAATTTATCCAAACACCTGCATAACTTATAAGTATTTTTACACTTATCACTTATATGACATTTATGTTTTAAGTCAAAAGATATTAATTTTAAGATATCCTAAACATCCACTAAATATTCAGGATATTGATTATGGTTATTTAGAATATGTTAACATATTACCATATTAAATAAGATAATATCAGGATATTTTGATTCAACAAAAACAATTGAAGATTTAAGAAAATATTTCAAAATAAAGATGAAATACATTATACATCCCTTTACTTTGTTTCTTTTGAGCCAAAATTTTGGAGTAATTAAATTCCCGGTGCATGCTTATGGAATGCAAGATCCATCATTTAGACCATCATCAACCACCCCAAACAAAAACAAAAAGAAAAAATCCCGCCAGGCAGGGCGCGCCTCATTATTTTGAAACCACCCCAGTCCACCCCCCAAAATCTAAAATTTGTTAATCTTGGCCTCACTTGTTTCCTCCCTACTATTCCCTCCCAAAACTTCCCGCCTACCCACCCCCCAATCTCTCTCTTAAATCCCTGCCCCCTCCCTATCCTTCCCCTCAAATCTCTCTCTCTCTCTCTCTCTCTCTCTCTCTCTCTCTCTCTCTCTCTCTCTCTCCACCAAGATGAACCGCCGCATCCGCCGCCTCTCCGACGCCTCATACCTCAAATACCTAAAACCTGGAGCACTTGCTAAACTCAGAGACTCTCGAATCAACGCCAGATCTCACCGAGTCACCTCCAAACACCGCACGCAATCGCTTCCTTCGTCTCCGCTACGCCCTATTACTCCTCAATTCACATCTGACGTCATTCCTTGCTTCGCCGGAAGAATCTACGGCGTCAGATGTCCGCAGCGAAAGAAGCTCGTCGCTGCTAAGGCCTTTTACTTGCCGCCGGCGAGTCCTGTGCTCGATTCACCCGATCCGATTCTCGATCTGTTCACCTCTGATTTTTTAGTTGCTCATTGAATTAACTAGTTCTCGATTTTGTAATTTAGACTCTTTTTTTTTTCGATTTGTGGTAGAGAAGTAAAAGGATTATATGAGATAGATGTTGTTAATTACTTAGGGTTACATTTTATATAAAAACAATAAATTATCATTACTTGTTCAATTGATGTCAACTGTTTAATTATGTTCTTGCTGTTGTTGATGCATGTTTTATAACTTAATTTCTGAATTTAAAATTGAATTACTGATTATAATTAAAATGCCTTACTATACAACAATCTCGATAATTTCTTCCTTTGAAGCTTCATTACTAGTTTATAATCTTTGATATATCTGCCGTTATTTAACTCTTAAGTAGAAATAAATGCTGGAATTGCAAATTGTTGAACAGCAATAAACCGATTTTATTTTGTTTTTTTAGTAGTATATTTTGATTTTATGTTAATCTGTGAAAATATATTTATTGTTAATTTCTCCTGTTGTTACCAATTGCATTGTCTATATATGTAATATTAGTTTCTCTGGTTTTAAATTTCAACTCTGTTAATAGACGATCTATGGTGCTATGCTGTTGGTCTACTGGAAAAGAACAAATATTGAGTCTCATCTGCATTTTCAGCACGCTCTTGCTGCAGCTCTCATATCTTCACTTATAATGGTACATTGCTTATGACTTAATTCTTATATTTGCACTTTTTTGTTGTTAATGTTCTATTGTTTATTGATTGCTTAAGTTGTGTGTGGAGTATATGAACTGTCTCGGAATTGTATATTATTAGGCATTCTTAGCTGAGGCGTATTTCTCTTTGATAACTATTGTAAACTGTTAAATGCTGAACTTAAATTTGCTCCACTCTGTTGCCTATTGAACATATCAGGAACACCCATTTTCCCTTGGGCTGTGCTTAATCTAGCTCTATCTGCTTGTAGTGACTTTCAGTTTGGGTGAACAAATTAGAAATGTACATTTTCCCTTAGGTATGTGCTTAATCTAGCTCTATTCTTGCCAAGAGTGCAGAAAGAGTATTAAAACCAGGACAATATCATGATTGTAGTTTCAGCTTCATGACCTTGTACCTCTTGGACCAGACATCAATCCCCTTTGCTGCAGAAGGCCTCTGGAGTATAAATCTAAAAACAGTAAACTATCTTTATCATGCAGAATGATTATAATGCAGCACTGCTTTTTGCCTTTCTACCCTATGGGTTCCCCATTGCTATTTAAGTATAATAAAAGCTATGCCGAAGTCATAACATTTCAGAATTGTGTGAAAGCAATCTAACATCGTTTTTACAACGATTATGACAAAATGATGTCATTACCTAGGGTCAAAGGTGCTGATTCCAATATATTTGTGCTAATTACTGCTTATACTTGAGTTATGACTTAATTACCATTTCAACAACTGTCTGCATTAAGAATCTAAAGCTGATCTATTATTATGTGTTATTGATCATATCTACTTGTGGAACTGCATTTAATAGTCAATAATCTGTGAAAGGTTTTAAATGCCACTCTCAATAAGCATAATGCAAGCAACTTAGAAATCTATTTGTTATTTGCCAACATAAGCTCATATGTCATCTTAATTATTGTAATCTTACCTTCTCTGTTATCAATGGATTCTGTTAGTTGGTCTTAAATAAGTTCTACAATGCAGGTCCTGTGGAATTAGAATTCTGATCTGTTCATTATTTCTTTAACTAAATTTGCATTTCCCAGATCTTTCTATGGATATTGTATACAGTTTCCTATACCAGTCCCATAGATAATTTATTGCCGGGTCTTTAACAAAATTGCATTTCTGTTGCAGACATGGGTAGGAAATAGTCAGCTATTAGTTGAATAAATTATATATATGTTAGTAGTGTTAGCTATTATGTAGGCATTTAGCTTTAATTTAGGCATTAAGTTGATGTGCAGGTGTTAGTTCCTGTTTCCATGCTAGTAATGTTAACCTTGCACTCATGTATCTCATCATAAATCTGAGAATAGACTACTGAAATAAGGGATCAGATTTGTTAACACTGGAGTTATATACCTCTGGAGGCATTTGGGTTCCTCGAATTACCCATAAACTTTGCTATTACTAGTATATTAGTTTATAGCCCGTGCAAAGCACGGGTTACTTTTAATATATATTTTTAATTTACTTATAGTTTAGTGTATATAATATTATAAACATTACTTTTAATATGTTGGAAGAATTCAAATTTTAGACCTTTTATTAAATCTAAATTAATATGCTGTTGGTGAGAATTGAACCTTCAACCTTTCTATATAACATAATCTAATATTAATTTTATATTAAAATGTTGTCGGCGGGATTCGAACTTTAGATCTCTAACTTTTAGTATTATTGTATTTAACGGTCATGATTTATTTAAGTTGAAGATCTAACGGTTCTGAATTGGTGATAACCAAAAATAGGAGGTAACCAAACTACAAATTATACCCCCTTTCGCTTATTATAGTGTACTAGCTTATAGCCCGTGCAAAGCACGGGTTATTTTTATTTTTTTAAAATTTGTTTATAGTTTAGTATATATAATATTTTAAACATTATTTTTAGTTTAGTATTAAATCTAAATTAATATGCTGTTGGTGGGAATCGAACCTTCAACCTTTCTATATAACATAATCTAGTATTAATTTTATATTAAAATGTTGTTGGCGGGATTCGAACCTTAGACCTTTAACTTTTAGTATTGTTGTATCTAACGGTCATGATCTATTTGAATTGAAGATCTAACGGTGAATGAGGATAACCAAAAATAAGGGAATAACCAAAAATAAGGGGGTAACCAACTACAAATTATACCCCCTTTCGCTTATTATAATATAGTATAGTATATATACTATAGACTATAGATAGTATAGATAGTATAGATATACTTGCTAGAATAGGTAGATCAAAGGGGTCTGTACCAATTTCCCAGATCTTTTTATGGACATTGTATACAGTTTCCTATACCAGTCCCATAGATGATTTATTGCTGGGTTATTACAGGTATGTGAACCATCTAGGGTTATATTTTGGTTATCATTCTAATTTGAGGCACACTTCCCTTTGACAACTAAAATAAAATTTCTAATTCTGACATAAATTTGGCATTTTGTGTTTTAGTTTAGTTACATCCATTTGTTCGTTTTTTTTTTTTCTGTTTTCAAATATGGCTTAAAATTAATGAAGTAAATCTAGTGTCAGCTTATGTTACACGTGAAGCAATGGTAAAGCTTGTTGGTTTTGTGACTTTTGTCCGGTTTTGGGATATGGTCATTGTTATCCATGGTTTCGAAAGTGTATAGCTTCCACCAGGAAATTTACAATCCAGTACTGAAAGCTGTAACCAGTAACATTATAATTTATATGTCAATGCAAAGAACTATTTGTAGGCTTGTAGCTTTGGTTCTTAATAGTTGTACAGTGGACTAGAGGGACTTGTTTTGCTGCAGAAAGGAAAAAATGCCTCTGGAGCAAAAGGCTGCAGCCTGTAAAGAATCATCTTTTTTCATTATGCAAAGTGATTGCTTATTAAAGAGTATAAAGTGTTGTACCACCCTTGTCCCGTGCTGATCTATATAGATTCTTCAATTAGTTATTCTTAATAATTAGTTAATTAAAATGCTTTGCTCTGGGCCAAACAGTTCTTTACTTCTGATTTGCGAAGACATATGAATGTGTTTGCAAGTTCTGCAGTTCTTGACTTGTGATTTGCAAAGACATATGAATGTGTTTGCAAGTCAAGTAGCGGGTGATTTTCACTTTTTAAAGCTTCTTTTAAATTCATTTTACAGGTCAGGTGTGTGCTCAGTAGGTTTTGTTTGGCCCAACTAAGCTCTAAAGTTTAAATAGATTTGTATGCTTTACATGACTATTTCTGTGTTAAATTCCATCTTTGATAAGTTAATATTTCAATCCTCAATGATGATATCAGCCTGTGCTTCGTGTATTTTATGAATACACAGCTCCACATAACACTCTTTATGATGTTTACAGTTCCCCAGCTTAACATTAGCCATCTCTATTTTGTACGGTGATCACTGTAGATGGATCTTACTTTGGTAAGATTTCGCTTATCTTACTAAATATCAGTGTTGTAAAAATCGGTTGACTCGGACGAGTACTCGGAAATCGGTGATCAACCGATTCGGATTTAACCGAGTACTCGGACGAGTACTCGGATGCTGAAAATGAGTATTCGGAAAATTGGCCGAGTACTCGGATTTTGAAGATCAAACCGAGTCGAAGCGATTTCCGATTTTTACAACCTTGCTAAATATTTTAAATGGTCTGTTTGGGAACTTAAATTTCATTTGAAATTCTAGATTTGATCAAATGATATTTTTTACTATAAATTTGAGAATTTGAAATGGCAAGTCAATTCATGCCATTTGAAATGAATTATACATTTTCGAACACATTTTAAAGTTAATTTAAACTTTATCTTATGCCCTCGACCTCCGGTAAAAGTGGTATCCGCTTGGCTAGGTAAATTAAGTTAAAGCCAAAATTGAGGTAAAATAATTTGAGAGCCTGTTACCCAGGTTCCTCTTAACCGCAAGGAGAAACAAACACCATACAAAGAAATTTACTAAAGCTTAACCTTTAGGGATGACAAAAATACCCGACTTGATGGATACCCGATCCGTTTGGATCTACCCAAACCCGATTTTTTGGATTTGGATTTGGGTCTTATTTTTGGATCCGAAAGAGTTTGAATATGGATTTGGATCTTAGGTGTCCCGATCCGATACCCGACCCGAAACCCGAAATCCGATCCAAACCCGATCCGAACCCGAAACCCGATTAAAAACCCGATATATATATATATATATATATATATATATATATATATATATATATATATATATATATATATATAATGAATTATTAAATATATTAATATCTTACTTAATTTTATAACCATGATACATATTACATAATTTACATACATTTCACTAATTATTGTATCATTTCATTATTAATATTTACATGCACTTAATCTAATTATTGTTTATTATATCATTTTATTATTAATATTTACAATTAATAGTTAAATAATCAATTTTTCTTTTAATTATAATATTTTAGTAATTCGGGTTCGGGTCTCGGATCTCGGGTAAAATCCAAACATTCGGGTTTCGGGTAAAATCCGATCCGATCCGAAATCCGTTGGATCCGGGTCCGGGTCTTAGTTTTCGGGTATTTTTCTGGTCCGGGTCGAATCCGGGTTCTGTCAAAAAAATCGGGTCTGGAATCTGGATATTGAAAAACCCGACCCGACCCGACCCGTTGACATCCCTATTAACCTTAATTATAAGTGATATTTATAAACTGAACAGTTTTTCTTTTAATGGAGCATTCATTGTCATTCGAGTTCAATAATTAGCTGCTGATTCCTAGCTTCCAACTAAACAAGTGTGGAACTTAATATGAATAAATTTTAAGCGTTATTCAAGAAATTACTTGAATAAATTAATGTTTATGATATAAATCAAACACAATAAGTAAAGCAGAGAGCAAATGTCTTCTTTAGTTATGTTTCAGGGACTTGGTTGTATACGAAGAGGAAGTTCTATCAATTAGAGATAAAAGAATCAACAGTCTTCTAAAAGCATTAAAAACACCGTAAAACTAAACATTTTTTGTCCAATTAAGATTTCTAAAAATATAACCTGGTGTGTCAACCAATTCATAACATTCCTTATGACAGCCCTCTCTATTTGATTGCATACCCAACTATGTACATACTACATTGATAGCTCATTGTCAGTATAGTCTCCACTTAGCTTATGAAAATACCAGTACAGTTAACCCAATAAGCAGAGCAGCCAAAAACAGAATTGGTAAGAGTTGTCCTTTGGCACTAGCCTTCTTCATTATCATTGCCACTTTTTTCTGCATTTCAAATTTTAAAAAGTTAAAACAATTTATCAATGTTCAGTGACCTCACAAGTCGAATATTTAGAATGCAGGATTTACAATCTTATCAAACACATCAAATGCTTACGAGCAACCAAGTAGTGGTGCAGACATACCTGGACGAAATTAAGACGATTTGATGTACTGTCCATCTTAGAATTTAACCCATCTATAATCCTGTCCTGTATAATTACAGAGATTAACATTTAGCTCTTAAAAACAAAATGTGGAGTTAAGAAAGAAGTTGGTTCACAATTAGAATTCTATATGCAGAACACTGATAGTTACTGTTGCACAAACAGATGATAACATATTACTGCAAGAGCGAGACAGATTTGTAAATGTAAACCTCATTATAAACAATATTCACCTGTACAAGTAGTTCTTCATGTATAGTGAGACCAACACCTCCGATTCTTTCCATATTTGCACTGAACTCATCTAGCTCTTCATCCTGTCGCCTGAAAGTACCAATTCAACCATCTTTGAAATTAGAAATGTTATATTCACTAAAGCAGCTACAAGACTATGATTGCTGATCTCCTATCCCCAGACAGGCAGATAACAGATAACCATTAGGTCTAACATTACATGACGTCCAGATGAAATTAGAAAAATTCATTCTCCACGATTAGGTTCTTAAAAAGATATATTATGCAACTAAAATTAAACAACATTTATTTAGCCAAAATAAAAGGGAAAAGAAAAACAACAACGGCATACTTTATTAGGAGCAACTGCCTGTCTGACTCTGAAGATACATAATCATCATCATTTCTCAAATTATAATGACCGGAACTATCTGGCTGATGGGTATTTGGTAGCCTCATAAGTTCCGGCCGCGTTCTGCTACCACTAGAAGTGCTAGTGCCATTCGTTTCCATCCTAGACAATACTGCCTTCTTAACAGTAGACACCTAAGTCATGCAGTAAAGCAACAAAATGAACATAACATACAACCACCAAGAAAAAAAAAAACATGGAAAATGAATATCCTCTCAATCAAACAGAGTCTGTAACATTACTTGTACAGGTAAACATGTCAACAGCCTGTTCCTAAAAACATTCTTTCAGCAAGAACCGCAGCATGACAAATGAATAAAATACCTGATACGGGCATATGTAGTCCATCTCCTCCGTTGCTCAAGCTCGCCTTCAGAGATTCGATAAAAGGAAGGATCTTTAGCTGCTGCAGAAAAGTCTTATCCAATTCATCCACCCTTTTTTTTTGCTAAGTAATAATTGTATTAACTCAACAGAAAAAATACACGATACTAGGGAATGCCCTAAGAAGGCACACAAGAGTGGAACACACTCACAGTCCGCCAACAGTAGAAAAATAAAGAAGCAAAACTTAAAGCTAGACATCATAAGCTAGTACATCATAGATATTAGACTTAATTGCATTTTACAACCCTTTGGTTTTCGCTTATTGCATTTTGGTATTGCATTTTGGGTAAGGTTTTTTTAAAACCTTCACTTTGCATCCCCAAACTTTGAATCCCGCTACAGCTTAAACCCCTTTGAAAAATTTCCGTCAAAATTGACCGTTAACGTTTATTGTCAAAGGGTAAAACAGACTTTTTAATCAGAATTGTGATGTAATATACTACACCCCAGACTATTCAATTTTCTAACATTAATACCCTTTTTCTCTCATAAAATCCCCAATTAAGAACCCTAAAAACTTGATAAGTACCTAATTCATACAAACCCAATTCATATAAACTCAATCATAAAATCAATTTAACTTGAAGGATAAAATTTTGAAAAAATCCATTTCGATTGACCAAACCCACATATGAATACACTCTACCGTTTAGATATGTTAGGACATATTTACCCCTTTCAAAATTGATGTTAACGGTCGAGTTTGACGGAGAAGCGTTAAAGGGTTGCAAAGTATAGCGGGTTTCAAAGTCTGGGGTTGCATAGTGAATGTTTTAAAAGACCCTTACCCAAAGTGCAATAAGCGAAAACCAAAGGATTGCAAATGCAATTAAGTCTAGATATTAGACTGAAGTCATCAGAAGCCATATTCCAAAATTTTTACTAGTATGAGCTTTCTTGCGCATAGTCCTAATAATAAACTCCATCAATTCATCCACCTTTCTATCAGAAATACGGGTCTCAGAACTAACAAAACTAATAGAGATACACAAACCAACACATTTTCGCTGGCCCTAAAGTTTTATGTAGAGAATTTGCACAAAGGAAATAGTAATTGAATCTACAAAGAAAACATGTTATCGCATCTAATTACAGTCATCAACTGACGTTACCACAATATATAAATAGAACATAAATTTTACTATGGCATTAAAAAAATGAATTATTCATTACAAAAAAATCCGAAATTACGTAAGCACATTTCAAAACAGTCCTATTTACAAAACAAAACCATAAAAATGTTCTCGGAAACTGACATATAAGAAACATACAATAGAAATTCAAGAATATGTTAGAAAATGGAAAGTTCAAGCCATATTTTTAATATGTTCTTGATGCAATTTCCGGAAACTACCAAGTGAAAGTTGTTCGTTGTAATGAGGACTTAAACTTTCATGTTTGGATCTAAGACATTTTCTTAGTGTAATCCATAAATAAATTGAGTTGAAAGAAGGATGTTTGAAATGTGTTATGTGGGTTGTTTAGTTGAAATAACTTGTATCCCACATTAAATTGGTTGGTGGCTTTATATAGCTCCATGTGCAAGTGTAGTGCACAACTACTAAGGCATGTGGGTGTACATGGTTGTTGTGTGGGCCTCGCGCACACACACGCGTGCGCCGCCGCCGCCTCGCCACGACTCGGGTCGGGTCGAAGGGTGATTTGGGCGAATGTCTCGGCGTCTCGCGTACGCGAGGCGACCTGGACGAGGAATTTTATTACCTGGCTTATTTATTTATTTTAACAGGAAATCAGACTTTATTTGTTACTGTAATGGATCAGTACTTGGATTAAATCTTAATGGAACTGGTCAGACATCAAATACTGATGGGCCAAGTCCTGATGGATATAAAATCCTGACGGTACCAGATCCTGATGATGACCAAATACTGATGGACATCAGATCCTGACGGACAGAAAATCCTGATGGATCAGATCCTGATGTTGGTCAATCCTGATGCTTCTGTAACTGAAAAATAAATCCCGATGCTGCAGTTAATGAAATTAAATCAGAATATTTACTTTCATTTTATGGAGTATCAGTTACGTTTTATTATTTGTATTATATACATACATAATAGAACGTTGAGAGATACGTCATAAGGATAGAAACCCTATTTGCCTTCTTCTTTCTCTTCTCTCCCTCAATACATACACACTATATACATAGTTCTCGGGCGAACTGAGGTGCTGATCGCTGTTGATCTCTCCGTTTTTGTGACCGGTTTGATCTGTGTTGTTTTATCCTGGAAGTGATATTGCTGCAAACCAACACAGCGTAAGTGGGGCAATAATCTCTTCAAGAACAGTCAAGTCCTCTCGAAGGATTTGGCGACTCAGCTGTTCTTTCTCTTATTAGTTGTTGCTAAAGCTTCTGTGGGAGATAAGTCTTTCTTGTTTCTCTCGTTAATTGCAGTCTCTGATTATATTTTGTTTATGCCTTCGTGATTTGTTTTGTTAATTGGTTATATGCATGTTCTTGTTTAATATATATATATATATATATATATATACATCACTACCTCATTTTTGCTGTAGTTGAATTATACCCAACAGAATATACCTCCCACCGAATGCTCTCACAACCAACAAGAAACTCCTTAGTAAAGTGTGATTCGCCTTTACTATCCGCAAGCATGCTCCCCTATTGGTGAAATGTATACTGCAGTTTATCAATCTATCCATCCATATAATCCTAAAATGTTAAAATACAAATCAACTCTTTTTTTTAAAAAAATAAAACTGAGAAACTTTCATTATTGTAGATCAGCTATCAAAGTAGCTTCAATTTCAGTGGGAACAGTCCTCCCACTAAGCCGACGATCAGACGTAAAATAGGAAGCCTTTGCTAGTGCATGTGCTACTCTAATTGCATATCACTATAAAAAACAAAGACACTAAAGGTCGAAAATAATACCCAAATCCCAAACCAAATAACAGATGTATAACCCAAATAACTAATAACATACTTAAATCATTTGCCACATGCAAAACCCAAAACCCAAATCAAATAACATACCTAAATCATAACATATATATTTGTCCCAAGTACAAAAATATAAATACAGAAAGATAGCTCGATAGAGGGGAGGGGGTTTGAATACGAACTATAACAAACTAAAATTTTTGAACTTGAAAATACAGAATAAAAATACAAGACACGTTCTTTAAAATTTCAAGTAGTTATTGATTTAGTTACTTGAGAGCTTTTATAAATAATTTCTTAAAGAATCTATGTAAAATTACAGAGCTGCAATTTTCATTTTCTCTTTACAAATCTTGCCTAACTTTTAGAGAGAAAATTATTTATATGTCTACAAGTATCCTACACTGCTACACTCTTATATATATACTGCAAGAGTTTAAAAAGATTGTTCTATTCTGAAAATAAAGAGATACAAATGAGAAAATATTTGTCACGTGTTCATTCCTTGTGCACAACCATAGAAAAAAACTTCACATTAGTAATTCAGGTTCATTCCATTTTGTCATTACATTGAACGAGTTTCATTCTTCAAGAAAGATGAATTTTGACTTGGTTTCCAAGCGCGTTTGATCTTTGTCAACAGCTGCACAATACTTTGTCTTATTCTCCATGATAAGTTACCGCCAAGTGCTAATAAGCTAAGTAGCTTATCACTGATGTTGTTATCAGTTGAGTCTTCTTTTCAGATTATCTATTCTTTACTCGTTGATTCATCCAAATAGCAATTAAATCTTCACTTCACTTGTGAGAAATACAAGTCTTCACTTATATATAATTTGACTCCCTTTTCTTTACATTCGTTGATTTGAGCAATTGCATCCGTTGATCAATGAATTTGTTTAGTAGTTGAGCTTTTCTTTTATCCGTTGATTCATTTATTACTCAACAAATAAATAAGATTACATAGCTTGTCATAGATAAAATTACATAGCGTGTTACAGATATTTTTTTTAAACTACATTCTAGTTTTATCCATCGCAATGTAAAGTATTTAGACAAATTTACGAATTAAAACTTTCATGTGAGATGTTTCATAATGAACTAATACTCCACAAAAAATTCTATGAGTTGACTAGTTATAAAAACAAAATAAAATTTATTAAAATGTATTTGTTATCATCAAATATAAGTGTGATGATGTGATTTCTAACAATACCATAATTTAGGATTTCATAAAATCAACAATAACATACCCGATTAACAACATACAACGGTTTCGTTGATATAAAGTACCAAATACATGAACAAGAGAGTTTCATAAAATCAACAATAACATATCCAAAATAGATCAAAAGGTAAATATAGGGTTTCATAAAAATTAACAATAACATACCAATGAGCTCTCTTAAAATAAGTTCAATAAACTAACTGTTCATGCTCTTAATTTGAAATTTAAGAGATTGGAGTAAAATGAGTGCTACAACAATTTTCTGGTTCCTTAAAAACTAAATCAATAATAACATCCATTAACTTACATTTCCAGGTAACAATCTCGGATCCCTTAACTAATTAAATTATATGTTTATATAAGCTACAAGTTCAGAAGCAAGTGTCATGAAGAACATACTCCTTCGGTATGAGGGGGTCAGGCCAGGCTATAATTTTTCACAAGTCAAATATCATGTTTAGCCCAAATACCATTGAGACAAATAAAAGACTAGTCTGTGAGAATCTTGAAGTGGGAGAAGTATATGTGTCAGGTAAGTATCTTGGGATGCCGATGCATGTAGGGAAAAATAAGACTTCGGTATTTGGTTTTTTAACTGATCGTATTGGGCAGAAGTTGCAAGGGTGGAAGCATAAATCTTTGTCCAAGGCCAGTAAATTTACATTGTTAAAAACAATAGTATAGGTAATTCCAAATTTTTGGATGAGCTTATTCTTGCTTCCAAATGAGGTGTGTAATGGAACTGAAAAAAAGACGAATGGTTTTTGGTGGGAAAATGGTTTAAACAACAAAGGAATCAGATGGATGTCATGGGAGAAATTGTGTGTTGTGAAAGAAGCAGGGGGCTTGGGACTTAAAAATTTAAGAAATTTTAATGTTGCAATGCTTGCTAAACAGGGTTGAAGGATTGTTAATAATGATAATTCTCTAGTAATGGCATTAATGCGGGCTAAAAATTTCCCCAATAGTGATTTTTTGAATGCTAAACTTGCGAATCCAAGTTATATGTGGAGAAGTATCCTAGCAACGCAAGCGGTTGTGAAACAGTGATGTAAAAGACGAATTGGGAATGGGGAAAGTACTAACGTTTGGAAGGTACCTTGTACTGAAACTCGTTTCTTGATTACTCATATGCCAAGAGAATTAGAGCATCCCACTGTGCAGGGATTGATGGAGGAAAATCAGAATAGGTGGGATGATGAAATATTATATGATATCTGTAATAAGAGGGATAGGAAATTAATGAAGGGAATTCCTCTTCCCTTGAGGAATAGACAAGATTCATGGTTTTGGATTTCGGATGAGAAAGGTTTTTTCACAGTAAAGATTTGGCATCGGAAGTTACAAAGGGATTATAATGTTACCATTTCAAGTTTTCGGAAGAAAATGTGGTCATTAAAGCTTCCAGGGAAGGTTATTAATTTCTTGTGGCGCACATGTCGAGTTTGCCTTCCAACAGCTGTTGCTTTAGCAGGTAAAATGGTCCCTATCAATACGTCATGTTCTTGGTGTTTTACACATACTGAAGATGAGGTTCATGTTTTGTTTCAGTGTACATCTGCAAGGTCTGTTTGGCTAGCTGCTGGACCTAAAGATTTTTTAAATGTATTACCAAATGATACGGCATTTACAGTGCATAAAAGAGCTTTTAGTCCATGTATGAAGGAGCAGAGTGCTTTAATAGGTCTTTTCTGTTGGAGTATCTTGAATAGAAGAAATGAATTGTTATGGGATAAAGTCAATGTTTCAGTTTTTGGCTTGAAAGCAGCTGCTACAAATTTACTTTCGGACTGGAGAAAAGCACAAGACAAGGCTAGCAGAGATAGTGTAAATGTGGAAGCAAATACTAGGCATTGGAGCAATCCACCGCATGAATGGGTCAAGGTCAATGTAGATGCAGCTATTTTTCCGGACAAGAATTGTATTGGTATTGGTAGTGTCATTCGTGATGAGCATGGGAACTTTTTAAGAGCTAGATGCCAAAGTATCGAAGGTGTATTGCATCCAAGGGAAGCATGGTGTGTGATAAAACTATGAGTTGTGTGGTTATATATATATATATATATATATATATATATATATATATATATATATATATATATATATATATATATATATATTAAGAGCTAGATGCCAAAGTATCGAAGGTGTATTGCATCCAAGGGAAGCAGAGCCATTTGGTGTGTGATAAAACTATGAGTTGTGTGGTTATATATATATATATATATATATATATATATATATATATATAGCAGCATATGTATATATATATATATATATATATATATATATATATATATATATGTTGAAGTAGGAGAATGCAATGAAAGAGAAAATGTAACTCTTGTATTGCCATGTAAAGCTTTATTTACATTGTATGATTGTGGCTGATTATATACAGCAAGGTGCTAATATGAAAAGAACATTACAGGTACTATAAATCAAGCATGAATATCTTAACCCTGACTTTTAACAGCATGAATATCTTGACTAACTGATCTTTGTAGTAGCTGTATTTTAACACCCCCCTCAAACTTAAGATGGTTGAAAAACCAACTTGAGTTTGCAATCACGAAATGAACCAGGAGGAAGAGATTTCGTGAAAATATCTGCAACATTATCTGCACTAGAGATAGCATAAAGACGAACCGTTCCTTTTGCAACCTGTTGACGGGTGAAATGATAATCAATCTCTATATGTTTAGTGCATTCATGAAAGACATCATTGTGAGCAATGTCCCTGGCACTTTTGCTATCACAGTAGATAATAGTGGCTGGAGAATGAGTTACAGTCATTTCTTCAAGTAACCATCATAGAAAAATTAATTCCTATGTGGTGTAAGCCAGAGCTCGATATTCTGACTCGGCACTGGATTTTGAGGCAAGGGATTGTTTCTTACTACGCCAAGAGATAGGAGAGTCACCCAGAAAGAAGCAAAATCCTGTAGTGGAACATCTGGTAGTGGGATCACCACCCCAATCAACATCAGAATAGGCATGTACCTCAAGTGATGAGTTGTATGCATAATGTAATCCATGAAAGATGGTGCCTTTGACATAACGAAGTATGTGAAGGACAGCTGTATAGTGAGGAGTGCGAGGAGCTGCCATAAATTGACTAACAATATGAATAGCATGAGCAATGTCAGGACGAGTGACAGTAAGATAAATTAGACTTCCTACCAACTGGCGATATAATGTAGGGTTGGCAAGCAGATCACCATCTTTAGAGTTAAGTTTGACCTCGTATTCCAAAGGTGTAGATGTAATCTTATTGTTGCTGATTCCAGATTTCAACAAAAGATCAGATGCATACTTAACTTGAGAAAGTGTGTATCCAGTAGGAATGGAAGAAACCTCAAGACCCAAGAAGTAGCTTAATGAACCAAGATCTTTCATTTCAAATTGCTGACTAAGAAATGTTTGAGATCAGAGATACTTGCAGTATCATCTCCATTGATAATCATATCGTCAACATAGAGGAGGAGAAGAACAATTCCTCGATCGGTCCGTTGAATGAAGAGAGCATGATCACATGGATCTTTAAGTTTTGGAGGCAACTTTTGCTGAAGCACGGCACTGCATTCTTCCGTTAAAGTAACGGTCTCTAACTCATCTAGCTTCAATTTACGAGAGAGAATACCTTTCATGAACTTAGCGTAGCTCGGCATCTGTTCAAGAGCTTCCGCAAAAGGTATGTTAATCTGTAACTTCTTGAAAACCTCTAAAAACTTAGCAAAATGCTTATCCAACTTCTGCTTCTGTAGTCTTCCCGAATATGGCGGAGGAGGATAGATCTGATTATTCTTCAAAGACTGCTCCGGAGAAGCTTTTCCAACAGGTTCCTTGCTCTTTTCCTCTTCATTAACTAACTGATCAGCCACCAAGTCAGATTTTTCAATTTCTGGTACTGCAGATTTTTCAACTTGCTGATTTTGAACTTCTTCATCCTCCTTAGCTGCTGACTTAGAATCTGATGTAACCTTTCCCGATCTGAAAGTTACTGCCTTCACCTGTTCCTTGTCTCCCCTTCTGCCTGGATTAGCCTCCGTATCACTAGGAAGAGTTCCTTAAGGCCTATTGAGTAAGGCACTAGCAATATGCCCAATCTGATTCTCCAAGGTCTTGAGAGAAACCGCTTGGATTTTAACCATCAACCTCAATTCATCCAATTCAGATTTTTCATTAGAAGTTTGACCAGCATTCCCATGAGATTGTTGCTGCTGAAATCCCGGAGGTTGGAATGGTTGCCTTGGAGCATACTGCTGCTGATAACCTTGATTGAATGGCCTAGCTCCATATTGCTGATAAGGATGCTGTGGTTATTGAGCACCTTGATTGTTGCTCTTGCTGAAATTAGGATGATTCCGGTTATTAGGATGATAAGTGGCTGGAGCTGGTTGTGAAGGTCGCTGAAAGTTACTCACAAACTGTGCTGATTCAGAAGAGATAACACACTGATTCATCTCATGTGCACCTGCACAAAGCTAACACACACTAGCAACCTGCTGAACTCCATAGTTGGTAAGAAAATCCACCTTCATAGTCAAAGCTTTCAACTGAGCTGCTATAGCTGTAGCTGCATCCACTTCCAGAATACCTGCTACCTTGCCTTGTGATAGTCTCTGTGTAGGATTCTGATATTCATTAGCAGCCATCGTCTCAATTAGATCATAAGCTTCCTCATAGCTCTTTGCCCACAAAGCTCCGCCTGAAGCTGCATCTAGCAAAGGTCTTGACTGTGCTCCCAACCCATTGTAGAAACCATTAATCACCATCCAGTCAGGCATTCTATGATGAGGACATTTTCTAAGCATCTCCTTGTAGCGTTCCCAAGCTTCACACAAAGATTCACCAGACTGCTGAGCAAACTGAGTAAGAGCATTCCTGATTTCTGCAGTCTTCACCATTGGAAAGAATTTGGTGAGAAACTTCTGAGCTAGATCCTCCCATGTAGTAATAGAGCCTGCTGGTAGAGAGTGCAACCAGCCCTTAGCTTTATCCCGTAGAGAGAATGAGAAAAGCCTCAATTTGATAGCATCTTCCGGCACACCATTAAACTTGAAAGTGTCGCAGATCTCAATGAAGTCCCTGATATGCATGTTAGGATCCTTCGTAGGAGCACCCCCAAACTGAACTGAGTTCTGTACCATCTGAATCATGCCCGACTTGATTTTGAAAGTATTTGCTGCAATAGTTGGTCTGACAATGCTAGACTGAATGTCATTGATCTTAGGCTGCGAATAATCCTTCAAAGCCTTAGCTGCTGCTGGTAAATCTTCCATCTCAACTATCGTTTCAAGTTCCTCTTCGCTTTTATCTGTGACTAACTCAACGTCTTCCAGTTTATGCGACTGTGAACGTGTTCGCATACACGCTCAAGTACCTGAAACACCAAGAAACAAACAAGATATGTAAGAAACAATCCATGTCAGTGAACTCTAACGACCACTGATGACAAGCACATAAACCAAAAATAAAATAAACACCGATGATCCCCGACAGCGGTGCCAAAAACTTGTTCGCACTAAATCACGCCAGTGCACGTGGTCACAAGTAATATAGATATAAGTTGAGTTCGTTCCCACAGAGATTTGATTTTGAATTTAAATCAGTTAATATACCTATGCAACAATGTATGGTTTTTACTCACTGCTAAGACAATTAATAAAGTTGGTTTTAATTAACTAAATTAACTAAGAATTATTTAACTAATGAGAATTGCAAACGAATTACTTATATGAGAATAAACATGGGATCCTAACTTCATTAAATACTTCGCTTAGATCTGACGCCTTTAATCACTATGTGCAACAATTATGATATCTGATCGGACAACACGAAATAAGTACACGCTACCTATCAGCATACGTATACCAAACTACCCATACATCCACAAAAGAGATAAAAGATGAATAGACACCAATTATGTTTAGACCCTATATTTCTATAGAATTTGAAAACATAACAGTTGAAGAACAGGTTATCCACATTGATCACATAGGGCAACATAATATATTTCTATTTATACTACAAATCATGATGTCAAAACATACATAATCCTATGCTAGCATGGCAAGTTCTAAATCTCAAGATCCACTTTCACTTCACAAGAGATTAACAATTCAATTTAGATGTTAGCTACACATCTAAAAGCATTAAGAATAACCATACAAGGATATCAGATATTCATCACACACAGATCTTTAAAGCATCAAGATACTAAGACTCCATAAATAAATCCGTTAGAATCCCATGACAACGATTAGTTCATAATTGAACTGTTCGTCACCATGGGATTTGATGAAAACATGATATTAAACAAGATATGAATGAAAGTAATAATATTAATAAGATTAACAGTTGAGAAAACAAATCTAAAACCCAGAGTATCGCCTAATTACAAAAGTAGATCTGGAATTCCAAGTGCTGTCACGATCTTTGGAATTTGTCTCCAAATCTGATCTTCTATCCTTGGCTAACTCTATATTTTCTACGTTCTATCTTCTATCTAAGTTATATATTCTATTACAATGATATAGTGTGTTTAAATAGGCCCTAGAAGTCTTGTCCAACAAGAAAAACACTAAAAATACTATTTTACATCAAATTAGGGCAAAAAAGTAATTTTAAGCATGTTGTTGTGCTCTCAGTGCACTTCCTGCACTCTCAGCGCACTCACATTCTGTTCAGGCGCGCTTTCAGCGCACCAGGCACGTAGTCAGCGCACCAGGCGTGCAGTCAACACACTAGCTATCCGCCGGTTTGCTTGTTTGGCTCATTTTTCTTCGTTTTGACTCCGTTTTCTTCCGTTTCTTTTCCGCTAGCTTCCGTCTTCAATCCTTTAGCTTTAGGAACTTCATGAAATCTTCAAACAATTTCCCATTCTTCATTCCAGTGCTAACTTTCAACTCCAACATTGACGAAAATTACAAAACCTAGCCAACAATTGCAATCCTGCACAACTACACAAAATACATCAAAAATACAACAACTTGAGACCAAGTCAATCAATTTAAGCCGATATGGAATGCTCCAAGTGGATATGAAATCTACTTATCACTTACAACGTGGAATAGCAACCAAGGTCGGTGTATAAAAGGTAATAAAAGAGGGATGTACGATTGGTAGGAACAATTCTTGTATTGCTTCTATTGTGAAGAGATTAGGAAGGATTTCAACTTATCACCAAGTAAGCTCATAACCTTGCTTCGATTAGTAAAGTTTACCTTTCCTGGGTTATCCACTAATTAGACAATTTCGTGTATAATTCATATCAGGGTTCCCAAAGCCAACCCCCTTGGAGGGAATTGAGGCAAAGCGGGCGAAGAAGGTGATGAAGTATGCTGCTGTGTTGGGAGATGGCGAAGAAGGCTTCTCGCTGCCTAAGGTTTCCGCGTCTCCTGCTATGGGAGGAGATACTAGAACGGAAACCTTGGGGGAGCCTAGACTCGGGTTTCTTGAGGGTAATACGGAAATTCAAGCAGTAGCTTCTGGTAACTTAGATTATGGATGATCCTTAATTGAACAGAGCATTCGTAGTTTTCCGCTATGCATATTTTCTTCCTTGTCATGTTTATGTGCTTATCTCTCTATGTCCCTTTATGATCCATTGTGCTTACAAGCATTTCTTTACTTTGTACCTTTCTCATGTATTTCATTGCTTTGTTGTCATACAGAGATGTCTGGTTCTATTCCATCCTTCATTCAGACTTTTGTCAAGGACGATGACCTCGAGATGTTGGGATCTCCTATGGCTGTTACCCCTGTTTCCCAGGCTCCTCCATCCTTATCCGGAAAGGGTGTCGTTTCTCAATCTGATAAGAGGGAGTTTGTTGATAGCAACAAGAGGTTGAAGAACGAGGTAGCCTCTTTGAACAAGAACGAATAGACACTGAGCAAGGTTGTTGCTGATTAGGATGTAGAGAAAGAAAGGTTAGTGGCAGACCAGGTTGCCAAAATGAAAGAATTGCAGGTACAAGTCGATGGTTTGCAAGTTGCCATGAAAGGCTACCTCCATGCTCTAGAGGATAGGTGTAAGATGGGATTCGTAAATGGGGTGCGAGATTAAATGCGATCTACTTGGCTTAAAATGCCAGATCTTGATTGGGCTCTCCTGGGGACGATGTCGTCAGTCAGGTGGAAAGTTTTAAAGCTGAAGCCGCTAAGTTACAGGCTACTATCCAGAAGGCCGTACCCAAACCCCTCGTCATCACTATGGACGCTGGTGAGGACATTCCTGTCTCTGGAACTGGGATTGATGCTCCCGTGAATTCGATTGAGGAAGTTCCGGGTAACCGAGTCAAAGAAGTGGAACCTGTCGAGAACTCTCCCGGTCTGGATGCCACCAAAGAACCTTAAACATGTCAACCTTTCCTTCGCGTAGTCCTTTCTCTGAACATTAACTATCTGGTTTTTACGAACTTTGTTGGTGTATTCTGAACTTTGTTTCTAAAAGTGGGGGCGGGCACCTCTGATGCTCCGCAGCTGTAACTTTAACTCTCCATCTAGTACTTGCTTATGATTTCGTGAACTTATTATCTAGCTTAATGAATGCATGTTTTTAGCAGGGATATCGTATTGTTCGTCTTAGACGTATGCTAATAGCATCTATATCCGTCATTAGGTAGCCTCTTTCTATCACTTAACGTCTAAAGTGCATGGATTACTATCTAGCGCATAGGTAACTTACTAATAATCTGTTTAGACATAAGGCTTTAATCTGGATTCTAGTCTACCTAAGCAACTATATTCATGCTAAGGCCTTTCTAGTTGAGCCTGAATCTGGTTATTAAGGACCAACCATCTACTTAGTGTCGTAGTGAATGGTTTCCTAAGTAAGCGAGGTACTTGAAGTTTGATAAGGAAATCTATTATCGGGAATATAACACTCTATAAGTAAGAATGATAATCGAGTCAGGCTTCCATACAAGAGGTAGCCTTCGCAAATTATTAAAGGGGTATCACAGATTTACGCATATATGTTTAATCATTTTCCTTTTATAGCCATAGAGTATGCATATGAATTTTTGACCAAACATCAGTGAATAAGTTGTGACTTTTAAGTAAAAGTCTAAAGGAGTAGTAGAGTAGGTGAGTATTACCACAATTCAAAGGGGTAAGTTTAGTTTTCACGTACCCGTATAGGTTGCTAAGAAGCATACTGGATTGCATGTACCTTATCTCTTGAGGTTGCAACCATCATCTTAAGGGTTTTCGTTGTGGGAGCCTGTCACCCGGAATCCCTATTATGGGAGCTCCACTGTCGGTAACCCATTCCTGGTAGTCTGGGTGCCGGAGGTTCAGCCTGGAAACCTATGTTCTGGGAGCCTTAATCATTTTATGAATCAAATGTGATAATGCCATGTAAGCCATTCCTGCAAGGCTGCATTAGTTAAATATTTGTGAGACTAAACGAGCCATTTCTCGGAGCCTCGTAGGTAAATAATTAAAGGATCTATGTATGCCAATCAAGGTTCCGTACACGGTTAATGACCAGGGAAGCCATGTGTACCGATCAGGATTCCACACATGACCAAAAATGAAGGGATCCGGGTGTGCCGATCAAGGTTCCATACCTGCCCTAATGACTAAGTAAGCCATGTGAGCCAGTCAAGGTTCCACACATGTCTGGTAATAAATGGATCCAGGTGTGCCGATCAAGGTTCCACACCTGCCCTAGGAGTAAAGGGATCCATGTATGCCGATGTTTGCACTAAACACGCAAGCGTACGTGGTCACAAGTAATAAAGATATAAGTCAAGTTCGTTCCCACAGAGATCTGGTTTAGGTTTCAATTCAGTTATTGTACCTATGCAACAATGTATGGTTTTTACTCACTGCTAAGACAATTAACAAATTTTGGGGTGAGATTAACTAAATTAACTAAGATGCAAATTAACAAGAATTAGATCTAATTAACTAACAAGATTTAAAACTGATTTACTTATGAGATTAAAAACATGGGATCCTAACTTCATTAAATACTTCGCTTAGATTTGACGCCTTTAATCTCTATATGCAATGGTTATGATATCTGATCGAACAACACGAAACAAGTACACGCTACCTGTCAGCATATGTATACCAAACTACCCATACATCCACAAAAGAGATAGAAGATGAATAGACACCAATTATGCTTAGACCCTATATGTCTATAGAATTTGAAAACATAACGGTTGAAGAGCAAGTAATCCATTAAGATCGCACAGGGCAGAGTAAGATAGTTCAAATTTCACTACGAATCATGTTGATAAACAATCATGAACCTATGCTAGCACGGCAAGTTCTAAATCTCAAGATCCACTTTCATTTCACAAGAGATTAACGGATTAGATGTTAGCTACGCATCTATCAATTAAGCATAACCATACGAGGATATAAAAATACATCACACACAGATCTTTAAAGCATCAAAATACTAAAGCTCCATAAATAAATCCGTTAGAATCCCATGACAACGATTAGTTCATAATCGAACCGCTCATCATCATGGGATTTGATGAAACCATGATGTTGTAAAACAAAGTTTGAATAAATATAATAATACTAGAGTAAAGAGTTAAGAAAACAAATCCAAAATTTAGAGTTTTGCCTAATAGAAGAATACAAAAGAAAAGTAGATCTAGAACTCGTTTGCTTGTCACGAGCTTAAGAATCCTTCTCCTCTTCTAAATCTCTATCTCTCGATTCTCTCTATGTTTTTTCTAAGTACTGGTATGAATTACAATGATAAGATGTGTTTATATAGACCCTAGAAGTCTTTTCCAGCAAGAAACTACATAAATTACATCTTAAATTCAGAATAGGATAAGAAAAATAGGAATTTCCAGAATCCCACGCGCTGCCTGCACCCACCACGTGCTGGCAGCGCCCAGTTTGCTGCCTCACGCGCTGCCTGTACGCAGCCTCCTGCCAGGTCTGATTTTTATGCTAATTTCCTCGTTCTAGCTCCTTTTTCTTCCGTTTTTTTCGATAGCTTCCGTCCTTCATTTCTTAAGCTAGCAATCTTCCAAAACATGTAAGGTAATGTTCCGTTTTTCATTCCAAACTCGAAATCGACATCAAAACCAACGGTAATCACCAATCCTAGCCGTAATAACTAAACCTGCACAACTAACGAAAACACATCAAAAACACCACATACTTGAGACCAAGTCAATCAATTTAAGCTGAAATGAAGCGATCCAAGTGGATATAAACTCCACTTATCAGCCGATCAGGGTTCCATACATGTCCTAATGACCAAGTAACCCATGTGAGCCAGTCAAGGTTCCACACATGTCTGGTAGTAGAGGGATCCATGTGTGCCGATCAGGGTTCCACACAAGCCCAAATAATGAAGGGATCCATGTATGTCGATCAGGGTTCCATACATGCCCAAATAACCAAGTAAGCCAAGTGAGCCAGTCAAGGCTTCACACATGTCTGGTAGTAGAGGGATCCATGTGTGCCGATCAGGGTTCCACACAAGCCCAAATAATGAAGGGATCCATGTATGCCGATCAGGGTTCCATACATGCCCAAATAACCAAGTAAGCCATGTGAACCAGTCAAGGTTCCACACATGTCTGGTAATAAAGGGATCCAGGTGTGCCGATCAGGGTTCCACACCTGCCCTAGGAGTAGAGGGATCCATGTATGCCGATCAGGGTTCCATACATGCCCTAATGACCAAGTAAGCCATGTGAGCCAGTCAAGGTTTCACACATGTCTCGTAATAATAATGAAAAGTTTAAAATTCTTATAATTTCAACCTATTAAGCTAAGAGGTGTATTCACTACTATTCCCTAGTTCTGGATGGTAGCCTGGCTGCCATGTAGAACTATGCTTGTATTAGGGTTGTCCATTGGCTTTCCACTGAAAATTCTATCTCCATGACCTCCTCTCGAAGGATGCTTGGTTGGAGTTGTACTTCGAGGGGTATCACCCATAGCAAAATATCTTCTTTCTGGGATCCCAACTTAGCAAGGGCATCGGCATTGGCATTTTCCACCCTTGGGATCTGATTCAGATTCAATACCTTGAACTTACTAATGAGTTCTTGGGCATACCTCATGTAAAGTTCAGTACGGGGACCTCTGCTCTGGAAGCTCCCTTTTATTTGCCACACAATCAACATGGAATCACTTAAAACATTCAAGTATTCCACCTTCATTTCTAGAGCTAGTTTCATCCAGTAATCATGGCGTCATATTCTGCATCATTGTTGGTAGCCTTGAAGCCAAAGTGTGTGGAACTCTGTATTCGGTTCCCCTCTGGGCTTACCAACTCTATCCCAGCACCTGCCCTGTTATTGTTCACTGCTCCATCCACATATAGGTTCCACCATAAATAAGGGCCTTCTGCCTCCTCCTCGGTTGGTAGGGGTACTGTTAGGTCCAAATGTGTTGTAGAGGGGGGGTGAATACAACTTTTCGAATATGAGAAGCAATAAATACGATGCAATAAATGAACACACAGATTCAAGGAATATATGTCTTATATATAACTTGAAAGGGTTGCTACAACATTCATTACAAAGTATAACAGAAGTTCAGAGAGAAGTGAATGATACTAAGCTCTGTGAATGCACTCTCTCTCTTTCTCTTGTGTTTTTCTCAAGAATTGCTCACTAACTAAAACATTACACAAGTACTTCTATTTATACTACATGTAATCTATGTCCTGTAGTCTTCAAAGACTAAGATGTACGTGGCCCAATGATGTCCACATAAATCTTGCCTTATCTTGAAAGCTTGGAAATCTGCCAATCAGAAGATGCCATGTGTCATGTTGAAGCTGCACTCTAAGTAGAACTTCTACTTGAGAATTTCTACTTAGCCATCTCGAAGTTCTAAGTAGAACTTCTACTTAGAAACTTCTACTTGGCCATCTAGAATATTTAGTATTTAGAAAATATTCTGGTCTTCAACTTGAAACTTCAATGCACATCTTGAACTTGTGATATCTTCATGTCTTCTTTGTTCTTCACTAAGTTCTTGAATATGGATCTTTATTACTGACATAAACTTGCTATCAATGTCCTGACACTTGATGCAACGGTCTGGTTCATAAGTGACTAGTCTTGATAGGGTTTTTGCTTCTTGAATAAATTACCATATCCAATTAGAAATGTGGCTTTCCAATATTTGCTTTCCTTCTTGTTCACTTGAAATCAATTGGTCTTATTGATACTGATAGTTATGATCTTGATCTTTGGCTTTTCAAATCACTGAGGCATGAACAACTTTGACTTGAACTTCTTTCAATGATTTCTTCTTCGATTGATCATAGTTAACATGTTGAATTGTATCAATTACCTTGTCTTCATTTAGTGTTGATTTCTTGTGACTTCTTGTTCTTGATTGTCTTCTGGTTAAGTATCTTTTCCTTTAGTTTGAGTTACATTAGTTATAGTGTTACAAGTTTACACACTCTGCCTTTCAATCTCCCCCAATTTGATTGTCTAACAATGACATTCAAATTAATGAAGGATAACTCAACTAAACAATGAGACGAGAAAAGATAATTAACATTACAGTCTTGAATAATTTACAATTGAAATTTACATGAAAACAATACAAAGAACTTAAACTAGAAACAGAATTCGAACTTCGAATTAAAGATCATTTGAGTGATTCCTATCACTTGGATTATTTCATATCTTTTAGTCAAACTTGTATCACCTTATTGGATTCATTCTAAGGTGAATTTTTCCTCAAGTGAGTTAAAGCAACCGAAAGACATGAAGTTTTTCCAACTTCAAGTTCACACCACTCTGACCTTTAACCCTAATTCCGTTTCCTCTTTCTAGCTTCAGCAGCTTGGTCTCTCTCTTCTTTCTGCCTTTTGCGCTTCTCCTTCTGCTGCTTTTCTTTCTTGTATACTGGATCTTTAAGCTGCTTCCACCTAGCATTCAATAGACTTACAGCTTCCATTTCTAGAGGGTTCTTGGGCTCTGGATAAGGATGTTTGAAAAGCCTTCTGAGTTTGTCCACCTCCTGAGTAGTTCTGATCTTTGGAATATCCTCGAAGTTCTTCATGATGAGCTGAGGTTTCCAGTGAGATTTATCAGATTTGAACTGACAATAGATCATCTTGGGGTAGCCCTTGACACGGTCAGTATTGTGAACACTGGCCGCATCTTGCTCCATTCGCTTCTTTTCCACTACTACTTCAGACAGGTAACTCATGAGTCTCTGCTTTTCTTCCACATACTTGTCTTCCACTTCGCCCCATTTGAATACATATAATACTCTCTCCAGAAATGCAGCATCTTGAGTCCGTAGCAGCCATTGTCTACTCATATGCAAGATTGTTTGATTCTGGTCTGCATCTATGAAGACTAAGGCATCAGCTGTATCTTCAACATAAGCATGTATCCAGTATACACTTTCACTTCCTGGAACACCAATAGCCTCCCTTATTTCTCCTTGTTCAAGTGCTCCAGAAGGAAGAGTCAGAGCTTCATCTACATTCTTCATAGCTTGAAGAATATTCCATTTCTTCTCTATCAGCTCCGGCTCAATCTTCACGTCATCAAGAGGGTTTGGAGCAATGACATCACACTTCCACACCTCATTGCTCTTCTTGAATATAACTCTTTCAATGATCTTCACGGATTTATCTTTAAGCTCAGAAGCAAATCCCTTACTCATCATTTGTCTACAGACAGCTTTGAGAGATTCTACTGAAAGCTCCATTAGATCATTTTCCTCCATGCTAACCCTCTTCATCTTTCCGTCAACTACCATCCGGATAAAATTTGGATATGCTGAGAATTCTGGACCCTTGTCCTCTGCTAGCTGCATTAACTGATCCCTGTACAGAATGCTTAGCTCCTCAGATTGAGAGTACTGAATTTTAGTCGCTAGCAAGAACAACTCTGACGCAGATCTTCTCATTATGAATTGGTCATCCACATATAGGAAAGATGTTGGGACTCCTTCTACCAAAGACAAGATAACCTGCCACTCCTTAAGATTTGCATTGTATCCAACCCTGACTTTAGAAATTAATCTCTTCAAAGCATTTATATAGTCCCCAGTCATTGGATTCTGCAAATTCAAGTTGTAGAACAGATCATCTGCATCCTTGTTATGAACTCCTTTCGCACATGGTCCCATCATTATCTTCCTTGCTTCATCCCATTTCTGCCCTATCCTTCGTTTGTCTAGATCAACTTGAGGATTAGCTAGCCTTGCAAGCTCATACTCATACTGCTTCCCTTGTAGCTCCACCTTCTGTTCTAGGAATGCAGCATGTTCTTGCATCATTTTCATTTTATGGAACTGAGCTTGTTCCAAGGCTAACTGTTGAGCTTTAAGAGTTTCCTCATCAACAGGAAATTCTTCAGGCATTCCGGAAGACATCCCAGCACCTCCACCTTGTTCCTTCAAAGATCTTTTTATAGCGTGTGCCAACGGTACGTCTTCCATGTCAGAATCTGAGTCAAGTACCTCCTGTACTGTTTCCTGATGACTCAGATCAACAAATGGTTCATCAACCATTACTGCCTTACCCTTTCTCATCCTCAGAGCCTCTTCATCAACAGACGGCTCAACTTCTGGTTCCTTGACAAGATCAGCGGGTTCTTCAATTTCTTCGATGTGAACTGCCTGCTGTCTCGTCTCCTTTCCACTCTCCCCCTTAGGTGAGTTATCCTGAGCTCCACCTTGGTCTTCAGATCCACCAGCTGCATAGGAACCTCCAAAACCAGAACCAGAGGCTCCCGCTCCACTAGCACCACCTGCACCACCTGCACCAGCATCGGGGGGAGGTTGTTGCGATTCGAAGCACTCCGGGGGCACAAAACTCCTGACTGCGAACATCATTCTACTGATCTCCACAGCCATTGTATGCATTGTAGACTCCAATGCCCCCATCCTCTCATTGAGAGTGCTTCCCAAGACACCACCAGCATGGCCCTAGTCATTGACCTTATTTGTCAAATCATCAAAAGCTGTAGCTTGACTTGCCATTCTTGCTGCGTAGTCGTCTAGAGCCCTTTGGTTGTTTCCAATGTTAATCCCGAACTGCCCCATCGTCTGCCCGAACTGCCTCATCTGATTTTCCATTGAAGTCATACGCGTATCAAGATTTTCAGTGTTAAGGGACGGTGTTTGGTTTAGGTGACCTCGCTCTAATACTCGTTCTGTTGGTAATTGACGCTCGGTTTCGGGCCTTGAAAATGAAGGTCCCTCTCTCCCTAACCTCTCACACACACTCCCTGTCTCACGCTCGTGTATGTCTTCAATGATTGATCCAAATAGTGAAGCAGAACCTGCAGAAAATTGATAAGAAATGTTGTTGACAGTTATGGGATCAAATTCTGTTTGTTCCTGAGTTGGAATCTCAGGCTGAGAGGCTGCAAAGTGTCCTTGTACGACATCAGAACCGATCCTCTTTGCAGCATCAGTACGTACCGGTGAAGGTACGGTTGAAGTTCTTAAGACTTCATGTCCTCTTGAAGCAACAGTATCTTCAAGAGGTACATCATCCTCACCAAAATCAAAATCCCTATGTGTAGATTGTTCAAGGGGTGAACCACTCGCGTGAGGTGGAGTGGTTGCGTGTGACACTCTAGGGTTTGACTGTGGTTGTGAAGTAGCAGCGTGGAAAAGTTTGGCTTTCTTGCGAATAAGTTGCTGCTCTTCGGGTTCACTCTCCTCATCATCTTGTATATATATACGTGCTGGTTTTCTGACTTCCGTTAACAGGGGTGATAGAGAATAGGAATGTGTATCAGACTCAGAGTCAGAAATATGGCTCTTACCCTGGGATAGATCCTGCGGGTTAGCAGTCTCTTGGGTCGCGGAATCAGAAACATAGGAGGAGGAATGAATAGTATGCAGGGAGAGATTACCTGATTGATTACCTTGTGCATCATCGTTTTCCTCATCAGGGATCTCATCAAATGCCTCAGCATGAACAGATGGATTTTGAGCATGTGATGAAACTTGTGATGATGCCTCCAAATTGGTAACTCCTGCATCATATCTAAGCCACATTTGAATATTTTCAGGAGTAGACATTGGTTTACCTTGATGTTTATCCTGATTAGCAATGGTTGAAAGTGACTTAGTGCCCATCCCTAGCGATTCAGATGTGGGGCTTCTGGCAAATCCCTGTCTAATAGCAAGAGCATCCTTCGGTATTAAGTCATTGATCAGCATTTGAAGAAACCGAGGAAACCAGCAGACAACATCATTTGTAGTGAGGTCTCTGCTTGCAAGGGATCCCATTGAGGCCACTATCTCAGAGAGAACTATGCGTCCATAGTTTATATCCAGTTCTCTTGCTAGGGCAACTGCAAAGGTTTGCATTGGAATTAGAATTTGATGAAAGTCTTTTTCGCGTGCCCGAAAACATCTTGTGATGGCCTCGAAAAAGTAATTCCATTCCGCATGGAAGAATTGCTTTTGGATATTTCCCGTGATTGGGCCTTTTGGAGGATAACATCCAATTTCTTCAAAGAATCTGAGGCGTTTTGCAGCAGTAGGTTCTGGATCATAGGCATCTTTAATTGGGAATCCCAGAACTCTGTTGACAATTTCTTCGGTCACCTCATATTCCTGACCCGCTAAGGTAAACCTGAAACCGTAGGGGGTTGATTTACTCCCAAAAGTAACCGCACTAGTCCATAATTGCTGTAAAGCATCATGTACTAGTGTAGGTTTAGCAGTAAAAGCATGGCTAGCTTTGGAATACAAATTGAGAAATCGTATCCAAAACTTAAACCGCGGGAGTTGATCACCAATTTCCGTAGAAATATTATAAAAATTGTTTTTAGCAAGGGAAAATTGGTGAGCCATTTTGATTAAATGTTTTTCTTTAAAAAGATGTGATTTTTGTTTAATTTTGAAAAACAAATAATTTATGAATTAAATGATGTATCCCTTTTAATTTATCAAAAAGAACAAAAGTCCCTTAGAGAAAATTAAACTACGGGATTAACAATCAAAAACCAATGACCAAATCTGAATATTCAAAGAAGATGAATATTCGTGTGTACCAGTGAAATCGTGTGTGTTTATGAATGGTGAATATGGAATTGCGTTTTATGAACAGTACACAAACAGTTATATGTTCGTGTGTATGTATATGCGCGTGTATATTGATGAACACAAAACACACCCACACAAAGATTAAGGATAACACAGTGAAGATTAGTCCAAAAATTGGCAGTAATTCGTGATTAGTACGATTTTAATCACAAAAACACGGGTTAACGGTATGAAGTTATGAAATCGCCTTGTTTTGTGAAGAGGCTGCTGTGAAAATTAGAATTAGGTAAAGTGAATTAGGCATCGAGTTAGAGATGTATATATAGGTGAATGTGGAATGACAAAAATGTCCCTGTTAAAAAATGTGAAAAGTACTAAGTCCATACAGGGGACATCTAAGTCGAACTCTATCTCGAACATCTCTATCTCGAACATCTCTATCTCGAACATCAAGTCGAACTTCGAGATAAAGTTCGAGATAGAGGTTAACTCGAACAGTTATGCACAAAGAAACACTAACCAATTTTACAGCAGAAACTATAGGGAAATCCTATCTTGAACATTATTGAATTGTAGTAAACTTGGAAAAAAGAAAATTCAAGATACTTTTCGAGTTAGAAGTCTATCTCGAACATCAAGTCGAAATTCGAGTTGAGTTTCGAGATAGACTAAGAGCTCTATCTCGAACATCAAGTCGAAATTCGAGTTGAGTTTCGAGATAGACTAACTCGAAGTTAATCTCAAATTCTTTCCAAAATACCCCCTTGAATCAAAAAGTACAGGGTAATTCAAGATATGTTTCGAGTTAAGAGTGTAACTCGAAAAATTCCCTTTAGCTTAACTGAGAACTCTATCTCGAACACCAAGTCGAAATTCGAGTTGAGTTTCGAGATAGACTAAGAACTCTATCTCGAACATCAAGTCAAAATTCGAGTTAAGTTTCGAGATAGACTAACTCGAAGTTAATTCTCAGTTCTTTTCAAAATATTCCCTTAATGGAAACCTCATCTCAACCTTTGAGATAAGATTCGAGATAGAATTTATCTCGAATATTTTGAAGATAGAACTAGGCACACTGGTAACTCGAATTCGAACTCTAAGTCGAATTTCGAGATGAATTTCGAGATAGCCAACTCGAAATTCTTCCCAGACTTAGAATTTTTCAAAAACTTCACTCTGACAGCTTAAGACGAAATTCAAGTCGAATTTCTAGATGAGTTTCGAGATAGAACCTAACTCGAAATTTTGAAGTTGGAAAATTCTAAGGCCTCTAATTACATGAAAATCATAGGTAAATTCATCTAAAAATCATGCAATATTTAGAATATTATGAATTTAACTCCCCCTATGATCATGCAATCTAACAAGCATAAATTCACAGATTTGTGCTATAAAAGACACTTAAAACACAATGAATTCATGCAAAATCACACTATATGCAACCTATAACAATCATTAATTAGGCATATTAAAGTCTAAGCACATAATGATTGATTAGCTTGCACATACAAACATAAACATGGATTTTACAGATAGAAGGCTTTACTAACTTGTGTTAAGCATTCCCAATTCACCAACCAACCTATTGAATGTTACTTCATCAAGAGGTTTGGTGAATATATCTGCAATTTGTTGCATTGTGGGCACAAAATGTAGCTCCACAGTCCCCTCCTCGACATGTTCTCTTATGAAATGATACCTGATGTCAATATGCTTGGTTCTTGAGTGATCTACAGGATTGTTGGTTATGGCAATGGCACTTGTGTTGTCACACATGATTGGAATTTTCTTGTGCTCCATGCCATAATCTTTCAATTGGTTCCTCATCCACAGTATTTGAGCTACACAGCTTCCAGCAGCAATGTACTCAGCTTCAGCAGTAGAAGTAGATACTGTATGTTGTTTTTTACTTTGCCAGGACACCAATCTTCTGCCAAGAAATTGGCAAGCACCAGATGTGCTTTTCCTATCAATCCTGCAACCTGCATAGTCTGAATCCGAATAGCCAATAAGATTAAAACCTGTATCTCTTGGGTACCAAATCCCTAGATTTGGTGTGCCCTTGAGAAACCTAAAAATTCTTTTGACGGCTACGAGATGTGATTCTCTAGGATCCGCTTGGAACCTTGCACATAAACAAGTTGCGAACATTATATCTGGTCTACTTGCAGTTAAATAGAGGAGTGAGCCAATCATACCTCGATAGCTTGTGATGTCAACTGATTTACCTAATTTGTCTTCATCAAGCTTCGTGGCTGTTGCCATGGGAGTCTTAGCTGCTGATGCATCTTCTAGATTATACTTCTTGAGTAAATCTCTGACGTACTTGGATTGACAGATAAAGATACCATCTTTTCTCTGACTGATCTGTAATCCAAGGAAGAAGGACAGCTCTCCCATCATGCTCATCTCATATTTTTCCTGCATTAGCTTGGCAAATTTCTCGCACAAGCGCTCATTTGATGACCCAAAAATAATATCGTCCACATATACTTGAACAAGTATTAAGTCATTTCTCACAACTTTATAGAACAATGTTTTATCAATTACTCCCCTAACAAAACCATTTTCAATTAAGAATAAGGATAGGGTTTCATACCATCGCCTTGGGGATTGCCTGAGGCCATAGACAGATTTGAAGAGTAGATACACAAAATCTGCATGTTCTGGATCAACGAAGCCAGACGGCTGTTCCAGATACACTTCTTCTTCTAACTCTCCGTTCAGGAAGGCACTTTTCACGTCCATCTGGAAAACTTTGAAGTTCTTATGTGCTGCAAATGCCAAGAACATCGTGACTGCCTCAAGTCTTGCAACTGGTGCATAGGTTTCATCATAATCAATTCCTTCTCGCTGAGAATAACCTTTTGCAACCAAACGAGCCTTGTTTCGTGTTACAAGTCCGTTTTCATCCAGTTTATTTCTGAATACCCACCTAGCTCCAATTACGGATTTGCTCTTTGGTCGGGGTACCAGTTTCCAAACTTTCTGCCTTTCAAACTGATTGAGTTCCTCTTGCATTGCAATCACCCAATCAGCATCGCCAAGAGCTTCTTCTATTTCTTTAGGTTCAAGCTTAGATAAGAACCCAGAATATAAGGAGATATTAGCCATGTCAGCTCTTGCAGTTCTTCTAGTAGTCACACCAGCATCTGGATCACCAATAATTAACTCAAACGGATGGTCTCTATTCCATACCCGTTCACCTGGAAATTGTCTTGATGATTCAGCTTGACTTTCTGAGTTGGGGTGCTGACTACTTTGATTATTTTCACTAACTCCCCCTGAGTTAGTGCCAGCTCCTACAGAACTAGAGTCAACTCGACTCGAGCCTTGAACAGTAGTCCTTGAGCTGCTATTTACTCCCCCTGAGTTGTTGCCGGTTGGTACTGAAGAAGTCTCTCCTGATCTTGTAGAATTAGCTTGTTCACTAGACTCAGGTTCTTCATGTACGCTTGGAACATTTAATGGAACAACCAACTCAGGTTCATCTTCAAGATCTTCTAAGTCCAGATTCTGAAATTTTAGGGACTCAGGTTCACTAGAATCTCTTGAAATTGATGAGAGTTTGGTATCGTCGAATCTGACGTTGTAACTTTCAGTCACTTTTCGATCATTCACCAAGAACACTCTATATGCTGCCACCACGTCTGTAGAGTAACCAACAAAGATTCCTTCACGAGCTTTTGCTGCAAACTTGCCTAGATTTTCATCATCTATAAGCACATAGCATTTTGCTCCGAAGACATGAAAGTATTTGATTGTTGGTCTTCTGTTGTTCATTAGCTCACATGGTGTCTTTTCTTTATCTTTTATGATCAAGGTTCTATTTTGAGTGTAACAAGCGGTACTCACTGCTTCGGCCCAGAAATACAAAGGAAGTTTTGAATCATACAACAAAGTTCTTGCTGCTTCAACCAGAGTTCTATTCTTCCTTTCAACTACTCCATTTTGCTGTGGAGTTCTCGGGGCTGAATACTGACGACGTATTCCTTTAGATACACAGAAGTCATTTAGCACTGCATTTTTGAATTCAGTGCCATTGTCTGATCTAATCGTCTTCACAGTAAGTGTTGAAACATTCTCAATTTGAGTGATGTGATCAATGATTAAGAAAGGTACTTCGTCTTTCGTCATTGCGAACAATACCCATGTATACTTGGAGAACTCATCCACGATTACTAAAGCATATCTTTTCCTAGACAAAGATAGGACATTCACTGGGCCAAACAAATCCATATGAAGAAGTTGCAGAGGCTCAGTAATACTAGAAATTTCTTTGCTTTTATGCGATGCTCGCTTCGACTTTCCCATTTCACAAGCTTCACAGAGTCCTTTCGGAGCGAACTCCATTTGAGGTAGATCTCTCACCAATTCTCGCCTCGCGAGAGCATTCATCGTTTTGAAGTTTAAGTGAGATAGCTTTTTGTGCCATAACCAGCTTTCATCATCCGAGGCTTTGCTGTAGAAACAGGTGACCTCATCCTGATTTGCTGAATCCATATCTGCAACAAAAAGATCTGCCTTTCGAACTCCTCTCAAAGCTAGTGAGCCTTCCTTGATGTGAGTGATTGAGACACCTTTCTTGTTGAAGACAATTTCGTAACCTTTGTCACAGAATTGACTTATACTCAACAGATTGTGCTTTAGTCCCTCAACATAGGAAATATCTTCAATGATGACATTGCCAGTTTTCAGTTTGCCATATCCCTTAGTCACACCTATGCTGTCATCTCCAAAGGTAACATAAGGGCCAGCCTTCATAACCAACTCTGTAAGCAGGGACTTGTTTCCAGTCATATGCCTCGATGCTCCACTGTCTAGCACCCATATGACTTTATTTCTATTCTGCTTAATGCCCTCTGGTTCCTCTGATGTCTCAGCCATGAGGGCAAAGTTTGCTACATGAGTAACATCTTCCTCATCTGAATCATCCCAAGCTCTTCCTTCTGTCACTAATAAAGCTCGTTTTCCATGTCTTTCCTTCAACAGTGCTTCATAGTTGCTTTTGAGAGCTTCAAATGTTTCTTTTGGATAAGTCTGTTTAGGCTTTTTGCAGTCCGAGGCAAAGTGTCCAGCTTCACCACAATTATAGCATTTGAACTTCATTTTGAAATCCAAAGGAGATTTGTAGCTGGTATTCTTGCCTTTTCCTTTGTAGCCTGACGAACTACCACCACCCTTAGCAGCCCGATAATAAGATGAAGATTTTCTCTGTGGTCGGTTGCTCTTTCTAAATCTCATGTTGCTGAACTTCCTTGCCATGTATGCCACGACACTATCGTCCATGTTGTCCAGCTCTTCTTGGGTGTAGTAGTCATCATCACTGTCAGATGCGCACTCGTCATCATTATCAACTTGATGTGGTGCAAGTGATGATTTAGGCTTTGCTGCAACCATTGCCTTCTTAGACTCTTCCTCATCAGCAACTAATCCTGATGCACTTTCTTTTCCCTTTGAATCATTGTCCCATGCTTGATCTTGAAGAGTTTCCAGCTCATAGGTCTTTAATATTCCATAATATTCTTCCAGAGAAGTTGTATGCAAATCTCTGGTTTCTCTTATTGCGTAGACCCTATGTTCAATGCTTTTTGGCTGGTTCCTCAGATATCTCGTATTAGTCTCAACCATGGGGAGAGTTACACCTCTCAGATTCAAATCCAATACCAACTGACTGAATCGTAGGTAGACATCTGTTATGCCTTCTCCTTTCCTTATTCTAAAGGTGTCATACTCCATCTTGAGTATGAGTGTTTTGTTGCTTCTGACCTCTGCAGATCCTTCCATGACAACTTCTATCTTTTCCCAAATCTTCTTCGCTGTAGTCAGACCTTTGACTATGTTGAACATTTCATGATCAAGAGATTCCATCAAGGTTTGTCGTATGGCAGTATCATAAGCTATTTGTTCCTTGTCAGCATCCGAAAACTCCGAGACCTTTTTAGGCTCAGACCGAGGTGGTATAACCACTCCTCCTTCCGTATGTGAAGGAATAACTACCATTGGGACAAATTTACCCTTGTCAAGGACTTCCAGATATTCAGGGTTAACAGTCTCTAGATATAGTCTCATTCTGAAAACCCATTCTTCATAGTGATCTTTGTTGAACATTGGGATCTTGAATGCATTTTTAGGAGCCATCTCAATTCTGGTCACTAAAAGTTTCTAAGTACCCAAGACTAGGCTATGTAGAATTTATATGTAGAACTTTTGCCTAAGTCGAAATTTCTCTAAGTAGAAATTTTGCTCAAGTCGAAATCACCAAGTAGAAATTGTCCAAGTCGAAATTCTATGTAGAAATTCTCAAGTAGAAATTCTATGTAGAACTTTTGTCCTTAGAATAATTTTTCTGCAGATTACTTTAATATTGAATAAACAATATTATCTCTTTAACACCTTTTGACTTTGAATGCTTTACTCACCTAACCCACCTAACCCACATGCTAGGTACTGAGTATGTCTGTATACTTTTGGCCGAATAAAGCAAATTAAAAAGTCCAAAACCACCTTTTTTTTTTATTCTTTTACTTTTGAAAAGGAGATCAAAAAGTTGTTGGGTTGTCTTCTTTGATAAGAACAGATGATGAACACTCAAGAACACCAAATATGAACGAACCCAGATAAATTCACAAAAATTAGTTAAAATACACCCAAGCTAAATAATCACACCTGGAGTATTTAAATAATTTTTCAGATGAGTTTTCACTACCAACGAATTAAAACACACTTTTCGAGAAAATGAAAAGTAGATCTGAAAAATGAAAACTCACGATTCTTCTACTCAACACAAGGATCTATGTTTTGTATGTTAAACATATAGCTCTGATACCAATTGTTAGGTCCAAATGTGTTGTAGAGGGGGGGTGAATACAACTTTTCGAATATGAGAAGCAATAAATACGATGCAATAAATGAACACACAGATTCAAGGAATATATGTCTTATATATAACTTGAAAGGGTTGCTACAACATTCATTACAAAGTATAACAGAAGTTCAGAGAGAAGTGAATGATACTAAGCTCTGTGAATGCACTCTCTCTCTTTCTCTTGTGTTTTTCTCAAGAATTGCTCACTAACTAAAACATTACACAAGTACTTCTATTTATACTACATGTAATCTATGTCCTGTAGTCTTCAAAGACTAAGATGTACGTGGCCCAATGATGTCCACATAAATCTTGCCTTATCTTGAAAGCTTGGAAATCTGCCAATCAGAAGATGCCATGTGTCATGTTGAAGCTGCACTCTAAGTAGAACTTCTACTTGAGAATTTCTACTTAGCCATCTCGAAGTTCTAAGTAGAACTTCTACTTAGAAACTTCTACTTGGCCATCTAGAATATTTAGTATTTAGAAAATATTCTGGTCTTCAACTTGAAACTTCAATGCACATCTTGAACTTGTGATATCTTCATGTCTTCTTTGTTCTTCACTAAGTTCTTGAATATGGATCTTTATTACTGACATAAACTTGCTATCAATGTCCTGACACTTGATGCAACGGTCTGGTTCATAAGTGACTAGTCTTGATAGGGTTTTTGCTTCTTGAATAAATTACCATATCCAATTAGAAATGTGGCTTTCCAATATTTGCTTTCCTTCTTGATCACTTGAAATCAATTGGTCTTATTGATACTGATAGTTATGATCTTGATCTTTGGCTTTTCAAATCACTGAGGCATGAACAACTTTGACTTGAACTTCTTTCAATGATTTCTTCTTCGATTGATCATAGTTAACATGTTGAATTGTATCAATTACCTTGTCTTCATTTAGTGTTGATTTCTTGTGACTTCTTGTTCTTGATTGTCTTCTGGTTAAGTATCTTTTCCTTTAGTTTGAGTTACATTAGTTATAGTGTTACAAGTTTACACACTCTGCCTTTCAGGTACCGATATGCATTCTTCCCTGGTAACCTCAAAATCTAGAGGAAATTCTAATAAGAAGTCAGCCAGTGCTTGACTTTTGATAACAGTTCGGGGCTTGTAATCTATTTCAAACTGTCCCAGCTCGACAGCCCATTTTATCAATCTACCGGAGGCTTCTGGCTTGTGCATCACTTGCCTTAGCAGGAAGGATGTTTTAACTTCAATTTTGTGGGCCTGAAAGTAGGGCCTTAGCTTCTTGGAAGCCAATATTAGAGCATATGCTAGCTTTTCCATGCTGGGATACCGGGTTTCCGTATCCAACAGCCTTTTGCTCACATAGTATACCGAGTATTGTACTTGCTCTTCCTCCCGGATCAACATAGCACTTATAGAATATTCAGAAACAGCTAGATATAGAATGAGTACCTCACCTTCCAAGGGTTTGGAGAGCAATAGGGGCTTCCCAACTGTTCCTTTAGCTTTTTGAAGGCTTCCTCACATTCTGGGGTCCATTCAAAGTTTTGACCCTTCCTGATAGCCTTAAAGAACTCTTTGAATTTGTCGGAAGACCGAGATACAAATCTATTTAGGACTGCCACCCTTCTGGTAAGCCCTTGGACTTCCTTTACATTCCTTGGGGATCTCAGTTCCAGCAATGCCTTGATTTTGGCAGGGTTCGCCTCGATCCCTCTGTGGTTCACAATGAATCCAAGAAATTTTCCAGACTCCACACCAAAGACACATTTTTAGGGGTTCAGTTGCATCCGGTACTTCCTTAGGATATCAAACATCTCAGATAGGTGCAACACATGCTCGGCTGCCACCTTTGATTTGACCAACATATTATCAACATAGACTTCCATAGTCTTACCAATCTGTTCTTTAAACATCATGTTTACCAGCCTTTGGTAGGTAGCCCCGGCATCCAGCAGCCCAAACGGCATCTCCACGTAACAGTACAATCCTCTATCAGTTATGAAGCTGGTATGCTCCTGGTCTGGCTCATACATCGGTATCTGGTTATACCTAGAATAGGCATCCATAAAGCTCAGCAAGGCATGGCCTGCCGTGGAGTCCACCAATTGATCAATTCTGGGTAGCGGGAAGCTATCCTTAGGACAAGCCTTATTTAAATCAGTGAAGTCAACACATGTCCTCCATTTCCCATTGGGCTTCTGGACTAGTCCCGGGTTTGCCAGCCATGTTGGGTAGAAGGATTCTTTGATCAAGCCAGCCTTCAGTAGCCGGTCTACCTCTTCTTGGAGGGCGGTAGCCCTTTCTCCGCTAATGGGTCTCCTTTTCTGCCAGATACCCCTTCTCTCAGGATCAATATTCATGTGGTGACACATGATTTTCGGGTCAATCCCTACCATGTCTGAGTGACACCATGCAAACACATCTAGGTTGCCTTTAAGGAAAGTGGTCAACCTTTTTCTTGTCTTTTCATCCAGTTGTTGTCCAATTTTCAGGACTTTACTAGGATCTCCAACATCTACCAGGATGGGAATAGTGTCCTCGGCAGCTCCTGCCTTTTCCAGGGTACCTGGCATCCTGGGATCAATATCGATTTCAACCGGGAGCCCTTTCACCACTTCTTGGTTTTCATTCTCTGACATTGCTTCATCTAGATCACCATCTGAGGCATCCTTTACTATGCCTTCCACTAGAATGTTTTGAATTTCTTCATTTTTCTCGGCAGCTTCCAACAGCAAACTTTGTGGTGGTACTACCCCCCAAAAAACTGGAACCTCTTCAGTAGGTTCCTCTAGCAGTTCCACTATCATGATGGTGTTGCATGAAGCCTTTTCAAACTTCTATGGCTCTAGCCTATGGCTTCTCATTAGGGCTTCCCCTTTAGCCTTTTCCTCATCTTGGATAAATTTATCTGCCTCTCGGCAGCTTGCACAGCTTTGTTATAGCATTCCCTTGATTCATATTGACATCCTTTCACACATCCAATGCCATTTGGGGTAGGGAACTTCATTGAGAAGTGATATATTGAGGTTACCACTCTCATATCTTTTAACACCGGTCTACCAAGTATAGCATTATGAGAGATGTCTTCGTCTACCACCATAAACTCAGCCATCTGGGTGGCCTTACAAGGATCCACACCCAATGTCAACGGTAGCTTAACCTTTCCCATGATTTGTACCGGGTTACCAGTGAACCCATATAGCTCATTATTGGTAGGCAGCAATTCCTTATCCAGAAGCCCCAATTTCTGGAAAGTGGTGTATGCCAAGATATTTACTGAACTTCCATTGTCAATTAGCACCCTGTGCACATTCATCCCACCAATGATTACAGTCACCACCAAGGCATCGTTATAAGGGTGGTGAACCCACTTGGCATCCTCCTTAGTAAAAGAAATATCATCGGTTTCCTCTTTGAACAGCTTAGGGGGCCTTTCGGCAAGGTGGAAAACATTTGTAAGGGGCTTTACCCTGGCTTCCCGGGCATACCGGTTCCTGGCATTCCGGCTGGCACCCCCCAAGTAAGGGCCACCAAAGATGGTGTAGATGCTAGGAGCTCGGGTAGTCCTATCCTGGTTTCCCGGAGTTTTATCTTTATTGTCTCTTCCTTCCTCGTACTTCTTAGCTTCTTGGGCTACAAATTCCATCAAGTATCCATCTCTGATCAATTCTTCAATTTGATCTTTCAAGTGCCTGCAATCGGCAATCTCATGACCATTTGCCTCATGGAAAGCACAATATTTCCCTTGATCCTTCCTCCCTGGGGGTCCCAACCGGTAGGGCTTCCTGAATAGTCTGTTATTCTCATTTACCTCCAGAATATGGACTATCGGAACCGTCAAGGGGGTATACTGAATATGCCTCTGGAACCCTATCCTCTGGGAGCTTCTCTCTCTCTGGTGGAAGCCTTGTCCTTAGTCACGTTGACTGTGATTGGTGCAGTCTTATCATCATAGATATGGGCTCCCACACCTGTAGTGTCACTTCCGGAAGCCCTCTTGTTGGAATCCCTTTTAGGGTTGTAAGAACGATTTCTCTTGTTTCTATTCCAATCCCTGGAATCTTTGGATAACTTGGCCATTGACTCTTCAATCACCTTATGGCGTTCCGCTTGCTGGTAGAACTCAGCTAGCGTTGCAGGCTCTCCGGTTTGTAACTCTTTCCAGAACTCAGTTCTCGGCCTAACCCCAGCTATCAGGAAGTTCTTTAGATTTTCATCAGAAGCCTTCTTTACTTTTGGCACTTGTTCATTAAATCTTTTGAAGTATTGCCTTAGAGTCTCACGTTCATCTTGCTTGATATTAGCCAGAGTATTGACCGGTGGGGCATAGGCCACGGTAGCCCTGAATTGAGAGATAAATTGATCTCCCATCTTCCTCCAGGACTTAATAGATCCTTCAGTCAATCTTTTAAACCATTGGTGGGTATTCCCACTCACAGTGGAGGCTAGTACTCTGCACCTAGCCAGGTCTTCCACTTGGTACACATCCATCTCCGTATTAAAACGGCTCAGGTACTCAACAGGATCTGAGTTACCATTGAACTTCAAATCTATGTTCATCTTAAAGAACCTTGGCAGGGGTGCCTCCTTCACCTTCGTAGAAAATGGTGAGCCGAAAATGATCCAGATTTGAATTTTTTCTCCTCCTTGATTTTTTCCAAGGCCTTTTTCCAATCAGACATTTTGAATTCCCCACTCTCACCATCTGAAAACATATCACTTCCAGAATCATCATCTTCATAAGCTGTCTTACTCTTCTTGGGAACCGAACTCTGATGAGAACTGGAATCCCGATCGATACCCCCACCGGTAGGGACCCTGGTAGAGCGTGATTTCCTGCTCCTATGTCCAGAGGAGTGACCACTTTGTCTGTAACTCCTTCTGCTGTCAGATTTAGACCTCCTGGAATTACTCTTTGGGGGTACCGAGTGGGATCTCTCCCATTATCGTCTCTTTCGTCTTTATTTCCAGTATGACTCAGTTTATGACGAAGGTCTTTGTTGGTCAGCTTTTTGCCGATTCTGTCAAAGACACTCAGGCTTCTAGTCGGTGAGCCTTCGGTACCCTGGGCTTCTGGGTCATCCGACTGGTCACCCTCATATTCTTCAGCTTCAGGCTCTTTTACCTCTTCTTCATCAGATGGAGCATAGTCCGTATTGTTCTCAACATTATCTCCAGATTCAAAATTCAACCTCATCGGAGTCACGTTCTTCTTTTTTGACTTCGACTTACATTTCTTTTGCCATCTTTTCATTTTCTTGGAACCTTTTTCCAAGTCATTAACCCTTTCATTCATCGTGACCAAATAGTCCATAATGTCTTTATTGCTGACATCACTATTGCCACTTTTGTTTCGTCCATTACAATCCTGAGAAGTGTCTTATCACTGTCGGAATTGTCACTCGTCATATCTCCTCCAAACGGCGATTTTTGAGGCCCCTCCTTTGGGCGCCAATTGTTGTGGGAGGAATTTGTCATAACAAATCAGGAGGCCTGTTGCTGGAATAGCGCCAATAAATACGGAATCGTCTAACCACCCAGAAATGCTCGTAGTTGGAGATCAATGATTAGCTGCCCGGAAAGGCTCACAGCTAGAGGTTTCCCGGAAAGGCTCACAACTAGAGGTTTCCGAAGAACATGGGAGGTGGTTCCTCGGAGGATCGGACTAAATCTACGGGATTAGAGCTCAAGGACCGTACAATATCGATGTGTTGGCCTGCCAAGAACCCTAATTATGAGAGTGAACGTGCACCGGAGTATACATGCTCTTAGTATCAACGTGCGTTTCGAGAAGAAACCCCGTAAACTGCCTACTTACCACTATTTATAGTGGATCAAGCCCGTATGTAGTTCTTGATTGATATGTTCGGTTGTTTGTGATGAGTTATCTCGTATCTGATGAGATAATGACTGATATTTACGTATATCAACTGAATGTGATGTAGTTATCAGGTTTCCAACCCATATCAGGACTGTTGGAAGCCTGTCCACTGATGTTTATCTTAGGAATGTATGAATTATCATGTATAATGATGTATATCTCTGAATATTCGTGTAATTATCTGTTAAGAAGTGTATTTCAACTGTAGAGACGTGCTCCTAAAAAGTATGAGGTCTGCCTTATCCAAACTGGCAGCCTTACCAGGCTTCCGGGGGAAGCTAGGGGTACCACCCGGTAGCCTAACTCCGGTAGCCTCTCTGGTAGCCCAAGTGTAGAATCCATATTGGAAGCCCTATCTGATGGTTGTCCTAGTCTGAATCTGTGTTTCTGCCAGGCTTCCGGGGAAGCTGGGGGTACCACCGCCGGGTAGCCTGACTTTGGTAGCCCTTATGGTTGGCTGTTTATGGAAGCTGTACTGGAAGCCCTATTTGATGGTTGTTCCAGTAATCATGTTATGGCGAGTACGGGCAATGGCTCATCCACAAGGGATCACCCCTGGGACCAAAGCCTCTCAATAACTTAATATCCATTTCATGGTAGCCCCTTAGGCAGGCTGGCTATGGAAGCCTGCTATCCGGAAGCCTTATAATAACAATTGTGAGCTAGGGATTAGTCAAGGGAAGCTAGTTCCTCGAACCCTAGGCTTTGTATCTATTCGTGATTCTTCTTAGAGTAGCTCTTATTGGCTTCCATGGGCCCTTGGAAGCCTCTCAAATTATCTAATTCATACGTGGATTGGACCCTAAACCCTCAATGGGCCTAAATCTGACCCATGCAAGATTTCGGTCACAACAAGAGCCATAAAAAACTGGATGAGTCGTTGTTGATCACGATACGCCTGATAGAGTGTGGCATCCTCTTTGTGTAACCACTTAGGTTCAGATAAAGTTAGATGATCCCAAAATGGTTGTATTTGGGAAAGAAAATCTGCTACTGGTTGACCGGGCACTTGCTTCTGTTTACTTAAGGAATTCCGAATCTGATATTGGTGAGAAAGATCAGATGTTGTGTACCGAGATGCCAATAAATCCCAAATTTCTTTTGCCGTTTCGAAATTTCCAAATTGTAAATTAATTTTAGAAACAGAAGAGTTTCTAAAAAATGTGATAGCTTGATGATTTTTGACATCCCACTCTTCAATGCGATCTTTAAACTTTGACTCAATTTCATCTTTTTCTTTGGTTGGAATCGTAAAATCACCATTTACGTATCGCCAAATTCTTTTGCCTTTAAGAAAACTACGCATAGCTTGAGACCAAGTCAAGTAGTTGGAGCCATTCAAAATTGTTTGAATAGGTGAACTACTTTCTTTTTCCATGATAATTTTTAGGTTCAAAATGTAGATATTGTATATTATTCAAGGAGAGATGGTGGTGGTTAGAGGTGATGAACAAAAGGGTAACAAGCTGATGAACTTGTTACAGGGTTAACTCGGATGAGAGAGGCTGAGTTAGATGAGTTATCGGTTAACTCGCTGAATTGACTCGTCGAGATGATTGCCAGAGTTGTTGTCTGATAACGATTTGCAAGGCACAGTTGTAACTTGTCACAACAGTGGTTGTAACCTTGCAGTAGAAGAGAACTCACCAACTGTTTGTTCAAATGTCACAGAGAGCTTGACCGCTGGAAGAGTTGAAAACACCGGAATCGATGGCTACTAGTGAAATAAAGGAGGTAAGGGCTTATAGCTCTGATACCATGATAAAACTATGAGTTGTGTGGTTATATATATATATATATATATATATATATATATATATATATATATATATAGCAGCAGCGTATGTATATATATGTTGAAGCAGGAGAATGCAATGAAAGAGAAAATGTAACTCTTGTATTGCTATGTAAAGCTTTATTTACATTGTATGATTGTGGCTAATTATATACAGCAAGGTGCTGATATGAAAAGAACATTACAGGTACTATAAATCAAGCATGAATATCTTGTCCCTGACTTTCTAATAGCATGAATATCTTAACTAACTGATCTTTGTAGTAGCTGTATTTTAACAGTTTGCAAGAAGCTCTCTCCTAGACAAAGGATTTGAACTTCAGAAGGTGTATTTTCAAGACAGATACTAAAGGATTGGCAGATGCTTGTAATGCTACTTAGGAAAATTCTAATTTTCTTGGCATTGTTACGGATTGTGTTGATTGTTTTAAGCACCGTAATGATGCGCTAGTTAGGTTTGTGCATAGGTAGATCTACGAATGAAGTGACTCACTTGTTAGCTAGAGCCAGAGGAGTGGAATATGCTCCAGATCATGTTTATCATGCTATTGTTTCTCATAACCTTGGCTTTAAGTAATGCAAATACGATTAATTTCAAAAAAAGAATAGGTAAAAGGGTTATTTGGCATTTGGTATGGTCATCATGGTCCCACAAAAGCTAAAAAAATAAGTAAAGATAATAATAAACAAAACTAATAGAGAGTGCGAGCTGCCCCGTGGTAAGGGGCTAATGCATTGATCCAAAGGATTATGAGTTCGATTCTCACCGGTTATATTTAATTATAAAAAAAAATAAACAAAAATAATAACCAAATATATAAGTACAAAAAACTAAGAGTTGTTTGAAGAATGCATTGTTTTTTTTTTTTCGCTAAGCTGGAGGGATTTCAATACTAATAAATATAGTACTGAATGCATGGCTGGCCAATAACCATTTACTGATAGAAGGGAACGAGCGGTGATTGATGACATCCAGATCTATTATCGATCAAAGAGCTGCAAGTTAGATCTCTTGGTCCTGGGAGTGGGAGTAAAATAAACAAAGACAATGCTCGGATATCATTCATAAATCATATAGTAATACAGTGTATAAGGTATCATTTGGCGCTGGTGTAACAACTTTCAAATAATCAAACAATTTTAAACTGAAAAAATACAATCCACTTGTATTAATTTCACATAAGATTATATAACAAATTGAGGAAGCAATTTTCCTAGGAGAGTGCTGCTACGACCTGGAATACAAGACTCTTGTCTCTATTGACTTAAACTCAGATTCACTCTTTGACAACAGATCTAGATGCCTTTCGATTTCTAACTTTTTAAGTATTTAACTAATGTTAAACTATTAGAGCATGGGATACCAATCCTATAAGTTTAGTTAGACATCTAGATTAATCTGTTATTGTATTTTTTATATCTTTGTTCAAAAAAAAAAAAAGTTTAGTTGACATAAATAAAAGTTATACATAATTTGTAAAAAATTGTTCGTTTGAATGCAATACGCTTATCTATAATTTTAGCCAATCAATTATATTAATTATATTTGTTGAAAATAACATATTTATTACCATATTAATTATAATATATTTGATTTAAAATAACATAAAATAATAATAACATACTACTTTTAAAATATATCTAATCCATTATAATCAATTCTATTAGAAGACAATATCTTATAGGATCAACAAATATATTATTATATTATTTTTGATATCCATTTTAATCAACGACGTTGAAGATACTCTTATATATTGTCAAAAAGAAAGGTAAATTATTATATTGTTTCTATATTTAATATCTGTACTATTCACACGTTACTTTTGATTATTTTTTTTATCTATTTTATTTTATTATTTTTGTTGTAAAAATTTTTATTATAATAAATTGTTAACATAATTAAATTTTTTATGTGTCTTAAAAAATATGTAATTCCTTAATACTATATATGTTTAAGTTAAAGTAGTTACATGTTTTATGCCCCATTGAAATATGTTTTAATAATAGATTTTAAAATAAATAGTCATAGAAATGTGTTATATTAGAGTAATTTTTTTTTCTAAAAAATAAGTCCTAAAGGTATTTAAATTAAAATAGCTATATATTTATTAATTAGAACATGTATGAAAAATATTTGTACCCGTTAAAATTATTAAATCATAAAAAAAATTATACCCGTTATAATTAGTAATCATAAAAATATAAATACAGATTTATAAGATAAATAGGTTCAAAAATTTAAATTAAGTATCGAAATCCAAATATCCAGAAATAAATATAGATTTGCATAACCAATGTCCCAAGTATTAAAATTTATGGAAGCCCAAATGTCAATAAACGATAAAAAATAAAAAAGAATTGAGTAAATAATAATTAAATAAGAATAATTAAGTGAAAAAAAAAGAAAAATAAAATTTTAATACTTCAACTTTAATAATATAATATAGATGAAATAAATTACAAGGTGATAAATATATTCGGAGTGTGAAAATACTTGTTTAATCTATTTATAGTATAAAAGCTGTTGTGTTTTTTAGGTGTTAATGACTATATTGTCCCTCTGTATTTTCTGTATTTACAACGAAATGCCATTTGACTCCGTTGACATATACTATCCTTTCATCCCAGCCTTACATTTGGTCATAGTACCATACGTGCATGTATATACTACTGCTCTTGTGAAGCTTCTTTGAGAAGCTTTTTCTTTACCCCAAATACATACATACACTTTCTATTCAATTTGAAATTCAAATTTTGGAATTTGTTTTTGATTATACCACTCTTTCCTCTCTCTTTCTCTCGCATATAAAACTCGATTTGAATTTGAATTTCAGTCTTAATCTTAATGATTTCTACTTTTATATGTTTAATCTTGCATATATTCTTTATACTAATAATGTTCTTTTCTATTTTTTCAGATGTATCTGTTGAGAAGTGATGTTGTTGTTCAATAATATTATGAGATAAGTGTATCAACACTCTAAAAATTTAGTCATTTGTCCTCCATATATTCTTCCCACCAAGTGTTTGCTATAATGTACCAAAGAGTTTGACATGATATTTGCTTTCTATGTGTTTGATGGAAGTTCTCAGACAATTTTTTGGTTATTTTTTCAGATTTCATGTTCTGTGCAAGAGGCTGTTGGATATTGTGTCCATGAGTTTGTTTAAAAAATTTCACAGGTCATGAATTTTCAAGAATTTTTATAAACAAATTATGATTTTTGAGTTTTGTATATGCTATGTGTTTATGGATTTATAACTAACAAATTTGGTGTTTGTATTTTGTTTTATTGGCTGATATTAGAGTGAAGTTAAATAATGTTGTAAAGGTTGAAAATGTAGATCAATCATGCCATGGTGGAGGTATTTAGGGGAAAAAAAATTCAAATTGATTGATTCATCTATGCTACACCTGAGTTCAATAGTAGTCATAAACTCCTAATCAAGTTAAATTTATTTGTTATTTAAGTGGTTTTTATAGTTTATAATTATGTGAAATTTAGTTTATCTTTCGAATTCTAATAGTACATGTTAATATATTACAATTGGCATTAACACTTTTTTTAATTGTAGAGCTTATGTTGGAACACTTGGGGTGTGCCTTGAACTTTACTGGGGTCACGTGACGATTATGGGTGGTCCGAAGGTAAAGGGAAATGTGACCTTAATGTTCTTTTATTTTTTCGTAAGGCTTTATTCTCCTTTTTCAATGAAGATGTTGGTTATGACACGTTTTGTGCATTGTTGACTGATGCATGATTCTGAACCAAATATGTGTATAAATGATAATAAAATACTTTTGATCGTAGATATATACACTAATGCAGACACGTACACCTTAAGTCTTTACGAGGTTGGGACTCGAAGATTGGTCAGAGGGAATCATATGTATTCAAACTCTTGATCCCCCTCCTGTTGAAAACATAGTCAATGAGAACAAAGATACATGTGTGGAGAATATTAGATCATCCACGATTGTATGCGAACCAGATCTTAAAGTTATAGAAGCTGTTATTGAGATACATTTATTTTTTCATGATTTGTTAATTGTTGGTTTCTCTAATTTATTAAAAAGGGATTATTTCTAGAAAGTAACTGATTTTCGTGAAGAAAAATGTAGGTGATATGAGTAGAATATTTGGAATAGTGGCAGGTACTGCAACATCTTGCATTTGAAAAACATTGGCAGGTAAATCACTACAATCACATGCATTCCCTTATTGTTTCATCCCAATAAATATTTTCTTGAAGGCATTTTTGATTAACGTAATGTAATTATATACTTGAACACTCATTTAGGGAGCTCATGAGCCAGTTATTTGGGAGGTACCGAAGTAGGCTTAGTCATGATCGTAGGAAAAGTCCTTACAAGCACCAACGTTATGACAATTGTTCAATCATAGCCGTGGTAAGAGGTATGAATACAAAGATCATTTGGCGAGCCATAGGACATATCATTTTATATAAATTTTTTTATTAATTAATATCCTCTTATTTACTTCACAGAAGACTTGGACTGATTACATGATTGAAATCATGATTGTGGGAGAAAGAAACCGTTCATCACAGTCTAGGATAATCCAGCCGCCATCATTTTTCGGTGTGGGAGATTTTGACTTCCTCTATCGAGTTGTTGATACTGTCGAATTCAAATTTACACATCCAAACATGCCGCCTATTGTAAGAATGTGGTTCTTCCTCTCTCCCTTCCTTTATACGGTTCTTCTTTGCTCAATTCCTACATACATTTTTGGATCGATGAACAAGGCATGTCCTATTTCTTTCAGCCATGTGTAATGTTCTATTATCAATCCTACAATTAAAACTGTTATTTATATATGTAATTGAAAGATGTTGATGTATCCCATGACAATACAAAGCCGGAGCTCCCATAGTCGCAATTAAAAGGAACAAATCCGCTATTGTATAGAGTTTTAAGTAATTTTTTTGACTTTCAATTACGATTTATGAACTTAGAATGATATATATTTACCTTGATTGATTTTTGCAGATGTATCTTTTTGTAGTTTCAATTTTTTTACAAGATTGATACTTTTGCCAGTAAGGTGCATACTTTATACATCAAGTGATTCTCTACTCTTTAATCTGACACCGTTTCATATCTGTAACAGATAGGAGCAGGGAAGACATATATCATGGAGGTATTGTGTCAGAACAAAGAATTAGTACCAAGAGTAATAGAAGAGCTTTTTGAGACAACTAAAGCATCTAATGGAGCAATCAATTACACAATCACATTGTCTATGATATTTTGTTGGATTACTATCATTTCATATTTTGTATCTGTATATGTGCTTAAACACCAGGTAATTGTTTAACTTATACAAATGTTTAACTTTGTTTTTCAGAGCATAAACTCTATCAATTGTCAGCATCAGGAACAACTTGATGCAGTTCGAGCCCAGCACGCCGCTCGAAGAGATGAGGTCATCAACAAAGAAACTGAAGCACGTCAAGAGCAGTATCAGAAGGTAGTGTCAGGTTTGGATTTAGAAATTTTATTTTTATCTGTGTACTAAGATCATAGTTCTATCGGTGTAACAATTGAAAAGAAAGTTGGATAAGAAAGGGGAGCGATATTGATCTCCACGTTTTAATAGATAATTTTACCCTTATGGTGTTGGAGGAATATAAAAATAACCGTTTGAAAAATGTTTTACAGGAATTCAGAGGTTATATGCAAAATGCATTTCACTGCAGACAAGTATTAGACTATCAGTCGCCTATTTATTACTGCAACGGAAATGAATAAGGATTTCATTCTTTTAGGAGTCAGGCTCTCAGATTTCAAAATACACTTAATATTGATCCCTCCTTTCTATCAAGTCTATCGGTCTATTCTAGAAATTAAATTAATGTGTTAAGGAAAACATGAAAAATCTTAGCGTGTAATTTATCTAAAATTTTCTGTGTAAATTTACTTGGGAACTTTTATAGAAACAAGGATGTTATATCAGACATATAATTGCTCATTTGCTAGCACAAACTTTACATGGGGCTAATAGGGAATGTCGTGTTGCACATATCAAGGTTGGAAAGTTCTTTTCATTGGTCTATTATAAAAGTTGTTTCAACATGCTATCTACTATTACAGCTCACCTATTGTTTTTGCAGACTGTGTGATATTTGATTATATCTCCGGTGTAACTATTTTTAGGTGATTGACAATGATTATGGAGTGTTTAGGAGGCATGTTCTTAGATTGATCGAAATTATTGCTTTCAATGCCAAATCATCTGTAAGCCTCAGTTCTTCTGGAATCATCATCCGCCTACATTTCTTTTTGAATCTTAAATATTGAAAACAGTTGATGAACGAGTCATTGTTTCTGTACACATGCATTAATAAAAAAGGTTCCTTTCCATGTACTTTTTCATTAAAAAATTTAATTTTTATTCATGAAATTGTAAGTGTCTTTGTCAATAACTCAATACCTGAAAGTTGAATTGTAACATAAATTAGATGTAACTTTCAATGATATTTTTTTTTATTTTTTTTCAATTATATAATATTTATGAAATTCAGTTAAAAATTTAAAACATGTATTTTATAGGATGAAGGGAACAATAAAGAAATTATTCGAAAAAAATAAATTCAATATAAATTTTAAGTTTTAAAAATCATTTTACATGCACAGCCCGCATAGCGGGCACACATAGTAGTCTGCTATATTAATTGAACTTGGTCCATAATCCAGATAACAAGGTGATGAATACGTACAAGCAGTATTTACTCAATCTGCTGATAGACCGTGGGACATTGAAGGGTGTGTCAGAGGTCAAGTAAATACTACTCCTGTATACTCCCTCCGTCACATAATAAGGATATAAAATGGAGAAATAGTGGATATAATAATGAAAAGTAGTGTTCAAAAATAATAAATATAAGACGTCCCAAAAAAAAATAAGGATCATATAAAATAATAGGACGGAGAGTCTAAGAGAATTAGAGAACCTTATATAAAGTTAGAAAAAGTTCATTGATTCTATTATAAAATTTTATTAATAAATTATAAATAAAATTTTTGAAAATGTTAAATTTAATTTTAATGTAAAATACGAATAATATATAAAATTTACAAAAAATTTAACACATAAAATTTAAACAAAAAATTTAATTTAAATTTGATTTTTTAGTAAAATCATTTTGGATAAATTTGATTATAGGATAGAATTGTTTTGGATTATTTCATTAATTTTTAATGATTTTATAAAATTAAAAGTTGTGTAATTTCATTTTTAAATTCTTAACCAAAATTTATAACTATATTTATAATTGGGTTTCATGTGATTGAGGGGGTTCTACTAGAGGTTAAAACAATTGCAATATAAATTTAAAGATATTTATTTAAATCATTGAAAAAATTTGATATTTATAAAAATGTTCTTACGAGGCCCTGTACATATATGTTACCCCTCTGTCCCTGATTTCTTTATTGTGTTTGGGCACGGAGAGCAAGGATAATGAGTGTAATTTTATTAAAATAAATGAAGTAGTGGGTGTAATAGTAATTTTATTGTTAAAATAAGTGACGTAGTGGGTGTAATAGTGTAAAGTGTTGAAAAAGTAGAATGAAGTAATGGATGTAATAATATATTTTATTGTTAAAAGTTATTATTTTTGATAATATAAAAAATTGATGAAACGTTCAAAAAGGAAATTGTAAAGAAATGTGAGGTACAAAGAAGAGTATAACATTAGGAGAGATAGATCCCTGAAATTATACTCGGGTCCAGTTTTCTCTTTATAATTACTAGCATATAGCCCGTGCAAAGCACGGGTTATTTTTAATTTTCTAAAATCTGTTTATATTGTAATATAATATTATAAATATTAATTTTCATATATTATTGGAAGAATTCAAAACTTACATCTTTGTATATAATAATTTTTAGTATTAAATATAAAATAATATGTTGTTGGTGGGAATCGAACGTTGGACCTCTTATATAACAATTTTTAGTATTATTATATCTAACGGTCATGATCTATTTGAGTTGATGATTTAACGGTTGTGGATGATGGATAACCAAAAATGGGAATAACCAAAAAAGTGGTTAACCAAACTACAAATTATACCCCATTTTGCTTATTATAGTATAGTATAGATAAATTTACTTCGGAACTTTTATAGAAACAAGGATGTTATATCAGACATATAATTGCTCATTTGCTAGCACAAACTTTACATGGGGCTAATAGGGAATGTCGTGTTGCACATATCAAGGTTGGAAAGTTCTTTTCATTGGTCTATTATAAAAGTTGTTTCAACATGCTATCTACTATTACAGCTCACCTATTGTTTTTGCAGACTGTGTGATATTTGATTATATCTCTGGTGTAACTATTTTTAGGTGATTGACAATGATTATGGAGTGTTTAGGAGGCATGTTCTTAGATTGATCGAAATTATTGCTTTCAATGCCAAATCATCTGTAAGCCTCAGTTCTTCTGGAATCATCATCCGCCTACATTTCTTTTTGAATCTTAAATATTGAAAACAGTTGATGAACGAGTCATTGTTTCTGTACACATGCATTAATAAAAAAGGTTCCTTTCCATGTACTTTTTCATTAAAAAATTTAATTTTTATTCATGAAATTGTAAGTGTCTTTGTCAATAACTCAATACCTGAAAGTTGAATTGTAACATAAATTAGATGTAACTTTCAATGATATTTTTTTTTTATTTTTTTTCAATTATATAATATTTATGAAATTCAGTTAAAAATTTAAAACATGTATTTTATAGGATGAAGGGAACAATAAAGAAATTATTCGAAAAAAATAAATTCAATATAAATTTTAAGTTTTAAAAATCATTTTACATGCACAGCCCGCATAGCGGGCACACATAGTAGTCTGCTATATTAATTGAACTTGGTCCATAATCCAGATAACAAGGTGATGAATACGTACAAGCAGTATTTACTCAATCTGCTGATAGACCGTGGGACATTGAAGGGTGTGTCAGAGGTCAAGTAAATACTACTCCTGTATACTCCCTCCGTCACATAATAAGGATATAAAATGGAGAAATAGTGGATATAATAATGAAAAGTAGTGTTCAAAAATAATAAATATAAGACGTCCCAAAAAAAAATAAGGATCATATAAAATAATAGGACGGAGAGTCTAAGAGAATTAGAGAACCTTATATAAAGTTAGAAAAAGTTCATTGATTCTATTATAAAATTTTATTAATAAATTATAAATAAAATTTTTGAAAATGTTAAATTTAATTTTAATGTAAAATACGAATAATATATAAAATTTACAAAAAATTTAACACATAAAATTTAAACAAAAAATTTAATTTAAATTTGATTTTTTAGTAAAATCATTTTGGATAAATTTGATTATAGGATAGAATTGTTTTGGATTATTTCATTAATTTTTAATGATTTTATAAAATTAAAAGTTGTGTAATTTCATTTTTAAATTCTTAACCAAAATTTATAACTATATTTATAATTGGGTTTCATGTGATTGAGGGGGTTCTACTAGAGGTTAAAACAATTGCAATATAAATTTAAAGATATTTATTTAAATCATTGAAAAAATTTGATATTTATAAAAATGTTCTTACGAGGCCCTGTACATATATGTTACCCCTCTGTCCCTGATTTCTTTATTGTGTTTGGGCACGGAGAGCAAGGATAATGAGTGTAATTTTATTAAAATAAATGAAGTAGTGGGTGTAATAGTAATTTTATTGTTAAAATAAGTGACGTAGTGGGTGTAATAGTGTAAAGTGTTGAAAAAGTAGAATGAAGTAATGGATGTAATAATATATTTTATTGTTAAAAGTTATTATTTTTGATAATATAAAAAATTGATGAAACGTTCAAAAAGGAAATTGTAAAGAAATGTGAGGTACAAAGAAGAGTATAACATTAGGAGAGATAGATCCCTGAAATTATACTCGGGTCCGGTTTTCTCTTTATAATTACTAGCATATAGCCCGTGCAAAGCACGGGTTATTTTTAATTTTCTAAAATCTGTTTATATTGTAATATAATATTATAAATATTAATTTTCATATATTATTGGAAGAATTCAAAACTTACATCTTTGTATATAATAATTTTTAGTATTAAATATAAAATAATATGTTGTTGGTGGGAATCGAACGTTGGACCTCTTATATAACAATTTTTAGTATTATTATATCTAACGGTCATGATCTATTTGAGTTGATGATTTAACGGTTGTGGATGATGGATAACCAAAAATGGGAATAACCAAAAAAGTGGTTAACCAAACTACAAATTATACCCCATTTTGCTTATTATAGTATAGTATAGATAAATTTACTTGGGAACTTTTATAGAAACAAGGATGTTATATCAGACATATAATTGCTCATTTGCTAGCACAAACTTTACATGGGGCTAATAGGGAATGTCGTGTTGCACATATCAAGGTTGGAAAGTTCTTTTCATTGGTCTATTATAAAAGTTGTTTCAACATGCTATCTACTATTACAGCTCACCTATTGTTTTTGCAGACTGTGTGATATTTGATTATATCTCCGGTGTAACTATTTTTAGGTGATTGACAATGATTATGGAGTGTTTAGAAGGCATGTTCTTAGATTGATCGAAATTATTGCTTTCAATGCCAAATCATCTGTAAGCCTCAGTTCTTCTGGAATCATCATCCGCCTACATTTCTTTTTGAATCTTAAATATTGAAAACAGTTGATGAACGAGTCATTGTTTCTGTACACATGCATTAATAAAAAAGGTTCCTTTCCATGTACTTTTTCATTAAAAAATTTAATTTTTATTCATGAAATTGTAAGTGTCTTTGTCAATAACTCAATACCTAAAAGTTGAATTGTAACATAAATTAGATGTAACTTTCAATGATATTTTTTTTATTTTTTTTCAATTATATAATATTTATGAAATTCAGTTAAAAATTTAAAACATGTATTTTATAGGATGAAGGGAACAATAAAGAAATTATTCGAAAAAAATAAATTCAATATAAATTTTAAGTTTTAAAAATCATTTTACATGCACAGCCCGCATAGCGGGCACACATAGTAGTCTGCTATATTAATTGAACTTGGTCCATAATCCAGATAACAAGGTGATGAATACGTACAAGCAGTATTTACTCAATCTGCTGATAGACCGTGGGACATTGAAGGGTGTGTCAGAGGTCAAGTAAATACTACTCCTGTATACTCCCTCCGTCACATAATAAGGATATAAAATGGAGAAATAGTGGATATAATAATGAAAAGTAGTGTTCAAAAATAATAAATATAAGACGTCCCAAAAAAAAATAAGGATCATATAAAATAATAGGACGGAGAGTCTAAGAGAATTAGAGAACCTTATATAAAGTTAGAAAAAGTTCATTGATTCTATTATAAAATTTTATTAATAAATTATAAATAAAATTTTTGAAAATGTTAAATTTAATTTTAATGTAAAATATGAATAATATATAAAATTTACAAAAAATTTAACACATAAAATTTAAACAAAAAATTTAATTTAAATTTGATTTTTTAGTAAAATCATTTTGGATAAATTTGATTATAGGATAGAATTGTTTTGGATTATTTCATTAATTTTTAATGATTTTATAAAATTAAAAGTTGTGTAATTTCATTTTTAAATTCTTAACCAAAATTTATAACTATATTTATAATTGGGTTTCATGTGATTGAGGGGGTTCTACTAGAGGTTAAAACAATTGCAATATAAATTTAAAGATATTTATTTAAATCATTGAAAAAATTTGATATTTATAAAAATGTTCTTACGAGGCCCTGTACATATATGTTACCCCTCTGTCCCTGATTTCTTTATTGTGTTTGGGCACGGAGAGCAAGGATAATGAGTGTAATTTTATTAAAATAAATGAAGTAGTGGGTGTAATAGTAATTTTATTGTTAAAATAAGTGACGTAGTGGGTGTAATAGTGTAAAGTGTTGAAAAAGTAGAATGAAGTAATGGATGTAATAATATATTTTATTGTTAAAAGTTATTATTTTTGATAATATAAAATGTTAGTCACAGAGGCATGCCTGAATACATCTAATAACAAGCCTAAGTATGTGTAATGCTATGCATTACCTACATGACCTCTTAACTGAGGGAACCTCTAGTTGTAGAGTTTCTATTTGTTCTGTACGTGTAATAGGCATCAAATTCTAGTTGTGTTACTGTAATTATAAAGTCAAGAATAATGCTTGAAAGAAGTTCCAAGGTTCATGCCTCAAGCAAGGAGATAAAGACTGACAAATAATCACAGTTGGGATTTGAAGAAATGAAGAATTTGCCTAAGTACCAATTCGAGAAGTACATTTGTCTATTCGAGAAGTCTAGCATTCGAGAAGTCTGGAGTTCGATATCTCAGAAGACACTATTCGATATCTCTCAATATGCTATTCGATGTCTCAGGGATTCGATATGTCAAAATGCTCTATTCGATATCTCAAGGAGTCCCAGAGAAAAGAGCTATTCGAGAAGTGATTCGATATGTCAAGATAACACTATTCGAGAACTCAGAGTTATCGATCAAGTCAACTCCAGTTCTCGAATCACTCACTTAGTCACTTCTCGAATACATTCTTAAGGACAAAATACTGAAGAATTGTACAAGTCAGAGACCTGCAACAAGCCAGCACACTTTATTTGACTCTGTCCTATAAAGCATGCTGGAAAGCCTACAAAGAAGCTTGGAGAGATAAGACAAGGGACAAGGAGCTGAAGAAGTGGATCTAAACAGGCTTTTCAAAGTCAAATCTGTAGCCGTTTGGACTCTTACTAAAATGAGATAGACAGACTGGAAAGTGCTTTTGTTTTACCTACCTCATTTGTAGCAAGTGGGTGTATCCATGTCTATAAGGATACAGCCTCACTTCCTTAGCTGTTAAGGTTTTGAAGTTTCTCAAAAATACCCAGAAAATATCTCTCTGAGAAAACTGAAGCTGAGAATACTATCATTTGTATTCACAGATTGTAGCAAGATCTTTATCTAATAAAATATTAGATTAAAGTGATATTGTGTTGTGTTTGTGTTTAATTTTCCGCATCTTCATATCTCACACACTCATCACTTATCTTGCTGCAAAGATTCAAGACCGAAGAAAAATTCAAGAATCCATTCACCCCCCCCCCTCTGTATTCTTTTACTGTATTCAATACTCAACAAGTGGTATCAGAGCAGGCTGTTTAATCTAAACAGAAAACGATCATGAGTTCGAATACACCAAAGACTACAGGTACGGTAAAGGTCCCTAAGTTCGACAAAGAGAATTACAACCTCTGGAAAATAAAAATGCTGTTGTTCATCAAAGCTGCCAATCCTCTCTACCCTGACATTCTCAAGAATGGTCCATTCATACCACAACAAGAAGTTGCTGAATCCACAGTGGGCGCAGTAGTCATTCCTAGATCATACGTTCCAAAAGAGCCATCCAAATGGACGGACTCAGAGAAGGAAAAGATTGCCCTAGACAGCCACCTCATGTTGTTAATCATAGACTCCTTGGATATGTCGATGTTTGCCAACGTAGCATCATGCAGATCAGCCAAGGACATGTGGAATCACATCGAGGTGTTATGTGAAGGGACAGAGGAGGTAAGAGAAAATAAGAAACAGATACTGGTCACACAGTATGAGGCGTTCATGGCACAGCCCAAGGAAAGTATCACTGATGTGTTTGAAAGATTTCACAAGCTGGTGACTGAGCTCCAAATGAATGGGAAGGTTTACAGCACTAAGGAATTAAATATGAAGTTTCTACTATCGTCACCAAACCATCTAGAGCAAAGGGTCATATCTCTAAGAGAAAGAGATTTGAACAAAGTCACGTATGATGTGCTCTATGGGGTTTTAAAGACACACGAGCTTGAGTTGCTTCAAAAGAGGGCTATCCAAGCTAACCAAGGCAGAATGATAAACACATCCTGTGCCTTGATTGTCAACAAATCTATTCAAGACCTGGAAGCATCTGCAAGTCAGCTGAGAATAGAAGAGATAGTAGATGATGAAGAAACTGAGGAAGTAGTGACTGAACCTGCTGATGACAAGGAAGAAGATGAGTTCTACACTCTTGAAGAGCTGGATGGCATGGAAAATACATCATATGCTTTTATGGCTAGAAAATTTCCAAACATCAGATTCAAGAGGAATCAGCCCTTCAAGCCTAGACCTCAAAATCATTCATTCAACAAGGGCAAGGCACCTATGAAAACAAACAAGAACAGATTCAAAACCAGCTATGTGGATAGGTCATCTGTAAGATGTTATAGATGCAATGACCTAGGGCATTTTGCCAGTGAATGCAAGAAGCCTAAAAAGAAGGATAAGGAGTTTCTTGAGCTTGAAGCTAAGTATGAGGCCCTTCTAAAGAAGCAGACACCAGGTAAGGCTTACATAGCTGAAGGGAAGTGTTGGGATGATTCTGACAGTGATGGGGAAGAACAAGAATTCTGCAACTATGCCTTGATGGCCAATTCCAAGGAAGAACCATCTACATCAGACTCACAGGTACCATCTCTCACCACCATAGACATGTCTGTTTCTGAATATAAATCTTTGGTTGAACAACTATCTGTTGAGATGTTTAATATTCATACTAGTATGACTGCTGCTAATGAAGAGATTGCTAAACTGTCTACTAGGAATGAACTGTTAAATAAGAGAAATGAGGAACTAGAGCTAACTACTGTGCAAATAGAAAATCTTAAACAAGAGATTGAGTATCTAAAGAATAAAGTTCTATGTGCTAGTCAAGTTGAGAAAGCTCTTAGGGATGAATTAGCTGAAAATGAATTTAAGTTGAAAACATTTAAGAATTCCTCTAGTCTATTGCAGTCTTATCATGAGAAAAATCTAGCGAGACCTAAGGCTGCCATTGGACTTGATTATGACACTCTTAAACAGAGGAAAGGCTATGCAGTCATTGAAGATGACATTGTTGTTCAAGAGGAGGTGCCTCAGATTTTGAAAAAGACTGAGAATCCAATATTTAAAACACCAACACTTGAGATTGATGAGGATGCCTTACTCATCAAGCAAATGTTGAAGGATGAAGATGAGGCACAATCAAATGAACAACAAGCATCCTCTGAGAGTAAGAATGTCAAAACCAAAGCCAAGGAGCCAGTAGGAGGTAGACCTAGACTTGGGAAATCTGTAAATTTTGTTTCAGCTGGAAATTATGAGACTAAGAAGAAAGTGACTAATAAGAGATCAAACAGGAATGGCAAATTAGGGATTAACAAAGATAACAACTATGCTTATGTGCCAAATGCCCCTAGGAAAGTTTGTCAAAACTGTTTTAGCTCTAATCATTTGACTCATGCTTGCAAGAAACCATCTGGTAGTGTTGCTAAACCATTCTATGATTGCTCTGTGCCTTTAAGACATAGAGACTCTCCTTTCTGTGATAAACTTGATTGTATGCCATGTAACATGAATGTGATGACTAGTTGTTTTAATTTGAGAAGACAATTCATGGAGGGCTGTATTAATCATAATGTTCACACACACTACACAAGGACAAAGTCTTCAAGTCCTCCTAAAGTTAGGAAGGTACCTCTGTCACCTAAGTCTAAGAACCCTGATTCTAAGACTCCCAACAGTGACAAGAAGACCAACATCAAGAAAACTGATAAGCATGCTGATTTTGATAAAACTGTCACTAAGTCACATGGACCCAAACTCGTTTGGGTACCAAAGAAGAAGTAATACTTTTGTGTTTGCAGGGCAAAGAAAGTAAAAAGAAGGTCATGTGGATTTTGGACAGTGGATGCTTAAATCATATGACTGGTGATATGGCCCTGCTATCACAGTATGAGGAAAAGGCTGGCCCAATGGTTGCTTTTGGAGATGACAGCATTGGCAACACACTGGGATATGGCAAGTTGGAAATTGGTAATGTCATCATTGAGAATGTAGCACTGGTCAAGGGGCTCAAGCATAATCTACTGAGTGTTGGTCAATTCACTGACAGAGGCTTCAAAGTGAACTTTGACAAAGATGAATGTTTGATCACCCACAAGAAGACTGGTGATTTTGCTCTGTCTGGAGTAAGGAAGGGAAGCCTGTTTGTAGCCAATATGGACTCTGCAAGCAAGGACACAATTTGTTGCTTCTACTCAAAAGCATCAAATGAAGACAGTTGGCTGTGGCACAAGAAGCTATCACACCTGAACTTCAAAGCCATTAATTCCCTAGTCAAAAGGGAGTTAGTGAGAGGCATGCCCACACTTGAGTTCTGTCAAGAAGGAGTGTGTGAGGCGTGTCAAAAGGGAAAAATGAAAAGATCAAGCCACAAGTCAAAAACAGTGACATCTATAACCAAGCCCCTGCAACTGATTCATATGGATTTGTTTGGGCCTGTCAATATTATGTCACTAGGAAGGAAGAAGTATGCTCTAGTGATGGTTGATGATTTTACTAGGTATACATGGGTAGAATTTCTGGCATCAAAGGATGAGGCTCCACAAGTAATCATTGAGCACATAAAGAAAGTTGACAAAGAAGCAAAGGCCATAAATGCAAGTGTGATTGCATTAAGGAGTGATAATGGGACAGAATTCAGAAATGCCATGCTTGGAGCATTCTGCAAAGAAAATGGTATTTCTCAACAATTCTCAGCTCCAAGGACTCCACAACAAAATGGAGTTGTTGAGAGAAAGAATAGGACTCTGATAGAGGCTGCTAGAACAATGCTACTTGATGCAAAGATGCCTACATGTTTTTGGGCTGAGGCTGTGAGCACTGCATGCTACATCCAAAACAGAACCCTCATCAACAAAAACACTGGAAAGACACCTTACAACTTGATGACTGGAAAGAAGCCTACTCTAAAGTATGTTCATACTTTTGGAAGCAAGTGCTTTGTGCTAAAAGATAATTCAGAATATGTTGGAAAGTTTGATGCAAAGGCATTTGAAGGAATCTTTCTTGGCTATTCTATGGAAAGAATTGCATACAAAGTTTATGTCATTTGTCAAAAGAAAGTAATGGAGAGCACAGATGTAACATTTGATGACAGCAAACTACCTGGATTAGAAGAAGCCAATGATGAAGATAAAGATCCCTTGAAGTTTGACAATCTAGATGATTCTGATGAGGAGATTGAAAGTGAATCTGAACTCATAATCCAACAAACTCAAGTGAATGAAGAACCTGTGTCAACCAACAATGAAGAAACAAACATCCAAGATACACCTGTGAGGAGTGACAACTTCACAGGGGGAGGAAATGTAGATGATCATGATCTAAATGATGAAGCAACATCAAGGATGAGAAATCAATCTGAACATACAAGGAAATGGGATAGATCACACACTGCAGATCAGATAATTGGAAATCCAAATGCAGGAGTAAGGACAAGGAGAGCAACTATAAATGAATGTCTCTATGGCTGCTTTCTAACCCAAGTTGAGCCTAAGAAACTTGATGACGCATTGTTGGATCCTGACTGGATAATTGCTATGCAAGAGGAGCTAAATCAATTTGAAAGGAGCAAAGTATGGGAACTAGTGCCTGCACCAAAGGATAGAACCGTTGTTGGAACTAAATGGGTTCTAAGGAATAAGATGGATGAAAATGGTGTAGTCATAAGGAACAAAGCAAGGTTGGTTGCAAAAGGATACTCTCAACAGGAAGGTATTGACTATGATGAGACCTTTGCCCCTGTTGCTAGACTCGAAGCCATCAGAATTTTCTTGGCATTTGCTGCACATTCCAATTTCAAGGTCTATCAAATGGATGTCAAGAGTGCATTCCTGAATGGGGAGTTGGAAGAAGAAGTATATGTGCAACAACCACCTGGCTTTGAGGATCCACAGTTTCCCCACTTTGTCTACAGATTACTTAAAGCATTGTATGGACTCAAGCAAGCTCCTAGGGCATGGTATGACACACTATCACAATTTCTACTGGAGAATCAATTCACTAGAGGCACACTGGACAAGACACTGTTCTACAAGAAACATGATGATGATATTATCTTAGTTCAAATCTATGTGGATGATATCATATTTGGCTCTACAAATGAGAAGCTGTGTGAAAAATTCTCTAAGCTCATGCAAAGCAGATATGAGATGAGTATGATGGGAGAATTAACATTCTTTCTTGGACTGCAAGTTAGTCAAAGGAAGGATGGCATTTTTATAAGCCAAACCAAGTACATTAAAGATTTACTGAAGAAATTTGATTTGGAAGAATGCTCACCTGCGAAGACACCCATGGCCACTGCCACCAAGTTAGATGATGATGCTAAGGGCAAAAAGGTAGATATCTCAATCTACAGAGGCATGGTTGGTTCTCTACTCTACCTCACTGCTAGTAGGCCAGATATCATGTTTGCTACATGCTTATGTGCAAGGTTTCAATCAAACCCAAAGGAATCACACATGATAGCAATAAAAAGGATCTTCAAATATCTGAAAGGCACACCAAACTTGGGGTTATGGTATCCTAAGGACACAGGGTTCAATCTGGTTGGTTATTCTGATGCTGATTATGCTGGATGCAGAGTGGATAGGAAAAGCACATCAGGTAGCTGCCAGTTTCTTGGACAAAGGTTAGTCTCTTGGTACAGCAAGAAACAACAATCTGTGTCAACTTCCACAGCTGAAGCTGAATACATAGCTGCTGGAAGTTGCTGTGCTCAAGTGCTTTGGATTAGAAACCAACTTAGAGATTATGGACTTGTGTTGGAAAGAATTCCTATCATGTGTGACAACACAAGTGCAATCTCTATAGTTGCCAATCCTGTCAATCATTCTAGGACAAAGCACATTGACATCAGATATCACTTCATAAGGGAGCATGCAACTAATGGAACCATTGAGTTACATTATGTTCCCACAGAAAAACAACTAGCTGACATATTCACTAAGCCACTAGATGAAGCCACCTTCACAAGGTTGGTTAGTGAGATTGGAATGCTGAATTCTTCAAATTCTGGCTAAGTGAATATATCAACTAGATTGTTGCAGCAGTAAATACTTACTTTATCAAATGCTTAATATTTCTGAAGTAAGTATTGGCTGGATTATGATTTATAAATATTCCACAATGCTGCATATGTTGAAAATCATACATCTTTAGCTTGAAATTTCTGTGAAATTTTGAGAAAATCACTATTTAATTTAGTAGAATATTCTTCAGTGAATATTTCTGGTAAATTTTAAAAGATAGTGAAAATTGAATTTTATGAGTGAAAAGTATAGTTCGATAAGTCAGACTTCTCGAATGGTTCATTGTTATGTCTTGGCTCGAGTTCTCGAATAGGCCTATCAAGAACCCTCCTGAGTTCTCGAATAGTGTCTTTTAGAGAAATCGAATAGCACACTTTGAGTTCTCGAATAGAGTATTTTAGTTCTCTAATGATAGAGTTCTCGAATACTGCATTTGAGTTATCGAATCATTTGAAAAGGCTGATTTTTCGCTGACACTTAATCGCTTTTTGGATTTATATTCAAAACTTCATTTCACTCATAAAAATATACTCTTAACTTTGAATTATTTTCTGAGTTAAATCACTGCCAGCTGTGAGTTAAAAACTGCCTGAGATATCGAATAAGCCTTTCTTGACTTCTCGAATAGTTGTTTCATACTTCTCGAATGACTTGTCGCTACAGAACACTTATCTATCGACAACTCAAGACATTCATATATACATATACAAATTCACAACTATTCAATTCATTTCGTTCGATTTCTCAAGCATCTCAACTCCTGAAACCTCTGAAAAACCCTAACTGCGAATTTCTTCTTCAATCCTAATTCTCTTTTCTTCTCTACCCAAATGGCAAACACTCAACTCACCATACCATCCCAAACTAATTTCATCGCAATCACCAGTGATGTGGAAGCACCGAATGCCAATTTCAAGTGCTTTGTTCGGTGGTTGTCTGAGTCATACATCAAGAGTGCGCTCTCAGCCAACCCAACTCTGTACATAGATCTATTGGAACAATTCTGGAGGACTGCTACTGTGGAGGTCATCGCTCTTGAGAATGCTATCACCTCTTATATTGTTCACTGCAAGATTCAAGGAGAGGATATCACTATCACCACTGCAGACATGAATCAAGCCTTGAATATGCAGCAAGAGACGTATGATGCTCTGGCCTCCAATGATGAGTTGGAAGAATTCTTTGACTTCATCAACTACTCTGATACTATCAAGCTGGGAAAGTTGAATAGGAAGTTCTTAAGGAAAGAATGGAGCTTTGTATTTGCTACACTCCTTCATGTATTCACTGCACGGAAATCAAGCTTTGATCAGATTAGTACACCCGTGCAGCAGCTTGCCTATGCCTTGGCTCATGGGAGAAAGATAGATGTTGGACTTCTCATCCTACAGGAACTCTATGGGAGACTTGGTCAGACCACAGCCAAGAGAGGTAATGAAATTTTCTTTCCTCGCTTTATTCAATCAGTACTTAACTTTAAAAATGCTTCATTGATTGAATTGCCTGGAGCAGATAAGAGTAAAATAGGCTATCCTAGGTCCATGACCAAACTCATTTTTGGTAATTTGGAGACTAGGAATGATGTGGATGTAAGACTTAGCATAACTCCCCACATGGAGGGTTTGTTTAGGTCTTACCCCCACAACATGCCAATATTTGATTCAAAATCACAGTTAGCACAGCCTAAGCAAGGAGAACAAAGTGCTAACCCAAGGCCTGCTAACCAACCCCCTCAGCCAAACACTCTATCCAGCAAAGAGCCAACTGCATCATCCTCTCAAAAGGGTGATGTTAGTAAAAAGAAGAGAAAACAGGCTGCTTCTGAACCTTTAGAAATCTTAACTGAAGCAGCCTTGGCTGTAGAACTAGGGCTAGAAAGTGAGAAACCTGAGTTACCTATCATAAGCCTAAAGAAGAAGAAGAAGTCTAAAACCACCTCCTCAGTCACTCAAATGGCTGAAGTTGTAAAATCAGGGGCACACAGCTCACTAGATGTATCCTCTCAACAGGATGCATCTATAGAATCAAGCATCCTCCCCAATGCACCTATCTGTAAAGAGTCAGCACAAGGGAGTGATAAGGCTGGCACAACACTGAGTGGAGAGCACATCATAACTGAAACTCCCTCTATTTCTCAGGGGGAGTTGCCAAAATCTTGTCTACAACACACTTCTCTTTCAGAATCTACCACTCATATTTCTTTGAAGCCTGCAACTCAAGCAATTGAGGAGCAAGGCATTGATCATCAAGAATTCTTTTCCCTTGATGAGCCAATGAATTCAAGTGACTTGGTGCATGACACCTTGCTCACCACCCAGGTACCACATTTGGATGGTCAGGGAATGCATGCTGGGGCATATCCTAATGACACCATCATAAACACAGAGGATTCACTAGTTCTTACTAGAGACTCTGTGCCTGTGTCAACTACTGTTGTAACTCATCCCACTTCTGTGGAGACAACAGTAGTAGAGTCTGTACATCCGGTTGCAGAAGTTGCATCTGTAACTGAGGAGACTAGCAAGCCTAGCTCTAGCTCTAACTTTTTGTCTCAATGGCTGAAGCCTGTGCAACATGACAGTGCTTCAGGATCAGGGTCTGTTCCACCACAATTGACGGTTGAAGCACTTCAAAGCTTAGTTGTGGATCAGATCCCTGAGTTTACAAAAATTGCTCAGCACCTTCTCACTGCAAACATGCCCAATCCAGACTATGAAGCTATTCTCCTATGTCACAAAGAGGATGTAGAGCTACAGAAGGAGAAAATCATAAATGAAACTGAGAGAGATGGGAATATCGATGCTTGGCTGCAAGGAACCAATTCAATCCCTCTCTCAGAAGGTCTCCAGTATCTCAGAGAAGAGTACATCACTTCACTAGGGTCCAATGCCAAATCTCTCAACCCTACTGATGTGTTTGAAGCAGTGAATGACAGCTATAAAGGCATTCTCAAGGCTGCACACTATCTTGGTAAAGGCTTAAAGACAGAAATTAATGAAGTGTGTTCAGCTACAACCAAGGAGGTGCATGAGATCAAGAGGACTTTTGATGCTAAATTCCCTCAATTGGAGACTGTTCTCAAGGACATTCGAACCTGCAATGCTACTTGCACCAGGATGGACAACGGTTTGGCTATTCTTAAGGATGCTGTCACAGGTCTGGGGCACAAATTTCACTCCTTATCAGATCAGACAACTGATGCCAATGCCATGCTCAGGACCCTCTTTGCAAATCAATATGGAGACAAGCTGGTCACTGAGGTTCCTGTGCATGAGATGTCAAGGTTCGAAGTGCAGAGACTGAAGGATCAATCCCTATCTGGTTTTAAGGCCAATGAACTCTTCATTAAAGTGGATACTCTTGAAAAGGAGGTAGTCTCTCTCCACAAGTCCAATGCTCATCTTACAGACACTGTGACAACTCTGACTGAGCAGTTGAACACTCAAGCCACCACCACAGCTGATGTTCTTCTGCATCAACAATCAATGTTGTCTGCAATGATGAAGCACATGGGTCTCCCTCTACCTGATGAATCTTCAACTCCAAAGGTGCCTCTTACAGTCCCTGTGTCTGTCAACAAGCCTAAGGGGGAGAAGAGGATATCAAAGAACTCAAATCCAAAGGGGGAGAGACCACTAGAAAAGGGCATCAAGATCACTGAGGGTGGCCATCAGAGAACTTTGAAATCTACTACTCATGTGCCTGGAAAAGGAAAGGACAAAGTTGATGAGCCTCCCACTTCTCTGCCAGTTGTCACTCTACCAACTGTGCACATCACTACTCCTGATGGTCAAAGGCAGTCTATTACAACCACAGTGGTTGCTGGGAGTATGCCATCTGACAAGCCTCAAATCTCAATATCTAAGAGTGCCAAGCCAGTAGAAGTGAAGGTGGTCACTGAGGCCAAGCTACAAGAAATTGCAAACTCAAATGTCTATCATGATGATGCATTCTTGGAGCTTCTGAAAGTCTCTAGAGAACAGGCTGGTGATGCTCTGCTATATCATGAGAGTTTGAAGAGTCAGATTGACTGTCTCACTGTAGTACCAAGGAGGCTTAATGATCTATGGCTCAAGGAGATATTGATGGTAGGAAAGAACAAGATATGGCACTTAACCATCAATACTCTACAGAGTCTAAAGCACTCAGAAGTGAATGTGCTCCTTGGACTAATTGAGAAGGGAAATGAGAACAACAAGAGTCTTCATGATGAATTGAGGAATGGTCAACCTTCAAGGCTACCTGAAGTTTTCACAGATCCTAGAACTATTATCTACCAGGCTGGAACAAGAATTGAAGATATCAAGCAGCTGGTCATTCCTAAGCATCTAACTCCTCAAAATAAAAATCTCATCATAGCCATCATTGAGAAACTGATCAAGAAGAAGGGATCAAGAACAGCAGAAGAATTAGAAGCTATATCTTATCTCAGGTCATATATTGCAACTGGCATTATATCTGAGACTGCTAAGTTCAACCCAAGCAAAGATCAAGACAAGGATGAAGATAAAAGTGATGGAAGGAGAAGACATCACAGGAGTAATAAGGGTGATGAAGACAAGAAGAAGAAGAAGGATGATGAGAAGAGGAAGAATGATGATGATCAAGGTAAAGGCTCTGAGAGGAAAAGTGGAAGACAGCAAGCCTCAGGCATTGCTGACAGTAACCTCACCACAACACAAGACTCTAAGTCTAGGGTGAATGCTGCCAGTAGTGACCTTTCAAAATTTGCATCTATGGCTTCTGCAACTGTCTTGCCACCTCAAGAAGAGAAGAAAATTCAAGTCAAGAAACCATCTGTATGTTTCAAAAAGCAAACTGCTAATGGAATACTACAATGGTCTACAAACAAAGGTCACATACTGCTGCCAAGTAATCATGTAAAAAGAATCAAGTTCAAGCAAGCTGCAAGGAAATCAAAGCCAACCACATCAAAAACCCTGACAATCTATCCAGGCCTAAAACTCCAACCACTAGATGAAGATTATGACGTAGACCAACTGCAATTTTTGCAAGCTCAAAGAATCTATCATGTTGCCATTGTTGATAATTGCCTTGAGATTAAATATTCTGATGGAAGGGAGGAGAAATTCAAACAAGGAGGATGTCAACACTGGGGCAAGCTATATGACATAGAGAGAATCATTGCACTGTTGAGCTCAGAAGATAAAGTGGAGAGAGTATGGAAACTGGAGCTAATTGATTTTGTGAAAATGAAGAGAGATCATGAAGAAAAAGTCAGAAAAGAGTGTTTTGAGAAATGGCTGGCAAGGGAGAAAGAAATTGAGAGACTGGAAAGTGAAGCAGAAAAGCTGAGGAAAAAGGGTTTGTGTAGAGTTCAGTTCAACCCCTACATGGTAAAGTATAGGAGGAGGAATGGAAATCAAGTCAACATCAGAATGAATCTACTCAACTATTATCCTGCAAATATTCTGGAACCAGTACTTGAAGATTTCAAAGACTCAATTTTGCTTGAAGAATTGGATGCTATGGCAGAAATAATAAAAGCTATGGATGAGAATACAAGGAAGGAGAAAGAAAGAAGAGAGAAAGAATATGATGAATTTCAAGCCAAAGCTATGGAAAGGGAATCAAAAGACAATGGCTAGTTCTTCATCATAGGCTGTAAGATTACTCACTCTGTAGTTCTATCCAAATTGCTAATGTCAATTCATACCTGTACTGTCAAGTTTTATCCTTATGTATGATAGGCTTGTTATCAGACATGAAATTGTGACTAAGGGTCTTACTCACAATTTGGGGGAGATTGTTAGTCACAGAGGCATGCCTGAATACATCTAATAACAAGCCTAAGTATGTGTAATGCTATGCATTACCTACATGACCTCTTAACTGAGGGAACCTCTAGTTGTAGAGTTTCTATTTGTTCTGTACGTGTAATAGGCATCAAATTCTAGTTGTGTTACTGTAATTATAAAGTCAAGAATAATGTTTGAAAGAAGTTCCAAGGTTCATGCCTCAAGCAAGGAGATAAAGACTGACAAATAATCACAGTTGGGATTTGAAGAAATGAAGAATTTGCCTAAGTACCAATTCGAGAAGTACATTTGTCTATTCGAGAAGTCTAGCATTCGAGAAGTCTGGAGTTCGATATCTCAGAAGACACTATTCGATATCTCTCAATATGCTATTCGATGTCTCAGGGATTCGATATGTCAAAATGCTCTATTCGATATCTCAAGGAGTCCCAGAGAAAAGAGCTATTCGAGAAGTGATTCGATATGTCAAGATAACACTATTCGAGAACTCAGAGTTATCGATCAAGTCAACTCCAGTTCTCGAATCACTCACTTAGTCACTTCTCGAATACATTCTTAAGGACAAAATACTGAAGAATTGTACAAGTCAGAGACCTGCAACAAGCCAGCACACTTTATTTGACTCTGTCCTATAAAGCATGCTGGAAAGCCTACAAAGAAGCTTGGAGAGATAAGACAAGGGACAAGGAGCTGAAGAAGTGGATCTAAACAGGCTTTTCAAAGTCAAATCTGTAGCCGTTTGGACTCTTACTAAAATGAGATAGACAGACTGGAAAGTGCTTTTGTTTTACCTACCTCATTTGTAGCAAGTGGGTGTATCCATGTCTATAAGGATACAGCCTCACTTCCTTAGCTGTTAAGGTTTTGAAGTTTCTCAAAAATACCCAGAAAATATCTCTCTGAGAAAACTGAAGCTGAGAATACTATCATTTGTATTCACAGATTGTAGCAAGATCTTTATCTAATAAAATATTAGATTAAAGTGATATTGTGTTGTGTTTGTGTTTAATTTTCCGCATCTTCATATCTCACACACTCATCACTTATCTTGCTGCAAAGATTCAAGACCGAAGAAAAATTCAAGAATCCATTCACCCCCCCCCTCTGTATTCTTTTACTGTATTCAATACTCAACATAAAAAATTGATGAAACGTTCAAAAAGGAAATTGTAAAGAAATGTGAGGTACAAAGAAGAGTATAACATTAGGAGAGATAGATCCCTGAAATTATACTCGGGTCCGGTTTTCTCTTTATAATTACTAGCATATAGCCCGTGCAAAGCACGGGTTATTTTTAATTTTCTAAAATCTGTTTATATTGTAATATAATATTATAAATATTAATTTTCATATATTATTGGAAGAATTCAAAACTTACATCTTTGTATATAATAATTTTTAGTATTAAATATAAAATAATATGTTGTTGGTGGGAATCGAACGTTGGACCTCTTATATAACAATTTTTAGTATTATTATATCTAACGGTCATGATCTATTTGAGTTGATGATTTAACGGTTGTGGATGATGGATAACCAAAAATGGGAATAACCAAAAAAGTGGTTAACCAAACTACAAATTATACCCCATTTTGCTTATTATAGTATAGTATAGATAAATTTACTTGGGAACTTTTATAGAAACAAGGATGTTATATCAGACATATAATTGCTCATTTGCTAGCACAAACTTTACATGGGGCTAATAGGGAATGTCGTGTTGCACATATCAAGGTTGGAAAGTTCTTTTCATTGGTCTATTATAAAAGTTGTTTCAACATGCTATCTACTATTACAGCTCACCTATTGTTTTTGCAGACTGTGTGATATTTGATTATATCTCCGGTGTAACTATTTTTAGGTGATTGACAATGATTATGGAGTGTTTAGGAGGCATGTTCTTAGATTGATCGAAATTATTGCTTTCAATGCCAAATCATCTGTAAGCCTCAGTTCTTCTGGAATCATCATCCGCCTACATTTCTTTTTGAATCTTAAATATTGAAAACAGTTGATGAACGAGTCATTGTTTCTGTACACATGCATTAATAAAAAAGGTTCCTTTCCATGTACTTTTTCATTAAAAAATTTAATTTTTATTCATGAAATTGTAAGTGTCTTTGTCAATAACTCAATACCTGAAAGTTGAATTGTAACATAAATTAGATGTAACTTTCAATGATATTTTTTTTTATTTTTTTTCAATTATATAATATTTATGAAATTCAGTTAAAAATTTAAAACATGTATTTTATAGGATGAAGGGAACAATAAAGAAATTATTCGAAAAAAATAAATTCAATATAAATTTTAAGTTTTAAAAATCATTTTACATGCACAGCCCGCATAGCGGGCACACATAGTAGTCTGCTATATTAATTGAACTTGGTCCATAATCCAGATAACAAGGTGATGAATACGTACAAGCAGTATTTACTCAATCTGCTGATAGACCGTGGGACATTGAAGGGTGTGTCAGAGGTCAAGTAAATACTACTCCTGTATACTCCCTCCGTCACATAATAAGGATATAAAATGGAGAAATAGTGGATATAATAATGAAAAGTAGTGTTCAAAAATAATAAATATAAGACGTCCCAAAAAAAAATAAGGATCATATAAAATAATAGGACGGAGAGTCTAAGAGAATTAGAGAACCTTATATAAAGTTAGAAAAAGTTCATTGATTCTATTATAAAATTTTATTAATAAATTATAAATAAAATTTTTGAAAATGTTAAATTTAATTTTAATGTAAAATACGAATAATATATAAAATTTACAAAAAATTTAACACATAAAATTTAAACAAAAAATTTAATTTAAATTTGATTTTTTAGTAAAATCATTTTGGATAAATTTGATTATAGGATAGAATTGTTTTGGATTATTTCATTAATTTTTAATGATTTTATAAAATTAAAAGTTGTGTAATTTCATTTTTAAATTCTTAACCAAAATTTATAACTATATTTATAATTGGGTTTCATGTGATTGAGGGGGTTCTACTAGAGGTTAAAACAATTGCAATATAAATTTAAAGATATTTATTTAAATCATTGAAAAAATTTGATATTTATAAAAATGTTCTTACGAGGCCCTGTACATATATGTTACCCCTCTGTCCCTGATTTCTTTATTGTGTTTGGGCACGGAGAGCAAGGATAATGAGTGTAATTTTATTAAAATAAATGAAGTAGTGGGTGTAATAGTAATTTTATTGTTAAAATAAGTGACGTAGTGGGTGTAATAGTGTAAAGTGTTGAAAAAGTAGAATGAAGTAATGGATGTAATAATATATTTTATTGTTAAAAGTTATTATTTTTGATAATATAAAAAATTGATGAAACGTTCAAAAAGGAAATTGTAAAGAAATGTGAGGTACAAAGAAGAGTATAACATTAGGAGAGATAGATCCCTGAAATTATACTCGGGTCCGGTTTTCTCTTTATAATTACTAGCATATAGCCCGTGCAAAGCACGGGTTATTTTTAATTTTCTAAAATCTGTTTATATTGTAATATAATATTATAAATATTAATTTTCATATATTATTGGAAGAATTCAAAACTTACATCTTTGTATATAATAATTTTTAGTATTAAATATAAAATAATATGTTGTTGGTGGGAATCGAACGTTGGACCTCTTATATAACAATTTTTAGTATTATTATATCTAACGGTCATGATCTATTTGAGTTGATGATTTAACGGTTGTGGATGATGGATAACCAAAAATGGGAATAACCAAAAAAGTGGTTAACCAAACTACAAATTATACCCCATTTTGCTTATTATAGTATAGTATAGATAAATTTACTTGGGAACTTTTATAGAAACAAGGATGTTATATCAGACATATAATTGCTCATTTGCTAGCACAAACTTTACATGGGGCTAATAGGGAATGTCGTGTTGCACATATCAAGGTTGGAAAGTTCTTTTCATTGGTCTATTATAAAAGTTGTTTCAACATGCTATCTACTATTACAGCTCACCTATTGTTTTTGCAGACTGTGTGATATTTGATTATATCTCCGGTGTAACTATTTTTAGGTGATTGACAATGATTATGGAGTGTTTAGGAGGCATGTTCTTAGATTGATCGAAATTATTGCTTTCAATGCCAAATCATCTGTAAGCCTCAGTTCTTCTGGAATCATCATCCGCCTACATTTCTTTTTGAATCTTAAATATTGAAAACAGTTGATGAACGAGTCATTGTTTCTGTACACATGCATTAATAAAAAAGGTTCCTTTCCATGTACTTTTTCATTAAAAAATTTAATTTTTATTCATGAAATTGTAAGTGTCTTTGTCAATAACTCAATACCTGAAAGTTGAATTGTAACATAAATTAGATGTAACTTTCAATGATTTTTTTTTTTATTTTTTTTCAATTATATAATATTTATGAAATTCAGTTAAAAATTTAAAACATGTATTTTATAGGATGAAGGGAACAATAAAGAAATTATTCGAAAAAAATAAATTCAATATAAATTTTAAGTTTTAAAAATCATTTTACATGCACAGCCCGCATAGCGGGCACACATAGTAGTCTGCTATATTAATTGAACTTGGTCCATAATCCAGATAACAAGGTGATGAATACGTACAAGCAGTATTTACTCAATCTGCTGATAGACCGTGGTTGAAGGGTGTGTCAGAGGTCAAGTAAATACTACTCCTGTATACTCCCTCCGTCACATAATAAGGATATAAAATGGAGAAATAGTGAATATAATAATGAAAAGTAGTGTTCAAAAATAATAAATATAAGACGTCCCAAAAAAAAATAAGGATCATATAAAATAATAGGACGGAGAGTCTAAGAGAATTAGAGAACCTTATATAAAGTTAGAAAAAGTTCATTGATTCTATTATAAAATTTTATTAATAAATTATAAATAAAATTTTTGAAAATGTTAAATTTAATTTTAATGTAAAATACGAATAATATATAAAATTTACAAAAAATTTAACACATAAAATTTAAACAAAAAATTTAATTTAAATTTGATTTTTTAGTAAAATCATTTTGGATAAATTTGATTATAGGATAGAATTGTTTTGGATTATTTCATTAATTTTTAATGATTTTATAAAATTAAAAGTTGTGTAATTTCATTTTTAAATTCTTAACCAAAATTTATAACTATATTTATAATTGGGTTTCATGTGATTGAGGGGGTTCTACTAGAGGTTAAAACAATTTCAATATAAATTTAAAGATATTTATTTAAATCATTGAAAAAATTTGATATTTATAAAAATGTTCTTACGAGGCCCTGTACATATATGTTACCCCTCTGTCCCTGATTTCTTTATTGTGTTTGGGCACGGAGAGCAAGGATAATGAGTGTAATTTTGTTAAAATAAATTAAGTAGTGGGTGTAATAGTAATTTTATTGTTAAAATAAGTGACGTAGTGGGTGTAATAGTGTAAAGTGTTGAAAAAGTAGAATGAAGTAATGGATGTAATAATATATTTTATTGTTAAAAGTTATTATTTTTGATAATATAAAAAATTGATGAAACGTTCAAAAAGAAATTGTAAAGAAATGTGAGGTACAAAGAAGAGTATAACATTAGGAGAGATAGATCCCTGAAATTATACTCGGGTCCAGTTTTCTCTTTATAATTACTAGCATATAGTCCGTGCAAAGCACGGGTTATTTTTAATTTTCTAAAATCTGTTTATATTGTAATATAATATTATAAATATTAATTTTCATATATTATTGGAAGAATTCAAAACTTACATCTTTGTATATAATAATTTTTAGTATTAAATATAAAATAATATGTTGTTGGTGGGAATCGAACGTTGGACCTCTTATATAACAATTTTTAGTATTATTATATCTAACGGTCATGATCTATTTGAGTTGATGATTTAACGGTTGTGGATGATGGATAACCAAAAATGGGAATAACCAAAAAAGTGGTTAACCAAACTACAAATTATACCCCAATTTGCTTATTATAATATAATATAGATATATGTATTTTATGATATTTTTCTCCTAAAATGATTTTCAATAAAAATACAGCTCATTCATCATTAACTCGTACAACAGCAAAAAATTAATTATATTCGGGATATCAAAATTTTATTTTATTTTTACTAGGGACATGATTTCTTTTCCAAAGCTATGTTTTTTTTTTTTATAAATCTGGAAACAAAAAATTAGTTCCGATTCATAACGTTTCCCACTGTACAAATAGGGATGGGAGCAGCTAGAAGTTGCAGACTGTTTTCCCTTTAAAAGGAGAAAAGGAAAGTTCTCATCGCACAGATCTTGAGCATCTTTTACAAGCTCGCCTATCCTTTTGGCTACAATAAAGATGGTGGAAATAAGAAAGATGGTGGAAATAAGAAGCTTGGTATGGAGTTTAATGGTGGTTCTGTTAACACTACTGGCTAATGGGGAAGACCCATATAGATTCTTTACATGGAATGTTACTTATGGTGATATTTACCCTCTTGGTGTCAAACAACAGGTACTTTTCATTTCCTACCCATTCTTACTCTTTTTTGCATTTGGGTTTTATCAACTTTATAGTTAAACATGTTTGTACTTGTACAGCTTTGCATATTCTTAGGTGACTGCACTATAAGTATACAAATGCAACTGTTATATGCATCTCAAATCTGCAACTTATGGTGTTTGTGTGTGTGTTTTGGCATTTTATCTTTGAGTGTGGAATGACAGCATAGATAATGGGATATGACAGAGCTGATGAATTGATTGTGATTTGAATGCGCAGGGAATATTGATAAATGGACAATTTCCGGGACCGCAGATTGAGGCGGTCACTAATGACAATGTGATTGTGAGTGTTACTAATAGTTTGGATGAACCCTTCCTCATTTCTTGGTCAGTATTTAAGCTTCTTTAGTCTCCAGTGTTGAAATTGTCATGTATTATTATGTATAATAGTGTTGTAAGAAAGTCTGAACTTTGTTGAAATCTTAGCGATTGGGCTACTAATACTTAGCAATAAAGTAGTCAAATTATAACTATATCCAAGTTTGGTGAATAGGATTTGGTCTGCAAGTAAATGAGTCGAATCAATCTCCAGCACAGGCTACCAATTATAGGTAGTGTATGTTATAATTATGCGATCCGTAATGAACAACTCGACACCTAGATTATAGAATTTATAAAGCATGATAGGAGTAGCTACAACATATGCCTGATGCGATGAACTGATGCTTGCATGGTGAACGAGAATAGGAAGATATATGAGTAATGTAAACAGGATGTAAAAATCTGTTATGAGATGCACCTTCCTTAATAAGGAAAAAAATAACTGCCACTAAACTAAGATGATTCTTGAACAGGAATGGAATACAGCAGAGAAGAAACTCGTGGCAGGATGGAGTTTATGGCACAAATTGCCCCATCCCACCTGGCCAAAATTTCACTTACATTCTTCAATTCAAAGATCAGATTGGTAGCTTCTTTTATTTTCCCTCCCTTGCCTTCCACAAGGCTGCAGGCGGCTTTGGTGGCATTAAAATCTATAGCCGTCCGAGGATTCCTGTTCCTTTCCCTCCGCCTGCGGGAGACTTCACCATACTAACTGGTGATTGGTTCAAACAGAACCACACTGTAAGATGATAGTACATACTTCTAACTGGTACAATATTATTTTAGTTGTTAGTAGATCCATGTCCTGATTAAAATATTCTCTTTGTATCTTTATAGGATCTGAAAGCAATTTTAGATGGCGGACATGATCTTCCATTCCCTGATGGACTTCTAATTAATGGTCGGGGATCAAATGGATTCACATTTACAGTTGATCAAGGTAAGCAACGTCATGTAGGAAGTTTCATAACTTGGGTCAACAAAAACTTGTCGACCATTTTTATATTTTTTTTACTAATGGTATGTTTGTTTTTTGGCCAGGCAAGACTTACAGATTCAGGATATCAAATGTTGGGCTTACCACTTCAATCAATTTCAGAATTCAGGGACACAAGATGCTATTAATTGAAGCAGAAGGGACTCATACTCTCCAAAATACCTACTCTTCACTTGACATTCATCTAGGGCAATCCTACTCTGTATTAGTTACAGCTGATCAGCCGGGGCAGGATTATTATATTGTTGTTTCAACGCGTTTCACCTCTCAAGTGCTCACAGCAACATCCATTCTTCATTACAGCAACTCAGGTGGAAGTGTGTCTGGTCCTCCACCAGGTGGCCCGACAATTCAGATTGATTGGTCCCTTAACCAGGCTCGGTCTATCAGGCAAAATTTGACAGCTAGTGGACCAAGGCCTAATCCTCAGGGCTCTTATCACTATGGGTTGGTTAACACTACGCGTACTATAAGACTAGCAAATTCTGCCCCAATAATTAATGGTAAACAGAGATATGCTGTAAATAGCGTCTCATTTATACCTGCAGATACACCACTTAAACTTGCAGATTACTTCAACATTCCGGGGGTTTTCAGTCCAGGAACCATTTCTCCAAACCCAACCGGCAGCGGTGGCTACCTCCAGACTTCTGTCATGGCAGCTGATTTCAGAAGTTTTGCTGAGGTTGTATTTGAGAATTCAGAAGACACTGTACAGTCATGGCACATTGATGGGCACTTCTTCTTTGTTGTGGGGTAGGTGTCTTTTGCTTCAACCTTCATAAATTCGGTTTACAAGCTTGCTTGATAACTGGTTCAAATACTTCTTACAAGCTTGCTTGATAACTGGTTCAAATACTTCTATCATTATTTGTACAATAAATTGTTTCTCTGTGGTTTTAAGTGCTAATAAGTAAAATGTTGAAATAAGAGTTATTTCTTCCAAATCTTAATATTATATATGAAATTGATGCCATGAATAGAATGGATGGAGGGCAATGGTCAGAATCTAGTAGATTGGGTTACAACTTAAGGGACACGATTTCTCGGTGCACTGTCCAGGTACATTGTGGATATTCTTTTCATATCCAATGTCTAAACTCTGCTCTTATTCTGGTTTTACCATTTTTTTTTCTAAAATAAATCTATATTGGTTGCATTTATTAGGTATATCCAAAATCATGGACTGCACTTTACATGCCAATGGACAATGTGGGAATGTGGAATATTAGGTCTGAAAACTGGGCTCGCCAGTACTTAGGTCAGCAATTCTATCTTCGGGTATATTCACCTGCAAATTCATGGAGAGACGAATATCCCATTCCCAAGAATGCCCTTGTCTGCGGCCGTGCATCAGGACGCAAAACTAGGCCTCTGTAGAAACAGAAATACAAGTTTTGAATTATTCAAGAACCCAATTTTATTCATGTGAACCGCCACGAAAGGGTGACTGGTTCGTTTCATCATGTGACTGGAAGTACAACATTTTTCCAGAAAAGATTGGCAACAGCTTAAAAGCTCTACTTGAGCTTTTCTCTAGTTATCTTTTTTCTTATTTGGAAACATAAACAGGTTTCTCATTTTCATTGTGAAATGTAACCTTGTTATTGTTATTGAAGAAGTAATTATTTATATGGATCTAGTTGAGTTGTGCTGAAATTGAGCCACATGCAGACACTTATCATAATCATACATATTTACTGCAGGTATAGCATATTAACAATATTTAACACCAGCCGTTGAGTCAATAAAATTATACCGAGTTGAGCAGGAGGAATAGTTTCACTAGAGAAGATATGTTCTTGAAATTTTCAGTTTGCACCGACTGGTTCTCGATTTGGTTGGGGGGTGGGGTGGTCATGCCTAATACATTACCATCAGTTATAGCATTGGCCTGAAGTTTTTGCATTTTACTATACTTATTTTCATTGAGAATCCTGATTGTTACCTCTTTAGTCATTTGACCAACTACGGTTACACGGTTTTCTTGCATAAAAATTGTGAGGCATTATTTGCCAATACAAACTTATTTAACTTACAAGTATACTCCCGTAATTTTAAACTTGAAAATCTTGTATGGTAGATTGGTAGTTTTTTTTTTTTTTTTTTTTTGCTAAGTTGGTAGATTGGTAGTTACCTAATGTTATCATGGACACAGACACAGTATCTTCATCTTTAAGGATGTGGTTTAGCCTTCAATTTAATAAGGCTCAGAAATATATAGTAATCAGAACGACAAACTATAAGGTTTATCGGTGGAGAAGACCAACATAGTACATATATCAATGGAATTTTACTAATAACGACATTTGCTATCTCTACCCTCCTGTTGTTTGTTTATGCACAAACGTATATCGAAATCCTACTTTTACTGAATATTCAATTTTTAACATATTTATGTCTCTGTGTGTTCCATGTTTCTGTTCTTTTCTAGTGGCAGAGGAGTTCGGGGAGGAAAAGGAAAGGGAAGGAGAGAGGGGGGGGGGTTCTTAGGCATAAAGGGTACTGATTTGGATGAAATTAAGAGGCTACAACAAGAAATTATCGACATACTTTATTGAGACGATTTTCCCACAAGCTTTATTTGATATAATGGTCCACTTGCTTGTTCATTTATGCCGAGAAGTCGTACTTGGTGGACCACAACACCTTAGGTGCATGTTTCCTATTGAGCGGTACCTTGGAAAGCTGGAATCTTACGTTCGAAATAGAAATAAACCTGAAGGTTCGATTGCAGAAGGTTACTTGGCAGCTGTGTTCTCATAACCGGACCGGGCATCGAACCGGAAGCCCTACTGGTTACTGGTTCGATTGGTTCAACCGGCTCGACCAGTGGTTCAACCGGTGTGACGTCATAATTATGTAATATATAATTATATATATTTAATTATATATATAAATATAAAAAATTATATATATATATATATATATATATATATATATATATATATATATATATAATAATCTGAAAATTATGAAATAATCTACATTAAAACAAAATATTTAATTAAATCAACATCATCATTATAAGTTGGTCCCGTTTTAGCAATATATAAAATAATAAAGCAATCATCATTACCTGTGGAAAAAAAAAAAGCAATCATTATTACCAGGAGGAAAAGAAGTGGTCCACAAGTCGAGTTAAGCTCAACTTTACCAGCAACTCCTTTTTTTTGTCACTGACCATAAGTCCAGTTATTTTTTGTTCGGTTTTCTTCAATAAACCGGTCACCGGTCCGGTTTTTTACCGGTTTTCATCGGTTTTGGGCGGTTTTTAACAGGAGAACCGGGGAACTGGTTTTAGGGGTGAACCGAACCGGACCAGCCACCGGTTCGCGGTCCGACCGGTCGAACCGGCCGGTCTGGTCCGGTTTTAAAAACACAGCTTGGCAGAAGAATGTGTTACTCTCTGTTCAAGATTTTTGAGCAGTGAAGGAGTAACAAAAGACACCAAGTATTGTATTGATTTTGCAAGATGTCCAACAAATGTCGGGCATCATATTGGAACAAGAAAGAATAAAGTTGGAAAAATCTTTAAATTAAATGATGCAGATTGGAGGGCCAGTCATCGCTACATTTTGTTCAACTCTGGCAATAATGAAATAGAGAATCTGATTGAGTATGTTCTTAAGTCATTTTTTCATTTTATTCAATTCTATGTTATCAATGTCTACATTTATTAGTCTGTCTAAACTGAATATTTTTCTAGGGAGCATCGAGCTGTAGTAGATGGTCATGCAAATTCAAGAAGATACAAAAGGGAACGAACACATATCAACGACTTTTGGAAATGGATAAAAGAAGAGGTATTGAAGAAGGACATGATTTCAAGAGATTTAGAGGTGCTTGCACTGGGTCCTAATCGGATGGCCAGGAGGTTTAGTGGTTATGTAGTAAATGGATATAGAGTCCATACCAAGTCTAGGGATTCTCGATGTACCACACAAAACAATGGGGTTTTTTTGACTGCCAAAACCACTAGTTTTGCTAGTTCGAACGACCAAAATCCAATAGTTGAAAATGTCAACTATTATGGATCAATCGAACAAATTTTTGAACTAGATTATTGGGGAGTTTTTAATGTGGTCATCTTTAAGTGTTGTTGGTACCAAGAAGAGAAAGACGCATACGGTCTTACTAAAGTAAACTTTAACAAGTTATGCTTTAAAAATGATCCTTATGTCTTGTCTTCTCAAGTGCAACAAGTTTTTTACGTGGAAGATCCGACTAAAAAGATTGTACATTATGTTATTAAAAAATTACCGAGGGACTGGTGTGATGCTGAGAACGAGAATGCAACCGAAGAAGATATTAGCAATCCTGATGTACAAGATATTAATATTGGTCGTGGCATAGACATTGAAGTTGCTGATGGGGATTGTTTTAGAGATGATATCCCCCTAGCACAAGTTCCTGTATCTCCTTAGGAACTGTTGCTTCTCATAGAGAATTACATTGCTCTATTTCTGTCATGTCTACTGTCTTAGATTTAAAGTATATTTGTCGCTCTTTGTTTTTGATGTAATTTACTCTCTTCATTAATGTACTTGACAATGTTTCTTTGTAATGAAATTTGCACTCTTTCTGTTGCCATTAATTTACTTGTTTTCCTTAATTTAACTCTTCCCTATGAAGTGCATTCATTAGATTTAATTATTTATAACTCTTCATTAATTTACTTGTTTTCCTTTGTCATTATTTTTATATATATACCTGGTTCTAATGGGACATTTACTGTGAACAGGTTGGAATAAAAAAGAATCAATGTCAGGTTGTACCATTAAGAAGAGTTTAAGAAGACAGTCTATGTTGGTGGAAAATCTCTGGTGGTAAACCGCGTACAAGTGGAGCGTTTCTCTTACACTGTGCTTATGGAATTTGTAAACGATTACCTCCATTACACTGAAATTGGAGGAATCTATATCAGCAAAGGAAGAGGAGGTGGTTGGGAACTCATGACAAAAGACGCGAAAGTGGTTGGACTTACTGACGACTGCGTTGAAGGAGAAGAAATAAATTTTTTCATAGACAATACTGTTGACAAAGAAATTGAGCCAATGATTCAGATGCAACCTCGTGTAATCGTCAGGCCAAGGAAAAACTTAATCAAAGGTATAATCTACATGTAATATTAAATTCTTGCATAAATATGTGTGTAATGAATTTTGATGTTCACATAAAATGTATACATTGTTGTTACAGCTTCTGCTAAGAAACCACAAGTGAAGCGTAGGTTTGTTACTACACATCAACTCCAGCAACAACAGCAGAAAAGGAGTTAGACCTCACCTGAGGTTGGTAAGAGGAAGGAATTTTCAGCACAACCTGTTTTGATGTCTGGTCAATAAGATGTACATGTGAATGAAAATGCAACTGTATGAAGGAAATTAGATTTAGATAAAGATTCAAGTGACAGTGAAAAGACGGAAGAGAATGATGTTCCCGTGAAGGTATGATTTGACTAATTTGATTTGATTTTTATGTACCTGTTGGAAAATAGGGTCTTGTAAATATAATAGATTTGTTAAATTAGTTTGTTAAAACCCTTTACAAATTTTATATAAATTACCAATATATTTCACACCCCTAAAATCTAACTCACCTGGAATTTTTAGTGTTTAGTATATACCATATTAGATAGTTATTCTAATTATTGTTTATGTAATGATTTATTATAGTTGCCTTCACCACCACCGCTGACACAGTATGAAAAAAATAGACTTCGCCAAATGCAAGAAAATGCTGAAAAAATGTAAAGAACTCGGGGTACCGTCATTAGTTTCTAGTCTCAGAGGTGATGTAGCCGAGAAAGGCAAAAAAGGGAAAGGCAAAACAGGGAAAGAAACTGAGGATTGCGACTCACAGTATATTCCAGAAAATGAGGGCGATGATCAAAGTGATGGTTCGTCGGAGGTAGGTCTTTCGATTTAAATTTTTATTCCAGAATTTGTAATGTTCATTAAGAGTGTGGAATTAATAATCTAAATATCTTACAAATTGTAGAGAATTAAAATTGTTGAAACAAAGAAAACTCAACTTGGACCAAGAACTCGATCACGAGCTAATGCAACCCTCGAAATTGAGAAGGAGTTGAGGAAAGCTGGCACTGTGTCAAGATTTATACATATATAGGCAGAATATAGAGAGAGATTGAACACAAGAGGTGCAGTGAACTGTGTGTATATCTTATACTACTACTTCTGCTGCATTTTATATTTTCTGTGTTTTTATTACAAGGGAGACTAAGCCTCTTTATATACATAAACTTAGCTTCCTCCTTACACTAGATACTTGGTTGGTGAACTTGTCATTGCTTACCTCACTTCCTAGGTTATGTCATTGCTTACCTCACTTCCTAGGTTATATTTAACACGCCCCCTCACTCGAAATCCCATCTTCGGATGAAAGACCTATCTTGGGATTGAAGAGTGGACACTAGTAGCCCTTGAGCTTAATCTAAGCGTCCAACTATACCCATTTTTAGGATCGACCGATCTTGAGTTTATTGAGTCTTTTGGGATATCGGTTATCGAATTTTCGACGACACAGTATATTTTAGGCCGTCAAAAATTCAGAAGGTGCTGATGCAAGTGCTATAGTAGATAGCCATCTTATTAAGGGGTTTTCACCCCTTTACTACTGGCAAGGGCCTGACCTGAGTATGCAGGAGCAGCCCATGTTGTTTTTGGATCTAGTTTGGGGGTCAGAAGTGTAAACAACTGAATCTGGACAGAATGTTACCATGGCAGAAAAACAGGACCCCAGGACTAGAAAGCTTGAGTTTCCCTTGAAAAACCCTAAGCTTAAATGAAAAAAAAGCCTCTACTTTAAAAACCCTCCTGAATCTGGACAGAAGTTCCCTTAAGAACTTTGACACGATACTTTTTATTCTGTTCTGTTTTGGATTTGTAAGTTCCCTTAAGAACTTTGACACGATACTTTTTATTCTGTTCTGTTTTGGATTTGTTTTGGATGACCAAACTTGAACAAAATCTCAATCTTGGCTAGGTTTCCCTTAAGAAACTTGAGTTTGAATGGCTAAATGATTGAAAAAAAAATCTGGGTAGAAATGACACAAGTTCCCTTAAGAACATTGATTTTTTAACAAGAAAAAACACTGATTTCTCTACATAAACGAACCCGCTCTGATACCATGTCAAGATTTATACATATATAGGCAGAATATAGAGAGAGATTGAACACAAGAGGTGCAGTGAACTGTGTGTATATCTTATACTACTACTTCTGCTGCATTTTATATTTTCTGTGTTTTTATTACAAGGGAGACTAAGCCTCTTTATATACATAAACTTAGCTTCCTCCTTACACTAGATACTTGGTTGGTGAACTTGTCATTGCTTACCTCACTTCCTAGGTTATGTCATTGCTTACCTCACTTCCTAGGTTATATTTAACACACTGAGAAGGAGTTGAGGAAAGCTCACACTGAGAAGGAAGTCACAAGTTCATATCGTCCAACACAAGTGAAACCAACATGCAACAAAGTGTTTAGACAGTCAAGTAATGATGGAGCAGCTCCTGCTGCTGGTACGGTTGGTGCTTACCTAGCATTACGAGAACTTCAAAAGAAAAATGAAGCAGCTAGAACAGAAGAGAATGTTGCTGAAATGAACATGGAGGAGATTATGGATGTGGAAGTTGAAGAAGGTAACATAGTATTAACTTGGTAGCATTTTGGTAATATTTGCTCAGTTGAATTTTGGTAATATATGGTCATTTTAATTGTCAACTTGGTAACATAGTATTAACAGTTTTCTTTACATTTTGTGCACATGGTTAATAAAGTACGAGCTCCTAGAAAACCTAGAGGACCGAAAAGAATGAGTAAGGTTCATGGAAGGAACCCTGAATAAAAAAAAGTCATTTCGTTGAATAATAAAGGTCAAGCAATTTCAGAAAGTGAAGGAGATATTGCGGAATTAAGTAATTTTTTGGGGGCATTATCAAGGGATAATGTGTCACTTACTTACATCAATTGGCACGTTGTTCCCGACCAATTGAAGCAAAATTGTGGGACTATACTCTGGTGAATTCTTACCTAATCCATAGATTAAATCATTTTCAAAAATTATGTAGTGAATTAATAAATTTAATTATTTCTTTTATGTTTATTATTTTATAGGGTAGGTATGTTATTCCTGAAGATGGACAGAAATGGGTGTATAATACAATGAATGCTGCTTGGAAGGTGCACAAGTCTCGTATGAAGCAAAAGTTTTATATTCGATATGAAACTGATGAGGAAAGGCTGGAACACAGAACCGAGCGGATTCCACTAGAGGATTTTAAAATGCTCTTGAAGTACTGGGGGGATGAATCAGTTAAGGTAGAGCTTTAACAATTAGTACAAGTAATCGGTTATTAAATTATTTTGTGCAAAAATTATACCAACAGTTGTATAGCATCCCGACCAAAAAAAAATTCAAGTATCATGATATGTTTTTATTTTACAGAAACTTGCTGCGGATAATGCTAAGCACGTAAAGAATTAGTTGAGACACACACTTTGGGTCGTAAACCTGTGTCCCTAGTTATTGAAGACATGGTATGTGTCTTTCTTTGTCCAAGTTTAATTTTTTCAAATAGGCCCTAGATTTGTTTGATATTTCATATTTTTATGTGATAACTCATTTTATGTTTGCTATGTTTGAGTATGGATTTCATACACAATTGGAAAAGTGGAAAATGACTAGGGAGATAAAATTGTGGCGATTTGGGTACCTAATTTTGTAACTGTCTCTGTAATATAATAATTATTATTTTTAATAATAATGCCAGGACACTGTGATTTGTAGAATTGGAACTTAGATTTGGAAATTATTGTCCATCCCTTTTTATTTATATTTCAAAATATGACATAGTATATCTTTGATATATAGGAGTTAAATTTTCTGCATAACTTTCGTAAAATGACATTGGTATTTTCGATTAATGACATGTTTGATATGTTATCCCATACATGACAGAAGAAGACTGACCCTAAGCATGCATCCCCATATGATGCTAAAATCTATTCGGACTCTCGTAAGCGACAGGAGGGTCGAACCTACAAGTCAAATACTGTAGAAATAAAGGAAAAAATTGTAAGTGTATTTTGTTGTATAGATGTAGTCTATAATAATGCTTTATTTCAAATATTGAATTAACCATTTCTTGTAGACCAAAATCCAGCAGTTAATTGAGGATGGAAACGAGGCTGAAGCAAATGCAGTCGCCTCTAATGGAAAGACCCATGCACGAAACTGGCTAGTGGGAAGGCCAGGGAAAAAGACTAGTACCACATCGACTCCCCTTGCTCCTACAGAAGACTATGTTAAGGAGTTGACAACAAAGATAAAGCATGATCTTGAAGGTGAATTAGAAGCTAGGGTGAAAAAAAAAAGTGCAAGAGAACATGACATGGATGCCGAAAAAATTGGGTGAAGCTAATCCAGTTCTGAAATTGGATATTGGAGAGTTTTGTGCCACGATTTCCAGTGATCAAGATGACAATGGTACTCCAATGACTCAAGCTGGCACAACTTAGGGATTTTATTCTGTAGCGCTCACTTATGGTATAACTTAGTTATTCCGTACTTTTGAAGTTTGAATTGACGTACTTTGAACTTAGAATTAGTGCATGCGCTAGCTTGGTTTAGTTAATGTTGTTAAGAATTTGTAAAACTGGTAAGTACTTTTGTTGGCAATGACTGTTAAGTAGTTTTGTTGGCTGCATCATTGTGGTTGGTTTTTGGACATTTAGTTGTTGTCTTGGATTGGACAGGTTGGTATTATGTATGAACAAAGCAGCCATTTCAAATTTTTTATAAAAAACCGTTGCATTTGACTCTATTTGATGTTGCAGTGTCATAGTTTTAATGTTGCAATAAAAAAATGCTGTTGCAATAAAAATAAATGATGTTGCATTTAAAAAGAATGGTGTTGCTTAAAATAAATTATTGTTGCATTAGACTCAACTAGTGTTGCATTAGATAGTGGTCCCCACTGCTGACGTGGCATGTGGGCCCCACTACTGATGTGGAACCTTGTGGGCCCCACTGTTAACGCGGAACCACTACTGAAGTGGCATCTTGTGGGCCCCACTGCTGACGTGGCATGGCCCCCCAGTTGTGACGTGGCACATTGTGGGTCCCACTGCTGACGTGGTACCTTGGTGGGCCCCACTGCTGACATGGTATCTTGTTGACGTGGCACCTTGCTGATGTGGCACCTCGTGGGATCCAATGCTGACGTGGCATATGGGCCCCACTGCTGACGTGGCACCATGGTGAGCCCCACTACTGAAATGGATAAAAATCTTATGCAACACCATGTGGTGTTGCCTTTACGTGCTTTTGGTGTTGCATAAGGCCTCTTATGCAATACTTTCGTGGTGTTGCAATAGCTTGGAAAAACGTTGCATTAGGGGTCTTACACAACGTCAATATTGGCAACGCCCCTCTGGTGTTGCGTAAGGCCTTACGCAATGCTTTTCAGGTCTTTTGCAACTTTATTTGGGGGTTGCGTATGCTCACTTATGGCGTAGTGATATGTCCGTATGTATATATGCTAGTATATATGTTGATTCTTGCTGTGTTACTCCAGATAGGCTTGTTGTGATGATTCTTGTTGCTTAACATGTCCGAAAGAGGAATTAATCGGTGGAAATTCGAGTTGGAAACCCCGAGAATGGGGAACCCCGAAGCTTCACCGCCACCGGTGATGAACTCCGGTGAATCGGTGGTGGCCGGTGATGAACATGAGGCCTATAATAAACTTATATTTTCTGTTTATGTCGATTAAGTATTGCATGTGTAATTTTCAGAAATGTTATAGATTAAATTCGAATATATATGCATGTGTATATAAATTGTACGAATTATACGATGTTAGTAATTTTATTCGGAAATGAATTAAGTGGTTAATTGTCAATACTTGGTTGATAAATTCGAATTAAGTAATAATATGTATTGTATGCTTGGGCTTGTAGGTGGATTCTTAAAATCCATCGGATAGTTAATTGTGAATTTGAGTCGGATATTTTCCGACGGGATAGTCTATTTTATAAAGGAGACTCTGCCCGATTTTAATAAAATTATAAATGGTAAAATGCGTAGTAGAATAGAATAAACGAGTTATAAACCAAATGGACCTTATATGCTAAGTGTTTAAATGACATATGTGATTTGCATGATCTACGTGCTATGTGCTAAGTAATTATTTGATTATAAGACGATCTGATAATATACAGGTACATATATTATGTGTTAAGCGTTAAGCGTTATAAGAATCGTTTGGGTAGAATAGGTTTAGGTGATTAAGTCAAATAGCATTCTGAAGTAGTGATTATGTTGTATGTAGATACGAAGGAAGTAGGCCCTAGCAATAAAGGGAAAGCTAAGGTTGAGTTTCAGTATGCTGAGCTGTTAGCTGTTGCATTCTATCGGAGGAAAGTAACTCTGTCTTTTCTCTGAACTTTATATTCATGAGACTGTTATGCCATGTTGATTCAAGTATGCCTATTCTATTCATGTCGATATACCATGTTATATACCTACCTTTGCATGTACCCAAACTCTTTATCAAATAAACCTATCTGATCACATATGAACCCTAAAACAATATAATTCTTTCTAATTGCTTCTTGACCATATATGTCACCCAGAGTCCTTTTTGATCAAATCAAATTGACTGACGGATAAACCGTTCTTCCTGACCTATGTTCGTAAACAGACAACCCTATGTTGCCTTACAACCTTTATTCTTTTGGACATCAAATCACCTGATTATACCTTTAGACTTTCATCATTGCAAATCAAAATGGAATGTTTTCTTAAAATACTTTGAAGTTACTTAGACTGGGCTAATCTGTTATCAGAGAGTCGAAGGTACTTCTGAGTAAAGGTTTTTGAGAGGATTTAAGTATTAAAATGTTTTACAAGTTAAAAAGGGTTTTCTAAATCATAATGTTTTCAGAATAAAGTTTTATAAAATGTTAGGAACTCCGTCAGAATGGTTTCTCCGGATTCCTGACGATTGGGGAGATGGGGCAATCGGGTAATGCCAGTTCCATCTGTTTGAGTATGGTATAGTGTATTTCTGGTTTGTCCAGTTCAACACCTTTATAGGGCAATGTGTTGCCTCTTGGGAACCCAAGCTATCCTAATGAGAGGATTAATGTCCAGAGGGACTTTGTGTCCGGTATGGGGACTTTATGGGCCGATCACCCGTATTGTCCGTGTTTAATAAAAACCTTCAATCAGTTTTCTTAAATTGAATGATTATTTATAAATACTATGAAATGAAATTGGTTTATTTATTGAAATGTCAATTGCTTTACTCATATCCTGTCATTATCAAATGCTATACCCATTTACTATTCCAGTGTACTTATGCCACATCTTGTTTTACTGTTATCCCTTGCGATATCTTGATATACTGTTTACAGTTAAGACCTTTAGTTACTTGCTGAGCGTTGGCTCATTATTATTTTATCTAACCCTTTTGACAGTAACTTAAGAATCATGGTTCGTACCATGCAAACTGCGAGGAAGCACGCTTATCGTGGACCCGAGTTGGTTCATTTCCAGATAGCTCCTGAGGTAGATGCAATAACAGCTCAGTGAGGAGAATTCTAGTTAGTTGTGAGAACTGGCAGTAGACTTTTGAGAAGTTTGATTGTAATAATATAATTTTGAGTTCAGGTTGTAATAATAAGTAGATAGATGATGGCTTGCTTGTTTCATACCATTACCTGTGAAAGATCCAGGTTAGTAGTGTTGGGGCCAGTCAGCATGTTATATCTATATTTATATTTTAGGTTGTTTGTATCTAGATGTGTCTGCAAGGGAAGGAACCTGAGACGTTGGCAGACTTTTATTCTCAAGCAGAATCTTTTCGTGTTGTGGAAGAATCCTTGGCTGATTTGAAGAAGGATCCAGATTGTGAGAAGCAAGGTGGATGGTCAGGAAACAAGAGGACAAGGCCCAGGAGTCCTAATAACCGTGATAATAGAAAGGTTGTCAGTCGTACATCCCAAGTGAATCCAGAAGCTGAGGCTGTGAATCATGCTAGACCCGCTATGAATCAGGTTCCACCACCAGCTTCCTATAATCGGCGAGAGAGGCCCGTCTATGAATCTTTCACTCCTCTATTGGCTCCAATTGATAATATATATGCAGTGAATGAGAAGTCTCCGTGGTTCAAGAAACCTTTCAAGACTGGTCCTCCAGGGAACAAGAATGAGCGTCCATACTGTGATTTTCATGATAATAATGGACATAATACCGCATATTGTCGCCATTTAAGGGATTTAATTGAAACTCTAATCAGGCAAGGACAGTTAACTGAATGGGTAGCTCAGGAAGGAAAGAAGTACAGAGAAGAAAAGACTTAAAAGGTGCCAGAACCTATTTTGATGGAGGGACGACCTAAGGCTGGGTGTATGCGCACCATTATAGGAGGTCCACATATCGGTGGAAATAGTAGAAATGCCATGGAAAGATATACTCGTGAAGCCAAAGAGCGTCCTTTGACAAATGTTTATAACCTGTCACGGAGGTCTCCCAAGTTGTTTGAAGGAGAAGATGCAGATATTACTTTCACAGACGAGGATGCTTCTTGGGTTCACCATCCACATACTGATGCCTTGGTGATAGAGATAGGGATTGGGTCTTATGAGGTTCATAGAGTGTTGATAGATAATGGAAGCTCGGTGAACTTGTTATCCTATTCAGCTTTCAAGAAGATCGATTTTTTGGACAGAGATTTGACTCTAACGAAGGATACCTTATATGGTTTCACAAACAATCAGGTCCCTATCAAAGGTAATATTCGTTTGCCAGTAACTTTAGGGGAAAAACCTCGTTGCATTACACAGTTAGTTGAATTTATTGTTATTGAGGACAATATGAATTACAATGCTATTCTGGGGAGACCAATCTTAAAGAAGATGAGGGTGGTTACCTCAATTTACCATCTGACTATGAAGTTCCCAACACCGAATGGCATTGGTATAGTTCGAGGATGCCAGTATGAGTCTAGGGAATGTTATACCAAAGCTTTGCAACATGCTGCTAAAGCTTCTAAGCTTCCAATGCCCATGGATGAGATCCCTGATGATTTCCAGGAAAGAACTCAGATGACATAACGGTTGATTTTTGCAGTCAACCATTTGAAGGTTTCCAGCCAGCTTTCTGTAGAGTAGTGAGGATTGAGGAAATTATAGAAGAGGAACCTCATACTGAGATTCCAGTTTTTCAGGGACCAGATACCCCCTATCTATTATTGGAAAGTGCACCCCCTACAGATGAGGATGGAGATGTGTGCATGGCAGAAGAATTGAATGATGAGAAATCTCGAAAAATGAAACATAATGGAGACAGTGAGGACAGTCAACCAGCAGCTAAGAAAAGTAATGTTGTGCATGAGGAATATGTACCACTTGCTGTTCAGGAACCTCAAGAGGAATCAACAAGTGAGATGGACATAGACTTAGATCCTCGAATGCCAGAAACAATGGTCAAGGCTGGGCCAGTTGGTGAGACGTTGGATGTGAAGATAAATGATAAGGATGATACAAAGGTGTTGAAGATTGGAGCTCAACTTGAACCAGCTTTGAAGGAATCTCTTATTTCTTTTTTAAGCAAGAACCTAGATGTCTTTGCATGGTGCCACACAGATATGGAAGGAATAGATCCTAAGGTCATGTGCCACAAGTTGAATATTGATCCAGAGAAGAAAGGTATAAGACAAAAATGAAGACCAATTAGTGGAGAAAGAGCACATGCATTGAAGGAAGAGGTGGATAGGTTACTGGATGCAGGTTTAGTCAAAGAATCCTTTTATCCTGTATGGTTAGCAAATCCTATTTTGGTGAAGAAACCTAATGGCAAATGGAGAACCTGCATGGACTTCACAGACCTCAACAAGGCATGTCCTAAGGATAGCTTCCCACTACCACGAATTGATCAACTAGTAGATGCAACAGCTGGACACGCTCTACTTAGCTTCATGGATGCATATTCAGGTTACAACCGGATCCCTATGTATGAACCTGATCAGGAACATACTTCTTTTATTACGGATAGAGGTCTTTATTGCTATGTCTGTATGCCGTTTGGATTGATTAATGTTGGAGCTACATACCGAAGACTAGTAAACATGATGTTTAAAGAGCAAATTGGTAATACCATGGAGGTATACGTGGATGATATGTTAGTCAAGTCTAAGGAAGCTACTGATCATGTGAAGCACCTGGAAGAGATATTTGGAATCTTACGAAAGTATAGAATGAAGCTAAACCCCAAAAAGTGTGTGTTTGGGGTTGAATCAGGAAAGTTTTTAGGGTTCATGGTGAATCATCGAGGTATAGAGGCTAATCCATCCAAGATTAAAGCCCTGGTTGATATGAGGTCACCAAGGACTGTGAGAGAGGTTCAGTCCCTTACTGGAAGATTTACAGCTTTGAAAAGGTTCATCTCGAGATCTACAGATAAGTGCGAAGAGTTCTTTAAGGCAATAAAGAAGGGAAGTAAAATCGAATGGACAGAAGAATGTGAGATAGCTTTTGAAAAGTTAAAAGAACATTTGGGAAGCCCTCCATTGTTAGCTAAACCAATAGATGGAAAGACATTGATACTTTACCTAGCTGTATCAGAGTATTCCATCAGTGCAGTCTTAATTCGAGAAGAAGACGGACATCAAAGCCCAATTTACTATGTCAGTAAGAGATTGCTTGATGCAGAAACAAGATACACAGGAATGGAGAAATTGGTTTACGCTTTAATTTTAGCTTCCAAGAAGCTACGACCTTATTTTCAGGCTCACAAGATAGAGGTGAGGACCTCATATCCACTTAGGAAAGTGATGCACAGGCAAAAAACTTCGGGAAGAATGTTGAAGTGGACTGTGGAGTTGGGACAGTTTGATATAGAGTACAAGCCAAAGACAGCAATCAAGGCTCAAGCTTTAGAAAACTTTTTAATTGAGTTCCCACCTCATGTGGAGGTTACTGGTCAGGATGAACCAAGTGAGTTAATGAAAGAGTAGATAGAAGATGATAATTGTGCACCTTGGTGGACACTGTATATGGATGGAGCAGCAAACAGCAATGGAGCTGGAGCAAGCATAGAGCTAGTTAGCCCAGAAGGACATAGACTTCATAGTTCAATTCATTTTGCCTTTATAGCCACTAATAATGATGCAGAATATGAGGCCTTAATTGCAGGTCTCAAGCTAGCTTTGGAGATGAAAGTGGAGAATATCAGAGTGTTTAGTGACTCGATGTTAGTAGTTTGGCAGATTCGTGGTGGATTTCAGGCAAGAGGTCCGCGTACAGACTTGTACTTGAGGTACTCCCAGGAGTTGCTTGCAAAGTTCAGAGAAGTGAAGCTAGATCAGATACCACGAGGAAAGAATACAAACCAGATGCATTAGCTAAGTTGGGCTCACAGAGAGAGTCAACATTGTTGGGTGTAATTCCACTCCAGATTCAAGAACAGCCTAGTGTTTTTAAAGAGGAGGTCATGGACATTGAATTTCCAGTTGAAGATTCCTGGATAACCCCAATCTATAGTTACTTGGCTAAGGGGGAGGTACCTCCTAATCAGGATGAAGCCAGGAAGCTGAAGTATCATGCTGCCAAATATGTGATTTATGATGGAATCTTATACAAACAAGGATTTAATCAGCCTTTACTCAAATGTGTAGCTGGAGAGAAGTGTAGATATATCCTCGAGGAGATACATGAGGGAGTATGTGGAAATCACTCGGGGGTAGTTCTTTAACCATAAAGGTCCTTCGATAGGGATATTATTGGCCACCCCTCAAAACAGATGCTCATAATTTTTTTCAAGCATGCAGCAATTGCCAGAAGTTTGCAAATTTTGATAGCAGGCCTGTAGCCCCTATCAAGCAGATTGTCAGCCCTTGGCCATTCGCCGTTTGGGGGATAGACCTTATTGGAGAGCTCCCAACAGGAAAGGGAGGAGTAAAATATGCAGTAACCGCAGTTGATTACTTTACAAAGTGGGCAGTGGCAGAACCACTTGCTAAGATCTCAGCATCTAGACTAACTGAGTTCGTTTTTCGAGCTATTGTTTGCAGGTTTGGTATTTGTGACACCCCTAGATCCGGGGTCAGGGACCTAGGTCATCACGGTCCAATTTCCATTTAACATATTATACTCTTGGCGCTAGAAAATTTTAATGACATTTTATACGCATACTATTGACCCCACACTTATAACAACACACACACCAGTCATATGCTCAGAGAACAACATCCATCATTAATAACAGTTAAAGTAAAGTTATTATTATAAACCAGAATATTTAAGTAACGTTGCTGAAAATACCTCTACAGGAAGCATATCAACAACCAAAATATATTACAACAACCTTCTTAATTAACTTACACACGTCTACTCATACCCTGAATATATATATATATATATATATATATATATATATATATATATATATAAGCTACCTCAGGAATAAGCGACATATCCCTATCATATATCCCTGCCCTTACCCGCTTCCGGGGTGTTGTGCGACGTATCGGCGGCATCTGCTATAGATATTATATAAACATAGGCAAGAGTGAGCTAAAATAGCTCATCAAGATAACATTTTAAGAACCCGGTTTGAAATAAACAATTTATAAAACTTTGAAAGTATTTGTTATGCAATCAACGAACATTGCTTAATGAAATATAAATGATGAGTTTGCAAGTTAAAGTGAAGAAAACATTTTCCATAAGTATTTATATCTTGTTTGCGCAGCAATACATCAACATAAACTTGCTTGTTATTCATTATGAAATCACTTCCCTTTTTATGAAAATATAGTATCAGTTTCTCTTCAAATTCCTTAATACCATTCATGGTTCCATACCACTTCCTTCTTTTCAAAATTATTAAGGAAATCAAATTTTCAGCAATTTCTTTTAAGAATTTAGGGGATCTTCACCATAGCCAGATACGACAGGACGATGATCAGTCGCCTTATACGTACCTGTTCCTGTTTACTACTAGTAGAATGAATGATCCTCTCCGATCAACATCCCTGGAGGAAAGTTCTCCACAATCCCCCTCGGTAACACATGGGCCGGAATAAAATATTGCAAGCTGGACTGCATTGAACTCAGCTCAAAGATAGAATCCCCATTATCAAAGTTGTTATTCCATTTATTCTGAAAATTTCCTTTTTATAATTCCATTTTCCAAATGACCCCTTTTTATCCATAAAGTACCTTGCATTATTTATGTTCATAAATAATTTTCAGAAATCAGGAAACATGTCCCTTGCAAAGCGGTAATATGAAATCATGTATGCATATATACATTTTTCAACAAAACCATTTTCCAGGAATTTTATAATTTATTAAAGTAAATATAAAAGAACTCTTGCCTAGAAGGGTCGTAGGGGTAACGTGTCTCTGATCAGTCCGGTAATCTATAAACAATCCAAAATTATTCAAGGTTAATCACTTAACATTTTTGAAAAGCCAAGTAACTACTTTACTTAAGCTAAAATACGCTTTCAAGTTAGCCTCTATTATTGCCGTTATGATCCGACACTTATTCGTTATCAAGGTTCGTCATTATCTTTATACTTCATAGATGCTTAGGCTATATAAGTCCTAGGGTTGGTCGTTTACCCGAGAAGATTATACCTCAAAATTATTATCCGTTTTCTAAGTGGTTTTCCGAAGTTATAACCAAGTGTTCTTTTAGGGGTTTCCCTCGCACTTAACTTCGATTCAAATATTTTTATAAAATTGAAAAACGATCCGTTTGACATTAGGTTTTCTCCCGTGCCTTCCTTATGATCTCTAATATTTAATTACCAAGATTCACAACTAAAATTATCAAGTTATGAGGGTTCAATTGCATTTACGAACTCACGCTTACATTTCCGAACCACTTTTACGATTTTGGCCGTTTCTCCTAAACCGTTCATCAGATTTTTACGTACTTTATTTCAAAACGATCTATGAACCAAGATCTATCTTATCATGACCATTGGGTATGTGCTACTAACTTTAAAATATTCGAGAGTTTCTGTCTTTTACAACTAATTTCTGTTTTAAAGAAAATTGGGCATTATAACGGCTATACTTTCATACTTTCCAAAATTTTTACTCCTCCAACCTCATCAATCAACACATATATCAATCCATACACCATGTGGTCATCATACCAGCCATGGGTTCCAACACAAAGCACTTCCATAATCAATCCAAACACTTTTAAACACTTACATAACCATAATTTCATACTTTACACAAACTTAACTTACAAACCAATCATAAACTCAAGATTTAAACTAGGGTTTCAAGTGGTATACCTTCCTTGATGTTGTACAAGCCTTACTAAACCTTGTATGATCCTTGTATCACCTTAATATATCTTAGATCATTCAAAGGAACCAAGAAAACAAAGTTAGCTTTTAAGAGTTACTATTCATCATCACTTTCTTCAAGCTTTTTGAACATGAAATACTTGTTTTATGATCAAGATATTTTAACCATACCTTCTACTCCTTCTCCCTCTTTGATTTAAGCTATAGGTTGTAGAAAGTTGTTGGTGCAAACTCCTTCTTCCCCCTTTTTCTTTCTCTTGGCCGAGAGCACCTAAGGATGGTGGTGTTTGTTTTCTTTTCTTTTTGGTTTTGTATAATTATCTCTTAATTCCTTGTATTATTGTTATATAACTTGGATGCATCTCTTTTGATGTGTTGTTTAATTGCCATTGGTCCAAATGTCAACACCATGTTAAACAACTCCATTCTTGGCAAAATACAACTACACCATTCCTTTATTAGTTGACTTACATTTAAGTCATTTGATTTCTCCTTTTGTATTTCGTTAATAAAATCAATACGTTACGACTTATAAGTAGCATTCCATTACTTTACCGTGACACAATTCCTTAACTCCATATTATATCCCTTGATCCTTCAGTATCTTGGAAATTTCGGGAAAAATAAAAGTGCTATTTTTCAAATTCTGATATCATTTACATACACTTATTTTGTCCGTGGATCATCAATACGAACTCAGAAATCCACTTTAAATACTTCTATAGAGGTTCGTCTGGCAATATTCCAAAATCCACCAAAAACACTATTCACTAATATTGTCTTTTTATTCCTTGCACTTGGAAAGTGTTCTCGCGTTTTCTTGAGCGTTCGTTATCTCTTTTACGAAATTGTTTAACTTATACCAGATATCGATTTGGATGACATGAGAATATTTCCTTTCTTAGGATGCCATAGCTTACTTCTTCGACGATAGATTATTCTTATCTAAATTGTCACTCAATTAGCATCATCCATAAAGTACACAAACACTGGAATCCATATCCGTTAAAATATATGTATATATATATATATATCTTCATTAAAATCACTGATACACTGTAGTCATAACCACTATTCATTTATACATCAGTTCATAACAAAAGTTTTAATTCTTCCAAAAATCTAGGTTCTTACAGTATTCCCCAGAAGCTGATTTCTGATAATGAGAAGCAGTTTGACAGCAAAGAGCTTAAAGGATTGTGTGAGCAGTTTGGAATTCAGAAAGCATTCTCAGCAGTGTATTATCCACAGAGCAATGGACAGACTGAAGCTGTAAATAAGATTATCAAGCATACTTTGAAGACAAGGCTTGAAGAGAATAAAGGAAGCTGGCCAGAGGAGCTTCCTGGAGTTCTGTGGTCGTATAACACCACCCCTAGAACAACAACAAGTGAGTCTCCTTTTACTCTCACTTATGGTTGTGAAGCTATGGTACCTGTAGAAGTTGGCACAGGTTCTTTGAGAAGAAAGCATTATGACCCCGAGAACAATGAGGTCAATCACAGACTCTACCTAGACATGGTTGAAGAGTTGAGAGCAGATTCTCAGATGAAGTTAGCAGCTTATCAGCAGAGAGTTCGAAGGTACTATAACAAAAAGGTGAAAGCAAGACCTTTTAAAGTTGGAGACCTAGTTTTGAGAAAATTCATGCCTAATACCAAGGTTCTTGCACATAGAGCCTTTGGAGGGAATTGGAAGGTCCTTACAAGATAAAGTCAGCCATTTGGGAAGGAACTTACCACTTGATGGATATGGCTGGGAATCTCATTCCGAGAGCTTGGAATGCTGAACATCTCAAGAAGTATTATTAGTAACTCTTTTTTATTATGTTTTTCTTAGGAAAAGTAAGGCTCTTTCAGCCCAAGAATAAAGGCAGCCTATTAGTTATAGCTGACCAGAGTTATTTATTTCAGTATTTAATTATGCATGTACTCGGGGGGTACTTGATGTGAACCTTCCTATTTGCAAGATAGTTTTAGTATTGATCAGTGATAGCTCTACGTTGATTTCTTTGATTGCAGTGTTTGATGATTATAGCTCCCAGATAGTTCTTTTACATAATAATAATAATAATTATCCAAAAGAACTAGGGGTAGTATTCCTACTTAGACAGTAATGTGCATGATTGATTAGCCGTTTCACATGCCAATTTGAAAGTTTTTAAGTGCTTGTTTATTATTTATTTCGTGAAATAGGAACATGTGGTTAAGGTAACCTGTAGCTTTGATAGTATTCGTGAAGTATGAGTATGATTTGACCGAAAGTGTAGACTATGATTGATTGATCAGAATTAGCTTATAGACAGATTATGTTGATAAGCAGCCTCAGGCAGCTTCCTGAGCAAGTATTAAGCCTCAGGCAGCTTCCTGAGCAAGTATTAAGCCTCAGACAGCTTCCTGAGCAAGAATTAAGCCTCAGACAGCTTCCTGAGCAAGCATGATTTAAGCCTCAGGCAGCTTCTTGAGCAAGTATTAAGCCTCAGGCAGCTTCCTGAGTAAGCTTTGAATTAAGCCTCAGGTAGCTTCTTGAGCAAGTATTGAGATAAGTCTTGGGCAGCTTCCCGAGCAAGAATGAATTAAGCCTCAGGCAGTTTCCTGAGCAAGCATTTAGAATAAAGCCTCAACTGACTGAGCAAGACATTTTTTAGCCTCAGATTCCTTGAGCATATGAATAATAAGCCCTGTTGACAGGCACCTAAAGCCCTGAGGAAAGGCATCTTAGAGGAACCTGTATGGAGCCGAGATGGGCATACAGGAACCTGAGACTATATGTTTCACCCCTCCGTGGAGCCGCCTCTGGCACGAGAGGAAGTGGGAACTTGTGTGGAGCCTAGACCGGCACACTTGTTCTTAAAGAGAAGCCTAATAAGCTCTCCCTCATGTGGAGCCGCCTCTGGCACATGGGAAGAAGGGACTCAGTTCTTCAGCATTTACCTTCATAAGATGTCCATCATGACGCATGAAAAAGAAGGAAATAATATGGAGCCCAGACAGGCATATCACTCCTTAAGGGGGCTATAAGCTTCCCCTTTATGCAGAGCCGAGACAGGTGCATAAAGAAGATGAATCTGTGTGGACTCCAAGAATGGCGCACAGGTTCCTAGAGTCGCCTCGAGGCAAGAGGAACCAACATGGAACCTAGATTGGCATGTTGGAACCTAGAATCTTAGGATTGGAAGCCTAGTTGGTAACCTTTCCTAGAGTTGGCCCTTTCCTAGAGTTGGCCTGTACTTAACAAGATTAGTTTACTAACACTAACTATTTTCCGTTTCTTGTTTTATTTTGCAGGATTAGTAATTATATGTGGTTGTTTATAGTGGACTTGGTTTTTGTTATTCGAAGACATGGCTTAAGAGGTTGTGGAGCTAAAGTATATCAGATTGGGTTTCTTTTTACAATATGTCATCTAAAGTAAGAAAAGTTCTGAATTCACAAGTAAGTTGTTATGGTACGGTTAAGTTCTTTGAAGTATTTATAAAAAATCATAAGTGAAAGTATGAATGTATTCTGTTTCTTACAAAGGGTTAGCCCACGTAAGCTTGAATGCATAAATATAGACACTAAATAATTTTTAAGATGCACAGTGATAAAGTGTTTTATAAAGTTTTGAAAGAAAGTGCATAGTATTTAATATGGAAAACATATATGCACGAGTATGAAAATAGGACAAGGTATATAGCAAAAGCAAGGAATATCATTGGAAACCATAATTCAAAGTTATGTAGGGCTGTCATTCGAGCCGAGTCGAGCTGAGCCGAGCCGAGTATCAATTCGAGTCGAGTTTTTTTTCACGAGTCGAGCCAGCTCGTTTAACTAAACGAGCCTGATCTTGTGACCGAACTCGGCTCGTTTAACGAGTTGAGTCGAGCCGAGCCGGCTCGTTTAGCTAAACGAGCATAGTTAAACGAGTCGGTCGAGCCGGCTCGCGTAAATTTACACTTAAACGAGCCTGATCTTGTGACCGAATTCGGCTCGTTTAACGAGCCGAGTCGAGCCGAGCCGGCTCGTTTAGTTAAACGAGTCCGAGCTTGTGCTCGAGCTCGGCTCGTTAACGAGTCGAGTCGAGCTGCTGTTAAACGAGTTCGAGCTCGAGCTGCTCGCGAGCAGCTCGACTCGGATTACAGCCCTAAAGTTATGGGTACGGAGACCCCTAGAAACCAGCATCAAGAGTTATGAAGCACGAAGGCTTCAGAAACCAAATTCAAACTTACATCACGCAAGGCACTACGAGGGGCCCGCAACCTCGTGTAAAGTTATCAAAAGTTCAGAATTCATAAAAGCTCAAGTAGAAGGTACTTTATCAGATTCAACAGTAACAACTGGAATTGGAAGGATGGCTTGAGCAGCTTCAGGAGTAATACCCTCTGTAGCCTCAGGAACAGAACCTGGAGAGACTAGTTCAACTCGAGCATTTTCTCCCACATGGACCTCATGTAGTCACGGATACCTTCGTTGTAGCCTTCATCGTATCTGGCTTTCTCCTTGACAAGTAAAGATGATTGGACGGAAGCAGCAGCTGCATTCAAGCATCCACTTGAGCTTCCAACTCATTGGTCTTTTCCAGAGATGATAACTTTTCATCCTTTAAGCTCTTTACAGCCCCTGAAGCTCATCCTTCTCTTTCTTCAGAGAGGTCTCGACTATTTTTGCCCTCCTAACAGCAGCGGAAGCAATATTCGCTCTCTCTTCTATAGCAGCCAACTTCTTCGTAAGCTTGTTAATCTCTCCTTGCAATCGGAGGTCGTATTGGGTCTTCTCAGCGAAATCATCACAGAATCTAAGGGTGAAGAATGCATTCTGAGCTGCAAAAAATCTCATGGCTTCATGAGCTTCAGTAGAATCCATCTTCGACCAGCCGGTAATGGCCTGCACAGGCACGTGGGTATCAATTAACTCCTTGAAATGATTCTGGATAATAGCAGGGTCCACCTTCACAACTTTTCCTTTTCTTAAGGATCTTGATTGAGAGCTTCTAGAGAGATCGAGAGTAGTCTGGGCTAGCTTGCGTTTGGAGGAGTTTGATGGCTGGTTATGAGCAGATACAGGAGCTGGAACCTGACTAATAGGAGTTGCTACAAGCGGAACCTCATTTTCTTCAATTTTGAAAACCTCATCCACGTTCTTGGATCTTTTTACAAAAGATGGGACCTTTGGAACCATGTCTACACAAATGAACAAATCAAGATTAGGAGACTATATAAAAAAGAAAATGAATGCAGTTGTAAGGTGAAAGTTAAAGACAAAGTAAAAAGTAACATAGTTCATACCAGAAACAGATGGAAGAAAACCTAGGGGAATCAAATTCTCTGTAGTCATTAGGATCATACAATCCCTAACGGAAGCTGATAATTTCAAGACCTCTTTTGCTCTCTCCAAACAAACTCCCGTCAAGACGGTTTGCTTGGGAATATTTGGTCGATGATTAAACTCATACCTAACAGCGGGGAAGTCATAGCAATATAAAAATTGCTCTGGCCATTATTCAAAGTTTTGTTTAACATTTTTTATACACTGACCCCGATGACAAGGCCAGGCAGAAAGATAGAAGTAACCAGAACTCCTTCCAGTATCTTTTAATCTAAAAAAGTAACCTAGTTCAGGGGCAGACAAAGGAGTTGTAAACTTACTGGAGTACAATATGAATGTGCTGATAGCTAGACGGTAAGAATTGGGAGTAAGTTGCATTGGTGCTAGCTCATAAAAGTCTAAAACTTCTCGTAAGAATGGATGCAGAGGTATATACACACCAACTCTAAAGAAGGCGGCAGAGATGACGGCTTTAGGAATACCCTATTCTGGGGTTCTCAAATTAAACTTGTGAGATCTCTCACCAGGTTCGGGGATTACTATATTACAGGATGGACGAGGGCAATCTTCAAAGAGCTTTTCTAATTTCACTAAAGACATGATGGAATCAGTCTTCTCACAAAAAGGTACAATCTCTTGTCTATGTAGCTCTCTCTCCACAGTTATCTCTCTGTCAAAGTTAGGTTCAGAGTAAAGGTCAGGGACCTCGGGTTTGGACACCTCTTCATCATCAGAAATCAATAAAGGAGGGACAATTTAGGACTTTGTCATGATTAATTGGAAATCTAATAAGGATGTTTTGAGGCTCACCTAAATCTGGGATGGAAACTTTGGACCTAGTCCTATTGCTAACAGACCTTGTGAGAACGGAGTTTATTGAAGAATGGTGGTCTGAATGTTTTGAATCAGAAGTCATCTCCAAGACAGATGGAGAAAGGTTAGGATTGAGGGAGTTTGAGGACAAATTAAAGGTTTCTAGGGGATAAGTGAAAGAAACTATAAGACCTCTACGCATACGAAAATCAAATTATAATCACATCTGGAGGATTCATGAAATAACTTCAAATCGTAATATGTGACAATAGATATCAAAGATAAGCGGTTGCAATAGAAATTCAAGACATAGTGGCAATGTGTGTGTGCAATATGAAAGTGTGGAAGACAAGATGCAAATACAAATACATGCGCTCAAACAAAATTGGAAAAGACGACATGCAAGATGCAGGAAAACAGGAAAGTAGAAAATCAAGTCAAGATTATGAAAGAATAGAGGAATATGAGTTGGAATCATACCTTGAATTGAAGAAAACGGCGACGAAGAAGCTAAATTGAGCGAATGACCGTTGGGCTTCTCTTCTTTCTCTCTCTGAGGGTTTTTGATAAATATTTGGTAAAGGTAAAAATGAACCTGGAGCTATGGGAATGGTTATATAGTCGAGGTAAATGAAGAATATTTGTGCACGCATGGCGAAGGATGATTGGTGCAGTTATTGAAAAGATACACGCTCAAGAGGCGTGTGAACCTTGGGAACTCATACATTAACTCTAGCTTTGGTATTTGATAAGGTTAATTCAAATTTTGAATTATCCCTCTAGGATATTTACAGTTGGAGATTATCCTCTCCTATTTTTCAAATTTATTGAAATTCTGAGAGATGTGACAAAGTGTTGAATGATAAGCAAGGTTTCACAGGAAGCTAAGTGAAGATATTAAGATCTAAAGAAGTTTGAAGAAAATAACAGAAGAACAGGTTCCTTATTGGGAAGGAAGCTGAATAAGATTATACCAGGTAGGGTATTTTGTGTCCTGTTTCCTATGCAGAGTTAGCTCATGTAGGCTTGGATACAGAATATTTAGGGAAGGTATTTTAAGAAGGACGATTCGGACCCCATATGAGAAAGCAAAATAGGTTCCTTTCACATCACATGATTTCAAGGAACCGGGGGGTAGTTGTTGTGCCCAAACTTGCCATAGGCTGAATTTAGGCCCATTAAGCTATAAGGTCCAATCCATATAAGTTAAAGGACAGATTCAGTACAAGCCATGAAGATTAGATATGAAGAAATGAGCATTAGACAGAGAGATCATCAAGAAACCATGAGTATCAGGAGGTTCCCGAAGAACTGGAAGCTAAACAGAGTACAAATGGACAATGTTCCTCCTCGTAGAAGAGTTCGAGCTAGCATAGCAACAGCTATAGATACAGCCAGAAGCATGTGAAGACATCAAAAAGCTTTCCAGCCTAACAAGTTTGTTATTTGTGCAGGTACAGATACGTATAAAGAGGTTCCTGAGCAACAAGTCCTTAAACAAGGAGGTTCCTGAGAAACAGGCTCCTAAGATATAGGTTCCTGAGAACCAGGTTCCTAAGAGTAATTGACAGAAAGATCTAGAAGCTATCTAGACAAGATATAGATTTATTATTGTAGTGTACTTCTAGGACGTAGTTGATCCTAGATTGCTTCTGATAGACATGAGAATTATAGTGGAGTACGAACTCGAGTTCTATTCTACTTAGCCAAACAATTCGTGGTAAACTCTAAAGGAACCTGAGTCCAACACAAACTAGACAACCTTATACAGCTGGTCAAGCAGAATCAGCTTAGCATTAGAACTACGTGGGCTTGATTCCTATATAAAGGATACGTAGGCACCTTGAGGGTAAGACGAATTTAGCTCTCTAATTCTCTTTAAAAAGCACTTGAGATTATTGGAGACACCCTCGAGCTCAGCTCACCCCCACAAGCACAACCCAAATCCTTAATAGAATAGTTGATCGTTACCCTTTACAACTCACCGTAAACCTCTCAAAAGTTGTTACGAATCCACTCATCAACATGAGCTATTAGAAGCCAAAAGTGGAGTGTTGCAGTTGTTGGAAAAGAATAGACCCGTAGGGGCTGTTTTGTTCAAAAATTGCCGCCACCAATGATGAGCACCGGCGAGCCGGGGGCTGTTCTTGTTGTCTTGTTATTATGTAGCATTTTTACAAGGTTTTAAGTATTTGTTTATGGTTGAATTAGATTTCATGTGTATGTTGTATGGTTTAAATGAATTAATGGAGTTTATATGTAAGAAATTAGATTATGTAAATTGTTAGTAGTTTATTAAAAGGATTAATAAATTGTTAAATGTTAATTAACATGTTTTTATGGTTATTAGTTAGTGATTATTGAGGTATGAGCTGCATGTAAAATTATATGAATTTTAGATAATTTTCGGATTGTTTAAGTGAAATTCATATGAATTGGTTGTCTCTGCACTGTCCTATTCTACCCTGGTATTTCGTGACTGTTTGTCCCCTATTCTGGACAATGGGTATAGGATGAAAATTTTCTACTCGGAGTCTAGTTTATTCCCGCGAAAACCTTTTGTCATTTGAGTTAACGAGTAAAAGTTATGCATGTTTTAGTAAATGCCGCGCATAGCAGAATTTTCAGTGTCCGATTTATGAGTTATTTCAGTTCATTTTTGGGCTAATTAAAATTTTTTGGAGATGCAATTTTTATGTCAGATTTTGTTGATATTCAGGAAGGTGTATACCAAATTTTGTATTAAAATGATTATTTTTCAATTTATTAAAAATGTTTGAGTAAAGTGTGCGCAGTCGTGTTTCTAGTTGGAAATCTTGTTTTTGCTTAAGAAGGTTAACAATTTCGATGGAGTTTGATTAATAAGTTAATTAGTTCAATTTGATAGTAATTTATGAGTTGTAAGGATGAAAGAGAATTAGTAGTTGATTATGGATTGATTTGGTTGTTAGATTTGAGTCGGTTATGTTCCGACGGGCTAGTCCATTTTACAAAGGAGATGTTGCCCGTTTTTCGTTAGAATTATAAATTGTAAAATATATAGTATTATAGTACAAGCTACTTATAAATCAAGTTGGTCTTATCTGTCAAGTGTTTAAGTGGCATATATGATTTATATGTTCTGTGTGCTGCATGCTTAAGTGTTAACCTGATTATGTGAAATTATTTGGTAAGTATAACCAGAATACTTGATGTGTGTTATATATTATGTGATAAAGCGTTATAGGATTTTTTGGGTAGAATGGAGTTAGATGATTAAGGGTAATAGTATACTGAAGCAGTACTTCACCTTTATATAGGTACAAGTAGGAAGCCGGTAAGGAACCAATGTAAATGGAATTTTGAGAAGGAAGATATTTATCGGAGTTGACAAGTGTATTGGTATTGAGACTGACGAGTTATAGACGAAAGACGAAAATGCAGTCTGGTAGAGACCATTGTATAAAGAAGTAGAGACTGGCGTATATTGAGTAACGAATCGATGTGTTGGGATCAAGAATACGTATATAAGGCAAGTGTTTCTATTCATCACTTATTGTTCAAGTGAAGTATATCTGTTCTGTTAATTATCGCATGTTCTTTTAAATCAGGTTACAAGTAATCAGTACCTTGTTGTACCCTTCTAATGAGTTATCCTGTGAACTATCTTTCGATATACATTGATTGTTATACATGCACCCTATCATTACCTTTCTTTAGATTGACAGTGAATCTTGATTCTACAACCTATCTTTTGCTTTAAGCTTAGACCTTTATTATGTTTATCATCTTATACCCTATGAACCCAATCAGACTTTTAAGTTTTAAATACGATTTCTAAAACTTAACTTCCGTTTTACAAGTTATTGATTGATAACTTTCTTCCAGTTACCGAATCATATTTTATTAACTCCAGCATTACTTACTCAAATGTTCTCAACTTCTATCTTACCGAACATTGTTTTAAAGAACCAAGTTTTACTGAACCTCTGTTTTAAAGAACCAGGTTTTAATGAACCAGGTTTTAATGAATCATATTTTTACTGAATTTAACTTTCAATGAACTTTATTTCAACAAAACCTTATTTTAAGAAGCTATATGCTACTAAACCCTGTTTTGGAAATTTGTATTCAAACGAACCATGATTTAGAAAAGTGAGACTTATGTATTATGCCCTGTCTAAACATTGTTTCATAAATGCAAAATCTTTATCGCCGTAAACTGAGATGCTACCCTGCTTTAATGCTTTAAATTTGTATTCAAGTCTTCTCAACCACAACTTTGTACAACCCAGATCTTGAAATGTTATAACTATTCCCCAATCTATATATTGATTACCTTGGAGTCTTTTCTTGATGAATCAGACTTGCAATCCTTATTCTTTTGATATTAGATCACTTGATTAGATCTTTAGACTTTCATCATTACAAATCAAAATGTGTTATTTTTCTCAAAATACTTTGAAGTTACTTAGACTGGGCTGATATGTTATCTGTGAGTCGAAGGTACTTCGAAGTAAAGGTTTTTGAAAAGGATTTAAGTATTAAAATGTTCTACAAATTTAAAAAAGGGTTTTCTAAACCTTAATTTTTTCAGAATACGATTTATAAAATGTTAGGAACTCCGTCAAAATGGTTTCTACGGATTCTTGACGATTGGAGAGCGGTTCCGCCTGTTTGTGTATATTATGATGTAGTTCTGGTATGTCCAGTTCAACATCCTTTATAGGCTAATATGTTGCCTCTTGGGAACCCAAGCTATCCTAATGACTTTATGGGATGTCCAGAGTGACCTGCAAGCTTTGCGTCATGAAGGTTCATGTCCAGAGTGACTTTGTGTCCGGTATGGGGACTTTATGGACTTTGAATGGGGAGCGCAGTAGGCTTGCTCAGAGCTTTGAGTACAATTACGGAGATTTTATCCCTGTTCTTCGCCCTTTGTTGAAAGGTTATCTTAAACTCTATCAGGAAATCAAGGACAAAAGGTTGAAGCTCTTTAAGGATTACTTTGTGGACGAGAGGAAGTAAGTTTTATTAATTCACTATTACTGCACACACTAATGTCCAGCACAATATTCACTGCTTAACCCTTCTATATATTAGTACTTTGTAATACATTACAGCAATGTTACTGCTAAATGTTAGGTGTAATTTACTATACCTCTATTATTTTAGGCTTGAGTCATTGTTTATAGAATATGTGTTTACTGAAATTGTGGCAACAATGGCCTTTGACCTAAGGAAACTATCAACAGCCTGAAAAAAACAGTCACCATTGTTCTTTCAAAGATCCTTTGAATCATACAGTTCACCGGATGCTAGACTACGGGGAGTCACCAACCTCTGAAAGTTTGACTCTTTCCGGCAGTGAGTGTAGAAAGTCCCCATATTTATACATGAAAATGGTTCTACTACAGTGTTGGGTCTAACTTGCTATGCTTTTGCAACTATTTGTTAGTCTAGTAATCAATTTAGCAACTCTGACCAACTTCTGCAATTGCCTTTCTTTTTTGCCAACATGAGATTAGTAAGTCTAATGTGCAGTTTGTCTCTTTCTACAATTCTTACAGGAAGCTTGAAAGCATAAAGAGAGTAGATAACAACAGCTTGAAGTGCGCCATTGATCACATCTTAGAAGCTCAGCAAAAAGGAGAGATCAATGAGGACAATGTTCTTTACATTGTTGAAAACATTAATGTTGCTGGTACGTATCTTCTTAGAATATTGCTCCTTTATCTTTTTTCTCTTTGTTGGTGTGTCCAAAAGAACTAGTAGATCTAGACAAGAAACAACACCTCAACCTCACTAGTTTAAAGGTCGCCGTTGTTAGAAAACAGAGATGTTATTCCAATTTTACAAGTCAAAATGGCATGATAATGTCTTAAATTCCGGTCTAGAGTAATAACGTATAGCAGTCCTGTATGCATAAATAAAAGTGAATATTTTTAAAAAGGTTTACTCATTGTCGACACTCCATTTGCTTACCAGTTCACTGAAAGAAGCTACAGAGGAGTATTTTAAATTCCTTCACATATCATTTTCAAGTTTTTCAGTATTGTATCGGATTGCTAACTATTATCCATTCATTTCATATAAAAACAGCAATTGAAACAACACTATGGTCAATTGAATGGGGCATTGCGGAACTAGTTAATAACCCTAAAATCCAGAAGAAGCTGAGGAATGAGATAGACACTATGCTTGGGGTCGGAGTTCAAATCTGTGAGCCAGATGTCCATAAGCTCCCTTACCTTCAAGCTGTCATCAAAGAGACTCTTCGATATAGAATGGCCATTCCTCTTTTAGTCCCTCACATGAACCTTCATGACGCAAAGCTTGCAGGTTACGACATTCCCGTAGAGAGCAAATAATCACTGTCCAGAGTGACTTTGTGTCCGGTATGGGGACTTTATGGGCTGATCACCCGTATTGTCTGTGTGAAGTAAAACCTCCAATCAGTTTTATTAAAGTGAATGATTACTTTTAAATGACTATGCAATGAAATTGGTTTACTATTGGAAACTTTAATTGCTTTACACATATTTTAGTATCAACTGTTGCTTTACCTTTCAGTTGATATCCTATTGTTACCAAGTGCCAGTATTATTCTATGGTTTCCAGTCATATCATTCTACCATCTTGTTATTGTTGGAAGCCAGCTTTATTTTTGTTTTCAATTTTCAGTTTATTTAGAAGTTGTTACTTCACTATTCACTGCTGAGCATTTTTGGCTCACTCTTGTTTTATTCATCTAACCCTTCAGCTAGACTTAAGAATGGTCTACCTACGTCTTATAAATCGAACGAGTGTGGCAAGGCGTTTTATTCAAGTTAGATTTCGGAGTAAGCATGGTCACATACCGTATTGGACTGCACTTCTGATAAAAGGTATAGTAGTTATAATAGTTGTTGTAATTTAGATTCTTATTTCATACTATAACCTGAGATCGATCCTTATTGAGGGGTCATCTGTATAATTAAGTTATACTTAATTGTATTGGTTGTGGCACCAAATATGGACCCCGGATTTGGGGCGTCACAGGTTGGTATCAGAGCAGCAGGTTATGGTCACTGAAACAAGTTAGGACAATTAGGAGTAAGTATTTAAGCTAAACTTTAGGTAGAATGATTTAAGATAAGGTTCGTCTTAGGATTTTAAGATGAGTGTTGTGACTTTATTTAGTATTTCGACATATCGCGCGAGTAGGAGTTCGATCAATCTGAAGGACCCGCTATAGACGAGGCAACTAATTCAGAGCTACAAGTTTGGAAGACGTCGTTTGGAGAATCTCTTATACTTTCTAGAATTCCTTTTGTGACTTTAGCTACATCACGAACGTTATAGAGAGTACTAAAAGACTTTAAACACGGTGAGAAACACGATAAACGATATTTGTTTGTATTATAGGCGTGGTTATTCACTACTAGCCGTTGATTTCATTTAATTTATCACCTAAAGCGATTCAACCTTCTTTTCTGTTTTCTTTGTTTCAACGTAATAGTCAACTATATTTCAGTTGATGATGAACTTTTCATAACCGATTTATTTAAACACATTTCTATTCTTTCAGAGATACCTCTATTTTTCAGGGGTTATTTGAACCAACATTTTTCATAAAAGCTTTCGAGATTCTTGAACCATTTTCTAAATTTCCCCCAAATATTTGATCTCTTGTATTCAAACTGGGATGAACAACCTTATATAAATAGGGGATTCAGGAACATCCTATCTTTGTGATAGAAGTCTGGTGGGACGCCACTGATTGTGTTTGTCATGAAAGTACTAAAGATTGGCCACCTTTTTGTACTAGGGCGGTTGACCTAATTGACAAACGCAACCTGATAAAAGTTCAATGATCATATTGATCTCTTGGTTAAATTCTTTTACAAAAATTTCTTTTAAATCAAACTCAGCCTATATTCATACATGATGACACCTACCCATTTATTGATTCATTTTAATAGAAACCTTTATGATTCTTAAAGTTATTAGTAATTGGAAGAAGCGAAGGTAGACAAGACAACATCTGAAGTGGATAAAGTTATATATATTAAAGGAGAATTGGTTGATCAAGTTTAAGATATTGACGTTAAGACAGGGATTGGATATCAAGTCAGTTTACTCACTGGATTCATAATACATGTACAAGATTTGATATTTTGGAGAATTAAGTAAATATAAGGAGAAGGTAACAAGGTTACAAGATTATTAATTTTGTTAAAGTCAAAAATAGAGTGATGATGGAGATTTAGTTTGTGCTAGTGGTTGTTGATGAAGGAATATTTATGAACACCGGACTATTACATGTTTCATTTTGGATATAGTAGATGGAATATTACTAAATTTAGAATCAATTATTAGAGGAAATTGAGAAGTACCAAGATGAGTTGGCTGAAGCAGAATGTGAATGAGTTGCTTGTAGAAGAAGGGAATAGTTAAAGGAGATGAGTGGTGGAAGTGTATTTTATTTCGTTTATTCAGTTATTGACAAAAGTTGGAGTTATTATGTGCAGAGTCTATAATTGAGGATTTGTAGAGTATGTAGAGTAATGTTTTGGAAGTTGATTCTTGGGAATTTGATACAGTGAAGTTTAAATGAATTTTGAAGGTGGTAAGTTAATAATTGGTGAAGTTTATTTGGGTTTATGTATGCTAAGTCGAGTTTTGGTATTAGTGGATATTGGAACTATTGGAGTTTAATTGATGTTGAGAATGGTATTGGAGGGCTATGACCCCGGGATAGTTTGTATTATGAATAAGATATATAACTGCAAGTCGAGGCATGTTTCATTTTAGTACTATATATGCATATGAATGGTTATGAATGAAGCTATTAAGAATATGGATTGGATGGTTGATTAAGAATTAAGAATGATAAGGAAGTTTAATTTCAAGGATAAAAGAAAGATAAGAAATTTGACGTTCATGAAATCAAGATAGTTACTTCGACAAGGCTGCGGAGATGAAGAAGTTAGCTAGGAAATCACGAGATCTTTTGGATAATGGAGCTATAAGGCCAAGAGTATTCCAGTGGAAAGTGCTTGTGTTGTTTGTTAAAAAGAAGGATGGAAGTATGAAGCTATACATTGACTATCGAGGACTTAATAAGTTAACTATTAGGAATAAGTATCCACTACCGAGGATAGATGATTTGTTTGGTCAATTCAAAGGAGCTGTTTACTTTTTTCTAAGATTGATTTAAGATTTAGTCTAGACAAGTTTGTGATTGTATTTATTGATGACATCTTGATATACTCAAGATCCCCCGAAGAACATGCCGAGCACCTTAAGATTGCATCGGAAACCTTAAGGAAAGAAAGATTTTATGCAAAGTTTTCAAAATGTGAGTTTTGGTAAGAAGAAGTTCAATTTTTAGGACATGTTATCAGTTAAGAAGGAATCAGAGTGGATCCTGCAAAGATTGAGACAGTAGTAAGTTGGAATAGACCCAAAACCCTACAGAAGTAAGAAGTTTTCTTGAATTAGCTAGGTATTATCGAAGATTTGTTCAGGATTTCTTGAAGATAGCTACACTAGTAACTAAGTTGACACGAAAGAATGAGAAGTTTGTTTGGAGCGATAAGTGTGAAGAGAGTTTTCAAGAGTTGAAGAAGAGATTAGTTTCAGCACAAGTGTTAGTGTTGCCGGATGATCAAGAAAATTTTATTATCTATAGTGATGCTTCACATAAGGGATTAGGATGCATTTTGATGCAACATGGTAATGTTATCGCGTATGCTTCGAGACAACTTAAACCCCACGAACAGAAGTATCCGACTCATGATTTGGCATTAGTTGCGATTGTATTTGCATTGAAGATTTGGAGACACTACCTGTATGGAGAGAAGTGTGAGATTTTCACGGATCATAAGAGTTTAAAGTATATCTTTACCCAGAAGGAGTTGAATATGAGACAGAGGAGATGGTTGGAGTTAATCAAGGATTACGATTGTACGATAAGTTATCACCCCGGGAAAGCGAATGTAGTAGCGGATGCATTGAATAAGAAAGAGAGGCTGAATATGTTGACTATGCCTAAAGAGTTATTTCGAGAGTTTGTGAAGCTGAGTTTGGAAGTATATGATTCAAAGACTGCTGATGAGTTTCTTGGGGCGATGACTTTTCAACCAGAGTTGTTAGAAAAGATTCGGAGATGTCAAGAAGAAGTCATGGATTGCGAAATGAATACGTTGACTGGAGAAGAGATTTGTACACAGAAAGACGAACAAGGTATTTTGAGATTTTCCAAGAGAATATGGATTCCTAGTGTGCCAGAGTTGAAGAGTGAGATTCTAAGCGAAGCCCATAGTTCGAGATATTCGATTCACCCTGGGAGCATGAAGATGTATAGGGATTTGAAAGATAATTTTTGGTGGCTAGATATGAAAAGAGAGATTGATGAATGGATAAGTAAGTGTTATACTTGTCAGAGAGTTAAGGCAGAACATCAGAAACCAAGTGGATTGTTACAACCATTGGATATCCCTGAATGGAAGTGGGAGCACCTTGCTATGGATTTTGTAGTAGAATTACCTAAGACTAAAGCGAATCACGATGTGATTTGGGTTATTATTGACCGACTGACAAAGTCTGCTCATTTTTTATCGATTCACCAGAGATCCTCATTGGATAAGTTAGTACATCTGTATTTGAAGGAAATTGTGTCACTTCATGGAGTTCCTGTTTCGATAGTATCTGATTGAGACCCACGATTCAATTCGAGATTTTGGTGACAAATCCAAGAATTCTTAGGAACCCAACTTAAGATGAGTACAGCTTACCATCCACAGACGGATGGACAGAGTGAAGGGACTATTCAAACCAGAGAGGATATGTTTAGAGCATGTGCTTTAGATTTTAAGGGAAGTTGGGATGAACATCTGCCATTGGTTGAGTTTTCGTATAACAATAGTTATCACACAAGTATAGGAATACCACCGTATGAAGCCTTGTATGGAAGGAAGTGTAGATCACCTGTATATTGGGAAGAAGTTAGTGAAAGGAAGATATTAGGACCAAAGCCGCTCCAACAGACAAAGGAAAAATTTGAGATCATTCAAAAGAGATTGGTTATTGCTTAGGATCGACAGAAGAAATTGGCGTATCAAGCCAGGAAGGATATGAGTTTCGAGGTAGGAGATCAAGTGTTGTTAAAAGTATTACCTTAAAAAGGAATGACAAGATTTAGTAGGAAAGGAAAGCTGAGTCCGAGGTATGTTGGACCATTTGAAATTTTGAGACGAGTTGTAAGGATTGCTTACGAGTTAGCACTACCACCGCACACGTATCACATTCATAACTTTTTCCACGTATCTATGCTCAAAAGGTAAAATCCAGATGCTAGTCATGTAATCGAGTATGAACCTATCGAGATTCAACCAGATTTATCTTACGAAGAACAACCTATAGAAATTTAAGATAAGAGAGAAAAGAAGGATAGGAATATAACTGTTAGTTTGGTTAAGTATAACGACCTAGAATTTTTCGCAATTATAAAAGTGTTTATTAATGTAAATTATGTGATTTATAGGATGAGTATATTTTTTTTGAAGTCAAGATATGTGTGAAATCATGTTTATATGATTATATGATGATTGGTATGTGTCGTATATGTTCGTGAAATTTTATTTGCATTTTTAGAGAATTAAAACTATTTTTAAGGTGCATTTTAATCTTTCAAAAATTATATAAAATCATTGGAGTCATTTTAAATCATGAAATCCTTTGTAATATCATCTTTGTGATATTATCTAGCTTATAAAATTTGTGAGAATATTTATTTATGTGTTTTTGTATTTTAAAATGATTTAAAAAGCTTTATTTCATTTAAATGTCTTTTTCTTGTAAAATCCATAATAAATTCATTTTTGACTCAAAAATTATTTTAAAAATATGGGGACGTTCCTAATTTCATAAACTTTATTTTAAAATTTTAAAAATAATTTCTTCCCTAATTTCCTATTTAATTTCGATTTAAAAGGATTAAAAATAGCTTTCAAAATAAAAAGAAAAATTAGATTTTGGAATTATCAGATTACTATTTTGCCCTTGAGTCTATAAAATACCCGCCCACTTCATTTTCTTCTTCTTGTTCACGGGTTTCAGCAGCTGGTACTCTCTTCTCTCTCCCTTTTCGTTTTCTTTCAATTTTGAGCTCAAAACCATGTCTAAATTCGAGTTTTAATCGTCCTTGTTATGTGTTATGCCTACCCTCCCCAGACCCTGCTCTGAGCGGGATATACTGGGTATGTTTGGTTTTGGTTTTGGTTTTTTTAACTTAATGTTTAGGAGAAGTTTTGATGTTGTTTTGTATGTATATATATACGACTGTATGTATATATTCGATTGGGTATGATTTAAAACTGACATGCAAGCTTCGTATTGATGAAATTGAGCTTCTATGATGTTAATTATAGTTAATAATGAAGATTTGAAGAAGTTTGGAGTTGTTTTTGAGTTTTCTTGCAAACCCACCGGCGGTAATGGTTTTTCCGGTCATCGGCCGGCCGGTGGTGGTAGATAGTTGGTAGTACAGCCTCTATAAGTGATTTAAAGAGTACATGTGAGCATCAAGCTGATTGCATGCAAGAGTTTTATATTTTTATGATTTTATTCGAAATATGTATATACTTATTTTGAAATTTCGAATTATAAACTTGATAATTTATAAATCTAAATGATAATTATGATGTTAGATCTTAAGTACAGATTTTTTATATATGTTATATGATTTGTAGATATGCATGTTGATTTATAATTTACTTGTATTAATTTGGGATATTGGTGAAGAATATTATTTGAATAAATTGTTATATGTCTAATTCTTGAAATTTAAAATGTTAGTGATATAATTAGTTGATAACTAGCATGCGTATATGATTTTCCAGATCTATAATGATTCAAATCGAATTGTTATTCATTATTCGGATTTTTGTAAATTAATTATGATTTATTCGAATTTATGAATTGATATATGTTAATTTTGTTGATTATATGCTAAGTGATAATTAATTGACATATGATAATAATTTTCAGATTTGTACAAGTTGGTAATTCGAATTTGTGATTACAAAAATGATTTTTGTGATTTATTAAACATGATTTAGTGAATTATGCTTGATAATTGTTGTAGTACTAGCTAATGATATTAATGGTGAGTTTCGGATTTAAAGAAGTATGGTAAAGTGTAAGTAGTATAATGTTGGGCTTGTAGGTGGATTTAGAATCCATCGGATTGATTTTGGTTATGATTTGAGTCGGTTGTATTCCGACGGGATAATCCATTTTACAAAGGAAACTCTGCCCGATTTTCGTTAGAAATATAAGTTGTAAAATCTATAGTATAAGGTTATAAGTCGATTACAAGTTAAGTTGGTATTATGTGTTAAGTGTGTAAGTGACTTACATGATTGCATGTTGTTGATGCTAAGTGTTTACGTGCTTATCTGGTAATAGTAAATTGTTTGGTAAGTATGTATGATATAAGTATGTATGTTAAGTGATAACGCGTTATAAGAATCGTTTGGGTAGATTAGGACGAGACGTATTAGAAGTGTAATATTCTAAAAAGTGATATGGTTTATGTAGAAATGAAGGACGTAGGACCTAGCAACAAGGGAAAGGCTAAGGTTGAGATTCAGTAAACTGAGCTGTTGTGCTGTTGCATTCTACCGAAGGCAAGTAACTCTGTCTTTTCTCTGAAGTTTACATTCTTGAACTGTTATATCCTGTTGATTCAAGCATGCCTATCTTATACCATGTCGATCATAAATCCTTGTTAAACTTATCATTGCATGTACCCAGAACTCTAACAAATACTCGATGACCTATAAACCCTAAAACGATCTAATTCTTTCTAATTGCTTCTTGACCATATATGTCAAACAGTTTGCCATAATTAAACCAAATTGACTGACAGATAAACCAGTGTTCTACTTGACTTAATTCGTAACCAGTTGACCCTATGTCGACCCTAAAGACATATAAATTTCATTATGACCTAAACACTAATCCAAGAACTTAACTTCCAGTCCTTAAACTTTGTAACTTGATCAATTACCTTAAAGAGTGTTACGTCACATCTTTGACCTTTGACTTAATTTCTTTCATTGTACCCTAATCAAAATCTTGACTTTCGTTTGAGTCTATATCTTCTTGATTCAGACTTGTGTCCCTACTCTCTTGATGTCAGAAAACTTAGTCAAACCTTTGACTTTTATCATTGCAAATCAAAATGAGTAATTTTCTTAAAATACTTTAAAGTTACCTAGACTGGGCTGATCTGTTATCAGAGAGTCTAAGGTACTTCGGAGTAAAGGTTTTTGAAAGGATTTAAGTATTAAAATGTTTTACAAGTTTAAAAAGGGTTTTCTAAATCTTAAATATTTCAGAATAGAATTTTATAAAATGTTAGGAACTCCGTCAAAATGGTTTCTCCGAATTGCTGACGATTGGAGAGATGGGGCAATCGGGTAATGCCGGTTCCGTCTATTTATGTATGTTATAGTGTAGTTCTGGTTCGTCCGGTTCGACACCTTTATAGGCCAATGTGTTGCCTCTTGGGAACCCAAGCTATCCTAATGAGTGGATATATGTCCAGAGGGACTTTGTGTCCGGTATGGGGACTTTATGGGCTGATCACCCGTATTGTCTTTATTTAATAAAAACCTCCAATCAGTTTTCTTAAAGTGAATGATTACTTTTAATTTATTGTGAAATGAAATTGGTTTACCTTTTGAAATGTCAATTGCTTTACATAAGTTTCGGTAACCATTGTTATCTTATTTTATCAGTTAATATCCTGTCATTATCAAATGTCATACTCCAATTACTGTTCCAGTGTACTTATGCCATATCCTGTTTTACTATCATCCCTTGCGATATCATGATATACTATTTTCAGTTGAGATCTTTAGTTACTTGCTGAGCATTGGCTCATTATTATTTTGTCTAACCCTTTTGATAGTAACTTAAGAATCATGGTTCGTACCATTCAAACCGCAAGGAAGCGCACTTACCGTGGCCCTCAAGTTGTTCATTTTGAGATAGCTCCCGAGGTAGATGTAATAACAGCTCAGTGAGGAGATCTTTAGTTAGTTGGCAGTAGAACTTTTGGTTTGTAATAATAATAAGTAGTTAGATGTTTGGCTTGCTTGTTTCATACCATTACCTGTGAAAGATCCAGGTTAGTAGTGTTAGGGTTAGTCAGCATGTTATATCTATATATATATTTTAGGGTGTTTGCATCTAGAGTGTTAGTGACTCCCCGATCTAGGCCCCAGATTGGGAGGGCGTCTGTTAGTTCCCGGTTCTGATAGTTCATCTGAGGATTCTGATCCTTCTGAGATTATGTTCGATGCTGATGATGAGATTGAGTCTGATACTGAGGTGAGATCTGAGACCGAGGTCGAGAGTCCACCAGATCGTACTAACACCCCTGTACCCTGTGTCACTGAGTCTATGCCCATTACCGAGTCCGTGCCCGTTCCTGTCCCAGTACCAGTGGTGACCCCATCTGTCACTGAGCACGACGAGTCTTCCAGCGGATCGTTGCCGATTCCCAGGCCTGCACCTTTGCACTTATGCCGATATGGTCCGTACTTGCGAAAACCTAACGGGAAGGAATGATGAGCTTTCAGAATTGATCAAGGAAATGAAGGAGGAGCTGTTCATGAACGGTTCGTGAACAACATTTTATCCTAACGAACCGAGCTCAAACATATTTTTTTTGGCTCGATTCAAGTTCTAGCTTGAGTTCGATAATTTCTTAACAAACGATACATGAACATTTTAGAGTTCGGCTCGGCTCATTTACATCCCTATCCAAAGCTTTATTGCATTTAAAGGTTCTTTATTTCAAAAATTCATAATAAATTCATTTTTGACTCAATAATTATTTTAAAAATATAGGGAGGTCTGTAATTTCCTAAATTTTATTCTAGTATTTTAAAAATTATTTTTCTCCTGAATTCCCATTTTATTTTGATTTTTAAATGATTAAAAACGGGTTTTAAAATCAGTTTTTCAGAATTGGCAAATGACCAAACTGCCCCTGGCTTTATAAATATCAGCACCGCCACCCAGTTCATCATTCTTCTTGACGCTTCTTCTGTATTCCTTACAATAGCTTTCTGGTCTCTCTCTCTCTCTTCAATTTCCATCACCCATACTCCTCCAAAATCAGTGTAAATCCTTCTTTAAGTCATTTAATTCCATTTCTTATGTTTATGTATGTTTTTATTTGAATTTTCAAAAGTTATATATATGTATATGTATGTATAGCTTCGGGTAATTGCATGAAAGGTTCAAGAGGGTTTGATTGTTGTTTTATGGAGCTATTAGAAGCCAAAAGTGGAGTGTTGCAGTTGTTAGAAAAGAACAGACCCGTAGGGCTGTTTTGTTCGAAAATGGCCGCCGCCGGCGATGAGCTCCGGTGAGCCGGGGGCTGTTCTTGTTGTCTTGTGATTATGCAGCATGTTTATATGATTTTAAGTATTTGTTTATGGCTGAATTAGATTGCATGTGTATGTTGTATGGTTTAAATGAATTAATGGAGTTTATATGTATGAAATTAGATTGTGTAAATTGTTAGTAGTTTATTAAAAGGATTAATGAATTGTTAAATGTTAATTAACATGTTTTTATGGTTATTAGTTAGTGATTATTGAGGTATGAGCTGCATGTGAAATTATATGAATTTTAGTTAATTTTCGGATTGTTTAGTAGAGAAATTCATATGAATTGGTTGTCTCTGCATTGTCCTATTCTACCCTGGTATTTCGTGACTGTTTGTCCCCTATTCTGGACAATGGGTATAGGATGAAAATGTTCTACTCGGAGTCTAATTTATTCCCGCGAAAACCTTGTGTCATTTGAGTTAACGAGTAAAAAGTTATGCATGTTTTAGTAAATGCCGCGCATAGAAGAATTTTCAGTGTCCGATTTATGAGTTATTTCAGTTCATTTTTGGTCTAATTATAATGTTTTGGAGATGAAACTTTTATGTCAGATTGTGTTGATATTCAGGAAGGTATATACCAAATTTTGTATTAAAATGATTATTTTTCAATTTATTAAAAATGTTTGAGTATAGTGTGCGCAGCCGTGTTTCTAGTTCATGGAAATCTTGTTTTTGCTTAAGAAGGTTAACAATTTCAATGGAGTTTGATTAATAAGTTAATTAGTTCAATTTGATAGTAATTTATGAGTTGTAAGGATGAAAGAGAATTAGTAGTTGATTATGGATTGGTTTGGTTGTTGATTTGAGTCGGTTATGTTCCGACGGGCTAGTCCATTTTACAAAGGAGATGTTGCCCATTTTTCGTTAGAATTATAAATTGTAAAATATATAGTATTATAGTACAAGCTACTTATAAATCAAGTTGGTCTTATCTGTCAAGTGTTTAAGTGGCATATATGATTTATATGTTCTGTGTGTTGCATGCTTAAGTGTTTACCTGATTATGTGAAATTATTTGGTAAGTATAACTAGAATACTTGATGTGTGTTATATATTACGTGATAAAGCATTATAGGATTCGTTGGGTAGAATGGAGTTAGATGATTAAGGGTAATAGTATAGTGAGGCAGTACTTCACCTTTATATAGGTACAAGTAGGAAGCCGGTAAGGAACCAGTATGCATGTAAATGGAATTTCGAGAAGGAAGATATTTATCGGAGTTGACAAGTGTATTGGTATTGAGACTAACGAGTTATAGACGAAAGAAGGAAGTGCAGTCTGGTAGAGACCAATGTATAAAGAAGTAGAGACTGATGTATAGAGAGTAACGAATCGATGTGTTGGGATCAAGAATACGTATATAAGGCAAGTGTTTCTATTCCTCACTTATTGTTCAAGTGAAGTATATCTGTTTCTGTTAATTATCGCATGTTATTTCAAATCAGGTTGTAAGTAATCAGTACCTTGTTTTACCCTTCTATTGAGTTATCCTGTGAACTATCTTTCGATACACATTGATTGCTATATATGTACCCTATCATTACCTTTCTTTAGATTGACAGTGAATCTTGATTCTACAACCTATCTTTTGCTTTAAGCTTAGACCTTTATTATGTTCTTATACCCTATGAACCCAATCGGGCTTTTAAGTTTTAAATACGATTTCTAAAACTTAACTCCCGTTTTACAAGTTATTGATTGATTACTTTCTTCCAGTTACCAAATCATATTTTATTAACTCCAGCATTACTTACTCATATGTTCTCAACTTCTATCTTACCGAACATTATTTTAAAGAACCAAGTTTTATTGAACCTCTGTTTTAAAGAACCAGGTTTTAACGAACCATGTTTTAAGGAATCATATTTTTTCTGAATTTAACTTTCAATGAACCTTATTTCAACAAAACCTTGTTTTAAGAAGCTATATGCTACTAAACCCTGTTTTGGAAATTTGTATTCAAACGAACCTTGATTTAGAAAAGTGAGACTTATGTATTATGCCCCGTCTAAACATTGTTTCATAAATGCAAAATCTTTATCGCCATAAACTGAGATGCTACCCTGCTTTAATGCTTTAAACTTGTATTCAAGTCTTCTCAACCACAACTTTGTATAACCTAGATCTTGAGATGTTATAACTATTCCCCAATCTATATATTGATCACCTTGGAGTCTTTTCTTGATGAATCAGACTTGCAATCCTTATTCTTTTGATATCAGATCACTTGATTAGATCTTTAGACTTTCATCATTACAAATCAAAATGTGTTATTTTTCTCAAAATACTTTGAAGTTACTTAGACTGGGCTGATATGTTATCAGTGAGTTGAAGGTACTTCGAAGTAAAGGTTTTTGAAAAGGATTTAAGTATTAAAATGTTTTACAAATTTAAAAAGGGTTTTCTAAACCTTAATGTTTTCAGAATACGATTTATGAAATGTTAGGAACTCCGTCAAAATGGTTTCTACGGATTCCTGATGATTGGAGAGGCATGAGCGAACGGGTAATCCCGGTTCCGCCTGTTTGTGTATATTATGATGTATTTCTGGTCTGTCCAGTTCAATATCCTTTATAGGCCAATGTGTTGCCTCTTGGGAACCCAAGTTATCCTCATGAAAGGATTAATGTCCAGAGGGACTTTGTGTCCGGTATGGGGACTTTATGGGCTGATCACCCATATTGTCTGTGTGAAGTAAAACCTCCAATCAATTTTCTTAAAGTGAATGATTACTTTTAAATGATTGTGAACTGAAATTGGTTTACTATTGGAAATGTCAATTGCTTTACACATATTTTAGTATCAACTGTTGCTTTACCTTTTAGTTGATATCCTGTTGTTACTAAGTGCCAGTATTATTCTATTGCTTCCAGTCATATCATTCTACCATCTTATTATTGTTGGAAGCTAGCTTTATTTCTGTTTTCAGTTTATTTAGAAGTTGTTACTTCACTATTCACTTGCTGAGCATTTTTGGCTCACTTTTGTTTTATTCATCTAACCTTTCAGCTAGACTTAAGAATGGTCTACCTACGTCTTATAAATCGAATGATTGTGGCAAGGAGTTCTATTCAAGTTAGATTTCGGAGTCAGCATGGTCACATACAGTATTGGACTGCGCTTCTGATAAGAAGGTATAGTAGTTATAATAGTTGTTGTAATTTAGATTCTTGTTTCATACTATAACCTGAGATCGATCCTTGTTGAGGGGTCGTCTGTATAATTAAGTTATACTTAATTGTATTAGTTGTGGCACCAAATCTGGACCCCGGATTTGGGGCGTCACATTCGTACTTAATATTGAGAGTGAATAACAGCTTGCAAATAAGAGTCAGATAAGGATACAATATCTTTATGAGTAGCCTCCAAGGCACCAAATTCAACATGGTAATAGACTCCTACAAGGCAGGAGTCTAAAACCATCCTCAAGGCGGTGACTTGTCCATCAAGTCACCTAACCTTACTATGATTCTAAGGCTTCTCAGCCTATATAAAGGCCTGACCCCTCATTCTCAGAACTACGTCTTGGCTTGATTCTCAACAACGAGATACGTAGGCACTCTGTGAGCAGTTTCCTGGACCAAAATTTAATTTTGTGACTAATGAGAACTTGATCTTTGACATTTACAATAGTGGAGTGAATGGGAGTTGCTTGCTTAATTAAGCTTCGTATATTATCGTCTGCTCCATTTCCAGATGGACTTCTTATAAATGGGTGAGCAGCAAAACTCATACGCCATTCACAACTGATCATGGTAAGTACTTGAACTATGTATATTAGAAGTTAAATTTTGTGGAATGAGAAACTTGAAGATGTACAATATACATGTTTCTAATCATCGAGTACTCAAGCATTATAGGTACCCCATATCAAATGTTTGCCTTGCTACCTACATCAGTTTTAGAATTCAGGGCCGGGGCACAAGATGGCTCAGGTTGAGGTAGGAAATGCATATGATGACCTTGACACATATTTTGGAAAATCCTACTCTGTTTTGATGATACCGGATCAACCTTCACATGATTACTACATTATCGTATTCAAGGAATGTGCTTCCCCAGTGCTCACATCTACATCTGTAACTCAGTACTATAATCCAGCATGCAGTATTTCTGGTCCTCTCCCATGATAGCAAACAGCAAAAGTTGATAAATCCTTAAAAAAAAACACGATGAATCATAAGGTAATTTATTATGCCAAATGCTACCCCTGGACCTGCTTATTACCCTGAAAATGTTGCTTTGTTTTCATTCATCTGATTGTACAAAGTGCAAAACATGCAAATTAGTTTATGTGTTTTATGAATTGCTAATGTAAGCATAACTTGTTTACTATAATCAATGTCACCTTGTAAGCTCAGCTCCTTGTAGGTACTATGTACACACAGGCCATAGCAATGTGCAACCTCAAGGAACACAAGTATCATCTGGACTAGGAAAACCTTGGTTTATTCAAAAGCAAATATCGTAGGTCATCACTTCTTTGCTCTGGGCCATGAGTTTGTTAAAATAATCCTACACTTCATGTTGATTGGTCTCCATGTAAATTATGCAAAAATATGTTAGTCTCCCTTTCTCGAGAAGTCTTTGTAGTTAAATTTTGCATTATGAGTAATATTTTCTAGAACACCATTGGTTGAACAGGATTAATGGGGCGACAAGCAGATATTTCGATCAGTTGCAGTGTTCAAGTACATCAGAGATGATTATATATGAAAGCATATCCTACATAAGACATCTTCATGTTCAAATCATCAAGCTCATTTTCTGATTTCTGGTACCTGAAATTGCTATGTATCTTTGTTGTTATGCACAGGTTCATCCGAAGAGTCAAGGACTGTGGAACATGGATTACAAGTGTTACGCCCAGAAATCAGTCTCGCCTTAAATAGGGGAAATGCCCTAAAAAGGGCCAGGAAGGATATTCATAGGAAATGACCAAGTTTTGATTGGGATGAGGCCCACCATACTCATGGGCGTCGCTCACGTCGAAGGGCTTGCCCACTTATGGGCCTCGCCCTCTTTTGATGAAAATGGGGACTTCCCTAGAAAACCAAAAAGAAGATGATAAACGAAGATAAGGCTTTCCTTAGGCCATTAGGAATTCCCCTATTAAGGAGTCGCCCCTTAGTGATTCTGAGGGCTAGCCCTATGACTAATTATTCTCTTTTGGTTGTTCAAGGTGGGCATTGACTCCGACAATCTCGGGTCAATGACTTCACCGCCACGCTCCGAGAAAATAGTTGGCTAGAAAGCCCATGAGGACTCTACTAAAGGTGATGGCCCCGATCCAATGGGCTTCCATAAATAAGGAAACCTAGCCCATTTCGATTACTTGCTCCCCAAGAACTACGTCTGGCTTGATCCCTATAAATAGGGTACGTAAGCAGTACGATGCAAACCCTTGCGAAAAAGAGAGAATTCGATATTCGATATAAATTGCAATAACATCTCAGCATACAATCTCAGCCATCCCCAAATCACAAACCCTAACCCTAAACATCCTACGTCGTTCATCGTCATCAACCACCACCACAATTCCAGTAACCCTCCCTGAATTTGTTATCACCAAATTCCTCGGTTAACAATTGGCACTAGAAGGAGGGGCGTTTGGCATCTCTGGAGGAAGGATGTCGCATTCAAATTGAGAGCGCATTGATGATCTTTGTGTGGAGGAGATTAGGACAGCAGGGAATCTATCCCCGCCGCCACCAATGAACTCTGCTACAAGGGATTCTGCACTGATAAACCCTGGTCATTCGCTCCCAAGGAATTCAAGTCGAAGGTCTATGACGCACAGAATTCCCGAGGGACGACGAACGATTCCATTAGTTTGGGGGAGATCCCCCTGTCCTGATGAGTAACACCGAGCTTTTGAACCAGATCACTTACATGGGAAACAATATTAATCGCATGGGGGCTAGGATGGATGCGATGGAAAGGGAGAGACAGTTTCTTGCTGGGTCGCGCCTGAATCATGATGGACGCCATCCATCATTTGGAGAGAGGGAGAATCAAAGGGAGAGTCGTCATGATTGGGAGAGGAATTATCAAACACTCGGTGGTGATCAGCGGGTCGAAATAGAGTCTACTATGAATCAGCGGAATATCCCTCACAGGGAGATCCCTTTTGAGAGAGATTTTCAGGTTGTAGGAGAGAGAAGAGCGAATCAAAGGTTTCAAGCTGTCACTCCCCGTGCTTTGACCTTTGTCGAGCCTAATGTGGAGTTTCCACTAGAGAGAGAAGTTCCTCAAAATTTGAGTCGTATTCGACCACAGAGCGGAAGGGTGGAAGATGGGCGAGACTTTTAAGTGGAAAGAGCTTGGTCCGGAGGCCAAGGAGTGTTGGAGCGGGAGAGAATTGAGGGACGATGTCGCCTCGGCCATGAGGGCGAGTTTCCTGGAAGTTCTAGGCTAACTTGATTTAATGGCTAGGAGGAAGTTTATAATCCGGTTCCACTCCAGATGGTCCGGGCTGGTAATCCAAATCTTCAGGGAAGAACGCCGAACCATTATAGCCTAGAATATGGGGGGAGAAGATCCCATGCCGACCTCCTTAATCGTGCAGAGAGGGGACAAAGGGGACCCCTAGAGTCCAACTTGGAAAGGGATTTGATGGCTTCTCGTGGACATGATATGCCTCGTCTAGAAAGCACTACTGTTGGAGAGCGGTATCGATTTGAGGAATTGATGAATCAACAGCGATAATGAGCACTTCAGGAGGCACTTCGTAGAGTTCCCAGTCTTGATGATTTAGACCTGGATGCTTTGCGGAGGTTGTTGGTGCAATCTGAGGGTCATGGTAGTGCAGTGTTTGAACCGGCTCCATCTCCTTTTTCATTAGCAGTACGGGAAGCCCATCTTCCTCCATCCTTTCATGGGGTAGGAGATCTAAGGTTTACAGGAAGTTCAGATCCGGTAGAATATATTGCGAGATTCAATACGGAGATGGAGCTCTATCAAGTGAAAGACTTGACAAAGTGCAAATTGCTCGCTTCAACTCTACGAGGGAACGCACATCAGTGGTTTCAAAAGTTGGGACCAACCTCTATCACCTCTTGGGAACAGATGCGAAGGATATTTCTAATCCAATTCCAATCTTCTATTATTTATGCTCCTCCTGTTACTACTTTGGCCAATATAAAGTAGAGGGATGGGGAGACTCTCCAATCTTATTTTAGACGGTTCAATGCGGAGGTACCAACTGTTCAAGGGGCTTCAGATGAAACAATTAAGTATTTTCTCATAGCCGGAGTAAGAGTGGGTTCAGACTTTTGGAAGGAACTTCAGAAACACGAACCTTCTACCCTTGCGGCTCTCTACTCACAGGCTGAACCATTTAAAAGGGAGGATGAAGCTTTAAAGAGGAGTGACTATTTGGATAATAACCGTATGGGGAAGCGCAAAGATAGGTCACCAAGTCCGAAGGGCGATAGGAAAAATGGTAGAGGGGAGGTTAATGTTGTTGATACCAGAAGATCCGATCGGTCGAGGTCACCAAGCCCGCTATCTCGTTATCCGCCTCCGCCTCTTTATGCTCAGAAGGATCAGGGATTTCCCCAAGGGAGGGTTTTCACGCCTTTGGTGGCATTCATTGACCACATTTATGAAGTCATAAAAGGGGAGGGGCTATTCAGGAAGCCAGCGCCACTTTCCAAGACTGCATCAAAGGATAAGAGGAGTTATTGTGCCTATCATGAGTCTAATGGTCATGAAACTTATCAGTGTCGATAGTTGAAGGAGGAGATCGAGCTATTGATCAGGAATGGGAAATTAACCGAGTGGGTAGTGAAAGAAGTAAGGAAACATCAGGTGGCTGCCCCTCCCAAAGAGGGAGACAAAAAGGAAGATCTTGAAGATAGAGATAAGCCAGAGCAACAGGGGAAGACTATTTTCATGAGAGAGGCTAGTATTCATACGATTTTTGGCAGACCACATATTGGTGGTAGTGGGAGGATTGCCATGGAAAGGTATGCTCAGGAATCAAAGCATCCCCCGCTAACCAATGTCAATCATTTATCGGAAAGGCCTCCTAAGATGTTCAAAGGGGAGGATACACAGATAATCTTTTCTGAAGAAGACGCGAGGTAGGTTCATCATCCACACAGTGATGCTTTGGTTGTTAACGTGAAGATTGGGTCTAGAAGTATTCATCGAGTGTTTATTAACAATGGGAGTTCTGTAAACATTCTTTATTATGGGACTTATCAGAAGATGGGGCTGCTGGATAAGGAGATGACTCAGGGAACTACTCACATATATGGTTTCAGGGAGATTCCGTTCGGGTCAAGGGCACTGTGAAGTTACCTCTCACTTTAGGGGAGGACCCATACTCCGCCACTCGGGTTTTCGAGTTTCTTATAGTTGATCAGCCTGCATGTTACAATGCACTGCTATGACGACCGGTTTTGAAAGAGATGAGAGTAGTAACGTAAATTTACCATCTGGCAATGAAGTTCCCAACTCCTGCAGGGATTGGATGTGTAAAGGGGTGTCAGTATGACTCTCGGGAAGTTATGAGGCGTTAGCTAAGTAGGTTACTCCGCTTTTTCTGTTGGAAGCACCGCCCTCTCTGGGAAAGACTTTGGAAGTCATGATGGAAGACGCTGCAGAAGCATCTGAGGGTTAGATTTCTTTTGAGGAAGGCATCACAATTGACAATACGAAGTATAGGGTGTTGATGATTGAGTCTCCCCCTCCTCTAATCAATCAAAACCAATTTCAGGAAGGGATTGTCGAAGACGTCACTAACGAGGAAGAGGAGAAAAGGAGCTTTAGGGCAAAAAAGGGAAAATTTGTATTGGATTGTGAGGACATTCCCATGGTCAAGTTTCCAGAAGATCTGGCAGCAAGCGAAGAGACAACCCATCAGTCTAAGGGCGAGGTCATTTCCATACAAGAAGAGGGCGAGTCCAGCGAAACGAAGGAAGTTGAGTTTGACTTGGATCCCCGGTTGCTAGGGCCGGCTGAAGATACCGCGGTTGCTAGAGATCGACAAAAAGATGGGGCCGGCTAAAGATACCTTGTCCATTCTAGTGGATGAGAAAGATTCGTCCAAGGTGTTATAGATTGGGGTAAGATTAGAGCCAAACTTAAGGGCTAGGCTGGTTGCCTTCTTGAAGAATAACCTGGATGTTTTCGCTTGGAGTCACGCTGACATGGTAGGGATTGACCCGGAAGTAGTGTGTAACACCCCCAGATCCGGGGTCAGGGATCTGGTAGTTACGGTCTTACATCCATTCATAATACTTGACTTGAGTCCACAATAAATAAATCACATGCTGTGACCCCACAATAATTACCACTCACACACACAACAGTTATAGTCCCAGAGATGAAATTGAAATAAGTCTTACATTAAAGGGTTTACGAATAAAAGTTATTACAGTCCCAAAAGGATAACATCATAGGTTTAAAAGTTTTGCCGTTAATTACAATAATTATACATATAGTTAAACAGGAAACAAAAGCTGTCTAACTATGCTACCTCAGCAATGGCGGCTAGCATCTCAGCGGGTAGTCCGGTGGGTCGGGTAACCTGCTTGCGCCGAGTGCGCCTGACGCGAGCCATCTGTCCTAGCTGTTGTTGTGACATAATATAAACAAAGCAAGGGTGAGCGAAAGCCCACCAACAAATATATAACTGAACGATAATTTAAAACAGTTCAAAGCTATCTTTCAAACCATATGCCATGCATTTACGGAAATGATGCCAGTATAATATGAACGATGAAGTTACAAGGTAACTGAAAGTATTTGTTTGAAGAAATATCTGCTACATCAAAGTAAGCGAGATATTCTTATTGTTATTAAGAAGAGGAACTTGCAAGAAAAGGTTGCAATTCCAGTTATGACACTTTTCGAACTCTGCCAACAGTAATCATGTTGCAGGAAATAAATAAATTTGGATGATGAACCAATGATGGAGTATTCACCGCGCCCGCTGTTCCAATCTTGATGATCAGTCGAGATCGTACAGCTCAATTTAGATTTACTACCGGTAGAAGGAAGAACTGACGGCTTTACTTGTATACCGCCTTGCTAGCTCTCCCCGGCCAACGGTTGGGCCAAGGGGATGGACCGGCGCTACTCGGCCTCTTACACGACTCCTAGTTCAAATAGAATTCATGATTCTGAATGTAACGTTCGTCCCCCTTTCCCCAAGTATAATACTTGTTGATAAGACTCCACCAGGTAGTCGTATCTAGTTGGAAAGGAAAATTTACCAATATCTCCCAAGCTATTACTTGGTAACGGATATCAACTTGTTCCAGTAATCTTACCCCTCGAAAGATGAGAAGGTAAGCAACGACTTAATAAGTCAACAGCACCCGAGTTGCGGGTGAAGGGAATACTTTATGACCGGGAAGTCGACAAGATAAATAACATTTTCCAAGTAAGGTTCCCTTATTATTAAGGAGATAGACTCAAAGAAGAATAATGTCTGAGAACCTTTCTTGATATAAGATTAATAATAATATGACTTCGAAATATTTTCTGTAATAATCGAAGAAGATAAACCTCATCGAGATTATTCTAAGTATGGAATAAATATTCAGAGAATATTTATTGAGTTAAAATATTTAAAGAATATTTGGGAATATGAAAGAATATCTTTAATCAGAGTATTTCTCAAAATAATCCCTGAAGAAATATCAGGGGAATATTTATTGAATAAATAAATATTTAAATGAATATTCAAAACAATATTCATTAATTAATAAGACCTGAAAAGAATATTTAAGGTAATATTCATAATTAATTAGGAATTTAAATGAATATTCAAAAGTAATATTCATTTAATGAATAATATCCTAAATGAATATCAAGTAATATTCATTTAGTAATCCAAGCCTTAAGGAATATTCGAGATAATATTCGATAATTAAATCAAGCTTCAGATGAATATTTAAATAATGTTCATCAAGTATTTAATATCTTAAATGAATATTCAAAAGTAATATTTATTTAATAAAATAATATTCTAAAGGAATATCCAAATAATATTTATTTAATAGTCTCATCTTTAGAAGAATATTTGAAATAATAGTCGATAATCAATTCGACTCTGAATGAATATTGAGAAATATTATTCGATGAATAGTTACGTTCAAATAATTATTTGAAGTAAGGATCGTTAAAATAATTAGTCTCGAACGAATATTCAAATAATATTCGTCGCCCAAATAATAGAAAATATTTACTTAAATATTTTCCTCCGAGGTAATCTCGATATATCAAGGAATATTGACTCCCGGTCTATATTTGATTAATGAGAGGTATACGCCCTTCTATGAGGGTCTTACAATAACCGGCTTATAACTGATATATAACTATCTAGCTTATAAGCCAACAATAACATTCAGGGAACAAGTATATCAATTCAACTTGAAAGTAGGCATGCATGCAATGGCATATGTATATCAGCAATCATATATATATATATATATTTATTCAATCACAACAACAGCCTAAAAGAAGGGAATTGAAACTTGCCTGGTAGTCGAGTACGGTAAGGGGTAGTGGTAGCGGGTCCCGGTTCAGCTTGGTGATCTATAAATAGCCAAGGCATTCGGGATTAATCACTTAACATATTAAAAGTTAAGTTATACTTAAATCGAAACACGTTCTCGAGTTATCTCGTTATACCCCTTTTAGTGGATTACTTATTATCACTGATCCGATCCGACATTCGTTTGTTAATACGACATGTCACTGCACTTATACTTGGGACATACTTAAGTCATATGAGTTCTAAGGTTGATCGTTACGAACCAATATTATACTCCGAGTTTTATCGCCCGTTTTCTAAGTGTTTTACCGAAGTTATAAAAGAGTCGTCTTTTAGGGGTTCGTTCGCGTTTAACCTTGACTCGAACATTTTTAATAAATCGAAAAATGCTCTTTTTAACATACGGTTTTCTTTCACACCTTCCTTATTACCCCTAGTATTTATTTACCAAGATTTGCCATGACGTTACATAGCTTACGAGGGTTCAATTTCAGTTACGAACTTTCGTTTACGGATTCGAACTACTTTTAGTAATTTGGTCGTAAATCCTAAACCGTAAGTCCGTTTCACGTGATCTTTATATCAAAACGAAGCTTAGATCATTACCTATCCTATCATGGCAGATAAGGTCTCTGGTCAGTAGGGGTTCGACATGGAAAATGGCATGCAAAACATGGTATTGTAAAATCGGGCATTATAACGGCTGTAAATCGAATATCTACCAATTTCGAATCTTCCCATAAACATAGTATCCAACCCAAACAACATATACATGACTTATATACATGAACTGAGGCCAAGAAATGCCTTTCCGTTCATCTAGCTATTTACATCATTAATCCAAAATCCATACATAATCATGCTTATAATCTTAACATAACCATAACTAAGTTATAACTATCATAAACATGCTTAAATCTCAAACAAGGGTTAGGGTTTCAAGAGCTTTATACCTTCCTTAGATAGTGATATAGCCTTACTAAGCCTTGTATGGTCCTTAGGAGTGATTATGCTTGCTATATCAACCATGAAAAACCAAGAAAACAAAGTTAGTATATGATGAACACTATTCACCCTCCTCTTGTTTGATTTTTTTGAAAATGGAAATGGATGATTTTGAAGCTAAGATTTTGAGGAGATAAGTTTTATGAAATGTAAGACTTGCCTTAATTATTTCAAGAACAAACAATGGTGGGAAGGTGGAGTTTGGATTTTGAATTAATGCTATGGCCGAATGGTTTCTTTGCAAGGGGGGGGGAGAGAGTTGCTTGGTTCTTTTGATTTTTGTGTTTTAATCTCCTTCACTCTCATCCACTTACAACATAATATCTTGTAAAAGTCACTTTAATAAAGTGATAAGGTGTTGGATGCTCAAATGGCAAGACATGTGTTGGTTTTATGGTGGTTAAAGCTTAACTAGGTAGTTACTTGCTAAGTACTTAGTTCTTCCTCTAAGGTGCTAGTTCCTTGCTTCTAGTTTAGTTACTAGATATTTATACTAGTAGCTTGCACAAGACTCTTGCTTCCTCTGCTTGTTTCTGTGTCCGGTTATTACCCGTTTCGATTGATCGTTCGTGAGAATATTTCACGGATTTCTAATTAGGGTTTACCGGGAATCCTCTTTAATATTAATACTTTCATTCTCCATCTTTCATTCTAACTTTCCATTTTATATTCCTTTAATCCATTCGTTAAATACTTAAGGCTATCAGTGTCCAGGGAACTCTCGGAGAAAATAAAAGTGCGGTTTTTCAGAATCCGACAGCTTTTACATACACTTATTTTCCCCCTGGATCACTAATACGAACTCGGAAATCCGTTCCGAATACTTCTATATAGTGTCGTCTCATATTATTATGTACTCCCACCAAAACACTATTCATTCTGTATTCTTTACTTGTTCTCTTAGGGTTGTATAATTGTCCGTATTCTCTTTCGATCGTTCCTTAACCTTTTTACGGAACTACTGGATTAATCGTTATCGATCTGGATGACATGAGAGTATTCTCTTGCTTGAAGTTGCCATATCTTATTCCCTTAGAAGATAGATTATTCTTACCTATGTTGTCACCCTTCAGCATTCTTCAAGACATAAACATAATAAAGTCGAATTCCATTCATTCTTTCCCAAATATCAATTATTACATTGTAGCCTTATCCACTATTCATTCTTACATCATTAAATACATAAAAGTTTTAATTCCACCCAAAATCTGGGTTCTTACATAGTGTGTCATCACCTCAACATAGACCCTTCTAGGAAGGGAATCCGCCAAAAGCGACGGGCAGTAAGTGGCGAACGGGCTACGGCTTTGAAAGAGGAGGTTGTTGCTAAATGTTGGTTTGGTTAAGGAGTCCTTTTATCCAGATTGGCTTGCGAATCCAGTTTTAGTGAAGAAGTCCAACGGGAAATGGAGGGTTTGTGTCAATTTTACCGACTTGAACAAGGCTTGTAAGAAGGATAGTTTTCCCCTCCTAGGATTGATCAATTGGTGGACGCTACTGCTGGGCATGCTCTCCTCAGTTTCATGAATGCTTATTCGGGATATAACCAGATACCTATGTATGGGCCAGATCAGGAGAGCATTTCCTTTATTACTGATAGGGGGTTCTATTGCTATATTGGGATGCCCTTTGGGTTACTCAATGCAGTGGCAACCTATTAGAGGTTAGTGAATATGATGTTCAAGATCGGGAAAACCATGGAAGTCTACGTAGATGACATGTTGGTGAAGTCTAAGGAAGCAGGGGACCATATCCAACACCTAGAGGAGATGTTCCAGATTCTAAGGAAATTCCGTATGAAGCTTAATCCCTAAAAATTGTGTGTTTGGAGTGGAGTCTGGGAAATTTTTGGGTTTCATGGTAAATCATAGGGGGATAGAGGCAAATCCTGCAAAGATACAGGCTCTTCTTGATATGAGGTCTCCTCGGACGGTGAAGGAAGTGCAAAGCTTAACTGGGAGAGTTGCTGCTCTGAATCGATTTGTGTCCAAGTCTTCTGATAAGTGCAAGGAGTTCTTTAAAGTTATCAAGGGCGTGGGGAAGAAATTTGAGTGGAGGCTGGAATGTGAGGATACTTTTCAAGCATTGAAGAGTCATTTGGGGTCTCCTCCTCTTTTGTCTAAGCCATATGAGGGCGAGACTCTCATTCTGTATCTAGCTGTCTCAAAGTACTCCATTAGTGGGGTCCTTGTGCGAGAAGAGGGAGATGCTCAGTATCCTATCTACTATTAGAGCAAACGGTTACTTGATGCAGAGACAAGATACTCAAACTTGGAGAAATTGGTGTATGATTTGATTTTGGCTTCCAGGAAGTTGCGACCTTATTTTCAAGCGCATAAAGTTGAAGTTCGAACTGCGTATCCTCTGAGATAGATATTACACAAGCCGGAAACTTCTGGGCGCATGATAAAATGGGCTATTGAGTTAGGACAGTTTGACATAGAGTATAAGCTGAGGAGTGCTATCAAAGGGCATGCTCTTGCGGATTTTATTTTGGAGTTTCCCCTGGAACGAGAGGGTGATGTCCTAGCTCTTATACCTAATGCTATGCCTCAACCGGTTGAAGACCAGTCTAGCCCTGCCCTTTGATGGACTTTGTATGTAGATGGTGCAGCGAATAATGGGGGTGCCGGGGCAGGGATCGTGTTAATTAGTCCCGAGGGGCATCACTTGAGGAGTGCCATTCACTTTGCTTTCCATGCTACGAATAATGATGCTGAGTACGAAGTTTTGATTTCGAGTTTGAAGCTTGCCCTCGAGATGATGGTGGAAAATATAAATGTTTTGAGTGATTCCATGCTGGTTGTATATCAAGTGAATGGGGGGTTCCAAGCACATGGTCCTCGCACTGAATTGTATATGAGATGCACTCAGAGGTTAATGGGATTGTTTCAAGAAGAAAAGTTAGAGAAATTGCCTAGAGATAGTAATGCGGAGGCTGATGTTCTGGTTAAATTAAGATCTCAGAAGGAAGCTACTTTATTGGGTATTATACCTTTTGAAATTCAGAAGGAGCCGAGTGTTCCTGAGGTAGAGCTAATGCAAGTAGATGGGCCAATGCCAAACACTTGGATGACTCTGATTTGGAAATATTTGAAGGAGGGGATTCTTCCGGAGGATAAGGGTGATGTTAGGCGGCTGAGGTACAAACCAGCTCGATATGTTGATTATGGGGGAAGTCTCTATCATCGAGGATTTAATCAGCCACTTCTGAAATGTATTGATGGTGAGGAATGTGAGTACATCTTACGGGAGATTCATGAAGGCATTTGTGGTAATCACTCGGGGGATGGATCGCTTGCTCAGAAGGTGCTTCGACAAGGTTGCTACTGGTCTACGGTTCGGGAAGATGCTTTCAATTTTTCGAAGACTTGTGATAAGTGTCAGCAATATGCTAATTTCGTGAATAGCCTTGCTGCCCCTCTTACTTCTTTGACCAGTCCTTGGCCTTTTGCTATGTGGGGAATAGACTTAATTGGGGAACTCCCTAAAGGGAAAGAAGGAGTAAAGTACGCGATAGTTGATGTAGATTACTTCACTAAATGGGCAGAGGCAGAACCTTTGGCTACAATCACAGCGAAGAAGTTGGTGGATTTTGTGTATCGATCTATTATTTGTCGGTTTGGGATTCCATACAAACTTATATCTGCTAATGGAAAGTAGTTTGATAGTAAGGAGATGCGGGAGCTATGCAACAATCTTGGAATTAAAAAGGATTTCTCCGCTATGAGTCATGCTCAAACGAATGGCCAAACGGAGGCAATTAACAAAATCATCAAGCATACCTTGAAGGCAAGGTTGGATGACAGCAAAGGAAATTGGCCGGAGGAGTTGCCTAATGTCTTGTGGAGTTATAATACGACACCTAGGACTACTACAGGGGAAACCCCTTTTGCTTTGACATATGGATGTGAGGCTATGGTTCCTGTTGAATTAGGGGCATGCTCTTTTCGAATAGACTATTTTCAACCAGAGGTGAATGAGGTAAATCATCGTCTTTATCTTGACATGGTGGAAGTGTTTCGAGATACTTCTCAGGCGAGGTTAATATCTTATCAGCAAAGGGTGGCGAGATACTATAATACTAGGGTAAGGGCTAGACCTCTCAAGGTGGGTGATTATGTTCTTCGCCGGGTCATGCCCAACACAAAAATCCAGAATCATGGGGTATTTGGCGCAAATTGGGAAGGACCATATAGAGTGAGAGCAGCTTTATGGGAAGAAACCTATTACCTGGCTGATATGGAGGGGAAGCACATTCCTCACACTTGGAACATGGAGCATTTGAAGAATATTATCAGTGATATGCACGGTTTGGATCTCTTATTATGTTATTAAACTTTCTATTAAATTCTTTTTCGAAGAAGTCTAGGGGGTAGTGCATGTACTCCCTTTTAGCCAGGGTTTATATTTATGAATAAAACATGCTTGTTTTCCCATTATGTTTTTGTTGGATTTTTGTGATAGATGAGTTCCTCTAAGGAGGATCTTCGTGGAACATGTTAAAAGATGATCTCCTTTAAGGAGAGTCTTGGTAAAAATATATACATCGACTTAGGGAATATGACCTTCCGAGAGGAGGGTATTTCTAGAATGAGGATACGACCTCCCGAGAGGAGGGTATCCTGAATAATTAAATCCTTGCAAAAATCGTACTTCCGGGGGGGATGTCCGTACTTCCGGCGCCTCATCAAGGTACGACTTTGGGAATATGACCTCCCGAGAGGAGGGTATTTCTAGAATGAGGATACGACCTCCTGAGAGGAGGGTATCCTGGATAATTAAATCCTTGCAAAAACCGTACTTCCGGGGGGGGATGTCCGTACTTCCGGCGCCTCATCAATGTACGATTTTGGGAATATGACCTCCCGAGAGGAGGGTATTTCTAGAATGAGGATACAACCTCCCGAGAGGAAGGTATCCTGAATTATTAAATTCGTGTTTCAAGAATGAGAATTAGGGTATCTCAAGTTATTGAAAATTCTCGAGACATATTCCTTTATTCGAATGAGGGAATTTACAACGGTATTTTTTGGCAAGGCCATTACATGAAGGCGACGCTTTATCTAGGGGGTCGCCCATTATAAAAGGGGATATCCTTTATTTAGGATAACATAATTATAAGATGGGTAATAATCCATGCAAGCAGAAGAAAAGCAAAGTGTAACACCCCCAGATCCGGGGTCCCGGAATCCGGTCGTTACGGTCTCCAATTCTGTCCACAATACTTGAACTTACCTCAACATAAAATAAATTACATCTTTATGACCCAACACAACAATATAAAATACACCCGTTATAGTCCAAGAGATGAAATTAGAGTAACAATCAAATTTTATTAAACACATTATGAGTTCTTACAACCCGAAAGAGTTAGAATTTGAATACATACTCTTTGCCATCCATTTGCATAAGTCATACTAGACCATATACTTGGTACTGAAATAATGAATCTATCCAACCAATAGCTTCTTCTTCAGCTCTGGTAGTCTCATCGTCCTCGCCCGCGTCGAGTGCGCCTTGTGCGAGTCATCTGGTCTAGCTGTTGTTGTGATATAATAATAAAGCAAGGGTGAGCAATAGCCCACCAACAATAATATATAACTGAACGATAATATATAACAGTTCAAAAGTATCTTTCAAACCATATGCCATGCATTTACGGAAATGATGCCAGTAAAACATGAACGATGAAGTTACAAGGTAACTCAAAATGCATATATAGGTGGGAATATCTGCTATGTCAAAGATAACCCAGATATCATCATTTATCATAAAAGAGGAACTTGCAGGGAAAATATTGCAATTCCAACTATGAATACTTTTCCAATACTGCCAACAATGATAATGTTGCAGAAAATAAAAGAATTTGAATGATGAACTTATGCTGGAGTATTCACCGCGCCCACTGCCAATCTTACGATGATCAGTCGCAGATTATACAACTCAATTTAGATTTACTACCGATAGAAGGAAGAACTGACGGCTTTACTTGTCTACCGCCCTACTAGCTCTCCCCGGCCAATGGTTGAGCCAAAGGGGATGGACCGGCGCTACTCGGCCTCTTACACGACTCCAAGTTCGAAAAGAAATTCATGACTCTGAACGCAAAGTTCGTCCCCCTTTCCCCAAGTGTAATACTTCTTGATAAGACTCCATAAAGTAGTCGTATCTAGTTGGAAAGGAAAATACAACATCGTATCTCTCAAGCTGCTGCTTGTTAGAGGATACCATCTTGTTCCAATAATCTTACCCCTCGAATGATGAGAAGGTTACTCACGGATTCAATTGATAAACAGCAACCAAGTTGCGAGTGAAATGAATAGTTTTACAAGATTTATGACCGGGAAGTCAACAAGATAAATAACATTGCTCAAGTAGGTTCCCCTATAATATGGAAGTTTGAGCGAGCATTTAAATCCTTTTAAGATAGATTTAAATGAAAAAAATAAAGAGTTGGGAACCTTTCCTTGATAAAGAGTTGGAGGTGAAAGATAATCTCCAAATAATATGAATCATTTTAAAAAGAATTTAAAAGAATTAAATAAATATTCCAAGATTATTTATTAACTCAATAATAATTACGGATTATTATTAAATCATAATATTGCTCGTAAGTAATCCTCGAATGAATATATAGAATTATTTACTAAATAAATCACTCCTTAAATGAATATTCAAAATAATATTCATTAATAATTAGACTCCAATAAGTATTTAAAATAATATTCAATAAATGAGTCAAACTTTAAATGAATATTTGAAAATAATATTCATTTAATAAATAATCTTCTAAATGAATATTCAAATAATATTCATTTAGTAATCAAAACTTTAAAGGAATATTCGAAATAATATCCCTTAAGTAATTAGAACTTCCAATGAATATTTTAAAATAATAATCATTAAGTACATAAACCTTAAATGAATATTCGAAAGTAATATTCATTTAATAAATAACATTCTAATGAATGTCAAAATAATATTCATTAAATAATCAACTCTAAATGAATATTCGAAACTAACATTCATTTAATATCTCTCGACTTAGATAATACCCGAATAACATTCCTCGAAAGATTTCCAAGTAATTGATACTTTATGGAAATATAAATAACGTTTAATAAAAACATTCCTCAGATAAATAATAATCTGTCGTTGGAATCCCTCCGGGTTTCCACGACTATCTATATCTCAAAATACCGACTCCCGGTATATATTTAAGAATGAATATCATATGCCCTTCGCTAAGGGTCTTACCAAAACAATCCGGCTTATAACTGATAATTCGTATCTAGTCTATAAGCCAATGGCAATTCAGGGAACAGGTATCATAATATAATTTGACAATAGGCATGCATGCTATGGCATATGTAAGATGACAATCACACACACACACACACACACATATATATATATATATATATATATATATATATATATATAATCACAACAACAGGTTCAAAGTTTTGAACACTTGCCTGGTAATCGGGTGTGGGTGGACAGGGGCGTCTCCAGTAATTTGGAGGCCCTAGCTTATATGGTGAGAATTTCCTGAACATCAAACAATCATCGACTCATAATGGCGTGCACAAGAAAAATTTACTATAACTTTTAGAAATTTGATTTGTTTTTTTTATTTTTTTACAAACAAGATTTTTTTTTCTTTCTAAAATTAGATTTTTTGAAAAATATTCGAAAAAAAAGGTAGGCAACCAAATCAACTATCAGTTTTTAATATAGTAGATATAGTTCATTTTCATTAATAAAATAGTTTATTTGTTAATTTTTAAAATATTATGTAAGTTTAAATTATAAAAATCAAACTACACCAAACTATTAAAACTTTTAATACTAACTCTTAGAAACAAGGAAGAATGATTATTATTTTCAATAGTGAATCTAGTACATATTTTTTTAGCTTCCAATTTATTCTATATGAAACATTGAAAAATATTGATATTAAATGAAAATGAAAATTTTTAACAATAATTAATTTACTAATATTTTATTTACACTAAATATTTTATATAGTATGGGAGAAAAATGTGGCCCCAACATTTTTGGAGGCCCTAGGCACAAGCCTAGGACAACTCCCCCTGGAGCCGGCTCTGTGGGTGGAGATAGCGTGTCCTGGGTCTGCTCGATGATCTAAAAATTTTCAGAACATTCGAGATTAACCACTTAACACGTTTTAAAAGTCTAGGTATAACTTCACTAAAATCGAAACACGTTTTTGAATTATCTCGTTAACACCTTTTAGTGTAACTCTTTTTATTACTGATACGATCCGACATTTGTTCATTATTACGACATGTCATCATACTCACACTCGGTATATACTTAAGTCGTATAAGTTCTAAAGTCGATCGATTACGAACCGAGATTATACCTCGAGTTTTATCGTTCGTTTTCTAAGTGTTTTACCAAAGTTATAACCAAGCGGGTTTTTAGGGGTTCGTTCACGTTTAACTTTGATTCAAACATTTTTATAAAATCGGAAAACAATCCGTTTGATATGTGGTTTTCTTTCATACCTTCCTTATGACCCCTAGTATTTATTTACCAAGATTCGCCAATGAGTAACATGCTTTACGAGGGTTCAATTGAAGTTACGAACTTTTACTTACGGGTTCGAACAAATTTTAGTAATTTGACCATAACTCCTAAACCGTAAGTCGGAATGTTTCGATTCTTGCGCCAAAACGATCTATGGCTCGAGATCTACAAGGACATGTCATTTATTCATCAAGGCCAGAAACTCATCCTAACTGTTATGCACGGTTTTCTAGAGGTTAACGAAAATTGGGCATTACGACGGCTATAAATCGGACGTTTCCAAATTGTTACAACAATCACCAAGCCACACCGGGCATACATACATCTTATACACCTGATTCTCATCTCAACAAGTCCAGAAATATCATACTTCACCATCATATTCATTATATCTCTTAGATCAATAAAGCTAATTACATAATCATGCTTATAATACACCATTTCATAACTAATCTCAAAATCATCCAATAATCATCAAAACTTAAACTAAGAGCTAGGGTTTCTTGAGATTATTACCTTCCTTGGAGTATGTACTAGCCTTACTAATCTTTATCTAGTCCTTGTATAGCCTTAACAAAGCTTGGATCAACCAAAGAAAACAAGAAATCAAAGATTAGTTCTTGGAAGTTACTATTCACCCTAAACTTGTAAAAATCATAGAAAATTGAAAAATAAGAATTTAGCTCTCAAATTTTTACCACATCTTGGGCTCTTCATAAGATTTGTTTTGAGTCCTAGATCATCAGATATGAAGCTTCCTAGCTAGGGTTTTGAGCCCTCTTTTTCTGCTGGACAGAAACTGGGCAAATTTGTTTCCCCAACTTTGAGCATGGATTTGACTAGGCTATACTACTTTGTTGGTCATGAAATTTTGAGCGAATATTACCCATGGAGTGGAGAGGCTATGGTTAAAATTTGGTGATTTTATCATGTATAGAAATGGAGATTTGAATTTTTCTTTCATAGTGGTTCTTGCTGGGCAGGTTTAAGAAAATGGAGAGAATGGAGTTGTCTTGCTTGATGTCTTTGAAAAATAATGCATAAAGTGATGTCTTGAATAATATCTCATCTTATGTTCACTTTATTAAAGTGATGATGCATGGAGTGATGTATTTGGCAAGACAAGTGTTGAGTTTTGGATGGTTACAAGCTAACTAAGTGGATGGTTTTCTAAGTAGGGAAAATAAATTATTTAGTCCCTGAACTATACCGGTTTTATTGTTTTAGTCCCTGAACTAAAGATTCCCTATTTTAAGTAATTTAACTTTTGAAATTTTTAAGATTCAATCCTTCCGTCCAAATGAGACTGACGGACGTCAGAATCTTGCTGACCTGTCAAGTCGCTGATTGGTCATCCTTACACGTGGTCGTACACGTGGCCAAATTAAAAAAAAACATGAAAAAACAGCACACTCCCAGTCACGTGCATTCTAGTAACGTTTTATATAACACGAATATTGGGATTAGGGTTTTTATTTAGATTGGGGGTTCTTCTAATTGAGCTTAACATTGTACCTCCGTACAAGGTAATTAGGGTTTATGTCATCTAATTTCGTATTTGTTTAGTGTTGAATCATGATTAATATTTGGGATTTGTGTGTCTTTGCAGATGGAGTCCGATATTACATTACATATTCATCACGAGGGTCAGTTTGCTTATGAAAATGGAGTCAAATGCTACAAAGGAGGTAAGGTCGAGCTTCTCTATAATCAAACTTCTGTGTCTCTTTCTGTATTCGAGAGTTACATACGAGATGAGCTTGGTTATAAAGAGTTTAAAATTTATTGGCACAAGTCTGGTTCTGATTCTTTACTTAGTGATTATAACTGCAAGTTATTATGGAATGATGATAGTGTAGATGCACTTTGTTATAATGCACTGAAAGATCGTAGGATAGATTTGTATGTTGACCATGCTTGTTGACAATAACTTATCTGAGTGCTTTAATAGTTGGATTGTAGAGGCAAGATATAAGCCTATCCTTGAGTTGTTAGATGATATTAGGTTGCAAGTTATGGAGAGAATCTACAAAAAAAGAGATTGGATGACTGCTTTTGAGTGTGAACTATGTCCTAGAATAATTAAGAAATTAAATTATAGCATTGAAGGGACTAGGTTTTGTAAGTCAACTTGGACTGGTGGATCTGAGTGTGAAGTTAGAGACATTGATGGGGGCCAATGGGTGGTTGACATGGAGGGGAAGATGTGTAGTTGCAGGAGATGGGAATTAACAGGCATTCCATGCACTCATGGATGCACTGCAATGTTCAGTATGAACGAAAAGCCTGAGGACAAAGTGGATGTTTGCTACACTAAGGCATTTTATATTGCAGCATATTCTCACCTTCTCAGCCCTATGAAGGGATCTTTGTATTGGCCTAAAACTGGCTTCCCTGACATACTCCCTCCAAAGGCAAGAAGAATGCCTGGTAGGCCTAAAAAGCATAGGAGAAGGGAACAAGGTGAGGAAGGGGCAGGATCGAGGCTTAGCAAAAAAGGGGTTCTCATGAGGTGTAGCCAATGTTTGAAAGCTGGACATAATAAATCTACATGTAAAGCAACTGCTGAGGAGATAGCAGAGATACAAAAGGTTGCAGCTGAAGCTAAAAAGGCTCAGAGTGAGGCAGCAAGGGCACATGCAGCAGAAAAAGTAAGTATTTTGCACTTTGTGATCAATTGCACTTTGAGTGAAGTTGTAACATTATGTAATTTTGCAGAGGAGTAAAAGAGCAACAACTCAAAAAAGAAAACCTCCCACACATGATCAATCTTCTACTCAAGGTGAACCACAAGTCAAGAGAAAGAGAGGAAGGCCTCCAAAGGCTAAAAATGTTGAAGTCTTGCCCCCACCACCTCCATTGCCACCACCTGGAGTTGGTATATACAGATGTGACAAAGATGGGAACACGTATTTCTCAACAGTTGGTGGCTCCACGTTTAGAGTATCCGATTCACAACTAATTCCTCCAAAGCCACCTACTAATTTCTCAACTAGTTCAAGTCAACCGTAGTTATTTGAGCAAAACTTGTTAATTGTTCAGTTTCCAAACTACTTTTGTGTTGTCATAAGCTTACATTTTGAACTATTTTCATCTTGATTAGTCGAATGTAAGTCGAACTACTTTCACTTTCTGCACTATTTTTGTATGTTTTGATCATCTAGATGTGACAATGGCAAGTATTTCATCTATTTTGGATCAAGCATTTCAATTTATTTTCTGTGTTTAATGCTCAAAGGCTATAAAAATTCAACTTACAAAAATTCATAACAAATTTAATTTCATGTTTTTTTTAGTTTTTTCCACGTGTACGTCCACGTGTCAGCATGTCCACGTGGCAGCAATATTCTGACGTCCGTCAGCCTCATTTGGACGGAAGGACTGAATCTTAAAAATTTCAAAACTTAAATTACTTAAACTAGGGAATCTTTAGTTCAGGGACTAAAACAATAAAACCAGTATAGTTCAGGGACTAAATAATTTATTTTCCCAATTTAATTTCATGTTTTTTTTTAGTTTTTTCCACGTGTACGTCCACGTGTCAGCATGTCCACGTGGCAGCAATATTCTGACGTCCGTCAGCCTCATTTGGACGGAATGACTGAATCTTAAAATTTCAAAAGTTAAATTACTTAAACTAGGGAATCTTTAGTTCAGGGACTAAAACAATAAAACCAGTATAGTTCAGGGACTAAATAATTTATTTTCCCTTCTAAGTACTAGTTTCTTGCTAAGTATCCTAGTTACTTGAGTCACCACTTGGATGCTAGATATTTTCTAATAGCTTATGCATGACTCTTGCTTCCTTTGCTTGTTTCTTTTGTCCGGGTATTGCTCGTTTCGATTGATCGTTCGTAGAAATATTTCACGAATTTCTAATTAGGGTTTACCGGGAATCTTCTTAATATTAATACTATCATTCTCCATCTTTCTTACTAACTTTCGAATTTATATTCCTTAAATTCCTTCGTTAAATTCTTAAGTCTATCAGTGTCCAGGGAACTCTCGGAGAAAATAAAAGTACGGTTTTTCAGAATCCGACAGCTTTTACATACACTTATTTTCCCCCTGGATCACTAATACGAACTCGGAAATCCGTTCCGAATACTTCTATATAGTATCATCTCATAATATTCTCATTTCCACCAAAAACACTATTCATTCTTTTTTTCTTTACTCATCCTCTTAGGGTTGTACAATTGTCCCTGATCTCTTTCGATCGTTCCTTAACCTTTTTACGGACCCACTGGACCAATAACAGATATCGATTTGGATGACATAAGAATAATCTTCTCCTTTAGAATTATCAAATCTCAATTCCCTAGGAGATAGATAATTCTTATCTAAAGTGTCAACCAATAGTATTCTTCATGGCATATCAACATTTGAATCCAAATCTTTTCCTTTCATTCATTATCTCAATCGTTACATCGCAGTCGTGATCACTATTCACCATTACCTCAGTACATAATAAAAAGTTTTTATTATATCCAAAATTTGGGGTTCTTACAGTCTCCTCTCCTTAAAAGGATTCCGTCCTGGAATCAGGTAGGAAGCAAAGAGTCGTTTGTCTGTCGTTCACTTTTTAGCTTCCCGGTCAATTCTTAGTCGTTCTACCCTTTCTCAGCACATCTTCCAGTGCTACAATCCATACTTTATCCTTTTTCCATCAACTTTGTCACTTTTCGTACAACACACTATCCGGGTTATGCTCTTACTCAGTCTTATCCTTATTGATACCTGCAGTAACATTGGTATCACTATCCCACTGCGAATTTGGAGGTAACCTCGCTCGCACTGTGCATTTCCTGATCGCTTTAATCTTTGCAATCTCGATCAATATAGAGAAGTGGAAAGATTTATTGAGAGATCACTATGATCAATTGAACATTTGTTATATTGCATAGCTAGTACAGAAGGGGGCCATCCTTTAGTACTTGACAAGCAATTAAACAAGTTATGGTATTCCACTCAGACTTCTATCACATAGACAGATAGTCACGTAGCAGTACCTCCCCTCCTTAAAGGGTTGTTCTTCTCAATTCATAAAGAAGATGAATAAGAGAGAAGAAAAGAAAAGAGTTCTAAAGAATTATAGAAGGTTTTCATGATTGTAAAATATCATACTCAGAATTTACCTCTGAACTATAGAGGTTCATCAAAGAAGAAATTAATCATAATTATATCCAATACCATTTGATCGCAATTTCATGTGTCAACATATCTTGCTGCTTTGTCTACTATTCTATGGACCTATACTCTAGTTCAACCTTAGCAACGCTCACTCCAGAAAATTCCTTCAACCTTTTAGGTTAAATCTTAGGTTTCTCGCTTGACATCATTGTTACTGACATTCCATGTCACGCTACTAGCTTTTTCATATCTATAATATTAACACTATCAGGTTGTCATCCCGAGAATTCATCAGAAAACCCAATTATTAATCCATTCATAACATTCCTTGCTTCACATTCCATATTTGCTTTCCCAGTCTTTTCTTTATCAATCACATCCTTCTTATTATCTGATTCTTATTTACTTCTGTTATTTACTTCCACCTTCATCTCTTTATTGAGACATCTTTTGCACTTGGCACCTCCTTATTGGTATCCCATCACATTTACTCTATAATCATCAAATTATTCCAATTTAAAACCTCCGAAATGAATCTGGCTGATTTCTTTAGCTTAGATCCAATATAATCTACTTCTGTCAACTTGTTTCTCATCAATTATTCTTTTCTACCCGCGGTTTTCCACAGGTTGTCTTTCGTAAGTCAGACCAGGTCGTACACCTACCTGCTCGCACTCTTATCATCTGTTGAGCATCTGCATTTTACTGGTGTAGCTTTGCCACATGAAACACGTTACTACCATGCTATAAGCTTTGGGGGTAAAACTGGCTCGAATGCCACCTTCCGAACAGTTTTAAACTCTCAGGTGGCCTAATAAGTCTCGGGCTCAACTGCCCTTCTCTCTAAGTCTCATTAATTCTTTCTACGGGAATACATTTAGCATCATGAATCATCAACCTCATATTCTCTATCTTGTTTACGCAGAAGTACACTAACACAAACTTGCTTGTCATTCATCAACATGCCATTTAGCTTATCAATAGCAGCACTTTCTTTATCTTTACGTTGTCATCTACTTTCTTAGAAGAATCACCATCGCTTGTTGCTTACGTAGTGCATTAATAGCTAACCATACGGATTTCAATCCTTTAGGGAGACAAAGAAATCACTATTCCTTATCCATAAGGAACACTCCCTGAACTTGATGTAGATATTACATGAAGTAGATAAAATTGCAGAAGAGTTTCAAGCATCGCAGCTAAGTCAGGTTGATGAAACTATCACTCATGCATCTTCCATAAAAGACTGGAAACTTAATGGTTTACTTCGTCAATTTTGTATCATGGTCCTGGTTTGCCTCAAAACGGGACCTTCTAAGGTATGTAATATGCTTAAGACCCATCAGGAATCGAATCTTTACTTAAACTACTATTACCGTCGATTCTTGCACAATCATCAGAAGGAATGTAAATTCCTCCACTCTGATATGACCTTCAAGGTCCTTCCAAATATCATTCTGTTTCTTCGGTATGAACATTTGTAATTATTCCTCTATACTTAGACTGTCGGCCACCTCATTGGCCTTTCCTGATAATAATAATAATTTCTGGTAATCCTTGTTCTCTGGATACATTCCAATTCAAATTTTTCTACCTCATTCTCATCACTGTTGGATGAAAGCATTCTCCCTTAATGCTCTGCTGAAGGAGAAAAATATACTATCAGTCTTTTTCCATAAGTCATTGCTTCCACCTTCCCATGGGAATTTTATCAAAGTTACCCTCAATCATACCTAGGGTATTTGTTTTCTTAGTTCTTTCTTGTTCTAGGATAATCTCAACCTTCTTTGGTTCCATCCATACCTCATCATGGTTTCATACATGTCTCATCTGGCATTGTTATTGTGTCTTACATTCTCTTCCAAACTTCTAGTTGGAAACTCAGAATATTAACTTTTCCTTGTAAGGTTTCTTAGGTCGTCCTCATCATTCCTCCTGTATTTTCTAGGTACAGGGTATATCAAAACGTCATTGATCAATACTCTAATAATTCTATCTCTGTTCTTTCCAGAACTCTTTTTAATAATCTTTACAGGTCATTGTTGCCTTAGCAAATCCAACTCATATCATCTGAATTCACAATGTCTTTATTAGGGTTAGTGCCATCCCTTGTGCATTCCCCAGGGTTTGCCTTACTTTATGGATATCTTATCCTTAATTCAACTTCCAAGGAATTCTTGCATCCTATAATTGGCAATCAAATCATGTATCCTTAATAAGGGTCTCTTTTCAATCATTCTTATTTGATAATCGATCGGTAGCTTACTGCTAATTTCTTCTTTCAGATAATTGTCAACCTATTTGACCTTCCAAAAGACAACGTATGTCTATCTGCTCTCTTACAGAACTTGTTAATGGTAGCAAGGATGTTCTGGAAGATATTGGTCGAGTTCAACGTGAATCTCTTAGTGCTTATCGTTCTTCGCAAAGGTACTTGCCTCAGACAAAATTCCTACAGCATACTGTTCAATTTCTGACCATTTCTATACTCTCTTCATATACCTTCATTGTTTACTTTCCTCCATCACAATATATTCATGGTATTCATGATACCCTAACATCATACATCTCAAGTCACTATACTTCCATTTTACTCGTAATCTTGGACAACCATATACACATGAGTCACTTTAGTACGGGTGACCCCATCCCAAAAAGGTCTAGTAAATTCACAATCAAAACATGGGTTGTTCAGCAGAAGATTCCTACGATCTCATTAATGTTTCCTTTATATCAGAAGCCCTTGCAGTCGGTGCTTTCTTAGAAGCAACCCTGCTTTGTCCTTTCATTGCTGGTCTAGTCACTTGATAATCCTTTATGACTTGGCCTCAACTGGCCACACTAATAAAAAAAAAATATGATTTTAGGGGTTAGCTAATAGCATTACTTTTCTAGCAATTGCCGGCATAGTGCCTTCTTTGATACCTTTCTACCTTTCCAAAACTTTACTTCATATAAGTCTTAATCGACTATTCGGCACCGTCTCTGGTCACCTTTCCTCTACTTTTATCTTTTCAACTATTCTTATCAATCCTACGTGCCACGAAATCTTACCATTCCTGGCATAACAGCCTTTTCATTTAAGTCAATCCCGGAATTTCTCAGTCCGGCTGGTTTCTTACTTACATTTCCTGTTTTCGTCCAATCTCACTTCATCATTTTATCTCTACCATCGATTGTAATGCTCAGGGTCCGTTTACTAACCCATATAGCAGATACTTTACCCAATTCACGGGGTTCGCCCCAGTTTCTACTCTCTTCCATGATGTTCTCTGATAATCAGAAAGACAAGGTTTGCCAAAATTCGTTGAAGTTCTTCCCAGAATTAGGGAAATTTTGGTCAATCTATCCATCTACTGGTAACATAAAGGAGACCAGTTTCGAAACCTGAAGAATAGTTCTATGAACCTCCAAGCAGGTAGACCATAAGCAGTCCTAATTTACGAAATAATAGTCATCAGATTGGAAGTTTAACCACCGGAGAGGAATCAATTATATACATCCCTTAGAAGGGAATCAACAGTTTCAAACTGAAACCTATCACAATATCCTGATACCTATACGTCCTGACATTCAATATTACCAAATGTCAGTCTACCTGACCACTAATCTCAGAAGGAACATTACCGTCGGAGTTGGTTGTTCCACAAAATTGGCACTACTAGGGCCATCTGAACCTGGTGAACCGTGCTGTCCGAATGCCTCCGCAAGTACTTTGTCGTGCTGCGCAAGCACACATCCTAATCCTTTATGTGAAGCGTCGTTGGAAGCACAAAGTATCCTTTTTCCATTAAGCAATGCCAACTCTTGGTCATTACCAATTTCATCTTTTAGCTCCAGGAAGATTTTCTCACATTTTTCTCTTTAACTGCTGATCGTATTACTTGATCCATTATAACTCCGCATCGAAGTAAACTTAAGGTAACTACTATAATCCATTCAAAGAAAGAATTTAACATTCCTCTAAATCACATGCATCTAACATTTCTAGTTCATCATTTTACTGAGTTGAAATTAATCCTATACTTAGTCTCTGGCAGTAGTCTCATTACGAGTTCATCTTGACTCACTGGTCTTATCTTCCGGTAGGTTCTGAGATCATTGTCTTGCTTACTACTTCCTTATATAGCTTTATCCAATCATGCTGTCACTTCCCAATGTCTTTACTTTCTAACTGATTTATTCATAAAATGAACATTTCCCTTAATAAAACCACCTCATTAACCTCAATTTGGTTCCATAATTTACAATCCATGACACCTGCCTTCTCATGGGGAATTATTACTGACCATATTCATACTAATACATTTATCAAATGATGTGGCACTTACTGCCTCCTTCTCAACTATTCCTAGGGACTCTGCTCCTCGCCCTAAATCGATGTCTTTGATAATCATACATCCCTCTAGCTCTTTCTTCGTTAATATGGAAGTCTCTAGGGATTCTCGTCTATTCCCGTATAAGATCTCAAGTGATCCTTTCAATCCATCGTACTTGCTGGTACTACCTCCAGTAGTCCGGCTACGAATCCAACATGAATCCTCAGTTCTCTTGCTAATAACTCAGTTCTTTATGCTCCCTTTTCTGAGCACTATACTTCAATCATCACAGTCTTTCTGGCTGCAGCCCTCATTCCTCAAGGGTAAGCTCCTTATCCTAACAGGATTTTTCCTTATCTGCTGGAACCTCTTCCGGGTCTCCAGTAGGGTACTCCATCGAATTACCCGCTGATCTTCAGCATATAAAGCATCATCGCGCTGCTGCTCGTATGCCTCAAGGTTTGTCGCCTTACTCGTCGATACGATATCGAGCTAAGTTACTATCATGATACTTAAGAGTTCCCATAAGGGCTTTATATGTCATCACTACATTAAGTAGTCCGACTATGAACTTGGCAAGAGTTCTTATTATCTTAGTGAATTTATTGTTTTAACGTCGCCTCATCTCTGGGGTTTATAACGTACGCTCTGATACCACTTCTGTAACACCCCCAGATCCGGGGTCCCGGAATCCGGTCGTTATGGTCTCCAATTCTGTCCACAATACTTGAACTTACCTCAACATAATATAAATTACATCTTTATGACCCAACACAACAATATAAAACACACCCGTTATAGTCCCAGAGATGAAATCAGAGTAACAATCAAATTTAATTAAACACATTATGGGCTCTTACAACCCAAAAGAGTTACAATATGAATACATACTCTTTGCCATCCATTTGCATAAGTCATACTAGACCATATACTTGGTACTGAAAGAATGAATCTATCCTACAAATAGCTTCTTCTTCAGCTCTGGTAGTCTCATCATCCTCACCCGCGTCGAGTGCGCCTTATGCGAGTCATCTGGTCTAGCTGTTGTTGTGATATAATAATAAATCAAGGGTGAGCAATAGCCCACCAACAATAATATATAACTGAACGATAATATATAACAGTTCAAAAGTATCTTTCAAACCATATGCCATGCATATACGGAAATGATGCCAGTAAAACATGAACGATGAAGTTACAAGGTAACTCAAAATGCATATATAGGTGGGAATATCTGCTATGTCAAAGATAACCCAGATATCATCATTTATCATAAAAGAGGAACTTGCAGGGAAAATATTGCAATTCCAACTATGAATACTTTTCCAATACTGCCAACAATGATAATGTTGCAGAAAATAAAAGAATTTGAATGATGAACTTATGCTGGAGTATTCACCGCGCCCACTGCCAATCTTACGATGATCAGTCGCAGATTGTACAGCTCAATTTAGATTTACTACCGGTAGAAGGAAGAACTAACGGCTTTACTTGTCTACCGCCCTACTAGCTCTCCCCGGCCAACGGTTGGGCCAAAGGGGATGGACCGGCGCTACTCGGCCTCTTACACGACTCCAAGTTCGAAAAGAAATTCATGACTCTGAACGCAAAGTTCGTCCCCCTTTCCCCAAGTATAATACTTGTTGATAAGACTCCACAAAGTAGTCGTATCTAGTTGGAAAGGAAAATACAACATCATATCTCTCAAGCTGCTGCTTGTTAGAGGATACCATCTTGTTCCAATAATATTACCCCTCGAATGATGAGAATGTTACTCACGGATTCAATTGATAAACAGCAACCAAGTTGCGAGTGAAACGAATAGTTTTACAAGATTTATGACCGGGAAGTCAACAAGATAAATAACATTGCTCAAGTAGGTTCCCCTATAATATGGAAGTTTGAGCGAGCATTTAAATCCTTTTAAGATAGATTTAAATGAAAAAAATAAAGAGTTGGGAACCTTTCCTTGATAAAATAGTCGTAAAAAGACTCCGAAATATTTTACATAATATTTGGAGGTGAAAGATAATCTCAAAATAATATAAATCATTTTAAAAAAATTTAAAAGAATTAAATAAATATTTAAAGAATATTTATTAACTCAATAATAATTACAGAATATTATTAAATCATAATATTGCTCGTAAGTAATCCTCGAATGAATATATAGAATTATTTACTAAATAAATCACTCCTTAAATGAATATTCAAAATAATATTCATTAATAATTAGACTCCAATAAGTATTTAAAATAATATTCAATAAATGAGTCAAACTTTAAATGAATATTTGAAAATAATATTCATTTAATAAATAATCTTCTAAATGAATATCTAAATAATATTCATTTAGTAATCAAAACTTTAAAGGAATATTCGAAATAATATCCCTTAAGTAATTAGAACTTCCAATGAATATTTTAAAATATTAATCATTAAGTACATAAACCTTAAATGAATATTCGAAAGTAATATTCATTTAATAAATAACATTCTAATGAATATCAAAATAATATTCATTAAATAATCAACTCTAAATGAATATTCGAAACTAACATTCATTTAATATCTCTCGACTGAGATAATACTCGAATAACATTCCTCGAAAGATTTCCAAGTAATTGATACTTTATGGAAATATAAATAACGTTTAATAATAACATTCCTCAGATAAATAATAATCTGTCGTTGGAATACCTCCGGGTTTCCACGACTATCTATATCTCAAAATACCGACTCCCGGTCTATATTTAAGAATGAATATCATATGCCCTTCACTAAGGGTCTTACCAAAACAATCCGGCTTATAACTGATAATTCGTATCAAGTCTATAAGCAAATGGCAATTCAGGGAACAAGTATCATAATATAATTTGACAATAGGCATGCATGCTATGGCATATGTAAGATGGCAATCACATATATATATTATCACAACAACAGGTTCAAAGTTTTGAACACTTGCCTAGTAATCGGGTGTGGGTGGAGATAGCGTGTCCTGGGTCTGCTCGATGATCTAAAAACAATCAGAACATTCGAGATTAACCACTTAACAAGTTTTAAAAGTCTAGGTATAACTTCACTAAAATCGAAACACGTTTTCGAATTATCTCGTTATACACCTTTTAGTGTAACTCTTTTTATTACTGATACGATCCGACATTTGTTCGTTATTACGACATGTCATCATACCCACACTCGGTATATACTTAAGTCGTATAAGTTCTAAAGTCGATTGATTACGAACCGAGATTATACCTCGAGTTTTATCGTTCGTTTTCTAAGTGTTTTACCAAAGTTATAACCAAGCGGGTTTTTAGGGGTTCGTTAGCGTTTAACTTTGATTCAAACATTTTTATAAAATCGGAAAACAATCCGTTTGTTATGTGGTTTTCTTTCATACCTTCCTTATGACCCCTAGTATTTATTTACCAAGATTTTCCAATGAGTAACATGCTTTACGAGGGTTCAATTGAAGTTACGAACTTTTACTTACGGGTTCGAACAAATTTTAGTAATTTGACCATAACTCCTAAATCGTAAGTCGGAATATTTCGATTCTTGCGCCAAAACGATCTATGGCTCGAGATCTACAAGGACATGTCATTTATTCATCAAGGCCAGAAACTCATCCTAACTGTTATGCACGATTTTCTAGAGGTTAACGAAAATCGGGCATTACGACGGCTATAAATCGGACGTTTCCAAATTGTTACAACAATCACCAAGCCACACTGGGCATACATACATCTTATACACCTGATTCTCATCTCAACAAGTCCAGAAATATCATACTTCACCATCATATTCATTATATCTCTTAGATCAATAAAGCTAATTACATAATCATGCTTATAATACACCATTTCATAACTAATCTCAAAATCATCCAATAATCATCAAAACTTAAACTAAGAGCTAGGGTTTCTTGAGATTATTACCTTCGTTGGAGTATGTAATAGCCTAAATAATCTTGATCTAGTCCTTGTATAGCCTTAACAAAGCTTGGATCAACCAAAGAAAACAAGAAATCAAAGATTAGTTCTTGGAAGTTACTATTCACCCTAAACTTGTAAAAATCATAGAAAATTGAAAAATAAGAATTTAGCTCTCAAATTTTTACCACATCTTGGGATCTTCATAAGATTTGTTTTGAGTCCTAAATCATCAGATATGAAGCTTCCTAGCTAGGGTTTTGAGCCCTCTTTTTCTGCTGTACAGAAACTGGGCAGATTTGTTTCCCCAACTTTGAGCATGGATTTGACTAGGCTATACTACTTTGTTGGTCATGAAATTTTGAGCGAATATTATCCATGGAGTGGAGAGGCTATGGTTAAAATTTTGTGATTTTATCATGGATAGAAATGGAGATATGAAATTTTCTTTCATAGTGGTTCTTGCTGGGCAGGTTTAAGAAAATGGAGAGAATGGAGTTGTCTTGCTTGATGTCTTTGAAAAATAATGCATAAAGTGATGTCTTGAATAATATCTCATCTTATGTTCACTTTATTAAAGTGATGATGCATGGAGTGATGTATTTGGCAAGACAAGTGTTGAGTTTTGGATGGTTACAAGCTAACTAAGTGGTTGGTTTTCTAAGTACTAGTTTCTTGCTAAGTATCCTAGTTACTTGAGTCACCACTTGGATGCTAGATATTTTCTAATAGCTTATGCATGACTCTTGCTTCCTCTGCTTGTTTCTTTTTTCCAGTTATTGCTCGTTTCAATTGATCGTTCGTAGGAATATTTCACGGATTTCTAATTAGGGTTTACCGGGAATCTTCTTAATATTAATACTATCATTCTCCATCTTTCTTACTAACTTTTGAATTTATATTCTTTAAATCCCTTAGTTAAATTCTTAAGTCTATCAGTGTCCAGGGAACTCTCGGAGAAAATAAAAGTGCGGTTTTTCAGAATCCGACAGCTTTTACATACACTTATTTTCCCCCTGGATCACTAATACGAACGCGGAAATCCGTTCCGAATACTTCTATATAGTGTCGTCTCATAATATTCTCATTTCCACCAAAAACACTATTCATTCTTTTTTTCTTTACTCATCCTCTTAGGGTTGTACAATTGTCCCTGATCTCTTTCGATCGTTCCTTAACCTTTTTACGGACCCACTGGACCAATAACAGATATCGATTTGGATGACATAAGAATAATCTTCTCCTTTAGAATTATCAAATCTCAATTCCCTAGGAGATAGATAATTCTTATCTAAAGTGTCAACCAATAGTATTCTTCATGGCATATAAACATTTGAATTCAAATCTATTCCTTTCATTCATTATCTCAATCGTTACATCGTAGTCGTAATCACTATTCACCATTACCTCAGTACATAATAAAAAGTTTTTATTATATCCAAAATTTGGGGTTCTTACACAAAGTCTTACTATGGCGACGCCTAATTTTATGACGACAACTATTGCTGAGGGTGATTCTTGGGCGACGCCCAGGGGGAAAGAGGGGGTAGCCTCTCTTTGTCAAGAAAGATACATTTGTTCAAGATAAGTGAATTAAGCAGAAAATACTAAGGTAATTATAAATATTCGAACATGCAAAAATAAACAAGTTAATACAAAGGCGAAGCCATTAAAAGGAGGGTGCGCACTCCTAATTATTTAAAGGCCAGAGAAACAAAGTTATTAAGGTACAACAGGCAAGGCCATTAATGAAGGGCCCGCACTCCAATTGAGTTTGCAATAACAAAAAGTTCATAAAGTCACGAGGCAATGGTATTTGAAGGCGAGGCTTGACCATCATGCTTGCCCTCTTGGTTTTCTTTTCCCGCAGCTTCTTTCTTCCTTGCTTCCTCGGTAGCTGCAATCTCTAACTCCTTAGCAATCTTTTGTTGAAGAGATGTCTTCGCCTTCTCAATTGTTTGGGCATTGTCTATTTGAATTTAGCAATAAAGGCAGGAGTTAAGGGAGCGAAATTCTGCACCCAGTTATAATCGGGATCGCCTGCCAAAAAGTTGTAGAGGTACGCCAAGAACCCGTCAGAATAAGCTTCTCTCTGATAGTTACGCTTGTTAGCTTTAAGTTCGTTGATCCCAACCTCTTTAGCATGGGCATCTTCTTGCTTCTGGGCGGTTTTCTTAGCCTCATCAAGGGAATCTTTGAGTTTCTTGAGATCCGTTTTGTGGGACTCGCCCAAATCAAATAGCTTCTTCTCTGACTCATTTAATTGCCCTTTGTAATAAGTGGCAGAGCTCTTCATCTGGCTGTAGGACTTCTCCAGTTTTGTAACCTCGCCTTCGAGGCTGTTGACATAGTTCAATCCATGAAGAAAGGTCTCGCCTAGACCCTGTTTGAAGCAGAAACTAGCCCCGGATCTATCTCGGCTACACCATACTTTCACCGTTTCCTCTTCAAAGTTTTTTGCAGCAAGCTCGCCAAATAGCCCGACAATGCCTGTGGAGGAACCATCCACTACATGCTTACCTCTCTTAGCAGCCTCACCTTTTCCACCCTCTAGGTTAATGATAATGCCCCCACGCTTCCTTGCATTCTTTTCCTTCTCTTTTTGAGTAGGGACGGGTTGGGCGATGATGGTAGATGGAGTCGGCTGAGCCTGAGAAGGCTGGACTCTTTCTATAACCATCTCCTCGACAAAAGGATTTTCACCAAAAGGAAGCTCAGCCATTTTACCTGACAAGACGAAGACAAACAATGTTAGGCGAAGTTATGATAACGAACATGAAAAAATGAGTGCTAAAATAGAGACGCCTACAAAGTGAGGGCGATGCAGTACCTCTTCCAATGAAACCTTTTAATTTCTTTTTAAGAGTCTTCCTAGACATATTTATTTTAAATTTTACAAAGGGGACCAGAATGATTCGTTAACGAATAGAAGTGATGGGCGAGTAAGGTATCAGGGGTCACCAGAATGTCTAAATCTTTCTCTGCCCTAGGCAAGTCAGAAATCGCTGTCGTCCTCTTTAAGGCCTCGCCCTTTAGGTCAGACTGGAGAGGATTGTCTAAAATTACAAGAAATATTTTAGAGAACAAGGTGCGGAAAGTAATAATCAGAGAAAGTCGAGAAAAGAAAAGCTTACTCGGGTCAGTGTTAAACTGAGGGTTTATCCTAGGAACATCATAGAAATAGAAGTAGTCGTTCTTCCATAGCTTCATGTTACTTGGATTGCCTTTAGCAAAACCTTTCTTGTTATGCTTAGGCCAGAAGGCGAGGTAGAAAAAGCCTAGCTCGGTTCCACATCGCCTAATATTAAGAAAGTATGAAAGCTCCTCCATTGTAGGTGCCTCATAGCCACAATTTCTGTACATCATATAAATACCTATCGCCAGCCTATAGCTGTTGGGTGAGATTTGTATGGGGGTGACTCCATAGTGGTTAACAATCTAAAGAAGAAAAGGATGAATTGGATATCTGAAGCCCGGCTCCACCAGTTGCGGAGTTAGAACCATTCGGGGAATGGGAAGACCGTCGATATCAAAAAGGTTCATCCTCATGAAGGAGCAAGGACGATACCATTTACCTCTCAGATTGTAGTACTCGATCATCCACATATACTCAGAAGAGATTTCAGAGGCGAGGCCGGCACAGGAGAGGATTCCCTTGGCTCTCCTCATTTCAACTCTCTCTTCTTCAGTCTCTTCGTTAAAATCTAAGTCTACTTCATGTTCATAGACTTCAGGATTGAAAGGATTATTTGAGGGCGAGGGCATCTCCATGGCATAGTTAATGGGCGATGCTGAATAAACTATTTCTTCACCTGACGAATTCTCACCATCACCCAAGATAAAATCATCACTGTTAGTATCTTCATGGTCATCCCCACGAATTAAATCTTCAAATTTCCTCAATTCCTTGCCTTTTCCTCGCCCAATTTGTGAAGGCCCCGCCTGTTGGGGATCGAGCTCAGTAAAAAGGTCGTGGAGGTCGTCTTTATTCTCCTCGACTCCTAAAGTTTTGGCGTGGAAGGTGCTAGTAAGATCCTCGACCTCTCCTTGAGGATGAGGGCTAAGACTCAAAGACAGATCGATTGGGGCCTGGGGATTGGTGAATTTTTTGGTCACACCAATGCTAATTCTATGGGCCCTAAGCCATTCCGAGTAGAGGAATATTTGGAGAGGATCATCCTAAGTAGGGTGAGAGGATGAAGCTCCTGAAGGCGACGCCATTTTGCCTTCTGGAGGGGAGTTCACACTTGACATCTGAAATGAAGGGCGAGGACTTTGTTAAAGGAAAGATAGAATTGAAGAATGAAAAGAAAAAAAAAAGAAGAGGGTCCTCGCCCTTGATGTGGAAGGTCGCCCTAAACCTATCTAAGGGGAGTGACTTGTCTCTATCCATCCCTTAATTATTAGATTTGAGATAATAAAACTAAAGCCTCGCCCATAACTAGGCGACGCTTTGGTTATCGATGCAAAAGAAAATAATTACAAGATATAAAAAAGTTAAGTGAGAATGAAGCATACCTTAAATCGAGAAGAAGGGTGTGGATGGCAGAAATCGAAGAGTCGCTTGAGAAAAAATTGTCAGCCTCGCCTGCTTGCTCAAAGAAGAAACTTGCAGCACTTCAACACAATTTTGGAAATATGAAGAAATAAAGAAAGTTCGTGGGGTTTTTATAGCATGGAGGAAAGAGAAGACGGAGGCCCACGTGGCTTCATTTGATTGGATCTCGGAAAAAGCGTCAAGGCGTGACAGCTCATTTCGCGCACTTGGAGTTTTGGGAAAGAACGTTAAGAGGGCTCGTCTACTTTCTAAAGGAAATTTTTATGAAGATGGTTTCTTTTATAAATTACAATTACAAGAAATTAGGGGGTAGTTGTTACGCCCAGAAATCAGCCTCGCCCTAAATAGGGGAAATGCCCTAAAAAGGGCCAGGAAGGATATGCATAGGAAATGACCAAGTTCTTATTGGGCTGAGGCCCACCATACTCATGGGCATCGCTTACGTCGAAAGGCTCGCCCACTTATGGGCCTCGCCCTCTTTTGATGAAAGGGGGACTTCCCCCAGAAAATGAAAAAGAAGATGATAAACGAAGATAAGGCTTTGCCTAGGCCATTAGGAATTCCCCTATTGAGGAGTCGCCCCTTAGTGATTCTGAGGGCTAGCCCTATGACTAATTATTCTCTTTTGGTGGTTCAAAGTGGGCATTGACTCCGACAATCTCGGGTCAATGACTTCACCTCCACGCTCCGAGAAAATAGTTGGGCTAGAAAGCCCATGAGGACTCTACTAAAAGTGGTGGCCCCGATCCAATGGGCTTCCATAAATAAGGAAACCTAGCCCGTTTTGGTTACTTACTCCCCAAGAACTACATTTGGCATGATCCCTGTAAATAGGGTACGTAGGCACATTGTATGGTACGATGCAAACCCTTATGAAAAAAGAGAGAATTCGATATTCGATCTAAATTACAATAACATCTCAGCATACAATCTCAGCCATCCCCAAATTATAAACCCTAACCCTAAACGTCCTACGCCGTCATTAACTACCACAACAATTCCAGCAACCCTCCCCAAATTTGTTATTACCAAATTCCTCCATTAACAACAAGAAAAGCGGCTAAATTCGATTATAGGCTCCGACGACCAAGTTGAATTTAAAAAAGCCTCCAACCAGGTCGAATTTAAAAAAGTGATATTTAGCAGAAATGGTGGAATTTAAAGTATACATGTTAATTTCCCTGCAAATTCATGGAAAAATAAATAATATCCCATCCCGACGAATGTGCTTAGACGTGGTTAGGTCCGGACAGTAGGCCACTATACTAGTTTCCAACCCTCTTTGCATTATTGAAGATTGTTCACACAGTCACGATGTAATTAATGACGCAGGTAAATATAATCAAATTGTTTTTTTTTGGAAAGAGGTATGTATAATGAATTAGTACCACTCTTTGGATGAACAGTAGAACGTTGTCTGGAAAATTGTTTGGTCTGATCGTCTTTCACTTTTTTTGAAGCTTTGCATGAATACTTTAAATCCGAGAACTTTGATAGGTCACTGCAGCAGGCTTTTAGTAATATAAGGGTGTTGGCAATTTGCTGGATAATGAACACAACAAATTAAACCCCAACCTCAACTACTAAAATTATCCCATAATTTAATCAACACAACAAGTTTAAACCCAATAAAGAACTAATCAAGATTCCATTTTTACACCACTCCAAACCAAAAAACATAAATTAAAAAACACCCAAAAAGAGCAATTACAAAAACATTAAGCATACATACATGCAATCAAAGGGGGCGCTGAAGATTACCAAGATTAACTCGATAAATAGATGGAGATTAGGGCTCATAACTTTGAACTAACAGCTTCTAATTAGGGATTTTAAGATTAACTTTTTAAAAGAGCACGTAGTGCTGAAATTAGCGCTCAATCCGATATTGAGATGGAGACAAGCATTACCTTTGAATCTATCAAAATCCAACCAAGAAGAAGGAAGCATAAATTAGGACTCGCAAAAAAGGAATTGAAACGCAGCTTGTAAATAAATTGAATCTCGGTTTTTAATTATGGAAGAAGTTACTAAGATGAGAGGATTGAAGTATAGTAAATGGACTCATATGTTTTTATTACATTTGTTTTATAATTTTTTTATTCACATTTATACATCTGTTTTAAAACGTAACACATATATGGTTGAACTTTATACGTCTGTTGTAAATTAACAGACGCAAATTATTTTCTAACATATGTATAAAACTATCTTATATGGTGTCCAAGTATAACAGACGCATAAATATGTCTCTTTCTAGTATATACGTCTGTGTAGTGCTCGACAGACACATAAAACTATTTTATGCTTCTGTTCCTCCTATAACAGACGCAAATGGGGAGACGTATATGACAGTTTTTGTACTATATAGTGTATGTAGAGTCAACTTACGTGCCTAGTGGATCATATATAGTAGACTATATATATAATTGCGGTTTCTAATCAAGTTAGAGGCACAAACAAAAAACAAACATTATCATCATGATAATGAGTAGTCTTACTTCACAAAGTAGGTGTTATGTGCTGTTTCTTGTCTTTAGCATTGTGTTACAGTACTTGAGTAGTGTACAACTTACACTTGGAGATACCGAGCTTCATAAGGCCATGTGGGGTGATCAAGATGATTGCGGATTCGGAGGAGATTATGAGTCTAGGCCCCTTAGTGGTCGTCGTGGTGGTGGTGGATTTTGTGGAGGTAGAGGACTTGAAGGCGGTGCAGGTGGAGGTCTTGGAGGTGGTGGTGCTCTTGGTACAGGGGGAGGATTTGGTGATGGTGCAGGTGCAGGTGGAGGGCTCGGTGGAGGTGATGGACTAGGTGGAGGTGCAGGTGAAGGCCTTAGAGCTGGTGGTGGTGCAGGTAGTGGAGGTGGAGGACTTGGTAGTGGTGGAGGAATTGGAGGTGGTGGCGGTGCATGTGGAGGGGGTGGACTTGGTGGAGGTGGAGGTCTTGGTGATGGGGGTGGTGCGGGTGGAGGATTTAGAGGAGGTGGTGGACTTGGTAGAGGTGGAGGGCTTGGTGGTGCGGGTGGTGCGGGTGGAGGTTGACTTGGTAGAGGTGGAGACTTGGTGGAGGTGGTTTGCTGGAGGAGGAAGTGGCATTGGAGGTGGGTCAGGTCAAGGTGGTATAGGTGGTGGAAGTGGAGTTGCAGTTGGTCTAGGAGGGGGCGATGGTGAAGGTTCTGGAGAAGGAGGTGCTGGATTAGGAGGTGGTAGAGGCATAGATTGGGAAGTTGATCAATAATCATTTATTTACATCTCTTTATAATTTCGAGAGTGTCACTAATTTTGTGATACATCAGTAACAGTAACGTAAACATGAGACTTTTTGGTAGTACTGGTGAACCAGATGGCCGCGACGGTGGAATCTGGGACAGAGGACTTGTAGTATCTCTCTAGATCTGGCAAAAACGAAAGACCCCCTAATATAATTCGAATGGAGGCTGGCCACTGAGCCCACTCTGGCCTCGCGGGGCGGGCCCCTATGGCTTGTAGACCTTCAGAATAATTTGTTGGTTGTGTAAATCAAAGGGAATGATTTCTTTGGGTTGTACCAAGTCTGAGGGCAGTTTCGTAATGGTCCCGGGGTTGTAGCATAGTTGATGTTAATTCTAAAGGATCTACTGCTGGATAGATACCTTTAGCGGCTAATCCTCTTGATAGTACAGTAGTTGCATCCAAATGTGCAAATGTCGAAACAGATCCTATCAAATATTTCACATTTTCTATGATCATCTCTATTTTAGGTATTCGGGGAATCCTCCTTAATAGACGAAATATTTCTATTATGTCAATGCCAATAGAATCAATGTTATTAGCTGTGAATTCGAACTTTTTGGTATTTTCCGTTTCTTCGGATGATAAGGATGAATACAATTTTTTGTATATGAAATTCTTGCTATAGAAAGTTTGGAATTTCGGTGTATACCGGCACCATAATATCGGATTGGGTAGGAAGATTAGAATTAGAGATGGATAGAAAAGCAATGATATAGGCTCGTGTTAGTAGTCCTGAAAGACCACTCTTTCGTCTAAGGATGCCTAACCGCCGCACCGATCATTTGAAAGGAGACTTAGGCTCTTTATTTATTTAATTTATTTTTTTATATAAGAAAATGCTCTTTATCTTTTAGTTTTCCTGCTAATTAATTAACCGAGTTGCCTTGCTTGTAAACAAATCTTTGAATTCGTTCAAACAAATATATTCATCTTGTTTACCCGAACTCTTTCTTCTGTATCGAGGATCATCGAAAAAAGCAAGAATACTATTTTTACGAAAAATACCATTTATGGGTATTTCGATCGAGATACCTGAAAGGGGCATTAGTTCGTTCTCGCGTTCTTGAATTGATTGCAGTGGAATAATGAATCTTTTTCTTCGTCTCTTTGCCAATAAATCATAATCGGCGTATAGAATGGTCGGAACATAGATAAAGTAGTCGTCGTGTAAATTTATTTATATTTTGCATGGTCTTTCCATGTTTAGGAAAAAAAATCAAATTTTGCAATTTTAAATTACTCAAATATATGATCCCAAATGTTATACTAAAATATTACATCGTGTACAAGCTATTTTAAGTTGTGTTGTTTTTTTTTTGGGTTAGAAATATTCAATTTTTTAATTAAAGTTTTTAAATTTTATATGTATTCCCTTAGACCACGTTTGTTTACAAGAATAACAGACAGGAGGATATAATAATAATACTTTAAAAAAAATTAATCCCCCGTTTGTTTACAAAATTGAGTCATGGGATTATGATCCTATGATAAGAAAATGATAAGAAAATAAGTTGTTATTTCGGATAAAATAATACCTACTCATAGTAGGTATTAAAGAGGATTACTTTTATTTTGTCAAAATTGTCCAAGCCCACCCACCCTAATATATTACAAACACTCTGTGATACAGTTACAAAGTCTTCTGTATATCTATCCCATATCTCATATCTTTCACTTATTTTCTTTATCGCCATTTGCCGCCATGGACAAACTTACTACTATCAGGTATGTTTTGCCCTAATTTTCTTGGTATAAGCTTGCTGAAATAAAAAAATGGTACGGCCTATAATATTTTATATTTTATAAGCCATTTGCCGTCACGGTATCTTTTATATTTTATATAGCTAAATTTCTCCTTTTCAAAAAATATTACGGGCAATTCAATATAGTAAAATAAAATAATTATAACTAATCAATTACCATTTTCAGCTAAAACACGATATCTTTTCTATTTTTCCTAAATAAATCCTATTATTTTTCAATAATATTACAGTTAGTTTTATTTAAATAAATTAAAATATTAATATTATAATAACTAATAACTAACCAATTACCTTTTCAGCTAAAACGTATCATATTTCCTGTATTTTCAAACTAATTTTTTTTTTCTAAAAATATTGCGGGAAACATATGAAAAATTATAACAAATTATCTTTTTAAGCTAAACCGTATTATATTGACTATATATTCAAATTCAAATCCATATTTTGGTTGGATTATCGCGGACAACATATGCATAATTATTATCTTGTTTTTGTATTTGTTTCGTGTTTATCTTATTGAATAAATGATTATCGGTAATTGCTTGCAAGTTTTGTGGTGATTAATTCGTGTTTTGGTTTAAGTTTTATTTAAACCGAAACTTTCAAATGATTAAATCATGCTTTCAAGTGTTTGTTTGTCAATTTTGATGATGAGGTGATGTTCCTGAGGTTGATACTAAGCAAGTAAGCATTTTAATGTGAATTTCGGTGTTCAATTTATGATAATCGAGTTTTATGTTGAGGTTTAGTTAAAAGTCGAATTTTGGGATTCGGTTGGTGAAATAGATGGTTGTTGGTCGTGATTTGGTGTTAATAATCTTGTGTAGTGTTTGAATACGGTTCCGTTGCCTATTTTTGGAGTGAATTTTGTGAAGAATTGAGGTTCGATCGGAGTTCTTGAATTGTTACCAGATTTAATAAGTGTCCGGTTGAATTATGATGTGATTTCATGAATTGTGATGATAATTGATATATTTAATTTTCAGTTACAAATATTTGATTGATAATTGATAGTGCTTATTTAATGGATTTTAATGTTTTTAAGTTTAGCTAATTAGTTGATTAGAAGTTTACATTTCGTAATTTTTTAATGTTTTAAATAGTGGCTATTAATTGTGAATATTGTACGATTTTATATGTTTTTATTTTGTGCCTCTGAGGGTGTATCATATATGGTGGATATTTGGATCAATTTTGGGGTAATTTTGATGTCGTTTCTTTGACGATTTGTGTCATAATTGATGACTATTATTTTGTCATATTCGTAATTGACAATTATTTATATTATAAATATAGAGTTTTAAAATACAATTCTATTTTATTAAAAAATATTGACTTTGATTTACTTGTCTAACCAAAGGGATTGCCTTTGGTTAGAAGTGAGCCACCTTTTCGTCAAAATTTATATAAGTATTAATATATTTAATCTTATGTCCCTTAAAGTGATTCATAGACTTATTTCTTTCTTGTTGAGTTTGGTTGGAATAAAAAAGACGCAAGTTTGAATTTCAAAAGGAAGTAATGTATCAACCAAGATGCAGAAAATAAGAGAAAACAAGTTTGCGGCAACAATTGATGGTAATGTGGACTCACAAAAACAACAAGAAGTTTTGTTTATTTTTAGTAGCGATTTGTAAAACGATGTATTTTTTGTAATTTGAGGGCACTCCTTTCCCCCCTTGAGTTTTTTTCCTATGGCCATGTTTGTTTGGAGGGATTATAATCCTGAGATAATAATCCTACTATAATAATCCCATCATTTATAATCCTTAGGATTATAATCCTTTAAATTATCATATTCCATGTTTATTTTGATGTATTAAGTTTAGGATTGGATTATAGTCCTTTAAAAAAATTTAATCCTGAAATTATCTTATCTCATGTTTGTTTTGAGGGATAACATATGAATTGGACTATAGTCCTTTAAAATTTCTAGTCCTATGTTTGTTTTAGGAGGGATTATAGTGAAAGGACTATAATCCTTTATAAAAATGACTTGTGAAATGAGATTAAATAATACCTCCTCCAACCAAGTATTAGAGAATATTATAATCCTATCCCTTATCCCACCCAAACAAACATGGGATTGTTATTTTAAAGGATTATAATCCTTAATCTAATCCCAAGTAAATTTTTACAAACAAACATGGGATTAAATTTTTGATGGATTATAGTCCTATCCCCTACTTAATCCTATGAAACAATTGCTCTTGTGGGATTTTAACGAGACCCTTCTATTGTGGGGTTCCTCCTTTCAGACTTGGAAATTTTATTGTCTAAATGCCTAGAGGCAACATGTGTACCTTTCGGTTAGATGATAAATATTCTTGAATGAAAAGTTCCTCTTTGTACGAATATTGTATTTCTGTTATGAATGAATTATTTAACCCTGACGAAAATAAATAAATTAAAATCCATATTTTTCTAAAAATCTCGAAGACAACATATGCATAATTATTATCAAATAATATCATTTAAAATTTTAAACCTACGAATTCACATCTTATAATATGAAAGAAAATTCGTAGATAGCACGAGTTTTAATCTGATATATATCAAAAGAAGCTGTTGTCCAAACAAAATGATTATAAGACAAAAATGCCCTCTTGCTTTTTTGGTTAATACTAACGGGAGTTATTATCAACTAGCGGTTATACACAAGTTGCACACATATGCATAGTTTGAATATACAAAATGTTCAATCAGTAATTTAGGTACACAAACTACACAAAATACAGGAAGTAGGTAATTTAGGTATACAAAGTGCAATTCACTCAGAAAAAACTCGGAAGACCTCAAGGTACTTGCGCTAGAGCATGTAGTCCTTGTGCTTCCATGTAACTTTGTATGAATAAATTCATTAATATATAACTTGAATACAGTCACACGACGGAGCCGGTGTGCACGGACAAACAAATGACTTGTTACGAGCTATCTTCTATTCCAAGGAGTAAGGGATCTTCAATAGTCCAACTTTAATTTCATATTTGAAGTTAAAATTGTACTATTTCATATTCAATGGTATCTAAATTTAACTTCAAATATAAAGTTACTCTATTTTTAACTTCAAATATGAAATTATACAATTAATTACTTTATCTTTAATTTCAAATAAAGTTTAGAAGAATGGTTGGAAAAGAATAAAAATATGAAGTGAAATTACTTTATCTTTGAAGATAAAGATAGAGTAACGATTGGAAATGACCTAACATAAATGCTAATTTTTTTGAAATAATATTCAAATTATAAAATTTAATATGTTGGAATTTTTTTTGTACTTCTAAACCTCTGCCATAAATTAAGGAGGAAACGATATATTTAGAGCAAGTCCAACAGCTCGTTAAATGATTACTAAATATATAATAAAATAATGGTTCTTAGTGATTTAGGAATCCTATTTGTGTATCAATTCCAACAACCATATTTAAATTCATTCTTTATTATTATTATAATAATAAATTTAAATATAGGGAAAATAAATTTTTTCGTCCCTGAACTATTCCGATTTTATTGTTTTAGTCCCTGAACTAAAGATTCCGTATTTTACGTAATTAAACTTTTGAATTTTTCTGGTTTAGGTCCCTCCGTTAAAAAATTCTAACGGACGTTAGATCTTGATGACGTGTCACGTATGTGGAAAACAAATTTTTAGTTTAAGTCCCTAAACCTTTCAATTTTCTGAATTAGGTCCTTAGAAATTAAAATTTTAAATTTCAGGAACAAAATAATTGAATTTTTTTAAATTTTAAACATAAAATTAAACATGAAAATTTATACTTTAAACATAAAAATTGAATATAAAATTTTAAACATAAAAATTGAATATATGAAATTGAACATAAAAACTGAACATAAAATTTTATATTTTAAACATAAAAATTGAACATAATAATTTAAATTTTACATTGAATATTTGTAATTAAATATAACTACTTATTTGAATTTCAATCAAGAGAGGAAAATAAGTGTAAAAAGGAGAGAAAAGAATTTTTTATTGAAAAAAATAAAGTTAGGAATGGCTAGACATTCTTTAAAAGTAGCGAATGGCTAATGATGACTAATGATTTAGAGAATCACTAGGAAGCTGGAGTAAGGTTTTTGATTAAGTTCCCTATTTTTTGATTTATGAATTGAAATAAGAAGCACCATATCATATGTACAATGACTAAATCAGCTAAACCTTTGTAAAATCCTTAAGCTTAATCGTTTAACTTTTCCTTGATATCCCCTAAATATGTAACCTTCATGATACCAATAAAAATAAAAAAACACAAAACGAATGTTGAGGAAGCTTCCCATGTACGATTGGCCCAAAAGGGAATAGGAATCCTAGTATAGAATAGATCTGTCAACGGATCAGATTTCGATCGGATTATCCTAAATCTATATTCGAATTTGTTAAAATTTTTCGGATTCAGATTGAATCGGATCAGGAGTCGGATATTTTTTAAGTCGATCCATATCCGATCCGTTCAGATTTCGGGTTATCGGATCGGACCTCCGATCCGTTTAATAAATTTTAAAAATATTATTTTTTTTGTTTTTTTAATTTAAAAAATTGTATTTTAAATTTTTTTGATGAAATATAAATTAAAATTATGACATATACATTGACAAATCCAAATTTATTTTTCAAAATAATATTATTAAATAATAGATTACCAATAATACAAATAATAGATTAAATAATACAAATAATAGATTACCAATGCATGATTAATAGGGGTATATATGGAACTTAAATATACATTAAAGGAAAGAAGACAAGTTTTTGGGACAAACTAATATAGTAACCAAGACAGATAAATTGGGACGGAGGGAGTAATAATTATAATATATTCGGATCAGATTGTTATCGGATCGGATTATACAAAATCCATATCCGCTCGTTATCGGATCAGACCTTTATCGGATCGGATCATTAACGGATCGGATTTTTTTGGAAGGATCCATACCCGCTAATTTAGCTATGGATCGGATCGGATCGAATATCGATCCATTGGCTGGCCTAGTATATATAGAATACTAGTAGAATAGAATAAATAATAAAATTATATTAAAAAAAAAAAAAGAGAAAAAGAGTAATAAATTTCCCGCCGTGTCACTCGCTTTCTCCCTCTCCTGTTCCCAACACATACATACACTTACTTTCACTTGTCCATTATAAACACACCCAACCCACCCACGCCTCCTTCCTTCCACAACCAATTTACATCAAAAAAAAAAAAAAACCCTAATTCATTCTCTCGCCCCCTTCGATATCTCATCTCCATGAAGCTCCGTGCACGCGGTTCCGGACCTTCGAGTAAAGGTAATTATTCACCTTTTTTTCTCCTTTTATTTACTTGTAGTTTACCTTTTTAAATCGCCTCTGTTGTTTTTACTTAATCATCTTATATTTTAATCTTCGATTCTTAAAATGTTTAATTAGATTGTTTTGTGTATCTAGATCGTTCTTTACATTCTTCAATTCATATGTTTAAGTAAACCCACATACATACACACACTTATTAAATTTGTTATATGTCTTGTGTATACGTATGTATTGAGTCTTTAGGTTCTTTTATCTGTAAAGTTAAAGCGATTCACACACACATGTGTTTCAAGTCTTTAGGTTTTTGTTTTCGATCAAGGTTTAGCACTTCTCGTAAAACCGGAGCTTGTATTTTGAGAATTTTGGGGTTAATGGGTTTAAATTCGAGTATGATAACATGTTAAATGACTAATTCCGTTAAAGAATTGAGCTACTTTTAGGTGTTAGTATGTATGCCATTATTGTATGTCTAAAGTATGTTTTTAATTGATTAATACCTAAAATATCAAGCAGGAGATGATCTTCAGTATACGGAAAGCTCCGAGGAAGATAATGACCCTATGGACTCTGATCCTGATTTTGACGGTGTTGATAGAGAAGGTAAATATATACATAACTTTGCACTTTGTTTTCTCCTTCTATTTATCCTTTCTAATCATCCTAGGGAGTTTTTTTTATTATTACTTGTTTTCTGTTGAAAATTTACCCCCTCTGCATTTTTTAATGTATTTAAAGGGAACAATTTAGCTCAATATCGAGATGTTTGTTTATGTATTATCTAACATTGTGCTGGATTTCGCTGAATGTAGGTGAAGATTTTTTGAGTATGATAGAGGAGAATGGTGGTCTGAGTGGTGTAAAATTAGATCAATATCCAGAGACTGTCATTGAGTTGACTGATGACGAAGACTTTGTATCTGATTCAGATATTGACGATAAGGTTTCAAAGAAGAGGAAAGTGGGGGCAAAGAAGAAAGGGGGGCGCAAGAGTCAGAAAACAGAAGTATCGAATAAGGCGACTGCACAAGGAGATTGGGTTGGCACAAGCAATTATGGGGCGCAAGATGTTCCTGAGCTCATAATTGATGCATATGTTGAGCTTAATATAAGGAGGAGGAGGAAGAAGAGGAAAGGCAAAGATAAACCAATAATGTTGTGGGAAGTTTGGGAAGAAGAACATGAGAGATGGGTTGCAGCTCATATAAGTGCAGACACAGATTTGGATAATCAGAATGATGTTGTGGCTGAGACTGCTGATGCGTCACCTAATTTGATTATGCCTTTGCTGAGATACCAGAAAGAATGGTTAGCTTGGGCGATACAGCAAGAAGAATCTGCAGCAAGAGGAGGTATCCTTGCAGATGAGATGGGAATGGGGAAGACTGTTCAAGCTATTGCACTTGTACTAGCTAAACAGGACTTTAAGCGAACAGCTTGTGAATCAAATGGAGCTTCTTCCCAACCTAGTTCATCTTCAGGGTTGCCTGAAGTTAAAGCTACCCTTGTGATATGTCCTCTGGTTGCTGTGATTCAATGGGTAAATGAGATTGATCGATTTACCTTAAGAGGTAGCAATAAGGTGCTAGTGTATCATGGAGCAAACAGAGGCAAAACCCTTCATGAATTCTCAGATTATGATTTTGTTATAACTACATATTCTATTGTTGAAGCTGAATACAGGAAAAATGTGATGCCACCTAAACAGAAATGCATTTGGTGTGGAAAGTTATTTTATGATCATAAGATATCTATTCACCAGAAATATTTTTGTGGTCCAAATGCTACTAGAACTAATAAGCAGTCGAAACAGAAGAAGGGTAAGAATGCTGGACTAGGTGTACACAGATCAGAGAAAGGCAAGGGTGTTGAGTCGGTGGATGAAGGAAAGGAGGAGACTTTAAAGAAAGGGAAGCATTACAACATGGATAAGACTTTCGGAGCTGGTTCTTCTACCAACAAGTCGGAAGGAGCTGAAAATGGATCGTGTAACAGCAAATCTACTTTGCATTCCGTGAAATGGGATCGTATTATACTGGATGAGGTGTGTTCTGGATAATGTTAGAAATTATTGTATACTTGGCTGGTTTGATTGTTTATCTTATGTGTGTGTATATGTATATATTTAATTCTTCTTTCTCACCATCACTCTTTTCCGCACCTCTTCGAAACCAGATTTTGTGGGATAAATTTGGATCTGCTCTGATCATTTTTGACCTAATTGTAGGCGCTTATAAGTGTATTTTTTCTGGTCAAGAGTGTCATCATATTTCTGCTTAGGAATTAAGTAAAGAAGATCTATGATCAATGAAGATCTATGATCAATGACTTCTGTTCTCTGCATCATATTACTATTTCTGGGCAGTAGCCAGTAGCCAAGTAAAGTTTTTGTAAATGTACAAATTGTACTTAAACTGGAATTGTAAATTATTACCACATTGCATGATTACACAACTGCTCATGAAAGGGCGAGGATCATATTTTTATGATCACTTATCAAATCAATTATCTTATAGATTCAGTGTTCTATCTTTACAAGCTGCTTAAAGCAACCAGGTAGGCGATATTTAGCTTGGATATGTTATTCTTTATGTACAAGGCTAACTGGACAAGGAGCTATGCTTTGGAAAACTCTGATGATTTTGGTCAACGTCAACGTATTACTGAATTAGTTAGATCTTAGATGGAAGTGCTAAAGTAGTATCAGACTGATTTGTTATTTGGTGCCATGAAATTTCATTAACTTAAACTTGTATTGATGATTGCCAGGACGAGATTTGTCAGTCTCTTCATGAGCAAGATTAGTAGTTTTCTTTTATCTGCAAATCCAATTGGGTTACATAAGAGTGACAGGAATTTGTCTGTACTTAAACAACGTATATTACTTGTTCAAGTTTGACCCTGTAGTTGAAAAATCAGCCTTTCTTGTTTGTAGATAATGGAATAAGTCAAATTTCAGATATCGGTGTTCCCTTGTAGCAGGTCTTTTTTGGTGTCTTTTGAGGTGTCCGACATAAAGTTGTCAGCCAAATTTTTTAATAAGTATTTCTATCCTCTACAACAGGCTCATTATATCAAAGATAGACGCTGTAACACTACAAAAGCTGTTCTTGCCTTGAAGTCATCTTATAAATGGGCTTTGAGTGGCACTCCCCTTCAAAATCGTGTTGGAGAACTTTACTCTCTTGTAAGATCTATGTACACGAGTTAGCTTGATAGGGTATACAGTCTACTTTAATGCCATCGCCATATATATGTAATTAGTTTTTTGTTTTCTTTTGCACAGATCCGCTTCCTCCAGATTAGTCCTTACTCGTATTACTTCTGCAAGGACTGTGATTGCCGAACACTTGATTATAGGTATGGTTCTGGATTGAACTATCTCTCCCGAATTATATGTTTCTATGCTTGTACTCCACTAGTCGTCTAGTCCATATTTATTTCCCTCTTTTCCCTATGTGCAAAACCATGCAATGCATCCTATTATCCCTTGCGTTTGCAGATTGCTTCTGAATTTGCAGCATGACGAAGTAAAAGCATTGATCATCTCTTTTAGTTAAGGGACTAGGGGTCATTTTGCATAATCCTGTGGAGCATAATTCGAAAATATTATTATGCAATTATGTATTATGGTTATTTGCTGTTGTATGTGAGAAAGCCAGATAAGAACTTTATAATTTATCTATTTTTTTTTTTAATCTGTGCTTGGATGGGTATCAGTTGCCAACTTAGAACGTATACTGGTCGTGTATATCGTGTGTTTTTACTATTTTCATTGTGGCTAGTCTCATATTTTTATGTTTAAAGTAATGAAAAGCGAGAATTTGTATCTGTCAACGCTGCTTATGATTGATCATGATGGAGCTCTATGCTTCTTGCTCTTGTAATCTTGTATATCTCAAGGTGTCCATGACATCATCTCTTCTACGTCATTACCTTGCAGTTCCAATACTGATTGTCCAAATTGCCCTCATAAATCTGTAAGACACTTCTGCTGGTGGAATAAAGTAAGTCACAATATTTTTTTGCATTTTTCATATTCTGTAATTTGAGTTGAGAATGTACAGAAAAGTTTATATTCCTTTTTGTCCCTGTGAAGAATATTGCCACACCAATACAAGCGCAAGGAAATATTGGAGGTGGCAGAAACGCCATGATATTGCTGAAGCACAAAATTTTGAAAAGTGTTCTCCTCAGACGTACTAAAAAGGGTAGAGCTGCTGATCTTGCACTTCCTCCCAGAATGGTAAGCTTGTTAAGTTCTTATTCCAGCATGGCACACCTGACATATGTTTTACATACATGACTCTTAAGTGTTTGTGGATATCATATCTGCTTTAGCATCTCATGTAATATTACTTTTTCATTAGATCTTATTGAGAAAGGACTCGTTGGATATCAAGGAAGAAGATTACTACACGTCATTGTACAATGAAAGTCGGGCACAATTCAACACGTGAGTCGATTAATTCACTCTCAAGAATAGATATATATTTAGGAACTCCTAGATAGTGTTTTTCTTTTTTCGAATTAAATGTTTATCTAAAATATCATGTATCAAATTCTCAGCTCTTTGTGTGTCTTATAAATTCTGTTTAGCCTGCTTTGACACGTAATTGTGGTTGTCTCTGACACAACACACACTAAGTTTAAATATTTTGGCATGGAAATCTAGTGTTACCAGTGCTTGTGCAATGACATCTTTATTTTACTTGCTCCTTCAGTCATATCATTAGTTAATTAGCTTTCTCATGTGCAGATATGTTACAGAAGGAACGGTGATGAATAACTATGCTCACATCTTTGATCTCCTCACACGATTGCGACAGGTGAAGAATTTACTTGTTATTTAAAAGTAAAATTATTTTAAACTAAGCTCTCTATTCTCAATATATGACACCAATTACTTAAGATTTCTGTAGTTTTAATATTATAATTTATAACCATCTCGTCTGTAATAATCTAAAGTGTATTGGTAGAAGCAAATAACTTTATTTTTAATGTTAACATGCAAAAAGTTGCTACTCCCTCCGTCTCGCAAAACTCTTCTCATTTGGGGAAAAACACGGGTTTTAAGAAAAAATGGTTTTTTAAAGAGTAGTGGAGGAATAGTGGGTATTGAATATTGTTTTTAAGGGTTAGTGGGTGGAATAGTGGGTATTTTATATTATTTTAAGGAGTAGTGGGTGGAGTAGTGGGTATAGAATATAGTTATTTTATGGCCTAAAATAGAAAAGGGAAGAGTATTTTGAATGTCCCGAAAAGGAAAGTGAGAAGAGTTTTATGAGACAGAGGGAGTAATATATATTTTCATCAAGAGATAGAGTGGAATATGATTTGTATCAGGACTACTTGGTTTATTGTTGTTGATAAAATTATTTTATATGATTGCTTATTTAACTACATGATTGTGAAGCTTAAGATGATCAGCAATGGTTCCTACTTTAGAGAGTAATTTGGAATAATGATTGTGGATTACTTAATAATTTATGGTGGTCTAGCACATCATGCATTACAGATTTATCTACTTATTGAGTTTCTTATGCTTTTGGGTGCTTAAGATATTTGGTTGACGAATAAGGGTCAATTTATTCATTTGAACACTTGCTTTGTGTTTTTGGTGTGCTAGAAATCATGAAATTACCTCCCAAGAAGTCTAAATCAAGAATTATAAAGTTGAAGTTAGGCACTATATACATTGTCTTCGGTAGCAATCGTGAAATAATTAATTTTTTATTTTTTTTTTTAAAATTTTGGGGAAGGGTCTTTTATTATGGCTTAAGTTCTTTTTTGTGGAAGTCCATGGTTAAACTCATATTGCCTAGGCCCCAGTGTATAAATAAATAGTGGAGCATTATGTTTGTTTTATTGTAGGTCACTATAAATTGTTATAATTTATTTTATTGAAAATAAGCATCTGCTGTGTTGATTATGAGATTTTGTTGGTTACCTTTGAATTCTAATAGGACTTCCTGATTAATTAACAGGCAGTAGACCATCCCTACCTTGTGGTATACTCTAAAACTGCCTTGAGCAAGAACGCAAATGAGGTGGATGCTAATAATGGCGAAGTGATATGTGGACTGTGTCATGATTCAGTAGAAGATCCTGTGGTTAGTTATTTATTCTTATGGAATATAATTCTCTTGTGTGCCTATGTGTGTATTTTCCCCAACTATTTATATGAAGAAAAAATTGAAAGTCTACCAGCTTTAAAGGTTGAAAATACTTCTTTAAGTATCCATACCAGAGTAACAAGAGTATTTGAATTTCAATGACAACAATAGTTAGTTGATGTAATCTTGTGTTAAATTTTATTTATTTCTATTCTTTTCTGTTCAAGCCATTTTTATATATGAACTTGTAAAAAGGTCAAGCTTCTTTGCACTTAACAAAAGTGAAAGAAATAAAAAAACATGCTTGAAAGGGTGTTTCTTGCAATGACTAAGAGACTATTTGGTAAAGGATTGGTGGACAAACCTGCAATTTTTTTTAAACTACAATTGTGTTCCGTGACCACAAATATTATACTTGTTTTGGCCCAAAAAACACATTAGTTATCAGCAGTTTTTTTTGGTTGTGGTCAGTTGCAGAAATTCGAAACTCACACACCATGCCTCCACTGTGGTTCAAACCCTCGACCTCTGCAGAATTATTTAACTTTTAAGTCTTAATTGAGCATGAAACTATGAATATAAGGATATCAAAGCACAAAGTCTCAAGCGATAGTGCCCCTAGGTGTCTGATTCTCCTCTATCTTCCAAAGCCTTTCTACCATTTGTGAAAAGATGCTATTTAGCACCCCGTACACCATTTATAGGGGTGTATGTACACATCATCCTGGTTTGATCCAAGTAAAAGCTAATTGATCTGTAGTTTTGAAACACTTATCTGATGATGATGTCAGTTTGACACATTATTTACTCTTATGACCTAAATGTGAGTTGGATGGCCCATGCATTACTGTAGATGCTCAATGCATGGGGACTAAATATATTCTCAATTAAAATCTGTGGTTTGTGGGATACATATATGTCAAATGTGAGGGAACTATTTTTTGTAAACAGAGGGGAGGTTCTTGCTTGACCAATAAATTCCTTTTTATATTAACTTGAGCAATAAATCAACCATTTATGGTTTTAAGTGATCAAGTATTCTGTAAAACAATGACTGAACTTTCTCTATTTCTTTATTGTTGATAACACTTATCTGTCTTCTTATGAAAGCGTATGTGTTAAATACTCCAGGTTACTGCATGTGCACATTCCTTCTGTAAATCTTGTTTGATTGGATTCTCTGCTAGCGTGGGACAAGTCTCATGCCCTACATGTTCAAAACCACTCACTGTGGATTTCAGTACAAAGAAAGATCATGGACAACAGGATACTAAATCGACCATTAAAGGTTTTAAGCGCTCAAGTATCCTCAACAGAATTCGGCTTCATGACTTCCAGACTAGCACTAAAATAGATGCTTTGGTAAGTTGTTAATTATCCTTTTAAACATGTCCATTATTCTGTATTGTTTTTGAACATATATATTACCCTTATGTTGTGGTCATTCTCTGCCTTTTTGATGAAATGATCAGAAGCAGCTAAATATTTAAATGTATCTAGTCTTCAATTTGACCTTGTCCATCTTAATTTAGCTTACCTATCCATTTTGCTACTTCCTGGTGGGATGCTTCAACATACCCTGAAATATTAGTTTAAATTCCTGAATTGAAAAAACTGAATGCCTATATGCATATTATTAGTGATGATTTGCCTAATGTGTATTTAATTCTAATGTGTAGAGGGAAGAAATTAGATTTATGGTTGAGAGGGATGGTTCAGCCAAGGGAATAGTTTTTAGCCAATTTACATCATTCCTGGACTTGATACACTACTCCCTACAGAAGGTGGGTGGTATTTTCAGGGAAGTTTATTTTTAATATCTGCTTATTTATTGAGCTGACTTAATATTTTTTTGATGAAATGCTTGGCAGTCTGGAGTTCAGTGTGTTCAGTTGGATGGATCTATGTCTATGAATGCAAGAGATGCTGCCATCACAAGATTTACTGATGAACCAGACTGTAGAATATTTCTCATGAGCTTGAAAGCGGGTGGGGTTGCCCTTAATCTCACAGTGGCATCACATGTAAGCAAACACTTTTTTGCTATAACTCAAGTGTCACCATATAGAACTAGAAGCTTAATACTTTTTTCTGCTTTGATCCCACCAAAAGAAAAGGCCAACATTAATGTTAATGTTAAGTTGCTCGCGTTTGTTGATTACACATTAATGCATGTTTTGGTCTTTAACCCTTGCAGGTATTCTTGATGGACCCTTGGTGGAATCCTGCCGTTGAGCGCCAGGCCCAAGATAGAATACATAGAATAGGACAGTATAAACCTATAAGGCAAGTGTTTTGGCTTTGTAGTTCACATCAGTCTTCTAGCTTTATGTTTCTGCAGCGTTAACGAATCTCTTCTCTAATTTGTAGGATTGTGAGGTTTGTTATAGAAGGTACAATTGAGGAAAGAATTTTGAAGTTGCAAGAAAAGAAGGAATTAGTATTTGAAGGGTAACACATCTATTTGCAAAATACTCTTAACCGTCGAATCATGTATAACAATCTGAATTATAAAATTTCATTGTTCTACCTTTTACAGAACTGTTGGTGGCTCGGCAGAGGCCCTGGGAAAGTTAACGGAGGCTGACATGAAATTCCTTTTTGTTACATAGATGCTGCAATCACTTGGAAGGCTTTCTGCATATTTTGCTCAATATTTACAAGTTACTTTTTTACTTACTTTCTAATTATCGTGCTCTAGTTATATAAAAAATTGCATATGATTTTATGTGTTAATTGTGGCCTTTTTGGTTGATACTTAGCAATTTATATATTTGGAGGTTCTTAAAACTAAAAATGAGATTACCGGAAGCCTCAGAGATGTGCTACTAAAAGGCAGCAGCTATTCTTGCTTCGAATTTGATTAAAATTTTTTGATGGTATATTCTTGAAACTAACCAAATTTCTGTTGGTGTTTTCTTAAGACCAGTCATTTCCTTTGCAATTTTGAGAATCTTGTCCCAAATAATAATGTTATACCGATTTACATTTTATTTCATTCCCTGCATTGTGCCTCAGTTGAGTGCCATGTGTATGCCTTTTGAATTTCGGCCCTAAGAGTGACTTCATTACTAGTCTTATATTAATAGGAGCTGAAGTTTGGTTTGTCAATGGACTAGCAAACGGAAGAGAAAATAAAACTTATTCATATTTGCGTTAGATACCAGATAGGATTACAGGAAATTTTCCGGACAGTAAAAGATAGTCTAATTGTCCAATTTTGTGAATGATTTGTAATTTTCATGTAAATTTGTGTTTTTTTTTTTATTTCAGTTAGATTAAATCTAATGAAAACGGATACTAATATACTATAACAATTTAGGATTTTTCTTTATCACATAGGATTGACTACATTTATAGATTTCGTGGTTGACAATTTGTACTGACCCGATAGATAATTGATCTGTTTTGATTTGAATGGCTCTAGTCGAACTCAAAGTTTTGGATTTCAATTCGAGTTTGGTTTTTAATTAGTCGAACTCAAAGTTTTGAATTTGAATTCGAGTTTGGTTTTTAACTTTAAGATCTGAATAGATTTTGAAATGGAATTAAATTCCATTCATATCGAATCGAATTGACTGAAGATTTAAAAATCAAATTAAAATAAAATCGAACTCAAAACCAGTTCGAAATCGAAGTAATTTCGTAATAAAAAATATGGGTCATGTTTTTTGAAAAACTTGAAAAACACATCTAGAGGGGTGAATAGGTGTACTTGACTAACTATATCCGATTTTTATTTATTACCAAGTTGTTCGACTATATCAAGCAAAGATAGTCTAGTATACTGTCTGGCAACTTACTGATTGCAATAAGAATTAGTCTGTCAGCTAGCTAAGACGAGTAAATGCAGTGCAGAAAAATAAGAACAAAGAACACCAAGAATTTTAGCTAGGTTCGACCCCTAATTTTCTATGGTATACGTCTTAGTCCCTTACCAAATCTGGTAAGAGAATATATTATTAATCACTATAAATTCCGATTACAAGATTAAGTAATATATCTTCCTTTAACATCCTGTTGCTGATAGTAGCTTGCTGAAACGCCCTGTCCCTTTGAACCAAATGCTCTCTAAGAACTATACTACCCTGAGTACAATCTACTCTAGCAAACTAGTTCCCGAACCCCTGTTTCCAAGCTCACTTATCCAGCAACACAAATTACACCTTGAGCAATACAAGAGAAAAGTGTTTACAACTCAACTAAGAACTCTCTAAATATATAAATATTGCATATACTACTAGAGCTCATTTAGAAAGAATTTGAATGAAGGCACTGAGTTGTTTTTGTGTGATCTTAAGAGTGTTCAGTGAGGAGAAGAGATAGTCACACAAGTATATATAGTAAACTCAAAGAAATTCAATTTAATAATCATGATTGCAACGCTCTTGAATAGTATTCTCACATTCAATATGAATTGGTTAAGTTGATTTCTAACGTCAATAAAATGATTAAGAGGAGCTGAGGAGCTGGTTTGAGTTTTAAATGTTTAGAAAGGAATTGCTTTTCAAATGCATGCTTGAAAAGTAAGCATGTGGGTTGTTTTGTAAAGTTCTTTTAGAAAGCAAAAGGCTCCTTAAAATAAGGAATGATGTTTTGAAAGATGCTTCAAAGATAGTGGAGCTCTAATATATATAATACAATATATACATATATTAGACAGCTGCTACATGTCATTTTCTATGATATTTCCTTGATTTAATGACTTTAGAATCTGCAACATATATTTCTGGGCGGTAGTTGTGAGCTTGCTGTAACCTCCTGTTTATGTAGACTTAGCTTGCTGTCATTCTCTGTTTATATTATTTTAGCTTGCTGACAAGGTATTTGTTCAGCTTCTTAATGCAGTCCTGCAAAATAGAGTTATAAAGCATATGTATACAGCTAGCTATAAAGAACGTAATTAAGTCAATCAGCTTGCTGTCTAGAGTGATCATCAAAGCCACTAGGGTTTCAAAACTCAAAACCTAGAAATCTTAAAAACATTTATTGTAAATAATATATTATTTATCATATATACACTAGGAGCAAAGTTGTCAAAAAAAATAACATGAATGTAATATTTGATTGATAACTATAATTATACATTAACATGGATACAAATATCATTGTAATATCTCAATAAATCCTCCATTCGAACAAGTGGCCCAAAAATAATCATTTTTGAGATTAAGTGGCCCAAAATACTGATTCTGGAAAAAATGGCCCGAAATACCGACGGGATACGGAGTTTCGGCCTCGTATTAACTGAATACGTTACACGGACTATCGTATTAGCTGGATACGGGACACGGTCTTCCGTGTTATGCATGATACGGAAGAGCGTGTATCGTGTTTGTGTTGCGCACCCGCCTAACACGAGATACAATACACCGTGTTACACAGAACACATTACACCGTGTACCGTATCATGCACTGTTACGGAAGACGAAGTACCGTATTATCCCTCATATCACGGTACACGATTTAACGTGTCCCGTCAGTAAATAGGGCCAGACATGCTCAAATATGAGTATTTTTGTAATTATCTCATAATAATATAATCTTTTTTATTTCTTAAGCATTCAATTTAAACATAACTTTAAACGAAAATCTAAAAATTAATATATTATAAACTGTTGTATAATCCATTCTTCAATTTGGGTATTCATATTTATATTCAGATAAAATTTATAATTTTAATTTAATTCATTGGATAATCCGATTTTTATTTTGGTATTGATATTTACATTTGGATAACATCCATATCCATGATTTGATCTATTATTATTTATATAAAGATTGTAAGCAAATTTAAACATCATTAATATAATTTTTAATATTTTATGGTAAGATCACAAATAAAAATTTGAAATTAAATTTTGATGAATTTATTAATGCATATTATCACATAATCTATATAATAAAATATTGAACTAATTTTGTCTTTGAATATATTTAATATTATATTAATAAATTTTATTTCAAATTTTTATATTTAATATTAAATCTATTATTATTGATTAATATTTTAAATTACTGTATGTGTAGCAAGAAGTACAATATAATCTATCTATATTTTACTAGCTATAAACCGGTTTTCTTTTGATATATTATAAAAACATTTTATGTTAATTATATTTTTATATAATTATTATTTTAATAATTATTATATTTTTAATTTAATATAATTTAATATATAATGAATTTATGTATGGTTTAAACCTTTTATTATAAATATTCAAATAAATATATTGTTTACAGGATTCGAACCTTAGATATTTAGTTAAATAATTTTAAATATATAATATACTTTATTATTAGATTTAACAGTTCTTATTTATTTACTAAAATGGTCATTATATGTTGTATGATTGAATCGTTGAACCGAAATACAAACAACTATACTCATATTTCCTTCATATAATTGTATACATGTTTTTTTAATATATTTTATTATTGATTGGAAGATATAGTTTGATATTTTTTTTGGTATATATTAATGGTTGCAAGATTATGTTTTAAATTAAAATGTAACTTGTTTTAATTATAAAAACTTATTAATTAGAAAATATGGTATAATTGATATTTTCAGGTGTTTATAAAAGGTAATATGTTTTAAGTAAGAGTATTCAAAAAATCCGTCAAACCGTGAATCCTGAACAGACCACAACAATCCGAACCAACAAAAATCAAAACCGTAAAATCGTTGTTAATGGTTCGATTAACCTAACCATTTACACATAAATGGTTTGGTTATGGTTTTCAATAGTTTAAAACTAGTTAAACCAAACCGGGTCGTTATATAATAATACGTTAAAAATTCTAGTACATAATTATATGTTAAAATTATAAATTATAGTATATAATGTATATACATTATATCCTATATATAATTAGTGTAAGGAAGTTTAGGTCGTTAGTGGCAAATATGTCATTTCAAAAATATTATTAGCAATTATATATTTTAAATGGTAATAAATAGAAATTAAAAATGTAGTTAAATTGCAAATATTATGAAGATTTGAAGATATTTTTTACAATATTTCAAAAAAAATCAGGAATTTGTAATATAGTATAATAAAATTATTGAGTGAAAATAAAAAAATAGTATTTAATTATTTTATAATTAGAAAAAAAATAGTAAAACATGACTTTTCATGCAATAATAAATAAAATGTTAATAAAATAAGTAATATCAACTTAATGAGTTTCTTATTTGCATACATCATTTTATAATTTTTGGAAAGAATTATACAATTTAGTAAAAAAATTCACAAAAATACTTTTAAAATATCTATAAAGTATTTTGAGTATTACACGGGTATTAAGTTAGTATATATATATGTTGTGGAATAAAAACTAGGGTTCATGCGTAATTAATGCTAGGGTTGTTGAGCTTCGAGCTTTAATGGCTGTTTCCGTGTTTCGAGACTGATCGGTCCTCACAGAGTGCCCACGTATCTCGTTATTGAGAATCAAGCCAAGATGTAGTTCTTGGTGTTCGCCCTCGGGGCTATGGCGGCAAGGGCACACCAAGGACGTAGTGGCTTGTATGTCCTTATTCGAGGATTAAGTTTAAACGTAGTTCTGAGAATGAGGGGTCAGGCTCTTTATATAGGTTGAGAAGCCTTAGAATTATGGTAGAATTTGGAGACTTGGTGGGCAAGCCACCGCCTTGAGGAAGGTTCTAAACTCCTTCCTTGTAGGAGTCTGTTTCCATATCGAATTGGATGCCTTGGAGGCTAAGTCTAGCAGGAGTAGTATCTTTATTTGACTCTTATTGCTGAGCTGTTTATTACCCCTAATATTAATTATGAAATTAATATTAAAAATAGTGTTTGGATCTTGTTGGTGGGCCCCACGTTTGGACCATACCCGGTCTAATTAATGCCACATTAAATGTGTTTTTAGGGCTTTACTTTTAGCCCATATCATTTGCCCCCCAACTTCTAGGAAAACTGATCAGGTTTTCCTTGAAGTTTTAACGGCCTTTTTCGAGATTTGGGTCAGGGTTTATCGTTATACACTAGTGTTTCATGAGTATCGTCTTTTGATGTAAAGTGTGGAGCGACCGACGCGTTTACGACGACATTTTAAACGATGCTAAACGACACTGAACGGTGCTAACGAGCCTTAAACGACGTCTAAACGGCGTTACATGGCATAAGACGACGCTAAACGACGATAATCGACACTAAACGGCAATAATCGGTGCTGAACGGCACTAAACGTTGCTAAGCGGCACTAAATCTGGGTTGTCATTTTCCTAAAATGACAATGTTTTTCTGAAATGGCGACCGGCTTAGGACGACCGATCGGCTTAGGCCGGTCGGCTGAGGCTCAATCGGATGAGACCCTTGGCTGAGGCCGGTCGGCTGAGGCTCGGTCGGCAGAGGCTGGTCGGCTGTGGCTCGGTCGGCTGAGGTCCTTGGCTGAGGCCGGTCGGCTGAGGCCCTTGGCTGAGGCCGGTCGGCTGAGGCTCGGTCGGCAGAGGCCGGTCGGTTGAGGTAGGTCGGCTGAGGCCCGGTCGGCTGAGGTCCTTGGCTGAGGCCGGTCGGCTGAGGCCCTTGGCTGAGGCCAGTCGGGTGAGGCTCGGTCGGCTGAGGCTCGGTCGGCGGAGGCTCGGTCGGCTGAGGCTCGGTCGGCGGAGGCTCGGTCGGCTGAGGCTCGGTCGGCTGAGGCCGGTCGGCTGAGGCCCTTGGCTGAGGCCGGTCGGCTGAGGCTCGGTCGGTTGAGGCTCAGTCGGCTGAGGCCCTTGGCTGAGGCCGTTCGGCTGAGGCCCTTGGCTGAGGCCGGTCGGTTGATCTTAAATAGAATTACTTCGAACTTTTCAATCACAATGTTGGATCTTCATATTCAACATGGAACCCGGTCGGCCGAAGCTTTCCGGGTGCCCCGGTCTTCCGGCCTAGCTTAGTTTTCATATTCGAAACGACGTTGGGATCAATACTCGACATCGAAATGACATTGAAATCTTCATATTCCATATGGAACCCGGTCGGCCGAAACCTCCCGGGTGCGTCGGTCGGCCAGCCACCGGTCGACCATGCCCCGGTCGGCCGAAGCCTTCCGGTTGGCCCGGTCGGCTGGCTCCCAGTCGGTCGGTTTTCAATTTTTTTTTTGGCACCCTTGGCTCCAACACTTCAACTTCCATCTTGAACAATGACCTTTCATATTGACAATGGATCACGACCTTTCATATCGACAATGGAACATGAGCTTTCATATTGACAATGGAATATGAGCTTTCATATCGACACTCGATCATCGATATGGAAAACCAACAATATGGTCATTCATGACTTTTGTTTAAGGTTTCCCCTAATTTCTTGATTAGCGCTGCTAATCCCGCACTTTGCGTTAACTTCTTGATTAGGCTTCTTAACCATAATCAGCTTCCAAAGAAACTTTCAGATATTAACTTATATTCTCAGTTCCTTTTCCAGAATTTATAAGTTTTTGACGAATCTTTTAATCATCATGTTAGAATGTTGATTCAGTGGCTCATTCTTGAATCTCTTGATCCAAGGTTGGCTCTAGTAGCTTCGTTGGCCTTCAATGGCTTCAACTTAGTTACTTAGGCCTTCTCGACCGCCAACCCGAGGTTTCAGGTCAATCATCAAGGTGAGGCCTCGAACATCAACATCAAGACTCGATCATCAACTTCAAGACTCAATCATAATCCTCAGTCGGCTAGGGCGAAAGCTCGATCGACCGGAGCTTTCTTTGGAGCTTGGTCGGCCGTTGCTCGGTTCTTGAACCTCAATATCAGTATTCAAATATCGATATTTGGACCTTAATGTTAGTTACCGATCGTCAAAATTCATTATTTAAAGTCGACGACCAAACATACATCCTTCACTTCAAATTGGCTTTCATAACTTTCGTGGCCTTCTAGGCCTTAACTCGCTTGTTGAATCCTTGGTTTTAAACCCTGAATCCGTTCATGGTTGTCGGTTATAACCAACCCTTCATTCTCGTTCTAAGATGTGGAACTTGTGATGAAGCTTTAGTTCTTGCCCCCCTTGCTACATATGGTGGAGGTCTTCCTTCTCGGTTGATCGTTCAAGAAGTTCCCTTGGTTGGTTGTCAACCCTCTATCTTGATTCTAGGTTTCCAACCTTCTTCTTATGCTCACAGGACCTTGCTTTGGTTTGAATTCGATTGACAGCTCTTAATTCAAGTCCTTAACTCAAATGACAAACTTGATTCGAGGCAGACAGCCTTTTTGGCCATCAAGGTTAAAATTTTGTGTCAGGATTTGAGATTCAAGATTTTAAGTATGAAATGAAAAAGAACCTCTTATCTTAACATTCTCACTGACAATTTCTGTGTCTTCAAGGCATTATCAGGGAGCCAACCAGTCTCAAGATGAGCTTTAAGAGGGTCTATCCTTCAGCTTACATCAACTGGCGCTACCAATTTCGCATCGATAGTGGGGTCTTCAGGACCTGGAAGTAAAAACTCCCCACATAATTATCTATCTCAAAAGATGCAAACTTAGATTGGGCATCGGCCTTAACGTTCTCTTCTCTCGAAATATGCTCCTCGTAGCACTCATCAAACTGAGTCATCACGGCCTTCACGACTCTCGAGTACTTTGCCATAGTTTCGTCCTTGCCTTCAAATTCACCATTCACTTGCGAGACTACTAGTCTTGATTCCCCGCATACTTTGAGATTCTTGACTCTCATAATTCTAGCCAAGCCCAATCCGGCTATCAAGGCTTCATACTCAGCTTCGTTGTTGATTGTTGGGAAATCCAACTTCAAGGCATACTCAGCTGGGAACCCATCGGGGCTTTGCAAGACTAAACCTGCACCACTATATTTTGTTTTTGATGCTCCATAAAATTAGAGCAAATAAAGCACCCAATATTCCTTCTGATTAGGTACACGCTCTTCATCTTTATTCTCTCTCCTAGGGGTGGTTACTATCTCCTTCCCCCCAACTTCTTGGTTGCTAATAGTGCATTCAACCACGAAGTCAGTTAATGCCTGAGCCTTGATGGCTATCCGAGGCTTATACGTGATGTCAAATTCTCCAAGTTCTATTGCCCACTTGATTAGCCTTCCACTGGCCTTCGGGCTGTGTAAAATATTTTTCAACTGTTGGTCCGTCAGGACTTCAATCTTGTGTGACTAAAAGTAGGGTCGTAATGCCAAAGCAAATTTCTCGATGGGAGAGTAATTCAACTCAGCTCCATGCAACAACTTGCCCACGTAGTAAATAGGTTTCATCGAACCTTATTCTCTTCTTGAATGAGGACAACACTCAATGCTTGTTCAGATACCGCCAGGTACAGATAAAGAGTGTCCCTAAGACTAGGTTTGGCCAACAACGACGCTTCAGTCATGTATTCTTTCAGCTGTTCAAAGGCCTCTTGGCTTTCAGATGTCCACTCAAAATTCTTCACCTTCTTCAATGCTTGAAAGAAAGGAAAGCATTTGTCACCATATTTGGAGATGAATCTCCCTAGGGTTGTAACTCGGCCCGTCAACTTCTGTACATCTCGTATAGAGCAGGGTGGTTCCATGTCCAAGATTGCTTTGATCTTATCAGGATTGGCCTCAATACCTCTTTTTGAAACCATCAGACCCAGAAACTTCCCTGATCCAATACCAAAAGCACACTTGGTTGGATTCAACATCATCTGAGGTGTTTAATATAATCTGCCTTGATCAGGCTTTTGACTAACATGTCATCAACATAGACCTCCATGGTTTTTCCAATCAAATGGGCGAATATCTATGGGATGTCATCCTTGTGCATCTTAATCTGATTGTGGCCACTGAATCCATCCATGAAGCTCAACATTTCATGTCCAGCTGTAGCATCTATCAATGTGTCTATCTTTGGCTGGGGAAAACAATCCTTTGGGCATGCATCATTTAAATCAGTGAAGTCTATACACATCCTCCACTTTCCATTTGCTTTCTTGACCATCACAGGGTTAGCCAACCATTCGGGGAACTGAATCTCCTCAATAAAACCAGCTTTTAAGAGCTTGTCAACCTCTTGCTTGATGGCATCTTGCCTTTCAGGAGCAAAATTTCTCTTCTTCTACTTTAATGTCTTTCACTCAGGATCGACATTCAACCTGTGAGTTATAAGTTGGGGATCAATCCCTGGCATATCGGCTGCTGTCCAAGCAAACACATCACTATTCTCTTGCATGAATGCTATCAACTTGCCCTTCAAGGGTTCCTTCAGAGAAGCTCTTATGTAAGTAACCTTCTCAGGATCGCTTGGCCGTCATGGCTTCAATGTTTATCTTGGTCTTGGGCTTCTCAGGCGGCCTTTCGGATGGCATGTGTTCGGCCTTGAGTGTTGAACATCGATGTTCGAAATCAAGGGTTTTCAATCTCAAGGGTGTTTTAAATCATCGAAATATCTATCAGAGATACCAGTCCAAGGCCAGGGGGTTTCTGGAGCCCCACGAGGTTTTCAATCTCCATTTTAGGTTAATATTCAAGTGTTGAACGCTGGTGTTCAGATATTCAACGTCGGCGTTCTGGATCGAGAATCTAAAATTACATATCGGTTTTCAAGTTTCAACGTAAAGTTTCAACCTTTAGATCTTAATTGGAGGTTCATGACCCCCTCAAGTTTGTCCTTCATAACTAATCGTGGCCTTCATGGCTAACAACTTGTGTTTTTCAACCTAGGATTCGGGGTTGATACCTCGATTTAGATTTTGATAAATGCAATTCTGTGGGCTTTTTGCCTTTTAAACTTCTGAGACGAGAGCTTGCTTGATCTTCTTAATCCTTGCTTAAGGTTATCTATTGGCCTTCATTCCTGGATCCTTAATCCTGGTACTTAAGAAATATTGAAGAGTAGCTAGTCCTTAACATCCTCGGCCTTTCATGGCTTTAATTGTTGCATGTGGCTTTTATCTGCTTGTCTTTTATCCAGGGTCCTTCACAAACTTAAACTCTTACTTGGTCGTGTTGTAACCTAAATCCTGACCCTTCGGGGTCTTTATTTATGCATTTGTTTGTTTTCCATTCGTGTATTCTTTTATTTTCGGTACTTAGTCATCCTTGACTTGCACTCATCAAGTGCTTGGCACATAAATAAAATCACACAATCAATGAATGGAAAACAAACTTGCATTAATAACTTGAAATGGGTTCAACCCTTTCATAGAGTACTACTGTCCTACTCGGAGTGACATGCTCTGCAATGGTTTCATCGAACCTTATTTCTACTTCTACTAGATAAATATGAAGCTAAGTCATACTAGGATAACTTGAGCCTATCGGGGCTTTGCAAGACTAGGCTTGCACCACTTGATTTTGTTTTTGATGCTCCATCAAAATAGAGCACCCATTACTCCTTTTGGTCTCCTTATTCTTATTCTGAAGTTCACTTTCTGTTTGGGGTACTATCTCTTGCCCCCCGACTTCTTTGTTGCCAATGGTACATTCATTTACGAAGTCAGTTGATGCCTTAACCTTAATGGCTGTCCGAGGCTTATGTGTGATGTCATCTGCTGGCCTTTCTTGGTGTTCCTTACCACTACGGACATTCATGTCTTCAATCGGAAGGACCTGCCCCCCGACTCCATTAGGTCTTAACGAGGCTACATAACAGCTTCGTGCCATCTTTTGATCACCTTTATGTTCTCCAACACCATTCCTGGTTGGGAACTTGATCTTCATATGATAAGTTGAGGCAACAACCTTGAATGCATGAAGTCTAGTCCTTCCGAGGATAGCATTGTACGTTGAAACCGCCTTGATTACCAGGAAGTTTAACATCTGAGTGGCCTCCTTAGGCTCTTGTCCAATAGTTACAGGCAACTGAATAGTCCCTTCAACATTGGATTCTACTCCATTAAATCCATATATGGGCATGTTATTGGGGGTCAACTGAGAATCATTGTACCCCGTCTTCACAAATGCATCATGAAATAGAATGTCAACGGAAGCTCCATTGTCTATCAAGACTCGCTTCACCTCTATGTTTCCAATCACAGAAGTTATGACCAACGGGTCGTCATGGAGGAACTTCACCCCTTCCAAGTCTGAGTCATCAAAACCAACCATTACTTTAGTTTTTGCATTCTTCGGGGCCTCTCCCACGATGTGCATTACTTCTCTAGCATAAGCCTTTCGAGAATTCCTTGTTGTGTCGGCCGCAGTCGAGCCTCCTGAGATCATGTTGATTACTGGCCCTTGGGGCTGTGGGTTGTGATCTTGATCGTCATCCCTTTTATAATCTCTAATTTGATTACCACGTTCTTCACCCTTAGTGAAGTGGCTCAGTTTCCCTCTACGGATCAAAAACTCGATCTCGTCTTTGAGTTGCTTGCAATCATCAGTGTCATGCCCCACATCTCTGTGGAATCTGCAATACTGATTCTTGTTTCTCTTTGCGGGATCACCCCTAAGTGGCTTCGGCCATCAAAAATTCTTATCCTTCTCAATGTCTAACAAGATTCGACTCCTAGGAGTATTCAACCTTGCATACTCAGTGAACCTTGGTCCTTGGTTCTTCTTAGGGGCAGTGTCGGAGTCCTCGCTAGTTCGGGGATACTTGTCCATAACATCATACTCCTGGTCATCATACTCCTGGTCTTGCTTTCGCTTCTTGGAGTCATTGTTACCCTTGCTATTACCTATTGCGGCCTCTTTCTTCATGTTATCCTCAGCTTTGATATACTTCTTGATAAGTGGATTTTATATCCACTATTTACCTTCCGTTTGGACTTGAATCGTTTGCAAGTTCTCGAGTTTCGTAGTCATTTGATATGTTTTTGTGTAGGTTTTGTAGGTTGCATGTTGGAGGCATGATGGTGCTAAATCAAGAGCTTGTGTGCAAGGTCCAGGAGCTAGATTGAGCAAGAGCAAGAGTTTCTAGCGCTACAGCGCATGGTTTTTGTTACACAGCAGCATGGCAGGAGCTAAGAGGCGCTATGGCACAGAAAACAGGCGCAATAGCGCCGTGTAGCAGGTTTCCAGGGGGATGCAGCGCAACAGCGCGGTTGGAAGCGCTGGAGCACAAGATTGGTACTGATCTGAGGCGCAAGAGCGCGTTTTGCAGAGCAGCAGCGCGATTTTCTGGCGCAAGGGCACGATTTTTTGGCGCAAGGGCGCGTCTGGTTCCCTGGTCATCTCGAGTTCATTTCGAGCAACAGCCCTTAGTGATTTACTTCGGAACTTTTAATTATTTTCGGGTCAAAAATATTTTGGGCCCATTTTATGAGGGTTAGCAGTTGAACTTAATATGTATTATCCTAGGCCTAAAAACATATCATCTATTATCATTAGGTTTTATTATCTATCATCGACATTATTATCTCTTGGACATTATTAGAGAGGGTTCTTCTACGCTTCGTGACAAGCAACGGGGGCCTAATCTATTTCCATCTTTTGTATTCTTCTTCGCACTATTTGAGAATTTAATTCTAATCTTTTCTCTCTTTAATCTTAATATTTGTTTGTAGAATCATGTTTTCTTTAGAACCCATGTTGGTGAAAGGTTCACTTATGAACTAACCATTATCATGGGGTTCCAATGGATTTGATTACGTCATTATTGTGTTGTCATGTGATCGATGTTGGGTGATTTTATTGTGATAATCTAATATGGTTTGATTTAATTGATAGATGTGTAGCTAGCATATAATTTATTAATCCTTGATGATTGCGAAAGTGGATTTTTGGATTGAGAATATGCCATATTAGCATGGGTTCATAAATTAATTGTTTATTCTTGATTAGTAGTATGATTTTACCCAATTCATATTGCCCCATGTAATTATAAAAGATAACTTGTGCTTAAACCATTTGCTTTTCCAGATTGTATAGACATATATGATTTGATCGTAATGTGGTGTCCTCTTGATTTCTATCTCTTGTGGATATTAAGTGGTATGATGCGAGTGTACTGAAAGGTAGCTCGTATTATCGACGCATTATCTGATTAATTATCTTGTTTATCACCTATGTCAATTTAATGTGTCAACCTTTAGTGAAGTTTTCGATGAAATTGGAATCCCATGTTTTCTCATATATAAGAACTCTTAATTGTTAATTTATTCTCGCTTAGTTAATTAAAATAGTTTAATCAAAAACCCAAATTGATAAGTGTTCAAGCATTAAGAAGTAACCATACATCGTTGCATAAGTACTAAAATTTGCATTACACATAGTCTCTGCGGAACGAATCTTACTTATCACTTGCTATTTGTGATCGCGTATACTTGCATGTTTACGAACCAACACTTGTCGACCCTTCATTGGAGCTCGGCCATATTCTCAGGAGGATGCTTTGCCAGTGACCTTTTAAAGAATAGATCAGTGGTTCCATGTTCCAGGGCTACCATGGCCACCTTATTTTCTAAATCAGTGATATTCAACGTCTCCTTAGTGTATCGCTAGAGATAATCCCTTAGATTTTCGTTCTTTCCTTGTACCACATTCATAAGAGATGCAGCTTTTCTCATGAACTCTTCCGCTAATGAATTAGCTAACAAAAGTGGCGCTCAACTCCTTAAAAGAGCCAATCGAATTTGCAGGCAACCGGCTATACCATCTTTGAGCCATGCATGACAGGGTTTGAGGGAACGCCCTACACTTTAAGGCATCATTTGCAGGCTGCAACAGCAGTGCATTCGAGAAAGTCCTGACATGATTCGAGGGATCACCCGTTCCATTATATACCTTAATTGTCGGCATCTTGAACTTCTTGGAAATACGAGCGTTCATCACCTCCTCAGTAAACGGGGGTGTGGGATCGTCAGGATCCCCAAGTGGCATCAGATCCTTGGGGTTGCCTTTGGGGGTTTCCACCCTTGTTGTTCTTCCAGTTGGGGCATCAACCCTTTTCTATCTCCTTGAGGACCTCTCCAAGTCTATAATGGGAATCCTTCCTGTGGTTAGAGGAGGTTAATTTTGATTCAATCTTGATTGCTCTCTCGCCATATTGTCCTTCAATTTTAAGATCTTGGCCTCATTAGCCTTGATTCTCTCAATAGTTGTCAAAGGAGGTCCGTCATGGATGGTTTGAGTCCTCCTTCGAGGTTCTCTGCTAGCACGTCGCCTTCTCGGGGCTTCATGTAAGAACCCAGATTTTTGTAATATTATAAAACCCTAATGAATAGTGATTTGAAGGATATGAGAGATAGCTTGTAAGCACCACCTTATATAAATTTAGTATTTTTGAAGTTCTAAGTATGTAAGGTTTTCGTACTAAGAAAATAAGAGAACGCAAAAGCCGTCAAAATTCGAATATTCCACCTTTTACTAATTGTTTCATAAATTATGAGATATCAGGGGATAAGAAAACCACGGGGCAATATAAAACCCCTAATATGGAATTTAAGATACGATAAAAAAAAGGATTGAGAATGACAGTGAGAAATCTCTACGCGACAAATGTTTCGCAAAGAAATTATCGGAGTGCAAAATGAACCAAACGACATAAGTTGATGGAAAATGAGCTAAGTACTTGAAGATCATGCAAGGTGGGGAGCTAGAATCCATGCAAACCATATGGTTAGAAATCAACCGAGTATTAGGAAACAAGTTCCACAAAATAAGGATAGTTAGTTTTTTTTTTTCAAAAACACTATTTTGCTTTTTGAAAATCAAGGCACACAAGTACATAGCCCATTCCTAGATGTTGCACAGCTGATAAGTATCTCTATATGTATGTAATAAAGCATTTCAAGGTGAGAGAAAATCAAGAAAAAGCTAGCAAAAGCTCTCCACACATTTTCTTCTCAAAACTGCCCAGCACCACCCAGGGGCATTCACGATTTTTTTGACCCAACCTCTTGATGCTCATAAATCACAAGAAAAATCCCAGGCCTTTCTAACATCCAAGGGTAAGTGCAGATTTAATTTCGTGAGTTTTGAAGGTGTTTTGGATAGGTAGAAAAAATGTAGAAGTTGGGGGTGAATAGTAATTCCGAAATTTTCTAACTTTATTCTTGATTTCTTTGTGAAAGTTTAAGGTTGCTAAGGCTATTTAAGGATCCTGTAAAGGTTGTACAGCTATTATAAGAGTAACATCAAGCTCCAGGAAGGTATAAACTCTCTCCACCATTTTTGTATTATTTGAGTTTTTAAGCTTAAGTACAAGTATGATGATTCTTGAAGTTGTGGAGTTAGTTTGTAAATTTTGATGATTGGATTGTGGTTGGTTGGTTTTTGTTGGATGAATTTGAGATATATTAACTAACAATAAGTGTGTATAGGCCATGAGGGCAATTGATTTGGTTATTGACGATTTTACGAAGTGTAAAAATTGAGGATTTTTATACGTATAGCCGTTATGCCACCCGTTGGTATTTAGGTCTGTTTGCTAGGTTAATTACGGACTGAAAAATGTAAATTCTTGAACACCACTGGACATGTCAGGAAAGTTCTTGGTTTGTAGTTTGTAAATATATAAAGTTCATTCCAAGAGGAGTTATGGTTTGGGAGGTATGATCTTTTTAGTGAAAGTAGTTCAAGAAAACAAACTGCAGAAAAGTCTGGTGTTGTAAACTGAATTCGGACCCCTTCTGAATGTGGTAAAATCATGGAAAAATTATGGTATGTAACCTGGTCAGTAGACAAGGGAACCCAAAAAGAATTAAGTTAAAAAGTGGATTTTTCGATTTTATAAAAATGTTCGAATCAAGTGCGCGCGAGGGGAAAGTTGTTTTAGGGGAGGATTCGACCTAAACTCTGAATTCGTTTAAATGATTAAGTCCTAGAGACTCGTTACGAACCAAGAATTAACGAAAGTGATTTAGTAATGTCAAGGACCTATAATGGACCGTCTAGGATATATTCGGGTATCGTTGGGTAATTATATTGTGTTAGTCGTTAATGTGATTAATGGGTTGTCTAAGGGTCTAATCGGACATTTTTGATATTGTTATAGATTATCGTCCTAGCACCCGGAGCTCCCCACACATACCAAACCAAGGCAAGTTTTCTATACCAAACTTTAAGTATGCTTTAAAACTGTTGTTGTTGTGATATAAATGCATGTACTGTCTTAAATATTACTCCCTCCGTCCCAATCGGATGTTAACATTTGTTTTTTGCACGGAAACCAAGATAGTGGGTGTAATATTATTAAAATAAATGAAGTAGTGGGTGTAATAGTGATTTTATTGTTAAAATAAATTAAGTAGTGGGTGTAATAGTGTAAAGTATTGTTAAAATAAGTGAAGTAGTGGGTGTAATAGTGTTAAAAATTACTATTTTAGGAAATGTTAACAATCTGTTGGGACATGCCAAAATAGAAAGTGTTAACAATCTATTAGGACGGAGGGAGTATTGTTTTGCGAAGAAGCTTATACATGCATGCTTGATTCTGAAAGTACTTGTGAATTTTCTTATGCGTATATGTATAGTGATCTTAAGGCTCGGGTAGAACGTAAGTACTTTCGTTATAAATTGGGAGTCGGAGTATTTTTCAAAACCCGGTAACCCCGGAGGCGTATATTTTCAAGAAACGCTTATGTTCCGATGATTTAAAAATCTATGAATATCGGAATTATTTTATTCTTAAATAAACATTACTTAGGAATATTTATTTATTAAGAATGAATAATTTTTTTTTTAAAATATTCATTTAAAGTTAATTTATTTAATTATTTAATTAATGATTATTTATTTATTTATTTAATAATTAATCATTTATTACTTATTTAAAAATGTTAAAAATTATTTTAAATATTTTCTGACCTTTAGAAAAATATCAGGGGTTCTCAAATATTTTTATAATTACCCATACCTCGTAAATACCACCCCAACGGCTCGCGAACTTATCAAAACTTGAGAAACCAAGGCTTTGGGAGCTACTAAAAATATTTTCTCCCTTCGCTACAACTGAAGAGGTGACTCTGCCTTATCAAGGGGAGTCAGGTTTTAGAAATTCTTAAGAAAACTCCGAATAACTCCCAAGTTGATTTAAAAAGAATTCTCTTAGTAGAGAAAATCAGTTGACAGAGGTCAACTTGTGGGATGAACATACTTCCATGTTTTCTTTCGGAAGTGTCGCAGTTTTAAAAAGGTATCAAAGTTAGTTAATGGCTCCGGGACTGGATGTTATTTTGGATGGGAAGCGACTCGTGGGTTGCAGGCCCATCCTGGAAGTGCATATACCGAAGTGTAAGAGCTGGCAGGTGGCCTGTCCATCAAGGTATATGTACTGGATAAAGAAACTTGCCAGTAGGCAAGTCAATTATAAGACCCATAGATGGTCGGGCCACGGCCTCCATAGTAGGTACGTCACCCGTCTACTAGTAGCGAAGTGTTAATTATTTTGCGGTACAGAGGCTGATCACCTTATACCGTGGTTATCCGGTATATCCCATCTTTCCAATTGGAATTGTGCTGCTACACTGTACTGAGGGCCCAGGTGCACCGGTACCGATAGTGTAGTCAGTGTTGAACTCATCGTGCAAGATTTTGGAAATCCGAACCATCTGTTTTAAAAATAACTCAGGGAAAGTTACTATGGTTGAAAGATAAAGTTTATATGATATTACTCATGTTTTCAAACGAAAGGCAATTTTTACAGCACTATTATTATTATTTTGCTGAGCTTATGGTCACACTTGTTTCCTATATATATATATCACCAACAACAACAGGTAGTCATGGCAAGGACACACCAGACCGCCAGGAAGCGCGTGGGAAACGCGCAGATGTTCCGTAGGTTGTTCGGACCCCGGATGCCCCTGCCTCAGGTGAGAAGACTTAGTAGGATATGTTGCCAACTTAGACTGGTTAGGTTTTTGTACAAGTATGACTTATGTAAACTTTTGGAAACCAGAGTACTATCCTGCTCTCACTATCACCTCAGGTAGTAGTTTTTGATGGATTATCAACCTTTTCTAAGACGAAACATTTGGTTTGTAATAACTTTTAACTTTGGTCTGTACCCAGTACCTTAAGTAATGTCTTGCTTTCACTCTGAGCTTATAACCTGTGATGGATATTATTTATTTAGGGCTCACTGCCAACGTGGAATATAAATTAGTAAAATGGTTAATAATCAGGGATGGTAATTGATAAAATTGGAATCTAGATTGGCGTAACAACCTGGATCGTTGACCCCGGATCTAGAGGTGTTACAGAAATGGTATCAGAGCCATAGGTTATAGTCTCAGAAGCGAAAGGTAGGTTGAGGGTCCAACCTTTACCGGATATATGGTCGGGCTAATGGACATAGCCCTACCAAACCTAAGTCATTTAAGATTATCATATATTGAAACTTTTAAAGATAGTATCACTTTTCCTTTATCTATGTAGATTCCCGAGGAGCCCCATATGGACCCGGCCATTGACCCAGCTGTAGACCCGATAGAGGAGCCAGTAGCAGACCTGGTTGTGGATCCGATAGAGGAGCCAGTAGCAGACCCTGTAGAGGGTGACCCTGTTGACCCTGAGCCAGAGAGTGAGCCAGAGGTGGACCCGGATGAGGACCCTATGGACGATGCTGACCCGGATGATGACTCTGCGGCCTGGACTGATATACCCATGCATTCCCCTCCCCGTAGGGAGCCGTCCCCTTTCGACTCCCCACAGTGAAGTCCTCTTCCTGCAGGAGAGACTGAGGAGTTACCTGATTATGATGTTGATACTGAGGAGGTTCCACAGAGTGAGCCACAGACCCCACCTCCACCCCCGATCCCAGTGGTCTTAGCAGCAGATTACGACAGGGACATGGCCCGACTCACATCTAGGGTGGTAGCAGCGGAGGCTCGGGTTGATGAGCTTAGGTACCAGTTGACTGAGGAGAGGAGGTCCCGTCACCTCACCCGTAGAGAGAGGACTGACTCAGTATCCAGGAGCATTCTGTGGATGACACTATGTGTCGAGAGGAGAGCTCTTACCAGGATCCGATCATCATCCCGCTCCGACAGGAGGCTTAGGGCGAGTGAGGCCGAGCAGATCGTGTCATCAGCCATGAGGAGGATTCGGGATGCGGCTCGCTCCCATCGATATTGATAGCATATTATGACTCTTAGCTTTCTAGTAGGGATTGTAGTTTATAGTTGCACTTTTGGTATAGTAGTAGCAGGTAGCAGATAGTCCCACTTGAAAGCATGTGTTGTATCTTTTGGTAGGCATTATGTATTCAGATGATGTATTATGTGACCTGTGACTCTTCAGGGTAACCTTTTGATGGTACCCAATATATATATATGATTGTTTTCATTTTGGCACTAAATTTTGTTTAAGTTCATTACGTACAATGCTCTATATATCAACTGCTTACAACCAGAAAACACATATTTATCCAAAATGGACTATCCTTTTGAGGTAGCACTTACTTATGCAAGGTAACCCTAACAATTGTGTATATATAAATGCATATGTTTTCAGAAAGATGCCGCCCAGACGGAACACAGTAAATCGCAATGCTGAATCTGCCACCCATGGAAATGATCAGCGCAGAGAGGAAGAGCGCCAAAGCCAAGCCCATGAAGAAGAAGGGCAAGGCTTTAATGAGCATGAAAATGCAGATCAGGAGGAGGTAGAGGAGGAAGCCACTCAAATCGAGGAAGGCAGAGATGAAAACCCTATGGAGCAATTTATGAATTTGCTCAGGCAGAACCTATAGCAACCACCCCCGCCACCAAGAAACCTCAATACCGCCAACGCTAACGCCTTTCGAGCCGTCAAATCCCTGAAACCCCCAGAATTTCAAGGCACTGCTGACCCTGTAGCAGCAAGGGCTTGGCTAAAGGAGATGGAAAAATCCTTCGAGATCTTAGGCGTAGATGAGACCCAGAAGACAGTCTTTGCTGCTTATTTATTAAAAGGAGAGGCAAACTATTGGTGGGAGGCCAAATGTAATTTGGAACCAGTAGGCGTAGTGACTTGGGAGAGGTTCTGTAGATTGTTCTTGGATAAGTATTTTCCCAAGTATATGGAGACCCAGATGGAGCTGAAGTTTCTGGAGCTGAAACAGGAGAACATGACAGTGGCCAAGTATGAGGCCAAGTTCACAGAACTATCTAGATTTGTGCCTAGACTTGTGGATACGGAGGAGGATAGAGCAAAAAGGTTTCAACTAGGGCTGAAACCATGGATTCAGAACCGTGTTGCTATGTTGGAAATAACAGATTACGCTACCTTGGTACAGAAGGCCTCGATAGTGGAGGCCGGGAGTGAAATGAACTTGAGGATAAAAGAGGACAAGAAAAGGAAGGCGGTGAGTCTAGGGGGAGGATCTAGTAGCGGACGACGCTTTAACAAATTCAACCGAGCAACTGTGTCTCAGCCGACCGCTGGTCTAGCTACGAGGAGGGCTGGAAGCGAGAGTGTTAATCAGGGAGGTGGGCAGTCTAGAGCAACCACCTTCACCCAATCACGCGCTTCCCTACCTGACTGTAAGACTTGTGGAAGGAAGCATCTGGGGATGTGCCGATCCACAGTGACATGTTATAAGTGCGGACGCACGGGTCATTACTCCAACAACTGCACCCAGCAAGCCCAAGGCCCAAAGTGTTATCAATGTGGAAGCACAGGGCACATGAGGAAGGACTGCCCTAAGTTGAACCAGTCTGGGTCAAGAGTGAGTGGAGCAGCTTCTAACCGACCCCCTACTGCCAGGACCTTTAACATGACCGTGCAAGATGCTGTCAGAGACTCAGATGTTATCGCAGGTACCCTAATCCTTAACTCGGTAAATGCAAATGTCTTATTTGATTCTGGAGCTACCCGATCTTTTATATCGCAAGAATTCACATGCAAATTAAATCTTAAGGCGAAGGCTCTAAAAGAGTAGCTAATGGTAGAGATAGCGAATCGTGAAGTGATACCCGTAAGTCAAATCTACCCTAACTGCGATCTAGAAATAGAAGGTTGCCATTTTCAAGCCAGCCTAATACCATTTGTGTTAGGAGGGTTTGACGTTACCTTAGGTATGGACTGGATGTCCGACAATAATGCCCATATTGACTGCAAAGGCAAGAAAGTCGAAATGACGATGCCTGGAAAGAAGAGAGTAGTGTTTAAGGGGCAGCGACAAACCCGGAAGTTCCTCACAGTCGCGCAAGCTAGGAAGTTGGTACGTAAGGGAAACAAAGCCTTCCTGGCCTACGTAGTAGACACAGAACGGAAATCCCCTAAACTGCAAGATATCCCCGTCGTTAGAGAATTCGAAGATGTGTTTCCCGAAGACCTACCAGGATTGCCACCCGATAGGGAGATTGAGTTTACGATAGAGCTGGCACCCGGAACTACACCTGTTTCCAAAGCCCCGTATAGGTTAGCTCCGGTAGAGATGAAAGAATTGGCGACGCAATTACAGGAATTATTGGACAAAGGCTTGATAAGGCCAAGTGTATCTCCGTGGGGCGCTCCAATGCTATTTGTGAAGAAGAAGGACGGTAGCATGAGACTATGTATAGACTATAGGGAGCTAAACAAGCTGACCATCAAGAATAAGTACCCTCTACCTAGGATCGATGACCTGTTCGACCAGCTGAAAGGAGCAGTCTGCTTCTCAAAGATAGACTTGAGAACTGGTTATCACCAGTTGAAGATCAAGCAGGAGGACATACCCAAGACCGCATTTCGCACCCGGTATGGACATTATGAGTTTCTGGTCATGTCCTTTGGTTTAACCAATGCACCAGCAGCCTTTATGGACCTGATGAATCGCGTGTTTAAGCAATACCTAGACAAATGCGTCATAGTGTTTATCGACGATATTCTGATTTATTCAAGGATTGAGGAAGAACACGCAGAACACTTGAGGATAGTCTTAGGGATTCTAAGAGCTGAGAAACTGTATGCCAAATTCTCTAAGTGTGAATTTTGGCTAAAAGAGGTTCAATTCTTAGGCCACGTGGTAAGCAGTGAGGGAGTGTTAGTTGATCCTGCCAAGATAGAGGCCATATCAAATTGGGAAAGACCGACCACCCCGACGGAAGTAAGAAGCTTCGTAGGATTAGCAGGCTACTATAGGAGATTCGTGAAAGACTTTGCCAAGCTAGAAGCCCCGCTTACCCGACTCACCAGAAAGACAGAGAAGTTCGTATGGACGGAGAAATGTGAGGAAAGCTTCCAAGAGCTGAAGAAATGGTTAGTGACCGCCCCCGTGCTGGCATTGCCAGATGAAAAGGGAAACTTCATGATTTATAGTGATGCATCCCACAAAGGATTAGGCTGTGTGCTTATGCAACATGGCAAGGTGATTGCGTATGCGTCCAGACAATTGAAGGAGTACGAAGTGAGATACCCTACCCATGACTTAGAATTAGCTACGATCGTCTTCGTGCTAAAAATATGGAGGCACTACTTGTACGGAGAGAAATGCGAGATCTACACCGACCATAAGAGCCTCAAGTATATCTTCACTCAGAAAGAATTGAATATGAGATTGAGGAGGTGGTTAGAACTAATAAAGGATTATGACTTTGTGATCCGTTATCATCCGGGGAAGGCCAATGTGGTGGCCGATGCCCTTAGTAGGAAAGAGAAATTCAAGATGCTAACCATGATAGGGGAATTGGAAAGAGAATTCGAGAAACTAGAGATAGAGATCAGGAGACCAGACGAGGGCCAAGAAATGTTAATGGAAATCCAAATCCAACCACCGTTGTTAGAAAAGATTAGGCGATGTCAGGAGCAAAAGATGGAAGAGGAAGCTAATTCGGAGGAGGAAATTCTAACCGGAGAAGAAATCAAATGCGAGAAAGATAAGAATGGGATCATGAGGTATGCAACAAGGATATGGGTCCCGAATGTTCAGGAATTGAAGGACGAAATCTTATATGAGGGCCACAATGCTAGGTATTCGGTACATCCCTGTAGCACCAAAATGTATAGAGACCTGAAGGAATACTATTGGTGGCCTAACATGAAGAAGGACATAACGGAATGGGTGAATATATGTTTGACTTGTCAACGAGTGAAAGCGGAACACCAAAGGCCCAGTGGCTTACTACAACCCTTAGAGATCCCGGAGTGGAAATGGGAGCATATAGCCATGGACTTTGGGGTAGGACTACCCAAGACTAAAACCAATCATGATGCGATATGGGTGATTATCGATAGACTAACCAAGTCTGCTCACTTTCTCCCAATTAATGAAAAATACACTATCGATAGGCTTGTAGACATCTACATAAAGGAGATATTAGTGCGACATGGAGTCCCAGTAACCATTGTATCCGATAGAGACCCCAGGTTTAATTCCAAATTTTGGAGGAGCTTCCAGGAGTGTGTAGGGACTAAGCTAAACATGAGTACGACATATCACCCTCAGACCGACGGACAGAGCGAGAGATCTATTCAAACCTTAGAAGACATGTTGAGGGTATGCGTCATAGACTTTAAAGGAAGCTGGGAAGAACACTTACCCTTGATTGAGTTCGCGTACAACAATAGCTACCACTCAAGCATTGGGATGCCCCCTTACGAAGCCCTCTACGGCCGAAAGTGTCGTTCTCCCCTGTGTTGGGATGAAGTTGGTGAACAAAAGATATTGGGACCCGACCTAGTGCAACAAACAAGGGTTGCCATAACCTTAGTTAGAGGAAGACTAGCAGCAGCCCAGGATCGACAACGTAGGTATGCGGACCTAGCCCGAAAGGATAAGGAATATGAAGTAGGTGATATGGTGTTCTTGAAAGTATCCCCCTGGAAAGGGTTGATGAGGTTCAGGAAGAAAGGAAAGTTGAGTCCGAGGTTTATTGGACCTTTTGAGATCTTACGGTGCATTGGACCAGTGGCTTATGAATTAGCCTTACCCCCTGTTGTGGAATAAAAACTAGGTTGAAAATATTGCGGCTAGGATTTGTATATTTAATGCTAGGGTTCGTGAGCTTCGTGCTTTAATGGCTGCTTCTGCGTTCGAGACTTAAACGGTCCTCACAGAATGCCTACGTATCTCTGTAAATTAGAGAATCAAGCCAATAAAACGTAGTTCTGAGGTGAGGGGTCAGGCCCTTTATATAGGCTGAGAAGCCTTAGAATTATGGTAGGATTTGGAGACTTGGTGGGCAAGTCTTTGAGGAATGTTCTAGATCTATTCCTTGTAGGAATCAGTTTCCATATTGAATTGGATGCCTTATTGGATAAGTCTGAAGGGGATATTATCCTTATCCAACTCTTATTTGCTGAGCTGTTTATTACCCTTAATATTAATTACGAAATTAATATTATATTTAGGGTTTTGGGCCCAGCTGGTGGGCCCCACGTTTGGACTATTCTCGGCCTAGTTAATGCCACATTAAATGTGTCTTTAGGGCTTATTTTCAGCCCATATCATTTGCCCCCCAACTTCTTAGGAAAACTGATCAGGTTTTCGTAGAAGTTATATTTGCCTTAATCGAGACTCGGGGTCGTTTTTATCCTTTACCTGGGACTTCTTAATTTTCCTACCCTTATATGGGAGTTTTGGTTTACACTAGTGTTTCACGAGTATCGTCTTGATTGTAAAGTGTGGAGCGACCTACACATTTACGACGATTTGCCTTATTCGAGGCTTTGATTTGTGCTTGCTTTTAGCAATTTCGGCACTTTCATAGAGTTTTTATGCATTATTAGCATAAATTATTGCTCAACTTGTCAAGAAAATATTTCTATAATTTTCCTCGTATTTTTCTGTACTTTTCCTAATATTTTAGGAATTTTTATTTACCAACAGGTATTTTTATTATTTTTTGGGAATTATTTTTCGATTTCCCAACATTATTTTAAAATTTTTAAAGGATTAACTTTAAAAAAGTCATCCTGGCAAGAAATGCCTCCTGGGCGTGGGTACCCCCGCCAAGGAGACACCCTCCTTAGGCACGCCTAGGGGGTTTGGTCTCCTGGGCGTGGGTGATCTTTGTCCCTGGAAATGCTTCCTGGGCGTGGGTACCACCGCCAAGGAGACACCCTCCTTAGGCACGCCTAAGGGGTTTGGTCTCCTGGGCGTGGGTATGCCCTTCGTTCCTTGAAAAGCTTTCTGGGCGTGGGTACCCCCGCCAAGGAGACACTTTCCTTAGGCACGCCTAGGAAGTTTGGTCTCCTGGGCGTGGGTATAGCCTTCTTTAAGGAAAGTCGAGCTAGGCGTGGGTACCCCCGCCAAGGAGACACCTTCCTTAGGCACGCCTAGGAGGTTTGGTCTCCTGGGCGTGGGTATAGCCTTCTTTAAGGAAAGTCGAGCTAGGCGTGGGTACCCCCGCCAAGGAGACACCTTCCTTAGGCACGCCTAGGAGGTTTGGTCTCCTGGGCGTGGGTATAGCCTTTTAATTGGGCCTCCTGCCTTTAAATTCTAACGGAATTTTATCCTATTTTCTAAAAATGTCGTAGAACATTCTAGAATTATTTTTGAAATTTGAATTTCATGGGCTTCCCGCTTATTCAAAGGCCCAGTCACCTGTTGACAGCCCATTTACTGGATATAACCGGTTGAGTGACCAACCGTAAACTCTATAAAAGAGTAGTGTGCATCCCTCATTTCTCATTTCACTATTCAGCAAAAATTATCTCTCCCTTATCACAAATACTTTTCAAAAAAGCTCTGCTAGGGTTCTGTCGTGAGGCGATTTCCGGCGTCTTTCCTCCGCCCTATTTTCCAGTTTCTGTTTGAAGATCGTTGAATCTTCATCTTCTTCAACCTCTTTTTTCAACTTTTCTGGGTTTCAAGCCTTCAAGGGAAGCATATCAATGGAGGACTCTAGCTCTTCAGGCCAGTCACAACTTGCTAACACTTCTACCACCGCTCCACGGCTTTCAAGGGGTAAGAACCCTAAAACATCTCTTGTCCATGCCAGTGTTTTTTCCCTTAGAGATCTTTTAAATGAGTTTGGTCAAGCTTTTCCAAATATGCTTCATTTAGATGTTTATGAATATAAATCGAAATACAAACAACATAGGGTAGACATTCTAGCCCAACTTTTTCATATTAATGGGCCTTATTGGGCCGTTGTTCCGGCCTCAAACGAAAGGGCTTGTCACCCAAAGCCTGGGGCCATTAGGATTTATAAAGAAACTTTTTATGCTGGTTTTCGCCTTCCTCCTCCTCCTTTTGTTTACCGTCTTTTGGCCGAACCCCGGGTTTGTCCAACCCAACTTATGCCAAATGCATGGCGTTTTATCTATTGTTTCTTGGTCCAATGTAAGAAACATGGGCTTGAGCCCAGTATCTCTGTTTTTCGATATCTATTCAAATTTGTCAATTCTTCTGACAATTCGGGCTGGGTCAAAATCCAACACCGTTCCTTAGCCCGTTCTTGTTTTGTTTCGGATTCCGCTCCTGATTCCCTTCCTAATTGGAAAAGGGAATGGTTTTATATTTTTTTGGATGGGGATGACTGGGACAACTATTTTCGGCCCAACTTCTGCAGAGCCGTTGATGGGCCTGTTAGGAGTTTAAAATTGGGCGTGGAAGAAGAGGCCGCCATAACTTTGTTAACATCGGATAATTTGCATCAATGTGCAAATTTGATTTCTGAAGATTCGTTGCAGGCCCATGGGCTAAGCGATTTGGGCCCTGAGGGTAATTCTCACCTCTTGCTTTGTTAACATTTTATGCTAGATATAATTTTCTAACTTTCTTATAATCATTTTGCAGCCAAAACTGCTCTGGGAGCAATTTTTAGGCAGAGGGAGACTGCTGCCACGGCTAGGGTGGTAACAGAGAACCCTAGGGCCAAAAGGGCCAGGACAGATGAGGCTTCTCCCGCGGTGGAGCGTGTTCCTGCTTTTCTTCAAGAAAAGCCTGTTCCTATTGAGGAAGACCTTACTCCCTTTACAGTGGGATGGGGTTTATGCAATAGGGACACAGCTGTAGGTGATTCCAGGGCTGCAGCTGAGTGGTCCAGGAGCGTGGTTACTCCACGAGACAGGGTCCACATTGTGGAGTCCTCTGATGACTTGCAGATTGAGCTTCTCGGGGCTCAAGCTGTTGCTTCGGTAATTTCTTATTCAACTTCTTTAATTTAATTGCATTTACTTTTCCCTTATTTACTTGTTTCCTTTGCAGATGAACGCCTACCTTCAGGCCGCTGTTCATAACCTGAAGGAGGTGCGTGCTGATAAGACCATTGCTGAGAGGGATAGAGACAGATACTTTGATGCCTCCGAGGCAAACTTTGCTCGTTTTAGGGAGGTGGAGAAGGAGCTGGCTGCTGAGAAGGAGAAGAACAGGAAGCTTCAGCTGGAGGTGCAGCAGAACAGGGAACACATCATTGCTGATTACAAGGCTTCTAAGGACTTTCAAGATGTCCTGAATGCCGAGTACGATGCAAACTTTCCTGGCACCTTCAAGGAGTGTTGGGAGGGGATCATCGAGGAGCTGAGTGGGAAGATCGAGGGGGTATCCCTGGAGAAGTTCCCGGTACCTGCTATCCCTGGATTGACAGATACTTTGGAGGTTGCTACAGAGACAGCAGTGGATGGGGACTCTCAGCCCACTCAGGATCCACCTTCTTCTCCTGGGGTAGAGACAGCAGATCCTTCTTCTACCCAGGGAGATGTTGTTATTGAGGACTTAGATGAGTAGATGGTCCTGCGTGGCTTATTTCTGTTTGTCTTTATTTATTCTGAACTTTTGCCCTTCGGGGCTTATGACTTAACTTATTTATGTAGTAGTTCCTTTTGTTTCCATGTTCTCATTTTTTGCTTATAGTTCGTTAAACTTTAGAATTTCTCAAGTACTTGGCCTCCTGGCTGGTACTAAACTCACAAGCTAGTTCAACGTTTGCCTTTCGTGTTTATTTTAACAAAGAGAAATAACTCATAGAGAAAACAGTATAAATTCCATTATGCTGTCAATGGATATCAATAGAATGGGTTCAACCCTTACATAAATATTCTATCTTCTACTGGGAGCAACATGCTCTAAAATGGTTTCATTCGAACCTTATTCCTAATAAATAGATAAAAGTCCAAGCCTTTGTCAAAAGAACTTAGATATAATAAACTTTGAGGTTCACAGCATGCCAAGTTCGGGGCACCTCAACCCCGTCCAAGGTTTCTAACTTGTAGGATCCTTGCCCTAACACCTTTCTGACTAGATATGGTCCTTCCCAGTTTGGTGCTAACTTTCCTTTCTGGCCAACTCCTGAGGCTTCAATCTTCCTTAAAACCATGTCACCTTGTCGAAAGAATCTTTCTTTAACTCTCTGGTTGTAGTGAAAAGATGCTCTCTTCTGATATTCAGCATTCTTCGCATTAGCTCCATCTCTAACCTCATCAATTAAGTCAAGGGCAAGTCTCATTCCTTCGTCATTAGTTTCTGGCTCATATGCCTCAACTCGAGGTGATGCTTGCATGATCTTTAAAGGCACAACTGCCTCGGCTCCATAAGCCAGCAAAAATGGGGTTGCTCCAGTCGTTACCTTACAAGTGGTACGATATGCCCAAAGTATGGGCAACAATTCATCTACCCAAGTGTTCCTAGAGCGTTCGACCCTCTTCTTCAGTCCATCAAGGATAATTCGATTAGCTACCTCAGCTTGCCCATTGGCTTGTGGATGTGCCACTGAGGTAAAACGGAGCTCAATCGCATTCTCTTCACAATACTTCTTAAACTCCTCATTATTGAATTGTGTCCCATTGTCTGTCACAAGGATTCGTGGGATTCCGTATCTGCAGATGATGTTCTCCCAAAAGAACTGGGAAACTTGCTTGGTGGTTATCTTGGCCAGGGGTTTAGCCTCAATCCACTTAGTGAAGTAATCAATTGCCACTATTAGGAATTTCCTCTGTGCTGAAGCCATGGGAAAGGGTCCAAGTATATCCATCCCCCACATTGCAAATGGAATGGGAGAGTTAATCGAGGTCAACATCTCAGGCGGTTGCCTCACAATTGGGGCATGCTTCTGGCATCTCTCACATCTCTTGACATAGTTTTGTGCATCAGCCAACATCTCTGGCCAATAAAACCCTAAACGAATTATCTTGTGAGCTAGGGCTCTGCCCCCCAAGTGTTGCCCACAGATCCCTTCATGAACTTCCTCCAACGCTTCCCTTGCCTCTATAGGCCTTAGACACTTCAAATACGGGATAACAAACGACCTTTTGTACAGAATACCCTCAATCAAAGTATATCTCAACGCTCCTACTGAGAGTTTTCGTGCCTCCATGGCATTGTCTGGGAGCCAACCGGTCTCCAGGTGTGCCTTGATAGGATCTATCCAAGAGCCTCCTATATCAATTGGTGCCACTAACTTTGCATTAACGGTCGGGGCCTTCAAGACCTGAAAGTAGACACTCCCAGCATAATTTTCTATTTCAGAAGAAGCAAACTTAGATAGGGCATCGGCCTTAATGTTTTCCTCTCTTGGAATGTGCTCAACGTAGCACTCCTCAAACTGGGACATAACAGCCTTTACTACTCTCAAGTATTTTGCCATAGTCTCATCCTTAGCCTCGAATTCACCATTTACTTGTGATACCACAAGCCTTGAATCTCCACAAACTTTGAGATTCTTGACCCTCATGATTCTGGCCAAGCCCAAACCAGCTATCAATGCCTCATACTCCGCCTCGTTGTTGGTAGTAGGGAAATCCAACTTTAAAGCGTACTCAACTGTGAACCCATCGGGGCTTTGCAAAACCAAACCTGCACCACTAGATTTTGTTTTTGATGCTCCATCAAAATAGAGCACCCAATATTCCTTCAGATCGGGTGTAAGTTTTTCTTCTTTTTCCACTTGCCCAGGGGTAGTCGTTATCTCTTGCCCCCCGACTTCTTGGTTGTTAATGGTGCATTCAACCACGAAGTCAGCTAATGCCTGAGCTTTGATAGCTGTCCGAGGCTTGTATGTGATGTCAAACTCTCCTAACTCAATCGCCCATTTGATTAGCCTTCCACTGGCCTTAGGGCTATGCAATATGTTCCTCAATTGCTGGTTTGTCAGAACTTGAATCTTATGTGCCTGAAAGTAAGGCCGCAGCTTTCTTGAGGCAGTTACTAATGCCAAAGCAAACTTTTCTATGGGTGAGTAATTCAACTCAGCCCCATGCAACACTTTGCTCACATAGTAGATAGGTTTCTGGACCTTTTCCTCTTCCCGAATAAGGACAGCACTCAGGGCTTGTTCGGATACCGCCAGGTATAAACTAAGAATCTCCCCAGGACTTGGTTTGGTCAACAACGGGGCTTCAACCATGTATTTCTTCAGTTGCTCAAAGGCCTCTTGGCTCTCAGGTGTCCACTCAAAATTTTTCACCTTTTTTAACGCTTGGAAAAAAGGCAAACATTTGTCTCCAGACTTGGAGATGAATCTTCCTAAAGCTGCAACTCGACCTGTCAACCTCTGCACATCTCTTATAGAGCGTGGTGGCTCCATGTCTAAAATCGCCTTGATCTTGTCAGGATTGGCCTCAATGCCTCTTTTTGAAACCATCAGCCCTAAAAACTTCCCAGATCCAACGCCAAAAGCACACTTGGCGGGATTCAACATCATCTTATGGTGCCTCAGCACTTCAAATGCCTCTCCGAGGTGCTTGATATGATCAGCCTTAAGTAGGCTCTTGACTAACATGTCATCAACATATACCTCCATGGTTTTTCCAATCAGATGGGCGAATATCTTATTCACCAATCGTTGGTAAGTAGCTCCTGCATTCTTTAGACCAAAAGCCATGACAAGATAACAGAAGACACCAAAGTCAGTTATGAAAGATACCTTAGGTATGTCATCCTTGTGCATCTTAATCTGATTATAGCCGCTGAATCCATCCATGAAGCTTAACATCTCATGTCCAGCTGTGGCATCTATCAACATATCAATCCTCGGCAGGGGAAAACAATCTTTTGGGCATGCATCATTCAGGTCAGTGAAGTCTATACACATTCTCCACTTCCCATTTGCTTTCTTGACCATGACTGGGTTCGCTAACCATTCAGGAAACTGAATCTCTTCAATAAAACCAGCTTCCAAGAGCTTATTCACTTCTTGCCTAATGGCCTCTTGCCTCTCCGGAGCAAAGTTTCTCTTCTTCTGCTTTATTGTCTTCCTTTTGGGATCAACATTTAACCTATGAGTTATGAGTTGGGGGTCAATCCCTGGCATATCAGCTGCTGTCCAAGCGAACACGTCGCTATTCTTCTGTAAAAATTCTATTAACTTGCCCTTCAGGGGTTCTTTCAGAGATGCTCCAACATAAGTAACTTTGTCAGGATCATTAGGTTCTAGAGATACGGGAATCAAATCCTCTGCTGGCTTCCCTCTATGCTCTTCATCATCGCGGACATCCATGTCTTCAATCGGAAGGACCTGCCCCCCGACTCCATCGGCCCTTAATGCGGCCACATAGTAACTTCTTGCCATCTTCTGATCACCCTTTTGTTCTCCGACACCATTCCGTGTCGGAAACTTAATTTTCATATGATAGGAAGAGGCCACAGCCTTAAACGCATGAAGTCCAGTCCTTCCAAGGATTGCATTGTATGTTGATGCTGCCTTGATCACCAAGAAATTCAACATCTGAGTCGCCTCTTTAGGCTCCTGCCCAATAGTCACGGGTAGCTGCATAGTCCCTTCAACGTTGGACTCCACTCCGTTAAACCCGTATATAGGCATGTTTGTAGGGGTCAGTTGAGAGTCGTTGTAACCCATCTTTACAAATGCATCATAAAATAAAAGATCCACAGAAGCCCCATTGTCTATCAAGACTCGTTTTACTTCTGAGTTTCCAATCACGGGAGTTATGACCAGCGGGTCGTCATGGGGGAATTTCACCCCTTCCAAGTCTGAATCATCGAAACCAATTACCATCTCGGTTTTAGCACGCTTCGGGGCTTCTCCCACAATGTGCATTACTTCTCTAGCATAAGCCTTTCGAGAATTCTTAGTCGTGCCAGCTGCTGTCGGACCTCCCCAGATCATATTGATAACTGCCCTTCGGGGCTGTGGATTGCGATCATGGTTGTCATCCCTCCTATTATTATCTCTCCTTTCATTGTCCCTTCTGTCATTGTCCCTTCTCTGGTTTCCACGGTCATCACCCTTGGTGAACTGACTTAGTTTTCCTCTTCGTATTAAGAATTCAATCTCATCCTTGAGTTGCCTACAATCATCGGTGTCATGTCCCACATCTTTGTGGAACCTGCAGTATTGCTCCTTATTTCGCTTAGCTGGGTCTCCTCTAAGTGGCTTCGGCCATCGGAAGTCCTTTTCCTTTTCAATGTCCAACAGGATCTGGCTTCTTGGAGCATTAAGTCTGGCATACTCGGAAAACCTTGGACCCGAGTTCTTTTTTGGAGCAGATTCAGAGTCTCTGCTAGCTCGGGGATACTTGTCCCTAGCATCGTACTCTTGTTCTTGCTTCCGCTTGTTCCCTCCATTGCCCAACGCGGCTTCTTTCTTGATGCTATCCTCAGCTTTTATATACTTGTCCGCCCTTCGTTGAAGTTCATCCATGCTTTCAGGGGGGTGTTTTGCCAACGACCTCTTAAAAAAGAGATCCGTGGTTCCATGCTGCAAGGCTACCATGGCCACCTTATTTTCCAAATCGGTGATATTCAGGGTTTCCTTAGTGAATCGCTTGATGTAATCTCTTAAGTTCTCATTCTTTCCCTGTGTTACATACATAAGGGATGCGGAGCTTTTCTCGTGAATTCTTCCGCTAATGAATTGACTGACAAAAGCGGTACTCAACTCCTTGAAAGAGCTAATCGAGTTTGGAGGTAAACGACTATACCAACGTTGCGCCATGCCCGACAGGGTTTGGGGGAACGCCCTACACTTAAGGGCATCGTTAGCAGGCTGCAGTAACAATGCGCTTGTAAACGTTCTCACATGAGTTGCAGGATCCCCCGTTCCATCGTAAGCTTTGATCGTGGGCATCTTAAACTTTCGGGAGATATGTGCATTCATCACCTCCTCAGTGAATGGAGGGGTCGGATCATCCAGATCTCCTTGTAGCATTAAATCTCTAGGATTATTCTTGGGGAGTTCCACCCTGGTAGTTCCTCTGGTTGGGGCTTCAGCCCTTCGGTGTCTCCTTGAAGACCTCTCCAGATCTATGAAGGGAATCCCTCCTGAAGTCGGAGGAGGTCGAGTCTGATTAGGGTTCTGTCTCTCTAGCTCCCTTGCTTGGTCGTCCTTCAGCTTCTGAATCTCGGCTTCATAAGCCTTAATTTTCTCTGCGATTGTTAAAGGACCATCTCGGTTCGATGGATTCCTCCTCAGAGGTTCCTTACTAGCGCGTCGCCTCCTTGGGGCTTCGTCTCGATCATCGTCTTCAGATAACGAGTCTCCGGTATAAGGACCAGAGTAATCATAGTATCCTGGTTCAGGAGGAGCCGGGCCTCTAAGATAAGGGGATTGTTGTTGCCCATGGATCAACCGAGCATGACCGCTTGGTCCTGGATCCCTTGGATCTTGGGGGTAATTAGGCAGCCCATACATTGGGTTGGTGTTGACAGGGAGCGAAGAAGTGGAGAGACTGTGAAGCGGCGGGCGGCTGCTCAGAGGGAGAGGAGAGACCACCATCTGGAGCGGGTTAGTATCCTGGCCTAGAGGGACGATTACAGGTTGAGATCTTTCAGCGGGGGGATCCGTCCCTTGTGGTTGAGAGGCCTGACTACGAGGGTTTGTTTCCGTCAATGGGGGTACAGACTCTGGCCCTGTACCAACAGGAGGAGCAGCGATTGGTGGAACGATGGTTCCAGAAGTAGCCTCGGTTGAGACCGGTGTTGTTCTTCGAGTGGTAACCATGGTTGATGTCTTCTTCCCACAGACGGCGCCAAATGTTGTGGAATAAAAACTAGGTTGAAAATATTGCGGCTAGGATTTGTATATTTAATGCTAGGGTTCGTGAGCTTCGTGCTTTAATGGCTGCTTCTGCGTTCGAGACTTAAACGGTCCTCACAGAATGCCTATGTATCTCTGTAAATTAGAGAATCAAGCCAATAAGACGTAGTTCTGAGGTGAGGGGTCAGGCCCTTTATATAGGCTGAGAAGCCTTAGAATTATGGTAGGATTTGGAGACTTGGTGGGCAAGTCTTTGAGGAATGTTCTAGATCTATTCCTTGTAGGAATCAGTTTCCATATTGAATTGGATGCCTTATTGGATAAGTCTGAAGGGGATATTATCCTTATCCAACTCTTATTTGCTGAGCTGTTTATTACCCTTAATATTAATTACGAAATTAATATTATATTTAGGGTTTTGGGCCCAGCTGGTGGGCCCCACGTTTGGACTATTCTCGGCCTAGTTAATGCCACATTAAATGTGTCTTTAGGGCTTATTTTCAGCCCATATCACCCCCAAACCTACGACAAGTGCAAAATGTGTTCCATGTGTCCACGCTAAGGAAGTACAACCCTAGTGCCAAACATATAGTGGAGTATGAGCAAGTAGACCTGCAGCCAGATCTGTCCTACATAGAGAAACCAGTGGAAATCACGGATCGCAAAAAAAAGTACTCAGAAATAAGGTTGTTAAGCTGGTAAGAGTTCTGTGGCAAAACCACAATGTCGAAGAATCAACTTGGGAGCTGGAAAGCGAGATGCAGGAGAAATACCCCCATCTATTCACAGACTGATTCCGGGACGGTATCCTTTTAAGAGGGGGAGATTGTAAGAACCCAGATTTTTGTAATATTATAAAACCCTAATGAATAGTGATTTGACGGATATGAGAGAGAGCTTGTAAGCACCACCTTATATAAATGTAGTATTTTTGAAGTTCTAAGTATGTAAGGTTATCGTACTAAGAAAATAAGAGAACGCAAAAGCCGTCAAAATTCGAATATTCCACCTTTTACGAATTGTTTCATAAATTATGAGATATCAAGGGATAAGAAAACCATGGGGCAATATAAAACCCCTAATATGGAATTTATGGAATTTAAGATACGATAAAAAAAAAGGATTGAGAATGACAGTGAAAAATCTCTACGCGACAAATGTTTCGCAAAGAAATTATCGGAATGCAAAATGAACCAAACGACATAAGTTGATGGAAAATGAGCTAAGTACTTGAAGATCATGCAAGGTGGGGAGCTAGAATCCATGCAAACCATATAGTTATAAATCAACCGAGTATTAGGAAACAAGTTCCACAAAATAAGGATAGTTAGTTTTTTTTTTCAAAAACACTATTTTGCTTTTTGAAAATCAAGGCACACAAGTACATAGCCCATTCCTAGATGTTGCACAGTTGATAAGTATCTCTATATGTATGTAATAAAGCATTTCAAGGTGAGAGAAAATTAAGAAAAAGCTAGCAAAAGCTCTCCACACATTTTCTTCTCAAAACTGCCCAGCACCACCCAGGGGCATTCACGATTTTTTTTACCCAACCTCTTGATTCTCATAAATCACAAGAAAAATCCCAGGCCTTCCTAACATCCTAGGGTAAGTGCAGATTTAATTTCGTGAGTTTTGAAGGTGTTTTGGATAGGTAGAAAAAATGTAGAAGTTGGGGGTGAATAGTAATTCCGAAAATTTCTAACTTTATTCTTGATTTCTTTGTGAAAGTTTAAGGTTGCTAAGGCTAGTTAAGGATCCTGTAAAGGTTGTAAAGCTATTATAAGAGTAACATCATGCTCCAGGAAGGTATAAACTCTCTCCACCATTTTTGTATTATTTGAGTTTTTAAGCTTAAGTACAAGTATGATGATTCTTGAAGTTGTGGAGTTAGTTTGTAAATTTTGATGATTGGATTGTGGTTGGTTGGTTTTTGTTGGATGGATTTGAGATACATTAACTAACTATAAGTGTGTATAGGCCATGAGGGCAATTGATTTGGTTATTGACGATTTTACGAAGTGTAAAAATTGAGGATTTTTATACGTATAGCCGTTATGCCACCCGTTGGTATTTAGGTCTGTTTGCTAGGTTAATTACGGACTGAAAAATGTAAATTCTTGAACACCACTGGACATGTCAGGAAAGGTCTTGGTTTGTAGTTTGTAAATATATAAAGTTCATTCCAAGAGAAGTTATGGTTTGGGAGGTATGGTCTTTTTAGTGAAAGTAGTTCAAGAAAACAAACTGCAGAAAAGTCTGGTGTTGTAAACTGAATTCGGACCCCTTCTGAATGTGGTAAAATCATGGAAAAATTATGGTATGTAAAATAATATAATAAAAAGATTATATTATTTTAAAAATATTATATTGAGTTAATTGTTTGTATGTTGTAGTTATACTCAAAATTAATTTGTTTACAATTTATATAAATTTAATTAAATTATGTAAATGTAATACGTAGAGTAAACATCGATAAATATATATTGTAATACATATATGTAATGTATAATATTTAATATGTATAAATTTATTTTATATTTATTTAAATCATAATCTCATTATAAGTTTAACAAAAATTAAAAAAAATATATTGTAAAGTTTAAAAAAACTAAGAATCGAGATCAAACAATTCTATGACCACCCCTAGTTTTAATTAAAAAATTACGCATTTTAATTAAAAAATACAATCGACTACTTACTATTAATTTATTATTTTCTTATTTATTAATTAGGAAAACTATACCGAAAATCAACCAACCAAAAATTTTAATGCATGGTCTTTAATGTAATAGTATAAATAAATTGTTGCATAAACCATTGGCATGCATATTTAGGTTTGGATATACATTTTCATTAAATAATCCATTTCTTGATGTGGTATCCATGTTTATGTTTGGATAAGATTCAAATTCATAATTTGATCCATTATTTTTACTTATAAGCTTAGGGAGTCTAAGATTTATCTCATGTAATTTCCCTGAGATACATGAGATTTATATGCAAATATAGGGTGAGCATTTTTGTAAAACCAAAATTTTTTAATTAGCACTACGGACCCAATCAAATTTAATGTATATTTTTTAAGTATCTCAGGAAAAGTTCCCTGAGACATATTTAAATATATGCCTTACAATTTAATATATGTTCTAATATAATTCTCGGGGTGAGCGAGAGTCGAACCCATGACTTGGGACGATAGAGGATACACCCTTTACACTTGGGGTATCCAATCGCGCTCACATCATATATAATCTAATACTTATTTATTATAGAGAATTTATAAAAAATACGACTTTGTTTTACAAATATACTACCTTTTCAAATTTATTACAAATATACTATATTAATTGTAAATATACTTTCCATCTCTCTTCTTCTCTTTTCTCACTTCCCACACCCCACCTACCTCCATAACCCCGCTACATCGCCGCCCCCTTTCCCCAAACTCCGGGACCGCAGACCTCTCCACCATCTCCCATCTCCAATCAACCGCGTCCAGTTTTCTGGCATCTATGTGTATGTGCCTGTAAATTTCTTCTTCTGAGACACATACACAAACATGAAAGAGTTCAAGACAACACACACAGACAGCCGATACGTATGACTGTGTTTAATTTTACTTTTTATTCTGTTTTTAATTTCCAAAATTAATTACTATATTTTCGGTGTTTACTTTTTTAAACTACGGGCCATTTGTTTTACTTTAAAATGAGTAGGTTATGGTTTATAATTTATAAGCATAAGTGTCATATAAGTGATAAGTAAATCAGAAATTATAAGTTAGTAGAGTGTTTGGTAAATCAAAACTTATAAATCAGTAGAGTGTTTGGTAAATTAGAACTTATAAGTTAACTTTTTTTTTTTTATTATTTTTAAAATATTTGTTTTTTTAATACTATATATCAATGGATGTCAATGAATAGATATCGATGAGTAGAAAAATTTGATATATGCATATCAATTTTTTAATGACCGGATCAAAAGATATATAATTTTGAAGATTTAAAGGATATTATATATTGCGTATATCGAGAAATAAGAATAAGTTGAAAGTTGAATCTAATAGAAAAAATCCATCCAATTTAATTGTTCATTTTTATTATTCGAACCAAATCCAAACGGACAGGTAACATAACAAGTAAGTGAAGTTATTAAACATGAATATATTAATTGTTTACACAAAAAAATATTGCTGCACCTAGAATTCACATAAAAGGACAGAAAGGATAATAGTATAGTTTATCCAAACTGGATTGAGTAATCTTGAATTGCATTTATGGCATCTCCAATAGAGGTTGCCAATATAGTTGCCAACTTCTACCACATCATCATATATATTATTTTTTTATTTCTTCTCTCCTCCATCTCATTGTTGGCAACTTTTGTTACAAATCTACTCCAATAGGTGGCAACTAGGGATGGGCATCGGGGCACTTCGGGGCCGGGGAGTGCTATCCCCGCCCCCATCCCCGAATTCAAACCCGATCCCCGTCCCCGGCCCCATCCCCGTCGGGGATTATTTTTTATTCCCCGTCCCCGGCCCAAACGGGTAACGGGGATCCCCGCGGGGAATCGGGGAATTTCATTTTAAGTAAAAAAATAACATTTTATACAATTTTAAACACTAACTAGTGAGTTTGAAACAATTTTTTAAGCACTAAATTAAGATAAAAAATTATTACTTACATAAACAATTATAAATAACATTGAAATGAAGTTATTTAACTACTAGAAAGACAAACATATAAGATTAAAATATCATTTTATTTCTAATATAAAGTATTGAAAATTCGTATATATATATATATATATATATATATATATATATATAATATTATAATGTGGTGGAATCAAGTCGGGGATTGAGAATCGGGGCGGGGGTCGGGGATCGGGCCGGGGAGATATAAAATCCCGGCCCCGGCCCGCTCCCCGGTTTTTTTTGAAAATTGTCCCCGCTCCCCAGCCCGTACCCGAAAAAATCCCCGATTCCCCGCCCCGTTCGGTGCGGGGATCGGATCGGGATCGGGCGGGCCGGGGTGAATGCCCATCCCTAGTGGCAACTTTAAAAGTTGTCAATGTGGTCCCATACATTAATTTTGTATTGTCTTATAAATACATTTAAAATATTGGAGATATAAAAAAGAATAAAGTTAAATACATTTTTGAGGAATTGTATGTATTTTAACTAAATAGGGAAGTTGCCAATTTTTGGCAACTTTGGTGGCAACCATTTGGCAACATTGATACTTCAATAGATGGATAACCAAGAATATTATGCCACACAAGACTTGGCAACCTCTCTGCAACCACTGTATTGAAAATGCTATTAGCACTCATGTTAATTTTTGTAAAATCCGACCCGGACCTGTTTTGATCCCTAATCGATCCAGTTATAAAAAGTCTCGCGCTCTCTGTGTCCTGTTGTGTAAAAGAAAAACAAGTATACAGATACAAGGGATAAACACAGATTCAAAATGATGGAGGTGATGCTAGCTAAATTGATATTGATGGAGGCCATTATCCTACTCGCCCTTTCTTACAAAACTGTTGTTCGAAAGCCTGTTAAACTAGCTTTGAATCGCGTTATAAATGTTGAAGCTGCTTATATATTACTATTTGTCTTCATCATTGCCTCCTTATATCTGTCTCTCTCAATCTTGTCTCTTATTAGAATTCATCTCCGTTCGATTCGCGAAGCTTCTGTTGATGTCCAGCTTATCCAAGCCCATAAATTGCTCCAAGCTTCTCTATTAGGTCATTTTTAATCCCCTTCTCTCTGTATATTGTTTATTATTTATTTATTTTGTATGTCTTAATTACTGTTAGAGTTTGAGGTAGATGTCGTAAATTTATGCAATATTGGATGGATGGATCATGTTTGCTTGATTATGTTTCCGATTCTATTTATTGATATAGGTTTAAGGGGTCATTTGTCGAATTAGAACTTACTGACTGATTATTGAACGAGTTGAATGAATCGTTATACTACTAATTAAGCTGAATTAGTGAATTTGCGGAACTATGTAAATGACCACATTTACTTTTTTACCTTGTGTGGTTTGAGAAATAACATATAGGAGTACAGTATACCTGGATTATGTTATTTTGTTGTTTAACAGTTTGACTGTTGCTACTAAACATTCTAGAAATTTAAGATGTACAAAATGTAGTCGAAATTATGATCACCACTAGTGTGCGCTTAAGTAATAGGTTTTTTCGTGGTAGGAAGATAAGTGTGCCTTTTTTTTGCATGCGGAGCCGTGTGTTTTAGCATGTGGATGGTCATTTATGTTAGGTTTACGTGTATTGTTTATGCTAAAAGCAGTGTTGTGTTTAAAGGAGGATATACATATTGAAAATAGGGGGATTGTTCATATTTATTAAGGGATCTTGTATATTAGAAATAGAGGGTCATTTTTATTAGAAAAAGGTACTCATTGTTCGCTTGTATTCAATACACATATTAATTAAGATATATGTTATCTGGACTCAGTTGGAAGTGTCCAAGTGTCTGACTCGAAAGTATTTAAAAATATTGTCCGACTGATTGAGCTCTTTCTCGGGTAACTAAATTTAGCCTACAGTGGTATTGGAAAAGGTTTCTAATTGGTAAATCTCATTACAAGTTTGGAGATGATCACATGGAAATTCTTTTTGTTTATTTCTTTTAAATAGTATATGTATTTTTTTATATAATCCTTTTCAGCTATGAAAAGATAACAAAATTGAGCCTTCATGTTATGATTCATTTCATGAAATAAACTAAACAGGATATTTTTGTGGTTGGCAGTTTGTTTCTGTAAGCGGAATGAATATGATTTTAAGTCGTACATACCAATTTCAATGTTACAGTAGATGTAGCCCTTTTTTTATTAGGTGGTGTGATTATCAAGATGGTTACATTCTCCAACTCTGATGATGTTGCAAATATTGTACAGTCTTAGGCTCTACTCTTATTTCTTAAGTTTGAAAGTTGCTTTCTTAGAAAGTGACAACAGTGTATGGGTCTTTTTGCATGTAGAAGGTACAATGAAATACTTCTGCAGTCTTTTCTCGATATAATTGTAGTGTTAAATAGATATCTTATATTTGCATTATTGCTTGAGGAACATGTGTTGCATAATTGTGTGATTTTTGCTGTTGTACTTCTTGCTTTTTTTTTGAGAACCTGAAATATAACCTTAGAGCTCCTGGAAATTTTTTTAATCAATATATGATTTTTGGTGCTTGTACATCTCAAGTATACAATACCTGCACAGCCAGACTGGTCCTATTATTTAAGTATTCATTTTTTTTGGAGTTCATAAGTATGCAAAGATTTTGCTCGTCTTCTTATTTATTCCAAGGAGCAAATTTAGGCCGTCAAAGTAACTACTTTGGAAAATTGGGGGTTTTAAGAAAAAAATAAAGTAAGATAAACATTTTTATCCACAAACACATCTCGCATAGCTAGAGATATCTTGTCAACTCTCCTGGTCATTATACGTGATTATTGTGGAACGTATGCTTATCACGAATAAGAGGAAGCATATGTTATGAGCATCCCTTATGGCCTTATATGATGGTCAAAGATGATCTGCTTGTAGAATTGCTAGGCTGCTACTGTTTCAAATGCTCGAATAAGTAGTTTGTATCTTAGACATCTCACTAAATTGTGCTGTCTTGGTACCATATCGTGCTAAATTGTAGTGCAGAATGTTGCATCAATACCATGGGATTAAATTTTAAGTGTACTGTTTTACAGGCTTGCCTATCCAAGTAACTGTATAGTTACCCATAAATCTTTCCAAATTTGAAATTCATGGTTAATAATATTAATTCAATTTTACAGGTATCTTGCTGTTTCTTTCAATGTTGATATACAAATTTCATCATTTAATGAGAGCAAGGACTTCACTTAATAAGATCTTGAAGGTTGAAGAAAAGCAACTCGAGGACTGGAAACATATCATTGCAGTACAAGCCCGTGAGTTAGAGAGTGAGATCAGTAGACTGAGAGCAGGGCTTGAGAAGATGGAATCTGAATATCTGAGAAAATCTAGCGAGGCTGAGGCCAGAGAAGCTGTTGTATCAGACCTGAAAAAACAGTCTGAAGGTTTTAACGTCGAGTATGACCGCGAACTCGAGTACAATCAAACCCTTCGTAACCAATTGCAGTCTATTGATCAGTCATTGTTAGAGGATAAACAAGAATCATCAAGTTGGACCAGTCTTAAAGATAGCATTTTGCGAGATGGATTGAGTTTACTATCCCCATGGAGAGTCCTTGAACCCGAGAATGATAGATCAGAAGAATGTTCTGATAACAACTCTAGATGTTATCATACTTTACTTTCTGGTACTTCCGTGCCATCTTCACCAAGACATCGCCACCGGAGACCAATCTATCAGCACTAGTTACCATGTATTTTACCATGTTACCCAATCTCCAAACCAGTACTCTTTACATAATCTACTGAAGGGCCTAGCTTGGTTCTAGTGAATATAATCGGTATTGTAATTTGTGTGCGCATGGCAACAATTATCATTCACAGAATTAACATTGCCATCCAGTTACGAAATTAATTTAATTAAAACTATCGGTTTTTTTTAAATAAAAGCATATTATATATATTCTGATTCATTTTGAAGTATAGTTTAAAATAAAATTGTTAATCACCTTAAATCAAATGTATCGCCCTTTAAAACAAATGTAACCCTCGAGCAAACGCTAATAATGAAGTAAACAATGATTATGAAGTCCATAAAAGCACGAACTCAAAGAGGATCAGCTCAATTCGCAAAGCGTCGACATCCGCTTGTTGCATTTTACAAAGATAAAATTAAAATTCCTTTATCCTTGGAAACAAAGAAGAAAAATCAAATTTAACAAAAATAAGAAAAAGAATTTAATAAAAGAGAAGAAGGAAGAAAAATGAAGCAAAGACATCGGTCCAGGAAAATACCTTACTTAAAAGTAGTAATAATTTTATTCAAAGGCGTCATAATTTAAAATTGAAATTAAATTCAACAGAAGTGGAATAAATTAAATTAAGAAAGAAAGATAGGGCAAGTAGGGTTTATCTCCTGGCATCCTAAGTTCGATTTTCGCTCCGTCATCATCGATTTGTTAGAACAGATACTCATTTATAATGCAAAAATGAGTCTCAATAGTAAAAAAATAAAAAAATAAAATAAAAGTCCATAAAAGCCCAAAAGCACGTGTAGACCCATTATGCGTCCACACAAGAACATCCCCAAATCAAGCACGTCGGCAACACGTAAAAGCTACCCCCAAATCAATCCACCCAAACCAACCTTCTAGATTCCTCCTTTTCTTAAACATCTCCTCTGAATCGACATACACACCCTATATAGTATACCACTACTATATTCTATTCTTCTAGGGTTTCTAATCTTACTAATTATTATAACTAAAATCAAGACAAGATGATTCAGTTGTTGTTCACCTTGATGTTGTCTGAAATGGCTTTCATTGTGTTACTCTTATTCAGAAACCCACTTAGAAAGCTTCTGATAATGGCTATTGATCGGGCTAAGAGAGGAAGGGTCCCGCTGGTTGTCAAATCTGTAGCCGCCACTGTGTTTGTTATTATGATCTACTATGTTTATGCTGTTCGAGAGATTCAGACCCGACCCCTTGAATCTCTTAATCCTACTGATCAGATTCTCCTCGCTAATTACATGCTCCAAGCTTCTCTTATGGGTACATTTTTAAGCTCTTCAATTATGTTTGTGTCTGTGAATTTCTTTGTGCATTTTTGATTGTTTTTTTTGTCTATAGAAGGACTAAATTGTGATTGATTATCAATAGATTATATGTTATGGGTTTAGGGGTAATCGTTCTTCCTTTATGAGCATCCTTTTGCGGAATGTAATAGTTATGAAACTTGAATGTGGACAACAACAATTTGAGGTACCGTAAAGTTAAGATTTTTCTATATGTATGTAGTATTACAACTAAGAGCAACTCCAATAGATTAGCTATATGGGATCCTAAGCTCAAATTTAAGGATTGTGGTATAATTTAGTGCTCCAACAATATTCTACTGATTCCGACAAGACACTTAAATCCTAAATGAGCATAATTTGTTAATTTTATTTTTTAATTAATTATTGATATCAAGGATTCTTCATCTGCACGGACATGTTTAGCATTACGAACAAATGTACTATTCTAGTTAGTTTAAAAATTAAAATTATTTATATATTTTTAATTTTTATATGTATTTGTAGCCTCTGTGTTTTAGAGTTGTTGTGGGTGTGGTGCGTATATCCAGAGGAGTTGTCGGTGTGGTGTGTATAATTGTTTTACATGTTTAATTTTCTTCAGAATAAAACTTGTTGGTGTTACATGAAACTTGAAAACGCATGGTCCATCATTCCCTCTTTACTTCCAATTCTTTTGAACAAGAAGTATTGTCTCCTTCAAATTGGGGGTGCGCCTCCTACTTGGATCCCTAGAATCAAGGATAAAGATCCATATGAAATAAGCTGAGAGAAGCATATAGATATGATATTATTTCCAGTACATTGTACTTGGTACACAGTAGATATTCTGCATATATTCAGTTTATACACTAGCTTAACGGCTTATCGAACTAGTAAAATAACAGGGCTTAGTCCGTTGTGATGTTTACGTACCGATGTTAGGCAAGTATATCCCCGCTGCTAATATTTTAGGGTGACTTTAAAATTATATTCTCACTGCAAGTTCCCACTAACATAGTTCAATCTTTTTTTGGAGAGAATGATGTAAACATAATGTGTTTTCACCCATTGTATCTGCTATAAATATTCTTAGTTCTCTCAGCTAATATTTGAAGAGCCGCAGATTTCTTGAGATTGGAGACTTGGACCGACATTGGTGAATTGTGTAGCAGGCTTAAAAAAACTTAGGACATCTTGTAGCACATTAAACTAGTGAGTTGAATTTCCCCAATAGTAAAATAATCTTTATTTTCTTAAAGTCACATTGTTCTTCTTGGTCAGATATTCACCTGGCAAGCTCTTTGCATTCGTAATCTGTAACTGTTTGAATAAATTAGTCCGAAGAGCGTCAACCGAAATAACTGTTTTGAATAAATTAGTCCGAAGAGCGTCAACCGAAATTTTCCGTTTGGCATGTTTTCTGAATGCTGTTTGGTTTATAATACCTACTATTAATTGGTCATTTTTTGAATTACAAATTGAACACAACATACAGTTTAATATTATGATGCAATCTTCTTGGATGCCTATTCATTCAGAATTTTTTGTACATGCAGGATTCTCGCTATTTTTATCTTTTATGATAGATAAATTACACCATTATATAAGGGAACTTCGCCTGCTTAGAAAAGCCATGGAAACTGCAAAGAAACAAAATCGCAGTTTTGAGGATAACAAGAGTGGTGGTGTAGAGGAAGTGAAAGGTTTAGGAGAAGAGATTTCTACTTTGAGGGCAAAGATCAAAGAGCTAGAACTTGAATGTGCTTCGAAAGACAAAGAGGTAAAATCTGCTGAAACCAGTTTAGGGGCACTCAAAAGTCAGTCTGAAGGATTTCTCGAAGAACACTCTCGGTTGCAGGAAGAGAACCAAAGCTTTCGAAACCAGTTGCAGTCTATTGATCAAGGTTTATCACATTCTGATGGCAAGAAGAACATGTAACTTAATTAAGTAATATCTGGTGGCAAAAAGTGGAGTTCTCTATATCAATGTTGCATATCTTTAGATTTTGTATTTTTGGACCGCCTGTAACTCATACTGGAGAGATATGACTAGCTTTACATTAAGAATATGTACTTGAGTGCAAAAAAAGTAGTGGAGGAAATATCATAGCCTTCCCCGACCCTGTCAATATTAAAGTGACGCAAAACATTGAGGTATTATTGTGCGATCAGCTTGATATTGCCAATCTACTTCCAGTTCTTTTTATTAGGTAATTTGCTTGGTTTATTAATATGGCTATATGAGTAGTTTACTGATTTGAATCTGTTGCTTCATGTTGTTTTATTAAACAATAAAAGATTTCTCAAGGGCAAACAAACCACATTTTAGGGAGATGCATTTTACAAGTTTCCGGTGCGAGATTGTTTCTGTTATTTTGGCCTATCTTATTCTATGTTATGGTATTTTGTTTGTAGTAATTGATTCCCTTTTTCCTTTAAAAATACAGGCAATTGTATATTGATTGGTACTCCCTCTTGTCTTTATATGATCACTCAAGAAGCCATGCCAAAAGACGGGAGTATTAACAACAGAAATAATATGGTGACAGAAAATTTTGAATTTTAGGAAGTAGCTGTACGTACCATTATATTAACCCGCAAGCAGCAGGACACTTGGGCAATCGGTTTACAAGTACAAGAGACAAGGCTTATATATTAGAGGGAAACAATTGAGAATAGCATATACAAGCATGTTATGGACATTCTCTAAACTAACATGTACTACTTTGACAGTTACTAACTAGTAATATGTAAATCCCATTCTTTGTCCTTTCCGTTTGACAGTCTATTTATATAACCTCAATTCACAACCAAAAACATAAAACAATTTCCATTTGCATCTCAATTCATTCATTGCACACCATTAGCATTATAACCCTAGAAACAATGACCACCAAACTTTCTTTGCTATTGCTTCTAGTCATGCTCATATGTTCACATTCTGAAGCGTCCAAGCTTAGAACGACCACCATGACCTTGTACTTCCAAGACTGGTCGGCAGGACCCAACGCCACTGTGATCCCCATCACAGGTCTTCCCGGTCGCCTTTGGTCCTTCTTCAGCTTCGGAACAATATTTTGCACAGATGATCCGATCACTGAAGGACTAGATAAGGCATCCCCTGAAATTGCCAGAGCACAAGGCATATATGTGACTTCTGCATTAGATGGTTCCAACACTCATGTTTTGATATCGATCGTTTTTACAAACAGTACATTCAATGGTAGTACATTAGAGGTGCAAGGAGCTAGCCGTCAGATTGATAACGTAAGAGAAGTCTCGGTGGTTGCAGGTACAGGAAAATTTAGATATGCAAGAGGATATGCCACCTTTGAGACTGTTTATTTGGACATGTCACTTGCATACTCAGTTATTCAGTGTAATGTTACTATCAAACATTACTAGCATAGTACTTGGCCTGTATTAAACTTATAAACCCACGTAACGCAAGTTATGGGCCATGGAGATCTGGTATCTTTCGGTCTCATGTTGAATTGAAATATAATGTTTTTATTATTATCTATCCGTGTATCTCTTTTGTTCTGTATTTCTGACATCGCTCCGTCTTTTTTTTTTTCTGCACTCTTCATCTCTTTCAATAACTTTTTGATTGATTTTGCACCCTCAAGCTTTTGTTTAGAACCTTGGTCTACTTTATAAATGGTTTAGCACAAATAATGGGATGATCCATCCATTTTCCTTGCATATTGTTGCAAGTAACTTTGATAACACCCTTTTACGTTTTTCTAAATGATGATCCACATTCATAATTTTAAACCCTCAAAACTCTTATGACCAAAGTGGTGACTGGTGAGGTGAGGAATATCCGCAATTCTCTTCTCATTCACAAGGTGGAGGCACTCGCCTCAAGTTTATTACAATATAACCAATCTCCAATCAATAATAACGGAAATTAACATATTAAGGGAACTTTCCCTATTTACTAATAATACAATAAAGGCAATTCTCCATATTTTCTCTAAATAATATATATTAACATATATATGTCAACAAATAATGATCCATTGAAGAATCTTAAACCCTCAAAACTCTTACGACCAGAGTGGTGAGGGATATGCGCAATGCTATGCGCTGCACTGCTGTACAGCAGTGAACAAATTAGTGATGTGGATCTAACGTATATATTATCCTTCTCCAGTTCTCGACACTATATCTTGGTAATGTTCAGTACAGAAAATGAAATATTTATACTTTTAAAACTTAAAATCTCGTCCTCTTATTAGAACTTAGTAAATAGTAAGAGAAGAAAAAAACTATGGGTGAGTTTAAGCTACTAATTCCTTTTAAGTTTTTCCCTGTTTTAACGGTAGTCTGTTATGTCATTGAGCTACAACTACAGACAGAGTCTTGAAAAGCAAGGCCATGAATAGTACTTTAGCTCGAACAAATCAAATAAAAGCTGATAGCAAATCAAGAAAAATAGAAGCAAACTGGTCCCTGATAATATCAAGTGTTATAATACGAAAATGTCGATTCGTATGATATCGCTTGTCAAGGCTGACTTACTTTCCGAGTAACTAGTCCATTGTAGGTTGGAATGCACAAGTTATTAATCTTCAAGGTGCCGACACATTTCTACTCGGCTTCACCGACTAGTGATTAGTGATATATCCTAATTTAGTTACATTCGACGAATAATAAGAACGTCCTAATTTAGTTACATTCGACGAATAATAAGAACGAATATGAAATTTTAATAATAAAAATCCATGAGAATCAAGTTTTTATTCCCATTTATGGGGTTGAAATTTCATGATACCAACAATAATTTCAATCGGGGAAAAATGGGATTTTGTGTTAAAAGATAGTAGTTGCTGAGAAAACCATAAGAACATTAGTAGTGTTGCCGTGTGCCGACAATTTTTTTCCCTTGTAGGAGTGTACAACTGGATATACCTTGTGTATTCCGCTAAAATGTATAACGCATCTCTGACTTGGTTATTTTCTTTAGTAAGTTTTCCTCTCCCCAATTTTATTATATAACCACTTGTTCGTGGTGTATCTGCAAATTCGAAATTACTAGGCAGCACGAAATCATTATAATCCACTTGGCTATCTCATATTGGAGAATAATTAATCAACGGTCTCTCAAAACAATGTTATGTACATGTGCAAACCAGCACAATTTTACCAATACTACTCCTACAACTATCATCACTTTTACCTAAGATATTGTAAAAGTCTAAGAGTAACATTTCCTATTCCCTAACAATGCAACAACTTTCCAGCTCAATTTCATCACCAACCATAGCTGTTGTTGACCCACAAACTCCTTTGTCTTCATCTCCATCACTATTTTCTCTGATTGTGATCCAAGTTTCCTCCCATGTCCACTGTGCCACACTTGAATTTATCGACAAGCATCCGATTCTCTGATCAGGACATGAATCTGAACACCTTGTTCGGGCAAAAAATTCTGATTCTTCTTCGATTGAACTCCAAACCCCTTGATCAAGAATGCTAGTTGGAGAACTTGTGTTGAAATCTTGATTCTGTTTTATGCCTAAGCAGTAATTTTCGAGAAACGGGTGTTGGAGAAGTTGTTTAACTGTCCACCGCTCATTTGAATTTCTCTTGAAACACTTGCCAAGAAAATCTACTGCTTGCTGAGACAAAAATTGTGGAATATCCGGCGATTCCCCAGAATATGCAATTTTATAAAGTATTGACATTGAGCCACTATTATTAGACCACGGGGGGATCCCCGTGACCATTTCGATAATTGTACAGCCAAGTGCCCAGATATCAGCTGGAAATCCCTGCTCTTCGCCTCGTGCCACTTCTGGTGCCATGAACATTGGCGTGCCACCAATTGTCGCTGCTACAGCCGGATTGACCCACTTGGCACAACCTAAATCAGCAAGTTTAGCACCACTTTCACTTATTAAAATGTTGGCACCTTTAATATCACAATGTGCTATGCCACTTGAATGAAGGTACTGCAGGCCTTGTAATATTTGGTATGTGTAACACTTGATCATTGGTTCATCTAGCTTGCCACCTTTCGTCCGAATCAGATCGCTAAGCGTGCCAGCTGCAACATACTCCATCTTAAGATTATACATAAGCTTATCGTTCTCACTAGTAATGTCATACCCCTTGTAGCTCACAATATGAGGACTCGATAAACTGCACAAAAAAGTCTGCTCTCTTTGCAAAAACTCTGATTGAGATAACTCCACCGACTTGACCGCGAAAATGTCGTTACAACCGCAAGAAGTAGCCATCGAGACCGTGGCAGAAGATCCACGGCCAATAGTGTGGCCTCTCCTCCACTCCATTTCTCTGCTTTTCAAGAAACCTTGAGCGAACAGAACCTTTTTTACTTCGAATATTTTATGTCATACGAGTTGGTTAGGGTGATAAATATTTATAAGTGGGCATGTATTACAAATTGGTGCCATTGGTTGGTTGGGTAGGCAATGTATAGGTGGCCACGCTATGTGCTTTCACTTTTGCTGATGAGCCCTTTAACTGGAGTTTGAAGATGTGGCAACATGTGGTTGGAGAGTTGGAAATTTAGGGAGGGTACTGCTTGGCAAAATGAGAAATGTACATGTGGTTATATAAAGTTATTGCGTGTACACTTTCTAGATTTTTAGTTTGGTGTAAGAGAGGTTAGATATTCGATATTCGTAATGCGTATTTCAAATTGGTATTCAAAAAATGTTTCCAAATGATGTGGTATGTAAGATTTTGATTAGTGAGATTGATATGACCTCGCGAGTCTATTATAATTATAACCAATTAGATAGTTATACGTGTAATTTGGAAAAAAATTTGGGATCCAATTCGGGATATCTAGCATTATTCATTCAGGATTGGATAGAATAGGTGATCCGGGTTATTTAACTTGGATCCTTAGTTTTGTATTGCAGTGTGTCAAGGTGAGGATAATATGAGAATCTACTTGGAATATTGAAGTAGGTTGAATTAGTTATTTATTTATTTAAGGAGCATATGTTCAACCACTATATTGGTTGATTTGTTAATATTCCTACTTTTGGTGATATGGCAATTTTGCAATTTTTATGTTGTATTTTGCACATTTTTGTTTAATATTCCTATTTATAGATGATTACTGTTAAAAGGTTAGTGTACTTAAGTTAAATCAATGAAAGTATGTCGGTAAGCGAAAACAAAAGCAAAATCATTAACAGCACCAAATATGTGATTCGTCTTCCAGAAGAGAAAAGTAATGGGGACTAAGAGCACCCCCAGCGGCCCCTGCCCATTTCCCATTCCCCCGACCCCACTTATATGTCACGCAGGCTAAACGAGGCTCTGAAATGAAATTGACCATGCCTGTGCAACGTTGCGCCCGTTTACCAATTATGTTGGACCCACTATTTCGTTAGTATATTATATTTATAATAGAATGGTAATTTATAAAATAAAAAATATGCACCATAATTAATCATATTATTAAAAAGACAAATACAAGGAAAAATATTACATTAAAAAAATACACGATAAAGCATTAAATTAAAAACATTACAATACAAAAAATTAACGATTAATATGAAATTGCGAGATATGCTCAACCAAGTATTGCTTCACAGTATTGCTTAACAGTATTGCTTAATTCTGTCCCAAAATGCTTCGGCTTTTTGATCAGTACCGATTAGTGGATCAATTGACACATTCAACCACGCACTTATTAAGAGCTTATCTTCAACCCACGTCCAGTGGCTAGTATTTTCACGTACATCTTCCGTTTCCTCGTAATCATCATTTAGATGACGCCGGGATTGTCCTCTTCACAGTATTGCTTAATTCTGTCCCAAAATGCTTCGGCTTTTTGATCAGTACCGATTAGTGGATCAATTGACACATTCAACCACGCACTTATTAAGAGCTTATCTTCAACCCACGTCCAGTGGCTAGTATTTTCACGTACATCTTCCGTTTCCTCGTAATCATCATTTAGATCAACAAAGTTTGTGTTACCAAAGGCTGGCACTTGCGAATCTGGAGAATTTTGGATATTGATGGGTGATTGTTGGGTTTCAAATTGTGAATTTGAAAATGGAGGAAATGGAAATGGATAAGGAGAATTTTGAGGATACATAAATGGAAATTGAGAAGCTTGAGAATGTGAAAATGGGGGTTGAGAATTTGGGTTTTGAGTAGTAAAATTAAAATTTTGTGGATTTGGAAAATAAGAATTTGGATATGGATATGGAAATTGAGGGTTTGGATTTTGAGAATTTGGAGGAGGGGGATTATTTGGATTCATTTTTTCAGAGAGAAAAATTAAAATTTTTGTGAAGTAGAAAATATGAATAATGAGGTGATTATATATAGGAGTAAAAATATAGCTGTTAAAAATATATACGTTAACTTTTTACAAGTAACGTTCGAATAATTAACGTTCATATGACCGTTCATATGGTGTAGGCAGCAGTGAAAAGAAATAGAAAGTAATAATAAACTAATCAAAGCAGAGCAACTGGCCGTGGCCAGCTTACAGGGCACGCCCATTTCTTTTAATTTGCTCCAGCGCATGATTTTGAATATGGCCAGGCCATTTTTGTTTTCTCATGGACCGAGGCGTGCATATGGGCAGCGTTGAAGCTGCTCTAATCTGTTAAACAGTAGCAGCTATTTTGTTGTTTACTTGAGTTATAATTTTTGGTTGGTCTAGTTAGCGTAGCATTATGGATGAAAAACAATCATAATAATGAATGCCTTCAGTCAACACAAAATCGAAGCAGATCAAACACCAAGTTTGAGAAGTAAAGGGTGGCCCTAGAGATGTAACCAACAAGTTGTAAGTTCTAACTGCTAATCTCCAAACTAATCAAGTCCATTCAAGTTCACTTACAATATCTCTAAGATCCTCTTCATCTTAGATTTGAAGAGAGAGAAGAATAAATTGTGTTTTAAGAGACTTTTCGTTATACCTAAATTTATTAAAAATGTAATATAAAAATTCCAAGATTCATGAAATACATTCTCTCCCCCACTTTTTTTTTGTTTTCTTATGAATTCAATTTACTTTTAATCATATAAAATTAAATAAGGAATAAATATAAAAAATAATATTGAAAATAAATGCATATCAAGTTATTGAGAATTAATATTTTATATCATACTTAAGAGTGAGTTTAGAAACTCTGCTTTCATCTCTTTCAAATTAGCTAGCTAGATTGTTAAAGCGTACACGCACGCAAAGCTAACATTTTACCATAAAAGTTAAGAAAATTTCCCAAATACATGATGACTTTGCAAATATGTCAAAAAATTGCAAACAGAAACCAATAATTATAAGTACACTATACTTTTAAATAAATTAGATGATAATTCATGCAAATAGAGATAATTTATTTAAAGTGATCATTCATTAATTGTTTTTATAAAAGTTAATTTATTCATTACAAAAAATACTTTATAAAATTATAGAAATATAAAAGAATAGTACGTTACGTTAGTTATGTAACACGGTAGTTTATAATAAAAAAATTGTAATTACATGAAAGATAATAATCTAGGGGAAGTATCAGTAAAACGAGATTTCACTTATTAATAAAAAATTTATTTATTATTTATTTAAAAGTTATTTTAAGAAATTAAGAAAACAGAACATACATAATTCTAATAAGTATGTTATTTCTATAAATTAGTAAAATTTTAATAAAAAATTATAATTATAAGAAAATTCCAAATTGTATTTTGATAAAATAATATGAAAATTTTAGGGAAAAGGAATTTATGGACGAAATCAAATTTGGTATCAAGTACCATTAAAAGGAAAACTTACTTAATAATAAAGATTATAGATTCGTTGGTGTTTTATAAAAAAAGTAATGCTATATGTATTCGTTGATGCATATGTGTTCTTTCATGTTTTATAAAAAGTTATAACAAATGTAACCATATATTGTTGATCTTTTTTTTTTATCATAGTTTTTTGCTTAAATAAATTAAATAAAAATTTATAATTGTAATAAAATTTCTATTTTTATTTTTGGATATACATTATGAATCTAATTTAAAAAAATAAAATCTACTAATTTTTAATACTGCACATCTAACAAATCATCGAGATTCAAACATCCAAAAACCCAAAATTTGGTAGGCCTATCGAAAATATGCCGTAATTAATGTAAAAACATAAAGCAAAATCGTACAATCTGATTCAATTTCTCAAATTTTCATTATATGATTTTGTAGATAAAGCAATCATATATTTGAAATGGAAAATATTAAAGAATTCAAAAGTTTTCCCAAAAATTTCCCTAAAATTTTAAATATTTAATAACATTTTTAATAAAATGATAAGAACCCATATATATTCATATGATTTTTTAATATATTTTTCAGAATCTTTAGCATTACTCATTTAAAATTGAATATTAGCAATGCTTTTGAAAGAGTATGTGTATATGATGCGGCGGGTTTGTAAGAGCAAGTCCAACAATATACTAAATATTGTCCTAAATCAATATTTAGGATATTTAGTCATTTTTTGTGCTCCAATAATATCTTAGTGGTGCCTTAAAACACCAGGACATCCATCTCATGTCCTTTTTTTATAAGGCACCTCTATGTTTGTCCTAAATCATTTTTAACAATCAAAAATTAACTTCTCACCTTTTCTACACTTCTTTCTCCTCTCTTTTTTCCCTTCCCTCCAATTCTAATTCAAATATATTACTTTTTTATTTATAAGACAAAAATATAAGACATGTTGTTGGAATTGATACACAAAAATCATGATTTAATTCACTAAAACACTATATTTTATTATATTTATAAGACACCAACTAAGAAATTGTTGAACTTGTTTTATGGTAGATAAGATTAAGTCACGTGTCGTAGTGTTGGCCTTTCCATTTTTACGTAATAAGCTTTGTTTAATCATTTGCTTCTTAACTGGAGCAATATGGTTAATGCTTAATAGCTCCACATGCTTACAATATACTCCATATATAGATAACAACTTCTACCGCCATACGCTCATTCTAGAATACCAGTCGTGGCCAATATAATAGCAATGACCACATTTTAGCTTTTATGCAAAGTGAGTAATGCAAGTGAATCAAAAAAAGTATTTTTTTTTTTAATGGAAAGATTATAGATTAATTGCGATAGATCTTCAGCCTATGTGGCACAAATTAACTACCCCAGGCAATTTTTAATTGCCACGTTAAACTTGCCTATTGGTTAAGCAAAGTCTTGCAGTTACAGGAGTATCTTTATTTTTCGGATGGACACGTAGATGGGTAGTTGACCAAGTACCAAAGGCAAGTTCCGTAATTCATTATACAGCTCAAGGCCCACGTAAGCCTTGTCCCATTGGAAATTTTGCCAGTTACAAACTTGTTTAGATCCCTAAATCAAACATACCCTATAAATCTCTTCTCACCATCCGCGTAGGGTAGGAGACAAATGTATGCATTTTGATTAGGGTCATATTTTATGGTTATGATTCTATCATAACTAATTAGGGTCATATTCTATCATATTTTATATTTGTTATATATTAACTAATAAAATATATATTATAAGAACTAGAGTTAGAGAAAGCTAGAATTGAGAGAGAAGAGAGATTATTCTTTATTAATATATTGGTATATTTACATGCTTAAGATCAATGTCTATTTATAAGTTTTACATGACTTAAATTACAAGAATTTAGAATGCTAAAAGTCTAGACTTGAAAAGCCAAAAGACTAGAAGTGAAAGCCAAAAGTTTTGTAAATGAAAGGCCAAAGGACATTCACATAATTTTATTATTTACAACACTCCTCCTTGGATGTCCGTAATATGAAATAATGTCTCGTTAAAGCCTTATTGGAAAAACCCTGTGGGTGAAAAAACCAAGTGAAGGAACAAGAACATCATTTCATAATGCGCACGTGATGCCGCCTCGTTAAAAACCTTACCAGGAAAACCCTGTGGAAAAAATCATGGTTAAGGAAAAAAGAGTGCAGCGCGCGTAGTCTCCCCCTCACGATAATATTGCATAACATCTTTGAGTTGATGAGGTTAAAAACTTCTCAAATGTAGTTATTCGTAACTCCTCGATTAATAAATCTTTAGTGTATTCTTTGTTGAGTTGGGTAGCCATCACATTATAAAATTTGTAGAGCTTCAATCCTGAAAAATCGCATATTGTTGTGCTATATTGAATCTCCAATACAACCATCCTCAGAATTACAATCATTTCGATAAGTGCCTGCAATCATCAATTTCATAGCATGCGAAATAATAATATCTCCACCATATGTTAGTACATATTCAATATGAGATCACAATTATGAGAATCAAAGTAAACACTTTGCTCCTGCAAAATCAATTTAAACTATTAGGTTAGTGGAGATCAAAATTTTCTGTTTGTACCTTTAAAATTCTCATTCCTTCAGATTGGAAATGCTTTCAAGTCTTCTAGTAAATTATTTTTAATTAATCATATCGGGATTTGTACAATTAGCAAGATAAATTAGTATCTTACTGCATTATGTGGTACTTCAGGACCAATAATTTTCTTTTCAAGTACTCACAATGGTGACTAATCTTCCTTCACGGAAGAAGCTATGTTTCTCCTACAAAATGTGTGTTGTTTCATAAAAATTCTAAAGTAATAGGTAAAGTTCACAACTTAGAAAACAATATAATAATCTCAATTTATTTTGTTTATGAGGTGAAACTCATTCGAATGTCAATTAGAAACACATTCTAATTTCTATCCACTCTGGCCAGAGATTTTTATGAGTTATCACCGATAATCTTAGAATACATAAAACATCTCATTCCGGAATAATTTAATATTGGATTTCATGTCCATATCCATTTATAATTTGATAGGATTAGTTCTCGAAAACTTATTTCACTGCTTCCAGCAGTTTAAATCCTTATGGGATTATGTCAAGTGGGTCTTGTAAAATGTACATATACTCAATCTTATATTGCCAGACTTTTACATATCATATAATTATATCCACCACATGATAATATCTCTTTGTAATCAATACATGATCATTGTACAACTACGTGAGCTTATCTTTCGTAAATAATTTCTTCATTTTCACATATATATCTACTCATATACCACTGACATGACATCTTTAGGTATGTAAACTACAGTTCCAAAAATATTTCTCTACTTTTAAGAGATAATATTTCTTATAGTGTGCCACATTCACAACTTTAGGTCCAACTATTTTTCTCTTTGCAAGAGATTTTGCCTCGATTTAATCATTTTTCTTATATCTTTGGCTAATCTTATCTAAATTCAAAAGAGATTATTTTCTGATCTTCGTTATTATCCATGACCTCAAGTATTAAATTTCATATTGTCGACGTCGATTTAGTTAATGGTTCCATTTTATTCTGGACATGACACAATTTATTTTGAGATCTCACAATTTTTCAGGTACCTTCATCATTTTTTCATGTCTAAAATCTCTTCTGGAGATCATTCAAAAGTTTTCCACTTTTCGATTTAGCCATCATCAATCACTGCTTCGTGTTACTTTTAAGGATATATATAATTTTGTTATGGAACCCTCTGGTCTATGATACTTCAAGCGTTCTTTAGACACATTAGCTTCTTGAGATTGTCCTTCTGGGACATATTCATTTGGAGCATGTGTAGCTGGTATATGTAATATAGCCATTCTTTTAGGTTAGCGTATATACTTGGCAATAACTAAAACATGTAAATAAATTATCTTATGAACTTCAGGTTCATATTCTTTACTATGAGGATCGAGACGAGGCAATAATAATTAATATATCACCAGCTGTTTAGTTTCTCCCCCTGAGTTTCGAAAAACAAACACATTAGACCGAGTCATAAACATATACACATAGATGGTACCAAACCACTCATGTATAATGTATACCCAATTTAACCATCGATTCAATGTTGTGGTGGAACAATCTGAGCTGACCAAAAATTTATTTAAGACGGGGATAAATTATGATAATTAGATAGCTAGATGTGAATCAAGATGTGCCATAATATATTCGACAATTTTCAATGGACGATAAATTTTATTGAGCACTTGAGTAGTAGACTCACCAAATGCATATTCTTGATTTGATTAATCAGACTCACAAACTTTATATTGTGAGTATATAACAACTAGACATGTAACTATATAGTTCATGATCCATTTGTCTTATTAACATATATTTTGAGAAGAATCTTCTAATTCTTCGATAAACGTCCGTATAAAATTTCAATTAATATTCACAACTTTTATAAAATCGACATGGCTTAGTCTTACCAATTATAAAGTTATCAGTAAACTTCTGGTTTACTTTAATACATATCTCAACGGTTTTCTATGTAATATGAAATATCATAACCGCATAGTCGATTCTCTTTCACTTGGGAGAGTATAATAACATCAACACTTTTAGATATTTTTTCACTCAATACCATGATAATAATATACCTGCTCTTCTGGAGCATTTAAAAAAAAGAAAAATGTAACGAGACATCCAATATATACAATACTCCCCCTTTGCATGGCTCATGTTTGTTTTATATTACTGACACAAGTCAACATTATTTTAAACAAGAAAACATTTCTTATGTATATATTAAGACTACAATTAAATGAGTTAACATTAGAAGATCATAACAATACAAGGTTTATAAAATTTAATTTCTTAATACTATCACATTCACTTTAGGGAATGGAGTGGATTCTACTTGAGGAAGTTCATAAACTTTTACTAACTAGCATAGTAACCCGTGCGAGGCACGGGTCATCCTCTAGCAATTGCTATAAATTCTGTATAATTTTACGATTGAAGGATATTTTTGAATATAATTGCACCTTTTATGTTCATACATATTATAATATCAGTATTTTAATTTATGTATTATTTTATTTATGTATAGATCAAATGAGCATAAATAAAGATGTTTTATAGCATATAAATATATTGTATAGGTTATAACACAATTTCTTTTAGAACAATGATAAAAAGACATATCATTAATGTGAATAATACTCATCATACAATACTTTCCAGATAAAATTAGTACGCTCCTTAATATTTATTTCTTTAAATATCTCATCAAGATATATAAGTCGCATAGAATTATAATCCGAAATTACGAGAGGGCTGATTCCCAATACCAACATAATTTCATATATTGTTTGCATAAATATAAAAGGGATGGTGCTTTTGTAATTTTTAAACATATAGAAATATTATCGTAAGTTCACAACCATTAAAATGACACTTTTTGCACTTGTGTTGTGGTTTAATTTATATTAATAGATAGATTGTGTACTATATTGTGAAACCTAAAATATAACATTTTTAAAATAATATGAGTCACCATTATTTTTACTAAAAAATTGAAATAATAGTAAAAATAAGATAATGGAGAGGTCGGGTTTGTGTAAAAGGTTTATTAATTCAAAATAATAAAGTCCATGCAGCACAAAGGTTAGTAGGATAAATTGTGTAGAGGAGGTTCTAGGTATGATTCACCATAAAAATAAAATTTACTAATTTTTTCCATTTAAATAAGAGAGTGAAATTTCATGTAATTTTATAACTTGTAAGGGTATAATCGTAATTTCATAGAGAATTTATTGGCTCAAAAAACCCCTAAAAATCCCCTTGTTCTCTTATTATATGTAGAAAGAATGGATGGATGTGTACCATATTATGAAAGTTAAAATATAATATTTTTAAAATAATAGTAAAAATAAGATAATGGCGAGGTCGGGTTTATGTAAAAGATTTTTTAACTCAAAACAAAAAAGTTCATGTAGCACAGTGGTTGGTAGGATAACTTGTGTAGAGGAGGTCTAAGGTTCGATTCACCACAAAAACTCATTTTTTCCCATTTAAATAAAAGAGTGGCATTTCATGTAATTTTATAAATTGTAAGGGCATAACTGTACTTTCACAGGGGGTTTATTGGCTCATTTTACCCCTGTTGCTCTATTATATATAGAAAGTGATATTTAATATCTTAACTAACCATAAGGATCAAGATATCAATTCACAATTTGTTGATTCATAACTTTTTCCAATATATTGTATTTTCAGGATACAATTCAAAAATTAAGAATTTTATTGTCATTTATATGAATATATCTTTCAAGTATTTTATCGGACCAAACACATAAAAAAAAATTGTCATCATATTTGCACAACTTCTGATTGTCATTATTCAAAAAAAAAATTCATATAAAAAATATTGAACTCAAGTTTTAGTCAAACTCACCATTATAAATAGTAACATATAATATCAATTACTTTCAAGTTAATAATCATTAAATGATATTGTACTACTACCATGTAACACATAAATCACAAGTAGAACTTCAATTTTATTTTATTTTTATCGCAACAATAATTCCACATGAGTTCTACAAACATATAATATGATATACACAAATACACGTACACATATAAGTAGTATAATATTCACGTTAAAAACACATATAGATTTAAAAATCTCAATTCTTGCGAACATATCAACATAACTGCATGTACTGATAAGGTCAAAACACAAACAATGGACAATAACAAAATTAGATTTAACATGTCCGAAGGATAGACAATTTGCAATATCTAAACGATTTTATTTAGAAAGATGCAAAACACGAAAGTTTTATACAATTCAATAATCTTTCCAAGATGCTAAAGTACATGAAAAACAAAGATGTAACGATATCAAAATAAAACACGAACTGCAACAACACAGTACAAATTAGCGCATGATCCCAGATTTCAACTTAAACTTGTAGAGATAGTAATCGTGCTAAATGGCGATAAATTTTGATCAAAATTTAAAGGTCTCGAGAAGATCTTTCTGAATTGATATTGCACATAATTTTCGGATGTAATTTCACTTTTATAAGATCTTGTAAAGTCGTAGTGTCATATTAATGAAATCATACCAACGACTTATACATATGGTACAATTTCACAAATTTACATGTAGAATCTCAAAATGCTAAACAATAGTTGTAGAAAATCAAGAGAATATTTTCGAAATATCTAAAACATATTGATTCCGATGTAAAATGAATAAAATATGATTTTTCAAAGTATCGATGTACTAATACCAAAGTCACACCAATAATTTATATATTGCAGAATTTTACATATTAAATAGAGGAGTTTGAAACATGTTTAAGGTTAAAAGTTGTAGGTAATTAGAAAATCTTTATATAAAATCTAAATTTGTTTTGATTTTAAACGAATATAATATGTCTTTTACGAGATATATCAACTAGCAAAACTCAAAACATATGGATTTAGAACAATACTTTGAAAAAGAAGATGATGGTAAAGATGTGTACCTTATCATCTTAAAGTGTGATGAAAAGTTCTCTAAAGTTTTAGAATGATCACCTTGAACCTCTTGAATATAATCCACCATCATCTTAACGGAGCGAAAGAGCTATTCGTGCTGATAACGTGTTATATATTAACTAATAAAATATATATTATAAGGACTAGAGTTAGAGAAAGCTAGAATTGAGAGAGAAGAGAGATTATTTTTTATTCATATATTGGTATATTTACATCCTTAAGATCAATGCATATTTATAAGCTTTACATGACTTAAGTTACAAGAATTTAGAATGCTAAATGTCTAGACTTGAAAAGCCAAAAGACTAGAGGTGAAAGCCAAAAGCTTTATAAATGAAAGGCCAAAGAACATTCACATAATTTTATTATTTACAACAATATTTAGATTTTTTGAATTCTTTATTTAAATCTCACTAATTTTTATTATCTTTTTAATCTATCACTTAAATATTAATGAGTTCTAGCACTTTACCAATTTTTTTTACACTTTTTCATTAATTTATTCTCATTTATTAATCTCCGTACCCAATCAAAATGTTAACAATTTAATTGGACAAGAGTAGTACATTACTACCTAGACCCATTGCCATACCATTTTTTAAGGTGTTCTGCTTTGTATGTGATTTAAATTTTTTTAAACCAAATTCCTACATTTGAACACAAGAAAATTGTAGTACGATGCATGCATAATATATTTTTGGGGGAGGATTTCACATATGTTTTGCGCCCATCTTCAGTTTGGATTTCATTATTAAAACAAGAAAATTAAAGAAACGATGAGATTTTATGTTCCCTTTTCCTTACCTCTAACTGATAACTAAAAAAATCAATTCTTCAACCCTCTATTCTCTAAAAGCTCGAAATGCTGCCCCAGTTGCTACTAGCCTACTAATGTTGCTTAGTTGTTACACTCCATTGTTGTTGCTGGTGGTTGACTGTGTAACATTGACATTGTTGCTAGGATTTCCATTTGGATGAGATCCTCCACCAATTATAGATGAGATGGCCGCGGCTAGAGCTGCGGTAAAATTTGGATCCATAGTAAGTGCATTCACAGTGTCGTTCAATGAGGGGTCCAGTGGAGGTGCCTGTTGGCCTAATTGCGACGTACCAGCTTCCATATCCTGAGACATTTGGAGGCCAGAGAATTTTGACTGATTATATAATGCATGGCCAAATATCTGAGGAAGGAGAGCAGCTGGTGAGACCCCTGCCATAGGATTTTGTTGCGAATTGTTGAAGGGTAGTTGGAACTGGTTTTGTGGCTTTTGGAGTTGCAAGGGGTTTGGATTTTGTGTTAAATCTAAAGTGACTGTTGGGAATGGTGCAGATGCCGAAATAGTGGCCATGCTACTAGAACAGGGGAGGAGAGTTCTGGCAAGTACATTTGGATTCATGATACCATCTGCGCTTGGCATTGATCCGGAAAGTAGCATTCGAGCTGCTGATGATGTTGTGGATGCCATTGTCATGGCAGCTGGAGGCAGAGGGTGGTTGTGATTTCCTTCGTATGTAGTTATGAGGATGCTTCGATCTTCAGCACATCTTTGTACCTAAACGCATGAATAGATTTATTATTTAAATAGATGAGATTCTGCATGGCCTACATTATAATATATGCACATATATGAACAATCATCGTAGATGTGAAGGTTTGCATGTTTATAATCTGATAGGACCAAAAAATTCTGCGAATATGTGGTAGGTGTGGAGATACATATTAGTTTAATCCTCTAATATGAGCATATATAGATAACAAGTTAAGGTTACCTGCTTCCTGACTGGGCATCCTGGTGCCATGGTACATCTATAATATGCTCGAGGGCATGGATTACCTTTGGCAATTTTCTGTCCATATTTTCTCCATTGACACCCATCTGTCATCTGACATCATGAAAATGTACGTTATATATATCGTGATCAAGTACAAAAATGCAACTTAGGTAGTCATTGTATGATTGAATTCGATAACCTGAACTTACCATAGGTGCTTCTGATCGTGCTCTAACTGACACTCTAGCTTTTCTAATCGTTGCCTCTGTGGCTTCGTCAACACTTTTTGGAGGATTTAGCCTAGAGACTTTGTTACCGCCCATCCAAACATGGTGTGATCCTGGATCCGCATCATCTTCTTTAGACAAATGATCTAAGTTACTTGGATCACCGCCCTCAGGGGAAGAGGCATGATCTGTCTCAGCACTAATATGACTTCCTAGTCCCAGATTGATAAATTGTCTAGGTACCATAGCATCACTATTTTGTCTTGCTAGTTCAATTTTGCCATTAGCGTGATGATCACCAAATTGTTCTAGTTCATGATCATCAGCTGCTTTCTGACCTTGCTGTTGCGTGATTGTGACTAGATGCATTTGAAGAGTGTTGTAATTGTTTGTGACTTGATTCAGCAAGTCTTTCAATCGACGATTCTCGATGTTGGTCTGTTCCAAATCTGCCTGAAGTGCAGCTAGCTACAACAATATCAACAATCTTTAATTGCAATTTTAACCTATATGCGAATTTAATGACAAGAAGATCATCATATGGATAGTTAATTACCTCATTTTTGGATCTTTTGTCTTCGGAATTGGGAGATATCCCATCATCAACCACCGAATGATCGCTACATGTATTTGTCGTGAGGAGATGCAAACCAGTCTGTAAAGAGACACATTCGTTAACTCATCACAAGTATAATCAAGAAAATTAACGATCATTTAAATAAATATAGTAACTTAATTACATTCACGTTGGAATCCATGTCATGGGGGGGAGAGAAGGTTCTATGATTATCAGCATCACTAATGTTATCTGTGATCTTAGACTGATCATGATCATGATCATAATCTCTTTTATTGGCAAAAAAGTCCATCTCATCAGGCCTGTTCTGTTCATGATCATGTGTAACGCGGTTAAGATTGACTGGAAAGTGAAAAGTTTCTGCTGGTGGAGACGAGTCCATAAGTATTGGGTCAAGCTTCGACTTGCGGTGGTGGTTGTGAAGATACTAATGCTCGTGGTACTCTTGTTCGAAAAAAAAAGAGTAGTTTAGCTGGCAAGAAGTTGTTATAATCAAAAAATGAACAGATGTGGAGGGATGATCAATGGTGAGTCCACTACCTTTGGCCATGGACAAATTTATACCAAGAAGCAAGCCAGTGATAGAATGAGAGAAAGGGAGTCTTGAAACGGTAGTGCAATGGACTCGGCTAAGAAGGTGGAGACTAAGGAGAACAGAAGACCAAATACAAGGTGAGTGTTTAGATTTGTTAATAATATTGCAGAAACTAAGGTCTGATCAGTTCTCTTCCTTTTTTTTCTACTTCTCGTGGTCTATTTTACACAACAAGATCTACACTTTAACTTCGACTACTGATGGACAAAATAACCCCAGCCCTACGGCTTAGGCCGAAGCCAAAAGAACGACACCCCAGGCCAGCTACAACCGTAGCGCCCCTACGGCGCTACGGTTTAAGGTCGACCATATGGGCGTAGATCCCAAGGGCGAGTCCTCAGACATGTGTCCTACCTTTATCCACCTGTCCCGACGCATAACCCCTTAGCTTCACCCCGTCATCTATTCTACCCCTACCAAACGAACAGCTGGCCTGACAGCTCCAGCTCATTGGCTATCCTACTACCATGAGATCAACGACGGGGGCATAACAGACGAACGGAAAGAGAACACGTGGCCAATAAATGGGCTATATATAGAGAGGAGAGACCAACGGAAAAAAGGTGACAAAATAAGACACACACACACCACCATCTAAATCTTCTGATGATCGCTACGGATCAGAGCTAGAATATCTGTAGTCCATCATTTGGCGCCGCTGCCGGGGATCAAAAGTGCTTATCCCATCAACCCACAACGACCCGAAACTAAGACTTAAAACACAGATTTGGATACGTGCTAGTATCTACCACAAGAAAGATGAGTCGAGAATCCAGTACTCAGAGAAGTTTTTCTCATTCAGCATCACACTCACCCCCTCGTTCACCCATACACAGCCAGTTCTCGCATCTGAGAGCACAGCAGAGATATATGCAAGAACAAATGGATCGATTGACAGCCCAGATGGCAGGGAATTATCATGAAGCACACCATCAGCCCTACTATCCAGATGAAAGGCAGGGCTCCTTCGCTACCCAGTTCCCTGAAGATTATCATTCAGAGCGTTCTTTCTCCTCATCACGCGACGAAGAACGTCGCCCAAGCTCTAGCTCCAGCCGCTCACTCCGACAGCGTCCGGAGCGTTCATCCTCAGGGTCCCGGGGATCCGTATTCTCCCGGTTGTCCGGGAGAACAGAACCCCGTGCTAGGAGGTCTTATCGAGAGAGAAGCCCCGGTGCGGAAAGGCGCAGGAGGTCTAGATCAGGGGACCACCGCAGAAGAATCCCTCCCATAATAATCCAACAGAACTCTGCGGCCCCACGTCAGGAAAGACAGGAGGAATTAATGGCAAGGTTAGCCCGGTTGGAAGACTTGGCAGCCGGACCCCTATTAAACATGAATGGGGGAAGGTCCCCGTTTTCGGAAATCTTAGAGGTGTCTCAGGTGGATCTAGGAGTCAAGATAACAGGGCTGGAGTCTTTCGATGGTACCACAGACCCCAATGACCATCTCAGCTATTATGAAAATTTAATGATCTGCCACAGATATAATGATATAACAAAGTGTCGTTTGTTTATATCTACTCTCAAAGCCTACGCGAGGACATGGTTTTCGAGTTTACCCCCCAGAAGTATCAACTCGTGGGAAGAATTTAAGGTCGTGTTCTTGGCCAAGTTCCGAGTAAATATTCCTCACGCAGTGCACACCATTTCTTTAGAAAATGTAAAGCAAAATCCTGGGGAATCATTGCGAGATTATATACAGAAGTTCAAGACGGCCGCGTCTAAAGTCAGAGAGCTTAAACCAGCCACCGCGGTGGATTCGTTTGTAAGAAATATGAATTACGAAGAATGCAAAGATTGTTGTAAGGAGCTATGCAACAAAGAACCGGAAGACCTCTACGAGGCCTACAGTATCGCCACGGCTTATATTGCTACGGACGAAAGACTAAGGGCATACTATCCCAGTTCTCGAAATAGGGCATCCGGTTCAGAACCAAGGAATATGCAAGTGGATGGGATAGATGATTTTCGAGGGACAGGGAAAAAGAACTTCCCTACGGACCTAAGAGCCCCGCCCCGTCAGGCCAAAGAGGCTCCAACTTTCACCCCTCTCAACAGGAGTCCTTCGGCAATCTTGGAGTGCATCCGAAATAGAGACTTTTTCCAGGAACCACCTCCGATGAGAACCCCAGCAGACAAGAGGGATAAAACCCGATTCTGCGCTTATCATGCGAGTGTGGGTCACCACACAGATGAATGCACTTCATTGAAGTATTTCTTAGAAAGACTCATCAAGAGAGACTTACTAAACGACTATGTACAGCCACGGCGACAGAACGCCCCCCCACCAGAACCTCGTGGTAGAGGACAACCAGCCAGGCATGTCGTAGACATGATCATGGGAGGAGAAAATCCACCTCCACATAAGAGGGAAATCCTACACTTGGATGCTCAGAAGGCGTTCCGATGGTCTGAATCGACAATCTCATTCACAGACAAGGACTATCCAGAAGGAGATGAATGTCAGAGTGGCCCTCTCACCGTCCAGTTGGACATAGCAGGTCAAGACGTAAAGAAAGTTCTGATAGACAATGGTTCTTCAGTAGATATCATCTTCCGGCACACTTTGAGAAGAATGATATTGGACGGACAGATTGAAAACCAGAGTGCTGAAGACACAAGGGGGCCCCTCTACGGCTTCGGGAATAATGCTGTTCCGATACAAGGTACGATCGACCTACCTACCACCTTTGGTACCTCCCCCCAAGAAGTAACTGCCCTTGTTAGATACTATATAATCGATATTGCTTCTTCGTATAATGTCATAATTGGGAGACCAACCTTGTTCTACCTGGGAGCCATTATTTCCACTCCACACATGAAAGTAAAGTTTCCAACTCCCGAGGGCACGGGTGCTTTGAAGTCAGACGCTAAAGCGTCGTTACTATGCTATTCTGCCTCACTCAATCTGGCTCAAACCAATCCTCGTAAAAGGAAGATATTTGAATTTGAAAAAAGGGTCGACTCGGGAAGTGCCTCCAAGGCCCCCAAGTCCGAAGGAACGCAGGTTCTGTTCATCGAAAACTCTTATCAGCCCGATCCCAGAAACGAAGACCAACACCAAACCTCCCGTCTTCCGAAGGCAGTTCCGGGTGAGCCGACTGAACAAGTGGAATTGGTTGTTGGAGACCCTTTGAAATTACTGTCCGTGGGGCAAGGCCTCGAAGAACCCCTGAAAGGAGAGGTCATACAGTTGCTTCGAGAATATGCTGATGTGTTCGCATGGAAGCCGGAGGATATGCCGGGTCTAGATGAAACCATCTCTCTACACCGCTTGCATCTGGACCCGGATAAAAAATCCGTCAAACAAAAAAGACGGAATTTTGCTCCCGAAAGGCAACAAGCTGTGGACGAAGAAATCAGCAAGTTGTTAAAGGCAAACTTCATCTACGAAATCCAATTTCCCGAATGGATAGCCAATGTGGTCCTGGTGAAGAAACCCAACGGGAAGTGGAGGGTATGCATAGACTACACGGATCTAAACAGGGCTACACCGAAGGACTACTACCCCCTGCCCACCATAGACCATCTTATCGATGCTACGGCGGGATATGTCTTGTTCAGTTTTCTGGATGCATTCTCAGGCTATAATCAAATCAGCTTAGCTCCGGAAGACAGACCAAAAACTTCCTTCATTACCCATAGGGCTGTGTATGCTTATCGAGTGCTTCCGATGGGATTGATGAATGCAGGGGCAACCTACCAAAAAGCGATGAACGAGATTTTTTCAACCCAAATTGGGAAAAACCTAGAGGTGTATGTGGATGATGTTATAGTCAAGTCTCAAAGCAGAGAAGCTCACCTGGTCGACCTACGGGAAACTTTTGAAAACTTGAGAAGGTCTAACCTCAAGCTTAATCCTTCTAAGTGCACTTTTGGCGTAGCCAGTGGTAAGTTTCTGGGTCACGTAATTTGCGCCAAGGGAATTGAAGCTAACCCTGACAAGACAAAAGCCATTCTGGACATGCCACCCCCATCCACTCCTAAACATGTACAATCCCTCAATGGATGCCTGACTTCTCTGCGACGCTTTATATCCAAACTGTCAGAAAAAAGTTTACCATTCTTCGAAGTTTTGAAGGGGGTTAGCAAGTCTCGGCAAATAGAATGGACAAAATCATGCCAGGAAGCCTTCGAATCTCTAAAAAGGTACCTCGCTTCTCCTCCAGTACTATCCCGTCCAGTCACGGGTGAACCATTATACCTATATCTTGCTGTGGCCAACGAAGCCGTAAGCTCATGTCTCATCCGAGAGGAAAATGGAAAGCAGTTACCCATCTACTATGTCAGCCATGTACTCAGGAATGCAGAGATTCGTTACCCAACCATAGAAAAAATGGTGTATTGTCTCTTACTGGCCAGTCGGAAGCTACGGCCTTATTTCCAAGGACATGATATCAATGTTTACACCAACCATCCATTGCGGAAAATACTCCACAAGCCAGACTTATCCGGGAGATTAGTCAACTGGGCGGTTGAACTAAGCCAGTTCAACATCACATATCTACCAAGAGTTTCAATAAAAGGCCAAGCCTTAGCTGATTTCTTAGTTGAATGCTCCGGATTGCCGGATGAAGGGATTGATCCCAACTTGAGTACTCCCTCACAAAAATTACCCTCTCCTTGGAAGTTGTTCGTCGATGGTTCCACAACAACGGACAGTAGCGGGGCAGGCGTCCTTCTGATCAGCCCTGATGGGTTTGAGGTACAGCAATCAATCAGATTCGCTTTCCCAACTACAAATAATTGTTCCGAATATGAGGCACTCCTTGCGGGTCTCCGCCTCGCCAAAGCCTTACAGATTCGAAGCCTTCAAGCATACAGTGATTCACAGTTGGTAGTAAATCAGATTCAAGGTAGTTTTACAACCAAGTCACCAATGCTGGTACAATATCTGGCAGAAACGAAAGAACGCTTGTCACAGTTCGAGGAAGTCACACTCACCGGAATTATGAGGGGGGAGAATCAGAGGGCAGACACTTTGGCAAGGTTGGCTACAGCCGAAGAGGCTGAAATGACCACTGCCATCTATCACTCTACCCTAACGGCTCCTTCAGTCAATATGCCTGCGGACGAACACCTACAAGTCATAATGATAACCCAGGGCCCTAATTGGATGACTCCAATCCTTCTATATGTACAAGAAGGAATCCTTCCTGAAGATAAAAAGGCAGCCCAAAGGCTGAGAGCGAAAGCGGCACAATATTCTGTGGTTAACGAATGTCTCTACCGAAGATCCTTCTTGGCACCCCTTCTCAAGTGTATAGACTGTCCCGAGTCTGATTATTGCATGTTAGAAGTTCATGAAGGAATTTGCGGAAGCCATTCGTCGGGAGAAGCATTAGCACACAAAATCCTCAGACAAGGGTATTATTGGCCCACGTTGAGGCAAGATTGCATAACCTATGTCAAACAGTGCACTAAGTGCCAGCTATTTGCTTCGATTCCCAGACAACCCCCGGTTCTACCTTCCTCTATATTATCTCCGATACCTTTTGACGTCTGGGGCATGGACATTGTCGGACCATTTCCTCCAGCCAAAGGAGCCCTGAAGTTTCTCATAGTGGCGGTCGACTACATGACTAAATGGGTAGAAGCTAAGGCAGTGGCTCATATCACAGCTACTGTGTGTCGAAAGTTCTTTCACGAGGCCGTAGTGACTCGGTTCGGAATCCCCAGAGTGTTGATAACTGACAATGGAAGGCAATTCATTGATGCCGATTTTGAAGACTATCTCTCCGCCTACCTCATTCAACATCGAAGATCTTCTGTAGCATACCCCCAGTCTAATGGCCAGGTTGAGGTAACCAACCGCAGTCTTCTAAGAAGCCTCCAGAAAAATCTTGAAGAACATAAATCATTGTGGGCCGAAGAGCTCCACAACATCCTGTGGGCTTACAGAACTGACAATAGGAAGCCCACAGGGGAAAGTCCTTTCAGACTCACATATGGAACCGAGGCCCTGATACCAGTGGAAATTGGAGAGACTTCTCACCGAGTGCAAAGTTATGATCAACAGCTTAATGAAATAGGGCTTCGAACAAACCTGGATTTGATAGAAGAAAGAAGAGAGAATGCGGTCATCCGCATGGCCACGTACAAACAGGCGACGGCCAAATATTTCAAAAAGATCCACCCTCGGCAATTTCAGGAAGGGGACAAAGTGCTACGGTCTACAGCTGTTTCAGACCCATCTCACACCAAAAAACTGGACCCTGTATGGGAAGGCCCTTATGTGGTACGAAAGGCTCTTCGGCCAGGTACTTATGTTCTTGCTAGACTCAATGGGGAGATAATCCCCAACACCTGGCACGCGATCCATCTCAAGAGATTCTTCCCTTAGGTACTGTTTCTACCCCATCTACCTTATGCTTTTGCTGTAAAAGAACCCACTAGCAGTAACTTAAAAGTTACTTATCTTGTTTTGATGTGTACGGAATTATTATATGTATAAATTATCACTGTGTGTACGTTTTTGGGTTTTTGGGTACTCGTTTAAATTATTATATCGTTTAAATTGGCCATGTTGTATCATATCTGTCAAATATTTCTCTGTCTCCCGAGACCAAAGCCTTATACCTATGAGGCCGTGCCTATGTATTTGAGGATATCTATAGCCCCCTATTCAAATAGCCAATATGATTAGTTCGAACAGGACTGAAGGCATAGATGGGGCAATCTATTCATGAATGGGCCAACATATGTAGCCCTATTTAGGCTACGGCATGAATAGATTCTGGTACAACACCTTTTCATTCTTAAGCCAACATATGTAGTTCCAAAGAAACTACGGCATGAATTGGTTCCCTGGTCAGACAGGAAAAGGCTTATCGCTCAAACTAATACCTAAACGAATATTTGATTATATTGTCCAGATTCGACTTTGTTTATGTCATCTGAATCTTGTTCTAAAATTATTATACTATCTGGACTCCCTTTCTTCCTCCGGGAAAAAAAAAAAAAAAAAACAGCGAAAAATGAATGAATGACTTACGATATCTACATTTTCCTGAAAGATTATACTCAGACATAACTGGCGGTCTTAAATATGATCCCTACAGGGCTACAGAATTTAAAGGCCTTCGGCTACGGCTCTAGCCATGCCTTCCTCATAAAAGGATGTTTTTTAGCCCTTTCATTCAAACGGGAAAAACCCTACCCATATCAATTAAAAAACTCGAAAGTAGAACTTTGATTATATTGTCCAGATTCTGCATTGTTTAAATTATCCAGATTTTGTATGTTCGATAAATGATTCACCCAAACTCTATGTTGTTTTCAGAAAAAACTAAAACGAGAATCAACACATGATTTAGCATGCCCACTTATAGAATTTAAAGGCCTTCGGCCACGGCCCTGGCCGTGTTTTAACCCTTTCATTCAAAAGCCTACAAATATGACCATTACGTATTGAATTTTGCATAATTTTAAATCTTTCTATGTAATATCATTTCGCAAACATCTCTTCATCCGAAGGCATTCAAACAGCTACGGCCACATAGCTAAGGTGCAAATAGCCAGAATATTCGATTCGATTATGGCAACCTGTGCCTGCATCCAATTACCTACAGCATCGATTACTAGTATAACCCACTCATTCATTTCCCTCATAATGAAGTTTCGGGCAAAATTATATTAGAACATAATCGAATTAACTGTATGCTTAGGATAACTCATACAGTTAATACAATTATTAAATGTATCAACTGACCTTCTCCAGGCCAGGAACAGTACAAAATAAATCAACAAAAAGAAAGGCAAAAGGTAAAAAGAAACCGGACCATTATTCATTCATATTTAAAAAACAAGATACAAATTTCTTCAAAATAAAAACATAAAAATTCCCCCTCCAACTCCAACCAGCTATGCAACCTGTGCAACAGAGCTGGAAGAGGAACCTGCATCTCCTCCCCCGTTGTCACCATCCTTCTTCTTCTTCTCCGCCATCTTCTGAGCTTCCTCCTGGGCTTCTTTTCGCTTAGCCAACGCCTCCTCGATCTTGCGGAAGATCTCTGGAAAGTCAGCTACAGATTCTGGCCCATCAAAAACAAGCCCATCCACGATCACTTTATTTTCCTCCCAGAGATAGATCAAATTTTTTGGATCCATGTAAAAGAAGAGAAAGGAAATTATGATTCGGGAGAAAAGGATGAAAGATGCTAATAAACAAAAGGTGATATTTATAAGTGAAAAAGGAGTTATGAGACGGGTCAAAAGACCAAACGTTCCATACTCCCCATGACCCTTGGAAACCCGCAACAGCATTAAAACCAAAGTCAACGTGCGGAGACCCAAGACTTGACCGTCAAAATTACAAAACCCAAAAAACAAGGAAGATGCAAGGCTACGGCTAACAAGCACTATTCAAATAAACACTCTCTACACCCAGGGTTTCATCAACATCTACGACCCATGTCACAAACAGGATCATCGTGCAACCTAAAGGATGCATACTGTTTGGGGAAGGCAAAACCCCCAATCATCCATCATAAAATTAAGTGCAAAAAATGAGGAACCCACAGAAAAAGCAAGAATTAGCATAAAAAGACTAATAAAAAGCAAGAATTAGCATAAAAAGGACTAATCCACAAAATAAAAATTTCAAGTTACGCCCTTTAGGCTTACAGTGAGATAATAAAGAAAAGTACTTTAAAACAAAACATCGCAAGCATGAGACCGCCACCTAGACGGCTGCAACATCATCCATCTTCTCGGGATCAACCCTAGGTTCTTCTACAGGTTGTCCATCCCCACCAGCTTCAACCGTATTCTTCTCAGCCCCCATGGCTACCGCTACGGTATCCCCGTCATTCCCCTCTCGAGTTTCTTGGACTTTGGCACCGTCATCCCCTTCTCGAGTTTCTTGGACTTTGGCCAACTCCGCCTCCCGAAAACACTCGACAGAATGCACCTTGAGATCAATGGCATTCCCCACGCCAACAAAACCCAGACAATCATTAAAACCCATCTCGTGATAAATCCCCGCTTCGACTTCTACGTCTTCTCTGAAAGCGGCTGATTCCTTATACCTTTTCACGCAATCATCGTAGGTAATGCAAGCCTCTTGCTCCACCTTCTCTAAGGTTTTAGTCATCTCACTTAGAGCCGTTTCCTTATTCATGAGAGCTTTCTTCAGCAAATCAATTTCAGATCGCAGATTAGCACACGTCCCCATCTCCGTCTTCAGACGACTTTGAGCTTCGGCCAACTGTTTAACGACCTCGCCATGAGCTTTTTTCTCACTTTTTAATTCCTGACTCACACCATTCAACTGGGTCTTAACCTTTTCAGCCGTTCCCCAAGCCTCTGTCTTAGCCTTCCTCTCCAAGCTTGCCTTCTCAGACTCTAAGCTCGCTTGACGCTTATTGTAAAGCATCCTCTCCATCGCATCCATGAAATAACTTCCAAACTGGAAAACAGATGAAGAAGTCATCATAACAATACCGACAAAACTAAATAAGAAGAAACGATAAGGATCAAACGAAGAAGTTCAAAAAGAAACCTTACCTTCCCCAACATTTCCTTTGCGTTCCCCAACACCTCTTCATCGTCCATCCTTACCAACCGAGCTTTGTCTGGAGACAAAGAAAAGGCATCAAGGGCCCCCAAAGGACCTTTTCCTTGGACCTCTTCGCCAAGCCATCCTTCACCGGTCCGGAAGCGGATCATAGTGTACCCTTCGACCCCTCCGATGGAAGGGACACGTTTCACCCCTTCAAGTTGCCCTGATCCAGAAGCGCCTGCTACCAATTCTGTAGGAATCCCCCTAGATTCTCGGATATGCGTTGGGAGGACTTCCTCAACCTCACTGTCGCTGTTGGGTCCGTCTCTGGAATCAAGCCCAGCCCCACTGACCTTCTGTTTCTTTCTTAGGACCAGCTTGCCCGACTCTGAACCCCTCTTTCCAGACTTGGTCACTGGCACAGTAACCGTAGCCTCCGCTTGAACGTTCGAATCCACGGCAACACCAACGTTCCCTACGGACGCTTCAGCCACTTGAGTACTGTCCCCTTCACTCTGTTTACTTTCACTGTTCTTCGCTAGGGCCCGTTTTTGAGCCAAGAAAAGAATTCGACTCTTATTCATGCCTGGGCGAATGGGAAGGTCCTCCAGCAGAACTAAGAAGAAATAAGAAAGAAAAGTTTAATCAGATAAAGTCAGAAAATAATCGACAAAAGCAAAACACCAAAGAATAATTCAAAAGAAATTCATAAGTGAATCCCTAAATCATATTCAACAGATAACAAAAGAACAAAGCCAGTTAGATCCTCACGATTATGCTCAATCAAGAAAGAAACATTAAAGAAAGTCTTGTCTTTCCACAAACCCTCAGCCTTTCCCCCTGCAAATTTCATGGCTTCCCCCATTTCTTCAGGTTGCAAGTGTTCAACCCTTCGGACAGCCCCTGTGACCCCATCATTCTTACGATACTCCGGGAGATACCCCAAATCCCCCCCTCGGACAAAGATAAACTCCCCGTGCCAGCCCTTGTTGGTAGAAGGACCCTCCACCAACGATCCCCCTAAGGCTTTGCCCTCTTTCCAATGAAGCTCAAACAGGGGAACGTACGTCCGGGAAGCTTGCAACTTATGCAGAGACCAAAACAAGGAGAGGGTAGGTTCCCTCCCCAACTCCGTACACCTAGCAATAAAGGCACAAATTTTCCTAATAGAGTTAGGACCCAACTGACCCAGACCCAACCTCAAATCTTTCAGGAGAGTATGAAAGAATCTGTGCATCGGCAACCGCAGTCCTGCCCTGAAATGCTCTAAAGGAATCCCCACCCATAGATCGCCTCCTCGATGGTATATAAATTCACCCTCCTCCGGCATCTTTATCTCATACTCCTCTGGAATCTGAAAAGCATACCTCACCGCCCACAAATAGTCCCTATCAAAGGTGCACCGTTTGTTAATGTATTCCAACCTCCCCAGCTCACCCTTAAGAATGTCGTCAGGGATTTTCGCCTCCCCTGCTCTGTGATAACATCCTCTCCCATAGACCTTGAAATAGAGTTTCCTATCAAAGTCCGGAGGGGTGTTCACAAATTTATCTGTAGTGTCTAACCATCCCTTTTCCGAGCCGAGACAACTTCTAGTGGGAATCCTAAGCTCTTTAACTATCTTCTTCTTACCCTTATCCTTAGCAATACCCACTAAAGACCCCTTTCCCGCTTGTGGTGTCTCGGCACCCTTGGTTACCTTCTCCTTCCCCTTAGGCGACTTTCCCTTATTCAGAAATCCCTTTTTCATACCCCCTATCGCCATAACCTCCCTAGGTTTCTTCTGAACGACAACCGACTTCCCAACAGGGATCCTCCATGCCAGAGGTCTATCCGAACTGCCCTCCGTGGAAGACCCCTCACTTGGGTTGGAAGTTTCAGTCCAGCTCCCAAAACCCCCTATGTTCCCAGATCCAGATAACTGCTCATTGTCTGAATCTGTAGCGCTCTCATCCTCCTGGATACCCGTGTCTCTCTTTCTCTTGGTCATCTCTTCACTAAACAAGAAGAATCACAGAAATGGGAATCACTAAAAACCTTAATCTAACGATTACTCAGTCTAAAGAATCCCCAAAGAAAAAAAAAAAAAAAAAAAAGAAAAAATCGCAAACCCAAATCGAAAGTGACAACCGAATCCTTTCCCCCTCTATACTACTGAAACAAGGAGAAATGCTTATATATTGAAGAAAGAAAGAGAAAGAAATAAAGGGCGTGCCTGTTTTCGCTCTTGCTAAGCACTCCTCGTGATATCTTTTCGGACAACTTGATCACTTAAGAAAAATGGGATGAAGAGAAGTTAGAAAGATGTGAAGAGATTTATATGTAAAAATTGGGTTAGACACGTGTATAGAAATAACCCACGGTGTGTATAACTACCCAATAAATCAAACGGACCCTGTTTTCTAGGAAAAGTTGAAACAAAAGTAGGGGTCCACCATTACTTCGATAACCGCATTCGGCCGTGGGTCCCCCACGTCACCATTACGTGGAAAAAAATTTTCCCGCCTTTTCCGACTAAGAAACAGAGCTCAACGAGAGAAAACGGTTTCCTAAAGAAAACCCTATCTCTCGTGGGGCAAATGATGGATAAAATAACCCCAGCCCTACGGCTTAGGCCGAAGCCAAAAGAACGACACCCCAGGCCAGCTACAACCGTAGCGCCCCTACGGCGCTACGGTTTAAGGTCGACCATATGGGCGTAGATCCCAAGGGCGAGTCCTCAGACATGTGTCCTACCTTTATCCACCTGTCCCGACGCATAACCCCTTAGCTTCACCCCGTCATCTATTCTACCCCTACCAAACGAACAGCTGGCCTGACAGCTCCAGCTCATTGGCTATCCTACTACCATGAGATCAACGACGGGGGCATAACAGACGAACGGAAAGAGAACACGTGGCCAATAAATGGGCTATATATAGAGAGGAGAGACCAACGGAAAAAAGGTGACAAAATAAGACACACACACACCACCATCTAAATCTTCTGATGATCGCTACGGATCAGAGCTAGAATATCTGTAGTCCATCAACTACTACGCCTTCCCTTGTCAATTTCTCGTTCACTTTGACTTGAAAAAAAGACAAATCTTTTTCTTTTTATATGTATATATATGTGTTACCCAATAAATAGATTGTATGATCAGTGCCCCTGTGTGGCTGTGTTCTAGTCAGTAGTCATGCAGAACTTCTGCTACGTTTATCTTTGTGGGTAAGTGCTACGTGACTCAACAAATATGTCAAAAATATATGACATATATCACCCATTGTGATTTGTGGACAATTATGTATAAATGTTGGGTTCTATATTTTTGTTAATAATAAAATATATTATTAAACATATGACACATATGACACTAGGGTTTTGTTAACGGAGGAATTTGGTGATAACAAATTTCGGAGGTTGCTGGAATAATAAAATTATGAAAATAGGGGGATTTGGGATTTTGGATGTTTGGGGCTGGACTTGAGAGGTGTCACGATTTATCTCGTGTATCGGATCCCCTTCCAAGATGCCTGCGTACCTTATATTTATAAGGATCAAGCCAACGCAGTTCTGTTAAAAGGATTGGTTTTTAATCCCTATGATTGTTAAGGGATGTATTTTGGGAATTAGTAGATTTTATCTCTTTGAATTATATTCGCGTTGGGATACCTTCCTGATTTGAAGGATATCGTTTAGAGATATTTTCTATCATTAATTGGAGATAATTCCTCGTTTTAGAAAGAGGAAATAATTAACTTGGGGATTAAGTTAATTATTATTAGATTCGTATTTGGAAATTTGGGAGATATTAGAGGCAACCGAAAATATGGCGTAACAACTACCCCCAGTTCTTCATTGTAGCTTGCTGCAGTGGAGAACTAAGCATGCTTCGATCTTCTAAATTTCCTGAGTCACTGAAACAGCTAGGAGAGGAAGAATAGTAAAAAATATGGAGCACTAAGGTGCTCGTAATATGCATGTAGATGTAAACGAGATAATATGCGAGATGTAAAAAATAAGTTTTATAGGTGTGAGAGAACATATCCTAGAGAGCCATCCAAGCATTATTCGAGGAGTCGTGCAAAACTTTCCGAGCAATACCCTGAAAAGCAAATATTCAAAGAAATATCCTCCATTAAGCACTCCGAGAAATACCCTCCTCAAAGAAGGACGTATTCTAGAGTTTCCATAACGTATTCCGGAAAATATCCTCCTCAAAGAAGGTCATATCCACCAGAATTTCCATAAATGCTTCAGAGATATCCCTCCTCACAGGAGGTGGATTCTCCGAAGCTCGAACCTTGATGAGGCGCCGGAAGTACGGACATCACCCCTGGAAGTACGGTTCTTGCAAGGATTTAGTAATTTAGGGTACTCTCCTCAAAGGAGATCAGTTTTTGTTCAGAAATACCCTCCTCACAGGAGGTGGACTTTCCGAAGCTCGAACCTTGATGAGGCGCCGGAAGTACGGACATCCCCCCCGGAAGTACGGTTTTTACAAGGATTTTGATAATTTGGGATACCCTCCTCAAAGGAGATCGTTCCCCATTCCAGAAATATCCCTCCTCACAGGAGGTGGATTTTCCGAAGTTCGCTTCATTTCCACCAAGACTCTCCTTAGAGGAGATCGTCTTTTAAATAAATCACAAAGACCCTCCTTAGAGGAGGTCGTCTAACACAAAAAAATAAGGGAGACCCTCCTTAGAGGAGGTCATCTTCCCAAAGCAATATCAATATCCCAAGATTCTTCCAAAAAATATCAGCAACACTTGAAGAGTCTTCTAAAAAATAATCAACTCTTCTAATAAGAGCCTTCCAAAATATTACACATGCAAAGGAGGGCCTTCTAAAATAATAAACTATTCGAATAAGAGCCCTTCAAAATTTATCCCTAGAAAAAGAGTCTTCCAAAATATTACTCCCACAAAGGAGGACCTTCCAAAATATTACCCACACAAGAGGGCCTTCTAAAATAATAAACTCTTCGAATAAGAGCCCTTCAAAATTTATCCCTAGAAAAGAGGGTCTTCCAAAATATTACCCACACAAAGGAGGACCTTCCAAAATATTACCCACACAAGAGGGCCTTGTAAAATAATAAAATCTTCAATTAAGAGTCTTCCAAAATATTACCCCCACAAAGGAGGACCTTCCAAAATATTACCCACACAAGAGGACCTTCTAAAATAATAAACTCTTCGAATAAGAGCCCTTCAAAATTTATCCCTAGAAAAGAGGGTCTTCCAAAATATTACCCACACAAAGGAGGACCTTCCAAAATATTACCCACACAAGAGGGCCTTCTAAAATAATAAAATCTTCAATTAAGAGTCTTCCAAAATATTACCTCCACAAAGGAGGACCTTCCAAAATATTACCCACACAAGAGGACCATCTAAAATAATAAAATCTTCAATTAAGAGTCTTCCAAAATATTACCCTTACAAAATAGGACCTTCCAAAATAATAAACTCTTCGAATAAGAGTCTTCCAAAATATTACCCCTAAAAAAGAGGGCCTTCAAAAATAATATACCGGGGGGTCTTCTTTTTTAACAAATTCAATTCGTAAATTTGAAATTAATTTTCTAACATATACATATGATGTAATATTATACAAAATTTTATGACATAATTTATGTGCAATAAAAATATAAATTTTTGAACATGCATAAAATATAACATATAAAATATATATCAAATAAATATTTAAATAATAATATAATTTGCATGGCATAAATATTTATATAATTGCACAAAATTAAAATAAATAGAAAACTTATCTCGATATTTTATGAATAATCGGAAAGATTCGAGCGCTGCCAAAAATTTCTTTTTTGCTTCCATTGTCGCCTTATATTCTTCTTTTCCTCGTTTTTTTTTTCGATTATTTTTTATTTCTTCAATTCTCATCTTCCATCTTCACATGCGGGCCCATGAGCATGTTATCTTGCACCACTTTTGTTTCATTCACCTCGGTTTCTTTTCTTAATCTAATGTATGGCGGACCCAGGAGCTATGCCATATTGCCTTTACACCTTTTTTTTTCAATTGAAGTCACTGCCTCCCTTTTAGTGTGCTTCACACGCATGTCTACTTTCATTGATTTGCAATATGCCATCTCGCCAAAAATTTATGTACATGAATTGATGTTAAATTGATGCGCTTCGTCTCCGTTGTTTACCAGTTACCACAACCTGTATCGTCCAGCATAAAAATTTAAGAAACCCCCGTGAAGATTACCTGTCCTCCACAGATAATTAAATTGCCCTCCTTCTAGTGCCAATTGTTAACGGAGGAATTTGGTGATAACAAATTTCGGAGGTTGCTGGAATAATAAAATTATGAAAATAGAGGGATTTGGGATTTTGGATGTTTGGGGCTGGACTTGAGAGGTGTCTCGATTTGTCTCGTGTATCGGATCCCCTTCCAAGATGCCTGCGTACCTTATATTTATAAGGATCAAGCCAACGCAGTTCTGTTAAAAGGATTGGTTTTTAATCCCTATGATTGTTAAGGGATGTATTTTGGGAATTAGTAGATTTTATCTCTTTGAATTATATTCGCGTTGGGATACCTTCCTGATTTGAAGGATATCGTTTAGAGATATTTTCTATCATTAATTGGAGATAATTCCTCGTTTTAGAAAGAGGAAATAATTAACTTGGGGATTAAGTTAATTATTATTAGATTCGTATTTGGAAATTTGGGAGATATTAGAGGCAACCGAAAATATGGCGTAACAGGTTTATATTTTTGTTATCAATTAAACATATGATACATATTACATTTAAAATAAATTGGGATATCTTTTGAGATTTTTAACAATATTAATGTTTTTACATTTTAGAAATTACTAGCTTAAAACCGTGCGATGCACGGACAATTTTTAATATTAAATAAAATTTTGTTAATTTTAATTGAAATTTTAAAGACATGAATTTTATAGGTTTAAAAGTTGGGTGAAGGCCCTAAATAATCATTTTCCAGCTTAAAAGGTCCAAAATACTGAAATTCAGAAAATTGGCCCTATTTACCGACGGGATACGTCATTTCGTGTTAAGCAACAAAGGGATACGGCGTTTCGTGTGCCGTATCTACAGCTGATACGGCGTTACGTGTGAAGCAACAACGAGATACGACGTTTGGTGTAGCGTATCAGGTTAAAATTTTATTGCCCCTGGCGGGGCCTGTAAGAGTATCAGCACTGATACGGCGCTTCGTGTGAAGTATCAGCGCTGATACGGCACACCAAACGCTGTATTAGCTGCTGATACGGCACACCAAATGCCGTATTAGCTGCTGATACTTCACATGAAATGCCGTATTAGATCGGTAAATAGGGCCAAACATGCAAAAATATGATTATTTTGGTAATTTTCTCTTAAGTTTAAATAATGTGATTTGAATAGATATATAGGCCATTGCTCCATATAGAACACCCTTATATAACAAACAATTAAGAACACCTTAGATCTAATAGATCCAATGGCCCCGCCAGGGGCACCCAATACAAAAAGTTGTTATTTTTTTTACCCTCTACCCATCTAGCAAAAAACAATTAAAAAAATTTAAAAAAAAATTCTGTTCATGATGAAATCATGCTGACGTCATCAATGACGTCATCATGAATAGTAATTTTTTAAAAAATTTTTGTTTTTTTTGCTGGATGGATAGAGGGTAAAAAAATAACAACTTTTTGTATTGGGTGCCATGACGGAACTCTTATATTAGATTAGATATGAGGTGTTCTTTATTGTTTATTATATAAGGTGTTTGTTATGGAGTGCAATTATATATATATATGTGTGTGTGTGTGTGTGTGTGTGTGTGTGTTAAAGATTTATAAAAGATGACACGTCTTAGTTGAAAAGGTAAACGGTTAGTTATTAATTATTATAATATTATTATTTATTTTATTTTATTTAAATAAAATTGTTCGTGATATTATTTCATAATAATAGGTTTTTATCAGAAAAAATAAAATAGGTAATGTATTTTAGCTGAAAGAAGGTAATTGGTTAATTATTATTAATTATAATATTATCATTTAATTTAATTAAATAGAACTCACTGTAGTATTTTGAGAATGAGATATTTTAATTAGATAGAATGCAAAATATAATTTGTTTTTTCTGAAAATTGGAATTGATTGGTTACTGAAAAATAGAAAATATAACATGTTTCACCTTGTTATAGGGAGAAATTGGTATAACAATATTTTTGGAGGTTGCTGGAATCACGGAGCAAAATAAGGATATTTTGCTAAGAACACGAAGAACACAGAAGGAGATTGATGATTTTTGTGGCTGATCTTGTTTGTTGATTCGTTGAATGTCAGAGAAAAACTGCTTATTCTCTCTTGCTGCCAACTGTTAATCCAACCTAACAAGGTGCCTACGTACCCTAGCTATTTATAAGGATCAAGCCATACGTAGTTCATGGAGAAGAAGTTACCTAGATGGACTAGGGTTTCTGTGGGCTCGTCTTGGCCCAATTCCACTCACTTTTGGGCTGATGCTAATAGTCCATTAATTCTGCTAATGACCCATGGCCCAATAAAGGTTACCTATAGCTAACATGATGCTAGAATCACGAGGCCTCACTGGTGAGGCTAATGGAGAGCTCACGAGGGCCTTACATGCGTACCCTACTAGGCTTAGTCATGCGATGCTGGCCCAAGTATGGAGATAATACTACTCATGCGACCTCGCTGGGCTTAACTATGAGCCTTTATATCTACTCATGCGACCTCGCTGGGCTTAGCTATGAGCCTTCATATCTACTCATGCGACCTCGCTGGGCTTAGCTATGAGCCTTCATAATAAGAATATTCTAGGCCTCGCTGGACCTTGCTGAGAGATGTAGTACGATCCCGTACTAGGGACTTGCTAGCGAACTCGACCCGCAGCTTGGGGTCGCTGGTTCTCATATTGTACTTAATAGTATATTGGACTGACTCCTGGTGGTGGGCTTTGGTGACCCAATCTTCATCTTTAGGTCCATTATAAGTTGTGGACCACTATTTCAGCCAATTAGGCCTGCTTAGGGCATATGCCAAGATTTTGGCATAACAACTATCCCCCGAGTCCATATTGCCATTGAAAATGCGATGTGGAGTCAAAAACTGCTTTGTCAAAACTTCGATGCGAGGCATGTGCTCTCTACAGATTGCTGTAGATGAAAACATAACTATCTCAAGTGCCTTGGGATCGCATCGCGGCCCCTATGAATTTGAATGGTTTCGGACAGCCAAGAGGTTGACACGTGTTGTGTGTCTTTCCATTAATGTAAAGCCAAGTATATGTAAGTAATGGTGACCTCGAAGGGTCCTTCCAAGCGCAATGTGGTCCTGCAGGGACCTTGAGAGGCGACCCCATAGGGCCTTGCAGTCATAAATTGTTATAATTATATCTTCTGTCCAGTTGATATGTGAGCTTGGGCTCTTACCTATATCTTCAGGTCTTTTTAAAGTATGATGAGATGGCTCTCCTCTGTTCCTTATTATTATGATGAGAGGCCTCCTCATAAGTTGAGAGGACTCCTTGCACTCTAATATGTTGCGAGGCCTCCTTGCAGCCTCATATGTTGCGAGGCCTCCTTGCAGCATCATATGTTGCGAGGCCTCTTTGCAACCGTTGCGAGGCCTCCTTGCAGCCTCATAGCAGTACATGGTCCTGGTCAACATATTGGTATGAGATCTGTACTAGATTTTCGGATCCTTTAGCCCAATATTATTATTAATTCACGTAATTGGTCTGTTAAGAGCCCATATCAATTTTCGAGCATAACAACTACCCCCAGTTCTTCGGTGCAGGTAGTTGTAGCGGAGAACTATTTTTTCTGGTCTTCAAAATTTTTTCAAAATTATTCTGAACTCCTCGAAAAATAAAAATCAAATAAGTATTTGATTTTTTGGAGAGCCTCCTTACTTCACAACTTTGGATTTTTCATTTTAATGCGAGCCCATTTCTCCTCGTAGTGGCCACCTTGATACATTTTTTTTTCTTCGCGTACGTAGCCTTCTTGCGTCTCTTCTCGCCTTGTTTTTCTTTACAGCCTTGTGGAGCCGTGGTCCTTGTATTTGTACTTTCACCTCGCTGACTTTTCTTCTTTTTTTTCTTGGGGTAGAGTCCCATTCTTCACATACTCCCATATAGGGGTCATCCATGTTGGCCCCTAGCTCGCTACCTTCGGGACAAATTCCTCAGTAACACCAGGCTTAGTCTGGATTTCCAATGGAATAACCCCAAGTAAGGTGGCCTCTCGCCGCGATCCCGACCTTGGTAGGGCATAAGCTCCTTGATTTTTTGTCCTTCTGATAAATTTCACTTTCACCTGCTTGAATGACTTCATAAGTCTCTACACACATCGCAGATAGAGCTCGATTTGAGGCCCCCTAGCCTGCCATCCACATCCAATATGACCTGTGACCAGCATGGAATCACTATAAGCATTGATATTCTCCACCTTCATTGTAATTGCGAGCTTAAGGCCATTGATTAGGGCCTCATACTCGGCTGCATTATTTGAGGCTTCGAATGCGAAGTAGACTGCGCTTCTTAACCTACGACCCTCAGGTGTAACGAGCTCGACCCCAACTGCAGCTCTTTCCTTATTATATGCTCCTTAAACCTAGATCGGCTTGCTTTATTATTGCTCCTTTATTTGATATTTATAATATTGCAAAGTACATTAAGCCTCGCATCTGCTTGCACAAGGGACTCATGTTGAAAGATGCTAGCATGTATAGATTCCTCCATAACTCCTTTCCATATTTGCTCTATTTTCTAAAGTGCTTTAGAGTAGCTAAGAGAGGCTTCACATAATTCCTTAACTCATTCCAGATAATTTCCAAGTGTTGAAGTAAAGAGAGCTCCCATCCTATGTCTTTGACAAGTGAGCTTGCAATAAATTGACTTATGGATAGTCCCTTAGTCGCGGAGAGAGAGCCTTTTTTGGCCTCCTTCGTATTGACCCAAGGGGTTTGGCCTCTTCACTGTTATCCCAAGGAATTTGGATTCTCCGATGCTAAGCGAGAGAACTTAGATTCTTTAATGTCATATCAGCTCTTACTGTGGACCTTGTTTTAAATGAGGCAGGACCATGATGGGCAGTAGTCACTTGCTCTTCTCAGTGTCTTGAGGACCTCCCTATTGTCGGCAAGGGTCGGGGGCATCCCCCCTCTCCCCAAGGATCGGGGGCGTCCCCCCTCTCCTCGACGTAGAGGTATTTCACCAAGAAGCGTATCATGTAGTGGCGTTTCACGTAGAGGAATCTCATTAGAGGCATCCCACGAAGTGGCATCTCACTATGAGGCATCTCTTTGACCTCAATAGCCACATCATATAGGGGGTCTCACGATCTCGATGAGGAGATAGGGGTCTGTCGTCCCAATGATGGGACTACTCACGATCTCGATGAGGAGAGGGGCGTCACTTAGAACCTTGACCCTTGCTTTGGCCTCGAGGTCGAATCTCCATACAAAATAGGCTACGCCATTTAATAATCATATTGCTAAACCCAATCATATCCCTGTGGGACTCCTCCTTTTGCCCAAGCGGTGGGACATTATTGAAACCGAGACCCGACTTAGTGCCATGCATCTTCACCTCATGAACTACCCATTCAGTTAGCTATCCATTGCAAATTAGCTCTTCAATTTGCTCCTTGAGCTGACTTCAATCTGCAGTATCATGCCCTGTCTGTTCATGAAAAGCACAATATGTATGAGTATCCCTGGTTGCCCGGCTATTCATAGGTGAGGGCTTCTTAAACATCCCCTTGTCAGCATTAACTGTATAGATGTGATCAATTAAGGCCACTAAATGTGTGGACTGGTCCTCATTCCATCCACTTTGAGCTAGCGGTGGTGAACTCCTTGGCGGATCGCGACCCCTCCTCTTTGGGCTCTCACTGCGATCCTGTCTTTGCCTAGGGCTCCAAGAGTCCTTCCTCTTCACTCCCTTGATCTTACTTCCACTGTTGCTAGCCTCGTTATTCTTCTTGAGGTCCTCCATCGACTTTTCAATCCATCTGTAAGGCTCAGCCTTCTTGTAGAACTCAAAGAGAGTGCCAGGTGTTTGTGCCTGCAACTTCTTCCAAAACTTGGTGTCCTCTCTCAGCCCAGCAATAATAAAATTTTTAATGGCCTCGTCAATTGCTCCTCCCACCCTAGGGTCCTCGGCGTTAAACCTCTTGAAGTAGTCTTGTAAGGTCTCACCCTCTTTCTGCTTTATGTTTACCAGGGTGGATACAGGAGGTGCATAGAGCTTGGAGGACTGAAAATGCTTAATGAAAATGTCCACGAACTGCTCACAGAAGTCTATAGTGATGTGAGCCCCTAGCTTAGAGAACCACTGCTGGGCACTACCCCTCAACGAGGCCGCAAACAACCTACACCTGGCAAATAGCAAGACCCGGTACTCATCTATATCATTGTTGAATCGAAAAAAAACTTTGCAGGGTCATTGTCCCCATTATAAGTCATGTCTGGGTTACTACTCCAGAATATAGTGGGAAGCAGAGTGGTCTTGATCTCTTGAGTGAAAGGAGAGGACAAACCCATGGGGTTGAGGGTCCCCTTATCTGCATTCATCTTATTAAAGGCCTTCTTTAGCTCCTCGAGCTTGTAGTCTCCAACCTTGATCTTTTTTGTCTTAGTAGCCTCTATATCCTCCTCCCACTCGAGGTCTTCATAGAAGTAAGAGTTTGTTTGATCCGTAACAACATCATCAAATTCATCCAGGAGTTTCTTGGTGGGACCCTTACTGATCTCCTCCTGATCGGACTTGGGCCCCTTCCTGGCATTCCTCTTTGCGCCCCTTGAGCTATACCGCTTCTTCACTCTAGTCATCCTTTCTTGCACTGTTGACACCTTCTCGGCCCCATCCTCGCTCCTGGGGGGATCGTCTTTGGGTATCTTGTGCGACCCCGGGGTCTCCCCGTTGTTATGCCCTCCGTTCATCTTCTTGTTCGAGTTAGTCATCTTTCTCCCAATACGATGACTGCCCTCCTTCTAGCTCCAAATGTTATAGGGAGAAATTGGTATAACAATATTTTTGGAGGTTGCTGGAATCACGGAGCAAAATAAGGATATTTTGCTAAGAACACGAAGAACACGGAAGGAGATTGATGATTTTTGTGGCTGATCTTGTTTGTTGATTCGTTAAATGTTAGAGAAAAATTGCTTATTCTCTCTTGCTGCCAACTGTCAATCCAACCTAACAAGGTGCCTACGTACCCTATTTATAGGGATCAAGCCATACGTAGTTCATGGAGAAGAAGTTACCTAGACGGGCTAGGGTTTCTGTGGGCTCGTCTTGGCCCAAGTCCACTCACTTTTGGGCTGATGCTAATAGTCCATTAATTCTGCTCATGACCCATGGCTCAATAAAGGTTACCTATGGCTAACATGATGCTGGAATCACGAGGCCTCACTGGCGAGGCTAATGGAGAGCTCACGAGGGCCTTACATGCGTACCCTACTAGGCTTAGTCATGCGATGCAGGCCCAAGTATGGAGATAATACTACTCATGCGACCTCGCTGAGCTTAACTATGAGCCTTCATATCTACTCATGCGACCTTTCAGGGCTTAGCTATGAGCCTTCATAATAAGAATATTCTAGGCCTCGTTGGACCTTGCAGAGAGATGTGGTACGATCCCGTACTAGGGACTTGCTAGCGAACTCGACCCGCAGCTTGGGGTCGCTGGTTCTCATATTGTACTTAATAGTATACTGGACTGACTCCTGGTGGTGGGCTTTGGTGATCCAATCTTCATCTTTAGGCCCATTATAAGTTGTGGACCACTATTTCAGCCCATTAGGCCTGCTTAGGGCATATGCCAAGATTTGGGCGTAACACACCTAAAAAAGAAAATTGATTATGTTTTTGTACTTATAATATTATTTTATTCAATTAAGTAGAATTATGGATAAAAAAAGAAGTTACAACAAATAATGGAGGGAATAAAGTGCAAGTGATATAAGTACCGGTTTTCTTTAAAATTATAAGATTTTTTTTCTTTAATTTGAATTAGATTTTTTAAGACACGAATTTTGAGTTTTTAAATTTTTAAATGATATGATTTGATAATGATTATATGAATGTTGTCCGTGATATTTCTAGAAAGTGAGGAATTTTGTTAATAAATATAGAAAAGATGATAAATTTTAGGTAAAAAAAGGTACTCTATTAATTATTAGTAATTAAATATAAGGAAATTGATTAGTTATTAAAGGTAACATGTTTTAAATGACAAACTAATATTTTAGGTGTTTATAAAAGTTAATATCTTTTAATTAAAAAGTAATGTATTTTAGTTAGATAAGGCAATCGCCTACTTACTATTAATTATATTTTTTCTAATTTTTTAATTAGGATAACCATACCGAAAACCAAACTGACAAAACTTTTAATATTTCGACTTTAACGCACGGGTTTCTTTCGATATGTTATAAATTTTATTTTATGCTATAATTATGTTTTTATGTAATCATTATTTTTAGTAATTATTTTAATACTAATTTAATATAAATTTAATTAATGATATGCATGATTTAAAACTTATATTATAAAATTTTAAGTTAAATATGTCGTGAACGCGATTTGAACCTTGAATTTTTAGTAAAGTAATTTTTATCATAAAATATATCCTATAATTACATCTCTAACGATTCTTATTAATTACTAAAATCTAACGGTAACATGGTGTAATATTTTTGGGTATGCATTAATGATTGCAAATTATGTTTTAAATTAATAGGTAATGTATTTTACTTAGAAAATTAGTATTGATCATTGGAAGATATGATACAATTGATGTTTTTAGGTATTTATAAAAGGTAATATCAACTAAAAGTAAACATGATATCAACTAAAAATAAACATGAAAAAAGCAATCGACTAATTACCATTAATTATATTATTCTATTATTTATTTTAATAATTAGGATAATCAAACCGAAAAACCAAAATAATTAGGAAAACCAAAATAATTAAGAAAACCAAACCAACAAACTTTCAAAAGCTAATTAGTTACTCCCTCTGTCCCATCCATTTTTTTACACTTTCCTTTTTGGGATGTCCCATCCAATTCTTTGCGTTTCCTAAAATAGTAACTTTTAACAATAAAATACTTTATTACATCCACTACTTCACTCCACTTTTCAACACTTTACACTATTACACCCACTAACTCACTTATTTTAACAATAAAATCACTATTACACCCACTAACTCACTTATTTTAATAATATTACACCCACTATCTTGGTTTCCGTGCAAAAAGCAAATGTAAACAACTCCTTGGGACGGAGGGAGTAGTTATTAAGAATTATATTATTGTTAATTTTTTTATAAAATTGAATTACCCGAAACTACAAAATAAATATTATCCAAATAAATAAATTAAGTCAAGAATAATTAAGTAAGAGTAATTAAGTATAAATACAAAGTACCGTACCGACCGACCGACCAAACTTTCAATGTTTCAGCTATTATAATATAGTATAGATTTAATATAATTTAATATACTCATGTTTACGGATTATACTAATGTTTCCTTATTATAAATAATGTAAACGAATTTTTAATATATTTTATTAATAATTGAAAAATATGGTGTGATATTTTTGGGCATATATTAACGATTGTAAGATTAGTTTTAAATAAAATAGGTAACGTATTTTAATTCCAAAGGAAATATTAATGATTGACAGATGTGATACGTTTGACGTTTTTAGTTGTTTATAAAAGGTAATATTGATAAGTGGATTTTATATCCACTTGGATCGCTTTAATTCGGCTTAAATTGATTGTCTTGGACTCAAGTTTATTGTAGTTTTGATGTGTTTTGATTAGTTGTGCAGATTTACAAGAATATCGATTATGGTTGATGCTTCTATCGTTTTTGGAGGATTAATTGATTAAAATTCGGATTTTCCGGGAAGGTTGCGCAGTCTCACTGTTTTGGCCATATCTGGAGTTCTAGAAGTCCATTTTCAGCGATCTTACAGCTCACGCGAAGCTTGGGAGATTTTCTACAACCTGGGACAGATAGAAGGTGCAGGGAGCGTGTAGTTAAAATTCGCGCACGTGTTCTTTGTGAAGCAAGGCTGGAAAATTACTGTTTTGCCATTTTTAAGTTCTAATTGTATTTTGGGCAGTTTTTAGTACCTTAATCGAATTCTAATTGTAATAGAAGGTAATTTCTTGCTGGGCAAGAAATCTAGAACCTATTTAAACACATCTTAGCATTGTAATTAGGATAGTTTTTATTATTGTAACGTAGAACTGCAAGAGAGAAAAGTGGAGAAGGATTCAACGCTCGGTGACAAGCAAAGATCTAGGTCCACTTCATCTTTTGTATACTTTGGATTATAGATTTGTTCTCTCAACTCTTGTTTTATTAATATTATTGCTTCTTTCTTTCATATCTTGTTTAAAATCATGTTTTCATCTAATCCCATGGTGACGAACGGTTCAACTATGAACAAATCGTTGTCATGGGATCTTAATGGATTTATCTATGTAGCTTAGTAGTTTGATTGCTTTAAAGATTTATGTGTGATGAATTCTTGATATCCTTGTATGGTTGTGCTTCATGAATTTAGATGCGTAGCTAACATCTAATATGTTAATCTCTTGCTAAACGAGAGTGGATCTTGAGATTTAGAACTTGCCATGCTAGCATAGGATAGGTTGATGTTTTAACATCATGATTTGTGGCGTAAATAGAGATATTATGCTACCCTATGTGATCTAAGTGGATAACTTGTGCTTAAACCTTTATGTTTTCAAATTCTATAGAGATATATGGTCTAAACATAATTGGTGTCTACCCATCTTCTATCTCTTTTGTGGATGCATGCGTAGTTTGGTATTAGTATACTGAGAGGTAACTTTTACTTGTTCCGTGTTATTCGATCAGATATCAAAACCATCACATGTATTGATTAAAGGCATCGACTCTAAGTGAAGTAGATAAGGAAGTTAGGATTCCATGTTTATTCTCATATAAGTAATTTGATTTTAGATCTCGTTAGTTAATTAATTTTTAATTTCTTAATTTGCATCTTAGTTTAATTTAGTTAATTAAAACCTCAATTTGTTAATTGTCTTAGCAGTGAATTAAAATCATACATTGTTGAATAGATGCATTAACTGAAAAGAACTTAACCAGATCTCAGTGGAACGAACTTTAATTGTATTACTTGTGACCACGTATACTTGCGTGATATTGTGTAAACAAGTTTTTGGCACCGTTACCGGGGATCATCGGTGTTTAATTTAGTTTATGTGCTTGTCATCAGTGGTCGTTAGCGTTCACTGACTCGGATTTTCTTACTTAGTTTGTTTGTTTCTTGGTGTTTCAAGTACTTGAACGTGTATGCGAACACGTTTGCAAACTCGTAAACTGGCAGAAGAAGAACTTGCAGCAGCAAAAGAGATGGCAGATATACCAGCAGCAGCTAAGGCTTTGAAGGATTATTCTCAGCATAAGATCAATGACATTCAGTCTAGCATTGTCAGGCCAGCTATTGCAGCTAATACTTTCGAAATCAAGCTGGGCACGATTCAGATGGTGCAGAACTCAGTTCAGTTTGGGGGTGATCCTACGGAGGATCCTAACATGCATATCAGGGACTTAATTGAGATCTGCGACACTTTCAAGTTTAATGGTGTGCCGGATGATGCGATCAAATTGAGGCTTTTCCCATTCTCTCTGAGGGATAAGGCTAAGGGCCGGTTACACTCTTTACCATCCGGTTCCATTACTACATGGGAGGATCTTGCTCAGAAATTTCTTACTAAATTCTTCCCTATGGCGAAAACTGCAGCAATAAGGAACCAGCTAACTCAATTTCAGCAGCAATCTGGTGAATCTTTGTGTGAGGCTTGGGAACGTTATAAGGAGATGCTTCGTAGGTGTCCACATTATGGCATGCCTGATTGGATGGTTATCAATGGTTTTTACAATGGGTTGGGAGCACAGTCTAGACCTTTTCTAGATGCAGCATCAGGTGGAGCTCTATGGGCTAAGAGCTATGAGGAGGATTTTGATCTTATTGAGACGATGGCTGCTAATGAATATCAAAATCCAATCCAGAGACTATCTCAAGGCAAGGTAGCAGGTATTTTTGAAGTGGATACAGCTTCAGCTATTTCAGCACAGTTGAAGGCTCTTACTATGAAGGTGGATTCTCTTGCTAATTATGGAGTTCAGCAGGTTGCTAGTATTTATGAGTTATGTGCAGGCACACATGAGACAAATCAGTGTGCTATCTCGTCTGAATCAGCACAGTTTATGAGTAATTTTCAGAGACCTGCTGCACCAGTTCCAGCCACTAATCATCCGAATAATAGGAATCATCCCAATTTCAGCTGGAGCAACAATCAAGGTGCACAACAACCACAGCAGCCTTATCAGCAGTATGGAGCTAAGCCATTCAATCAGGGCTATCAGCAGCAGTATCCTCCAAGGCAACCATATCAACCTCCTGGATTTCAGCAACAGCCTCAGGCAAGTGCGGGTCAATATTCTAATGAAAAATCAGAGATGGATGAGTTGAGGATGATGGTTAAAAGTCAAGCAGTTGCTCTCAAGACCTTGGAGAACCAGATGGGACAGCTTGCAAGTGCTTTACTTAATAGGCCTCAAGGAACTCTTCCTAGCGATACGGAGGCTAATCCAGGCAGAAGGGAAGGCAAAGAACAGGTCAATGCAGTTACTTTGAGATCTGAAAAAGTCACGAGGGATCCTAAATCAGCAGGTAAGGAAGATGAAGATGTTCAGAATCAGCAGGTTGAAAAATCTGCAGTGCCGGAAATTGAGAAATCTGATTTAGTGGCTGATCAGCTAGATGGTGAAGTGGGAAAGAGCAAGGAGCCTGTTGAAAAAGCTTCTCCGGAGTAGTCTATGAAGAATACTCATATCTATCCTCCTCCTCCATTTCCTCGACGTGTGCAGAAAATTCAAGAAATTCAGTTTCAGAAGTTTATGGATGTCTTCAAGAAACTGTCCATTAACATTCCTTTTGTTGAAGCATTGGAGCAGATGCCGAGATATGCAAAGTTCATGAAGGATATTTTGTCACGAAAGAGAAGGTTGGAAGAATTTGAAACAGTGGCTTTAACAGAAGAATGCAGTTCGGTGTTGCAACAGAAATTGCCTCATAAACTTAAAGATCCGGGAAGTTTTACAATTCCATGCACCATTGGAAAGTTGTCTTTTGGCAGATGCTTGTGTGATTTTGGAGCTAGCATTAATCTCATGCCCTTGTCTGTTTTCAAGCAACTTGGTCTACCGGAGCCGAAGCCAACCAATATCTCTTTGCAGTTGGCTGATCGATCTATCACGTATCCGAGGGGTATTGTGGAGGATGTCTTAGTGAAAGTTGATAAGCTCATATTTCCTGCCGATTTTGTGATTCTAGATTTCGAAGAAGACAAGAAGATTCCCATAATCTTGGGAAGGCCTTTTCTAGCTACGGGCCGTACTTTGATCGATGTGCAAAAAGGAGAGCTTACAATGAGGGTGCAAGATCAGAATGTCACCTTTAATGTGTTCAAGGCCATAAAATTTCCGATAGAGGATGAAGAGTGTTGCAGTGTGGAAATAGTTGATACGGGTCAGAGAAAGAAGTTTGATCAGTTGTTGAGCGAAAAGTCGGAGTCGCACGTGCTAAAGCATCACATCAGTGAGTCCATTGACAGTTCTTCAATTCGAGATCTTTCGTGTGTAAAGCTTGGGGAACTTCCACCACATTTGAGGTATGTCCTTTTGAATAATGAGCTAGTGATTTTTGAAGAGGGGCATGATAATGTGTTACGAAGGTGGAAAGCTGATGATAAGGAAGAAGAAAGTTTTGTTCGGCCGTTCGAGTCGGAGAAGCACCTTAGAGGTGTGAAGAAGAAAAAGAAGAAGATTAGGTCGTTGGGTGGTAAAATCAGGTTGAAGTCTGACAAGAGATTTGTGGAAAGCAAGCAAACAAGATGTCAACGTTCATATGAATGGTCTTTCTGTTGAGGATGGTTCAGTTGTTCTTTTGAAACCGCCATGAGTTGAGGAAGTAACGTCAAGCTATTGACGTTAAAGAAGCGCTTCGTGGGAGTCAACCCATGCATTAGTGTAGGGAAAAAAATTTTGAGTGTTGTGAAAAAAAAAAATTCGAAACAGTGATTTTCACGCAGGCTGCGCCTGTGTCGCGCAGGTTGCGCCTGCGTGTCTGTTCTTCGCGCAGGTTGCGCCTGCGTTACTGCCTGTTGCATAGGTTGCGCCTGCGTGTCCGCAGGTTGTGCATGGAGCAGTCATGTCAGTTTTTTTTCAGCTGTTCCATGTAAAAAAAAAAAATTCTTCCAACCCCAAATTCTTTTCTCCTCTTATACTAACATCCTTAAACCCAATCCTAAACCTATATCAATTCCAAATCCTCCATCTCCTCTTCAAATTCTTAAACCCATATCAATTCTAATTCAAATTTTATTCTTCTATTTTATATCTCCATTCAAATTTCCTACCTTATATACCTATACTTATACAAATATATACACCCAATCCCTAAATTTAAATCTCTAAACCTCCATTCAAATTTCAAGGAGCAAGAAGGATTCAAGTTTGGGGGGATGTTAGTACAAGTTCACCTCTCCGATTCGTATTGGGTAAATCTTTTCCTTAATCTTGTTTTAGTACTAATTTGTGTTCTTGTATATTAGGGGTTTTGTAGTATTCTTGTTATTTGGGGAGTGGTCAGTCTATGGAGCTAGTACGCAGTATCCTCCACTAGATTCAAGCGAGGAGGGTGATGACTCAGATGGTTAGGTATGTTTTCTACTATCCCTTGTAATTACTTCCATTCAATGTGGACATTGAATATTTTTAAGCTTGGGGGTGGTTTGAGGGATTAGTAGTTGTTGTTGTATTACGTGTTCATGTAGGATATCATGCTTTGCATATTAGTAGTAGTAAATTATGCATTTATGTTCGTGTTATCTACGTTTGTTTCATATAGGACATTCTGTTTTTATGTTCGTATATCATGTTGCAATTGTACCCATGCTCGATAGGAATTTTGTGTTGTTGACGCTTTTGATTGAGAAGTGATATGCTTTGTTCTTGTGCACACACATACACTAGTAAGTTGAAGCTAGTAGACTTATTGAATGTTGTAAGTGATTAGAAGGACATGAATATGTGCAAGATGATTTAGTTTGCATGCTTTGAATACAAGTCGGTGCATTAGAGAGATTTTTGCTTGGGATTGAGTATGTTTTTCCACCAAGTGAGCTTTTGAGCCTTATTGCATATTTGTTGCAATTTTTTTCGTTTGCTTGAGTGTCCACGGATTGTTTACATTGCTAGCAGTTGTTTGAGGTCTTTCTTGAAACGCATGACATTATTTGACGATTAAAATGATAAAGGCATTTAGGAATAACCGCATATTTTCCCATATTACCACACCATATTTACATGATCAATTAGTTAACCCATTGAGCTTAATCCTATTTTTTCGGTGACATACCACATTACTTGCCTAGACCTTTTTCTTGTATTACCACACCCACGGATTGTTTACATTGCTAGCAGTTGTTTGAGGTGTGCAAGGGAGGGGTTCATTGTTGGTCATAATTTTGGGAGAAATATTGAAAATTGGGTTTGGTTGTTTACTTGATAGTTGGCATGTGTAATAAAATTGTGGGATCATTGTTATTGTTTATATTATTGTTTGTGTTATATTTAGCTCTCGAGAAAAGAAAAAAAAAAGAAAAGAAAAAAAGAAAAGAAAAGATATATATTATGAGAGCATGTTTGTGTTTGTTGTGATCCTATTGTAGTCGACTAGTCGAGTGTTTGTTTTAATAAAAATTATGGGGGGACGAAAATAGGGTGTTGTGTATGATTTATTATGGTACTTACTAGCTTTTGACACTTCACCTGATTTGGCTTATTTGACATACCTTGTCCCTAGCCCCGTTACAACCCAAATAAAGACCTTTTGATTATCGTCATTGATGTATGTTGTGTTAAGAGTTAGATTGATACCAAATGTCAAGCATGCTTATGATTTTGTTGGAATTGAGTGATACACTTACCCTTGTTCTTGAGAGAGTATTATTTTGTGAGTGGATTGTGAGTGTTTACTTGTTTTTGCATATGAGATCCCGAGTTTTGTCTCAAAGATGTACTCTTGTAGGCTTAGCATGTTTACTAACTTATTCTTACACTTGACATGGACTTGTGAGAACTTATGCATGTTCATTGAGTAGACTATGTGAATACTTGCACCTTCGACACCAAGACATTGCGTTATTACTTTGATTCTTAAGTTGATATGGCATGAGAGGATTTGAAGGTATGGTAGGATATTTGTACTAGATTATTTGCATTTTCATATTAGTTGCATTCATGCATTGCATTGCATTGGATTTTGTGGGTACATTCGCTGTAGGCCCTCACGAGACCTTACTCGTTTACTAGGGCTGCCTAGGGGTTTAAAGGGCTTGTTGCATATGCTAAATGCAACCGTGATCACCTATGGAAGTGGTACTAGTTAGTTAGTTAGTTGTAATTGTTTATGCTGGAGGACAAGCATCGGTTTAAGTTTGAGGGTGTGATAAGTGGATTTTATATCCACTTGGATCGCTTTAATTCGGCTTAAATTGATTGTCTTGGACTCAAGTTTATTGTAGTTTTGATGTGTTTTGCTTAGTTGTTCAGATTTACAAGAATATCGATTATGGTTGATGCTTCTATCGTTTTTGGAGGATTAATTGATTAAAATTCGGATTTTCCGGGAAGGTTGCGCAATCTCACTGTTTTGGCCATATCTGGAGTTCTAGAAGTCCATTTTCAGCGATCTTACAGCTCACGCGAAGCTTGGGAGATTTTCTACAACCTGGGACATATAGCAGGTGCAGGGAGCATGTAATTAAAATTCGCGCATGTGTTCTTTGTGAAGCAAGGCTGAAAAATTACTGTTTTGCCCTTTTTAAGTTATAATTGTATTTTTGGCAGTTTTTAGTACCTTAATCGAATTCTAATTGTAATAGAAGGTAATTTCTTGCTGGGCAAGAAATCTAGAGTCTATTTAAACACATCTTAGCATTGTAATTAGGATAGTTTTTATTATTGTAACGTAGAACTACAAGAGAGAAAAGTGGAGAAGGATTCAACGCTCGGTGACAAGCAAAGATCTCTCAACTATTTAATAATAGTTTTTATTATTGTATACTTTGGATTATAGATTTGTTCTCTCAACTCTTGTTTTATTAATATTATTGCTTCTTTCTTTCATATCTTGTTTAATATCATGTTTTCATCTAATCCCATGGTGACGAACGGTTCAACTATGAACTAATCGTTGTCATGGAATCTTAATGGATTTATATATGTAGCTTAGTAGTTTGATTGCTTTAAAGATTTATGTGTGATGAATTCTTGATATCCTTGTATGGTTGTGCTTCATGAATTTAGATGCGTAGCTAACATCTAATATGTTAATCTCTTGCTAAACAAGAGTGGATCTTGAGATTTAGAACTTGCCATGCTAGCATAGGATAGGTTGATGTTTTAACATCATGATTTGTGGCGTAAATAGAGATATTATGTTACCCTATGTGATGTAAGTGGATAACCTGTGCTTAAACCTTTATGTTTTCAAATTCTACAGAGATATAGGGTCTAAACATAATTGGTGTCTACCCATCTTCTATCTCTTTTGTGGATGCATGCGTAGTTTGGTATTAGTATACCGAGAGGTAACTTTTACTTGTTCCGTGTTAGTCGATCAGATATCAAAACCATCACATGTATTGATTAAAGGCATCGACTCTAAGTGAAGTAGATAAGGAAGTTAGGATTCCATGTTTATTCTCATATAAGTAATTTGATTTTAGATCTCGTTAGTTAATTAATTTTTAATTTCTTAATTTGCATCTTAGTTTAATTTAGTTAATTAAAACCTCAATTTGTTAATATTTCGGTTATTATATAATAGTATAGATTATATAAATAATTTATTCATCACTTTGGAATTCCATATAAAATGAGGCGATATTTAGTTGGTTATGAATCCAAGAATAAGACATGGCAATGCCTACTGATTTTTTATAATTGTAATATAAAGAATATCTTCTTTACTAATAAATTGCAGTTGATATGGGCTAAAAATAAGCCCTAAAGACACAATTAATGTTGCATTAATTAGACACAGCCTGGTCCAAAGAGGAAGCCCATTAATGAGGCTTGAAACCCCAATTAAATATTAATTTCGTAATTAATATTAGGGGTTAATTAACAGCTTGCAAATAATAGTCAAATAAGGATACAATATCTTTGTGAGCAGCCTCCAAGGCACACAGTCATACATGGAAACAGACTCGTACAAGGTAGGAGTCTAGAACCTTCCTCAAAGACAGTGACTTGCCCACCAAGTCACCTAACCCTACTACTATTCTAAGGCTTCTCAGCCTATATAAGGGCCTGACCCCTCATTCCTAGAACTACGTCTTGGCTTGATTCTCTAGCAATACAGATATACGTAGGCATCTTGTGAGGACCAGAATTGAGTCACGAAACACAAGCGCAGCCATTAAAGCTCGAAGCTCCCACAAACCCTAGTAGTTAATATGCAATAAATATAACCTACTTTTTATTCCACAACATTTGGCGTCGTCTGTGGGAAAAAGACATCAACCATGATTACCACATGAAGAACATCAATCGCAGAAACTACTGAAACGCCCATCGGCACTTCCGCACCTTCAGTGACGGAACTTGTACCACCAAGAGCGGGATCCCAACATCAGATTACGCAGCCTCAAGGGACGGATCCCCCCGAGGTCTGAAACACAAACTCAAAAGTCGTTACACCTAGTGACGAACCCCTTCAACCAAGGGATGAATCCCCTTCAGATGGTTGTCTCTCCCCTCAAAGGATGTCTACTTCACTGCCCTAGTGAACGAGTTTAAACTCTCCAGGGACGGATCCCCAATCCTAGGCATGATTATACCCAAAATAGGCAAGCATGATTACAAATCTCTATCATGGTGCTTCCACCACTAAGAGCTCAGAACCTGAGTTATGGGTTTCCACCCTAACAAGGGCATGATTCGCCCCATATTTGAGTCTTGGAATCTCTGCATATAGCAGGAGGGAGAAGTCTCGATCGTGCACTAACGACGATGAAAGAATAATTGAACTGATGATCCACTCCCCTCGACTTCCAATCAAGGAACGACTCCCCCAAAGACGCGCCTCCAAGGGGTGATCCAAAATCTACTAAGTTAAGGAAAGAATCTCCAATCGCAGATGGTGGCTTTACCTATGTCTAATGGAGCACAAGGAGCACGGATCGCCACCACCGTCTTGCTAATAACTCAAAACCCCGTTTATGGGTTATCGCCATTCTTAATTGCTGATGGAACCATTTACTCTCATTGATCTACTCTTGAGAAGTGTGTACCTCAATACATTGAAGGCTTGGTCCCCTCGCTGGAGGACCCAAAGTTTCTCTGGGCCATATGCCAAAAACGACTCATCGTCTGAAGAAGATGAGGAAGAGGATGTCCGTTCCAGAAAAAGATGTTAAGGCAAGGAGCTCACCGAAGGAGCATGATGTTTTCAACCACGAGGGACTCAAGGAACGGCTCTTCAGGTCATAGAAAAAAGAATTTAGGGGCTCAAATTACTAATCCGCAGCAACCGTCTGTAGGTTCAATGATTTCAGGGACGAATCTCCTCCGGATGGTAGTGTCGCCCCTCTAGCGCACCGTTGGGGCTATAGATGTTCATCCCTGTCATTACACAATTAACTTAGCTTCCCATTAAAGGGACCTCGTTTATCGATGGTAGAAGTGGCAAATAACACGAGGCATACATGTCTCAGTGCATTCAAGGCCTAGAACGCCAAAAAAGGAGTCGTGGTTTTTTCGGACCCTATATTATTGACGATTCATCATCCACTGATGAAGTGATGAAGATAACTATCTCAGAAGGAAAACCAGGCAAGGAGCTCGAATGAGGGTTAGGGCCTTCTCAGCCCCGAGGATCCAAAGGACTGGCTCCCAAGACTTCAGGAGGGAAGATATATAATCGCTCATGAGGCACATATCCGAAAGTTAAAAAAGATCTGGAAGTACAATAGGCTAGGCAGCCCCCAAGGGCTAGGATCCCCCATGTTATTAATTTGAGTGATACCTCTATGAGGAGAAGGGTTGATACACAAAGGGATGATCCCGATGATTCTATGCCTCTAGGAGATCATGATGATCCTATCCTATCATTCGCCAACAAGATAATGAATGCTCATATCTCAAGGAAATTCAAGACGCCCACCATCGAGGTGTGTGTTAGGGCAGAAGCAAGACCCCACTAATCATGTGAAGACATCCTCAAATGCACTACAACTTTTAACCCGTGATTGACGTAATCAAGTATAGGGCGTTCCCTCAAACCCTGGGGGCAGGACACAACGATGGTAAATTCGGTTGCCCCCGAACTCAATTAGCTCCTTTAAAGGACTAAGAAGGGCATTCGTCGCCCCGTTTATTGATGGAAAGTTCATGAGAAACATTTTACATCCCCATGAATGTGGAAAATGAATGAATCCTTGGGGAATTACATGAACCAAATCACCAAGAAAGCCTTGAAGGTCCCGAACTTGGATGATAGAGCAACTATTAAGGTAGAGGAAAGTGTAAGGGAAGCCTAAACCCCGGTTGGAGGCAATAACAAGAAGCGAAGGTGGCCACGAGTAGTATGTTAAGGATAAGTATCCTCGAATAAGTAAAAATTCTAACTCTCCCAAGAAGAAGAGCAATCAAGGACCAAGGTTCACCAACTATGCACGTTTGAATACTTTCAACACCCAAATCCTGATGGATATTGCGAAAGACAAGGATCTTCGATGATCGAAACCACTAAGGGCTGATTCCGAGTAGAGAAACAAGAGCCAATATTGTCAGTTCCATAAGGATGTGAGAAATAACACACATGATTGTAGACAGCTGAAACACGAGATCAAGTTTTTGGTCCTATGAGAAAAGTTGAATAAGTTCACCAAGGATGGCCAATAGGGTAACCTAAGGCATGATTATGAAGTAGAGATTATAAAAGGAAGGATGGCAATCAAGATCGCAATCCATAGCCTCGAGGGGCTGATGATAAACATGATTTCTGAAGACCCGACGACGGTCGAGAATACAAGGAGCACTCATAAAGCTCACGCTCGAGAAGCTATGCACATTATAGGAGAAGCTCTATAATGAGCAAAGACCAAAATGGCATTTACCTTTGATGATTCTGACTTGGAAGGGGTGAAGTGCCTCCATGATGGCCCATTGGTCATAACACATGTGACAGGCAACTCGCAAGTGAAAGGAGTCTCGGTAGACAATGGGACTTTAGTGGATATCTCGAAGATGGGAAATAGCGATTCTCAATTGACCCCCTCCAACATGCCCGTGTATGGGTTTTATAGAGTTGAATCAAGAGTTAAAGAAACCATTCGGTTATCCATGATAATAGGACAAGAGCCTAGGGAGGCCACTCATATGTTGAACCTTTTGCTGGTTAAAGCAACTTCCGCTTACAATGTTATCCTTAGGATGACATTCTTAAGGCGGTTGCCTCAAGCTAGCTAAGACCTAAAGATTAAATTTCCTACAAGGAATATAGTTGATGAAGGATACAGAGAGCATTGCTATCCGGCCACCTTGAGGCCTGATGAAGTCGGGGGGCAGGTCCTCTCGATTGAAGACATGGATGTCCAAAAAGATCATAAACAAAGAGAAAACCCCACCAAGGACTTAGTCCCCATTCCTTTAGTTCCTGAAGAACCTAAAAAGTTACCTACATAGGGCATTGTTGAATGAATCCTTGAAGGATGAATTGTATGCGTTCCTACAAAAGAACGGTTTGTGTTTTCTTGGACAGTAGCTGATATGCCATGGGTCGATCCCAATTAATTACGAAGGCCAATGGAGAATGAAGGGTGTGTATTGACTTCATTGATATGAAAGATGCATGTCTTAGAGACTACTTTCCCCTACCAAGGAACGATTCATTGACCAATGCAACAAAGGTGACGACCCAAAGAGGCGGCATATTGAAGATTGAAAAATAAGATCTTTGAGCATCTTAGTGGGAAGACAATATAAGTCCATGGAAATGATGTGTTAATCAATAGCCTCGATAAGGCACATGACATCAAGCATTCTTATGAGGCGTTTGAGGTGTTAAGGCACCACACGATGATATTTAATCTGGCTAATCCACCTTCAGCATAGGATCAGGATTTTTTTTGGGTTTTATGGTCTCTAAGCATGGAAATTGAGGCCAACCCCGATAAGAGTAGAGCAATCCTTGACACGGAACCTCCACGTGTTGACATAACCAAATTACGGAAAGTTACTCTATCTATACTTGGATGTATTTGACATGGCTTTGAGTGTCGTCCTCGTGAAAGGGGAAGACAAGGTTCGGAAACCCATCTATTAGGTGAGAAAGGTCTTGTATGAAATGGAGTAACCACAATAAACCCCCAAGCACTCTCTGACTTCATGGTTGAATACACCATTGACAACCAAGAAGTCGAGGGGCATGAGGTAGTACCCCAGGAGGGCAAAGGATTAGAGAAGGAGAATCTAGAAGCGGTACTCGATGAGTATTGGATCGATTTTGATGAAGAATCAAAAATAAATTAAGTGAGAACATACCCCGATGGGTTCATGATTCCCCAACGACAAACAATGAGGCTGAATGTAAAGCCGTGATAGCCATACTTGGTTTGGCCGGAGCCCCGAGGGTCAAAACCTTAAAGTCTGTGGAGACTCAAGATCAGTAGCACCAAAAGTGAATGGTGAGTTCGAGGCCAGGGCTGGAACCACAACAAATACTTGAAGCTTGACTCAATTCAATGAGTGTTACATGAAGTACATCTAGAGGAAGGAATATGTAAAGGCTGATGTCCTACCCAAGTTTGCCTCCTCGAAGTTAGAGAATTTTATAGAAGTTTTCACTTCCAAGTCTTGAAGGCCCGAAGCAATTATTGAAAAACTAACAACACCTGCAGGTGTGGAAAGCAATTGGATAGATCCTACAAAGGCTCACCAGGAAACCGGTTGGTTATCCGACAATGCCTTGAAGGCACGAAAGTTGTCAATAAGAACACTGAGGCCTCAAAACGCAAATTTAGCCTTGAAAGAAACTCATCTGGAAATATGGGGGTAGTACTCGGAGGGCAGGACCCTTGCCCAAAAGATGACCCGATTTGGATTCTACTAGCCATGCATGATGGCTGATGCCAGAAGTTATGTACGATCGATATACATAAACACGCAATTGTTGATCAATCCCCTGAAATGTTGAAAACCATCAGTTCCACCATTCCCAGTGGCAAATGCCCAGAGGAAGTTCCTGATAGTTGCAATAATACCTTCATGAAGTAGACTGAGGCTAAACCCCAAGCCTAGATAACCACCAAGTAAATGACACAATTCATGTGGGAAAGTGTGATACGTAGATATGGACTTCCATCAATCCTTGTAGCAAAAAATGGATGAAAATTCAAAAACGAGGCTCTTACAAGCTGTAATTGTTTGAAAGAAATGTGGTGCCTAGACTTGGCACACCCCAAACCTCAAGGTTTATCGTATCTGAGCATCCGGTTAAGACACTCCACCTGATCAGACTAAGTAGAAATAAGGTTTGATGAAACCACAAGATTCTAGCTCTAAGGAATTGAAGGCTCGAATAGGCCATGTTCCATGCAATTGAAGGCTCGAATAGGCCGCGTTCAATGTAATTGAAGGCTCATCAAGTGAGAAATCGAACTAGGAGAATTTGATGTTAAGTATAAGCCTAGGATGGCCATCAAAGCCCAGGCTTTAGCTGACTCCGTGGTTAAATATACCATTGACAACAAAGAAGTCGGGGGGCAGGAGGTAATAGACCAGGAAGGTCAGCAAGGTGAGAAGCCTCTGGAAGAGAAAGAGTATTGGATGCTCAATTTTGATGGGGCATCAAAAACAAAAACCAGTGGTACAGGTTTAGTTCTGCAAAGCCTCGATGGGTTCGCAGTTAAGTATGCTCTATTTCAATACTCGTGGAATGAGCAGGCCTAATAATTGAGTTAAAAGACAAAAATGTGATCTCGATCCATGTCTTCAGGGGCTGGAATTTCAAGTCAGGAATGATCTCCTCTAGGTCTCAAAGGTGAGGTCGTGATGACCCATGACCTAGGACAAACGAGGTTTATACGACCAAGGTAAAATTGAGGCAAAATACGACCTCAATCTAGGTCGTAGACCTCACGACCAGTCAAAAATGGAGCCTTTACACGACCTCAATCCAGGTCGTGGATGAAGCTCTTAAGTCTCACGACCAGCCAAAAATGAAGCCTTGTGGCAAACTCAATTCAAGTCGTAATTGAGGTCGTAGAACCTCAAGACCTGGTTAAAATTGAGTCTTTCCAAGACCTCAATCCAGGTTGTGCTTTGAGATCGTAGACCTCACGACCATTGATATTATGGGTCCTTACACGACCTCAATTCAGGTCTTAGTTTAAGATCGTTGACCTTGCGATCACTGATATTATGGGTCCTACACGAGCTCAATCCAGGCAGTGGTTTGAGATCGTAAGCCTCACGATCAGCTCAAAGTGGAGGCCTTATATGACCTCAATCCATGTCTTGGATTGAGGTCTGAAACTTCACGATCTCTGAAAGATGGGCCAATACACGACCTCAATCCAGCTCTTGAATTGAGGTCTAAAGTCTTACGACCAGCCTAAGAAGAAGGCCTTACACGACCTCAATCCAGGTCGTGGATTGAGGTCGTAAGCCTCGCGACCAGCCTAAATTGAAGGCCTTACACGACCTCAATCCAGGTCGTGGATTGAGGTCGTAAGCCTCACGACCAGGCCTTAGAGTTGAGGTCCGGAAGACCCCAGATCTGGACAATTTGAGGGTTTAGTTAGACCACAATTCAGGTCTATCAGGGCTAGGACCCCCACACAAATTACAAGAAAGTATTATTATTTAATAGTAATTTGTAAAAAATTATTATTATTTAATAATAAGATCCGAGCGAACTTTATTCAAGCAAAATTTTATCCGAGTAGGACACCCCTGATTTGGGTATAAAAGTTATTCAAAATTTGAATAAAATAAATAATATTATTCAATAATATTATTTTTTTTAAAAAAAAATAATAAAAACAAAAAAAAAATCTTCACGGCCTCTAATGAGGTCGCGAATTGAGCTCGGGAAACACACGAACACAGCCCAAATGGAGCCTTGGACGATCTCAAATGTGGTCGTAGTTGGCCTCGAAAATTGGTGCGACCTGCCCTCAAAAATATGCAAAACCACGACCTCAATTGAGGTCTTGTGAAAAAGTGCAATTTAGTACCCCTACTTTTGCTATGTTCACAAAAAGAGTCCCTGAAAAATTATGAAATAATCCCCCTAAAATGCATGTGTGCACAAATTCAAAATTTTCGAATTTTATTCAAGCAAAATTTTATCCGGGTAGGACACCCTTGATTTGGGTAAAAACGTTATTCAAAATTTGAATAAAATAAATAATATTATTTAAAAAAAAAAATCACGACCTCGAATGAGGTCGCCAAATTGAGCTCGGAAGAGCTACGACCACCTCCAAAACAAGAGCTTGGACGACCTAAAATGAGGTTGGTGGAAAAAGTGCAGTTTGGCACCCCAAGCTTTGCTTGGTTTACATATTGATCCCTCACGTTTATAAATCGACATTTTGATCCTTCTAGTTTCAAAACTAACATATTTGTCCCTGAACTTTATAAGTTGATAAAAACTTCCTGAAAAATTATGAACTTGTCCCTCTAAAATGCACGTGTGCAAAAAATCGATATTTTCGATTAAAATATTCGAATAATTTCATAAAATTGTCCGATGACACTAAAAAATTACGAAAATTTTAAATTTCGTAGGATTGAGATCCAAAAAATTATTTTAAGTCTCGTGAAAGACCAGATAATTCGTGAATGACACATTTAAATTGTCAAGAATAAACCAAAAAATTCCTAAATTACTAGGAATAATTAAGAAAAATACCTGTGGTTACAAGAAAATTCCTAAATTATTGGAAAAAATTAAGGAAAATACCCGTGGGTACTATAAAATTCCTCAAATATTAGGAAAAGTACAGAAAAATATGAGGAGAATTATAGAAATATTTTCTAGACAAGTTGAGCAATAATTTATGCTAACAATGCATAAAAGCCCTATAAAAGTGCCGAAATTACTAAAAGCAAGCACTACTTAAAAGTCTCGAATAAGGCCAATCGTCGTAAATTTGTAGGTCGCTCCACACTTTACAATAAGGCGATATATGTAAAACACTAGTGTAAACCAAAATCCCCATATAAGGGTAGGACAATTAAGAAGTCCTAGGTAAGGGATAAAAATGACCTCGAGTCTCGATTAAGGCAAATATAACTTCTACGAAAACCTGATCAGTTTTCCTAGAAGTTAGGGGGGCAAATGATATGGGCTAAAAATAAGCCCTAAAGACACAATTAATGTTGCATTAATTAGACCCAGCCTGGTCCAAAGAGGAAGCCCATTAATGAGGCCTGAAACCCCAATTAAATATTAATTTCGTAATTAATATTAGGGGCTAATTAACAGCTTGCAAATAAGAGTCAAATAAGGATACAATATCTTTATGAGCAGCCTCCAAGGCACACAGTCATACATGGAAACAGACTCCTACAAGGTAGGAGTCTAGAACCTTCCTCAAAGACAGTGACTTGCCCACCAAGTCACCTAACCCTACTACTATTCTAAGGCTTCTCAGCCTATATAAGGGCCTGACCCCTCATTCCTAGAACTACGTCTTGGCTTGATTCTCTAGCAATACAGAGATACGTAGGCATCTTGTGAGGACCAGAATTGAGTCACGAAACACAAGTGCAACCATTAAAGCTCGAAGCTCCCACAAACCCTAGTAGTTAATATGTAATAAATATACCCTACTTTTTATTCCACAACAGCAGTTAAGTAATAAGTTTTTTCAAGAGACATTACGAATTGCGTTTATTATAGAAAAATTGAGTAGATTATGATGGTTTTATCATGTGCGGAGGATCGAGAATTTAGTAATGAAGGGTACAAGAAGAAAAGGAAGACCGAGTTGAACATGGAATGACCTACTTATACTCGATTTACGAATTTTAAACCTTCAAGGTGATATGATAATAGATAGGAATTTTTTGAGGCATCGGATTAAAATAGCAAATTAACTTAGAAATAAATGGACTTGGGATGTGAGTAGAATATAGTTTTGTATTTTATTATCGAATTGGTTACTTTCTTCCTAATCACATGATATTTATTTTGTTATTCATGCATGTACAGTTTAGTAGATAAAATGTTTTTTCTTTGACTTTTTTGGGCACTAATACATTGCATCTTGGATCAAAGATTCCGTGATAGACTTTTAGTGCAAGTGAGTTCAAGATATCAAAAATTATACGGGAAATAGAAGTGACTTACAATAATCGTTATGTGGTATTGTATATTGTAGTTTCTTAATTTACAGTGATGTATCCACACAATAGTCGGAGTCATTCTAGAAACAATTATTAGGTACAGTCTTTCAAAAGATTGTGTCTATTGAAAAACGATCTCCGTCCAAAATCACTATTGAGTCTACACCTTTTGAATCTTCTTAAGATAAATCTATTGCTCACTTTATCTGGAGAATAATGAGAAAGATTCATTTATTACCTACACACACAGAGTATGAGTCCAACTAACACTTTACAGGTCTCTAAACATAAAGATGTATTCAAGTCAGTGAGTGACAAGAGGTCTGTGATGAACAAAGGTCTAGATATTTATTTTGCTTGGGAGACCTCATTGACATACATGTTGGCTACGAAAGTGATTTCTATCAAATTTAAGCTTTCCAGGCCTATTCTAGACTTTTTCATTGAAAGAGTTCCAAAGCTCACATATCTTGAAGAATATGGGCTTCTGTTTCAAAGGCTTGATCTCATGAAGATGCCCTTCTATGCTGCAATCAGAGTTCATTTAAAGAAGAAGTTTGGGCTTACTAAGCATGGTACACTTCAATCACTTCATACATATTTATTTCATAAAGATTATATTGTTGAAGATGCTCCACCACAAGGTGAACACAAGGAGGTAGTAGATAGTGGAATGCAGTCAACACCAGGGGTGGATAATAGTAAAGATCACATCACAGTCACTGCTACACAAGAACCATCTAGTCAGAGGTTGGATGACTCAGGAACTGTGATGGCTGATGCTGAAAGGTCTTTTGTGATGACTGAAACTGCAAGTGAGAAACCTAATGATATGGTTGGAATGACTTTGATTGATTTTCCTGAAGATCAAACAACTGTTATTCAGTCAGAGTCTATCCACATTGAGGGTGTGTCTCAGCAAACAACACTTAAAGACGGTGACACACAGACTTTGGTGCCTAGTGAAGTCATACTAAAGGCATCAGTATCTAGTGTAGATACTGAAAGTGGTATAATGGAGCCTATGCTTTCTGATAAGACAGAAGAAGTTTGTGAGGGTTCAGAGACTTAGCAGCTCACTCCATGGAGAAAACCTCAAGCCCCTTTCCAAATGAGGAACCCTCTCTCCATGTGAGTTCAGATATAACAACTTCTCATAATCCCTATTTTGTTGTAGGTCATGAGAGCACTTTTCTAAATTTGAGTGAAACACTTGAAAAGATGGACATAGATCCACAAGCTGAGAGGCTGGCTCCTGACCAGGCAAAAGGAGATGTAGCAAGAGAGTTGGCTTTAGAAAGCCAAAGTGAGAAAGAGTGCATGGGTGACCACCCCATGGCGGGGGAGAAAAAACTAGAAAACAACAATCTTTTGAATTCTGTGATCACGTATTTCCTGAATCTTGGTCTGACAATCTTGGTATGGATGTTGGTACTTATTCATTCATAAAGATGTATGAGAAACAGGACTTATCCAAGCATAATGCAAAACCAGAAGTTAAAGCTCAACAATATCAATAGAGGTTTTTGGATGCTATCAATAGAAGAGGTGAACGGCTAAGGGAGTCTCTTTCTCAAACTGTACCAGGAGATGTACCTAAGGATCCTAGTATTCCTCTATATGTGCAACCAATCTTAGCTTGGATTGAAACATCTGCAACACCTGATCACTCTAAAGAGGGGTCAGAGTCTATGACTTTTAGCAAATAGGATGTTGGTGAAGGTCAGGATGTTCGTGGTGAAACAAATTCAGTGGTGATTCCTTCTACTTCAGTTTCTGATCAACAAGTTGTAGTTGTAAGTCATTCTACTCAAGTATCTTTACTTGAATATCATTCTACATTTGTAATTCATGATTCACAGGAAACCACATCTGCAAAGGTTAAAGTACCTACATTTGATTATTTTGATCAAAAGTGACCATCTAATTTGATAGAAGCTTATGCTTTCGGTATTGATTCTCTAAATTTCACGTTTATTCAAATGCTTGAAGCTAATGACAGAGAACATGCTCTTGAGAAAGCTACACCTTTGCATTTTAATTTTTCTAATCAGATTGATGATCATGTTTCTGATCATTCTGATAATGAGTTAGAAGAGAAGAAGGAGTTTACTTATTGGGATCAATATTTTCCTAACGATGATATTGAGTTTGCTCACAGTCAATTCACTTAAGATCCTTAATTTTTCATTTTTATCAAGCACATTGGTAAGATTGAGAAGACAAGATCCGAGGACAAGCTGGACTTTTTCAATAATATGGTATTTATCCAGATGAAATTTCAGATCCTACAGCATTGGCTCATACAAAAGATATTGCAGAATTTAATTATCAATCCGAGCTTCTTGCTAATACTCATCAAATTTCGGATGCTGATTTTTCTATAGTACGCTAGTCTGTTCAAGATCTAGCTACTCAAGTTGCAGGTATTGATACTGTTATTCAACTCACCAATGATGATATGAATCTGGTAGCTTCCAACATTGAAGTTCAACAATCTTTATCGAAGAGAGCTATTGAGAATATTTAGAGTTCTCAGACTGATGTTAATCATTGACTTCAGACACTAGATGACAAACAAGTCACTATAATGAAAAATCAGGCTATTTTGATGAATTTTATTTGTTCTCTCACTGAAACTCTTGGAGTTAATGTTGTTGATGTCAAAAAGGGGGAGATAAAGACAATTAAGAGGAAGCAAACTACTGAGATGGTCATCAGAGATACTTCTTGCAAGACTGATGCTACTAAGGACAGTACTGATAAATGAGATAATGGAGGCAGTGGTGGTTCAGAAGTTGGAGGTAAAAAGGAAAAGAAGGCATAGGCACTATTACTGGTAGGTCTGTTATTCTGGATCTAAGGGAAAGCAAGTGATTAGCCAGTCAGAGTCTGTATCAAAACGAGTACCAGATGCTTGTTCAATTTTTCTACAAGAACAAAGATTGAGTAATGGTGGTACTTGTGTGACTTAACTTTGCGTGCATATTAGATTTGTACTAATTCTATTCTAGTTGTATTGTTAAAGGTTTTGATAGGTCCCGTACAGGGTTAAGATAAGCTAGAAGGGGGGTTCAATAGCTTATCACCTTTTTAAAATTTAGAGCTTGGGTTTTTGAAAATCCCTTCCTCTTTTTAAATTTGTTACTTGTCAACAAGTAAATAAAGTGCGAAAATAAAGAGAGAAAGAAGAGAGAGTAGCACACTGTCAATTTTATCCTGGTTCGTGATGCTCGCAACCCCTAATGGATTCGAACACCCCTACTTCAGTCCCCGAGCTTCTCCCCGGACTCGAGATTTTCACTACTACAAAGATACTCCTTTATAGTAGGCGGAGAAGCCTTTACAACTCCTTTGACCACTATCTATTTATCTTGGAGCGATACACACACGTATCCTCAAAATAAAATAGCTAAATACAAACTACAAAACTTGTCTTGGAGCGTAACTCCCCGTCACCTCCTCAAAGACTTTGTAGTATCCCTTTGTAGACTATGTACTTCTACAATTTTGCCGGTCTTGGATCTTAGGTCTTGGGTCTTCCCTTTTCTTCACGGTGCAAAGGCTACTAACTCCCCGTTAGTACGCCTAAGACTTGGGTCTTAGAACAAGAGTCACATCACTTCACTTTACCTCACTGCAAAGGTTAGAATACAAGTCCAACAACAACCAACCAATTAATAAGATAAAAATCCGTGCAAACTAGTATGTTACGGTACTAGTCACGGGGACGCTATTATGCGTTAAGTTAATATATAACGGCAAGGGATAAGTCACACGAATGGACTTGTCACACAAGCGGTATATGCAAGACAATAAATTAAATGTGCAACAATATATCCGTGAATGTTATCACACTAATTACAACACAACAAATAAGCACATAAAACACTACTCACACGTTCGTAAAAGTAACTCGTTATAAAATAACGAGGGCAGCTATTATGCGTTAAATTAGTGCGGAAAATATATATAAACACGTAATGGGATATATACAACAAGCAAGCAAGCAATCAAGAAAGAAACAAAAATCATGTACTTAAGAAAGTACTTCGGCCGAATGGTATAAAAAGGAAGATGGCCGGATTTTCAAAGTCCTAAAACAAGTGCAAGTAGTCTTGTTTAATAAATCCTTGTTCAAGATATAAAGATAAGACAAGTGAGTATCCAACTTGAACAAGAAGACTACAAATGGTAGTGCTTGGCCGAATATAACAAAGAAAGAAAAGGCCAATCAATAACTACCAACTTGTTTTAAAAGCTAGCTTGTATAGTCTTGATTCTTTAAGTTCTTGTTTGAAAATCAAACATAAAAAGAGCAAAAGACTTGGTTATACAAGATTAACAACCAACTTATCTTTTGATTTCAAAATATCAAGTTTAAACCACTTAAGGTAAACAAGATGTAAGCATTTTGTTCTTGAATCAAAAGATAGTTAAACTAGCCTTTTTAATCCAAATACTCAACTTGGATTAAAGGACTTAAATGAGGTGATTCTCAACTTCAATCTCAAGAACACACCTTACAAGATGTCAAATATACACTACATGAATATACTTCAAGAACAAGTGTATATTAGTGACAAAATGCAAGAATGTTGAATATTGGTGTTTATAAGTGTAGATCTAAACCAAACAAGCAATTAACACTAAATATTCAAGCCACACACCACCACTTCTACTATATATACTCGACTTATATATAGGAGAGTGAGGAAAAATGAAAACCAACTTATAACCCTTGAGATCTAGAGAGAAAACAAGAGGAAAAGCTAGTAACGAAGCTTAAACACACAAAAATGAGTCGCCGGAAAACTCGCAGGAAAATGGCCGTAAAAAGGCTTTAATGTCAAACTTTTGGAGGTTAAAAAGGTCACTTATAAACTGTTAAAACAAGGTCCAAAGACCACAAAAAGATTGATGACCAAAGGTATGTTTAGGAGAGCAAGTTTGGTGAAGAAAAACTAGCCAAAATGATGTTAAAACAAGTTGTAAAAATGGCTTGAACACAATCTACATTTTTGGCTCTTTAAGTGCAGTAGGGAGAGTGTTTAGGAAGTGTTTTCTTCAGCAATTTGTTGGCTCTCAAAGCTTGGGAAAACAAGTGGGGGGTAAGGGCCTATTTATAGCAAAAGATAAGCCATTTTTGATTTATTTATAAATGGTATTAAGCACATGGCATAAAGGCAAGTGGGAGGAATCTTCCCAAGGTCACATCAGCTGTGCACAATTCAAATTTGATGACAAAAACGTGCTTAGGTGTCATTCCATTTAACGAAATGATTAAAAAGCGAAAAACGTGCGTACCGACGAGATGAAATGGATTTAATCGCAATAAATCGAAAAATCATTCAAAAATTATGAAATTTTGGGAATCCTCTAGAAATGTTCCCAGAGGAATGTGGTCAAAATTTCACCTTGAAATGAGTTGACCAACTATGACTTTTAAGCGACCGATAAATCAATTACGTATCGATTTGAGGGGTCCCGGAAAAAAGTCATCCAAAATTTACGAAATTAATTCTACAATGTCCTATAGGGAAACTAAGGACACATTCAAAGTTTCAAGTCAAAAAGATGTGTGGAAGTATTTTTACGAATTTTTCGAATGTTAAAACGGCCTTCCGGAGCGACCAAAAAATTCATTTATCTTTACCGACAACTTAAGACAACAGTTTGACTTGATAAATATTCAAACATAATATTCCATGTAAAATATTGACTATGAGATCCGAGGAATATTTAAGTTTGAATTAAAAATGATTTTATCCAAATAAATAAGGATTTTTTGGTATTTCGGAATAAAATCTGTTTTTGGTATTTTTGGCATGGCTTTTGACAAGGCAAATTGATTATAAATATCAAATAAATATATCAAGAATATTTGAGAGAAAAATATTTAAGAACAACACTCTTTTAAATAAATCGAACAGATTGACTCGTAAAAGCAGTGTTTAAAAATTCTCGATATTTGTGTCTTTAGCCGAATGCCTAAAATCTTTTGACACAAACAACCTAGAATATAAAATACCATGATATTCTCATCCTAAGTCAATGTCAAAAATATGACGGAAAACATTTTTGGCTTGGTTTGACCAGTTTGACTTGATTCCCGATTAGTGTCGTCCCCGGGGGAGAATTCTAAGTGTAATTCCAAAACCTAAAGTGCGAAAGCAATGACTATGTCAGGTTTTGACATCAACAACTCAGATTTATGCTTCACATTATAAAGCATAAATAGGGGGAGATTGTTAAGAATAATTCACGAGTTATGATGTTTAGAATAGAATGATCATATATTTCTTGTAATACCCTGATCTTATAAAGGTTTTAGCACTTAGTATAGAATGAACAAGTTATTCAGAAACTGTAGATGCTGCAGAAATTGGAAAGTGCTATTATATAGGATCGAATGTTTTGAAGATAGCAAGAAGTGCACATGAAGAAAAGAATCAAACTAATGGTGGAACTATCAACCGATTGACCGAGGATTACCATGTATTAATTACTACTTTCTGTTATTAGTTGATAGGTAGCATTATAAATACTATCTATATCATTGTAATATGTGTTCGGAAAAATTCGTGAGTATACGAGTGAAAAAACAGAAAGAGAGTTTTATATTGAGAGTAGCTGCTAAAGGTAATTGTACACCTTTGGCAGAGTTTGTATTTGATCTTATTAATACAAACAAGTTTGTTTTATTTGTTGGTCATTATTATTTACTTAAGTAAGAAACAAACATGATTACTTATACTTGTATTCAACCCCTCTTTTACAAGTTTGTTTCATTTACAAAGTTATATCATATATTTTATAGTTTAAATTAGTGATTTATAATATGTAGTCAACTTATACATTTTTAAATCATTCAGTTCAATAAATTATTATTAACAGTTAGTATTTGAAATATATATAGATAAATAAAAGAAATCTATCAGATATTTATAATTTTTCATTACATTTAAATGCATGTCATTGGAGCAATGTAATTTGTCATATTTTAGATTCAAATTCGAAATAAGTCTTAATATTTTAAAAATACTCAAAATTTCATCAATTTATACAGATGATGTATAAAGAAATACCATCACGTTACGAATTATTCTCAGATGAGTGTTACCGAAATTTAGAAAATATGTGAAAAAACAAACACCAATTATCAAAATTTAGAAAGTGTGCCAAAAACAAACACCCGAAAATTAGAGAGTATATATGCTGCAAACAAAAACAGGACTGGTAGTAGAGTAGAGCAATCTGATACTCAATGTTATCACTCTAAAGGTAGCAGATCACTTTTCCTTTTTTCCAGAGAATCACAAATTTCTACCCCCAAATTAATTGTTGATATCTTGTGCTAATACTGAGTCCATGAAAACTAGAATGTTCAAATAATACGGAAATAGGATATGTAGTGGTTGGAGTTGTTAATGATTTGTTAATGATTGTCCAACTCATGTATTTTGATATTCCAGGCCGGATGTTTGCAGAATGTCCAGCTCACTTGAATTCTTTTTAATTAGGAGTACTACATTTTGTTTTACCTAATTCGTAACTTTAATCTCCAGCAGATATGTAGTGGTTGGAGTTGTTAATGATTGTCGGCTACATGAAAACCCCGATGAAGTTGCTTATTTCTCAACAACTTATGCGTAGCAGTACCTGTGTTATTTATTGTTTCCCCTAACAAACTATATTGGTGTACTTAACAAAAAAAAAAACTATATTGGTGTAAATATATCAACTTATGCGCTAGTATTTATTAATACAATTATATATTTACATGATTGGTTGCAAATGATTGTTCTGTTCAGTAACAAATTTCATGTAGATGGACGTGTAAAATTTTGAACTGTGAGGTTTAATTTTCTTCATTGTAGACACTCAAATTTCTATGACATGTCATAACAAGATTGTCCATCTCAAAATTCAAATATTGTTTGTTTTGTGATTCCTGTCACTAGATAGTGGAGTTCAAGATTTGTAAGTCTATAATTTTATATGTAAATATAGATGGACATTTTTGTAAATTTAAGATTTATTTAAAATTTTATAAAATAACTTTGTGAGTCCAATAAATTTTAAAGGGAATCTCATAAAAGTTCTTCAGATCATTTTTCTCTTTACTTTTTATGTGTGGTGGAATCATATGGTATTTGGAAAAGAGTGACATCATCACGTACATCATCTTTCTCCAAATGTAGCAAAGCATCATAATCTTCCTTAATTGACCATTCATAATATAGAAATTCTTTATTAGTGCACCTTAAATCTTGTATTTTATTATTATTTTTGATAATTCAACCGTATTGATGAAAAGTTTATGTCAAAATAACATTGTATACAAATTGTTATTATATTTGAAATAGTTAAACATCAAACCAAACCAAACCAAACCAAACATACCCAGTATATCCCGCTCAGGGCAGGGTCTGGGGAGGGTAGGATGTACGCAGACCATACCCCCACCTTTAGAGTGGGGAGGCTGTTTCCGTGAAGACCCTCGGCTTTGTGCGTGAAAAGATATGAATGATACCTGGGCCCATGGCGTCCTACACATGGGATAAACATATCTGCGAGTGTTTGCTCTCTGTTGTGTGATGGTACCTCCGCTCCAAAAACCCTGCACGGCATAAAACCACATTATTAAAACAACAATTATAAAACAACAAATATAGGACCAGAAACTAGGGGAACGCTGAAAAACAGCGACTGAGCGCGAGACGGCCGAACTTCTAAGACAGTGTTAACCGGGACAACCCAACTCTGAGGCTCTCAACTACTGAGCCGCTTCCTAGAAGAGAATCCACCACTCTGATGTGGCGTCTCCAAGTGAGCCTATCTTCAGTCATGGTCGCATCTAGGTTAAGGGCCTTCATATCCATCCTAAGCTGCTCGTCCCACGACCTCTTCGGTCTGCCTCTCCTCCTCGCCCCAGTGACCGAGATGTTTTCAACCCTCCTCACCGGTGCTTCAGCCCGCCTCCTGCGGACGTGGCCGAACCATCTTAACCTCCCTTCCCTTACTTTCGCTGCCAAAGGCGCCACCTCGAGCTCGCTCCTAAACACAGCGTTCGGAATTTTATCCAACAACGTGCGCCCGCAAGCCCACCGCAGCATCCTCATTTCCGCCGCTTCCATCTTGTTTACAAGAGCCTTCTTAGTCGCCCAACACTCCGACCCATACAGCAACGCGGGCCGTATGGCCGCTCTGTAGAATTTCCCTTTCAACTTTAATGGAACTTTCTTGTCACACATCACCCCTGACGCTGCCCTCCACCTAAGCCACCCAGCCTTGATACGATGTGAGACATCGTCGTCAATCTCGCCATCCTTCTGGATGATCGAACCCAAGTACTTAAACTTATCCGTACGGGGGACAGTCTGGTCTTCAATCTTGACCTCCACCCCTCCCTCTAAGGCCTCACCACTGAAGTTACACCAGAGATATTCAGTTTTAGATCGGCTCAAACGCAACCCTTGGGACTCCAAAGTAGATCTCCAAAGCTCCAACTACCCGTTCACCTCTTCCCTCGACTCTGCCACTAACACGATGTCATCCGCGAAGAGCATGCACCAGGGAACAAACATCACTTTTATAATAATACTATTTTTTATATATATTCAACGACACATATTTATCATTATCTTATTACTAAAAATTTATAGTTCCAAATAATTAAATTACACGAAAATTTGTATATTCAGTTATTTTTGTATGAATTTAACATCCGTACGGTTGAATTGTTCAAATAATAATTATTTTATCATATTTTAAGCCGCACTAATAGAGAACTTATCTACTTATCTACTTTAGATACTCTTTTCCCCTTCATAATATCATCTTCCTACCTCTCTTTATAGTGGGCCATTATCAATTATGGGACATCTCATTCGGCCAGTCCTGGCCATCTTCTAGATGGGAGCAAGAGTGATCCAAATTTGGAAATGAAGATATATATTGTCCAATCTTTTTTACCTATACGACCCCCAAAGCTCCAGCAGTACCTCTGGATCCAACTTTGCTACTCTAGCTACATTTTTCTTAGAAGTCTGGGTGCTCCACGTATAAACGCAGAAGATATATAGCTGAACAATGGCAAACAAGAGCTCTGTAACACTCTATGAAAGAGTTAACCTTAGGAACAACAAATCCCTAGCAGTAGAGCTTCTGCTCCTCTTCCTCCTCTTCTCGCTCCTCACTTACCGCGTTCTCTCACTTAAACAATATGGAATCCCTGCCGCGGTTGCCTTTCTATGCGAGTCCTTCTTTACTTTCATATGGATTCTTGTTCTCAATATGAAATGGAATCAAATCAAATACGTAGAATATCCAGATCGACTCTTGAAACAGTTAGTGTATATTATTATTTCTAAAAATCAGCCTTATTGACATACTCGCAACATATTGTGGAGTCTATAGATGTGTGTGTGTGTGTGTTGCATCTATATGAGAATGATTTAACTTTACGTATGAAGAAAGAATATGCATCGACTGCTGATACCATATGCAATTACTATTGTGCATCTTCTGGAATTTTTAACACTGAAAATATTCTCTACTATTGCAACTTCATTAATTATGGATTGTCCTAATGCCCTCTATATACTGGATGTAGGAAAACTGAGCTACCAGCAGTGGACATGTTTGTTACAACTGCTGACGCAGAACTAGAACCACCTATACTGACTATGAACACCGTGTTATCATTGTTAGCAGTTGATTATCCAGTTGAAAAATTAGCATGCTATTTGTCCGACGACGGCGCCTCACCTCTGACATATTACGCTCTTGTTGAAACATCAAAATTCGCCAATATTTGGCTTCCTTTTTGTAAGAAATACGATATTAGCATTAGAGCTCCTTTTCGATATTTTGGTACCTCCTCCATACCATCTCAAGATGATTCCTTCGAGTTCCGACAGGAATGGAAAATGGTCAAGGTAATTGCACACAGATATTCATTCTTCTTTTAACTAATTTTCGTGATCTATATGTTTCTCTTACACTTTTAACTGGCACTATTACAACAGAGACAGATGTGTCCTGTTAATCAAAGTCCACAGAATATCAGTTATTTGTATGCATTGTTTTGTAGGATAAGTATGAAATGTTATGCCAAAAGATTGAAGATGCGTCAAAAACGTTTGCTCCTTGTGAAGATTACCCAAAGATGGACAAAAAGAATCATCCCGCCATCGTAAAGGTAGTTACTGCCTATAGATTCAACTAAAACCTCTATAAATTAATATAGTCGTGTTAGGTCCAATAAAATTGTAGAAGGGGTTGAATACAATCTATACCCTTTTATCGGAACTTGTCCTTGAGATTTAAATTCACTTTAAACAAATTTGTGCGAAATTAAATGAAACAAAGTTCAAGTTAAATATAAAGATATATTAAACTTGAGGGTTGTTACAAAATCAGTACAGAGTAATATCAAGTTAATAAAAACAAATTAGAAAATTCGACATAAACTTTTCTTAATTTGTTAATAAAAATCGAGATATAAACTAGGAGTAAAAACTCGCTAGTAGTACAAGAATAATAAATAAACAAGTTCCAACGGATACAATATTACAAATAAGGATCTTGAGTATTTATAGTGAATTAAATGTTGTAGCAGTTCTTGGTTTAATATGAGAGAGAAGATGAAGTCTGGTGTCTTGTTTTTGATCTCATGTTTCTGTATTTTCTTCAGCCGCCAGCCTTTTGATCTCTATACAAAAGCTACTGCCTCTTTTCTAATTTCACAATACTAATAAGACTTGCAGCAAGACATAACTTATGTCTTAACAGCTTCCTTTCTTCTGATAAGACATTCGACAAGACATTCGGTAAGAAATAAGAAATATGTCTTATCAACTTTGCTTCAATATGACATTCGGTAAGACATACTGTTTATGTCTTAACAGCTTTGTTCTAATAAGACATTCGGTAAGACACACACCTTATGTCTTATTAATTCAATTTTTTCAGTTTTCAATTATTTTTCTTAATCATTTAAATAAATTGAATTAATTTCACTTTAAATAATTATTCTAATTTAATTAATCTAATAATTAATTTAAGAAATAAGTTAATTCTTGATGAATCAATTTATAAATTAAATCAGCTACTTGATTTAATTAATTAAAGGAGAATAATTATAAATCCATTAAATGTCTTACTACATTCTGAATCACTGAGATGAATAAAGAAGTACCACTGAATTTTCTGTCGGCGCTCGATGTAATGTCTGGTTCATGAGCGACTAACTCCAATGATCGTCCTTTATTGTTGACTTCAAATGTGATTCCCTTTTCTTTCTCTTCTCTCTTCAACTGTTCTGTACTTTGACTGTTCTTCAACTGTCACTAGAAAATCTCTGTCTTCTAAATAAATCCACTTCTTGTTGAATACTTCACTGAGGCTTAATCAGATGTCTGAACTTCTTTCAACGCAGTAAATCTCCAAGTCTGTAGATTGACTTTAATCTTTTTCTTCTTACAGATCAAACATTCTGAGATTCCTGGACAGTTGATACTTATTATTTACTATTACATACTAATTCAAGTTGAGTTGTATCCTCAAATTACAAATAGGCTGTCATATGCCTTTCAAGTCCGGACCAGAGAATTCTATTAATTTAGAGAGATATTAATTAATCGATAAATTAATAATTATTAATTTATAGAGAATTTTCGATATCAAACAAAATTAATTTTTAATTCTATAAATTTAAAAAGAATCAATTGAACAATTTATGTTTATACTTGATTTAGTTAATTTAATGTATGATAGTTTATAAATTCAGTAGGTATTAGTGAGAATCAAAGTAAAAATTCATGTATATTTATATGATATCAAAGACAATACAACATTTTTGGAGTTCGTTGCACGTAAAAAAGCAATCAAGACATCAAATACATTGATCAATAACTTTTTGATGTTTTACGAAACTGTCACATTCGAACTTTTGGATGCAACAAAGAAGGTTAGAGATGAGTTTCATGTAGATTTAAATTTTAAGAACCCTAGAATCATATTTTAGTAAAGTGTAAGACATATATTTCGATGATTATAAAGGAATTATTAATTTATAATATTATTGGGACCAAATATTTATATTGAGTTTTTCAAAAAAATTATTATCTTATTATCTTATCGAAATTGATCATTTTTTGAACTGGTCCAAGTTGGGACAGAAAGAAATTATTAATTTAGAGAGGTTATTAATTAATCGAGTATAAATTTAGCGAGGTTTTACTTTGGCTAAAATGTAATTGCATAATATATTTGCTCCTATTAAAATTAAAATTAAGATATATTAATGTAACAAATTAAAAAACAAGTTGTAAACCAAAATTAAATTAATTAACATTATTCCTTAATATTTTTTTCTTTCTAACTAAGTTATATTTATATGTATTTTATATGCAATGAACATTTTAATATGTAGAAACATTTTGCAGATAATAACGGAGGAGGAAGGTGTGCCCCATCTGGTGTACATCTCAAGAGAGAAGCGTCCAAAGAAGCCACATCATTTCAAAGCTGGTGCTATGAATGCTCTGGTACATATTAAACCAAAACTCAGAGCAACATATTAAAAATTTTCAATAATGTCAAGTTGATTTAATATCAGGAATTGGTTTGTTCAAGTCATCATTTTTTCATGATAAACTTCTAGTCTAAGAAAAGGAGGAATTTTAGTGAATGTTGTCTTTTATTCATACAAAACAGAATAATGATTGTGCTATTCTAGATCAAATTCTTTGTTAAATGTCTCTTATTCATACAAAACAAAAAATGATTGTGCTATTCTAGATTAAATTCTTTTTAGAATAGTAGCTTGTGAAGATTGTATAGTGATTTATGAAACGTAATCTTGCTGCACAGACCAGAGTATCAGGATTGATGACAAATGCACCATTTTTACTAAACGTAGACTGTGATATGTATGTGAACAATCCAAAAGTTGTTCTCCATGCTATGTGCATGTTCCTTGGCGTCAACAATGAAAGAGATTGTGCATTTGTTCAATTCCCACAAAAATTCTATGACGGCATAAAAGATGACCCTTTCGGAAACCATTACGATATCTTGGTCAAAGTGAGTACTAGTTCGTTTTTATGATTATTAACTATTTTATTCTGATTCGGTTTGTAGTTTGCCTTGGCAATTAACTTGCTTAAGTTTGAGTTTTCCCATTTAAAATCGTGACAATTGATTATAAAATAAATTCGCAAAGTATAAGTTTTTATGAGTACACTGTATAGTTTGTAGGGCATGGAATGGCAGGAATTGAAGGACCATTGTACTGTGGAACAAATTGTTTGCACAGAAGAAAAGTTATCTACGGGTTATCACCAGATCAAAAAATTACCACTGGTAGGGAAAAATAGGTTGGGTAGCTAGCCACTACATGTTTCTTGTATCTTTTACATACAGTCTTCTTCCCTTATGCGGTTATGCCATCTTTCATTTTCAAGGCGAACTCAGTGATATGGAATTGGAAAGAAAGTTTGGAAATTCAAGTAAGTTGAAGGAATCAGGTGCCCAGATTCTATCTGAATCCTCATCCTATAAAGAAGAACTTTCGAGCTTTGTCGATGCTGCACACCATGTTGCAGGTTGTGACTATGAACATGGTACCTGCTGGGGCACAGAGGTACTTTTGCTTTGTTCAACAAATTTCTACCTTTATATTATGAGTTTATTACAATTAATACTACGCTAAAATTATACATGCGAGACATTGCATTTGATAGTATGTTATAAGGAAATGAAATGTAATGATACTTTATACAGTTTCCATACCTAATTTTGTGCCTCTAGCACTACTCTTTCATATCTATTTATTCTGGCTTTAACTTTCTTATTAACATTTATTTTACTATCTTTATGTTTTGAAATTTATTAATTAGGTTGGATGGAAATATGGTTCCCAAGCAGAGGATCTCCTAACGGGACTTGGAATCCATATAAAAGGATGGAAATCTATATTTTGTACGACTGACCCAGCATCGTTTCTGGGATGTGCTCCATCCACTGGACCTGACACAATGATCCAAGCAGAGAGGTGGGCCACTGGGCTTCTTGAAGTTTTACTCAGCTCTAACAGCCCAATTTTAGCTACCATCAAAGGAAACCTTCAAATCAGGCAATGCCTTGCCTACATGTGGCTTGTGAGTTGGGGTTTAAGGTCAATCCCTGAGTTAGTCTACTCTCTTCTGCCTGCATATTGTATTATCACTGGCTCACACTTCTTGCCCAAGGTGAAGATATATCACGACCCATATCAATTTTGATTTGATGGCAAATGGTTCTTCTATGCAAAATATACATGTGACTTCTGTGAAAAAGCTCAGAATATTAATATTCCGTTTGTGTATGATTATGCAGGTGTATGAACCGGCTATTCTCATTCCTGTCGCTGTTTTCTTAATTTATAATATATACACACTGTCTGAGTACCTTTCAATTGGTTTATCTACTCGTGCATGGTGGAACAACCAACGAGTTGCGAGGATAAATTGCACGTCGTCATGGTTGTTTGCAAACTTTACCGTTTGTTTAAAGCTCATAGGTTTATCACAAAGCGCATTTGTACTTACAGCAAAGAACCCAACTACAAACGATGACGAAGATATGAAGATTAAAGATTATGCCAGATTCACTTTTAATGAATCGCCAATCTTTTTACCCGGTACCACTATTTTGTTGGTTAACTTGACAGCTCTTGTGATTGGGATTGTAAGTTTCCTTACGACCACTCCCCACCTTAACGAAGTCGGGATAGGAGAGCTGCTGTGTAGCTTATGGGTGGTGTTATGTTTTTGGGTATTTTTGAAAGGATTGTTCGGGAAAGGAAAGTATGGAATTCCATCACCGACTATTTTCAAGTCTGCAGTATTGGCATTAATGTTCACTCACTTCTGCAAATGGTCAATTAAGGCTTGACAAGCTTCCTGAGGCACGATGTGATAGCTTTTGTGGGTTATAAATAGTACGGCTTTCTACTATTGATGTTTTGCAATTTATTGGACAGGAATCGGACATGAAAAACTGGAAAAGAAAAATGAAGAATTGGTGTACTGATGAGGACTGAAAGCAATGAATGTATAATAAATTGTTTTTAATTAATAATAATTATTTGCATGTTGTGTAATATTGTATAACTCTATATATTAAAAAAAAAATTGTATAACTGTTACCCTTTTAGCTATTCTCTAAATTTCTTGACCTTTCACGAGAAATGATCCTCTTTATCACAATTTAAGGGTAAAGTGCCCTAAATATTATAAACTGAAAAAAATGATCCTTATTAGCGTTATTGATTTTGGGTCAATAACGCAACTGGGTATTGCGTTTCCTATTTTTTTTCATTTTAATAGTCACACATGTTCATGTTGCGTTTGTGTCATTGACTTTGTGGCCCCCGCAGGGGCAAACATGGAAAACGCAACTTCATGTTGCGTTTTTTTTATAAAAAATCACGTTTTGAAAAATAAAAGGGGTAAAAACGACGTCACACGACATTTCGTTTTTAAGAAACCTAAGTTGCGTTTTTTAGTGATACAAAAGGCCATTTTTGTGGATTGTGAGATTTAGGACCATTTGACTTCAAATTGTGATAGTAAAGGCCAACACCCTCACTTTATTGTAATTCCAACTTTTGATTTTTCACTATCTTTGTAACTTATGATTTGAGAAGCTGTATAAAATCTTATGCGTAAATTACTTGAAAACATGAATAAAAATAAAGATCTCCCTTCTTTCTTCTATTATCTAACTATCTTTATTTCTATTGTTTTATATATATATATATATATATATATATATATATATATGTATGTATATATAATATTTACAACTAGTAATCAGCACGATGTACAAAGAGTAGAAGGCTGCAAAATAAATGTTAGCCATTGGTCTTCTTAAGTTGCTCCACACATTTGTAACAAGCACAATTGGAAAGTTTCTGATACAGTAACAAGTTTTCCAATATTGAAGTGTGAAAAGTTTCCAGTAATGGTATGACTTTCATATTATATTAAATGTGTTCATAATTTAAGACTATTATGTTTATATTAACTTGGTAATCGTCTCTGCCTTGTCATATGTTTATATCAATTTTTTGCATATTAAATTTTTTGTATGATTCTTTAGGAATTTAAAATAAGTGATTGATTTTGTATAGCATACAAAAATTATCTGTTAACCTAGTATTTACTTTACATGCAACATTTATTGATTTAAGAGTAAAAAGCACTTCGTGTACTTGCACTTTTCCCATTTCTGTACTTGGGATACTGAACTTCAAAATCCCCCACTTGTAATATTGGACTTTCCAATTTTTTACAAAGTGAGTACTCCCGTCAAATGTTGCTTAACTCCGCTACTTTGACGAGGGCAAAACAGTCATTTCAGTTTTAGGGATTTATTTTCCTAAAATAAATTAGTCCCACCTCCTCGCCACCATCACATCACACCCACCTCCTTCTCCTTTCACCAACATCACTCCATCACTGTAATAACCCTAATTTTTGTACTTGAAAAAACTTTAATTTTATGAATGAATAGTACTTTGCATGGATGAATAGTAAAATGCATGGATAAATAGTGATTTTGAGAATTGAGAAATTTTCATGTTACCATATGTTGTGGAATAAAAACCAGGTTGAAATTATTGCGGCTAGGGTTTTGTATTTAATGCTAGGGTTCGTGAGCCTCGTGCTTTAATGGCTGCTTCTGCGTTCGAGACTAAGCGGTCCTCACAGAATGCCTACGTACCTCTGTATTAGAGAATCAAGCCAAGAAAACGTAGTTCTGAGAATGAGGGGTCAGGCCCTTTATATAGGCTGAGAAGCCTTAGAATTATGGTAGGATTCGGAGACTTGGTGGGCAAGTCACCTCCCTGAGGAAGGTTCCAGATCAATTCCTTGTAGGAATCAGTTTCCATATCGAATTGGATGCCTTGGTGGCTAAGTCTAATGGAGATAATATCCTTATCCAACTCTTATTGCTGAGCTGTTTATTTCCCTTAATATTAATTACGAAATTAATATTAAAATAGGGATTCTGACCTCATTAATGGGCCCCACGTTTGGACCATGCTGGGTCTAATTAGTGCAACATTAAATGTGTCTTTAGGGCTTATTTTTAGCCCATATCATTTGCCCCCCAACTTCTAGGAAAACTGATCAGGTTTTCGTAGAAGTTATATTTGCCTTAATCGAGACTCGGGGTCGTTTTTATCCCTTACCTGGGACTTCTTAATTTTTCTACCCTTATATGGGAATTTTGGTTTACACTAGTGTTTCACGAGTATCGTCTTGATTGTAAAGTGTGGAGCGACCTACACATTTACGACGATTTGCCTTATTCGAGGCTTTAATTTGTGCTTGCTTTTAGCAATTTCGGCACTTTCATAGAGCTTTTATGCATTATTAGCATAAATTATAGCTCAATTTGTTAAGAAGGTATTTCTATAATCTTCCTCGTATTTTTCTGTACTTTTCCTAATAATTTAGGAATTTTTAATGTACCCACGGGTATTTTTCTTAATTTTTCCTAAAAATTTAGGAATTTTTATGTACCCACAGGTATTTTCCGTAACTATTCCTAATAATTTAGGAATTTTTATGTACCAACAGGTATTTTTCTTAATTATTCCTAATAATTTAGGAATTTTTATGTACCCACGGGTATTTTTCGTAATTATTCCTAATAATTTAGGAATTTTTATGTACCCACAGGTATTTTCCGTAATTATTCCTAATAATTTAGGAATTTTTATGTACCCACAGGTATTTTTCTTAATTTTTCCTAAAAATTTAGAAATTTTTACGTACCCACAGGTATTTTTCTTAATTATTCCTAATAATTTAGGAATTTTTATGTACCCACAAGTATTTTTCTAAATTATTCCTGATAATTTAGAAATTTTTACGTACCCACAGGTATTTTTCTTAATTATTCCTAATAATTTAGGAATTTTTATGTACCCACAGGTATTTTTCTTAATTTTTCCTAATAATTTAGGAATTTTTATGTACTCACGGGTATTTTTCGTAATTATTCCTAATAATTTAGGAATTTTTATGTACCCACAGGTATTTTTCTTAATTTTTCCTAATAATTTAGGATTTTTTATGTACCCACGGGTATTTTTCGTAATTATTCCTAATAATTTAGGAATTTTTATGTACCTACAGGTATTTTTCTTAATTTTTCCTAATAATTTAGGAATTTTTATGTACCCACGGGTATTTTTCGTAATTATTCCTAATAATTTAGGAATTTTTATGTACCTACAGGTATTTTTCTTAATTTTTCCTAATAATTTAGGAATTTTAATGTACCCACGGGTATTTTTCGTAATTATTCCTAATAATTTAGGAATTTTTATGTACCTACAGGTATTTTTCTTAATTTTTCCTAATAATTTAGGAATTTTTATGTACCCACGGGTATTTTTTGTAATTATTCCTAATAATTTAGGAATTTTTATGTACCCACAGGTATTTTTCTTAAAAATTCCTAATAATTTAGGAATTTTTAGGTACCCACAGGTATTTTTCCTAATTATTCCTAATAATTTAGGAATTTTTATGTACCAACAGGTGTTTTCCTTAATTATTCCTAATAATTTAGGAATTATTATAATTTTAAAGGGACTATTCTGTCAATTTTCAAACTTTCAGGGATGACTTTGTCATTTTATAAACTTGAGGGATCAATACGTGAATTTTGCAAAGCTTAGGTACTAAATAGCACTTTGGCCATTTAACCCCTTCACTTGTAATACAACCTGGGCGTTGGTATGGCCGCCCAGGAGACCTCCTTGGTTTCCCACGCCTAGGAGAGTAGCTTGGGTGGCGTGGGTGAATATATATATATTTTTTTTTTCTTTTTTTTTTTTTTTGAACCTTCAGGTTTTATACATTTTATTTTTGATAATTATACCAAAAATAAAATATTGGGCCTCATGCCTTAAAAATAATTTTTTAATTATTTCCTTATTTTTTCTTGATTTAATAGGTATTTTTACCTATTTTTTCATCATTTTTAGCCTATTTTCAGAATTTTTAAGGATTTTATTCGTTTTTTAATTTCTGAAAAATGGCTTGTCGTTCGAAGAGGAGCCCTGGGCGTGGGTGCCCCCGCCAAGGAGACATTCTTCTTAGGCACGCCTAGGAAGTTTGGTCTCCTGGGCGTGGGTGCACCTTCGTTCCTTGAAATGCTTTCTGGGCGTGGGTACCCCCGCCAAGGAGACACTTTCCTTAGGCACGCCTAGGAAGTTTGGTCTCCTGGGCGTGGGTATGCCCTTCTCTAAGAAAAGTCAAGTTAGGCGTGGGTACCCCCGCCAAGGAGACACCTTCCCTAGGCACGCCTAGGAGGTTTGGTCTCCTGGGCGTGGGTATAGCCTTCTTTAAAGAAAATCAAGTTGGGCGTGGGTACCCCCGCCAAGGAGACCTTCTCCTTAGGCACGCCAAGGAAGTTGGTCTCCTGGGCGTGGGTATTTCATGCCTTCAATTTTCAAAATTTATTCTGGGCGTGGGTACCCCCGCCAAGGAGACCTTCTCCTTAGGCACGCCAAGGAAGTTGGTCTCCTGGGCGTGGGTATTTCATGCCTTCAATTTGTACAACCACTCTAGGCGTGGGTATCCCCGCCTAGGAGATGTTTTTGCCAACCACGTTTAGGAGATATGCCTTCCTGACCGTGGGTATTTTTTCACCCTCAATTCGTACAACCTTGGCGTGGGTACCCCCGCCAAGGAGGCACTTTGTGATACCTTGTCTTATGATTTTAAGTCTTCTTGGCGTGGGTACTTTAATACCCTTCATTTGTTACTCCAGCCTTGGCGTGGGTATCCCCGCCAAGGAGGCTTTATTTGATCCAACGCCTAGGAGATTTAGCTTCTTGGGCGTTGGTGTTCTAGGCTCCTATCCTTTGGGCCAATTTTTATTTGTGGACCGTTTCTTTGGTTTTTGTCGGGCTCTCAGCCTTATTATTTTCGAATTTTTGAGATTCCTGCAGAACCTTAAAACGACCCGTTTCTTAGCTTTCGTGACCTTCAGGGCCTTAATTCGTTTGCTGAGTCCTTGATTTGAAAACGAGAATTCATTCATGGTTGTTGATTATCATCAACCATTCAACCTTTAACTCTCATTCTAAGATGTTGAAATGATGGAGTCCCTTATTTTTTGCCCCCCTTGCTTCATATACTGGAGGTCTTGCTTCTCGGTTGATCGTTCAAGAAGTTCACTTGCCACTGAGCACTTGACTTCAAGTCTGGTGTGCCTTGGCTGGTTGTCAACCCTCTATCTTACTTCTAGGTTTCCAACCTTCTTCTTATACTTGTAGAACCTTGGCTAGGTTTTAAGTAGCCTGATGCCTCTTGTCAGGTTCGTTTGGAGGCAGATAACCTTGTTGGCCATCAAGGCTTGAATTTTGAGATTTGAAGTTCAAGACCTCAAGTGTGGAATTGTAAAGGACTTCTTATCTCAACACTCTCAATAACAGTTTCCGTGCTTTCAGGAAATATCAAGGAGCCAACCAGTCTTAAGATGAGCTTTGATAGGGTCTATCTGACAGCTTCCTACATCAAACGGTGCCACCAACTTCGAATCGATGGTGGGGGTCTTCAGGACTTGGAAGTAGACGCTCCCAGAATGGGTCTCGACCCTTGAATTGAGATAAGGCATTGACCTTTGTATTCTCCTTCCTTGGGATATACCTGGCACTCATCTAACTGGGCTATCGCAGCTTTCACAATCCTCAAGCACTTGGCCATATTCTTTTCTCTAACCTCAAAGTCTCCATTGACTTATGAGACTACCAACTTTGAGTCTCCACAGACTTTCAGGTTCTTGACCCTCAGGGCTCTTGTCAGTCTAAGGTCGGCTATCAGAGCTTCATACTCCGCCTCATTGTAGGTTGTTTGGAAGTCCAACTTCAAGGCATACTCGAGTGTGAACCCATCGGGGCTTTGCAGAACTTAACCTGCACCACTGGTTTTTTGTTTTTGATGCCCCATGAAAATAGAGCTTTTTGTTTTTGATGCCCCATCAAAATAGAGCATCCAATATTAATAAAAACCAGGTTGAAATTATTGCGGCTAGGGTTTGTGTATTTAATGCTAGGGTTCGTGAGCCTCGTGCTTTAATGGCTGCTTCTGCGTTCGAGACTAAGCGGTCCTCACAGAATGCCTACGTACCTCTGTATTAGAGAATCAAGCCAAGAAAACGTAGTTCTGAGAATGAGGGGTCAGGCCCTTTATATAGGCTGAGAAGCCTTAGAATTATGGTAGGATTCGGAGACTTGGTGGGCAAGTCACCTCCCTGAGGAAGGTTCCAGATCAATTCCTTGTAGGAATCAGTTTCCATATCGAATTGGATGCCTTGGTGGCTAAGTCTAATGGAGATAATATCCTTATCCAACTCTTATTGCTGAGCTGTTTATTTCCCTTAATATTAATTACGAAATTAATATTAAAATAGGGATTCTGACCTCATTAATGGGCCCCACGTTTGGACCATGCTGGGTCTAATTAGTGCAACATTAAATGTGTCTTTAGGGCTTATTTTTAGCCCATATCATTTGCCCCCCAACTTCTAGGAAAACTGATCAGGTTTTCGTAGAAGTTATATTTGCCTTAATCGAGACTCGGGGTCGTTTTTATCCCTTACCTGGGACTTCTTAATTTTTCTACCCTTATATGGGAATTTTGGTTTACACTAGTGTTTCACGAGTATCGTCTTGATTGTAAAGTGTGGAGCGACCTACACATTTACGACGATTTGCCTTATTCGAGGCTTTAATTTGTGCTTGCTTTTAGCAATTTCGGCACTTTCATAGAGCTTTTATGCATTATTAGCATAAATTATAGCTCAATTTGTTAAGAAGGTATTTCTATAATCTTCCTCGTATTTTTCTGTACTTTTCCTAATAATTTAGGAATTTTTAATGTACCCACGGGTATTTTTCTTAATTTTTCCTAAAAATTTAGGAATTTTTATGTACCCACGGGTATTTTCCGTAACTATTCCTAATAATTTAGGAATTTTTATGTACCAGCAGGTATTTTTCTTAATTATTCCTAATAATTTAGGAATTTTTATGTACCCACGGGTATTTTTCGTAATTATTCCTAATAATTTAGGAATTTTTATGTACCCACAGGTATTTTCCGTAATTATTCCTAATAATTTAGGAATTTTTATGTACCCACAGGTATTTTTCTTAATTTTTCCTAAAAATTTAGAAATTTTTACGTACCCACAGGTATTTTTCTTAATTATTCCTAATAATTTAGGAATTTTTATGTACCCACAAGTATTTTTCTAAATTATTCCTGATAATTTAGAAATTTTTACGTACCCACAGGTATTTTTCTTAATTATTCCTAATAATTTAGGAATTTTTATGTACCCACAGATATTTTTCTTAATTTTTCCTAATAATTTAGGAATTTTTATGTACCCACGGGTATTTTTCGTAATTATTCCTAATAATTTAGGAATTTTTATGTACCCACAGGTATTTTTCTTAATTTTTCCTAATAATTTAGGATTTTTTATGTACCCACGGGTATTTTTCGTAATTATTCCTAATAATTTAGGAATTTTTATGTACCTACAGGTATTTTTCTTAATTTTTCCTAATAATTTAGGAATTTTTATGTACCCACGGGTATTTTTCGTAATTATTCCTAATAATTTAGGAATTTTTATGTACCTACAGGTATTTTTCTTAATTTTTCCTAATAATTTAGGAATTTTTATGTACCCACGGGTATTTTTCGTAATTATTCCTAATAATTTAGGAATTTTTATGTACCTACAGGTATTTTTCTTAATTTTTCCTAATAATTTAGGAATTTTTATGTACCCACGGGTATTTTTTGTAATTATTCCTAATAATTTAGGAATTTTTATGTACCCACAGGTATTTTTCTTAAAAATTCCTAATAATTTAGGAATTTTTAGGTACCCACAGGTATTTTTCCTAATTATTCCTAATAATTTAGGAATTTTTATGTACCAACAGGTATTTTCCTTAATTATTCCTAATAATTTAGGAATTATTATAATTTTAAAGGGACTATTCTGTCAATTTTCAAACTTTCAGGGATGACTTTGTCATTTTATAAACTTGAGGGATCAATACGTGAATTTTGCAAAGCTTAGGTACTAAATAGCACTTTGGCCATTTAACCCCTTCACTTGTAATACAACCTGGGCGTTGGTATGGCCGCCCAGGAGACCTCCTTGGTTTCCCACGCCTAGGAGAGTAGCTTGGGTGGCGTGGGTGAATATATATATATATTTTTTTCTTTTTCTTTTTTTTTTGAACCATCAGGTTTTATACATTTTATTTTTGATAATTATACCAAAAATAAAATATTGGGCCTCATGCCTTAAAAATAATTTTTTAAATTATTTCCTTATTTTTTCTTGATTTAATAGGTATTTTTACCTATTTTTCATCATTTTTAGCCTATTTTCAGAATTTTTAAGGATTTTATTCCTTTTTTAATTTCTGAAAAATGGCTTGTCGTTCGAAGAGGAGCCCTGGGCGTGGGTGCCCCCGCCAAGGAGACATTTTTCTTAGGCACGCCTAGGAAGTTTGGTCTCCTGGGCGTGGGTGCACCTTCGTTCCTTGAAATGCTTTCTGGGCGTGGGTACCCCCGACAAGGAGACACTTTCCTTAGGCACGCCTAGGAAGTTTGGTCTCCTGGGCGTGGGTATGCCCTTCTCTAAGAAAAGTCAAGTTAGGCGTGGGTACCCCCGCCAAGGAGACACCTTCCCTAGGCACGCCTAGGAGGTTTGGTCTCCTGGGCGTGGGTATAGCCTTCTTTAAAGAAAATCAAGTTGGGCGTGGGTACCCCCGCCAAGGAGACCTTCTCCTTAGGCACGCCAAGGAAGTTGGTCTCCTGGGCGTGGGTATTTCATGCCTTCAATTTTCAAAATTTATTCTGGGCGTGGGTACCCCCGCCAAGGAGACCTTCTCCTTAGGCACGCCAAGGAAGTTGGTCTCCTGGGCGTGGGTATTTCATGCCTTCAATTTGTACAACCACTCTAGGCGTGGGTATCCCCGCCTAGGAGATGTTTTTGCCAACCACGTTTAGGAGATATGCCTTCCTGACCGTGGGTATTTTTTCACCCTCAATTCGTACAACCTTGGCGTGGGTACCCCCGCCAAGGAGGCACTTTGTGATACCTTGTCTTATGATTTTAAGTCTTCTTGGCGTGGGTACTTTAATACCCTTCATTTGTTACTCCAGCCTTGGCGTGGGTATCCCCGCCAAGGAGGCTTTATTTGATCCAACGCCTAGGAGATTTAGCTTCTTGGGCGTTGGTGTTCTAGGCTCCTATCCTTTGGGCCAATTTTTATTTGTGGACCGTTTCTTTGGTTTTTGTCGGGCTCTCAGCCTTATTATTTTCGAATTTTTGAGATTCCTGCAGAACCTTAAAACGACCCGTTTCTTAGCTTTCGTGACCTTCAGGGCCTTAATTCGTTTGCTGAGTCCTTGATTCGAAAACGAGAATTCATTCATGGTTGTTGGTTATCATCAACCATTCAACCTTTAACTCTCATTCTAAGATGTTGAAATGATGGAGTCCCTTATTTTTTGCCCCCCTTGCTTCATATACTGGAGGTCTTGCTTCTCGGTTGATCGTTCAAGAAGTTCACTTGCCACTGAGCACTTGACTTCAAGTCTGGTGTGCCTTGGCTGGTTGTCAACCCTCTATCTTACTTCTAGGTTTCCAACCTTCTTCTTATACTTGTAGAACCTTGGCTAGGTTTTAAGTAGCCTGATGCCTCTTGTCAGGTTCGTTTGGAGGCAGATAACCTTGTTGGCCATCAAGGCTTGAATTTTGAGATTTGAAGTTCAAGACCTCAAGTGTGGAATTGTAAAGGACTTCTTATCTCAACACTCTCAATAACAGTTTCCGTGCTTTCAGGAAATATCAAGGAGCCAACCAGTCTTAAGATGAGCTTTGATAGGGTCTATCTGACAGCTTCCTACATCAAACGGTGCCACCAACTTCGAATCGATGGTGGGGGTCTTCAGGACTTGGAAGTAGACGCTCCCAGAATGGGTCTCGACCCTTGAATTGAGATAAGGCATTGACCTTTGTATTCTCCTTCCTTGGGATATACCTGGCACTCATCTAACTGGGCTATCGCAGCTTTCACAATCCTCAAGCACTTGGCCATATTCTTTTCTCTAACCTCAAAGTCTCCATTGACTTATGAGACTACCAACTTTGAGTCTCCACAGACTTTCAGGTTCTTGACCCTCAGGGCTCTTGTCAGTCTAAGGTCGGCTATCAGAGCTTCATACTCCGCCTCATTGTAGGTTGTTTGGAAGTCCAACTTCAAGGCATACTCGAGTGTGAACCCATCGGGGCTTTGCAGAACTTAACCTGCACCACTGGTTTTTTGTTTTTGATGCCCCATGAAAATAGAGCTTTTTGTTTTTGATGCCCCATCAAAATAGAGCATCCAATATTCCTTCTTCTCTTCCAGGGGTTTCTCACCTTGCTGACCTTCCTGGTCTATTACCTCCTGCCCCCCGACTTCTTGGTTGTCAATGGTATATTCAACCACGAAGTCAGCTAGAGCCTGGGCTTTGATGGCCGTCCTAGGCTTGTAATTAACATCGAATTCTCCTAGTTTGATTGCCCATTTGATGAGCCTTCCATTGGCTTTCGGGCTATGCAATATGTTTCTTCAGCGGGTGTTCCATCAGGACTTCAACGTTTGTCTTTATCCAGGGTCCTTCAAGGACTTAAACTCTTATCTGCTGTAACCTAACTCTACCCTTCGGGGTATGCATTTGTTTGTTTTCATTCATGTATTCTTTTATTTTCGGTACTCGGTCTTCTTTGACTCACACATCAGGTGCTTGGCACATAAATAAAATCACAATCAATGAATGGAAAACAAACTTGCATTAATAACTTGAGATGGGTTCAACCCTTACATAGAGTACTACTGTCCTACTCGGAGCAACATGCTCTGCAATGGTTTTAATAAACCTTATTTCTACTTCTACTATATAAATATGAAGCTAAGTCCTACTAGGATAACTTAAGCCCAATGGAGGATTCTAGCTCTTCAGGCCAGTCACAACTCGCTAACACTTCGACCACCGCTCCACGGCTTTCAAGGGGTAAGAACCCTAAAACATCTCTTGTCCATGCCAGTGTTTTTTCCCTTAGGGATCTTTTAAATGAGTTTGGTCAAGCTTTTCCAAACATGCTTCATTTAGATGCTTATGAATATAAATCGAAATATAAACAACATAGGGTAGACATTCTAGCCCAACTTTTTCATATTAATGGGCCTTATAGGGCCGTTGCTCCGGCCTCAAACGAAAGGGCTTGTCACCCAAAGCCTGGGGCCATTAGGATTTATAAAGAAACTTTTTATGCTGGTTTTCGCCTTCCTCCTCCTCCCTTTGTTTACCGTCTTTTGGCCGAAGCACGGGTTTGTCCAACCCAACTTATGCCAAATGCATGGCGTTTTATTTATTGTTTCTTGGTCCAATGTAAGAAACATGGGCTTGAGCCCAGTATCTCTGTTTTTCGATATCTATTCAAATTTGTCAATTCTTCTGACAATTCGGGCTGGGTCAAAATCCAACACCGTTCCTTGGCCCGTTCTTGTTTTGTTTCGGATTCCGCTCCTGATTCCCTTCCTAATTGGAAAAGGGAATGGTTTTATATCTTTTTGGATGGGGATGACTGGGACAACTATTTTTGGCCCAACTTCTGCAGAGCCGTTGATGGGCCTGTTAGGAGTTTAAAATTGGGTGTGGAAGAAGAGGCCGCCATAAATTTGTTAACATCGGATAATTTGCATCAATGTGCAAATTTGATTTCTGAAGATTCGTTGCAGGCCCATGGGCTAAGCGATTTGGGCCCTGAGGGTAATTCTCACCTCTTGCTTTGTTAACATTTCATGCTAGATATAATTATCTAACTTTCTTGTAATCATTTTGCAGCCAAAACTGCCCTGGGAGCAATTTTTAAACAGAGGGAGACTGCTGCCACTGCTAGGGTGGTAACAGGATACTATGATTACTCTGGTCCTTATACCGGAGACTCGTCATCTGAAGACGATGACCGAGACGAAGCCCCAAGGAGGCGACGCGCTAGTAAGGAGCCTCTGAGGAGGAATCCATCGAACCGAGATGGTCCTTTAACAATCGCAGAGAAAATTAAGGCTTATGAAGCCGAGATTCAGAAGCTGAAGGACGACCAAGCAAGGGAACTAGAGAGACAGAACCCTAATCAGACTCGACCTCCTCCGACTTCAGGAGGGATTCCCTTCATAGATCTAGAGAGGTCTTCAAGGAGACACCGAAGGGCTGAAGCCCCAACCAGAGGAACTACCAGGGTGGAACCCCCCAAGAATAATCCCAGAGATTTGATGCTACAAGGAGATCTGGATGATCCGACCCCTCCATTCACTGAGGAGGTAATGAATGCACATATCTCCCGAAAGTTTAAGATGCCCACGATCAAAGCTTACGATGGAACGGGGGATCCCGCAACTCATGTGAGAACGTTTACGAGCGCCTTGTTACTGCAGCCTGCCAACGATGCCCTTAAGTGTAGGGCGTTTCCCCAAACCCTGTCGGGCATGGCGCAACGTTGGTATAGTCGTTTACCTCCAAACTCTATTAGCTCTTTCAAGGAGTTGAGTACCGCTTTTGTCAGTCAATTCATTAGTGGAAGAATTCATGAGAAAAGCTCTGCATCCCTTATGTATGTGACACAGGGAAAGAATGAGAACTTAAGAGATTACATCAAGCGATTCACTAAGGAAACTCTGAATATAACCGATTTGGAAAATAAGGTGGCCATGGTAGCCTTGCAGCATGGAACCACGGATCTCTTTTTTAAGAGGTCGTTGGCAAAACACCCCCCTGAAAGCATGGATGAACTTCAACGAAGGGCGGACAAGTATATAAAAGCTGAGGACAGCATCAAGAAAGAAGCCACGTTGGGCAATGGAGGGAACAAGCGGAAGCAAGAACAAGAGTACGATGTTAGGGACAAGTATCCCCGAGCTAGCAGAGACTCTGAATCTGCTCCAAAAAAGAGCTCGGGTCCAAGGTTTTCAGAGTATGCCAGACTTAATGCTCCAAGAAGCCAGATCCTGTTGGACATTGAAAAGGAAAAGGATTTCCGATGGCCGAAGCCACTTAGAGGAGACCCAGCTAAGCGAAATAAGGAGCAATACTGCAGGTTCCACAAAGATGTGGGACATGACACCGACGATTGTAGGCAACTCAAGGATGAGATTGAGTTCTTGATACGAAGAGGAAAACTAAGTCAGTTCACCAAGGGTGATGACCGTGGGAACCAGAGAAAGGACAATGACAGAAGGGACAATGAAAGGAGAGATAATAATAGGAGGGATGACAACCATGATCGCAATCCCCAGCCCCGAAGGGCAGTTATCAATATGATCTGGGGAGGCCCGACAGCAGCTGGCACAACTAAGAATTCTCGAAAGGCTTATGCTAGAGAAGTAATGCACATTGTGGGAGAAGCCCCGAAGCGTGCTAAAACCGAGATGGTAATTGGTTTCGATGATTCAGACTTGGAAGGGGTGAAATTCCCCCATGACGACCCGCTGGTCATAACTCCCGTGATTGGAAACTCCGAAGTAAAACGAGTCTTGATAGACAATGGGGCTTCTGTGGATATTTTATTTCATGATGCATTTGTAAAGATGGGTTACAATGACTCTCAACTGACCCCTACAAACATGCCTATATACGGGTTTAACGGAGTGGAGTCCAACGTTGAAGGGACTATTCAGCTACCCGTGACTATTGGGCAGGAGCCTAAAGAGGCGACTCAGATGTTGAATTTCTTGGTGATCAAGGCAGCATCAACATACAACGCAATCCTTGGAAGGACTGGACTTCATGCGTTTAAGGCTGTGGCCTCTTCCTATCATATGAAAATTAAGTTTCCGACACGGAATGGTGTCGGAGAACAAAGGGGTGATCAGAAGATGGCAAGAAGTTGCTATGTGGCCGCACTGAGGGCCGATGGAGTCGGGGGACAGGTCCTTCCGATTGAAGACATGGATGCCCGCGATGATGAAGAGCATAGAGGGAAGCCAGCAGAGGATTTGATTCCCGTACCTCTAGAACCTAATGATCCTGAAAAAGTTACTTATGTTGGAGCATCTCTGAAAGAACCCCTGAAGGGCAAGTTAATAGAATTCTTACAGAAGAATAGCGACGTGTTCGCTTGGACAGCAGCTGATATGCCAGGGATTGACCCCCAACTCATAACTCATAGGTTAAATGTTGATCCCAAAAGGAAGACAATAAAGCAGAAGAAGAGAAACTTTGCTCCGGAGAGGCAAGAGGCCATTAGGCAAGAAGTGAATAAGCTCTTGGAAGCTGGTTTTATTGAAGAGATTCATTTTCCTGAATGGTTAGCGAACCCAGTCATGGTCAAGAAAACAAATGGGAAGTGTAGAATGTGTATAGACTTCACTGACCTGAATGATGCATGCCCAAAAGATTGTTTTCCCCTGCCGAGGATTGATATGTTGATAGATGCCACAGCTGGACATGAGATGTTAAGCTTCATGGATGGATTCAGCGGCTATAATCAGATTAAGATGCACAAGGATGACATACCCAAGGTATCTTTCATAACTGACTTTGGTGTCTTCTGTTATCTTGTCATGGCTTTTGGTCTAAAGAATGCAGGAGCTACTTACCAACGATTGGTGAATAAGATATTCGCCCATCTGATTGGAAAAACCATGGAGGTATATGTTGATGACATGTTAGTCAAGAGCCTACTTAAGGCTGATCATATTAAGCACCTCGGAGAGGCATTTGAAGTGCTGAGGCACCATAAGATGATGTTGAATCCCGCCAAGTGTGCTTTTGGCGTTGGATCTGGGAAGTTTTTAGGGCTGATGGTTTCAAAAAGAGGCATTGAGGCTAATCCTGACAAGATCAAGGCAATTTTAGACATGGAGCCACCACGCTCTATAAGAGATGTGCAGAGGTTGACAGGTCGAGTTGCAGCTTTAGGAAGATTTATCTCCAAGTCTGGGGACAAATGCTTGCCTTTCTTCCAAGCGTTAAAAAAGGTGAAAAATTTTGAGTGGACACCTGAAAGCCAAGAGGCCTTTGAGCAACTGAAGAAGTACATGGTTGAAGCCCCGTTGTTGACTAAACCAAGTCCTGGGGAGATTCTTAGTTTATACCTGGCGGTATCCGAACAAGCCCTGAGTGCTGTCCTTATTCGGGAAGAGGAAAAGGTCCAGAAACCTATCTATTATGTGAGCAAAGTGTTGCATGGGGCTGAGTTGAATTACTCACCCATAGAAAAGTTTGCTTTGGCATTAGTAACTGCCTCAAGAAAGCTGCGGCCTTACTTTCAGGCACATAAGATTCAAGTTCTGACAAACCAGCAATTGAGGAACATATTGCATAGCCCTAAGGCCAGTGGAAGGCTAATCAAATGGGCGATTGAGTTAGGAGAGTTTGACATCACATACAAGCCTCGTACAGCTATCAAAGCTCAGGCATTAGCTGACTTCGTGGTTGAATGTACTATTAACAACCAAGAAGTCGGGGGGCAAGAGATAATGACTACCCCTGGGCAAGAGGAAAAAGAAGAGAAACTTACACCCGATCTGAAGGAATATTGGGTGCTCTATTTTGATGGAGCATCAAAAACAAAATCTAGTGGTGCAGGTTTGGTTTTGCAAAGCCCCGATGGGTTCACAGTTGAATACGCTTTAAAGTTGGATTTCCCTACTACCAACAACGAGGCGGAGTATGAGGCATTGATAGCTGGTTTGGGCTTGGCCAGAATCATGAGGGTCAAGAATCTCAAAGTTTGTGGAGATTCAAGGCTTGTGGTAGCACAAGTAAATGGTGAATTCGAGGCTAAAGATGAGACTATGGCAAAATACTTGAGAGTAGTAAAGGCTGTTATGTCCCAGTTTGAGGAGTGCTATGTTGAGCACATTCCAAGAGAGGAAAACATTAAGGCCGATGCCCTATCTAAGTTTGCTTCTTCTGAAATAGAAAATTATGCCGGGAGTGTCTACTTTCAGGTCTTGAAGGCCCCGACCGTTAATGCAAAGTTAGTGGCACCAATTGATATAGGAGGCTCTTGGATAGATCCTATTAAGGCACACCTGGAGACCGGCTGGCTCCCAGACAATGCCATGGAGGCACGAAAACTCTCAGTAAGAGCGTTGAGATATACTTTGATTGAGGGTATTCTGTACAAAAGGTCGTTTGTAATCCCGTACTTGAAGTGTCTAAGGCCTATAGAGGCAAGGGAAGCATTGGAGGAAGTTCATGAAGGAATCTGTGGGCAACACTTGGGGGGCAGAGCCCTAGCTCACAAGATAATTCGTTTAGGGTTTTATTGGCCGGAGATGTTGGCTGATGCACAAAACTATGTCAAGAGATGTGAGAGATGCCAGAAGCATGCCCCAATTGTGAGGCAACCGCCTGAGGTGTTGACCTCGATTAACTCTCCCATTCCATTTGCAATGTGGGGGATGGATATACTTGGACCCTTTCCCATGGCTTCAGCACAGAGGAAATTCCTAATAGTAGCAATTGATTATTTCACTAAGTGGATTGAGGCTAAACCCCTGGCCAAGATAACCACCAAGCAAGTTTCCCAGTTCTTTTGGGAGAACATTATCTGCAGATACGGAATCCCACGAATCCTTGTGACAGACAATGGGACACAATTCAACAATGAGGAGTTTAAGAAGTATTGTGAAGAGAATGCAATTGAGCTCCGTTTTACCTCGGTGGCACACCCTCAGGCCAATGGGCAAGCTGAGGTAGCTAATCGAATTATCCTTGATGGACTGAAAAAGAGGGTCGAACGCTCTAGGAATACTTGGGTAGATGAGTTGTTGCCCATACTTTGGGCATATCGTACCACTTGTAAGGTAACGACTGGAGCAACCCCATTTTTGCTGGCTTATGGAGCCGAGGCAGTTGTGCCTTTAGAGATCATGCAAGCATCACCTCGAGTTGAGGCATATGAGCCAGAAACTAATGACGAAGGAATGAGACTCGCCCTTGACTTAATTGATGAGGTAAGAGATGGAGCTAATGCGAAGAATGCTGAATATCAAAAGAGAGCATCTTTTCACTACAACCAGAGAGTTAAAGAAAGATTCTTTCGACAAGGTGACATGGTTTTAAGGAAGATTGAAGCCTCAGGAGTTGGCCAGAAAGGAAAGTTAGCACCAAACTGGGAAGGACCATATCTAGTCAGAAAGGTGTTAGGGCAAGGATCCTACAAGTTAGAAACCTTGGATGGGGTTGAGGTGCCCCGAACTTGGCATGCTGTGAACCTCAAAGTTTATTATATCTAAGTTCTTTTGACAAAGGCTTAGACTTTTATCTATTTATTAGGAATAAGGTTCGAATGAAACCATTTTAGAGCATGTTGCTCCCAGTAGAAGATAGAGTATTTATGTAAGGGTTGAACCCATTCTATTGATATCCATTGACAACATAATGGAATTTATATTGTTTTCTTTATGAGTTACTTCTCTTTGTTAAAATAAACACGAAAGGCAAACGTTGAACTAACTTGTGAGTTTAGTACCAGCCAGGAGGCCAAGTACTTGAGAAATTCTAAAGTTTAACGAACAATAAGCAAAAAATAAGAACATGGAAACAAAAGGAACTACTGCATAAATAAGTTAAGTCATAAGCCCCGAAGGGCAAAAGTTCAGAATAAATAAAGATAAACAGAAATAAGCCACGCTGGGCCATCTACTCATCTAAGTCCTCAATAACTACATCTCCCTGAGTGGAAGAAGGATCTGCTGTCTCTACCCCAGGAGAAGAAGGTGGATCCTGAGTGGGCTGAGAGTCCCCATCCACTGCTGTCTCTGTAGCGATCTCCAAGGTATCTGTCAATCCAGGGATAGCAGGTACCGGGAACTTCTCCAAGGATACCCCCTCGATCTTCCCACTCAGCTCCTCGATGATCCCCTCCCAACACTCCTTGAAGGTGCCAGGAAAGTTTGCATCATACTCGGCATTCAGGACATCTTGAAAGTCCTTAGAAGCCTTGTAATCAGCAATGATGTGTTCCCTGTTCTGCTGCACCTCCAGCTGAAGCTTCCTGTTCTTCTCCTTCTCAGCAGCCAGCTCCTTCTCCACCTCCCTAAAACGAGCAAAGTTTGCCTCGGAGGCATCAAAGTATCTATCTCTATCCCTCTCAACAATGGTCTTTTCAGCACGCACCTCCTTCAGGTTATGAACAGCGGCCTGAAGGTAGGCGTTCATCTGCAAAGGAAACAAGTAAATAAGGGAAAAGTAAATGCAATTAAATTAAAGAAGTTGAATAAGAAATTACCGAAGCAACAGCTTGAGCCCCGAGAAGCTCAATCTGCAAGTCATCAGAGGACTCCACAATGTGGACCCTGTCCCGTGGAGTAACCACGCTCCTGGACCACTCAGCTGCAGCCCTGGAGTCACCTACAGCTGTGTCCCTATTGCATAAACCCCATCCCACTGTAAAGGGAGTAAGGTCTTCCTCAATAGGAACAGGCTTTTCCTGAAGAAAAGCAGGAACACGCTCCACCGCGGGAGAAGCCTCATCTGTCCTGGCCCTTTTGGCCCTAGGGTTCTCTGTTACCACCCTAGCAGTGGCAGCAGTCTCCCTCTGCCTAAAAATTGCTCCCAGAGCAGTTTTGGCTGCAAAATGATTATAAGAAAGTTAGAAAATTATATCTAGCATAAAATGTTAACAAAGCAAGAGGTGAGAATTACCCTCAGGGCCCAAATCGCTTAGCCCATGGGCCTGCAGCGAATCTTCAGAAATCAAATTTGCACATTGATGCAAATTATCCGATGTTAACAAAGTTATGGCGGCCTCTTCTTCCACGCCCAATTTTAAACTCCTAACAGGCCCATCAACGGCTCTGCAGAAGTTGGGCCGAAAATAGTTGTCCCAGTCATCCCCATCCAAAAAGATATAAAACCATTCCCTTTTCCAATTAGGAAGGGAATCAGGAGCGGAATCCGAAACAAAACAAGAACGGGCCAAGGAACGGTGTTGGATTTTGACCCAGCCCGAATTATCAGAAGAATTGACAAATTTGAATAGATATCGAAAAACAGAGATACTGGGCTCAAGCCCATGTTTCTTACATTGGACCAAGAAACAATAAATAAAACGCCATGCATTTGGCATAAGTTGGGTTGGACAAACCCGGGCTTCGGCCAAAAGACGGTAAACGAAAGGAGGAGGAGGTAGGCGAAAACCAGCATAAAAAGTTTCTTTATAAATCCTAATGGCCCCAGGCTTTGGGTGACAAGCCCTTTCGTTTGAGGCCGGAGCAACGGCCCTGTAAGGCCCATTAATATGAAAAAGTTGGGCTAGAATGTCTACCCTATGTTGTTTATATTTCGATTTATATTCATAAGCATCTAAATGAAGCATGTTTGGAAAAGCTTGACCAAACTCATTTAAAAGATTTCTAAGGGAAAAAACACTGGCATGGACAAGAGATGTTTTAGGGTTCTTACCCCTTGAAAGCCGTGGAGCAGTGGTGGAAGTGTTAGCGAGTTGTGACTGGCCTGAAGAGCTAGAATCCTCCATTGATATGCTTCCCTTGAAAGCTTGAAACCCAGAAGAGTTGAAAAAGGAGGTTGAAGAAGATGAAGATTCAACGATCTTCAAACAGAAACTGGAAAATAGGGCGGAGTACAGACGCCGGAAATCGCCTCACGACAGAACCCTAGCAGAGCTTTTTTGAAAAATATTTGTGATAAGGGAATGATAATTTTTGCTGAATAGTGAAATGAGAAATGAGGGATGCACACTACTCTTTTATAGAGTTCATGGTTGGTCATTCAACCGGTTATATCCAGTAAATGGGCTGCCAACAGGTGACTGGGCCTTTGAATAGGCGGGAAGCCCATGAAATTCAAATTTTGAAATAATTCTAGAATGTTCTGCGACATTTTTAGAAAATAGGATAAAATCCCGTTAGAATTTAAAGGCAGGAAGCCCAATTAGAAGGCTATACCCACGCCCAGGAGACCAAACCTCCTAGGCGTGCCTAAGGAAGGTGTCTCCTTGGCGGGGGTACCCACGCCTAGCTCGATTTTCTCTAAAGAAGGCTATACCCACGCCCAGGAGACCAAACCTCCTAGGCGTGCCTAAGGAAGGTGTCTCCTTGGCGGGGGTACCCACGCCTAGCTCGATTTTCTCTAAAGAAGGCTATACCCACGCCCAGGAGACCAAACCTCCTAGGCGTGCCTAAGGAAGGTGTCTCCTTGGCGGGGGTACCCACGCCTAGCTCGATTTTCTCTAAAGAAGGGTATACCCACGCCCAGGAGACCAAACTCCCTAGGCGTGCCTAAGGAAAGTGTCTCCTTGGCGGGGGTACCCACGCCCAGGAAGCATTTCCAGGGACAAAGGTCACCCACGCCCAGGAGACCAAACCCCCTTGGCGTGCCTAAGGAGGGTGTCTCCTTGGCGTACCCACGCCCAGGAAGCATTTCCAGGGACAAAGGTCACCCACGCCCAGGAGACCAAACCCCCTTGGCGTGCCTAAGGAGGGTGTCTCCTTGGCGGGGGCACCCACGCCCAGGAGGCATTTCTTGCCAAGGTGACTTTTTTAAAAGATCCTTTTAAAAAAATTTTTAAATAATGTTGGGAAATTAAAAAATAATTCCCAAAAAATACCTGTTGGTACATAAAAATTCCTAAATTATTAGGAAAAATTACAAAAAATACCTGTTGGTACATAAAAATTCCTAAATTATTAGGAAAAATTACAAAAAATACCTGTTGGTACATAAAAATTCCTAAAATATTAGGAAAAGTACAGAAAAATACGAGGAAAATTATAGAAATATTTTCTTGACAAGTTGAGCAATAATATATGCTAATAATGCATAAAAACTCTATGAAAGTGCCGAAATTGCTAAAAGCAAGCACAAATTAAAGCCTCGAATAAGGCAAATCGTCGTAAATGTGTAGGTCGCTCCACACTTTACAATCAAGACGATACTCGTGAAACACTAGTGTAAACCAAAACTCCCATATAAGGGTAGGAAAATTAAGAAGTCCCAGGTAAAGGATAAAAACGACCCCGAGTCTCGATTAAGGCAAATATAACTTCTACGAAAACCTGATCAGTTTTCCTAAGAAGTTGGGGGGCAAATGATATGGGCTGAAAATAAGCCCTAAAGACACATTTAATGTGGCATTAATTAGGCCGAGAATAGTTCCAAACGTGGGGCCCACCAGCTGGGCCCAAAACCCTAAATATAATATTAATTTCGTAATTAATATTAAGGGTAATAAACAGCTCAGCAAATAAGAATTGGATAAGGATAATATCCCTTTCAAACTTATCCAATAAGGCATCCAATTCAATATGGAAACTGATTCCTTCAAGGAATAGATCTAGAACATTCCTCAAAGACTTGTCCATCAAGTCTCCAAATCCTACCATAATTCTAAGGCTTCTCAGCCTATATAAAGGGCCTGACCCCTCATTCTCAGAACTACGTTTTATTGGCTTGATTCTCTAATTACAGAGATACGTAGGCATTCTGTGAGGACCGTTTAAGTCTCGAACGCAGAAGCAGCCATTAAAGCACGAAGCTCACGAACCCTAGCCGTAATCATGTTGGCTGATGCACAAAACTATGTCAAGAGATGTGAGAGATGCCAGAAGCATGCCCCAATTGTGAGGCAACCGCCTGAGGTGTTGACCTCGATTAACTCTCCCATTCCATTTGCAATGTGGGGGATGGATATACTTGGACCCTTTCCCATGGCTTCAGCACAGAGGAAATTCCTAATAGTAGCAATTGATTATTTCACTAAGTGGATTGAGGCTAAACCCCTGGCCAAGATAACCACCAAGCAAGTTTCCCAGTTCTTTTGGGAGAACATCATCTGCAGATACGGAATCCCACGAATCCTTGTGACAGACAATGGGACACAATTCAACAATGAGGAGTTTAAGAAGTATTGTGAAGAGAATGCAATTGAGCTCCGTTTTACCTCGGTGGCACACCCTCAGGCCAATGGGCAAGCTGAGGTAGCTAATCGAATTATCCTTGATGGACTGAAAAAGAGGGTCGAACGCTCTAGGAATACTTGGGTAGATGAGTTGTTGCCCATACTTTGGGCATATCGTACCACTTGTAAGGTAACGACTGGAGCAACCCCATTTTTGCTGGCTTATGGAGCCGAGGCAGTTGTGCCTTTAGAGATCATGCAAGCATCACCTCGAGTTGAGGCATATGAGCCAGAAACTAATGACGAAGGAATGAGACTTGCCCTTGACTTAATTGATGAGGTTAGAGATGGAGCTAATGCAAAGAATGCTGAATATCAGAAGAGAGCATCTTTTCACTACAACCAGAGAGTTAAAGAAAGATTCTTTCGACAAGGTGACATGGTTCTAAGGAAGATTGAAGCCTCAGAAGTTGGCCAGAAAGGAAAGTTAGCACCAAACTGGGAAGGACCATATCTAGTCAGAAAGGTGTTAGGGCAAGGATCCTACAAGTTAGAAACCTTGGATGGGGTTGAGGTGCCCCGAACTTGGCATGCTGTGAACCTCAAAGTTTATTATATCTAAGTTCTTTTGACAAAGGCTTGGACTTTTATCTATTTATTAGGAATAAGGTTCGAATGAAACCTTTTTAGAGCATGTTGCTCCCAGTAGAAGATAGAACATTTATGTAAGGGTTGAACCCATTCTATTGATATCCATTGACAGCATAATGGAATTTATATTGTTTTCTTTATGAGTTACTTCTCTTTGTTAAAATAAACACGAAAGGCAAACGTTGAACTAACTTGTGAGTTTAGTACCAGCCAGGAGGCCAAGTACTTGAGAAACTCTAAAGTTTAACGAACAATAAGCGAAAAATAAGAACATGGAAACAAAAGGAACTACTGCATAAATAAGTTAAGTCATAAGCCCCGAAGGGCAAAAGTTCAGAATAAATAAAGACAAACAGAAATAAGCCACGCAGGGCCATCTACTCATCTAAGTCCTCAATAACTACATCTCCCTGAGTGGAAGAAGGATCTGCTGTCTCTACCCCAGGAGAAGAAGGTGGATCCTGAGTGGGCTGAGAGTCCCCATCCACTGCTGTCTCTGTAGCGATCTCCAAGGTATCTGTCAATCCAGGGATAGCAGGTACCGGGAACTTCTCCAAGGATACCCCCTCGATCTTCCCACTCAGCTCCTCGATGATCCCCTCCCAACACTCCTTGAAGCAGGAAGTGAATTGCTGAATAAGAATGAGGAGACCAGAAGGAGTGGTGGGTGCTCTATTTTGATGGAGCATCAAAAACAAAATCAAGTGGTGCAAACCTAGTCTTGAAAAGGCTCGATTGGGCTTAAGTTATCCTAGTAGGACTTTGCTTCATATTTATATAGTAGAAGTAGAAATAAGGTTTATTAAAACCATTGCAGAGCATGTTGCTCCGAGTAGGACAGTAGTACTCTATGTAAGGGTTGAACCCATCTTAAGTTATTAATGCAAGTTTGTTTTCCATTCATTGATTGTGATTTTATTTATGTGCCAAGCACCTGATGTGTGAGTCAAAGAAGACCGAGTACCGAAAATAAAAGAATACATGAATGAAAACAAACAAATGCATACCCCGAAGGGTAGAGTAAGGTTACAGCAGATAAGAGTTTAAGTCCTTGAAGGACCCTGGATAAAGACAAACGTTGAAGTCCTGATGGAACACCCGCTGAAGAAACATATTGCATAGCCCGAAAGCCAATGGAAGGCTCATCAAATGGGCAATCAAACTAGGAGAATTCGATGTTAATTACAAGCCTAGGACGGCCATCAAAGCCCAGGCTCTAGCTGACTTCGTGGTTGAATATACCATTGACAACCAAGAAGTCGGGGGGCAGGAGGTAATAGACCAGGAAGGTCAGCAAGGTGAGAAACCCCTGGAAGAGAAGAAGGAATATTGGATGCTCTATTTTGATGCTCCATCAAAATAGAGCACCCACCACTCCTTCTGGTCTCCTCATTCTTATTCAGCAATTCACTTCCTGCTCGGGGTACTACCTCCTGCCCCCCGACTTCTTGGTTGCCAATGGTACACTCAACCACAAAGTCAGTTAACGCCTTAGCCTCAATGGCTGTCCGAGGCTTCTGTGTGATGTCCTCTGCTGACCTTTCTTTGTGTTGCTTACCACTGTAGACATCCATGTCTTCAATAGGAAGGACCTGCCCCCCGACTCCATCAGGCCTTAACGAGGCTACATAACAGCTTCGTGCCATCTTCTGATCACCTTTATGTTCTCCAACACCATTCCTGGTAGGGAACTTGATCTTCACATGATAGGTTGAGGCAACAGCCTTGAATGCATGAAGTCCAGTCCTTCCAAGGATAGCGTTGTACGTTGAATCCGCCTTGATTACCAGGAAGTTCAACATCTGAGTGGCCTCCTTGGGCTCTTGCCCGATAGTTACAGGCAGCTGAATAGTCCCTTCAACTTTGGATTTTACTCCATTAAATCCGTATATAGGCATGTTATTGGGGGTCAACTGAGAATCAGTGTATCCCATCTTCACAAACGCATCATGAAACAGAATGTCAACGGAAGCTCCATTGTCTATCAAGACTCGCTTCACCTCCGAGTTTCCAATCACAGGAGTTATGACCAACGGGTCGTCATGGGGGAACTTCACCCCTTCCAAGTCTGAGTCATCAAAGCTAATCGCTACCTCAGTTTTTGCACGCTTCGGGGCCTCTCCCACGATGTGCAACACCTTTCGGGCATAAGCCTTTCGAGAGTTCCTAGTTGTCCCGGCCGCAGTCGGGCCTCCTGAGATCATGTTGATTACTGGCCCTCGGGGCTGTGGGTTGCGATCTTGATCGTCAACCCTTCTATTATAGTCTCTTCTCTGATTACCACGGTCTTCACCCTTAGTGAAGTGCCTCAGCTTCCCTCTACGGATCAAAAACTCGATCTCATCTTTGAGTTGCTTGCAATCGTCAGTGTCATGCCCCACGTCTCTATGGAATCTGCAATACTGATTCTGGTTTCTCTTTGCGGGATCACCCCTGAGTGGCTTCGGCCATTTGAAATCCTTATCATTCTCAATGTCCAACAAGATTCGACTCCTAGGAGTATTCAACCTTGCATACTCAGTGAACCTTGACCCTTGGTTCTTCTTAGGGGTAGAGTCGGAGTCTTCGCTAGTTCGGGGATACTTGTCCCTAGCATCATACTCTTGATCATCATAGTCCTGGTCTTGCTTTCGCTTCTTGGAGTCATTGTTACCTCCTCCTCCACCTACGGTGGTTTCTTTCTTCAAGCTATCCTCAGCTTTAATATACTTATCAGCCCTTCGTTGGAGCTCAGCCATGTTCTCAGGGGGATGCTTCGCCAATGATCTCTTGAAGAAGAGGTCAGTGGTTCCATGTTCCAGGGCTACCATTGCCACCTTATTTTCCAAATCAGTGATATTAAGGGTCTCCTTAGTGAATCGCTTGAGGTAATCCCTCAGATTTTCATTTTTTTCTTGCACCACATACATAAGAGATGCGGAGCTCTTCTCATGCACCCTTCCGCTAATGAATTGGCTAACGAAGGCGGCACTCAACTCCTTAAAAGAGCCAATAGAGTTCGCAGGCAATCGGCTATACCATCTCTGAGCCATGCCCGACAGGGTTTGGGGGAACGCTCTGCACTTTAGGGCATCACTTGCAGGCTGCAGCAGCAGTGCGTTCGAGAACGTCCTCACATGGTTTGCGGGATCACCCTTTCCATCATAAGCCTTTATTGTAGGCATCTTAAACTTCCTAGAGATGTGAGCATTCATCACTTCCTCAGTAAACGGAGGTGTGGGATCGTCAGGGTCCCCGAGAGGCATCAGATCTTTGGGGTTTCCCTTGGGAATTTCCATCCTTGTGGTTGTTCTTCCGAATGAGGCATCAGCCCTTCTTTGTCTCCTTGAAGACCTCTCTAAATCAATGATGGGAATCCTTCCTGCAGTTGGAGGAGGCTGAGTTTGATTTAGCCTAGCTTGTTCTCTTGCCATATCTTCCTTCAATTTTAAGATCTCGGCCTCATAAGCCTTGATCCTTTCAGCAGTTGTCAAAGATTGTCCATCACGGATGTCTTCAGTCCTCCTTCGAGGTTCTCTACTAGCACGTCGCCTCCTCGGGGCTTCATCACGGTCATCATCCTCATCGTCGGAGGAGGTTTCATCAGTATAAGGACCCGAATAATCGTGATACTCTCGATCTCGGATCTGCAAAGCGTGACCACTTGGGCCTGTCCCTTGGATAGGAGGATAATTAGGCAGCCCGTATGTCGGGTTAGTACTCACAGGGAGATCTGTAGTGTGGATCTGGACCCCATGCAATGGGTTGTTCGGATCAATAAGAGGAGAGACCACCATCTGAAGAGGATTGGTTTCTCGTCTTGTACGGGTAATCGGAGGTAATGTACTCTCAACGTGGGGGATCCCCCCTGATTGTTGAGAAACTTGAGATTGGGTGATCGCCCCTGATGCTGGCGGAGCTTGTTGGGCAATCGCCCCTGATGCTGGGGGAACCTGTTCGGTGATGGGTGGAGCAGATCTGAGAGGTATGACCTCAGTTGCAACTGGTGTTGTTCTTCGTGTTTGAACCATGGTTGATGTTGTCGTCCCACAGACGGCGCCAAATGTTGTGGAATAAAAACCAGGTTGAAATTATTGCGGCTAGGGTTTGTGTATTTAATGCTAGGGTTCGTGAGCCTCGTGCTTTAATGGCTGCTTCTGCGTTCGAGACTAAGCGGTCCTCACAGAATGCCTACGTACCTCTGTATTAGAGAATCAAGCCAAGAAAACGTAGTTCTGAGAATGAGGGGTCAGGCCCTTTATATAGGCTGAGAAGCCTTAGAATTATGGTAGGATTCGGAGACTTGGTGGGCAAGTCACCTCCCTGAGGAAGGTTCCAGATCAATTCCTTGTAGGAATCAGTTTCCATATCGAATTGGATGCCTTGGTGGCTAAGTCTAATGGAGATAATATCCTTATCCAACTCTTATTGCTGAGCTGTTTATTTCCCTTAATATTAATTACGAAATTAATATTAAAATAGGGATTCTGACCTCATTAATGGGCCCCACGTTTGGACCATGCTGGGTCTAATTAGTGCAACATTAAATGTGTCTTTAGGGCTTATTTTTAGCCCATATCACCATATGTACGGGACAGGAAATGGATATTGTAAAGTTATACGAGTAATCTACGAAGTGAATAAGTGTATGTAAACGCGATCGGAATTCAGAAAATTCGAACTTTATTTTTATGGAAAATCTGACCGAGCCGTAAAGAGCATATCAATGCGATCAAGATAAGTGAATTACAATGACAAAGATTCAATGATTATATTTTTATTAAATACGATTTGAGGATTTAGAAGGAAAACCTTTGAGTTAGAATAACGAGCGTTCTAGAAATCGCTAGAACATTATAACGAGATTAACCGATCAAGTAAACGCGAAACAAATTATGAATTAAATACGTAACGAGATGTAAAGCCCTACATGAACATTTAGGGTTTATTATTATTAGGATTTGGTGGAAAAAGAAAACAAGAAAGAAAAGAAAAAGGAAGTAATGAGGTGGATGGACTAGAACAAGACAACAAGGCTACATGTCATCTATTTTCTAACACACCAAAACCACTTGACACTTGTAATTAGGAGAGTATTAGAAGCCATATTACATCACAAATATCACATAACATTTCCACCAACAAGTCAAGGCAAGAGCAAGAGAGAAAAAGATCAAAAACATCACCACCCTCATCAAAAAACCATTCGGCTATTTCCTTAAAATAGGAATTCAAAACCCTAGCTTCCAACCTTTGTTTTTATGATCTATATATGGCTTAAATCAAAGCTAATAAGGAGACTAAGGTATGGTTAAAGTTTGAGCTCCAAACTTGTTTCCTAGCTATGTAAAAAATGCTTCCAAAGATGAGCATGAATAGTGATGAATAGTAACTTACATGACTTTTTTGTTTTATTCTTAAGGTTTAAGCATTATAAGGACTAGTTAAAGCTTGTTAAGTGATTATAAACACTTGGTAGTGTTGCTAGAGCTTCCAAGAAGGTAAAACCCTAACCCACCCTTTGAGTTTGATGCTTGTTTTGATGTTATATGGATAAGAGATCATGTTTAAGTGTCTTAGTGATTATTTGACTTTGTAAAATATGTAAAATGGTGGGTGTTGGATTGTAGCCACACCACTGAATTTAGAGGAGTATGAAGGTTGTTTGTTGAGGTTATGGATGTATGGTATGCCTGGTATGGCTTGGTTATGATATGACGAAATGGAAATGTTCGATTTATAGCCGTCGTAATGGTAAAATTTTGTTAACCCCTGAAAACAGTTAAGGCCGAGACCATAAAAATATTTTTAGACTCACCACTTCCTATGGTTGCAAAGACATGGTTGTCTAGTTTATTTCGCCGAAAGAATCGAGTTAAAAGAGTTTACGGTTTTAGAGTTATGCTAGTTTTAGTGAAAGTGGTTTGAGAAGTTTTATCGCAGAAATGTAACCACTTTGATACCAAGTTCGAGACCCTTAATAGTCGAATTAAAATTTGAAATTTGGTGATAAAATGCTAAGGTTAGCAAAGTATGTACGAAGGTTTCGAGTCAAAAAGATTATTTTCCGATTTTATAAAAATGCGTTGTCGAGGTTGCGCAAGTGAAACCCACTGAGAACACGACTTAGAAACCAATGTTTAAATTCACGGATTGATTTCGAACCAAACTTATGACTTAAGTAATTGTCGACTAATATGGACTTAGTATGAGTCTAGAGCGAGCAAATAGTGCCTTGGTTGTAATTTGTTTACATGTTTAAGCATTGAGTTATTATTGGATTATCTAGGGGATTAATCGGATGTTTTCATTTGACTTTGTCTAGATTGTCCGACATCGTCACGAGCTCCTACCACCTCTCGAGTATCAGGCAAGTTTTCTAAACTTATACTTTTGAAGTATTGTTGTATAATACTGCTTCTGCCACGTATAGTATTATACCGTTTTGCGATAATTGTTCTATCGTGTTAAATTGAGTTTTGATTCTTGGTTTATATACTAGCTTCGAGATAAGTAGATATAAACCGGTTTACCTTGTAGCTCTAGAGATAAGAGCATATCTGTTGTTTCGACTCTAGACCGAGAGTCAGTATGTTGAGATTGTCAGGGAAACCCAAGGGATTCTAGTGACAAGATTATTTATTATTATTCGTTCTGAATAATGTTTTTCTTTCATAAACATTATTCGTATATTCATAAAGTATTAATTACTTGGAAATGATTCGAGAAATATTATTCGAATAATTCTTTTATTTTCAGATGATTATTTTAAATCATTATTTTATTTTGAGATTTATTTAATAAATATTATTTGAATATTTATTAATTCTCTTTAACTGATTCGAAATTCATATTATTTATTTAAAAATCATTCAAGGTCTTTAAAAATTATTTTAAATATTTTCTGACCTTCAAGAATATTTTCAAAAATTATGAGGATTCCCAAATAATTATTCGTGATTATTTTCAGCTCCCTTAAGCCATCTATACGCTTTCAATTCCATTCAGATTGGGATCCAGAGTTCGTAAGTCATTGTTGATTTCTTTTATTGAGATCTTCAAGTGTATCCTGAATATATAACCCTACTAATAAGGGTTTTCAAATTTCGTCAAAAGAATATAACATTCAGTCTTGATTTCGTATAAACCATTCGTTGTTCAATTGAGATTCCGGTCGAAGGCCAGCAAGAAATTTCGGTTAGCTTCCATTTGATTTCGGGATTAACCAGAGGATACGAGTAAGATCTGCTAACGGGTAGAAACCCGGGGAGCTTGAATTTATTCAGTTCCAGGTAGGGCTGTAAATGAGCCAAACAGTTCGTGAGCGGCTCGAGCTCGATTCATTAAATATTAGAATTCGATTCGGTATTAATCGAGTCGAGCTCGAGCTCAAATAGTTCGAACTTTCCAACGAGCCGAGCCCGAACTTAAAAGTGTTCGATTCGTAAGGCTCGCGAACCTTATCGAGCCTTACCTTTATTTAATATATATTTTATATATACTAATATATATTTATGATTTGTTGATAAAAACATATATTTATGATTTATTTTGCATAATTACCATTTTAGAAAGACAAAACCCTAGAGGCCTAGACCCAAAACACTCAAATCGCCGCTGGCTCATGAATACGATATTCTCAAACCGCCGCTGACTTAAACCTCTCCTTTCGGATTAGAGGTAAGAGAACTAATTATATGTTCTTGTACAACTCTTGATTCAAAGTTCAAACTCTTGTTCTTGATCTCTCAATTTCTTTTTCAAATTCAAACTTTTGCAACTCTTGATTAATTGTCCTCCTCAAATATTCAATATTTATCATTTTATGTTTAACTGATTATGATCTTGATTAGAGGTATGATCTTGATTTTTTATCATTTTTTGTTTAACTGATTATGTGATTCAAAAGCCCATTATTTGGTTCCTTTTTTAGCTTCAATATTAAACACTTCACTTTGTGTATATTGTATATATCCTTTTTTGGTGTGATGATTTAAATCTTATTCTTTTTATTTTTATGGAGTTGGATGTTTATAAGCTTCTTTTGCCCCATTTGTTCCTCTGCCTGTAGTTTGTATATAGTGTACTTGCTGCATTGTGTACTAAACTACTAACACTTTATTTTTCTTTTGTTATATATAGGATCTTGGCAATGAAGTATGGACAAAATTAGTAAATGGCTGGTGACTGGACCTGATCTATCACTTTTATATTTTTTGCTGGCCTGATTTCTAGAATTGTATCAATGTTAATCTAATTTTTGTTGGTCCAGTACTCCAGTTGAAAGTAATATTATGCTGGTTTTGTAACATGACTTGGTTTGTATTTGAAATTAAATTATGGTACTAGTACTACTCAGGTTGACATTCATTATTACATGTTCAATATATTTTTAAGCTGGATTGTTGGAGGAATGTTTTAAGATAATCGAGCTTTCGAGCCGAACTCGAGCTTATCGAGTATTTAACGAGTCGAGCTTCGAGCTTAAATTTTATGGCCCGATCGAACTCGAGCTGAGCTCGAGCTTCGAATATTTCTTTCGAGCCGAGCTCGAGCCTGTTACTGTTCGGCTCGGCTCGGCTCGTTTACAACCCTAGTTCCAGGTCTGCAGATTCGTTCAGAGACAAGAAATGGGAAAATGGAGTTAGAGACGAAGGTAACGCATCGTCCATCCATGACCTTGATGAGGTCGGGGCAGACTGGGAAACCGGGATTGTCCCCTACATGTAGAAAGTTTGATCAACGAGAGCCCCATGCATATCGACTGATCATCGAGTAGGGGTGCGCCAGTGAAATTCCCGCTACAAGTTCGAGTCAATTCTATTTCCTACGAAGCATTGTTCATTCTAATCCGGCAGTATCTAAAATTGCTGATTTGGTGTTCCCTGAAGGAAGTCTTTGCATCCATCTTCTATCCTATCTTATTAAGGGTGAATATTCAAGTTTTCAATAATGGGTGCATGTTTTATAAATTGCTTCGGTAGATGTGAGTTTCTTATATCTTTCATAAAAGATAGTATTTGATAATTGAAGTACTGATTTCGTACTATTTTTCGGATATTTTTCCAGTAAGAGAGAAATTTACTTTGATGGATTGTTAAGATATTTTTGGCAATAATAGTCTGGTATAATTCATATTGAGACTTTCATTCATAGGCAGATTATGCCATATTTCATTATCTTGCTGAGCTTTCGCTCAATCTTGCTATTGTTTATATATTATATAGCAGCTAAGAGGGATGCCAAGGATCAGGCACACAGCCCGCAAGTGAGTGGGAAACACAAGACGTTTCCGTGAGCAGTTCATGGCAGCGATCCCAGAGGTAGTAAGGACCAGTTAGATCAGTCTGCAGCTTTTATTAGTCCGCTTTATTTATAAGTATGACTTGTGTAAGTTTATGACCAGAACCAGACGGTTGAGCAATTGATGTACCTTCACTTAGAAGATTATGTCAGCAGTAGTATTCAGTAAACATTTGGGTATTGTAATAACTATATTTTATTCCGTAAAGATTGTAATATGTCATTTCTGAGACTCTAACCCGTGTGAGTGTATTTATATTGTGGGGTCATGAGCAGGTGGATTATATTTTGTGAGAAATGCAGGTACAACAAGGAATAAATGGATCGTAACTATCCTAGATCCCTGACCCCGGGTCTGGGGGTGTCACAATCGCAGCTTCTCACCCCCATTTCCCTCGACCAACAGCCCACCGACATTCATCTCCGTTCATTCAACGCCACCACAGCCCCCCTTTCTTTCAAACAAATCGCCATTCATCCCCTCTCCTCTCCGTCACTTCGCTTCTTCTCCACCTCCGCTGTTCTTCAACCTCCCAGCCTCCCCTTTTCTTTCAAACTCACAGCCGACGACAGCCTCCACCCATTTCCAACAGCCTTTTCACCCATCTTCTCCACCAGCCATTCCATTCCTTCTCCTCCGTTCAACAACCTCACATCTCCTCTGCCCACCTCTTCCACCCATCGCCTGCTTCAACTCCTTCCACCTCCACCGCCTCCACCCATTTCCAACAACCCACCCCTGCTAACACCACATTCGCTGTTCTTTATCTCCGACCACCCCACAGTTCACCTCCGTCCGCCACATCTCTCAACTTTGTTCCTCCCCTTCCACCCACAACCCAACAATTCTCACCCAACAACACCTCGCCCCCTTCTTTTCGCAGCCTTCTCCACCTCCATTCAACCTCTCCATCACCTTACCCACATCTGGCTTCCCCATCCTCCTCTGTTCTTCTACAACCAACAATCCACCAGCCCAATGCCTCCTCCTCTTTCATTCATCACCACCAACACCTACCAGACTACCTCGCCTCCGCCCACCTCTTCCACCCAACTCCAGCAATTCAAACAACACAACCCTCCACCAACACCCGTATTCTTCAACATCCAACAATCCCCCAGCCCCTTCGATTTTATTTTTTCTTTTCCTTTTGTTTGTTTTGTTTCACTCTATGTCTTTTCTTTATAATTACTTTTCGCTATTTATAATTACTCAAAAATAATACTGAAATGATTGTTTTTCCCTCACCAAAGTAATGAAGTTAAGCCACATTTGATGGGAGTACTCACTTTGTAAAAAGTTGGAAAGTCCAATATTACAAGTACAAAATTTTGAAGTTCAGTATCCTAAGTACAAAAAAGGGCAAAGTGCAAGTACACAAAATGCTTTTTACTCTTGATTTAAAACATGCAGGAGTACATAATTTGAATAAAACTTGCAAGGTTAGAATTATACGTTCTTGTGTCTATCAGAAGGGCAAAAAAATGGTAACACGCACATGCAATTTACATCCACTTAGTCCATAAACACGTGTCTCTTTTTTTCATTTTTCAATAAGAAAAACCACAAATACTCAGCATGTACTAGTACTAGATCTTCTCTAAATTATTGTATATTTAAATGACGTGTTGCAATATCTATGTCTAATTGATTTCTAAAACATTGTAAATGAGCTTTTAACCTTCTTCCTGTTCATGTAGTAATTTTGCGAATATAGGTATTTATTTAGTTTTCTTTGTTTTTTTGTACGGTACTATTATGCCATTTATGTCATATTTATGTACAATTTTATGATTCTGGGTCATGTGTTTACAAATATATATTTATAATATTTTGTGTGTACAGTGAAACTGAAAAGATAGCTTGTATAGTATATTACTAGTGAATGAATTGAGTTTGTATTTTCTGCAATATTAAAGGCTACGATAAATTAATTTATTTTATTATGATGTTGCATGAGAGGATCAAATTTTGTGTTATAATATTCATTTTATTATATTTTTCTTTCTGTCAAATATACAAGTTTTTGTACAATACCTTTTTCTTATTAATTGTTATATAAACTGTTGTTTTTTTTTTAGTGTACATCCGTTTCGTTAATATGATAACATCTATGCATGATTAGATAAATTAACATTTGATTATGTTTATTTAGTAGTGGCAATGTTAAATTTTATCAAACTTGAGTTCAACGCACTTGATGTTACCGGCAAAAATTATTTGACATGAATTCTTGATGTCGAAATCTATCTTAACGCTATGGATCTTGGTCACACTATAAAAGAAGGAAATAAAATTTCTGAGCAAGATAAAATAAAAGCTATAATATTTTTTCGCCATCACCTTGATGAGGCCCTAGCTAAAAACTGAATATTTAACTATTAAAGATCCATCCAGTCTTTAGAAAGATCTCAAACAAAGATATGATCACCAAAAAACGGTGATACTCCCCAAAACTCGCAATGATTGGCTACACTTGCGATTGCAAAATTATAAAAGTGTAAGCGAATTTAACTCTGGCATGTTTAAAATTACATCTTAATTGAAATTATGTGGTGAGAATATCACCGATAAAGATATGTTGGAAAAAACATATTCCACTTTCTATGCCAATAATATACTCCTACAACAGCAATATCGTGAACGTGGATTTACAAAATATTATGAACTGTTTTTTGTCTTGCTTCTTGTTGAACAAAATAATGAATTTTTGCTCAAAAATCATCAAGCACGTCCAACTGGCTCAACACCATTCCCTAAGTGAATGCGGGTCACTAACAATGAATATGGAGATAATAAGCCATTTGGACGTGGACGTGGACGTGGACGTGGATATGGACGTTGACGTGGACGTGCCGGTGGTGGTAATTTTGGGCATGGTCGAGATCATAATCATCAAAATTTCACCAACTTTAAAAGGAAGCCTCACCATCAGCAGAGGACAAAAAAATAGGAGAAATTCGAGAAAAGTACGATGGTGAAAAAGGTTGAAAGTGTTTGTAGTCGTTGTGGAATGAAAGGTCATTGAAGACGTACATGTCATATGTTGACCTTTATCAAGCTTCTTTAAAAAATATTTAAAATTTTCCGTATATCGCACGGGTTACAAGTTAGTATATATTATATTTACAACATTGCAAGGTTTATTTTAGTCCTCCTTTAACTAAAAAGTCGAAGATTCAAGTTTTAGTAAAATTATGTGTGACTGGATATATAGATTCATGTAACTGACCATACCTAAATGGCGAAAGAATAAAGATGGTAATTGAAAATGCAATTTATATCTTAGCTTCTGGTGCTGCAAGTCTGCAACGGAGTCTTCTGTAAATGCAAAGTAATTTTGATATGAAAATAGGGATCCTGAGATTATGTTTCCCGAGATCATATTATTTACATGTAAATAAATATTTTTAATCATTTATTTTCAAATATTTAATTATCATATATTTTGAATTGTATATAAATTAGGAAAGTAAGTAGTAATTAGATAACCAAAAAAATACATTCAGGACATCACTATTCCAGGAAAAAGTATCTTAAAATCTACCTTAGGATCCTTATTCTCTTTTGATATTTAATATTTTAAGTAAAAATGCTAATCAAATGCCTATCTGTGGCTTTGGAACAAGTCTGCTTTGCCCTTACGCAAAAGCCAATCTTATAGTTTTAACACAAGCTATAGATTGTGCAAAGTACGATACATATTTGTTTTATGAAATCAGTCTATTACTTATAGAAATATCAAGATTATCATTTGGTTTTTTTGAATAATTAGATTTATATACCTTACAAATGAGTATATGTTTTAAAAAAATTCCTGAAATTCTGGAACAATAAGAGATGTGCTCTTACCCAGTGTTCTAAAAATCGTGACTCGGATCGATTCGGTAAACCTGCCGAATACTCGGATTAATCGGGGAGTACTCGGAATGAGTACTTGGATCAAAAATCGAATGTCTTAAAAAAATAATTTTATAAATTAAAATTATTAATATAAATATATATATCATAGAATAAATCAAATATTATAGCAAAACTGAAATTAACTGAAATAATGCATATTACTCATATTCTTGTCAATATGTATTTCCATAAATAACAAAAAAAAATATTAATTCCAATTCATATTCGATGATTTACACTTGAAAATAAGATGAGTTTCGGACTCAGAAAAGGCAAAAAATATCAATTGTGTACACGAATTGGTTATAAATATACTATGTAGTGAGATGAATGAGGGAATTTTGGAAAATTTTTGATTAAATAATTAGGTTATTATGTTGATTTAATTTTTATGATTTTATAATTTTTATAAATTTTTTAATGTTCAATCCGAGTTGGACCGAATTTGATCCGAGTTGGACCGAGTTGATCGGAGTTGTGCCGAGTTGACCCGGGTTAGGTTCAAAACCGAGTTACCATCCGAGTAATGCAAAATCAGCTCGGAAATGAGTCCGAATCCTAATACACGACCAAATTGGCCGATTTTTAGAACACTACTCTTACCACTTAGTTATCTCATCATGCTCAAATTATGATTTGCTTGAAGTACATGTATCTAAATATTTGATACTGTTGTAGTAGGCTGTACCCTCATCTTCTAAGAACTCCTTTCTCCAGCTGATATCATTCACATAACCATACAGTTCATCCTACTTCATGGTAAAGTCGCTAAGTGACATCTGGCAGCAATAAAACGGTGCAACATGTTTAGACTACAAAAATTAAAATAGATGGAAGAAATGTCTAACATGCTCAAAGAGGTTTACTACCCAAGAGCAAATTCAGAGAGATAAAGGAGTAGCTTTTCAGGATCTTCACCAGTCAAATCCGATTCAGAAACTCTTTAAAGTCTTCACTATACTTCCTAACAAGACTGATTTTAGTAAATACGATACGGGCTGTCAAGAAATAATCATAGACGCTTTTATTTGGAAGGTCACCGCACTGCTACGAGGGATGAAGGCACTAAAAGTGATATTGTAACATAGTCTGTGAAAGTGGACTAGAGTTGCTCAATGTAAACGGAGACTTTGGTAAATACCATTTACAATTCAGTCCAAAAGGTTCAAGAAAAACTAATCCAGATTGGCACATATCTAAGAATTTAATTTGCATTTTGCCTTTTGGAGATATCAACTCACTTTTATGTTGAAAGTATAAATTTGTATTTGGTCAATATTATTAAGAGAAAAATGTCCTAAGTTAACTGTAGGAAATTTCCTAAAGTTAACTCATCAAAATTACATAATTTTGATGGATTTCTTTTTTGATTTAAAAGGGTCCTGCCAGGACATTATTGATTGTGCATATGTGTCACAATCTTAAAGGTTAAGTTAACTGAACATATTACCCTATTATGAAATGGAGTCCCTTAAAACAAATTTTGTAAAGATTAAATTTAAAGTAAATTATACTGAATTCGATTATGTAATATGCTCATGACTAGAGATGTTCAAAAAGTCTGAAGCCCAAAGCCCGGCCCGATCCGGCCCGAAAAAAAGCCCTAAAAGCCTGGCCCGAAAAAACCCGGCCCGGTTCGGCCCGGCCCGGAGGCCTAAAATGGGCCCTCTATTTTCCACGAAGCCCGGCCCGGCCCGAAGCTCGAAAAGCCCGGTTAAAAGCCCGGGCTTTTAAAAAGCCCGGATAAAGCCCGATCCGAAGCCCGGATAAAGCCCGGCCCGGATAAAGCCCTGCCCGAAGCCCGGATAAAGCCCGGATAAATCCCGGATAAAATTTTTATTTTATTAATTTAAATTATAATCTTCAACCAAATTAATTTTTTATTTTTTGAAAATTTGGGAATATCATTTAATTAGATATATCTTGACATCCGTACGGTTGGATCGTCGAGAAATATTTTTAAAAATATAGAAACAATAATCTGGGATGAAGCACTAGTTAGGAGTACTCGACAATATAGTGATGTTCTATTAAGATCTCCAACCAAATTAATTTTTTATTTTTTGAAAATTTGGTTATATCATTTAATTAGATATATCTTATCATCCGTACGGTTGGATCGTCGAAAAATATTTTTAAAAATATAGAAACAATAATCTGGGATGAAGCACTAGTTACGAGTACTAGACAATATAGTAGTGTTCTATTAAGATCTTCAACCAAATTAATTTTTTATTTTTTGAAAATTTGGGAATATCATTTATTTAGATATATCTTGACATCCGTACGGTTGGATCGTCGAGAAATATTTTTAAAAATATAGAAACAATAATCTGGGATGAAGCACTAGTTACGAGTACTAGACAATATAGTAGTGTTCTATTAAGATCTCCAACCAGATTAATTTTTTATTTTTTGAAAATTTGGGAATATCATTTAATTAGATATATCTTGACATCCGTACGGTTGGATCGTCGAGAAATATTTTTAAAAATATAGAAACAATAATCTGGGGTGAGCATTAGTTACGAGTACTAGACAATATAGTAATGTTCTATTATGATCTCCAACCAAATTAATTTTTTATTTTTTGAAAATTTGGTTATATCATTTAATTAGATATATCTTATCATCCGTACGGTTGGATCATCGAGAAATATTTGTAAAAATATAGAAATTACATATATATAATTTTTTTTTTTAAAAGCCCGGCCCGGCCCGGCCCGGCCCGGCCCGGCCCGAAGGCCTAAAATGGGCCTCATATTTTAGAGAAAGCCCGGCCCGGCCCGGCCCGATTTTTGAAAAAGCCCGGCCCGGCCCGGTTGTTAAAAAGCCCGGGTTTTTTAAAGTCCGAATAAAGCCCGGTCCGAAGGGCTTTTTATGCATCTCTACTCATGACCACGCAAGTTGTTTTCCAAAAATACGAAAAGGCTAGTAATTGTCCAAACTTACGGAAACCATGTTTCTAAGCTGCACCGTGCCGAATATTCTTTGATTTTTTTTTTTTTTTTTTTTTGGCTTATGCTCGAATCCGCAATAAAATTTTGTTGACTAATAATAGTTGGAAAAATTATTAAAGATTTTTTTTTGATAAAAGAAAATTATTAACGATTGAACAATTTTAGGAAGGCCAAAAGGAATTATATATATAACCGAAACATGTTGTACCTTAATTTATGGTACACTTGTTAATATGAGAAAATTTTCTAAATATCTAAAATATAAAATCAATTTGATTATACCTACCAAAAAATGGGTATCAAATTTGAAAATAACTTATGAAACAAAAGATTAAGAACCTGAGTTTGAGTAAATTTTGTAACTAATCTATATTATATTATTATAAGCAAACTAGAGATCTTTTGTAGTTTGTAATTTGGTTAACCAAACTACTTATAATTGTTGGATTTCCAATTCAAATAAATCATGATCGTTAAATACAACAGTACTAAAAATTATTATATACAGAGGTCTATGGTTCGATTCCCGTAAACAACATATTAATTTATATTTAATACTAAAAATTATTATATACAAAAATTTAATGTTCGAATTCTTCCAATAACATATTAAAATTAATATTTATAATATCATAGTACACTATAAATAAATTATAATAAATTAAAATTAACCCGTACTTTGTACGAGCTATAAGTTAGTTTTAAATAAAATAAGGTTACACCATTTTTTGTTTAATTAACAAATTTTCGTAAAAAATTAATCGAACACATTAATTGTGCAAGAGTACCATTAATTTACGGATTATTCTTGTATCGAGTAAAGAAGTTTATAGGAACAGCAGTAGATAAGAGAACAATGTATAGCAGCAAAGTAATCTCCATAACAATGGAGAGATGAAGAAGATAGTAATGGACTACATTGTGAATGCTTGATCTACATAGCTTGACATTGTGCACATATATAGTATGCTTGTACACAAACTGCATGTGACTACTGCTACTAACCGAGTGGACATGTGCTACCACTACTACTATGCTAGATAGAGCTCTACATGTGCTACCACTAGAGTACCACTAGAGCTCAGCATGTGCTTTGACAGAGAGGTCATGAACAATCTTTATGGGCTGCATCACATATTCTAACATCCTCCCTCAAGCTAATGGGCGTAACGAAGTGAAGCTCTTAGCTTGCTTGAAATTTCGCGGACTTGAATTTGATTGCTTTTGACTCGTGCTCTTTGGCTCTTGGCTCTGGCTCTTTTGGCTCTGGCTCTGGGCTTTCGGCATCGGCTTATAAGCTAAACAAATTAATCCACTTGAATTGAAGCTTGTAAAGAGATGGTTTGTTATATTTTTCAGTTGAGTGTCAACTGGTTGACATGGAGGTGGAGACGCGTAGACTTGGACCGGCTTTGATGGATTAAAACATGATTATGATGTTGGTGGTGATGCACTCCATCACGAAGTGGTTATGCTAGCCCAGAAAAACTGACTAAAAGATGCAAAACAAACAAACTGGAAAACTGAAAAATTTCTGGAAAAACTGAAAAAAAAAAAGACTGCAGAAAAACTGAAGAAAACTTGCGGAATGAAGAATGATCGGAGGAAGGCTGTTAAACCTTGATTCTCCCCCCTAGCTCTGATACCATAAAGAAGTTTATAGGAACAGCAGTAGATAAGAGAACAATGTATAGCAGCAAAGTAATCTCCATAACAATGGAGAGATGAAGAAGATAGTAATGGACTACATTGTGAATGCTTGATCTACATAGCTTGACATTGTGCACATATATAGTATGCTTGTACACAAACTGCATGTGACTACTGCTACTAACCGAGTGGACATGTGCTACCACTACTACTATGCTAGATAGAGCTCTACATGTGCTACCACTAGAGTACCACTAGAGCTCAGCATGTGCTTTGACAGAGAGGTCATGAACAATCTTTATGGGCTGCATCACATATTCTAACATCGAGATATAGAAGAAATGTCATAAGCCGCGAACTAACCCCAGGCGTAAGCCTAAATGTAGAAAGTATAGCCGAAAATAAACACTCTGTATCTGTTTATTTGTTTAATACTCGTGATTAGGGGTGTGCACGGGTCGGTGTGGCTCGGTTTTTACCGAAAACCGTTACCAAGTCGTGTATGTCGGTTCGGTTCGGTTTCTACCTATTAACCGTAACCAAACCGTTCGAAACGGTTTTTTTCGGTTCGGTTAACCGTTGATCGGTTTCGGTTATTTTCGGTTTTTATCTATTCATATATAATTCAATACATATAAAAATAATTTTTATTAGTCTAAAACTTAAGTCAGAGATGGTGTCCAATTATTTTGCTACCAGATGATTGAAGACCAGGAAGACTATACTACATAATTATTTAGACCGAAGCCTGTACCACGAATGGCACCCAGCCAAAAACTAATGTCTAGTTCATTTGTTCTATAATGCAGGCATGAATTACAAAAGAAAAAAAAAATAGCAGTACATAAATATGTTGCAAGTGGTAGCATTATATGTTATACATTAAATATATACTTGTTTTGTAAAAGAAAATTTATGAATTATAATATATGTATGATAAAAAATAAAAATTCATTACATATTTTAATACTTAAATATAATTTAATAATATAATAATAATATATTTCCGGTTCGGTTATTCGGTTCGGTTGATGAGATAAAGGGGGTGTTTGGGGGAACTTTTTTTCAGAATAAGTCAACTTATTTTATAAAAAAGTTAGAGATTCCTAACTTTCCAACTTATTTTCCAACTTATTGAATCTCAAACATACATTCAATATTTGTATAAAAAAAAAATTATCAAAATATAAATTTTTTACCCGAAAATAAGTCAATAAGTCCTTAAAATAAGTTTACCCAAACAGGCTCAAAACCGTAACCGAAACCAAACCATTATTTCGGTTCGATTTTTCGATATTATTTTCGGTTTCGGTTTTTTTCGGTTTGGTTTTTCGATTTTTCGGTTCGGTTTCGGTTTTTCGATTTTTTTTGCTCACCCCTACTCGTGACTCATCTATACTCTTTATTAATGGATTAGGGATCATCTGTTCCCTTCTACATGTTCCGTGTCCTCTGCTCTTTTTAATATTAAAAGAGTGACAGAAGGGGGCATGAAGAAGGGGATAGAGGATCCGGGTTCTTATTAATGTGGAAAATCATGTTTTAATGGTACAAAATAGTACTAAAGTACCAAAATACCAAATTTGGTTATCACTACATTCGGGGTTCGATTCCTTATAACTACAAAATTATACAAGATTCATTTATTTTAATTTTTTTTAGCTTCATATCGAGTTCGATTCATTACAATTACAAAATTATAAAGATTTATTTACTTTAATTTTTTAACTTTATCTCGAATTCGATTCTCTATAACTACATAATTAAATAGTATATTAATAGAGAAAAATGGGTCTGAAGTTGTCCTCAGGGATTTCTCCTGAGGTTATAACATAAAAAGCCTATAAATTTAGTGGCCCCGCAGGAACATTTTTGTAAATATCAATTTTTTCTCAGTAAATTTACCTAAACATCCTTAATATTGTATTGAAAAGCTTTTAACCTCATGGAGAATCCTGAGATCATCCTTAGACACATGAATTCCATATTATATTAATATTTTAATCTTAATTCGTGTATTTAATTCGTGCCCGTGCTTCGCACTGATTATCAGCTAGTATCTGTTTATTTGAGTCCATGTTCCAAACCAAATAACTGGGTACCATGTAGTAGTAATATTAAAATAATAATGATTTAATTTATAATATATTATAAAAATAAATATTAAAATACGTGCGACTTAAATTCCCATAAATCCCCGATTTAGTAGTTCAACCGATTAGCGATTTGTGTAACATTGTTCAAGACATGAGACTGAACAGGACTGGTTAGTGGTAATCGTACTGAGATTTTTTATACACGCAATAGAGTAATCTGGAACTCTAATGTCCAAAGCCGAAAAAAGGATACTCCTTGTTTGATGCGTATTCCGATATTGCACGCCAGATGTTCGCTGAATGTCCAACTCACCTGAATTCTTTTTACTATAAACTCCCTGTTACTTGATTCGTAACTTTAATCTCATGTAGTCAGTGGAGTTGTGATTTGTAAATGATTGTCCGCTACATGAAGACTCGATGAAGCTGCGCCCACATTATTCATATATGCTCATTCACATTCAACAGATGAGTGGCTCCTTTCGATATTACAGTCATTGTCGTTATTTATTATTTCTTAACGACTCTTACGTACCTATGTTATTTTTTTCTTCCACTAACAAACTGTATCCTATTTGGCTTGAGATTGCTCACCACCTTTGCGTAATCATCCGTCTCAGTTTCTCTTATTTCCTATGCTATCAGCTTGCTCAATTATTATTATTGGTATGTGACTACTGACTACTGACCAGTGACGCACTATAATTTATTAATACGTTAATAAATTTACATGATTGGTTGCATCTGATTGTTCTGTTCTGTTACAATTTGTATGTACATGGACGTGTAAAATTTCTAACTATTCAGGACAATGTAAGATCTGCAAGGTTGGTTTAATTGTAGACACTGAAATTTCTCTGAGATGTCCAGGATCGTCTCTTCCGGAAAACGGTGACATCATCATGTACATCATCTATTTTCAAATGTATTAAAGTATCATAATCTTCCATATGGACCATTCACAATATCATCTTTCTATCTCCCTTCATAGTGGTCCATTGTCAGTTATAGGCCATAAACATCTCACTTGGCCAGTCGTAGGTAGGCATCTTCTAGATGGGAGCGAGACAGTGATACAAATTTGGAAATGAAAATATTTATTGTCCAATCTTTTTTTTTTTTACCTATAAGACCCCATATGCTCCAGCACCTCTAGGAACCAATTTGCTACTGTAGCTACATTTTCCTTAATCTCCATTCCTTAATCTCCACGTATAAACACAAAATAAAAATAGTTGAACAATGGCAAAGAAGAGCTCTGTAACACTCTATGAAAGAGTTAACCTTAGGAACAACAAATCCCTAGCAGTAGAGCTTCTGCTCCTCCTCCTCCTCTTCTCGCTCCTCACTTATCGCTTTCTCTCACTTAAACAATATGGAATTCCTGCCATAGTTGCCTTTCTATGCGAGTCATTCTTCACTTACATATGGATCCTCGTTCTCAATATCAAATGGAATCAAATCAAATACGTAGAATATCCGGATCGACTCTTGAAACAGTTAGTGCAGTGTATTATTATTTCTCAAAATCAGCCTTAATTGACATACTCGCAACAGAGTGTAGACTGTAGAGTGTGTAAATATATGTGAGCGTGTTGCATTTATAGGAGAGAATTTAACTTGATATATCAAGAAAAGATATGCATTGACTGCTGATACTGTATGCATTAATTACAATTATGCATTTTCTGGAATTTTCAACGATGAAAATAATTCTCAACAAGCATCCTTATTGTTTATGGATTGTCCTAATGCTTTGTATTTACTGGCTATAGGAAAACTGAGCTACCAGCAGTGGACATGTTTGTTACAACTGCTGACGCTGGACTAGAACCACCTATACTGACTATGAACACCATATTATCATTGTTAGCAGTTGATTATCCAGTTGAAAAATTAGCATGCTATTTGTCCGACGACGGCGCTTCACCTCTGACGTATTACGCTCTCGTTGAAACCTCAAAATTCGCCAAGATATGGCTTCCTTTTTGCAAGAAATATGATATCAGCATTAGAGCTCCTTTTCGATATTTTGCTACCTCCTCCATACCATCTCAAGATGATTCCTTCGAGTTTGAACTGGACTGGAAAATGGTGAAGGTGATTGCACACACATATTCAATCTTCTTTTAACTAATTTTAGTCATCTATATGCTTCTGTTACACTTTTAACTGTCAGTCTTACAACAGAAACAGGTTTGTGCTAGTGGTGCCTGTTATTTACATATGCCTTTTGAATATCAATCATTTGTATGCATTATTTTGTAGGATAAGTATGAAATGTTATGCCAGAAGATTGAAGATGCATCAAAAACATTTGCTCCTTGTAAAGATTACCCAGAAATGGACAAAAAGAACCATCCTGCCATAGTAAAGGTAGCTACTGCTTTTATATAGATTCAATATGACTACTAATCTGTGATTGCATATATGCATGTAGCCATGTGCCATATTTTACAAGATAATGTAGCCAAATAATATTTTAGTTCAAATATATAAATGTGACAAATTAAAAAAACATGTTCTAAATGTGTAATTGAATTATATAACATTATTCCTTAATATTTTTTCTGACCAAGTTATGTACATTTGTTATATGTAGTGAACTCAGAGGCGGAGGCACATGGGGGCCTTTGGGTGCCCCCAGAGATGCTGCTTTTCTCCTTTAATTTTCTTTGTTTAGTATTGTTTTCTTACCAACTAACAGGGCGGCAAGACCAATGCTCAAAGTACCAATGTTAAACGCATAATTTTACAAAGACAAAATACAGTGACAAGTCAATCCTTCATACTGTTAAGATTTTTTGCCCCCATTAGGCTTGACGGCTGGCTCCACCACTGTGAACTTACTATTATTGACCTGGGTGTATGTGTAAACTTGTTATGTTTTTTAGTATAGTATATGGAAACTTATTTAACGATTGGAGAAAAAGAATCAGCTAGCTTCCTCTGAAAACATTTTACGGCTACTTATATGTAGTAAAAATGTTTAATGTATAGAAACATTTTGCAGATAATAACCGAGGAGGAAGGTGTGCCCCATCTGGTGTACATCTCAAGAGAGAAGCGTCCAAAAAAGGCACATTATTTTAAAGCTGGCGCTATGAATGCTCTGGTACATATTAAACCAAAACTCAGAGCAACATATTTTGGACTATAATTAAGCACACTGAACCAAATCATTGAGCAAATAATTAATTTACCTGTGATTTATTTTGGATGCAGTTATATTTAATTTACACACACATGCTGACATGCACGGTCCTGAACAATTATTACATTTATCTTTCCTTTCCACTCTCCTATCCATTAAGGAAGACAAAGTTACTTAGTAAAATAGATTATTCACTAATATCGAGTTAATTTAATAACAGGATTATGTTGTTCAAGTCATCACTTTTTTATTATGAACTTCTACTTTAAAAAAACTTTGAAATTTAGAAATTGTTGTGTTTTATTCATGCATAACAGAATGATAATTGTGCTATTCTAGATCAAATTCTTTGTTACAAAAGTAGCTTTTGAGAATTGTATACTGATATATAAAACATGTTCTTGCTGCGCAGACCAGAGTATCAGGATTGATGACAAATGCACCATTTTTACTAAACGTAGACTGTGATATGTATGTGAACAATCCAAAAGTTGTTCTCCATGCTATGTGCATGTTCCTTGGCGTTGACAATGAAAGAGATTGTGCATTTGTTCAATTTCCGCAAGAGTTCTATGACGGCATAGAAGATGACCCTTTTGGAAACCAATACGTTGTCTTGGTCAAAGTTAGTACTAACTCTATTTTATAAATATGAACTATTTATTCTGATTCAGTTTGTAGTATGCTTTGGCAAATAACATCCATAAGCTTTAGTTATCCTGGTTAAAATCTTGACAATTGATTGTAAAATATGGCAGAGTATAAATTTGTATGTGTACACTGTATAGTTTGTAGGGCATGGACTGGCAGGAATTCAAGGACCAATGTACGGAGGAACAAATTGTTTTCACAGAAGAAAAGTTATTTATGGGTTATCACCAGATCAAAAAATTACCACTGGTATGTAAAATAGGTTGTTGAGGTAGCCACTACATGTTTCTTATATATTTTACACACTGTATTGTTCCCTTATGCCATCTTTCTTTTTCAAGGCGAACTCAGTTATCTGGAATTGCAAAGAAAGTTTGGAAAATCAAGTAAGTTGAAGGAATCAGGTGCCCAGATTCTATCAGCGTCCTCATCGTCTAAAGGTCCACTTTCGAGCTTTGTCGAAGCTGCACACCATGTTGCAGGTTGTGACTATGAACATGGTACCTGCTGGGGTACAGAGGTACTTCAGCTTTTTTCCACCAAATTCTACCTTAATATCATTAAAATTAATACTATGCTAAAAATATACATGCGAGGCATTGCATTTGATAGTCTGTTAAAAGGAAATGAAATTTAAAGATGATTTATACAATTTCCGTACTATACTAAGCATTTTTTGTATCTAATGTTCTGGCTTTAACTTTCTTCTTTAACATTTGTTGTACTATAATCAGGTTGGATGGAAATATGGTTCCCAAGCAGAGGATATCCTAACCGGACTTGGAATCCATAGAAAAGGATGGAGATCAATGTATTGTGCGACTGACCCAGCATCGTTTCTGGGATGTGCTCCATCAACTGGACCTGAAACAATGATCCAAACAAAGAGATGGGCCACTGGGCTTCTTGAAATTTTACTCAGCTCTAACAGCCCAATTTTAGCTACCATCAAAGGAAACCTTCAATTCAGGCAATGCCTTGCCTACATGTGGCTTGGGAGTTGGGGTTTAAGGTCAATCCCTGAGTTAGTCTACTCTCTTCTGCCTGCATATTGTATTATCACTGGCTCACACTTCTTGCCCAAGGTGAAGATATATCACGACCCATATCAATTTTGATTTGATGGCAAATGGTTCTTCTATGCAAAATATACATGTGACTTCTGTGAAAAAGCTCAGAATATTAATATTCCGTTTGTGTATGATTATGCAGGTGTATGAACCGGCTATTCTCATTCCTGTCGCTGTTTTCTTAATTTATAATATATACACACTGTCTGAGTACCTTTCAATTGGTTTATCTACTCGTGCATGGTGGAACAACCAACGAGTTGCGAGGATAAATTGCACGTCGTCATGGTTGTTTGCAAACTTTACAGTTTGTTTAAAGCTCATAGGTTTATCACAAAGCGCATTTGTACTTACAGCAAAGAACCCAACTACAAACGATGATGAAGATATGAAGATTAAAGATTATGCCAGATTCACTTTTAATGAATCGCCAATCTTTTTACCCGGTACCACTATTTTGTTAGTTAACTTGACAGCTCTTGTGATTGGGATTGTAAGTTTCCTTACGACCATTCCCCACCTTAACGAAGTCGGGATAGGAGAGCTGCTGTGTAGCTTATGGGTGGTGTTATATTTATGGGTATTTTTGAAAGGATTGTTTGGGAAAGGAAAGTATGGAATTCCATCACTGACTATTCTCAAGTCTGGGGTATTGGCGTTAATGTTCACTCACTTCTGCAAATGGTCAATGAAGGCTAGACAAGCCTCCTGAGGCACGATGTGATAGCTTTTGTGGGTTATAAATGGTACAGCTTTCTACTATTGATGTTTTGCAATTTATTGGATAGGAATAGGACATGAAAAACTGAAAAAGAAAGAATTGGTGTCCTGAAGAGGACTGAACGCAATGAATGATTATTTTGTTTACAAATAATTATAATTATTGGCAAGATTTATTAAAATTCTCCTTTAACCGAAAAGTCGAGTGTTCAAGTTTTAGTAGAACTATGTGTGGCCGGATATTTAGATTCATGTAACTGGGGAAAAAATAAAGTCATGGTAATTGTAAATGCAATTTTTATCTTAGTGTTAGGTTATAGTGCTGCAAGTCTGCAACGGAATCTTCTGTGAATGCAAAGTAATTTTGATATTTGAGAACTGAAGGTGGATCGCAGATTAAATATTTTAAATGAAAATGCTAATAAGAGGCCTATGGCTTTGGAACAGGTCTGCTTTGCCCTTGATGCAAAAGCCAATCTTATTCTTAACACAAGCTATAGTCTGTGCAAAGTAAAATCTGTTTTATGAAGTTAAATCTAAAAATTGTAGAAATTTCTGAATGGTATAATATACTAGTATGGGTGACGGCTTAGGTCAAACGATTATTCCAGACTGTCTTGTTAATGTATTTTCATTATCCATGAACAAACATGTTCAAATATCAGACCTGTAATCTCTCTCATTAGGTGTTTTGATTATCTTTGAATAACTTTAATTATAGGTCAACTTTCAGTTAACTTGGCCTTTTAATTTTTAAAAGTCAACTGGAAAAAATATGGGATATACTCCCCTTAAACCTTTGGTCTTTAATCACTTGAGACTTTAGAGCCTAAATAAAAACAAGATATATAAAAGAATTTAATACTCTAGTCTATAACTATAACAAAGAGATCTGAGAATAAGTCAAGTGTCATTCTTTTTTTTGCTAAATGAAAAAAATTATTGCAAAAAGCCAAATACAAAGATAAGAGGGGCATACTGCACATCAAGGATTATGTTACTCCGACTCTTCTGTTTCGATCACCGTATTTGTGTCGGATACTTGGATATTCGGACATGACACTTATTCCATATCAAATCCTTTGACTAAAATGTTGACCAATTTAAAAATCAAATGAGTCAAACTTGCAATTTAAAATAAACATATAAGAAGAAAGAAAGAAGCAAGGATGAGATAAAAGTAGAGAATATGCCCAATTTTCGAAGTCCTCTACAAAATCATGTTTAATTTGATTTTTATTGTTACTTTTTCTTAAGATATCGTACTTACTATACTTTTTTATCAATATATTATGCTGTGTCCGTGTCCAAAAATAGGACAATATCCCCATGTCCCAAAATTTCAGATTTTTCATGTTCGACACTCCGTACCCGAGTCAGAACAACAACATGACCGAGGATAGAACTAATACATATCGAGTTATTAAAGTAGGGCCTTAAGAAGCCCATTTCTTAAACACATTAGAAGAAGAAAATTTCTCTCTAACCATTCATTTGACATTGCCTATAATAATCATCAAAGTTGGACGGCCAGGTCCTGGTTTATGCAATCTAAAGTTCCGCTCCTTTCAAGTTTGATAATCCGCTGCAGAAAGAAAAAGATTACCTATTTCCAGCTTCAAGTTAGGCTACTGTTAGTTACGTCGTAACGGGAATTTCATGCAAAACCATGAAATTTAATAAAACAAACACAATTTGCAGCTTCAAGTCATATATATGAACGGCTACTCACAAAAATTGAAGAGCGAAAAATGAAACCGAAACAGATGAACAAGTGGATGCTAGAATATTCACCCCCATAAACAATCATTTACATACAACAAACTGGCCCAATCTTGATGCGTCAAAATATGGCCATCTATCTAAAGAATGAAAGACAGATCATGCATCTGCGACATCAATATCTCTACGCCATTCTTTGGAGAAGTGGTTGCATTAGGAGCAGCTCCATCCTCAGGTAACTCTTTATGTGACTCTTGTCATTGTTGTTCCTGAAAAATTTGAAGCAAATACAATATTTTTGATGGTATCTCCAAATAATAGGAACTCTAAAAATAAAACTGACTTTTTGAATAGTAGTTATATGTCCAGTGGCAAAAAAATGAGATAATAACCAAAATGCCCCATTTCCAAGAAGTATGGCCCTGACCTACCCCTCAAATACTGAATTTCGTGAAGCGCAACATGTTTTAAAAAAAAATCGCGCCTGTTGCGTTATTTCGGGCACCGAAATAGCTCTGATACGGAGTACTGTACCCCGTATTTACCTTGATGCTGAAGACGAAACAACGCAATGGGGGGGGTAGATACGGTTGACGAAACAGCGCAACAGCTAATACGGCAGACGAAATAGCGTGTTTGCGGGGTATTTAGGACCGATTTTCTGAAATGCGGTAGGGAGGGCCATGAAGATTGGAAATGGGGCATTTTGGGTCATCACCCCAAAAAAATTGCATTTGCATCTACTGTCAAAGGTGTAGACTACATAGCATTTACTATACAATATTAGTGCACCTTAGTTGGAGTCTAAAATGCCTCATCTACGAGAAAAGAAAAAAGAGCATGACAACTTGAAAAATGTGCTGCTTTCAAAAAACTGAACATTTTATAGGGTAGAAAATTTTGGTGAACAAATATTCAAATTAAAAATATGAACCGCAGAAGCACTGAAAAAGATAATATGTTGATAAACACATAAAATTTTAAAACCAAAACATTTTTAAAACTTTATTTTTAGTTCTTTTCTCTTCTTATATATCACAAGTAGTTATCGTGCAATGTCATGTGCACCTCAAGTTAAAAATTCAAGCAGTTTCATATAGTAATAATCAACTACCCAGGAATCAGCAAGCAATATTAAAATAATACCATGACTACTAATCTACACTATACTGTTAAACCCAAACTATCATATATAGGCTCATGCAAAGGATGTGATGCTTGTATTAAAATTATAGTGAAACTTGTTCAAGGATATAAAATATTTACACAAAAAGAGTACAAACCTTTCTGACAAATAAACTTGACTGAGGATGTTGTTTCATTGCTTGCATCACCATCATGAACACCATGAAAGCCAAAAAAGATATTTGGATGTGAGAAGCTACCAAATTCATTGTCTTGTATGTAACCGGATGCAGTAATGGAATTAATTTCAAATGTCTGTTCACTAGAAACTGCTTTCTGATGATTGTTATCTTTCTAAGCATTTCCAGAAATATCTACATCACTACTTTGTGCTTGCAAAATCATTCCAGTCATCAAAAGGATCACTAGGTTTATCAATGATCTTACTGCTAGGCTTATTTCCAGAAAGATTTACATTTTGGCTTGAGCTTGCAAAATCATTCCAACCAGCAAAAGAATCATCAGGTTTATCAATGATCTTACCACTAGGTTCATCTCCAGAAATATTTACAGCATTACTTGAGCTTGCAAAGTCATTCCAATTAAACGTATCATCAGGTTTATGAATGATCTTACTGCTCGGTTCATCTCCAGAAAAATTTACAGCATTACTTGAGCTTGCAAAATCATTCCAATCATAAAAAGAAACATCAGGTTTATCAATGATCTTACTGCTAGGTTCTTCTCCAATAAAATATCCAACATTGCTTGAGCTTGTAAAATCAGTCCAATCATCCAAAGAATCATCAGGTTTACCAATGACCTCATTGCTAGGTTCATTAACCAAAAGATTTAAAGCATTACTTGAGCTTTTAAAATCAGTCCAATCATCAGAAGAATCTTCATGTTCATCAAGGATCTTATTGCTAGGATCATCTCCAGAAAGCTTTTCAGCATTACTTAAGCTTGCAAAATCATTCCAATCATCAAAAGAATCATCAGGTTTATCAATGATCTTACTGCTAGGATCTTCTCCGGAAATATTTACAGAATTACTTGAGCTTGCAAAACCATTCCAATCATCAAAAGAATCATCAGGTTTACCAATGATCTTATTGCTAGGTTTATCTCCTGAAAGATTTACAGCTTTACTTGAGCTTGCAAAATCAGTCCAGACATCAGAAGAATCAGCATGTTTATCAATGATCTTATTGCTAGGCTCACTTGTAATGTTCTTTTGCCATTGGTTATCTTCGAACCAATCTACACCTTCAGAAGCCGGAATTTTGAAATTATTTGGTGAGATTCCATCTGTAGCTTCAGCAGTTGAACCAAAGTGTACAGCCTGCTGAGACACCTTGGGGTCTACAATTTTCCAGAGGTCATCATGCATCCAATCGTGAGACACGGAATGAGCAGGTGGTAAGTCATCCACAAGCTTTCCATGATTTTCATCTTTTCTAGCTCCAAAGACCGAATCAAGATGAGAAGAAAGATCAATACTGGAAGCTACAAAAGAGTCATGTGAGTTTGAACTCTCATCTTTATTTGCAGATTGGAAGTCTTCTGGCCATTCAGAGAAAGATTCACGCTGGTTATCTTCAAAGGACTTGACAGCCGAGTCTCCAGAGTGATCATCTGAAAATAAAGTAAGATTCTCTTGAACAAAGCCAAAGCCAGAGATAGAGCCTTTGCTTTCTACACTGTCAAGCTGCTCTTCTTTAATTGGTTGTGCAGAAGCATTGGATTCAACATTCTTTGACCCTGAGAAGACATTATTCAGATCCGTTTCATTTAAATAAAAAGAGCTACTGCTATGCTCAGGTGTCTTATGTGGTACACTTGTGTCAAGCATTTCGAACTCATTTGGCCTTGTATGTAAATCCGAGAGATGATGTAAAGAAGCTTCTTGGCTTGGTGTAATCTGTCCTTTGTTTAATTCAGATTCTTCAATAGACGGTTTAACAGTTTCCTGCACCAAATATAAAAATGATATACAAAACAGGAATTCACCAAATTACAAAATCACAAAATTAGACTTTAGTAATTTTAACATTAAATAACATATATTTATTTTTTTTTAAAAGCCCCAATGAAGATGGGATGATAAACTATTAAAACCATGAGAATAATATATCAAATAAAAACACAACCAAATAACTAGCCAGAACCCGTGTAACTTGTCCTACAAAAGGTATAGAAACCAACTAAACTCATCAGCTATCTTTTAGATTAAAAAAGATTTAATTGGTCAGCAATATGAAAGTAATTACAATCTACAATGTATTTTAACAGAAGTATTCCAGAGAGAGAGATACAGACAACAGAAGTGAAATTATACATATTTTGTATTTATGTTACTTTTTTAAGACTAGTGTCATCCATTAATAAAACATGCATAAATAAATATGTGTGTGTGTGTGTGTCAAATTTATAGCATAAATTAAAAGGATAACATCTAAATAGGCATCTATGGGCATCACTCTTTAAGAACAAGTTGTTGTGAGGTCTTGTAAATCATTTTGAAAAGTGTCTAGTTTTTACATGAGGGGTCCGACTCAGATATTATACCCACACCCATTGTCATGTCCGGTTGACATGAATATGAGGACAAAATTGAAGAGACCAGGTAACGGAGAGGGAGAATCATGTTCACTTGTTCAGTACATATGTAAGAACATATAGATATCAAGCTCTCCTTGATTTTAAACATTCTTTTTTTATGTTCACGTAATATCTGCTCTACTTTTCCTTTTCAAAACAAGACATATTAGAGTTTGTCAAATCTGTTGGGTAGTAATTATTTTCTGTGGCTTCGCAAAAATAACATGCCCTACATATTTTTGTAATACGAGACAGGTCATTTATCAACAAAAAAAATACGAGACAGGCCCTTTAACATTAGCAGAATTTATTTATTTTTACTTATCTGATAATATCCAAGTTTAACAAGTGTAGCTTACTCATTATCATAATTATTTATAGTAATGCAATTCTAAATAATTATTTTAAAAGATACTATATTGGACCAACACATGTATGCATGCATCAAGACATACTATAATCTAGGGTTTGACTACTAAGATGCTAGGTTGACTACTGATGGGGTAAAAAGGGAAGAAAAACTATTCTTATCCAAAACATGGTGACAGAACTCAACATAAATAACAATTAACACAATGTATAAAGGTGGCTTCACTAATATAAGTTTGTTACTCGTATATACACGCACCTCAGGTAACTCTTTTACGAGACTCTGTTCATTGTGGTTCCTGAACAAAGAAAAGTGAATACAATGTTAATTAAATTGTAAAATGAAAGGGATTCGACAGATAAAACTGACCTTCTGTATACTAGTTACAAGTCCAGTGGCAAAACATTGTCATATAGTAACAAAGTTGTAGAGTACATAAAATTCATTATACAAACTTGGAGCACCATAGTTTGAGTTTTAAACGCCTTATTTATGTGAAGAAAGAGAACAATACGAGAAATGTGCTGCTTTCAGAACACTGAAAGCTAGATTTCTATTAAAAAACATGTCCTTAATAGGCTGATATTTTTATGCCAAACAAAAGAACTAGATTTCTAGATTTTTATTCGGCTGAAATTTCTAGCCGAATAAAAAAAACAAGATTTCTATAAAAATCAAATCCTAAATAGTATGACTGTATCAAACATGTCCGACTTATCAATAATATTTTGATTTTAATAAGATTATTATATAATGATGAGAATAAACAAGATTTTCAAGATATCAATGAGCACAATATCAGGTATAATTATATCTCTTTTACCTTCAATTTGATTCTGGTAACAATAAGTCAAATCATCTTTCCGAAACTGAGCAAATCGAAGATCATGAACAAATAACGAAACAACAATATTGGAGGTGATGTAAACGATGCATGCAATGTAGGTGTGGATTTATATTATTACCACCTTGTCTGCCTCACAGGCCCCTCACAAATTAATGCGGTTAACCCGTCAAGGCTTATAAATCTCTCGTATATCCAAGGAGGTTGTTCTACTCAGTAACTTCAAAAGCGCCAAATGGAATGGTTGCTTACTTAAAAGAATGTAAAAATGAATCTTTATTCAAACAAATTTTAACAGATGAATGTATATGCATCACTCTTTAAAACCAATCAATGATTATAAATTTAAGAATAAAGAAAAAAGTGAAGTAGAATCAAGTACTTTGGATAAGAATTTTGATCATGTGTGAAGATACATTAATGAGAGAAAGAAGGTTAAATAGAACTTGCCTTAGTTCTCTACTTACGTAAATTATTCAAGTAATCACACGCTACCATTAAGTAATTTTGTTGTAACAGAGTTCTTGGTTGGTAGTCAGACAAAATATATGACTACACCTGTTTGATAGTACCAGCTAATATATCAGGTTATTTTTAAACTAAATGACTTGAAAAGTTTTGGGTCTGCTTTTAGTGATATTATTATCCAGGGAGGTGAATTAGGTGTCCAACCTTTATAGCTTGAGGCCATAATTCCTCATTTACACGAGGTTGTGTCTGAGGTATATATTTTACCGTATTACTAGTCTTCATCCTAGTAATAGACTATATTCTACACACACACTAGTTTATAACTAGACGGACTGAGGGTACCAGAATATGTCAATGTAAATGGCCGGAATTACACTACCTTACCTGATGAATATACATGTGAGATAAAAATGGAAGCTCCCTCTAATCAATGGTCAATTGTTTGCTTGTGAGCACCACATACAGTTATGCCTTTCCGGGATGTGTCCTTGAAAATAATGGTATGGCTTTAAGTTGGAACAGAGGATTGAATATGTATTATCTCTTACTAGTCAGGTTTAAGCATTTCAGTGTCCAAGCCATTCCATGTTTCCAAACTCTTTTCTCTGATAGTTAAAGTCTTATAAATTAATAACCAAAGGAGTTAACCTAGTTCTATTAATAAAACCTTGAGTGAAATATTAATATAACTCTGTAGTTATATGTAGGCCTGATTACCAATTAACTTGACCAGGGAATAATTAACGGAATTACAAAGCAAATTGAATTTATTAAGATTTTAAAAACGATTAATTTCTTTACTTTCCAAGGATATAGCTGCTATAATGATCATGGTTAGTGTTGAGACCTATTAATATTCAGAGTCCTATTTTGTCAGCTCCCTAGTTAGGTCAAACGTAAATTCTTTAGAAATATGTTGGCAGCCTAGGTGCAGGTTATTCTAGACGTCAAAGCTATCACCATATTGAGTTCAATTTCGAAAATAAGAGACTACTTAGAAATTCTCAGCCTTGTCTGTTCAAGTCTTAGGCTAACAATAGGAAGTAGTAAAAGATTCAAAAGGAAATAAAATGGTTCATAACAAGTAGATCGGTATAATTATTTAATTTGTTTCATATCTACAAGCGTAAGTCCAGTGCTATGCACATGATTCTTTATATAATTTACTGTTTTATATTTATTTTTTCTTTTTAAATTTATTTATTGTAAAATATTTAGGTCCGTTACAATCTATACTACTTGGTGCCAGTAATTGTATTAAACGAATAAAGCTAAGATCACACGATCATAGAAAATAAGTCTTTTGTCCCTATAATTCCAGTTATAAATTAAAGGCTTAATGACCTTTTAGCACTTAAAGTAATGATGTACCCATGAACCCTCCATGTATAAAGTCGTACCTTTTAGCACCCAGGCTATGACAAATGCACCTTTTAACCCCTATACCTCGACAGAATCAAAAACGCTGTATATTGGAGGGGTAAAAGAGACATTTGACTTTAGTAAAGGTTTGATGTACCTATTCGCCCTTAAAAGTATGCAACGATGGATCCATAAAGTCTTGATGTATCAAACCATATCTTTTCATCCCGAAATATGACAAATGCATAATTTAACCCCTACTTCGCGATAGAATATATTTGAATGTTATAGGTAGATTTCTCAACGGGGCAGGAAAAATGGAAACCCTTCCTGCAGGAAAACCCGACCTACCTCGATTATAAATTATATATATAACTATTTTTTATAATATATTGTAAAATAATTTATATCTTACAATAAGGAATCTATACTATTATATAAAAACCGAAACATTAAAAATTTGGTTGTTCGGTACCCGTTGATTTTACTTATTTACCATTACTTAATAGTACATGATATTTTTACTTAATTATTTATAGTTGGTTGATCGGTACGGTACATGTTGATTTTACTTATTTACCCTTACTTAATAGTACATGTTATTTTTACTTAATCATATCCGTATATATAATAAGCGTAAGAGGGATCTTATCCATAATTTTGGTTTGGTCACTATATCGTCAAAATAATCTCAACCGTCGAATCTAATATTTTAAAAATAAACGCTCAAGATTATATCATATTAAAAAGAAAATTCTAATCTAAAAAGGATATGGTCACTGTACCGCCAAAATAATCTCAACCGTTGAATCTAATATTTTTAAAAATAGACGATCAAGATTAAATCATATAAAAAAGAAAATTCTAATCTAAAAAGGATATAATTTAAAAAGGTTGCATTATAATTGGATCTTAAATTATAATCTTAAAAAGAAAATTATAATCTAAAAAGGATATAATTAAGAAAGGTTGTATAAAAATTGAATTATATTTTTTTATTTATTAAAATAAAGAAAATTCATATTTACTATTTGGGCTCTATCTTGAGATCTAAAAATCAGATTTGGATGATTTTATAGCGTAAGCGAAACTCATAAAATTATCTATAGAGTGATACTTTAATAATTATTATCCAAATGGAAACACTCAAAATCTCAGGAAAAAATACAACACTAAATTTTTGCATTAAGCCTAATCAATGTAGATGATCTACATTGATAATTGATGCCAAACGAAGAATAATAGTATTGATTTATATTAATTTTATGTTATTGTTTAGGAATAGATATAATTGTAACTAATTATATAGTTTAATTATATATATTAGTAGGAATACTATAGAATATGGTAGATAATAAAGAAAAAAGGATTTGTTTCCTTTATTAGAAAGATTTTTACTTGTTGGCTAAGTTTAGGGTTTTACTCCTCTTATATAAGGAGATGTAATATCATTATTAAAGAGACTTTGATTAATTATTGAATTGAGAATTGTTTCTCTCTAGTTATGGGTTGCGATCCATGATAACTCTTCTCTTATGCGGTTGAGAAAACCTAGGGGTAGCGGGTTCTTCGGTTGGATCACCTTAGGGTGTGGATTTTCTGCGGTTAATCCACACAATTATCTATCCTTTTACTTGTTTTTAACCCCTGTCCAACATCAATAATCCTATTCAATATTTAAACCTAATTATATATGATTCATGTCATTCACATACACTTTTTCATATATCAATATACATACACTTTTTAATTTACATAATAAAATAAGATTTTTTACGCTAAATCCAACGGCTTTCAGGTATTTATTTTTAAGATCTAACGGTTCTTTTTTATTTTGTCATACTCAGGCAGACTACCGATTACTAATATTTTGGACAAAATCCCTCTTACACTTATTATTAAAACTGTATTTGGTTAGTGGAACTATCTTCTAATGATTTTAAAGAAAGATGGTTTGAAAATCAAAACAAAATATAAGTAGATTTCATAAACTGAATAGAATTTCCAACGTAAAAAATCGTCAATTTCTACTCACTTTTGTTTGTGCGTAGTTCTAACTGGAAAATAATTATTAAAGCATCACTAAATTAAAGATTATTTTGTTAATTTCACGTGGACTATAATATCGTTCAAATCAAATTTGAAGAATTCAAGATATAACACAAATATTAAATTGAAAGTGTAAAATCTTATATATATCAATTTTTTAACAACAATTTGAAATGTAAATTAATAACATATAAATATTAAAAATATTAATATAATAATAGATATTAAAAAGGAGTCGTGCATTGCACGGGTTATATGCTAGTATTTGTAATATCTAATAAGTTACAATTTATTTGTTACAATTTTATATATAATGTAACTAAAATAATGTATAGTGCATATTAAATTATCTATGCATCTGTTTTAATGTTATAAATTATAATAAAAGATAATTACTTATTTTTCTTGAAAATATTAATATTCTACTGATTAAACTTCCAATATTAACCCTGCCAAATAAAACTTTTAGATTCATTTTCCCATCTGTCGAGGAGTAGGGCAAAAATATAATATTCCGATACTAAGGGGAGAAAAGATACGCTTTTATAGTTTAAGGTTTTATGGGTACATTTTTCCAAACTTTAAGGGTAAAAAGGTACGACCGTCGACCGCCAATATTTTACCAACACGAAATGTCTCTTATACCCTTCCGATAAGTAACATTTTTTGGCTCTATCGTTGTCCAAGGGTTAAAAGGTGCATTCATCATACCATTGGGGCGAAGAGGTCCAACTTTATACATGAAGGGTTCATTGGTATATCGTTACATAGTTCAAGGGCCAAAAGGTTACTAAGCATAAATCAAATAACTGAATGTATACATACATGTTTATCACCCAAGATAATGGGAATCACAACCTTCGGGAAATATGTTGAATTAATGTAGGTGCTTGTGTTTGATTGTGTTTCAAGCGTTTTGTGTTCAATCATATTTTAGAGATATCTTTTCATTTAAATTGTGTTTTTAAAAAATTATTAAGGTCAAGTTGTAAAAATAAAGTAAAGTGCAAGTACCAAACCATAAGTACCGTACCGATCGACCACGACATTGAATTGATGTATGTATTTGTGTTTGATCATTATTAAATTGTGTTTCAAGAGTTTTGTGTTTAATAATATTTTAGAGGTATGGTTTGATTAAAATTGTTGTTATTAAAAAATAAAGGTCAAAATTGTAAAATTAAGGGACTAAAGTGCAAATACCAAAATATAAGTACCGTATCAACTGACCAACTAACAATTTTAATGTTTCGGCTTTAATAATATAGTATAGATAAAGAGATTTGCATGATTAACGGTCATGTGAGTAGGCTACTTGGAAGCAGGGTAGTGTGCATGAACTCTAGTTATGACCAAAATCGTACTAAAAATATTTTAACTTAAATTACATACATCAGGAAACCGAGCGAGAAATCTGAATCTGAGTTGTGTGCCTTTTTCATATAACTTATAAGATTTTATCACTTCAGAAACGCCCCTGTTTTAACGCGCACGCCTGTGTGGAACTTCCAAGTAAATCAGCTAGGCTATTCCTTTCATGTATTTAACAATTACCATTACACATACCAGTCCGATTAATTTGAATCACCTCTGCTGTTATTCCAAATGTCATTCAAACTTGTGTAGAAAGCGTCAATGGAAGCATATTGCTACTTACAAGGTAGAGGAACCTTCTTTCTCTCATCAATGTATCTTCACACATGATAAAAATTATTACTCAAATGTACTCAGATTCTACTTCACTCTTTTCTTTATTCTTATATTACACATGACTGTGTGACGACCTATAATGCTTGTATTAATATTAAAGTGAAACCTGAACAAGGACATATAAAAATTACACTAATAGAGCACACACCTTTCTGAAGCATGAACTTCTTTGAGGATGTTGTCTGTCTTTGCATCACCATCATAACCACCAGGTAAGCTGGAAAAGACATTTGGCTGTGAGAAGCTACCGAATTCATTGTCCTGTATGTTACCGATTGAGCTAAACAAATTTAATTCAGATGTCTGTTCGCTTGAAACTGTTCTTTGATGATTGCTATCTTTCCAAGCATTTCCAGAAAGATCTACACAGTTACTTGTGCTTGCAAAATCATTCCAAACATCAAAAGAATCATCAGGTTTATCAGTGATCTTACTGCTAGGCTCATTTCCAGAAAGATTTACATCATTACTTGAGCTTGCAAAATGATTCCAATCATCAGGTTTATCAATGATCGTATTGCTAGGTTCACCTCCAGAAAGATTTACAGCATTACTTGAGCTTGCAAAATCGTTCCAATCATCAAAAGAACCATCAGATTTATCAATGATCTTATTGCTACGTTCATCTCCAGAAAGATTCACAACATTGCTTGAGCTTGCGAAATCATTCCAATCATCAAAAGAATCATCAGGATTATCAATGATCTTATTGCTAGGCTCACTTGTAATGTTCTTTTCCCACTGGTTATCTCCAAACCAATCTACACCTCCAGAAGCCGAAATTTTGTTATTTGGTGAGGTTCCATCTGTAGCTTCAGCAGCTGAACTCAATTGTACAGCCTGCTGAGACACCTGGGAGTCTACATTTTTCCAGAGGTCATCTTGCATCCAGTCATGAGACACAGATTGAGCAGGCTGTAAGTCATCCGCAAGCTTTTCGCGGTTTTCATCTTTTCCTGCTCCAAATACCGAATCAATGTGTGAAGAAAGATCAATTTTGGAAGCTACAAAAGGGTCGTACGATTTTAAACTCTCTTCCTTATTTTCAGACTGAAAGTCTGCTGACCATCCAGAGTGAAAATCACCCTGCTTATCTTCAAAAGACTTGACAGCCGATTCTGCAGAGTGGACATCTGGAAAAAACGTAAGATTCTCTTGAACATAGCCAAAGCCAGAGATAGTGCCTTTGCTTTCTACACTGTCAAGCTGCTGTTCTGTGATTGGTTGTGCAGAAGCATCAGAGTCAAGATCCCTCTTTGACCCTGAGAAGACATTGTCAAGATCAGCTCCACTTAAATTAAAAGAGCTGCTGCTTTGTTCAGATGTCTTATGCAGTACAGTTGTCTCAGGCATTTCCAACTCATCTGGCCATGTTATTTGTAAATCTAACAGATGATGTAAAGAAGTTTCTTTGTATGGTGTAGTGTGTCCTCTGTTTGATCCAGATTCTTCAGTCGACGGTCCGACGGTTTCCTGCACCAATAATAAAAATGAAATTTAACATTTAAAATTTTTACATGAAATTACACATTTATTTACTTGTATACGGTCCCCCAACGAATAAGGGACAAAAAGCTCTTTGAATCACAAACAAGTAAATATATAATATAATATAAAAACACACAATCAAATAACTAGTAAGAAAACCTATTAACTTGTATTACAAAAATTGTAGAAACCAGCAAAACTCATTACATATTAAAAGAGATTAATTTGTTCAGCAGTATAAAGTAATTATAATCTACAAGGCATTTGGAGCAGAAGAAGTCTTCCAGAGAGAGAGATATGTAGAAAAGGGTCATCCCTGAAACAATGTTCCCCAATTCCTATGAAAAAGCTATAGAAAAATTGTTCAGAAGCCCCCAAAGAATGACGCGACATAAAGCAAAGGAAAACAAAAAAAAAATTAAAACAAGCTAATCATTTCTCTTGATTATTAAGTTGGATCGGTAACAATATTCTTTTAAAGAACCTTGTTACCTTTAAAAGAGTTACATATGAGGGAGAATCATATTCAGTAAGCATGTCGTTACGAGGTGGAAAAACTAAAGAGAGGCGCATGCTTAATCTAGATAACCTCCAAAATAAAATAAAAAATGCTACAAGAAATCGAAAGCAATGAGTAACATAAAGAATGAATGACTAGGATCTGCATTTTACATTTCCTTCACTAGTTCATACTTGTTTCTAAGCATCAAAAATGCTATATAAAGTCGACGGGATGTATACACTAACCAATTGCACACCAGAGTTTTAGAACTTTAAGTTGTCAGAATATACAGTTACTACGTTCAAACTTCTAAGGTATCTTCGGCCTCATGGAACCAAACAGAATCTCAAACAACCAAGTACTCTTCACTGTTCTCGCTAATCCGATACCAAGAATTCAAGTAATTAACACCCCAACAAGAACCTAAACACTGAAGTAACAACATAGAAAATGTCCTTGCTAAAGCATTCCAAATATAATCTACCCTCCCACTTTACAACTTTAACCTGATTTTATAAACCACCTCAGCAATCATGTCTTCTAGGGCAATAAGTATGAATCTCATGATTAAAATCAAAATCCACACCCTAGTAAAACCATAATAAGTAGAGGTAAAGACTAAAATTTGCACTGAACATAGTAAGCATTGAAAGTAAGAAGATCCTCCACTACACTACCTCCAGCAAGTAGAAATGCAAATAAACTTAGAAAGAGAAAGAAAAAGATTAATAATTTTATCGGCAAACAAAATATGAAAACTCCATCTATACATCTTCAACTCCAATACCATTAACAAGATCATCCAACTCATTAAACTCATATCCTACTCAATTCCGCAAGAAGCATTCCCAAAAACGTGATAACATAACAGACGACCTGATGCAGAGCGTAAAACAATTAATTAGTTGTTAATTGTTTTATATTATTATTCAGATATATATATGTTTGTAATTATAATTATATTATCTAGTTAGGAACATTCTAGATTATAGTTGTAAAATAAGAAAATGATTTGTTTCCTTTATTTAATTATGGTAGTATGAAGTATTTAGTCTTTAGGAAATTACTTTGCTTCCAAGTAATAGTTCTTGTAATCTTTCATTATGAAATAGAGAATAATGAATTAGGTATGAATATTATGAATTAGAGATAGGCCACTATCCCCTTTTTATACCCCTTGTCCCCCCCCCCCAAAAAAAAAAAAACAAAATGCCTCAGCAACAATACACTTCAGAAGCTAACACCAGTCACTAACTTAAATCTCATCCAATTTCTAAAAAAATCAATCTCAAGCAGAAAACTACAGCCAAATCAGAACTAACTAAATATCAGAATGCACAAAACCTCCTCATCAAACTCAATCAAATTACATACCAAAATCACTCAAATTAACCAAAAAAAATAAGATCTTTAACCACAATCAACTACAACACACATCATAAACACACACAAAAATACACCCAAAAACACAAATACATACAATACACACACATAAAGGGTGAATACTTACAGATGGATCCAAGTCCAAAGAATGGAGCAACCACTGATACCCAAAAGTGTTAGTAAAACATATGGGGTCAGGAGAAAGGTCTTTATTTATCTGTTGCTTTCCACAATATATACAAATCACTGATTTTACACCCCTGAGAAGCTTAGCTTTACAATTCTTGCATCTTAAGTGGTCAGGCGCAGATGGGTCGAGCCCCAAAATGGATGCATCGAAAGAGGGTAAACAAGGGAGAGAAGGGTCGTCGGGATTGTAAGCATTTAGGCCGGCGGCGTTACGGGCGGCGATCTGAACTTGGTTTATCAGATCGGTTGGGAGCTGAAATGCCATTTGTGTTTCTTGATTTGTGTCACTGAGTTGTAGGTATCAGTGGTGATTAGTTGGAGAGATGGAGCACAGGCAGGGGTCACGGATCGGGTTGGGCCCAATTTAATTGATTTCGAAAATTTTTAACCCAACTCATAAAAATTGAATTTGTAAATTAATCCATTTAATGTATTTCGGTTTGGATTGGTTTGGATCGAATTGATTGACTTAGTAAATATATAAATAAATATCAAAAAAAATAAAATTGAAAATGAGAGTTCAAAACAAATCGGAAATAGTTCAACAAAATATTACAATCATTAATGCAACACAAATAGCATTGGTCTTAAATATCTAAAATTCTGAATTTTAACACATAAAAAAAAAATTTGATTAAACACTAGACATAGTCTTTAAATTTGAACTGAATCATAACATAGATGCATCACTCATACAAATTAATGTATTTGTAATACGTGATACTTTGATAGGGTAAATTGTAATGGACCGGACTCCGAAGTTAGACTATAGTGGACTACTGGAGTGGACTGGACTAATACTAATACTAATGTCTAATGGGTTGGGCTTATATATTTTAATTATCTCATTTTTAATCGGATCGGGTTGGATTGGATCGGATTTTAAAAACCGAAACCCATATCCAACCCATTAAAATCGGGTTAACATTTTTTCAATCCGAATATACATTGGGTTAGTATAAATCGGTTTGGATCGGCCGAAAAGTACCCGGTTTGGATCGGATTGGTCGGGTTGGCCAAACCGTGAACACCCCTAAGCACAAGTGTGTTTCGGGGCTGTATTCGGGTTTTTTATTCGGGGCTATATTCGGGTTTTTTATTCATTTGGCTTTGATTTAATAATTGATTAATAGTTCTTTTAAAAAAGATTTTTTTTACAAGACTTTTAAAAAAGAATTGACTAATATTGTTTTGTTTATTTTAACAATTTCTAATTTTTAATTTTTTGAAGAAATATTAATTTTGGTGTGCAGGTAAGTGATAGAAGATTATAAGTATTTTAATGTTAGTTTAATTTATGTTGTATTTTAATTATAAATTATGATGTATTTGAGTCATATCATCAATATATTAAATTTGATTGTTATAATTTTGTATATATTATAGTAACTAATATGGTATATTTTCGGTTGCCTCAATTATCTCCAAAATTTTCCAATATGAATCGAATAATAATTAACTTAATTTCCTCTAAAACGAAGAATAATCTCCAATTAATGATAGAAAATATCTTCAAACGATATCCTTCAAATCAGGAAGATATCCCAACGTGAATATAATTTAAATAGATAAAATCTACTAATTCCCAATACATCCCTTAAAAAATCATTAGGATTAAAAATCAAATCCTTAACAGAACTGCGTTGACTTGATCCTTATAAGTATAAGGTATGTATGCATGCATCTTTTCCAAGGATCCAACACATCTGACAAATCGATACGCCTCTCAAGTCCAGCCCCAAACATCCAAAATCCCCCAATTTTCATAATTTTGTTTTTCCAGCAATCTCCAAAATTATCACCAAATTCCTCCGTTAACAATTGGCACTAGAATGAAGGCATATTTTTTTATTGTGGAGGACAATCAATTCATACGCATGGGTGGTTTTTATGGATCTACAGCTGTTTTAATGAATGAGCTAAACGATGGAGACGGTGACTCTATTATGATTTAAGATAATTTTTCTTGTGATTATGTCCACACAAATCAACTTTCTTATAAAATTCGTAATAAATTCAATACATGTCGGATTTTGATGATTTTTTATGATTCGGAAAGCTTTCAATTTTCTACAACTTTTGCTCTTAGAGGTTTTTCAGAGTATATATCGATCTATTCTCGAAATCACAAAAAACAATCGGATCTTATTTTTCAATATCGAGAAGTCAATCAACAGATGTTTTATATGATTCTTCATTCATTATAAGTCTGTTTTTAATGAGCCATACCTTGTCGGAAAGATCTTTTCGTTCTCTACAACTTTCGTGTTTTGTGTTTTTCTGGAAAGTATCGTTTTTTTTTGAATATTTTGGCTTATAGCCTTTTACAATGAGTATCTCTTCATTGACAAATCTCGTGGTAAGCGAGTATCGAACCCAGAACCTCTGGATCGACTAGAGGTAAGCTCAACCAACTGAGCTACCTCAACTTGCTTAAAAACAGATTTGAGCAAAATTTGAATTGTGGAGATGTTCAAGATTTTAGGTGTAATATTCGTGGTACAGGATTTTGGAAGGTCCTCTTTTGATGAGAGTAATATTTTGGAAAATCCTCTTTTGATAGGGGTAATATTTTGGAGACCCTCTTTTGATGAGGATAATATTTTGGAAACCTTTTTTTGTGTGGGTAATATTTTGGAAAGTTCTTCTTTGATGAGAGTATTATTTTGGAAGACCCTATTATGATGAGGATAATATTTTTAAAAGGCTCTCTTTTGAGAAGTGTAATATTTTGGAAGGCTCTTTATTGAGGAGAATATTATTTTGGAAGGCCCACCTTTATGGGGTTAATATTTTGGAAGGTCCTCCTTTTTGGGATACTATTTTGGGAGGCTCTTATATTTTGGGTAACTATTTTGGGAGGTTATTATTTGAAGAGTCTATTATTTTGGAAGACTCTCTCTTCTAGGATCTAGGATCTTGCTCAAATGAGAATCCTATATTAGGGTGAGAACTGAGATCTAATCTCAACTCCACAATTTTTAATCTTCTTTTCATCACAGCCACATGTTTTATTTAACTAAAAAAAAACATTTATGTGTATACACACATATACATACACTACTTTGTTCATTCACCAGCTTTGTTCATTGACCAATTAAGTTTATTCCACCGATCTCATCCTCCTTACCATCGATTTCCTTCCGTCGTCGTCGCCGCCACCACCCCACCCACCACTCGCCCGCCCTCCCTCTGCTCCCTCCCTTTCTCTTTCTCTCTCTTCTCTATCTCACCTCCCTCCACCCACTAACACCACCACCACCTGCCTCTTATTACGAGTCCAACTCTGCCAAGCACAACAAACTCAAGTCCTCCAATTGGGATTTCACCGATTATAGGGTTAATCGTATGGGAACAACTTCGATTCAGAGGCATTCAAGTGGGAGTAGTTTCGAAGAGAGTTCGATTTGAGGTGAGTATTATGTTTTTCTGCGGATCAGGATGGAATTGGTGTTGAACAATTGAGGACTATGGAGATAGAAACTGGTGGTGCAGGAGCTGGTGGTGTTTCGTTTTCGTCTTCGAAAGCTAGGCGCAGCAGATGGAGGAGAGTTATTCAATTTTTAGTGATTTTTTGTAATCCGATGGTGAATTAAATGGCGGAGTGTGTATATGTGGTAAAAGTTTTCAGATGTGAGTTAATCGGAAGGAAGGAGGTTGGATTTTGCGGTGATTTTTGGGCTATCAGTGGTGATTTGTTGATGGTGGTCGGAGATGGTGGCAGCTAGGGCTGGCAATTTCGGGTTTCGGGTCGGGTTTGGGTCCGGTCAACAGACTCGGGTCACAAATTTGACCCAGTCCGAACCCGACCCGAAAATTTAATGGGTCCAGGTGCTCATCCCGAACCCGACACGAATGGGTTGCGGGTGGGTTTCGAGTAACCCGACCCGAAAATTTATTTTTTTAAAATTTCAAAAATAATATATATATATATATATATATATTAAAAATAATATATATATATATATATTAAAAATAATATATGTAGTTATATTAAAAATAATATGCATATATATATTAAAAATAATTATATATATATATATATATTCGGGTCAGTTTCGGGTTACCCGAACCCAACCCGATTTTTTCGGGTCAAGTTAGGGTCAACCCGAACCCGAAAAATATAAACCCGAAGCCGACCTGTAACACCCCCAGATCCGGGGTCAGGGATCCGGGGTCAGGGATCTGGTGGTTACGATCTTACATCCATTCATAATACTTGACTTGAGTCCACAATAAATAAATCACATGATGTGACCCCACAATAATTTCCACTCACACACACAACAGTTATAGTCCCAGAGATGAAATTGAAATAAGTCCATAATATCAGAGTTTACGAATAAAAGTTATTACAAGCCAAATGATATGTTTAAAAGTTTTGCCGTTGATTAACGTTAATGTTACATATAAATAGACTGATAAACAAAAGCTGCTTATCTATGCTACCTCAGCAATGGCAGCAAGGACATCAGCGGGTAGTCCTCGAACGATGGTAACCTGCTTGCGCCGAGTGCGCCTGACGCGGGCCATCTGTCCTAGCTGTTGTTGTGATAATATGAACAAAGCAAGGGTGAGCGAAAGCCCACCAACAATAATATAACTGAACAGTGATACATATATACAACAGTTCAAAATATCCTTTGAAATCATATGCCATGCATTGATGAAGTTATTGCCAGTATAATATAAAGGATGAAGTTACCAGGTAACTCAAAGTATTTGTTTGTAGAAATATCTGCTACATCAAAAGTAAGCGAGATATTCTCTCATTGTCCTTAAAAGAGGAACTTGCATGAAAAGATTGCAATTCCAGTTATGAACACTTTTCCAGCTCTGCCAACAGTAATCATGTTGCAGGAAATAAATAAGTTTGGATGATGAACCAATGATGGAGTATTCACCGCGCCCGCTGTTCCAATCTTGATGATCAGTCGAGATCGTACAGCTCAAATTAGATTTACTACCGGTAGAAGGAAGAACTGACGGCTTTACTTGTCTACCGCCTTACTAGCTCTCCCCGGCCAACGGTTGGGCCAAAGGGGATGGACCGGCGCTACTCGGCCTCTTACACGACTCCTAGTTCAAATAGAATTCATGATTCTGAATGTAACGTTCGTCCCCCTTTCCCCAAGTATAATACTTGTTGATAAGACTCTACAAGGTAGTCGTATCTAGTTGGAAAGGAAAATTCACCAATAACTTCCAAGCTATTGCTTGGTAACGAATATCAACTTGTTCCAACAATCTTACCCCTCGAAAGATGAGAAGGTAACCAACGACTTAATAAGTCAATAGCACCCGAGTTGCGAGTGAAGAGAATACTTTATGACCGGGAAGTCGACAAGATAATTAACATTTTCCAAGTAAGGTTCCCTTATTATTAGGGAGATAGACTCAAAGAAGAATGATGTCTGAGAACCTCTCTTGATATAAGATTAATAATAATATGACTCCGAAATATTTTTCGTAATAATCGAAGAAGATAAACCTTATTGAGGTTATTCTAAGTATGGAATAAATATTCAGAGAATATTTATTGAATTAAAAATATTTAAGGAATATTTAGGAATATGAAAGAATATCTTTAATCAGAGTATTTTTCAAAATAATCCCTGAAGAAATATCAGGAGAATATTTATTGAATAAATAAATATTTAAATGAATATTCAAAATAATATTCATTAATTAATAAGACCTGAAAGGAATATTTAAGACAATATTCATAATTAATTACGAATTTAAATGAATATTCAAAAAGTAATATTCATTTAATGAATAATATTCTAAATGAATATCAAGTAATATTCATTTAGTAATCCAAGCCTTAAAGGAATATTCGAGATAATATTTGATAAATAAATCAAGCTTCAAATGAATATTAAAATAATATTCATCAAGTAATTAATATCTTAAATGAATATTCAAAAGTAATATTTATTTAATAAAATAATATTCTAAATGAATATCCAAATAATATTCATTTAGTAGTCTCATCTTTAGAAGAATATTCGAAATAATAATCGATAAATAATTCGACTCTGAATGAATATTAAAAAATATTATTCGTCGAATAGTTACGTTCAAATAATTATTTGAAGTAAGGATCGTTAAATAAATAATCTCGAACGAATATTCAAATAATATTCGTCGCCCGAATAATGGAAAATATTTACTTAGATATTTTCTTTCGAGGTAATCTCGATATGTCAAGAAATATTGACTCCCGGTCTATATTTGATGAATAAGATGTATACACCCTTCTCTGAGGGTCTTACAATAATCGGCTTATAATTGATACGATAGCTATCTAATTTATAAGCCAATAACAATCAGGGAACAAGCATAATGATATAACTTGAAAGTAGGCATGCATGCTATGGCATATTATAACAGAAAACATACATATATATTCAATCACAACAACAGCCTAAAAGAAGGGGATTGAAACTTTCCTGGTAGTCGAGTACGGTAAGGGGTAGTGGTAGCGGGTCCCGGGTCAGCTTGGTGATCTATAAATAGCCAAGACATTCGGGATTAATCACTTAAAACTTTAAAGGTTAAGTTATAATTAAATCGAAACACGTTCTCGAGTTATCTCGTTATACCCCTTTTAGTGGATTTCTTTTATCACGATCCGACCCGACATTCGTTCGTTAATACGACATGTCACTGTACTTATACTTGGCATATACTTAAGTCATATAAGTCCGAAAGTCGATCGTTACGAACCAATATTATACTCCGAGTTTTATCGCTCGTTTTCTAAGTGTTTTAACGAAGTTATAAACGAGTCGTCTTTTAGGGGTTCATTCGCGTTTAATCTCGATTCGAATATTTTTAATAAATCGAAAAACGATCCTTTTGACATACGGTTTTCTCTCACGCCTTCCTTTTTGCCTCTAGTATTTATTTACCAAGATTCGTCATGACTTTACGTATTTTATCGGGGTTCAATTTTAAGTACGAATACTTATTTACGGCTCCGAACCACTTTTATGAATTTTATCGTAACTCCTAAACCGTAAGTCCATTTCACGTGATCTTTATATCAAAACGAAGCTTATAACATAAGCTATCGTAACATGGCAGAAAAGTTTCTGGACAGTAGGGTCTTGATGTGAAAAATGGCATACAAAACATGATATTGTAAAATTGGGCATTATAACGGCTATGTTTACGCGTTTTTCAAAGTTTGTACACTTTATCTCGATCTAACAAAGATCAATCCAACCACACAAACACATGATAATCATCATGACTAGTCTATCAACAACTCATCTTAACCATTACATGGTTCATAAACCAAATCATAATCATAACCACTACTAACATGGATCTAAACTTATAATAACATATTAATCACTAAATCATCCATAAATCTCATAAGATCTTAAAATAACACCAAGGGTTTTCTAGTATTATACCTTCCTTAGAGTGTGATATAGCCTTACTAAGCCTTGTATGGTCCTTAGGTGTGCTTAAGCTTTCTATATCATCCATGAAAACAAGAAAAAAACAAGTTAGTTTCTAAGGGTTACTATTCATCATCACTTTTGTAAAAATCATAGAAAATAGAAAAATAAGATTTTGTCTCTCAACTTTTTACCACATCTTGGCCTCTTCATAAGCTTTGTTTTGAGTCCTAGATCATCAGATTTGAAGCTTCCTAGCTAGGGTTTTGAGCCCCCTTTCTCCTCTGGACAGAAACTGTCAAGCACAGATCAGTTTGGCTTCTTCAACATTGAGCATGGTTTGACTAGGCTATACTACTTTGTTTGACATGAAATTTTGAGATAATCTTACCCATGGAGTGGAGAGGCTATGGTTAAAATTTGGTGATTTTATCATGGATAGAAATGGAGATATGAATTTGTCTTTGGAGAGTGTTTCTGCTGGACAGTTTGAGAGAATGAGAGGAATGAAGTTTGTTTTGCTTGCTTTGATCTCATCCTTGTCCAAAATTCATTATTGATGATAATATCTAGCATAAAGCTACTTTATTAAAGTGCTTTGCTCATATATGATGCAATCCAAGGGACAAGTGTTGTGATTTTGTGGTGGAAAGGTGTCATGCAAGCTAACTAAGTGATTTGGTTTCTAAAGATGCTAGTTACTTTGTAACTACTTAGTTACTTGATCTTATCTATTTGCACATGCATGTATCTTGGCTCTCTGCTTGTCTCTTTGTCCGGTTATTACTTAATTTGATTGATCGTTCGGAGGAATAACTCATTCGTTTCTAGTTAGGGTTTTACCGGAAACCGTCTTAATATTTATACTATCATCCTCCATTCTCTTTAATAATTCTTGAACCTATTTTCCTTAAATCCCTTCAATAATTCCTTAAGTCTTTCAGTGTCCAGGGAAATCTCGGGGAAAATAAAAGTGCTATTTTTCAGAATTCGACAGCTTTTACATACACTCTTTTTCCCCCTGGATCACTAATACGAACTCAGAATTTCGTTCCGGGTACTTCTATATAGCGTCGTCTAATAATATTCCTACGTCCACCAAATCACTATTCATCACTTATTCTTTACTTATTCTTTTAGGGTTATATAAATGTCCCGGTTCTCTTTCAATCGTTCCTTAATCCTTTTACGGAACCACTGGACCGATAACAGATCTCGATTTGGATGACATAAGAATAACCTTCCCCCTTGGAATGATCAAATCTTAATTTCCTAGGAGATAGATAATTCTTATCTAGATTGTCAACCAATAGCATTCTTCATGACATATAAGCATTTGAATCCAAATCTACTCCTTTCATTCATTATCTCAATCGTTACATCGTAATCGTAATCACTATTCACCATTACCTCAGTACATAATAAAAAGTTTTTAATTATATCCAAAATTTGGGGTTCTTACACGACCCATGCGGGTTGGGTTCGTGTCGCGGGTCCAAAATTGCCAGCCCTAGTGGCAGCGATGTGGTGGTTTATGGTGGTTTTGATCGCGATGATTTTTGTCTACAAGCGGTGATTTTTTTGTGGCGACGGCAGTGTGGCGGCCGGAGGTGGCGGCAGTGCGATGATTTTTTATTTACAGCCGATGATTTTTGTTGGAGGCGGTGGTGACGCAGCGACCGCAGGTGGTTGTAGTGTGGTGATTTTCTGTTTATAAGCGGTGCTTTTTTGGGTTGGCCAAAATTGGTCGCTAGAGATGGTGATCGGAATTGGTCGCCGGAGATGGTGACTGGAGTTGGTGATCGGAATAGGAAAGAAGATGATGGTGGATAAAATGAAGAATAAAAAAATAAAATTTAAAATATTAATTTTGGGGTTAGGATTTATTTAGTTATAAAAATGTGTGACTAGGATTAGATCTCATATCTCACCATATTGTGGGTTCTCACTTGAGCAAGACCCCTATCTTTTATATGGGTAATATTTTGGAAGGCCCTCTTTTGAGGAGGGTAATTTTTTGGAAGATCCTTTTTTAAGATGGGTAATGATTTAGAAGACCCTTATGGGTAATGCTTGGGAAGACCCTCTAGGGTAATTTCTTTAAAGACCTTCCCTTTGTGGAAGGCATGGCTTGGAGTGCATAGGAAAACCCGTACTTTCGTGGAGGCAACCCGTACTTCCGGGACCTCACCAAGAAGATTCATAGGGATACGACCTCCTTTGAGGAGGGTATCTTTCATACCTTAGAAAACCCGTACTTTCAAGGAGATAACCCGTACTTTCAAGGAGATAACCCATACTTTCGGGGAGACAACCCGTACTTCCGGGACCTCACCAAGGACATTCTAGGGGGTACGACCTCCTTTGTGGAGGGTACTCTCTAGAAAAAACTTTTTCGCACTAAATCACGCAAGTGTACGTGGTCACAAGTAATATAAGGTTAAGTTAAGTTCGTTCCCACAGAGACTGGTGTATTTCAGATTATGCACTTATGCAACAATGTATGATTATTATTCACTGCTAAGACAAGTATCAAAGTTGTGTTTTGTTTAACTAAACTATCTAACAGGCAATTTAACAATACTAAGAATTAATTAACTAATGTGATTTAAAATCGAATTACTTATAAGAGATAAAACATGGGATCCTAACTTCATTAAATACTTCGTTTAGAGTTGATGCCTTTAATGAATGTATGTGATGGTTATGACAACTAATCGGACAACACGAAATTAGTACACGCTACCTTTCGGCATACGTTTACCAAACCACTCAACATCCACAAAACAGATAGAAGCTGGGCAGACACCAATTATGTTTAAACCCTATATGTATATAAGATTTGAAATAAGTACAAGTTATCCATTGAGATTACATAGGGTAGTGTAAGATGGTTAAAATTACACTACGAATCATGCATGTCAAAACATCCATAAACCTATGCTAGCATGGAAAGTTCTAAATCTCTATATCCACTTTCGCATTCAATAGAGATCAACAATACAATTTTAGATGTTAGCTACGCATCCAAAAGCATTAAGTATAACCATAATAGGTAATCAATAATTCATCACACACAAATCTTTAAAGCAATCAAACTACTAAACTTCGTAAATAAATCCGTTAGAATCCCATGACAACGATTAGTTCATAATCGAATGGCTCGTCATCCTGGGATCTAGTGAATACATGATAATAAACAAGATCTGAATAAAAACAATAGTGCTAGAGTAATAAGGTTAGAAAACAAATCCAACACAAGATCCAAAGTATCGCCTAATTAGAAGAATACAACAGAAGTGGGTCTAGATTTCCGTTGCTTGTCACGATCTTCGGTGAATCCTTCTCCTAATCTTGTTCTCCTGGCTCTCTTCTGTGTTTTCTTTGCTGTGTTATTGTTTTTTTTTCTGATGTTAACTTGTGTTTATATAGCCTCACTCATCTTGGACAGCAAGAAATATCCAAAATTAAGTTAAAACAGGATTTTTTGCAGCCGGCCAAGCGCTCCCGCGCTGCCCACTAGCACGCCCACGCTTCAACAAGAATTGCCACGCGCGCCCGCCCCTTTAAGCAGCGCGCCCGCGCTCTGCTTGTCTGGAATTTCTTCAGCTTTTATTAGATTTTTCGTGTTTGACTCCGATTCTTCTGCGAGTTTCCGTTCTTCAATTCTTGAGCTCAAAACCACCAATAAACACTGAAATGTACTTCCTGCTTCCAGCTTTGTAGTCCTGCACAAACTAACTTAAAACACATCAAAAACACCACATACTTGAGGTCAAGTTAATCAATTTAAGCCGATACGAAGCATTCTAAGTGGATATGAAATCCACTTATCACACCCCCAAACCTAAACAGATGCTTGTCCTCAAGCATAAACAGACTCGACACATACAAATGCAATGATGAATGCAACTAATATGAAAATGCAAAGATCCCCTCGGAATAACCATAACCAATTCAGCAAGCAAATATCTTAGAGAATGCAATAACTCATAGACAATCACAGGTGGGTGTGTGCGATACTCATCAGATATACTAACATTACATGAATAGAAACATGGGTGTGTGCGATGCTCATCAGATATACTCCTAACACTAGATCAAAATCATACATATTCTTCGCCAAGACAATCACAGGTTTATAAATAGAATGAACACTAAACACTTCATAACTCAGAGACACCTCCATCATCATTTGAGTTAGACAAAGATTCATGCTAAATTACCAAACAAACAACGACACATAACACAATACACATGCTTATTTGACCGTGCAATGGATGAGGCCCCTAAAGACTTATGCAATAATACCCATGTAGCGAGCGTTGGGTTAGTGGATCCCAGACCGGAAAAGCCTTAGGTCACTAGGCACAAAGTCCCCTAGAACTTAATTGCTCAAGTATTAAAGAGCTCACCCGTGGTCAATTCCGCACACTCACACACTCACATAACTCTTTTTTTTCTTTTTTTTTCTCGCTTTTTTTTCTTTTTTTTTTCATACATTAATAATTTGGAATGAGTGCGTTTCGCTCCATCTCATCTAACCCTAGACTAATCATAAAATATGAGCGGCTACTAGACTTTTGACGCCTAACTTTTATTAACACTAGCATGAAATCCCTGGTTTCCCCCAAACTTATATTTTAGTACTCCTACGCCATCAAGGGAATAAAGAACATTCTAAATATAAACCGGTAATTAAATCTCAACAACCAAACAAGTATGACCTGATCTAGTCCAAAAGCAACAATGAGACTGTGGAAAGATTTTTTTTTCTGAAACATGCAAGTCAATTCATAAGAACTTAAATCAACCCTCTATTCATCATTACGACACTCAAATCAACATCGACCTACCAATCGGAAATAGCCAAATCCTACGGGATCATGAAATATGCTATGCAAGTGCAACTAAATGGACTCACATGGAATACATAAACAATATGCAAACAAATATGCTCTATATGAAACAGTTATGCAATAATATGAATGAAACTACTACTACACATGAAATATGATTCCTACTCATGTACAATGACTCTACTAACTACTTATCCTCAAATCACCCCCAAACTTGAAATATTCAATGTCCCCATTAAATGGAATAAAAAGGATAGTAGAGGACTTACCTAACTATCAGCAGGATCACCCTCCCCGGGTGGTGAATCAAGTGGTGGCTCCTCGGGTGGTAGTGGCTTGAGTTCAAGTGCAAAAGCTTCCTTACTTGACAACTTACGTAGCACCTGAAAATTATTAGAATCAGCTAGCCCATGACACTTATGTAGAATGTCAACTCCTCTTTCCCATGGAGTTGCATCCAACAACTAAAATAACCCCTTTCTTTCTTCATTCTCAATACCAAATATCCCTCTTAAAGCTTTTTCCACGGAATCTGAATTTTTTAGCTATTCCATCTCATTCTTCACAATCTTATCACCAACGTCGACCTTGAAATACTCCGCTGAATCTGACGGATATTTTGTTGCCTTGAACACATTGAAAGTGACTTTCTGATCATGCACTCTCATGGTAAGCTCTCTTTTTTGCACATCGATCAAAGTTCGGCCCGTAGCTAGAAATGGCCTTCCCAAGATGATGAGAATCTTATTATCCTCCTCAAATTCCAGTATAACAAAATCAACCGGAAAAATCAGCTTATCCACCTTCACTAATACATCCTCCACTATACCCCTCGGATACGTGATCGACCGATCTACTAACTGCAAGGTCATATTAACCGGTTTCGGATCAGGCAACCCAAGTTGCTTAAAGACAGACAATGGCATCAGATTAATGCTAGCTCCCAAGTCACATAAACACTTGTCGAAAGATAAGTTACCGATAGTGCACGGTATTGTGAAGCTTCCAGGATCCTTATGTTTCGGAGGCAGTTTCTATTGTAGAACCGCACTGCATTCTTCTGTCAAAGCAATAGTTTCCAATTCCTCGAGTTTCAATTTCCATGATAGAATACCCTTCATGAACCTAGCATAGCTCGGCATCTGTTCTAGAGCTTTCGCAAAAGGTATGTTGATATGCAACTTCTTGAAAACCTCAAGAAACTTGGCAAACTGCTTGTCTAACTTCTGCTTCTGGAGTCTTTTTGGATATGGAGGAGGAGGATAGATCTGATTGCTCTTTGTAGTCTTCTCTTGAATAGATTTTTCAGCAGAATTCTTGCTCTTTTTCGCCTCACCGTCCAACTGATCAGCCGCCAAATCAATTATTTCTTTTTCTGTTCCAAGAGAGGGCGCGAGCGTGCTCCAGCTTCTGTCGCTGAAGTTTTCATCATCCTGAACTGCTGATTTTTTATCGTTCATGACTTTTCCAGATCTGAAAATAACTGCTTTCACCTGTTCTTTGACTTCCCTCTTTCCTGGGTTAGCCTCTGTATCACTAGGAAGAGTTCCTTGTTGCCTATTCAATAACGCGTTAGCAATTTGACCTATCTGATTCTCCAAGGTTTTGATCGAGATCGTTTAGCTTTTATACATCAACCTCAATTCTTCCAATTCAAATTTTTCAGTAGAAGACCGCCCCACATTTGCTTGAGACTGTTGTTAAAACCCCGGAGGTTGGAATTGTTGCCTTGGAGCATACTGCTACTGATAACCTGAAGGATTGAACAGCTTAGCTCCATACTGCTGACCTTGAAACTACTGATAAGGCTGTTGTGGTTGTTGCATACTACCTTGATTGTTGCTCCAGCTGAAATTAGGATGATTTCTGTTATTAGGATGATAGGTGGCTGGAGCTGGTTGCTGTGGTCTCTGAAAATTGCTCACAAACTGCGCTGATTCACTAGATATGGCACATTGATTCGTCTCATGTGCTACCGCACAAAGCTCACAAACACTGGCCACCTATTGAACTCCATAGTTAGTCAATGAATCCACCTTTATAGTCAAGGACTTTAACCGAGCTGCTATAGCTGTAGCTGTATCAACTTCCAGAATTCCTGCTACTTTGCCTTGTGGTAGTCTCTGAGTTGGATTCTGGTATTCATTCGCAACCATCATCTCAATTAGCTCGTAAGCTTCCTCGTAGCTCTTTGCCCATAAAGCTCCACCTGATGCTGCATCTAACATTGGTCTTGATTGTGCTCCTAGCCCATTATAGAAATAATTGATTACCATCCAGTCGGGCATTCCATGATGAGGACACTTCCTAAGCATCTCCTTGTAGCGCTCCAAAGCTTCACATAAAGATTCTCCCGACTGTTGTGCAAATTGAGTAAGAGCGTTCCTGATTACTGCAGTTTTTGCCATAGGGAAGATTTTAGTGAGAAATTTTTGAGCAAGATCCTCCCATGTCACAATAGAACCTGCTGGTAGAGAGTGTAACCAACCCTTAGCTTCATCCCTCAGAGAAAATGGGAAAAGTCTCAATTTCACAGCATCTTCCGATACACCGTTGAACTTGAAAGTGTCACAGATCTCGATGAAGTTCTGGATGTGCATATTGGGATCTTCCATTGGAGCACCCCCAAACTGAACTGAATTCTGTACCATTTGAATCGTGTCAGGCTTGACTTCAAAGGTATTAGCTGCAATGGCTGGCCTGACAATGCTAGACTGAATGTCATTGATTTTCGGTTGAGAATAATCCTTCAATGCTTTCGTTGCTGCTGCTGGTTCTCATATCTACTGCGGCTTCAAGTTCTTCTTCTGCCAGTTTAGGAGATTGAGAACGTGTTCGCATACACGCTCAAGTACCTGAAACACACAAAACAACGCAAACTAAGTAAGAAAATAATCCGAGTTAGTGAACTTTAATGATCACTGATGACAAGCACATAAACTATAATAAACACCGAGTCCCCGGCAGCGGCGCCAAAAACTTGTTCGCACTAAATCACGCAAGCGTACACGGTCACAAGTAATATAAGATTAAGTAGAGTTCGTTCCCACAGAGACTGGTGTATTTCAGATTATGCAACTTATGCAACAGTGTATGATTATTATTCACTGCTAAGACAAGTATCAAAGTTGTGTTTTGATTAACTAAATTAACTAAGAAGAAATTTAACAATACTAAGAATTAACTAACTAATGGGAATAAAGTCGGATTACTTATAAGAAATAAAACATGGGATCCTAACTTCATTAAATACTTCGTTTAGAGCTGATGCCTTTAACCAATGTATGTGATGGTTATGATAACTAATCGGACAACACGAAACAAGCATACGCTACCTTTCAGTATACGTATACCAAACTACTCATACATCCACTAAAGAGATAGAAGATGGGTAGACACCAATTATGTTTAGACCCTGTATGTCTATAAGATTTGAAAACATAACGATTTAAGCACAAGTTATCCATTGAGATCACATAGGGCAACATAAGATGGTTAAAATTATGCTACAAATCATGATGTCAAAACATACATAATCCTATGCTAGCATGACAAGTTCTAATCTTTAGATCCACTGTCGCTTCAAGAAAGATGAACAATTTAGATGTTAGCTACACATCTAAAAACATTAAGCACAACCATACGAGGATATCACAAATCCACCACACACAAATCTTTAAAGCAATCAAACTTATAAACTACATAGATAAATCCGTTAGAATCCCATGACAACGATTAGTTCATAATCGAACGGCTCGTCATCATGGGATCTAATGATAACATGACAATAAATAAGGTTTGAATAAAAACAATAGTGCTAGAGTAATAAAGTTAAGCAAACAAATCCAAAAACAAGCATCCAAAAGTATCTCCTAATTAGAAGAATAGAAAAGATGAAGTAGATCTAGATTTCCGTTGCTTGTCACGAGCGATGGGAATCTTTCTCAAAGTCTCTCTTGTCTTCCTTTGATAAAAAAGCGTCCTTCTAATGATGTCTACATGTGTATTTATAGCCCCAAGCGTCTTGTCCTCCAAGAAAATACGTTTCAGAAATAAATCAGGATTTTGAGCAGGCCGCAGCAGCGCACCAGCGCTCTCTGAAATGCTGACAAGCGCCCTCGCGCTCTAATGTAGCGCACCCGCGCTCTCTGAAATGCTAACAAGCGCCCCCGCGCTCTAATGTATCACAACCGCGCCCTACTTGCCTGGAACTTCTTCAGCTTTTGTCAGATTGTTCGTGTTTTGACTCCGATTCTTTCGCGCGTTGCCTTCCTTTAATTTTTAAGCTCAAAACCACCAATAAACACTAAAATGTACTTCCTGCTTCCAGCTTTTTAGTCCTACAAAAACAAAATAAAAACACATCAAAACACCAAATACTTGAGGCCAAGTTAATCGATTCAAGCTTATACGAAGCGTTATAAGTGGATATGAAATCCACTTATTACCTAACATTTAGCAAGTCCAAACAATGTTGAAACTTGCTATGTAGAACCGACTTGGTGAGCATATCAGCTGGGTTATAAGCAGTACCTACTTTGCTCACCTTAATTCTCTTGGGAGGCACCCCATAATTAGTTTTCCTTAATTTATCAAGAGCCAAACTGTGCTGATTCGCTACTGGTAATGATGAAACTGATGACTCTAACTCTGATTGTGGTTGTTGAACTTCATGTTGTGGTTCACTCTCATCTTGAGTGACTTGTTGCTCCACCTGTTTCTCAACACTACCACTTTCTGTGTGAGGTCTACGATTTATCAGATAACATGTTGTACTACCTGCTTCTATCCAAAATCTTGTAGTTAGTCCAGCATTAGAGAGCATGCACCTGGCACTCTCCAGAAGTGTCTAATTCATACGCTCTGCTACACCATTCTGCTACGATGTATCCCTGACTGTATGATGCCTAGAAATCCCTTCATTCTTACTGAACTCATCAAACTCAGATGATCAAAATTTCAGACCATTATCAGTTCGCTGCCTCTTAATCTTCTCCGAGGATGCGACAGCAATAGAATCTGATAACGTAGAACCTTGAAGAAGATACAAGGTACCACATTTAACACCTTTCAAAACCACATTATAACCCTTGCAGACATGTAAAACTCCACCTTCACCTTAAAAACTGAAACCCTTGCTGTCTAACATACTCAAAGATATCGTATTCTTTGTCATAAGTGGAACATGCCTAACATCATTCAATGTGCAGAATTTACCATCATGTGTCCGAATTTTAATCGAGCCTATTCCAACCGTCTCACAATCAAAACTGTTAGCCATAGAAATATTGCCACCATCTACTTGCTCAAAGGTTGTATACCACTCCCTGCGCGGACATATATGGTAAGACGCTCTAGAGTCAAGGATCCACACATCAAAGTGATGTGTGTGCTCATCAGCAATTAGAGCAATATCTTCTTCAGAATTGATATCAGCTACAGCAGCAGTATCTATCAATTTATCCTGTTGCTTCTTTTTCTTGGGACAGTCAGATTTCCAGTGTCCCTTCTCTTTACAGTAATTACAGATATCATTAGGTTTTGGATCCTTAGGAACTGGTTTCTTCCTCGACTTTCCATGTCCATTACTCCCACTGGCTACTAATCCAGCAGCCTGATTATCTACACCTGTACCAGCCGCCTTATGGCGCAGCTCTCTAGTATGGAGAGCAGATCTAACCTCCTCCAGAGAAATAGAATCTTTTCCAATACTAAACGATTGCACAACATTCTCATACGATAATGGCAAAGAAACTAACAGAATTAAAGTAGCATCCTCATCTTCCACTTTATCATCAATATTATGCAATTCTAATAAGATTGTGTTTAACTGATCTAAGTGATCTCGAAGAGGCATACCTTCTTGCAATCGCAGACTAAATAGACGTTGCTTCAGAAGCAACTTATTTGTTAAAGACTTTGTCATGTAGAGACCTTCAAGCTTCAACCACAAACCAGCCGCAGTATCCTCCTCCGCGACTTCAGTAATAATATCATCTGCAAGAGACAACAAAATTTTTGAGTGTGCCTTTTCTTCTAGACTGGCCATCTCAGCGCTTTCAGGATCCGTTGTTGATTTCTTTTTCAACGGTGCCCAGAGCCCCTGTTTCTTTAACAAATCACGCATCTTGATTTGCCACATACTGAAACTATTCCTCCCAGTAAATTTGTCGACCTTCACGTTAAAATCAGACATCTTTCTCATCGAAAACCAAGCTCTGATACCAGTTTGTTATAACGGAAGCAAGAAAGATTATAATAAACGTAAAAGGAAGAACACAGATAGGCAGAAGAGAAAAGTTTTATTGATCTTTAGGATACAGATTACAGCTAAAAATTCAGATCTAGATTACCGATTCTGATCTAGATTACAGATTCAGATTAAAGATTCTGATCTAGATTACAGATTAAGATTACAGATTATTGATATAGGTTATGACCTAGAGAGTATATATAGTACTCTATAGGTGGTTACAGAAAAGCCCAGAAAAATAGGCCCAAAACAGATAACCCAAGATACCCGAAATCGCAGCGTTTGGGGCATTACAGATTCAAGGCATATTCTAACATTACTTTTAAAATATCTATCATTTCACCGACCACCTATACTTCAATCACTATTATTATCTCTACTTCCACCACAATCTTTACCATTATTACGGCATCATCATATTCACTAAAATCAGTATTACATAATCGTCAAATAACATTGGTGACTTAATAATTTATATATTAGTGATTTGTAAGACTTGATAAGATGACTTGTATTCAAATCACAAGTTTAAGTACAGAAAAATCAGCATTTATGGATATATATATATATATATATATATATATATAATAAGTTGTTTGTAGTAGAAAAAAATTTAAGAATTATCTCAAATTAGCCGAAGATTTTAATCGAATTGTTGGGCAAGATTAACAAGATTACATGGTGATATAGTCATATATATAAATGTGAGTAGACATGGATAAAGAAAATAATGGACATGTTGTTGAGTTGTCGAATCACAATAAAATTTGTACAAAATTTTTTGTATGAGGGATTCATTTTTAATTTTATGAAAATTAATTACAATAGACGATTAAGGGTAGAAACTCATTTATATATAGGATTAAATCTCAAAGTGCTCACTGAAGTGGAGGGCTAGTATCGAATTGCTCAATCTAGTTATCGGCATCTCATGTGTACCAATATAGTTGCAAGTAATGACAACGACGTTAACTTCCCAATTTTGACCTAACGGAACCGTCTTGACTTTAACGTCTAGAATATGTGGACATACGTGGAGCCACATGGAAGATGACTTGGCCTACAACTCAGCTCGTTTGAAAATATATAAAAGTGTAAGATAGATAATTAATCGTTTATTTACAATCGAAGCTGCTAAAATTGGGGGAAATAAACCCTAAATTGTGAATTATGTTATATCTATCGAAACCTTTCAATCGACTTCGAGTTTGAGCACATATTGGTAATAGGAGTTCGAAATTCTTCAGACATCCACAAGAGGTGTTCGATTATTACTACAATGAGGTATGTATAACCCTAACTATTTATGAATCGTATAAGATGTTTGTATCCATGTATTGTTTGTTTCTATATGTGATCATATGTGTGTAGTAATATTGTATATTGTTTGTGTTTTGAATTCACAATATGTCTACTTGTACTCTGTATCTTTACCATCATGGTGATTTTACTCCTCCTCCTGATGTTAAGTATATTGGTGGTAAAGTTGAAGTAATTCCTGATTTCGACTGTGATTTGTTGAGTTTTCTTGATTTAGAAGAATTTGGTAAAAAGTACTCTTATGATATTAATGCCCTGGTGTATTTTAAGAGTGATGACCATAGTTTTAGTAAGGGTACTAGGTTGGTCTATAATGATATTTCAATCCTAGACTTGGTTAAATTATGTAAGCTGTTGTGGAATAAAAAGTACGGTGTAATTAATTCGTGTATTGATTGCTAGGGATTGAGAGCTTTGAGCTTTAATGGTGGCTGCTCTTGCTGTTGGGACTAGTCGATCCTCGCAAGATGCCTACGTACCTTGATGAATATCAAGAATCAAGCCAAAACGTAGTTCTAGAGTTGCCTACGTGGCTTGATGCGCCCTCGCGGCGTAATGATGTAGTGACGTGGTGAATGACGTATGGAGCTATGCCTCAAAAACGTTTTGTCTTTTAGAATGAGGAGTCAGGTCCTTTATATAGGCATTGAATGCCTTGGAGTTGAAGTAGGGTTTGATAACTTGGTGGGCAAGTCACCCACTCTAGGCAGAATTCTAGATCCTTCCATGAGGAGGGCTGTTTTCTATTGGACTTGGATGTCTTGGGGGCTACTCCTTAGAGGAGTTGGTTCCCTTTTGGACTCGATATTGGAGTCTTTTTATCAGCTGAATATTCAATTACGAATTTATTATTTAATTAGGGCTTCGGGCCTCATTAATGGGCTTTAACCTTGGACCAATCTATATTTATTTAATACCACATTAAATGTGTCTTTAGGGCTTATTTTCAGCCCATATCATTTACCCCCAACTTCTAGGAAAACTGTTCAAGTTTTCGTTGAAGTTATAATTTGTCCTTATCAAGATTTGGGGTCAAATTTATCCCTTACCTAATACTACATATCCTAATTCGGGGATTTTTGTACACTAGTGTTTCACGGGTATCGTCTTCATTGTAAAGTGTGGAGCGACCTACACATTTACAATGATTTGCCTTATTCGAGGCTAAACAACAGTTTTCATGTCTCATAGAAAATTTATTTATAATTTTCTTGCATGTTTTGGGATTTTTCCTAGTGCTCACAAGCATTTTCCTTATTTTTTATTAATTTTATCAAAAATGTCTTGGGCCTATGGCCTTTGGAAATAATTTTATAAATTATTCCACATTTTTTCTAAAATTTTTGGAATTTAATTTCCAATTTTTCTTAAAAAATATTTATTTTTCTGATTTTTCCCAAATTACCATCAAAAGAAATATAGAAACGTTCGACCAGGATTCCTGGTCGATTTACGATCAGGATCCTGGTCGACTTATCCCTTAAAACAGCATTCTGATCGAAGCCTTTTCGACCAGGATTCCTGATCGAAAATCGACCAGGATCCTGGTCGACTTAAGTCGTTTTTGTCACCCTGCTCGAAGACTCTTCGACCAGGATTCCTGATCGAATATTTTTGTAATTTCAAATATTTTTCTGGGATTTTCTTTGCGGGCCCTGTACTTTTAATGGGCCTGTAGCTTGGGCCTGAATACTCTTTTGGGCCTACCTTGTATTGTAAACTTTACTGGGCTTTTGGCTAATGAATCCTGGTCAAAAATCGATCAGGATTCTGGTCGACTTAAATGTCTTTTTGTTACTGGGCCTATGGATTGGGCCTATTACCTTGATAAATTGGGCCTGTGCCTTTTTGAATTGGGCCCAAACTTTTAGGGCTTTGAATTTTTCTAACAGGCTTTGAGTTGGGCCCAAACTTTTAGGGCTTTGAATTTTTCTAACAGGCTTTTTAACCTTAAGTTCCTGGCCGATATTTAGAAATTTTCTTGTACCCACAGGTATTTTCTTAATTATTCATAATATTTTAGGAATTTTTTCGTACCCACAGGTATTTTTCTTAATTATGCCTAATATTTTAGGAATTTTCTGGTACCCACAGGTATTTTCCTTAATTATTCATAATATTTTAGGAATTTTTTGGGTACCCACAGGTATTTTTCTTAATTATGTCTAATATTTTAGGAATTTTCTTGGTACCCACCGGTATTTTTTCTTAATTATTCTAATATCTTAGGAATTTTCTGGTACCCACAGGTATTTTCCTTAATTATTCCTAATATTTTAAGATTTTTCTTGGTACCCACAGGTATTTTTTGGATCATTTTCGACAATTTAAATATGTCATTCACGAATTATTTGGTCTTATACGAGACTTAAAAATAATTTGTGGGAACTCAATCCTATGAAATTTATAATTTTCGTAATTTTTTGGTGTCATCGGACAATTTCTTAAATAATTTGAACATTTTAATCGAAAATATTGAATTTATGCACACATGCATTTTAGAGGGACTATTTCGTAATTTCCCATCAAGGATCAATTTGTAATTTTCCCATCAGGGGTAAATTTGTTAATTCATAAATCTCAAGGTTCTGTTTGTCATTTTACAAACAACAAGGACTTTTTTGTCGGCAGGTAAAGTTCAGGGGTCTTTTTGTTAAGTTGGCAAAAGTAGGGGTACAGAATTGCACTTTGGCAATTTCCCCTCACTTCGACCACATTTCTGGTCGACTTAAGTCAGTTTTGAGCAGTCTGGTCGACGTAATTTCGGGGAGGAATCCTGCTCGAGAAATCGAGCAGGATTGAGGTCGAATTTTTTTTTTTTCACTTCTTCTTTTCTTTTTCTTCTTCTTCCTTTTTTTAAAATATTATTATTGAATAATAATATTTATTTTTTCCAAAATGTGGATAATTTCGGTCCCCAAATCAGAGGTATCCCACTCTAATAAAATTTCACTCGAATAATATTCGACCTGGATTTTATTATTATTATTTTTAATAATAATAATAATATTTTTTTTTACAATTTTGGAGGGGCCATCAGCCCTAATATTTTAATTTAAGATCGTATTTTTTGCCTTGTCGACGGCCAAATATACGAAATTCATTCGGAATTGAGGTCAATCACGACTCTAGGCACGTATAAATTTCGAAATATATGCATTTTTTTTTCGTGAAACATGCATAGAAATAATTTTATAAATTATTTCTCATTTTTCAAAATATATTTATTCCAAAAATGTTCCTGACCCTTCAGACCAGGAATCCAGATACCGTAGACCAGGATTCTGATCGAATTATGGGTGTTTTGTGCATCCTAATCGGTGGATTTTCGATCAGAAATCCTGACCCCTTAGACCAGGGATTCTGATACCTTAGATCGGGAATCCGGAGCCCTTAGTTCGGGATTTTTGACTTGGGATCCTGACCCATTAAACCTGGAATTCTAGCCTCTAGACCAGGAATCCTGACCTCTTAGATCAGGATTCTGGTCGGATATGGGCTTCAAATGTAGTCTGGTCGATGGCTTTTCGACCATGATCCTGGTCGAATTTCGATCAGGATTCTAGTCGAATTATGAGCCATTTTCACATTCTTATCGAAGAAATTTTGATCAGGAATCCTGACCCCTTAGATCAGGATTTCTGACCCTTCAGATCAGGAATCCTGACCCCTTAGATCAGGATTCTGATTGAATTACGGGCATTTTCTTCACTCTAGTCGAAGGCTTTTTGATCAGGAATCCTAATCGATTTAGACCAGGATCCTAGTCGAATTAAGGCTAATTTCTTCACTCTGATCGAAGGATTTTCGATTAGGAATCTTAATTGATATTTAGACCAGGATCCTGGTCGAATTAAAGCCAATTTCTTCACTCTGATCGGAGGCTTTTGGATCAGGAATCCTGATTGATATTTACACCAGGATCCTGGTCGAATTAAGGAAAATTTCTTCACTCTAATTGAAGGCTTTTCAATCAGGAATCCTGATTAATATATAAACCAGGATCTTGGTCGAATTAATGCCAATTTCTTCACTCTGATCGAAGGCTTTTCGATCAGGAATCCTGATTGATATTTAGACCAGGATCCTGGTTGAATTAAGGCCACTTTCTTAGTTCTGGTCGAAGGATTTTCGATCAGGAATACTGACCTCCTAGATCAGGATTTCTGATCCCATAGATTAGGAATCCTTCCCTTAGATTGCAGCTCACTACCCTCAAACATGAATCCACAATCCTTAGATCTGGATTGATATTGAATTATGGGTTCACTTGGTACCAACTCAAAGGGTTTTCAACCTGGGTTGAGGTCAGTCATGACTAATGTTGATCATTTAAGTTGATCACTGGCTAGCCCATAGCACAAATATTTCAAATATCCATAACTTTTTAATTGTTACTCCGATTTGATTTGTAATATATCGAATCGAATCTCATCCTGAGATCTATCATCTTACGATATTTTTCTGCTTATTGTTTGCATTTTCGATCCTTCAAATGGATGGTACATGGCTTTTTCAAGCCTTCGGTTGGACGAAACACGACCTCTACGAGCCTTCATTTGGACGGAACGTGGCTTCCACGAGCCTTTAATTGGATGGAACGTGGCCTATTCGAGTCTTCAATTGCATGGAACGTGGCCTATTCAAGCATTTGGTTCCTTAGAGCTAGAAGCTTGTGGTTTCATCGAACCTTATCTCTACTTAGTCTGATCATGTGGCGTGTCCTACCAGGATGCTCAGATACGATAGACCTTGTGGTTTGGGATGTGCCAAGTCTAGGCATCACATTTCTTCCAAACGTTTCTAGCTTGTAAGAGCCTCATTCTTGAATTGTTATCCATTTCTAGCATCAGGATTGGTGGAAGTCCATATCTATGTATCACACTTTCCTACAGGAATTGTGTCATTTAGTTCGTGGTTATCTTGGCTTGGGATTTGGCCTTAGTCTACTACATGAAGGAATTCATTGCAACTATCAGGAACTTCCTCTAGGCACTTGCCACTGGGAATGAACCAAGAACACTTATCCCCCACCTTGCCATTGGGAATGGGGGAAGTGACGGGTGTCAGTATTCTAGGGGATTAATCATCAGTTGCGTGTTTTTGGATATTGATCGCACATAACTCTTGGCATCAGCCATTATTTCTGGCTAGTAGAATCCCAATCGGGTCATCTTGTGGGCAAGGGCTTTGCCCCCCGAATGCTGCCCACAGATTTTCACATGAATTTCTTTCAAGGCTAAATTCACATTTTAATGCCTTAGTGTTCTTACTGACAACTTCCGTGCCTCCAAGGCATTGTCGGGTAACCAACCGGTTTCTTGGTCAGCCTGTGTAGGATCTATCCAACGGCTTTTCATACCTACAGGTGTTATCAGCTTTTCTATCAATGCTTCGGGTCTCCAAGACTTGGAAGTAAGAACTTCCAACATAATTCCCTATATCTGAGGAGGCAAGCATGGATAGGACATCAGCCTTTACGTTTTCCTCCCACGTACCACTCATTGAATTGAGTCAAGTTTCAAGTATTTTGTCACGGTTCCAGCCCTGGACTCAAACTCATTATTTACTTGTGGTACTATCGATTTTGAGTCTCCACAGACTTTGAGCGGGTCTATGGCCAAGCCAAGTCCGGCTATCACGGCTTTGCATTCAGCCTCATTTTTTGCCGTTGGGAAATCATACACCCATCGGGGTGTGTTCTCACTTAATTTTGTTTTTGATTCTCCATCAAAATTGATCCATACTCCTTGAGTACCGCTTCTGGATTCTCCTTCTCTAATCCTTTGCCCTCCAGGGGTACTACCTCCTACCCCCCGACTTTTGGGTTGTCAATGGTGTATTCAACCACGAAGTCAGCGAGTGCTTTGGGATTTATTGTGGTTACTTTGTCCCATGCAAGACTTTTTTCACGTAATAAATGGGTTTCTGAACCTTGTATTCCTCTTTCTTGAGGACGACATTCAAAGCCGTATCAAATGCAGCCAGGTATAGATGCAACAACTTTTCGTAACTCAGTTATGTTTACACGTGGAGGTTCGTTTCAAGGATTGCTCTACCCTTATCGGGGTTGGCCTCAATTTCCACGCTTGGAGACCATCAAACCCAAAAATTTTCCACATCCTACGCTAAGGCGCATTAAGTAAGATTCAATATCATCTTCCGGTGTCTTAACACCTCAAATGCCTCATAAGAATGTTCGATGCGATGTGCCTTATCGAGGCTCTTGATTAACATGTCATTTACATGGACTTCTATAGTCTTCCCAACAAGATGCACAAAAATCTTATTCATTAATCTTCGGTATGTCGCCTATTTGGGTCGTCACCTTTGTTGCATTGGTCAATGTATCGTTCCTGGTAGGGGAAAGTAGTCGCTGATACATGCATCTTTCATATCAATGAAGTCAATACACATCCTTCATTCTCCATTGGCCTTCCTGCCTCTTGGAATCAAAATTTCTGTTCTTTCGTTTCATCGTCTCCCTATTCTGGTGGACGTCTAGTTTACGTGATTAATTGGGGATCGACCCCTGGTATATCAGCTACCGTCCAAGCAAATACAACAATGTTCTCTTGTAGGAACGCATCCAATTTTCCCTTCAATGGTTCATTCAGCAATGCCCTAAGTGGGTAACTTTTTAGGTTCTTCGGGAACTAGGGGAGTGGGGACTAAGTCCTCGGTAGGTTCTTCTCTTTGTTTCTCATCTTCTCGGACATCCATGTCTTCAATAGGGAGGACTTTCCCCCCCCAACTTCATCAGGCCTCAAGGCAGCCGGATAGTTATTATTTGATCTCTCTTTTTTTCATCAACATTCCTTGTAGGAAATTTGATCTTTATGTCTTAGCATGAGGCAACCGCCTTAAGCCTGTCCTTCTAAGGCTGACATTGTACGAGGTATATGCTTTAACCACCAAAAGGTTTAACATCTGAGTGGCCTCCCTAGGCTCCCGTCCTATATCATGGACAACCGAATAGTTTCTTCTACTCCCGACTCAACTCCATTAAACTGATAGATGGGCATGTTGGAGGGGGTCAATTGAGAATCGTTGTATCCCATCTTCGAGAATTCATCATGAAAGATGTTCCATTATCTATCAAGACTGCTTTCACTTGCGATTTCTCTATCAGAGGTGTTATGACCAACGGGCCATCATGGAGGCATTTCAACCCTTCCAAGTCAGAATCATCAAAGGCAAATGCCATTTCGGTATTTGGTCACTATGGAGCTTCTCCTATAATGTGCATAACTTCTCGAGCGTAAGCTTTTACGAGAGCTTCTTGTATTCCCGATCGATGTCGGGTCTTCAGAAATCATGTTTATCATCAGGCCCCCAGGGCTATGGATTGCGATTTTGATCGCCATCCTTCCTTTCATAATCTCTACTTCATAATCCTGCCTTAGGTTACCCTATTGGCCATCCTTGGTGAACTTATTCAACCTTGTTCTTCAGATCAGAAACTTGATCTTGTGTTTCAACTGTCTACAATCGTGAAATTTATTTCCCACATCCTTATGGAATTGACAACATTGGTTCTTGTTTCTCTTCTCAGGATCAGCCCTTAATGGTTTCGACCATCAAAGATCTTTATCTTTTGCAATGTCCATCAGGATTTGCCTCTTTAGAGTATACAGATGTGTATAACTGGTGAACCTCGATCCTTGATTGTTCTTCTTCCAGGAAGAGTCAGAGTCTTTACTTGTTCGAGGATACATATCCTTAACATTCTACTCGTGACCACCTTCGCTTCTTGTTATTACCTCCATTGCCTCCAACAGGGGTTGAGGCTTCCCTTACACTTTCCTCTACCTTGATGGCTACTCTATCATCCAAGTTCGGGACCTTTAAGGCCTCCTTGGTGATTCGCTTCATGTAATCCCTCAAGGATTCATTCTTTCCTTGTTCCACATTCATGGGGATGTAAAACATTTCTCATGAACTTTCCATCAATAAACGGGGCGATAAATGCCCTTCTTAGTCCTTTAAATTAGCCGATTGAGTACGGAGGCAGCCGACTATACCATCATTTTGTCATGCCCCCCAAGGTTTGAGGAAACGTCCTATACTTGATTGCATCAATCACGGGTTAAAATTAGTATTGCATTGGAGGATGTCCTTACATGATTAGTGGGATCTCCTGCCCCATCACACACCTCGATAGTAGACGTCTTGAATTTCCTTGAGATATGAGCATTCATTATCTCGTTAGTGAAGGACAAGATTGGATCATCATGATCTCCTAGAGACATCGAGTCATCGGGATCAGCCCTTTGTGTATCAACCCTTCCCCTCATAGGGGTATCACTCAAATTAATAACATGGGGGATCCTAGCCCTTGGGGGCTGCCTAGCCTATTGTACTTCCAGTTTTTCTTTAATTTTTGGATATGCATTTCATGAGCGAGTATCCTCCCTCCTAAAGTCATGGGAGCAAATCCTTTGGATCCTCAGGCCTTAGAAGGCCCTGACCCTGCTTCGAGCTCCTTGCCTGGTGTTCTCCTTCTGAGATAGTTATCTTCATTAGTGGATGATGAATCGTTAACAGTATAGGGTCCAAAAAAATCCTGACTCGTTCATTGGCGTTCTAGGCCTTGAATGCATTGAGGCACGTATGCCTCATGTTTCTGACCACTTCCACCATCGATGAACGACATCCCATTGGTGGCAACCTAGGTTCATTGTGTAATGTCAGAGATGGACATCACCATCAGGAGGGGATTCGTCCCTGAGTTCATTGAACCCACGCCGGCCGCTACGGGTTAGTAATTTATGCCGTTAAATCCTTTCTTCTATGGCCTAAAGAGCCGTTCCTTGAGTCCCTCGGGGTTGAGAACGTCCTGTCCTTCTGGCAGGCTCCTTGCCTTGATGTCTCTTGCTAGAATGGATTTCCTCTTCCTCACCTTCTTCAGACGAGGAGTCGTCTTTGGCGTATGATCTGGAGAAACTTTGGTTTCCTCCAACAAGGGGACCAAGCCTTCAATGTATCAAGGCACACCCTTCTCATGAGTAGATCAATGAGAGTAAATGGTTCCATCAGCAGTTGAGAATGGTGACAACCCATAAACGAGGTTTCAAGTTATTGGGATTAGCATGACGATGGTGGCGATCTGTGTTCCTTGTGCTCCATTGGCCATATGTAAGACCACCATCTGTAACTTGGGATTCGCTCCTTGAGTTAATGGATTTTGGGTCACCCCTTAGGGATCACCTATTGGAGACGCGTCTTTGGGGGAGTCGTTCCCAGAATAAAAGTCAAGGGGAGTGGATTATCAGTCCGATTGCTATTTCATCGTCTTTAGTGTACGATCGAGACTTCTTCCTCATACTACATGCGGAGGTTTTAGGCCTTAAATACGGGGCAAATCAACCTCTCATTGGGGTGGAAGCCCATAATTTTGGTTCTAAGCTGTTAGTGATGAAAGCTCCATGGCAGATATTTGTAATCATGCTTGCCTATTATGGGCATAATCATGCCTAGGATTGGGAATCCGCCCCTGGAGAGTTTAAACTCGTTCACTAGGGCAGTGAAGTAGACATCCTCCGAGGGGAGAGACAACCATCTGAAGGGGATTCGTCCCTTGGTTGAAGGGGTTCATCACTAGGGGTAACGACCTTTGAGTTTGAGTTTCAGACCTTGGGGGATCCGTCCCTTGAGGCTGAGTAATCTGAGGTTGGGATCCCGTTCCTGGTGGTACCTGTTCCGTCACTGAGGGTGTGAAAGTGCCGATGGGCGTTTCAGTAGTTTTTGCGATTGATGTTCTTCGTGTGGTAACCATGGTTGATGTCTTTTTCCCACAGACGGTGCCAAATGTTGTGGAATAAAAAGTAGGATATAATTAATTCGTGTATTGATTGCTAGGGATTGAGAGCTTCGAGCTTTAATAGTGGCTGCTCTTGCTGTTGGGACTAGTCGATCCTCGCAAGATGCCTACATACCTTGATGAATATCAAGAATCAAGCCAAAACATAGTTCTAGAGTTGCCTACGTGGCTTGATGCGCCCTCGCGACGTAGTGACGTAGTGGCTTGTATTTCTTTATTCGAGGATTAAGCCTAAAACGTGGTGGATGACGTATGGAGCTGTGCCCCAAAAACATTTTGTCTTTTAGAATGAGGAGTCAGTTCCTTTATATAGGCATTGGATGCCTTGGAGTTGGAGTAGGGTTTGATAACTTGGTGGGCACGTCACCCACTCTAGGCAGAATTCTAGATCCTTCCGTGAGGAGGGTTGTTTTCTATTGGACTTGGATGTCTTGGGGGCTACTCCTTAGATGAGTTGGTTCTCTTTTGGACTCGATATTGGAGTCTTTTTATCAGCTGAATATTCAATTACGAATTTATTATTTAATTAGGGTTTCGGGCCTCATTAATGGGCTTTAACCTTGGACCAATCTAGATTTATTTAATGCCACATTAAATGTGTCTTTAGGGCTTATTTTCAGCCCATATCATAATCCATATGATAAAATTGAGTTATATGTTGACACACTCGCTCTTGATGAACTTGTTGATGTCCCCCCACTCCAAACCACAAAACTAATGACACAATTACTGAAACACAAAACCTTGAGGATGATATAGAATATGTGGAGGCTGGGGAGGGTAGAGAAGATATAGATGACCATGATGATCCTGAGTACAACATTGATACAAACAATGATGACTCTGAAACTATTAGCTTAGATTCTTGCAACAATGCGAGTGACGAGGAATATGAAAGTATTAGACAGAATACTAAAAAATTTAAAGGGGAAATGTATAAAGCCATGAATGTTCCTAACAGGTGTGGTATTGAGGATTCAGATTTTGAATCTGAAACATTTAGGTCATTATCATCTACTAGTGAAGATGAAAATTCAAAAATGGTTATATTGGTCCACCAAATCCCAAAAAAAAGAAAGGTTAGTAAGAAGGGTAGTACTTCTGGTGTTGTCAAAAGGGAGGTAGGTCAAGAGTTTGTTAGCATGGCTGAGTTTAAGGATGCAGTAAGGCAATATGGTGTGTCTGATAGAAGGGGAATACAATTTGTGACAAATGATTGGAAGAGATATCAAGTACTTATATGATGTGTTTGGTGAAAGAATTAGAAAAAATCCCCAGTGGAGGGTAAAAGAGATGGCTGAAACAATAAAGAATGAACTGGAGATTGCGGTTCCAAGAATTAAAAAATTGAGGTTATGGAAAGTTGTAGTAGATGGTGTTGCTGAATCACTTAGACTACATTATTCTAGGGTCAGAGATTGTGGACATGAATTTCTCTTAAGTAATCCTCAAAATATTGTGAAGATAGCCACTACCAGGTTGAATGAAACTAATCCATGCCAATTTAAGAGATTTTATATATGTTATCATGCATTAAAGACTGGTTGGAAAGCTGGTTGCAGACCCTTCATAGGATTGGATGGGTGTTTTTTAAAAGGATTAAGTATCAAATTGGTCACTGAAGTGAAGGCCATATATCAATTCATTCACTGATCTCAACGGGGTATCATTTGAATCATTAAAGTCATAATAAATATCAATCAAATACCTCTATATATATACTCGGGAAGTAAAAAATAATTTATTATTGAGTTAAATACATTTTTCTGGAATGATGCTATAACCAAGTAAAGCATAATGTAATGTAATATGTAATAGAGGACATATATAACTCAACTAGGATAAAAGATAAATAATATTAACTCTATACAGGGATCGTGAAATTTGAAGAACAGGCATCAACAAGGATCAAGTCGCTGAAAGAAGTTCATTAACATGATCAAGCCTCAGTGACAGAATAAGATGTACAGATGATTCAGTTGAAGGGCCAAAAAGATTCCATGTATTTATATTATTTGAAGATACTGCTGCAGGCTAATCAATTGGAATGTAACGAAGGTGTGAAGATCAAGATCAGTGCTAGTCACTTGTGAACCAGACCAGTGCACTAAGTGTCAGCACATACGAGAAGGATCAACACATTAATTCATAGAAAGAATTGCCAAAGCCTATTGACGATCAAGGACATACATAATATCTCAAGGTATTGTCAAAAATTAATTTACTCTGAAAATTAACTAAGTAACAGATTAATTAATTATTTATAATAAATAATTAAATTAATCTGGTACTTGAACTATTTTCTGAGATGAATTAATTCAGTAGAATATTTGAAACAGAAGAGAGAAGCCTAAAAGAAGCATCCAAAAATAGTAATACTATGCAAGATTACTATGCGCGGTTACTATGCAGGTGCTGTGCAAATAATTGTTACTGTGCAAATAGTGGTTACTATGCAGGTGAGGCCCACGTCCAAAATATTTTCAACAGATGGTTGGTGGAATAGTACTATGGAGGTGGGACCCACATCCAAAAATTCTCAGCAGGCACGTTTGGTTGTTGGAATAGTGGTTACTATGCAGGTGGGGCCCACGTGAATAGTACAACATAGTATAGCATAGTGACTTTCTAAAACCAATAAATAGGCTTGTTGTATTTCATTTCAAAAAAAAAACCTCAACACACAACTTTCTCTTCTCTCTCTTATATCTTCTCTTTATAAGCTGCTAGACAGTCCATCTAGTAGGAAAGCCGGCTTAGCCCGCTTTTAGGAAGTGTCGGGTAGAAGGTCCTCGTGCCTAAACTATCCTAGGAGTGTTTGATTTTGTAGCTGATCCATAGGATTATATTGTGTAGCAAACCTCCGGGTTTTATCTATTCAAAGATATTTCCCAAACAGTTGTGTTATTTCGATTCAATATTTTTGATCTCATACCCACATAAAAAAATCGAAATATTTTTAGAATAACGCATTCAACCCCCCTTCTACGTTATTCCGGACCTAACAATTGGTATCAGAGCCACTCTGTTATTATACAATAGTTAAGATCCAAAAAGCTATACAATCATGACAGAGAAAACACAAACTCAAACAACAAGCAGATATGAATCAATCAGAGTTCCAATACTCAGGGCATCAGAATATCCCACATGGAAGGTGAAGATGGAAATGTTTCTAGAGGCTACAGATCCAGAGTACTTAGACAGAATCCATGATGGTCCACATAAGCCGACCAAATTGTCTGTTGCAGTTGATAAAGAGGAACAGAAAATGATTCCAAAGGAGAAGAAAGACTACACTCCTGAAGATATCTCCTCTATTACCAAGGATGCCAAGGTAAGGCATTTATTACATAGTGCTCTTGATAATGTTATGTCTAACAGGGTCATTGGATGCAAAACTGCTAAGGAGATTTGGGATGCTTTGGAAGTCAGATTTCAAGGAACCAAAGCCATCAAGAAGAACGGGAGAACAATACTCACACAGGAGTACGAGCACTTTGACTCGAAGTCTGATGAGTCATTAACAGATCTATATGATAGAGTCCTGAAATTGCTGAATGATTTGTCACTGGTAGATAAGGAGTATAATCTTGAAGAATCTAATATGAAATTCTTGTTGGCTCTTCCTGAGAAGTGGGATTTAAAGGCCAATACCATCAGAGACAATTATGATCTGGAAGACATGTCTCTTGATGAAATCTATGGAATGCTTAAGACTCATGAGCTTGAGATGGAACAAAGAAGCAAGAGGCATGGAGGCAAGCCCAAGTCAATTGCTCTTAAAGCTGAGGAGAAAGCTTCTAAAGAAGTTACTGTGAAAAAAGAGTCAATCCAATGGAAAGGCTCTTATTACAAAGTCTGATACTGAGTCATCAAACTCTGACAATGACTCAAACTCTGATAATCACACAGACTCTGATGATGATGGCAGTGATGCTGAGATGATACAACTTACAGCCCTGATGGTAAAAAGCTTCAAGAAGATGGCTTACAAGAACTTTAGGAAAGGAAAGAAGTTCACACGAAGAGATTCAAATTCCGAAAAGAAGAATTTTAGAAAAGCTGACGGAAAGGAAGGCAGGTCTGGGAAAGTGGACAAGTCCAAGATCAAATGCTATAATTATGGTGAGAAAGGACATTTTGCACCTGAGTGCAAGAAAGCCAAAGCTGATAAAGGTCAATCTTACATCACAAAGAAGAAGGACTGGGCTGACACTTCAGACTCTGAAGATGAGGTGAACTATGCCTTAATGGCAAATGCTGATAGTATCTCTGAAGCTAATGAGAACAAGGTACCTCACTCTACTCTAGCTTTTGATACTACTGATATATCTGAGTTAAGACTCTTTCTTAAAAACTTGCATGTTAGCTACAGAGATCAGACTTTAGAAAATGAAAGAATAAAATCTGAAAGTCTAGACCTTAGAAAGAGAAATGACTATCTAGAATTAGAATTAGTCCAGATGTTAAAAATTCAGAAAGAGAGAGATGATGCTATTATTTTTAAAACTGAATTATTGAAAAAGCATGCTTATCTTGAATCTGAACTTGTTAAAGAAAGAAACATTATTAAAACTTGGACTAACTCTGGTAAAACTACTCAGAGTATCTTAGAGAATGGTTGTTGGAAACAAGGTCTAGGTTACACTAATAAAAAGAAAACTGCCAACCTAAAAGCTGAGACCTCTAAACCTATATTTATTGAAAGGGCTGCAAAGCCCAAAATTAATCTTGTGAGGTTTGTACCAAAATCTGACAAACCAAAACAGGATGAAGTCAAATCAGTAAATATTGACTTAATGTCTCAGAAACAGCTTAAACACAAGCTGAAGGAGATAAAAGGAGTGAACAATGTAAAAGAACCTAGGAAAAACAGAAATGGAAAGGTAGGCATCAATAAAAGTAATAACTATATGCCTATTTCCAATGCTCCTAGGAAGAAATGTCACAATTGTGGAAATCCTAACCATCTTGCTACTTTTTGCAGGAAGAATAAAAATATAAACTCTATACCTCCTAAGTCAGGAGCTAAGAGTGGTCCAGTTAGGTTTAAGCCACAAAATCCTTGTTTTCACTGTGGCAGTATTTGGAATTCTATTTATACATGCAAAGAGTATCATAATTTGTATTATGATTATTATGAACTTAAACCCTCTTTGAATAAATTCAAGATTGATTCTACATGTATAAATTTTGATAAAAAGTATGTTAGCACAAACTCTGATAAGACTTCTGCTGCAAAAGCTAACAGACTTAATAAGGCCAAAGGATCCAAGCAAGTCTGGGTCTTTAAAACGAATCATTAGTGGTTTTTGTGATTGCAGGGTAACAGGAAAAATATCCTTATTTTGGACAGTGGATGCTCAGGACACATGACTGGAAATAAAGCCCTGCTATCATAATTTGTGAAGAAAGCTGGCCCAAGTGTTTCTTATGGAGATGGCAACATAGGAAGGACTCTGGGATATGGCAATATCAATCTTGGGAATGTCATCATTAAAGCTGTAGCTCTAGTCTCAGGACTCAAACATAATCTGCTAAGCGTGAGTCAAATCTGTGATAGAGGTTATCATGTGGATTTCTTTGAAGAACACTGTGAAGTTATAAGCAAATCTACAGGCAAAATTGTTCTGAAGGGATACAGGCATGGTAACATTTATGAAGCCAAGCTTTCAACAAACTCTGAAGGCTCTACAATCTGTCTACTGAGTAGAGCATCAATTGAAGAAAGCTGGAACTGGCACAAGAGACTTTCTCATCTAAATTTCAACAGCATTAATGAGCTAGTGAAGAAAGATCTTGTGAGAGGATTGCCCAAATCAGTTTTTACTCCAGATGGCCTATGTGACTCATGTCAGAAGGCAAAACAAAGGAAAACTTCAATCAAAAGTAAGACTAAATCCTCAATTCTTGAGCAATATCACTTATTGCATGTTGATTTATTTGGTCCAGTAAATATAATGTCTATTGGAAAGAAAAGATACGCGTTGGTTATTATTGATGAATACACCAAATATACATGGGTGTATTTCATGCACAAGAAAGAAGAAATTGCATCAATCTTAACAGAGCATGTCAGACAACTGGACAAAGGATCTAAGCATACAGTGAAAATCATAAGAAGTGATAATGGCACTGAGTTCAAGAATGCAGCCATGGAAGAATATTGTAATGAAAAGGGAATAAAGCAAGAATTCTCTGTACCTGGAACTCCACACAAAATGGAGTAGTAGAGAGAAAGAACAGGACTCTCATAGAATCTGCAAGGACCATGCTTGATGTAGCAAAGCTTCCAACTTACTTCTGGGCTGAAGCTGTGCAAGCTGCTTGTTTCACACAGAATGCTACACTCATAAACAAGCATGGTAAAACACCATATGAGATGGTGAAAATAAGAAGCCGAACCTGAAGTACTTTCATGTGTTTAGATGTAAGTGTTTTGTTCTTAAGACTCATCCAGAACAGCTTTCCAAATTTGATTTAAAAGCTGATGAAGGAATCTTTATTGGATACCTACTATCCATAAAAGCATTCAGAGTCTACAATCTGAGAACAAAAGTGGTCATGGAATCTATCCATGTGTCTTTTGATGATAAGAAGATAACAGGACTTGAAGATTTTGATGAACATGACCAGCTGAGATTTGAGAATGAAGAAATAAATGTTGATCTACAAAATTCTGATACTCTTTCAGACAATATTGTTCAATCTATACAAGTATATCAGACTGCAGCACATGTTGAGGGGGAGCAAGTGAACGATGAAAATGAACCCCAATCAAGTTAAGAAACATCAAAGAATGCATCTACTGCTAATGATTCATTAAACTCTGATTCATCAAACTCTGAAAGCAACAGCTCAGGGGGAGCAAACAATGAGTTTGGATCTACTAGTCACCACACTCAACACAATTATGAACTTGGGGAATCATCAAGATCAAATCTGTCGAGACAAAGGGTATGGAGTATGTAACACCCCCAGATCCGGGGTCCGGGATCCGGTGGTTACGGTTTCCAATTCTGTCCACAATAATTGAACTTTCCTTAACATAAAATAAATTACGTCTCTATGACCCAACACAACAATATAAAACACACCCGTTATAGTCCCAGAGATGAAATCAGAGTAACAATCAAATTTTTTATTAATCACATTATGAGTTCTTACAATCCAAAAGAATTTCAATATAAATACATACTCTTTGCCATCCATTTACATAAGTCATACTAGACCATATACTTGGAACTGAAAGAATAAATCTATCATACCAATAGCTTCTTCTTTAGCTCTGGTAGTCTAATCGTCCTCGCCTGCGTCGAGTGCGCCTTGTGCGAGTCATCTGGTCTGGCTGTTGTTGTGATATAATAATAAAGCAAGGGTGAGCAATAGCCCACCAACAATAATATATAACTGAACGATAATATATAACAGTTCAAAAGTATCTTTCAAACCATATGCCATGCATTTACAGAAATGATGCCAGTATAATATGAACGATGAAGTTACAAGGTAACTTAAAGTATTTGTTTGTAGAAATATCTGCTACATCAAAAGTAAGCGAGATATTCTCATTTTCATTAAAAAGAGGAACTTGCATGAAAAGATTGCAATTCCAGTTATGAACACTTTTCCAGCTCTGCCAACAGTAATCATGTTGCAGGAAATAAATAAGTTTGGATGATGAACCAATGATGGAGTATTCACCGCGCCCGCTGTTCCAATCTTGATGATCAGTCGAGATCGTACAGCTCAAATTAGATTTACTACCGGTAGAAGGAAGAACTGACGACTTTACTTGTCTACCGCCTTACTAGCTCTCCCCGGCCAACGGTTGGGCCAAAGGGGATGGACCGGCGCTACTCGGCCTCTTACACGACTCCTAGTTCAAATATAATTCCTGATTCTGAATGTAACGTTCGTCCCCCTTTCCCCAAGTATAATACTTGTTGATAAGACTCCACAAAGTAGTCGTATCTAGTTGGAAAGGAAAATTTCACCAATAACTTCCAAGCTATTGCTTGGTAACGAATATCAACTTGTTCCAACAATCTTACCTCTCGAAAGATGAGAAGGTACACAACGACTTAATAAGTCAATATCACCCGAGTTGCGAGTGAAGAGAATACTTTATTGACCGGGAAGTCGACCAGATAAATAACATTTTCCAAGTAAGGTTCCCTTATTATTAGGGAGATAGACTCAAAGAAGAATGATGTCTGAGAACCTTTCTTGATATAAGATTAATAATAATATGACTCCGAAATATTTTCCGTAATAATCGAAGAAGATAAACCTTATCGAGGTTATTCTAAGTATGGAATAAATATTCAGAGAATATTTATTGAATTAAAATATTTTACAGAATATTTAGGAATATGAAAGAATATCTTTAATCAGAGTATTTCTCAAATAATCCTTGAAGAAATATCGAGAGAATATTTATTGCATAATTAAATATTCAAATGAATATTCAAAATAATATTCATTAATTAATAAGACCTGAAAGGAATATTTAAAATAATATTCGATGATTAAATAGAACCCTGGATGAATAGTCAAAATAATATTCATAATTAATTAGGAATTTAAATGAATATTGAAAAAGTAATATTCATTTAATGAATAATATTCTAAATGAATATCAAGTAATATTCATTTAGTAATCCAAGCTTTAAAGGAATATTCGAGATAAGACTCGATAAATAAATCAAGCTTCAGATGAACATTAAAATAATATTCATCAGGTAATTACTATCTTAAATGAATATTCAAAAGTAATATTCATTTAATGAATAATATTCTAAATGAATATCCAAATAATATTCATTTAATAGTCCAACCTTTATAGTTATATTGGAAATAATAATCGATAATCAATTCGACTCTGAATGAATATTGAAAAATATTATTCGTCGAATGGTTACGTTCAAATAATTATTTGAAGTAAGGATCGTTAAATAAATAATCTCGAACGAATATTCAAATAATATTCGTCGCCTGAATAAGGGAAAATATTTACTTAAATATTTTCCTTCGAGGTAACCTTGATATATCAAGAAATATTGACTCCCGGTCTATATTTGATGAATAAGATATATACACCCTTCTCTGAGGGTCTTACAATAACCGGCATATAATTGATACGTTAGTTGTCTAATTTATAAGCCAATAAACAATCAGGGAACAAGCATAATGATATAACTTGAAAGTAGGCATGCATGCTATGGCATATGTACAACAGAAAACATATATATATATATATATGTTCAATCACAACAACAGCCTAAAAGAATGGAATTGAAACTTGCCTGGTAGTCGAGTACGGTAAGAGGTAGTGGTAGCGGGTCCCGGGTCAGCTTGGTGATCTATAAATAGCCAAGGCATTCGGGATTAATCACTTAACATCTTAAAAGTTAAGTTATACTTTAATCGAAACACGTTCTCGAGTTATCTCGTTATACCCCTTTTTGTGGATTCCTTTTATCATCGATCCGACCCGACATTCGTTCGTTAATACGACATGTCACTGTACTTACACTTGGGACATACTTAAGTCATACAAGTTCTAAAGTCGATCGTTACGAATCAATATTATACTCCGAGTTTTATCGCCCGTTTTCTAAGTGTTTTACCGAAGTTATAGTCAAGCGGGTTTTTAGGGGTTCGTTCGCGTTTAACTTCGATTCAAACATTTTTATAAAATCGGAAAACGATCCGTTTGACATGTGGTTTTCTCTCATACCTTCCTTATGACCTATAGTATTTATTTACCAAGATTCGCCACTGAGAATCATGTTTTATGAGGGTTCAATTGAAGTTACGAACTTTTACTTACGGTTCCGAACCAATTTTAGTAATTTGACCATAACTCCTAAACCGTAAGTCGGAATGTTTCGATTCTTTCGCCAAAACGATCTATGATTCGAGATCTACGAGGACATGTCATGTTCATAACCAGTTAAAACAATGATCCCTACTGTGATGCACGAATTCCTTAAGGTTATCGAAAATCGGGCATTACTACGGCTATAAATCGAATATTTCCAAATTCCAATCCTTCCGATAACCATAGTTTCCAATTCACACAACATATATATGTTATTTAACCATGAACTAAGGCCAAGCAATGCCTTTTCGTTCATCTAAACTATTTTATCCTCTTATATCCACAAATCACTACATAAGCATGCTTTAATTATCACCATAATCACACTAATCTAAAAACTTATCAAGAACATCATTAAACTCAAAGTAAGAGCTAGGGTTTTGGTGAGATATACCTTCCATGGAGTGGGTAAGGACCTTTCTAAGCCTTGTATAGTCCTTGTATATCCTTAACCAAGCTTAGATCATCCAAGAAATCAAGAAAACCAAGATTTGTTCTTGAAAGTTACTATTCACCCTAGACTTTGATGATTTTATTGAAAATGGAAAGAATGGTGTTTGAGGCTAAGATTTCTAGGGTATCACTTTTATGAAATATAGGATCTATGCTAAATTTTTGGAGACCAAACAATGGTGGGAAGGGTGATTTTGTTTCTTGAATTTAAGAAAAGCCGAATGGCCTTGTTCTTGAGAGAGGATGGGTTGGTTGCTTGGTTCTTTGATCCTCTTGCATTATTGTATTGTCTTGTGATAATATCTAACCATAAATCTACTTTAATAAAGTAGTGTGGTCATCCATGATGCAAGAATCAAGTGGGCAAGTGGTGGTTTAAGTGATAAAATCTTGTATCACTTGGTTTGTTTACAATATTACTAGTTAGCATTGTACTAGCTTGGTTACTTGATCCTATCCACTTGCACATGCATATATCTTGATCCCCTGTTTGTTCCTTTGTCCGGTTATTGCTTAATTCATTGATCGTTCGGAGGAATAACTCATTCGTTTCTAGTTAGGGTTTTACCGGAAACCGTCTTAATATTTATACTATCATCCTCCATTCTCTTTAATAATTCTTGAACCTATTTTCCTTATTTCCCTTCAATAATTCCTTAAGTCTTTCAGTGTCCAGGAAAATCTCGGGGAAAATAAAAGTGCTATTTTTCAGAATCCGACAGCTTTTACATACACTCTTTTTCTCCCTGGATCACTAATACGAACTCAGAATTTCGTTCCGGATACTTATATATCGCGTCGTCTAATAATATTCCTATGTCCACCCAAAATCACTATTCATCCATTTTTCTTTACTTATCCTCTTAGGGTTGTACAATTGTCCCTGATCTCTTTTGATCGCCCCTTAACCTTTTTACGGACCCACTGGACCAATAACAGATATCGATTTGGATGACATAAGAATAATCTTCTGCTTGGAATTTCCATATCTTATTCCCCTAGGAGATAGATTATTCTTACCTAAGTTGTCAACCATTAGCATTCTTCATGACATATTAGTATTTGAATCCATATCCATTCCATTCATTCATTCGAGCTGGTGACCTTGTTGTCGGAATCATTGTTCCTCATTTTATCAATACTTAATAAAAAGTTTTAATTATATCCAAAATTTGGGGTTCTTACAGTCTCCCCTCCTTAAAAGGATTCCGTCCCGGAATCAGGTAGGAAGCAAAGAGTCGTTTGCCTGTCGTTCACTTTTTAGCTTCCCGGTCAATTCTTAGTCGTTCTACCCTTCCTCGGCACATCTTCTAGTGCTACAATCCATACTGTATCCTTTTTCCATCAACGTTGCTACTTTTCGTACAACTCACTATCCGGGTTATACTCTTACTTAGTCTTATCCTTATTGATACCTGCAGTAACATTGGTATCACTATCACCCTACGAATTCGGAGGTAACCTCGCTCGTACTGTGCATTTCCTGATCGCTTTAATCTTCGCAATCTCGATCAATATAGAGAAGTCAAAAGATTTATTGAGAGATCACTATGATCAATTGAACATTTGTTATATTGCATAGTTAGTACAGAATGGGGCCAGCCTTTAGTACTTGACAAGCAATTAAACAAGTTATGGTATTCCACTTAGACTTCTATCACATAGACAGATAGTCACGTAGCAGTACCCCCCCTCCTAAAAGGGTTGTTCTTCTCAATTCATAAAGAAGATGAATAAGAGAGAAGAAGAGAAAAGAGTTCTAAAGGATTATAGAAAGCTTTCATGATTGTAGAATATCATACTCAGAATTTACCTCTGAACTATAGAGGTTTATCAAAGAAGAAATTAATCATAATTATATCCAATACTATTTGATCGCAATCTCACGTGTCAACATATCTTGCTGCTTTGTCCATTATTCTATGGACAAATACTCTTGTTCAATCTTAGCGATACTCACATTCGGGAAATCCTTCAACCTTTCAGGTTAAATCTTAGATTTCTCACTTGACATCATTATTACTGACATCCCATATCATGTTACTAGATTTTTCATAACTATAATATTGACACTATCAGGTTGTCATCCTGAGAATTCATTAGAAAACCCATTCATAACATTCCTTGCTTCTCATTCCATAGTTGCTTTCCCAGCCTTTTCTTTATCAATCACATCCTTCTTATTATCTGATTCTTACTCATTTCTATTATTTACTTTCACCTTCACCTCTTTATTGAGACACCTTTTTGCACTTGGTACCTCCTTATCGGTATTCCGTCACATTTATTCTATAATCAACACGTTATTCCAATTTAAACTTTCCGAAATGAATCTGGCCCGATCCCTTTAACTTAGATTCATATAATCTACTTCTGCCAACCTTGTTTATCATCACTTGTTCTTTTCTATCCGTGGTTTTCCACAGGTTGTCTTTCGTAAGTCAGACCAGGTCGTATATCTACCGGCTCATGCTCTAGTCATCTATCGAGCATCTGCATTTTACTGGCGTAGCCTGGCCACATGAAAACCCGTTATGACCGTGCTATAAGTTTTGGGGGTAAGGCTGGCTCGAATACCGCCGTCCGAACACTTTTAAACTCTCAGGTGGCCCAATAAGTCTCGGGCTCAACCGCCCTTCCCTCCAAGTCTCATTAATTCTTTCCATGGGAATATCTTTAACATCATGAATCATCAACCTCATATTCTCTATCTTGTTTGCGCAGAAGTACACTAACACAAACTTGTTTGTCATTCATCAACATGCCATTTAGTTAATCAATGGCAACACTTTCTTTATCTTTACATTGTCATCTACTTTCTTAGAAGAATCACCATCGCTTGTTGTTTACGTGGTGCATTAATAGCTAATCCTACGGGTTTCAAATCCTTTAGGGAGACAAAGTAATCACTATTCCTTATCCATAAGGAACACTTCCTGAACTTGATGTAGATATTACATGAAGTAGATAAAATTGCAGAAGAGTTTCAAGCATCGCAGCTATGTCAGGTTGATGAAACTATCACTCATGCAGCTTCCATAAAAGACTGGAACTTAATGGTTTACTTCGTTAATTTTGTATCATGGTCCTGGTCTGCCTCAAAACGGGACCTTCTAAGGTACGTAATATGCTTAAGACTCCATCAGGAATCGAATCTTTACTTAAACTATTATTACCTTCGATTCTTGCACAATCATCAAAAGGAATGTAACTTCCTCCACTCCAATATGACCTTCGAGGTCTTTCGAAATATCATTTTGTTTCTTCGGTATGAACATTTGTAATTATTCCTTTATACTTAGACTGTCGGCCACCTCATTGGCCTTTCCTGATAATAATAATTTCTGGTAATCCTTGTTCTCTGGATATATTCCAATTCAAACATTTCTACCTCATTCCCATCATTATTGGGTGAAAGCATTCTCCTTTAAGCTCTGCTGATGGAGAAAAATATATTTATCAGTCTTTCTTTATAAGTCATTGCTTCGACCTACCCATGGGAACTTTATCACGTTTATCCCCAATCCTACTTAGGATACTTCTTTTCTTAGTTCTTTCCTTATTTTAGGATAATCTCAACCTTTATAGGTTCAATCCATACTTCCTCAGAGTTTCATACATGCCTCATCTGGCATTATTGTTACTATGTCATACATTCCTTACCAAACTTCCATTTTGAAGTTCGGAATATTACCTTTTTCCTTGTAAGGTTTCATAGGTCATCCTCATCATTCCTCCTGTATTTTCTGGGTACAGGGTATATCAAAATGTCATTGATCAATACTCTAATAATTCTATCTATGTTCTTTCCAGAACTCTTTTTAATAATCCTTACCGGTCATTGTTGCCTTAGCAAGTCCAACTCATATCATCTGAATTCATAATGTCGTTATTAGGGTTAATGCCACCCCTTGTGCATTCCCTAGGGTTTGTCTTAATTTATGGATATCCTATCCTTAATTCAACTGCCAAGGAATTCTTGCATCCTATAATTGGCAATCAGATCATGTATCCTTAATAAGGGTCTCTTTTCAACTGTTCTTATTTGATAATGGATTGGTAACTTAATTCCACCCTCTTCTTCCAGATAGTTGTCAGCCTATTTGGCCTTCCAAAAGGCAACGTATGCCTATCTGCTCTCTTACAGAACGTGGTAATGGTAGCAAGGATGTTTTGGAAGATATTGGTCGAGTTCAACGTGAATCTCTTAGTGCTTATCGTTCTTCTCAAAGGTACTTACCTTAGGCAAAATTTCTACAGCATACTGATCAATCTCTGACCATTTCTATACTCTCTTCATAAACCTTCATTGTTTACTTCCCTTAGTCATAATATATTCATGGTATTTATAATACCCTAACATCATACATCTCAAGTAATTATACTTCAATTTTTACACGTAATCTTGGGCAATCATATACACATGAATCACTTTAGTACGGGTGACCCCATTCCGAAAAGGTCTAGTAAATTCCCCATCAAATCATGGGTTGCAAAGGGTTTAGTAGAAGATTCCTACGATCTCATTAATGTTTCTTTTATGTCAGAAGCCCTTGCAGTCGGTGCTTACTTAGAAGCAACCCTGCTTTGTCCTTTCATTGCTGGTCTAGTCACTTGATAATCCTTGGTGACTTGGCATTAACTGGCCACACTAAAATAAAATATACGATTTTAGGGGTTGGCTAATTAGCATTACTTTTCTAGCAATTGCCGGCATAGTGCCTTCTACTTTGATACCTTTCTACCTTTCCGAAACTTTACTTCATATAAGTCTTAATCGACTACTCGGCCCGTCTTCGGCCACCTTTCCTCTACTTTTATCTTTACAACTATTCTTATCAATCCCACGTGCCACGCAAGCTTACCATTCCTGGCATAACAGCCTTTTCACTTAAGTCAATCCCGGAGGTTCTTAGTCCGACTGGATTCTCACTTACATTTCCTGTTTCCGTCCAATCTTACTTCATCATTTTATCTCTACCATCGATTGTAATACTCAGGGTCCGTCTATTAACCCATATGACAGCAACCTTACCCAATCCACAGGGTTCGCTCCAGTTTCCATTCTCTTCAATGATGTTCTCTGATAATCAGAAAGATAAGGTTTGCCAAAATTTGCCGAATTCCTTTCCAGAATCAGGGAAATTTTGGTCAATCTATCCACCTACTGGTAACATTAAGGAGACCAATTTCGAAACCTGAAGAATGGTTCTATGAACCTCCAAGCAGGTAGAACCATAAACAGTCCTAATTTACGAAATAATAGTCATCAGATTGGAGGTTTAACCACTGGAGAGGAATCAATTATATATATCCCATAGAAGGGATATCAAAAGTTTTAAACTGAAACATGCCACCTCTTCCTGATACATATACATCTTAATTGTCGATAATATCAAATGTCAGTCTCCCTAACCACAGGTTTCAGAAGGAACACTACCGTCGGAGTTAGTCGTTTCATAAAAATTGGCACTACTAGGGCCATCCTAGTCTGGTGTACCGTGCTGTTCAAATGCATCCGCAATTACTCTGCAGTTCTGCATAAGCACACCACCTAAACCTGTATGAGATGCATCATAGTGTATCATAAAGTCTTCCTTCTCCCGTTAGGCAACACCAACGCCGGGTCGTTACCAATTTCATCTTAAAACATTCTCTATTACCTCTTAACCACTAATCGCATTACTTGATCCATTTGCAATTCAGTGGCAGAATAAATTTAAGGTAACTACTATAATCCATTCGGGGAAAAGAAAGAATTTAATATTCTTCTGAATCACATGCATCTAACGTTCCTGATTCACCATTTTACTGAGTTAAAATAAACTTATACTTAGTACCTGATAGTAGTCATATTACGAGTTCATCATAGACCCACTGGTCTTTTCTTCTGGTAGTTTCTGAGATCATCGTCTTGCTTACTACTTTATATAACTTTATCCAATCAGGCCATCACCTTCCACTATCTTTACTTTCGAAGCTGGTTCATTCATAATATGGACATTTCGCTGAATAAAACCACCTCAACAATCTCAATTTGGTTTCATAAAATATAACCCATGAAATCCGCCTTCTCATGGCGAATTACCATTGACAATATTCACACTAATCCATTTATCCGATAATATGGCACTTGTTGCCTCTATCTCAACTGCTCCTGGGTGCTCCCCGTCCTACATCGACGTCTTTGATAATCATGCATCATTCTAACTCCTTTCTCATTAATCTGAAAGTCTCTAAGGATCTTTATCTATCCCCATATAAGACCTCAAGTAATCCTTCCAATCTGTCTTAATTGCTGGTACTACCTCTCGTAGTCCGGCTATAAATCCAACATAAAATTTCAATTCTCTTAATAATATCTCAGTTCTTTGTGCTCACTTCTCTGAGCACTATAATCTTAACTCTCGCTATCCCTCTAGCTGCAGCCCTCATTTCCTTGGAGTAAACTCCTCATCCTCAATAGGATTCTCCTCTGCTGGAACCTCTTTCGAGTCCTCAATAGGGTACTCTATCGAATTCACAATCCGATCGTCAGCATATAATACAACATCATCATGCTGCTGCTCGTACGCCTCAAGGTCTGTCGCCTTACTAGTCGATACGAGAACGAGCTAAATTACTATCATGATACTTAAGAGTTCCCATAAGGGTTTTATATGTCAGCACTACATTAAGTAGTCCGACTATGAACTTGGCAAGAGTTCTTATTATCTTAGTAAGTTTATGGTTTTAACGTCGCCTCATCTCTGGGATTTATAACGTAACGCTCTGATACCACTTCTGTAACACCCCCAGATCCGGGGTCCGGGATCCGGTGGTTACGGTTTCCAATTCTGTCCACAACAATTGAACTTTCCTTAACATAAAATAAATTACGTCTCTATTGTTAGTTTAGGTGCCCTAGAGGCAATACATTGTTTCTTAAATAAACCTTATGTCATTTGATTATTAAATAAATGTATTTATTATGACTCTAATTACTGCGATATTTGTTAGCATAATAAATGTCCTTAGAATAATGATACACATTATATAGTTTAATTTTACAACTTGAACTTGAGATTATATAATATCATATTCTTAAAGGTCCCTAGTCGAGTATTATTATACAGGACAATAATAATACATAAATAGACCAGTATGTTTTTGACTGATAACCACATCTCATTGGTTATAAGTATGGAGATACTAAAGTCAATACATAGGTACATGTAGAGTACATGGTACTGGACAGACCCAACGTGAGATTCTTCATGTTAATTAAGTCATAAGAAAGACTCACAGTGATAATGGTGTAATGATCCTTTGACTTGAGATCATTATATTTCTATACGAGGATAATATACTTTGACTACATTAAAGGTTACCTTTGACCGGGTAATGATAAAAGTGGACATCGGGTATATTGTGAATCGTATGAGAAATATGAATGATAGATAAAGGATTTAACCCTCCTATTATTAGGAGAGATATTATTGGCCTCTTGATTGAGTGAGACTATAAAATGCATGGCCGTGCTCAAATAATGATTTGTTTTTAATAGTCTACTCATGGATCAAGTAAACCCGGATTAAATTATGAAGAGGATGACATGAAACATGCCTCGAGTTTAATCTATAATATTTGGTTAAAGGGATTATATTACACGGGAACATTAATCACAAAAGGTTTTATCGAATCACGATTTAATTATTATTTAATTGGGTAGCAATGATGTATTACTAGATGCCGCTCATTGTTTATAATTTTATTAGAGAATAAAATTATTGCCAATTAAATGATAGCCTACAGGGTCACACACATAGAACATTTTAAGGAAGAATTAATTTAAATTATGAATTTAAATTAATTAAATGATTAGTTGTATTTTATTATATTAATTAAGTGGGACTTAATTAAGATATAATAAAATACAAATGAGATATGATTTTAATAATTAAGTATGACTTAATTATTATTTATTTAAATAATAGGATTTGATTATATTATTTAATTAATCAAACTTGGGCTAGGTTTTTAGTTGGGCTTTTACCTTACACTATCATATAAATATATGATGATAGGTAAAGAAGGTAATTAATTTTGTACGACAAAAATTATCCCCAGCCGCTTGAACCAAAACCTAAAAAGAAGATCTCATATTTTTATTGGAGGCTAGTACCTCCCTTCCAATCAAGAATCGTTCTTGGAGTGTTCGTGTGGATACCGTAGAGGAGGCTTCGAAGAGGAGCACTCAACGATCGTGAAAGCTTGGATCTCCATTAGACATACAATCGTAAAGCTTCTTTAAGGTAAATCATCAATCTCCGAATTAAATATCATGTTTTTGCATGGATCCTGCGGTAGGGTTTCGATAATTATTGTTTTGTTTTAATTTTCCGCTGCGTTTTTGATGCTCGAAACCTATCAATGGCATCAGAGCTACTTGCAAAAACGTTTTAATTCGGTTATATGTTACAGTTTTGATATATATACGAGCATGTTTGATGATTGTCATGTATGATGCGTTGATTTTGATATATATGTATAAACTGTATGTTAATGATGATTGGGATGATCATATGATGATCATATAATCTGTATGTATATTGATATATACATGATTTTTGTTTGTTCATGATATGGGGATTGTATACGATACGATTTCTGTATACGCTGCGCAGATCTGGTGAAATCTGTGTCCATTGTCCGATTTTCGCAAACGATATATGTTTTATGACTGGAAACGAGCGTCTGAACAAAACTGATACCATAGGTATCACCGACTCGTCTGTAAGGCGTTTGACACCGTTTAGTGCATTAAAAACGCGATTTATTGTTTTCAGAATTTGATTCTGATTTTCTGAATTTTGCGTTATATGATTTATTTGATTGGATCATCTGAAATATGATATGGTATAACATGATTAGATAATATGACATGTTATTTAATTGTTACTAGAGCATGGTGGATGGTTATGGCCTTGAGACCCATAGGATAGAGGTTTTTGTTTATGGTTTGGTTTCTAAATACGACTTGCATGTCGTTTTTCTTTTTGTAATTATTTTATCTCGAATGCAACTCGAGTTCTTTTGTAAAATGTTTCAAGAGGAGCTTGGAGGCAATCAAGGCAGCTTTGGAAGCGCAGCAAGAGATTATGTAATAATTAGTTATTACCACCATAGATTGACCTTGATTTTTCCATTAGCTTGGAAAAATCGCATAGGATTGGGCCATAACCATAGCATATTAATTTATGTGATGCACTTTACATATGATGCATGTGTAGAGTAGAAAAATGTATGCATGTTTTAATTATATTAATGATGTATGCATGTATTAGATGCGTCACCCATACCATGCTTGCCATGCTAAACAAGATAAAATCTGTAACGATTCGAGATTTTAAAATGAACAAACGATCATGAGATTTCTGTGTTTATGAAACACGGAATTAAATACAAATTTTCAATGATTTAGATATGGGGAGATTTTGTCAAAAACGGGTTTTACCTGTAAGGAAGTTGGGTATTAAGTGAGGCCACTTGTGACTCCTCCAACAACCTGGAAATCAAACTATTGATGAATATTGATTTGAAGTATTTAATTCAAGGAAAAATTGGGAATCTCTTTATGATGGGATCATGGTCGTTTTAAATCAAAAACCCTTAACAAAATATTAAGTTTTAATCGGATGCTTTCCAATGAATGAACACTCATTAAATCCTAGATCGATAAGGGGAATGACTGCCAGTGGCAGGGGACTCCTGTCTATCATGGTGAGATGTGACAAATATAAGCGGTTATATTCGATCGTTGTATCATTGGGTTTAACTTAACTGAGTCGTCATAATAAGGTGAAAATAAACGGTTATATTCAATTATTATGAACTTAGAAGCATAGAGTTTGGTTCAAAGTCTATTAGATAAACAAGAACAATTGTTGTTCACCAAACTATCCAAGAATTATATATGATATAATTGACAACTGTTGTCTACCTAAATAATCATGTTTTAAGGACTACCAGTGGTTGACTTAGGATGTGATGAAATATGGATCTTGGCTCACTAGAAAGATTTATGGGATATTCTTTCCGATTTAATAGTAAGGGCTATTAATTTGATAAAAAATAGTGGGAGATATATTATGAATATGTCATAATCACTTGAACATAATTAATGTAACAATCTAACTTATCTTATGCATTTTATCATTGTAGAAAACAAATGGCACAAAATACAAACAACACTTTCTCTGTGCGATCAGTCCTTGAGAAGGACAAGCTGACAGGATCGAACTTCCTTGACTGGTCTAGGAATTTGAGAATTGTTCTCATGCAGGAAAAGAAATCTTATGTGATTGATATTCCTCCACCGGAAGCCCCTGCTAACAATGCCACTGCTGCTCAACGAAATGCTTATCAGAAGCATATTGATGATGCAACTGATGTGGCTTGTCTTATGCTTGCTACTATGGATGCTGAGCTCCAGAAGCAGCATTTTGATATGAATGCTTATACTATGTTTGAACATCTTTCAACGATGTTTCAATCACAGGCTCGTGTTGAAAAGTTCAACACAAGCAAAGCACTCTTCTCGTGTAAGCAGGGCAATGGACCAGTCGGACCACATGTTCTAAAGATGATTGGGTATTGTGATTACCTTGCTCGTTTGGGTTTCCCGCTTCAGCGAGAGGCTCAAGTCGATATAATCTTGCAATCTTTGAACAGCGACTATGCTCAGTTCATAATGACTTTCAATATGACTGAGCAAGATAAGACTCCTATGGAATTGTTGGCCATGCTGAGGACCACTGAAGCAAATATGGTCAAGGCACCTGAGAAAGCTCCCATAATGATGGTGGGCAAGAAAGGTGCTAAGGGAAAGGGGAAATGGAAGGGCAAGAAAAAGGTTACACCGAAAGATCTTGGTCCTTCTAAGCCCTCTTTCAAAAAGGCTAAAAAGCCGAAGGGAGATGTCGCAAAGGCTGACAAAGGTGATTGTCACTATTGTCACAAGCCTGGTCACTGGAAGAGAAACTGTCATGCTTACTTGGAGGATCTGAAGAAATTGAAGGGTGTTCAGATTTCTGGATCAGGTATTTATGTTATAGAAGTCAATCTGTCTATTTCTACATCTTGGGTATTGGATACTGGATGTGCTTCTCACATTTGTATAAATGTGCATGAACTGAAGAGAAGTAGGACTTTGGCTAAGGGAGAAGTGGACCTACGAGTAGGCAATGGAGCAAGAGTTGCTGCTTTAGCCGTAGGAACTTATTATTTATCTTTGCCCTCTGGGCTTGTTTTAGAACTAAATGACTGTTATTACGTGCCTGCGATTCGCAGAAACATTATTTCTGTTTCTTGTTTGGACAAGAAAGGTTTTTCGTTTACAATAAAGAACAACAGTTGCTCTTTTGCTTTGAATGATTTAACCTATGGTGTTGCGCATTTATTTAATGGTTTATATGTTCTTGATTTGGATAATCATATCTGTAACATAGAAAACAAACGACTTAAAGTAAATGACTCAAATCAAACATACCTCTGGCATTATCGTCTAGGCCATATAAATGAGAAACGCATTTCCAAATTACATAAAGATGGATACTTGGATAAGTTTGATTTTGAATCATACGAAAAATGTGAATCTTGTTTGCTTGGTAAGATGACTAAAGCCCCTTTTACTGGTAAGGGTCAAAGGGCCACTGAACGTTTGGAGCTAATACATAGTGATGTATGTGGCCCAATGCGTGTGATGGCTAGAGGAGGCTACTACTAGTTCATAACATTTACTGATGACTTCAGTAGATATGGATATGTATATCTTATGAAGAACAAATCCGATTCTTTTGAAAAATTCAAAGAATACAAGGCTGAAGTAGAGAAGCAAATAGGCGGAGGTGCAAGTATTAAGATCTTACGATCCGATCGTGGGGGTGAATACTTAAGCACCGAATTTAAAGAGTATTTAAAAGAGTGTGGTATTGTATCACAACTCACTCCGCCAGGTACACCCCAATGGAATGGAGTTTCAGAGAGGAGAAATCGCACCTTGTTGGACATGGTACGATCGATGATGAGTCATGCAGATCTTCCAATAAGTTTCTGGGGTTATGCTCTAGAAACAGCGGCTTTCACACTTAATCGTGTTCCAACCAAGAAGGTTCAAAAGACTCCATATGAGATATGGGAGGAGAAACGGTCAAGCATGAACTTTATGAAAGTTTGGGGATGCAAGGCGTTTGTAAAACGTCAAGTATCTGACAAGCTTGGACCTAAATCCGAAGAGTGCAATTTTGTGGGATACCCTAAAGAAACAAAGGCGTATTATTTTTATAGTCCTTCTGAGCAGAAAGTGTTCATTGCTCAAGATGTTGTCTTCATGGAAAAGGATTTTGTTTCCAAAAGGGACAGTGGGAGAACTATAGATCTCGATGAAGATCGAGAACCACAAAATAGCATTGAACCTGAGGTGGAACAAGAGCAGAATAATAATAATGCTCAAGAAACACAGGTTGTTCGTAGATCTGGTAGAATTTGCCATGAGCCAGAGAGATATGGATTTCTTTTTACTCAATGTGGGGATTTGATGCTCATAGATGAGGATGAGCCTCTCACATACCAAGATGCTATGAACAGTCCAGACTCTAAGAGATGGCTTGAAGCCATGAAATCCGAGATGGATTCCATGTACGAAAACTAAGTTTGGGATTTGGTTGATCCACCTGAAGGGGTAAAACCCGTAGGGTGCAAGTGGGTTTTCAAGAAGAAAACTGACATGGAAGGAAATGTTCAGACCTATAAAGCAGGACTGGTTGCGAAAGGGTTCAAACAAATTCATGGTAATGACTATGATGAAACTTTCTCACCAGTTGCCATGGTCAAGTCCATACGGATTTTGCTTGCAATTGCAGCATTCCATGATTACGAAATCTGGAAAATGGATGTCAAAATAGCTTTCCTTAATGGGAGCCTTGAAGAGGATGTGTACATGACACAACCAGAAGGTTTTGTCGATCCAAGGAATGTTGGCAAGGTATGTAAATTACGTCGATCCATTTATGGATTGAAGCAAGCCTCTAGGAGATGGAATATTCGTTTTGATGAAACAGTCAAGGAGTATGGCTTTATTCAAAACGAGGATGAACCTTGTGTTTACAAGAAGGTTAGTGGGAGCCATGTGGCATTCATAGTACTGTATGTTGATGACATACTACTAATGGGGAATGACATACCTTCTCTAAAGGCTGTTAAGACTTGGTTAGGGAGCAATTTCTCTATGAAAGATTTAGGAGAGGCAACCTACATTCTAGGAATGAGGATCTATAGAGATAGATCTAAAAGGATGATCGGTCTAAGTCAGAGTACATACATTGATAAGGTTTTGCATCGTTTTGGTATGCAAAATGCTAAAAGGGGATATGTCCCTGTGTCTCAAGGAATAACGATTTCTAAAGACCAGTGTCCGAAATCATTAGATGAGAAGGACCACATGAATAAAGTTCCATATGCATCAGCAATTGGATCTATCATGTATGCAATGGTATGTACTCGACCAGATGTTTCGTATGCTTTGAGCATGACGAGTAGATACCAGTCTAATCCTGGTGAAGGTCACTGGACGGCAGTCAAGAATATTCTAAAGTACCTGAAAAGGACTAAAGATTCATTCTTAGTGTATGGAGGAGAGGAGAAGCTGGTTGTAAAAGGTTACACCGATGCAAGTTTCCAAATAGACAGGGATGATACTGTATCACAGTCTGGTTTTGTATTTTGTCTAAATGGAGGTGCTGTAAGCTGGAAGAGTTCAAAGCAAGAAACAGTAGCTGATTCTACAATGGAGGCTGAGTACATTGCAGCTTGTGAAGCGGCTAAGGAGGCTGTTTGGATTCGAAAATTCATTTCTGATTTGGAAGTGGTTCCATCGATTGCAGATCCCATTGATCTATACTGCGATAATAATGGGGCCATCGCACAGGCTAGAGAGCCTAGATCGCACTCCCGATCCAAACATATACTCAGAAGATATCACCTCATACGAGAGATTAATGAAAGGGGTGAAATACATATATGTAAAGTGCATACAAATGATAACATTGCAGATCCACTGACCAAAGGCCTGTCACAGCAGAAGCACGACGGTCACACTAGTTCCATGGGTATTAGATACATGGGTGATTGGCTCTAGTGCAAGTGGGAGATTGTTAGTGTAGGTGCCCTAGAGGCAATACATTGTTTCTTAAATAAACCTTATGTCATTTGATTATTAAATAAATGTATTTATTATGACTCTAATTACTGCGATATTTGTTAGCATAATAAATGTCCTTAGAATAATGATACACATTATATAGTTTATGTTTACAACTTGAATTTGAGATTATATAATATCATATTCTTAAAGGTCCCTAGTCGAGTATTATTATACAGGACAATAATAATACATAAATAGACCAGTATGTTTTTGACTGATAACCACATCTCATTGGTTATAAGTATGGAGATACTAAAGTCAATACATAGGTACATGTAGAGTACATGGTACTGGACAGACCCAACGTGAGATTCTTCATGTTAATTAAGTCATAAGAAAGACTCACAGTGATAATGGTGTAATGATCCTTTGACTTGAGATCATTATATTTCTATACGAGGATAATATACTTTGACTACATTAAAGGTTACCTTTGACCGGGTAATGATAAAAGTGGACATCGGGTATATTGTGAATCGTATGAGAAATATGAATGATAGATAAAGGATTTAACCCTCCTATTATTAGGAGAGATATTATTGGCCTCTTGATTGAGTGAGACTATAAAATGCATGGCCGTGCTCAAATAATGATTTGTTTATAATAGTCTACTCATGGATCAAGTAAACCCGGATTAAATTATGAAGAGGATGACATGAAACATGCCTCGAGTTTAATCTATAATATTTGGTTAAAGGGATTATATTACACGGGAACATTAATCACAAAAGGTTTTATCGAATCACGATTTAATTATTATTTAATTGGGTAGCAATGATGTATTACTAGATGCCGCTCATTGTTTATAATTTTATTAGAGAATAAAATTATTGCCAATTAAATGATAGCCTACAGGGTCACACACATAGAACATTTTAAGGAAGAATTAATTTAAATTATGAATTTAAATTAATTAAATGATTAGTTGTATTTTATTATATTAATTAAGTGGGACTTAATTAAGATATAATAAAATACAAATGAGATATGATTTTAATAATTAAGTATGACTTAATTATTATTTATTTAAATAATAGGATTTGATTCTATTATTTAATTAATCAAACTTGGGCTAGGTTTTTAGTTGGGCTTTTACCTTACACTATCATATAAATATATGATGATAGGTAAAGAAGGTAATTAATTTTGTACGACAAAAATTATCCCCAGCCGCTTGAACCAAAACCTAAAAAGAAGATCTCATATTTTCATTGGAGGCTAATACCTCCCTTCCAATCAAGAATCGTTCTTGGAATGTTCGTGTGGATACCGTAGAGGAGGCTTCGAAGAGGAGCACTCAACGATCGTGAAAGCTTGGATCTCCATTAGACATACAATCGTAAAGCTTCTTTAAGGTAAATCATCAATCTCCGAATTAAATATCATGTTTTTGCATGGATCCGGCGGTAGGGTTTCGATAATTATTGTTTTGTTTTAATTTTCCGCTGCGTTTTTGATGCTCGAAACCCATCATCTATGACCCAACACAACAATATAAAACACACCCGTTATAGTCCTAGAGATGAAATCAGAGTAACAATCAAATTTTTTATTAATCACATTATGAGTTCTTACAATCCAAAAGAATTTCAATATAAATACATACTCTTTGCCATCCATTTACATAAGTCATACTAGACCATATACTTGGAACTGAAAGAATAAATCTATCATACCAATAGCTTCTTCTTTAGCTCTGGTAGTCTCATCGTCCTCGCCTGCGTCGAGTGCGCCTTGTGCGAGTCATCTGGTCTGGCTGTTGTTGTGATATAATAATAAAGCAAGGGTGAGCAATAGCCCACCAACAATAATATATAACTGAACGATAATATATAACAGTTCAAAAGTATCTTTCAAACCATATGCCATGCATTTACAGAAATGATGCCAGTATAATATGAACGATGAAGTTACAAGGTAACTTAAAGTATTTGTTTGTAGAAATATCTGCTACATCAAAAGTAAGCGAGATATTCTCATTGTCATTAAAAAGAGGAACTTGCATGAAAAGATTGCAATTCCAGTTATGAACACTTTTCCAGCTCTGCCAACAGTAATCATGTTGCGGGAAATAAATAAGTTTGGATGATGAACCAATGATGGAGTATTCACCGCGCCCGCTGTTCCAATCTTGATGATCAGTCGAGATCGTACAGCTCAAATTAGATTTACTACCGGTAGAAGGAAGAACTGACGGCTTTACTTGTCTACCGCCTTACTAGCTCTCCCCGGCCAACGGTTGGGCCAAAGGGGATGGACCGGCGCTACTCGGCCTCTTACACGACTCCTAGTTCAAATATAATTCCTGATTCTGAATGTAACGTTCGTCCCCCTTTCCCCAAGTATAATACTTGTTGATAAGACTCCACAAAGTAGTCGTATCTAGTTGGAAAGGAAAATTTCACCAATAACTTCCAAGCTATTGCTTGGTAACGAATATCAACTTGTTCCAACAATCTTACCTCTCGAAAGATGAGAAGGTACACAACGACTTAATAAGTCAATAGCACCCGAGTTGCTAGTGAAGAGAATACTTTATTGACCGGGAAGTCGACCAGATAAATAACATTTTCCAAGTAAGGTTCCCTTATTATTAGGGAGCTAGACTCAAAGAAGTATGATGTCTGAGAACCTTTCTTGATATAAGATTAATAATAATATGACTCCGAAATATTTTCTGTAATAATCGAAGAAGATAAACCTTATCGAGGTTATTCTAAGTATGGAATAAATATTCAGAGAATATTTATTGAATTAAAATATTTTACAGAATATTTAGGAATATGAAAGAATATCTTTAATCAGAGTATTTCTCAAATAATCCTTGAAGAAATATCGAGAGAATATTTATTGCATAATTAAATATTCAAATGAATATTCAAAATAATATTCATTAATTAATAAGACCTGAAAGGAATATTTAAAATATTTAAAATAATATTCGATGATTAAATAGAACCCTGGATGAATAGTCAAAATAATATTCATAATTAATTAGGAATTTAAATGAATATTGAAAAAGTAATATTCATTTAATGAATAATATTCTAAATGAATATCAACTAATATTCATTTAGTAATCCAAGCTTTAAAGGAATATTCGAGATAAGACTCGATAAATAAATCAAGCTTCAGATGAACATTAAAATAATATTCATCAGGTAATTACTATCTTAAATGAATATTCAAAAGTAATATTCATTTAATGAATAATATTCTAAATGAATATCCAAATAATATTCATTTAATAGTCCAACCTTTAGAAAAATATTCGAAATAATAATCGATAATCAATTCGACTCTGAATGAATACTGAAAAATATTATTCGTCGAATGGTTACGTTCAAATAATTATTTGAAGTAAGGATCGTTAAATAAATAATCTTGAACGAATATTCAAATAATATTCGTCGCCTGAATAAGGGAAAATATTTACTTAAATATTTTCCTTCGAGGTAACCTTGATATATCAAGAAATATTGACTCCCGGTCTATATTTGATGAATAAGATATATACACCCTTCTCTGAGGGTCTTACAATAACCGGCTTATAATTGATACGTTAGTTGTCTAATTTATAAGCCAATAAACAATCAGGGAACAAGCATAATGATATAACTTGAAAGTAGGCATGCATGCTATGGCATATGTACAACAGAAAATATATATATATATGTTCAATCACAACAACAGCCTAAAAGAAATGAATTGAAACTTGCCTGGTAGTCGAGTACGGTAAGAGGTAGTGGTAGCGGGTCCCGGGTCAGCTTGGTGATCTATAAATAGCCAAGGCATTCGGGATTAATCACTTAACATCTTAAAAGTTAAGTTATACTTAAATCGAAACACGTTCTCGAGTTATCTCGTTATACCCCTTTTTGTGGATTCCTTTTATCATCGATCCGACCCGACATTCGTTCGTTAATACGACATGTCACTGTACTTACACTTGGGACATACTTAAGTCATACAAGTTCTAAAGTCGATCGTTACGAATCAATATTATACTCCGAGTTTTATCGCCCGTTTTCTAAGTGTTTTACCGAAGTTATAGTCAAGCGGGTTTTTAGGGGTTCGTTCGCGTTTAACTTCGATTCAAACATTTTTATAAAATCGGAAAACGATCCGTTTGACATGTGGTTTTCTCTCATACCTTCCTTATGACCTATAGTATTTATTTACCAAGATTCGCCACTGAGAATCATGTTTTATGAGGGTTCAATTGAAGTTACGAACTTTTACTTACGGTTCCGAACCAATTTTAGTAATTTGACCATAACTCCTAAACCGTAAGTCGGAATGTTTCGATTCTTTCGCCAAAACGATCTATGATTCGAGATCTACGAGGACATGTCATGTTCATAACCAGTTAAAACAATGATCCCTACTGTGATGCACGAATTCCTTAAGGTTATCAAAAATCGGGCATTACGACGGCTATAAATCGAATATTTCCAAATTCCAATCCTTCCGATAACCATAGTTTCCAATTCACACAACATATACATGTTATCTAACCATGAACTAAGGCCAAGCAATGCCTTTCCGTTCATCTAAACTATTTTATCCTCTTATATCCACAAATCACTACATAAGCATGCTTTAATTATCACCATAATCACACTAATCTAAAAACTTATCAAGAAGATCATTAAACTCAAAGTAAGAGCTAGGGTTTTGGTGAGATATACCTTCCATGGAGTGGGTAAGGACCTTGCTAAGCCTTGTATAGTCCTTGTATATCCTTTACCAAGCTTAGATCATCCAAGAAATCAAGAAAACCAAGATTTGTTCTTGAAAGTTACTATTCACCCTAGACTTTGATGATTTTATTGAAAATGGAAAGAATGGTGTTTGAGGCTAAGATTTCTAGGGTATCACTTTTATGAAATATAGGATCTATGCTAAATTTTTGGAGACCAAACAATGGTGGGAAGGATGATTTTGTTTCTTGAATTTAAGAAAAGCCGAATGGCCTTGTACTTGAGAGAGGATGGGTTGGTTGCTTGGTTCTTTGCTCCTCTTGCATTATTGTATTGTCTTGTGATAATATCTAACCATAAAGCTACTTTAATAAAGTAGTGTGGTCATCCATGATGCAAGAATCAAGTGGGCAAGTGGTGGTTTAAGTGATAAAATCTTGTATCACTTGGTTTGTTTACAATATTACTAGTTAGCATTGTACTAGCTTGGTTACTTGATCCTATCCACTTGCACATGCATATATCTTGATCCCCTGTTTGTTCCTTTGTCCGGTTATTGCTTAATTCATTGATCGTTCGGAGGAATAACTCATTCGTTTCTAGTTAGGGTTTTACCGGAAACCGTCTTAATATTTATACTATCATCCTCCATTCTCTTTAATAATTCTTGAACCTATTTTCCTTAAATCCCTTCAATAATTCCTTAAGTCTTTCAGTGTCCAGGAAAATCTCGGGGAAAATAAAAGTGCTATTTTTCAGAATCCGACAGCTTTTACATACACTCTTTTTCTCCCTGGATCACTAATACGAACTCAGAATTTTGTTCCGGATACTTATATATCGCGTCGTCTAATAATATTCCTATGTCCACCCAAAATCACTATTCATCCATTTTTCTTTACTTATCCTCTTAGGGTTGTACAATTGTCCCTGATCTCTTTTGATCGCTCCTTAACCTTTTTACGGACCCACTGGACCAATAACAGATATCGATTTGGATGACATAAGAATAATCTTCTGCTTGGAATTTCCATATCTTATTCCCCTAGGAGATAGATTATTCTTACCTAAGTTGTCAACCATTAGCATTCTTCATGACATATTAGTATTTGAATCCATATCCATTCCATTCATTTATTCGAGCTGGTGACCTTGTTGTCGGAATCATTGTTCCTCATTTTATCAGTACTTAATAAAAAGTTTTAATTATATCCAAAATTTGGGGTTCTTACAGAGTAGAGCGCATCCCTTTGAACAGATCATTGGTAAACTGGACATGGGTGTACAGACTAGAAGAGCAACATAGAATGAATGTAATTTCGCAGGATTTTTATCTCAAATTGAACCTAAAAAGGTTGATGAAGCTCTTGATGATCCAGATTGGGTAACTGAAATGCAGGAAGAACTCAATCAGTTCGAAAGGGAGAAAGTATGGAAGCTAGTGCCAAGACCAAAAGATAAATCTGTAATTGGTACTAGATGGGTGTTTAGGAATAAACTGGATGAAAATGGTATTGTTACGAGGAACAAGGCTCGATTGGTAGCAAAGGGTTACTCTCAAGAAGAGGGAAATGATTATGATGAAACCTATGCTCCAGTTGCAAGGCTTGAAGCAATCAGGATGTTCTTAGCATTTGCTGCACGCTCCAACTTTAAGGTTTTTCAGATGGATGTGAAGAGTGCATTTTTGAACGGAGATCTAGATGAAGAAGTCTATGTTGAACAATCCCCAGGGTTCGAAGACAAGGAATTGGAAGGTTTTGTGTACTTTCTCTTCAAAGCTCTCTATGGTCTCAAGCAAGCCCCTCGAACATGGTATGATACTCTCTCCAAGTTCTTACTTGAAAATGGTTTTACAAGTGGTATCATCGACAAAACTCTCTTTCATAAAAAGCATACAAATGATATAATTCTGGTGCAAGTATATGTGGATGATATGATATTTAGTTCTACTAATGATTTGCTATGCAAGAGATTTGCTAAGGTAATGCAGAGTAAGTACAAGATGAGCATGATGAGTGAGTTGTCCTTCTTCCTTGGACTTCAAGTTGTTCAGAAGCCTGATGGTATTTTCATCTGCCAGTCAAAATACATAAAGGATCTTCTGAAGAAGTATGAGATGGAAGAAGCAGCTACTGCCAAGACCCCGATGCCAACTGCTGTCAAGCTTGATCAAGACAAATCTGGTAAGTTAGTTGACATCACGAAGTATCGAGGTATGATCGGCTCTCTCTTATACTTCACTGCTAGTAGACCAGATATTATGTTCGCAACTTGTTTATGTGCTAGATTCCAGGCTGACCCTAAAGAGTCACATCTTATAGCTGTTAAACGTATTTTCAGATACCTTAAGGGAACCCCCAATCTTGGGATTTGGTACCCTAAAGGAACAGCTTTTGACCTAGTTGGCTATACTGATTCTGATTTCGCAGGTTGTAAGATTGATCGGAAAAGTACTTCTGGAAGCTGTTAGTTTCTAGGAAGAAGGTTGGTATCTTGGTACAGCAAGAAGCAACACTCATTATCTACCTCGACAGCCGAAGCAAAATACATTGTGGCAGGTAGTTGTTGTGCTCAGATCCTGTGGATGAGGAATCAACTTCAAGACTATGGACTCATGTTGGACAAAATTCCAATTCTATGCGACAACACGAGTGCCATTGCCATTGCCAAAAATCCAGTTCAACATACCAGCACTAAGCACATTAATATCAGGTATCATTTCTTACGAGAGCATGTCATGAATGGAACTGTGGTATTATATTTTGTTCCCACAGATCAACAAATTGCAGACATCTTTACTAAACCTCTGGATGAATCCACTTTCTCCAGGTTAGTTGGTGAACTTGGGATGTTAAATCTGTCTAATTAATTTTGGATAATCAATAACTGCAATTTATTATAAGGTCACATGTATTTTAAATGTCCATATGTTTAGGACTTGTGAATTTATTTGCATCCAGTCCTCATATTACAGTTATCTCTATATTAATTACCATGCTTATAAATGCTATATTTTATGGTAATTAGTTAGTAAATAATTGTGTCAATTGTAGCATAATTAAATAAATATTTTATTGACATATATCAATTAATGATACTTTGTTAATTTTATGTCTATTTAATTATGAGTTTGTCTGATTATTGTGGAATAATTCTTGAATTATTGATTGGTTATTTTAAATCCACAATAATTAGAAATAATAAGTGTGTATGTGTGTGTGTACATAGGCTGATAGCTTTCGGTGATAAGATGTTTTTTCGGCTGACAGGTTTCGGTGATAAGATGTTTTTCGGCTAAGCAGGTTGTTAGGTGAGAAATTATTGAGCGGTGTAATTTTTCAAACATAACCTGTCACGCTCTCACCTAACCCACTAGTCCTTGAAACCTTATAAATGATGAGTTTTTGTTTGTGTTTAACATCATCATTTTTTAGATATACAGAGCATATACACACAATTGCTGAATATTTCGAGCTTTGATCGGAAAGATCTCTCAATATAGCTGGTGGTTTTTAGATCGGATTTCATATTCTTGCTTTATACATCATCCTTTATAAAAACTAACCATTGTTTTTGAATTTCCTCAAGGTTTTGAAAATGGCATTGCAGGGAACCTTTTTAATTGCTAAAGTTAATCCTATTTCCATTCAGCAAATCGAAACCATTCTTGATGAGCAATTTCGGGCTTGGACACAATTTCTGATTGAACATTCATTAATTCGATATGCTTTAGTTACACCAGTACAGATTAACCATGATGCATTGCGTGAACTATATTACAGTGCGGTTAACACTTCTGGACAGGACGGGTGTGCAATCACATATCGACTGTTTGGTAGGTCGATTAGGGTCACTGAACGAGATATTAGTCGAATTCTTCATTTTCCTATGGAAAATCTTGTTTCTGATCCTACACCTGAACAGATTGAAATGTTCTTTCGTTTTATAAGGTACCAAGATGGCAATTTCAATACTGGTAATCTTTCTAGAACGTTTCTAACCCAGTACTGGAATTTCTTCTTTCACACTCTTAACCATGTTTTTTCCTCAGATAGAACAAATCAAGATCGAATACCTGAATTTATTCAAAAAATAGGGTATGCGGTCGCCAATAATTTGAGGATTAATTTTGGAAAAATAGTGCTTGGTCAAATCATTTTAAAGATGAAACACTTGGGAAGAAGAGATGTTCGGACTCAAAATGTCAAATGTCTATATCCAAGGTTTCCACAGCTAATATTAAATGATTTTTTGAATGATGAAGACAGGGTACGCTTGAAAAATGGTCGAAACGTGGAATGTTCTTACATGAAGACGAATGTAATTAATTACATAAGCAAAAATAACTATACGGATGTGCCTACAGTCCTAACTGAATATCTAAAGACTGTCCCACTTCCGTTGTTACCAAGACCAATGAGAGAAGGTATACGTCAAGGTAATATTTCAATCACTACTATTCCAACCTCTGTATTCCCTGTCGTGTCACAGGAAATACAGTTTCTACAACCCTTAGTGGCCATCTTACCCGACCAAGAGCAGGAAATCCCACCGACTCTAACACAGGTCGAAGAGCCCATTCTACAAATGCAAACACAAACACAACAAACTCCTATACCTCAATTGTCACTTAAACGACCAGTCATCCACATTATTGAAGGAGATAGTGCCTTAGCAGCACCACATAAGGAGTTAGTTACATCAGCTGCTCTACCTCATTCTAAACGGAGTAAACCCAATCAACCTGAGGTAACGGCAACTGTTAGTGAAACAATTCTTTCTTATCCAATGAGTGCAAATGTAAATGAGGTTGAATTGATGGGAGCAACTATCTTGAGTTCCATTTCACGGAACATAAGAGTGGTTGATGATCTTTCTAAAGATCAAATGCCTTCACAGGCATTCGAGGAGGAATTACCTACCTCAATAACTGCTGGTGAATCTTCCATTTTACGAAAATATCCATCGGTAGGTGGTTCTTTTATGAACCAAGTGTCTTCACAGACGTACGAGGGAAACTTGGGTTTTGTGCCATTTAATCGATTCAAGTTTAACCTCCCAGATGGAAAATCTCTGGATCTCTTTTGAGATTTACCACTCTTTACCAGTGGTCGGCAACTCGCTTCACACGAGGACGGAAGCTCACGAACTTTCATTGCACCATCCGTGACCTCTGAAAAAGGGGCTAGGATGATTTCATTTGCAGGTACACATATCGGTGGAAGCTCTGGAGGAGAGTTGAGGGAAACACGAATAGAACATGTAAGTGTAACCCAAACCACTAAACCAAGTGAATATAGAGTGTTGAGTGAAACACCTGCAGAACGTACGAGTGAGCAACCTACTCAACCACATGCACCTGTAACCAGAAAGGAATACAACATACTCCTTACACGGGTCCAAACAATGGAGAAAGAGTTGCCAAATATCTGTAAGTCCATTGCAGAAATAAAAAATTTACAACTTATTCAACATGATGTATTCCAGGTTCAATTGAATACCATGGCAACCTAGTTAAATGATGCAATCAACTCCTTGGTAAAGCCATCTTCGTCTAATTTACCAACTTCACATCCTACTACTCTGGAGGATAACCCAACTGAGGGGGAGAAGGTGGATGACCAAGAAAAATCTACTAGGCGTAAGGGCAAGGAAAAGTTCGTTGACACGAAATTAACTTTATTTTGGGAAAGGAAAAGCTAATGGGAGTATTAGTGATATGTGGAAAGAAAGCAAAGGCAAACTTGAAAATTTGTTCAGTCCAAAGGAACAATTGTCTTGCACTTGGTTAATTTTAGAAATCTGGAAAATGTATATATATGATCCAGAATGCACTTTAATATTATTTATCTTTAAACTTTATTTGTTGTTGTATCAGTTGAGTTATCCTCTAGGAATTTGCTTGTCAAACCCTAACAATCAAATAGGTGGAGATTCTAAAGCATAATGTAATGCAATATGTAATAGAGGACATATATAACTCAACTAGGATAAGATAAATAATATTAACTCTATACAGGGATCGAGAAAATTTGAAGAACAAGCATCAACAAGGATCAAGTCGCTGAAAGAAGTTCATTAACATGATCAAGCCTCAGTGACAGAATAAGATGTACAGATGATTCAGTTGAAGGGCCAAAAAGATTCCATTTATTTATATTATTTGAAGATACTGCTGCAGGCTAATCAATTGGAATGTAACGAAGGTGTGAAGATCAAGATCAGTGCTAGTCACTTGTGAACCAGACCAGTGCACTATTTTCTGAGATGAATTAATTCAGTAGAATATTTGAAACAGAAGAGAGAAGCCTAAAAGAAGCAGCCAAAAATAGTAATATACTATGCAAAGTTACTATGCACGATTACTATGCAAGGTTACTAAGCAAGATTACTATGCGCGGTTACTATGTGCGGTTACTATGCAGGTACTGTGCAAATAGTGTTACTGTGCAAATAGTGGTTCCTGTGCAAATAGTGGTTACTATGCAGGTGGGGCCCACGTCCAAAATATTTTCAACAGATGGTTGGTGGAATAGTACTATGCAAGTGGGGCCCACGTCCAAAAATTCTCAGCAGACGCGTTTTGGTTGTTGGAATAGTGGTAACTATGCAGGTGGGACCCACGTGAATAGTACAGCATAGTGACTTTCTAAAACCTATAAATAGGCTTGTTGTATTTCATTTTAAAAAAAAACCTCAACACACAATTTTCTCTTCTCTCTCTTATATCTTCTCTTTGTAAGCTGCTAGACAGTCCATCTAGTAGGAAAGCCGGCTTAGCCCGCTTTCAGGAAGTGTCGGGTAGAAGGTCCTCGTGCCTAAACTATCCTAGGAGTGTTTGATTTTGTAGCTGATCCATAGGATTAGATTGTGTAGCAAACCTCCGGGTTTTATCTATTCAAAGATATTTCCCAAACAGTTGTATTATTTCGATTCAGTATTTTTGATCTCATATCCACATAAAAAATCGAAATATTTTTAGAATAACGCATTCAACCCCCCTTCTACGTTACTCCGGACCTAACAAACCAAATGAAAGGTTATGAATTCTATTATTTTTGATAATATATTAAGATTTTAAGAAATTTATTTACTATTTATTTTTAATTTTAAAAATATCTTAATTGATTTAATTAAAAGTAAATAGTAAATAAATTTCTGAATATCTAAATAAATTATCAAAAATATTAGAATTCATAGCCTTTCATTTGGTTACAATATCATTCTAGGAAAATGTGTAGAACTCAATGAAAAATTATTTTTACTTTTCGAGTATATATATAGATGCATTTGTTTGATATTTATTATGACTTTAATGCTTTAAATGATACCCCGTTGAGTTCGGTGAATGAACTGATATATGGCCTCCACTTCAGTGACCATTTTAATACTCAACACTTTTTAAAAACAATTTGTGGTGGTCAGTTGGTATCAGCTGTTGGGAGGGATATGAACAACCAAATGTTCCCCATTTGCTATGCTGTAGTAGAATCAAAAAACAATAAAAGTTGGTGTTGGTTCATTACTCTGTTCATTGATGATCTTGAACTAAATGATGGCACTGGATTCATAATAAGAAGTGATCAACAAAAAGGTCTTGAAAGGGTTGTTAAAGATTTGCTACCTGGTATGGAGCACAGGTTTTGCACTAGACATATTTGTAGCAACTTCAAGAAAAGGTAAAATTTTCTTTAATTATTTCAGCAACTTACAGTAACATTTACTTTGTTCTATTTCATAGTTTATATGTATTTTCACTATCTTACAAGTTCAATACCAAATTGTTAAAAGGGCTCTTTTGGAAGATTGCTTCAGCTACACATAATGTTACACCCACTAGAGCCATGAAAGAAATGTTGTGGCATTCCAAGAGTGCACATGATCAGTTGAGCAATATAAATCCAAAATCATGGTGTAAGGCCTTCTTCAGCACACATTCTATGGTTGAGAATACTGATAATAACATGTCAGAAAGTTCAACAATTGGATTATTAATGAAAGGTATTGTCATTCAATATTCTTTTACTCAACAATTTCATTATTCATGTAATGATAAACAATATATTATGTTTGCGGGTTCATGCCCCTTCTCACAGAGTCTAGAAATTGGGCTGCATCTTGGGATGGCAATACAAGATTTCAAGTCAAACAAGGGACCAGATTTGTGACTGTTGACTTGGAGATAGGGCTGTAAATCTGTAATTCGAGTCGGGTAGCTCGCGAGCCTACCCGGCTCGAACTCGTTTAACTGAACCCGGCTCGACTCGAGCTCGTAAACAAGTCAAGTTCGGTAGCAATTTTAGGCTCGTTTATATAAACGAGTTGGTCCGGGTATGTGCCGAACTCGAATGAAACCCGGCTCGAAAACTCGAACTCGACCCGGCTCGAGCTCGTTTACAAAATTTTCTGTTGTTTTTAAAAATATTGCATGAGGAGGGATTTGAACCCACAACCATGCACTCATGCCTTGTGGGTTTCTAATGACACATTCCAACCACTTGGGCTACAACACTATTGTGGTAATATATGACTATCTAAATATATACAAAATAAAGCAAAATAATATTCAAAATATTATTGATAAATAATATTAATAAATAATAGTTCTACCACATTGTTTCTATTATTGAAATATTATAGAAATAATAGTACAACAATATTTTAATAGTAAAAAATTTTTTTGAGGACATATATTTTAATAGTACTACAACATTGTTTCCACTATTGTAATATTTTAATATTTTAATAGTATGATTATTGTTTCTATTTTTTAAAAAATATTTCTCAATAATCCAACCGTACGGATGTCAATATATATCTAATTAAATGATATTCCCAAATTATCAAAAAGTAAAAAATTAATTTGATTCGAGATCTTAGTAGAACACTAATATACTCGACAGCTTGATTTATGCAACTTTGATGACCTCTCTTGTGATTCCTTGTCTTCAACCCAGGCTGTGTTACTAGAGGCTCCAGTTAATGATGACATTATCTTGAAAACTTTAAAAGCTATGGGAAAGAATAAGGCCCCGGGCCCCGATGGTTTCACTATAGAGTTTTTCCTGGCTACTTGGGACATAGTGGGCGTGGATTTTTGTAAGGCTGTTAAGGATTTCTTTGCTACGGCCTCAATGCACAATTCTATGAATGCCACTACCATCGCTCTAATCCCAAAGATTTCTAATCCTACTACTATGAGGGACTTCAGGCCAATTTCTCTATGCACTATTCCATATAAGTGTATCACTAAAATTCTTGCTGGTCGTCTAAAGAGAGTCATGCCTTCTGTCATAAACATTTCTCAGTCAGTCTTCATTCCTGGACGCAGCATATCTGACAATATTTTAATGGCCTAGGAGCTGTTTCGAGGATACCATCGGGACAATGGTGCTCCAAAATGTGCGTTGAAGCTGGATCTTCATAAAGCATTCGACTCCTTAGATTGGGGTTTTCTTATGGGAGCGCTTGAGAAGCTAAACTTTCCGATTATGTTCAGGAATTGGATCTATTCCTGCATCTCATCTCCATCCTACTCCGTCAAGATTAACGGTTCTTTATGTGGTCTGTTCGCCGGAAAGAAAGGTCTTCGGCAAGGGGACCCTATCTCGCCATACCTGTTCTCGATAGCAATGAATTTTTTGTCTGCTATGCTTGCTAAAGTGCCAAGGGATTTCAAGTACCATTGGAAATGTAAGGATCTTAAACTTACGCATCTCTTTTATGTAGATGATGTCTTACTTTTTTCAAGAAGGGATCAGGCTTCGGTCTCACATCTTATGAGTTGTATATCTAGTTTCTCAAATGTTAGTGGCCTTTGCCCTAGCATGGCTAAGAGCTGTTTTCTTTGGAAATTGCGATGTTAATCTCATTACTTGGTTTGATTCTATGTTTGGAGTTTCGCATGGTGATCTCCCTGTTCGCTTCCTGGGAGTGCCTTTAATATCCTCGCGTTTAAGTCACAATCATTGCATTCCTTTAATCGACAGAATCACTGCTAGGGTTTCATGTTGGACGTCTTTGCTTCTTTCTTTGGCGGGTCGTGTTCAATTGATTAAGGCGGTTCTGTTTGTCATTCAAGGGTTCTGGACAAATCACTTCATCCTTCCAGTTTCGGTTCATAGGATGCTTCGATCATTGTTCACTCGGTTTCTTTGGAAGGGAAATGTAAACTCAAGAGGAGGAGCTAAAGTTAGTTGGGAAAAATTGTGTCGGCCTGTGCATGAAGGGGGTCTCGGCCTTAAAAGCACGGAGGACTGGAATAGGTCTCAAATAATTGCCCATCTATGTAAGATTGTCTCTAAAAGTACTGCTCTTTGGGCTACTTGGGTTAACACTACTGCTCCTAAAAGACAACACTTTTGGTCTATGCAAATGCCTACGGACTGCTCTTGGATCCTGAGAAATGTGCTTAAGCTTAGATCCATGGCTCGCCAATTTCTTTCCTACAAACTAGGGAGTGGTCAAGGTACGTCTCTATGGTTTGACCCCTGGTGGAACTCTAACTGTTTGGCTAAGGTGAATACGGATACTATCATCGCACAGTCTGGCTTGCCACATGATGCCTCTGTTAACTGCTTAATCCAAACAGGTGCTTGGGTTTTACCAAGGCCTTCGCTTCGAATTCATCATATAGACCCCGGTTTAACTTTTTGGCATGATAATTTTTCATATCCAACTTTTAACCTCGAGACTCACGACGTGCTCTGCTGGGGCTCTCTACCGCTAAAAAAGGTTAAAATCTGGGATATATGTGTTATTCCCAGATTACACACTTGTATAATTGTAGAAGGGGGGGTTGAATACAATTCTTGATATTTATAAATTTCTGATAAGAACTCCAGAAATCTATACTTAGATAATTGCTGTAGAAAGATTAATGCACAAACACATAAAAATCAGGTGGTTAAATTCACCACCTGAAACTTTTATTCGAAGAAAACTTTGTGATACAAAAGTACACAGCTTCTATTTTTACAACTCTTTGCTTTCTAAGAATATTCAATAGAAACCCTAAGCAAAATGTATGTGTTTTCTTAGTCTACAAAAAATTGCTACACTTGGTTATAAATCCCAAGTTTTACAAGTACTACTGGAATAAGATAATATTAATCTAATTCTAGTTGACTTGCTACTACACTCCAAATACACATGTAGCCGAAAGGTTGTCCTTGTGTTCAGACATGTCTCCTGCACCTTTCTTGTATTCATAGTGTAAACGGAATGCTTCTTTCTTCTGTGTTTCCAAAGTATGGCTGCCATACTGCTTTTTGTATCTACTATCAACCCATGTGATCTGTCAGTCAAACATGTCCTTATCAACTGCTAATCCCCAGCTAATCATAGAAGACAGTGTCAATGATTATCCGTTGATATTGTACACTGACATCCGTTGATGATGTATTGAGCTGTATCCATTGATAGAGTGGATTTGAGTTGTATCCGTTGATATTGAGACTTGAGCTGTATCCGTTGATAGAGTGGATTTGAGTTGTGTCCGTTGATATTGAGACATGAGCTGTATCCGTTGATAGAGTGGATTTGAGTTGTATCCGTTGATAGTGTTTTGTCTTCATCTGTTGATACACTTTCACTTAGATAGAATTACATAGCATAGCTTATTTACAATTGGCTACCCTATTCTGCCTATCCGTTGATGGTCAACATGACTGTGGATAAAAACACTATCAACTGATAACATAGAGATACTGCAGTATGCTACAAAACCTCATCCGTTGATGAGCTACCTGTCAACGGATAGAGTTATAAATCCTCATCCGTTGACAGCTACAAAACCTTATACAATTTGATTGATTGTGAAGTTATCATCAAGTACAACATATTCCTAACAATCTCCCCCAATTTATACTTGATGACAATAAAGCATAAATTCAGGACCTTGATGATAACAAAACATTACTAAAGATATATATAGAACAATGCAAAAATTGTATTAAGCTACAAAAATTAAAAACTGAAAGTTTGAGAAATTTACAGAGAAGTGCTCCTCTAGACTGAGCAGATTAAGACTGTTTCTTTTCTCTTGTTGGCATCACCCTTGATTTTCCTTCTTTGGCAGAGTTGGACTCAATCTGAATTTGGAGTTGCCTATAGAAGGCATCTTCTTCATCAACCTTTGGATTTAGCTTTTGTTGTAACCATCTCAGGTATTGAGAACTAGCCTTTGATAGTTGGTCTTCTAACCTGAAGAATCTCCTGTTACCATCTTCATCCCTGAACTCCATCATCCAGAAGGGTTGAAGGTGGATTTTCTGTCCATTGTATGGGATCTTCATCTTCCTTGGTAGACTTGATGGTGAGTTCCATTCCCTCCTTATCTGTTCTATTCTGTCCAGTATCTCCCCTTTTGCTATCTTGGAGAACCCTGTGTATCTCTTGATTGCAAAGAACACTTTGGTTAAGGTCAGATAATTTTCTCCAAGAACCCTCTGTAGTGGCCATGTCCTTTCCTTTCCTCCCTTGTATACAAAGACCAATCTCTCAGGCAAATGTTTATACTTTTCAATTCCTCTTACTTCTGACAATTCATCCAGATAAAGATTCATGCCAGAGTATTCTTCAATATCTGCCTGATAGATAAAATCATCCTTGTTTTCCAAGATTGGCTGCCTGACAATAGCAGGTACCCTAGCAACTTGAATTGGTTCCTTTGAAGGTTGCTTCCTTGGTATCCTTTTCTTCTGTATAGGCTTCTGTTGAGGCTTCAGCAAGAATGAAGGAACCTCAATGGAGTCAAGATTCATTGGTTCCTCTTTAGGTACTATAGGATCACCATGGAAATTCACAGCTGGGTTGAATACTTTTACAGAAATAGGTTGTGATGAGCCAACTGTCTCCTTGTTTTCAATTTCCGGAGAGACAGGCCTCCTTGCCTTTGATTTCATTCTCTTAGATTTGGATTTGGGGACTGATTTCCCTTTCCTTTTGGATTTGGGGACTTCCTCAGGTTCCCTCATTTCATCCTCTACCTCATCCATTAACTCTTGAGCCAGCCTGGCTTGCTTCTCATCTGAGTTTTCATTTTGCAATTCAGTGCTTGGTTGAGATTCTCTTAGCAGCCTTGAAGTCTCTTCTCTCTTGGCTTCAACAAATCTAGGATGGCTGTTGGATATGTGTAGAACTTTTCCATTCCTTATGATTATAGCCATCCATTCTCTTACACAACTGTTAGTCTTCTCCTTGAATTCCTTAATTTGCTTACCCATCAGCTTCTCTTCATCATCCTTGGGAAATGGAAAGTCCAGTTGTAACTTGTTCTTCCCATTTGCTTTTGGTGGTGAGTAGGGTCTTGCTTTGATGTAGGGTTCAAATTCTTTAACATGAGAAGGCTCAGCATCATAGAATGTAGGAGCCACAATTGCTGGAGTGAGCACCTTCAGAATTGTGGTAGATATTGTTGGAGCTGAGGTTTGGCTAGAGAACAGATTTGATACAATAGATGCATTGATCAATCTTTCTTTCCTCATTATTCTTTCATTGTTCTCCTCTTTCATCCTTTGCAGGTCTTCAATCTTGGCTAGCTTTTCCTCTTCTGTCAAGTTTGAGAAATCAAACTCTTTAGATAGAGCTACTTGTAGGGGTTTGGATTTGCTGGGGGAAGCTTCGACAATGAAGTCCTGTGGATTGACCACTATGGTAGGCTGCTGCTCCCCCTCACTTGCTGCTTCCCTTCTTTCAGAAATTAAGATTTGACTTGTAGTTGCCACAGCCTCTTCCACTTTCTCCCCCTTTTTGTTAGCATCAAGGGTTTGACTAGAAGTTGGGGCTGCAACTAACTTTTCTAGCAGTTGGGTTTGCAGTTTTTTATGGTGAAGAAATTGCTCCATCTGGGATTCCATCTTTTCCACTCTTGAGTTGAGTAGTTGCACAGACTTAGCCAGGTTGTCTTCTTTGATGAACCTTTGTTGCAACACCCTCTGAGTGGCTGTAGGAGCTAGTTGCTCTAACTTGGAATCCACAGAGATCTTCACATCCTTGATTTCTTGTTTGACCTCCTCTAAGTTGGATCTCTGAATCACCATTTGCATCTTTTGTAACTTAAGGGAGTCAATTGCCTGTTGAAGAACAACCTTTCTCTGTGGATCTGCTTCTTGGTGCGCAGCCAGGGCAGATTTATATTGCCTTATGATTTCCACATCAAGTTGATGATAGGTGTAGTTGTTAGCAAATTTCCAATCATGAATACTGCTATCACCTTCATCTTCAGGGCTCTGGTTGTCTTCATCTTCAGAATCTTCAAATTCTTCACTCTCAACAGTGGTTGGCAGAGCTTCTAAAGATTCCTTAGCTCTAAGTAGAGACTGTGAGGTGTGCACTAGGTGCATTGCCTCCTCTGCTTCCACATTGCCCTGTTGTGCCAGAATTTGATAGGCAGGAACAGGGTGAGTAAAGGTTTTAGCATCAAAAGAAATGGAGTCAATCATGGACTGATATTCTCTTTGAAATTCCATTTCCTTGGCTGCATCCTCAACCTCCATTGACTCACTAGCAATGGCTGCTTCTTCCATCCTTATTTATCCTGTAGTCCCTTCTCTCCTCTCATCTCTCTTTTCTTGCATCAAGGGCTCCCCTTGGCTCACACCTCTTACACCCTCACCTTCACCTACTAAGGTGGAACTCTCAGTCTCTCCTTTTGCCTGACCGGAAGAAATGGCCAGCCTCTCATTATTTAGCTCTCCTTTTGCCTGCTCACAAGGCAGCCTCTCACTCCCTTCCCTCAATCCTAAAAGTGTTTCAACTACTGAGAACTCCTCCACACTTGACACAGGAATGTCAGATATAGCAGTGGTAGAGTGAGTTATCAACGGATAAGGAATATCCGTTGATGGAGTAGTTTTAGCTGTCAACGGATGGCTAGACAGAGGCGCATCCGTTGATGGAGAAACACTTGTCAACGGATGAAGGATATCCATTGAGGAAGGAATAATTTTATCCGTTGAAGAGAAAACCAACACTGAATCTGTGGAGATTTATTTTAAGTTTGAGGCCACAGTCTGTGTTGAGAATTCTGGAAGGGAAGATTGATGGTCCAACAAATCATCTAAAAGATGATGACCACCAATTGCAGAGTGGGGCTTCTCCAAGAATCTTAAAGATGGAGAATCAGGAATTGATGTAGATATCATATCCACATCCAGAGATGGAGTTGGTGATGGTGGATTGTAATGTGTATCGATTTGAAGATTAAGATCAAGGGGCTGTGACTCCACATTTATTGAAGTCCCATCAAACTGAATTTGAGAAGGTACAGTTTCCTGTACTGTGTGTGCACCCTGTGATTCCCTTGTGGTTTTAGATTTCACTTTTCTTCCATAGGTTTTTGAGAGTGGGCTATCTGTGTCTCTAACCCTCTTGTGCAGTGTTCCTTGTGGGGAACTTGATTCAGTAGTCACACTCTCTTGAGAGAGTGTAACTAGAATTTGGCTTGTAGTTACATTAGCAGTCTTTTGAGAGACTGAAATGGTGGTTGCACTCATCTCTCCTTCCTTATCCTTAGGGCTTCTTTGATGTTCACCCTGTCCCTCACCACTCACTACCACCTTCACACTCCCCTCAAGAGTTTTGGTAGATTTTACAACAGGTGTCTTTTGAGAGACACTTGAGGTTTGTTTACTAGAATGTGATTTTGGAACTCTGGATTTGGTCACTTTGGTAGGAGCCTGTTTGGTCACAACTACAGACTCCATTGTGACACTAGAAGGCAAAGAAATTTGGGGGTTGGAGATAGGGGTTTCAGAGTTAGAAATATTTACCTGAACAATTGGTAGATATACCAATTGTACTCCTGCATTGAGGTTCATTCGAATTAGGTCACTTAAGACTCTCTTCTCCTGAACAAAACATTGGAACTTGCTATCCGGGTTAGCAATGGATAGCTCATTCTCAGATACATGCAGTGCTAAGAGCATTAAAAATCTAGCAAAGTAGATATTCTTGCTCCTAGTTTCCTTTTTACCTAACTTTGTAGCTATCTCATACATAACTAGTGTGCCAAAATTATAGAATTTATCATTTAAGAGCATACACATTATAGTTAGCATGGACTGGGTAACAGCATCAAAATTACTAATTTTGCCTGAAAAAGTTTTAATGAAGGCATCACAGAAATAGCTCCATTCTTTAACCATTCCTTTCCTAACAATTTCCCCTAAGTTTTCAGTACTAAGGGCATAATTAATAGAATTAAGCATGGCAACAATTTCAGCATCAGTGGGTACTTTCAGACAGTTATTCTCAGGCAATTGTAAACAAGCAGTTATTACATCAGAATTAACTACATAGTTTTTACCCTTTAAAGAAAAAGCAATTGTACCGTCTGTGCCATTGTACTCAGCAGATGTCCACATCTCTTCAATTACCTCGTGGATTAAGGGAGTGGTGGCAGTCATAGCATATGACAGTTTGCATTTCTTCACGAAACTCATCAAAGTATGGTAAGCTTCTGGAGCATTCACTGTGTCAACAAAGGCCGCGAAATTGTTCTTCTCATAGGTAAACCCAGTGGAGGACATCATCTTAACAATGGGCGCCATTGAAGTGTTTGAACTTTGGTTACAGAGAGTTTTAGAGAAGAAGATGCAGTTAACTTTTGATATGCTTGAAAATGAATAAAAGTGAGATGTGAGAGTACAAGTCAGCCTTTTATATTTTTCAAGAGTTAAAAATGAAATAATTAAAAGTAATTACCCCATTGGTCAAAAGTAACTGTCAAATAATAAATGAAAAGAAAATAAGTACAGCCATGATTAGATATACACGGTTACCAACTGCTATATAAAAAAAATGTATATCAACGGATATAGAATGAACGGTTGAGATACAGTTTATCCGTTGATGACGTGGATAGCCTGTTACCCGTTGACATGCGAAAATCTAGTAATGTGTTTATACTATCAACGGATAAAAGGATATCCGTTGATAAGCTAGTTTTGCCTTAGACAAAATTTCTGCAGAAAATTTTTCTGAAAGTTTTAACTTTCAAGTAAATCAAAACACATTTCTAGCTTCAATGTAGTGAAATCAAATATTACTAGGAATTATGACAAGTTAAGCATACCTAGCTCACCTACCAATCTTGTGAATGTGGATTCATCAAGAGGCTTGGTGAAGATATCTGCAAGCTGCATTTCACTTGGCACAAAGTGCATTTCTACTGTACCATTCATCACATGTTCTCTAATGAAGTGGTATTTGATGTCAATGTGCTTGGTTCTCGAATGTTGCACTGGATTCCCTGTGATGGCAATAGCACTTGTGTTGTCACAGAAAATTGGAATCTTCTCAACTTTTAGACCATAGTCAATGAGTTGGTTTCTCATCCATAGAATCTGTGCACAACAGCTTCCAGCAGCAATGTACTCAGCTTCAGCTGTAGAAGTGGAGACTGAGTTTTGTTTCTTACTGAACCATGAAACAAGCCTGTTTCCTAGAAATTGACAGGAACCTGTAGTACTTTTCCTATCAACTCTGCAACCTGCATAATCTGCATCTGAATAGCCAGTTAGATCAAAACCAGATTCTCTTGGGTACCAAATGCCAAGGTTTGGTGTTCCCTTGAGATACCTGAAAATTCTTTTAATAGCTATTAAGTGAGACTCTCTAGGGTCAGCTTGAAATCTAGCACAAAGACAAGTAGAAAACATTATATCAGGTCTACTAGCTGTTAGGTATAGAAGTGAACCTACCATGCCTCTATAGCTTGAGATGTCCACAGACTTTTCCTTAGTATTTAACTCAAGTTTAGTTGCAGTGGCCATAAGTGTTTTAGCAGATGCACAATCCATTAAGTCAAATTTCTTTAAGAGATCATAAATATATTTTGTTTGACTTATGAAAATGCCCTCATTAACTTGCTTTACTTGTAGGCCAAGAAAGTAAGTTAATTCACCCATCATGCTCATTTCATACCTACTTTGCATAAGTTTGGCAAACTTTTTGCAAAGCTTCTCATCTGTAGACCCAAAAATAATATCATCTACATAGATTTGAACAAGTATTGAAGATCCATTAATATTCCTATGAAATAAGGTTTTATCTACTGTACCTCTAGTGAAGTGGTTCTCCAAAAGAAATTGAGATAAGGTGTCATACCAGGCTCTTGGTGCTTGCTTCAAACCATAAAGTGCTTTCATGAGAAGATATACATATCCTGGAAATTCTGGATCCTCAAAGCCAGGAGGTTGATGGACATAGACCTCTTCTTCCAGTTCCCCATTTAGAAAGGCACTTTTGACATCCTTCTGATAGACTTTGAAATTGGCATGTGCTGCATAGGCTAGAAAGATTATTATTGCTTCAAGTCTTGCCACTGGAGCAAAAGTTTCATCAAAATCTATTCCTTCTTCTTGAGAGTAGCCTTTTGCCACTAATCTAGCTTTATTCCTCACAATTATGCCATTTTCATCTGTCTTATTCTTGAGAATCCATTTAGTACCTATGACACTTCTATCATCAGGTTTGGGCACAAGTTTCCATACTTTATTTCTTTCAAATTGGTTTAGCTCTTCTTGCATTGCTAACACACAATCTGGATCTAGAAGGGCATCTTCCACTTTCTTAGGTTCCTCTTGAGACAGGAAGCTACTGTATAGACATTCTGCTTGAGTGGCCCTTCTAGTTTGGACTCTTGAATTTGATTCACCAATAATTAACTTAAATGGATGATCTCTAGTCCATTTTCTTGCAGGTGGAAGGTTTGATCTTGATGAGGTTGCTTCATTTCCATGAGCATGATCATGTTGATTTAGCATTGAATTTTGACCTTGAGAAACTCCCCCTGAGTTTGTTGTCCTTGCTGAATTATGAAGTTGACTGTCAATGGATGCATCATTTTGCCTGTCGACGGATGCTTGAGAATCTCTGTCAACGGATGCATCTCTAATAGTGTCAGCAGATGTTGCAGAATGACTGTCAACGGATGCTTCATTTTCAGTGTAAGCATCACTTCTAGTTGGTATAACAGCTCTAGGTGGATCTCTGTGGTCATGATCTTCATTGTCCTCATCATCATCATCATAGTACATTCTTCCTTCACCTTCATTCTCAAATTCCAACTTTTCATGGGAACCTTCATCATTTAGGCCTAGAATCTTTTGATCATCAAACACAACATGTACAGATTCCATAACAATGTTGGTTCTTAGATTGTAGACCTTGTAGGCTTTCCCTGCTGCATATCCAACGAAAATAGCTTCATCTGCCTTTGCTTCAAATTTGCCCAAGTTATCTCCATGATTCCTTAGCACAAAACACTTACATCCAAAGACATGTAGGAAAGCTAAAGTTGGTTTCTTGTTGGTTAATAACTGATAAGGAGTCATTCCTCTAGCTTGATTGACCAAGGAAATATTCTGAGTAAAGCATGCAGTGTTGACAGCTTCAACCCAGAAATATGTTGGTAACCTTGATTCACTTAACATTGTTCTAGCTGCTTCAATGAGAGTTCTGTTTTTCCTTTCAACAACCCCATTTTGTTGAGGTGTTCTGGCAGCAGAAAACTCATGGACAATTCCATTCTCTTCACAGAAAATCTTCATTGTGGAATTCTTGAATTCAGTACCATTGTCACTCCTGATTCTTTGTACCCTGTCTTCAGAACCATTGTTTAGTATTCTGAGGTGATTGATGATGATTTCACTTGCACAATCCTTGGAGTGCAGGAAGAAGGTCCATGTGAACTTAGAAAAATCATCTACAATCACCAGACAGTATTTCTTCTTTGAAATAGACATGACATTTACTGGACCAAATAAGTCCATATGCAGCAATTGAAGAGGCTTAACAATGGATGACTCTGTCTTGCCTTTGAAGGATGATTTCTTTTGTTTCCCTAATTGGCAGGCATCACACAGTCCATCTCTGACAAACTCCAATTGAGGGATTCCTCTAGCAAGATCCTTTCTTACCAAATCATTCATAACTTTAAAATTCAAATGTGACAGCTTCTTATGCCATAGCCAACTCTCATCCTTACTTGCTTTGCTGAAGAGACAAGTAATGGATTCTGAGCATGCTGAATTGAAGTCAGCTATGTAAACATTTCCTTTTCTAAAGCCTGTCAATACCACATTGTTGTCTTTCTTGGCAGAAACAACACAGGCTTCTTTTGTGAACTTTACTTCATAGTCTTTGTCACAAATCTGACTGACACTCAGCAAATTGTGCTTCAAACCTTCAACTAAAGCCACTTCTTCAATGATGACATTGTCTTTTGAAATCAGGCCATATCCCTTAGTATATCCTTTGCTGACATCTCCAAAGGTAATTCTAGGGCCAGCTCCTTCCTTGAACTCTGTGAGCAGGGTTGAATCTCCTGTCATGTGCCTAGAGCATCCACTGTCTAGGTACCATAGATTCCTTCTGTTTCCCTGCACACATTTCAAAAACAAATCAAGTTGATTTTGGTACCCAAGCTTCCTTGGGTCCTTTCTTGTTAGCCTTTGACTTTGCACTCTTAGCATTCTTCAACTTAGGTGTAGATGCTTGAGTGATGGGGTTTGACAAATGCTCATTTACATGAATATTTGATGCATGCATGTGTGGAAAATTGGCATACATATTATTCATGTTAGGTATGTTCCATGACATTTGTGGCACATTCATAGATTGAAAGTAAGGATTAGACACATATGGCATGTTCACATATGGATTTGAAAAACTAGCATTTTGATACAAACCAGGCATTGCAGGTATACATGGCATTGGTTGAGGTACATGAACAGGAGCCTTGTTGATAATCTTGCAATTAGAAGATAGATGATTGACACTATTACAATTACTACAAGTTTTCCTAGGAGCAAACTTGTCAGGAGAGTAATTGTTTTTCTTTTTGATGCCTATCTTACCATTTCTGTTCTTTTTCTTTTTATCCTCAATTTCTACCTTTTCATTATCTGATTTACCAACAGCCTTTTTGTTGTGTAAATCACCTGCCTTAGCCTTCCCACTGGATTTGGTTTTGCTGCACTCACCACTAACAAAATTCTTGTTGACTGGACCATACTTGATATCCAGTTTCCTGAGTTCCTTCTTACTAACAAACTTTTTGTTAGTCGACGGATACCTCTCATCCGTTGACGGTTCATCTGTCAACGGATGATCACTATCCGTTGATTCACAAATAGTCTGTAGATCCTCAAGGCCAGGTTCTAGCTCCTTTTTCTTTTGAGTCCAGGTATCCTTCACAAACGATTCTATTCCCTGAACTTCTATTATGTTTTGAGAAATATTCCTACAACTTTGAAATTTAGCAATTATCCCTTGTTCTTTTTCAAGCTGGTCTTTTAAAATCAGTTCTCTTTTTAACACAGCTTCAAGTTCACTTTTAGCATTATTGCAATCAACTCTCATTTTCTCAAATTCTAGAAATTGAGTTTCTAGAGCAGCATTTCTATCACTTAAAAACAGATTAGACTCTTTAATCCTATTGTTCTCTTTAGTAAGTGATTTAAGAGTAACACTTAAGTGATATAGTTCAGTAGACATTTCATCTATAACACTATTGCATTCCTCTTTGGTGAGCTCAGAGAGATTAGTAGAAAATACCTGACTGCTAGCTGAACTTGCTTCCTGCTCTCCAGAATCAGCCATTAAAGCAAGGTTGACTAACTCAACATCATCATCAGAATGATTGTCATCAACAGCCCAGTCATACTCTTGGGTCAAGAATGCCTTTCCTTTCTGGCTGAGAAGATCAAAATATTTCTTCTTATAGTCAACAGCCTCAGTTGACTTTCCCTTGTTCTTAGATCTAGGTTTCCTGCATTCACTTATCATGTGACCAACAATTCCATAATTGTAGCATTTAATTTTGGATTTATCCACATAGTTGCTTGTGGAAAAATCCTTGTTAAATGGCTTGGCCACCCCAGAGTTTCTCTTGAATTTCAGCTTAGAGAATCTCCTAGATAGAAAAGCTAAGTGCTCATCTATCTCATCCAATTCATCCTGCTGAAGAACATTCAATTCCTCAGACACCTTTTCCTTGCTCCTGCTTGATTCTGCTCTACCTTTACAAACCTCCCTATTTGGTATAGAACTAGCAGTTTCTGTCCTTTCCTCCTTTTGCTCCAAGTTGGCAGCAAGTGCAACTGACCCACTTTTCTTTTGAGACTTCTCAATCTCTTCATCCTGCTCCATTTCCAGCTCATAAGTCTTTAAAGTTCCATAGAGCCTTTCAAGAGTAAATGTCTTGTACTCTTGAGTGTTTCTTAGAGAAACAGTCATTGGCTTCCATTCCTTGGGCAGTGATCTCAGAAATTTGAGATTAGAATCTTTAACTTGATAGATTCTTCCATACAGTTTCAAATTATTTAGTAGCTTTTGAAATCTACTAAATGTATCATTCAATGTTTCTCCACTCTTAAAGTGAAAATGTTCATACTGTTGGATTAGTAGTTGCATCTTGTTTTCCCTTACCTGTTCTGTTCCTTCACAAAGGGTTTGAACAGTGTCCCATACTTCCTTGGCGGTAGTACAGTTAATAACATTGTCAACCATGTCTGTTTCTAGACCATTGAACAGAATATTCATGGTCTTTTTGTCTTTGTGGACTTCTGTAATATCTTCAAGACTCCACTCAGAAAACAGGTTTGGGAATGAGAGTGTCAGGCACACCTTCAGCCAGGCCAACTCTTGTTGCAGTCTTCATTGGAACGTGAGGACCCTTGTCAATGCAATCCACAAAGCCCTCATCAATAGACGAGAGATGTAGACGCATTTTTACTTTCCAGTGAAAGTAATTTTCTCTATCAAGAACTGGAATCTTTACACCATAATCCTTCTTAGACATGTTGGAAGTGTGTTGATCTTTAAACTTCAAATATGTTAGAAGCTCGCTCTGATACCAATTGTTATTCCCAGATTACACACTTGTATAATTGTAGAATGGGGGGTTGAATACAATTCTTGATATTTATAAATTTCTGATAAGAACTCCAGAAATCTATACTTAGATAATTGCTGTAGAAAGATTAATGCACAAACACATAAAAATCAGGTGGTTAAATTCACCACCTGAAGCTTTTATTCGAAGAAAACTCTGTGATACAAAAGTACACAGCTTCTGTTTTTACAACTCTTTGCTTTCTAAGAATATTCAATAGAAACCCTAAGCAAAATGTATGTGTTTTCTTAGTCTACAAAAAATTGCTACACTTGGTTATAAATCCCAAGTTTTACAAGTACTACTGGAATAAGATAATATTAATCTAATTCTAGTTGACTTGCTACTACACTCCAAATACACATGTAGCCGAAAGGTTGTCCTTGTGTTCAGACATGTCTCCTGCACCTTTCTTGTATTCATAGTGTAAACGGAATGCTTCTTTCTTCTGTGTTTCCAAAGTATGGCTACCATACTGCTTTTTGTATCTACTATCAACCCATGTGATCTGTCAGTCAAACATGTCCTTATCAACTGCTAATCCCCAGCTAATCATAGAAGACAGTGTCAATGATTATCCGTTGATATTGTACACTGACATCCGTTGATGATGTATTGAGCTGTATCCATTGATAGAGTGGATTTGAGTTGTATCCGTTGATATTGAGACTTGAGCTGTATCCGTTGATAGAGTGGATTTGAGTTGTATCCGTTGATATTGAGACTTGAGCTGTATCCGTTGATAGAGTGGATTTGAGTTGTATCCGTTGATAGTGTATTGTTTTCATCTGTTGATACACTTTCACTTAGACAGAATTACATAACATAGCTTATTTACAATTGGCTACCCTATTCTGCCTATCCGTTGATGGTCAACATGACTGTGGATAAAAACACTATCAACTGATAACATAGAGATACTGCAGTATGCTACAAAACCTCATCCATTGATGAGCTACCTGTCAACGGATAGATTTATAAATCCTCATCCGTTGACAGCTACAAAACCTTATACAATTTGATTGATTGTGAAGTTATCATCAAGTACAACATATTCCTAACAATATGGGACTCTATTCGCAGGTCTTCTTCACAGGTTTTTTGGTCTGAACTAGTTTGGCATCGTCTCAAAATTCAAAGATTTGCTCATCATGAATGGCTGTTGTGTTTGGGTCGGCTTCCTACTGCTCAAAGACTTCTCTATTTTGGATTGGATGTTCAACCTCACTGCTTGCTCTGCGTGGGAGGCCTTAAAAATGATTCTCACTTGTTTGTCTCCTGTGCATATGCCAACTATATTCTTAGCAAGATAGCCGGTGTCTTGCACGTCCATATCATAGGGGATAACTGGTTAGACCTTTTATCAGCTTGGGGCTCCAATCCTGACCGCGTTCATAAAGTTGTTCTATTGCTAGCGGCTCAGATTTTTGCTTATCATTTATGGAGGGAGCGCAATGCTCGTTGGCACAATAGGGGTGGTTGTCGTCCGAGACAGCTAATTGCTATAATCATGATAGACTTGAAGACTAAGCTTAAAAACTCACCTTGGTTCTTAAAGAATGCTAATTTAGTACTTTATAGGTGGATTTTCATTTGATTCAGTTTTGCTCGTTTTGTACTTAGGGATCGGCCCTTTCTGATCTTTCTTTGTTCAATCTAGCTGTTAGGGTAGATTGTATTTAGATAGCTCTCTCTCCGCCTCGGTTGTGGAGCAAGGGTTAATCCCTTTTGTTTTCTCCTTTTTTAATATAAATACATTTAGTAAAAAAAAACTAGTGCTTCGTCCTAGATTATTGTTTCTATTTTTTTAAAAATATTCCTCGACGATAAAACCGTACGGATGTCAAGATATATCTAATTAAATGATATTCCCAAATTTTCAAAAAATAATTAATTTGGTTGGAGATCTTAATAGAACACTAATATATTGTCTAGTACTCGTAACTAGTGCTTCGTCCCAGATTATTGTTTCTATTTTTTTAAAAATATTTCTCGATGATCCAATCGTAAGAATGTCAAGATATATCTAATTTAATGATATTCCCAAATTTTCAAAAAATAAAAAATTAATTTGTTTGGAGATCTTAGTAGATCACTACTATTCTTGTTATATTTAGTTAAATAAATGAAAATTAGATAATTTTTTATTTTGTTTAATTTTTTTGATAATTTGTAAATTAAATAATTTCTAACATCTTGTTTGTTTACTTCTATTATGTGTACAGATGTTTATATAATTAATAAGTAATTTTCAGATTTTTGAGCTTATTGCACTTTGTAACCCTTAAGTATTTGCTAAAGTCACATAGGTACCTTTAGTTTTTTTGCTGGTACTTCACCTCCGGTACTTCCTTTTCTCTTTCAGTTTGCATAATATTATTTCTAAGAAAAAAATAATTTACAATTGCCATTGCATTATTCAATTAAATCAAATAGTGCATAATTTTTTTTAAATAAAAAGGATTATATGTATTAATATAAATTAAATTATAATATTTGTATGTAAAATAAATTATATATTTCATGTAAAATAAATATATTTATTAATAAAAGACTAAAATACCCCTTACAAATAATGACATTTTGATGAAATCATGTTCAGGGGTTACAAACTGAAAGAGAAAATGAAGTACCGGAGGTGAAGTGCCAGCAAAAACAATAAAGGTACCTATGTGACTTTGACAAATACTTAAGGGTTACAAAGTGCAATAAGCTCCAGATTTTTTTTTGACAAAAAAAAATAAGTAATTTTCAGAATTTAAAAAAAAATGTTAATTCAATGACTAAACGAGCTACCCGGCTCGGCTCGTTTAACAGCAACCCGACTCGGCTCGTTAGGCTCACGAGTAAACTCGACCCAACTCGTATAATAAACGAGCCGGGTTCGGCAGGGATTTTCGACTCGTTTAATAAACGAGCCCGGCTCGACTCGTTTAAAAGAACCCGACTCGATTTAAAGCTTGGCTCGAACTCGCCCGTCTCGATTCGAATTACAGCCCTACTTGGAGAAGAGAAGCTGTGACTACAGGGTGTTTGACTTGACAGGCATTCCAGGCCAACATGCCATAGCTGCCATACATTCAAGGAGACAGAATCCAATGGACTATGTAAGTGACTACTTCAAGAGCGATAAGTACTTAGCTACTTACAGTTACCCTCTAGAGGCCATGAAGGGTGAGGAATACTGGGATTTCCACTCTACAGAGGAATTACTACCTCCACCAATTCCTAAAAAACTAAGGGTGAGACCAAAAAAAATGAGGAGCAGAGATGAGTGAGAGGGAGGTAGTAGGAGTCAAGCACAACCTTCTCCTGGTGTTCTATTGCAAAGGTTTTCAGACAAGAGAGTGATGCATTGCAGTCAGTGCAGGCAAGCAGGTCATAGAGTTTCAAAATGTCCAGGCAAGTCGGCCATGGAAAATCCACAGGAAAATGCTGGAGAAAATGCACTAAAAACTGCTGGAGAAAATGCACAAGGTTAGATAAATCTACCAAAAAAGAAGAACAATGCACCTATCAAGATGAAAGATGATGCAGCAACTACAAAAAAAACTCCATCAAGGGAGCTTAAAAGGCAAAAACTTAGTGTTAGAAGACCTTAAAAAGGTGTTGTTATAAAAGATGTGGCACAGGAGCAACCTAAGGTACTTACTCAAGCTTCACAGATTTGATCTTCAAAAGACAAAGGTAAGGGTAAGCTTTTCCAAGAAGCAGATGATGATGAAGAATGTGACCAAGAATTTTCTTAGATGAATACTTAAGAAGATGCAGAAAATGAATTTGCTGAAGATGAACATGAGGGAAGAGAGAAAGGAGATGAGGATGTAGAGGTGGAGAATGAAGAAAAAGAAGATAATGATGAGGGGTAAAAGGAAAAAATTATGAAGACAAGATGCCTTTTCTCAAGAGGATGTCAAGAAAAAAGATGCCTTTTGTCAGAGGTGAAGCTGCAGATGAGTGGGACCACAGTGGTAAACATTATATAAATTTTAGTGATAACCTAAGGGGTTCAGTTGGATACAAGGCAATATTTATGCCTACCCCTGGCCTAGTACCCTTTGCAACTCCAAGGTCGACACCACCAGCTTCAACCCCACCTACTATTTCTAAAAAAAGTATGCTAAACTCCACTCTAAACAGAGCATCGGTTTTGGAGTCACAAGGTGGAGCATCAGATCTCAAAAATATCAAGCTGAACAAGTTTAAAAACACTCCAGATGATCCCATTGACCTTGCTTAATTGATATGTGACTGTTTGTTAATTTGAGTTATGGTTTTTACTTTTATGTAAAAATTGGTTTAAGACTTCGTTTAAGACTTTCATTAGTTGCACCACAGTTCCAACTTTTATGTTTGCCATGTGCAAGACAATGTTATTAATCTATTAATATGGTTTTATGCAATGGTATCTTTAATTTATCTATCTGTTTTAGCCATGATCTGATAATGTTTTATCCTTAGACAATATGTGCATTCATTTCATTTCAACTAGTAAAAGAGAAAGCAAACACACACATTTCATATATTAAGTAATACCATTCATTACATCAACCGGTACATATTCACTCCATCTAACAACCTTGTTGCAGACACATTTACTTCCCTACAACTAATTAAAAAACATCATCACTGCAATCAATAACACAGCAATACACACACACACACAACCTCAACTGCTTTTTAAGTAGTTTTTCTCAGCTTCCAATTTTATTCTTCCTTCAATTAACACCTTCCTCTCAGCCTTCAAAAGCTTCTTCTTTTCAACACTTTCAACAAGATTCTCTTCCACAAGTTTCAACTTCTCTTCAAGATAAATTCTCTGGTGATTTAGGTGAGTTATTACACCCAAGGACCTGGGACAAAAATCTTCATCGAACCATTGAAAAAAAATGGCATCCATTGTTTTCCTAGAATTTTAGCTCGATTTAAATATTTTACATAGCAACAAATAATTAATTGAAAAATATATGTACTTTACAATATACCTTTGGAGTGGCACAAGCGTAGAATCGCCTTCCTGGATTTTTTAAAGTCCACGAAATACAAACTCGAGATGTTCTTCCACAAAAGCAGTTTTTATGTTCTTCATTTTCCACTGACGTAAGAGATGAAGAGCTACCAGTTTCCATCTTAAGAGCTGCAAGAATATTTAGTAGTGTTTACTTTCTTTTAATTTACAGAGAAGACCCGTGATATATATATATATATATATATATATATATATATATATATATATATATATATATATATATATATATATACAGACAATACATACAGATCCGTTGCAATTGTCCAGGTCAATAGGGGATGAATGTTACTTTCCATGTTGTCCAAGTCAATGAAGCCACGTGTGTACTCACGTTAGGTCAACATAGGAAGTTAACGTTGTTGTCATTACTTGCAACTATAATGACACACATGAGATGCCGAGAACTAGAGTGAACAATTTGATACTAGTGCTCCATTTCAGTGAACACTTTGAGATTTAACTCTTTATATATATATGTATCTTACTTTAGTTTAATGATCATAACACAAACATAATTTCAATATTTTTTACATAATTATCAAAGGATGGCATTTTTGTAAATTTTTAAAAATTAAGGGTAAAATCGTAATTTCACATTTATTAAAATGGCAATTTTTGTGAAGTTTAATATATAGTAATAGATATAATATGTGGCATATCTGATAAAATTTTGAAAGTATATTCAAAATACAATGTAGCACAGTGGTTATGTCATTAAATTTGTTAGAAGAGGTTAGAGGTTCGATTCCCAATAAATACTGAAAATCACATATTTTTAGCATAAATTATAAAAGGGTGTTTTTTTTGCAATTTTGTGACATGCAGGGGTAAAACTGTAACTTCATAGTCATTTTTTAGGAACTTTTTGCCTTGTGTTCTCCTTTAATATATTGTAATAGATGAAAGCTAGCACAAATGTTAGTGAGGTGTTCTGGTGAGAATACTTAATATATCTATTACTATATATTAAACATCAATACAAGGGTAAAAAGTTCTATTTTATTGATTGTGAAATTATTATTTTATCCCTATTTATTGAAAATTAACAAAAATGCCACGATTTTAATATTTGTGTAAAAATTAGTTAAAATTATGTTAGTGTTAGGAATCGAACCCTAACCTTCCCCTCTCAAACTCATGCCATAACCATTATACTATAGTTAGTTTTTAGTTTTTTTAAAAAAAATCTTATTAGATAAACCACATCATTTCCTTTTATCCCATTTTTTTTATTTCAACTTTATATTAAATCTCAATACAAGTGCAAAAAGTGTCAATAAATTAGTTATGAAATTACTACTTCACCCTCATTTTTTGAAAATAACAATAATGCCACCCCTTTATAATTTATATAAAAAATGGAAGAATTTCTTTTAGTTTTCGGCGTTTAGCCACGAACCTCATTTTAAGAGGTTCATGTCTCGTTTTAAGATGTTCATGTCATAGCCACTATACTACATTACTGTTCGAGTTTCCTTGAAAATATTATAAGAAAAATCACGATATTTTCACTTAACTTATTTTCTTTTTAGTTTTCACTTTTGAGTAAATAAAATGTTAGTTTATATTATTTATATAACTCCGTTTTTTCAATTTTCGTAGTTTTATTTATTTATATATTCAATCATTTTATAAACTTTATTACACCTATATGTTTTCGATTAAATATATATTAATTATGTTATTTATAATTCATATATTTATTTTATATTATATCGCTTATCATACTTTATTTGAATTAGTTGATAAAAGATACTTAAAAAATAAAATTGAAATTTGATCCAATATAAGGAATATAGTATATGTAATATATTTCATTATTCATTACTTCTTTCATTCTAAATTAAGAAAATTAGTTTTGAAATTAATTTTAAATTAAACAATAATCATGTTTATACACTCATTCTACACTTCATTTGTTTCACACAAGAAAAATACAGAGGGGGTGAATGTATTTTTCAAAGTTTTCTTCAAATTATCTTTAAGAACAGTATATTGTGAAGGTTTGAATCTGTTTGATGTTTGTGTTTCACAAAATATATAAGTGCGGAATTAAGAACACAAGAACATAGTCACTCACTTTAATCTAACGTTGTATTAGATAAAGATTTTTGCTACAATCTGTGAATACAAATGTTAGTATTCTCAACTTCGTTTTTTCAGAGAAATGTTATCTAAGATAATGAAAAACTTGTTTTTGCTAGAGAAGTGAGGTTGTACACTTATAGAACATGTGTACAGCCTACTTACTACAAATGTAGTGCAGACAAAACTACTTTCTAATTTTTCTATCCCTTTTCGAGTAAACATCCAAGCAACATTGAATTTGACTTTTCTTTAACCCGCTCAGATCCACTTCTTTAGCAGCTTGTCTCCTGTAACAACTCTCTAAGCTTCTTGTAGACTTTCCATAAACACTTTACAGTACTGTGGTCCTGAAAGTGCCTTGGCTTGTTGCAGATATCTGACTTGTACTACTTCAGTATTTTGTCTCCAAGAACTCATTTGAGAAATGGTTAAGTAATTGATTCGCGAACTAGAATTGCCTTAATCGATAACTATGAGTTCTCGAATACTGTATTCTTGATATATCGAATCACTTCTCGAATTAGTCTTTTCTTCAGGAATCCTTAACTTATCGAATAGAGCTTTAACTTATGGAATCCTTGAGATGTCGAATAGCTTCCTGAGACCTTGAGATATTGATTGTAACTTTGACTTGTTGACTTTTTGAGAACTCGAATGATGCTTTGACTAGTTGACATCTTTAGTTCTCGAATAGAGTGTTAGACATGTTGAATCCCTGAGTTATCGAATGAGGCTTTGACTTGTTGACTCCTTGAGATATCGAACAGTGTCTTTTGAGATATCGAATCCCTGACTTCTCGAAACTTTGACTTCTCGAATAGACCAAAACACTTCTTGAATTAGTACTTAGGTAAATCTTCAATCTTCAAAATTAAACTGTGTTTATTTCTACAGCCTTGTTCTTCAAGCTTGAGGCATGATCTCTGGATCTTCTTTCAAGCATTATTTCATGACTTAATTTATACAGTTACACAGCTATAATTTTGATGCCTATTACAAGTACTAAATACAAGTAGAAACTCTACAACTAGAGGGTTTCCCAGTTAAGTGGTCATGTAGGTAATGCAAAGCATTACAAACAATTAGGCTTGTTATTAGATGTATACAGACATGCCTCTGTGACTAACAAACACAATATACACTCTATTTCTCATTATAAATGATTAACATGACAAGTAAAATGGTAAAATAAAATTCTTGATTATACATGAATGTTACTGAGTCTGGATTTAAAAAAAAAAGATTCACAAACATTTATCTCTATGTATATAATGAATTATTGAAAACAAATATTATTTAGTTTATAAAAAGTTTTTTTTTGGTTAACCACTTATATTCAAATTTACATTTATTCTGAAAGAATGTGTTTTGTTTAGCGGACTATTACGTAATACCTAATCTCCTTTTGGATATAGGATTAATAATATAGCTCATATAATATGTTTTTTTCTAGGTTGACCTGATGCCGAATGATATGAACTATAATTTTGTTTTTTTGTTTATATGCCATTTGTAAAACTAAATTCTTATTTGCAACCTCAGTTTATTTCCTATAGGAATATTGCTTTTATAGGTTCATGACCATTTTGAGAACATTGCACTAAAGAATTGCAATAGAGATGACATTAACATATATTAAGGGAAGCAAAATGTTCATCTTGAACAAATTTCGTTTCTTCACGATTCATTTGTTCTTCCTAATAAGTATATGCTAGCCAGAAGTAAGGTGCTTTCTTCACTTCATAAGAATTTTTGCATTGATATATGTTTTTGCAATTCGAATTGCTCCTTCTATTGCTTACATCTTCCACGCATTTATTTTCTCTCTTCTCAGCAATATCATCACAATGTTGTGTTTAATATTCCCTTTAATGATTATGCTACCTCTTACAGCTAATTGTGTACGGTTGTAATCGTTTTCATATAGAAAGCAGTGCTTATCACTATGAAAGACAAATATTATCATCTTACTCTCTCAAATTTATAATTACACGACCCCCGTTCATAACTCAAACTTGTACATCATACTCAATAATATTATTGGTGTCTATATAGAGTCCTTATTGACATTCACTATTAACATATATCATTACTCATATTACAATTTCATAATTACGAGTTTTCAGTCCAAAAATTAATAAACCAGACGCTACCTTTTTCCTTAAAACAAAATTTGAGGAGTTCACATAGAGGTCCGTACATTACACGGGCGATTACTAGTTCTTAAGTTATTAGTTAACACAAATGAACTTGATGCTAAAAAATATAATGAGAATTCATTTACAATATTATAAATTAATAATACTAGCTTATAGTCCGTGCAAAGCACAGATCACTTTTAAATATTTTTAAAATTATATGATTAAATAAAATAGAGTATACTAATTTATTATGGATATAATTTAACTTTGTAATATTAGTTAATAAAATTATTAGTAATAATAATAGTTATTTAATAAATGATCTGTATTGATTAGAACTAATAATATAAAATCTTAATGTAAATTTGTTATTGACGGGATTCGAACCTTGGATATTTAGAAGAGGGATTTAAATATAGAATATTTCTTATTATTAGATCTAATGGTTATAATCTATTTACTAAATATCTAACGGTCACTATTCTTTTAAATGGTTGAACCAAACAATCAAATTATACCCTAGTAGTTATTTAATAAATGATCTGTATTGATTAGAACTAATAATATAAAATCTTAATGTAAATTTGTTGTTTACGATTCGAACCTTGGAGAAAAGTAATTTAAATATAGAATATTCTTTATTATTAGACTAACGGTTATCATCTGTTTAGTAAATATCTAACGGGCTTTTAAATGGTTGAACCAAACAACCAAATTATACCCTAGTTGTTATTTAATGAATGCTGTAATGATTAAAGGGTTTCATGTACCTGAGGATGACCTCAAGGTTCTACCCGAGGTTAAAACATTTTCAATACAAATTTAAGGATATTTATGTAAATCATTGATAAAAATTTAATATTTACAAAAATACCTCTACGGGATCCCTTATTTTATAAGTACATATTTGTTATAACCTTAGCGGAGTTGTCCTCAGACCCAGTTTTTTCTTGATTAAAACTAATAATATAAAATTTTAATGTAAATTTGTTGTTGACGAGATTCAAACCTTGGATCTTTAGAAAAGGAATTTAAATATAGAATATTCTTTATTATCATATCTAACTGTTATTATCTATTTACCAAATGTTATAGGGAGAATATTGTATAACAATATTTTGGAGGTTTGCTGGATTTATGGAGCAAAATACGGATATTTTGCTATGAACATGAAGAACATGGGAGGAGATTGGTGTTTGTTTGTGGCTGATCTTGTTGATAGATAGTCAGGGGTGAGCTGAGGCGTATCCAAACAAGGTGCCTACGTACCCTATTTATAGGGATCAAGCCATACGTAGTTCTTGGAGAAGAAGTTACCTAGGCGGGCTAGGGTTTTAAGAGATAAGCCATAGTCCAAGCCCACTCGTTTAGGGCTGATGTGGCAGTGAGCCATCAACCCTATCCGTGATCCATGGCCCAGCTATGGAAGCCCATAGTCTTGAACGGATAGAATTGGCTAATAAAGAAGTAACAAGGGCCTTGCATACGACCGCGAGGGGTCTGGCCATGCGAAGCGAACCCTAGTGTCCAGCTACTCATGCGACCTCGAGGGGTCAGGCCATGAGACTTCTAGAGAAGAGGAGATAGTGATCTCGCTGTAGTGACCCCGCATTGGTGGTTAGGTGCGAAGCGATCCCTTGACGGGAGCCAAACGAAGCGATCCCCGGGTAGCGACCCCGGTAGATGCGACCCCGAGGCTGAGCGGCATGAGAGGCGCATAGGCCTAGCGTAAGAGGCGCAGAGGCCTAGCGTGAGAGGATAGACAAGGTGCTCCTGTAGCGAGGTGGCCTTGTTGCTAGAGGTGGCCCTGTAGCGAGGTGGCCCTATAGCGAGGTGGCCTTGTAGCGAGGCGGCCTATAGCGAGGCGGCCCTGTAGATGCGACCTCGAGGCCGGGCTAGCATGAGACGCCTAGAGGCCTAGCGTGAGATGCCTAGAGTAGCAGCAGGAGGTCATAGTGAGGCGACCCCTAGGGCGGGATCATGTCTTCGAGAGATTGTCTTCAAATAATATGATGAGATAAAGGTGAGGCGATCCCTGACCGGGCCTCACGCCTTGTTGATCCTTCTTCAATATTTAAGCCCATTAGTAGATAATTGAGCCCATTAAGAGAGGTGGTTGAGCCCATTAAGAGAGGTGGTTGAGCCCATTAAGAGAGGTGGGCCCCTTGCATAGTCGTTTGAGCCTGTTTAGGATCTATGCCGAGATTCGGGCATAACAACTACCCCCCGATTCCATATTGCCATTATGAATGCAATGTGGAATCAAGTAAAGTGACGCCTTCCAGTTGATGCGAAGCCATGTATATGTTAGTGATGGTGACCTCGAAGGGTTCTTCCAAGCACAATATGGTCTTGCAGGGATCTTGAGAGGCGACCTCATAGGGCCTCGCGGTCATAAATTGTTAAATATGTCTTCTGTTTAGCTGATATATGAGCTCATGCTTTCACTTGTGTCTTCAAGCTCTTCCTAGAATATGATGAGAGGACTCTCCTCCGAGCTTACTCCTTGTTATTATGATGAGAAGACTCCTTATATGATGAAAAGACTCCCTTTATGTTGAGGACTCCTCATAAGTTGAGTGGACTCCCCATAGCCCCATATGTGGAGAGGTCTTCTCTTTCTGATATAATGAGAGGACTCCTCGCAGCCTCATATGTTGAGAGGCCTCCTCCTCGCAGCCTCATATGTTGAGAGGCCTCCTCCTCGCAACCTCATATGTTGAGAGGCCTCCTCCTCGGAAACTCATATGTTGAGAGGCCTCCTCCTCGCAGCCTCATATGTTGAGAGGCCTCCTCCTCGCAGCCTCATATGTTGAGAGGCCTCCTCCTCGCAAACTCATATGTTGAGAGGCCTCCTCCTCGCAGCCTCATATGTTGAGAGGCCTCCTCCTCGCAGCCTCATTTGTGGAGAGGCCTCCTCCTACTGATATAATGAGAGGACTCCCTTAGTGGCTCGCACTTCTCAACCTATGACCCTCTGGAGTAACGAGCTCGATCCCGGCCCCGGCTTCGTCCTTGTTTGATGACCCATCTCGCATATGAACACAAAGTACTCCTCCTTCGCCTCGCATAATCCGTATTGCTGGCTCTAGCCCCACCTCACATATGTAGCTGGTGGGCCTTGCATCTTTGAAAACTAGTAATTTTGAATTTTCCCAAGTGCTTTGGGATAGCTGATTGAGTCTTCATATGCTCTTATTTGCTTGTAGATTGACTTTAACACATGCCTAGAGATAGCTCCACATTGTATAGACTTACGAATTGACCCATCATCGCCAATGAGGTCAAGTGGCCTTGCATTGTAAGATATCGGGCTTGCGGCCTCACAACGCTAGGTGCAGCCTCGCAACGCTAGGTGATGCCTCGCAACGCTAGGTGATGCCTCGCAACGCTAGGTGCGGCATCGCAACGCTAGGTGTGGCCTCGCAACACTAAGTGTGGCCTCGCAACGCTACGTGTGGCCTCGCAATGCTAGGTGTGGCCTCGCAACGCTAGGTGCTGGCCTTGTCTTGAAAATTTTCAAATGCCCTTCTAGAAGAAGTGTATATGTAATGCCACTATCCCCCGAGTCCTCATTATCATTGTAGATGTGATGAGGAATCAAAGTGTTTCAGCAATCTTCTTGTATTATTTGGAGTTGACACCATTTGTAATGAAAGGAATTTGATGTGATCCCGCTATAAGCATACTTGACTCCTTCAACGCTATCCCAGAGCACTTGTACTCTTCACTGTTGTCCCAAGGTACTTGACCTCATCAACGCTATCCCGGGGCACTTGGCCTCATCACGCTATCCCGGGGCACTTGGACTCTCCAACGCTAAGCAAGAGTACTTAGCTTCTTTAATGTCATAACATGCTTCCCTATGTTGAACAAGAATGTAGATATTGAGGTCTTGAGCTCATTTTATTTTTCAAATACTTTGGCTTATCTTCCTTCATCTCTAGTATGAGCTTGAGACCAATGAGAGCCTCGTTTTCAGCCTCCTTATTTGTTGCTTGCTCTTCCCAGTGTCTTGAGTTAATCGAGGACCTCCTCATTGTCGGCAAGGGTCGGGGGCGTCCCCCCTTACCCCAAGGATCGGGGGCGTCCCCCCTCTCCTCGGCGTAGAGGTATTTCACCAAGAAGAAGCATCTCACGATCTCGATATCCACACCATATAGGGGCCTCATTAGCTTCATCATATAGGGGCCTCACGATCTCGACGAGGAGATGGGGGTCTGTCGTCATGACGATGGGACCACTCACGATCTCCACAAGGAGAGAGGGGGTCTGTCATCATGACGATGGGACCACTCACGATCTCGATGAGGAGATGGAGGTCATTTAGAACCTTGACCCTTGCCTTGGCCTCTATCACTTATCCTTCTTGTCAGTAGTGAGCTTCTCGAGCTTGACTCCTCTTGATCCTCCTTACAATCCTTCTTCTTACAATCTCGGGGTCGGGCTCGTACTTATGGGACCGCTCACACTCTCAACGAGGAGAGGGGGGTCTCTCGTCGCGATAATGGGACCGCTCGCGCTCTCTTCGAAGAGAGGGGGGTCTGTCTTCGCGACGATTGGACCGCTCACGCTCTCAACGAAGAGATGGGGGTCATTCCGAACCTTGGCCCCTACTTTGGCCTCGCTCCTAGTGACGTCGCTTATCCTTCTCAAATGCGGCCTCGCAGCGCTAGGTGGGGCCTCGCTATGCTAGGTGCAAGCATGGCCTCGCTACGCTAGGTGCAAGCATGGCCTCGCTACGCTAGGTGCAAGCATGACCTCGCTCCTATGGGGTCGCTCCTGGGGGTCTCGCTATGCTAGCCCGACCTCGGCCTCTCACGCTAGCCCGGCCTCGGCCTCTCACGCTAGCCCGACCTTGGCCTCTCCGTTGTTGGCCTCTCCGTTCTTCTTGTTCGAGTTAGTCATCGTTCTCCCAAATCAATGACTGCCCCTCCTTCTAGCGCCAAATGTTATAGGGAGAATATTGTATAACAATATTTTGGAGGTTTGCTGGATTTATGGAGCAAAATACGGATATTTTGCTATGAACATGAAGAACATGGGAGGAGATTGGTGTTTGTTTGTGGCTGATCTTGTTGATAGATAGTCAGGGGTGAGCTGAGGCGTATCCAAACAAGGTGCCTACGTACCCTATTTATAGGGATCAAGCCATACGTAGTTCTTGGAGAAGAAGTTACCTAGGCGGGCTAGGGTTTTAAGAGATAAGCCATAGTCCAAGCCCACTCGTTTAGGGCTGACGTGGCAGTGAGCCATCAACCCTATCCGTGATCCATGGCCCAGCTATGGAAGCCCATAGTCTCGAACGGATAGAATTGGCTAATAAAGAAGTAACAAGGGCCTTGCATACGACCTCGAGGGGTCTGGCCATGCGAAGCGAACCCTAGTGTCCAGCTACTCATGCGACCTCGAGGGGTCTGGCCATGAGCCTTCTAGAGAAGAGGAGATAGTGATCTCGCTGTAGTGACCCCGCATTTGTGGTTATGTGCGAAGCGATCCCTTGACGGGAGCCAAACGAAGCGATCCCCGGGTAGCGACCCCGGTAGATGCGACCCCGAGGCTGAGCGGCATGAGAGGCGCATAGGCCTAGCGTAAGAGGCGCAGAGGCCTAGCGTGAGAGGATAGACAAGGTGCTCCTGTAGCGAGGTGGCCTTGTTGCTAGAGGTGGCCCTGTAGCGAGGTGGCCCTATAGCGAGGTGGCCTTGTAGCGAGGCGGCCTATAGCGAGGCGGCCCTGTAGATGCGACCTCGAGGCCGGGCTAGCATGAGACGCCTAGAGGCCTAGCGTGAGACGCCTAGAGTAGCAGCAGGAGGTCATAGTGAGGCGACCCCTAGGGCGGGATCATGTCTTCGAGAGATTGTCTTCAAATAATATGATGAGATAAAGGTGAGGCGATCCCTGACCGGACCTCACGCCTTGTTGATCCTTCTTCAATATTTAAGCCCATTAGTAGATAATTGAGCCCATTAAGAGAGGTGGTTGAGCCCATTAAGAGAGGTGGTTGAGCCCATTAAGAGAGGTGGGCCCCTTGCATAGTCGTTTGAGCCTGTTTAGGATCTATGCCGAGATTCGGGCATAACACTAAATATTTAACTGTTGCTATTCTTTTAAATTGTTGAACAAATTATATCCTAATTTACTTATTATATATTAGTATAGAAATAGATTAAACAAAAATTTTATAAATGACTATTGAGCAAAGTATAGATACACAAATGCATTTGGCTCTCCCTGGAATAACTGCAAATTGACGAAGTAGAGAAAAGGAGGGGGCTCAAAACCCAGCGCAAACAAAATCATTGCGGCTGTCGGTGGTGACTTTGTTTGTAATTAAATACAAGTAAAAAAAAAATCTAGGTAGTTAGCAGTGGGTGCAGGCCTAATACAATACGGGTCTTCTCCTTGCTCATTTTTCTTCAACGCTGCCCCCACTCTGTTTTCTTTTACTCGTTTTCACATCTTCGTTCTTTCTTTCTTCGTTTCTCTACAGAGAGAGGGAGAGAGAGAGAGAGAGAAGATGGCATTGGTTCAACAAAGATCATCATGTAGGACTGGGGTTATAACAGTAACAATAGGGTTCTTAGCACTTTGCTTAGCAGGCTACATAGTGGGTCCACCTCTTTACTGGCATTTCATGGAAGGTGTTGCTGCCATTTCTTCACAATCTTCTTATACATATTCATGCCCACCTTGTCATTGTGATGATTGTTCTTCTCAACCTCTTGTTTCCATTCCCCAAGGTACTCTCTTGATCTCTCTTCTTTTATTTTTCTATGTATGTATGTATGTATGTATCTATGTATGCATCTGCTTGCTTAATCACTCCAAACAAATAATCTTTGTTTGATTCTATATTAGTATATTGCAATTAAAATCATTTGGGTTTTTGTACTTTGCTTCAATTGGATGGGATCTTTGAATCAAGAAACTAAAATTGGTTATGAAATCTGACCAAAAATCCTGCTTTAGTAACTTACATGATGAAAGAATAATTAATCAGATGTTATATCAGCATGATTTGGAACAAAGTGATCCTTAAGTCCGACAATCAAGATATCGTGCCATTAGTATTACTTGTGCTTCCTAGTTCCTACTGTATGTGTCCATTTTGGAAATTTTTAGCAGGTTGAATCCATCAAGTTGCTATCTTTAGTGGTTTCGGATCTTAATTTAACATTCAACATATTGTGAATCTCCATGTCATCACTCTTACTTCCATGTTGACGTGCCTAGATCAGCTACTTATCACATTGATTCATTTATGCTGATCAACATGTGTATTGCTGGAGGATCTACGAGCCTTAGATACTCAATATAGGACTTATATTAGTGTGGACAAGATAGGGATCGGAAATTAACTTAGAGATCTCGGACCAAAGCTGAATTGTGGCAGTTCAAAAAATCGCCTAGGCGGCTGATTAAATTGGGGTCTAGGCTGTAATGGAGGCAATATGCCTCAATTTTGTCTGAATTGGTCGGTACACGTTTTCTAACCAAATTGGAGAAAGTCGATCATGAGTAGGATTTAGGAAAATCATGGGATTAATATAGACAAATGCTGAATAATCCCTTATGTAAAAAATGGGACAATTGAATAAATTGCTTGAGAGAGATCCAAAGCTGAACCATGCTTAGCAGCACCAGTATGAAGTGTATTATAAAAGTATAGTCTTTTTAGCCTTTTATCTTTATTATTGGTAGTAATATGCATGGTGAATGTAAATTAAATAAAGTTTGAATAGTTGGTATATATATGTTGGCTAATATCTATTTATTGATTCTTGATGCAGCTGTTACTCTTGCAGACTGATTTTTCTGTCATTATTATCTGTGTCAACTATCTTAATAGTCAATTAAGTGCTTAATTCTGATTTTTTTCCTGTTGGCTTGCAGGACTCAGCAACAGTTCCTTTGCAGGTTAGTTTTCGTACATGTAATTTCATAGTTGGTTTTTCCCTTGATATATTCTTCACGTTTTTCTTACACAGTTTTATTTTATGTTGTGTTCAAGCTGTTGCACTATTTACCAAATTTTAAGTTTGCAACACCTAATTGCCTTTCCCAGTCTTTCTGAATTCTGGAGAGACATCGTTCCATCATCCATGGAAGGAAATGACTTGTAATAATAAGATGTGTTGTTCTTGCAACTTGGACGGAGACTCAAGCTAACTGACGAGCCACACAGTTCACAAACTTTTTAAGAAGATAATCCTAAGAATTGCGAATTGTTTTCAATTCTTTTCCCACCAACTAATTAATTTAATACTATTATTAGCATTCACCACCGGTGCCGACGGCAGTCGTAGATTGAGCAGTGAAAGTTTATTAGGTTTAGCTGATATTCTTAAAAAATTGCAAAATTATTAATGAAAATTGCAAAATTATTAATGAAGGAGTCAAGCAATTTTCTAAATTTAACATTATGTTTTAAGCTGTGGAATGTGGTTCTGGACCAATGGTGTAACTCTTATAGCTTTTATTTTTCTTTGTTTTATTGTTTTGTATCACACAGATTGTGCAAAGCATGATCCTTCAGTTAGTGAAGACACGGAAAATAATTTCGCCGAACTTCTATCTGAAGAATTAAAGCTAAGGGAAGCTGAATCTACAGAAAGTCAGAAGCATGCTGACATGGCTCTTCTAGAGGCCAAAAAATTAACATCCCAATATCAAAAGGAAGCAGACAAGTGCAATTCAGGAATGGAAACATGTGAAGAAGCCAGGGCAAAGTCTGAAGCTTCTTTGTTGGAACAAAAGAAACTGACTTCAATGTGGGAGCTCAGGGCCCGTCAAAAAGGCTGGAAAGAGGGTGTTGCCAAGTCGAGCACCCAAGTTCAATGAAATGTACAATCTGTTTGAAACACTTACACCCGTCATAAGAACTGCTCGAGTTTGGTAATGTGCAACATTGTTATCAATTCTCATCTCGAAGTATACATGCTTTTTTGCTAGCAAATTGATACTGTTTTCAGCATAGAAGGCTCTACAGATTTTAGATTTGAACAGGACTATCTGTGCAAAGAACTGCAGGTTGCTACTACTTTTCTTTTTTACAGTCTTTTGTTGAGGCACCTCATTGTCTGATTATTAAGGAGAACAACCTCATTGTATGATATTCAACGCAAAATTGAGAACAATTTCAGGTTAATTTACCGGATTCGAAACCATTATTGGTTGTATGACCGACAACTATTTCAATGTATACTAGGGCTTTATTATTTTGCAGTTGCAAAATAACAGTGTGTGTTTTTCTTTTGCTTCTTCTCCTTGCATACTACGAAGTGATTCGCCTTGATTTGTTTGAGCCAATACAAACATTACAGCACAGAATCCATCTTAAGTTGCTTTGATGCTATTCAACCAGGACCAACAAGTTCTTTAGTTGGTGCATAACTTCAGTCAATGGGTTATTTTCATTTCCAAGTTTGAACTGGAAATCAATTATCAATTTTAATTTAATTTTGACAATTTTGTTGCCATCTGTAGAAATTTTGTTTGATCATATGCTTAACCAAAAATATCAAATCTATTCATAATGTGGAGCAAGAGGACGATTCCCAAGTTGTATTAAAATCATGGTAAAAAAGTTATCACCGGCGTCTATAGAACTTATTTTGTGTAGATAATTGAGTGTTAACTTTCTCATCCGCTAGCTATCCAAGTCATCCCTCATATCACCTCATCAAAATTCAAAACAACCACATTTTTACCAAATGCCGTAATGTTTACAATTGTAAAATGTCTTTCTTTAATTCTGAACAGTTTTTTTACTTGTATGTGACTATCTGAAACTGGAGACTAGGGACTAAGAAAGTAAGAAGTTATTAATCAGCAATAAGCCAATAACACGGTCACCTATTATCATAACATAACAATATAACATGCTCCAGTGCCCCTTGTTTTAATTACAAAATATGATACAACTATACATATAAAGATTCTCTTATGCCAAAAGGAGGAATACCCTGTGCTAGTCTTTTTGTGTTATCAATCATACAGGGTAACACATCATAGGAGCATCAAGCTATTGTGTCAGTGAAATCAGGGAAGATCACGAGAGGTGAGTGCAAGGAATGGAGGATGCTTCTGTTAACAAATTATTGCTATTGTGGAATGTAGATGCTCAAATCATCCAAACTCTCACAGCCCTGGATACTCAGCCCGTGCTCATTCGCTAGGTGCAGCAAAGATATAAAACATAAGTGTGGTGAGATGTCCCTGAGTGATGCAGCTGCCCTGCAGTCATTAGGAAATGTAGCCAAGGTGTGCTTGAAAGATATTGTTTCCCTCTGCTCCTTTTAAGAGGAAAAAAAAAACAATACAAAATTTTGCACGTTATTTAATGCGAAGAGCTGAAAATCCAAATGCATTCTAAAAATAAGACAAAGGCGACGTGATAGAATATCAGAAGCAACACACTAATAGCTAAATTGTGGTACCCATTATATAGCAACTATATTCCACAGAAAGAAAAATAAGGGAGAGCCTTTGTGTGGAGCATGTTATAGTTGATAACTTGATATTGATGTGATTTCTCGTAATAGAAGTGCTTTCAGCAAACAACATATTATCTCACGTCATAACAGCAAATTGCTGCAATACTGTGTACTCGAACTTTTGCAACTCAACCATTTTCAATATATAATTAAGCATTCTTAATTTTAGAGACGTAAGTGTCATATTTACAGAGCATACCATAAAAAACTAATTTCCTTATTTCACGCGAGTTTGTATTAGATATAGAAAATTGATGCCACATGTACAATTGTCAAATAGAAGAAAAATTAGCTTACTTGACCAGAATGCACTCGTGATTGTTGCAGAGACTCCCAAAGAGTTTCTTTTAGTGCCTGAACATCAACTTGTTTGGATGTTCTGTCATACTGGACTTCAATCTTGTTTACCTGTGTCATCAAGGTAAGAATATGTTTTCATTAGAAAGAACTAGTGTCATTGGAATTTAACATCTATACACTCAGACACATGGATACACTATTAAAGCAGTCAAGAGAAATAACACGCAGGCATTATCACTATATTGTGCCAAGTACAGAGGACACTGAAGGATTTTAATCAAGTCAGCAAATGTGAATGATTAACAAAGAAAGACGAACTAGGATTATTTGAATGATCTTTCATATCCATAGATAAATTTAGTGGATAGCATTTTCTATATGTTATCCAAACAATAGATGTTTGGTAGAAACACCAAACTTGTAGATCAAGATAGCTGAAGCAATACTAGACTAGTAATGAAAACAAACCTGGCGTGGCTGAGAGACAAGTGCATTTGATTCGTCAACTTCGCTACCATAATTTCCATCATCCAAATGATCAGCAAACCCAGTTTCACCATCCCATGTTGGCATTTTATCGTAGCCATCCATTTGATGACTCTGTTTAGCTGAAAACACAAGCATTGGTGATTCTAGTTATTACAATATCTCCTATATCATAATACAGATGTGCCAACTGAACAACAGTGAACGCCTGTTAAGAGATAATATATATGTGCCCATCTGCTAATTTTAAAAGAGGATACATGCTTTGCATGCAAGTCTAGACACCATAGTTAAATAAGTAGGGTAGCATTCATCTGCAAATTTTGTTATACACCTCAACATATCATATCCCTTATGTCAAGTTCAAAACTATTAATATCATAAATATGAAGAACACTTACCAGATAAGCAGCTTTCTTTTATATTGACATTTTAACAACGGACAATTACGAATGTTGAACAGAAAACATGAACTGTGAAGATTAAATAATATGGCAAGATAAACATAAGAGTGCATAGAAAAGCATCATGGATTGTGAAGATTTAAACAATTTGACAAAAGATATGTGAGAGTGCATAAAAAAGTATCAGCCATAGCAGTCCTTTCACCTGAGAATTTTCTTCTGCTCCTCCCAAAGCACTATAACCAGCAAGAAAGCAACATTAAATAAAATCTGTAAAATCTACAAACGAAAACGATAAACTACAAAACCAAGAGTGTTTAAGAAGGAAAATATATTACCAGAACATTAGGTAGAAGAAATAACTTGATGAGATTCTCAGGTTGATAGTGACAATCTTCTGGAAGAGTTGTAGTGCAAGGTTCCCTATTTGTAGGCAACAGTAGAGCTTTAGGATTGTTAGGAGGAGCAAAAACATTTGACATATCTTTGTCCGATGATAGGAGAAATTCAATATCAATGACCGTTTGTTTCCTATTCTTTGTTTTCTTAACTTTTACTGGTGATCCAGTTTCCTCCGTAACATTCTCCGAACCTGCAGAAGAGTGTAAATCTTCTTGTTAAAGCAGGAAAAAAAAAAAACTAAATAGCTCTGGAATTAAAAACGATCTGTAACTAAGCAGCAAAGGCTTACCACTAACTTTCCGAAACTTCCAGTGATCAGGGCCTGCCCATGCATTTAGTTTTGAAGTGGATTCTAAATTTAAAAACATAAAGCCATCAACCTCAGCAGATATGTCATCTGTGTCATAGTCAAAAACATTTGTTGCCTCTTCATCCTGCAAAAAGATCAGCTGTAGAAAATCAGAAAAGCTTCATTTATCTATTTCAAAAATTGTGAAAGATTATGCTTGCTAATAATAAATAAAAAATGAAAGAGAGAAAGAAAGTCTAGCACATTATAATGACTTGATATGATTTGGTCTCCACCGTAAGTTAACTTCTCAGCCACATTATTTTGGTCATCATGATCAACGTCCCATGTTCCCCCGTTCTCAAAAGTGTCATCACTTAAGTCAAGGCCACTGTTGGAAGGTTTATCAACTTGTTCTGCTTGTTTTGTACCAGAAGAAAATGCGTCTGGATGTCTTTTATCATCATCGAAGTGGTTCATTATTTCCCTCAGACTAGGTGATATCTCAAACTCTTTTGACATGTTTAAAACCATCTCTTCGATGCATTCTACCAAGTGATGAAAGGTAATACCAATAACTCCCATATAATGCAAAGACGGAATAGAAAATATAAATTTCGGGAGATAAAACAAACCTTGGGCAAAGGATATATCAATTGTCTCTTTATCATGCAGATTAGAACATGATGAACACTTTGCTGGAACTTCCAGTGAATCAAAAAGTACCCGACAACAACCATATATTCCCAAATTATTCAATAAAAGACCCTTGGCCCCACCTTCATCAAATTGAGCAGATGTCTGATGATAGAGAGGGTCAACAGCAAATGCAGCTAAAAGGGGTAGAAGAAAAAGAAAACAAAGCAAACGATCACATGTCTCGCAGTAAAAAAATGTCATTGTCAACAAAAGACATAGATAGAATGCTACCATCAAATTTCTTCACATTAAGCACATCATATGAAGATTCAAGTGTTGACAAAGGTGACAACTGCAGCAATGCACCGATATTAGTTACGGTTTATTTATCGATATAATCTATGGACCACTAAGTGACTAACCTTTCGAGCCTTTTCTTTTTTTGAATTGTTTTCCTCCTGCCCACTGCTGATTTTAGAATCATCCACAGTGCCATCTATCATAACAGAATATCAAAAGAAAGATAATGTAACGAGATTCTGCAATCAAAATTCCAATAATTAGATAACTAGAGTCTTGAACACTATAATTGACAAATGTAAAGCATCGTTTTAAGTGGGGAGGGATATGAATGTTGTAGAGTGGAAGCGTGAAGCTTTTTTAGTTCTTTGAGGCATTTTAAGTGTTCAGCAGAGTATTAAAATGCAAACTTTATTCTCCCAAGAATATAATAACTTGATTAACCAATATCACTTTTTTCCTGTATAGCTGGTAATTTATTGTGGAAACGTTAGTTGTAGTTTACGAATGCAAGCAGAAATATTTTATCTAGTGTATACAACTTGGATCCAAAATGCATTTCCTTTCCCCTTCATAAATTTGGATGCACTGATACAGTGGTCTGGTCATGGAAAATTTACTTTCTCTAGCTTATTGCTTACACTGCTAAACTATTCTCTATATCACCTTACTAGTGAGACAGACGTCACAGACATCAAACACATACTATACATTTCCATTAAAGGAAACATTTCAGTAGTATAAACTAAGATTTGACATCAACATGACTTGGTAACTAACCTTCGTTTTCTTGACCCACTCGCTTAATTGCAGCGAGGACCTTATATGCCTCTGAGTGCACAGAATCGACCCTCATTGAGTATATTTTGACTCCAGCTTCAAGAGTGCAACTTGCCTGCAACGAATGCAATTAACATAAAAAAGAAGGCTCTTACAGATAGATACTGACTATATCAGTGACTAGATGGGCTAGTAAACCGAGGTCAAAGCAGCATCATTATCAGAGAGTCATTTAAATATGTAACTGTGTTTTTGGTCTTCAAAAGCTTAAATGAGAATGACTTTGACTCAAAATTAACAGCAGACTACATTAAAAGAACTACTGAACTGTGTAAAATTTTAAATATAATGAATTATTATAAACAGCCATTAAGAAAAATGAAAGCACCATCCTGTCAAAAAAATTCTAAGAAAACACCACAAACCAGTTCCCCACAAAAGAAGCTCTAGTGAATGAAAAAATAAACTAAGTGGAGGCGAGTGGATAAGCTAATAAGATGTCTAATATATGAGAACCCTAATATCACCTTAGCGGTATCAAGTATATTCAAAATTGGGTTTTCTCTTTACCAGCTAAATTAATTACATATGATATAATGTCTCATTCCCAAATTCAACAATTCTGTAGTTGAGTCATTATAGTCAATGACTCTAGCTAGCTTGGACTCTTAACTTTCATTAGTAGGGTAACAATAAAGTCGGAAGTTTGTCCAACCAGTTAGATTAAGGGTTTAACTTCTAGATAAGAAGCTCAAATTACTATATAGTGTAGTCATAACTCATACATAACCTTATTGCAACTCCAGTTATAATGCATCATGCTCTCGTAGCCGCCTTGACCAAAGTGACTAGACACGAGTTAACGTGCAAAAAAAATCAGAACATTATACTGTTTGCATAATTGCGTATCTAATAATAATTTTCTTGGAATTCAGAAAGGGCTAGTTGCACAACTTGTTGCTCGCTTGCTTCTATCTCGGTCTAATCATCAAGTACATTAAATAAGGGTTAAATCTCAAAGTGCTCATTGAAGTGGAGGGTTGGTATCAAATTGCTCACTCTAGTTATCGGCATCTCATTTGAATCATTAAAGTCATAATAAATATCAAATGGATACCATTAAAATTTACTCGAAAAATAAAAATAATTTTTCATTGATTTCTACATATTTTTCTTGAATGCATCCATAACCAAACGAAAGGTTAATAATTCTAGTATTTCTGATAATATATTTAGATTTTTAAAAATTCACTTACTATTTATTTTTAATTTTATTGTCATTTTCCTTGTTTTAATTACAAATAAATAGTAAATAAACTTTTTAAATTCTAAATATATTATCAAAAATACTAGAATTATTAACCTTTCGTTTGGTTATGGAATCATTCAAGAAAAATGTGTAGAAATCAATGAAAAATTATTTTTATTTTTTGAGTATATTTTAAAGGTATCCATTTGATATTTATTATGACTTTAATGATTCAAATAAGATGCCGATAACTAGGGTGAGCAATTTGATACTAGCCCTCCACTTCAGTGAGCACTTTGAGATTTAACCCCATTAAATAATATCGAAAAACAACAACTTAGAATAGATATAGTAACAAAGTGATTATCTACTAGTCAATTATCATCATCAGCTCTCAAACAAACTAGCCTTCAACACGCGATGAAACAAAAATCCGTATAATTTCATTGAGTAAACAATTATTACCTTTTGAAAATTAGTCTCCACATTATTTCCCTCATCGACCTTTACTATATCGCAAAGATGATCAATCAAAGTAAGCTCCCACGTATTCTTCTGATTAATTTTCTGCATACCAAAATACAAAAAAATTAACAACTATATGCAATAATCTAAAACCAAGTAGTACAATTAAATTAGATATTTATTTTAAGACGAATACGAAAACCGACATTTTCGCTGGCAAGTTTGATGCAATTTTGAAACAAGTCGAGAATATCTTGGTTGCTGAGACAGGAAGAAGAATCGGAGTGTGCGGAGGGAGCAGCAACAGTTGTTGCTTTACGAATAGCAGCGGCACGTGCGACGGCGCGTGCTTGAGCGCGTTCGAGTTGGTCATCGTTAGAGGCTAAGAAGAAGGGGCTTCCCTTAGGAACCTGATTAGGGCTTATTGCTTCAGCCATTAAGTTTAATAATAAATCTTTTTACCAACTGAACCGCGCACGGTTATAGATATAGAATTATAATTATCTCGTAGTGAAGAGAGAGAGAGAGAGAGAGAGAGAGAGAGAGGTGATTAGGTTGTGTGTTGAGAGGAGAAGAATGAAATTTTCATTTTTCCTCTTTTCCCTCCTTCGGTTTGAATTTTTGGTGGGATAATGTTGTGCGATTTCGCCATCAGTTATTTTTATATTTTAATTTTGTAATTTCAAATTTGTTTTCTTTATTTTTGATGGCCGGAATTCAATATTTTAAATTAAAGTGGAGAAAATGTGTCATGTTTTTTTTTAAAAATAAAATTAAATGTATCGTCCTGAACAAGCCATAAATTTAGATAAAAAAAACCTACGAATGGATGATAATCTATTAACGAATAGTTAATGAAAATATACATTGCAGATGTCATTAAATACGTGTCAAATGTGACGAACAGTGTTATAAAAAGCAGTGTTATAAAAAAGCATGAATCGAAGTTGTTCAATAAATTCACGGGAACAACGATTAATCGGATATTCGAAGATTAATTGAAATAATTAATCCGACTACTAATCAGAATTAATCCCAATTAATCGATGTTTTTTATAATACTGGATGTGAATTACAAATTTTCAAAGCCTATAAACAAAATTCACTAAAAACGACATGGATCGAGATTTGTACTGAAACGGGCATCACCTACCATTGATGCATTTTGAAAATTTGTAAAGTTCACGTGCTAAGAATTTTGTAGTGAAACGTGCTCATATATATATAAATAAATACAGTAGAAACTCGATAAATTAATACTCAGTTATTTAATAAACTTTTTAAGATAATATTTTTGGTCGGTCCCGACTCGGGGATAGGGTGCTAAAATAATAATTCGCTAAAATTATAAGATAAAACATTTTTGATAATTTCTTTAGACCCCATATAAAATATAAATTAATAATTCCTTATATATAGCATATTACATGAATGATTTATGAAGGTTTCTTGAAAAATGACTCAATTATCTTTTGTTTTTTGTTGAAATGAATTTCCTCTTGAATCTCGTCTCTAATTTTTCTTAGTAAGAACTTGTGGTGTTGTTTTCTCATAGCTCAATAAGAAATTGTTCAATGTGATAGCCGCTTTAATAGCTTCGTTTCGCGAAGGGGGCTCCATTGTAGAACTTTCATCATCTTCTTCATCGATATCATCTTTATTAATTCCAATAACGCTTTCAAGAAGCATAATAAGGTGGGAGATTGAAGGTTTCTTTCAAATTGGGCCCTTCATTTGATATACATGCATTGTATACAATAATTAAGTGGAAGCTTGAAAGGTGTTTGTAAACTAAGTATTTTACTATAAATTAATAAAATATTAATTAACATATAAATTAATAATTATTAATTTATCGATTAATTAATAACTCTTTTAATTAATAAGTTTTGGTGGTCCCAAGTGTATTATTTTATAGAGTTTCTACTGTATGTATAACATTTTTTAAACGAAGAACTTGCAACAAAAAATAATATTAAACTATAATACGTAGAATTTGCAACATAAAAAATAGTGTGCATGTTCTTGATGTGCTTAGCAATACTACTTGGTGAGTTGCATCACATTCAAATCTTATGTGAAATCCAAGACCGAAATATTATTCCGCATGTAGCCGGTGATCCTTCAAGCAAATCTCACATTTGTATTGTGTGGAATTTCATCTTTGAATTTCTTTCACGCAAGTTTTTGTGAGCTTCAACATTAAGCCATCCATTTGTATTCAAGGATTCAAAGATTTTGATGGATCTGAAGGGATGCAACATTTTGAGTCAATCTTCGATGAACATTTTGAGTCTCTTTTATGAACAGTGGTATTCGGCAATTTATCAATTCAAATCGGATATTTTCATTACTTCATGACAAGTAATGCTAATGAGGTAAGGCGAAGTAGATGAGAACAGAATAATAAGGGTTCTCTACGTTCTCTGAAGTTAGAATAACACTGAAGTTTGCTAGAAAAAATAGTTATAATGGAACTGAAGTTTTTCTCCACGTTCTCTGGTCATTAATTTACCCTTCTCCATTAACTAAAAATATTGAAAATAACAATAATTGTAGTCTTGTATACATGACATTTAAAATAGAACACTCGAAAATATGTTACTTTATATGCAATTATCCAATAGAAAGCACAGTGTGTTTACAATTCTACAATTGCTTCCAAGAGATAAATCACTAATAAATTGCTCCATAGCTTAACAATTGTAAGACAAATTCTTGTACACTTTGCATTCTTCTTCTTTGATGCTATGGCATGTTTATCACAGCCGAATACAGTAAACCAACATATGTGCCCTAATTGGAGGTCTTCATCAGATATGCTACTATGCATCCTAAAATGGCACCGGCAAAAACCTGTTTCAAGGCAATCAACAGATCATACTGAAATGCCAGCCAAGAAATAGCAGAACTGCAGAATACCAAATCTTCAATATCTGCTATTAATTTTTTTTGTAATTCTATTTTCACAGGATCATATTTGTCTATTCACAATGCGAACATATAGCATAGAAAATTTCATATAAATACACAATCTACATTATACTAAAACAAAGAACAAATTATGACAAGTGGCACTCTCTTCATCAAGTTGGACACATGTCAATCTATCCTTTAATGCTTATTCATTAATTAAGTATTCTTTCTCCTTCTATCACTAATTCTCTCTCATCCCCATTTCTCTTTCTACTAATTTTTTCCTTCCTCTCTCATCCAAATTCTCAATTTATAACTATCTTTTATTTATCAATATTATATTTAATTTAACAATAATCTACGTCTACATATAAATAAAACAAAGGACAACTAACAACAAATTTAACGTGTCAAACTCTCTTTTAATTGATGATGTTACCAATAATAAGATGTCATGCTCTCATTCTCTATTTCTCTCATTCCTATTACAAACTCCACTGATCTCTCTTTTCATACTCATTTTTTATTCATTATCATCCTCATTTAATTTTTTTATTAATCTTTTTCAATATTATTTTTCATTTTATTTCCAAAAATATAATATACTTGATATTTGATGATTTATGTAATACTTTATATTGTTCTACTTACAAATTTATTTAGAATAGGTACATTACTGTAAAATATTAAAACTTTATTTATAAAAATAAAAATTTAATAAAATAATTATTTAATAACCGGGCATCTGCCCCGGGAACTAATCTAGTTAACTATAGAGTTTAGCACAACAGACCTGAAGTGGTGTATGCCCAAGAGAATCGCGCAACGGTCTGGATGTTGATAGAGGGTGTTCAGGAGGAAATTCACACACAATTTGGTTCAGCAACTGCAACATCATATGAACCAATTATATATATAGGAGTAGCCCAAAGTACAGATAAAGAAGTTCCTATAATCAGGAATATGCCATGTCAAACAAAGGAACGCTTAGTTCATATACTAAAAGAATAATCTACTGTTAGGCCAGTGAGAAACAAAGGGAAACACTGAAAATTTGAAAATGGATTAGATAATAAACAGAGAAATATGGAAATAGAAAATGCTAACACTGATATAACGGCTCGGTAATAATTTAGGGACAAGTTGTCGATATCGAGTAATATTTTTTTACTCTAGTATTTTTTTTTCCAAAGACAAGTTAACCCTTTTTTTTATTTATGTGAACTTGAGAGGTTTTACAGTCCTTTACTCCTCCCCGCACAATCTGTCAGTCCAGAGTTGTAGGATATAAGAAAACCCTAATACGAGAAGACAATAACAGAAGTTGAGGACTCAAATATTACGGAGGTCTAGACGAGCCTAAAATTTAAATTGTGCTTTTATGCTTTACAAAACATTGTAGAAAATAATTGAAGCTTCACTAACAGGTCCTAAAGTGCAAGAAAATAACCACAACCAGTAAATTACTAGTATTCTATATTTTTAAAGTAGATGACAGAGCATAGAAGGTAAATGATTCTGTGTACTTAAAAGCAACCATCAAGCCCTATTAGGCTATGCCTTAATATAGTCAATGGCTTGTGCACTATCACTTTCCACTATATGTTGTTGCTTGATAACTTCACAATAGGTGCAACTATCCACTTCGTTACTCTAACAAAATCACCTCGAACTATCTTGGCAACTACATAATGTCAAGGATGACTGATACGATCGTCCCATATAGTTATAATTTATAAATATAAAAAAAATCAATTACAATAAATTTAAAGGAGTGAATACTAGTGTTGAGTTTATCTTACTTCAGCTTGTCGTCCAGCATGAAGCCTAACACCAGTTGCATCATACATAACCTGCAAACATTTAAACCAAAAAGGATGGTGCATTAGCTCTTTCAGATAATTTTGAAGTAAATCACAAAGTAATTAGAAACAGAGAACTGATACAAAAGATTTAAACCATGCCATACCAAACAAACCAAATCCATAAGCTCAGAAAAAAAAACGGTTTACTAATTGAGTAAAATCGAGCATCCAAACACATAAAGATTATGGTGAGCTAAACTTAATTTACACTAATTGACAGAATGCGTGATAATAATAATAATAATAATAATAATATGATACATCCAAGTATTCCCAAATTAATTAATAATAGAAAGAGGAAAAGCACATACAACGCAAGCTAAAACAAGTGCGATTGCAAAAGCCGGTGAGGCAGTTCCATCATGTAATCCAACAGACACAACAAGCGCCATGACAGTGGAAGAATGCGAAGATGGCATTCCACCAGAATCAAGCATCTTTTTCGAATCCCATCTCTTCTCCTTATACCTGAGAATCTAGCATAAACACATATTCCATTACAATTCGCTAAATTAGTATACTAACTACGTATTAAGTTGTCAAGATTAAAAATCAAACATTAAATTAGGATCGAATCGAACCAGGTTGTGAAGAGCTTGAGGAACTGAGCGATGGCGCAGGCCAGAAAAGCGGAGAGAAGAGGGATGTTAACGGGGAGGAGAGAAGCTGGAGATGCTGGCGAAGAAGAAGATGTGATTAAGGTGTTAGACGACGTCGCATCGCCGACGGTCATCACCTCGTTCATTTGCGTCGGGTCAACGATCCGGATCTAGAGCCCACACCCGGTGAACAAGAGACGGATGATAATTATTATTCTACTTATATTTTTAAACAGTCAGTTGATTGTTTGTACACGGAGAATAGAGATAAGAAGAAAAGAATGTGTGTATGTATGTATAATTGTTTATCAGTTGTTGGAGGTGTTTGGGGAGCTTATTTCCAGAATAAGTCAACTTATTTTAAGTCAATGTTAGAGATTCCTAACATTCCAATTTATTTTCCAACTTATTTTTGCAACTTATGAAATCTCAAACATACATTAAATACAACCATAAAAACAAATTATCAAAATATGAAATTTTTACCCGAAAATAAGTTATAAGTCCGGGCTTATAAGCCCAGCCAAACACCACCGTTGTGTGTATAGTCAATTCAATTTTTTAGAACTATTCTTTCTCATTTTTCTACATTCAACTCTAACTAAAACCACTGCTTGTTTTGTTTTTTTCCTTTTAACTAAATAATTATTAATTGGTTTAAGAAAACTAATTAATTAATTAGAAGTTTTTTTTGTATAGCGTTGTCGTTGAATAATATCCGTATGATTTTTAATATAATTATATTGCTCAAAATATAAAAACAATTAGAAATATTTATAGTTACTATTTGAACATGACAGGTTACATATACTGCATTTGGTTTGGTTGATATATTGAGGTTTTGTGGAAAAACAAATTGTTTTTTTTGCGGATAAAATTAATGTAATTTTAACCAAATTTCTAATTCAAAATATATAATTTTAAATGTTCGGGCGATATAAAAAGAACAAAAAAAGAAGCTTTTGGGGGTCACCTATCTACTTGAATCATTTGGCAAGCAATTCCGTCTACTAATTAATTATTACCCGCTTTCATTTTTACTTGGAAAAAGAGGTTCCATTTTTGGGTGCAGAAAATATGAATACTGGCAACGAGACACATTTTTCATGGATGTCAAAATAGCAACAACTTGTTGACATAAGTTGTCGAAACATGCAAAATTGTCATGTTTATCCATCTATTTAGTTAATTTGCTAATATTCAACTACTATTCATGTACATTGTTCCAGCATCCAGGACATATCACTCATCTCAGGGGTGCTAACGATTATACTAGGCAGGATTCATGGAGTTGTGATTCCTTGAGCATCATATAAAAGGGGTCCGGCAGAGCCTAAACTCTTTCTGCTAGGTACTGGAGTATTTTTACGCGAGATCCGTTTGGTGGGAACAAGAGTAGGTTCCAGCTCCAACTCTTCAGCATCTGCATCACTGTCACTATCATCTCCACCCTTGAAGACTGGGTGGAGATAAGCATTTTGAAGGTATTCCTTTAAGTTCAGATTTGGCTCCCGTGTCCATTCCAATATATCTTTCATCTTCGCTTCCTGAAAAGTCCACAGATATATATATGCTAAATCAGGAATGGGCATGATCTATGAAAACAAATAATTTGCTGCTTCTAGGCATTTTGACAGGCTGGAGTAAATCTTATCTACATAAAACTCTATGAAAAGAGAGCAAAGTCAAGATATCACTATATTTGTGATAAATCTTTGTGATTTGAAATTTGGAAATTTAAAAAAAAAAAACTGTGAATAAGTATGATGTGCAAGTCGAGGGAGTAGTTAATACGTACTAAAAAACGATTCAAACCTGTAATGGGAATCTGACAAAAGCTGGTTCATAACGGCCTTTGCAGAATATATGGAAGCATATTGTCAGTATAGGGAGTGCTATGAGCAATGGAGTTGACTGAGCAGCTCCTTTTGTACTTAACAATCCCATTAGAAGTAATTGTGAGACAACCAATGCCACTATAATGCGCACATGGACATCAGGCCAGAATGCTGCAGCACTTTCATATTTTTGGCTGTAGACATTTATAATCTACAGGTTCACAGAAAAGATATCGGAGTTATGAAAGAAAAAATCATAATTCCCAAGCGATATTATCTTTTAACCAAAAAAAACTAACTTTTTTAATCTCAATTACAGCAATATTACCATACAAAAAGAAAACAGTACAATATACATAACCAGGCAGATTATACATAACCAATTAACATTGCTACTTCAACATATACAGTGACAATACAACCTGCGTACTGAAAAAATATCTGAGAAGTACCTGATGGCGATAGACAAGGAATGCCAGGCCAAAGAATATTACTATGAAGGGAAGTAGAATAGGGCTCACAACAGCATAGACAAGACCTAGTAAGAAGTAAAGCTGTATTTGGGGTTCTCCAGTGTAAAAGTCAATGCTTCCTGGATCCATGGCTTCTTTCCTATCCTTTTCAGTTTTAACCAAGAAGAAATTTTTCAAGTGATACATTATCAGTGGCTTCAATCTCAGAATTTCCCCCGCAACTCCGGCCCATCCATCTACCATTATGTAAGTTATAAAAAATGTTGCTTTCATGGGGATAGAGACTCCGATAGTTTTTGGGATCCTGCAGGAAAACATTTTGCGCCAAATGATAATGAAACTAGTGAGACAGAAAATGGATACAATGACAATGTACACTAAACAGATAAACTAATTTTAAATAAGGATTCAGTAGACCAATAACAAAGTCAAAGCACTTACTCATTTGCTGATTGGTGGATGAAATTATTTAGCTGTTGAAATGCAGTTCCTGAGATTATGCTCCCAAGAAACACATTAACAAATTGGAAAACATAATATCTACTAGCAGATCTCCTTTCTAGTTTTGATACGGAGCTAAAGCCTTCAATTTTGGACATCAGCATCAATATTGATGGTAGAAGAATAAGAAAAATTTTCAAAGCAATTCCGGGAAGAAAACCTTGTATGAATGATTTCACAGCTTTCCTGCATGCCACAATAAAAGTTCAGAAAACTTGAAAATTAGTTGCATGGAACGCATCAAGCAAATATTTCATTACAATGTAGAACTATTCTAGCCAGTGACAAGTAATTGCTCAAATTAAGATTTCTGCTTAATCTAATATTTTAAGTGTTTTTTTTATACATTTTTTGCCAGTAAAAAAATACACACTAACGGAATCAACCTTGTAGATCCAGTCGAACTTAGAATATGTGAAAGTCTATATAGACCATTTAAATGTGTGAAGAAGAATAAAAATAAATAACTGCATATGTATCATTATCACAAGACTTAGCATGTGTAGATACAGTTGATTGTAGAATATGATAAAGTCTATATAGATAAACGCGCGAAGAAGAAAATCAAACATAAATAAATGCATGTGCAGATCATCCCAAGTAACAGAATAAAGTTCGTTCTCAGGGTGTGTTATCAAACTAATACGACAGCGAAAAAAAACAGGGAATCATACAGACCTCCCCAGAACTTGGCGATTATCATTTAATCAGTTTACACTAATGCAATCTATATGATGAAGATTAACTTGGCGATTTTCTTGATTAGTATGGTGTGAACCTGGTCTAATCAACTGTACTTATATAGAATCTTGGGGCAGTTCACACTAAGGAGAATGAAAACTTACGCTTCAATCATAGGCTTTAGGAAAGGCACGGCCTTCTCTATTCCGTCAATATTTGCAAGAGTCTGTACAATTGTGATAGGTATCATGAAGAAGAAGGTAAGAAAGAAGAAAGCAACACCAACAACAAGCCTTCTTATTGTCAGAGATACATATGGGATTGCCAGGTTATCCCAATACACATCACGAGGCTCCGGTGCCCACTCAGTTAACCAGACAGTTGGATCTCTAGATTGTTGAGTTTGCGCACAAACAGCAGCAGCCCATCGTGTTTTGAATGAAACAAAAGCAGCTGGCATAATGAACTTTGGATCCTTTGCCATTTTCAATTTTTCTGCAGATATCTACAAATGATACATTTTGGAGGTACAATGGTAAGCCATAAGCAATGCACAAATCAAAATATACTGTTATTAATTAGCTCAAATATTATCTGTAATCACATAATTCTGAAAAGCAACATTTTACATGTTGAAGCTTTAACTAATTGACATGCATTACTATTTCGAGTGCTAGACTTTTATTATTAAGCCTAAACAACGCACTTTTGTTGCTGACAAGTAAAGAAAGCGAACTTTAATTGCTAACAGTCAAGTTTGCAAGTTTTTGCAGACAGATAATAGCAAACTAGCTAAGTTATAGGTTTCACCTTGAATAGATTAAGTTTCCTAGTATTCGTGACGCCAGCTATTATGGGAAGACAACAAACTTTAAACTACTAATTCCCATTTCATAGTATGCATTACTGAGTACAGCTACACTATCACAGAATACAAATAGCATTGGAACAGTAAGCCGGAAAGGAAAAAAAAATGCAATAGTGCAAGTTCGGGCCTTACTTCTTCAGATAGTTTTTTGATTTTGGATGTATAATATTGAATTGCATCCACTTTCTTCCCCCAAAGCCCAAGAAATCCAGTCTGCATTGTAAAATAGTTGTTTCATAATATGCTTAGCTAGAATAGGGAAGAAACTTAAAAACAAAACATCAAATTTGATTCGTTCCAGGTGTGCTATAAAGATCATCAGTATAAATTAGTATTACAACAGACTATTTACCTTAATAATCGGTTTCTTTGACTGATTTCTAGCATACTTCAGTTGATAATAATCGAGCCAATTTTGTTTCTTTTTCTTCTCACTGACAAGTCCTGATAATTTGTTGGCATTGCATACAACCTGCACGCCAGTTGCCAAGTCAAAAAAAGTATAGAACACACACATTTGATAGGGAAATTGTCTATTCTGGCTGCCTTACTGCTGTTTCCCACTAGTGGCATAACAAATAAGACCAAAAATTGTATCTCTTGTCTCCTCAAAACATTAGAGAGAGAACCACCACAAAACATGTCCTACAGGCAAAACTTTTACCTATTTATAAGAAAGAAAAAGAGAAAGCAATCTTTGTGTTCTGATGACATTTAGAAGAGAAAAAGGACCCAGAGATTGATCTCAGGGAACTTTTCCTGAGATACTTAAAAAATATACTTTGAATCTGATTGGGCCCCCGCAGGGCTAATTAAAAATTTTTGATTTTACAAAAATGCTCATTCCATAAAAATTCTGATTTGCATATAAATTTCATATATCACAGGGAATTTACCTGAGATACATCTCAGGCTCCCTAATCTCTTTAGAAAAATATGAGATCTTTCCTGCTATTCAGGTTTACAGAATTGATGATTACCAAACTTTTACCTATTTATAAGAAAGAAAAAGAGAAAGCAATCTTTGTGTTCCGATGACATTTAGAAAAATATGAGATCTTTCCTGCTATTCAGGTTTACAGAATTGATGATTACCAAACACGTTTTGACAAACGGTCACTAGGAAGAGAAAACCATTAGGAGAAAATGAAAAAGAAGAGGAAGGTATCTTATATTACACAAAAAAAACTAGCACCTTCACTTTTCTGTGTTAATTTTTGATATTATTAACTCTCTGCATATATGGGCAGGAAGCTGTTGTTATTAGAAGTAATGTTTTTACATCCAAAACTAATTTCAACTTCTAAATTTAAATCATGATGCAAAATAGCAGTACGAACCTGACTAGTGAGATAATGATCAGGATGGTTGACCAAGAAAAAATGCTCCACAAGTTCACCGACTGATTCATCAGGATCTGGTGGCACATTTCTAACTAGTACCTAGTCAAAACCAAATAAATTCCCAAATCAGTAGCAGCCAGTAGCAAACAAATAGACGGGTCTAAATATGCACAGCAGGAAATCAGGTACCCATAATAAAACTGTCAACTACTTAGTTCCAATTCCTCGGATATGGAATAACAATTATGCAATTTTTTGGATCCAAGCTAGTTTGTTAAATCTATACCATATACCCAAACACAGTATTGTTGGTCTCAAGTTTGAGAACCTATAGGTAGAAGTGGTCATCAGCTGGATCATTTAACCCAAATGAGAGAAAACAAGAATGATACTAAACTATTACTAGTTGATTATCTCTTAAGGCATAATAGTATTTACATAATATCATCTCTGTCATCTCAAAAAGTATCTCATTGCAATTTCAGATAAGTTATACTACACATAGAATTTACAAGTATAACGTCAATGTATCAAAATTCATCTTACTGTAAATTGATCTGGTCGACGCTGTTCTGATGCAAGGAAATGCAACCTCATTGATGCAACTGTTTCATACTCCTTCTTCAGCACATAGCATGTCCAGAGGGTAAAAACATAGGCCATCACTAAATGGGTCCAGAAGCTGCCAATAATATTTAGAAGTAAACAAGCTTTATTGTGGAATTATTCCTGTCAAATATTAAGTATGGCAGTTGAGTATGTCCTAGCTTCCAATCTAGCACAAGTACTGGTGATGCATAATGGTATATAACAAATATAATGTGCAGCAATTGTACCAGTACCTTTCAAACAGAGTTTTCCCTTGACTAAATAAAAGATAAGGATATATATTTATCACTTGCTAGATAATGATATGTTGATGGTGCGATACTTGAGAAGATTACAATTGTTATCATCACAATATCCTTAATATAACAGGAGAAGTGGTAATGGAGGAAAAGATAGAAAGAATAAAGAAACAAATAGCAACATCAAGGTAAACCCTTGTCATACCGGTCTGATCCAACTGGAATATTTGAAATAGAAAGTTTGTCAATGTCGCTGTAAGTTAGATCAGAGTGCTCAAGAGTGCGATTTGTCCAATTCACTGGCACCATAATGGAAAAGGCAGTCACTGCAATAGGGATGAATATTTTAAGCCTGCAAGGATAAATAATGTTACTGGATAACAGAATAAAATGAATATATATCATATATGTAACTGAGGAAAACATGTTTCAAGCAAGTAGCTATCAGTTCCCCGTTATTTTTTGTATACAATGTTTTGAGAAATTAAGAATCAATAGGTTATATTGACTCTTACTCTTTTCTGGATACTGAAACCACAATATGTGTGGGGAGGAAAAAAAGAGGGCCGGGGACAGGGGCGAGGAACAAAGAAGTCATCTATAATGGAGTCACGTTGTATAGCAAAGTTTATGGGTTTTAATTCACAGGTACAATGGATTATTAAAAATATAATTCAACTTGTCAATAATCAAGTTGCTCAAGGAACTTCCTGCACACCCTAAAATTATTACACGCGAATCCTGTCTTATATGTATACTAGTAGTTTGGACCATATAATTAACAATTCGTTCACAAGGTCTTATGAACTACTGATGTTGGTGTAACTATCTTTTCTTTAAAAGAGTGTAGCTTAGTATAGTACAGTATGAGGTGAATAGATGATTACATAACCTGCAACCATAATAAAGATAGTTTGTCTTGGCATGCTAACGTTAGTTGTGACAGGTATTTCTAAGCAGAGTATTGAAGGGTCTCCATCAAAATGTACTATGTCTAATAGAAGATGGCATTACCCTATCAAGTAAATCCTCAAGTAAACCGCCGAATCCAATCCTGCATGATCAATAAGTTCAGGCTCTGGCATTTTCAATGCAGCAGGCATCCAGTTCAGAAATCTCAAGTACGATCTCCAATCCAAATTGACAAATTTCTGAACAAGTGCACCTGACTGCACTGGATCATTTCTTACACCCTTCAGGTACCATTTCGGAAAGTAGACCCTATCATTAAATGGTTGAATCCGGAGAATGGCAAATGCTATTAAAAATGCTAATGCAGTGAGGATATTTATAGCTGCTGAAACCCCTATATCGGAAAGTGTAGCCATAAATCCAACCTAAAAAGATATCCACACCTGCCACAAAGAAATAAAAATCACTTGTAAAATGAAAACCTTAGTTTTTATGTGGGATACATTGACAATGTACATATCACAATAAGATAGTTAGAAACTCAGCATTATCATATCGAGTCAAGGAATGGTATATAATATTCCCAGTCAGGTCAAAGGTAGCATAGATACCATTAATATTGGTAACAAAGTTGGCTATGCATACTGTCCCGGAATAGGGGAGCCGGGAGTGCCCGAAAGAACTACACAATTAACATTATTTCTGTATTCTCTGCCTTTAAAAAATTGTACATATAATGCTACAAGTCATGGAATAACCATTAGAAAAAAGTTCAGAAATCATATAACCTAAGAAACAAACTATTAGTACCAAATCCTTTTTCTTCAATCAATCTTTCTAATAATCTCTAAAAGCACCATCAAACAAGTTCAGATTCAAATACCTGCAGTGATTTTGAACAGCATAGCTACCTAACATGTATTTAAAGAAAGTAGGTCAGGTGGAATAGAGCTTGTGCACCTATTCTTACAATTACAATTTGTGCATCTCTCTCTCTCTCTCTCTCTCTCTCTCTCTCTCCCCCCCCCCTCCCCCTCCCTCTTTCTCCCTCTCCTCTCTCTCCCTCCCTCTCTCTGCATTTGTAAACGTCAATGAATAATGTTATGCAATAGTACATGGACACAAGTTTATTATAAATTCCTAGAATTTGATCCACAGATCAGTCTGGTGCCGAGTCAGTAGCCAATTGGCAACCTAAATTAACACGAAAAGAGAGATAATCGAATAAAAACACAATGTAACCAGCTGTATATCTACAAAATTCTGAAGTGCTGCATCAACAATATTCTGCATAACTAAGCAAATTTATAATATTCATCTTCAATACACACACACACACATATACTGCACACACAGTGGCACACATTTTCTACGATACACATTACACACACACTGACACACACATATATAAATAGCAAATCTTAACCCCCAAAATCTATGTAATATCGGATTCGTAAATACACATATATAAACATAAGCTTCAAATAGATAGAGAATTGAAGTAGTAAAGCTAAAAGAGATACCTATTTTCAGTCTCCAAGCTCGCTCGATCAGTTTGTTGTAAATTAAAAGGGAATGAGTAGCAATTTTTAGTATATCAAGAGACTAGGGGTGGGGTTTTTGTTGCTTTATGCAGTAATACGCCGTCGTTTGTATAACTTACTTTCTCTCTCTACTCATCTGAAATTTAACATAAGTGGGCCCACTAATAACTCAACAAATATATAACGGCTATTTTTGCAACTCTGCTTTGGATACTTGCATACGCAACGTTGCTATGTTTATTTATTGTTAATAGAAAATACTGTATTACTACTTTCTTTAACAATTTGAAATTACTTATATTACCCATTTTCTTTGGCAAAAGAAAACCTTTCGCAAACATGTTACTCCCTCTCTCATATGGGCAAAAAGTAAGCCCTAAAGACACATTTAATGTGGTATTAATTAGGCCAAGAATGGTCCATTTAATGTGGTATTAATTAGGCCAAGAATGGTCCAAACGTGGGGCCCACCAGGTGGGCCCAAAACCCCAATTATAATATTAATTTCGTAATTAATATTGGGGGTAATAAACAGCTCAGCAATAAGAGTTGGATAAGGATATTATTCCAACAAGACTTAGCCACCAAGGCATCCAATTCAATATGGAAACTAATTCCTACAAGGAAACTGATTCTAAGGCTTCTCAGCCTATATAAGGACCTGCTCCTTCACCAGGCCCGGCTTTAAGGCCAAGCAGCCCATGCAATGGCATGGGGCCTGCTCTAAACGGGGGCCCGATTTTAAAAAGTTAATAATTAATAATTTGACATTTAAAAAGTAAAATCAGGCTAAAATTATGTGAAGTACATTATATAACATAAAAAATATAAAAATTTGTTAATAACTAAATGATAAATATTTTTTTTTCTTCTTTTATCAATTATTCATATTAAAAAAAGACAACTTAATTTATATTATAAAATTAAATTTTTTATATTTAATATTGGGCCTTATTTTAAAATTTTGCATGGGGCCTTATTTTTAGTGGAGCCGGCCCTGTCCTTCACCCTCAGAAGGACGTTTTGGATACAGCTCCATACGTTACCCACCACGTTTTGGCTTAATCCTCGAATAAGGACATAGAAGCCACTGCGTCCTAGGTGAGCTCTCGCCGCCATAGCCTCGAGGGCACCATCACCTAGAACTACGTTGGCTTGATTCTCAATACGAGATACGTAGGCACTCTGTGAGGACCGATTAAAGTCTCGAACGCAGAAACAGCCACTAAAGCTCGAAGCTCAACCACCCTAGCATTAATTACAAATCGTAATCTAGTTTTTGATCCACAACATTTGGCGCCGTCTGTGGGAAAACAACATCAACCATGGTTCAAACACGAAGAACAACATCGACTGAGGCCATACCCCTTAGCTCTGCTCCACCTGCCATTTTTGATCCGCTCATCACCGCTGAAGAAGGACAATTACCCCCACCAACAGGGACGGTCATTCAACCTCTAACCTCTCAACCCTCAGGGACGATTCCCCATGTTGAGGGAACTTTACCCGTGACTATCCCTCAAAGCCAAGAAACTAACCCTCTTCAGATGGTGGTTTCTCCTCTTAATAGCGCTGGTCGTACGCTGCCTCCGGGGGTACAGATCCACACCACGGATCTCCCTTTGAATACCAACCCGATGTATGGGCTGCCTAACTATCCCCCTCAACACAGGGAACCTGGACCGAGCAGTCATGCCTTACAGATCCGAGATCGAGAGTACGATGATTACTCTGGTCCCTATTCTGATGATTCGTCATCTGAGGATGATGATCGTGATGAACATTCAAGGAGGCGACTTGTTAGCAGAGAACCTCGAGCGAGGACCCAAGGAATCCATGATGGACCTCCACAAACGGCTGAGGAGAGGATTAAGGCTCATGAGGCTGAGATCCAAAGGCTAAAGGATGACATAGCAAGGGAACAGGCAAGACAGGGTCTGATTCGACCCCCTCCAATCTCAGGGAGGATTCCAATTATAAATTTGGAGAGGCCTTCAAGAAGGCAAAGAAGGGCCGAAGCCCCAACTGAAAAGTCAACGAGGGTGGAGACCCCCAGAAGCAACCCTAAGGATCTGATGCCACTTGGGGATCCTGATGATCCCACACCCCCGTTTACTGAGGAGGTGATGAATGCTCGCATCTCAAAGAAGTTCAAGATGCCGACAATCAAGGCCTATGATGGAACGGGCGATCCCGCAAACCATGTTAGGACGTTCTCAAATGCACTGCTGTTGCAGCCTGCGAGCGATGCCTTAAAGTGTAGGGCGTTCCCTCAAACCTTGTCTGGCATGGCTCAAAGGTGGTATAGCCGCTTACCTGCAAACTCAATTGGCTCATTCAAAGAACTGAGTGCAGCCTTTGTCAGCCAGTTCATTAGTGGGAGAGTTCATGAAAAAAGTTCTACATCCCTTATGTATGTGGTGCAGGGGAAGAACGAGAATCTGAGGGATTACCTCAAGCGGTTCACCAAGGAGACGCTGAATATCACTGATCTGGAAAATAAGGTGGCCATGGTAGCCCTGGAACACGGAACCACTGATCTCTTCTTTAAAAGGTCTTTGGCAAAACATCCTCCTGAAAATATGGTCGAGCTCCAACGGAGGGCCGACAAATATATCAAGGCTGAGGACAGCATGAAGAAGGAAACCACAGGAGGCAATGGCAAGGGTTCTAATGATTCGAAGAAACGAAAGCAAGAGCAAGAGTACGGTGCTAGGGACAAGTATCCCCGGACTAGCAAGGATTCCGAGTCACCACCAAAGAAGGGTTTGGGACCGAGGTTTTCTGATTATGCAAGGCTGAACGCTCCTAGGAGTCAGATCTTGCTAGATATTGAGAAGGATAAAGACTTCCGATGGCCGAAGCCACTTAGGGGTGATCCCACGAAAAGGAACAAGGATCAATACTGTAGGTACCACCGTGATGTGGGTCATGATACAGATGATTGTAGACAGTTGAAAGATGAGATTGAGTTCTTGATCCGGAAAGGAAAGCTAAGCAGGTTCACGAAGAATGATGATCGTGGAACCCAAAGAAGGGACTATGACAGGAGAGACAATGACAAAAGAGACAGCAATCGTGATCGTGATCGTAATCCACAGCCCCGAGGGCCAGTAATCAATATGATTTGGGGAGGACCAACAGTAGCTGGCACTACCCGAAACTCCCGGAAGGCCTATGCCAGAGAAGTGATGCACATCGTAGGAGAAGCCCCGAAGCGTGCTAAGACTGAGATAGTGATTGGTTTTGATGATTCAGACCTTGAGGGGGTGAAATTCCCCCATGACGACCCGTTGGTCATAACTCCTGTAATTGGAAACTCGGAGGTGAAGCGAGTCTTGATAGACAATGGAGCGTCCGTTGACATTCTGTTTCATGATGCGTTTGTGAAGATGGGATACACTGGTTCTCAGTTGACCCCCAATAACATGCCAATTTACGGATTTAATGGAATTGAGTCCAAAGTTGAAGGGACTATTCAGTTACCCATGACAATTGGGCAAGAACCTAAAGAGGCTACTCAGATGCTGAATTTTCTGGTGATCAAAGCATCCTCGACTTATAACGCAATCCTGGGAAGGACTGGACTTCATACGTTCAAGGATGTTGCGTCTACTTATCACATGAAGATTAAGTTTCCAACCCGGAATGGAATTGGAGAACATAAAGGTGATCAAAAGATGGCACGAAGCTGTTATGTAGCCTCGTTAAGGCCTGATGGAGTCGGGGGGCAAGTCTTTCCAATTGAAGACATGGATGTCCGCAGAGGTAAGGAACACCAAGAAAGGCCAGCAGAGGACATCACACAGAAGCCTTGGACAGCCATTGAGGCTAAGGCGTTAACTGACTTCGTGGTTGAATGTACCATTGGCAACCAAGAAGTCGGGGGGCAGGAGGTAGTACCCCAAGCAGGAAGTGAACTTCAGAATAAGAATGAGGATACCAGAAGGAATGGTGGACACTCTATTTTGATGGAGCATCAAAAACAAAATCAAGTGATGCAGGCCTAGTCTTGCAATGCCCCGATGGGCTCAAGTTATCCTAGTAGGACTTAGCTTCATCTAGTAGAAGCAGAATTAAGGTTCATGGAAATCATTGCAGAGCATGTTGCTCCGAGTAGGACAATAGTACTCTATCACCCGATGAGTGCAAGTCAAGGATGAACGAGTACCGAAAATAAAAGAATAACGAATGGAAAACAAACAAATGCATAGGTGAAGATCCCGAAGGGTCAAAGCCATGAAAGGCCGAGGATGTTAAGGACTAGCTACTCTTCAATACTTATTAAGGACCTGGATTAAGGATCCAAGGATGAAGGCCAATAGATAACCTTAAGAAAGGATTAAGAAGTTCAAGCAAGCTCTCGTCTTAGAAGTTTAAAAGGCAAGAAGCCAACGGGATTGTATTTATCGAAATCTATATCGAGGAATTAACCCCGAATCCTAGGTTGAAGAACAGAAGCTGTTAGCCATGAAGGCCAAGGTTAGTTATGAAGGCCAAACTTGAGGGGGGGTCACGAACCTCCAATTAAGATCCAAAGGTTGAAACTTCATGTTGACTTGAAAACCAATATGTAATTTTGAAAACCTCCTAGAGAAGGTTCAAGACCTCGTGGGGCTAACCAGAAACCCCTTGGCCTTGGACCAGCAGCTCTGATAGATATTTCGGTGATTTAAAACACCATTGAGATTGAAAACCCTTGATTTCAAACTTTGGAGTTCAACCTTTGAACATCGACGTTCGACACCCAAGACCAAGACAGACATTGAAGCCATGACGGCCAAGCGAACTGAGAAGTTACTTATATGGGAGCATCTTTGAAAGAACCCCTGAAGGGCAAGTTGATAGCATTCTTGCAAGAAAATAGCGATGTGTTTGCTTGGACTGTAGCTGATATGCCAGGGATTGACCCCCAACTCATAACTCACAAGTTGAATGTTGATCCGGGGCGGAAGATAATAAAACAGAAAAGAGAAATTTTGCTCCTGAAAGGCAGGAGGCCCATTAAACAAGAAGTTGAAAAGCTTTTAGAAGCTGGGTTTATTGAAGAGATTCAGTTTCCAGAATGGTTGGCTAACCCTGTGATGGTCAAGAAAGCCAACGGTAAGTGGAGGATGTGTATAGACTTCACCGACTTGAATGACGCATGCCCTAAGGATTGCTTCCCTTTACCAAGGATAGACATGTTAATAGATGCCACAACAGGACATGAGATGCTGAGCTTCATGGATGGTTTCAGCGGCTACAATCAGATTAAGATGCACAAGGATGACGTCCCTAAGGTATCTTTCATAACTGACTTTGGTGTTTTCTGCTATATTGTTATGGCTTTTGGTCTAAAGAATGCAGGAGCTACTTACCAACGATTGGTGAATAAGATATTCGCCCATCTGATTAAAAAAACCATGGAGGTCTATGTTGATGACATGTTAGTCAAGAGCCTACTCAAGGCAGATCACATTAAGCACCTCAGTGAGGCATTCGAAGTGCTGAGGCACCACAAGATGATGTTGAATCCAGCCAAGTGCGCTTTTGGCATTGGATCAGGCAAATTTTTGGGTCTGATGGTTTCAAAGAGAGGCATAGAGGCTAACCCTGACAAGATCAAGGCGATCTTAGACATGGAGCCACCACGCTCTATAAGAGATGTGCAGAAGTTGACAGGCCGGGTAGCGGCTTTAGGAAGATTCATCTCCAAGTCTGGTGACAAATGCTTGCCTTTCTTTCAAGCATTGAAGAAGGTGAAAAATTTTGAGTGGACCCCTGAGAGCCAAGAGGCCTTTGAACAACTGAAGAAGTACATGGTCGAAGCCCCGTTGCTGGCCAAACCTAGTCCCGGAGAGACTCTTTATCTGTATCTAGCAATGTCTGAACAAGCATTGAGTGCCGTCCTCGTTAAGAAAGAGAACAAGGTTCAGAGGCCTATCTACTACGTAAGCAAGGTGCTCCACTGAGCCGAGTTGAATTACTCTCCCATTGAGAAGTTCACCTTGGCATTGATAACAGCCTCGAGGAAGTTACGCCCGTACTTCCAGGCACATAAGATTGAAGTCCTGACGGACCAACAGTTGAGAAACATATTGCATAGCCCGAAGGCTAGTGGAAGGCTAATCAAGTGGTCGATTGAACTTGGAGAATTTGACATCACGTATGAGCCTCGAATAGCCATTAAGGCCCAGGCATTGGCTGACTTCGTGGTTGAATGTACCATTGGCAACCAAGAAGTCGGGGGGCAGGAGGTAGTACCCCAAGCAGGAAGTGAACTTCAGAATAAGAATGAGGATACCACCCCTGGAAATGAAGAAAAAGATGAAGAGCCTGTACCTGATCAGAATGAACATTGGGTGCTCTATTTTGATGGAGCATCAAAAACAAAATCTACTGATGCAGGTTTAGTCTTACAAAGCCCCGATTGGTTTACAGTCGAGTATGATTTAAAATTGGACTTTCCGACAACTAACAACGAAGCTAAGTATGAAGCCTTGATAGCCGGTTTAGGCTTGGCTAGAATAAGGAGAGTCAAGAATCTCAAACTACGGCAAAGTACTTGAGAGTCGTGAAGGCCGTGATGACTGAGTTTGAGTGAATGGTATGAGAAGCACATTACGAGAGAACAGAACGTTAAGGCTGATGCCCAATCTAAGTTTACTTCTTCTGAGATAGAGAACTACACCGGAAGAGTTTACTTTCAGGTCTTGAAGGCCCCGTCTATTATTTCAAATTGATAGCACAAGTTGATTTAAGCTGAAGGATAGACCCTTATAAAAGCTCACCCTGAGACTGGTTGGCTCCCTGATAATGCCTTGAAGGCACAGAAACTGTTAGTGAGAATGTTGAGATAAGAGGTCCTTTGTCATTCCTTACTTAATCTGAAATCTCAAATTCCAATACAAATGTTTAGCCTTGATGACCAAAAGGCTGTCTGTCTCCAATCGAGATGGCCAAAAAGGTTGTCTGCCTCCAATCGAGTTCGTCGTTTGAGTTTAAGGGCTTGAATCAAGAGCCGTCAATCGAATTCAAACCAAAGGAAGGTTGGAAACCTAGAATCAAGATAAAGGGTTGACAACCAGATAACAATGCAAACCAGACTTGAAGTCAAGTGCTCAGTGGAAAAGAAACTTCTTGAACGATCAAACGAGAAGCAAGACCTCCACCATATGAAACAAGGGGGCAAGAACTAAAAAGCTTCATCACAAGCTCCACATCTTAGAACAAGAAAGAGAGATTAATTATGCCTTGAAAGGATGTATACAACATCCAAATGTCAAGGACGTGATTCAAGAACGAGACTCCAGGCATTGCGAAAAGCTCCGAGAGGCACGACAAAGCAACCGTGGAGCACCTGTCAGGCAACCAGGATCTCCTGGCAGCCGACCAGGTGCCATGAAGAAGCTCTGGCCGACCAGGATCTCCTGGCAGCCGACCAGGTGCCATGGAGAGGGTCTGGCCAACCAGGATCACCTGGCAGCCGACCTCCTAGCACCTCCCGTCAGTTGGTCGGATCATTTGATGGTTTTGTCGAAGGTTTCTTACTAAAACGAACACCGACCTCCAACTAGACATCGTTCAAGCATCGATTAGCACCGTGTAGTGCCGTCTAATGCCATTCAACGTCGTTTAACATAGATTGAACGTCGTTTAAACACTTCCAGGCAACTTGGAGCACCTGGCAAGCGAACAAGGAGCACCTGGCAGGCAACCAGGATCTCCTGGCAGCCGACCAGGTGCCACAGAGAAGGTCTGGCCGACCAGGATCTCCTGGCAGCCGACCAGGATCTCCTGGCAGCCGACCAGGAGCACCTGGCAGCCGACCAGGAGCCACGGAGAGGCTCCGGCTGACTTCCCGGTACCCATCTTGGCACCCCCCATCGTTTGATTGGATCGTTTGATGGTTCTGTTGAAGGTTTCTCACTTTCCGTGACAAACATCGACCTTCGAATTAGCACCATATAGTGCCGTTTTATGCCATTTATCGTCGTTTACACAAACATTGAAACGTCGTTTAAGCATCGTGTGACATCATTAAAGTCAACCTGGATCTCCCGTCAATCTGCCGGCGATCAAGAAGCACATGTCAGGCGATCAAGAAGCACATGTCAGGCGATCAAGAAGCACATGTCAGGCGATCAAGAAGCACCCGGCAGGCAACCAGGATTTCCTGGCAGCCGACCAGGTGCCACAAAGGGGGTCTGGCCGACCAGGATCTCCTGGCAGCCGACCAGGATCTCCTGGCAGCCGACCAGGAGCACCTGGCAGCTGGCCAGGACCCTTGTCGGCTGACTCGCTGCCCGGAAGAGGTTACAATTGTCCCGAATCTCCTCCGTTTAGTGCCGTTTAGTGCCGTTAGTGCCGATAACACCGATAGAAGTCACGAATGACCAAACTGACGACCTAAGATCAAGATCGAGCTTCTGGATCCCTAGGATCGAGATCGAGATTCTGGATCCTTGAAAGTCACGGGTGACCAAGATACTAAATTAGAGATCAAGATCGAGCTTCTGGATCCCTAGGATCGAGATCGAGGTTCTGGATCCTTGAAAGTCACGGGTGACCAAGATACTAAATTAGAGATCAAGATCGAGCTTCTGGATCCCTAGGATCGAGATCGAGGTTCTGGATCCTTGAAAGTCACGGGTGACCAAGATACTAAATTAGAGATCAAGATCGAGCTTCTGGATCCCTAGGATCGAGATCGAGGTTCTGGATCCTTGAAAGTCACGGGTGACCAAGATACTAAATTAGAGATCAAGATCGAGCTTCTGGATCCCTAGGATCGAGATCGAGGTTCTGGATCCTTGAAAGTCAAGGGTGACCAAGATACTAAATTAGAGATCGAGATCGAGGTTCTGGATCCTTGAAAGTCACGGGTGACCAAGATACTAAATTAGAGATCAAGATCGAGCTTCTGGATCCCTAGGATCGAGATCGAGGTTCTTGATCCTTAATTTCCATGAATAGGTTTTCAGGTCCGGGTTTCTTCGCCAACCACGAAGCAGCCGACCATGACACCTTGGAAGGTCCCCTGCCGACCAGGACCTCCTGGCAGCCGAGCAGCTGCCCAGGAAGGGGTCTGGCCGACCAGAATCTCTCTTGTCAGCCGACCTCACACTGTTTGGGCCATATCTTGAGCTCCGGGTATCAGATTTGGACGATCTTACAGTCCACGCGAAGGTCATGGAGTTTTCTACAACCTTGGAAGGTCCCCAGCCGACCAGGACCTCCTGGCAGCCGACCAGCTGCCCAGGAAGGGGTCTGGCCGACCAGAATCTCTCTTGTCAGCCGACCTCACACTGTTTTGGTCATATCTTGAGCTCCGGGTATCAGATTTGGGCGATCTTACAGCCCACGCAAAGGTCACAGAGTTTTCTACAACCTTGGAAGGTTCCATCTGACAAGGAACACCCCCTAGCCGACCAGGATCTCTTGGCAGCCGACCAGGATCTCCTGGCCGCCGACCAGGATCTCCTGGCAGCCGACCAGGATCTCCTGGCAGCCGACCAGGAGCACCTGGCAGCTGGCCAGGACCCTTGTCGGCTGATTCGCTGCCCGGAAGAGGTTACAATTGTCCCGAATCTCTGCCGTTAAGCGCCGTTTAATGCCGTTTAACTAGGGGTGGGGTTTTTGTTGCTTTATGCAGTAATACGCCGTCGTTTGTATAACTTACTTTCTCTCTCTACTCATCTGAAATTTAACATAAGTGGGCCCACTAATAACTCAACAAATATATAACGGCTATTTTTGCAACTCTGCTTTGGATACTTGCATACGCAACGTTGCTATGTTTATTTATTGTTAATAGAAAATACTGTATTACTACTTTCTTTAACAATTTGAAATTACTTATATTACCCATTTTCTTTGGCAAAAGAAAACCTTTCGCAAACATGTTACTCCCTCTCTGATATGGGCAAAAAGTAAGCCCTAAAGACACATTTAATGTGGCATTAATTAGGCCAAAAATGGTCCAAACGTGGGGCCCACCAGGTGGGCCCAAAACCCCAATTATAATATTAATTTCGTAATCAATATTGGGGGTAATAAACAGCTCAGCAATAAGAGTTGGATAAGGATATTATTCCAACCAGACTTAGCCACCAAGGCATCCAATTCAATATGGAAACTGATTCCTACAAGGAAACTGATTCTAAGGCTTCTCAGCCTATATAAGGACCTGCTCCTTCACCCTCAGAAGGACGTTTTGGATACAGCTCCATACGTTACCCACCACGTTTTGGCTTAATCCTCGAATAAGGACATAGAAGCCACTGCGTCCTAGGTGAGCTCTCGCCGCCATAGCCTCGAGGGCACCATCACCTAGAACTACGTTGGCTTGATTCTCAATACGAGATACGTAGGCACTCTGTGAGGACCGATTAAAGTCTCCAACGCAGAAACAGCCATTAAAGCTCGAAGCTCAACCACCCTAGCATTAATTACAAATCGTAATCTAGTTTTTGATCCACAACACTCTCCCACTTTCTTTTTCATTTCCTTAAAAGAGTTTCCTTTTTCTAATGTTCCTTTTTCCAAGAAAAATGTTAGGATCCAAAATAATGTGATAGGAGTAATAAATGAAATGGAGCTCCTTGCATTCACATCAATTTTACCAATTAAAATTTCACATTTTAATAAATCACCACATGCCACATCATTTGGGACAAATTTTTCGAAAAATTATTTGGATCCCTAATATTACTCTTTTTTTAATGTTTCTCTCTATTTTTAGTGGTCATCCACTCCTCCACAATCCTATACCAATTTTATTCTATTTCTAATGCTAGAAGTCGAAATCTCGCCTATTCCAATTAAATCACGATTCCGGTGACTCTTTTTTTCTCTTTCCGTTCATCCTCCTTCTGTACTTTTTCAATCATCTTTTACATATCATTCGAATCGCCTCTTCATTCTTTACACGTCTATATCAATTTAATACCATTTAATATGTTGGAATTGAAACCCCTAAACTCGATCCATCACCGGCGAGAGGCGAGATAGATGGGTTTCTGATTTGTTATAGTAATGTGAGATACGTCTCTTCCAACGACATATCCCGTGAATATTTATTCTGAAAACGGATATTTCGGACTGTGAGTAGCAAAATAGTGGTTATTTTGGACAATTTTTGTAAAGTAAATATAAATTAAGCACTAAAAAGATATAAATGCGGATGTAATGATGTGATTTTTTGAATTTAAATTAATTTTTAGCATTAAATTAATTTTTATTTTTTTAATGAAGATAATTATAACCATCGATCGACAACTAATCTGTATCCTTTCCTTAGAGCTAAAGATTCTGATGACTATTATTTCTAAAGTGGAAAAACCTTCAGAGAATTGATTATTTGCTCATTTTTGCCTATAAATAATGATACTATTTTTGAACACAAGCATCCACAAGATTATGTTTTTCTTTATTAAAAAAAATGAAGCGAGGTTTAGAAAATTCTTTGTCAAAAATAAGACCCTAGCTAAGCTAAGGAATGAACAATTGAAGGAACAATAAACTGTTCTATGTTATACTACAATACATATGGCAGCCTTATTTATAGGCTTAAGAAATCGACCACTTACATCACTGCTTACATAGCCTACCAAAAGAGACTTAAAGACCAGCCACCAACCTACATTGTTGATATTTTACACTTAGCACACAATATTTGACATGCCCCCTCACTCGAAATCCCATCTTCGGATGAAAGACCTTTCTTGGGATTGAAGAGTGGACACTAGTAGCCCTTGAGCTTAATATGAGCGTCCAACTATACCATTTTTAGGATTGACCGATCTTGAGTTTATTGAGTCTTTTGGGATACCGGGACTCGAACTTGCGACCACACGGTATATTTTAGGCCATGTCAAAAACATAAAAAAGTGCTTCTTTTCAGCACAACGGTGGATGACCACCAATCAGTCCTTGAACTGATTATTTTAAAGGAACTGAGACTCTACTTTGTGATCACTCAATATTAACAAGATATAGCAGTGAACTGTGTGTATGTCTGTATACATACTACTAATTCTGTTGCTTTGTCGTCATGGCAGTGAACTGTGTGTACATCTGCATATACACTACTTCTGCTACTTACTTTTTCATTTGTGGCAGTGAACTGTGTGTACATCTTTATATTCACTACTTCTGCTGCTTCGTTGGAATAACACCCCCTGAATTATTTAATTTGCAGCATCGTAATAAATTGGAGAGATACCGTAATATCAACAACCACTTGAATACTACACAATTAAATCTATAACGAATACTACACAATTAAATCTATAACCTGGGGCAAACTCCTAAAATCAAAGTGATACATCTTCAAAAGATCCAGATTTTTCTTAATATTAGCACTACTTTCCCTTAAGAAAATAAATGCAAAGTAATATATTTTTTTATCGGATCTATAATCATATAATCACTTTTTTTTATTCTTTTTTTATTCTTTTCTTCCTTCCGATTTTCTTTCTTCTTTTGTTTTTCTTTATCTTTTTTTCTTTCTTATCCTTTTTTTTACTGCAACCAGCAGCCTCCTCATGCTCATTCAGTTTGTCTTTCTTTTTTTCCTTCCTCTCTTTCTCTTCATCTGCTCCACCCTTGCACATCCCTGAAAGTGCTCAAAAACAGAAAAGGGTTACCACATATAGACTCGGAATGGAAAAACGAGCAGGAAAGTCTAAAGCAGCTCCGCTAGAAAACGTCAGTAATAGTACCTACGCACCGGCGCGCGTGGGACGGAGCTGTCGCGCGTGTATCGGCGCGTGCAGATCTTTTTTTTGCTGGTCGGAAAAAATCTTCTGGCTCGTCTTCCAGCATGGCCGTCTCCAACATTTTGGAGGCCCTAGTTTTTTTTTCCTCTAGAAATGCCTTCAAAATTTCACTAATTACATTTACACATAATAATAACATGGTTGAAGCTAAGAGATTATAAATTTAAAAATTGTAATTAACAAAACACAAAAAAATGGAAAGAAAGGAAGAAGAGGCCAACTGAATAGGCTATTTGTTGGACTGTTCTAACCTTTATGAAGACACACCCATCCACGAAAATTACTATTTTGGTATTATATTTGATAAATATATGATATAATGTATATACACTATAAAATGGGCTTTTTCAATAATGGATGGGCCTCTAAAGTAAAGAAAAATCTAACAACGGGTTCAAACACATGAAAATAAAGTCGTGTTTGATATTAACCTTATCTAATGATAGATTATAAATATTACGTACTATATACATGAACGATAGTAGAAAAATGTGGCCCCTTGATTTTATGTGGACCTAGGCAGAAGGTTGGGGAAACTCCCCCAAAAGCCGGTACTGTCTTCCAGTGCTCTATAACGTGGTATGGTTATATTTTTGGTTTCGAGAGGTTTTTGCTTTCTGATTTTTCGAGAAGGTGGGCAGCAGTAGTGTTCTTGATTTTCTTCCTTGTTCTTGATTTTCTTTGTTGTTTTAAGAGCCCAGATCTTGCTGCTTTGATACCATGTCAAAAATAAGATCCTAGCTAAGCTAAGGAATGAACAACTGAAGGAACAATAAACTGTTCTGTGTTATACTACAATACATATGGCAGCCTTATTTATCGGCTTAAGGAATCGACCACTTACATCGCTGCTTACATAAGCTAGCCTACCAAAAGAGACTTAAAGACAAGCCACTATTCTTGAACAACCACCAACCTACATTGTTGATATTTGACACTTATCACACAATATTTAACACACATTCGGGAAAAGAGTATCTAAAGCACACAATAGAGAAGTTCTCTATTAGTGCGGCTTAAAATATGATAAATTAATTATCATTTGAACAATCCAACCGTACGGATGTTAAATTCATACAAAAATACATGAATGTACAAATTTTCGTATAATTTAATTATTTGGAACTATAAATTTATAGTAATAAGATTATGATAAATCTGTGGCGTTGAATATATATAGAAAATAGTATTACTATAAAAGTGATGCTCCACTATTTCAAATATAATAAAAATTTGTATACAATATTATTTCAACGTAAACTTTTCATCCGTACGGTTGAATTATCAAAAATAATAATAAAATATAAGATTTAAGGTGCACTAATAGAGAACTTCTCTATTATGTGCTTTAGAAACTCCATCCCCCATACGGGACTTGTTCGTTGGTATTTTCTAATGGTTTTCGGTTGTAATTTAAAGAGTGACGCTAGATTCATTTATATATTGTTAAAAAAAAGAGATAAGTCGCACATATTTAGTGATTATTTCTCGGGGTAATTTTCTATCGGAGATAAGTTGAGCTCCATCTCATTCTTTAACATATAAATTTTTAGTTTTAATAATGCCTGCGAATACTATTCTTGTATATATGCTGTGATTCTTTCTCTCTTTTTTGTCAACAAAATGTCGAGCTATTGAAAATCCCGGCAGACCGGCTCATACATATTTACTACTAAAAATGTGTTAATTTCCGGTCTTATATTATTATCAATCGCTCTAAAACTTTAAAATATTAGTACGTGTTCATAGAGCATTAATTTATCTTCATATTTAAAATAAATTGTGAAAATATTGAAGGTGGCAAGAAGTCGAACTCCTCTGCCAACCTGAAATTTGATACCATGTTAACTAATCAGTACCAAGTACCAACAATTTATTAATTTAAATAAATTTCAGAAAATATGCATAAGATATCGTTTTCTAACTGCAAAGGAAAAAAGACAACTTCCAAGTGTGATACAGAATGTGTAAAAGTATTGGGAGAGAGTATCCAGGATGGTTGTGGTCGTGTTCCAAACGTAAGAAGTAGGGTCATGAGTTGGTGGAGAAAGATTCGTGGGACTGCTCGCAAGAAAATCAAAAGATAAAAAAGTGGAAATTCCCAACACACCGTAAAGCCCACCGACCAACCAAAAACCAATTATATTGTCTGCAACCAGGTAGGTTCCCGTCTTTACTAGAGCCTTGCCCCAGATTTCTTCTTCTGTCAGCTGTCAGACTACCAGAATCCACATTAAGTTTTTTCTTCCATGATCAGCATCAAGTTCATTAGTCCATTGTTTTCAGTCTACGTAACAACACATAGTAAACAAATTCATGCTGATCAAAAGTGGATATTATATAAACAAAAACACCAGGTTCACACAAAGTATATACATATCATTTTACTTGCCAAATGGCATTGACCACGTTGTAATCTAAAGTTTAGATTCTAAACCAAAAGTCTTTGCATTATCTTTTCATAAAATAAAGCTCATAAGTTGCTATTTTTCATTGTCAACAACAGATCAATTAAGAGTTGTACTTCTTAGTACAAGACCAACTTCAAATAACAGAAACTCGTCGTAGACAGAGCAAACTCTACACAAGCTGAACATGATATTTTGCTTGGATACGAGTTCAATTAGATAACAGATTCTCCAACAAACAACATAGATAAAAATCGGTACACACTATAATTTACAGTACATGCGAGTCCATGACTTTTTATCTGCAGAGCTAATTTCCAGATAATCCAAATGTGCACATCGCAGAAGATGCAAGCATCAGCTCCTTTGATGAACAGCAATTTGATGAATGTCCATATCCTTTAACATGACTGCACGACCACACGAATCACAAGGGGCGGTTCTGGAACCACAAACACTCTCATGCTCTGAAAGTCCTCTTAGTCGATCTCGTACATCTGCAGCAGAATTCCCAGCTTGAACCATGTCCCCACAAAACTTGCAAGTAACCAGGCGCAATGAGCAGTCTGATGACTGGTGTTGCACCTAAATCAAGGGAAAAAATAGCACATTTAATACTTATATAGAGGCAGGTGCATACAAAATCTAATAAGCAGTAACAGACACAACTGCAAGTGAAACTAATAAGCAGAAAGCGTATACTTACCATCTGTTCCTTCTCGAGTATGACCCCACAGGGGCACTGAAGTGGTTCGTGAAACACTTTCATGTGCTTCTCAATCTCTCCCCCATGAAAGGCTAAACCGCATTTTTCACAGTGAATGTGATTTTTTGCATCATCGATTCTGAGAACAATACCACAACCAGCATGCTGACAGATCATATTATGTCTCCTGCAGTAGGCCTCATGCAGAGCTATGGTCCTAAAGGGTATATAGTGCTTGCAGTTCCTGCACTCTAAGGTATCAGCCTCCACAAATGATGAGGATGTTGCAGCTGCCTGCTGACCCATCTTGCTGTTGCTCCTATCTTGAACAGTTACAGAGAGCTGGTATTTTGTTTTTCCCTTGAAGCCATATACACCAATACTGTAAGTGCCTTGCTCCAAGCTCTGATCTCTGGAGCTGAGTACCAAAACTTTTGAGCCCACATCATGTGAAGACCATCCATGTTGATGCCGGTTTGGGAATAAGAGGGGATGCTTGGAAATATACAAATCAGTATCCCCATCCTGTCCCTCCATGTCTATCTTTACCTCAATTTCAGAGTCCCCCGAAGAAATCAACGGCCACACATCGACATCAATTGAGAATTTATAATACATATAATTCCCTTCTTCCACCACTCCAGATTCTGACTTCCCAAACATAAGTGGTATGAGGACATGCTGATCTGTTTTCCCAGGAGCAGACTCAGGACCTACAATATCAACCTCGATATCTGTGTCAAGGACAGATATGCTAGAAGAGGGTTTTAACTCGAGGACACGTAGATGATATGTAAGTACACCATGATTGACTGTGAGCACATCATTTTGAGAAAGAGTTGCATGCTGGCGAAGGCTTGTTTCCAGGACAGCTTTGTGATTAGGTATGTCCGAAAAACCAAATTCAATTGGTTGAAGCTTTGCGTAGGTTCCTTTTGGTAGCCACACATAGCGCACTTCAACCAAGGAAGTCTTTGGAACAGTTGTGGAGAATAAGTTACTCCATATATGTGGAGGAAGCCCAACAGAACCCTCTTCTGCAGTAAATTCCAGAACTCCAGCATGAGTTTTTCCATTTTGTTGACTTTCAGCACCTTCAGCACTTGAGGAATTCTCATGATGCACAACAGAAAGACAAAAATGCAGAGGTCCCTTGTCAAAGGAACCCTGATCGGATAACTCGGTGAAGCAGGACGGAGGTAATTTGATTTTATCTCCAATACCCTGATAGGGCACGGCTTCTAATACACGATTAAACATGATTCCTCTTCCGGAAAGCAAGTTTTCTTCCATATGCTGATCTGCCTGAAATGAATATGCATTCCATGTGAAATATGAACATTAATTTTCCAATGAAGTTGTTAAACTAGTGAGACACTACATGGCAACCTTAAATAACATTGTTGGTATGCATCCATATTTTCATATTATTTTCCTAGAATCAATTGACATTTTAATTACTTCCGATGAGAAGGTAACGGAGACTAAACTAAATAGAACAATCCTTTAAGGCAATAACCTATGCTTCCTTTGTATACATGTAAGTACCTAAAAATGAAGGACAGAGGAGTACAGATAATCTACTAGAGCAAACTGATGCCGTAATAAAAAAACACACACACGCGAGATAATAAAACAAATCACGACCGTCAAAAGTACAAAAGTCCTTTGGTGACGGGGGATTTCCACATACATCACCTACACCAACCATAAACAAGCTAATAACTGGTGTCTTTTTTTTAATCTTAAGGCACTGTCATGTGTGATAATGACTCACATTTATCTTCTCTATTAATTTAATAGTACCATAAAAACCTAAAGATTATAGCAATAAGCAACTTCGATCAGTTGTTCGTTTAGGCTTCAAACTAATTCTTCCGAAAAATGCTTGTTAAACCTAAGATGTAGTGATTCTATCCACCAACTGCACTTGTGAAACTTTATTTGTAAAAGAGAAGAAGCAACGAAAATAACAGCCACGAACACTACACGAAGTCCTAAACACATCAGGTATCGCAATAATCATCCCAATCCGTAGACAATTCACGATATTGAGAATACAATTCACTTATACAGACATAAATTCATACTTAGTTAATTGCGAAACGCATTGAATTAAATACAGACAAGTAACAATAATAAATGTTGATTACTAACAAAATGATAAAAATAATAAAAAACCCTAAAAAATGAAAAAAGGGAAAGCAATACCTTGAGTCGTGCTTCCATAGCATCGATCCTACGAGATCTCTGAACAGCTTCAATGGCTTCTCTTTGTTTAATAGCTTCTTGCTTAGCTTTTCTCTCTCTTTCTAATTTCAATTTCGCCTTTTGTTTCCTTTCCTTCTGTTCTTTCTCTAGCTTCTCTCTCGCCATTCGTAGTTCGAAATCCATCTCTCTCTCTCTCTCTCTCTCTCTCTCTCTCTCTCTCTCTCTCGTTGCACTTAACTGTCAATTACACGCTAAATATATGAAACTCGTCGTGTGCGGGTATATATGATAGAAAAAGAATGAGGGATCAGCGATGACGTTGTGTTTCCAATGTCTTGGGGAGAAAGGGAGATGTGAATATGTGATGTTTCCATTCCAGGTCCCTAACTCATTTCTAATATATTTATTTTTTTATTACCCTAACAATAACTAGCCTTTTTGGGTCGTTTCATCCAGATGTTTCTCGTACATTCCTCTTTAGTTGAATCTTTGGACTACCCCTTCAAGTTCCAGGCCCATTTTATTTGACCGGTATACAGTTTTTTTTAAGTACAATACCTTTTCCAAGGATCGTTACACAAGAATTTGGATAGGGAAATACTAAATCCAGATCAGTTTTTTTAAATTCATAGCAACTTTATGTGAAATGACAAAATTGTTCTTGTTTTTTTTAATGTAGGGAGTTACACTTGGTTTAATATAAGGATAATTTTGTCTTTTCACATAAAGTTGCTCTGGATTTAGTATTTTCCTTTGGATAAATTAAACAAATTTTTAAATTAATATTTTAAAATATTTAATAATAAATTATTATTATTATTATTATTATTATTATTATTATTATTATTATTATTATTACTACTACTACTACTACTACTACTAGCGATACAGGACATTTTCTAGAATTGTTTTGTACAATACGTAAATATAGTGTTCTTAGGCCCCGTTTGGTATTGCTGTTGTTGACAGCAACAACAACTTATTTTTGGAAAGAAGGTAAAATGTTGTTTGGTAAACTTTAAAAGCAGCTTTTTTGAAAAGTGCTTTTGGCTGAAAACCGTTTTTAGAGAAAGCATGTCCTTTCATGCTTTTGAAAAAAGCTGCTTTTTAGCTTTTAAATGTAGCAATTACTGATATCAACATCAAATCTCACTAAAAACATTATTTTTTTAAAAAATAATATGCAAAACATGCATATATAAAAAATATTACCAAACAGTTATCTGATTTTCACAATAGCATTTATTTTAACAACATTTTTTTCAACAACACAACAGTTTTTAACAGCAATCCCAAACAGAGACTTAAACAGAATATCACCATCACACGTGATGAGGAACATATGAAATGAATTCAAGTCAGGCAGTCCCAAGATTTGATACATAGAGCGAAAACCAGTAATTTTAGGAGTCTCCCGATTATAACGATAATCGAATTTCTTCCCATTACTTAGAACAAACCGAGTATCATATCCAAAAGTAGAACCAAAGAGTTCAAAAAAGGAGTTTGGCAGTTCCAACAATTTAACATTAGTAAAAAAAATTGATAAATATGAGTAGTATTTGGGTTAAACAAGTAAAAATTAAATGAATAACAATCTCACCAACAATTTTTTCCATTGGATGGACAAATTTGGTAAACCTGAAACCACCAGCACTCAATTTTACTGTATATAATAAAAATAGCAGGAAAAAAAAAGTACAACTAGTCAACAAAGTAAGGAATTTTTGGAACTAAAACATCAAGTTACTCTTCTCTACTAAGATTGCAAATCTGAAAGTCATTAACAATCAAGGGGTATTCAATTTCGGAACAATCGGTACCTAAGATATACACATTCCAATCCAAGCACCCGTAATACTCAAACACTATCTTTACCGCCTTTCAAATAAAATCTACTATATATATAATACTGCAACATAGGGGTTTGTTGAGTCAATTTATTCCATGTCAGCTACCATGTCATCGCCATGTCATTCCAGGTTAGTAGCCATGTCAAATCTTTACACATTCGTGTATATATCGATCAAAAATTTGCACTCTGTTCTCACTATCGCCTCTAAAATCCACGATAATCTCCTCTTGTCTCGTCTCTCGTACCAATGTGATTAACATAGAGGTTGGATGAATCTTTACCCCTTTCTATATCACATATTTACACGATGATGTTTAAACTTTATTGTCGATGCAATCTGTTATGTTGTGTGGTTTTCCTAATCTGCAATCCATCTGTTCGATCGTATGCCATTCAAGATTCATTTTAGTTAAGGTTTATATAAATCCCATGTTAGAATATGCCTTGAATATTTAATGCCCCAAACGCTGGGAATTCGGGTATCTTGGGTTATCTGTTTTGTTGCTGAAAATCTCATAGTCAAGGTCTTGAGCCTAAAGTCAAGGCCTTTAGAATTGCGTCTGTTCAGGTCAAGGCCTTTAGCTTGCTGCTCAAGACCTTGAGCCTGACATAGACTTCGCAATCTGGTTTGGGCCTATTTTTCTGGGCTTTTCTGTAACCGCCTATAGAGTACTATATATACTCTCTAGGACATAACCTAGCAGTCAGTCTGTCATCTATCTGTAATCTGAATCGGTAATCTAGATCTGAATCTGTAGCTGTAATCTGTATCCTCAAGATCAATAAAACTTTTTTCTTCTGCCTATTTGTGTTCTTTCTTTATGTTTATTATAATCTTTCTTGCTTCCGTTATAACAAACTGGTATTAGAGCTTGGTTTTCGGTGAGAAAGATGTCTGGTTTTAACGTGAAGGTCGACAAATTTACTGGGATGAATAGTTTCAGTCTGTGGAAAATCAAGATGCGTGCTTTGTTAAAGCAACAGGGGCTCTGGGCACCGTTGAAAAAGAAATCGACGACGGATCCTGAAAGCGCTGAGATGGCCAGTCTAGAAGAAAAGGAACACTCAACAATTTTGTTGTGTCTTGCAGATGATATTATTACTGAAGTCACGGAGGAGGATACTGCGGCTGGTTTGTGGTTGAAGCTTGAAGGTCTCTACATGACAAAGTCTTTAACATATAAGTTGCTTCTGAAGCAACGTCTGTTTAGTTTGCGATTGCAAAAAGGTATGCCTCTTCGAGATCACTTAGATCAGTTAAACACAATCTTATTAGAATTGCGTAATATTGATGTTAAAGTGGAAGGATGCTGCTTTAATTCTGTTAGTTTCTTTGCCATTATCGTATGAGAATTTTTTGCAATCGTTTATTGTTGGCTATTTCTCTAGAGGAGGTTAGATCTGCTCTCCATACTAGAGAGCTCCGCCACAAGGCGGCAGGTACAGGTGTAGATAATCAGGCTGTTGGGTTGGTAGCTAGCGGGAGTACTGGACATAGAAAGTCGGGGAAAAATAAATCCACGAAACCAGCTTCGAAGGGTCCAAAACCTAATGATATCTGTAATTACTGTAAAACAGAGGGACACTGGAAATCTGACTATCCCAAGAAAAAGAATCAACAGGATAAATTGATAGATACTGCTGCTGTAGCTGATATCAATTCAGAAGAAGATATTGCTCTTGTTGCTGCTGATCACATGCATCACTCTGATGTGTGGATTCTTGACTCTGGAGCGTCTTACCATATTTGTCCTCGCAGGGAGTGGTTCACAACCTATGAGCAAATAGACGGTGGCAAAATCTCTATGGCTAAAAGTTTTGTTTGTGAAACGGTTTGAATAGGCTCGATTAAAATTCGGACACATGATGGTAAATTCTGTACATTGAACATATTCCACTAATGACAAAGAATCTGATATCTTTGAGTATGTTAGACAGCAAGGGTTTCAGTTTTCAAGGTGAATGTGGAGTTCTACATGTCTGCAAGGGTTCTAATGTGGTTTTTAAAGGTGTTAAACATGGTACCTTGTATCTTCTTCAAGGTTCTACGTTATCAGGTTCTATTATTGTCGCATCCTCGGAGATTGATAAGATATACATGACTCGACCATATGGGTTTCAGGTTCCTGGTAAGGAAGACTATGTTTGCAAGTTATTGAAGGATTTGTATGGACTAAAGTATTCTCCAAGGCAATGGTACAAGAGAATTAAGGTGAGCAAAGTGGGTATTGCTGATAACCCAGTTGATATGCTCACCAAGTCGGTTCCACATAGCAAGTTTCAACATTGTTTTGGACTTACTTAATGTTAGGAGTTGTTGATTGCCCTTTTGAGGGCAAAATCTGAGGCAGAAGAGTTTTTTCTGGTACATCTGGCATTATTATGGTGCATTTGGTACATCTGGCATTATTATGGTGCATCTGGTACATCTGTTATTTGTGAGAGGATTCAAGTCAAGGTGGAGATTTGTTAGAATATGCCTTGAATCTGTAGTGCCCCAAACGCTGGGAATTCGGGTATCTTGGGTTATCTGTTTTGTTGATGAAAATCTCGTAGTCAAGGTCTTGAGTCTAAAGTCAAGGCCTTTAGAATCGCGTCTGTTCAGGTCAAGGCTTTTAGCTTGCTGCTCAAGACCTTGAGCCTGACATAGACTCCGCAATCTGGTTTGGGCCTATTTTTCTTGGCTTTACTGTAAATGCCTATAGAGTACTATATATACTCTCTAGGACATAACCTAGCAGTCAGTCTGTCATCTATCTGTAATCTGAATCGGTAATCTAGATCTAAATCTGTAACTGTAATCTGTATCCTCAAGATCAATAAACCATTTCTCTTCTGCCTATCTGTGTTCTTTCTTTACGTTAATTATAATCTTTCTTCCTTACGTTATAACATCCCATTTGGAGATGAATTATCCCATTTTCGTAATCAAATATGTTCTCATAAAACCTTTTTATTTTTTGTTAGAATTTGGTGTGAATTGATGTTTTTAAGAAAATAAATAAATTTGGTAATATGTGGATGGTTGTGTTTACATGCTAATTATGTGAGTTTTGTGCGTTCTTAATCATGATTGCAGTCACGTTATAATTGTTCATGAAGGAAATGAAAATGAGATAGTCACTGGATTCTATCATGGGAAAAAGGGATTTCAATCAATATAGTTGGTTGGCATTCATTTCTTTTTTGTTGATGTTATTTGGTTTGGTAGGTTATCAACTAAGAACAAACTGGTAGTGTATGTCTGATTAAAGCTGCATATTAACTAATCATGAAATCTTGGTACACCAGCAATTTGATGTGGAATGAGTTAATCAATTTCAACACGTGTTTAAGGTATATTTGGCCATATGTTATCTCTGGCTATTCCATACAGATACACCTATCTCTTTTCAACTACATATGTTGCACTCACTTGTTTTTGCAAAGCTATTATATATAACACTTAGTAGTTTTGTAAGTGCACATGAGCCATAAGCTAGATTGATATAAGTAAAATGGCATTTCTACTAGCCAAGTATATAATTTTAGCCCACCACTTGATTTCTTCAAACCATTTTGGTCTAGCACTCAGTAGAGTACTTGATAATCTGCGATTCCCATTATAAAACATAGTGAATTGTAGAGTGTCGCTTAATCTTTTGTGGAAGAGGGCTCTTTTTCCCCCTTCGAAGTACATCCCCTTACTGGATGATGCTTATGTATGAAAGTGGAAGTGACAAGTTTCCTTCATTTTATTAAGTTCAGTTATGATAAACTTAATTTCATTTGATTGCAGGGTAGTGGTATTTTTTGTGTTCCACCTTCTTGTAATGGTACTTTTCCTCCTTTTCTCCCTAGCTCTGCTTATATGCAACCGCATGCCTTCAAGTCTATAAGCGTTTAATTTGTACAATCATATTAACTTTATTCAAAATTAATCAATGCCACTTCAAGGCTATTTATTTTAGAATATTTTAAGTTATGTCATTCTACAATTTTTGAAATGAAATTTGGAAAGCCATAAAAATCAGATAGTTGTATCTCTAGAAAATAAATGAAGAAAGACATGTAAAGAAAGCAACTAAGATGGTAACTATTATATTTGTTGAAATACCCAGGTTTTACAACATTTTTCTTTGTTTAAATTGCAATGCACCTTGTGACAAATGCATAACCGAAGCTAGAAGTTGCACTTAAAATGTTGTTTAATTTTCTGAACAATAGAGGAAGCCAGTTTATATCATTTGAGAGCATATTTCAGTATGTCCTATTTCCCATTGTTGATCGCGTAAGACATGTTGGTAAAGAAAATTCAGTCGCTTCTGGGTGGCTTTGTGAAAATAGCATTCAATTTCTTCGTGAAGCCACTGTAAGAGAATGTTGTTATTAAAGCTAGGTGGCGCTTGTGTATCCCATTACATTCAAAAGGTATTGTTGGTAAATCGCTACTTCACTCTCTTCGGCATTTGCATTAATTAGTTCTAAAAGGTTGAATTGTTTATAATATCCAGTGTTGTGCTAGGTTGTTTAAAATTTATAAATTAATGTTGTGTCGGACCATGTCGGTTACATATAGTGACTAGAGATTCATTATACTTTCAGTTTAATATGTTATGCACTTACTCTTTCATTACATAACACTTAGATTGTTCATGTTAACTTAAAAACACGACAGACTTTGAAAAGAACAAACCCAAACAAAAACAACTTAATATTCTTTTAAATCACTGCACTACCTTTTTTGTGAATAAAAAGTAAAACATTATAGTTATCAAATTACTCTGAACCTCCAGCAATGCGATACTTAATGTAATCGAGAAAGCTTATGCTTCTTGTTCTGGAATACCTAGACCAGTGTAAGCACTAGATTCAAGAAGCTTGTTCTATGGTTAGATTTTGATTGCAGAACAAATATTTGAATGAATAAGTAGAAAGAGAAACTAATGATTTTTTATTTGCTTCGTAGAAGAAGGTATCTTTTGTTTACAAATATCTTTCGAAATTAATTTAATATCTATTTTTGTCACATAGAATATGTACACATAATTTAGATTCTATTACAAAAATTAATCCAAGTATATAAGATGATCCACCATGCATTATTTGTCTGAATAGATGTAGTGGAGCCACTTTTATGCGAGTTTAGGACAAGGCAATCCCAGAGTTTTTTTTTTGACAAAATCCTAGAGTTTTTTAGTGTTTTACATATACTTTGCATCTGCAGGCCCATGCCATCTCTTCAGAAAATGGCTTATTCACTTCTGGTTATTAATGCGGACATTTGTATGATACGAAAGGATATGGCCTAATTGGATTAGCACGTCCATATAAACTACTGCCATTTTTAATTGCTTGTTATATGTTGAGTTATATTGATGGAACTTCTTTCTAAAGTTGAATACAAACTAATAGTTTCGTTTTTCAAAAGCATATCATTCTTTTTGGAAGTTAAATAATTTATTGTGGATGTACTGCATTTCTGGCATTTGACCATTTTCATGGCCTCCAACTATGGTGCTCCTTTTGGCTTCCATGGCCTGGTTTTTACACTCAAGTGGGTTAACTTTTATTGTATATTGTTAGGATTAGTGTTTCATCTTTAGGCATTTGAGATGCAAATTTATACTAAAAGCTTTCTTCATGTTGTAATAAAAGAACATAGACAATTATTAAAAAAATGTGCATATGTAGTGTACTTGAAATATTCGTATAAAATAATCATATATATATATATATATATATATATATATACACTTTTTATCTTATTCAGTATGCAGGTAAAAGGAGGGGCCTTTTATATATATATATATAAAAGATAATTCAAGAGTATAGCAGATTCTTCAATTGACCTAAAATAAAAAAATTGATCAGTTTCTTGCTTGGATATGCGTGGCCAAGCTGTCGACTTTATACTAATGAATTTTTCCATAGTATTTGGTATAAAAATTTCAGTTTACATGGTATCCTCAATATAACTTATATTTAGGTTGTAACAGCCCCAAATCCGGGATCAGGGATTTGGAGTAGTCACGATCCATTTACTCCTTGGCTTACCTGTATTACTTGCAATGTACACAATTCAACTGCTTGCGACCCCACAATATATATATCACACACACACACATGTTAGAGTCTCAGAAACGACACAATACAACAACTGCGGAATAAATAATTTTTATTACAATACCCAAATGTCATTTGAATCTGTCACTGATACAACTTCTAAGTAATGTTACATTACCAACTTAGCCTTCTGATGCTCACAATCCTCTCATACCATTCAAATCTATACATAGGATGAATACCAAAAGCTGCCGCCTGATTCGACTGGTTCGTACTATTCTCGGGATCACTGGTAGAAACTGTTTATGGAAACGCCTTACGGGGTATTTGCCATCGTATTGGCATCATGCTTTGCTGCTATATAATATATATAAAACAATAGTAAGAGTGAGCGATAGCTTAGCAAGGTAATGAAAGTATGGCATAATTCTGCCTTTAATTTAAACCCAAAGTATATAGCGGGTATAAGACAATAATTGTCCAAAATATTTTGATACTGAAATTATTCCCTTAATGGAATATATTCAAAATCAGTACTATCATAGTACTTCAAATATTAGTATCATAATATTTCTGCAAGCTTTTATTATTCATACTATGAACAAAGTTCTAGTACAACATAAAAGATGAAGTTACGAGGTAATTAAAGGTACTTTTAGTTTTGAACAGTTTTCAAACCCTGCCAACATGAATAATACTTCTTTTTAATACATATTACAGAAAATAGATAGATTTGGATGATGAACTAATACTGGAGTATATCGCGCCAGATGACACTACCTTACGATGATCAGTCGCAGGTCGTGCATCTCAAAATTTGTTTCTCTACATGTAGAAGGAAGAATATATGGACACCACCATACGCCGGATCTCCCTAGCCATCTTTGGGCTTAGACGGGACCGGCGCCACTCGGACCCTATTTCCAGGATGGACTATCCCACAGCCTCTTATACCAGTTTCAATGATGGACTGTCCCATAGCCTCTTACACATTACACAAGTACTCCTAGTTCGAGTAAATCCGTGACTCTGAAACGTAAAGTTCGTCCCTCTTTCCCCAAATATAATACTTGTTGATAAGACTCCACAAAGTAGTCGTATCTAGTTGGAAAGGAAAATTCACCAATATTTCCCAAGCTGTTGCTTGTTAATGGATATCGACTTGTTCCAACAATCTTACCTCTCGAATGATGAGGAAGTAATACAAAGACTCAATTTGAGGAATAGGAACCAAGTTGCGAGTGAAAAGAATAGTTTCAAAAGATTTATGACCGGGCAGTCAAACAAAATAAATAACAGCTCTCAAGTAAGGTTCCCTTATAATTTGAAAGATAGATTTAAATGAAAAATAGAGTTTTGGGAACCTTCCCTTGATAAAAATAATCATAATAAGACTCAGAAATATTTTACATGATATTTGAAGGTCGAAGATAATATTCGAATAGATCATTTTAAAAACTAGTTAAAAGAATTAAATAGATATTCAAAGAATATTTATTAAATCATAAATATTTAAAAAATATTCTTAATATAAAATATTGCTCATAAATAACCCTCGAATGAATATATAAAAATATTCACTAAATAAATAAATCCTCGAATAAATATTCAAAATAATATCCATTAAATAAATCAACCTTAAATGAATATTCAAAATAATATTCGTTAAATAATTAAAGCTCAAATGAATATTCAAAATAATATTCATTAAATAAATAAAACTCCAATGAATATTCAAAACAATATTCATTAAAGAAATAATGGAAAAATATTTATTTAAATATTTTCCTCAGAAAATAATCACAATATATTCAGAAATACTGACTCCCAGTCTATACTTGAAAAATGAGATTCATATGCCCTTCACTAAGGGTATTAGCGAAACATCCGGCTTATAACTAATATATCTCATATCTAGCTTATAAGCCAATATCAATTCGTAAAAAAAGTATCCCAATATATTTTCTTGAAAACAGTTATGTCTTCCAATAGCATATTTAACAGAAATAATATTCATATAGTATTTCTCAACTGAGATAATACTCAAATAACATTCCTCGAAAGATATAGTAAGCAAATACAATTCCTCGAATGATATCATATTCAAATAACAATCCTCGAATGATTTCCAAGTAATTAATACTTAATGGAAATATAATTAACGTTTATAAATAGCATTCCTCAAAATAAATAATAATCTGCCGCTGGAATCCCTCCGGGTTTCCACGACTATCTCTATATCACAAAATTCCGACTCCCGGTTTAGAGTCAAAAGCAATGAATATGCTCTTATATCTAGAGCTACAAGGTATACCGGTTCATAAATACTTAACTCAAAAGATCGTATATAATCCAAAGGTCAAATTCTATTTCAACAGGAAATAAGATTAACGCAAAACTGTATAACAATATACATGGCAACTGCAGTATTATACAATAATGTTTCGAAAGTATAAGTTTTGAAAACTTGTCTGATGCTCGAGAAGTGATAGGGGCTCGTGACCATGTCGGACAATCTAGACAAGATAAAAGAAAACATACGATTAATCCCCTGGTTAATCCACTTATAACTTAATGCTTAAACACGTAAGGGAAACACAACCAAAGCAATATTTGCTCATACCAGACCCATACTAAGTCCATGTTAGTCGACAATTACTTAAGTCATAAGTTTGGCTCGAAATCAATCCTCGAATTCAAGTTATACTTAATCATTTGGAATATTGGTTTCTAAGTCGCGTTCTTAGTGGTTTTCACTTGCGCAACCTCTGCTATTTTATTTCTATAAAATCGTAAAATAATCCTTTTGACTCGAAACTGCTTCTCATATTTTACTAACTGACCTTAGTATTTATCCTCAAAATATCACATTCAAATTCCATTTTTAAGGGTCTCAAACTTAACCTCAAAGTTGATACATTTCTGCGACATGGTTTCTCGAATCGCTTTCACTAAAACGGCCATTACTCACAAACCGTAAACTCTTTTGACACGATTCTTGTGGTCACATAAACTAGACTCCAAAACCTACCCAATATGGTCAGTGGTTGCAATTTAAACATGATTAAGGACTCGGGTAGCTACTGTCAACATGGTTCAAGAAATTTGGGCATTACGACGGCTCTAAATCCAACATTACCATTTTGTCACAACATAACCAAGCCACACCGGATATACCATACATCCACAACCTCAAAAAACAACCTTTTTACTCCTCTAAGGTCAGTGGTGTGGCTACAATCCAACACCCACCATTTTTCATATTTTACAAAGTTAAATAACCACTAAAACACTTAAACATAATCTCTTAGGCATATAACATCAAAACAATCATCAAAACTGATAGTAACTCAAAGGGTGGGTTTGGGTTTTACCTCCTTGGATGCTCTAACAACACTATCAAGTGTTTATAAACCTTTAACAAGATTTATATGGTCCTTAAAGTGCTAAATCCTTAAGATCAAAACAAGAAAACAACTTGAAGTTACTATCCATCCTCATTTGTAAAATTCATAATAAATCGAAAAATAAGAGTTTGGTGCTAAAATTTTTACCACACCTTCTACTCTTCAAGGGATTTCTTTTGAGTCCTAGATCATCACCAGGGAAAGCTTGGAGCTCTACTTATAGGCGTTTTAAGATCAATGGCAGAAACTACCAGGAACAGGGCAGATTCGAATCTTCAACTTGGGGGAGATATTTGACTAGGCTACACTCCTTTGTTTGCCACCAAACTTTAGGTGTGTGTTCTACATATTATGGGGGAGCTATGGTCAAAATTTGGTGATTTATGAATGTGTAGAAGTGGAGATATGAAATTTTCTTTGAGTTGTGTTCTTGTTTGGCAGATTGAAGAGCTTTGTGTTTATCTTGCTTCTTGGCCTTAAAAAATGGTTTTCTCCTTGTATCTATCCTATATATCAGTTGTGTAGTCTTATAATAAGAGCCTTTGAAGTCCACCAATGAGAATAGACCAATTGTTGATCATCCAAATGCCTTGCCATGAAGAAATGCAAGTTAGTACTTAAGTTTGACATGTTTACTCCTCTTCCACTTGGGTTCTATAGTTTGCACCAATGGGATTCCTTCCCTTACACACCAATATCACTTAATATCAGCTCCTTTCTTGGGTTGGGCCGAATTTGGGCTTCTCCCCATGTCCTTGGGCTTTTGTTTGGGCTTCGTTCAAAGTTCTCTCGTCATTTGATTCATCGATTGGATTCTGTAATCGTCTCAGTGGTTTCTCCTTTGTAAATTCCTTGGATACATATTATCCTCTCCCACATTGTATGTTAGTGTGTTAGGGTGGTTCTAACCCTCAAATAGATATTAGATCCAATATCCTTCGTATATTCTCTTTATCTCAGAAATTACTCTCCCGGTTTCTCAAGCATTCTCTAACTCGTTCACTATCTCGTTTGCATTGTCTTTACTCTAGGATTATATTCTCAATCCTATTTCCTTCTCATAGTATATCTTTCCTTGGACTTCTAATATTTAATATCCTCCATTAATAATCCAATTATTATATTCCTGACTCCTCTATCAATTATGGAATAAAATAAAGTTTGAATTCTCTGAAATTTCTCCTCGTTTATATACAATTATTTACTCCGTGAATCACTAATACGACTTCGAAATATCCATACCATGTCTCGTACATAGGTGACATGAAAATTTTCTTGGTTCCCAAAAATCACTATTCATCCGCAAAATCACTATTCACTGATGCACTTAATCATAATAAGAAAAGTTTTAATTCTACCGAAAATTTGGGTTCTTGCATAGGTAGCACGACCTTGTCTATGTGCAGCTGAACCAGGTAACAAACCCACTTTTTTGGCTACAACTGACTTTAGACCATCTCATGCCAATCCGTTTAGTTGCTCGCTTCTAATAGGAAAACTGCTGGAATGGATATCAAGAGGCCCGAGAATGGAATTAAAAATGCAAAGCTGATTAAGTTTCAGGAAAAATGCCCACAATTGGAACTGAACATCGTACTGACGGAGATAACCTCCTTCTAAGTCTACTTGGTGTTCAATGCACTCTTGAGGTATGTTTTAATCTACTTGTCTCTTATAATGATTAATATCTTGATATGGGGGTTCTTTATGGTTTACTGGAAGTTTAATATTGTGGTAAAGTTTATCTAATGATTAACGTTTTGAGTGATTTTTGCATGAGTAATCGGAGTTGTAGTGATGTTTGGACTTATTTAATGATTATCTTGAATGATTAAATATAATGCAAAGAGATAAATTAACTTGGGTTCTTTTTTTTGCTTTAGCTCAAATTATACTTTAGCATAGAGGAGCGTTGACTACCTACTTGATGAAATATCCACATAAATTGCACGCAAACACTTTTAATAAAAGTTTACAATAAATCTGGGAGTTTTTGCATTATTCTGTATATACTCATGTGCATGTCTTAAATGGAAACTTGTGTCATCCGGAAATAGGTACATTAAATAGTTATTATAATGCAAATATGATCGAAAGCTTAAGAGAATATCTACTAATTCGCATTAGTGAGCTACTTTCAACTACATCTTTTAATAAGTTCCAATGATGTTCGACAATAACAAATCAACACTAGATTCAACTTACTTTCATCAAGGAGTGGCTTAGAATCGCGATCATGGGAGATGTATATATCTAATTCAAGACAAATATATTTTCTTTTGCTGCAATCTTCCTAAGAAGGAATTCTACTGAAAACCCTTTAGTTCCTTGGTTTATCAATTGGATCATATATTTTATGCTGCTGTAGTCTTTCTAAAATGGAATTCCAATGGTAAAGTCGGTGATATCGCGTACCTGATATGTGTTCACCTACGGATCTTGTACATTAAGATGTCACATTTATCACTATCAAAGGAAGCGCAATCTGGTGCAGTCTTCTCTTGAGAGGTCATCAACATTATTGGAGGGATATGCCAAAGATGTTGACTTGCCCGCAGAAATGGCATGTAATCACAATTTTTCTTGTTTTATATGGTAAAATTACAATTTTCTTAAGAGTTCTCTAAGAACATCCAGAATCAGTTTTAGAAGCCCAACTTATATATCAAAAAAAAAAATTGGGAACATCTAGTAGAACATGATTTTATACCGAACTTAATAATTTGAATGATCCCACGTAACCAAATATCATTTTCCTGGTCTTGTTAAGAGAGTTGTAATGTTCCATATAAGCATTACTTCGTGCTTCAATTCTTACTTGTGAAAGACCATTAGAAAACTTGATCTAAGAGAGCACCAATCTTCAAATGTATGCGTTAGATTTATTGGACAAGAAACCCAAGACCTAGGTTATAACATTATGTTTTTATTCACCATTTTATGATCGATTAACTTGTGCTTAGCTCGAGCAAAAACCCTTCACGCCTTAGCTAAGGCAACTGTTCGATTGTAGGTAATTTTTTTGATTGATTTCTTTTAAAGCACCGTGACCTAGAAGACTAAACGAAGTTTAACATTAATAGATTTTTAGATGATGGAGCTGATTTTTCTTTTTAACATTTTACTTGGATTGGGCTGAAAAGTTTCGGAGCTAAATTTAAGTTTTTATGACCTGATAAGGATTTAATAACAAGCAAAGTCCAGACTAATGTCTATTGCGGAGTTTACATCGTTAATATTGTATGGTCTAATAAGCAAATACCCCTCGTACACCTCATATTTATTTAAGTATATTTATAATTGAAAATAGATATATGTGCTAATGATCCCATATAAAAAAATTAATTATATATCTCAGTTCAAAAGTATATTTTTATTTTTTGTTATATTCATCGAATAAGTATGTGGCCGACAAAAAATAATTGTTCCTGGTGCATATAATAAATGGTATTTATAATTCCTGATGGTTTATGTACTATGTCTGCTCTATTAATGTTACCCATCTCTGTTGTTGAATAGTTGGAAGACTTAAAGGAGACTATACTAAAAAAGAATGATGGAGAGGTGCTTCAAACGAGTTTATCCTGGAAAGCACATTGTTGCTTGCATGTCCGAGTTAAAGAGGGTGAGAAAGATGTTGCGACCGCTCCTTCCACCATCATCTATAGGCGTTATGCCTGTTATAAAGTTGAGAAAGTCTTTCGAGGAATCAACTTTAGGATATGATATTTCATTTCTCTTTATTCTCCATTCAAAAGATGAAAATAAGATTTCATGATAGTGATTGTTGTATTTGACATATTTTGTCAAATAATATGAATAAAGTAAATACATGAATATTGTATTAGCGGTTACAATTTAGAGAATTTAATGTGTGAATAATATTTGTAAGTTACAAATATTGACATAATGACATTGAATGTAATTTATTGAGGCAGTTACATTTGGGATGGAGGTGTGTTCATGAAGCCTATAAATTGTATGGTTTATTCCATAAAATGAATAAGTGTTGAATACTTGTTCTTGACATTACCAGAATCCCAAATCCCTTCCATTTTTCTTCAAATCTTTATCTCTTAATTATATAATATATACACTATTTTGTAGATGAAAATCTATCATTGGTATCAGAGCTAATTCGATTTTTTATGTCAGGTTACTACTACAATCTACTTGTGACATTTTTTCCGTGCATGAGAGCTTGCTCTGTTTTTCTCCGAGATCACCACGTCCTAGCTGCATGCCTACTGTGATTTATTACATCTCCTGATTATAGTATTTATGGGGGTATTGCATGTCTGTTTTACTTGATCACAGGTGTTATCATCTAGTGCCTATTTTTGCTTATACTTGTTACCATTAATTTTTGTTTGTTTGTGCATGTGTTGGTCTATTAAGGTGGGTTAGTCATCCTTTTCGGCTAATCGTCTGTTTTTGTTATATGTTTTCTTTTGCCTATTGCCATTCACATTCTTGTCCATCATATTGTATCAATATTTTTACTCCTGTGTGTCTCAATATTTTCTAAATTGATTTTTTTAATGTGCTAGATTATGCTTTGTTACAGTTTTAGTTATAGGTGTATTTCTCTGACATAGCATAATATTTTTGTCTTAATTAGTTCTTGTTTCATTTATTTATTTTTGCGATATTTTTTTCCCATGATTTGTCTCCCTGTTTATAAATACCGTTAACTATTTTTTCTTGTTCATGAATGATATCCACCTTACTGTTTGTTTTTATATTAGAGCCATTGTGGTTATATTGCCTCCTGCTAACATAGTATTGTTTTTTTTTGTCTTATCTAGGAGCTATCCCATTTGTTTCCTAGATTTGTTTGTCCTTCTTTGATAACATAATAGTTTTAAATAAACAAGAATTTATTGGTTTTATTGAAAAAAAAATTAAAGGTATTTTGAAAAATAACGCCTAGCAAGGTGTAGTTGAGTTAGTATATCTTGTGAACGTGAAAATGTGTGTGTTTGTCTAAATTAATTTGTTTGATTGGAACCCGTTGGTATACGTGGTAATTGGAAATCGTTGTTGAAAAAGACAACATTGTGATTGAGGAGATTATAATGGCTCTTAGAATAGAGAGTGGAAAGAAAAAAAATGTTTTTTTTTTGTGATACTCAGAATAACGAGTACAAAATTAAAATTTTTTAAATGAAATCGAAAGAATTTGAGTTCATGGAAATGAATAAAAGTGGGAGTTGTGTGATCAATCAGAATATAGAAAATTCATTGGTTGTAAATGAATTTTGAAAAGGAAAATTAGGTTGTTGGTATATTTAATAAATTTTGATATTTGCCTAGTTGTAAAGGTTTTATGAAAATTAGATAATGGAAGTAGACAATTATGTCTGTATTTTGAAAGGTGGGAGCTTGATTAGTAATATTATCGGTGTATGTGGATAATATGTTTGGTGAAATTGATAAAGAACAAAACTAAGTTGGAACTTTGTAAGACGTTGAGATTATATAAATGTTTGTGAAATTTGAGAAGTTCAAAGAAATCAAATTTAAGGAAAATAATTTGAATAATGAATATGAGCCAGAAAAGGTATTTGAGTAAAATGTTTAATTGTTTTAGGATGCAGAATTGCAGTCCGGTGCCAACCCTATTGGTAATGGGAAAATGATTAATTCAGAAAAGGAACAATTGAATGTATTATGTGCAAGTAGTCAGAAGTTTGATATATTTTATGTTGTGTAATCGATTGACTTGACTTGACATTTTTAATTAGTTTTGTAAGCGGATTGTGAAGCAATTTTGCTTGAACCTAAAGAGAGGTTGTAAGTAGGATCATGATCATGTACTTGAAGAGTACGTTGTGTAACAAATTGGTGAATCAAGCAGACGTGCTTGGAGTTATTGTTTATTGCGATATAAGTATCGAAGGTGATATTGGTAATAAGAATTCAACTTCGGGATATTTATTTAATTTTGGTGGAGTTGAAGTTGAAGAAATTAAGAAACTTAATTAAATGTGTTGGAAAAGGTAAAAGTGGCAACATAGATTGATTGAAAGTGATGGTCACTAGAAATATTTGACAAAGACGTCAAATGGAAGATGTTGGTTTGATTGGATGTAAGTTGTGGCAATTATAAGTACACTTTGACCAATAATAAGGGTGCGTATTTGAGATAAATTTAATAGTTATATATCTTACGAAAAGTGGGAGTTTGGAAAAGAATTTGACAAATACGTCAAAGTGGGAGATGTTGTATTTGACATATTTTGTCAAATAATATGAATAAAGTAAATACATGAATAATGTATTAGCGGTTACAATTTAGAGAATTTAATGTGTGAATAATATTTGTAAGTTACAAATATTGACATAATGACATTGAATGTAATTTATTGAGGCAGTTACATTTGGGATGGAGGTGTGTTCATGAAGCCTATAAATTGTATGGTTTATTCCATAAAATGAATTAGTGTTGAATACTTGTTCTTGACATTACCGGAATCCCAAATCCCTTCCATTTTTCTTCAAATCTTTATCTCTTAATTATATAATATATACACTATTTTGTAGATGAAAATCTATCAGTGATGTTATTTTACAGGGCATTAAAAACTAATAACTCTTTGATTCGATTCGATTCGATAGTGTTGTCATTTCTTTTTATCTTTCACAATTATATATCAAATTATGTATTACAAGGTTTTATGACGGGATGAAGCTTCCAATTTGTATATCTTATTGGCTAAATTTGGTGAAAATGGAAAGCTCCTTCATCGCATTTTTAACAATACGTAAATATCCTAAATATTTCGTGAAAATTAATAACATATTCATATCTATCTAGAACATGCCCGTGCCTCGCACGAGCTATAAAGCTTCAATATTCATCTTCAATATTCCTCTTCTTTTATCAAAATTAACAGGAATCAAGAAACCATTTCGAAGCTTCAAGTGAAAACTTGATGGAAGCTTATTACCGAAAGTATTACAGAATGATGAAAGAATGCTCTGTATTTCAATAAACTATAAAATTTAGAAAAAAATTGTATAACTGACTAAACCAAGTAACCATAATATTATGAACAACAATTACTAACCAGTTCATTTAATGCAATATCCTTAGGAGTAGGAAACTTCGCGAGTTTGGGGGCTACCAACTAAATGAGTCCATATATCTAAACTATAATGTTGTGTTTGGATGGGGTGATTGGAATGGAATGGAATGAGATTTGAAGTGTAAAATGTGTAAATATTCAAAATTTCATTCTTTGATCCATTGCATTCCTAACCACCAACACTATAATTTAAACACCCCATTTTGAAAGGAATGCTTAATTCCTTATCCCTTCCATTTTCTTCAAAATTTTTATCGTAACAATTTTGCACTATCTCATTTTTTTTTAAATCTTCCATCCAAACTTCATTATTTTCCTGTAATTTCATTCATTCCATTCCATTCCCCCCAACCAAACATAACATAAAGAAATTATAAATAGTTAACATGCAGGTATAGAAACAATAAGAAATTAAATGAATCAATTGTAAATAGTATTTTTAAAATGAAACATACTAAGGAACAAGCACATACCAGCCATGGCTTTGTTAAACTTCAACTGATAAACAACTATAATATAGGAGTTGTTTGTTTAGAGGACCAACAATATAAATAATATAAGTTAAAACCCCTTACCGGTTAGATATAATGTAAGAAATCAGTTTCAAGTTTGCCAGAATTAAATATGGTGTAGTTAGTAGGTAATTTTAACTTTGTTAAAGATAATACTCCCTCTATCCCAAAATACATGTCTTTTTTGACTTTTGATTGGTAAAATTGACCAAAGTTTGATTGAAATTTAAATATATATTATATAATTGAGGATAATAGAAAAGTTATATCATTAAAAAGTACATCTATTCTATTTTACAATGCAATTTTTAATTTTCAAAAAAATAATTGAATTTTTTTTAATATTTACTCAAAGATTGATCAATTTGACCACTAAAAAGTCAAAAGGGACATCTAAAATGAGACGGAAGGAATATGTTGTCCCACCCTGACTTCCCGATACTGAAAATATACTTTTTATAATAAAATACTCGAATATCCCTATATATATGTGTGTCATTTTCTCAAAATCATTTTAGGGAATAAATAAAACCCTGAATAACAATATTACTTTTAAAAAAGAATATACATTAATCCTCTAAAATACTTTTGCAATGCGGAAGCTGAATATTTTAGAAAATGTGACTCACTATACACATAACACTTAGCAGTTAAAGCATGCTCTCAACTATTGTAATTAATTAGATAAAATAGACTTTGATACAGGGGAATTTTAGAAAATTTCGGCTTGAAGTATTCGTAAATCGGACTATCCACCTGTAATTCAAACAAACCAAATTCCATTTAACAATCAAACAACAATTCCAACTTTTAAGAAAAACAACCACAAGTTGAACCTGTCCTAACCGATCAGGTGAACAACTATACAATACAACACAACACGATAACTCAACATTTAATCTTAATAGCGGAAATAAAAACTTAACATATTATATATGCAAATATTGAGGAGGAGGGACTCTGGAGATCCAGCTGGCCGACCATGCAACTTAACCTGAAAAACATGAGCGATTTTAATGAGTCGCAACTCAGTGAACATATATCATCATATAATATACTCTGGTAAATTTACATATTTTTAAACTGACAATCTAGTATTTATACCTGTTAACTCGTAAAATCTCGTAGTATCATTACATGTACCTGTAATTCATTCTCTCTTTATTTACCCAACTCTCCTTGAATCTTTTCGCAGTCTTATCCCTGTTATCAGTAAAAGGACTCTAATCTACACATTTATTATTACAAACAATTTTATATATAAGATCTGAATATTTTCCGTATATAACCCGGAAGTCATCTATGGACTCGACGGTCATCTGTATATTTGTGATAATTAGTTAAACCATTCACATTGAACCCTGTTGGCTAATCATATATATATATATATATATATATATATATATAACGAGTACATATCTTTGAACACCTAGTCAACTTATCCTCACATAAATTAATTTCAGATAATCATTTCACTATTATTCAAGAAATCATATACAACCAGCACGTATAGGAGAAATTCATAATATCGCCATATATTTTCCAAGAACATATTCAAACACCGTTTCACACGTACTCACACAATTCATTCCAAACAATAATCCAATAACACCAAGTAATTATTTACTATGAATGTATGCAACATACATATGTGACTCCATTTTATTTATTTTGTTGTGACTGATCAACTTAACTTTAGAATTTCCCGGGACCATGTCCCATGTTTTTTTTTTGCCAAAAAGTTCAAATATATTAAAACCTCAAGTCGTTCAACAAAATAGAATGAAAATCGGAATGGACATCTCCCACTCTCCAAACACGATCGGCTAATGAACAATTATGGCGCGCTAGGAAGTGAGCGGCTTTGTTCGCGGATCGTTTCACAAACTTAAACTTCACATTTTTGCAAGATAAATTCGCAAGAAGGTCTCGACATTCCCGAACTACTCTCCCCGGGTATGAGAAACACAGGAAGGAGCTACGGATTGTCTGCACCATCTACAAACAATCAGACTCAATAATGATATTACTCTGATTCTTGTTGTTGATCCAGCTCAAAACTTCTGTTATACCTAGAGTTTCGGCTAGTTCTGGGCTAGGATTTCCTTGTGAGCACTTCGATCTTGCTTCTATTAAGGTACTTGTATGGTCGAAGATAGCAGCGTCTGTGTTAATCTTAACACTATCAATCGGGGGTAAAGTCCAGTGTTCATCACCGTGTTCTGGAGACATAAATCCCATAAAGCGGTCAAAAGTTCGATCTTGAACACTTCTCCATTGGTTAAGAATCGAGTACGCAGCATCTACCACTTCTGAAGCCACTGAACTACGTTGGTTCCAGATGAGATTGTTCCTATTTTTCCATAACATCCAGCAAATCATGACTATAGTTGTAACTTCTTCTTTGTTTTGCTGCTGAAAAACTAGGTGTAACCACTCTGAGAACGAGTTATAACTTCCCACTATATGAAGTTTATTAAACTTATCCCAAGAAGTAGCAGCGTGAGCACACTGCACCAGGATGTGAAGAATTGTTTCTGGCTGATCGTTGCAAACAGAGCAAATTACATTGACTGGCACTCGTCTTGTGATGAGCATGTCTTTTGTGGGTAGACAGTTCGAACATGCGCGCCACAGGAAGTTTTTGACCTTAGGAGGGATTTTTTGGTTCCAGAGATTCCGCCATAGGTCTGAGTTAGCTGTTGTGCTTGAATTGTTATTAACTTCCTCTAGCAACAGATAGGCACTTTTGACTGAGTAATTGCCCAGTTTCTCTCGTCTCCAATACCATGAATCGTTTACCTCTTTGTCCATTGGAATTGAGAGGATGGTGTTTTCTTCTCTGTCATCGAAGATGTCCTTCACTAAATCGGTGTCCCAACTATTGTGTTCCATGCTAAAAAGCGAGGAGACCTTTTGTCCATGAATAGCTTCCGAGTTCGTGTGGATATATGGGTCATTCTCCACAGGAAGCCAAGGATCAGACTCAATATTTATAGATTGGCCATTACCAACTCTACAACCGATTCCTCTTTTTATAATGGCCTGAGATTGGAGGACACTTTGCCAAATGTAGCTTGGGTTGCTACCAATTTTTGCAGTGAGGAAGGTGCCTTTAGGGTAATAACGAGCCTGGAAAATTTTGCTAACTAGCTTCTCTGGGAACTTAATCAGTCTCCAACCTTGATTACCTAAGAGAGCTATGTTGTAATCTCGAATGCTTCTAAAACCCATGCCTCCTTGAGATTTTCTTTTGCACATTCTTTTCCTGCTTTGCCAATGGATATTCTTATCTTTCTTGGAGCTTGTTCTCCACCAATATTTGCACATTAAAGCTTCTAGCTGCTGGCACACCTGTAGTGGCATAAGAAAGACGCTCATGACGTAGTTGGGAAGGGTTTGAGCTACTGTCTTCAGTAAGATTTCTTTTCCTCCTTTTGAGAGAGATTTTTTATCCCACCCGTTTATACGATCTTGCATTCTCCCTTTGATAAAACCGAATATCGCTGACTTTTTCCTACCAATAATGTTTGGTAGTCCTAGGTAGGTACTGTGATTAGAAGCTTCATGGAAGCCTAGGTTAATACAGAGGTCTCTTCTGAGATAAGCCGGGGTGTTACTACTGAAGAAGACAGAAGATTTATCAACATTAATCTTTTGTCCCGAGGCTCGTTCAAAGGTTTGTAACAGCTGTAACACGTTGATTGCACTTTCCAGGTTGGCTTTGCAAAAGATATATGCGTCGTCCGCGAAGAACATGTGTGTTATAGGAGGAGCGGATCTGGCTACTTTGATTCTTGATATGAGCTTGCGATTTTCAAAATCTTTCAACAAAGCTGAGAGTCCTTCGATGCACACTAGGAACATATAAGAGGATAAGGGGTCTCCCTGTCTTAGACCCCTTCCTGGACATATCGAACCAAAAATTCTTCCAGCATGAGAAACTCTATAATTAACATTTGATATGCAGCTCATGAACAAGTTAGTTACTTTGCGATTGAAACCCAACTTTGACAATATAGCTTCCAAATAATTCCATTCGACACGATCGTAGGCTTTAGACATGTCTAATTTCAGAGCCATCCAACAATCTCTCCCTCTCTTATTCCTTTTCATGTAGTGCATAACTTCAAATGCGATCATTATGTTATCAGTAATTAGTCTTCCAGGAATAAAAGCAGACTGAGCTTCGGAAATGATGGTGTCAATTACCTTTTTCAACCTATTTGCCAACACTTTGGAGATGATTTTGTATAGAACATTACAGAGGGTTATAGGTTTAATATCAGTCATGTGTGTTGGATTTGGTTTTTTAGGAATTAAAGCAATATTCGTACCTTTTAACTGGTCATCCAACTCTCCTGTTTGAAAAAATTGCTTGACTAGTGAAACTACCTCACCTTTCACAATGTTCCAGCATTTTTGATAAAATCCCGGTGTCATGCCGTCTGGGCCCGGAGACTTATCTGGATGGATATTAAAGAGAGCTGCTTTCACTTCTTTTTCCTGGACTTCTGCTAAGATCGCTTTGTTCTGTCTTGCATCAACTTTCCTTCTTATGCAATCTGTTACTTGATCCCAGTCTGTGCTCGTAGCTGTGAAGAGATTTATAAAGTAATTTTCCACTGTTTCTTCCAATCCTGCTCCCCACTCCGTCTTGTTACCTTGACTGTCTTGCAATGTGGTGATTTGGTTCAGCCTTCTTCTATTCTTGGAGGCCGCATGGAAGAATTTGCTGTTTTGATCTCCTTCACGGAGCCATAATTGTTTCGACCGTTGATGCCAAAAAACCTCTTGCTGAGCATAAATTTCAGTAAATTTCTTTTTTTCCTCCTGGTAAACTTTTAAAGACTTCATGTCTCCATTCTTCTTCATGGTCCTCAAAATCTTCTTGCTTCTATTAATCCGTTCCTTGAAGTTGCCCGTAATTTCCTTACCCCAAGTGGATAAGATGTCAGCACACATGGATAGCTTGTCGTACACTATTCCCATATTTGTGCTCCAAATATCCTCGACAATGTGATAGCACATAGGATCTCTGAGCCATGCATTCTCAAATCTAAAGAGCTTGGACTGAGTGACTTTGGTGCTGATTTTTGGTTCCATTAAAATCGGGCAGTGGTCTGATGTTGATACCTCTAGGTTGGTGAGTCTTGCTTCCGTAAAAATGCTAAGGAAATCAAGATTAACTAGAGCTCTATCAAGTCGTACCTCTATGTGGTTCTCAGTCCCTGCACCTCTGTCCCAAGTATATTGGTAGATGCATAGATTCATATCCGATAAATTGCAATCGATGAGAACCTCTTGAAAGCCTTCCAGTAAGCGAGAAGGATAAGGTCTACCTCCCCTTTTGTCTTCTTGAGATAAAACATTGTTCATGTCACCTATTAAGCACCAAGGAAGTGAGTTATTAGTTGCCAGATTTCTTATCAAATGCCAAGTTTCCTCCCTCTTGGACCTATCCGGCTCTCCATAAATACCAGTCATCCTATATTTGACACTGTCCTTAGGTGATACGATGACGTCTATGTGGTTTTTGCTGTATGAGCACAAGGTTACTTCCTCTTTATTTCGCCAGAGAAAAGCTAATCCCCCCCACTATGACCACTAGCCTCAACTACTATCATTCCTTCAAAACCCAGCACTGAACGAGTTCTTTCCACTATTGGTTGCCTGCAAATAGTCTCACACAGAAAGATGAAATTGGGAAGCTTTTGGAAAACCATTTCCTTAAGGAATTGTAATGCCCACGGGGTCCCAAGCCCATGGCAATTCCAACTGATAATGCTCATAATTCTAGGCGAGCAGCACCTTCTTGGGCACTCACCTCTTATCCGTTTTTTGAAAGTATTTTGTTTGCTGGGCTTACTTGTTCGATGCTCATGTTTTCTTCTATGTCAGTATCCAGTACGTCTTCAGTTTCTGAGCCCATGTGAATGTCCAGGCCCATTTCATTGCTTGTTCTTCTTTTCTTTGACTCAATGACCGCCAAGGATTCTCTACTAGTGGGTATCATGTTGTATGCTTTTGGGTTTTGCACTTCTCCACTTTTTTTATTACTTTTGGGATGGCTTTCACCAGGAATCTCTTCTTTTCTGTCTGATGTCTGGTTTTGCACGGGAAAACGTGGGACTTGAGTGCTGCTTTGGCCTGCGTGCTGTTTTTGATACTCTGTAGTAGGGAAATTCTGGTCTCCGTTGTCTATACCACTTCGAAGCCATTTTGCACCTATAGGCTTGATCTGTTTCCTTGATGGTGCCCTCATCCAAGGGACATATGGTTTGACAATCTCGGATTCTTCAGTTTGGAATAAGCGGCTACAAAACTTCTCCGAATGACCTAACAGCCCACATATGAAGCAGAAAGTTGGTACATTTTCGTGCTTGAAGTTTATCCAGAACCAATCTTCTGTTGTTCTTTTGATTTTTATTCTTCGTTTAAGAGGCTTTGTAACATCTATAGTGATACGAACGCGAAGATAATCTCTTCATATTCCTTTAAAATTGCTAGGGCATGATGCTACAAACTCGGCCACATAATTACCTACTTCCGTGAGAAGTCTTTCTGATATGAATCCTACTTTAAGATCGTACACTTGAACCCATAGGTCCATATGATTCAAATCCAGAGTGCGAGGAATTTCACCTTTTTTCATTCGGCGCATTACCAAAGCTCTCCTGTTAAAAGACCAAGGACATCCTTCCATGACTCGCTTGATGTCTACTTCGTGATAAAACTGGAACAAGAACAAGTTTGTCTCCAGCTCCTTCATGTATACTCCCATGCCTGGCTTCCAAAGGGCCGCCATTGTTTGTTGAAAGGCTGGAAAATCTACATGACTTTCTGATAGAAAACGAGCTACCACGCATAATTTTGCATCAAAGCCATTTACAATTTGCTCATCTCCCTGTATTTCTGCTAGATCTATTGATAGACCTCCTTCTTCCTCTTCTTCTAGTGATATGTTATTCACTGCTCGAATCATGCTATCACTTGATGCCATAACGATGAAAGGACGAACTAGTTGACAGAACTTAAGACTTTAAGGACAAATAGAACATTCAATGCATGTCACATAGACAAGACAGAACAAACATGTCACATAGACAAGACATTAATATTACTAGTGACTCTCCTCTTTCACATCACACTCGATTTACAAATCTTAACAAACTATGACTCAGGTAAGAGCGATGAATCCGGAGCTTGATATGTATTGCATGCAAGACTTTATTTGAGAATATGGTTAGATTATTCAAGTGACTGTATACATAGTCTCAAGGACTTGCATCTTTTCACGGAATATCCCATGTTTGTAGTCTCAAGGATTTGCATATAATCCCGGCCTCTTAGGGCTCTTGATGTTTATAGTCGACTTTATTCCCGGGATATTCCATGTTTATAGTCTTGAGGACTTTCCCGGCTAGCTAGGCCATTTATCCTCTAAAGTATCATTGACAGTCACAACGCCTTTATTTAGTCGAATGCACATGAATGTAATGAATGACATGCATACAACATATATTTTGTATCACTATATCAAACATTTATCTATATATTCATCCATGTACATATGACCTTTATCATGTATTCATATTTTTCCTTTCTGTATATACGGCCCTCTTTCGGGGTCCTTGCAATCCTTGCAGTATATCCCTTTTCTTTTGAAAGGTATATGATGGAGCCTATTTGTATTTCGAGGATACAACTCAACTTGAACAAGATTGTAATAGTAAATAGTATATAGACTGTCACAAGGAATCTCAGATCGTATTATCTGTCAAAAGAAAAACATCAAGGTCAATCTACAGACTTGAGGAATTACTACATTGAAAGAAGTTCAGACATCTGATCAAGCCTCAGTGAAGTATTTGTTAAAGAAGTGGATTCATTTAAAGTGATAGAGATTTCGACAGTGACAGAGACAGTATAGAAGAAGTTAATAGAGAGAGGAGAAAAGAAAAGGAACCAGATTTTAAAGTCAATATATGAAGAACAGTCATTGCGGTTAGTCACTCATGAACCAGACAGTACATCGAGTGTCAACATTAAACAGTGGTTGTTCATCATTAACTTCAGTGGTTCAAGCTATCAAGACTGGTATGTTAAGAGAAGAAAGGAACCAAATCATAGAGTCAAAAATAAAGAAAAGCCATTGGAGTTAGTCGCTCATGAACCAGACCGTGCATCGAGCGTCAACAGAAATTCAGTGGTAATTCTTTATTACTTTCAGTGGTTCGAGAAAAAGATTGAGCTGTCGAATGATTTATATTAATTCTCATTTAATTAATATAATTATGTAATTGATTTAATTAATAAATTAATTCATTCTAAATTAATTCATTTATTAAATTAATTGTCATGTTAATTAAATCTGAATTAATGTATTAATTTAAATTGATTTAATTAATTAATTAATTTATCATTATGTGATTAAATTAATTAATTAAATTAATTGAAGACCACGTTGAATTAGTTGAATAGCAAAAGGGAGACACAAGCAGTAATTCGAAAGATAGAAATGCTTATGTCGACTTGGTTGTTAAAGAAGAAAAGCAAAAGAAATCAATCAAGTACTGCAATCACGTGGGCTGTCGGCAAGAATTTCTACTCGCCTGTAACGCGCGTGCAGAACACGCGCCTGTGACAAGCCGCGCAAAAAGCCCCGCATGCAGCACACCTTCCCTTCCTGCGAGTGGTTCTTCGTTTACAGCAGAATCATTTTGTTCAACTCAATCATTTTAACCGAATTATTTTATTAAACAAGACAATTTCAATTGTCTTGCCGATTGTCTTGATGGAACCTGATTGTCTTGCCCATTGTATTGCCTATTGTCTTGGCAGTACAAGTTGATTGTCTTGGTGGTTTTGGATTGTCTTGACAGTACAAAACTGATTGTCTTGGAAGAACAAATTGTCTTGCTGATTGTCTTGGCAGTACAAATGAAAAAGAAAAGAGGCAGAAGACTATATTAAATCAAGACAGGCGGCCAGAACAAAAAAACACACAGAATATATCATCTTCAAATAAGAACAGCTATTCTCTCTCATCAAGAACATAAACTGCAGGAGCTGGAAAAATTCATAGAAAATCAAGTTCATCTTATTTTTAATATCTGATCCGATAGAACTTGTTTACTTGAGTCTCTTATACTATTAGCGAGTTTTTACTCCTAATCTATATCTCGATTTTTATTAACAAATCTAGAAAAATTCATGTCGAATTTTCTAATTTGTTTTTATTAACTAGATATAATTTATGTACTGTATTTGTAACAAACCCCTCAAGTTAATATAATTTTATATTCAACTTGAATTTTGTTTCATTCAATTCCGCTCAAATTTGTCAAAATATAAATTAAATTTATCCGGACAAATTTCGATTAAACAGTACCGTTTGTATTCAACCCCCCTTCTACAAATGTATTGGACCTAACAATTGGTATCAGAGCCGTTTGATTGACGTACAAATCAAGATCCTATTTTTATTCAATTAAAATCGAGCCTGAATTTTTAACTCTCTTAAAAATTCATCATGTCTTCAAAAATTGGAGCTTTTAAGATACCCATATTTGACAAGGAGAATTATGAATTATGGAAAAAGAAAATGATCCTTTTTCTACAAGTGGTCAATCCTAAATATTTAGGAATTGAAAACCGGGCCAATAGTTCCTATGATTACTGAAGAGGAAATAATCGTGGAAGGAGTTGTTGTAATTCCCACAAGGACATATCCAAAGGACATTAGTGTTTATACAAATGATGACAAAGTGGATATTGCCCTTGATCTTAATATACATTTAATTTTGGTGGAATCCCTAGATGCAATCATGTGCAACCATGTTGTTAACTGTAAAGATGCCAAGCATATCTGGGACACCATTCTAACAATAAACGAGGGAACTAAGAAAGTCAGGGAAAATAGATTAGAAGCTAAGATTGTTCAACCTTACAGCTCTGAAGAGGAAGTGATTGTAGTAGAATATGGGAAGACAGCTACAAGTCAGGGTTGTAGAGAATTTTATTCATCAGAGGAGCTGGAGCAGTTGGAGGATCAATCAATGACACTGGTTGTAAGACAGTTTAATCATTTCAGATTTAGAAGAAATCCTAATTTCAGACTCAGGTCTACTGAGAACAGATTCCATCAAGGAGGTTCGTCCTCAAGTAGCACAAGGGTTGGCTACGAGACTGGAATTGTAGACAGAAGCAAGATCAGGTGCTTCAACTGTAATGAAATGGGACATTTTGCAACTGAGTGTCATCGACGTGAACAAGATGCAAGGAGAGAGTATGCATCTGGTAAGAAGAAAGCAGACACAGCATATCTTGCCCAAGATAAAAGCTGGGATGAGACAGACAGTGAAGATGAAGAAGTTGGAAATTTTGCGCTTGTAGTAAATGCTGAAACACCCACTGTTTATAACACTCCGTTAAAGCTTACTGATTCTGAGTTGATCAGTAGTCTACGTGAATGCTTGAGTAGTGCACAACGTGAAAATGCTAGAATAAATCAATTTAACACTAATGTTGAAAATGAAGTGTTAGAACTAAAAAAATTGACTGTTAATCAAGAACAACAAAAAGAGCAAATGGCACTATTTAGCTATAGGGATAAGTCTTTAGAGGAAGTAGTGTCTAAACAACTTACTAGGATTGCTGAACTTGAGACACAAGTTAGGGGTTGCTACAATTCAGTTAAAGAATCTAAAGAGTTCTACAATAAACAAGCTGTAGAACGAACTGTAGGAATAGGGTTTGGCTACAACGAGGCTGTTGGTTCTTTGGGCATAAATTCTCCTAACCGTGTTAGTGCAAAAGAGAGGGGGTATACCACATGTGCTCAAGAATGTTAAAGAACCTCTATTTAAAAAATCTGATGCTGGACCACCAGATATTCTTTTTATGGTTATCCATGAAGAAATGAGAAATGAGGACAGTGCAAATGGCACGGTCTTTGTTAAATCTGTTAAGGACGTTAATCCAAAAAATGTTTCATCCAAGAAAGATGTACCTAAAGTGCCAGTCAAGGTTGTTGAAACAACTAGTTCTTCTACGACTGGATTAGGTGGTAATAAGTTGAAGCTGAACAATAACATGTCTAACATGCATACCATGCCTACTATTGATTCTTCTCATAAAGCATGTGGTGTTGTCAATTGTATGTCTTGTGCTTTTAATGTTATGACTGCTTACTTCAACGGTAATCATGCATGTGCTGATAAGACTACTCCTAGACAACATATGAACAGAAATAAAAATGTTAGATCAAAGACTGCTAGTCCTCCTTATGTTAGGAGAGAGACATTTGTACCAAAGCCTAAACAAAGTTTTACTAAGGTTGTTTACAAGGTCAAATGTCCAGTCAATGAAACAAATGTTATTGCTGCTAAAAAGACATGGATACCCAAGATGAAATCAAAGATTGTTAAATCTGTTTATAGGGTAAAATGTTTGCTGACTAATGGTGTAATGATTAATAATGTTGTTTTGCTTAACAAAGGCCAATACTTCAAGTATTCCGGACCCAATCAAATTTGGGTCCCAAAAAAGGTTTAACCATTTTGGCATTGCAGGGTGTGTGACAGGTAGATCGTGTTATGTGGATTCTGGACAGTTGATGTTCAAGGCATATGACCGAAGATAGAGCCCTGCTATCAAGAGTAGTGACGGTATCTGGCCAAGTGGTTTATCCCTTGGAGACAACAACAAGGGTATGACCTAGGGTCAAGGCTATTCAATAGCTAAGGAATGTTGTCAGTAATAAAGCATCATTTACAAGATGAAGAGCCTACTGTTTGAGGATTAAGGAAAGAGAACTTATCTGTAGCTGACATGGAATCTCAGTCAAAGGTGAAGTCAACAAGGTCAAATCTAAAGCTTCATCAGACAGGAGTTCGTCTATGACATAAGGAGCTCTCTCACCTGAATGTCATATCAAGAGATTCTTTCCTGGAAATCGAATCAGTAAAGGAGACTGCCTGATCTAGAATTAAAGTAAAATAAAATTATGAGGCATGTCATAAAGGGAAGTCAAAGAAGCATCACACAGAAGTTCTACATCAAAGAAAAATATACTTTAGTAGTGATGACTGATGACTTCTCTCCACAAACAAGTTGTTGTTTAAACAATCTGAAGACAAGACACCACTGATGGTTATTGATCATATCTAGAAGAGTGTCAGGAAGCAAAAACTGACTATGACAACTTGGAGACCAGATTACAGGACCTATCAATTAGTGTTCTGGATGATTTCTGCACCTTCGAGAGTATTAATGCTGAAGCAGTCAATAGTTTGCTACTGACATGATTAAACCCTGATTAGTAAGAAATATAGGAAGACCCTACAAGTTATGAAGAAAATTGTTTTGCAATGATAAATGAACGTGAGCATCCTAGCAATCTGATAATGCTCAATAGGATAATTTCCTTGGTTATTTGGTGGAGTCAACAGCTTACAGGGTGATTGTTATTGATCAACAGAAGGTGATTGAAAGTCTTAGTGATGTTCAACGACTTCTAGCTCCCAGCTGTCAATGGTTATGATGATTCAGATCCAAGCAATGTCACTGGTAATGATGATTCAGATCTAAGCAATGTCAATATTGAGAATCTTCATGTAAACCCAGCAACAGCTTAGGGGGAGCAACTAAAGGATCAACTAGTCAACTCAACACCACATTGAAAATCATAGGACACTATGAGAACATGTCTGCCAAGATAAAGAATGTTGACTCAATTAATTCTTTGTCCTAGTTCTTAGTGTTTCTAATGGTGGAAGTAAAAGACTAGCAGAGCTTCAAGTACTAATGATTATTTCTTTAGTTTTCTTTTAGAAGAAACTAAGAAAGCTACAAAAGCTCTGAAAGATTCAGATTGAGTGATTGCAATGCAAGATGATCTCAATCACTACAAAAGGCAGATTGAAGGGAAGCTGGTATCCAGACCAAACAACAAGGCTGTATTTGGTGTAAGGATAGCCAGAAGTTTAACTGGATGATGTCAAGGCATTGTTATGAGGGACAAATCCGAACTGGACGCTAGGTTATAATTTGATCAAACAGTATAATTGACAAGAAGTACCAATGACAAGACTTGAGGATATCAGGCACCTATTTTACATTCAAGATTATAATGGACATCTGGACCTACTGAATCTGGATGCTAGAGGAATGTGAACAAGTGCACTCCTAGTTGGTGAGATAATTGAAAATCTCTACAGGTTAGTATGAACTGGTATCATCACTCAAGCAAGCATGGAAGACATGGTATGACACCCTACCTATAATTTAATATTTGGTATCAATCTTTAACAGTTGGTATCTTTTAACAATTGGTGTCACATTTATAGAACTCTATACATCTTTAGGCACAAACATAAATGATATATATGTGTAATGATATCTTGATTATATTATATGTTGATCTACTAGCTATAAATTGGTATCAAGATATTTGCTATTTTGATGTTGGTAAAGTTTCAATTCTTTTGATTTACTTCAGTAAGCCAAAAGAATGATGACAATAAAAATAAGTCAAGGATCTTTTGTTTCTATTCAGAAGATTCTAGACCTATCAAGACTACATACCAACACATCACTATATCTGGCTTTTGACCTATTAGTTTGGACCTAACAAGTTGGTAATCAAAAATCTTAAGATGGACCCGGATCTGAGGAAATGGTACCCTAGAGATATTTGACCCAACAAGTTCAGGATCTACTAATTAGGACCCAGACAGGCTATAGAGGAATCATCAGCTCATTATCTTATTCAATTGATAATAGATCACTTACACATATTTTATTCTTAATATGCAAATGTGCAAGGCCCCAAGTGGATCCTTGAGAATCTATTCTTGTAGTTATTACACTTGATTTTCAGATGTCTTAAGTTGGACCCAAATCTGTGGAGATGGTACCCTAGAGACATCAGTTCTGACATGTTTTGCTGCATAGAGATAGATCAAATGAGTTGTACTAAAGCAGGAGAACACAAGGAATCAATTTCATCTCCAACAACTCCGTGGAACACTCAAGGACTAAGCAACTTGCATAAGGTATCAATTCTTTTGAGAGCATGTCTTTAGTTAAGAATAACTTGCAGACACATTTTCTAAATCACTTGATGAAATTAATTTTTCAAGATTGGTTTGTAAACTTGGGATTTTATTAATGCCATATGATTGTAAATCCCATCTGTTAAGTAATTCTTAAGTAAGCTCACAAGTATTCAATTGTCTGTATTGAAAGGACATGTGAACTTATTTACATCCAGACCTCACACTAAGAATTATCTGTTGAATGATTGCCATGTGTACAATTGCAATATATTTTAGTGGTGGTTATTTAAGGATAATAAAATACTTAAATGCTAAAATCTAACTCATAGAGATTTAGTATTTATCTATTTAATTATTTACTTTGATTAATATGAGTTATAGAATCTGAAGCAATTCAATTTAGTATTTGCTCTATACCTCATATTTATCAAAATAAATAAACAACATAACTAATTTGGACCTAATCAGTATTGGTCTTCAATTAGTTGTGAGATATTAATTCTAGTGAACTTTAATGATCCATTTTCAGAAATTCACTATAATTAATATCATGGTTCTAACAATTGGTTGTATTGAAATTTTAACTTATATCAGTTAATGATATTTAGTTAGAATTCTATTTACTAACTAATTGTGAGATATATTGGTATGTGTGAAATTACATAGAACTCCTCTAAGTAATCATTGTTATATCTTTTACAATTCACTCATATTATTATACATGGTATGAAAATAATCTAAGTAGAATTGTGGATATTGTAATATCTAAAGTGACCATTGTTCAAATACTTTGAATAATTTTTATTCTTATTTGCAAGCTTCTAATCACTTTGATAATAAATGTTTTATACTATGGATCAAGGTGTATTGGACTTAGAATATTATTTCTAAGATTGTATACAAGACAGTCTTGGTAATCAAGTTTTATTTTTAAGAACCAAGATTGTCTACCAACAAATAGTTGTTAGGAGTTAACAATTGTTGTTATCGAGGAGTTGCCTTGAAGTCATAAGATTAAAATGTTAATGATGATAATTATCCAAGTGATAGTGGTGGAAACAATTTTGTTATTGGCGATACCAATGTCACTGGAAAGTAATCATCAAGTCATTCTGGCAACAACTCGAGGGAAGTAAACAAAGGATTCACTAGTCAAACACAACATCACAATGAAGAACAAGGTGATTCATCAAGATCAAACCTTCTCAAACAGTCTGTTTAGAATAGAGCTGGTCATTGGTGATACAGATGTTGGAGTAAGAACTAAAAGGGCCTCTCAGAATCAAGGTATAGAATCTAAGGAATCTGAGAAAGCACTTGTGAATCTGGAACAACAAGAAACGTGGAAGTTGGTGCCAAGGTTTGAGCGCTAAGTAACTGGTATGGCATTCTTTTTGAATTCTATCTTGTCATCTTTCTAAAAGAATTGTCATAATCATTCTAATGTTTTAATCCATGTTTCTTTATTTTAGAATAATAATTTTCTCTAAAAATATTTTTCTCTAATTCTCTAGTTAGAATTTTTGAGGAAGCTATTTTTGTTGAAAATTTTATTATTTTAAAATAGCTGCCATATTTATGATAGTTTATTAAATCATATTTTCTCCCTAAATAATTTTCTAGTAGAAAGTTGTTTTGTCAGAAAATATATGGATTTGCTAACCTATTATAAATACTCTTGTATATACTTAATGTTTTTGTACATGTATTGTAATTTTTGAATGTTAATCTTATTTAACATGTTTTGTAGTGTTTGTCTTTTTATTTTAGTCATATGTCTGTTTATAGATTAAGCTATGTATATTATTAATTAATGTATAGTTTTTACAGTTTAGTCACTATACTTGCAAAACTAACAAATAGGTCACTGTATTTGGTTCTTTTTTTGTTCTTCTTCTTAACACACACAAAACCTGCAGTTTAAGTATAAATCTTTGTTTTGTGATTGCTGTTAACAGATCTTCGTGTTAAGGACTTAACAATTGACCAATGTTGGTATCAAATTGGTATGTGTCTATACAATTGGTTAGGAACTAATGTTTGATTTTCAGGATCTAACAATTGGAAGACAAGACCTATCAAGTGCTAACAATTTCTAATAGTTGGTATCTATCTTACAGGACCTAAAGCATGATAAAATAGTTTTGTTTGTATTGGTTTGAACATTAACTTACATTAATTCGATTAATTTTTATTAATTGAATTTTTGTCCTTGTTTTTGTTTAGTAAAACCAGCTCAAGATCTATATCTTCCCTAAATTCAAAATCTCTTTCTACAACTGTGATTGCTTACATTGTAAATCTTTTGAAATCACAACTGTATATCATTTCTCTTAAGATAAAATGAAATATTTTCTTAGAAAACTTTTCAATGTTAAAAATGCATTATATCTCTATATTGCTCATATTCTGTGATGCAGGTTCATCTACATGGAATTTTGTATTGTCACATGTTTAGTCATAAGGATGTAAACCCAACAAATTTTATCCCATACTACAGTCAAACTCAAACACATTCTATTTTACCCCCTAATGGAAGTAACCTATCAAACTAGAGGTCGCCAGGGAGTAACTGCACTTGATGCAGCAAACAAGGATGTGTGGGATATTCAGTTGGAGAGTCACTACCTTATACAGTAACCAAAATATTTCATATGCACATGTGACATTGCACACACTAATGATGAATTGACGAAAACCTGTAATCCAACCATTTTACGGTTAGGATTATAAGTTAAAGGTTCTTTAATGAACTAAGAGTCTTCACAGACCTCGAGAGAAGGTATTGATCTCAAATGCAAAATTCATCAAGATCATTATCTAACTCCCCAGATGGAACATATCTGGATCCTGCGGGTAACGGATCTGACATAGGTGCGGATCGGCAACTTGTAGACTATGATTCAGATTTATCTGATGAGTTTAACAAGGTGATGTCTTCACAGACATTAGAAGGGAACCTTGATCTCAATGCTAAATTTATAGATCATTGTTTACCTTCTTAGAATTCAAATCTGAAAACCCTAAAAAGGGAAAATTAGCAACTTGTAGATTATGACTCAGATTCATCTGACGAGTCCAACGAGGATTTGGGATTTGCGAACTCCCATTGCACCACCACTGACCTCTCTTGAAGGGGCTAGGGTGATTTTTCTTTGCAGGTACATTAAAGGATGTTGGAGCAATGAGTGATACACCAGTGAGCAAGAGTGTAAACATAGAGAGAAGTGAGACACTCAACACAAATGAGTGGAGAGAAGAGTGAAACACTTGTGAGGTACACTAAACACTATCACACACTCACAGTGAGAAAGAAAATGAAACTTCCTTTCTAACAAAGCTTTATCAATTGATTTCAATGTACTCTAACGATTGATATAAATTGGTAACAATTTGGTATCAACTACTTTGTCAATTAGTTGAATGGAGGATTCCTCAACTAAGGGGGAGAGATATATTGAAGCTTAAAGCTTACTTTAGTAGGATATACTCAACTAAGGGGGAGAAGATATTGGGGTACAAGTAAAAGAAGAGTGAGTTAGAAAGGGGGAGCAGTACTGTGCTTAGGATGAGAAGCAAGTCTAGTTACTAAGGGGGAGCCTTAGATGGAAAAGCAAGGGGAGATATAAGGAGAATTACATCACAATACTTACATCACAATACTATTCTATTAGTCTTTCAATGTACTATGTATAAAGGCTAAGTGGAAGAGTAGTAAATTCACCAGAAGTTATAGAAATGGTATTGATTCACCATTCTCTATATAGTAGGAACAACTATTTTTCTTTAGAGAGGAAAGCTGTGTCAGAAATGGGAAGTGATTGTAAATCAAGAACTGTTGATAATCACCAATGTAAGATGTGAAGGATTATCAGGCAGAGATATGAAGAATCAGAAATGAAGATGAGTTATCTATTGAAGATCAGTTCAGTGCTAGAGGAACAATCATCTATCATTTCATCAACTGAAGATTCTGGAATTGTTAAATCTAAACCAGAGAATTTTTTTTTGTATTATTTACTTAATTTTTAAAAATTTTATCTTTTTCTTGTTTAAGTGAGTTAGTTGAGTTATCCTCTAGGTATTTGCTTGTTATTGTCTAACAAACAAATAGGGGGAGATTGAAAGGTATATGATGGAGCCTATTTGTATTTCGAGGATACAACTCAACTTGAACAAGATTGTAATAGTAAATAGTATATAGACTGTCACAAGGAATCTCAGATCGTATTATCTGTCAAAAGAAAAACATCAAGGTCAATCTACAGACTTGAGGAATTACTACATTGAAAGAAGTTCAGACATCTGATCAAGCCTCAGTGAAGTATTCGTTAAAGAAGTGGATTCATTTAAAGTGATAGAGATTTCGACAGTGACAGAGACAGTATAGAAGAAGTTAATAGAGAGAGGAGAAAAGAAAAGGAACCAGATTTTAAAGTCAATATATGAAGAACAGTCATTGCGGTTAGTCACTCATGAACCAGACAGTACATCGAGTGTCAACATTAAACAGTGGTTGTTCATCATTAACTTCAGTGGTTCAAGCTATCAAGACTGGTATGTTAAGAGAAGAAAGGAACCAAATCATAGAGTCAAAAATAAAGAAAAGCCGTTGGAGTTAATCGCTCATGAACCAGACCGTGCATCGAGCGTCAACAGAAATTCAGTGGTAATTCTTTATTACTTTCAGTGGTTCGAGAAAAAGATTGAGCTGTCGAATGATTTATATTAATTCTCATTTAATTAATATAATTATGTAATTGATTTAATTAATAAATTAATTCATTCTGAATTAATTTATTTATTAAATTAATTGTCATGTTAATTAAGTCTGAATTAATGTATTAATTTAAATTGATTTAATTAATTAATCATTAGGTGATTAAATTAATTAATTAAATTAATTGAAGACCACGTTGAATTAGTTGAATAACAAAAGGGAGACACAAGCAGTAATTTGAAAGATAGAAATGCTTGTGTCGACTTGGTTGTTAAAGAAGAAAAGCAAAAGAAATCAATCAAGTACTGCAATCACGTGGGCTGTCGGCAAGAATTTCTACTCGCCTGTAACACGCGTGCAGAACACGCGCCTGTGACAAGCCGCGCAAAAAGCCCCGCGTGCAGCACACCTTCCCTTCTTGCGAGTGGTTCTTCGTTTACAGCAGAATCATTTTGTTCAACTCAATCATTTTAACCGAATTATTTTATTAAACAAGACAGTTTCAATTGTCTTGCCTATTGTCTTGGCAGTACAAGTTGATTGTCTTGGTGGTTTTGGATTGACTTGCCGATTGTCTTGACAGTACAAAACTGATTGTCTTGGAAGAACAGATTGTCTTGCCGATTGTTTTTGCAGTACAAATGAAAAAGAAAAGAGGCAGAAGACTATATTAAATCAAGACAGGCGGCCAGAACAAAAAAACACACAGAATATATCATCTTCAAACAAGAACAGCTATTCTCTCTCATCAAGAACATAAACGGCAGGAACTGGAAAAATTCATAGAAAATCAAGTTCATCTTATTTTTAATATCTGATCCGATAGAACTTGTTTACTTGAGTCTCTTGTACTATTAGCGAGTTTTTACTCGTAATCTATATCTCGATTTTTAATAACAAATCTAGAAAAATTCATGTCGAATTTTCTAATTTGTTTTTATTAACTAGATATAATTTCTGCACTGTATTTGTAACAAACCCCTCAAGTTAATATAATTTTATATTCAACTTGAATTTTGTTTCATTTAATTCCGCTCAAATTTGTCAAAATATAAATTAAATTTATCCGGACAAATTTCGATTAAACAGTACCGTTAGTATTCACCCCCCCTTCTACAAACATATTGGACCTAACATCTTTACTTTACAATATCTGCACTGTATGCATATTACCTGTTTCTGTATCCACATATTGTTTTTTGATCACTATTTGTCCACGCACTTATTCAAAATCATATAACTTTCATATAACCATCATTTATAGCCACCTGATACTTTATTTCACTATAATATAGTCATCGTGTATGTACTTTCATCACGTAATCATATAGCCATATAGCATATAATCCCAGGTAACCAACTTAATCCATTTTAGTAACATATGGATTCAATTAACCGTATAATTTCCAAATAACATTCTCATGAAATCATTTAAAGTCCACGTAACGACTACATCTATCAAAACATATCACAATCATTACGTATCATATAAACCCACATATTCTGATAAATCATGTAATTCTTTCTTGTAATATATATATATATATATATATATATATATATATATATATATATATATATATATTCAAGTCTTGAGCATTTCTTATTTATATCTTTTAATCCCATAAATATCGCAAGTTATTATAGAGTATACATATATAAAGCAAAGCTTTGATAAATGCTCACCTTGGCATCTGCACTTCTTTTAATGATTCTTAGTGATATTCTATCCACGCTCCTTCCATGTCTCGGGTACTCTATAAACACATAAGAACGTACTAAGGCATGTGGGTGTGCATGATTGTAGGGTGGGCCTCGCGCGTGCACACACACGAGCCTCGCCGCCCGCCTCGCCTCGACACGACACGACTCGGGTCGGGTCGAAGGGCGATTTGGGCGAATGTCTCGGCGTCTCGCGTACGCGAGGCGACCTGGGCAAGGAATTTTATTACCTGGATTACTGATTTATTTTAACAAGAAATCAGACATTATTTGTTACAGCAGTAATTCAGATTGGATCAGTACTTGGATTATTTGACCTGGTCAGACATTAAATCCTGATGGACAGATCCTGACAGTGATCAAATACTGGTGAACATCAGATCCCGACGGACAGAAATCTTGATGGATCAGATACTGATGTTGACCAATCCTGATGAACATTAGATCCTGACGAAGGTCAACCCTGATGCTTCTGTAACTGAAAAATAAATCCTGATGCTGTAGTTAATGAAATTAAATCAGAATATTTACTTTCCTTTTATGGAGTATCAGTTACAGTTTTATTTTTTTGTATTATATACATACAGAATAGAACGTTAACGAAGTACGATACGTCCTAAGGATAGAAACCCTATCCGTCTTCTTCTTTCTCTGTTCTCTCTCAACACATACAGATTATATACATAATTCTCAGGCGAATTGAGGTGTTGGTCGCTGTTGATCATTGGAGTATTTGTGAACCCATTGATCTATGCTGTTTTATCCTGGGAGTGATATTGCTGCAACCCAATCACAACGTAAGTGGGGCAATAATCTCTTCAAGAACAGCCAAGTCTTCTCGAAGGGCTTGGTGACTCAGCTGTTCTTCTCTCTTGTTGTCTTTGTTAAAGCTACTATGAGAGATAAGTATTTCTTATTTTTCTTGTTAATTACAGTCTCTGATTATACTCTTGTTTATGCCTTCGTGTTTTGTTTCGTTATTTGGTTAATTGCCCGTTCTTGTTTAATATATATCACTGCCTCATTGTTTTTATAGTTAATTTATACCCAACAATCTTGAATAGATTACTTGTGTTATATATTGTTAATTAACAAGATGGTTAACGAAACTGAAACTCCTGTTATTGTGACTAGCTCTGGGTCTGGTGTTATTGCATCTACCATTGACTGGACCACGTACCGTTTCCCACAGCCTATTGATTTATCAGGAATGCCTGATAAATTTAGTGGGGGTGTTGGTTTTTCTCATTGGCAGAAAAAGATGAAACTATGGTTAACGGTAAAGGGTCTATGGCCAGTGGTGCAGTATGAGAAACCAGTTGTGGTTAAGGAAAAGGCTGAAACTGTTAAGGCTTATGCCATGTGGGAGGAGAAGGATGGGGTGGCTAGGGCTGCAATTCTGGCAGCTTTAGCGAACACTCTATTTGATGTTTATTCATCTGACTCCTACACTACTAAGCTCTTATGGGAGAAGCTTGACCAGACACATAATACTGACTCGCAAGGGTTGGAAAAGTATTCTGTGGCTAGGTTCCTTGACTTTAAACTGGTGGATTCTAAATCCATGACTGAGCAGGTGCATGAGTTTGAGACGTTGGTGCATGCTTTGAATGAGTCCGGTATAGACCTTCCTGAGAAGTTTCAGGTTATGTCAGTAATTGAAAAGCTCCCAAAGTCTTGGGAAGAGTTTGCACTCTCGCTGAAAAGACAGAAAGGAGAGATTACTTGGACAAACATTATGCTGGACATCTCTATGCAGGACCAACACAAGTCCAAACAGGGACATGTGATGCCTGTTGAACATGCTGGGAGTTCGAAGGTGAACGTAGTGACTGTAGGACAGAAAAGAAAGAATGTCATTAAGAAGGAAAACGCTAAGTCTAATAAGGACAAGAACAATTCTAAGAAACCAAAGGCAAACAAAACATGTTGGTCTTGTGGACAGGTTGGTCATTGGAGCAAGGACTGTCCTGTAAAGAAAGCTAAGAAATCTGCTATGGGAGCACAAGCTAACACTGTGCTTGGAACCACTGGTGGGCCTGTGGTTAATATGGTTGTCAGTGAGGCTGTTGCTTCTGAAACTGACAACGGGTATGTGACCTACAACCCTGTACTTCTTTCTACTTATTCATCTCATGAATGGTTGATTGATACTGGAGCTAATGTACATATTTGTACTGATATTACTCTGTTTGTATCCTATCAACAGACTCATGGAATGACTATGACGATGGGGAATGCGAGCGCGGCTCAAGTTCTTGGAATAGGAAACGTGGACCTGAAGTTCGCTTCTGGGCGTGTTCTATCCCTCACTAGAGTGCATCATGTTCCTGATATTCATAGAAATATAATAAGTGGAAGTTGTTTAGTAAAGAACGGTTTTGAACTTTCTTTGAAATGTAATAAAGTAGTTATTACACATACTGGTGTATTTTTTGGCAAAGGTTACTTGTCTGATGGATTGTTTTTAATAAATGTTGAGCCTGTTTTGGGCAGTTTTATTAATGATAATGTTGCTCCTTCTGTTAATTGTGTTGAATCATCTGATTTGTGGCACGCACGTCTTGGTCACTTGAATTTTGGTGCTCTAAAGAATATGATGAATTTAGAGTTGATTCCAAAATATGCCATTGATAATAAATCTAAATGTCAAGTATGTGTGACAGCTAAACAAACTAGGAAACCCTTTCATAATGTGGTTAGGGATTCGAATGTGTTAGATTTAGTGCACACGGACATATGTGAATTTGGTGGTGTTTTGACCAAGGAACATAATAGATATTTCATTACCTTTATAGATGAGTGTAGTAGATATTGTTATGTTTATTTGCTTAAACATAAAGATGAAGCACTAGAAAAATTCATTAATTTCGAAACTGAAGCTGAAACACAAACTGGTAAAGTACTTAAACGTTTGAGATCTGATAGAGGTGGTGAGTATACGAGTACCTCGTTTAATGAATTTTGCAATAGCAATGGTATAGTTCATGAGATAACTCCACCATACACACCTGAGTCTAATGGGGTGGCAGAATGAAAGAACAGAACTTTTAAAGATATGATCAATAGTATGTTGATTAATTCGGGGTTGCCTAAGTACATGTGGGGGGAGGCTCTGAATACGGCTTGCCATATTCTGAACAGAGTTCCTCTAAAACATATGGACAAGACACCTTATGAATTATGGACAAAGAAAAGGACTAGTTTAAAGTATCTTCGTGTGTGGGGGTGTCTTGCAAAGGTACTTGTCCCTGAACACAAGAGAAAGAAACTAGGGCCGAAAACTTTTGATTGTATCTTTCTGGGCTATATTGAAACCACTACGGCTATGAGATTTTTAGTGTTAAAATCTGAAATAGATGGTATAGTGGCTAACACTATAGTTGAATTTCGTGATGCAACATTCTTTGAGGATGTGTTCCATATGAAGACTGGTATACCTCAGGGTATTTCTGATGATGATTCCACTCACACATCGAGTTCCATTCCTGATCATGTGGAAAGGATGAAAAATGTGGAGGCGGATCCTAGTAGTAGCTCTACTCCTGAAGAAGTAGAGGAACCTAGAAGGAGTAAGCGTGCAAAGGTAGTCAAGGATTTTGGAAGTGATTTTATCAATTATAATATCGAGGATGAACCTTTAACTTTTCGACAGGCCATGGATTCTTCTGAATCAAGGTACTGGAAAGGTGCCGTAAAAAGTGAAATTGACTCTATTGTTTCTAACGGAACATGGGAGTTGGTTGATCTACCTCCTGGGTGTTCTACTATAGGATGTAAATGGGTATTCAAAAGGAAGATGAACCCGGATGGCTCAATAGATAAGTATAAGGATGGCTGGATGCTAAGGGCTACCAGCAAAAGAAAGGCATTGATTACTTTGATACATACTCTCCAGTTGCTAGAATGATAACAATCTTAATGCTTGTAGCATTGGCTTCTGTACATGGTCTTATCATCCATCAAATGGATGTAAAGACAGCTTTTCTTCATGGTGAACTTGAAGAAGAGATTTATATGGATCAGCCTGAGGGATTTGTTGCCTCTGGTAATGAAAGGAAAGTATGTAAGTTTATCAAGTCCATATATGGCTTAAAACAAGCTCCTAGAGACTGGCATAAAAAGTTTGATACAACTATTTTAGAGTCAGAATTTGTAGTTAATGAAAGTGATAAGTGTGTCTATTACATGGTTAAAGGAAGTGAATGTATTATTGTGTGCCTATATGTGGATGACATTTTATTGTTTGGAACCAATATTGAGATTATTAACGAGACAAAAGTTTTCTTGAAAAGGCACTTTGATATGAAGGATATGGGAGAGGCTAGTGTGATTCTTGGTATCAAGTTGACTCAGTCAACTGATGGAATAACCTTGTCACAATCTCATTATATAGAGAAATCTATACTTGAGAAGTATGGTTATTCAAATTGTAGAATTGCAAGTACTCCGTATGATCCTAAAATTGCCCTTGTCAAGAATAGTTCAGGAGTACCTGTGTCTCAGTTAAGGTATTCTCAGATTATTGGGAGTTTGCAGTATCTTGCTAATGGTACTAGGCCAAATATTTCATATTCAGTGTCTAAGTTAGCAAGATATACAAGCTGTCCAAACAAGACTCATTGGGATGCTCTTGATAGAGTACTTAGATATCTGAAAGGCACCATATATCTTGGTTTGCATTACAGGAGGTTTCCTGGAGTTCTAGAGGGATATAATGATGCAAGTTGGATAGCTAAGAAGTCTGGTTCCAATGGAGTGACTGGATACGTGTTTACCCTTGCGGGTGGAGCAGTATCTTGGAAGTCTTCTAGATAGACTATAATAACTCGGTCTACTTTTGAGGCTGAGTTGTGTGCATTAGATGCCACGGGGACTGAGGCTGAATGGTTACATGGACTTATGTCAATGTTATCTGTAGTAAGTCGTCCACTTCCTTCTTTTGCTGTTCATTGTGATAGCCGTACAACTATCGACAAGATTAACAGCAAGAAGTATAATGTGAAAACAAAGAGACATATCCAAGTTAGACTAAAGTCTATAAGGGGTCTAATGTCTGACAGGATCATAGCTGTTGAGTTTGTTGGAACTCAAGAAAACCTAGCTGATCCTTTGACTAAGGGACTTGAGCATGCTGTTGTCCTTGAGTCTAGGTTGGGGATGGGACTGATAGCCCATAATGATTCATCTACAGCGGGAACCCAATACACATGAGAGGAGATCCCTCGAAAGTGTATTCAATGTGGTAATAACAAGTTGTAAGGGTAAATTGGTTGTACCTTAACTACATAGATTGATACTCACGTATCTGGAGTCTATCCCCTGTAAACCTATAAGGTACTGTCATTGCCAGAATAGCAAGAGTTATTTGAACTCTGAATTGGGTCAAGTCGTATGACGAGATGCTAGCAGTACATCTCTGGAGATGCCCAGCTAAGAGAATGTAATTGTGTGGTCGAAATTAGAGGAAAGGGTTATTCCTTGAAGAATTCGATGAACAGGATCGAGACATGACCATTAATGTCTCAAAGTCGTAGATTAGCACCATAGCCTTTGACTTGTCGTCGTCTATGGAGTGTGGTTACACCAAACGGATAAAGATTCAAGGTGAAACATTCCATCTGAATCCGGTAGCCATCGAAGTAGAGGACTTAGGAGGGTTCAAACCCGGAAGGGTACCTACTCTGAAAAACAAGTCATGATGAGGATAGATATGCATTTCTGTATAGATTTGTGGGGGATTGTTAGAAAATGGAAAGTTTGAGGCATATTTATAATATGTTCTTGATGTAATTTCTGGAAACTAACAAGTGGAGGTTGTTCCTTGTAATGAGGACTTAAACTTTCATGTTTGGATCTAAGACATTTTCTTAGTGAAATCCATAAATAAATTGAGTTGAAAGAAGGATGTTTGAAATGGGTTATGTGGGTTGTTTAGTTGAAATAACTTGTATCCCACATAGCATTGGTAATGAAAGGTTGGTGGCTTTATATAGCTCCATGTGCAATTGTAGTGCACAACTACTAAGGCATGTGGGTGTGCATGGTTGTAGGGTGGGCCTCGCGCACACACACACGCGCGCGCCGCCGCCGTCCGCCTCGCCTCGACACGACACGACACGACTCGGGTCGGGTCGAAGGGCGATTTGGACGAATGTCTCGGCGTCTCACGTACGCGAGGTGACCTGGGCAAGGAATTTTATTACCTGGATTATTGATTTATTTTAACAGGAAATCAGACTTTATTTGTTACAGCAGTAATTCAGATTGGATCAGTACTTGGATTATTGGACCTGGTCAGACATTAAATCCTGATGGACAGATCCTGACAGTGATCAAATACTGATGAACATCAGATCCTGACCGACAGAAATCCTGATGGATCAGATACTGATGTTGACCAATCCTGATGAACATCAGATCCTGACGAAGGTCAATTTTGATGCGTCCGTAACTGAAAAATAAATCTTGATGCTGCAGTTAATGAAATTAAATCAGAATATTTACTTTCCTTTTATGGAGTATCAGTTACAATTTTATTTTTTGGTATTATATTAATAAGTGGATTTTATATCCACTTGGAACGTTCCATATCGGCTTGAATTGGTGTACTTGGACTTAAGTATTTGGTATTTTTGATGTGTTTTGTTTGAATGTACAGGTTTGCAAGAATGTCGATTAGGGTTACCGTTTCCGTCAAATTTGAAGTTGATTTGTGCAAATGGAATGAAGTTTGGAATCAAGCACTGAGATTTTATGATGGTTCCAAGTAAAGTTAATTGACTATGGAAGCAATGGCAAAAAGAACGGAAGAAAACGGCTCAAAAACGAAGAAAATGGAGGAAAATCAGTTTCGGCAGGAAGTTTACGTGCCTAGAGCGCGTAACCGTGCACCTGGAGCGTGTGAAACAGCAGAAGCATGCGCCTGGAGTGCGTAGCACGCGCCTGGAGCGCGTAGCACGCGTCTGGGGCGCGTAGGTCCGACAGAAAATCCTGAAAATATTCGTTTTGACCCTATTCCGAATTCTAGTTGTATTTTTGGTATCCAAACCTATTTCTAATTGTATTGTAGGTTGTTTTTCTTGCTGAGCAAGATATCTAGGCCTATAAAAACACATCTTAGCCTTGTAAATTGAATGTTTTTTTTATTATTGTAACGTAGAATTGCAAGGGAGAAAAGTGGAGAAGGATTAAACGCTCGTGACAGGCACGGATCTAGATCTACTTCATCTTTTGTAGACCTTGGATTATAGATTTGTTTTCTCAACTCTTTATTTTATTATTATTATTTCATCTTTCTTTCATATCTTGTTTATTATTATGTTTTCATCAAATCCCATGACGATGAATGGTTCAATTATGAGCTAATCGTTGTCATGGTATTCTAATGGATTTATCTATGTAGCTTAGTAGTTTGATTGCTTTAAAGATATGTGTGTGGTGAATTCTTGATATCTTCGTATGGTTAATCTTAATGCTTTTAGATGCGTAGCTAACATCTAAATTGAATTGTTAATCTCTTGCGAAACGAGAGTGGATCTTGAGATTTAGAACTTGCCATGCTAGCATAGGATATGTTGATGTTTTAACATCATGATTTGTGGCGTAAATAGAGATATTATGCCGCCCTATGTGATCTAAGTGGATAACTTGTGCTTAAACATTTATATTTTCAAATTCTATAGAGATATAGGGTCTAAACATATTTGGTGTCTACCCATCTTCTATCTCTTTTGTGGATGCATGCGTAGTTTGGTATTAATATACCGAGAGGTACCTTTTACTTGTTTCGTGTTATCCGATCAGATATCAAAACCATCACATGCATTGATTAAAGGCATCGACTCTAAGTGAAGTAGATAATGAAGTTAGGATCCCATGTTTTTATTCTTATAAGTAATTCAGATTAAATTTTCATCAGTTAATTAGTTCTTACTTTATATCTTAGCTTAATTTAGTGAATTAAAATCATACATTGTTGAATAGGTGCATTAACTGAAACTAACTTAACCAGATCTCAGTGGAACGAACTTTAATTGTATTACTTGTGACCACGTATACTTGCGTGATATTGTGTAAACAAGTTTTTGGCGCCGCTGCCGGGGATCATCAGTGTTTTGTTTTTAGTTTATGTGCTTGTCATCAGTGGTCGTTAGCGTTCATTGACTCAGATTTTCTTACTTAGTTTGTTGTTTCATGGTGTTTCAGGTACTTGAACGTGTATGCGAACACGTTTGCAAACGCGTAAACTGGCAGAAGAAGAACTTGCAGCAGCAAAAGAGATGGCAGAATTACCAGCAGTAGCTAAGGCTTTGAAGGATTATTCTCAGCCTAAGATCAATGACATTCAGTCTAGCATTTTCAGGCCAGCAATTCCAGCTAATACTTTCGAAATCAAGCCGGGCACGATTCAGATGGTGCAGAACTCAGTTCAGTTTGGGGGTGCTCCTACGGAGGATCCTAACATGCATATGAGGGACTTCATTGAGATCTGCGACACTTTCAAGTTTAATGGTGTGCCGGATGATGCGATCAAATTGAGACTTTTCCCATTCTCTCTTAGGGATAAGGCTAAGGGCTGGTTACACTCTTTACCAGCCGGTTCCATTACTACATGGGAGGATCTTGCTCAGAAATTTCTTACTAAATTCTTCCCTATGGCGAAAACTGCAGTAATAAGGAACCAGCTAACTCAATTTCAGCAGCAATCTGGTGAATCTTTGTGTGAGGCTTGGGAACGTTATAAGGAGATGCTTCGTAGGTGTCCACATCATGGCATGCCTGATTGGATGGTTATTAACGGTTTCTACAATGGGTTGAGAGCACAGTCTAGACCTTTGCTAGATGCAGCATCAGGTGGAGCTCTGTGGGCTAAGAGCTATGAGGAGGCTTATGATCTTATTGAGACGATGACTGCTAATGAATATCAAAATCCAACCAGAGGCTTTCTCAAGGCAAGGTAGAAGGTATTTTTGAAGTGGATACAGCTTCAGCTATTGCAGCTCAGTTGAAGGCGTTGACTATGAAGGTGGATTCTCTTGCTAATTATGGAGTTCAGCAGGTGGCTAGTATTTGTGAGTTATGTGCGGGCACACATGAGACAAGTCAGTGTGCTATCTCTTCTGAATCAGCACAGTTTGATAGTAATTTCCAGAGACCTGCTGCACCAGTTCTAGCCACTTATCATCGGAATAACAGGAATCATCCTAATTTCAGCTGGAGCAATAATCAAGGTGCTCAACAACCACAGCCTTATCAGCAGTTTCAGGGTCAGCAAACGAGGCCATTCAATCAATGTTTTCAGCAACAGTATGCTCCAAGGCAACCATATCAACCTCCAGGTTTTCAACAGCAGTCTCAGGTTAATGTGGGGCAATATTCTAATGAAAAATCAGAAATATATGAGTTGAGGATGATGGTTAAAAGTTAGGGAGTTTCTCTTAAGACTTTGGAGAACCAGATGGGGCAACTTGCTAGTGCTTTACTTAGTAGGCAACAAGGAACTCTGCCTAGTGATACGGAGGCTAATCCGGGCAGAAGGGAAAGCAAAGAACAGGTCAATGCAGTTACTTTGAGATCTGGAAAAGTCATGAGGGATCCTAAATCAGCAGCTAAGGAAGATGAAGATGTTCAGAATCAGCAGGTTGAAAAATCTGCAGTGCCAGAAATTGAGAAATCTGATTTAGTGGCTGATCAGCAAGATGGTGAATTAGAGAAGAGCAAGGAACCTGTTGAAAAAGCTTCTCCGGAGCAGTCTACGAAGAATAATCAGATTTACCCTCCTCCTCCATATCATAGAAGACTCCAGAAGCAGAATTTGGATAAGAAGTTTGCTAAGTTCTTAGAGGTGTTCAAGAAGTTTCAGATTAACATTCCTTTTGCGGAAGCTCTTGAACAGATGCCGAGCTATGCCAAGTTCATGAAGGGTATTATTTCTCGTAAATTGAAGCTCGATGAATTAGAGACCATTGCTTTAACAGAGGAGTGTAGTGCAGTTCTGCAGCAGAAGTTGCCACCTAAACTTAAAGATCCGGGGAGTTTCACTATTCCATGCACTATTGGCGACCTTTCTTTCAGCAAGTGCTTGTGTGACTTGGGAGCTAGCATCAATATCATGCCTTTACCTGTTTACAAGCAATTTGGTCTGCCGGAGCCAAAACCAACATCTCTTTGCAGTTGGCTGATAGGTCAATCACGTATCCGAGGGGTATAGTGGAGGATGTCTTAGTGAAGGTTGATAAGCTCATATTTCCTGCAGATTTTGTGATTCTAGATTTTAAAGATGACAAGAAGATTCCCATAATCTTGGGAAGGCCGTTTTTAGCTACGGGCCGTACTTTGATCGATGTGCAAAAAGGAGAGCTTACAATGAGGGTGCAAGATCAGAATGTCACCTTTAATGTATTCAAGGCCATGAAATTTCCGACAGAGGATGAAGAGTGTTGCAGTGTGGAAATAGTTGATACGGGTCAGAGAAAGAAGTTTGATAAGTTATTGAGTGAAAAATCTGACACGCACATGATAAAGCATCACATCAATGATTTCATTGACAGTTCTTCAATTCGAGATCTCTCAAATGTAAAGCTTGGGAAACTACCACCATATTTGAGGTATGTCCTTTTGAATAATGAGCTAGTGATTTTTGAAGAGGGGCATGATAACGTGTTGCGAAGGTGGAAAACCGATGATAAGGAAGAAGAAAGTTGTGTTCAGCCGTTCGAGTCGGAGAAGCACCTTAGAGGTGTGAAGAAGAAAAAGAAGAAGATTAGGCCATTGGGTAGTAAAATCAGGTTGAAGTCTGACAGGAGAGATTTATGGAAAGCAAGCAAACAAGATGTCAACGTTCATATGAATGGTCTTTCTGTTGAGGACGGTTTAGTTGTTCTTTTGAAACCACCATGAGTTGAGGAAGTAACGTCAAGCTATTGACGTTAAACAAGCGCTTCGTAGGAGGCAACCCACGTGTTTCAACAATTAGGTATGTTTTCTACTATTCTTCGTATTACCTTCAATTCAATGGGGACATTGAATGTTTTAAGTTTGGGGGTGGTTTGGGGGATAAGTAGTGTATATGTAGTTATTTGTGATTGTGAGTCATTGTGTTCATATAGATATCATGTTTGCATAATAGTAGTAATTCATGCATATATGTTCGTATTAATTATGTTTGTTTCATTTAGTACATTCTGTTATTTTGTTTTCGTATACCATGTGAGTTCATTTTAGTTGGCATGCATATTTCATGATCCCTTAGAACGAACTAATTCTGATTGGTAGGTCGATGTCTATTTGAGTGTGGTAATGATGAATAGAGGGTTGATTTATAGTTCTTATAAAATTGACGTGCATGATTCAGAAACAAATTATTTTCACAGTCTCATCGTTTGCTTTTGGGCTAGGTTAGGGTTATGCTTGTTTGGATGCTTTGAGATTTAATCACTTGATTATATTTAGAATTTTCGTCATTCCCTTTATGGCGTAGGAGCACTTAAGTCTAAGTTTGGGGTAAAACAGGGATTTCATGCTAAATTGTAAATAATTGTCAATATGGCTAGGCGTCAAATGGCTAGTAGCCGGCTCATATTTATATGAGTAGTCTAGGGTTGGAAATGAGAAAGGCTCATTCCAGATCGCAAAAAAAAAAAAAAAAGAGGAAAAAAATAGAAAAAAAAATGAAAAAAGAAAAAAAAAAGAGTCAATAGTTAAATCGTTTATATGCAAAATTAACCAGGGTGAGCTCTTTAATACTCGAGCTATTAAGTTCGCGGGGACTTTGTGCCTAGTGACCTAAGGCTTTTATAGTCTGGGATCCACTAACCCAACGCTCGCTACATGGGTATTATTGTATAAACCTTTTGGGGTCTCATCCATTGCACGGTTAAATAAGCATGCTTGTATATATTATTATGTGTCGTAGTTGTTAGTAATTAAGCATGGATTCTTGTCTACCTTGGATAAGGATGGAGGTGTTTCTAGGTTATGAAGTGTCTACAGTCTATTCTATTTATAAACCTGTGATTGTCATGACGAAGAGCATGTATGATCTTGATCTAGTGTTGGGAGTATTTCTGATGAGCATTGCACACACGCACGTTTCTGTTCATGTATTGTTAGTATACGGGAACTTAGTCGAGCTCTATTTGGATTTAGTTGCATTCTCTAAGATATTTGCTTGTAGTTGGTTTTGGTTAGTTTGAAGGGGATCGTTGCATTTTCATTTTAGTTGCATTAATGCATTGCATTGCATTGGATTTTGTGGGTACATTCACCATAGGCCCTCACGAGACCTTACTCATCCACTAAGGCTGCCTAGGGGTTTAAAGGACTTGTTGCATATGCCAAATGCAACCGTGATCACCTACGGAAGTGGTACTAGTTAGTTAGTTGTAATTGTTTATGCTTGAGAACAAGCATCAGTTTAAGTTTGGGGGTGTGATAAGTGGATTTTATATCCACTTGGAACGATCCATATCGGCTTGAATTGGTGTTCTTGGACTTAAGTTTTTGGTATTTTTGATGTGTTTTGTTTGAATGTGCAGGTTTGCAAGAATGTCGATTAGGGTTGCCGTTTTCGTCAAATTTGAAGTTGATTTGTGCAAATGGAATGAAGTTTGGAGTCAAGCACTGAGATTTTATGATGGTTCCAAGTAAAGTTAATTGATTAAGGAAGCAATGGCAAAAAGAACGGAAGAAAACGGCTCAAAAACGAAGAAAATGGAGGAAAATCAGTTTCGGCAGGAAGTTTACGCCAATGGAGCGCGTAACCGTGCGCCTGGAGCGCGTGAAACAGCAGAAGCATGTGCCTGGAGCGCGTAGCACGCGCCTGGGGCGTGTAGGTCCGACAGAAAATCCTGAAAATGTCCGTCTTGACCCTATTTCGAATTCTAGTTGTATTTTTGGTATCCAAACCTATTTCTAATTGTATTGTAGGTTGTTTTTCTTGCTGGGCAAGATATCTAGGCCTATAGAAACACATCTTAGCCTTGTAAATTGGATGTTTTTTTTATTATTGTAACGTAGAATTGCAAGGGAGAAAAGTGGAGAAGGATTCAACGCTCGTGACAAGCACGGATCTAGATCTACTTCATCCTTTGTAGACCTTGGATTATAGATTTGTTTTCTCAACTCTTTATTTTATTAATATTATTGCGTCTTTCTTTCATATCTTGTTTATTATTATGTTTTCATCAAATCCCATGACGATGAACGGTTCAATTATGAGCTAATCATTGTCATGGGATTCTAATGGATTTATCTATGTAGCTTAGTAGTTTGATTGCTTTAGAGATATGTGTGTGGTGAATTCTTGATATCCTCGTATGGTTAATCTTAATGCTTTTAGATGCGTAGCTAACATCTAAATTGAATTGTTAATCTCTTGCGAAACGAGAATGGATCTTGAGATTTAGAACTTGCCATGCTAGCATAGGATAGGTTGATGTTTTAACATCATGATTTGTGGCGTAAATAGAGATATTATGCTGCCCTATGTGATCTAAGTGGATAAATTGTGCTTAAACCTTTATGTTTTCAAATTCTATAGAGATATAGGGTCTAAACATATTTGGTGTCTACCCATCTTCTATCTCTTTTGTGGATGCATGCGTAGCTTTTACTTGTTTCGTGTTATCCGATCAGATATCAAAACCATCACATGCATTGATTAAAGGCATCGACTCTAAGTGAAGTAGATAATGAAGTTAGGATCCCATGTTTTTATTCTTATAAGTAATTCAGATTAAATTTTCATTAGTTAATTAGTTCTTACTTTGCATTTAAGCTTAATTTAGTTAATTAAAATCTCAATTTATTTATTGTCTTAGCAGTGAATTAAAATCATACATTGTTGAATAGGTGCATTAACTGAAACGAACTTAACCAGATCCCAGTGGAACGAACTTTAATTGTATTACTTGTGACTACGTATACTTGCGTGATATTGTGTAAACACATATACATACAGAATAGAACGTTAACGAAGTACGATACGTCATAAGGATAGAAATCATATCTGTCTTCTTCTTTCTCTGTTCTCTCTCAATACATACAGATTATATACATAATTCTTAGGCGAATTGAGGTGCTGGTCACTGTTGATCATTGGAGTATTTGTGAACCCATTGATCTGTGCTGTTTTGTTTCGTTATTTGGTTAATTTCCTGTTCTTGTTTAATATATATCACTGCCTCATTGTTGTTATAGTTAATTTATACCCAACAGATTGTTGATTGTAGGGTGTTACATGTTGAGACTACACAAAATTCTACTGAAACGGAGGAACAAGTTCCACAGCCAGCAATAACAGAGAAGCATGAGGTAGGGTTGTCAAACGGATATTTTGGAATCTGATACGACTATATCCGTATCCGTATCCGAAATTATCGGATTCAGATACGAATAATATCATATTTATTTCGGATACGGATAATATCGTATTTATTTCAGATACGAATACAGATATTTCGGACGGATATTGGATTTTTCGAATTTTTTCGATATCCAAATTGATAATATTTTAAGAAAAGACTTATATTATGATATATTTTTAATATAATATATTAATATATTATATTTATATCATATATATGTTTAAAAAATGTCTACACTTAAATATATCTTTGAAAAATATATTAAATAATGAACAAAGACATATATTATTAATTATAAATACATTATAAATTATAAATATTATATATAAATATATATTAAATTTTCCATTTTTGAATTCGGATATGCCGGATTCAGATATGGATAATATCCTATTTATTTCGAATGTGAATAATATCCTATTTTTTGGAATACGAATATAGATATTTCGGACGGATATCGGATTTTTCAAATTTTTTTGACAGCCCTAGCATGAGGAATGCGAGCATGTTTTGATTATTGAAGAGAATCATGTAAGCGAACCTCTACAAGTTATTTGTAATGACATTAAAGAGAAGGAAGAGGTAAAGAATGTGATTGCAATTGTCGATGTTGTGAAATATAAGAATAACATCATTATGATGGAACTCATTGATTTTCTAGGCATTGACAACTTGTTGGAAACACCTGGTTCTTAAAATATCTTGTCCTTTTTAGGTTGCTTCCAAAGATATTGGTCATGGGGTTAATATTGATGCTTTTTGAGTTCTACAAGAAATTATCTCGTTGTGTGCTTATTCTTAAATACTTTAGAAATTGAGGACGAATTTTCTTCAAAGGAGAGGAGAATAATGAGGATCAGGGAATGAATATGTTAATTGGTAAATATTTTATATTATTATTCATGAAGAGATTCGAGTTGGAATTTGTGCAAGAGTTTGGTCAAGAAGCTTACCTGGACAAGAAGGAATGAAGGTGAGACGAATGAAGTTTGGACAAGTAGCTGCCTATTATATAATTATAAGTAGATTTTGGCTTGCAAGTTTTACATTTCACTTGAAAGGGTTTTTCTTGTTTTAAGCACTTAGGATTTTATTTTCTTGGTTGAATACGATTTTATGTATTTCCTACTTGGATTGGGTTTTTAAATGTGTTTCCTGGATGGATTCAGATATTAGCTAATCTTCAAGGTGGAATTGGATTTCTCTTGGATTCCCGTTGGGTTTAGGTTATTGTCTAAGCCTATATATTCCCATCTCATGTAATGTCTTAAGACAGATAATGAATGATATAAACTTTTGTTTTGAGATAAACTATGATTAGTTTTTCTTTCCTCTAAACTTCAATTACTGGATTGTTTTGAAGGTAAGATTCAAATTACTTAGTTTCTGGATTGATCTAAGTTATTTGAGATTCAAAGTTCATGTTTCTGGATTGATCGTGTTCTTTTGAAATATCCTTTTTTCTTCTTGTTTTCTTTATTCGTGGATCGATCCATGATAAGTGCATATTTTTGCATATTTTTATTACCTATTTATTGTTTGAATTCGTATTTTAATAAATTATTTTGTTGTATTTCAGGAAATTCAAGAAAAATTGAAGAAATTGCAAAATAAAGAAATAAAGGTCAAGAAAGAGAAAAAAGAAGAAGAAGAAGGACCAAAATAGAAGAAAAGGAAAGATGAGGGGGTGTGGTGAAAAGGAAAATTGGAAGGCTAGGATTAAACCACACCAAACAAAAATGAATGGTGGGGATTAATCCACACCAACCAAAATCCAAATTATTTTTCCTATAAATAGCCTAATATTTTCTCTTGTAAAATCACAACCCATACTTAGAATTAGGATTAGAACCATTAGTAGTAGTACACTCCTAAATTAATACTTGTAATTTTTATTTGCAGCTCTTGTAAACATTTTTTTTTACATATTTTTTCTGGTTTAAATTGCTTAATTCGAAGCTTTCAATTTTTTTCCCCTGTTTTTGTTAAAATACAGATACAAAAACCCACCCTCTTACTTTCTTCAAATTCTCTGTTTTCGTTTAAATCAAAACACCACTACTCAAACCCATCACTTGTTTTTTTTTCAATACATACAAACCTCATCTCCTCTACATCTCTTTCTTTTCTTAATCCCACAAACCCAACATATAAACCCCCTTCCCCATCTCTTTCCTCCTGCGTTTTGTTTTTTTTCAACCCCATTCTTCCTTCCCCACTCTCTACTCCCCTCATCCACTGCAAACACCAATTTCCCCCTCCCCTTCTTGTTTAAGTTCGCATAACCCAATACTGATCTCCCCCTTTCTCGTTAATCTCTGCAAACACCACACCCATTTCCTTGTTTATTAATTTCTGTTGTGTTTTTTTTATTTTCGCTGATTGTTTATTTTCTTCCGGTTTTCTGGCTTCTGAGTTTATGCTATGTTGTTAATGTCCGTTTCGAGTTTTTAGTGCCATTTTGTTTTTCTGAGTTTGCACTGCGATTTGCTATTCGCAAATTTACAAGAATGAAAAATCTGTCGATTTTCATTTTCCCTCTTTTCTCCTGTGTTTGGTTTATTTGTAGTGTTAAATTGGTTTAAGGTTTGTTGTTTGGTTTTCCCGTAATTGGTTTAAGGTTTGAGTATTGTTATGGGTTATCACTGAGTTTACTGGTTGGTGTTGAATCGAGTCGTCCAAGTTAGCTGTTTTGGTTTATTTTGTTGACTTGCTGTTTGAGAGTAATTTGGTTCTAATTTGCTGGTTTGTTTTGCTAGGCCGAGTTGTTTGATCCTGAATTTGGAGTCCTGTCTTTAGTTCTGTGTTATTGTTCTTCCGTCTGATTTTAAAATGAATCCAGTTCAAGAGTTCATGTCCTCTTTTGTTCGAGTCCAGCCCTGATTGATTTTCCTGTTCTGCATTAGTCTGTTCTTTTAAAGTTGCATTATTGTTGGCGAATTCGAGAGTTGCTTTGTGCTTGTTTTTGTTGAAATCGCGGTTTTCAGCTCGTTGCGAGTTTAATTCCTGCGTTTTTTTTGTTGTTTCGCTATTTTGTGGCTGAGTTAGAATTTCTTGGCTGACTTTGAATTCGTTTTTGAGAGTTGAGTCCTGTGTCCGAGTGAGTTCCTTGTCCAGTGTACTGAATTGCAGTGTAGTCGATTATGTAGTTTAATTTAATTTTCTGTTTATTAGACTTATGGTTTATTAATAGTTGTTGTTGGGATTGGTTGGATTGTTGATAAGGTCATGTCGAATTTTAATGAAATTTTTCTGTAAATAAAAAAAAAATAATAATAATAATTCAAAAATAAATTTCGAATTCAGAATTTTTAATATTAATTTAATTTTTGTTTAAAAATAGAGTAATTAATTTGTTTAAATTAATTTGTTTAACAGTAATTTAGAAATTAAGAGTGGTTAATTTTTCTGATTTTAATTTGTAAAATTAAATCAAGTTAATTTTTTTTGTAAAAGCTTAAATTTACTTTAGGAATTAAATAGTATAAAATCAAATTTTCAAAATCACTTTTTTCTAATTCGCCTAAATTAAAAGTTAAGAATCCCGAAATGAATATTATTCCATGTGGATCGAATCATAAATACTAAAACGATGATCGTGCGCTTGCGATAATTAAAAGTCATGTTTTCGGCACATCAAGTTTTTGGCGCCGTTGCCGGGGACTAATTATTTTTCGCACTTTAATTTTTAATTTTTCGGATTAGTTTTCTTTCGCTTGCCTTATTTTTATTTCATTTTTTTTAGGAAAGTTTGGAATTTCGGGAATCTTTTCACGGGGCTTGGAAAAATCGGAATTCTTGGAAGCATGCTTCGGTAACTCGTATCTCTCTCTTTTCGCCTTTTTATTTAAAAAAAAATCACAAAAAAATAAAAAAAATCGAAAATCACAAAAAAATTAAAAATTGAAAAATCCAAAAAAAAAAAATTAGTTGTAAATACATAAATGTTGCATCATGCATTTAATCACTTAGGGCACATCATTTAGATTTTTATTTTCTTGTTTTTAATTTTTCGTACCTTATAAATTGTGGTGATTGCTGGCGGACCGCGGTACGTTAAATTCTTCTTTTCTTTAGTTTAGAACACGTAGTGTAATCATCCATAATTGTTTATCGTTTTTGTATATATCTCGTTGTTTGTTGCATCAAATAAACGTAATTAAGACTTATTCACGACCTTCAGTGTCTAAGGTTCGCCTGGCTGTTAAGATTTGGTGTCTAAGTGACGAGTTTGGCCTCTTGGCAATGCCTGCTCTAATCTGGCCGAATCGGTCTGAATAATTCTTAATTTACGGATTTTTTTAGTGTGTCTTAACGTTTTATGAGCAATGTCTAGTTATTTTAATTAGGGAACCTAGGTTAGATTTTTCTTTTGATTTTTCACCATTTATTTTGTGTGTTTCATTTTCGCACTTACTTGTTACGAGGTTTTACCCTTGATCAATCTTTACCATGTCCGTAGCATTTAGGGAGCGTTATTACCAATGTTGGGATTTTGACGAGGAGTTAGCAGATAATACGATGTGGTGTGAGTCAACTAGGGACCTAGTGTATATAACGAGTCGTACAGTACTTTTAGTGATTTGCATTATAGTGAACACGATATTGCAATCGACTCTGAATTAGATGCTCTTACTAGATGACTCGAAGCCTTAGAAACCCTTAGAGGCCCTTCACACACGTCTTGGCACCCAAATTTCAACTCTCCGAGTTTCGATATTCAACATGCCAACGCCATGTTGCAACCAACCTCTCGAAATGACCATTTTACATCGTCTTCTAATTCCGGTTGGAGAGATTATCCCGATCTCTCATGGAACCAAGGTCATAGCTATCAAACTCCGCCTCCACATTTTCAAGAACCGAACTCTTATCCAATTCCGAGTCAAGTTCCTTATTCGATTTCAATTCAAACCACCGCCCACCCACCCGGAATTCATGATTCGAGTACGAAACTTGACACCTTAGAAAAGAGTATCGAGGCTTTATTGATTTATCAAGCAAACTTCATGCGAACCATAACTTCTGATAGGCAAATTTTGAACTCTAATGCTCAAACCTTATCTAATTTAGAATTTCAAGTGAATCAATTAGCCACCATGTGCGAGTGTGAGACGATAACCACCCCGAATCCACCCGAGGTCAACCCTGAAATTCTTATCACTCAAAGACCTATAGATACTTTCGATGATATCATTTCTCCTAAGTCTAATGTTCAAGTTGACACTCCTTTCAGTGGTGATTCACACGAAGAAGATTATAATGCTGACATCATTCTTTCTCTGGGTCAAACGAAGAATCCCGATGATTCTAAGTTTGTGGCTTCACCTAGACAACCATCATCTTCTTCTAGTGAACTTTTCCTTTCATCTTCCAAACCTCTTCCCGAAAAACCCAAAGAACTTCATACTCAACCAATAGGAGCTGATCTAGTTAAGGAGGTTGTTTCAAGGTCAAATTTGGACGATCATGAGATTGAGTCTCTTCTTAAACAAGATTTTCAATTGCATTACGAGACCAATCGAGAGCTTCACGAATCTTTTAAGGATTTGACCTCGGAAGAGATGTTCGGAGAGATGATGAATATTTGTTCCAAATGGGAAACCCAACATAAGGATAGTTCTTGTGATCCTAATTCTGTTGGTAAAACATTTTTCGAAGAACCACCCCCACCCGTTTCAATTTCTTCATTTTCCACTCGTGCTCCATCTTTCATCGAAACTCATGATATTCATGACCAACATCTTATCGTAATTAATTTGATTAAACAACAAAAAGAAGCATCCTCGTGGTCTATGGATGAAGTTAGGAATATGAGTTTTATTCTTGCGCCTAATCGGATCGTTCGAGTGGTCTATGCTATTTTTGTGGGTGAGTTTCTAAAATATGTTGATTGTATAACAAATATAGTTTTTCCGAGAGCAGGTATTGGTTAGTAAATATTTGTTTTGTACATCCCATAGTAGAATGTAGGTATGGGGGAGGATTTGTGTGCGTGTGTGAGTTGTTTCCTTTCGTAGTTTTTTCAGCAGTTTGTCATTCTCCGTCATCCCTTATCAGGTATTTCCTCCTCTCTATTTTATTCTCGTTCATTTTGCATACATTGAGGACAATGCATGATTTAGGTATGGGGGAGGGTTTTAGTGTGAATACATAAAATTGAAAAATCCAAAAAAATTGAAAAAATTTAAAAATCCAAAAATAGAGTTATTTTAGCTTAGTTGTCCTTCCCACTCTTTAAATTCTAGAACTAGTTGGTGTTGACTATTTTTCGAAAATTATATGTATAATGCCTTTAGATAATTTGAACGTAGTCAGGTAAGGTTTTCCTCATGAAACTTGTGTCGAACAAATTTTTGCTTAAAAGACCAAGACGGCACATTTGCACAAGACTCGTGATGGAAGAATTGTATAGGAATGTTATTCGATACCTGAGAGAGAACCCACATGTTAGAACAATGTCGAATCAAACCTTTGCGAAATTTGGTTCCTATAGTGTCAAAAAAAAAAGAAAAAAGAAAAAAAAGAGAGTCAATAAATGTTTATAGTGCTAGTGTAATTTTGTAATAAATTCTTAGTAGGGAAATCGGCTAGGTTGGGCTCATTGATAACCCGAGTAAGTAAGTCCGAGGGGACTTTGTGCCTAGTAACCTAAGGTCGTTTGTGATCTGGGATTGTTGACCTAAAACTCGCTAAATGGGTATTGATGCAAAAGTCTTTTGGGACCTCAACCATTGCACAGTCGGTCTAACTGCTAAGAACGTGAAGTTTGGCTAGATACTTGTTTTGATAGAGATTGGGTCAGTTCAATATTGGTTGAAAAAGAGAAAATTTTCGTATGCACTTTATCCATCATAGGCCTTACATTCACTACACACCTTGGGATTTTTTGTAAATTTTTAGAGTCTAATCAAGAGGATTGTGGGAACCTATAACTCGGCTAGGTTGGGCTCACTGATAACCCGAGTAAGTAAGTCCGAGGGGACTTTGTGCCTAGCAACCTAAGGTCGTTAGTGATCTGGGATTGTTGACCTAAAACTCGCTAAATGGGTATTGATGCAAAAGTCTTTTGGGACCTCAACCATTGCACAGTCGGTCTAACTGCTAAGAACGTGAAGTTTGGCTAGATACTTGTTTTGATAGAGATTGGGTCAGTTCAATATTGGTTGAAAAAGAGAAAATGTTCGTATGCACTTTATCCATCATAGGCATTACATTCACTACACACCTTGGGATTTTTTGTAAATTTTTAGAGTCTAATCAAGAGGATTGTGGGAACCTATAACTTGGCTATTATTAGAATAATCTTTAAGGCATATATTTTTCTACAAAATTGTTTTGTTGACACCAATGAAAGCTAGGTTGAAAGAGGAAAGTTGGATACTGGCTGATTTATCTGAAAGATTTTATGGGTATATCTTCTGTAAACCCTTAGGAGACAACACTCCTCCTGTAGAGATCGTCTATTGGTTTAACGGGTTGGTAAACCTAAAATTACCCGTGATTCCTACGACAGTGAGTATAGGTTTTTAATTCTGCATTTTTCTTTTTTTGTTTTACTCGAGGACGAGCAAAAGATAGGTATGGGGACATTTGATAAGTGCATATTTTTGCATATTTTTATTACCTATTTATTGTTTGAATTTGTATTTTAATAAATTATTTTGTTGTATTTCAGGAAATTCAAGAAAAATTGAAGAAATTGCAAAATAAAGAAATAAAGGTCAAGAAAGAGAAAAAAGAAGAAGAAGAAGGACCAAAATAGAAGAAAAGGAAAGATGAGGGGGTGTGGTGCAAATGAAAATTGGAAGGCTAGGATTAAACCACACCAAACAAAAATGAATGGTGGGGATTAATCCACACCAACCAAAATCCAAATTATTTTTCCTATAAATAACCTAATATTTTCTCTTGTAAAATCACAACCCATACTTAGAATTAGGATTAGAACCATTAGTAGTAGTATACTCCTAAATTAATACTTGTAATTTTTATTTGCAGCTCTTGTAAATATATTTTTTTTACATATTTTTTCTGGTTTAAATTGCTTAATTCGAAGCTTTCAATTTTTTCCCATGTTTTTGTTAAAATACAGATACAAAAACCCACCCTCTTACTTTCTTCAAATTCTCTGTTTTCGTTTAAATCAAAACACCACTACTCAAACCCAGCACTTGTTTTTTTTCAATACATACAAACCTCATCTCCTCTACATCTCTTTCTTTTCTTAATCCCACAAACCCAACATATAAACCCCCTTCCCCATCTCTTTCCTCCTGCGTTTTGTTTTTTTTTCAACCCCATTCTTCCTTCCCCTCTCTCTACTCCCCTCATCCACTGCAAACACCAATTTCCCCCTCCCCTTCTTGTTTAAGTTCGCATAACCCAATACTGATCTCCCCCTTTCTCGCTAATCTCTGCAAACACCACACCCATTTCCTTGTTTATTAATTTCTGTTGTGTTTTTTTTATTTTCGCTGATTGTTTATTTTCTTCCGGTTTTCAGGCTTCTGAGTTTATGCTATGTTGTTAATGTTCGTTTCGAGTTTTTAGTGCCATTTTGTTTTTCTGAGTTCGCACTGCGATTTGCTATTCGCAAATTTACAAGAATGAAAAATCTGTCGATTTTCATTTTCCCTCTTTTCTCCTGTGTTTGGTTTATTTGTAGTGTTAAATTGGTTTAAGGTTTGTTGTTTGGTTTTCCCGTAATTGGTTTAAGGTTTGAGTATTGTTATGGGTTATCACTGAGTTTACTGGTTGGTGTTGAATCGAGTCGTCCAAGTTAGCTGTTTTGGTTTATTTTGTTGACTTGCTGTTTGAGAGTAATTTGGTTCTAATTTGCTGGTTTGTTTTGCTAGGCCGAGTTGTTTGATCCTGAATTTGGAGTCCTGTCTTTAGTTCTGTGTTATTGTTCTTCCGTCTGATTTTAAAATGAATCCAGTTCAAGAGTTCATGTCCTCTTTTGTTCGAGTCCAGCCCTGATTGATTTTCCTATTCTGCATTAGTCTGTTATGTTTAAGTTGCATTATTGTTGGCGAATTCGAGAGTTGCTTTGTGCTTGTTTTTGTTGAAATCGCGGTTTTCAGCTCGTTGCGAGTTTAATTCCTGCGTTTTTTTGTTGTTTCGCTGTTTTGTGGCTGAGTTAGAATTTCGTGGCTGACTTTGAATTCGTTTTTGAGAGTTGAGTCCTGTGTCCGAGTGAGTTCCTTGTCCAGTGTACTGAATTGCAGTGTAGTCGATTATGTAGTTTAATTTAATTTTCTGTTTATTAGACTTATGGTTTATTAATAGTTGTTGTTGGGATTGGTTGGATTGTTGATAAGGTCATGCCGAATTTTAATGAAATTTTTCTGTAAATAAAAAAATAATAATAATAATAATTCAAAAATAAATTTCGAATTCAGAATTTTTAATATTAATTTAATTTTTGTTTAAAAATAGAGTAATTAATTTGTTTAAATTAATTTGTTTAATAGTAATATAGAAATTAAGAGTGGTTAATTTTTCTGATTTTAATTTGTAAAATTAAATCAAGTTAATTTTTTTTGTAAAAGCTTTAATTTACTTTAGGAATTAAATAGTATAAAATCAAATTTTCAAAATCACTTTTTTCTAATTCGCCTAAATTAAAAGTTAAGAATCGCGAAATGAATATTATTTCCTGTGGATCGAATCATAAATACTAAAACGATGATCGTGCGCTTGCGATAATTAAATGTCATGTTTTCGGCACATCAATCCACATCATTGTAGCATATTTCAATCTAATAAAACATTAGATTAAAGTGAATCGTTTGTGTTCTTATTTCCGTACTTAATATCTGTTAAACACATACACATACACATTCAACTACAACAACCAAACACAGATTCAAACAGGTCGTCAAACGAAAGAGAATCAAAGATAGTTTGAAAATACATTCACCCCCTTTGTATTTTCTTGTGTGTACTTCATACTCAACATTTTGGATCGTTTCATCTAGATGTTTCTCATACAATCCTTTTTAGTAGGATTTTTAGACTACTAGCCCCTTCAAGTTCCAGCCCCATTTTATTTAAACGAAGTATAATTTTTTTAACTACGATACCTTTTCCCTTGAGGATCGTCTTCACAAGAATTTGGATATATTAATCAATTTTTTTAATTAATATTTTTTTTAAAAAATATTTAAATAATAAATTTATATAATGAAGGTTTATTTCGTTCATTATCATGTACAAGTATCAAAACACTGATATATATATGTAAAATTGCAATTAGAATCTACTTAATTTAAATAAATTTTATATCTAAAAAGACATTTAAAAAGAAAGTATTTATTTATTTATTATCTACTGTAGTTATTATTATTATTATTATTATTATTATTATTGTTGTTGTTGTTGTTGTTGTTGTTGTTGTTGTTGTTGTTGTTGTTGTTGTTGTTGTTATTATTATTATTATTATTATTATTATTATTATTATTATTATTATTATTATTATTATTATTATTATTATTAACATAATGCCCCGTGTGAGGCACACATCATTTTCTAGAATTGTTTAGTACAATACATAAATATAGTGTTATTAGTTTATTGAAATTTTGGTCAAAAAGGCTACAAATAGATGATTTAATTTATAAAATAAATCATATTATCTCAACATTTGAGCACATAAGTGTAAAATTGTATTTTATAAAAAGTTTCTTTTTCCAAAAATTTATCATCATGATCTTGTTAGGTCCCGAAGTATCGTAGAAGGGGGGGTTGAATACGATACTACAAAAAATAAAAAATCATTCCGAGAATATATCTTTATTGATAATAAACTCGAAGGGGTGTTACAACTTCTAATCCAATGGATTAGCTTCAAAACAAAACACTCCTAAGGATAGTTTAGGCACAAGCACCTTCTACCCGACCTTCCTCAAAGCGGGCTAAGCCGGCTTTCCTACTAGATGGACTGTCTAGCAGCTTACACTCCTAAGGATAGTTTAGGCACGAGGACCTTCTACCCGACACTTCCTGAAAGCGGGCTAAGCCGGCTTTCCTACTAGATGGACTGTCTAGCAGCTTACACAGAGAAGATATAAGAGAGAGAAGAGAGAGTTGTGTGTTGAGGTGTATTTTGAAATGAAATACAATAGACCTATTTATAGATTATAGAAAGTCACTATTTAACACTATTCCAACAACCCCCAAATAGTAACCGAGAACTATTCCAACAACCCCCAAATAGTAACCGGATACAATTTCAACAACCCCAAATAGTAACCGGGCACTATTACACCAACCCCAAATAGTAATCGTGCATAGTAACCGTGCATAGTAACTTTGCATAGTAATTGCGCATAGTAATACTATTTTTGTATCTCTTGGGCTTCTTTCTTCTATTTTATTCTTCTGTTTTAATTCATCTCTGAAAATAATTCAAGTAGTACTAGATTAATTTAATTATTTGTTATAAATAATTAATTAATCTGTTACTTATTTAATTTTCAGAGAGAAAATTAATTTTTGACAATACCATGAAATATTATGTCTGTCCTTGATCGTCAATAGGCTTTGACAACTCTTTCTGTAAATTAATGTGTTGATCCTTCTCGTATGTGCTGATACTTAGTGCGCTGGTCTGGTTCACAAGTGACTAGCACTGATCTTGATCTTCACACCTTCGTTACATTCCAATTGATTAGCCTGTAGCAGTATCTTCAAATTATGTAAATTGTTAGGAATATGTTGTACTTGATGATAACTTCACAATCAATCAAATTGTATAAGGTTTTGTAGCTGTCAACGGATGAGGATTTATAACTTTATCCGTTGATAGGTAGCTCACAACGGATGAGGTTTTGTAGCATACTGCAGTATCTCTATGTTATCAGTTGATAGTGTTTTTATCCACAGTCATGTTGACCATCAACGGATAGGTAGAATAGGGTAGCCAATTGTAAATAAGCTATGCTATGTAATTCTGTCTAAGTGAAAGTGTATCAACAGATGAAGACAAAACTCTATCAACGGATACAACTCAAATCCACTATATCAACGGATACAGCTCAATACATCATCAACGGATGTCAGTGTACAATATCAACGGATAATCATTGACACTGTCTTCTATGCTAAGCTGGGGATTAGCAGTTGATAAGGACAGGTTTGACTGACAGATCACATGGGTTGATAGTAGATACAAAAAGCAGTATGGCAGCCATACTTTGGAAACACAGAAGAAAGAAGCATTCCATTTACACTATGAATACAAGAAAGGTGCAGGAGACATGTCTGTTCACAAGGACAACCTTTCGGCTACATGTGTATTTGGAGTGTAGTAGCAAGTCAACTAGAATTAGATTAATATTATCTTATTCCGGTAGTACTTGTAAAACTTGGGATTTATAACCAAGTGTAGCAACTCTTTGAAGGCTAAGAAAACAAATACATTTGCTTAGGGTTTTTATTGAATATTCTTAGAAAAGCAAAGAGTTGTAAAACAGAAGCTGTGTACTTTTGTATCACAGAGTTTTCTTCGAATAAAAGCTTCAGGTGGTGCATTTAACCACCTGATTTTATGTGTTTGTGCATTAATCTTTCTACAGCAATTATCTAAGTATAGATTTCTGGAGTTCTTATCAGAAATTTATAAATATCAAGAATTGTATTCAACCCCCCCTTCTACAATTATACAAGTGTGTAATCTGGGAATAACAATTGGTATCAAAGCGAGCTTCTAACATATTTGAAGTTTAAAGATCAACACACTTCCAACATGTCTAAGAAGGATTATGGAGTAAAGATTCCAGTTCTTGATAGAGAGAATTACTTTCACTGGAAAGTAAAAATGCGTCTACATCTCTCGTCTATTGATGAGGGTTTTGTGGATTGCATTGACAAGGGTCCTCACGTTCCAATGAAGACTGCAACAAGAGTTGGCCTGGCTGAAGGTGTGCCTGACACTCTCATTCCCAAACCTGTTTCTGAGTGGAGTCTTGAAGATATTGTAGAAGTCCACAAAGACAAAAAGACCATGAATATACTGTTCAATGGTCTAGAAACAGACATGGTTGACAATGTTATTAACTGTACTACCTCCAAGGAAGTATGGGACACTGTTCAAACCCTTTGTGAAGGAACAGAACAGGTGAGGGAAAACAAGATGCAACTACTAATCCAACAGTATGAACATTTCCACTTTAAGAGTGGAGAAACATTAAATGATATATTTAGTAGATTTCAAAAGCTACTAAATGATTTGAAACTGTATGGAAGAATCTATCAAGTTAAAGATTCTAATCTCAAATTTCTGAGATCACTGCCTAAGGAATGGAAGCCAATGACTGTTTCTCTAAGAAACACTCGAGAGTACAAGACATTTACTCTTGAAAGGCTCTATGGAACTTTAAAGACTTATGAGCTGGAAATGGAGCAGGATGAAGAGATTGAGAAGTCTCAAAAGAAAAGTGGGTCAGTTGCACTTGCTGCCAACTTGGAGCAAAAGGAGGAAAGGACAGAAGCTGCTAGTTCTACACCAAACAGGGAGGTTTGTAAAGGTAGAGCAGAATCAAGCAGGAGCAAGGAAAAGGTGTCTGAGGAATTGAATGTCCTTCAGCAGGATGAATTGGATGAGATAGATGAGCACTTAGCTTTTCTATCTAGGAGATTCTCTAAGCTGAAATTCAAGAGAAACTCTGGGGTGGCCAAGCCATTTAACAAGGATTTTTCCACAAGCAACTATGTGGATAAATCCAAAATTAAATGCTACAATTATGGAATTGCTGGTCACATGATAAGTGAATGCAGGAAACCTAGATCTGAGAACAAGGGAAAGTCAACTGAGGCTGTTGACTATAAGAAGAAATATTTTGATCTTCTCAGGCAGAAAGGAAAGGCATTCTTGACCCAAGAGTATGACTGGGCTGTTGATGACAATCATTCTGATGATGATGTTGAGTTAGTCAACCTTGCTTTAATGGCTGATTCTGGAGAGCAGGAAGCAAGTTCAGCTAGCAATCAGGTATTTTCTACTAATCTCTCTGAGCTCACCAAAGAGGAATGCAATAGTGTTATAGATGAAATGTCTACTGAACTATATCACTTAAGTGTTACTCTTAAATCACTTACTAAAGAGAACAATAGGATTAAAGAGTCTAATCTATTTTTAAGTGATAGAAATGCTGCTCTAGAAGCTCAATTTCTAGAATTTGAGAAAATGAGAGTTGATTGCAATAATGCTAAAAGTGAACTTGAAGCTGTGTTAAAAAGAGAACTGATTTTAAAAGACCAGCTTGAAAAAGAACAAGGGATAATTGCTAAATTTCAAAGTTGTAGGAATATTTCTCAAAACATAATAGAAGTCCAGGGAATAGAATCGTTTGTGAAGGATACCTGGACTCAAAAGAAAAAGGAGCTAGAACCTGGCCTTGAGGATCTAGAGACTATTTGTGAATCAACGGATAGTGATCATCCGTTGCCAGATGAACCATCAACGGATGAGAGGTATCCGTCGACTAACAAAAAGTTTGTTAGTAAGAAGGAACTCAGGAAACTGGATATCAAGTATGGTCCAGTCAACAAGAACTTTGTTAGTGGTGAGTGTAGCAAAACCAAATCCAGTGAGAAGGCTAAGGCATGTGATTTACATAACAAAAAGGTTGTTGGTAAATCAGATAATGAAAAGGTAGAAATTGAGGGTAAAAAGAAAAAGAACAGAAATGGTAAGATAGGCATCAACAAGAAAAACAATTATTCTCCTGACAAGTTTGCTCCTAGGAAAACTTGTAGTAATTGTAATAGTGTCAATCACCTATCTTCTAATTGCAAGATTGTCAACAAGGCTCCTGTTCATGTACCTCAAACAATGCCATGTATGCCTGCAATGCTTGTTATGCCTGGTCTGTATCAAAATGCTAGTTTTTCAAATCCATATGTGAACATGCCATATGTGTCTAATCCTTATTTTCAATCTGTGAATGTGCCAAAAATGTCATGGAACATTCCTAGCATGAATAATATGTATGCCAATTTTCCACAAATGCATGCATCAATTATTCATGCAAATGAACATTTGTCAAACCCCATCACTCAAGCATCTACACCTAAGTTGAAGAATGCTAAGAGTGCAAAGCCAAAGGCTAACAAGAAAGGACCCAAGGAAGCTTGGGTACCAAAATCAAATTGATTTGTTTTTGAAATGTGTGCAGGGAAACAGAAGGAATCTATGGTACCTAGACAGTGGATGTTCTAGGCACATGACAGGAGATTCAACCCTGCTCACAGAGTTCAAGGAAGGAGCTGGCCCTAGAATTACCTTTGGAGATGACAGCAAAGGATATACTAAGGGATATGGCCTGATTTCAAAAGACAATGTCATCATTGAAGAAGTGGCTTTAGTTGAAGGTTTGAAGCACAATTTGCTGAGTGTCAGTCAGATTTGTGACAAAGACTATGAAGTAAAGTTCACAAAAGAAGCATGTGTTGTTTCTGCCAAGGAAGACAACAATGTGGTATTGACAGGCTTTAGAAAAGGAAATGTTTACATAGCTGACTTCAATTCAGCATGCTCAGAATCCATTACTTGTCTCTTCAGCAAACCAAGTAAGGATGAGAGTTGGCTATGGCATAAGAAGCTGTCACATTTGAATTTTAAAGTTATGAATGATTTGGTAAGAAAGGATCTTGCTAGAGGAATCCCTCAATTGGAGTTTGTCAGAGATGGACTGTGTGATGCCTGCCAATTAGGGAAACTAAAGAAATCATCCTTCAAAAGCAAGACAGAGTCATCCATTGTTAAGCCTCTTCAATTGCTGCAGATGGACTTATTTGGTCCAGTAAATGTCATGTCTATTTCAAAGAAGAAATACTGTCTGGTGATTGTAGATGATTTTTCTAAGTTCACATGGACCTTCTTCCTGCACTCCAAGGATTGTGCAAGTGAAATCATCATCAATCACCTCAGAATACTAAACAATGGTTCTGAAGACAGAGTACAAAGAATCAGGAGTGACAATGGTACTGAATTCAAGAATTCCACAATGAAGATTTTATGTGAAGAGAATGGAATTGTCCATGAGTTTTCTGCTGCCAGAACACCTCAACAAAATGGGGTTGTTGAAAGGAAAAACAGAACTCTCATTGAAGCAGCTAGAACAATGTTAAGTGAATCAAGGTTACCAACATATTTCTGGGCTGAAGCTGTCAACACTGCATGCTTTACTCAGAATATTTCCTTGGTCAATCAAGCTAGAGGAATGACTCCTTATCAGTTGTTAACCAACAAGAAACCAACTTTAGCTTTCCTTAATGTCTTTGGATGTAAGTGTTTTGTGCTAAGGAATCATGGAGATAACTTGGGCAAATTTGAAGCAAGGGCAGATGAAGCTATTTTCGTTGGATATGCAGCAGGGAAAGCCTACAAGTTCTACAATCTAAGAACCAACATTGTTATGGAATCTGTACATGTTGTGTTTGATGATCAAAAGATTCTAGGCCTAAATGATGAAGGCTCCCATGAAAAGTTGGAATTTGTGAAAGGCATATGACTCAGCCTATTTGTAGTTAGAGGATCCTAATCAACTTAAATCAAATTGTAATAAGTAAATATACATATGAACTGTCACAGGAATCTCAAGAAGTATTATCTGTCAGAAGAAAGAAGAAAAGTCAATCTATAGTTTTGATGTCATACACTGGAAGACGATTCAGTTATCTGATCAAGCCCCAGTACAGCATTGAAGTTAATGGATTCATTTGAACAGTGACAGAGATTTTTCGAGTGATAGTTTGAAGATCAGTTACAGTACAAGAGAATTGAGAGAAGAAATAAACCACAACCTAAAGTCAAAAGTGAAGAAGCATCATTGAAGTTAGTCGTTCATAAACCAGACAGTACATCAAACGTCAACACAAATCAGTGGTAATTCTTTACTACCTTTAGTGGTTTGTAAGAATTAAATTAATTATTTATTGATTTAATTAAATTCATTTATAATTGATATAAATTAATTTAGTTGATTTAATTAAATGAATTAATTCTGGTAGAATTAATTTATTAATTAAATTAATTATTGTATCAATTAAATATGAATTAGTTAAAACATTAACTAATTAATTGGATCAATAAGACTTAAAGAAAGAAAATTGATTAAGTCTTGGAGGAGATAAAATTCGGTAAGACTTAATTTAAGTCTTACCGACAGAAGCCTTTTGAGGATTAAGTCTTACCGACCTGATTTAAGTCCTACCGACCTCTGCCACCTGTTATAAGTCTTACCGAAATTCTGGTAAGTCTTACCGACACATTTTAGGTCTTAATGGAGGTTTGTGTAAGTCTTATTGAAGGAAAATCAAGTCTTGGAAGCTGTTTAAGTCATGCTGGAGCAGTTAAATATCTTACAGAAAGCCAGCAAGACCTGTTACTGATATAAAAGAACAGAACAGACCAGATTAAGATATAACGGAGAAAACACAGCAGAAACATTTCATCAAGAACAGAATTCTCTCTCTCAAGAACACCAAAGCTTAAACAATTCCCAGAAATTCAAGTTCTTCATCTTTGTGATATTCTATCCGATAGAACTTGTTTATTTGTGATTCTTGTACTACTAGCGAATTAAGTTTCCTAGTTCTTATCTTGATTATTATTAACTAAATTAGAAAAGTTCATGTCGAATTTTCTAATTAGTTATTAACATCTTGATAAGTTGTTATACTGATTTTGTAACACCACATCAAGTTAATATACAATTATATTCAACTTGAAAAATTGTGTTAAATAATTCCGCAGATAAATTTGTCTTTATCAAATTTAATTTAAAGGATAAATTTCGATAAAAAGCTAAGGATTGTATTCAACCCCCCCTTCTACAATCTTATCGGACCTAACAATTGGTATCAGAGCAGATTGATTGATACACAAATCAACGATCCCATTTTACTCGATTAAAAAATCATCCCCGAATTTTTTAACTCTCTTAAAAAATTCATCATGTCTTCTAAAGTCGGAACTGTGAAAATTCCCATTTATGACAAAAACAGTTATGATATGTGGAAGAACAAAATGTTAATGTTCCTCGAGGTTGCAAATCCTAAATACATGAAAGTCTTATCAGAAGGACCAATAATACCTTTTGGATTAACTCCTGAAGTTGTTACTGATGGAAAAGTTGTTGCTCCTGCAAAGTTTGTTCAAAAAGATTCTTCTGAATTCACTCTTGCTGAAAGAGAAGAAGCTGGACTTGACATTAATTTAAGACTGATCTTAATAGACTCTCTAGACTCTGTAATGTACAGTCATGTGATTAACTACAAAACTGCAAAGCAAATGTGGGAAACCATTGAAACTGTGAATGAAGGAACAGAGGAAGTTAGGGAGAATCGACTAGAAATTCTGACTTCTGAGTATGAACACTTTCGATCAGCATACAATGAAAGTATTCAAGATGTGTTTGAAAGATATAACAAACTTGTCAACAATTTACAGATGCATGGCAAGTACTACACTCAGAAAGAGATCAACAGAAAATTTCTACTGTCAATGCCTGTTCATCTAGAACATAGAATTACAGCTATCAGAGAGTCGAGGAATCTAAGTGAAATAACTGTAGAAAGACTCTTTGGTGTTTTAAAAACCTATGAACTAGAACAATCTCAACAAAAGGAGATTTATGGAAAAGGAAGAGTTGCTAATACTTCTACAGCTCTTATTGTTGAGAACAAACAGGAAGTGGAAAATAAGGTTATTCAATCTTGTAATGTTGACAGTGGCAAGCTTGAAGTTGAAGTTGGTCAAACGAATGCTAGTCCAGATGAAGGAGACTTCTATTCGTTAGAAGAGCTAGATCAGTTGGAAGATGAGTCCATGGCTTTGTTGGTAAGGAAATTCAGCAACTTCAGATTCAGGAAGAATCCCAAGTTCAGGTACAAATCTAACTTTAACAGGTTCCAGAGAGGAGGTTCTTCATCCTCAACTAACAGAGGAGGTTACAAAACTGGAACAGTTGAAAGAAGTAAAATTAGATGCTACAACTGTAATGAACTTGGACATTTCGCTACTGAATGTCAGAAGCCAAAACAAAACCAAAGAAAAGATTTTGGATCTGAGAAGAAGAAGACAGGTAGAGCCTATGTGGCTGCTGGAAAGAGTTGGGATGATACAGACTCTGAAGATGAAGCGTATGGCAATCTTGCCCTGATGGCAAAATCTGATAACTCCAGTGGTACTTCATCAGAGGTATCTTTTACTGAAAGTCAATATATTTATCAACTTACTGATACACTGGGTAATGCTAATAGAGAGATTGAAAGGATCAATTTGTTAAATACAGATCTTAGAAATCAATTATCAGAATTACACGATGTACAAAATTGCCATGTTATACAAAAATCAGAAATAAGAATTCTAAAAGAACTTGAGAGGTCTCTAGCAGAGATGGTGGTTCAACAACGTGAAACAATAGCTGAGTTAGAAATAAGAGTCAGTGCTACTTCTAATTCATGTAAAGTAGCTAAAGAATTGTTTAACCAACAAGCTATTAATCAAACCGTAGGAATTGGGTTTGATTATAATGAAGCTATTGGACGGAAAAGCATTATTACCCCTAATCGTGTCAGTGCTGTAGATAGGGGTATACCATTAGTGCTTAAGAGTGTTAGTAATCCACTCTTTAAGACATCCATAGCAGAACCTTTGGATACAACATCTTTAATCATTAAGGAAGAGATGCGCATTGAGGACGTAGCTAATGGCGTAGTCTTAGAAAGTAATCAAGTTGTTAAAAATGATAAAGATAGAAATACTGTGTTTGTAAAAGCAGAAAGAGTTGGTGAGTCTACTAGTTCATTGAAAACTAGTAGCAGAAGTAACAATATGAATAAATGCAACAACAAATCTACCATGTATGCTATTCCTGTTATTGATACTGCTCATAAGAAATGCGATGCTGTTAATTGCATGTCTTGTGCTTTTAATATAATGTCTGCTTACTTTAACGGTAATCATGCATGTGTTGATAAGAATGCTCCTAGACAGCAAATGAGCAGAAATAAACATGTTAGATCCAGGACTGTAACATCACCTAATTCTAAGATTAGGACTCCAAAAAGTCCTTCTCAGGATTTGGTAAAGACATGGTTACCCAAGTTGAAACCAAAACAAGTTAAAGCTGTTTACAGGGTTAAATGTCCAGTACTTGTAGAAAATGTTGTTAAGATAAAAAGTGTTGCTTTACCTGATAAAGGTCAACTCTTTAAGTACTCCGGACCCAATCAAATTTGGGTTCCGAAGAAAGTCTAACCAATTTGTCATTGCAGGGTTTGAAATAGGTTGATCGAGTCATGTGGATTCTGGACAGTGGATGTTCAAGGCATATGACCGGAGATAAAGCCCTGCTGACAAATGTGGTGGAGAAGTCCGGCCCAGTCGTTACCTTTGGAGATAACAGCAAAGGTAAAACTGATGGATATGGCAGATTAGAAGCTGGAAATGTTATCGTTGAAGATGTCTCTTATGTGAACGGCCTTGAGCACAATTTGCTCAGTATTAGTCAATTCTGTGACAAAGGTTATGAAGTTCATTTCAACAAGAAGAATTGTCTAATATCACACAAGAGAAATGAAAGGCCGCAGTTGACTGGAGTAAGAAAAGGAAACTTGTACATAGCCAATATGAACTCTGGAAGCACAGAAGAAATTAGATGTTTTTATTCAAAGGCATCCACTGATGAAAGTTGGTTATGGCACAAGAGACTTTCTCACCTAAACTTCAAAACAATGAATTCTCTAGTGAAAAGAGAGTTGGTGAGAGGTTTACCTTCAATTGAATTTACTCAGGAAGGTCTATGTGATGCTTGTCAAAAAGGGAAGTTAAAAAGGGCAACTCACAGGAGCACTAACATATCATCAATAACTGAACCATTACAACTTCTCCATATGGATTTGTTTGGTCCAGTTAGTGTGATGTCTATGTCAAGGAAAAGATATGCTCTAGTGATTGTTGATGATTTCTCAAAATTCACATGGGTACTATTTCTGAACTCAAAAGATGAAACTCCACAACTGGTAGTTGATCACATTAAGTTAATTGAGCTGGATTCTAATCGTCCAGTAAGAGCTATAAGGTCAGACAACGGAACTGAGTTCAAGAATGCAGTTCTGAATGACTTTTGCATTGAAAAGAGTATAACTAGACAGTACTCGGCTCCCAGAACTCCTCAACAAAATGGGGTAGTTGAAAGAAAGAATAGAACCTTGATTGAAGCTGCACGTACAATGCTAAGTGAATCAAGGCTTCCATTGAGCTTTTGGGCTGAAGCTGTCAACACTGCATGCTATACCCAGAATCGAACACTTATCAATAAAGACTTAATAAAGACACCATATGAAGCTCTACATGACAAGAAACCAACTCTCAAGTACTTCCATGTATTTGGGACAAAATGCTTTGTGCTGAAAGAAGGAGATGATCAAGGTGGTAAATTTGAAGAAAAAGCACATGAAGCAATATTTATTGGTTATACTAGAAGAGCCTACAAGGTGTATCTTATTGATCAACAGAAAACTTTGGAAAGTGTCAATGTTACATTTGACGACACGAAACTCCCAAATATCCAAAATGAAGATCCATCTGAAAAGCTTAAGTTTGATGATATGTCAGACTCAGATTCAGATGATGACAATCAACCTGGCGTTGTTGCTGATAATAATAATCCAAATGTTGGTGGTAATGATCAAGGTGATGCTGGTGAAAACAATGATAACTTTCAAGACACCACTGATACTCTTGAACCATCAATAAGTCAAACTGGCAACAACTCAGGGGGAGATAATGAAGGGTCAACAAGTCATACTCAACATCATACTGAAGATCAAGGCGAATCGTCAAGATCAATTCTTCCCAGACAAACTGTTTGGAATAGAGCTCATCCTTTTGAGCTGATTCTTGGTGATCCAGATGTTGGTGTGAAAACAAGAAGAGCTTATCAGAATCAATGTAACTATTCTGGGTTTCTATCTGTTATGGAACCTAAGAAAGTTGAAGAAGCTCTATCTGATCCTGATTGGGTGATTGCTATGCAAGATGAACTCAATCAATTTAAGCAACTAGAAGTATGGAAGCTGGTACCCAGACCTAAAGATAGAAAAGTGGTGGACACAAGATGGGTATTCAGAAACAAACTAGATGAAGATGGCATTGTGATAAGAAACAAAGCAAGACAGGTAGCTAAAGGTTATTCTCAAGCTGAAGGCATTGATTATGACGAGACCTATGCTCCAGTGGCAAGACTTGAGGCCATCAGAATATTCTTGGCATATGCATCCTATTCAAGATTCAAAGTTTATCAAATGGATGTCAAGAGTGCTTTTCTGAATGGTAAGCTAGATGAAGAAGTGTATGTAGAACAGCCTCCTGGTTTTGAAGATCAAGATCATCTGGACTATGTCTACTTTCTTTACAAAGCTATCTATGGTCTTAAGCAAGCCCCAAGAAAATGGTATGACACTCTTTCTGAATTTCTATTAGAAAATGGTTTTATAAGAGGTGTCATAGACAAAACGCTCTTCACTAAAAGACATAAGAATGATATAATACTAGTCCAAGTCTATGTGGACGATATTATATTTGGGTCTACTAATGAGCTTCTGTGCAAGAAGTTTTCTAAGTTAATGCAGGGTAGGTTTGAAATGAGCATGATGGGAGAACTGAAATTCTTTCTTGGATTACAAATAAGTCAGAGACAAGATGGAATATTTATTTGTCAATCTAAGTACATCAAGGAGCTCCTCAAGAAATATCACATGGAGGAGTGCTCATCAGCAAAGACACCATCAACTATAGCTGTCAAAATTGGTTTATGTGAAAATTCTGCCAAGGTAGATATCACAGGCTATAGAGGTATGATTGGTTCATTGCTATACCTAACTGCTAGTAGACCAGATATAATGTTTGCCACATGCTTATGTGCAAGGTTTCAAGCGAACCCTAAAGAAATCCATCTCACTGCTGTCAAAAGAATCTTAAGATATCTAAAGGGTACGCCTAATTTAGGCATCTGGTACCCTAATGAATCTGGTTTTACTTTAATTGGATATACAGATTCTGACTATGCAGGAAGTGTTGTAGACAGGAAAAGTACATCTGGGAGTTATCAATACCTAGGTGGAAGGTTGGTATCCTGGTTCAGTAAGAAACAGCAAGCAGTTTCCAACTCTACAGCCGAAGCTGAATATATAGCTTCTGGAAGCTGTTGTGCTCAGATCTTATGGATAAGGAATCAATTAATGGACTATGGCATTGTATTGGAAAATATTCCTATTTTATGTGATAATACAAGTGCCATAGCAATCGCAAGCAATCCTGTGCAGCACTCAAGGACAAAGCACATTGACATAAGGTATCATTTTATAAGAGAGCATGTAATGAATGGTACAGTGGAACTACTATTTGTAGGATCTGGAGATCAAACTGCAGATATTTTTACTAAGTCGCTTAATGAATCCTCATTCACTAGAATTGTTAGTGAATTCGGTATGTTAAACAGTCCTAGTAATTAATATCTGAAATTTGATCTTTAATAATTTTACAAGTGATTATTCTATGAATATTTGTTGTTTGAAATCACTTGTATAATTATTTTACCATCTGATTTTCTTGTTTGTTTAATTATTTTTCACTTTGTTTATTCATATTATTTAATACTTCATACTTCTGTATTTTTAGAATATTTGTAAATATTAGTTTCTATTTTATTAATTAATTTATCATATGTTTTGTAATGTTTGTCCTGTTAATATTGCTTTGTTGTCGTTAATAGGTTAGCATATGGTATGTATAATTATTTTTATTATTTGTTTAATTTTATATAATATTTTTATTATTTTTATAAGTTAATTGTATATTTTATAGTGTTTTTAATGATTATTTAAAGTTAATATGACTTAAAAATAGGAAAAACAGTCAATATGACTTAATTTAAAATCGGTATGACTTAAACAAGTTAAGTCTTACCGAGATTTTAAATTTAAGTCATATTCGCAGGTCAGTATATATTAAGTCTTGTCTATTTTTAAGATTAAGTCTTAGTTAAATTAAGTCTTAATTTTATTAGTTAAGTCTTATTAGTAATAGTGTTTTTAAGTCTTGTTAATATTAAGTCATATTCGAATATATATACATTTCAGTTATGTCTTAATGCTAGTTTTAAGTCTTATTCGGTCTACTAGTATATATATATAACAGTTAGGTTGTTTTTAAGTCTTATTTCATATTTCTATCAAGTTAAGTCTTATAGAACAATATTGATACATACAATACACACACATATCTGTCGAATTCATGCCCAATTTTCGACCGATTTCTCTCAACCAAATCACGAATTAACCACATATCTGGACTCCTTGCTTGATTATCTGTGTTTTGAGTGGTTAAAATCGCGATTTTGTTCTATTTTGAAGAGTTTATTTTCGAAAAATTCGTTTTCAAGATCTACTTTTGTGGAAAACTGAGTTCGATTTTTGAAAAACTAAAAATAAACTTGTGTTTGTGTGTATACAAGGATTGTTGTGTGAATTTTTCAGAATTTTTGAAGAACTTTTAATTATTTCGAATTTTTAATTAATTATTAATTCGAAAAATTAATTTTTAAATTAAAAATTTGTAAAATCTGAAATTTTCAAGGAAATTAAATCTTGATTAAAATGGCTGATCGATTTGAAATTATTAAACATAATTTAATCGGTTATTTTGATCCAGAAAAATGTTCAGGTGAACGTTTTCGACCGTGGATTCGGTTTTTAAATGAAAATTCACTGGTTCGCAATGCTTTGAGATTGGATGCTCCTCTCAAGATTGAACCTTTGCGAATCATGTGTACTACTGCTGTCATTTCTAATGATAACAGATCTTTTGTCTTCTCTGTAGGAGATAATCAGTACACAGTGAATGAAAATACAATAAATACGGTCTTAAATTTTCCAACTGATAATTTCGAAGAATTACCATCAGATCAAGAAATGATAAATTTTTTAAATGGTGTATTCTATCAAGACAGTCCTGATCAAACTGTCTGGAATAAAAAGAACTTCGTTCAGGAATGGGATTATCTGTTTGACACACTAGGTAGAGTCTTTGCCAATACTACTAAAGGGAACTTCGGGGTATTACCATCTTTCTTGCAGCATATTGGATATGCAGTTGCACATAACCGAAGGATTAATATTGGCAGACTACTGTGTGTTCCGATGGTTAGAAGAATCATTAATGCAAAGAAGAATTTTGATAATGGACATAAAGTTTCATGTTATTATCCAAGATTCTTATCATTGATTTTTAATCATCTTGTGGAACTAGAAAACCAAGCCCAATTCCTGAATGAAGAGTCACTGGCGTCAGGTAAACCTACTACCAGATTGTTCACTGAGTACAGCAACAAGCCAAAATTCACAAACATACCTGTAGTTGTCACCCAATACATGTCAAACTATATACAACTACCTGTTATTGAACCTGTACCAGAACCTGAACAACCAGAACAAAACCCTGAACCACCAGTAGACAACATACTTGTTGATAATGAAAATCAAGGCAATCAACAAGTTGAACCTGCTCAGCAGATTGTTCCTCAGCCAGCTGCTCTTGCTGTTGAACATCCAGTGCAAGAAACTGCATCTGTCCCTGAACCTGAATTGGATCAACCCATCTTATCAGAGACTGTTGCGGAATCAGCTGACCAGGTATTGCCTTCTGTTCCTCAAACTACTGCTTCACAATCTATTTCTGGAACCCAAGTGGTTGGTAGGTCTGACCAAGGGGTTGTAGTACCACAACCTCTAACCAAGGTCATAGAGCCAAACACTCAACCACCAAAACTCATATCTTTTCACTCCAGAAAGAAATTGCAAGTTAAAAGAAGTCGTATCAGTAGTGGTAGTATGAGTGAACCCACAGCTCTGCCTCTAGAAAAGAAAAGTAGAACTCAAACTGAGGCAACTGTAAGCCCGTCTGTATCCTCCCAACAGGATATGGAAATTGATATGGCCGTTACACAGTTACTAGAATCATCTTCTCAACAGGATGATTCTATTGAAATTCGCCATAGGGCCGTGGCACCTTGTAGTGAGTCAAGCACACCTCCTCTATTTCTCACAATGGGGGAAGACATACCTTTAAATGAGTCTCAGGACACACTGCAAGGAGAGCACGTAGAAAATGTGACAGTGCCTACCATAGTTACGGTAGAAGAGTCTTCACAGGCTTTAGAGGGAAATCTTGGTTCTCAGCAAACTTTAATAGAACCATCATCTCCCCTTCCAGGACAAACACTCCTGGCTCCCACAAGGGATTTTCCACTCGCAGTTTCGACTGGAGAAGGTGGAAGGCAACTTGATCAATCTACTACTGAAGCAATTCAGTCAACAATTTCAAATGTTCAAGTAGATTTGATTAAGGACAGGGATTTGCGAACTCCCATTGCACCACCACTGACCTTCCCAGAGGAGGCTAGGGTGATTTTACATGCAGGTACAAATCTGGAAGCAGCTAAGGAATCTGAGAGGAGTGATGTGAGGAATACCATAAAATTGAGTGAAACACATGCACTTCAGGTGAGTGGATCTCAAAGTGAACGTCAGGTGAGCGCACACACTGACACATACACTCTCTCATTATTAGAAAAGATAACTGCTTTAGAGAAAGAACTTGCAGTTAGCAAGGCTGAAACAGAAATCCTTAGAGCACAAGTGGGTGAGCGATCTTCTACATCCACCTCTGTCAACAGTCAGCTTGCTGTAATGAAGAAGGACATAAACTACTTAAAGACATCTTTCACCAAAAAGATAGAATCTCTCGAACTCTCTCATGAAAAGGCACTTGATGACTCTGGAGATATTACTGTTGCTCAAGACATGTTAATTTCTGAGATTTCCTTGAAAGTTGATAATCTACAGTCAGAGGTACAGCACAATCAAGAATCTACTGATTCTCGTCTGGACCAGATCGAAAAGCAAAATGCACACCAGGCTAAAGGGTTAAGACATTTGTTTAATCTTGTAAGTCAAAGTCGCAAACCTACAAATGAAGAAATTGAATTCTTTACAAATAAGGGTGGTGATGATGATGAACAGGATCCAGAAGCTGGAGCAATTGATAAGTCTGTAGAGGATTCCTCAACTAAGGGGGAGAAATCAAAGGAGTCACAAGATAAAACTACTAAAGAAAGAGAGGGAGGAGAAGGAAAATCTGGTAAATCTGACCAAGGTGAAGATAAGAAGAAGAAAGTAGTTGAACAAACTGAAGAAGATATTCAAGACAAGAACACAGGTTATTATTACACGGGTGAACCGGATAACTCCGATGTTTTTGCTGATCTTGAATTCCCTGATCAAGGTGAAGAACTTCCTGAACCTGATCTTAGTCACTGGGAAGATGAAGGACCAGTGATATCTGAATTTGAAGCTCAACAAGCTGAGAAAGAATCTGAAGAATTATTTGCTCAAAGGGAAGCTAATTTGCAACTGAGAGAAGAAAAACTTCAAAAATCTTTAGAGCAAATTGCACGAAATGAAGAACTTCAGAAAGCTGAACAGCAAGCATTACAACGACTACATGCTATAAATGTTGAGAAGAGAAAAACATATATCAGACTAAAGAGTGGTGACAAATGGGAACGTGCTCAAAGAGCAATTGATTCACCTCAGAGTTCTGATTATGAAGATCGTCGTCTTGGACAAATTCTCTAAGAATTCAAACTGGCAAATCCAATTCATGAAATGTATATAAAGGCCTTACAGGTAGAAGTCATCAGGATAACTACTGCATTTGAACCCAAATCTGATGAGCTGGTAATATTTGTAGATTGTCATAAAGTTGGAACATTCAGAGTATCTATTCAGTTCTTTTATGACAGATCACTGACAGAGATATGGGTACTTAGGCCTAAGGTAAGAACATCTTCTGAGCTAGGTGTATTGTTACATGAAAAGTTCAAAGAATTTGCTGAAAGAGCTGGACCAGAAGTGATTAAGGAACCTCCACAAGTAAAATTTCTTAAGGGAGAGGTACTTCACACAATCAATCTTCAGACAGATGAGCTATACGAACATCATGCAAAGCACTTGGTATATGCTGAATATGCTCTCAGAAATCATGGATACCTGACTGAAGAAAAGGTAATAGCTGCAGATCACATCCGTTCCTATGCACAAACGAACATAAAAGATTACAAGAAATTTCAAGGTGGACTGAGAAAGAAGCTTGGAATTCCTTTAGTCTTACCTCAAGGATTGTCATCAAGAAGAGAACGTCTTGTTGATTCTGATCTACATATGAAACTTCAAGTCACAGATGAGCCAGAAGAAGGAGAATTCAGAAGGGAAGACAATTGAAGATAAAGAATTGCTCTACATGTTATATCTTTAGAGCCTAGATAAATCTTGATAGGAATCTATATCATATGATCAGTCTAGAGGATCATCTATCTTGTATTTATCTTTCATGTTTGAATCTGGCAAATGTTAAATATAAACCAGAACTTTTTTTCATATTTACTTAGTATTTAAAGTTTTATCTTTCATTTGGTTAAGTTGGATTAGTTGAGGTATCCTCTAGGAATTTGCTTGTTATTATCTATCAAACAAATAGGGGGAGATTGAAAGGCATATGACTCAGCCTATTTGTAGTTAGAGGATCCTAATCAACTTAAATCAAATTGTAATAAGTAAATATACATATGAACCGTCACAGGAATCTCAAGAAGTATTATCTGTCAGAAGAAAGAAGAAAAGTCAATCTATAGTTTTGATGTCATACACTGGAAGACGATTCAGTTATCTGATCAAGCCCCAGTACAGCATTGAAGTTAATGGATTCATTTGAACAGTGACAGAGATTTTTCGAGTGATAGTTTGAAGATCAGTTACAGTACAAGAGAATTGAGAGAAGAAATAAACCACAACCTAAAGTCAAAAGTGAAGAAGCATCATTGAAGTTAGTCGTTCATAAACCAGACAGTACATCAAACGTCAACACAAATCAGTGGTAATTCTTTACTACCTTTAGTGGTTTGTAAGAATTAAATTAATTATTTATTGATTTAATTAAATTCATTTATAATTGATATAAATTAATTTAGTTGATTTAATTAAATGAATTAATTCTGGTAGAATTAATTTATTAATTAAATTAATTATTGTATCAATTAAATATGAATTAGTTAAAACATTAACTAATTAATTGGATCAATAAGACTTAAAGAAAGAAAATTGATTAAGTCTTGGAGGAGATAAAATTCGGTAAGACTTAATTTAAGTCTTACCGACAGAAGCCTTTTGAGGATTAAGTCTTACCGACCTGATTTAAGTCCTACCGACCTCTGCCAGCTGTTATAAGTCTTACCGAAATTCTGGTAAGTCTTACCGACACATTTTAGGTCTTAATGGAGGTTTGTGTAAGTCTTATTGAAGGAAAATCAAGTCTTGGAAGCTGTTTAAGTCATGCTGGAGCTGTTAAATATCTTACAGAAAGCCAGCAAGACCTGTTACTGATATAAAAGAACAGAACAGACCAGATTAAGATATAACGGAGAAAACACAGCAGAAACATTTCATCAAGAACAGAATTCTCTCTCTCAAGAACACCAAAGCTTAAACAATTCCCAGAAATTCAAGTTCTTCATCTTTGTGATATTCTATCCGATAGAACTTGTTTATTTGTGATTCTTGTGATACTAGCGAATTAAGTTTCCTAGTTCTTATCTTGATTATTATTAACTAAATTAGAAAAGTTCATGTCGAATTTTCTAATTAGTTATTAACATCTTGATAAGTTGTTATACTGATTTTGTAACACCACATCAAGTTAATATACAATTATATTCAACTTGAAAAATTGTGTTAAATAATTCCGCAGATAAATTTGTCTTTATCAAATTTGATTTAAAGGATAAATTTCGATAAAAAGCTAAGGATTGTATTCAACCCCCCCTTCTACAATCTTTTCGGACCTAACAATTTGAGAATGAAGGTGAAAGAAGAATGTACTATGATGATGTTGAGGAAGATTGTAACGCCCCCAAATCTGAGGTCAAAGATCCAGGTCGTCACATCATCATCCAACCATATCATACTTGTATTAACTTTACAACTCAACAATACATCAATCCAGACCTCAATCTTACACACAAACAAGTTAGAGCCTCAGAAACGATAATCAAAAGTGCCACTAAATATTACAATTCATTTGTACAATCAGAGTCTTACGCAATTCCACTATACACTACTCTTGAAGACAAGTCTTACTATTACAGTTGAAAACCTATCAGACTTACTCTGTAGTATTTATCAGAAACTAAATAATCTCCGGGGTAAATCTTCTACTCCTCTTCTGCTGTTGCGGAGTTAACCGACCGAATTCTTCTCTTTCTGAAAAGTTTTTATAAAGCAAGAATGAGCTACATAATGCTCAGCAAGTTCACCATTTTGTAAAATAATAATGGGGTTTATTTCGAAAACATTCCCAACTATATGGGTATATATCTCAGATTTCAAAACATAATTGGACGTTGTATATGTCCGAGTTTGAATAAAACATCTATACTCACTAAGGAGCTTTAAGAATAACATATGAACCCTTTATAAGGTTCCCATTTCAACATATCTCAAGTTTGAAAATATATACATATGAGTATATCATTATCGGCAAAACACTCTACGATTAACATACTGTACAAGGAATACATCATTGCAAACCTCTTTCCTTCCATTAGCTTAGAAGGTTTCTCGTACAAAAACATTTCATTCTTTGAAACAATTGCAAGAGTGCACTAACACGTGCCAATCTTTAGAGAAAAATCTTGCAGTTATAGATACTGCACGATGTCAATATTTTCTCATCAAAACCACACTATCAGCAACATGGCACTTAGGCCCAAGAAGTAGTGTTTGAGTATTTTTCCAAAGTGGAGGATGGGACTGGAAGAAAACATAAAAACCTGACAAGGATTGACGATGATCAGTCGCCACATCCAAGTCCAATAATCCGCGGGTCTTCTCTACCGGTAGAAGGATAGAAACTACATCCGTAACTATCCCTCGGGTGAAAACTACATCCGTAATCACCCTCGGTGAAAACTACATCCGTAATCATCCTTCGGCAACACCTGGGCCGGAATAATAATTGATGGACCGCCTGGCTCACGGCCGCTTACACATCCCGGGAATCGTTCGTCAACGGTTCCCACACCTGCCAGAGTCCCTTTTTCTTTTTCTTTTAAAAACTTGATTTTGATTGAAAACAGAGTAATTGAGGTCCGACATCAGTCGACCGATGATTATTGAAATCATACAAGAAGCAGAACCTGACCGGGGGTTTTCGAAAATGTTTTGAGTTCGAAAGAGTTCGAGTTTGAAAGTATTAAAATGTATCTTGGATTAACTTTGTCTTTAAATAATGAACAATAATTAATAAATAATATTTTAAGAGTTAATATTAATAATTAATAAAATAATTAATCGATAAAATAAACTTTTAATCCAAGATAGGGTTTCGAGTATTTACGAAGATATGAACATAATATTTGAGTATACGATACTCCCCGAATGACCCTTCGGGTTTTCGCAATCTAGATACGATATAATAATATACCGCTCCCCGGTCAATAGTATATACGGACCGCTACGACCTCTATTGCTAGAGTCGTTGTCCGAAGAAAACATTTCAATCTAAGTTCAAGGGGTACAAGCATATATGTACTTATACAGTCTCAATTGCATCAATACTTCGATAAACATAGCATTTGATATAATTTGAAAACTACAAACACAACAGTAAAAGTCCTTGTATATGGATAAGTTTTGAAAAGTAAACTTGCCTTGGTTTGGTTGGGGTGGTCGAGCGTGCGGATTCGAACGATCTATACATAAACAATAATCGTTCGTTAGTACCTTAACAATTTCTCTTTAATTACGGGGTTTTAAGGGGGTACGAAATTAACTTAACGACTTCGTCTTATGACTCCCTAGCCCCACTATAGGTCCATGTCATCTCTCGATTACGCTCGTCACTTACTCGACTTAATTTAGTTACCACGTTCGAATCATAACCACTAACCCTAGAATCATGTTCCACTAATCGACTTTTTCCATTGCGCGAATTTTACTCTAGCATTTTTATAAAATCCAAAAATTCATATTTTAATCCAATTCCTTTTGGGTGGTCTTCACCACTGCATTCCCTACATTCTCAAATTTTTCCATGATCCCACATATATTTTAAGGTGTTGAAACAGGGTTCACAAGAGGGTCACTTAATGCAGCCCATAGTCCAGAAACAAAATTCACTCCTCCGGCCATAACTGAAAATCCACACATCACCTAGCTATGAACCTTACATTTCCAGAAACTACATTCAATTATATTTCCAACAATATAAGGTAGGACATCAGGGGACATCATTTGGGGGTTGAAAATCGTGCTACAATACAGATCAAAGTTCCTGGACAAACTCAGCAAGCTCAATCTACTTAGATCAACCATTTTTCATACTTCCATAACATAATCACCACTTAATACACTTAGATCATGATTCAAAACACTCATGGAGATATATATATTAACCATAGTCATAAAAATCACAATCTCAACATCAAAACTCAAGATCCATGCTATCCAATACCTATACATCCAAGATTAGTCCTAAAACACATGGATCTACTACCATACTATATAAACACTACATAACCAAGGGGGTTTGAGATTTGTATACCTTCTTGAGTAGCTAAAGACCTTGGATGAGCTTTACAACAACTAAGAACACTTGGATGAGCCCTCACAAACCTTAATCCTTCAAGATCTAAAAGATAACAACTTATGTTAACACCCCTCTAAACTTTCAACAATTTTTATCTCAAGAATCAATGGATGGAATGCTATGAAATTGATACCATACCTCTATTATAATGCAAGGAAGCCCTAGGATTTTTGCTTGGAATTGTAGGTGAGGAAATGTTGGAGAGAAGATCTCTCCCTTCCTTCTCTTGTAGTTCGGCCGAGAGCAACAAAGGGGGGGGGGAAGAGTGTTTTCTTGTGTTTTGTTTTTGAAAGGTAATAAAATGATGTGTAGGATATGTATTATTGTGGGTATTAGGTGTGGTTCACATGTTGCCAAGCTAGAGTCTAGGTTGTCTCCCCATGCCCTATTGTCCCCTAGGTACAACATCCATCACACATGTCACTATTCACTTCTACTTTATGCTTTCTAGTTTCTTTTCCTAACTAGCTAGTTACATGGCACTTGCATGTAATTTCTTTCCTTGTAATATTATTCTTCCACCAATGTTTGTCATTTAATCCTTACTTCGTATCGTATCTTAATTATTCTCTCGTAATAATATTTTGTCACGTAGAGATTTCCCCTATAATTCCTTAAGTACTTAATTGTGTAAATTCCTCGAATGTCCATAATTCCTCGTCATAATTCTTAATAAATCCTTTAATACTCTAACCATTCTCAAATCCCAAGTTTTATAAATCTTACTAACAATAAGACTCCTGCCTTCACAATCTTCCTTTTTATCTAACATAATAAATGCAACAACGCAGTTTCTCAGACAATCAATTCTATTAATCGACAGGGATGATTAGAAAGGTTCCATAATGAAAATGTCACAAGATATTAAATAAAACGAAATATTACCAAAAATTAGGGTTCTTACAAAGATGAAGATCATGACCACAGAGATCCACCAAGAGTTATTGTACCAACTAGAAGTGATGCTTACACTGGAAATGAAGCATCCGTTGACAGTCATTCTGGAGCATCCGTTGACATTATTAGAGATGCATCGATTGACAGAGATTCTCAAGCATCCGTCGACAGGCAAAATGATGCATCCATTGACAGTCAACTTAATAATTCAGCAAGGACAACAAACTCAGGGGGAGTTTCTCAAGGTCAAAATTCAATGCTAAATCAACATGATCATGCTCATGGAAATGAAGCAACCTCATCAAGATCAAACCTTCCACCTGCAAGAAAATGGACTAGAGATCATCCATTTGAGTTAATCATTGGTGAATCAAATTCAAGAGTCCAAACTAGAAGGGCCACTCAAGCAGAATGTCTATACAATAGCTTTCTGTCTCAAGAGGAACCTAAGAGAGTGGAAGATGCCCTTCTAGATCCAGATTGGGTCTTAGCAATGCAAGAAGAGCTAAACCAATTTGAAAGAAATAAAGTATGGAAAACTTGTGCCCAAACCTGATGATAGAAGTGTCATAGGTACTAAATGGGTTCTCAAGAATAAGACAGATGAAAATGGCATAATTGTGAGGAATAAAGCTAGATTAGTGGCAAAAGGCTACTCTCAAGAAGAAGGAATAGATTTTGATGAAACTTTTGCTCCAGTGGCAAGACTTGAGGCAATTAGAATCTTTCTAGCCTATGCAGCACATGCCAATTTTAAAGTCTATCAGATGGATGTCAAAAGTGCCTTTCTAAATGGGGAACTGGAAGAAGAGGTCTATGTCCATCAACCTCCTGGCTTTGAGGATCCAGAATTTCCAGAATATGTATATCTTCTCATGAAAGCACTTTATGGTTTGAAGCAAGCACCAAGAGCCTGGTATGACACTTTATCTCAATTTCTTTTGGAGAACCACTTCACTAGAGGTACAGTAGATAAAACCTTATTTCATAGGAATATCAATGGCTCTTCAATACTTGTTCAAATCTATGTAGATGATATTATTTTTGGGTCTACAGATGAGAAGCTTTGTAAAAGGTTTGCCAAACTTCTGCAAAGTAGGTATGAAATGAGCATGAAGGGTGAATTAACTTACTTTCTTGGCCTACAAGTAAAGCAAGTTAATGAGGGCATTTTCATAAGTCAAACAAAATATATTTATGATCTCTTAAAGAAATTTGACTTAATGGATTGTACCTCTGCAAAAACACCTATGGCCACTGCAACTAAGCTTGAGTTGAATACTAAGGAAAAGTCTGTGGACATCTCAAGCTATAGAGGCATGGTAGGTTCACTTCTATACCTAACAGCTAGTAGACCTGATATAATGTTTTCTACTTGTCTTTGTGCTAGATTTCAAGCTGACCCTAGAGAGTCTCACTTAATAGCTATTAAAAGAATTTTCAGGTATCTCAAGGGAACACCAAACCTTGGCATTTGGTACCCAAGAGAATCTGGTTTTGATCTAACTGGCTATTCAGATGCAGATTATGCAGGTTGCAGAGTTGATAGGAAAAGTACTACAGGTTCCTGTCAATTTCTAGGAAACAGGCTTGTTTCATGGTTCAGTAAGAAACAGAACTCAGTCTCCACTTCTACAGCTGAAGCTGAGTACATTGCTGCTGGAAGCTGTTGTGCACAGATTCTATGGATGAGAAATCAACTCATTGACTATGGTATAAAAGTTGAGAAGATTCCAATTTTCTGTGACAACACAAGTGCTATTGCCATCACAGGGAATCCAGTGCAACATTCGAGAACCAAACACATTGACATCAAATACCACTTCATTAGAGAACATGTGATGAATGGTACAGTAGAAATGCACTTTGTGCCAAGTGAAATGCAGCTTGCAGATATCTTCACCAAGCCTCTTGATGAATCCACATTCACAAGATTGGTAGGTGAGCTAGGTATGCTTAACTTGTCATAATTCCTAGTGATATTTGATTTCACTGCTTTGCAGCTAGGAATGTGTTTTGATTTACTTGAGAATTAAAAACTCTCAGAAAAATTTTCTTTAGAAATTTTGTCCAAGGCAAAATTATCTTATCAACGGATATCCTTTTACCCGTTGATAGCATAAACACATTCCTAGATTTTTGTATATCAACGGATAACAGCTTATCCACGTCATCAACGGATAAACTGTTTCTCAACCGTTCATTCCATATCCGTTGATATACATATTTTCTTTTAAATATAACCGTTGGTAAACGTGTATCTATATAGGACTGGTTATATTTATTTTCTTTTATTATTTGACAGTTACTTTTGACCAATGGGTAATTATTTTTAATTATTTCATTTTCAATTCTTGAAAAGTATAAAAGGCTGTCTTGTGCTCTCACATCTCACTTTTATCGACTTTCAAGATTCTCTTAAGTAAACTGCATCTTCTTCACAAAAACTCTCTGTAACAAAAGTTCAAACTCTTCAATGGCGCCTATTGTTAAAATGATGTCTTCCACTGGGTTCACCTATGAGAAGAACAATTTCGCGGCCTATGTCGATACAGTGAATGCCCCGGAAGCTTATCACACCATGATGAATTTTGTGAAGAACTGTAAACTTTCGTATGCTATGACTGCCACCACTCCTCTAATCCACGAATTAATCGAAGAGGTGTGGGCATCTGCTGAGTACAATGGCACAGACGGTACAATTGCTTTTTCTCTAAAGGGTAAAAACTATGTAGTTAACTCTGATGTGATAACTGCTTGTTTAAAATTTCCTAAGAATAACTGTCCGAAAGTACCCAGTGATGCTGAAATAGTTGCCATGCTTAATTCCATAAATTATGCCCTTAGTACTGATAATTTAGGAAAAATTGCTAGGAAAGGGATGGTTAAGGAATGGAGTTATTTTTGTGATGCCTTCATTAAAACATTTTCAGGCAAAATTAGTAACTTTGATGCTGTTACCCATTCCATGTTAGTTATGCTGTGTATGCTTCTGACTGATAAATTCTATAACTTTGGCACACTAGTCATGTATGAGATAGCAGCAAAATTAGGTAAAAAGGAAACTAGGGGCAAGAATATCTATTTTGCTAGATTTTTGATGCTCTTAGCACTGCATGTATCTGAGAATAAGCTATCCATTGCTAACCCGGATAGCAAGTTCACATGTTTTGTTCAGGAGAAGAGAGTCTTAAGTGATTTAATTCCAATGAACTCTAATGCAGAAGTACAATTGGTATATCTACCAATTGTTCAGGTAACTCTTTCTAACCTTGAAACTCCTATCTCTAACCCCCAAATTTCTTTGCCTTCCTCAGTCACAATGGAGTCTGTAGTAGTGACCAAACAGGCTCCTACCCAAGTGACTAAAACAAAAGTTTCCAAACCAAAATCTAAGAGACAAACCTCAGGTGTTTCTCAAAAAGCACCTGTTGCAAAAACTACCACAACTCTTGAGGGGAGTGTGAAGGAGGTAGTGAGTGGTGAGGGACAGGGTGCAAGCCCTAAGAATAAGGTGGGTGAGGAAAGTGCACCAAATAGTCAAGCCCAAGTTACATCCTCTCAACAGGGTGTGACTACTAGTTCTACAGCAACTCTGCACAAAAGGGTAAGGGACACTAGCTTTCACTCAAAAACCTATGGAAGAAGAGTAAAATCTAAAACCATAGGGGAAGCACAGGGTGCACACACAGTACAGCAAACTGTACCTTCTCAAATTCAGTTTGATGTGACTTCAATAAATGTGGAGTCACAGCCCCTTGATCTTAACCTTCAAATCGATACACATTACAATCCACCATCACCAACTCCATCTCTGGATGTGGATATGATATCTACATCAATTCCTGATTCTCCATCTTTAAGATTCTTGGAGAAGCCCCACTCTGCAATTGGTGGTCATCATCTTTTTGATGATTTGTTGGGTTATCAACCTTCCATTCCTGAATTCACAACAACATCTGTGGCCTCATCTTTAAAATCAATCTCCACAGATTCAGTGTTGGTTTTCACTTCAACGGATATTATCATTCCTTCATCAACGGATATCCTTCATCCATTGACAAGTGTTTCTCCATCAACGGATGCGCCTCTGTCTAGCCATCCGTTGACAGCTATAACTGCTCCATCAACGGATATCCCTTATCCGTTGATAACTCATTCTACCACTGCTATATCTGACATTCCTGTGTCAAGTGTGGAGGAGTTCTCAGTAGTTGAAACACTTTTAGGACTGAGGGAAGGGAGTGAGAGGCTGCCTTGTGAGCAGGCAAAAGGAGAGGAAAATAATGAGAGGCTGACCATTTCTTCAGGTCAGGCAAAAGGAGAGCAAGAGAGTTCCACCTTAGTAGGTGAAGGTGAGGGTGTGAGAGGTGTGAGCCAGGGGGAGCCCCTGATGCAAGAAAAGAGAGATGAGAGGAGAGAAGGGACTACAAGAGAAATAAGGCAGGAAGATCCAGCCATTGCAAGTGAGTTAATGGAGGTTAATGAAGCTTCTAAAGAGATGGAATTTTGACAAGAATATCAGTCAATTATTGACTCCATCTCTTTAGATCCTGAAACCTTTACTCACCCTGTTTCTACCTATCAAGTCATAGCACAACAGGGCAATGTGGAAGCAGAGGAGGCAATGCACCTAGTGCACACCTCACAATCTCTACAAAGATCAAAGGAAGCTTTGACAACTCTGCTTCCAGATGCTGACAGTGAAGAGTTTGGCAGTGATGACAGTGAAAGCACAGCAAATGATGAAGCAGTCAATGTGGCAGATACTCCAGACTGGCTATTTTCTACTGCCACTGTGGCTGGTGACTTCAATGTGGAGATTGTGAAGCAATATCAATCTGCTAGGGCTGAGCACCAACATGCAGATCCTCAGAGAAAGGCTGTCCTTCAGCAATTAATGGACTCCCTGAAACTTCACAAAATGCACATGGTCATTCAAAGAACACAACAGGAGGAGGTCCAAACTGCAATTAGAGAAATGAAAGTGGAACTAGATGCCAGGATTGAGGCACTAGCCCCTACTACCACTCAGAAGGTGCTGACTAGCAAATTATTGAAGGAAGATAGCCTGGCCAAATCTGTTCAGCATCTCTCCTCCAGAGTGGATAGTATGGAATCTCAAATGCAGACACTCATTGCAAATCAAGCCAAACAGACTGAGCTACTGGAAAGGCTGCTTGCAGCCTCATCTCCAGCCCTTGATGCTAACAAAAAGGGGGAGAAAAAGGTAGAAGAGGTTGCAGCTACTTCTAGTCATATTCCAGCTTCCAATAGCAAGATAGCACAAATTGAGGGGGAGCAACAGCCAATGATAGTGGTCAATCCAAAAGAGTTTACTATAGAGGCTTCCCCTGTGAGGAAACAAAAGGCTTTGCCTGTGATTCCTGACCTATCAGAAATCTCAGATGGTGAAAGGCAAGCCAGAATAGAGGCCTTAGAAAAGATCAACAAGGAGGCAAATGAAAGAATGATGAGAACAGAAAGGATGATCAATGAATCAATTGTATCAAATCTGTTCTCTACTCAGTCCTCAGCTCCAACAATATCAACTACAATTCTGAAGGTGCTCACTCCAGAGATTGTAGCTCCTACATTCTATGATGCTGAACCATCTTATGTCAAAGAATTTAAACCATACATAAAAACCAGAGCCTACTCTCCACCAAAGGCAAATGGGAAGAACAAGTTACAATTGGACTTTCCATTTCCCAAGGATGATGAAGGAAAGCTAATGGGAAAGCAAATTAAGGAGTTCAAGGAAGATGCCAATAGGAGTGTAAGAGAATGGATGGCTGTAATAATAAGGAATGGAAAAGTCTTAAATATATCCAATAGCCATCCTAGATTTGTTGAAGCAAAAAGAGAGGAGACCTCCAGACCTCTCAGGGAAGCTCATCCAAGTGAAGAAAATCAATATAAAAACTCAAATGAGAAGCAAGCCAAGCTAGCTCAGGAGTTAATGGATGAGGTAGAGGATGAAATGAGGGAACCTGAGGAAGTCCCCAAATCCAAAAGGAAAGTGAAATCAGTCCCCAAATCCAAATCTAAGAGAGTGAAATCAAAGGCAAGGAGGCCTGTCTCTCCAGAAATTGAAAGCAAGGAAATAGTTGGCTCATCACAACCTATTTCTGTAAAAGTATTCAACCCAGCTGTGAATTTCCATGGTGATCCTATAGTACCTAAAGAGGAACCAATGAATCTTGACTTCATTGAGGTTCCTTCATTCTTGCTGAAGCCTCAACAGAAGCCTATACAGAAGAAAAGGATACCAAGGAAGCAACCTTCAAAGGAACCAATTCAAGTTGCTAGGGTACCTGCTATTATCAGGCAGCCAATCTTGGAAAACAAGGATGATTTTATCTATTAGGCAGATATTGAAGAATACTCTGGCATGAATCTGTATCTGGATGAATTGTCAGAAGTAAGAGGAATTGACAAATATAAACATTTGCCTGAGAGATTGGTCTTTGTATACAAGGGAGGAAAGGAAAGGACATGACCACTACAGAGGGTTCTTGGAGAAAATTATCTGACCTTAACCAAAGTGTTCTCTGCAATCAAGAGATACACAGGGTTCTCCAAGATAGCAAAAGGGGAGATACTGGACAGAATAGAACAGATAAGGAGGGAATGGAACTCACCATCAAGTCTACCAAGGAAGATGAAGATCCCATACAATGGACAGAAAATCCACCTTCAACCCTTCTGGATGATGGAGTTCAGGGATGAAGATGGTAACAGGAGATTCTTCAGGTTAGAAGACCAACCAAAGGCTAGTTCTCAATACCTGAGATGGTTACAACAAAAGCTAAATCCAAAGGTTGATGAAGAAGATGCCTTCTATAGGCAACTCCAAATGCAGATTGAGTCCAACTCTGCCAAAGAAGGAAAATCAAGGGTGATGCCAACAAGAGAAAAGAAACAGTCTTAATCTGCTCAGTCTAGAGGAGCACTTCTCTGTAAATTTATCAAACTTTCAGTTTTTAATTTTTGTAGCTTAATACAATTTTTTCATTGTCCTATATATATATCTTTAGGAATGTTTTGTTATCATCAAGGTCCTGAATTTATGCTTTATTGCCATCAAGTATAAATTGGGGGAGATTGTTAGGAATATGTTGTACTTGATGATAACTTCACAATCAATCAAATTGTATAAGGTTTTGTAGCTGTCAACGGATGAGGATTTATAACTTTATCCGTTGACAGGTAGCTCATCAACGGATGAGGTTTTGTAGCATACTGCAGTATCTCTATGTTATCAGTTGATAGTGTTTTTATCCACAGTCATGTTGACCATCAACGGATAGGCAGAATAGGGTAGCCAATTGTAAATAAGCTATGCTATTTAATTCTGTCTAAGTGAAAGTGTATCAATAGATGAAGACAAAACTCTATCAACGGATACAACTCAAATCCACTCTATCAACGGATACAGCTCAATACATCATCAACGGATGTCAGTGTACAATATCAACGGATAATCATTGACACTGTCTTCTATGCTAAGCTGGGGATTAGCAGTTGATAAGGATAGCTTTGACTGACAGATCACATGGGTTGATAGTAGATACAAAAAGCAGTATGGCAGCCATACTTTGGAAACACAGAAGAAAGAAGCATTCCGTTTACACTATGAATACAAGAAAGGTGCAGGAGACATGTCTGTTCACAAGGACAACCTTTCGGCTACATGTGTATTTGGAGTGTAGTAGCAAGTCAACTAGAATTAGATTAATATTATCTTATTCCAGTAGTACTTGTAAAACTTGGGATTTATAACCAAGTGTAGCAACTCTTTGAAGGCTAAGAAAACAAATACATTTGCTTAGGGTTTTTATTGAATATTCTTAGAAAAGCAAAGAGTTGTAAAACAGAAGCTGTGTACTTTTGTATCACAGAGTTTTCTTCGAATAGAAGCTTCAGGTGGTGCATTTAACCACCTGATTTTTATTTGTTTGTGCATTAATCTTTCTACAGCAATTATCTAAGTATAGATTTCTGGAATTCTTATCAGAAATTTATAAATATCAAGAATTGTATTCAACCCCCCCCCTTTCTACAATTATACAAGTGTGTAATCTGGGAATAACATAAATACATGGAATCTTTTTGGCTCTTCAACTGAATCATCAATACATCTTATTCTGTCACTGAGGCTTGAACATGTTAATGAACTTCTTTCAGCGACTTGATCCTTGTTGGTGCCTGTTCTTCAAATTTCACGATCCCTGTATAGATTTAATATTATTTATCTTTTATCCTAGTTGAGTTATATATATCCTCTATTACATATTCATTCCATTATGCTTTACAATCTCCCCCTATTTGATTGTTAGGGCACTATCTCCCTCAAAAGTGTTGATGGATGGTCGTTTAAGTGACAATTGAGGTGTAGGAGTTTGTTGTGTTTGTGTTTGTAGAATGGGCTCTTTGACCTGTGTTAGAGTCGGTGGGATTTCCTGCTCTTGGTCGGGTAAGATGGCCACTAGGGGCTGTAGAAACTGTATTTCCTGTGACACAACAGGGAATATAGAGGTTGGAATAGCAGGGATTGAAATATTACCTTGTCGTATACCTGCTTTCACTGGCTTGGTAACAACGGAAGTGGGACAGTCTTTAGATATTCAGTTAGGACTGTAGGCACATCCGTATAGTTCTTTTTTGCTTATGTAATTAATTACATTCTTCTTCATGTAAGAACATTCCACCTTTTGACCATTTTCCAAGCGTACCCTGTCTTCATCATTCAAAAAATCATTTAATATTAGTTGTAGAAACCTTTGATATAGACATTTGACATTTTGAGTCTGAACATCTCTTGTTCCCAAGTGTTTCATCTTTAAAATGATTTGACCAAGCACTATTTTTCCAAAATTAATCCTCAAATTATTAGCGATCGCATACCCTATTTTTTGAATAAATTCAGGTATTCGATCTTGATTTGTTCTATCTGAGGAAAAAACATGGTTTAGAGTGTGAAAGAAGAAATTCCAATACTGGGTTAGAAACGTTCTAGAAAGATTACCAGTATTGAAATTGCCATCTTGGTACCTTATAAAATGAAAGAACATTTCAATCTGTTCAGGTGTAGGATCAGAAACAAGATTTTCCAAAGGAAAATGAAGAATTCGACTAACATCTCGTTCAGTGACCCTAATCGACCTACCAAACAGTCGATATGTGATTGCACACTCGTCCTGTCCAGAAGTGTTAACCGCACTGCAATATAGTTCATGCAATGCATCATGGTTAAACTGCACTGGTGTAACCAAAGCATAGCGAATTAATGAATGTTCGTTCAGAAATTGTGTCCAAGCCCGAAATTGCTCATCAAGAATGGTTTCGATTTGCTGAATGGAAATATGATTAACTTTAGCAATTAAAAAGCTTCCCTGCAATGCCATTTTCAAAACTTTGAGGAAATTCAAAAATAAGGGTTAGTTTTTATAAAGGATGATGTATAAAGCAAGAATATGAAATCCGATCTAAAAACCACCAGCTAGATTTGAGAGATCTTTCCGATCAAAGCTCGAAATATTCAGCAATCGTGTGTATATGCTCTGTATATCTGAAAAATGATGATGTTAAACACAAACAAAAACTCATTATTTATAAGGTTTCAAGGTTTAGTGGTTTAGGTGTGATAGTGACAGGTTATGTTGAAAAAAATAACACCTTTCAATAATTTCTCACCTAACAACCTAATTAGCCGAAAAACATCATATCGCCGAAACCTGTCATCCGAAAAACATCTTATCACCGAAACCTATCAGCCTATACACATATACACATATTTAATACTTCTAATTATTATGGATTTAAAAATAATCACGCAGTAAATCAAGAATTAATCCAAAATAATCAGATAAACTCACAATTAAATAGACATAAAATTAACAAAATATCATTAATTGATATATGTCAATAAAATATTTATTTAATTATGCTACAATGATATCTCCAGAATAATCATGCAGATAAGCAAATAAAACAAACAAAATCCAGAGAATGAAATTCACTGGCTGTAAGCAAATTGAACAAACATTTTAAAAGATCATGTGAAATTTAACATACCAAGCTCACTTACCAACCTTGAAAATGTTACTTCATCAAAGCTTTAGTAAAAATGTCTGCCAACTGTTTTTCACTAGGAACAAAATGCAGTTCCACAGTGCCTTTCATCACATGCTCCCTGATGAAATGGCATCTGATGTCTATGTGCTTGGTTCTGGAATGCTGCACTGGATTCTGTGATATTGCAATTGCACTATTGTTATCACAGAAAATTGGGATCTTTTCAACTTTAACTCCATAGTCAAGTAGTTGATTTCTCATCCATAGAATCTGTGAACAACAACTCCCAGCTGCTATGTATTCAGCCTCTACAGTTGAGGTAGATATTGAGTTCTGCTTCTTACTGAACCATGAGACCAGCTTGTTTCCCAAGAATTGACAGGTTCCTGTGGTACTTTTTCTGTCCATTTTGCAACCTTCATAATCTGCATCTGAGTAACCAATTAGATCAAAATCAGAATCTCTAGGGTACCAAATGCCAAGGTTTTGTGTTCCCTTGAGATATCTGAAAATCCTTTTAATATCTACTAAATGAGATTCCCTAGGATCAGCTTGAAATCTAGCACATAAACATGTAGCAAATATAATATCAGGTCTACTAGCTGTTAAGAATAAAAGAGATCCAACCATGCCCCTATAACTTGTCATGTCCACCTTCTTTTCCTTAGTATTCAGTTCAAGCTTAGTGGCAGTGGCCATGGGTGTTTTTGCAGAAGAGCAATCTGCTAAATCAAACCTTTTTAAAAGATCATAAATGTATTTTGTTTGACTTATAAAAATTCCCTCATTCACTTGTTTAACTTGTAAACCTAGAAAATAAGTTAATTCACCCATCATACTCATTTCATATCTATTTTGCATGAGTTTGGCAAACCTCTTGCAAAGTTTCTCATCTGTAGACCCAAATATTATATCATCTACATAAATTTGGACAAGTATCATAGAGCCAATGACATTTCTATAAAAAAGAGTTTTATCAATAGTACCTCGAATGAAGTGATTCTCTATAAGGAACTGTTAGAGTGTGTCATACCAGGCTCTAGGTGCTTGCTTCAGGCCATAGAGTGCTTTGAGTAGAAAGAACACATATTCTGGAAAGTCTGGATCTTCAAAACCAGGCGGTTGACTAACATACACCTCCTCCTCCAGAATACCATTCAGAAATGCACTCTTGACATCCATTTATACTTTAAAATTGGCATGCGCTGCATAGGCCAGGAAGATCCTTATTGCTTCTAACCTTGCCACTGGTGCAAAGGTTTCTTCAAAGTCAATTCCTTCCTCTTGGCAGTAGCCTTTAGCCACTAATCTAGCTTTATTCCTTGTGACTATGCCATTCTCATCCATCTTGTTCTTGAATACCCACTTAGTACCAATCATTGATTTGTCTTTAGGTTTGGGTACAAGTTTCCATACTTCATTTCTTTCAAACAGGTTTAGCTCTTCTTGCATTGCTAAAACCCAGTCTGGATCTAGAAGAGCATCTTCAACTCTCTTAGGTTCCTCTTTGGATAGAAAACTGCAATACAAGCATTTTCTTGTGTTGTTCTTCTGGTTTGGACCTTTGCATTAGGATCTCCAATGATAAGCTCAAATGGATGATCCCTGGTCCATTTTCTTTGTGGTGGTAAGTTTGACCTTGATGAAGTGGCTTCATTTTCTCTGTGTTGATCATTATGGCTTGTTGTTGAGTTTTGACTATGAGAAACTCCCCCTGAGTGTATGGCCCTCGAGATTGATGGAGTTCTTGCAGATTCATCAACAGATGCTTCTATTTGATTTCCAACTGATGGTGTAAGTTGCTCTTCAACTGGTGGTTCATTCTGCACTTCAACTGATGATCCTTATCTGTTTCTCACACCATTTCATCTCCATTCTTCATCATCATCTTCACTTTCTTCACCACTTCTCTCATTCTCAAATGAGAGAGACTCATGAAAACCTTCGTCTACTAGACCAGATATTTTCTTGTCATCAAAGACAACATGTATGGACTCTATTACAATGTTTAGTCTTAGGTTATAGACTCTGTATGATTTTCCAGCTGAGTATCCAACAAAGATAGCTTCATCTGCCTTTGAATCAAATTTTCCAAGATGCTCACCATGATTTTTCAGTACAAAGCATTTGCATCTAAAGACATGCAGAAAGTTGATTGTTGGTTTCTTTCCTTTGAAAAGTTGATAAGGTGTCATGCCTTTTGCTTGATTGACCAAAGAAATATTCTGAGTGTAGCATGCAGTGTTTATAGCTTCTGCCCAGAAGTATGTTGGTAGCTTAGACTCTTCAAGCATTATTCTTGCAGCTTCAATTAGAGTTCTGTTATTTCTTTCCACTACACCATTTTGTTGAGGAGTTCTTGGTGCAGAGAATTCTTGGATAATTCCTTCTTCTTCACAAAACTCTCTTATTACATAATTCTTGAACTCAGTTCCATTGTCACTTCTGATTCTCCTTACTTTGAGTAAAGGATTGTTGTTGACTATCTTGATGTGATTTATAATGACTTCATATGCCTCATCCTTAGAGTGCAGAAAGAATGTCCAAGAGAATTTTGAGAAATCATCAATAATCACAAGACATTATTTCTTCTTTGAGATTGACAACACATTGACTGGTCCAAAGAGATCCATGTGAAGTAGTTGCAAGGGTTGATCAATTGATGACATTGACTTTGATTTGAAAGAGGCCTTCTTCTGCTTCCCTTTCTGGCATGCATCACACAATCCATCCTTGGAGTAATCCAATTTTAGAATACCTCTAACCAAATACTTCTTTACCAACTCATTCATTGCTTTAAAACTCAAGTGTGACAGTCTTTTATGCCAAAGCCAACCTTCATCTACACTTGCCTTGCTGAGAAGACATGTAGTCATGTTTGCATTTGTTAAATTGAAGTCAGCAATGTACACATTTCCTCTTCTATCTCCTGTCAACACTACCTTGTTGTCACTTTTCTTGAAAATGACACAAGCTTCAGATGTGAACCAGACATTCTAGACTTTATCACACAGTTGGCTGACACTTAGCAAGTTATGCTTAAGTCCATCAACCAGTGCTACTTCTTCAATGACAACATTCCCTTGTGAAATCAAGCCATATCCTCTAGTATATCCTTTGTTGTTATCTCCAAAGGTAATGCTAGGGCCAGCTCTCTCCTCAAGCTTAGTGAGCAGGGTAGAATCTCCAGTCATATGCCTAGAACCACTGTCCAGATACCAAAGATTCTTTCTATTTCCCTGCACACATCAAAACAAAATCAAGTTGATTTTGGTACCCAAGTTTTCTTGGGTCTTGCCTTGTTAGCCAATTTATTATCCTTCAAATCCCTTTTATCCGAAAGTTTAGATTGAGTTAAATCAATTTTGACTTTAGGTTTGGACCTTTGAGAGACAGAATTTGATACTTGCTCATATTTGTTATAGTTAATAGCATTGTTAGGCATAGTCTGTGCAAACATGTTATTCATCATCCATGGCATTTGTGGCATATTGAAAGCATTGTATTATGGATTATGCATGAATGGCATGTTAGCATATTGACTAGATACATGAGTAGAGGGAGCATACATATTTGGCAAAACATTTATAGCAGGCACAAACATAGGCATGTTAGGCATCAAAGGATTTTTCATAGCTTTGCAGTTGGTAGATAAATGATTAATACTTCCACACTTTACACATTCTTTCCTAGGAGCATATTTATCAGGTGTGTAATTGTTGTGTTTGATAATCCTTACCTTACCATTTCTGTTCTTTTTCTTGTCCTTAACACCTGACTTAACATTTTCTAGCTTGTCCTTCAATTACTTGTGGGACAAGTTGCTTATGTTTCTTTTCTCAGCTGATTCAGTATTGCTACATTCTCCATTAACAAAGTTCTTGTTGACAGGCCCGTACTTTTTATTCAATTTAGTTAAAGTTGCTTTGCTAACAGGCTTAAGTCTTAAAGAACATTCTTTTTCGACTAAATCACTGTCTGAAGTAACTTCCCTATCAACATCTAACTTAGCTTCTGCTAATTTGCAGAAAGAATCAATTCCTTGAACATTACAAATTTCCTCAGTTACAACTGTTGATCCTTTCCACTTAGCAATCAGATTCTGTTCCTCTACTAACTGTTTCTTTAAAACTTCCTCTCTCTTTATAGCCTCAATCATTTCATTTTTAGCATCCAAGCAATCATTTCACAGAGTTTCAAACTCAATCAACTGTGTTTTTATTAAAGCATTCCTATCACTTAACTTTTCATTAAGGTCTTTAATCCTCTTATTCTCTCTGTTAAGTGATTTTAAGGTAACATGCATGTTATAAAATTCAATAGACATTTCATCAATTGTGCTAGTACATTCAGCTTTAGAAAGATCAGTTAAGAATGTAGACAATACCTGGTTGCTTGCTGAGCTAGCTTCTTCATCAGTTTCGTTTGCCATGAGTGCAAGATCGACAAACTCCTCTTCTGCATCTGAGTCACCTCCAGCAGCCCAGTCACTGTCTTTTGACACGAAAGCTGTAACACCCCCAGATCCGGGGTCCGGGATCCAGTGGTTACGGTTTCCAATTCTGTCCACAACAATTGAACTTTCCTTAACATAAAATAAATTACGTCTCTATGACCCAACACAACAATATAAAACACACCCGTTATAGTCCCAGAGATGAAATCAGAGTAACAATCAAATTTTTATTAATCACATTATGAGTTCTTACAATCCAAAAGAATTTCAATATAAATACATACTCTTTGCCATCCATTTACATAAGTCATACTAGACTATATTCTTGGTACTGAAAGAATAAATATATCCTACCAATAGCTTCTTCTTCAGCTCTGGTAGTCTCATCGTCCTCGCCCGCGTCGAGTGCGCCTTGTGCGAGTCATCTGGTCTAGCTGTTGTTGTGATAAAATAATAAAGCAAGGGTGAGCAATAGCCCACCAACAATAATATATAACAGAACGATAATGTATAAAAGTTCAAAAGTATCTTTCAAACCATATGCCATGCATTTACGGAAATGATGCCAGTATAATATGAACGATGAAGTTACAAGGTAACTTAAAGTATTTGTTTGTAGAAATATCTGCTACATCAAAAGTAAGCGAGATATTCTCATTGTTATTAAGAAGAGGAACTTGCATGAAAAGGTTGCAATTCCAGTTATGAACACTTTTCCAGCTCTGCCAACAGTAATCATGTTGCAGGAAATAAATAAGTTTGGATGATGAACCAATGATGGAGTATTCACCGCGCCCGCTGTTCCAATCTTGATGATCAGTCGAGATCGTACAACTCAATTTAGATTTACCACCGGTAGAAGGAAGAACTGACGGCTTTACTTGTATACCGCCTTACTAGCTCTCCCCGGCCAACGGTTGGGCCAAAGGGGATGGACCGGCGCTACTCGGCCTCTTACACGACTCCTAGTTCAAATAAAATTCATGATTCTGAATGTAACGTTCGTCCCCCTTTCCCCAAGTATAATACTTGTTGATAAGACTCCACAAAGTAGTCGTATCTAGTTGGAAAGGAAAATTCACCAATCACTTCCAAGCTATTTCTTGGTAACGAATATCAACTTGTTCCAGTAATCTTACCCCTCGAAAGATGAGAAGGTAAGCAACGACCTAATAAGTCAACAGCACCCGAGTTGCGAGTGAAGAGAATACTTTATGACCGGGAAGTCGACAAGATAAATAACATTTTCCAAGTAAGGTTCCCTTATTATTAGGGAGATAGACTCAAAGAAGAATGATGTCTGAGAACCTTTCTTGATATAAGATTAATAATAATATGACTCCGAAATATTTTTCGTAATAATCGAAGAAGATAAACCTTATTGAGGTTATTCTAAGTATGGAATAAATATTCAGAGAATATTTATTGACTTTAAAAATATTTAAAGAATATTTAGGAATATGAAAGAATATCTTTAATCAGAGTATTTCTCAAAATAATCCTTGAAGAAATATCAGGAGAATATTTACTGAATAAATAAATATTTAAATGAATATTCAAAATAATATTCATTAATTAATAAGACCTGAAATGAATATTTAAGATAATATTCATAATTAATTAGGAATTTAAATGAATATTCAAAAAGTAATATTCATTTAATGAATAATATTCTAAATGAATATCAAGTAATATTCATTTAGTAATCCAAGCCTTAAAGGAATATTCGAGATAATATTCGATAAATAAATCAAGCTTCAGATGAATATTAAAATAATATTCATCAAGTAATTAATATTCTAAATGAATACTCAAAAGTAATATTTATTTAATAAAATAATATTCTAAATGAATATCCAAATAATATTCATTTAGTAGTCTCATCTTTAGAAAAATATTCGAAATAATAATCGATAAATAATTCGACTCTGAATGAATATTAAAAAATATTATTCGTCGAATAGTTACGTTCAAATAATTATTTGAAGTAAGGATCGTTAAATAAATAATCTCGAACGAATATTCAAATAATATTCGTCGCCCAAATAATGGAAAATATTACTTAAATATTTTCCTCCGAGGTAATCTCGATATGTCAAGAAATATTGACTCCCGGTCTATATTTGATGAATAAGATGTATACGCCCTTCTATGAGGGTCTTACAATAACCGGCTTATAGTTGATACGATAGCTATCTAATTTATAAGCCAATAACAATCAGGGAACAAGCATAATGATATAACTTGAAAGTAGGCATGCATGCTATGGCATATGTATAACAAAAAACATATTTATATATTTATTCAATCACAACAACAGCCTAAAAGAAGGGAATTGAAACTTGCCTGGTAGTCGAGTACGGTAAGGGGTAGTGGTAGCGGGTCCCGGTTTAGCTTGGTGATCTATAAATAGCCAAGGCATTCGGGATTAATCACTTAACATATTAAAAGTTAAGTTATACTTAATTCGAAACACGTTCTCGAGTTATCTCGTTATACCCCTTTTAGTGGATTCCTTTTTATCACTGATCCGACCCGACATTCGTTCGTTAATACGACAGGTCACTGTACTTATACTTGGGACACACTTAAGTCATACGAGTTCTAAGGTCGATCGTTACGAACCAATATTATACTCCGAGTTTTATCGCCCGTTTTCTAAGTGTTTTACCGAAGTTATAAAAGAGTCGTCTTTTAGGGGCTCGTTCGCGTTTAACCTCGACTCGAACATTTTTAATAAATCGAAAAATGATCCTTTTGACATACGGTTTTCTTTCACACCTTCCTTTTTACCTCTAGTATTTATTTACCAAGATTCGCCATGACGTTACATAGTTTACGAGGGTTCAATTTCAGTTACGAACTTTCGTTTACGGATTCGAACTACTTTTAGTAATTTGGTCATAATTCCTAAACCGTAAATCGAAATGCTTCGATTCTTTCGCCAAAGTGATCTATGTTCAAAAATCTATCAGTAGGGTTCATTAACTTGCCAAGAACAGAGAGTTATGGCTACTGACCAGTTCGGTTACTTAGTGTTAATGAAAATCGGGCATTACGACGGCTACGAATCGAGCGTTCTAAAATTCATTACGCAACAACCAAGCCACACCGGGCATCTAATCAATTACTACAGTTAATAATCATCTCTGAAAAGCTCAAGAATATCATGCTTCATCAATATATCATCATAAAGCTAATCTAACCACAAAATCATGCTAACATGGTGGTAGAATACTACTAATATCACTTAATCCAAAATCACCATGAATCATGCATAAACTCAAAGTAAAGCTTAGGGTTTGAAATGATTTATACCTTCCTTAGAGAGTAGTATAACCTTCCTAAGCCTTGATCTATCCTTGGATGATCCTAAGCTAGCTAAATCCACCATGAAAAACAAGAAAAAACAAGATTAGTTCATAAAACCACTATTCATCCTCCTCTTTGATGAATTATTTGAAAATGGAAACAAGAGAGTTTGGCTTTGAAATTTTTATGGGATCACTTTTAGGAAATGTAAGACTCACCATAATTTTTACAAGATCAAAAGATGGTGGGAAGAGGGGTTTTGATTTTGGAATTAGTGAAGGGCCGAATGGAATATGCAAGGGGGGGAGAGTTGCTTGGTTTCTTTTGTTTTCTATGATTTAATCTCATCCACTCTCATCCACTTACAACATAATATCTTGTATAAAGCTACTTTATTAAAGTGGTGAGGTGTTGGATGAGGAAATACCATGACAAGTGTTGAAAATGTGGTGGTTTTAGCCTAACTACATGGTTGCCTTGCTAAGTACTTAGTTGCATTCTCTAGGGTGCTAGTTCCTTGATTCTAGTTTGGTTACTAGATATTTTATACTAGTAGCTTGCACAAGACTCTTGCTTCCTCTGCTTGTTTCTGTGTCCGGTTATTGCCCGTTTCGATTGATCGTTCGGACGAATAACTAAGTAGTTTCACCTCTAGGGTTTACCGGGAAATTTCTCGATATTCATAATACCTTCCCCAATCCTTAATATAATCCTCGTGATGACCATGTAGGATATTTAATCTCGATACGAACTTAATCCGTAATCTAGGATTCGTTCGCTTTATTGATTAATCTCGTTATAACGTTTTAGCGGTTTCTAGAACGTTTGTTTCACTGCCTCAGTGGTTTCCTACCTTCATTCTTAAATCAAATATAATAACATCCCAAAATATCAAATCCTCAAAGTTAATATCTCAATTCTTGGATTATAATAATATTTAATCCACTGTCCGGTCAAATATTATTCCGAAAAAGAATTTGGAATTTCTGAATTCCGATCGTCTCTGCATTCACTTATTTCCTCCGCGTATTACTAATATGACTTCGAAACATCCATATCACGTCCCGTACATAGGGTGGCGTGAAAAGTTTTCCAACTTACAAAATCACTATTCATCCACCAAATTACTATGCACGTACAGGAAACACTATGCACGTACGGGAAACACTATGCACGTACGGGAAATACTATGCACGTACTCATTTCCCTTCAAGGATCCATTAGCTCCTTCCTGGATGGTAGATTATTCTTATCTAGGTCCTCAACCATCGAATTACTCTATTCTGACAATATACCAATGCATCAAGATCATTGTCCAAAGTAATATCCATTCATTACAATCATTGTTCCACATTTTATCATTACTTAATAAAAAGTTTTAATTATATCCAAAATTTGGGGTTCTTACAGTCTCCCCTCCTTAAAAGGATTCCGTCCCGGAATCAGGTAGGAAGCAAAGAGTCGTTTGCCTGTCGTTCACTTTTTAGCTTCCCGGTCAATTCTTAGTCGTTCTACCCTTCCTCAGCACATCTTCTAGTGCTACAATCCATACTGTATCCTTTTTCCATCAACGTTGCTACTTTTCGTACAACTCACTATCCGGGTTATACTCTTACTCAGTCTTATCCTTATTGATACCTATTGATACCTGCAGTAACATTGGTATCACTATCACCCTACGAATTCGGAGGTAACCTCGCTCGTACTGTGCATTTCCTGATTGCTTTAATCTTCGCAATCTCGATCAATATAGATAAGTGGAAAGATTTATTGAGAGATCACTATGATCAATTGAACATTTGTTATATTGCATAGTTAGTACAGAAGGGGGCCAGCCTTTAGTACTTGACAAGCAATTAAACAAGTCATGGTATTCCACTTAGACTTCTATCACATAGACAGATAGTCACGTAGCAGTACCTCCCCTCCTAAAAGGGTTGTTCTTCTCAATTCATAAAGAAGATGAATAAGAGAGAAGAAGAGAAAAGAGTTCTAAAGGATTATAGAAAGCTTTCATGATTGTAGAATATCATACTCAGAATTTACCTCTGAACTATAGAGGTTTATCAAAGAACAAATTAATCATAATTATATCCAATACTATTTGATCGCAATCTCACGTGTCAACATATCTTGCTGCTTTGTCCATTATTCTATGGACAAATACTCTTGTTCAATCTTAGCGATACTCACATTCGGGAAATCCTTCAACCTTTCAGGTTAAATCTTAGATTTCTCACTTGACATCATTATTACTGACATCCCATATCATGTTACTAGCTTTTTCATAACTATAATATTGACACTATCAGGTTGTCATCCTGAGAATTCATTAGAAAACCCATTTATAACATTCCTTGCTTCTCATTCCATAGTTGCTTTCCCAGCCTTTTCTTTATCAATCACATCCTTCTTATTATCTGATTCTTACTCATTTCTATTATTTACTTTCACCTCTTTATTGAGACACCTTTTTGCACTTGGTACCTCCTTATCGGTATTCCGTCACATTTATTCTATAATCATCACGTTATTCCAATTTAAACTTTCCGAAATGAATCTGGCCCGATCCCTTTAACTTAGATTCATATAATCTACTTCTGCCAACCTTGTTTCTCATCACTTGTTCTTTTCTATCCGTGGTTTTCCACAGGTTGTCTTTCGTAAGTCAGACCAGGTCGTATATCTACATGCTCGTACTCCTATCATCTGTTGAACATCTGCATTTTACTGGCGTAGCCTGGCCACATGAAAACCCGTTATGACCGTGCTATAAGTTTTGGGGGTAAGGCTGGCTCGAATACCGCCGTCCAAACACTTTAAACTCTCAGGTGGCCCAATAAGTCTCGGGCTCAACCGCCCTTCCCTCCAAGTCTCATTAATTCTTTCCATGGGAATATCTTTAACATCATGAATCATCAACCTCATATTCTCTATCTTGTTTGCGCAGAAGTACACTAACATAAACTTGTTTGTCATTCATCAACATGCCATTTAGTTAATCAATGGCAGCACTTTCTTTATCTTTACATTGTCATCTACTTTCTTAGAAGAATCACCATCGCTTGTTGTTTACGTAGTGCATTAATAGCTAACCCTACGGGTTTCAAATCCCTTAGGGAGACAAAGTAATCACTATTCCTTATCCATAAGATACACCTCCTGAACTTGATGTAGATATAACATGAAGTAGATAGAATTGCAGAAGAGTTTCAAGCATCGCAGCTAGGTCCGGTTGATGAAACTATCACTTAGGCATCTTCCATAAAAGACTCGAAACTTAACGATTTACTTCATCAATTTTGTACCATGGTCCTGGTTTGCCTCAAAACGGGACCTTCTAAGGTACGTAATATGCTTAAGACTCCATCAGGAATCGAATCTTTACTTAAACTATTATTACCTTCGATTCTTGCACAATCATCAAAAGGAATGTAACTTCCTCCACTCCAATATGACCTTCAAGGTCTTTCCAAATATCATTTTGTTTCTTCGGTATGAACATTTATAATTATTCCTTTATACTTAGACTGTCGGCCACCTCATTGGCCTTTCCTGATAATAATAATTTCTGGTAATCCTTGTTCTCTGGATATATTCCAATTCAAACATTTCTACATCATTCCCATCATTGTTGGGTGAAAGCATTCTCCCTTAAGCTCTGCTGATGGAGAAAAATATATTTATCAGTCTTTCTCCATAAGTCATTGCTTCCACCTACCCGTGGGAACTTTATCACGTTTATTCCCAATCCTACTTAGGATACTTCTCTTCTTAGTTCTTTCCTTATCTTAGGATAATCTCAACCTTTATAGGTTCAATCCATACTTCCTCAGGGTTTCATACATGCCTCATCTGGCATTATTGTTACTATGTCGTACATTCCTTACCAAACTTCCATTTTGAAGTTCGGAATATTACCTTTTTCCTTGTAAGGTTTCATAGGTCATCCTCATCCTTCCTCCTGTATTTTCTGGGTACAAGGTATATCAAAATGTCATTGATCAATACTCTAATAATTCTATCTATGTTCTTTCCAGAACTCTTTTTAATAATCCTTACCGGTCATTGTTGCCTTAGCAAGTCCAACTCATATCATCTGAAGTCATAATGTCGTTATTAGGGTTAATGCCACCCCTTGTGCATTCCCCAGGGTTTGTCTTAATTTATGGATATCCTATCCTTAATTCAACTGCCAAGGAATTCTTGCATCTTATAATTGGCAATCAGATCATGTATCCTTAATAAAGGTCTCTTTTCAATCATTCTCATTTGATAATCGATCGGTGGCTTAATGCTACCCTCTTCTTTCAGATAGTTGTCAGCCTATTTGGCCTTCCAAAAAGGCAACGTATGCCTATCTCCTCTCTTACAGAACTTGGTAATGGCAGCAAGGATGTTTTGGAAAATATTGGTCGAGTTCAACGTGAATCTCTTAGTACTTATCGTTCTTCTCAAATGTACTTGCCTTAGACAAAATTTCTACAACATACTGATCCATCTCTGACCATTTCTATACTCTCTTCATAAACCTTCGTTGTTTACTTCCCTTAGTCGTAATATGTTCATGGTATTCATGATACCCTAACATCATACATCTCAAGTCACTATACTTCCATTTTACTCGTAATCTTGGACAACCATATACACATGAGTCACTTTAGTACGGGTTACCCCATCCCAAAAAGGTCTAGTAAATTCCCCATCAAAACATGGGTTGCAAAGGGTTTAGTAGAAGACTCCTACGATCTCATTAATATTTCCTTTATATCAGAAGCCCTTGCAGTCGGTGCTTACTTAGAAGCAACCCTGCTTTGTCTTTTCATTGCTGGTCTAGTCACTTTATAGTCCGTTGTGACTTGGCCTCAACTGGCAACACTAAAATAAAAATATATGATTTTAGGGGTTGGCTAATAGCATTACTTTTCTAGCAATTGCCGGCATAGTGCCTTCTTCTTTGATACCTTTCTACCTTTCCACAACTTTACTCCATATAAGTCTTAATCGACTACTCGGCACCGTCTCCGGTCACCTTTCCTCCACTTTTATCTTTTCAACTATTCTTATCAATCCCGCGTGCCACACAAGCTTACCATTCCTGGCATAACAGCCTTTTCATTTAAGTCAATCCTGGAATTTCTCAGTCCGACTGGTTTCTTACTTACATTTCCTGTTTTTGTCCAATCTCACTTCATCATTTTATCACTACCGTCGATTGTAATGCTCAGGGTCCGTTTACTAACCCATTTTACAGCATCCTTACCCAAATCACAGGGTTTGCTCCAGTTTCTACTCTCTTCCATGACATTCTCTGATAATCAGGAAGACAAGGTTTGCCAAAATTCACCGAATTCCTTTCCAGACTCAGGGAAATTTTGATCAATCTACCCACCTACTGGTAACATTAAGGAGACCAGTTTCGAAACCTGAAGAATAGTTCTATGAACCTCCAAGCAGGTGGAATCATAAGCAGTCATAGTTAACGAAATAATCATCATCAGATTGGAAGTTTACCCACTGGAGAGGAATCAATTATATCCATCCCTTAGAAGGGAATCAATAGTTTCAAACTGAAACCTGTCACAACGTCCTGATACCTATACGTCCTGATATTCAATACTACCAAATGTCGGTCTACCTAACCCTTTATGCGAAGCGTCGTTGGAAGCACAAAGTCTCCTTTTTCCATTAAGCAATGCCAGCTCTTGGTCATTACCAATTTCACCTTTTAGCTCCAGGAAGATTTTCTCACATTTTTCTCTTTAACTGCTGATCATATTACTTGATCTATTATAATTCCGTGTCGGAGTAAACTTAAGGTAACTACTATAATCCATTCAAAGAGAAGAAGGAATTTAATATTCCTCTGAATCACATGCATCTAACGTTTCTGGTTCATCATTTAACTGAGTTGAATTAACTCTATACTCAGTCTCTGGCAGTAGTCTCATTACGAGTTCATCTTGACTCACTGGTCTTATCTTCCGGTAGGTTCTGAGATCATTGTCTTGCTTACTACATCCTTATATAACTTTACCCAATCATGCTGTCACTTCTCAATGTCTTTACTTTCTACTGATTCATTCATGAACATTTCCCTGAATAAAACCACCTCATTAACCTCACTTTGGTTTCGTAAATTATAACCTATGACATCTGCCTTCTCGTGGCGAATTATTACTGACAATATTCATACTGATTCATTTATCAAATGATATGGCACTTACTGCCTCATTCTCAACTATTCCTAGGGACTCTGCTCCTCGTCCTATATCGCTGTCTTTGATAATCATACATCCCTCTAGCTCTTTCTTTGTTAAGATGAAAATCTCTAAGGATTCTCATCTATTTCCGTATAAGATCTCAAGTAATTCTTCCAATCCTTCTTTCTTGCTGGTACTACATCTGGTAGTCCGGCCATGAATTCAACATGCATCTTCAGATCTCTTAATAATATCTCGGTTCTTTATACTCACTTTTCTGAGCACCATATCTTAATCATCACAGTCATTCTGGCTGCGACCCTCATTACCCATGGGTAAGCTCCTTATCCTAACAGGATTTTCCTTATCTGCTGGAACCTCTTCCGGGTCTCCAGTAGGGTACTCCATCGAATTACCCGCTGATCTTCAGCATATAACGCTTCATCGCGCTGCTGCTCGTATGCCTCAAGGTCTGTCGCCTTACTCGTCGATACGATATCGAGCTAAGTTACTGTCATGATACTTACGAGTTCCCATAAGGGTTTTATATGTCATCACTACATTAAGTAGTCCGACTATGAACTTGGCAAGAGTTCTTATTATCTTATTGAATTTATTGTTTTAACGTCACCTCATCTCTGAGGTTTATAACGTACGCTCTGATACCACTTCTGTAACACCCCCAGATCCGGGGTCCGGGATCCGGTGGTTACGGTTTCCAATTCTGTCCACAACAATTGAACTTTCCTTAACATAAAATAAATTACGTCTCTATGACCCAACACAACAATATAAAACACACCCGTTATAGTCCCAGAGATGAAATCAGAGTAACAATCAAATTTTTATTAATCACATTATGAGTTCTTACAATCCAAAAGAATTTCAATATAAATACATACTCTTTGCCATCCATTTACATAAGTCATACTAGACTATATTCTTGGTACTGAAAGAATAAATATATCCTACCAATAGCTTCTTCTTCAGCTCTGGTAGTCTCATCGTCCTCGCCCGCGTCGAGTGCGCCTTGTGCGAGTCATCTGGTCTAGCTGTTGTTGTGATAAAATAATAAAGCAAGGGTGAGCAATAGCCCACCAACAATAATATATAACAGAACGATAATGTATAAAAGTTCAAAAGTATCTTTCAAACCATATGCCATGCATTTACGGAAATGATGCCAGTATAATATGAACGATGAAGTTACAAGGTAACTTAAAGTATTTGTTTGTAGAAATATCTGCTACATCAAAAGTAAGCGAGATATTCTCATTGTTATTAAGAAGAGGAACTTGCATGAAAAGGTTACAATTCCAGTTATGAACACTTTTCCAGCTCTGCCAACAGTAATCATGTTGCAGGAAATAAATAAGTTTGGATGATGAACCAATGATGGAGTATTCACCGCGCCCACTGTTCCAATCTTGATGATCAGTCGAGATCGTACAGCTCAATTTAGATTTACCACCGGTAGAAGGAAGAACTGACGGCTTTACTTGTATACCGCCTTACTAGCTCTCCCCGGCCAACGGTTGGGCCAAAGGGGATGGACCGGCGCTACTCGGCCTCTTACACGACTCCTAGTTCAAATAAAATTCATGATTCTGAATGTAACGTTCGTCCCCCTTTCCCCAAGTATAATACTTGTTGATAAGACTCCACAAAGTAGTCGTATCTAGTTGGAAAGAAAAATTCACCAATCACTTCCAAGCTATTGCTTGGTAACGAATATAAACTTGTTCCAGTAATCTTACCCCTCGAAAGATGAGAAGGTAAGCAACGACTTAATAAGTCAACAGCACCCGAGTTGCGAGTGAAGAGAATACTTTATGACCGGGAAGTCGACAAGATAAATAACATTTTCCAAGTAAGGTTCCCTTATTATTAGGGAGATAGACTCAAAGAAGAATGATGTCTGAGAACCTTTCTTGATATAAGATTAATAATAATATGACTCCTAAATATTTTTCGTAATAATCGAAGAAGATAAACCTTATTGAGGTTATTCTAAGTATGGAATAAATATTCAGAGAATATTTATTGACTTTAAAAATATTTAAAGAATATTTAGGAATATGAAAGAATATCTTTAATCAGAGTATTTCTCAAAATAATCCTTGAAGAAATATCAGGAGAATATTTACTGAATAAATAAATATTTAAATGAATATTCAAAATAATATTCATTAATTAATAAGACCTGAAATGAATATTTAAGATAATATTCATAATTAATTAGGAATTTAAATGAATATTCAAAAAGTAATATTCATTTAATGAATAATATTCTAAATGAATATCAAGTAATATTCATTTAGTAATCCAAGCCTTAAAGGAATATTCGAGATAATATTCGATAAATAAATCAAGCTTCAGATGAATATTAAAATAATATTCATCAAGTAATTAATATTCTAAATGAATACTCAAAAGTAATATTTATTTAATAAAATAATATTCTAAATGAATATCCAAATAATATTCATTTAGTAGTCTCATCTTTAGAAAAATATTCGAAATAATAATCGATAAATAATTCGACTCTGAATGAATATTAAAAAATATTATTCGTCGAATAGTTACGTTCAAATAATTATTTGAAGTAAGGATCGTTAAATAAATAATCTCGAACGAATATTCAAATAATATTCGTCGCCCAAATAATGGAAAATATTACTTAAATATTTTCCTCCGAGGTAATCTCGATATGTCAAGAAATATTGACTCCCGGTCTATATTTGATGAATAAGATGTATACGCCCTTCTATGAGGGTCTTACAATAACCGGCTTATAGTTGATACGATAGCTATCTAATTTATAAGCCAATAACAATCAGGGAACAAGCATAATGATATAACTTGAAAGTAGGCATGCATGCTATGGCATATGTATAACAAAAAACATATTTATATATTTATTCAATCACAACAACAGCCTAAAAGAAGGGAATTGAAACTTGCCTGGTAGTCGAGTACGGTAAGGGGTAGTGGTAGCGGGTCCCGGTTTAGCTTGGTGATCTATAAATAGCCAAGGCATTCGGGATTAATCACTTAACATATTAAAAGTTAAGTTATACTTAATTCGAAACACGTTCTCGAGTTATCTCGTTATACCCCTTTTAATGGATTCCTTTTTATCACTGATCCGACCCGACATTCGTTCGTTAATACGACAGGTCACTGTACTTATACTTGGGACACACTTAAGTCATACGAGTTCTAAGGTCGATCGTTACGAACCAATATTATACTCCGAGTTTTATCGCCCGTTTTCTAAGTGTTTTACCGAAGTTATAAAAGAGTCGTCTTTTAGGGGCTCGTTCGCGTTTAACCTCGACTCGAACATTTTTAATAAATCGAAAAATGATCCTTTTGACATACGGTTTTCTTTCACACCTTCCTTTTTACCTCTAGTATTTATTTACCAAGATTCGCCATGACGTTACATAGTTTACGAGGGTTCAATTTCAGTTACGAACTTTCGTTTACGGATTCGAACTACTTTTAGTAATTTGGTCATAATTCCTAAACCGTAAATCGAAATGCTTCGATTCTTTCGCCAAAGTGATCTATGTTCAAAAATCTATCAGTAGGGTTCATTAACTTGCCAAGAACAGAGAGTTATGGCTACTGACCAGTTTGGTTACTTAGTGTTAATGAAAATCGGGCATTACGACGGCTACGAATCGAGCGTTCTAAAATTCATTACGCAACAACCAAGCCACACCGGGCATCTAATCAATTACTACAGTTAATAATCATCTCTGAAAAGCTCAAGAATATCATGCTTCATCAATATATCATCATAAAGCTAATCTAACCACAAAATCATGCTAACATGGTGGTAGAATACTACTAATATCACTTAATCCAAAATCACCATGAATCATGCATAAACTCAAAGTAAAGCTTAGGGTTTGAAATGATTTATACCTTCCTTAGAGAGTAGTATAACCTTCCTAAACCTTGATCTATCCTTGGATGATCCTAAGCTAGCTAAATCCACCATGAAAAACAAGAAAAAACAAGATTAGTTCATAAAACCACTATTCATCCTCCTCTTTGATGAATTATTTGAAAATGGAAACAAGAGAGTTTGGCTTTGAAATTTTTATGGGATCACTTTTAGGAAATTTAAGACTCACCATAATTTTTACAAGATCAAAAGATGGTGGGAAGAGGGGTTTTGATTTTGGAATTAGTGAAGGGCCGAATGGAATATGCAAGGGGGGGAGAGTTGCTTGGTTTCTTTTGTTTTCTATGATTTAATCTCATCCACTCTCATCCACTTACAACATAATATCTTGTATAAAGCTACTTTATTAAAGTGGTGAGGTGTTGGATGAGGAAATACCATGACAAGTGTTGAAAATGTGGTGGTTTTAGCCTAACTACATGGTTGCCTTGCTAAGTACTTAGTTGCATTCTCTAGGGTGCTAGTTCCTTGATTCTAGTTTGGTTACTAGATATTTTATACTAGTAGCTTGCACAAGACTCTTGCTTCCTCTGCTTGTTTCTGTGTCCGGTTATTGCCCGTTTCGATTGATCGTTCGGACGAATAACTAAGTAGTTTCACCTCTAGGGTTTACCGGGAAATTTCTCGATATTCATAATACCTTCCCCAATCCTTAATATAATCCTCGTGATGACCATGTAGGATATTTAATCTCGATACGAACTTAATCCGTAATCTAGGATTCGTTCGCTTTATTGATTAATCTCGTTATAACGTTTTAGCAGTTTCTAGAACGCTTGTTTCACTGCCTCAGTGGCTTCCTACCTTCATTCTTAAATCAAATATAATAACATCCCAAAATATCAAATCCTCAAAGTTAATATCTCAATTCTTGGATTATAATAATATTTAATCCACTGTCCGGTCAAATATTATTCCGAAAAAGAATTTGGAATTTCTGAATTCCGATCGTCTCTGCATTCACTTATTTCCTCCGCGTATTACTAATATGACTTCGAAACATCCATATCACGTCCCGTACATAGGGTGGCGTGAAAAGTTTTCCAACTTACAAAATCACTATTCATCCACCAAATTACTATGCACGTACATGAAACACTATGCATGTACGGGAAACACTATGCACGTACGGGAAATACTATGCACGTACTCATTTCCCTTCAAGGATCCATTAGCTCCTTCCTGGATGGTAGATTATTCTTATCTAGGTCCTCAACCATCGAATTACTCTATTCTGACAATATACCAATGCATCAAGATCATTGTCCAAAGTAATATCCATTCATTACAATCATTGTTCCTCATTTTATCATTACTTAATAAAAAGTTTTAATTATATCCAAAATTTGGGGTTCCTCATTGTTCTTACAATCATTGTTCCTCAGTTCCTTCACAGATGGTTTGGATAATGTCCCACACTTGCTTAGTAGTGGTGCAGTTAATGACATTATCAAACATATCTTGATCGATTCCATTGAACAAAATGTTCATGGTCTTCCTATCTTTGTGAATCTCCTCCAAGTCTTCATCTATGTACTCAGCTTGATTCTTTGGAATAGACCTTCCAGTAGCTACAGTGCCAGCATCTTGACCAATCCCAGTGTTGGCCATCATTGGAACATGAGGTCCTTTCTCCATGCAATCTACGTAGCCTTCATCGATGGCTAAGAGATGAAGGTGCATTTTTACTTTCCAGTGAAAGTAATTATTTTTGTCAAGCATTGGAATCTTCACACCTGTATCCTTCATTCCCATGGTTTTGATCTTTAGACTTCTTGTATGCTAAAAGTTTGCTCTGATACCAATTGTTAGGTCCCTAAGTATCGTAGAATGGGGGGTTGAATACGATACTACCAAAAATAAAAAATAATTCCGAGAATATATCTTTATTGATAATAAACTCGAAGGGGTGTTACAACTTCTAATCCAATGGATTCGTTTCAAAACAGAATACTCCTAAGGATAGTTTAGGCATGAGCACCTTCTACCCGACACTTCCTGAAAGTGGGCTAAGCCGGATTTCCTACTAGATGGACTGTCTAGCAGCTTACACTCCTAAGGATAGTTTAGGCACGAGGACCTTCTACCCGACACTTCCTGAAAGCGGGCTAAGCCGGCTTTCCTACTAGATGGACTGTCTAGCAGCTTACATAGAGAAGATATAAGAGAGAGAAGAGAGAGTTGTGTGTTGAGGTGTATTTTGAAATGAAATACAATAGGCCTATTTATAGATTATAGAAAGTCACTATTTGACACTATTCAAACAACCCCCAAATAGTAACCGAGCACTGTTCCAATAACCCCCAAATAGTAACCAGACACTAGTTCACCAACCCCAAATAGTAACCGGGAACTATTACACCAACCCCAAATAGTAACCATGCATAGTAACCATGCATAGTAACTTTGCATAGTAATTGCGCATAGTAATACTATTTTTGTATCTCTTGGGCTTCTTTCTTCTATTTTATTCTGCTATTTTAATTCATCTCTGAAAATAATTCAAGTACTAGATTAATTTAATTATTTGTTATAAATAATTAATTAATTTGTTACTTATTTAATTTTCAGAGAGTAAATTAATTTTTGACAATACCTTGAAATATTATGTCTGTCCTTGATCGTCAATAGGCTTTGGCAACTCTTTCTGTAAATTAATGTGTTGATCCTTCTCGTATGTGCTGATACTTAGTGCGCTGGTCTGGTTCACAAGTGACTAGCACTGATCTTGATCTTCACACCTTCGTTACATTCCAATTGATTAGCCTGTAGCAGTATCTTCAAATTATGTAAATACATGGAATCTTTTTGGCTCTTCAACTGAATCATCTGTACATCTTATTCTGTCACTGAGGCTTGAAAATGTTAATGAACTTCTTTCAGCGACTTGATCCTTGTTGGTGCCTGTTCTTCAAATTTCACGATCCCTGTATAGATTTAATATTATTTATCTTTTATCCTAGTTGAGTTATATATATCCTCTATTACATATTACATTACATTATGCTTTACTGATCTATTTATATGAATATATCATGTCGTGTGATTAACAAAAACTAAATGTTCCCTACAATTCAAGTTAAACAATGTTTTTATCAATACAATGAAACCCAATACAGAATACTAATAATATAATTACGTTTAACATATCTTAAAACTTTTATGTCACATCAATTAATAGCATATATTAACGATAACGATCAAATACTAAAAGGTAAATAACATATGCTACACTTAATTTTGTATTGAATTATTATTCACTTATATCTCAATTCTCTAGTTTGTCATATTTTGCTATGGATATATATGTATCTAAAATATGATAGTTACTAATAATTATTAAGATAATAAAAAAATGTATATGACAAATATAAATTGTTGTAAAATTATATAGGGGCATTGAACATTTTATTAAGTAATATTGTAAAAAAAAATGTTATTCTTAACATGTATATACTTTTAATACGATAAATATTTAAGATAATCAACCAACCAAAAGTTTTTAAATTTGTAGTAATAGTATTATATAATATAGATCAATTTTATCGTACATAGTTTTTAAAATAAGCATTTACAGATCAGAACATGATAAAAATTAAGTAACAATTTTATACAAACATTAATTTGTTTTATAAATTGATCAAATATTATATTTGAGCCCATGATTTCATTAAATTGGGATTTACCTGGACTTGTATACATTTCCTTCGTTAAGACAATCCCAATACCCGAAAATTTATCATTGAATATCCACGACACATTCGACAAAATTAAACGTTAATTTGCATAACCCCTGATATAATATTTTTTCGAAAACTCCGATTGTCCGGATTTCGATGTTTTATACACTCATGGAGAATATATATATATATATATGTGTGTGTGTGTGTGTGTGTGTGTGTGTGTGTGTGTGTGTGTGTGTGTGTGAATATGAATTTTGATACATAAAGTATAAAATATATTAGTGCAGATTAAAGAAACATAGAGAAAATATATGATTTTTGTTAAATATGTTGTAAATGATGAATAAAAGAGATGAGTGAATGTGTGGTAAAATATTGAGTCAGGTATCACTAACGGTGATGAAATCCATTATGTGACGGTTATTGTATCATGAGTGTGTTGATTGTGCGTGTGTTTAGCATTTTGTTACAGTGGTAGGAGCGGGGATGGGGACACCTATGGTTGTCTATTGAAGCACTTGATTCGAAACATATTTGCCCCTTGCTATGCTTCGATAGTTGTTGCTGATCTTTAGAAGGTTGAGAAAGTAGAATACTTACCCAAAAGACAAAACTTTACAATACCAAATAATGATGATAAATACCCGGTGATGATGGTAACCACAATTGTTGATAGAATAAATCTTAAAGGATAAATGAATACTTAATACAAATTTAAATAATTTATGAATATGTATAAGTAGACCACATATTTATATTATTAAGTTATATTGTAATAGTATACACATGCGAGACACGAGTTATTTTCTAGTATTGTGCATAAAATTTTGTACTAACGTTGTTCAAACATTATATTTTACTGTTGTCGAGTTTTGTTCATTTAAAATTTTAATCTTTTTCTTCGTATAATGATCGATAACATTATATCTTATTTTGTTATCCAATCTTCTTTAATTCGATTAAGTTTAATAAACTTAGTTCAGTTTTTTATCCTTTCAGATTTCAATGATAGAAATTGTATGATTATTTTTAACAATATCATGTTTTGTTAACACAATTACACTAACTAATAAAATGATTATTTAAATCGTATTCATAATCAAATTCATAATTTCGTAATTTGAACACAATTATATAATTAATCTAATTATTAACAAACCTAGTGTTCATTTCTTAAATAATAATTTTAATAAATTTTATTCTAAACATATATCATTTTTTCCTCAATCTAGATAAACGTTATTTACTTTTATTTACGTTTACGCGATATACAGACACATATATTATGTGTTTGATAAACAACACATATGAGTGTGTGGCCTAGTGGTATGATAATGTGTAAAGTAAAATGAAGACAAAGGTTCAATTCTCAATTACAACATTTTTTTTTTCAAAAAGTAATGTACACAAGGACACATGAGACATTTCAAGTGCATTAAAATGTCTCAGCATTTAAATGGAATAAAATGTTTTTATCTCTTGTTCTAGAGAACTACAATGGACCACATAAAATTTAGTGGCGTGGGGGGTTTAGTATTAAAACATAACAAAACTGGGCCTTTATTAATGAGTCAAGTTCTCTTCTATTCATACTTTACCCATGTTTTGCTATTTATCATTTAAAAAAAGTATGGCATGATATTTAAGATTGGAACATAAATGCATATTCATGGAGAAACAAGAATGTGGTCCAAGTAAAGTAAGATGATAATCTCATGGGACCATATAGATTGGATTGAACATGTTTAGAGCAATATAATATACTACATTTTATCACAAAAGCCTAGCTCTTGTTTGCTTCTATGGACATAGCCTCCCACCGTGGTATGTGCTAAATGCTATTAAAATCATCAAAAATCTGACGTCATCACGCATCTGGGAGATGCGTGACCCCAGATGCGCATGTTCAACATGCGTATCCCAGGCCACGTAGACCGCAAATGCGTAACCCGTGGTTATTTTGGGCACATATTCAATAATAATGTAAAAATTTATTTAATTAGAAGAGAAAACTGCTCCTGAGGATGGTCGGGCTTTCCCTGGGGTTATATGTGTTTGCAGTACAAATTCTGAGTGACAATGCTGTAAATATTAATTCTCTTCACTTTAATTTACGTAAATGCCCTTATATTTATGTTTAGAAAGCTTTGAACCTCACGGTGCTACCTGAGTTCATCCTCAGACGCATCTATCTATAATTATAATATTAATTTATTTTGACACAATATAATGAAACAAAGGGTGTATAGCTTTTTTATCGATTTATCTTCCGATAAATGGTTGAATTTGTTAAATTTAATCGATTCGATCATAACTCATGTATAATTTATTTATGTGCAAAATTAAAAATCTGTTTGTATTGTTTGTATATAATTCCAGAAATGAAGTTAATATCTTATACTTCCATAATTTATTACGACTTTCACAATTATTGATAATAAAAATTGTTTGAGAAGTTAAGGTCGTCTACCCTATAATCATCCGAAAATTAATTATAATGATCTTGAATATGGAATAAAAATAACGCAATATAAACAGGGTGAAAGCCCTCAATAACCAAAATTTAAAGTGGAGTGCCCAAAATGACCACCAGCGGGAATGGTGCCCAAAATAACCAGGGGGCTACGCATTTGCATTGTGCGTACAGGGTATACGCATTTTGAAAGTGCTTATATGTTGGGTCCCGAGGCATAAAACGTAGCGGATATACGTAAATAAAACAAAATTTTCGAAACCCAAACACAGGATCCATGTATAATTCTGGGAAGATTATGGAGATAACGAATCATACCTATTAAGATCTTGACTTTCACGAACTCAACGGAGATCCTATCCTTCACGATTTGTGTCTACCTCTCGGAAAACACCTCTATGGTATCCACACGAGCACCTTCAAGAACGTCTCACGAACTTGACTGCGGAATGGACGTACTAGCCTACCTCTTGATGATTCGAGTTATATGTTTCTGCCTCTTTCGCTGCTACCTCCTCTAGGGTTTTTCTAAAAAACGTAATGGCCTCTTAACCTATCATTATCTATTTATAATGACTGATTAATAGGCCCATAACAGCAAAAACCCAACCCTTGTAGGTATAGGATTAAATAATAAAATGAATTTCTATTATTTAATTAATAACTAAGTCATACTTAATTATTATGGGCAGAAATACTCCTCTAATTCGAATTTATATTATCTTAATTAATTAAGTCTCAATTAATTAATATAATAAAATTCAAATAATCATCAATTAATTTAAATCCATAATTTAAATTAACTATTCCTTTAAGTGCTCAATGTGTGTGACCCTACAGGCTATTATTTAATTGGCAATAATTTTATTCTCCAATAAAATTATAAACAATGAGCGGTATCTAGTAATACATCATTGCTACCCAATTAAACAATAATTAAATCGTGATTCGATAAAACCTTTCGTGATTAATGTTTCCGTGTAATATAATCCTTTTAATCATATATATTATAGATTAAACTCGAGGCATGTATTTAGTCATCCTCTTCACCATTTAATCCGGGTTTACTCGATCCATGAGTAGACTATTAAAAACAAATCATTATTTGAGCACGACTACGAATTTTATAGTCTCACTCAATCAAGAGGCCAATAATACCTCTCCTAATTATAGGAGGGTTAAATCCTTTATCTATCATTCATATTTCTCATACGACTCATGATATACCCGATGTCCACTTTTATCATAACCCGATCAAAGGTAACTTTTAATGTAGTCAAAGTATATTAATCCTCGTATAGAAATATAATGATCTCAAGTCAAAGGATCATTACACCATTATCACTGTGAGTCTTTCTTATGACTTTTTTAAACATGAAGAATCTCACTGTGGGTCTGTCCAGTACCATGTACTCCTACATGTACCTATGTATTGACTTTAGTATCTCCATACTCATAACCGATGAGATGTGGTTATCTGTCAAACAACATACTAGTCTATCTATGTATTATTATTGTCCTATATAATAATACTCGACTAGGGACCTTTAAGAATATGATATATTATATAGTCTTAAGTTCAAGTCATGTACTTAAACTATACAATGTGTATCATGATTCTAAGGACATTTATTATGCTAACAAATATATCGCAGTAATTAAAGTCATAATAAATTCATTTATTGAACAATCAAATGACATAAAAGTTTATTAAAAGAAACAATGTATTGCCTCTAGGGCACCTACACTAACAGTATAGGCTATATACGCATATTGGCTGTGCGTGGAATTTGTTAAAATCACTTCTACACTTTTGAATAGTTCCCTGGGATACGCATGTTGAGCATGCATGTCTTGGGATATGCATGTTCAACATGCGTATATGGCACTGTTCATCGTCCCCTTCGAACGCTGCCGGAGGCGATTTTCGACAAAAAATTCGACCACATCTTTCACCCCTTTACAGCAATCTTTCACTACCATACTATATATCAAATTGATCGCCTTTTCACCCTCTACATGTCTATACCATTCATTTTTCATTTGTTTCACCGGATTAAAAGGACCCAAATCGAAGCTTTTTTTCGATCCTGTTTACATATCTGTTCGTACACGTCCCTGCGGGGCCAAAACTCAATAAATGAATATGGCAAGATGTAGAGGCACGTCTGGGCTTCGTTTTGATGCCCTTAGGAGGAGTGGAGGTAGCCAGACTGTGGTGAATGAAGTGAGACGATCAGAGAGGCGATTTTGAGCGAGAGAGATGACCGGAGCTGCAATTGCAAAAATGACGTCATATGACGTCATCACGCATCTGGGAGATGCGTGACCCAGATGCGCATGTTCAACATGCGTATCCCAGGTCACGGAGACCGCAAATGCGTAATCTGTGATTATTTTGGGCACTATTCGCGCGATTGGTCATTTTGGTCAGTTAGGTTGTGTTTTTGTGTCATTTTGGTCATTTTCTCATATAAACAATTATTAGTTGTCATTTTACCTAAAAATAAACATAACTATATATAATTAATATTTAATATTGAAATAATAACTATAATGTTCAAATAAATTTTGCTAATTTTTAAACAAATTAAATAGAGTTTATTTAATATATGTTTAATAGGTTTAATTAATGACTAATTAAATTGTCATTAATATCTATTTAATGCAAGAAAAGAATTTTAATAAAAAAAAATCAAAAAACGAAATTCAATAAAATACCTTGAACTATTCTGGTGCATTTCCGATCTCCAGGCATTATAATATACTAGCTTATAACCCGTGCGATGCACCGGTTTATTTTGATATGTTATAAATTTTATTTTATGCTTTAATTATGTTTTCATATAATCATTATTTTTAAAAATTATTTTAATATTATTTTAATATAATTTAATATAAATTGAATTAATGATTGAAATATTATGATTGCAAAATTATGTTTTAAATTAAAAGGTAACGTGTTTTAATATGAAAAGAAAATATTAAAGATTGGAATATACGATGTTAATAATTTTTTCAATTTTAATTTAATATAATTTATTATACTCATATTTACGGATTATACTAATGTTTTCTTATTATAAACAATTTATAGGGTTTTTTAATATATTTTATTAATAATTGAAAATATGGTGTGATATTTTTGGGTACATGTTAATGATTGTAAGATTAGTTTTAAACAGAAAAGGTAACATATTTTAATTAGAAAGAAAATATTAATAATTTGAAGATATGGTACGATTGATGTTTTTATAAAAGGTAATATATTCAACTAAAATTAAATGTGAAAATGGCAATTGCTAATTATCATTAATTATATTATGTCATTATTTATTTTAATAATTAGAATAACCAAACCGAAAAACGAACCGACAAATTTTCAATCTTTCGGTTTTAATATAATAGTATAGATAGATATAGATAGATAATGTAATTGTTTCAAAAAAAAAACAATACTCCGTACATAATATAATATAAAATATAGTACTAATATAATAGCCCATCTTGGCAAGCAAATCCCTTAAATTTTATGGGCTGTAGAGTAGCCTCATTAATTTCAACCATGGGCCTCAAAAAGCCTAGCTTCACACTTCGCAGTACTCAAATAAACAAGAAGTTGAAATCAGGTGTGTTCACAAAATGAGTTTCGGAGCCCTAAGATCCATAATCCGACCCGTGTCAAGATCCCTATTTTCATCCCCAATCAAATCAGTCTTCTCTCCGGCAACATTTCCTCCGGCGATTTCTCCACTTCCGGAAATCAAATGTCCATGGTTTCCGGCATCAAGCTCATTAATTCACAGTCTTACCGATACACGATTTCCAAAGCGAAGGCCCGTTGATAAGCCCCGTAAAAAAAGATCCAGCTTGAGACCCTCAGGTTTAACCCATTTCTACATCTTTATTTATAATGTTATATCTCCAATATCGTTGGTATCGGAGAATTTTATTCATTTATCCGAGTTAAAAATTTAATTTCCCTATTATTTTAGAATGGGAGAAATTATTTACTCGACGAGGCTACTCATTTATCGAGGTTCCACTGTTTAATTATGTGTATTGTGTGTATGTATAAGTGTGTTTGTATGTGCATTTCTGCTAAATTGCTTCTGATTATAGGTTTAAATAGCAAATGTGGATTTAGGGTTTAATATAATAATGAACTGATGTTTTGAATTGCTTTCGATTTTAAGTGAAATATCTTATTTTTTCGTGAATGCATGATAGGTCCTTTTGTGAATTGAATTAAGTTTTGTATTTGTTGTATGATGGCCGGAAAAAATATTTTGGTTGAAATGCTACTTGTGTGTTGTAGGGCCATATGCTTGGGTTAAGTATACACCTGTTACTCAACCAAGTGCTACACCGATTCAGGGAAGCTCCAATCAGAAAAATGTCAAGAGGAGGAATGAGAAGAAGCGGATAAAACAGAGGCACAGCTTTATAATGGTTTGTAAGTTTTTATAAGCTTATAATAATTACATTGCTACTTTGGTATTGTGTTTTGGCTGTATTCTTTTGATTGGTTTGCATGAGTCGGAATTTATTTAGTTATTACACTTCCACGTACATAAGGGATATGAAGGTGATGGTCTGTCTCTTTACTTGAGAGGAAGTAGTTTGTAGGATATTTTGTATTGTTTTGATTCCTTTACTTTAAATACCTAAAGGGAGCACGAGTGTTTAAAATGACCTCTGATATATACTTTACCTATGCATACTAGTGCTCTGGCTATTCATTAACTCGTTTAGGCTTGTCAACAGGTCGCATTTGGATCGGATGTAGTTAAAATCCATTTATTTATACCAGATCGGATCGACTCGGATTTTTATTAGGTTAATCCATATCCAATCCATTAGGATATAGGATTATTGGATCGGAGGATCCGAACCACTTAGTTTTGTGTAAAAAATACGACCCACTTATTTTTGTGAAAAAAAAAAATTTCTGACATAAAATCATTGTAGTTAAATGCACATTGTTGACCATAAAAATGCATTATATCTGAATATTAGAAAAGTATGCAATGCTAATAAGAGACGATTACCTACATGTTCTGACTATCAAACATAAATAAAATACTAACTGATCCTAGTTTGAATTAAAAGAAAAACATAGTCTGCAATCTAAAACTCCCAACTTCTGAGCTAGCAACTTTATTTCAGCATTCCTCCAAGTGAGATCTCGCACCTGCAATATTGTATGCAAACCATAAAAAGATAGTAGTGTATAAAGCTTGCCACATAACATGATTTTTTGCACTCTGCTATCTGGACAAGCCTGCATATTATATTTAAATGCTTTGGAGTTCGTAAAAGGAGCTTAATACACTTGGCTTCCATTATGAAACATTCAGTCCCACGACAAATTTGAATTTAATTTGAGATAAAAACTCGTACATTCATAATTACAGATGTCTAAGTATTCTATAAATCTAAAATACATATTTTTCCCATTGACCTTTGGGAATAATTAAAAAAATTGGAGTAAGCTAAACATGGCAATATAAACGAGATATGCTGATATTTAAAATATAACTATAACTAGATCCTTTGAGTTTAACCCATATAAACAGGCAAACAGCTGCCTAGATAAAATTTAAATCTCTCAACTTATTGACACTCTGCTGATTAAATGATATATAATTTAAATAAGGTTAATGATGACCAGTGACGCTTTACAAGTTGCTTGCTTTCCAGGCACAAAACACACCTACAATATGTTGAAGCATCTCTGATCAAAGAAGCCACAGAATGACATTACCAGTGTCCAGTGCCACTATAGTCTATTCTGTAGCTTATATTAGAGAATATAATGCGAGAATAAAAACAATGTCTAGCTCTAAAGTCTGATGATGTTTATTGTTTAAATAGATATATTAGTACCTGACCTGCATGGTTGTCACGGCGCCACGAGCCGTGGCGCCCAAGGACCTCCACAACAATATGTCGATGTATCGTCCTCGTGGCGTTCGTATGGCGCCCGTGGCGTTTATATATAATATATTAATTATTATATATATATATATATATATATATATATTATATAATAATTAGTATATATTACCAATTTACCATAACAAGATGAAGTAATTCTCATAAGTTTAAACATAACAAACCAAATCCATAAGTGACAAGTACTCAAACATAACAAACCAAAGCAAAAGCTAGAAAGATATCAAGATAATCAAACATAATCATCAAGTAACAAATCATCTCCATCATCATTTCCGCCACCCTTACGACCACCACTTTCGCGTGAAGTGGATGGTGCACCGAAATCATCTTCAACTTCTTCATCATCACACGGGACATCATCATCCATCCCCTCATCCAAGTCCGTCTCCGGCTCATCATCACGAAAACGTCTCCGACTATAATTTTTATCGGTTGAACGAGCACCTCTTGGAACATTTCGTGGCTCGAGTGCCTCGGACGCACCCAAGGCATCATCCACATGAGACCACAAAGGATCATCTCCAACCCACTCATTTTCCCATTGAAAATCCTCAATAACCAAAAAGCATACTTCCAACCCGGATCATTTGATTTTGGTTTTCTGACGGATCATCTTTGGGGAGAATTGCACTGTTACTAGCCTCCTCCGATGTCATATTACTTCGTAAAACCACGGTCAGTATTATATACACACAGCACAGTCACACACAGACATATATATACACACAGACATATATACCCACACACACAGACATATATATACACACACACAGATACAGAAGAAGAAAGAAGAAGAAGAGAGATGAAGAAGAGAGAAGAAGAAGAGAGATGAAGAAAGAGAAGAAGAATAGAGAGAAGATACCTGGAGATCGAAGAAGAGCCTGGAGAGGTCGCGACTCGCGAAGATGCTGGGGGCTTCAATTTGGGCCGATTAGAATTAAGTTTTTAGGTTATAATTTTTAGGTTTTAAGTCTGCTCAACGGGTCGGGTCGGTCGGGTCGTCCAGGTCGTCCAGTGGCGACGACTTTTGCAGTGTCTCATGGCGAACCAGACGCCATATCATTCTGCCTCGATCTGGCGCCATATGGCGATAAAACGGATGCCATATGGACGCCGTAACAACCATGCTGACCTGAGTGCCCGTATCCGAAGTCCAGTGAACTATAGATTATATTTTTACCAGCTATATCATCTTATTACCGGTGTGCTAGAGTATTTACTTATAAAAAACGATTGTCTGCCTACAAGGATCATCTCTCTACGTGTGTGATAAACAGTGGTCAGTGGTATTAGAAATTTTAAGTTCTGAAATGAAAATATTTAGTTACTAGTATATTTACAGACCATGCAAGAAAATTATGATATCTATTTCTACAACTGTACTTACCTGGTTGCAAATTGTAACCTTCAGCTAAGAAACTGCTAATTACCTTGAATTATCAAACAAAATTTAAGTAATTATGAAATATTGCAACTGGATCCTGGAAGCAAAATACCCACTACTTACTGAGTGGTGAGGAAAAATATAATTCAGTCTCAACTTTGAGTATGGGAATAATATGCAGAGTTTTTTGTTTGTGATTTCGTTTGTTTTACTGACTTAAGTCTGTTAACAAAAAAGAACTTAAAATCTTTTTTTTTCTTGTTCCTTCTATTTAGAGCATACAAATGTTTTTTTTTTTTTTAGTCTGATGTTGTTATGACTGCAGTCTGAGAAAAGGAAACGTAAAGTGCTAATGCAAGAAGCAAAAAGGAAGAAAATCATTAAAAGAGTTGAGCGCAAGATGTCTGCTGTTGCAAGGGACAGAGCATGGGCAATAAGACTAGCAGAACTGCAGCGGCTTGAGGAAGAGAAGAAGGCTGCTACTGCCTAATATGTGTTTATGTCGAATCATAAGCCCTCAATAATTTAGTAGCTGAAGCCATCCCTTTTCTTTCATGTAGGATTTTGAAACACTGTATTTTTATGCAAAAAGCACATGCATTTTTGTTTCTAGATATTAATTGTATTGTTTGTTTCTCAACCACATTCTGCTGAACCTACTACCTTGGGCAAAGTCACCCTTAATTATTGCGAATTGTGAATCCACAGAATATGTATTTTGTTATCTGAGAGAAATCATTATGTCTATTCTATATTTCTATCAGCTGTAGTGATTTATAATCATAAGATAAGTGAGACTAGGCAAGTAAACCGGTTTGGTTTAACTTCTTGTCAGAGGAACGTCAGGCAAGTGGCAGGGTGATGAATTCATAAGCTTGCGTTTGATCCTAGTATCTATCCATCCACAAAGTGAAAACAAAGTAAAATCAGTTTTTCTCTGTAAAGTTCCAAAGTTCTACCCTAGCATTTTATATATATGTCGACTAGCAAAAAGAAAATGTTTCAGGGGAGGTAATGTACTCTCACAGGGTTAAATTGTCCACTTGCCTTCTGTTTCGTAAGACAGGGAAAGTATACAAACTGTGCCAAAAAAACATAAGATTTCTTGCTACAGCACCAACCAGGCAACCATATACATGCACAAAGAGTGTATTCTAAATTTTTTTGTGAACAAGTCCCTTGGGGATAACTTGCCTGTCACTGAAATTCCATAATGAACCAAGTACATCATTCTAGGCACTGCAATTGGGCAAATCTTCATGCATAATATTATAGTATAACAGGCCATTATACTGTTGTTTTTCATCTTCATGCACTCATGTGCTTTACCGTCTTCATATAAAATTTCTCGTCGTTAGTGAGCACTGCATCCAATATTAGTGGTAGAGACACTTGAATCTAGCTTAGCCATCAAAAGTTTCAAGTACTCATTGCTAGTCTTTTCCAATTGATCTTCCAATTTAAAAACCTTCTAAGAGCATCTTGGTCTCTGAATTCCATTATCCAATAAGGTTGGAGATGAATCTTCTTACCAGTGCATGGATAAATATATCAGTAAACATGACTAACATGCCATTTTTTTTTAGTCTAGAATGGATAATTGATCATTTACTCCTGAACATACTGAAATAAAGGTGAAAGAAGCTGAGACTAGCAAGGTCAAGCAATAGGCTCTTACTTTTATTATCTTACTTCTTACACTAGTTTATACTTTTCTAATATTTATAAATAAATTATTTTTTTATATTTATTTGTTATTAGTTTACATTTCAAATTGTTGTTAAAAAATTTATATATATATATATATATATATATATATATAGTTTACTATGTGTTTTATCTTGAATTTCTAAAACTTGATTTGGACGATTTTACAACCCACGAGAAATTAACAAAATAATTCTAATTTAGTGATGGTTTAACAATTATTTTCCAATTAAAACTATCAAGAAACAAAAGAGAGAAGATATTGAAAATTTTTAACGTTGAAAATTCTATTCGATTTAGGAAATTTACCTATATTTCGTTTTGATTATCAAAATAATCTTTTTATTATTTGAAGATAGTTGTACTAACAACCAAATACAATTTTAATAATAAGTTCAAGAGAGATTTGTCCAAAACTTTGGTAATCGACACAACAATCGTTAGATTTTAAAATAAATAGATTAAAAAGTTGGATCTAGTATAGAAAATATTTTATAATTTAACATGTAAACTAAAAAGTGTATTTACATTGAAATGCGAAAAAGTGTAAGTCAATGATTTAAATCATATTTAATTAGGTTTTTTACATTGAATAAAATTATCAATGTAGGTCTTCTACATACTGAATTGGATTAATGTAAAAATTCGTAATTATATTTTTTCTTGAGATTCTGAGTATTTCAATTTGAATAATAAATGTTAAATTATCACTAAATTAAATATAATTTTATGAGCTTTTTTTGGACTGTAAAATCATTCAAATTCGAATTCTAGATCTCAAAATAAAGTCCAAAATAGTAAATACGATTTTTTTAATATTAATTAAAAAATAAATAAAATTCAATTCTAACACCACCTTTTTTTTCAGATTATAATTTTCTTATTAAAATTCAATTATAATACAACCATTTTTAATTATTTCCTTTTTAGATTATAATCTTCTTTTTAATATGATGTAATCTTGATATTCTATTTTTAAAAATATTAGATTCGATAGTTGAAATTATTTTAGCGGTACAGAGACCAAAATTACGGATAATATCCTTTTTTTTGCTTATTATATATAAAATATAATTGTTTTTTTACGAGGAACTACCCCACATTACTGCGGGATTTCAAACCTCGGGTTATGGACTGCCCCTACCCATAACCGGGTAAATCCGGACTCAACTAGTTTGGGCAAGCGTGCCAAGCGTCTCCCGAGGGAGTCGAACCTTGAACCGCCTGGATAGCTTCCACTTGCTCTTACCAGCTGAGCTAACCCGTGGAGCTTTAAAATATAATTGTTTTGTTTTTTTTTTTGTAATATATATTTTCATATATTGATTTTTTTAATTTCTATAATATGTAATATATTTTATAAATATTTTAATTGATATATTATATGGTCGGTCGGTTCGGTTTATGTCCAAAACCAAAACCGAACCATTCGAATCGGTTCGATTTCTTGATTTTAATTCAATTCGGTTTTAAATGATTTTTTTTCAATTTTAATAGTTTCGGTTCGTTTTCGATTTAGTTTCGATTTTTATGCTCAACCCTAGTAAAAGCCTCGGATAATAACAAATCACATCTTTTTGTGGAAGTGTTCTACTTTCCAGGATCCCATACAAATTAGAATTTGGTCAATCACTAAGCGTCCAAAGTTAATAGGCTTATTGTAAGACGAGCAACAATTCAAATCCTGCCTCCGAGAAGTAAGCTTGTACCCAATCTTATGAAGAAAAAGAAGTATGCCATGCAGATTAGTATTTTTGGCATTAAAAACGTGGATTATAGTGTGAAAAAAGAAATTCCAATATTTTATTAAGAGATTTTTGAGAAAGTCTCCAATAAAGAAATTTTTTGTTGGCTTCTAAGAATGCATGTATTTCTTCGGTTGTAATGTCGGGGTTCAAGATTTGGCTATTTTAGCCCTGACTAACGAAGCTACCAAGGATGGAGCCACACTCATGGATGTTCCTCAACTATCTGAAACGAATCTTGACAATGTTACAAACAAGATGGGCCAGGAACATGAAATTGCTCATATAGTGAGCAACATAGATGGGGTCATTCCCGGCAAAAGTGAAGATTTGTTATGCAACTAAACTGTAGGTTGTTTGTTAACATTCCCATGAATATGTTACGTATGAATTCGGAGGGGCTAGAGTTTAGGTCCCTTCGGCTTTGCTTTGTTAAAGCTTAAGATCCGCAACTGGAATCCCATTAGTCCAAAATTACATAAAAGCTTAAGATCCGCAATTGTAATCCCGTTAATCCAAAATTATATAAAAATAGTTACTTAACAAGTTAAAAATAATAAATTAATTAAACTATTTGGTAGTAAACATACATACATGATTTTTATATTGTAAGAACACAAACAATTACGTATTATAAATGGGTTTTTTTTTTCCTTTTAACGATCCATGATACAAAAACATGCAACCGATCGGATATTGAACAATAACGATCAACCAAAATGGGGAGTTTAGCCATCATTCACATGAAGTTTACTTACAATGTCGTTATAAGCATCAGCAGCAGCTCTATTGTATGCAATTATTTTCTTAACATTGTACTGTCCTCTTCCAACGAACTGATTGGCTACAATTATTTCTATTTGTCCAGTTTTTTTCCACAAATCCACAACTTCGACGCTGAATCCATTCTTTTGGCATATCTCAAACAGCAATGTTACTGGATGTCTTACAAGTGTGGATGGAGTAATTATAGGTTGTAGCAACTTCTCAATTACCTGCATTAGGTACAAATTAGTTAATTAGCGCGCACATACATAAATTGGAATAAAATTACTGTGAAACAACATTCTCGAATCAAAAAAATAAAAAGATACGAGTATATAGAATTCAAACCTTGGAGGTAGTTTTGTTGCATTTATCACTATCGACGTACACAGCTCCGATCGTTGATTCAACAATGTTAGCCAGAGTTTTTGGTGCATCAATTAATCCCACGGAAGATGGAGGATAATTTGGCATAGTTTTGACAAATTCTTCAATCTGCAGCACACATATACACAAAAAATTTCAGTCATCTTCTCTTTATATATAGTCATGATTCATGAATATGCAATTTCGTTCATCGCTTTATTGAACCAAATATGCTTTTAAATTTCTAAATAACGTGATCTAAAACAAATTACTTTTGTATCAACAAATTCAGTTTATGGTAGTGAGCGGTACGATATGATAATAGCCCCTTTGTCAATAGACTTGATTCTCGCTCATATTAGCTTATACAGTTTATATATGGGCATGGTCGATAAGATATACTCTCCCATCCAATTCTTAACATTTCTTTTGTGCATTTTAAGGTAGATTTTAAGGATAGTTCCATAACTTATTTTTAAAAATTTCTTTTTTTTTTGTATAAAAATAGGATTGTTTTAGTTTTATAAAAAAAAGGAAAAATTTCAAAAATAAGATATGAAACTATCCTTAAAATACGTGCCAAATGGAACACGATAGATAATTATCAACTTAAAGTATATATTGGAACACGATAATTATCAACTTAACCTAAGAGAAACATACGTGCTGTAAAATTCCGGTTGGCTTGAGGAGATACTGATTTATCTTATTGGAGAAAAAAAGAGGCTAAAACAGACAATTTCATTATTTTTACAAAATAAGACTTTTCCTCGTCTATTTATGACCAGGAAATTATAAATTTAAAAGAAGAAAAAGGGAAGTAAAGGGGGTGAAAATTACTAACTTGGGCATCAAGCATAGGTTTATCATGGCGTAAAAACTTGTATAAACCGTGTTGGGCTGCTGCACGGGCGAGTTTTTCGGTACAGACATTAGCCGAACGTAACTGAGTCAACTCACCGGGCGATAAATCTGGGTACAAATCAAACTGTTCAGTTGCCATCACGCAATTCAGAATCGAGTCTCCGATGTATTCAAGTCGTTCATACGAGCTTATCAAACCCTTTTTATATGAATGATCCGTGTAAGCTTCTTCTAACAACCTCTTATTTTTAAAACTGTATTCGATGATTTTCTCCACTTCTTCAAAACTCCAACTCGAACTCGACTCGTCTTGGAAATCTTCTCCATCGCCTTGTACTAATTTCCCGGTATTGAGTTTTTCAAACTGCTCCGTAATTTCTTCCATGATTTTAATTATGTATATGATTAGTGTATTAATATAGGGAGGGTGGGAGAAAGTACAAGAACTGCGATGTGAATTTGGGGTTAAGTTTGGATGTGAGAAAGCACAGAGACAACAGATATGGGGTTTTTGCAAATCTGTTTATATGATGTATGTTTTATATAATGTACAGTATGTCTGTTTATATGATGTATGTTTTATATAATGTACAGTATGTCTGTTTTGGTTTAACCGGCGTATGTCCACGTGACTCATGTATATCGAGTAATCGGGACATAATTTTTCCTTTTTTGTAATTGAATTGATCAGAATTCGATTATAGTTATAATTGAATTTTTATTTTATATTTAGAATGTACAATAAAATGGTAATGATAATACTTTCAGTATATCTTAAATATTAAAACTTACCTTGTTTTTATTGGCTATAACAATATATGTACAACTTTTAAGGAAAAATAAGCTTCATATACGATTCTTATTCCAAACTAATAAGATGATATCTTTTTACGTTTTGTCATATTAACATATTTGAAAGTATATTTTAAAAAATGAGTTAAGTATAGGAATACTATCTAGAAAGAGGGAAAAATACTCTTTCTATGTAGTATATTTTATTTAGTTTAGATTTTTTTTTTTGTCAAAATATTTAGTTTAGATTTAAACAGATTAATAAAAATATATAAATTTTAAGCGTTCGTTCTTGATTTTGATTATAAACGTAAATTTGTTGACTTGTGTTTTATTGTCATTTCATACGTAATGTTGACGTAAATTTCATGAAGTTGATTCATAAATCTAAACTTCCGAAAAAATCAATCGCAATATCATCACATTTTAAACAATGTAAGAAAATATAAAATCATATATATTTACTTTTAAATTTCAAAGATAATTTAAAACTTATTAAATGCCTACATATATATTTTAGTAGATTTAATAAAAATCATTAAACACCGTTACATTTAATTGGAATTTTAAAATATTCTGTATGAATACACTTGATTTTTGAAATGTAAAAATTTTAATTCAAAATAAAAATTTAATATAACTTCCTAATCTTTTCACTTTTACTAAAGAATGCAACCTACATGACTGAACCTTCTTCTTTTCTAAACGATATAAAATATATATATATTCAAATAAATTTATCTTTTAATTAGTTGTATTAAATAAATTGATAACTATTCAATAATTAAATTATTTTTCATAAAAATTAACATAATTAACATATCATATCAAATAAATATGGACAATAATTTTGAAATAAACGAAATAAGTAATAGAATACAATATAAGTTGGATGGAGTGAGTAAAACATATGTACCCAAACAAAAAAAATAAATAGACAGACAGTGAATTTTTTTTTGTTGATTTAATTATATATAAAAAGCTTAAAAAACTTAGAAATTAATTTTCTTTTTCTTAAAAAACTTAATATTTATATTCATGACGAAACATTGAACGTTTTGATACGGTACAGTATAGTACTTACCTTATTAAATTGTTTAAATTTGTTATTCTTAGTTATTTAACTTAATCATAAAAAAATAAAATACAATCTTTTCTTAAAATACTTTACGCATTTCTTCCCAATACTTTTCATAAATAATAACTAACCAATTACCTTTTCTAACTAACATTTCTTCTTTCCAAAAATATGGTCATTCTAATTAATGAAGTAAACTAATAATATTGTAATTACTAATAACTAACTGATTAACTTTTAGATTACCTTTTCCCGCTAAAGGTAATACCATATTTTTGAAAAAAATGATTTTATAGAAGTGAAATGATAGTTGGATGGTAGTAAAATTGGAAAGAATTTTTAAAATCTTATGTATTTCTGTAAATATCCCATAACTTTTCTACATTCTCTACCTAAAATATCTCATTTTCAAACTTGATTTTTTTACTTAGTTATCCTTACTTAAATATTTATTATTGGTAAATTGTAGTTTTATTTTATAAAATAAAATAACGATATTATCGTTCATTTTCATACTGATTGATTACCTTTTTCAGCTAAAACGTAATATCTTTTCTATATTTTCTAACTAAAATATCTCATTTTCAAACTTTCTTTTCTTACTTAATTATCCTTCCTTAAAAATTTATTAGTGGAAAAAACATGTTGCATTTTCATTTTTCTTTTTCAATAACTAATTTGTTACATTTTTAGGTAAAGCACGTTATCTTTTATTAAATATTAAAACCAAAATATTGAAATATGTAAAAATAATACAATTTTAAATACCTAAACAACTTTTTTTTTCATGTGAAGCATGTTACCTTTTTTATTTTCTCAATAACTAATCAATTTACCTTTTTAAGTAAAACATATTTTCTTTAAATAAAATTTCTCTTATTTTCAAAAATAGTATAGGCGAATATATTTAAAAATATAATAAATAATATTATTATTAAAAATAGCAAACTAATTTTTTTCAGCCAAAAACGTTACCTATTCTATTTGATAAAATATTGTAATAGCTAATAATTAATTGTTTACCTTTTTCAGATAAAACGTATTATCTTTTCTATATTTTCTAATTAAAATTTCCCTTTTATCTAAAAATATAACGGACACCATCTGTAATTAATATAATTAAATCATTTTATTTAAAAAATTTAGATCTACAAAATTCGTATTTTAAAATATCAATACAAATTAACAAAGAATAATATAATATTAGAAAATACTGTGCATTACACAGGTTTTAAACTAGTAATAAAATCTAGTAATATATAATTAGCGTAAGGGGGTTTTGATGGTCGTCCTCGTTGTTAGGGTTACACTCGTTCAATAAAAATAACGTATTTATATGCCATACTTCATAACAATTACTGCTTTACAAGTTGTAATTTCAAAAAAGGAATTCTGGATTAAAATAGTTTTACTAGACAAAGTATAATCTACAAAACAAATAATAAAATAATATTTTTAAAAGCAAAGAACTAAAATTCACAATAAACACTAATATAATTTAGATTAAATAAAAACAAACACAAAAACATATTAAAAATCCTATATATAATTGGCGTAAGGGGTTTTGATGGTCGTCAGGTTTACCTACACTCACTCAATAAAAATAAACGTATTTATATGATAACAATTACCATTTTACAATGTTTATAGTTGGAATTTCAAAAAATGAATTCTGGATTAAAATAGTTTTACAGGACAAAATATAATCTACAAAACAAATAATAAAATGATTTTTTTAAAGCAAAGAACTAAAATTCACAATAAACACTAATATAATTTAGAATAAATAAAAATAAACACCAAAACATATTAAAAACAAGTACAAACTTTTTTAACATAAAATGAAATAAAAAAACATGTGATGTTTGGAAATGACACAGAAATCAACAAATTGTGATCTACAAAACAAACACTAATTTTAAAAGATATACTAAATTTAGAAAACTAAAATACACAAAAAAACTTAAAAATAATGTAAATAGAACAAATAAAAACTAACACAAAAACATAACAAAAGTACCCTTTTTTTTAAAAAAAAAAGAGTTGTATAACATATTTTCACATAAATATCATAAAAATAAATAAATATATAAACATAACCAGAAATATCAAATTTTAAACAAATGAAACAAATTAATACTTTACATTTTTTAAAAAAAGTTCAAAAATACCTAATAAAAAAACCCACAAATGTACAAAAATGACAAATTGTTTTAAATAATTCTTAGATAACCACGTATGTTAAATAAAATATTTACTTATAAATTCTTCAATAAAAACGTTTCTTAGATTTATATTAAAAAAGCAAAAACAAATAAACAAAAAAATGCAACTCTATTGAAAAACAATATTTCTATTTCATCATATCATTATTTTACGAAAAATGCCGACGCAATACTATAATTGTAAAAAGATTTAAGAACCCAACAAAGAAACATAATATAAAATTAAAATATTATAAATTGAAAATTACAAAAGAGTAGAATTTCATCAACAATTAAATTAAAATTAAATTTGTACAATTCAAACCAATGAAATACATATCAACAAATTCATCAATTATTATCATAAGTAAATGAATTTTACTACTATTTTATTATTATTTAATGTGAAAAGTACAATTTAAAATAACATTAAAAAAATTTACAAAAAATTATACTAATAATTTTTTTTATAATATAATGACAAAACAACTCGTGCTTTGCACAGGTATAATACTAGTCCAAAATAAAGCGTATAATATAGGAATGCCTACTTTGGGCTCATTTTGCTTAAGGGGTATTTGGGTTATTTTAAAATATGTAACTTATAACTTAAATGAACAAGTGTCATATAAGTGATAAGTAAAGTATACTTGTAAGTTATGCATGTGTTTGGATAAATTTACTTATAAGTTGCTGAAATATTAATTAAATTAAATTTAAAAATATTTATTATTTAATAAAATAATCTCAATACATGCATATGACATTTATAAATACAAATGTAAAAATATAAAATATTAAAAAAAAATAAAAAAAATTAGTAATAAGAAATAAGTTGAGAAAAAGTACGTCGTTACTAACTTTTAACTTATCAACATATAAGCGAGTTAATAAGTTGGATAAACAAACACTTTTCATAAATTAAAATAGACTTATAAACCATAAGTCGGCTATGCACTTTGTTCTCGAGCCAATTGGTCGTCTGAAGGAAAAATTAGATCTTGACATGGGTTTTGGGTCTCCAATCCCACAACTCCAAGTCTCTCCTATACCGCGAGATGATCTTGGAATGGTCCTAGGCTTCGCTTCTGCTATCAACAATGTGGTAGCCACTTTGCAGGACCAGGACTCCGTTAATGAAGGAGATGAGGACTAAGCTTCGCTCCAGACTTCTTTTGTGCTTCTCCTACTGCCTTCGTTTCCTCCGGCTGCTCTTTTGTCTAGCATTCATGCCTGCAGCCACTTTTGTTTAGCTTCATTCTAGTGTTTTCCCTTGTTTAGGGTTGTATCTAGTCTTTTCTGGATTGTATGATAGGGTTGGGTTTTGAGTCTTTGACTCGAAGTGTTACAAACCTTTTTTTATGAAAATTCTAATTATAAAAAAAAAAAAAAAAGTTGTTAGCAACAAGTCCTTAGGCCATGTTTGTTTCATAGGATTAAGTGGGGGATATGACTATAATCCATAAAAAAATTTAATCCCATATTTGTTTGTAAAATTTTACTTGGGATTAGATTAAGGATCATAGTCCTTTAAATTAAAAATCTCATGTTTGCTTGGGTGGGATAATGGGTGGTATAAGGGATGGGATTATAATCCTCTCTAATACTTGGTTTGAGGAGGTATTATTTAATCTCATCCAATAAGTCATTTTTTTAAAAGATTATAGTCCTTTCACTATAATCCCTCCTAAAACAAACATAGGATTAGAAATTTTAAAGGAATATAGTCAAATCCATAGGTTATCCTTCACAACAAACATGAGATAGGATAATTTAAATGATTAAATTTTTTTAAAGAATTATAGTCCAATCCTAGACTTAATACTTCAAAACAAACATGGAATAGGATAATTTAAAGGATTATAATCCTAAGGATCATAAATGATGGGATTATTATAGTAGGATTATTATCCGGGGATTATAATCCCTCCAAACAAACATGACCTTAATTTAATAAGAAACACTTATTATAAATTAAAATAGACTAGCTTAAAACCCGTGCGATGCACGGATTTCTTTTAATATTATATGAATTTTTGTCATTAATTTAAATTAATTTTTTTAATACATGATTTTGGAGTCTTAAATTTTTATATGAGATGCTTTGATAATAATTATATAAATGTTATCCGTGATATTTCTAGAAAAAGATGGATTTTAATTAGAAAATATAGAAAAGATGATAGGTTTTAGTTGAAAAAGATAATCGGTTAATTATTATTAATTATAAATTTATTAGTAATTATAAATTATTATTTTATTTTATTAAATAGAAAGCCCGTGATATGATTAGAAAAAAGAGAGGATTTAGATAGATAAAATTAAAAAGGTAACATGTTCCAGGTGAAAAAGGTAATTCATTAGTTATAATAAATATAATTTAATTAAGTTATTTTACTAAATACAATTGTTCGTAATGTTTTTAGAAAATGTGAAATGAATATTATCCGTAATATTTCTATTAAAAGAGGGATTTTAGTTAAAAAAAATATAGGAAAGGATGATACGTTTTAGATGAAAAAGATAATCGGTTAATTATTAATATTATAATATTATTAGTTTATTGTATTAAATAGAACCGCCCGTGATATATTGGAAAAAGAGAGGTTTTAGTTAGAGAAAATGGAAAGTTAACGTAACAATTAAAAAGATGACATGATTTAAGTAAAAAAGGTAATTGATTAGTTTATAGTAATTATAATTTAATTATGTTATTTTACTAAATAAAATTGCTCATAGTATTTAGAAAATGAGAAATTAATGTTGCCCGTGATATTTCTAGAAAAAAACAGAATTTAATTAGAAAAAATAGAAAAGATGATACGTTTTAGCTGAAAAGGTAATCGGTTAATTATTAGTATTATAATATTATTATTTCTTTTTATTAAATAGAAAAATCCGTGATATAATTGGAAAAATAGAAGTTTTAGTAAGAGAAAAGAAAAATGGTAACGTGTTTTGGCTGAAAAAGGTAACTGTCTATGTTATAATTGGAAAAAAGAGACTTTAGTTAGAGAAAAGAGAAAAGGCAACGTGTTTTGGCTGAAAAGCGTAAGTGATTAGTTAATAATAATTATAATATAATTATGTTATTTTATTAAACAAAATTGCTCGTATTGTTTTTAAAAAAGAAGAAATTTTAGTTAGATAAAATGTAAAAGATATTGTATTTTACCTGAAATAGGAAATTATTTAGTTATTGAAAAATAGGAAAGGCAATATGTTTAACTTGAAAAAGGAAATTGATTAATAAAGGAGAAATTTTAGTTAGATAAAATATAAAAGATATTGTATTTCACCTTAAAAAGGAAATTATTTAGTTATTGAAAAATAAAAAAGATAATATGTTTAACTTGAAAAAGGAAATTGATTAGTTAGCAGGATAAATTTTATCTGTAATTGAGTAAGGATAAATAAGTAAAATCAACAGGTACCATACCGACCGACCGACCGACCAAACTTTTAATATTTCGACTTTTATATAATAGTATAGATTTGGGGACCAAATTCCTTTAAGTAGGGTAGTTTGTAACATCCCAAATTCCTTTTTTGTTATTTATTTTATCTATACTATTATTTTAATATAATAGTATAGATAGATATATGTAGCTCATCATATTTTTAAAAAATGAGAGATTTTAGTTAGAAAATATTGCATTTTAGTTGAAATAGATACTCAGTAGTTTATTATTAATTACAATATTAATATTTTCTTTCTTTAAATGGAACGGCTCATGATATTTTTGGAAAAAGAGAGAATTTAGTTCAGTTGGTTATTAAGTAATCATATTATTATTATTATTATTTTCATTAAATAGAATGACGCGTGATATTTTTGGGAAATGAGAGATTATAGTTAAAAGGAATAGAAAATGTAATGTATTTTAAATAAAAAAAGGTAATTGGTTAGATATTGTTCTAAAAAGGTAATCAGTAAGCTATTATTAATTACAATATTAATATTTTATTTCATTAAATAGAACGGCTTATGATATTTTTGGAAAAAGAAAGAATATAGTTCAGTTACTTCTTAGTAATTATAATATTATTATTTTATTTCATTAAATAGAACGGCTCATGATATTTTTGGGAAATGAGAGAATATAGTTAGAAAAGATAATGTGTTTTAACTAAAAAAGGTAATTGGTTAGTTATTAGTAAATATAAAATAGAAACTAAATAAATAATAACTAAGTAAGGGTATTTAAGTAAAAAAACTCGTGCGATGCACGTTTTTTTTAATATTATATTAAATTTTTTATTAGTTTAAGTTAATTATTTTAAAATATGAATTTTGGAGGCTTAAATTTTTATATGAGATGATTTGATAATAATTATATAAATGTTATCCATGATATTTTTAGAAAAGGAGGGATTTGAGTTATAAAATATAGAAAAGATGATAGATTTTAGTTGAAAAAGGTAATCGGTTAATTATTAGTAATTATAAAATTACTATTTTATTTTATTAAATAGAGTGCCCGTGATATGATTAGAAAAATAGAGAATTCAGTTAGAGAAAATAAAAAGGTAACTTGTTCTAGGTGGAAAAGGTAATTGATTAATTTATACTAATTATAATTTAATTACGTTGTTTTACTAAATAAAATTGCTCGTAATATTTTTAGAAAAGGAGAAATTAATATTGTTCGTGATAAATCTATTAAAAGAGGGATTTTAGTTTGAAAATATAGAAAAGATGATACTTTTTAGGTGAAAAAGGTAATCGGATATTTATTAATATTATAATACTATTAGTTTATTGTATTAAATAGAACCGCCGGTGATATAATTGGAAAAAAAGAGATTTTAGTTAGAGAAAATAAAAAGGTAACGTGAAAATTAAAAAGATGATATGATTTATGTGAAAAAGGTAATTGATTAGTTTATAGTAATTATAATTTAATTATGTTATTTTAATAAATAAAATTGCTCATAGTTTTTAGAAAATGAGAAATTAATGTTACCCGTGATATTTCTAGAAAAAAAAGGAATTTAATTAGAAAAAATAGAAAAGATGACAAGTTTTAGCTGAAAACGTAATCGGTTAATTATTCGTATAATTATTTTGTTTTTATTAAATAGAAACGCTCGTAATGTAATTGGAAAAAGAGAAGTTTTATTAAGAGGAAAAAAAAAGGTAACGTGTTTTGGCCAAAAAAGGTAACCGTCGATATAATTGGAAAAAGAGAGATTTTAGTTAGAGAAAAGAGAAAAGGTAACGTGTTTTGACTGAAAAAGGTAATTGATTAGGGGTGAGTGCCCTAAATACCCACATTTTTATTTCTCTCACCAAAATGCCCAGATTTGAGGAGTACCGCCCAAAATGGCCATCACATACGCCACTGGTATGAGCGTATGTGGTCTCACGCCAACACCAATGACGTATCAAACAGATATGCCTCTGACAGAAACGTTTTTCGTCCACATACGCATCTTGCATGGGCGTATGTGGTACCACATACGCCTACTGAAACTGCGTATTAGCAGACACGCATTTCACAACAGCGTGTCTGACGTCAGCTGACGTCATCTCAGAGCTCATGACGTCTGGCGACAATGGCGATTCCGATCAGAAATATTCGATCTCTCCATTCTCTCTCAGACCTAAGTTTCCAATCACGTTGTACATACCATTCGATTCGCCTCTCAAAGATCTACAACCCTATACCAGTGATTTTACATTTGGAATGCCGGATTTTGAAAACTCAAATTACGATTTCGTCGAGGTCGAATTATCCGGCAAGCTTAGTTCATGCCCCTGCGGGGCCAAAAACTGAAAACCGTATATGGGAAAAGGGAGAGGGAGATGTGGTTATCACGTAGACGTGCTGTGGAGGATTGGAGGTGCTGTGGTGAGGGACATCGAAGGAGGAGACCAAATTGGCCAAAGTCGCCGGTGGAAAAGCTCTCAATTTTCTGGTGAGGTTCGACGTTTTTAGGCAGCTACAGTGGAGAGGGGTTGCGCCGTTCCAAACGGCGTGACCCGTGGGTATTTTGGGCGGAATTTTGAGAAACGGGTATTTTGGTTAGTGGGTAGGGGAAAATTGGGTATTTTGGGCATTCTTTCATTGATTAGTTAATAGTATTTATAAGATAATTATGTTATTTTATTAAAAAATGTTCGTAGTGTTTTTAAAAAGGAGAAATTGATTTATGTGAAAAAAGATAATTCATTAGTTTATTGTAACTATAATTTAATTATTTTATTTTACTAAATAAAACTGCTCATAGTTTTTACGAAATGAGCAAAATTAATGTTGCCCGTGATATTTCTAAAAAAAAAGGGAATTTAATTAGAAAAGATGATATGTTTTAGCTGAAAAGGTAATCGGTTAATTATTAGTATTATAATATTATTATTATTTTTTATTAAGTAAGAGAAAAGAAAAAGGTAACGTGTTTTGGTTGAAGAAGGTAACCGCCCATGATATAATTGAAAAAAAAAAGATTTTAGTTAGAGAAAAGAGAAAAGGTAATGCATTTTGACTGAAAAAGGTAAAAGGTAATTGATTAGTTAATAGTAATTATAATATAATTATGCTATTTTATAAACCAAAATTGCTTATAGAGTTTTTAAAAGAGGAGATATTTTAGTTAGATAAAATGTAAGAGATATTGTATTTTACCTGAAAAAGAAAATTATTTAGTTGTTGAAAAATAGAAAAGGTAATATGTTTAACCTGAAAAAGGAAATTGATTAATAAAGGAGAAATTTTAGTTAGGTAAAATATAAAAGATATTGTATTTTACCTGAAAAGGGAAATTATTTAATTAATTATAATATAATTATGTTATTTTATCAATCAAAATTGCTCATAGTGTTTTTAAAAATGGAGAAATTTTAGTTAAATAAAATGTAAAAGATATTGTATTTTACCTGAAAAATGAAATTATTTAGTTATTGAAAAATAGAAAAGGTAATATGTTTAACCTGAAACAGGAAATTGATTAATAAAGGTGAAATTTTAGTTAGATGAAATATAAAAAATATTGTATTTTATCTGAAAAAGGAAATTATTTAGTTATTGAAAAATAGAAAAATAATATGTTTAACCTGAAGAAGGAAATTGATTAGTTAGTAGGAAGAATTTTATCTATAATTAAGTAAGGGTAAATAAGTAAAATCAACAGGTACCGACCGACTGACCGATCGACCAAACTTTTAACATTTCAACTTTTATATAATAGTATAGATATTGATTTATAAATCATAATCTGACTTATAAGTTGCTAGCCAAACAGTGCCTAAATCTTCTTTGGGGTTCTTGTTTATTATTGCTAACAAGTAAACAAGAAAGGAACATAGCCTGCCGGTTGCATCGAATAGCTAGGCTGTTTATAGTTAAAAATAATTTTTAATTAATATATGTAGTACTAATTAGGTAGCACCTATATATCTACTATATTTAATGTCCAATTTGGCCTCCATCAGCACTTTCCAGAAACAGAAGACTTTCCTAATCAATTAATGTAAATTCAAAGTCTATAAATTACACACGAAATCTTCCCTTACTAACCACTTTTTTTTTCCTTTTTTTTTTGTCATAAATAACTTTTTATAAATATATTACATCGAGATATAATATTTTGGATTAAGACGAATTTTTCTAATTTAAAATTTTTTTGTCATCCAACTGAAAAGCTTGCCACCTCCTCCGAACACATATAACTTTCAAGTTGTAAAATATAAAATCAATTACTAAAATATCTGTAGGTTAGATGTATGTAACACGGATATAATGTTGAAATTGTTTCTAGCCTGGGAATACTACTAACCTGGTGTTCAAAAATAAAGTCTCCGTTACTAACCTTCTTTGTTTAACTAATAACACCTGATTTAAAAATTAATCTAATTTATTTATTATCTTTTTAATTACAAGTAATTTGCAAACAAAAAATATCCAGAAGTTGGTTCTCAACAGCTTCACATTGGCAACTTTGTTAAGCAGGCTACCTTCCAGACATTAGATTGACAAGGGCATGGTTTTCATAAAAGGAACCGATATCCCAGTCTTCTGTCGATGATGACAGAGTCATTAGAGCAACAACTATTGATCGCATGCTTGGTCGTAGTTGAGGATTCTCTTGTGTACAAGCTTTGGCAAGCTGAGCCATCTGTCAACAATAAATATTTACCATGAAAAAGCTATGTCAAGAATCATATCGAAAATGGCACAAAAATTATAGTTTTGTGGCAAGTGAATTACCTTGCGAACCGAGTCTACAAGGTAATTGTCACCGAGCCTAGGGTCAACCAGTTTACTAATGTCGTCTTTTGGAGCAGGCTGGTTGAGAACTTCCTCAAACTGTAAAAAAGGATTAGAGGCGCATAAGATTATATTAAATGCGATTTGTAACTCTTTACTTGTGTAATTTCCAAGACCAAAATTTGATTATTAACAGCCACATGCCTCCTAATTACATTGAAGCAATTGAAGAAAGTGATATACTTTTATGACAATCATCGTTTGTGCAAGATAAACTTATTGGCATTATCACTCTTTGTCTAAGTGACAAAGCCAACTTACCAATGCCACAAGTCCTTTTGATTCAGTCATTGAACCATGTGCTTTAACTATAGCTTCCTTGGCTGATATAAGTTCATAGAGAACAACCCCGAAAGCATAGACATCAACTTTAGGAGACACATCACCATATTGAGCATATCTGCAGCCAAACATTGTAAATTATGATCATAATATCTTGTCCCAACAAATGCTACAAGCTAGAACGCGCCAGTTCTTTGGAAGTGGCAGTGCTTGATAGTGCATTCAGCTTAACTTATCTTTCCATATACCAAACTGAAAGTTTGTCAAGGCATGAAGCTCAAATATCAGCTTAAGTTCAGGTATCGATTCAATATATAATATTTAAGCAAGTTGGCAAGAAAAAAAAAATTAGCAACAAAATATTATTATCTTCAGAACGACATGTCTCTAGGGATTGGATATGAAAAAAAGTGCTTGTTAATAAAGAGGTGAAAAATTGCTTGTCGCCCCTATATCTCTGTAAACTCAAGATGAAACAGCTTTTACTGCATTTAAATAATGCAAGTATGCAACTTGTGGATTATGCGAGCCTATCTAAAATTCCAGTTCACCGCCAGGAATGGAATGAGGTCACATATGACATATCATAAGAGTCCAGTTGATCAATTCATTAATTACAATCTCCTCAATTACAAAGGAACCAAGTTGGTCTTATTTTTTTGTTGAAAAAAAACGATTCCTCATATACTGGATAGAGGTTATGACCGATCCAATCAATTTTCTTAAATTCCTAAAGCACTCCAGTCATAACTTACAGTACATATAATCTTCAGTATGCAATTAGATATGAAAGTGGAATCTTACTCTGGTGGCATGTATCCAAATGTACCAACAAGCCTTGTGGGCATCGATGTACTTCCAACTTCCGTCAATTTTGTTAAACCAAAATCTGCTACCTGCAAGATAGAATTTACATAAATAACGTCACATGATCCACTACAAAGACTGTAAGAAGGTCAAGCACTCGCTTAAGTGGTTTATTAATTAGTATAAGAGTTTTTAATTCAATTTCTTGCAATGATTATCCCTTAAAAAGTATAGAGAAGAACATTGTTACAACCTTTCCATGGAAGTTCTTGTCTATTAAAATGTTTGCTGATTTGATATCCCGATGGATGTATACTGGAACAGTATGTTCATGAATATATTCAAGACCTCTAGCTGAATCCAGGGCAATTTGCACCCTAACAGGCCATGATAATGGTGGCCTCTCTGGAAAAAAAAAGAGGCGGGAATAAAGGTGGCAATATATTATTAAAAGTTTGCTTAGCGCCCGTAACTGTAATGAGCTTTTTGTCCACAAGAATCTCATTTTACCTCCTGTGCCCCGCAGATGTTCACTTAAGTTGCCATTTTCAATGTATTCATATACTAGGAAAAGTGAACCCTCAACACAATAGCCAATCAACCGAACCTGCAAAATGTACCAATAAGTTTATGATTTTTAATCTAAAGTATTACATAGCATATTTTATAGGAAAAGCAATAAAAGAAAGTCAAATCATAGGAACATCAAGCAAAAAGCTGCAAATGCAAACTATCACAATCAAATAGGTAACAGACTAATGGTGCATAAGAAAGGGGAGCAGCATGTGAAGAAAACACCTGCTATGAGAAGTATCAAGTATTCAAGAGTACTACATAATTAAAGTAACTGTCTAACTGACTACATTATCTCTACACACTCAGGGCCGGCTCAAGGGGGCTGCGGGAGGTGCGGCCGCTTTAGGCCTCCGGAATTTTCGAAATTTTCAGGCTTCAAAATAGGCCTCAAAATGAGATATAACTAAGTGTTTCAACTATTTTACGTAAAATCGTGGTATGGTGGAGTGGTTGGTACCTTCTCCTGCTATGTGGGTGGCTCAAGATTGATTCATTAGAGAGGCATAAAAGTCCTCAATTTTTTTTCCCTACGGAGCCTTTCATTAAAGGCCTCATTTTTTTTTTGGGCTTTAGGCCTCCGGTATGCTTGAGACGCCCCTGTATACGCTAATTTACTTCCAGTCAAATTAAGATCTTTTACAGCTTTGTAACCGTCTGCATGTACTACTTAAATGTCAGAAAGTGTGTGTGAAGCACTGCAGTGATGTATCCAGTAATCAAAATAGCTACTACTGATGTAGCTTGAAGCTAGGAAGCAATCTGTGTACCACTGCAGTGAATGAAGCTAATTTGTCTAGTTACCTCAATCTCAACTGTGAACGCCTACTGAAGGTGTCTTGCACCATCATCATGTTTATACAACAATTGGCAAGATGCCTGACACAACCAAATATAACCACATATGGAATGATAAAACAAAATGGAAAGCCCGCCATCAATAGTAAAAATAAGGGGGTGGGGGGTTATACCAGGTTCAGGTGATGAACATGCGTTAAAACCTTCAATTCAGCAAGAAACTCTCTTGATGCTTGCATATCCATCTTTTTAATTGCAGCTTTCTACATAAAATTTGACAAGGAGAGTTAATTAAAGATCCTACAAATTCTCGACATCTGAGAATAAGAGCCTTAAAAAATCATACTCATGATTGCAAATCCATTAAAAACCTTTATTTTTTATATACAAATAAAATTTTAATACAAACCTCTCCCCTTAGCTCTGCATAGTAAACTGCACCAAAACCACCTTGTCCAATCTTAAAAGAAATATTGAAGTCATTAGTAGCTTTTGCTAATTCTTCGTATGAAAATTCGACAGATTTGTCCACCGTTATGCCTGTAAGACGTGGAGAAGCTGCAACAGTTGAATCTGCATTTGTAGCAAGGTACAATCAGGAGTTAAACATGGAATAATGTCAAAAATTATTTGGAAACCAGCTATATTAGTTATCTAACACACTGCACCTTTGTACAAGTTAGCTTGAACCATAGCTGGATCTAAGTAAACTTTCTTGTTTTTTCAGTGGGTCATGACAATTTCCCCACAAGCCAGAGGACTATCTATATGTACCCAAAGGTTATCCTGTACCATCTTGGGTGTGTTAGTGTCTTGGTTAGGGGGCACATCGCCAACCCAGCTTATCAAATATACTGTTGACGGCTCAATTTTAGTTCCTGCACTTATCTTACATCTCCAGGTATGACATGCACACAACACAACTAAAAGTTACTTAAAACTAGTTGAGGTCTGCTTACATGAATCTATATCATATTACCCTGCCTAAATTTGGAACAGTAAATAGGGATTAAGTCTTCACAATATTTCATTATTCTTTGTACTAGATCTCTTAAACCTTTAACTATAATGTGATAATAAAGTATACACATTCTATAATGTGATAATAAAGTATACACATGACAAACGTGAAGAACGAGAGCTACCTTGGAGAGACTGGTCTTCAGTTGCTGGTGCGAGTTCAATCTTTGTGGCCTGTCTTTTTCTGTAAAATACAACATAGTAGCAGCCTGCAAAAATCAGCAATCCTGATAATGCCGCTACAGATATGCCAGCTATGCCTCCACTTGATATTCCTAATTACATAAAAGAAAGACATAAGCTCATTTAGTACAGACTCTGCCCCGATCTCTTTGAGAATGGAGAACTGATCAAGTGAATGTCAACCAATTAAAAAATAAGCCAAGCCCACCTGTGCTGCAAAAAGGAAAATAAATATTGTATCAGATGTTAATTGTTACATAATACTGAAGTGGCTCAATACTAAAGCAAATAGATAGAGCTCAGTAGCATAAAGAAGTTGATAAATTAACCTGTTTTTTATGGGTGGAAAGCGTCCATTTTTATCTGCACATATAGAAAACTTTGGTAAGACACTAGCAGGTACTCTTTGAGCTTTTCATGAAATAACTAAGAGTAAACAAATTGAGAACATTGATAAGACATGAAATTAATTCGTCATGACAAAAAGATGGAGAAGTAGTCAGATAGATATTAATTCAATGGTCCAAGTCATTGGGTGTATTGTATGATGGATTGATTATATAGAAATATACCCTTAGTTTAATAAGTTTTTAGATATGGTAGGAAAAATGCACATGCTGCAAAAATCAGAAAAGAACATTGAAGCACATTAAAATGGGCAATTAACCCTAAGTGCCTGAACCAAAAAGTTGAAACATCAACTATATTTCTGCAGATTAGTAGAATTCTCGACAACACCCTCCCTTAACTATAAAATGAGTTCATATGGAATTAACCTACCCCATGATAAGGCCATTAACTAAGAACTACGGATGAGAGGTAAATTTTAATGATAAATATATAATCATATCAAAAAAGCATCATGAATATCAAAATGACAATCAACATCAGCCTAAAATTGATAAATTCATGAAAAGAGGCCCAACAACTTATATCAAATCATTCAAAAATCATATAACAGAAAAAACAACTGAAACATGAACTAAAGCTGACCTCTTCCTGGAACATAAACAATTCCTCTTCCAGCACTAAAATTAACACCAGGATTATAACTCTGCAACAAATTCGAAACTACACTTAAATCCAAATTGAGATTCGTCTGATTAGCAGCCGACACCAAGCTATCCCCTATCCGGAGAGGAAAAGTAACAAACAATCCATAATCCTTAGAAACACTACTATCTCCACAAGAACAACTCACAGTCACATTAAGCTTTTCATTAGTATCCGGAATATTATTCGGATCAAAAGTATTAAACCTAATCAACCACTCTGCAGTAGTCAAATTTGCATAATACAAATTTGCTATCCTATCATAAGTATCCCCACTCCTAAGACTATACTTAAAAACATGGCCTAAGAATTCACCATTAATACAATCACAAGGAAAAGGTATATTTATCCGAATATCGGACTGAACACTATTCTGATTAGGAATCAGCTGTTTGTTGTAACTAACAATCTCTTCGATCTTAATGTTCATAAGATCAGATATGATTGTTAAATTTGATTCAGGCCAAACATAGTAAGAGCCTAAAGCTAAGCCACAGCCTTTGCTACACTTTGAATGGACTGACATGAAGATTGAGCTTAGAATCAAGAACCCAAAACAGAAATTGGAGAACATGTTTTGTGAGAAAATGGAAGTAAACAGTTGATATGAAGAATTGGTGTTGATGTAACGGTCGTAAAGATTCGAGCATTGACTGAGTAAAATAAAAAATGTATGGAAGTATAAAGAATTAAGGAATGATTGGATTGAGCCTTATTTAAACATACCATTTGGAGTTATCTGGGGTGGTTAGAAACTCAAGAATATACAATGTTTGTTTGTTTGTGTTGTGTAGTTAGCAGGCCTGTTTGTGAAAGACGAGCCATTGCCGCCATAAATTATATTCAATTCTTGTATGTGTGTCACTATTCTGTTTGACCTGGCTTTCATTCATTCGTGTACTATTTCTGCTTTTATTAACGCTTTATTTATTTTCTAAGGAAAAATCCAATATATTTTAGGTTTAGATGTGTAGATGTATTCAGCTAACAAAAGCTGAATAAAAACTTGCAACTGATCATAAGGTTCGTTTAAGTATAATACACAATACACAATACATGATCAGCTAATTTTCTTCTAACACTTTAAGATTTTAGAAAAACCGTAATTGTTAATTCATCATGGCATTAGAGGTTGACTAGCTTACTTGTTGGTTCGTTAGGAGGCATGAAATGTGCCGAGTGCTTCTACAAATATGCCACCAAAATGGACTTGAGTACTCAAGTGCAGGCCTAGACTTGTGGTTTCCAATACATGTTCATATATATGTTGGCGAAAACTTATGCTGAATAATAATGCTCCAGGCCAATAACTATCGGCAAATATTAAAATCCAGAACACAAGTTGACAGTTGACGCCTCTTACATGTCCGGTTCAAATCCACTGCTACACGAAATCAAAATTTTGATTGCCAATACTTAGCTATGTGGTGCATATGTGTATGTCAACTAATGTATGATAAACCACACTAATCATACAGTATTACAGTTCTATCATTCTTGAATTCCAATGTGAAGATAAATAACGAATAGTTAAAAAAAATGTCTAGATTCGCTAGCAACCATTAGGGAGAGGGGGAGGGAGCTGAACCAGTTTTCTTATCATAGAAAACATTCCTGGCTGACTTGACAAAAAAGGGACAAGCCGAGAACCCAAGCAAAAAACAAATTATGAGGTAGCCTTTCATATCCACAATACCCCGTTGCCCCACCCCTTCATCATTCAACCTTGCCAGGCAGAGATGATAAATCTTCCAACTAACTGTGGATTTTAACATTTCCAAATCTCCCTTCCTTGCAGACCACCTACTTTGGTCACTAATTTAATGCAGATTCCGGTTACTCAGTTTCATTAAAGTTCATCTTCAACTACAGGTGGTTTTTGGCGAATCTGTGCTAGTAGCAATGGCAACAGAAGAAGAAAACTTGGACACAAGCAATGCCTCATTGCTTACGGCCTTGGATGTTGCTATATCTTCCAAGCGCTTCCAGATTAATTCCCTCTTCTCTAGTCTTTCTTTTTCTTTCATTTCATCTTCTTGGAACTTAACTAGGCACACATCAAAAAATGCTTGATCTGCGTCTGAAAATATTTTTTCCACATTCAGCGTCAAACTATGAATGGCTTGGTTCCAGTGGCTCCTAGTATTATTCTCCAAGGCTGGGAGGATAATGGGCAATATGACCTTGTGATTCTGTGTAATCATAGTCCTTATATGATCGTTATTCCATAAAAACAATGCACGTTCAGATACCTACAAATGGGAATTCGTTTCCCAAGAACAAATTAACTATGAGCTTTAACATAATTATATACAAAACCAAGACCGAAAAATTAACCAAAAAAAAAAAAAAAAAACCAAGACCAGAGAAGTGGTAATCACAATCCTTACACAGAAACATAAGTCTATACTAGTTAATGACAACGGGGAATAGTTAGGGGAGGGGAACTTATTTGATTAGATTCAAAGGTACAATGTAGCTTGGATAAATCAGATTAAAGCAGGTTAAACAATGCCGGGCCAAAAAAAAAGTAACCAAGGGCCCTGTTTGGATTGACTATAAGCTCACTAGATGTTCTGGAGAAACAAACACAAGCACCCAAAAAAACGGAGTTTTTGACGCATTCTTATAAAAATGGTAGAGAAACAGCTCCAAAAAATTAATAGCTACAGAGTATCTGTCTGACACACTCAAATAAATTTATTACAATTTATTATTTGCACTATATAAGCAATCTCCGTTTGAACTATGAAAGAAACCAAGCTCATCCAGAATGGAATAGTCACGCAATTGTAACACAAGACAAATCAGCAAGACTAATATATAGAGTTCAGTACCAACGTACATTACAGTGGTCAACTACCAAGAAGAAAGTTAAGTCTATACATATAATAAACAAAAAAAACACAAGACTTGCTTAATATTTTGATGTCTCCAAATCTAGGATCTAGTTAAAGATTGTAAAACTAATCATAAGGAAAATAGAATCTAGTAGATTGCATTATACCTGGAAGTGTGAGCTGTTTAGACAGCGACCAATCTGACGGAACAGAAGGACCATGCACTTTTGAAATTCTGCAGTTTGGGTAGCTTCCAGTACTTCCTCTAACTCACCAAGAAACATGACTTCTTTTGAACTATTAGTTATTGGCCAGTACTTCAACAGACCTCGAATCACTATGTCAGCCAGCTTAGCGTCCTTCTCCACAAATTGGGTAATGCAATAGGAAAGTTGTTGGTGGTACATTGACACACTTTTAGGTTTGTGAAGGGGGATGAGTGCGCGAATAAGAAAAAGTTTGTGTTCTTCTTTTAAAGGTAAAGCAAACCCATTAATTATACTACCCAAAATTTCAAGCAATTCAGCAATCCCATTGTGTCGACCCGTCTCATATATAAAATTGTAAAAGATATTGTTGATAGCTTTCCTAATGAATGGCCGGTGCACCATGAACTTCCCATATATACGATGGAGAATTGTCTTCAAGTACTCCCTCTCTCGTAGATCATCCGTGTCAAAGAGATCGAGTAAACTCAATACAAAGGAGTGATCAATGTATCTTTTTGCAAGCTTTGCATCGGTTTCGGAAGAAGCCACAAATCTCAAAAGAAACTCATACACAATCTGTAGATGAGGCCACGACCGTTCCATAGTCGGTTCATCATCCTCTGGGTCATACACATCTGGTAGTTTGTCACCATGACTGGATGGAAAGTCTCTAAACAGATTTGCAGCTATCATTTTCGTAATCTCCTGCATCGAGACCTCATTAAACTTGGAAGTTACAGATGAAATGTAGTCAACAAGTTCAAGTAAAGTCTGTCGCTTTATATCTTTCTCTTTTAGATACTTCGAAGCATCATTAAAATCAAATACCACACAACACATATTCAACTTCTTGATAAAAAGACTGTGCTTTTCAGCGCTGGGAACCTCCCGAAAGCTAGGCAAAACTTCATAAGCAGCACCATTAATCCCCTGACCAGCTTGGACAGCCACAGAATCCGACTTCATCCCTTGATTCGATTTAAGTATGGCACTCGACGACTGTGGAGCATGATTTCCATTACTAGAATTCAAAGCTTTCCCGGATAACGAACCACTCCTAGAACTACCATTAGCACCAGCACCATCTAAACTCATTGTATTTATCGATGAAAATGCAGTTTCGGGATCATTGTGAGAAGATTTCGATGATGTCTTCCGAGGAAGCTTACCAAATATCTGCTTAATCATATCCACTAAACCCTAACTGTAAAAACACAATAAAAACTATTCACCTTTAATGTTTTACTAATAAAATGCAAACTTTATCAAAGAAAAGCCATATAAGGTGAATATAAAGAAACCCCAAATCTAAAAATCATACCTTGAAGCTACATATCACCAATTGAGTAAAAGAATATCTAAAGATTTCAGCTTTGGAGTTGCTGGACTTGTATGTATATGTGTGTATGATTGGAACACATAACTGGAGAGATTGAAAAAATAAGAAAAGAAGAAGTTATAAAAAAAAGGATGGAATTTGAAGTTTAATTGATGAAATAGGCGATGATGATCTGTGAAATGAGGGTTTACAGAGAAAGATAAATATTGGGGGGTTTTGTAAAAGGCTTAATGCCTTTTAATCCTTAAAGTTTAGTACGAAATATTCACCGGCCATCCATATTTCAAACCGTGCCATTTAGTCCCTGAACTATCCGTAAAGGTTCTATTAGTCCTTATACCGGTATTGAAAGAAAAATTATGAAATCGATATAAATTGGAGGGGCAAAACAGACATTATACTTTCCCATAAAACGTTTACATACGTTTTGATCCCTAAACTATGCCGAAAGTAAAGCAGAGCAGCAAATTACTCAATTTTTTTTTTTGAAATAAAGCAAATTACTCAATTAAGAGGCGATAGTTAATTAAGCAAGGCGATTACACTTACTCAGAGGTTTGATTGGCGATCAAAGTATGGGGGATAGCAGTGGAGGCTCTGCTGGTATGTTTAGTAAGCCTTATCATTCGTATATCTGATTATGAATTTGTTTTGATTGGGTTTTAAGTGGGTATGCTATGTTTATGCATATATTGTTCAAAGTGTATGTATTGTTGATTGTTCTGTACTTACATGTTTTTTAATCCATGTTTTGTTGATATTTTATGTGGGTGTGATAAACCCTAATGACTGTTTAGGTTGTTAAAATTTTATAAAATGCAAATATGTTAAAGTCAGTCATGTTTTGTGTCTTGAAGGTGAAGATGTGATCACTATAAATTTGTTTCACGGTGGGAAGTTAGTTTTGATTCCAAGAGCAGAATATATTGGGGGTAAAGTGATTGTGTATCACTTTGGAGACCTTGATGAATTAGACACGGACTGTCTAAGAGGATGGACTAAAGCATTGGGTTATGAAGGACTGACTTGTCTGTATTATAGGAAGCCTAATGTAGGACTAGATAAAGGTTTGGTGTTATTGTTGACTAAGGATGATGTAGCAGATATGAAAGGGTATGCAATGGAAAATTCAAATAAAATTGATGTTTATGTGTCACAATCCAATGAGGACGAGTTGGTATCATTCGAAGATGTAAATGTGTTTAGAAAAAAAAAATAATGAAGAAAGGAGTGAGGGAAATGCTAGCAATGGTGTAGGGGACTAGAGTGATGAACTAGATGACTATGACTTTGCTGATTCCGATTACTAAGATGAGGATGATGACATGCTTTTTACCAGTATGTTGATGCTGAGGAAGTTGATTGGGTGGGTAGATTAAGAGATGAACTTGGACTTGGTCCAGAAAAAATCATGGAGAAAGAAAGTGATAGTGAGTATGATAGTGATGATCTAGACAGTTTGCTAGAAGATGAAGATAAAGATCATGTCCAAGCCGAAAAGAGAAAGAAAACTTATCCAGTGTACAAAGACACAGATATTCCACAATGGAGAGTGGGGATGATTTTTACAGACCATCATCAGTTCAGAGAGGCCATAATGAAGCATTTTGTGTTGGAAGGAAGAATGGTGAAGTTCCGTAAGAGTGACAGAACCAGGGTGAGGGCTGTGTGTAAACCCCCATGCCCTTGGTATGTGTTTAATTCTTTAAATTTTAACAAAAGCATGCAGATAAAGATAGTGGGACCAGGTATATTCCTTGGACATTTATGTCTTTTTATTACCTCTGTGTGTGTGGGTGGATAGTATATTTAATTTGTTTACTTTATTGCTTTGCAGACCACAACTGTGTTAGAGAGCAAAAGGGGTTACCCCTTATAAATTCTAGATACCTAGCTTTATCTACCAGAATTTAGGATTAACCCAACTTGGCCAATTTCTGCATTTCACAAAACTGTCTTGAAGGACTTGCAAATTGATTTCAAGCATCACATACTCAGAAAAACTAGAAGAAAGTGCATGAAGATTATTAATGGTACTCTTGAAGAGCAGTATGAGAAACTATGGGATTATAAAATGGGGTGGAGGATGTTACTCCACTTATGCAGGCTATGATGAGTTAGAGGTAATCATAGTCAATGGAACCAAGTATGTTGTTCATATAGGTAACAGAACATGTGGATGCAACATATGGGATCTTAGTGGCATCCCCTGTCACCATGCTATCAGCTGTTTGAATAGAATGGGATACAATGTTGAAGAGTATGTGGATTCTGTGTATAGTGTAGCAAATTACAAGAAGGCCTACTCTCGGATAATATTTCCAATGAATGGACATAATGCTTGGGATAGGAGTGGTTTGACTTTGAAACCACCAACCACTGAAAAACAACCTGGAAGGCCAAAAAAAAAAGATATGAGATCCCATATGTGATTGAAAAAGAAGGCAATGGAGTGAAGTCCTTGAGTAAAAAGACACTGTTAACTGTGAGGTATATTTATTACTAGTACTTCCTATATGCATTACTTGTCAACTGTGAGAATTTTATGTCTAATGTTTCCAATGTGATGTACTAGGTGTGGTACCTACAAGCAGGTAGGCCATAACAAAAGGACCTGTCCTGGAGTTGGAAATGCCACAGAAGATGCTAATAAAGATGTAAGTGATCCTGGATCACTTAATGAAATGCCAGCTCATGATGTGCCCACAGTTGATGAGGAAGAAATGCAAGCTAATTACAAATGAAATGATTCTGGATTATCCTGATAAAGGACCACCCATGACTCAACCAACCAAGCCAAGTTGAGACTGTTGAACAAAGGCCACCTATGACTGATATTCCAACTGTGCAAGCAAAGGCCTTTCTGGAAGGAAGTGAGGAGGAAGCTCATATTGAAGTTGCAGCAAGAAAGATAAGGCAATTGAGGTATGCAAAACTGGGCTTGACAACTACTCATGACTCACCTATCATGGTTGCAGCTCAAAAGATTAAAAAACTTAAGGAGTCAAAGCAGCAGGAGAAAGACAAAGGGAAGACAATCATTGAGGAGCCTAAGAAAGACAACCAAGTAGAGGATGAGAGGAGAAAAACAATTAAAGAAGAATTGAAGGAAAGAATTGAGAAAAACAACAAAAGAAAGGAGGGCCCCAGTGGTGAGTTTCAACCATTAAGAAGGAGTGGGAGGCTTCATAAAACTCCACAGCTAAATAAATTCCAGAACACAGAAGATACTCCTGTTTGTATTTATGAGGAAGATGACACCATGATAGCAGCAGGAGAGGGGTAATCAACTAAGCAGAAGGACCAACTCAACTCATACACAGGCCCCATGAAGCTGGGCAAACAGATGCCACCACCTGTGAAACAATACAAGACTATAGTTGGGAAAACAGAGTTAAAATCTGCACCTTTCTTATCTCATGGAAAAAATGTGATCACAAGGACTGCATTGACAAAAGCAATACATGAGACGGAAAAAAACTTGAAGATTGCAGGAAAGGGGAAGAGCAACTCAAAGGGAAAAGAGAAACAAGCTTGAAGACCTAGATTTTTTACTTGTGCACATGTTGTTTCATTTTGGATGTGAACCTTTTGCTTTTGCTCATGTAATGTTGCCTATTTACTAAGTTATGGATGTGAACCTTATGCTTTTGATCATGTAATGTTGGCACTGTGAAGCATGAAATGTGACTATGTTATTTAGTATTTTTACTTTTGATTATGCTATTTACATTCCTAATATTTCATAAAAAGGCTATTTGTTTTGATTGTGTTCAATTCATAACATTGGATTAAAAACCCATTTCATTATAAATACCAAACTGCATTACATTTTCATATATCATAATTCATTTTTCTACTACAAAGCTACAATTAGGGTATTTGAGATTGTCCCTTGCTCATTGTCTTCATATCTTTGTTCATCACTACAAAGCTACACCCTATGAATATGACAATCATAAACAATAAAATAGGCCTTTTCTTCTTCCCTATGATTTCATCAGCAGCCTCAAACTTCTTTAAATCATCTTCTAGCTTCTTCAAATCATCTTCTAGTTTCTCAACTTTCCTCAACAGTCCTGGAATGATAACTCTTAACCTTGGGCACATAGGGGGGTCGAACCATAAATGAAAGTTACAAGCATTAGCTCTGTCTTCCTGCAAAATAAACAAGTTTCAGAAGCAAAAAAAATTATTAAATAATACTTGATTAACATGATTTTACCATGAAACGCAGGCATCCCCAAAATCTTCTTCCCGGATTTGCATCGGTCCATGAGGTTCTTATCACAGCTGAACTTCCACACCAAGAAGTAGGTTCCATCTTCTAACCCCCTTCTTTACCAATTTGTTTTGTAAGTCTGTAAACACACACACACACACATATATATATATATATATATATATATATATATATATATAGAACTACAGGGGTTAGAAGGTTTGGCGAGAGTTTTTTCTTTGTTTTGGAGGGAATTATAAAGTGTAATGTCTGTTTTGCCCCTCCGATTTATACCAGTTTCATAATTTTTTTTTCTATACCGGTATAATGGCTAATAGGACCTTTACGGATAGTTTAGGGGCAAAAAGGTACGTTTTGAAACATGGATGGCTGGTGGATATTTCGTACTAAACTTTAAGGGTTCAAAGGCCATTAAGCCTTTGTAAAACAAGCAAACCCTATAGTTTGCTCTAATTCATGGTTCAACTTTTAAGTTAGAGAGTGAAGTAAAGAAATCCGTTATATACTATACTATTATAAATAAGTAAAATAAGGTATATTTGATTAGTTGGTTGGTTGGATGACGGCTTCCAAAAAAGTTGTTAACACTTTCCAAAAAATAACAAGTTAAAAAAATTATAATAAAATTATTTATTTATTTATTATAAACAACAAGATCTATACTATACTATTATAAGCAAAACAATATATATTTGGTTAGTTGGTTAATGCATTCCAAAAAAGTTGTTAACACATTCCTAAAAATAACAAGTTAAAAAAATTATAATAAAATAAGACACGAAAATATAATTTTAAAAAAAATAAAAAACGTTAAAAATTCTAAATTCAGTTAAATTATAAATAATTTATGAAAAATAAAAAACCACATGCTTTATAGAATTATAAACGTTTTCAATTATATTCCGATTAGAATCATCGTCCGCATACACTTTTTTCTACGATTTTAGGTTACACTAAATATTTTTTTAGATATAACTATTGAATGCTTAAGATATTCAACAATAAATTTAAAAATAAAGTTAAATTAATGATATTTATTTATTTCATGAAATTAAGTATAGAACATATGTAATTTTTTTTTCAAATAATTAATATATTAATTCATAATAATAATATATGATAACCCGTGCTTTGCACGGGTGATAGGCTAGTATATATTATAGGTCAACAAGGCCTTTCAAGCCTATTTAATAATTTACCAATATACCCTTCTTCATGTAAATGTTAAAAAAAATGTTGTCATTGAGAATTGAACTCATGAGCTCTTCCAAACACAATTTATGTTTACAACCATAACCATTACACCATATCCACTTTTGACTACATACTTAAAAATCATTAACTACATACTCAAAGAACCTGCTATATTTTTCTTAATATTTTTTCAGAAATTTACTCACAATAAAACTAGCTATCAAAACATTTACCCATCTTTAATAATGAAAGATATAATAATAATAATAATAATAATAATAATAATAATAATAATAATAATAATAATAATAATAATAATAATAATAATATTTCTATGAATGTATATGATACTAAAACACGACACGAATTCACATTATGATACTAAAATACGACACGAGTTCACATGATACACGAGATGAACTTGAATTCATTTAGTGTCAAATTCAAATTTCTAGTACATGTAAAATAATATTTTAATGAAATCTTAAATTATACTCCCTCTATCCCCCTTGGTTCTTTACCTTGGGGGACGTAATTCTGGCACGAATTTTAAGGTGCATTTTGCGGATAGTTTCATAAATTATTTTTAAAATTTTCTTTTTTTGTATAAAAATAGAATTGTTCTATTTTTATACAAAAAAAGAATATTTTAAAAATAAGTTATGGAACTATACTTTTTAGAAGCCTTAAAATGCGTGTCAAGCAGTGAAAAAAAATGTAAAGAAATGAGAGGGACAGATGGAGTAATATTTATCTATGTTTGTTTTGTTTATGACAAACGCGATACAAATTCACATGGCATGTATAGAGACGAGAATTTTGGAAATTGTTTACATTCGAGACATGAAATAGGGAATATTACAAAAAAAATTGGGGATTAGAATGGGGTCGGGGATTAAAATATTTCCCAAAATAACCACTATATTACCAGAGACATCCCAAAATATCCATTCTCGCTGAGGCTGACTTTTTTACCCACCAGATACGTCTCTGCATAAGGCGCAAGTCCTCCATCTCTCTCTCTCTCTCCCCCCCCTGTCTCCCCTTCTCTCCGGCTAAATCTCTCCGATTGGGGGTTTAAACTTCGGCATTAGAATTTGTTTAAAAATGGTATAAGATTGTAAATCATCGAACAATGAATCTAATGGTGTGTAGAATGTCAACGAAAAATGTCCGGAGATGGCCGAACGAGGTGTAAATTGTAATAGAGTTAGTCAGAAAATCATCGGTGGCAGCGTAAGTTTGGGGGTTTACAATCCGATAGTAGAACTGGTTTACCTAAATATTTATTCGATGACTAATATGAACTTCAAATCTCATTTGTAATGGTTTTTGTTTGTTTTTATAAAATTATATTTTTAGTCAATTAAAATATTTTACCAGATAGCAATGAGAGGGTTTAAATTTAGTATAGAATTGTAGATCTAGAAAGATGGATCTAATGGTATAAAGGACATGAACAAAAAATAACTGGAGAGGGTTGAATGGAGAGCAAAAGACTACATCGGAATAATCGTCCTTCAATCGCTATGGATCACCATAGCGGAGGTCTGTAATACACATCTGCATGCGGCATATCTTGTAATACGCTGGTTGTAGCAGCGTGCCCTGTTAACATGCGTTTCTTGTGTGGACGTGACCCAAGGCTTACGTTTCTTGTGTGGGTGTAACCTAAGACTTGTGTTTCTGCATGGCATGACCCATGATACTCCTCTGTCATAGGCGTATCCTGTGGGTATTTAGGGCACTGTGCGCGGAATGGGAATTTTGGGTTTCAAATAATAAAAAGTGGGTATGTAGGACGAATGCCCTCGGGGATTAGGGTATCCCCGATTATTATATTTATGAAAAATAGTATTTTTTTTAAATATATGTTAACAAAATTATTAAAGATAAATATAATATTTAGGTTTTTTTTGTAGATTTATAATTCATTTTCCTATTTTAAAATTGAAAGAATTTAAAAAAAATGTGGAGTTACAATTAGGTCTAAATTGTAATTTTAAGATTAGTTTACATTTGAGAAAATAATTTTTATACAAGGTTATACTATGTATGATGCACGAGTCTTCTTTAATATAATATAGTTTTATGTGGTTTTTGATTATGTATTCTAATAAAAATACAGTAATATATAACAAAGTGTCATTATTGAATCTTTAGAATTACTAATATGTATATTTAATTTTAATTTGTTGTTGACGAATTCAAACCTTACCCTATAGTACTATTTCAGATATTAAAATGTAGAGTATTTTTTAATATTTGGTGTAATGGTTCTTATCTTTTTGTTTTAAAATGGTTATTATCCATTTGTTTGAAAAGTTATTATAACTGATGATATCATATTACCAACTAACGAACCAAGCTTTTAATATCTTGGTTTTAATAAATTAGTATGCATATTGGATTGTGTTCAAATACTGAATTTCCTAAATGAGTAATATTATGCAAACTATCTTAGTATACTTTATGAATTAGAAAATAATTAATTCCTAAATAACCTCAACTACAAAGAAGAGAATCTGTTTACTCCTTAAAGTTATTAACGAGTTTATTATGCAACAAATTTTAAATCGTCATATTACTTAATGAATTCAACCTGATTAACACGTAAACAAAAATACTTTTATCCCACTTTTGGCGAGAAAATTTTCTAAATCACCAAATTTTTGGCGGGAAATTTTTGCCAAATCACCAATTTTTGGTGGGAAAATCTGCCAAATCACCATTTTTTGACGAAACTGTTGAACCCTAAAGGTTAACTGTTGTGTTTAGGGAAAATGCTAATCTAAGTGATTTGTGGATCACCAATTTTTGGCGGAAAAACCTGGCAAAGCACCATTTTTTTGGCGGGAAAACGTGTGTAAAAAAAAGTTCGCAATTTTTTTGGCGGGAATTTTTTTGGAGGGGAAACATTTTTGCTGGAAAATTTCTACCACGTCAGCATGCTGATGTCAGCAGTGACATCATCGTGCTGATGTAAGCAGTGACTTAATTTTTTTTTATTATTAATTTTAATGATTTGGTGATTCTGCTGGATTTTGGTGGTTTGCTTTGGGGACTATGTTCTCATTTTAAGAGGTGGTTCTCATTTGAGCACTTGCATATATATATATATATATAGGCCATTGCTCCATACAGAACACCCTTATATAACAAACAATAAAGAACACATTAGATCTAATAGATCCAATGGCCCCGCCAGGGGCACCCAATACAAAAAGTTGTTATTTTTTTACCCTCTATCCATCCAGCAAAAAATAATAAAAAAAAATTACTGTTCATGATGACGTAATGCTGACGTCATCAGTGACGTCATCATGAACAACAAATTTTTTAAAAATTTTTTTATTATTTTTTATTTTTTGTTGGATGGATAGAGGGTAAAAAAATAACAACTTTTTGTATTGGATGCCATGACGGAACTCTTATATTAGATTAGACATGAGGTGTTCTTTATTGTTTGTTATATAAGGTGTTTGTTATGAAGTGCAACTATATATATATATATATATATATATATATGGGTGCCCTTCCACAACCACGGGTGGCTACAAAATGGGTACCACCAAGAGCAATGTATCATTTCGCCAGGCGCAATGTATAATTGCCCCAGGAGCAATATTTTCAAATGACCAATTTTTGTTGAATAAATTAAAATATTAAATAAAAATATAAAAAAGGTCAAATTTTGAACTAAAATTCATACACAATCAAGTGGTCTTGCTCACTATTTTTGTGATGAATGTTACCCTACTTTCACCAATTATCCATTTTTTTTATTTATCCCCATTTTTAACTAGTTTGTCAAATAAATTAAAAAATTAAATAAAAATAGGAAAAAGCCAAATTTTGAACTTAAAATTCATACATAACCAAGTGGTCATACTCACTTTTTTGTGATGAATTTTACCCTATTTTCAGTAATTTTCCATTTTTTTGATTTTTCCCTCATTTTTAATTAGTTTGTGAATTAAATTAAAAAAAATAAATAAATATAGGAAAATGGCAAAATTTTGAACTAAAATTCATACACAACCAAGTTAATTTTGAACTAAATTAACATCATTTTCCCCCCATCATCATCCACATTCATCTTTTCCTTACCCACATTATCATAGGCATCAACATATATTATTTCATCACAAAATAATTTTCGAAAAATCGAATTTTTTCTAACGGGCGTAACAACTTCATAATCATAATCATAATCATTATGCTCCTCACTAGATGAACTAAAATCATTAAATAAAAATGTAGCCATAATATTAGAAAACTAACATTTTTTTTATAATATTTGACCTCCAAATGATGAGCAAAATTGCACTTTGAAACCTTAAAAGAATGTTGGGAGAATGTTTTAAGGATATTAGGAGAATGGAAGAATTTTTAAGGATGTTGGGAGAATGGCAAAATGTTGGGAGAATGGGAGAATGTGGGAGAATGAGAGATTTTAAGGATGTTGGAAGAATGTTTGATTTAAAAAGTGATGTTTTGGCAAAGGGTTAAGTGGTCCAAGGTTGGAGCAATGTTTCATTGCCCCAGGCGCAATGAAACATTGGTCCAAGTAGGAATTAAATGCAGCCACCCACCTCAGTTATTGCATGATATCTATTCTACTAGAGCAATGTTTCATTGCGCCTGTCGCATTGTCTCATTGCGCCAGGAAACCTGGGGCAATGTTTCATTGCGCTTGGTGCAATGAAACATTGCTACATGTTCTTTTAACCCCTAGAATGTATATTTATTAATTTAAAATTCAAAATATCATTAATGCCGCGTTATAAATAATTTTATTTCTTATGTATTTTAAATTATTTGAATAAAAATTCAATTCACTTAATTTGAATATTTAGTTGTGATTTTTGTTTGAAAAAATAATGTATTTTGTATCTTTACCTAAATAATCGTAAACTGATATGTACAAACTAGAGGTACCCACTCGTTGAAAAATAGACGATAGTAGTAATGTAGATTATAGTTCATTCTTAAGAAGTTGAAATAGTTATAAGTTAACATATTATTGAGACCTTATCAATTCAGTTAGAGTTTTTTTCGTAAATTGATTTTGTCAAAAATAAAAAAATAATAATAGTAAATTGATATGTACAAACTAGAGGTACCCATTCGTTGAAAAACAGACGATCGTAGTAATGTAGATGACAGTTAATTCTTAAGAAGTTGTAATAATTATAAGTTAACATATTATTGAGACCTTATCAATTCAGTTAGAGTTTTATTTTGTATTTTGTATCTTTAACTTAAATAATCGTAAATTGATCTGTACAAACTAGAGGTACCCACTCGTTGAAAAACAGATGATAGTAGTAATGTAGATGACAGTTCATTCTTAAGAAGTTTAAATAATTATAAGTTAATATATTATTGAGACCTTATCAATTCAGTTAAAGTTTTATTTTATTAAGTCGCGAGTTAAAAATTATTTTAACCTTAAACTCAGTCAAATAACACTCTAATTGAATTGATATGGTATTAATCATATTTTAACTTACACATTTCTTCTTCGAATACAGAAATATAAGAATTATTAATAAACAATTTCAATTACTTTATTTTTAAATAATTTAAACATATTTGAAATTTAGTAATTAGTTGCGGTTACTAAGAATAGTTTTGAAATCATATTCAAAAAAATTTATTCATTAAGTTTATATTATATTAAAATAAAAACAAAAACAAAAATATAGATGCGTCTAGTGCAATGTTACATTACGTCAGGGGCAATGTTACATTGCGCCTGGTGGTTGTCCACCCGTGGTTCTGGACCTGCTCCCAGGTATATACATTGTGTGTGTATATATATACACACAACACAACCAAATTATCTTATGAAAGTTTATGCTCGAAAATTCTTGTTTCTGAGCTCATTGTTCACTAGAAAATTTTGCTTTTATTTTGCACTTTATGCTATCGCTATGTTAATGGTTGAGATTATTATTATTATTATTATTATTTTAAGTTGTTATAAATAGAATGTATTCTTTTAATATGGTAATAGATGACGTGTAATTTTGCTACAGGTCTGCTACAGGTCTTTATGGTTCGACAAATATAGCCAATATCACGGGGTTGGCTAAAATTATACACAAGGGGTTTGTACCGTTGGAGTGCAAATTTTTTTACACAATCTCTATAAATTTTATTTAAGGTATTCCACCTAGACTTTTAGCTAAGGGTTTTTCTCCATTGGAGATGCTCTAACAACTATTGTTTGGTGTGGGACTAGCAAAAGATTTAAGGAATCAAATAATTATGTTTATAAAATGTGACAAATATCAACATTGAAAGTTTCGGGTATAGGGCATTAGAATTTAGATCTTTTTTTAGAAGATACAACACTTTGTAAATAACATTTTTCAATTTACCGGACATTAGTCTAAGGGTTTCATGAAAATGCCCCTCAGGTCTCCTTACTTTATAGGTAATATTTCTTATAACCCAGTTTTCTCTTAATTTAATATGAACTTCAGGATTTTAGGACCAAGCTACCGATGGCATCTGCAAGGGCTGCCATTCTCTTTTGCAAACATCATTCAACAGGCAAACAATCCCCAGAATAGAGATTTAGAAAGGCTATCCAACTCCGAACTTCTGTCTAAGACAAAACTACCACCAAGTTTCCAGCCTTTCCAATTTTGTTCTAGAAAGGCTACATTTTGGCACATTTTAGGATTTTCCCAACTACCTCTAACTTCTGTCCAAGACAAAACTACCACCAAGATTCCACCAAACTCAAGTTTAAATCAGGTTCGGCTCCAAACCCCATACTGAACTCAATTTATATAATGTACGATATTGTTGTTAACTCTGAACTCTGAAGTGCCATTTTGTATAGTTCTTATAATAATAGCTTAGAGAAGGTATAGTTGCATCTAAATGCCTGTAGGGAAAAAAAATTGTGTTCAGCATTTACAGCTGAAAGAACAAACATATGTACCAACTTCACCAGAACCAAAAGAAAATGACAATGTGAATCTATAATGAACATAAAACTATCATGGGCAATACCTGCTAGAAAATTGGAAGAGCAATTGGGGTCTTAAAAATAAAAAGGAACAAAAGAACAGCCCATCTTTCCATTTCTATTCTCCCTTCAGAAAAAATAAACAAGATAATCTAAGATATAATTATAAAATTATGAGAGCCTCACCATATCCTCCGGCCAACTCGGGCCGACCCCGTTACCTTGTATTACTCTAGACACTTATATTATAATTAGTGACTACTCCACCAACAGTATGCAACAACAGTAAGAGAAGGTCCTAGTGGAACAGAAGATCTGGATTGCGTTTGCAAAGCACCCCTTGGCCAAGTACAAGCGTACACATCACAGCAGCTTCAATCTTGTTTCTCAGTCTATTAGTTTGACAAACTTAATTTAATCTACACGTGGCTGAACATACTAGTTCTAACACTTGTTTGGCACAAAATGTACACGGGTAAAATTGAAGTTCAGTCGCTAGGAACTCTAATGCACACATCTAACAAATGTCAAGTTAGCTGCCCAAATGCCACCTCTTTGTGCAAGCACAGTTTCTTCTCGGCACTGTACGATTCCACCACACAACAGTACTGCAGCAGATACAACGAGAAAATTAAGTATACCTCCATGCTGAGACATCACAAGTAGTCATCTCTTCCTGCGCTTTGGGTGCACCTAGAAATGGCATACAACAGAATGTTACATTAGAGGGGCAGATTTATAATGAGGACTTTATTTATTGTCATAAACTATACAAGCAGACATATAAGTACAAGCACGGATGGAAAATAAATGCAAATTTTCTGCCAATGATTTTCTTCATATTCTTTAAACTGTGAAAGACAGATAACGAAGTATATTAAAAGTTAAAACATATATGAAGCTCAGTGAAGGACTAAACCCAACGCCCCAGATCAAGGGCACTCCAGTTCTTTTATATCACATAAGTTACAATGATAATTTTCTAAACTAGAATACATAGAAATAGTCAAATTTAAGGCTTGTCAATCCATTAGAAGGATACTGATGATACTTTAATTGTATAAAATTAACAAATAAAACATAATAACTAGAAAATATAATATAGATGTAATTGATACATAAGGTATTCTAATAAATTGTCACCAAGATAATAACCAGCACAAAGATATTCCAAGGATCTTAGACAAACAGAACAAAGATACTACCTTACAGTCTTCGAAAAACCATTTGAACACTACTAATATAGAGTAGTGCAATATCAAACACGAGCTACTCGAAGACTACCTGATTTTCATAGATAACATAACAGAATTTGTTTAATTTTTGCACTCCTGATAACACATCTTACAATTCGACAACCAAATTGCTAATCTGTGACATCCGTGTCTTGCTATGAAATTGGACAAAGCAACAATAAGCTTATAATATCAAATAGCCATGAAATTGGTCAAAGCAACAATAGGATTATAACATCAAATCGCCACCTTTCATTATGTACAATTACCTACCATTATAAATATGAATCCACAAAGTTAGTTTGGACCATTCTAAACCCTCTTGGCTGGTCAATCATCATACACGCTATTTTATAGATCAGTTTTATGCTTAATGCACAAAGCTTTGTAGAACATGACATGACTTAGTCTACCACTTAATTTGCAAATATCCATATTCGTAAGCACCAAGTAATTACCACATCCATTAATAACTAATATTACCCTCATATAACATCAACTACAAACAGCTAATATCGCACAAAATTTATGACTTCCTTTATAGTAAGGAATTAGTAGATGATCTGACAATAGTTCAGCCACGATCTCTAATTAGGGCATTTACCATTGTTTTTAAAGTACTTTCAGATTTTAAATATGTGACACGTATAGCACATTAAGAGCAGATGCCAAGATTTATCAAGGTTTATAACTGGCTCCAAACTTCTGATTAGGAATTTGTATCATACACGTACACATAACAAACAAGTAGCCAGAGACATTTTGGTCCTCTCACATTTTGGTCATCAGGTATCGTACAAGGAATAATAACCGTTAGATCTATCAATAAAGAATATTCCTTATTTTACTAACTGATGTTGGATATGGATTTAGATTCAAGAAATCTAATATACAGGTCAAAACAATAAGAACTTTTGACAAGGACCGTTAAATCTTAAGATAGATAGATGAGAGCCGTTAGATCTAATATAAAAAAGTGTGTTTGGTTGTTCATAGTATCTATACTATTATATAAAAGCCGAAACATTAAAAGTTTGGTTGGTCGGTACCTATTGATTTTACTTATTTACCCTTACTCAATTACAGATAAAATCCATCCTACTAACTAATCAATTTCTAAACATATTACCTTTTCTATTTTTCAATAATTAAATAATTTCCTTTTTTAGGTAAAATACAATATATTTTACATTTTATATAACTAAAATTTCTCCTTTTTTAAAAACACTACGAGCAATTTTGTATAATAAAATAACATAATTATATTATAATTACTATTAACTAATCAATTACCTTTTTCAGCCAAAATACGTTACCTTTTCACTTTTCTCTAACTAAAATCTCTCTTTTTCCAATTATATCAGAGACGGTTACCTTTTTCAGCCAAAACACGTTACCTTTTTCCTTTTTTCTTACTAAAACCTCTCTTTTTCCAATTATATCACGGGCGTTTCTATTTAATAAAAATAAAATAATAATATTATAATACTAATAATTAACCGATTACCTATTCAGCTAAAACGTATCATCTTCTCTATTTTTCCTAATTAAATTCTCTTTTTTTCTAGAAATATCACGGGCAAGATTAATTTCTCATTTTCTAAAAACTATGAGCAATTTTATTTAGTAAAATAACATAATTAAATTATAATTATTATAAACTAATCAATTACCCTTTTCACATAAATCATGTCATCTTTTTAATTTTCACGTTACCTTTTTATTTTCTCTAACTAAAATTTCTCTTTTTCCAATCATATCACGGGCGGTTCTATTTAATACAATAAACTAATAATATTATAATATTAATAATTAACCGATTATCTTTTTATCTAAAATGTATCATCTTTTCTATATTTTCTAACTAAAATCCCTCTTTTAATAGAAATATCACGGACAATATTAATTTCTCCTTTTCTAAAAACATTACGAGCAATTGTATTTAGTAAAATAACGTAATTAAATTATTATTACTGTAAACTAATCAATTACCTTTTTCACCTAGAAGATGTTACATTTTTAATTTTCTCTAACTAAAATCTCTCTTTTCCTAATCATATCACGGGCATTCTATTTAATAAAATAAAATAATAATTCTATAAATACTAATAATTAGCCGATTACATTTTTCAAGTAAAACCTATCATCTTTTCTATATTTTCTAACTAAAATCCCTCATTTTCTAGAAATATCACGGATAACATTTATATAATTATTATCAAATCATCTCATATAAAAATTTAAGGCTCCCAAATTTATGTTTAAAAAAAACTAAGTTAAATTAATGAAAAAATTCATATTATATTAAAAAAATCCGTGCATCGCACGAGTCTTAAGCTATTTATATTTAAATACTAAAAAGCTATTTTAATAAGAGAAAAAGGAACCTAAGATATAACTTTCCTAAGATATTGTGCACAATCTTTTTGAATATTTTTTTATACCGTATCTCAGGGAAGTCACCTAAGATGTATCTTAGGTTCCCTTTTAATAATATAAACCAAATATAAGTTGATTGGATCTCAAAATCCCTTTTAATAATATAAACCAAATATAAGTTCATTTTCTAAATTGAATAGAATTCTTAATGTAAGAATGTGGAAAGTTCGCGTACGATAAAAATTGTTAAACTATCATTTAAATAAAGATTATTTTGTAAGTTTCGCGTAAGTAAAATCGTTTAGATCTGAGTATCAGGATAGAGCTCAAAGAGTAAAGTGAGGGTTTACAACTCTAATTTGATTATTTTTTAATATAAAGAAATGTTATTTATTTTAATAGGTAAATTATTTCTTCAAAATTTCAAAACTCTGCCAACATCATATTAAGAATAAATTTAAATTTTAAAAATTTAAAATATTAATAGTATTTTAAATATATATATATATATATATATATATATATATATTAACAACAGTTAGTAGACTAATATAATTATAAATATTAAAAGAGATTCGTGCATTGAACGGGTTAGAGATGCTACACTCCCCTTAGCTAAAATGTTGATGTGGAATTTAATTTTACATAAGGGTTTTATTTTTCTCATCTCCAACCATCTCTGCCCTTGTCTAAGATTTAGATAATTTGTTTCAAGTTGGCTATATGTAGCCAACATCTAAAACTTTTACAAAATCTGTAAAATTGGACACATCATCCTAACATTGTATTGTTAACATATGGCCAATCATCTTTCATTTACATAATACCGCTGGAGTATATTAGTTTACAGGTTCAACAAATTTTACATAATCACGATTTTACATAATCAATATACATAATCCCATTGGAGATGTTCTTATAAGCTAGAATTTTAACAACAATAATAGCATTTAAACATCATAACCAAAAAAGAATGTCGAAATATTAAAATTTGATAAAGGAACATTTGCAATAATTGTAAATATCTTAGATTGATCTGTGTATATTCTAACAACTGATAATTAGGATGTGAATCATGTAATTATTGATTTTCAGGATCTAGATTAGTCCTCTTACCTAGAATAGCTCTGGTGGAGTATGTATAAATAGTGGGTGGCTTATGTACTACAAATAACTTTTATAAAGGAGATACATTCCTACAAAACCTTAGATTTAATCATACAAACTTCAAGGAACACTTAACCAAAATACAAAAATTCAAGGTGAATAAATAACAAAATAATAATATTGTGCCAAACATTTTAAAATTCAATTATAGCACAAAAGATTTTGTACTCGTATTAATGCAATAATTTGTATCAAGTGAATTCTCAGCAGAAATTTTTATTTTGATAAATGGTGTATATTGAGAAAGAAAACAAAAACAAATTAACCACAACCACAATACTATCTACAAGCAATCTTTGTAGAAAAGATTGGTAGTCCAAGGCTAGCAAGGCCTAGTTAAAAACATTAAATATAATGAACCATTGCCTAAAAATAGGATACTTGGACAGATGTTTACTCGACCAAGTAGATGATTAAGCTCTACTCTTAACATCTAATCAAGGATCCTAGCACATTAGGTTGGACACCTCCTTTGTCCAAGAGCCTTAAATTCCTGTCAGATAAGGCAAAGGTATGAACTGTTTGGAAGGCAAAAGCCCTGGTCGCTGCAATGTTTAATGAGGAGATGTGATGCAACAAGTGATTTTAGGATCTAATTAAAGGTACAGGAAGCAACCTGTTCAAAAATCAAAAGTCTTTCAAGGGCCATAGTAGAATAAGGGCATTGGGTGAACAAATGATTATGACTTCCCTTCCTACAAAACAAAAGAGCCAGTGTGAACTAGTGTCTATCCTGAAGGCTTCAATACTATAGAGAGTGAAAAGGTGTTCTGTCAAGAGTGTGAAAGCTTTTTATTACATATGAGCCAGCTGTGAAATGAGAATCTAGAATGATGACCTTGCTCCAAACAGCTTTAGCCCAAGATACATCCATGCTTTTCCTTCATAGTGACTCGTGGATAATTTAGCAGTTACAGTGTTCTCATTAACATCATCCCACAGAATTATATCCTCTCTAGATTTGTAAGAATGAGTTGAGCAGTCAAACAACTAGACCAATCAAAAAGTTCTTGGTGGCTGAATGTGTTTAAGTATGGGAGGAGGTAACACCCGCTGAGCATTCTTGATAATATAACTCTTGCAGTATAACTCAGCAAAACTTGGGTTATATAATCAACATAATACACATTAAAAAAGAAGCAACGTTAAGAAACACTTCACATAAGAGGAAGAACAAAGGAAATAGAAGCACTTCAGATATGAGGAAAAAGAGCAAAGGGAACAGAAAGAAGATTGGAGGAGAAAGATATTGCACTAATCTGAGATTTTATTTAAAATATGCAGAATTAACTTAAATAAGACACAAAGGAGGGCATGGGATGCAGAACCTTAAACCTCGATAAGGACAAGACCTTACTAGGTGTTCTTTGAGACGTTAAAGCACAATAGTTGATTTTTCTAATGGACTGAAAACATTTGTGGTTCGGGGTACAAGGCGTGGTGGGTAGTACATGCTGGGGGCCCTAGACTATTAGTGTGTCTTTCTTATCTTATTTTAGAGTACTTTCCAATGCACTACATTTCACTATTGTACTGCATGTCTGACACTCATTGCTTAGTTCGTGTTGTAATTGCTTCACTTTATTATCTTGTCTTTTGTTTAGAACTGTTGGAGCATGTGGATGCTTTTATGTATGTTTTATATCTATTTTTGCATCATCTTCAAAAACAATCTCAATTATTGCATTGTCTTCAGTAACAACCTCTACAATCTACATTACATATTCCTAGGAATAGAGGAAAGGGGTCTCCATACATTTTATCTTTGTCATGTGTCTCATACCCCTACTGGTTATGTTTGGTTTCAAAGAGACATGTTTGGCCTCACGTTGAGTACCTCCTTCAAGTCGTCTGGCCTCGGGATAGCTAGGCGAGGTTGCAAAAAAAGCAAAAGTTGCCTGATTTGGTCTTATACCAACACAACGAAAATGTTGAACTCCTGTGATTTCCTCGCATAGAATTTCTCATAATGCATTAACATAATTATAAGTTAGATTCACCAGCAAGTTCACGTGCAGTCTAACTGTAGACATCAAATCTAGGGTTGTCGAAGGCCTGCCTAGCGGGCAAAGAAGCGCACTAACCTTGCCTCCGCTTGTCTAAGGCAAAGCGACTTACAAGAGGTCATGAGGCATGTGGCGAATGTGAGGCACGCCTCATAAGGTGAGACTCAATTTGATCTTCTTTGAGGAAAAAAGTGGTGGGTCTCGCCAAATTTTGAACTCCTCCAACCATTGAAGTAGCTTTCATCTTCTAAGTCCTGTTTCTGTCGTTTCTACTAGGCACATCCCCCTTCCTTTTTCTGATGAATCACTTCATCTTTCCTATGTGCATTCTGTTTATTATAAGTATACAAGAACGAATCGTATCACTAATCTAATTCTCTCTGCAAAAATATATTACATCTTTTATGTAATAGCTAAGAAGCACGGGCACGACAAAAAGGGTATCGTACACGTGTCGAACATGGCCGACACGGTGACTCGGCTGAGTATATACTGTCGACACACAAACGGCAGGGGACACGGCTCCGACACGAGGCGGAAACATGTGACCGACTCGGCCCACCTCAAAAATGCCCAAAAAAAAAATCTAATTTTACACTAATATATATATATATATATATATATATATATATATATATATATATATATTTGCTGCTAGCGTTATGTGTATGCATATATCTCTGTGTGTTTTGAAGTTTATATACAATGAGTGGGTCAATGAGTTCAAGTGCGAATAGTAACACGGGTGTAGGTGCAGAAGAAATTGATGGGAATTTCCCGTTGGGGAGGAATGTTAACAATTAGAGAGAAAGGGGAAAAGAAGGGTGGGAATGTTCGGTGGCAACGCAACTACTGCAATAAGGTTTGTATTTGACATTTACAAATCATATATTATTTATTACTATTTTTTTCCCGTGTCCTGTACCCGTTTCCAGGATTCTTTGACAATTGGCGAATCCCTGTGTCCCGCGTCGCCGTACCCGAGTCAGTGCTTCCTAGTGTAATAGTGACCCCAAAATTTTCTGATAATGCATGTGAATGAAATACATACTTGTCAAGGCGTAAAGACGAGGCTAGACGACATTGTACCGCCTAACCGCCTAGGCGATTATGCGCTCGCCTAGACGACATTAGACGGATTATACGTTTAACTATACATATTTGGTATATTTTATATATACATACATTTATATGTTATAATAAAAAATATATACAATTATATTTGGTACAGTTTGTTCAAACATATATACATATATATGTATGTATATATGTATGTATATACGAGAGAAAAAAAGAATAGTTAAAGAAGATTGAAGAACAAAGAAAGAACATAAAATACCTAAAAGAATAGTTAAACATAACATATATACATACATATATATGTCGGAAGATTCTTGTAGTCTTTTTCCTTTCTGTACTCTTTCGATGCTTGTTGATGGTTGTATGTTATACATATATGTATACATACATTCTGTACTCTCTCGATGCTTGTTGATGGTTGTATGTTATACATCAGGGTTAAGTTATGACGGCTGTTATGTCTTAATAACTTAAAATGGGCTGGATGATATAAAATAGGTTCGGCTGGACCATATAAAATAAGTTGGGCTTGGATCAAAAAAGAAAAAAAAAAAAGAGGACCAGCTCAAAATAAGACGAGATTAGACGGGTTTGGACGAATTAGTCGTCGCCTAGCCGCCTAGGCGCCCCTAGGCGTCGCCTACCCACTAAAAACCAAGGCGGGTCGGACGCCTACCCGTTTTTTACCGCCTAGCCGCCTAGGCGACGCCTTAACAACTATGATGACAACTATGATGAAATATACCTACAACATGACTACAGAATCCTAATTCTTACATACCATAAAGTAATTTGAATACGTTGAGCTAGAAAACTGTTATTAAATATATTATGATATGTATTTACCTTTTATAGTTAAAATATAGTTCATTTATCTTTCTATTTGGAAACTGGAATATTGTTATTGTTAATTTCATTGTAACTAAATGTTATTAGCTTTTTAATTTAAATGCTCAATAATGTTTGTACTTTCTGCTTTTCAATTAAGGTTGAGTTGTAATCAGTTCATTAATAAGTTGGTACGTTTTATTTGATAGTCAAGGAGTCTAAAGCACATCTCTTCGTTGAAATTTTTCACAATTCGCCTAAATTAGCACAGTTCAAAGCAAAGGATTATCAACTTCTCACCTATGTGTGTACATAAATATTATACATGCCACAACTGCAAACTTACTAGTATTAACGTAATAAAAATTGTCATTTATAACTATGAACAATTAAAATTTAGAGTCCAAGTAAGAATGACATTTATAAAGCCAATTACATAATGTGAAAGGGGGAGAGACACAAAATAATGAGAGTGACTCCCATAGTATCACGTTTTGCCTACTTGGCAGTATAAGATTCTGAACCGACTAAATAGGTAGTCGTGATAAACTAACATGCCATAGGCAACCAAACACAGCTGATTGACTGAAAGAGTACAATACAACAGTCTTAGCAGCCTAACAGGCTTGCTACTCGTAATGCCTACCTCCCATTCCTTTGCACTTGAATAAAAAAGAAAACAATCATATGCATACCTCCCACTCCCTTGCACTTGAATAAATAGGAAAATGATTACATGCTAAGTCATTGATATGTATATGGTGTTCTGCATATTTTTAGTATAACACTGCTAATAATTTATAGATCATATATATAATAAGATTATAACATAATACATAGTTACTATATGGGAAGGATCTTCATTACTTGCTATATTAATTTTAGATGACTTAGCATAATGTTACCAAACCAAAAAAGACATCCGGATGTGTGGCATTGTGTTCATACTAGACTTTCATGGGGCATTTATATAAAGGTTAATGGAGATGATTACAGTTCAGGGTCTCGTTCCCATACAATGGTGCTTGGTTTGAGAGATTGCTTGACTGGAATGGTTAACACGTTCTCATTAAATGAGTAAAGCTTACATGCTAGACCCCCCCCCCAAAAAAAAAACCCTCCATTTCGCCCCTCCTCTTCATACTAGACTTTTAGGGGGCACTTACATAAAAGTGTTTGAAAATCTCATTCCCATACATTGGAGTTTGGTGTTTGGTTAGAGAGATTGCTTAATTGGAATGAGTAACACATTCTTATTACCAGGTAATGCTTACCTTACTAGACCCAAGGAATTCAGTTTGGTTCTCATTTCCATTTACCACTGTTTGGTCGAAGGGATTGCTTTGTTAGAATGGGTAACACGTTCTCATTAACCAGGTAATGCTTACCTTACTAGACACAAAGAATTCAATTTGATTCACAAACCTATTCCCCGACCCCCCCCCCCAACCCCCACAATTCCCATACTTATCCCCCTCGGTCAAAATTACCAAACCTATTCCCCCCCCCCCCCAACCCCCACAATTCCCATACTTATCCCATACTCATTAATTTTAGATGACTTAGCATAATGTTGCAAACCAAAAAAGACATCCGGATGTGTGGCATTGTGTTCATACTAGACTTTTATGGGGCATTTATATAAAGGTTAATGGAGATGATTATAGTTCAGGGTCTCGTTCCCATACAATGGTGCTTGGTTTGAGAGATTGCTTGATTGGAATGGTTAAAACGTTCTCATTAAATGAGTAAAGCTTACATGCTAGACCCCCCCCCCCAAAAAAACCCTCCATTTCGCCCCTCCTCTTCATACTAGACTTTTAGTGGGCACTTAAATAAAAGTGTTTGAAAATCTCATTCCCATACATTGGAGTTTGGTTTGGTGTTTGGTTAGAGAGATTGCTTAATTGGAATGAGTAACACATTCTTATTACCAGGTAATGCTTACCTTACTAGACCCAAGGAATTCAGTTTGGTTCTCATTTCCATTTACCACTGTTTGGTCGAAGGGATTGCTTTGTTAGAATGGGTAACACGTTCTCATTAACCAGGTAATGCTTACCTTACTAGACACAAGGAATTCAATTTGATTCACAAACCTATTCCCGACCCCCCCCCCCAACCCCCACAATTCCCATACTTAACCCCCTCGGTCAAAATTACATTGTATTAATGCCTAAATGGTACGTTGGTAACGTCTATATGCCATTATGCTGCATTATTAATATAATATACAGTTTTCGACGTGCCGACTAACATATGACTAGTCGGCTCCTAGTAGGTCATTTAATCAGCCACCGACTCACTAGACTTCATAACCTCTATGCTAACCATCTCAACAGCCACATAAGTGGCTAAGGAGATGGAAAAGAAGATTGCAGAAAAGGACAAGGAACTTGGATACAGCAGTTGATCTGCAGGAAGGAGTTGGGCGTGGTTGAGTGCCATCGTATGAATCAAGATGGACACCAATAGATGCATTTAGGTTCTTGCACCAAATTATGTCACTTCACTGATTATTCCTAAAAACTAATTTCTAAATTGTTTTTTGAGAAATTTGTAACCTTTGGCGATCTGAATTCAACCACCAATTTTATCAGTCTCCGTTGTGAGAATATTCGAAAACGTAAAATTTATCCAATCTCTATTGCATTTCACTACCAATCCATGCACACTACGATAACCTGAATCCCTCAATATTCCACCTCACTGCTTGAATTCCTGTTCCCTAGGTCTTATTGTATTCTTACAGTTTAAAAGAATCTCCCTGATTGAGTTAATTCTAATCTAGTTTAGCATTTGCACAAATTAATTATAATCTGATGCAATTAATGCTTACACAAATGTGCACAAATAACTTAAACATAGATAATTGCGTTATCAGATTAACGACACACACCACAATTTTTTCCATCCAATTACATTTAGTTTATCGCTAAGAACAGAAAAACCCACCAAGTAACATAAGATGCTGCAGTCAACATACATCTGCACAACTGTTTATCCCGGTACCTAGCAACCAACACGAAATTTTATCAAATCGAAGTCTGCTTATTCTACCTGAACCTCAGTAGAAGTTGCTGGTACTGGGAATGAGTTGGATCTTCTAGGATCCTCGTCGGATGCACAATCAGCACATAAGAACTGCTCCAACATTTTAGCTTCATCAATTGTCATCCCCATACAAGAAGGATGAAACCTGCCAAGTGCATTAAATGCCTCAGGGGACAAAATAACAGAGAAAACAGAGAGGAACACAAAATGGAAAGTGGGATAGTATGGAAGGAAATAAGCAGAGATACAATCTTTAGTCTTAACACATTCTAAACAGAATTTGAGGAAATTTTATGCCCACCCCTTAGCTAATAAAGAAATGTAAACATTTGTATCATAATGACTGCTTTCTTTGATTGAGAGGCGATGATGATATAAATCCAAGATAAAAGTTCTTGATTAAGAGAGACCAATCAATACATTATATAACAAAACAGCTCGCATAATAAACACATCATCTTTGCTCATATAATCAGTATTGAACGAGCTCATTTCATGTAAAGTACTAGCAATTTGTTATTCATCCTTAATTAGCAGTTAGTATTTAAACGTCGACACCTAGGAATAATTTCCTAGTAAACCAAAAACCAAACCGAGAACATACCGATCAGTATTTCCTTGCAAACTAAATCAGGTTTTCTTTTTTTTTTTTGGGGGGGGGGGGGAGGGGGGTATGGGCAAATTCAAAAAATTTAAATCGAATCCGTGTTCAGTGTTTCCTGTAGATATAAGAGAGTAGAGACTACTAAATAGACTTGCAGACCAATTTGGCACAAAGAAAGTTTTCAAGTAGGAAAAAAAATATCTTTGAAAGGTTTTACATGCAATTGATTCTTTGAATCTTCCCAACATAATTATACAGATTTATATTCTGTTGGTCCTTTCCTAATTTAATTAAACAAATTCACAATTGATGTGGTTGCTTAATGATATAATTATACAAACGCGATCATTCAAAATTCACTTAAACAATTATATTAAATACTAGTTCATACAATTCATAAAGAACTTCAATTCATATAAACTACTTAGCATACCATACACAAACGAGGGTGGTAATAACTTAAGAAACATACTAGACAACTTTCACATTCTTTCCAAAATAAAATTTAAGCCTTTATTAATTAAATTAATAAATTAAGAAATGAGAATATCAATACAGAAACTACACAAAGCACAGAGTGCACACTCCAAATTAGTAACAGGAGAAGGCACATGTGTCGATCAATGTTGCATATGTTGTCTTTGGTTTATTTGTAGAGTATATTTTATAATTGTGTCCTGCTTTTATTGTTTAAATATTGTTTTATTTTATACATTACAAGATGTAGTTTTTCGGAAACAAAAACGATACATTTTAAAATTCACATTCCCGTAACCTGATCCCAAAGGATATACTAGATATCAGGAATAAATCTAAAGAATAGGCCCCAAAATCCTTATCTGTATATCTGCTCTCCTCATACGTTACAAATGCTAACAGATCCCATTAACTCAAGCTACCAACGGGAATAAATCTAAAGAGTAGGCCTCAAAATCCATATCTCTATATTATCTCTCCTCATACGTTACAAATGCTAACGGATCCCATTAACTCAAGCTACCCACCACCTATGTCCTTTTCCCTCTCTGGTAAGACTTTCCATTAGCCGTTTCGCTCTTACAGGGAAAAAAAACTCACTTGGTTCCTTCTTACTCCTTCCATCCTCAGCTTTTCAGATTGGAAAAAGCAAGTTCCAGCATTACATTGTCCAAACATAAACCGAAAATTATACATAGGCATGTTTGCTTCTATAAGATCACAGTCCCACACGATTAGATTACTTACTTTAATTTTCTAATACATGTCACCCTTCAGTAGTTAATTTCTCTCATGAACTAAAATATTATCAAAAAAAAAAAATCAGTTTCACGGGATTATAAACTCTTGATGGGATCCCCTAAAAATGAAATAGTAAGTGATCGAAAGTTGGGATTAAGTATTGATAATATGAGTATCATTAGTAGTGAAAAAATACAAGTCCTCAAAAACAAACGAAACAATGACATTTTTATCACAAAATTGAGCACAAGTGACAAGAATACCACAAAGCGCCAGGGGCGGCCAATTCTACCAGCCTATTACGCATTTCATATAAGAGTAACCCTATTACGCATTTGATATTGGGGTATCATGCATAAATTTTTCCCCTATTACGCATTTGGATAATGCGTAATAGCATTACTCATTCTCCAAATGCGTAATAGGCCCCGCCAGGGGAGCCTATTACCCATATGTAAAATGCGTAATTAGTATAAAACCTATTACCCCTCTCTCAAATGCGTAATAGACTGGTATTTATGGCCACTAGCAGTGCTTTGTGGTATTCTTGTCATGTGATATACCTTTTAATGGTATTGTTGGCCATTATCCAAAACAAACATAGCCTTAAAAGGATTCTGTATGTAGTACTAGATCATGTCTAGATTTTAATGTTGTGAATGTGGCCTATATCAATAATATGATCATAGTAACTCCACTACATCAGATAAGTATAATACATAAATGAAACCAACAACCATAAAAGAAAATTGACATTAACAGACCTGCTTGCCTTGTTAGATTATCAAACAAAATTATATCCCCAAACTGCAGCATAATTTTTACACTAAACATGGAAATTCACTAAATGATCTAGAATAATAACTCAAGTAAGTAAAAACATTAGTAATCCTTAAACAAGTTATGGTAATAAGATCTATTCCAGCAGATATTAAAATTATGCAAGTAAGGTGTTCCATTCATAGATTTGAAGTAACAATAAACAAAGATAACGAAAGTTCATACCAATCCTTGCACCCTTCGCACTGAACCATCAGATCATCAGGATTATACGGCATCTCACACTTACAATACCTTCAAACAAAAAACCAAAAATCAATTAACACAACTGACAACCATCCATTTCGAAACCAAAAACTAAAACCCTTAAATCTACTCACACAGCAACACGGTCGGGAGAAAAAGCTCCGTTGGCCGCCTTATACTCAAACCTACAAAAATAATCCTCCACACCGACATTGTCGAGCTTAGTATAATTCTTAAAGCTATGCACAATACACTTGTCCTCGATGGTATGAGCACTCTGCCAATCAAAATGATCAGATAAAAACAGCTCCTTGGCACCGTGAAACTGTCGTCTTCCACCTAGCGACTCCTCGGGGCGATAGTACCAACGCACACGGACCTTGACATTGCTCCGATGATCCGCTTCGAGCCTTTCGACTCGCGCAACGTATGGTAACTTGTCTGACTCAGATGGACGTAGTAACACACAATCGCCGGCTACAAAACACACACAATTCAATTTATCACAAATTACATCTTTAAAAAAAAAAAAAAAACAATTTACACATATATAAACATTATATGTATAGAGAGAAGGAGGATTTACTCACGTCTGACCATTTTGTTGGTTCCTTTGATAGTGTAGGTGTCGAGATCTTTCTTGCCAGGCTTTGTTTTTGCCATTGTTTGATTTCCAGATTTGAATTGGAAATTAGAGCGAGGGTGTAATTTGGGGGAGAAATGAGAACTGTGGAGTGGAGCTGAAACCCCTAGAAGGAAATACCCTCGATTTTGATGTTGGTGGGCCCCTTTGGACACGCCTGCATTTACATTTTACAATATCCGGTTTTTTCTCCCCTTTTTTTTTCTTTTCTTTTGATAATATCCTACCAGAAAATCTTGGGGTGAAGGCCAACTTTAATCTTTTTTTTATATAAAATATATAAAAATAATCATTTTCAAAATTTTGGTCAATTTTAATTTATGGAATACCCAACTATCACTGAAGTATCTACTTTTATATGAGATACCCGATTATTAATGGAATATCCAGCATATGAGATACCCAATTGTCACTTGAGTATCCCTTATTCAGTATTTGGGATACCCAATTACCAGTGGAGTACCTTGTATAAATTGGGATACCCAACTGCCAGTGGAGTATCCAAAAAGCTAAAATTGATCACTTTTTTCATAATGGTTATTTTTGTTATTTTTACTCAAAAAATGGTTATTTTTGTAATTTTTTTCAAAATCTTGGCACATTTTACAATATCCGGCTTTTTCTCTTTTTTTTTTAATTTTCTTTTGAGAATATCCTACCAGAAAATCTTGGCAGATATCTATATTATAGTATTTAAGCAAAATAGATATAATTGGTTGGTTGGTTGGTCGGTTAGTTAACACCTTTCAAAAAAGTTTGTTAACACATTCCAAAAAATAAAATGTATATAAAATTTTATTTTACAAAAAATAAACCACATATTTTACTTAATAACAAATTCTTTTAGTTATACTTTAATCAATATTCAATTACATACTCTTTCAGTTATTTTCGAATTAAAATATTAATAAAAACATTCGTGCATCACACGAGTTATAAGTTATATAGTTAAAAATTACATAAAATCCAGAAACACTTACAATTTAGAAAAATTTGTATAAAAATCGAAAAAAAGTCTCCATGATCGATAAATTTCACTCTTTATACTAAACACAATTTGAAAAAGCTACTTTTACGTAATATTTTTATATATAGGTATGCATTTAAAAGTAATAATTAAAATAAATAATTACGATAATATTTATATTTGAGATTTATAAAAAATTATTTTAGTAGTAAAAGCATTTATACAACTTGAAATTTAAAAAAAAAATTAAAAAATTTATAAACAAACATGCTTCGCACGGGTTATAGGCTAGTCTTAATGATGTGTATTCAATTTTTGACTAGTGCATGCATTAATTTAATATAACAAGGAGAATTCAAATGAATCATACTATTTATGTGTGTACATGTATTTTAATTCATAATTTTGTTTCAGGTCAAAAATGAATCAATTAGACATTTATTTTTGGGTTTTTTTCAAAAATATCCTTGTTGCAAGAAATTTTTTTAAATATACGGTTGCAACCCTTACAACCTGATTTGCAATCCCAAATGCTTGCAACCTGATCTACAACTTTAGGTAATATTTTTTAAAATAATTTTAAAAAGTTGGGTATTCTTGTGAATATCCCTTTATTTTTGGAAATAATATTATTCATAATTTTTCTAATTTAATAAATTAGAACTTTGGATTAAGTGGAAATTGAATTTTAAGTCCTCTCTCAATTTGAATGTTAAGTTAGCGATCTAAATTTCAAATTATTAAGAATCGAGTTTAGTCAAATTTTATATTCTTAATTGTGATAATTTAGTTCAAATCGCAAGTCTTTTTTGAATTCAAAATTAACCAAAGTCTACTGGTCCAAAATACAATCAATTTGAATACCCCACAAATCTATACTATATTATAATAAGCAAAAGGGATATAATTTGTAGTTGGTTACCCCCTTATTTTTGGTTATCCGCTTATTTTTGGTTATCCTCATTCACAACTGTTAGATCTTCAATTTAAATAAATCATGATCGTTAGATACAACAATACTAAAAGTTGAAGGTCTAAGGTTCGAATCCCGCCAACAACATTTTAATATAAAATTAATGCTAGATTATGTTATATAGAAAGGTTGAAGGTTCGATTCCCACCAACAGCATATTAATTTAGATTTAATATTAAACAAAAAATAATGTTTGAAATATTATATATACTAAACTATAAACAAATTTAAAAAAAATAAAAATAACCCGTGCTTTGCACGGGCTTTAAGCTAGTCTAGTATAAATATCGAAAAGATCATAATTTGTTAGTGCACTTATACCATCTCCAATGGGACAAACCCCTTAGTTAAAATTTTAAATAACTTACCAAAATTGAAAATTATACATAATATGTTAAAAATTCATCACTCCAATGAGGCATTCCCCTTATCTAAAATTTTAGTCAATCCTCTATAGTTTTCCAATATTAGTCATATTTGTTGAAGGTCTACAGATCTGTAGCAAATGTCATGTCATTTCCCGTCCGTTTTCTTCCCATAATTTGACCAAAAAAATTAATAATAATAATAATAATAATAATAATAATAATAATAATAATAATAATAATAATAATAATAATACCTCTTTGAAATATAACCGACCATTATAATCAATCCTCATTGGAGCAAAATACTCTACAGATTCAGAAAATTTTAGACAACTATTACTTTTTTCAAATTTAGCCAATCTACTTAGTCAATGCCATTGGAGATTCTCTTAATAGTAGTATTTTGCCTTATAAATTTAACTAAAGTCTCAAATCTCCTAGATGTGGAATTGAGATGTTATAAACTCTGCCAAATAAACTCCAAACACTCTCGTTAGATTTGAACAAATAACCCATAGGATCTAGATCGTATCTCCCCAGCCATTGTGGGATAATACCGGCCAGCTTCTTGTCCCCATCTCCGAGCCTCTTTCAACTATGGGATAATATCACCAACCTTCATGTCCCCACTTTCCGACAACTTGATGAGTCAATCTTTCGAGAGTCCGTTCCGATATATACCATATGTGATGACTCGAGTCACACCACGAGTCTTTTTCAAATATCGGGTCAAATCCCGATTATGAATCCGAAATAAGCCGAAATACACTCGTCCAAATGCAACCAATTTAGTTGGTGCATTAGGTATTAATACTTTGCTTTTGAACTAAACTAAAATCCCAAATAGCCTAGATATTGGATTAATGTCTTACATTAATGGACACTTAATTAATTACATTGTTTAACTATGAATTTATGCAATTTTTTGAATTGTACATCTAGTATGTAATTGTGTGTTGTGAGGATGAAGAATGTATAAGATGAATAACTAAATGTGATTATAGATATATTAAAGAGATTAAGAGACATACGTTGTGAAGGGTTTCGGGGCAACAAACGTAGCAGAATTGAACGTAAAAAAGAATAAAAATCGAAACCCTACCGCAGGATCCATGCAAAAAAATGATATTTAATTCGGAATTAGATGATTACCTTTAAGAAGCTTTACGAATTGATGACAGATGGAGGTCCAAAGCAATCACCACGCAGCCCTCTTCGAGATCTACATTGCCAAAGTAGTCCACACGAACGCTTGATCGTCCAACGATCACCGGAGCCGGTACTAGCCGAAGAACCTGTCCCACTCTCTCTCCCTAGCCTCTCAAACGTTTTGAGCAGCTAGGGTTTTTCTCTCAAAACGAATTGCAAAGTGTCACCCTAAACAATACATCATAAAGTATTTATAGGGAAGAAATATTGGGCTAAAACCCTAAATCGTTTGGGCTTCTCTAAAACAATCTGATTTAGGTTTTAATATTAAATTCGAATTCTCTTTAATAATTAATTAAGACCAGCTCAATTAATTAATAACCAATTTTGAATTTAATGATTTAATTTAAATTGAAACTCCTTTTAAACGTTCTTATTGTGTAATCTTTTAGGTTATTATTACATTGGCAATAATTTTAATATCCAATAATAAAATTATAAACAATGAGCGGCATCTAGTAATACATCATTGCTACCCAAGTAATAATAATAATTGGTGATCCAATTAAACCTTTCGTGATTTAATGTTTCCGTGTAATATAATCTCTTTAACCAAATATAATAGATTAAACTCGAGGCATGTTATTAGTCATCCTCTTCAACGTTTAATCCGGGTTTCCTTGATCAATGAGTAGACTATTAAAACAAATCAATATTTTAGCATGGCCATGCATTATCAAAGTCTCATTCAATCAAGAGGCCAATAATATATCTCCTAATAATAGGAGGGTTAAATCCTATATCTATCATTCATATTTCTCATACGACTCATAATATACTCGATGTCCACTTTTATCATCACCCGGTCAAAGGTAACTTTTAATGTAGTCAAAGTATATTAATCCTCATATAAAAATATAATGATCTCAAGTCTAAGGATCATTACACCATTATCACTGTGAGTCTTTCTAATGATATTATCAACATGTAGAATCTCACCGTGGGTTAATCCAGTACCATGTAGAATATTACATGCACCTATGTTCTTGACTTTAGTATCACTATACCTATGACCAATGAGATGTGGTCATCCGTCAACAAACATACTAATATGTATGTGTTATAATTGTCCCATATTAATAATGCTCGATTAGGGATATTTAGGAATATAAACACTATTCATATAATCTCATTTTTAAGTCACATACTTAAAGATATAGAATACGTGTTCTATATTCCAAGGACATTTATTACTCTAACATTTATATTGTAGTAAATTAAGACATAATAAATTAATGTAGAATAATCTATAGAACAAAATCATCAAATAACAAAATAGTTTTTCCTAGAAGCTTAATAACATTGTCTCTAAGGCACTAACACTATCAATCTCCTACTTGCACTAGAGCTAATCGCACATGTATTTAATACCCATGGAACTAGTGTGACCTTCGTGCTTCTGCTACGACAAAGCCTTAGTCAGTGGGTCCGAAACATTATCATTAGTATGCCTTGAATGGGACCTTGGTTCCTTAGCCTGAGCAATGGCACCATTGTTATCGTAATACAGATCAACTGGATCTGCGATTGATGGAACCACACCAAGTCTATTAATAAATTTCCGAATCCAAACAGCCTCTTTGGCTGCTTCACTGGCAGCAATATACTCAGCTTCCATTGTAGAATCAGCTACTGTCTCTTGCTTCGAACTTTTCCAGCTTACAGCACCTCCATTTAGACAAAACACGAATCTAGACTGAGACACAGTATCGTCCCTATCTGTGTGGAAACTAGCATCAGTGTAACATCTTACAACTAGCTTCTCATCTCCTCCGTATATCAAGAAAGAATTTTTAGTCCTTTTAAGGTACTTAAGAATATTCTTGATAGTTATCCAGTGACTCTCACCTAGATTAGACTGGTATATGCTCATCATGCTTAAAGCATACGAGACATCAGGACGAGTACATATCATTGCATATATTATAGAACCAATTGCCGAAGCAAATGGTACTTTACTCATATGGTCCTTATCATCTGATGATTTAGGACAGTTTTCCTTTGAGATCGCTATCCCATGAGACATTGGGACATAGCCCCTTTTAGCCTCTTGCATCCCAAAATGATGCAACACCTTGTCAATGTATGTACTCTGACTTAAGACGATTAATCTCTTTGATCTATCTCTATAGATCCTGATCCCTAAAATATAGGTAGCATCGCCCAAGTCTTTCATCGAGAAACTTTTTCCCAACCAAGTCTTCACAGCCTGTAGAAAAGGAATGTCATTCCCTATTAGTAATATGTCATCAACATATAACACTAGGAATGCCACATGGCTCCCACTAACCTTCTTGTAAACACACGGCTCATCCTCATTTTGTATGAAGCCAAACTCCTTGACTGTTTCATCAAAACGGATGTTCCATCTCCTTGAGGCCTGCTTCAATCCATAAATGGATCATCGCAACTTACAAACCATTATAGCAAACCTTGAATTGATAAAACCTTCAGGTTGTGTCATGTACACATCCTCTTCTAAGCTCCCATTTAAGAAAGCGGTCTTGACATCCATTTGCCAGATTTCATAGTCATAATAAGATGCTATCGCAAGCAAAATCCTGATAGATTTGACCATAGCCACCGGTGAGAAAGTTTCATCATAGTCAATACCATGAATTGGATTGAAACCTTTCACCACTAGTCTTGCTTTGTAGGTCTGTAAATTTTCATCCATGTCAGTTTTCTTCTTGAAAACCCACTTGTACTCTATGGGTTTTACCTCTTCAGGTGGTTCAACCAAAGTCCATACTTGGTTTTCATACATGGAATCCAAGATTTCATGGCCTTCATCCATCTCTCATAATCTGGACTATTCATAGCATGCTTGTAGGTGAGAGGCTCATCATTATCAATAAGCATCACATCGCCACTTTGAGTTAGGAGAAATCCATAATATCTCTCTGGCTCATGGCGAATCCTACTGGATCTACAAACAACCTGTGTTTCTTGAGCAATGTTGTTCTGAACACTTTTAGTCACATTCCGCTCATGTTCCATTTCTGGTTTAACATTATCTTATGGTTCTCGATTAGTATCAAGATCTATTTTCCTCCCACTATTTTTCTTAGAAAATAGTTCTATCCCTAGAAAAACAGTCATTCGAGCAACAAACATTTTATTCTCGGAAGGTTTATAGAAATAATATCTTTTTGTTTCAATTGGGTATCCCACAAAATTACATTTGTCTGATTTTGGTCCTAGCTTGTCGGAGACCAAACGTTTCACAAATGCTTCACATCCCCATACTTTCATAAATGACACTCTATTACATTTCTCAGTCCATATCTCATATGGTGTCTTTTGAAACGATTTTGAAGGAACTCAGTTTAGTGTTTGTGCAGCCGTCTCTAGGGCATAACCCCAGAAACTGATTGGAAGATCTGCATGACTCATCATCGATCGCACCATGTCCAACAAAGTACGATTTCTCCTTTCAGATACCTCATTCCATTGTGGTGTTCCAGGAGGAGTGTGTTGTGATACAATACCACAATCCTTTAGGTAATTCTTAAATTCCAAGCTTAAGTATTCTCCCCCACGATCAGATCGTAGAGTTTTTATACTTTTACCTATTTGCTTTTCTACTTCAGCCTTATACTCTTTGAATTTTTCAAACGATTCAGATTTGTTCTTCAAAAGATACACATATCCGTATATACTAAAATCATCACTAAAGGTTATGAAATAGTAAAATCCACCTCTTGCCATCGTACGCATTGGATCGCATACATCACTATGTATCAATTCCAATCGTTTGGTGGCCCTCTCACCTTGCCCGGTAAAAGGAGCTTTAGTCATTTTGCCAATGAGACACGGTTCACATACTTCGTATGATTCAAAATCAAACTTATCCAAGTATACATCCTTATGTAACTTAGAAATGCGATTCCCATTTATATGGCCTAAACGACAATGCCAGAGGTATGTTTGATTTGAGTTATTCATCTTAAGATGTTTATTATTTTTATTATAGACAGGAGTATCAAGATCAAGAACATATAAACCATTAAACAAACGTGCAACCCCATAGGTAACATTATTCAATGAAAATGAACAACTATTGTTCTGTATCAAAAACGAAAAACCAATCTTGTCCAAACAAGAAACGAAAATAATGTTTCTGCAAATCGCAGGCACGTAAAAACAGTTCTCAAGTTCTAAAATAAGCCCAGTGGGCAACGATAAATAATAAGTCCCTACAGCTAAGGTAGCAACCTTTGCTCCATTGCCAACACGTAGGTCGACTTCTCCTTTTGCCAAAGTCCTACTCCTTCGGAGTTCTTGCACATTTATACAAATGTGGGAACCACATCCAGTATCCAATACCCATGATGTAGAAGGAGATAAATTGACTTCTATAACATAAATACCGGAATCCAAAATCTGAACAACCTTCAGTTTCTTCAGACCCCCCAAGTAAGTTGGACAGTTTCTCTTCCAGTGACCCGCTTCTTGCAAAAGTGACAATCACCTTTTACAACACCTCATGTAGCCATCAAAGCCCTTTTATGATTTTGTTTTGGATTATCATTAGTTTTGGATCCAATCCTCTTCTTGCCTTTCTATTGCCTATCAAGGAAGTTTGTTCCTGTCAACTTGTCCTTCTTAAGGACTGATTGTATAGAGAAGTTATATGAGTTGTTTGCCATTAGGATATCTACAATGTTAAAATGCATAAAATAATTAGTCTACGGATTTATTAAATTATGTTCAAGTGATTTTTCACATATATTCAAAATATATATCTCCCACTATTTTTGTCAAATTAATAGCCCTACCTATCAATTTGGAAAAGTTTCTCTAAACCTTTCTAGTGAGCCAAGATCCATATTTCATGACTTTTAAGGTCGGCTTTGGCTTTTCTCCTTAAAATGATTATTTAGGTAGACAACATATGTCAATTATATCATATATAACTCTTGGATAGTTTGGTAGAACAACATTCATTCACATAACGACATTTGTTCGCATTTATCTAATAAATCTTACCAAACTCTATGCTTCCAAGTTCACAATCCTATTATGGTTAAGTCGAACCCAATGGTCTAACAATTAAGTATCACTAATTTATTTCGTCGCGCCTTACCACGATAAACGAGGGTACTTCGCTTTGGTGAAGCCACTCTTTGTCGATCCAGGTCTTGACGAGTGTTTCCAATTTGGAAGGCATCTTAAACTTAATATTTTTTTAGGGGTTTTTAATTAAAACGATCATGATCCCATCATAAAGAGATTCCCAATTTTTCCTTGAATTAAATACTTCAAATCAATATTCATCAGTGGTTTGATTTCCAGGTTGTCGAAGAAGACACAATGGTTTCACTTAATACCCGACTTCCTTACAGGCATGGCCCGTTTAATTATAAAATCTCGAGTCGTTACAGATTTTATCTTGTTTAAGCAGGCATGACATGGGTGATGTATCTAATATAAACATTCATACATGATTAATCTGATTAAAGCATGCATCATTATGTATTCTACACATACATTCATACATCAATATGTGAAGTACAGTATGTAAACATGCTTGGTTATGGCCTTGATCCTATGAGATCCTTCCAAGCTAATGGAAGGATCAATGATCAGTGTAAGGTTTAAAATAAATACCGCATTACAAGTCTTGCTTTCCTCTTGTCTTGCTCCTAGCTCCTCCTTGGTTGGTCGTCCTTCAAACTCCAAGTGCAATTACAATGGATAATTGAAATACAACCTATACTAATCAACTTACATAAGTAAACTCGAGTTACATTTGAGATAGAACAATTACAGGAAAGAAAGACGACATGCAAGTCGTATTTATCAAAACCATAATTACATATCAAAACCACTAACCTATGGGTCATTAAGGCCATAACCATTCACCATGCTCAAGTAACATATAATACATCAATACACATCAGTACATATCATATCCAATACGATCTTATAAGTTATAACTCATGAAATAATTTTCAAAAAATTCGAAATTAAATCAGAAAACCATAAATCACTATTTACATGCAGTAAACGACATCAAACGGCTTACAAACGCGAACCTAACTTTGTCAGTCTTGCTCAGTGGCCCGATTCCAGTCAAAAAACATATATTTTTTGCGAAAATCGGACGCCGAATACAGATTTCAACAAATCTCCGACAACTATTTCAGAATTCATATCCAATACGATTCTTGTAATAAGAACAAACATGTATCATATACATAAAACAATATATACATTCATCTCATGATTATACAATCCACATGAATATCATATATTCATCATGATCAAATCATAGAACATATAAGGCATAATCAAAATTCAAAATTAAATCAGAAATACTTGAATCGCTGTTTAGATGTAGTAAACGACCTTAAACGCCTTATAAACACATGAGTGATAAAAGTCAGTTTTGTTCAGACCCCCGTTTCCCTTTCCGAAAAGGTAATTTGGGCGAAAATCGAACACAGTATGTAGATTTCACCAAATCTGCGCAGTGTATACAGAAATCGTATCGTATACCATTCCCTTATCAGAAACAAACATAAATCATATATATCACTATATATGCAGATTTCTTAATCATCATATGATCATCTAAATTATCATTAACATACAGTTTATACATTTATATCAAAATCAACGCATCATACATGACAATCATCAAACATGCTCGTATATATATCAAAACTGTAACATATAACCGAATTAAAACATTTTTGCAAGTAGCTCTGATGTCATTGAAAGGTTTCGGGGCAACAAACGCAGCATAATTGAACGTGAAAAAGAATAAAAATCGAAACCCTACCGTAGGATCCATGCAAAAACATGATATTTAATTCGGAGTTAGATGATTACCTTAAAGAAGCTTTACGAAATGATGACAGATGGAGGTCCAAAGCAATCACCACGCAGACCTCTTCGAGATCTACATTGCCAAAGTAGTCCAAACGAACGCTTGATCGTCCAACGATCACCGGAGCCGGTACTAGCCGAAGAACCTGCCTCTCTCTCTCTCTCTAGCCTCTCAAACATTTTGTGCAGCTGGGGTTTTTCTTTAATGAATTGCAAAGTATCACCCTAAACAATACATCATAATGTATTTATAGGAAAGAGAGATTGGGCTAAAACCCTAAATCGTTGCCTCTCTCTCTCTCTAGCCTCTCAAACATTTTGTGCAGCTGGGGTTTTTCTTTAAAAATGAATTGCTAACTATCACCCTAAACAATACATCATAATGTATTTATAGGAAAGAGAGATTGGGCTAAAACCCTAAATCGTTTGGGCTTCTCTAAACCAATCTGATTTAGGTTTTAAATTTTCTTTAATAATTAATTAAGACCAGCTAAATTAATTAATAACCAATTTTGAATTTAATGATTTAATTTAAATTAAAACTCCTTTTAAACGTTCTTATTGGGTAATCCTTTAGGTTATTATTACGTTGGCAATAATTTTAATATCCAATAATAAAATTATAAACAATGAGCGGCATCTAGTAATACATCATTGCTACCCAAGTAATAATAATAATTGGTGATCCAATTAAACCTTTCGTGATATAATGTTTCCGTGTAATATAATCCCTTTAACCAAATATTATAAATTAAACTCGAGGCATGTTATTATTCATCCTCTTCAATGTTTAATCCGGATTTTCTTGATCAATGAGTAGAATATTAAAACAAATCAATATTTGAGCATGGCCATGCATTATCATAGTCTCACTCAATCAAGAGGCCAATAATATCTCTCCTAATAATAAGAGGGTTAAATCCTATATCTATCATTCATATTTCTCATACGACTCATAGTATACCCGATGTCCACTTTTATTATCACCCGGTCAAAGGTAACTTTTTTTTTGCTAAGTTGTATATATATTAGAAAGCAAAAGAAAAACAAGGAAGAACCCTTGCTCTATGACAATCCATAGAAGAGGACTATCTATAACCAAACTTTAAAAAAAAAAGATTGGAAATAGAAATCAAAAATAGCTATTAAGCCATATACTACAATTAGCTATTGAGCCATCTACTACAATTAGAATTAGAGGCTATATTTACAAACCAGGTAGAACTACTAATTCTAGTTTTTACATCAGTAATAATACCATCCAGGACTATATAAGGTCCAACACAACTCTTTCCATGCAGTCTGGCATTTCTCTCTCGCCAAAGATGATAGCAGAAGACTTGTGCAATGAGCAGAAGAATATGTTTTTGTATAGTATTCGGACTAGAACCCCATGCAGACAATAAATCAAGCCAAGAAAGAAAGGATGTGGAGATGTCTGGACTTACCATAGTAGAAAGTTTCCGAAGAATACACAAGCTATAAGGACACTGCACAAAAGATGATCAAGGCTCTCAAGTCCCCCCACACAGAGATAACACCGTTGAAGGGTTTTAATTCCAAATGAAGCTAGCCTGTGCAAGGTAGGTAAACGACCATGACATGCAACCCATTCATGGTGTGCATATCTGTCAATTTTGTCAAAGTATATTAATCCTCATATAGAAATATAATGATATCAAGTCTAAGGATCATTACACCATTATCACTGTGAGTCTTTTTAATAACATTATCAACATGTAGAATCTCACGTGGGTTACTCCAATACCATGTAGAATATTACATGCACCTATGTTCTTGACTTTAGTATCACTATACCTATGACTAGTGAGATGTGGTCATCCATTAACAAACATACTAATCTTTATGCATTATAATTATCCCATATTAATAATGCTCGATTAGGGATATTTAGGAATATAAATACTGTAACGCCCCAAATCCGAGGTCAAAGATTCAGGTCGTCACATTACCATCCATCCATATCATACCTGTATTAACTTTACAACTCAACAATACACCAATCTAGACCTCAATCTTTCATACTTACAAGTTAGAGCCTCAGAAATGATAATCAGAGTAACACTAAATATTACAGTTCATCTGTACAATCCAGAATCTTACACAACTTCAATTATACAAACTGCACCTGAAGACAAGTCTTACTAATGATAGTTGAAACCTATCAGACTTACTTTGTAGTATTTATCAGGAACTGAATCATCTCAGGGGTAATTCCTCTACTCTTCTTCTGCTGGTACAGAGTTAACCGACCCAATTCTTCTCTTTCTGAAAGTTTTTATAAAGCAAGAATAAGCTACATAATGCTCAGAAAGTTTTCCATTTTGAGTAATAATATAATTTATCTCGAAAAAGATTTTCCAAATGTATGAGGATATATATCATAACATCAAAATATAACTTGACAATATATATGTCCGAGTTTTGAATAAAATATTCATACTCAGTATGAAGTTTTAAATACTAATCGAACCATTAAGTTTTGGAATAAACATCCTTAATATAGCAAAATAGTACCCACTATAGTTTTGCTAATCTTTTAGAAAGTTTTTCAAAATACGCAGTTCTAGATACTGCCACGATAGTTGTTTTTCATCATACGCAAACTGAACCATTTATAAGCTTCCAATTCAATATTTCTTAAGTTTGAAAATATATACATATATGTGTATCACTTTCGTCAAAACACCCTACAGTTCAATATTTTGAACAGGGAATACATTATTCAGTCACTGTCAATATTATCGATAACTCAGCACCTAGGCTTTTGTTACAATATCACAGTACAATTCCAATTGGAAGAATGGGACTATTATGGAGCTAACCACGGTACATGGTGATCAACCATTGTATCGCAACTTAAACTTCTCTACTAATAGAAGGATGACATTCCCTAACAGGGCTTGCACCCTGACCGCATACGGGCCTTATGCTGGACTGTCCCACAGTCTATTACACTTTGATGGACTGTCCCACAGCCTCTTACGATTTGATGGACTGTCCCATAGCCTCTTACACTTACCCTGACACACTAGGTGTCGGGAACCTCCAGTCCCTAGAAGAATCCTATCCATTTTTAGAATGGAATTTAATCCAAGTTCCCCAAGCACAGAGCTCGTTGATAGGTCTGATAATCATTATATACTTTACTTCCAGAAGTATTGACGAAGTAACATCGCAGTGTGGGTTGACGTTAGTCAACAGATTTTACTTGATTTTAAAGTTCGTTTTAAAACTACACTGGGGAGTTAGTCGGAGTTTTCTTGTAATTATGAAATTCGAACCCTCTTACTAGGTAGGGCCGTAGTTCTGAAGTTATTCATGCAGATAGCAAAGGGAGAAAACACTGTATCTACTCCCAAAACTTTGGGTTCCCAAGTTTTGATAAGTTCAAAGGTAGTTGCGGTGCTTTTTGACTAGTGGGTTTATTTAAAAATAATAATTGGGAACCCATACTATTTTTAAATAATTTTCGGAAGGTTAGAAAATATTAAAATAATTTTTAAAAGCCTTAAATAAATTTTTAAATAATTTATATGATTTTCAAATAATTTTGGAATATTTAATAAGTATTTAAATAATATTTATTAAAATAATTCAAGATAATCTTTAATCCAAATATATCCAATTTATATTTATTGGAATATTTTTTTAATCAATATTTAAATAATAATCTGTCTCCTGCGATTACCGGGTTTTTATGATGTTATTATAACAAAATATCTCCGACTCCCGGTTTGAATATAAGGTATGAGTACGCAGCTATGCTCTAGAGCCTTAACATATACTTATATATATATACATATACACTTCCACTGGTTTATATCCCTTAATCATGTAAACCGAACCACAGTTGATGATTTACCAAAATAGTTTAAAGCAGTTCATAGCAATCATATCACAACATCAATAGTTTATAAAATACTTAAAGCTCGAGTTCAAAAAAATTGTATGCAGAATTAAAATATAATATTTTGAAAACAAAAGCTTAGGGTTGGAAAACTTGCTTGGAATCCAAAGTACATTCCCCACGTTCCATTCGTTCCAGAGAGTTATAGAAATAGACATAATAATTTTGGTTACCCTTCTTAACCGAAACAACTACCCATACCACTGATAAGCACACTTAACTTTGTTGACTAATTACGAGATTGTCAACGCCTTTTAACTACACCAAGTTCTTAGTTCTTTTCTATTAATATATATCTTTCCCGATACTTCACTTCCTCGGGTCTACTTCATCCATTCGCAAAACTATTTTGTCAGCATCCTTTAATCCAATTCTTTACTCCAATACGTAGTCATGATGTTCCTCAACAACTTTCGTGTTTTAACCGACTTGTAATTATCCTTTTATCTTGGCCAAAATGGCTCATCAAAATAGTGCCCTTAGAGTTGACTTTTCAAGGAGTTACTATTACACGACTCGCATTCCAACATTTTTAGTAAATTGAAAATTCCATAATTAAATACAAAACCTCCTCAAGGATCTTCTTGAGTATTTATAATATTTGTCAAAATTGCTTCAATTTGAAAAACAAAAGTTTAGATAGGCGAAACGTATTTTAGAAACTTAGTCAACTACGGAGTTGTACCATTTGCGCCAGTTTCACTAAAACGCTCCTAACTCCTTAACCGTTAACTTAAATGACACACCATTTCTGCATGCACGATCTAGAGAATGTCTACTTTGTAACTAAGCAAGAATTTGGTTCTGGACAGAAGACTCATTTCCTCGATTTTACTGTTTTGGCAGAAGCTTTGCAGTGAATGGAATCGCCACGCAACTTTTATTCCGACATTTTTATAAAATCGAAAATTTAATATTTTGTCACAAATAATTTTTCATAGTCTTACTAATTGTCCAAGTCATTTATCATCCAAATTTTGTAATTTTTTACATCTTTTAAGTGGATCGATTATGGCTCTAAATTATGTTCAAACTGAAGTTTGTTTTGATCACGCAATTAAACCGTAAATTGTATAGACATGATTTTTATACCAAAACAAACTAAAAACCAAGATCTAAAACTTCTTGGCAGTGGTGTTCAAAAAATATCATTTTGAGAGCTCGATAATTATGTTTAAAACAGCCTAAAAATCAAGAGGGCATTACGACGGCTATAATCGTAACGATTCCCGAATTTAACTTCGTTAAATCCATTAAACAACATCCAAATCATCAACCCAACATTTTTCACATCCTAATCAGATTATAAACTTCAAGAACTCATCACCAACATCAATCCGTAATAAATAACCATCAAGATTCAATCATATATACTCCAAACTCCATAAACAAACATATTCTTGAACATAACTTAGAACTTCACTTAAAACTTAACATAAATCAAAGGGTGAATGAGTGATATACTTTCCTTGAATCCTTAAACATACTAACAAGAGCTTGTAAGCCTTAAGGGAGCCTTGATATATGTTTTTCATCCTTAAACTTGCAAAAGAAATCAAGAAACAAGTTAGAATTTTCGGAGTTACTATTACCGCTCTTGAAAGAACTGGAAAAACGACGACCTTACCCTACTTAAATGGAAGAGACTTGTGATAAGAAGTGTAGGTTACCTCAAGACCTTTCTAACGAGCTATTACAACATAATTTTTGAGTGATAAATGAAGGAGATATGGTAGTTTTAAGTTGTTGCTACTATTTTGGCCAAAAATGAAGAAATGGAGAGGGGAGGAGTATTGTTTGGCTTGTTTTTGTGTTATATGCATATATGTGGTGTGTATTGTATATATGCACCAAGTAGTAGCTAGCTAGCCTATAGTTCATAGCTTGGACTTGCTTAAAAACTTGGTGATCCCTAATTTAGGGGACTATGTTGGTAAGTATCTAGTTAGCAAGCTAACTAGTTCATTGTGTACCAACTAGTTGCCTAACTCCTTAGTTACTTGCCCTTTTGACTTGGTTAGGAGATTTGACTACTAACTTGCATGGGTTTTATTACCCTTTCCATTATCCAGTATTTATCCCTAAATTTTCCACACTAATTTGTTTAATCCTTAAAATAATTTTGGGAAGGAGATCAAATGATCTTTAATAATCCGATTACCTTATTCCACGGGGTTTCTAAATTACAGATTCCTCAGTCTTAGCACAATCTTTGTATTTCTCGATACCTCGTAGAATATAAGCAATTTATAAAATGGGATTCTACGATATCTGACGACTTTTACATACACTCATTTGCATCATAACGACATAATCCTCATTTAGTAATTCGTACATAGCGTGGTTGCAAAAGTTTTTCGTACACCCATAGAATCACTATTCATCCAGGTTTCAAATAATCATAAAAATTAGGGTTATTACAAACACTATTCATATAATCTCATTTTTAAGTCATATACTTAAGATATAGAATACGTGTTCTATATTCCAAGGACATTTATCACTCTAACATTTATATCACAGTAAATTAAGACATAATAAATTAATGTAGAATAATTCATATAACATAATCATCAAATAACAAAATAGTCTTTCTTAGAAGCACAATAACATTGTTTTTAGGGCACTAACACTATCACGTTGTGAGGAATAAGAGCAGATTCGATATAATATTAAAGGTTGACCTTCATCACATATGAACCAAATTTTATGTTTAGAGTTCCTAATATTTAAGTGTTTCAAAATTTTCAAATTTCTTATAAATAAATTTATAAACTTTGTGATATTTATGTACGTTAGGAATCAACAATTTTAAACTAATGCTTTCTAGATTCCGGGACGATCCCGAATATTATAAAGATTTGTATTGTAATAATCTGCAATCAAATGTAAAAGTTAATCATTGAAAAATTTCATGTATAAAGCTATTAACTCAACAACCATTGTTCTTGTTCATAAAGTATAGATTCCCTTATAAATGAAGTACTATTGACCTATTTCTTATCGTAATATTTCTTACAGATGTATGATAAAATGAAAAAGGTCATGGCATCTATTTTCAATGAATCTCAAAGAGCCTTCATTCCTCGCAAGAAGATTTTAGATAGCAACTGTTAGCCTAAGAGCTTTAATGTGAGGAATTTAAGTATGCCTAGGTGTGTGTTGAAAATCAATTTGGAGAAAGCATTTGACTCGATTCGATGGGATTTTATAATTAATTGCTTAGAAAAACATAACTTTTCTGTTGAATTTATTTATTGGATTCATACATTCATATCATCCACTAGATTTACGATCAAAGTAAATGGAGTTTTAACTGATTTCTTTGGTGGGAAGAAAGGCCTGAGATAAGGGGACCTATGTCCCCTTGTTTTTACCTTGGCTATGAGTGTTCCTTCAGGTATTTTTAATAAATTGGGTCATCCTTTTAAGCATCATTTGAAGTGTAAAGAGCTCAATATTACTCACTTGTTCTTTGCGGATGATGTTATATTGTTTGCCAAAGCTGACATGCCTTCCATATGACTTATTATGGAATGCTTAAACTAATTTGTAACTTGAATTGGGCTTAAACCGATTCCAGGGAAGAGTAACTCTTTTTTCAGAAATGCTAAGCCTTCTATCCTGGCCTGGTTTGATAGAGTGGTGGAATTTCCTAGAGGTGGTATATCGATGAAATTCTTGGGTGTTCCCCTTATTGCTTCTCTGCTCACTATTCAAAATTGTGTTCTATTGTTGGAGAGGATTTCGAAGAGGATTCTTAAGTGGGCTACCATGTATCTATTATATGCCAAGAGGTTGCAACTACATAAGGTTGTTTAGTTTTTCATACAATTCTTTTGGATATAACATTTTGCTCTTCCTAATGAGGTGTTCAAAATATTGCAAAAAAAAAAATTCACTAGATTTCTCCGAAAGTGTAATATAAATACTAAAGGGGACTAAGGTTGCTTGGAATACTTTGCGTCTACCAAAAAATGGAAGGGGGATTAGGGATAAGCGATTTGAAGAAATGGCACTCTGCTCAATTTCTTTACCTTATATGTTTCATCCTAAACACTAGGTGTACCTCCATCTGGGTGAGCTAGGTCCGTAGACATCTTTTAAGTAGATTTTGCTTTTGGAGGGTCCCTCAAACCATCGACTGCACTTGGATGTGGAAGAAAATTCTTTAACCGTGAAATCTAGCCTACAGGCACCATAGAATTCAGTTGAGAGATGGGACTTCTACCAGGTTTTGGAATGAGTCTTGGGAGAACAGGAGTATTATTCGTACTAACTATAATAATACAATTACGAGTAAGGATGTCGGGGACAACTGAATCTTCCTTAGATTTTACATAAAATGCCAATGGAGATGGTGAGTTGGCTTCTTTGTGTGGATACCAGTAGTCTACCAGCTTTTAACAATCAACCGAATTGCTACAAGTGAAACTTGATAAAGATTTATTTTATAAAGATGATATTTATTTAAGAGACAATGAGGCACTTTGACTTGGAGTTTCTTTGACTAACTTAGTCTGGTGCAAGATGAAAATCAATAGAGATGTCTTCATACAATGGTTAGCCTGTCTTGAAAGGCTACCTACTTCTGTTCGTTTGAACATTTTTTATTGTAATCTCAATTAACAATGTTTATTTTATGTGGCAAGCCGCGATACTTAGGAACATCTCTTCCTGAAATCCTTATATACTGAGTTTGTTCTACGAAAAACTCCTTCTGATATGTGATGCAGATATGCGACAAAGTTCTAATACTTTTCTACAGATGTTGTTGTTCCTGGATGGGTAAGAATAGTTTCCCCATTGAAGGAGATTGTGATGTTAGTTATGCAGGTCCATTGCTACTAAACTTTCCAATGTAATTAAAGGATCCATGAAGGGGAGGTACTCAATCCAAGTGAACTGTTTCATGTTATTAGAAAGGATATTAAAAGTCATGTTTTATCTTCTGTATGACTCTCTAAGAGGATTGAATGCTCCCCCGTTGTACTAGACAATTTCTTCAAATAGAATAGGCTAGTGGGATAGTTTCATTTGCCTCGGGCATTGAGTATTGTTTGCTTTGTTCAAATTACGATCTTATACTACTTTCCATTTCCTGAGACTACTTAGGTATCCAACGAAAAATAATTTTTATTTATATAATTACATGGTTATCGAAAAAAATACATATGTATATATATATATAGTATATATGTTATGATCGTAGAGGTCTTAATTGTGGTTAATAGTGATCAAATCAGAAAGTGTTTTTGTATGTGTATATTAAGTTGACCTCCTTTTCTTTAATTATGAGGTCTTTCCTTATGTATCAGATTCTTACATATGAGTCACAATTTACTATCCTCTTGTTGCCAATGAATCCCTATTTTTATAGTGTTGCTGCTCAGTTTATGCCTTGGGCCTAAACTGCCTTCGATATGCCAAGAACGAGTTTCAGCGGTTCCTGCAAAGGAGAAGAATGCGAGGGATTTCCCCCCGATTCACCTCCGGTGTGAGAATCAGTAAAGTGTAGTGGGAATGTAAACGTAAAGCTATGTAAACCAATGTATACCAATGTGTATGATTGTGTCCGTATCACCTGATAATTGTTATCTATTTATATTGTCTTCAGGAGTAATAATCATTGATGATCTTCTTGATTCTCAGTTATGGAGGGCTGTAAAGATGGTGAGGCGTTACACTGACAACGGTCGACTGTTTCGTTTTACTATCATCGGTTGGACCAATCAGATGGGCCTGGTTCAGCTGTATAGGCCTAACGGCCATAAGTCTAAAAGCTTATTGGATTGGACCCTCTAACATGTCCCCGGGCTTCGGTCGGTTTGTAAATAAAGACCGAAGTCTATTTAGACCGAACAGTCCAATCAATCGGTGTCTTTTTCTTGAATGCGTGTCTTTTGAGGTGACAATTGTTTATTCAATTACACTTTTTTGTTTAAACTGTCCTCCACGTGTCATCATCTGGGACAGGGGTATTGAACCGTTTATGCATCTCATCCATTCATTACAGTTTATATATTTACATCCTTTTATCCTACTCGCTCCATTTTCTCACTGAACCCATTTTCTTTGTTCGTGCCTGCGGAGCAATCAACGGAGTTTCGACCTTCAGAGTACTCGAATCATTTTCTTCAACAAGTAAGTTATATTCCGTCGTTCTTTTATTGATTCTTCTTGCATGTTTTTGATGTTTTCATGAAGTACTTTTATTCAGAATAATGCACTTAATTTTTTCGACGAGTAAAGTCTCTTAGAGTTTCCCATTCGTTTCCTTTGATTTTGGGTATGGCCAAGAACTTCTTTCACTAAAATCCTCTTTTTCTTTCTCAATTTGTCGTTGGTCCATTCGTGCTCGGGGATTTCCTTCGGCCATAGTTTATTACCTTGTTTTGTCTTTCTGTCCCCGAGTATTGGACTAACGACCTCGTCTTTCTTTTTCAGATTCAATGTCAAACCCTCAAACAGGTCCATCGGGGCATGTTACTGGTCATGTCCCTGCTTTGCTTTTTGGGGATGATGCCGAATATCCCGCCGCTAATTTGTCTTCCATTTTGAAACAAAGTGATTTAGATACTTTTAGAACCAAATACGATTTTCCCGAGGATTATCGTTGTTACTTACCTGACCCCATAGATCGTATATATGACACCCCAGGTATATCAATTGGTGACCAACCCGAAGAGGTTTCTGTAGGTATATCGGAGATCGCTTTTGTATGTGGGCTCCGATTTCCTTTGTTTCCCCTTATAAAGGTCCTTCTGAAGGAGATGGGCATAGCGATCGATCAATTAAATCCGAATAGCTTTATCCATATGAATGTTTTCCAACATCGGTGCTTGATCGGCGAAGTACCTCCTCTATCGGTTCTCTTCTGGCATCACTATGATTTTCGTAAAAATGCTAAGTCCCCGGGTTTTTACAATATTACCCGAAGAGTGGGTCGATCCGATTGGGCGACCACTAACTCAAGTAATAAAAAGATGCACAACCATTGGTGCTATGTTACTGGACCCGGCCTTCATCGGTTTTCAGAATGGAGAGAAGATGAAACCGATAGGGTCAAGCTTAGGACTCTTTCCGATGAGGAGGGGCGTCTTTATCGAAAACTAAATACTCCCTTAGTGCCCGAAGATAAACTTCCCCTGTCAACCACCAGAGATGGATCTTGGCTGAAGAGCATGATAGGTATATTTGATACTTTTACTTATTCGCCTTGTATTTTTAATAGCTGATCTTCTTTTATTGTTTTTCTTCAGTGTCTGCAGCGACCAATATGAGGAGGAGAGCAGCCGAAAGGAAAGCCTTGTTGGCTGGTGGATCTGGGAGTCCTTCCCGAACCCCTACTGTTTCGCCAGCCCAAAGGACAGAGACTTCCCTGGTGGTGCGGGAGGCTACACCGGTGCAGGCAAAAAGGGTAAAGACTTCGGTCAGTAACGTTGTTACTGTGATCCCTTCGGAACCTACTGCGATGGACGAGAACAGGTCTGAGAAGAAGAGGAAAGGTGATGATTCAGTACCTGTCTTGAAGATTTATTGACCTTCTTGTGGTGTAGTAGATACTGATTCTTTCGGTGCTCCTGCTCCAAAGTCAGTCAAGGATTTAAGTCAAGACTTATGCAGTTCTTTTATTCTCCCAGCCGATCGCCCTGTTTATAATGCAGCTCCTACTGTGGAAGCTTGTGAGAATATGCTTGGGCATCTTAGCTTGTTAAGTTCTTTTCAATGTTTTTCCTATTTTCTTTTGTTATCTTTTTCTGTTCTGATGCCTTTTGTGATGTACTTTCAGGCAGTTCCCTGGGCCGCAGCTATGACTGAAAAGGTCAAAGATCAAGCTGCCATTATTCGTGGTTTTAAGGCAGAGATCGGCTCTCTAAAGGATAAGGTTAATCCTTTGGAAAATTAGGTAAAGAAGTTTGAAGATCTTCTAGCGGAGTCTCAAAGAAAATAAAGCCTTCTCCTTCAAGAGAAGAATGATCTGATCCTTCGGAATGACACCTTGATCGGGGAGAAGCAGAAGTTGTCCGAAGACATGGTGGCCAATCAATCGGAATTACACCGTTTGAAGAAAGAACTGAAGAAGGCTAGGAAGACCATCTCTCAATCCGAAGACAGGGGCTTTGTTGTAGGATATGACGATGCTGTCATTGCTGCTCACAAGGCAGGTTTTGACTATAAGCAAATCCTTTTTAATCCTGAAGATGATCCAGTTCTTCGTAAGGAGGTTCCTGATGTGCCTTTGGTTGTTTCTTCCGATCCAGATTCGGAATGAATTTTTCCTTTTGTAGTGAACTTTTGCCTTCGGGATTATTTTGTAATGAACTCGTGCCTTCGGGCCTTTTAATGTATCTTTGTGGCTTTTTTAACCAATCAATTGTAATTACCTTCGGGCATCTTATGTTAAATTTCCCTTAGCTTTTTGCTTCATGATCATTTTGTAGTTTCTGAATAACTCTTCCGAGTAATTCTCCAAACATTAATGAGTCATACTTGAAATAACCTGTACGCATTTCTTGATAATTCCTATACCTGAAATATACTCTAAGTAATTTTCGGAATTCCGTGCTTCGGGCGGAGTCTTTTTCGAACATGGCCTTCGGGCGACGTCCCTTCCGACATCGAAGTATTTTTCGTAATTTTTTTATCCTATACTCGAAGTAAATTTCGGAATTTCGAATTTATTTCGGAATTTCGAATTTTTGGAGCGGAGTCTCTTCGGACATTGCCCAAAATTGCCCCCAAGTCACAGTTTGGCCGAAGGTTTCTCTTTCGGTTTTGGGGGAATTCTGCCTCCCGAAGACCTTGGGGTGAACTGCGATCTAACTATTTGGGTCTTGATAAATACTTGCATCTTTTTTTTGAATGTCGAGACCTTTAGTATTTCCCCCCTATTTAATGGCAGTTTGACCGTTCCTTTCTTTGGGAGACACGTGCCTTCATCTTAAGCGGGGTTACTCAAACATCACTTCATCAGAGCCGTTGATTTTCTTTATAAATAGTCACTTAATATTTCAGCAGATGATTCTATCTCGAATCACGCTCAATATTTCCAGTGACCCATTTATAAGTCCTTTCAATCTTCAGTTTTTTCGACCTCACCTCGCGGATAATCAGTAAGTCCTGTTCATAGATGTGTGACCTAATCCTTTCTTGATTTGCAGCAACTAACCCTTTCTTTGTTTTCAGTGTCGAGTCGATCAGAAATGAGGAGGTGAGCAGCGGAGAAACGTGCCCAAAGGAAAAATACGCCCGATGCTGGTTCTTCTATTTCTGAGAAAAAGAGCCGTGTTGGAGGCACGGAGTCTAATATAAACTCCTATCGGCCTTCATGGGCGGTTACTTAGTCGGACTCTTTTGGGGCCTCCGCTTTCGCTGCCTCGAGGAAACTGGCTGGGTTTATGCCACTCTTTCATTCTCCCGAAGGACCGCTCCATTTATGATTATGCTGATCCAGCAGAAGCTACTGCCAATCTATTGGGACACCTTAGCTTGGTAAGGAATTCAGACCAAATTTCTCCTCTTTGATTTGTAGGTTTTTTTAACTTTTCATCTTTTTCCTTTCCAGGCTACACCTTGGGCTGCCTCGATATCTGATAAGGTGAAGAATCATGATGTCCTGCTCTATAACCAGGGAAAGCAAATTCGACAAACGATTCCTACGTTGGAGAAGGAATTCGAAGAGCTGTAGTCCCGGCTTGCCTCTGTTCGGGCCCAGAATGCCGACCTCATCCGTGAAAATGATGCCTGTGGCAGCAAAATGACAAAATGATGGCAGATACGGAGGGCCTGCTTGATTGGATGGGGAATTGGAAAATGGAGCTAAGCAAGATGAGGGATTCTGAACCGGAGGGTGCAGTCCCTTAGCTTGTTTTCCTGCCTTCAGGCTAGCTTGTAATTAAAATTATGATGTAATGAAACTGGAGCCTTCGGGCAGTTTTCTTTTTATTGGGCAACATTTGGAATTTTAAGTTACTTTTCATTTCCTATGCATGAGCAATTTTTGGATTTTTAAGTTACTTGTATTTCCTTTGCCTGAACAATTTTTCGAATTTTTCCTATACACGAAGTAATTTTCGGAATTTTTCATATTTTTTGTCCTATACTCGAAGTAATTTTTGGAATTTTTGGAATTTTTCCTTTACTTGAGTAATTTTCGGAGTTTCGTCTCTTCGGGCGGAGTCTCTTAGGACATTGCCATGTGTTACCCCCAAGTCGCAGTTCGGTCGAAGGTTTCTCTTTCGGTTTTGGGCGAATTCTTCCTCCCGAAGACCTTGGGGCGAACTGGATCTTATGTTTCGGGGTTATTGTAGTTCCCGACTGAGGAGCAGTGCCTCAGCCATTCGGGTAGTTCGATCGATAATTAAAGAAAAAATATAAATGGGGCGAACGAATCAAGCCTTTATTAATAATCAAAATTGAAATCGAACTTTTTCTGCAAAAAGCTTACTGATAAAACTTGCGTAATCGGGAAGCATGCGATGTGTTTTTGATCGGAGCCCCATCCAACTCATTTGTAAGTCCCTGGTCATACGACCTGAATAATCACATAGGGCCCCTCCTAGTTCGGCTGAAGTTTCCCTTGTTTGTTTGGCATAGAAGTTGCTAATTCCCGAAGAACTAGATCACCGGCTTTAAAAGATTTTTTTCTTTATGCCCGAATCATAGTATTGAGCCGTTTGTTGACATTTCTCAGATATGCCACTTCCCTGGCTTCTTCTAACAAGTCAACATTAGCCCGGAGACCCCACTAATTTGTACCGAGATTAAATACTTTGCTTCTGTACGACTCTAGACCAACTTCTACTGGTACCATTGCATTGGTTCCATATGTCAGTCTGAAAGGAGTTTCTCCAGTTGAAGACATTGGCATGGTGCGATAAGCCCATAGCACATATGGTAACTCTTCGGCCCATAACCCTTTGGCCTCTCCGAGCCTCTTCTTTATCCCATCGAAGATGATCCTGTTTGCGGCTTCAACTGCCCAATTTCTTTGTGGATGACCGACTGAACAGAATTTTTGTTGAATTCCAAAGAAAGCTAGAAACTTCTTGAACTTTTTCCCGGTGAATTGGGTCCTGTTATCTGATACACATATTTTGGGAATTCCAAATCTGAGGATTACTTGCTCCAGCATGAATTTCTTGGTTGCCTCCTCGGTTATGGAGGATAAGTGGCGTGCTTCTACCCACTTGGTCATGTAATCAATTGCCACAATGCAATATTCGGCTTGTCTGGTGCTGGTAGGAAGAATCCCAACAATATCCACAGCCCACATGGCAAAGGGAATGGGGTTTAAGACAGAAGTCATCTCTTCGGGAGGTTGTTTCGGAACATTGCTGAAAAGCTGACACTGCTTGCATTTCTTCGCATAACTCAGTGCATCAGCTCGTAGGGTCGGCTAAAAGAATCCTTGTCTTAGAATTTTAAAAGCCAGAGAACGGCCTGCCAAGTGTTCCCCGCAGATTCCTTCGTGCACTGCTTCTAGAGCTATTTTTTGTTCTTCGGGATCCAAGCATCTCAACAGCGGTTCGGTAGCCGATCTTCGGTACATTTTCCCGGCAATAATTGTGTACCTGGTGGCCCGATTCCTAATTTTTTGAGCCTTGGTTTTTTCCAACGGTAGTGTCCCTTTTTCTAGAAATAGTCGGATTGGAGTCATCCAATCTATCCCTTGGTGAATCTGGAAACATACCCTTTTATTGATGGAGGGCATTTTAACTTCAGTTAGGTAGATCGGACCTGTGAGATTTTGAGTGTCGGCCGAAGCCAATCTAGATAACGCATCTGCTCGGCTGTTGTTTTCCCTGGCAACAGTGGTCAGTTCAAAAGATTCGAACAACATAGAATTTCCTTTTACCTTGGCAGCATAGGCTTTTGTTCGGATATCCCTTTGTTCATATTCCCGGGAGAAATGCTTTACCACTAACATCGAATCGCTGAATGCCCGAAGATGTCTGACTTCTAGGTTATTCGCCAAATTCATACCGGCCAGAAGTGCTTCGTATTCAGCCTCATTGTTGGACAGAGGAAAAGTGAACCGAATGGCCTGACATATCACAAAACCTTCGGGGCTTGTGAGAATTAGACCGGCTCCGCATTTACTGCTAGCTACTGATCCATCGACAAATAACTTCCAATTGCCATGAGTTTGTATCAACTTTTCTCTGACCTGTGATCCTTCAGAATCGGAAAATGAACACTCTACTATAAAATCTGCCAGTGCTTGTGCTTTTATTGCCATCCTCAGTATATATTCCAAATCGAATTCTCCCAACTCAATGGCCCAGGCCATAATTCGGTTTGAAGCTTCCGGTCTCTGTAGTATCTTTTTCAGAGGTTGATCGGTGGTGACTTGGATCGTCCTCCCCTGGAAATAATGTCTCAGTTTTCTTGAAGCCATAACCAGCCCATAAGCGAATTTCTCCGCGTTCGGGTACCTGGTTTCTACTTCTTTGAGCATGTGGCTGATATAGAAAACTGGATATTGATTTCCCTCATGTAATTTGACCAGGACTGCCCCTAGTGTTCGATCGTTTACAGACAAGTACAGTTGCAAAGTTTCTTGTGGGTCAGGTCTCATCAGCAATGGAGCCTTTGTTAAATACTCTTTAATATCCTCAAAAGCTTTCCCACATTCTGGACCCCATGAAAAAGTCTTTGTACCTTTCAATACCTCAAAGAAGGGTAAAGTCTTGTCAGCCGATCTGGAGATGAATCTCCTTAGGGCAGCTAATCATCCCGTAAATTTTTGGATGTCCCGAATTGTCTTTGGAGCTTCCATGTCGACTATTGCTCTTATCTTTTCTGGATTAGCTTCAATGCCTCGGGCACTCACCATGTAACCAAGAAATTTTCCACTAAAAACTCTGAAAGTGCATTTATTCGGGTTGACCCGCATGTTGTTTTTCCTCAGAGTCTCGAAGCACTCTTTTAAGTCATCAGCGTGATCCCGAAATAAAGATTTTACTATCATGTCGTCTACATAACATTCCATATTTCTCCTAATTTGATCTTTGAAAACATTGTTGACCATCTTCTGAAAGGTGGCCCCTGCATTTTTCAAGCCAAAAGGCATGACAATGAAAGCATATGTTCCTTTCAGGGTGATGAATGCTGTCTTCGGGATGTCTTCAGATTTCATGGCAATTTGATGATAACCTGAGAAGGCATCTAGGAAGCTTAGGATTTCATATCCTGATGTAGCATCAATGAGCTGATCAATGTTGGGAAGTGGATAATGATCTTTCGGACAAGCAAGATTGAGATCAGTATAATCGACACAAATCCTCCATTTGCCATTTGCCTTTTTGACCACTACCACATTGGCTAACCATTCAGGATACTTGATTTATTCGATAAAATCTGCTTCTAAAAGCTTCTCCACTTCCGTCTGAATCACTTTTTTTCTTTCCATGGCGAAATTTCTCTTCTTCTGTTTGACTGGCTTGGCCCCTTCTTTTACATTCAAGCTGTGTTGGGCAATGCTCGGGTCAAGTCCAGGCATGTCTTCCGGACCCCAAGCAAATATGTCATGATACTCTCAGATTACAACAATCATTTTTGCCTTCAGATCATCGTTCATATTTTTCCCGATTCGGATCATCTTTCCCGAAGTGCCTGCATATAATTCAACCTCTTCAGTCTCCACAGCTGGTTCGGCTATCGGATTTGAGAGATCAACCCCAAACTTTTCCAACTCAATGTTCATTGTGTGGTGACTACTCTCCGTTTGATCATTAATGCGCCTTTTCTTTTTTCCTTCGTCTCTGGTTCCTTCTTCGGCCTTGTCCAGATCTTCTAACATGATGATCCTTGCAGCCTTTTGATCTCCCTTCATTTCACCAATACCATGATTGGTAGGGAACTTCAATTTCAAGTGTGGTATTGAGGCTATAGCTTGGAAAGCTGTCAAAGTGGGATGTCCGAGGATGCCATTATATGGGCTATCCACTCAAACAACATAGAATTTCACTTGTTTCTCCGCAGTGCAGGAAGGTTTACCCAATATCAGGGACAACGTGATCGTTCCCTCAATTGGAACCGGCGAGTTACCAAAGCCGTGTAGTGGGGGTTCATTGCAGGATTCTAGCTGTTCCCGTCCCAGATTCATCTTTTCGTAAGTTCGGTGGTACAAAATGTTGACCGAACTGCCACTATCGATCAATACTTTCCATACTTTATTCTGTCCAATAATCGGATTTACTATCAAGGGGTCTTCATGCAGCCAGATGACATCCTCATAATCTTCTTCGGTAAACATTATGGCCAATGGTTGTTTGACCTGTGGAGTATGTTGATACAAATTGTAGATTTGACGAGCATACCTCTTTTTGGCCGTTTTGTACATTATGGCTACATCGATCTAGTATCGTTCCTTCCATGATGGTCTTCACCTCTCCTCTATATCTAGGGGCTTCATCTCTTTCCCTCTACCTGGGATCGTCATCCTCATTCCGATTTTTAGTATCTTTTTGGCCCTGGTCATTCCTCTTCGGCTCCAGTCGATCTCTTAAATCTTTGACAAACTGATTCAGATCGCTAGTCTTTACCATTCTTTCCATTAACCTCTTCAGATGGAAACAATCTTCTGTGTTGTGGCCTTTGTCCTGGTGGTAATCACAGTATTTGTTCCCATTCTTCTTATGATCGGGTACCCTTAGTTTTGCGGGCCTTCAGAAATCTGGCCTGCTCTTGATTTCGTTCAATATTTTAGAGATGGGAGCATTTAGTGGAGTAAACACCATTGGCTCCCTCTCCTTCTTCGGATCGTTTCTTCTATCATCCCTTCTGTCCCCATCTCGCTTATCCTCTCATCGGGGATCATCTTTCCTTCGATCATTTTTTCCCTGGCTGCCCCTTCTTCGACTATCTTTAGATGATTCTTTGTAACCGTCTATAGACTCCATTTTTCTTCTGATACTTTCCCCTCGGATATAGATGTCGTTGAGTGACTTCGGGGGAACATCATATAAGGACGACCGAAGCTTTCTTCCTTTAACTGAGTCGAGACCAGCCGTCAAAAATCCTGTTGCCTTGACTTTATCCAGATTGGTCACCATGCCAGCTTCTTCTTTAAAACGAGCTAGGTAATCACCCAATTCTTCATCGGGTCTTTGGCGACAATGAATGAGAGATTTGGTATCCTTCTCTCTTCGGCACAGATGGGAATAGTGCCTCAAAAACTTGCTCTTCAGTCGATCGTAAGAGGTTATTGATCTAGGCCTCATCGATCGATACCACAAGGAAGCCGAACCCTTTAAATAAGTTTTAAACATTTTGCAAAGCATGATATCGTCATGACCCATTCCCCTCATCAGACTTTCGTATTTCTCGCAATGATCTTCTGGGTCTCCCTTGCCACTAAATTCTGTCATTTTCGGGAACTGGCGACCTGGGGGTGGCCTGTATTGTTCAATTTTTTCAGTTACAATGAGCTCCCGACGCGTCCTCTTCTGGTCCCCAAACATATATTTTTCCATTCTTCGAAGCCTATCCTTCCACTGAGAACCTGCCTCTTCTTCCTCCGAGTCTGAAGGGTCTTGGGACGGGTGTGAGGAATGCGTTTCGGATTCTGAGGACCCTTCCTGGTGAGGTCGGGACCTCTTTTCTTTTCGGACCTTAGAGACTGTTCTCGGGGGTTCGTTCACGGGAACTTCTTCTTCGGCTTGAAGGGATTCTCGCGCTAGTCTCTCTTCCAATTCAATTTCTTCACGTCTGAGTTTTATGGCTTCCAACATTAACTCATCTGCCTTCTTCTGCAAGGCTCTTCTTTTTGATCCTTGGGATCCTTATTCTTCAGGAGCTTTCCCTCTCTAATTCTGTTGCCTTATTTCTTCGGAAGTAGGAGTTGTTTGTGTTGGATGATTGAGATTTTCAGAATCTTGAGGTAACATGGTTCACAAAAGGAGCTTATACGGTCCCACAGACGGCGCCAAATGTTGCTGCTCAGTTTATGCCTTAGGCCTAAACTGCCTTCGGTATGCCGAGAACGAGTTCCAGCGGTTCCTGCAAAGGAGAAGAATGAGATACCGTTACCTCGTATGAGAAACAGTAAAGTGTAGTGGGAATGTAAACGTAAAGCTATGTAAACCAATGTGTATGATTGTGTCCGTATCACCTGATAATTGTTGTCTATTTTTATATTGTCTTCAGGAGTAATAATCATTGATGATCTTCTTGATTCTCAGTTATGGAGGGCTGTAAAGATGGTGAGGCATTACAATGACAACGGTCGACTGTTTCGTTTTACTGTCTTCGGCTGAACCGATTAGATGGGCCTGGTTCAGCTGTATGGGCCTAACGGCCATAAGCCCAAAAGTTTATTGGATCGGGCCCTCTAACATACAGAGAAGGTGACTACTATACAACTAGTTGGAGACGATCCAAAAAACCCGAAATGACAGGAACATGTATTTGGACACGTGTCCAGGTAGGTGCTTTCGGACATGGAAGTTATGATTACAGACACATTTAATCGAGAATCTTCTTAGTATGTACGACTATAAAGAGGGATACCGTTAAACATGCGTTCATATGTAGGTTCATATAAACTACGATCGAGTTTAAACTTATGGCAACAACGATCGTAATAAGAAATCTGTTGTTGCCCTTAGGGGTTTGGGTTAAAAAGGCTTTGGGAGAGAGGAGTGACTTTGGAAGTCATTAGTATAATTATATAATTGGTTTCAAATTTGCAATTAGGCATGAATAAATTGAAATAATTATCAGATACATGTTAACTTAAATTTATATACGAATCCGAAATTATTATATACGAATAATATTCAATTTATTTTGAATATGAATATATTCATTTTTATTAGAATATGAATACAGATATTTCAAACGGATATTGAATTTTTCGATTTTTTTTATTATCCTAAAGAGAAGAATAAATTTTGAAAAAATAAACTAACCTAAAATTTCAATGCATTTTTAATTCCACAACTTTGCAACTACTCTAATTTAACTTGGAATTTAATTATTTAAAATAGATTTTATGGAGACTAGTCTAAAACCCGTGCGATGCACGAATTTCTTTTAATATTACATAAAATTTTGTTTATTTTAATTGAAATTTTAAAGACATAAATTTTATAGGTTTAAAAATTTTAAATAACTAGCTTAAAACCCGTGCGATGCACAGATTTTTTTTAATATTATATGAATTTTTCATTAATTTGAATTAATTTTTTGAAAACATAAATTTTGGAGGCTTAAATTTTTAAATGAGGTGATTTCATAATAATTATATAAATGTTATCCGTGATATTTCTAGAAAAGAAGGGACTTTAGTTTGAAAATATAGAAAAGATGGTAGGTTTTAGTTGAAAAAGGTAATCGGTTAATTATTAGTAATTATAAAATTATAATTTTATTTTATTAAATAGAATGTCCGTGATATAATTAGAAAAATAGAGGTCTTAGTTAGAGAAAACTAAAAAGTGTAATTGATTTTTTTATTGTAATTATGATTTAATTATGTTAGTTTACTAAATAAAATTGTTCGTAATATTTTTAGAAAAGGAGATATTAATGTTACCCGTGATATTTCTAGAAAAAGAGAGATTTTAATTAGAAAAAAGAATATGTTTGAGCTGAAAAAGGTAATTGATTAACTATTAGTATTATAATATTATTATTTTATTTTATTAAATAAAACCATCCGTGATATGATTGGAAAAGAGAGATTTTAGTTAAATAAATATAAAAAGTTACTTGAAAATTAAAATGGTGACATGCTTTAGGTAAAAAATGTAATTGATTAGTTTATAGTAATTATAATTTAATTATCTTATTTTACTAAATAAATTACACATAATGTTTTTATAAAATGAGAAATTAATGTTATCCGTGATATTCTTAGAAAAAAAGAGAATTTAATTAGAAAAATAAAAAAATGGTAAGTTTTAGCTAAAAAGGTAATCAATTAATTATTAATATTATAATATTATTATTTTATTTTTATTAAATAGAACTGCACGTGATATAATTAGAAAAAAAGAGATTTTAGTTAGAGAAAAGGCTTAAAAAGATAACCGTCCGACCAACCAAACTTTTAATGTTTCGGCTTTTATATAATAGTATAGATGTGATATGATTATATACACATTTTTTGTGATATTTTAAGAAAATGAAAGATTTTACTTTAAGAATTTACAAAAGATGACATGTTTTAGTTGAAATGTAAATGGTTAGTTATTAATTATTATAATATTACTATTTATTTTATTTTATTTAAATAAAATTGTTCGTGATATTATTTCAAAATAATATGTTTCAATTAGGAAAAACAAAATAGGTAACGTGTTTTAACTTGAAAAGGTAATTGGTTAATTATTATTAATTATAATATTATCATTTTATTTAATTAAATAGAACTCACTGTAATATTTTGAGAAGTAGATATTTTAATTACATAGAATGTAAAAAATAATACGTTTTATCTGAAAATGGGAATTGAATGGTTACTGAAAAATAGAAAATATAACATATCACACTTGAAAAAGAAAATTGATTAGTTATTGGTAATTATAATATTATTTTATTCAATTAAGTAAAATTATGGATCAAAAAAGAAGTTACAACAATTAAGGAAGCGACTAAAGTGCAAGTGCTAAATAAAAGTACCGATTTTCTCTAAAATAATATGATTTTTTTTAATTTGAATTAAATTTATAAGACATGAATTTCGTGATTTTAAATTTTTAAATGATATGATTTGATAATGATTACATAAATATTGCCGTGAAATTTCTAGAAAATGAGGAATTTTAGTTAGAAAATATAGAAAATATGATACATTTTAGGAAAAAAGGGTACTCGATTAATTATTAGCAATTAAATATAAAAGAAAATTGATTAGTTATTAAAGGTAACATGTTTTATACGAAAAGGGAAATTGATCAGTTATTAGTAATTATAAATAATTAAGTAAGGATAATTAAGTAATACTATAAATTATTAAGTGAGGGTAATTAAATAATGATTATAAAATATTGAGTAAGGGTAATTAGGTAAAAACAAAAAGTACCGTACCGACTGACCAAATTTTCAATATTTCAGCTATTATTATATAGTACTAGCTTAAAACCCGTGTGATGCACAGACTTTTTTTAATATTATATAAAATTTTGTTAATTCTAATTGAAATTTTAAAGACATAAATTTTATAGGTTTAAAATTTTAAATACTATGATTTGATTATATATATGTTTTTTGTGATATTTTTATAAAATGACAAATTTTAATTTAAAAATTTATAAAAGATGATATGTTTAGTTGAAATGGTAAATAATTAGTTTTTAATTATTATAATATTATTTTTTATTTTATTTAAATAAAATTGTTTGTGATATTATTTCAAAATAATATTTTTCGATTAGGATAAATAAAATAGGTAACGTATTTTAGCTGAAAAGGTAGTTGGTTAATTATTACGAACTATAATATTATCATTTAATTTAATTAAATAGAACTTAGTGTAGTATTTTGAGAAGAAGATATTTTGATTAGATGGAATGCATAAGATAATATGTTTTATCTGAAAATGGGAATTGATTGATTAATGAAAAATAGAGAATATAACATGTCTCACCTAAAAAAAACAATTTGATTAGTTATTGATACTTATAATATTATTTTATTCAATTAAGTAGAATTATGGATCAAAAAATAAGTTACAACAAACCAGTAAGGGAGGGACTAATGTGCAAGTGCCAAATATAAGTACCGATTTTCTTTAAACTTATATGTTTTGTTCTTTAATTTGAATTAAAATTTTTAATACATGAATTTCATGGTTTTAAATTTTTAAATGATATGATTTGATGATGATTACATAAATTTTGCCCGTGATATTTCGAGAAAATGAGGAATTTTAGTTAGAAAATATAAAAAAGATGATACGTTTTAGGTAAAAAAAAGGTACTGATTAAATATTAGTAATTAAATATAAAAGAAAATTGATTAGTTATTAAAGATAAAATGTTTTACATTAAAAGAGAAATTGATTAGTTATTAGTAATTATAAATAATTAAGTAAGGGTAATTAAGTAATACTATAAATTATTAAGTGAGGGTAATTAAGAAAAGATTATAAAAAATTGAGTAACGTTAATTAGGTAAAAACAAAGTACCGTACAGACCGACTAAATTTTCAATATTTCGACTGTTATAATATAGTATATAGATACATATAGTATAATATTATAATATAATAATTATTTTAATATTATATTAAAAAATTTGTAATTTTTAGAAACCGTGCAAATGTGCAATGCATGATTTTTTTTAATGCAATGTAATTATTATTTAATTTATGTTTGAAATTTTTAAGATATGAATTTTGTAGACTTAAAATTTTTAACATATATGAATTCATTAAAATATTTATATATATGTTGTCTATGACTGTAACGCCCCCAAATCCGAGGTCAGGAATCTGGATCGTCACATCACCATCCAATCATATCGTACCTGTGTTAATTCTACAACCCAACAATACATCAACAAGACCTCATCCCTTCGCACACACAAGTTAGAGCCTTAGAAACGATAATAAAAAATAACACTAAATATTACAATTCATCTGTACAATCCAGAATTTTACACATGTCACTTATACAAACCGCACCTGAAGGCAAGTCTTACTAATACAGTTGAAAATCCAATCAGACTTACTTTGTAGTATTTATACGAAACTGAATGATCCCAGGGGTATATCCTCTACTTCTCTCCTGCTGGTACTGAGCTAACCGACCCGATTCTTCTCTTTCTGAAAGGTTTTTTTATAAAGCAAGAATGAGCTACATAATGCTCAGTAAGTTTCCTGTTTTGAGAAATATATAATTTGTCTCGAAAAGATTTCCAAATCTATGAGCATATATCTCATGTTATCAAAATATAACACGACAATATACATGTTCGAGTTTTGAATAAATATTCGTACTCAGTATGAAGTTTTGAATAATACTAAATGAACCATTATGTTCACAACCGGAATAAAACATCCTTAGTATAGCAAAATAGTAACCACTATAGTTTTGCTAATCTTTTAGAAAGTTTTTCAAAATACGTAGTTCAAGATACTGCTATGATAATTGCTTTTCATCATACGCAATCCGAACCATTTATAAGGTTCCAATTCAGTATTTCTCAAATTTGAAAATATATACATATATGTATATCATTTTCGTCAAAACACCCTACAGTTCAAGATGCTATACAGGGAATACATTATTCAACCACTGTTAATATTATCGGTAACTCAACACCTGGGCTTTCGTTACAATATTGCAGTACAATTCCAATTGGAAGAATGGGACTATTCTGGAGCTAACCACGATACAAGGTGATCAGCCATTTAATCGCAACTTAAACTTCTCTACTAGTAGAAGGATGACATTTCCTAGACGGGTTTGCACCCTGACCGCATACGGGCCTTATGCTGGACGTCGCCTGACAACGCCGCCTCTTACGCTTTGCTGGGTTACGCCTGACAACATCGCCTCTTACGCTTTAGATGGACTACGCCTGACAACGTAGCCTTTTACACTTTAGTGGACTACGCCTGACAACGTAGCCTCTTTTCTCCAGTCCCAAGAAGAATCCTATCCATACTTGGAACTGAAATTAATTCAGCTCACCCAAGCATTATAGCTTGTTGATAGGTTTGGTAAAATTTGGTATAGTTTTACTTCCAGGAGTAATTGAGGAAGTAATATCACAATGTGAGTTGATATTAGCCAACAGATTTTTATTCATTTAGTAAATTGCTTTTTAAAAGAATTTCGACTTGGGAGTTAGTCGGAGTCTTCTTGTAGTTGGTAAGTCTGGACCCCTTTTTACCAGATTGGGTCGTAGTTTTGAAGTCTTTCGTGTAGATAGCGAAGGGTGAAAACATTTTATCTACTCCCAAAATCTTGGGTTCCCAAGTTTTGATGAGTTCGAAAGCGGTTGCGGTACCTTTTGACTAGTGACTTATTTATAAATAGCAATTGGGAACCCTTACTATTTTTCAATAATTTTCTGAAGGTCAAAAAATATTTAAAATAATATTTAAAGGCCTTAAATAAATTTTAAATAATTAATATGATTTTTAAATAATTTTGGGAATATTTAATAAATTTTTATAATAATATTAAATAGTAAAACATTAATAAATTGATTTTAAATGAATATTCAAATTATTAACGAATATTTGAATAATATTTATTTCTAGAGTTCAAGATATTTTTAATCCAAATATATCCGATTTGTATATATCGGAATGGTTTTGAATCAATAATTAAATAATAATTTGTCTCCGACGATTCCCGAGTTTTTATGACAGTATTATAACAAAATATCTCCGACTCCAGGTTTGAATGTAAGGTATTAAGTATGCTCTAATCTAGAGCCTTAACACAATATATATATATATATATATATATATATATATATACACACACACACACACATACACTTCCACTGGTTTATATCCCTTAGACATATAACCGAACCACAATTGATAATTCATCAAAATAGTTTAAAACAGTTCATAGCTTTCATATCACAACATCAACAGTTTATAAATACTTGAAGTTCGAGTTTTGAAAACTTGCATAGACAGGATCAAAGTATAATATTTTGAAAACAAAGCTTAGGGTTGGAAAACTTGCCTGAAATCCAAAGTACATTCCCCAGGTTCCACTCGTTCCGGATAGTTCTAGAAATATCAAAACTCGGTTAGCCTCCTTAATCGAATAGCTACCCAAACTACTAGTAAGTATACTCAGCTTCATTAATCAATCACGTGATTGCTAACATCTTTTGTTTTTACGAGTCCTTATTCATTTTCTATTAACGATTATCTTTGCCCGACATTTCACTTCCTCGGGTCTACTTCATTCATTCGTAAACTATTTTGTCAGCATCTTTCAATCCACTTCTTTACTCCAATACGTAGTCATGAGGTCCTCAACAACTTTCGTGTTTTAACCGATTTGTAATTATCCTTTTATACAGACCGGAACGGCTTGTCAAAACAATGCCCTTAGAGTTGACTTTTCAAGGAGTTACTATTACACGACTCACATTCCAACATTTTTAATAAATTGAAAAACCCATAATTAATTACGAAACCACCTCAATGAGCTTCTTGAGTATTTATAACATTTATCAAAATTGCTTCGATTTGGAAAACACGAGTTTAGATAGGCGAAACACATTTTAGAAACTTGGTCAACTACGGAGTTGTACTATTTGCACTAGTTTCACTAAAATGCTCCTAACTCCTTAACCGTTAACTCAAACGACACACCGTTTTTGCGTGCACGATCTAGAGAATGTCTACTTTGTAAATAAGTAAAATTTTGGTTCTGGACATGTTAGATATTGATTCAAGTGATGGTCAGGATCTGAACTACTGATCAGATACTGATGCTGACGTCATCAGTAATGCACCGTCAGTATTAGGTTATCATCAGGATTGGTGACTGATCAGGATTACACGAGGATATACATCAGTCCAGGAATCAAGGGAGATTGATATGTCGGTTCCTGATTTATAGGAACGCAGCTACCATTCAAGATATGTACTAAGAGACGTATGTAATTGATTTGATATATCTTGTAATTGATAGTGCAACTGTGTACGCTATATAAACACAGTTTAGGTTTTACATGATTGTAATCGCTGACACGAATAATCTTGTAACCTAGCAGCTCTCAAGAACAGCAGAATTTCTTGAGAGAGTTTGTAACAGTTTTATATCAGAATTAATAAAGCTGTTATTTATTCATACTTGTGTTATTATTTCTGTTTTAAGTCGAAAATCTTATACAATTGTATTCAACCCCCTTCTACAATTGTTCTTTACTGGGTAACAATTGGTATCAGAGCAAACTGATAAACTATAATCAGAAACGATCTTAAGATGTCGACAAACAAGTATGAAAGTATTAAAATCCCTGTTCTCAAAAAGGCTGAATACCCCACATGGAGGGTAAAGATGTTGATGTATCTGGAGGCAACAGATCCTAACTATCTCGATCGAATATATGATGGTCCATATATTCCTAAGAGATTGGTTTCTAGAACAGATACTATACCTGAGCATTATATTTAGAAGACAAAGGCTGAGTGGACTCCTGAGGAAAAGGCTGAAGTACTCAGAGATGCAAAGGTGAAGAATATTCTTCATAATAGCATTGATGCTGTCATGTCAAACAAAGTGATAGCATGTAAGACTGCTAAGGAGATCTGGGAAACTTTGGAAACTCAATGCCAGGGCACTGAATCTATCAAAAGGAACAGAAGGGCTCTGTTGATTCAAGAGTATGAACAGTTTGATGCAAAATCTGATGAGAGCCTCACTGATCTGTATGATAGATTTCTGACATTATTGAATAATCTATCTCTGGTGGGTAAAGAGTATGAACCAGAGGACTCGAACACCAAGTTTCTTAGAGCTTTGCCTGAGGAGTGGGATACTCAAACCTCTATCATTAGGCATCAGTATGATCTTAATATTGTGTCTCTTGATGAAGTCTACTGGATGCTAAGAACCCATGATCTTGAGGTTGAACAAAGGAAGAATAAGAAAACCAACAAAGCAGAGGCTGTTGCTTTGAATGTTGAATCAAAATCAAAAGGAAAAGCTGTGGAGGTTTCAAGGAGGAAAAGTAGAGTAGCTGAGTCCAATACTGATGACTCATCATCAGATCCTGATGCCAATTCTGATACTGATACTGATGACGACTCTACTGATTCTGACATGATGGAAATGGTTGCTATGATAGTCAAAGGCTTCAAGAAGATGAAGTTTAGAAAGGCGAGAAGACAAGGCAACCTTCAGAAGAAACCTTTCAATACTGACAAGAGCAGGTACAAGAAGAATGAAAGCAAAAACAGCAAGTTTGATAAGTCAAAAGTCAAATGCTACAACTGTGATGAAATGGGTCATTTTGCAACTGAATGCAAAAAGGCTAAGACCAAAGCTCTATATTAGCTTTAAAAGTCAATCTCTTGAAAATGCTAGAATAATATCTGAGATATCAGAATTGATTAAAAGAAATGATCATCTAGAAGCTGAGTTACTCTTTATGCAAGAAGTACAAAATGAATGTGAGAAGGCTAAGAACATGAAGCTAGAAATGGAGTTTAAATGTACTGCACTTGAAAAGGAACTTAATGATGCTAATGAGAAACTCAGAACCTGGACACACTCTGGAAAGAAAACACATGATCTTATAACAGATAGGGTCTAGGTTATAAACCAGAGGAAAAAAAGAAGAATAAAGGTAAAGTTGTTACTGCTGAAACAACAAAACCAGGAAGAATTGTTGTGAATGAGTCAATAAATCCAAAAACCTATAGACATGTTATAGACAGAACAAAGACTAAATTAAAACCTGTTAAATATGTGTATCCAAAAAATCCCAAATCTACTTTAGAAAAGGGATCTACTTCTACACAAAACTCTTAGTCTAAATCTGTAAAAAAACAAAAATATAGGTCTTTTGTCTAAGAAACAACTGAGAGACAGAATCTGTGAAGTGACAGATAGAGAGAAAACCACTACTGCTAAGAGGAACAGGAATGGTAAAATTGGAATAAACAAAGAGAACAATTATAAGTATATTCCAATTGCACCAAGGAAAACATGCTTTAACTGTGGTAACTCTAATCATCTTGCTATTGATTGCAGGAGGAGTAAAAAGAAGGCTACTGTAGTTCCTAAGTCTGACATTAGGAATAGACCGGTATTTTATAAACCACAGAATCCTTGTTTTCTCTGTGGCAGTAAATGGCATTCTATTTATACATGTGAAGAATACCATAGTTTACACTACAATCATTATGATCCGTTGCCAAAGTTTAATAAAAGTGCAAATTTTGGTAAAACAAAGAGTCTGAATACTAAGCATGCATCTGTTAATTCTGATAATGACAAAGCAAATTCTGATGGATTTAAATCTGACAGAACTGCTTTTGTTAAAAAGACTTCTGCTACTAAAAATGTTAAATTGCATGCAAAAAGAACACAACAAGTGTGGGTTCTTAAAAATTCTAACTGATCTCTTTGTGTTTCTGATTGCAGGGTGAAAAGAAAAATGTGTTGGTCATGGATAGTGGATGTTCTGTTCACAGGACTGGAGACAAAACCTTGCCATCAGAATTTGAAGAGAAGGCTGGCCCAACAGTGTCTTATGAAGATGGCAACATTGGACAAACTTTGGGATATAGAAATATAATCATTGGAAATGTCATCATTGAGAAAGTAGCTCTTAAACACAATCTGCTTAGTGTTAGTCAAATCACAGACAGAGGTTATCATGTCAACTTCAATGATACTCACTTTGAAGTGATCAGTAAAACATCTGGAAGGATTGTTCTAACTGGTCAAAGACGTGGTAACATTTATGAAGACAACGTCGACACCAATACTGATGGTCCCTCAACATGTCTCATCAGTAAAGCAACAGTAGATGAAAGTTGGAATTGGCACAAGAAGCTTTCTCATCTCAACTTCAACAACATCAATGAGTTGGCTAAGAAAGATTTGGTGAGAGGATTACCAAAGGCGTTATATACTCCAGATGGACTCTGTGATGCTTGTCAGATGGCTAAACAGAGAAGGACATCATTCAAGAGTAAATCTGAATCCTCAATTGATGAACCATATCATATGCTACATCTTGACTTATTTGGACCAGTCAACATTATGTCCATCAGTAAGAAAAGGTATACTCTAGTCATTGTTGATGAATATACTAGATTTACCTGGGTGTATTTTCTGCACAGAAAAGATGAAACTGCTGAGATAATTTTAGACTATGTGAGACTCATTGAGACTGGCACAAAGTACAAAGTCAAGATTCTAAGAAGTGATAATGGAACTGAATTCAAGAATTCAGTAATGGAAGAGTTCTGCAAATACAAAGGAATAGTTCAATAATTCTCTGCTCCTGGCACACCCCAACAAAATGGAGTAGTTGAAAGGAAGAACAGAACTCTTATTGAAGCTGGCAGAACAATGTTGGAGGAAGCTAAACTACCTACATATTTCTGGGCAGAAGCAGTCAACACAGCATGCTATACTCAGAACATTACTTTAATCAATAGACATTGTGTCACCCCTTATCAAATGATTAAAGAGAAGAAGCCAAGTCTGAAACATTTACATGTGTTTGGCTGCCAGTGCTTTATTCTAAGACCTCATCCTGAATAGCTAGGAAAGTTTGAGACTAAAGCTGATGAGGGAATCTTTATTGGGTATCCATCAGCAAGAGCCTTTAAAGTCTATAACTTAAGAACAAGGACAGTCATGGAGTCTATCAATGTTTCTTTTGATGATAAGAAGATAATAGGAATTGCTGAAGACTCACATGACAGTTTGATCTTTGCAAATGAAGCTACCAAGAATGCTGATGAAGTAATGTCAGATACTGATACTCCATCAGATCCTGACGATCGACTAATGCCTGATGAAACACCAGTTACTGATGATGATTCAAATAATGCAAATGTTGAGGGGGAGCAACAGCAAAATACCATCAGTACTGATACAACTCAATCATCAGGAGGAGATTCATCAGAAACAAATTCAAGTGATAATCCTTACAGCACTTCAGAAGGAGATAGCACTATCTCAGGGGGAGCTTCTAATAATTATAGTTCTTTTGAAGATAACACCAATCCAGGGGGAGCATCCAACTCAAAAAATGATTTACCATCAGAAAGGAAATGGACCAAAAGCCATACTCCTGATTTAATTATTGGGAATCCTGATGCAGGTGTTAAAACCAGAAGTGCAACACAAAATGAATGCCTCTACAATAACTTTCTGTCAAAGGAGGAGCCTAAGAAAATTGAAGATGCACTCAAGGATGCTGATTGGGTTATAGCTATGCAAGAAGAACTAAATGAATTCGAAAGGAATGAAGTCTGGAAACTTGTACCAAGACCAAAGGGTAGATCAATTGTTGGTACAAAGTGGGTGTTCAGAAACAAGACAGATTCAGATGGCACTATTGTGAGAAATAAAGCAAGGCTAGTTGCAAAGGGGTACTCTCAACAGGAAGGAATAGACTATAATGAGACTTTTGCTCCAGTTGCAAGGCTAGAAGCCATCAGAATTTTTGTGGCATATGCAGCCCATAAGAAATTCAAAGTTTTCCAGATGGATGTTAAAAGTGCTTTTCTGAATGGAGAATTGGAAGAGGAGGTATATGTTGAACAACCTCCTGGTTTCATTGATCCTAGATATCCAGATCATGTCTATAGACTGGATAAAGCACTTTATGGACTAAAGCAAGCTCCAAGAGCCTGGTATGAAACTCTGGCTCAATTCTTACTGGAAAGTGGTTTCAAAAGAGGTACAATTGACAAAACCTTGTTTTACTTGAATCATGGTAAGGACTTGCTATTAGTTCAGATTTATGTTGATGATATCATTTTTGGGTCAACTAACTCTAAATTGTGTGAGAAGTTTTCAAAGCTAATGCAGTCTAGATATCAAATGAGCATGATGGGAGAAATGAGCTATTTCTTAGGTCTGCAAGTTAAACATACTGATGATGGGATCTTTATCAATCGGTCAAAGTATACAAAGAATTTATTAAAGAAGTTTAACATGCAAGACAGTTCTACTGCTTCAACTCCCATAGCTACAGCTACTAAGCTTGATCCTGATCAAGGTATTGAGGTAGATGTAACAAACTACAGAGGCATGATTAGCTCACTCTTGTATCTAACTGCAAGTAGACCAGATATCATGTATGCTACCTGTCTATGTGCAAGATTTCAAGCAAACCCTAGAGAACCACATCTCATTGCTGTTAAAATAATTTTCAGATACTTGAAAGGCACTCCATCACTTGGCCTTTGGTATGCTAGATAGTCTGACTTTAATCTATGTGGTTATTCAGATGCTGATTTTGCAGGATGCAAAATAGACAGGAAAAGTACTTCAGGTAGTTGTCAGTTTCTTGGAGGAAGACTAGTTTCTTGGTTTAGTAAAAAGCAAAAGTCTATCTCAACATCAACTGCAGAAGCTGCGTACATTGCTGCTGGAAGCTGTTGTGCTCAGATCATGTGGATGAGAAATCAGCTAATGGACTATGGTTTGTCATATTCAAAAATACCTATTTATTGTGATAACCAAAGTGCTATTGCTATGACAGGAAATCTAGTACAGCATTCTCTTACTAAGCACATCAGTATCAGATATCATTTCATAAGAGAGCAAGTACTGGAAGGAACAATCGAGCTACACTTTGTTCCTACTGATCAACAGTTAGCTGATATATTCACCAAGCCACTTCCTGAAGCTACTTTTACAAAATTGGTGAATGAATTGGGAATGGTAAACTATGAGAGTTTCTGAGAACAAGGGGAGACCAAATACTGATGATTGTCAGATCCTGATGCATGTCGAATACTGACGAAAAAGTCAATCCTGACTTTAGTCAAACATCAAATCCTGATGCAACGGTTCGACTATCAGTACAATTTGTATAATTCAAGTATTCCTTAAATTGTTCTGTTCCCTGATTTAATTGTGGTTACTGTTAATGAATTTGTTACTTATGTGATTAATTTAATTAGTTTTCATGTTTACTTCTCTGACTTAGTTCTTTGAAGAACAGTTCATAAACATAAACAAAATGCAGAACATATTGAATAAGATTAGAGAAACAGAGTTTTTCATTGATAATAAGAAAGAGATTACATGCAAATATTACATCTTTTTGTTCTCTCTCTATCTACTAATCTATTCAACAGGAAAATAAAAAGTGAAGTCCAAACCACTCCATTGCTAAGCAGTCATCCCAGATCCCATCTTTGCCACTTTGTTTGGGTGGAAGTTGAAAGGGCTAAGGTTATTTTTGCTGACATATTCATTAACAATGGTTGGTGGTGTTGGATGAGGATGCCTTAGAGGAAAGCCATGCTAATGTTGCTTGAAGAGCAGCATCGATGTCGATCACTCTTGCAGGTCTTTCTCTCTTGATTTCTTCAAGACCAGCATCCATCTGCAGCCACAAAGTTTCAAGTTGCCTTTCCCAGTCAAAAGCATCAAACTCTTCACAAGTATAACTGAAGATATCTCTCTTCTCTATGAGATGGAGATTCTTTTCCTTGATGGTGAGTTTTGACATTGTTTTAAGGTGTGCTGTGTGAAGGGTTTTTGATTTTCAGGAGAGAATGAAGGGTTAAAGGGATAGTGGACAAGTCTCTAGGTGTTAAATAGAGATGGGAGAGTAACGAAGTCAAAAAACGCTTCGTATTCTGGTTTTTAACGGTACCAAGTATTTTGAGATAGTGATATTTGATATTTTTTAAATTAAATATTTTATTGCCATATTTTTAATCATTATCAAGTGTATTTCTTGAATAATACGAGCGCGTGTGTTTTACTCATTGATACATATAGATACACATCGTAAGTCGTGTCGCGTGCGGTTATCACCACTCTCTCACGTAATTTGGTCCATTACTTATTTTGCATAAATCGATTACTGACACCTGTCTTTGAGAAATCATTAGTCTGTCTAAAATCAATTTAGTTTTCTAAATTGATTCATTATTCTTAAAACTATCAGTATTGCCTTTTCTCTGTATCACTGTGCGAACATAAACCCTAATTGCTCAAAAAAATTTCAATCTCTCTCAGTCACAAAAAAAATGGAGAATTCATCGTTTGTAAACAATAAGGTTGTTATCAATGGTGTCACTTTTGCTCCTAACAACTATGTTGCTGTTCTTAACCATCAGGAATTGTTGAATGAATTTCACATCATTCAGGATTTCTTGGCGTCTAGTCCGATTAAGTATGCTTTAACGGCACCCGCCAAAGTTTCTTTCAAGTGTGTAATGCAGGTTTGGAATACCGCTGTCTTTGGTGCATGTGAACCCTCAAGAAGGCCTAACTTGTCCTTTACATACAATGAAGTTACACATCATGTCACTCCAGAAGTGGTTGTTGAAGCTCTACAATTACCTTCTCTCAATGGTATGACTCCAGCAACAATTACTGATGCTTCTTTGTTGGAGTTTGCTACGAGTCTGGGCTATAATGGACAACCAAGAAAGTTTGGAGAGTTATACAGAACCAAGCTTAAGAAGGAATGAAATTTCTTCTTTGATACCATCAGTAGGTGCTTCTTGAACAAAGTCTCAAACTTTGATGCACTACCAACCTCTTCAGTTCACATTGGGTACTCTCTAATCCATGATACTGTGTTTGATTATGGGTCTTTTATCCTGAGAGCATTAAATGCTAGGAAAACAGATAAATGTGGTTATCTCTATTTTATTAGATTTTTTCAATTAATTTTCTCTCATTTATGTCCCAATGTTGAATTTGAAAATGATACAGTTTTACCTATCTTTAAGATTTCTGAAAACTATATCAAATCCTTGGTTAAATCGGGTAAGGCAAATGGTTTTGAGGGAAATCCTTACATTCTTGATGGGGTCTGGCTTCTCTTGAAAAAGAGATTGCCTGCACTTTATGGCCCAGCCACAAGTGCTATGGGGCAGGACCAAACACATTCTGTTCCTGACACAAGCACATCAACCATACACTTATCTAAACAGTCAACCACCTCTAGTGTCTCCCAAAAGACATCAGTTGTAAAAGAAAAGAAGTCAGCTAGATCTGATATGTCTGGCAGACAATCAGGATCAAAGCACTTCTCCAATACAACCCTCACTAAACAGAAGTCACAAGGGGGTGCACAAGGGGTCCTGGTATTGGAGAAGTATGCTCCCAAGGTTGCTAAGTCCTTGGTTGAAACTGGAGTATCTAAAGAAACAGGTGGGAAGAGAGTTTTTGCAACAGGATTCTGATTCTGATAGTGATGATGATAAGACTATCTCAATAATTATGAAGAAAAAGGAAGTTGCTGCTCCTGTTACTGATGAATTGGATAAGCCAGTAAAGCCAAAGAAAAGAAGAAAGATAGTAAACAAGAGTCAGTATTACTTTCCTGAAGAAATGTAGCATCTTAATGATGATATTAATCTTGATGAGTCATTAGTTCCTGACACATTTGTCATTCCTGATATCTGTACTCCTGATACATCACCTGTGAAGACTGTTGAGATTTCTGATTCTCCAGCACCTACATCTCCAAAGAGAAGAATAATTGAGATGTCTGTGGATGAAGTAAATATTATTGCTGCTCAGCTTGGTCATAAACCAACACCTCTTCAGATAAAGAGACAAGCTGAAGCAAAGGTTTTTCATAGACAGACGAAACAGAGGATCACTTCACCTCTGAAAGGATCAAGCCCACAAGAACCTGAACTTCAAAGGAGTTCAATAGCTATTGAAGATCCAGTCCCACAAGAACCGCCCACTCAAAGTGTGGGTGCAGACATTGTTGAAGGAATGGTCCCATAAGAACCACTTTCTCAAAGGGAAGGTGAAGACAAGAACATTCCTGCCCCACAAGAACCATCTTCTCAAATTGAAGATGCAGGCATCAAATCTACAGCACAGGGGCTTTTTGACATTGCTTTAGAGATTCCTGAAATGAAGGTCGTACACATAGAAACTGTTTTTGAGGGAAGCACACAAGAACCTTCAGCTCAAAGTATTGAAGAAGCTTCTAAACCTATGGCTCCACAAGAACCATCAGTAGCAAATACTGATGCAAGCCCTCTTCCTGATGAAAGCATAGCTCATGATGAGACTGTTGATACCATTCCTGATGATACTCAACCTATTCTGGTACAACCACTCTCATCAAGACCAATGGAATATTTTACAACTTCATCAGGTAACACTTCTATCTCTACTTCTTTTACTACTGATAGCATGATTACAGATAGACCTGAGATAAGGGATACCTCTATTTGTATGACTTCAGACCACTTTTCTCAGCCACCTCTTATTTCTTTGAATTTGTTGAGCCAGAACTTTTCTTGTGAGAAAGAGAGTGAACACTTAGAGAAAAAGAAGAGTGAAGAGAGGCAGTCTCCTGAACTGGCAAAAGGAGAGGTAGAACAGAGTGAGAAGTTTCAAACTTCTAGTGAGGTAGCAGTTACTATTGAAAGTAACTTAGGTGATGTTGTGAGAAGTGATGAGATCACTTTAGAAAAATAGAGAGATATAGGAATTGTTTCTAATCTGAATGCAGGATTTCAGGATACAACAGTACCATCTGCTGTTGATTTAAAATTAAAAGGAGTTATGAATCCTGAAGACAATGTGGATGATAGAATTCCTGAGGCTAATGATAGCTCAGATGATGATGATGATGATGATAATGACGATGCTGATAATGATCCGGAAGTAGCTCAGCTTAATGCTATCATGAAAGCAAGTCTAGGATCTACTTATGAATCATCCAGTAAGTTTATGGAGTCTATGGGTAAATCTACAGTTGCTCAAGTTGAGATCATAGGAGATTACAACAATCTTCTTCCTGAACATATTCAAGCAGCAAGGAGATCTGAATGGTATACTGAGTGGAATCAGCCTACTGCTGATATAAATTTCAATAATGCTCTTTTTCACTCCATTCATATAGCTACTAAGCTTTCTGATCCAAATCTCAAAGCTCATCTGAAGACAACTACTACTCTAGCAAAGGGTCTGAAAGATGAAATTAAATCTGTTAAGACTGATAATGAGAAGTTTCATGCTCGGGATCATTCTACAGTTGCTACTGCTACACAGTTTCAACATTTAAGTACTGCTGTTCATAAAAGGATGGATACTCTAGAGGATAAAGTTGATGTCTTGACTTCCAAAGTTAACAATATGGAATCTTCTCTCCATCTTATCTTATCTTTATTGACTGATGATTCGGATGTCAAAAAGGGGGAGAAGGTAGTCAAAACAAAATGCACACCTGATCTAGTTGTAAGAAAGGATGATGATACTTCTGGAAATGATGGTGGTACTCAGACACAGACACATGGAACAGGAACCTCTGATGTTGCATTGGTAACAAGGAAAAGTCAGTCACAAACTCAAACCAAGCAGTCAACTCATGTTTCTGAATCTGGGAAGAGAACAGTAAGAACAGTGGTGCAATCTCAAATCCTGACAGAAGAACACTTTTTGTCACCTGGTCAAAGTCAAAGGCAAACACTTCCCACAATTCTTGAAGGTGATGAAGATTTGCTAATTACTGATGTAGAAGATTCTCCACATCTATTCGAGAAGATTACTACTGGTACAGGTGATAGTGAAATTGTATATCATAATAGTGTTAAGGTTCATCAGTATCATGCTGAGAAGGCACTTACTTTAACTTCTGAAGAAAATCCAAACATGACTACTGATGAGATCTTAGAAGAACAAAATAGGATTCTTAAGGAAATTGCTAGACAAAAAGAAGCTCCTGCTGCAAGAAGAGGAAGAGGCAGAGGAGGTAGAAACAGAGGAAGAGGAAGGAAACCAGTTCAGACAAGTACAAGACAGACAAGATCTAGTGGAATCAAAATAGAAGAAGGTATTGAGAAAACAAAGAAGAAAGCTCCATTATCTCTTGAGAACACTCCATCATCAAATGTATTTGCTGAACCTGTTATAGTTGAAGAAGAAACTCCTTTGGTTAGAAGGAAGAAAGCTGTTGAAGTGGCTAAGGATAATGTTGCTGAAATGACTCAAATTGTTGCTTCTGACTCTGAATCTATTAAGGATGCAACAGATGAGTACGTGAGAAGAATTTTTGAGTCTGATAAACAATTGTGGTATGATATCAACAAACTACCTAAGGAGGAAATTCCTGATGAACCACAGCTCAAAAAAAAGGAGGCAAGTGGAAAGATGTTGATAAAAAAAAGTACACTGGACCAGCTATTTTTAGGTCTGGTGGAATAATCTTACCACCTTCAGTTACTCCTGGACTTCAGAAAGCTAAAGTTTCAAAGTCTGACAAATCACCACCAATGTGGATTAGGATGCAATCTGATCTATTAGGACTGGAACCTTACACTCGAGGAGGTATTGGTTCTAGGGATGCAGAGTTTATGTCTTCAGCTCAAACAGATCAACATTTTCTTGTTAAGAGGTTTGGTGATGAACTAACTGTTGACGATTGATAGGATATATTTTTATATATATTTTAGATGATTTTATTCCCATATTTAATTGCATTTTGCATTGATTTGGATATTTATTTAATAAATTTTTATGTTTTGTTGTAGAGGACAAGAATTCCTAAGTTTGGAAGAATTTGGGCTTAAAGAGCTATTTTGGAGCTAAAAATGGAAAAATTCGGATTTATTGAGCTACATCCACTCTCTACAGTATTTATTTCATATCCGGAGTTGTAGGAGTCGGATTTGGACGATCTTACAGTCTACGCAAAGCTTAGAAAATTATCTTTAATTCAGAGGGATTAAATAAGCAAAAATCCGATTGGAGCAGCTCAAAATCTGAGGAGCAAATTCAGTTCCGAATTTTAGTTGTAATTTCTTGTAGTTTATTTAAAAGGTAAAACATGTGTTTGGGTTGATGAGTTGTTGTGAGGAATAATGCAGCCGAAAGTGTGTGAAGTGGTGGGCTTTGAAAAGAAAGAAAAAGAATTTGCAAGGTGGGTTAATGATGAAACAACAATAATGGAGGAGTGTTAATTTGAATTCATCAAATTCAGCCGAAAAGCTTGAAGGGGTGGTTGGAAAAAGAAAGAAAAAGGAATTGTCAAAGTGCATGAATGGGCTATATAAAGGAAGAGCTTGTGCAGGAGGAGGATCATCTTAGCATAGACATCAACTTAGACAAAAAAGTAGGAAATACACTGCAATACCTTTTACATCTTGTTTCATTCGGTTATGTAAGTTTGGCTAGGGGCTTGGTTTTCTTCTCTTTTATGTACACTTTCTTCGACTTAATTCTCCGTTAATGTAAGGTACTTTCTATTTTATCTTGTTTATTAAGTATATATTTTAGATGGATTGTTATATAATTTTAGTTGTTATTAATCTTTATATTAGTGAGTAGTTTGTTCTAGGGTATAAAGGAAAGCCATGTTTGCATGATAATTCTGGTATGATTTTCATAGTGGTTTGATTGATTACGGTAAATTCTAATCGATTATGTTTTGATATTTAATTTGTGTTATCGGCCAATATCACAGATTAATTATATGCGAATATGAGTAATAAATTGAGAGATTTTACTCACTAGAGGCACACATACGGTTAGCGGAATTGAATTTTAGTGCGAGAGCATAATTGGATTTCCGAGAGCGTTAATGCTTGAGAGAGATTAACTATTGCTCTAATTACTCGATTAATTAAATTACTAAAAGTGATTATATATGTAAGCATGTTTAGGGAGTGTTGATGCTTGAGAGAGATTAACAAACTCTAATTGCATGACCATTTTGATTGCTTTAGCTTAAAAGCCAGATATTATGTAAACATGGTGGACCTAATTGCCCTAGATTTTAAATTCATTATTTATCCTTAATTAATTAGTTAAATTAATATAAATAATTAGTTAGTAAATATTTTCATAACTATCGTTTTTACCCCAGAAACAAATGAATTAAAATTGATAAAACCTGTCTCCCTGCGAACGAACACAAAAAAATATACCACATCAAATTGGCGCCGCTGCCGGGGAGGCAAAAATTATCGATTCGAAATTAATTGTTTCTTCTAGTTTAGATTTATTTTGTTCAGTAAAAAAAAGCACAAAAATAGTAGTTGATTAATTTTCAGTAAATTGTTTTCGGTTTTACTTTGTTTTAATTCGAAGCAAAAATTACACTCCCCTGTCTAAGCTTTGTATTGTATTATTACGTTTTGTTTCCCCTATTTTAGCAGCTTCCGATCCTTCTTATGCGATCAAAACCTCTCCCCCCTTTCCTTCTTCGATTAAACCCATCACCATTCTCTCCCTCTTCAACATCAATCCCACACTCCCTCTTCCAACCCCTGTTTCTCCTTGTTCGAAACCACAAAACAAAACCCAGTACTTTCCTCTTCTTTTCCTTCAAACCCATCATCCCTTCTTCTTGTTTTCCCTCTTCGATTTCTACAAAAATCCTAGCTTTCTTGTTCTTTTCTGTGTAAACCCCATTCCCCCAGTTCGTTGTTGAATCGTTGAGTCTTTATAGTGATTTCATGAGTTTATGCTGAGTTCGTATTTGGTTACTGGGTTTCGAGCCGAGTTACAGAGTTGCTGATTTTGCTGGAATCGTTTTGTTTTAGGTTCATATTTATTTATTCTCTGAGTTGCTGCGAGTTCGTTGATGAGTTGCTGTTGCGTTCATTGCCCGAGTTCGTGAGTTTTGCTACGAGTGTGAGTGGTGTTTTCCGAATTGTTGTCGAATGGCATTTTGTTTAGTATTAGGTTAGTGAGTTTGTTCGTTTACTGTCACGAGTAACTGAGTCATAGAGTATTGTTGGGTTCACTGATTACTGTTTGCAGTTGAGTTCATATCGAATGAGTAATGTTTGTTGATTTGTGCGAGTTAACTCAGCTGTGGTTCTACTCCTGTTTTCGAATAGTTTTTGTGCACGAGTTTTTACCCCTGTTTGTTCTGTCCGAGCTTCTGAGTTGCTGCAATTCAAGTTCTAGTTTGCTGAGTTTCCAAGTATACAGAGTTCCTGAAATTGCCGAGTCCTGCGTGGCTTTATGGGAAGTTTTGCTAATTACTGAGTTTGCGATTGTTAATTTTTGCGAGTTGAATAGTAGCTGTGCATTCCTGCAGAGTTCGAGTCGTTGATCCCTTGTTTTAGTTGCGTGCAGTCTGTTTTTTTTTGAATTTTTGATAGTCTCACTGCATTGTTATTTCCGAGTTGTGATGTTTTTGTTTTAGTTTGTTGATTACTTGGTTTTTGCTGAGTCTGTTCGGTTGAATCGGTAGTTGGGGTGTTGTTTGTTAGTGTTGTTCTAAGCTGTGTAGTTCAGTTTTCGATTTTCTGTGTTTAGCCGTTTAGTTTTGCTGCCCAAGTTCAGTTACTGTGAATTCTGAGTATTCGTATAGTACTGAGTCGACTAGTTTTGTTGGTTTGTTGCTAGCTAGTTGTAATTAGAACAAGTCATGCTTAATTTTCTAATTTTCTGTAAATAAAATTTAATTCAAAAAAAAAATTTAAAATTAAAAGTGGGCTTGCACACCTCTACTTAAAAGAGCGCGTAATTCTACTTTTAAAAAAATAATAATAATAAATAAAAATACATATTTTATATTTTGTTTAATTTGTTAAATTTTTAGTTCGTCTATGTTTCTTTTGTCTCATTGGAACTTTAGTTCCAATTGAGACAGATTTTACTACGTTTTCTTGGTTTTGTAATGTGTTTGCAGGGATATAATGGACGAGTTTGATAATTTCGGACGCCTATGTTCTCTAGTCGGGGCACATTTATTGCAGAATACAGAGCCCACTACATGTCCGATAAGTACAAATGAGATGTCACAAGTGGCCCCTAGAACTTACACATGTTGTGAAGTTTGTGGAATTTATGGTCACTTTGGTTTTGAGTGCTCTTACAATTTTTACAATTATCAGAATACTCAGTTCGGACAAATAAATTCTTTTGAAGAAGGATATGAGTACAATCAGTATTCAAACACTTTTGATCAAGAATGCATGGATCAGTCACATTTTTCATATGTGGACAATGGTGCTCAAAATTATTCGTATCATGATCAACAACAGTTTGAGCAACAATATTATCAGCCATATGAGCAGCCGCCACTGCAACAATATGAATATCCTCCACTACAAAGATCTACAGGTTTCTCAAATCATTGTAGATGTGCAACCTGATCAAACGAGCGAGTTATGGGATATGCTGATAAAGTTAAAAAGTAGTTTTGATGAGACCAACGAGATGATTGAAGACCTCAAAAATCAGAAATTGGTGATGGAGACTGAAATTGCAAAGTTGGATAACTCTTCTACTACATTGCAACCTGATTCTTTCCCATCTCCATCTATCCAACCAGAAGAGGACTTGACTGCTTTCATCCTCACAAGTGATCAAGAACATGATAGTTTCTCCTTGTATGTTGATGATGTGACTGATGATAAAAAAGAGGAAGATACTACTGATGTTACAATTGAAGATTTTGTTGTTGTTGAGGACAATGTCAATGAGGATAAGGTTGATGTGATAACAATTGTCCAAGATGATCTTTCTCAAATTTTGATTGATGATCCATACAAAGTGGCTCCTAAATGGGAAGCTCGGGAAGATGGAGAAAATGGAAGTGTCTGCTTAATCAATGATGCGATAAGCCAAGATGTTCGAATGGCTCATGTGAAAGTGATGAGTAAAGAAAAGCCACCACCAGAGCCTCCACCTTATGTCAAGGGAGTTCGATATTTTCGTGGTGTCGAATTTTATCGTTGTTTTATCACAAAGTTCTCCAAAACTGCAGAAGCACTTAATCAATTATTGCTTATTGATGTCATATTTTATTTTATTAATGCTTGTTTGGAAACTTTTTGCAGGATAAATACAATTAGGAGTGATACTCTTGATATTTATTGTGGTGGTGAATTTTTGATCAAGAAAGTGGATGTCCCGCCTTCACCTGAGTATTTTTGAGGAGGTCGAGCTAATGACCTTAAAAAAAGAGCGCTTATTGGGAGGCAACCCAATTGTTTGGGCAAGCTATTAGGGGAGTTTTTTCTACCTTTTCTTATTTTATTTATTTTTAGGATTCTTTGTTTTTAATTTTTTCTTTTATATAATTGTTCATTGAGGACAATGAACCACTTAAGTGTGGGGATGAGTTCTCGATGATTAAAAATTCCAAAAAAAATCAAAAAAAAATTAGAAAATTAATTGCCTCGTCTCGTAGTGTGTTAACAAGGATAGGTATACATCTTGTGAGCTTATTTTGCATGATTATTTGACATGTCATATCTCTGGAAGTTATTTGTTACTTGATGATTCCTTGTTTGTGCTTGCGAAAATAATAAAACTTGAGATGTGTCGTCTTTGTCAATTTTAGTGAGTACTGAAGCATGCTTTCACCCTGTGAGATCTTGAGCCTAATTTATGATTGGTACATCTTATATCAGTCGAATTTTATTGTTGTGTGTTGTTTATCATTTGGTATGTTGCTCTAGAACTTGTTTCAAACCATTTTGAGAATACATGATATCTGTATGCATGAAAATGATAACGCCACTAGGATTAACCGTATTTATCCAAACAGTACCCTTGAATCATATATCCTTAGTGAACCCCTTTGAGCTTTTTATCCGTTATTTTTATGTATCCCCAATCTAAATTCTTGACCCTACTTGTTTATTCTTCTCTTGATTTACTAGTAGAGCATTTTGATTCATTTGGAGGTTGGTGTGTGCATAGTGTGGGGATTTCTTTGTTAAAGTGTGAAAATTTAGTGGGAATAAAAAAAAAAAAAAAGAAAAAGAAAAATGAAAAAATCAAGTAGAGTTGTGTTCATTGGTTTATGCAATATGAAAATGGAAAAGTACATGGTAATATGTACTTGGGGTTTAATGTTTGTGAGAGTTTGCTCAGCTTTTACATGATCGAAATTCATGTTGAGTGCTTTAATTAGAAATGAACATTGTGCTCTATTAGTTTGTCGAGTTAGCCACTTGTCAGCCTTTTTCTTGATTCCCTACCCTTCACCTTAGTCACGTTACAACCTTTAACAAAGACATTTTGATTTGTGCATGCATGTATTCAAAGTAGTGGAGATTTGGTGGACAACCAAGCATATGGTAGCACATGACTTAATTGATTGAACTTGAGCGAATACACTTCACCTATACACTTGAGTGATTTGAGAATTATGTGAGATTTTCTATCCATAACATGTTACTCATTGAATGCGGCATTGATATATATTTCATGATTTTTTTGTCTATATAGACTGTGTGTTTACTTGGATAGTCTTGTGCATATGATGTGTAAGTGAACAGACTTTCAATATTGTGCGCTTGAGGTTTACTTGTGTGGAGTACTATGATATGTTGCATACTTGAGACTTGGCAGAAAAAAATTGGATTTTGTGGGTAAATTCACTATAAACCCTCACGAGACAACACTCGTCCTACTAGGGCTGCCTAGAGGTTTAACGGCTTGTTGCATGTGCTCAATGCAATCGTGTCATCTACGAAAGTGATATTAGTTAAGATTTAGTTTTTATTTTGCTTATTTGCCCGAGGACGTGCAAATGCTTAGTGTGGGGATGTTTGATAGGATATATTTTTATATATATTTTAGATGATTTTATTCCCATATTTAATTGCATTTTGCATTGATTTGGATATTTATTTAATAAATTTTGATGTTTTGTTGTAGAAGACAAGAATTCCTAAGTTTGGAAGAATTTGGGCTTAAAGAGCTATTTTGGAGCTAAAAATGGAAAAATTCGGATTTATTGAGCTACATCCACTCTCTACAGTATTTATTTCATATCCGGAGTTGTAGGAGTCGGATTTGGACGATCTTACAGTCCACGCGAAGCTTAGAAAATTATCTTTAATTCAGAGGGATTAAATAAGCAAAAATCCGATTGGAGCAGCTCAAAATCTGAGGAGCAAATTCAGTTCCGAATTTTAGTTGTAATTTCTTGTAGTTTATTTAAAAGGTAAAACATGTGTTTTGGTTGATGAGTTGTTGTGAGGAATAATGCAGCCGAAAGTGTGTGAAGTTGCGGGCTTTGAAAAAAAAGAAAAAGAATTTGCAAGGTGGGCTAATGATGAAACAACAATAATGGAGGAGTGTTAATTTGAATTCATCAAATTCAGTCGAAAAGCTTGAAGGGGTGGTTGGAAAAAGAAAGAAAAAGGAATTGTCAAAGTGCATGAATGGGCTATATAAAGGAAGAGCTTGTGTAGGAGGAGGATCATCTTAGCATAGACATCAACTTAGACAAAAAAGTAGGAAATACACTGCACCACCTTTTACATCTTGTTTCATTCGGTTATGTAAGTTTGGCTAGGGGCTTGGTTTTCTTCTCATTTATGTACACTTTCTTCGACTTAATTCTCCGTTAATGTAAGGTATTTTCTATTTTATCTTGTTTATTAAGTATATATTTTAGATGGATTGTTATATAATTTTAGTTGTTATTAATCTTTATATTAGTGAGTAGTTTGTTCTAGGGTATAAAGGAAAGCCATGTTTGCATGATAATTCTGGTATGATTTTCATAGTGGTTTGATTGATTATGGTAAATTCTAATTGATTATATTTTGATATTTAATTTGTGTTATCGTCCAATATCACAGATTAATTATATGCGAATAGGAGTAATAGATCGAGAGATTTTACTCACAGAGGCACACATACGGTTAGCGGAATTGAATTTTAGTGCGAGAGCATAATTGGATTTCCGAGAGCGTTAATGCTTGAGAGAGATTAACTATTGCTCTAATTACTCGATTAATTAAATTACTAAAAGTGATTATATATGTAAGCATGTTTATGGAGTGTTGATGCTTGAGAGAGATTAACAAACTCTAATTGCATGACCATTTTGATTGCTTCAGCTTAAAAGCCAGATATTATGTAAACATGGTGGACCTAATTGCCCTAGATTTTAAATTCATTATTTATCCTTAATTAATTAGTTAAATTAATATAAATAATTAGTTAGTAAATATTTTCATAACTATCGTTTTTACCCCAGAAACAATTGAATTAAAATTGATAAAACCTGTCTCCCTACGAACGAACACAAAAATATACCACATCAATGATCTTTGGGAACTAGAATCGGTTGCTATTGTTGCTTGCAATGTGAACTCTAAGAAGATAGAGAAATTATTGTATTTCATGAAAGACAAAAGTGTCAAGAAGTTGTCTATTCAAGAGGTGTTGTGCAAATCAACAAAAGAGCTAAAATATGTTCTCTATTTGCTTGAAAATAGACAAATTCCTGATAAAGAAGCCAGTGTTTACAATAACTGGTGTACCATGATCTTCAGAACAATCAAGTCCAGATATTTAGAAGGAAGATCAAGGTATGATGGTAATTACACTCCCATGTACTTGAATACAGAAGGACAAAAAGTTGAAATGAAAAAGGGTTCAGCTGTTAAAGAAGTGATATTGTATCAAGAACAACTATCTCTGAATCCTGGTGGAAAAGAACTTGCATACTTACTGTTGGGAGAGTTAGATTTACCAAGAAGCTCAATTCAGAATCTCAAAGCCGGAATCTATCAGATTGGTAAGGGAGAAAAAGAACTAGAAATCTGAAGAAAAGGATAATTCAAATTCCTGGTGATAAAGAAGAAGAGTTATTATCAAGTTTCTTGCAGATGAGTAATTTCTTTGTGAGAATTTCTGAAACTAAGCCTGAGGATTTCTTGTAATATTTTGTTTTGAGTTTTTGACATCACTGAATCAAGGAATTTGTGCTTTATTTCACAAAGTACAAATTGGGGGAGATTGTTAGATATTGATTCAAGTGATGGTCAGGATCTGGACTACTGATCAGATACTGATGCTGACGTCATCAGTAATGCACCGTCAGTATTAGGTTATCATCAGGATTGGTGACTGATCAGGATTACACGAGGATATACATCAGTCCAGGAATCAAGGGAGATTGATATGTCGGTTCCTGATTTATAGGAACGCAGCTATCATTTAAGATATGTACTAAGAGACGTATGTAATTGATTTGATATATCTTGTAATTGATAGTGCAACTGTGTACGCTATATAAACACAGTTTAGGTTTTACATGATTGTAATTGATTACACGAATAATCTTGTAACCTAGCAGCTCTCAAGAACATCAGAATTTCTTGAGAGAGTTTGTAACAGTTTTATATCAGAATTAATAAAGCTGTTATTTATTCATACTTGTGTTATTATTTCTGTTTTAAGTCGAAAATCTTATACAATTTTATTCAACCCCCCTTCTGCAATTGTTCTTTACTGGGTAACAGGCCAAAACACTCATTTTCCCGAATTCGCTGTACTAGGGAGTAGCTCGGCAGTGAAGGTTGTCATCGCGCAACTTCTGTTCCGATATTTTTATAAAATCGAAAATTTAACATTTTTGCATAATTATTTTTGCATTGTCTTCTTCACTGACCAAAATTCATACTATCCAAATTGTATGATTTGTAAATACCGTTAAGTGGTCCGAACGTTTTTACAATTTGGTACTTTGCAGCAGTTTGGTTTCTCGAATCGGTTTCACTAAAACGAACGTATCTCTTAAACCGTAAATCACCTCGACACGATCTTTATATGGGTACAAACTACAAAACAAGCTTTACAAGTTTCTGGGCATGGGTATTCAAAAATACTACTTTTACAGTTCGTGAATCTTATTTAAAATAGGTCTAAATTCAAACGGACATTATAACGACTATAATCGTAACCCATCAATATCTAACCATATATACTCCAAACTCCATAAACAAGCATGTACCTGAATATAACTTAGAACTTCACATACAACTTAGCATAAATCAAAGGGTGGATGAGTGGTTTACCTTCCTTGGATCCTTAAACATACTAACAAGATCTTGTAAGCCTTAAGGGAGCCTTGATCTTTGTTTATCATCCTTAGACTTGCAAAAGAATCAAGAAAACAAGTTAGTATTTCAGAGTTACTACTTACCCTCATCTTTGAGCATGGATTTGACTAGGTTATACTAATTGGATGGCCATGAAATTTTGTACTAACCTTACTCATGTAGTGAAGAAGCTATGGTTAAAATTTGGTGATTTTTAAAGCTCTAGAACTCAAGTAATTAATTTTTCTTCCAGGCTTTTCTTGCTGGGCAGTTTTGAAGAAATGAGATGGGGGAGCTTTTTGCTTGCCTTTTGTTGTGTTATAAAGTATTTGTAGAGATATGTATTGATTATATGCATCATGTAGTAGATAGCTAGCTAGTTTTCCGAGCCTACACTTGACCATAATGCTTGGTGATCAATATATTAGGGAACTATGTTGCTTAATGTTTAGTTAGCAAACTAACTAGCTAGTTCCATGTTTCTTTGACTTGTTTGACTTGGTTGACTAGCCAACTTGCATAAAATTTGCATGGATTTTGTCATATTGGCTATTATCCAATATTTATCTCTTAATTTTACATACTATGTTTGATTAATTCCTGAAACATTTCGTTGAGGAGATTTCTTCGAGTAATCTTCAATATTCCGAGTGCCTCAATTTAATATACCTATTCATTGAAATTTCTAAATTATAATTCCATTGATTTTCGTATTTCTCGATATCTCGTTAAATACATCCATTTGAAATAATGGGTTTCACCGGAAACTAAAGACTTTTACATACACTCATTTGCATCGTAAAGACGTAAAATCAAATCGAACCCCTCATTTAATAATTCGTATCTAGTGTGATTTCAAAAGTTTTTCGTACACCCGTGGAATCACTATTCATCCAGGTTTCAAATATTGACAAAATTAGGGTTATTCATTCTCCCCTCCTTAAAAGGATTCCGTCCCGGAATCTAAAGAAGATAGTCGTGGGTACTATTCTAGCTTCACACTCTCCAACTCTCAGGTTGACACTTCAATCCTTTCGGTCTCTGACCTTACCCTCACCAGTGCTTCAGTGTTATTTCTTGACACATGCTCCTTCCGACCTGTATATTTTATCGGTTGTTCTATGAGCGACAACTCCGGTCCTACTACATATACGTTTATTATATTCTGTCGCATTCATAGCATCCATGATGGGTCTTCGTATCGAAGTCACGTGAAATATCTTGTGGTCATAATTCATATTCTGAGATAACGTCAATACGTACGAAATTCTTTGTATTTCTTGGCTCGATCAAGACACATATGTTGCCTTCCTTTAGCCGTTACCACTTGCCTTGGATAATGCATTGCCTCATTTGTTCGTTGAACTAGCTCGGGTCCCTATATCTTTCGTTCATTGACTTCTCCATAATGTAAGAAAAATCGAAACTTCCTTTTGTAGTAAGCGATATCCTTAAGCTCGCATGGTGACTATCGAGACAACAAAATTCCTATTATTGATAAATAATTACCCTCGACTGCCCCGTGAAATCTAAGGCACGGCGCTTATTATAAATTCGATCGTCTAGATAATTATTTTGCTCTGTCCGTCGACCGCGGATCATAATAGTGCACACATTCAATCTCATTATTAAACACATTCGAAAGTACCTTCAGTATTCAAAATTCAACCTTAGTTCTCTATATGACACTATTGCTACAGAAGCGCTACGTTGCACCATCATCTCTTCCGTATACAAATCGATAATCTACTAAATGGAAAGTCTCTTATTGGCAAGTCAACTTGGTTAGTCTAACGATCATAAATCACATAGTGTCATCACTTGACTCGATCTTTGGTGTCCCTATCATGAAATTCATTATAATACCCTATCCACGTTCAGGATTCTCTACAGGCTGAAATAATCCACTAGGTCTCGGTCATCCTACTTTTGACATGTCAAGTTTGTACTTAACAATCCACCAAACATTCTCTTAACTCTCTTAACTCTCTATACATCTTTATTCTTCCACGTAGTTCAGTCCTTTTCCTCTACTATTATCCTTGATTGTATATATACTCTATCTTCTTGGTCAGTTTTGACCCAGTTCTGAATAATCCCTTCCATAGGTATCGGCCACCATATTGGCCTTTTCTGGGTTATAACAAATTTCTTCATCATACTTCTCGTTCATTCGTACCATCTCCCCTTTTTATATTTAGTTTCTAATATGAAGATATACTTATGGCTCTTGTGGTAAAAATCTTAACACTTTTTCTCATAAAATTAACATCTCAGATTTTCTTTGTGAACGCTATCATGGCTTATCCCAAATCACGGTTAGTATATCCTATCCCGTACTCTTTATGCCGTTTAGATGCACATGCAATCATCCCATTCTATTACATCAGCACACCTCCTAAACTCTTAAAAGACGTATTATCACTCAAAGTCCCCTTTTTATCATCAAGTATAACTAACAACGAGGTTGTTACTAATATCTCATTTCATCCTTAAAACTTTATTCACTAACCCATAAAGGCTTCTGACTCATTAGTCAATCCAAACGATACTACAAAAATTTATAATGCCTCTATTAGTGCAAAATGCCTTCTTACAGAGATCGATCTTAAGTTAGGGAAATCCTCTCTTTAACCATATCTTTGAAAGGTAACTACAAATTTTAACTAGTCAACAATTCTCTTATCATTGACAAGGGGTATCTATTCACGATGGTATATGTAAGATGTCATACTACCGCCCCTGTTTCACAATTGGTGCCATTCGGTAAGAGGTTTTCATAATACTGAGGTCCCTAATAACTCTATTCGATGGTAATCTCAAAGGATCATTAGGATATATCCATGCATCCATTTGCTACTAGGTGCCTTTTAAACTTTATGTCTCTCTATGTGCATCAATCCCTTTAAGCTAAGTAAGCTTCACATTCTTACCATAATATTTCTTCCTTTCTTGTCCATCTCACTTCCATGTTAGTTTCCTCTAAGCGTTATGTCTTACATCGCAATCGATTTGCATTTCTTGAAGCACGAAAAGGCTCGGTAATTCCAGAATCCGTTAATATACCATTCTGACAACGTTCAGTAAGAGCGTACTCCCAATTACCTCATCATTTCTTATATCATTCCTCACAATCATATTAAACATCCATGTGGTATGTCCCAACATGGTTTTCCTACTGTAATAATTACTTGGCATACTATTCTGGCTGCACAACTACAACACTTGGTTTTCAATCTCGTATTGGGCAATGGTTTACAATTGTACCTCCCGTTTACCTTAGAATAATAACCACTTTTGAAGGGAACAGTTTCTAAATACCAATGTCATAAAAAAATCAATAAAAATTTCCACATAAGGTGTTTCAAGGATATTAATGAGTCCCGAATGCTAGTCTCAATGCTCAAAAGACAAAGGGGGGATAGATAGAATACAATAAGGTTTATTCTTTCATGTCTTTATAAATTTGTATTATGATAACGTAGAGAATATTTCTCGAAAGAAATGATTCTGGGATGCCATTTTGATACGGCCGATCTTTACAAGATTCTTACATCGGGTGAATACTTCTCCTCTTGAATAATTAAGAGGATCACGAAGTCTCATTGATAAAAGTCAACCAATAGAAGCAATTCTACTCCATGACAATTAACGAATGAAGTAATTTGTCATTCAAGTAATCAATGATTTAAAATGAATCTTCATTATATGAATGAAAGAATAGAATATTCAAGTGACATAAAGTCTGATAAGTAGAGGGGTAAGAATTCAAGTTGAGTGGGCAACCTTGCTAGGTCTCAATCAAATTATTCATTGAAACTTTCATCATCATACTTACCGCATGCATAATGCGTTGCGGAATTGCTGAATGAATTAAATTATCAGCTGGACCAGTGAAACAATAACTAGTCCTTCACAAGAAACAGTAGCAACTAGCTAGACAATTAGCTAGGTGTTCTTCATAACATTACAATTTTAACTAGTAAGAACAATCAACTAGTCATTCATATTGACATATCAACTAGCCAGTTTCAATTAGCTAGAACAAAATTTCAACATCGTAGCCTACTGAAGAAACTTTAGGCTACTCGGATATCGAATTGAAATAAGAAGTTATTAAGTTTGGATCGAAAAAGAAAATATAAAATGTGAATAGAATGTTCTTGGTATCGGAACAATCGATAAACTCTCATCAAATAGTACTTATCAGTAAAACAGTCCACCCAAGGGTGCCTCTGTACACATATTTTATCAGGTCCAACATTAGGATTAAATTCGGAATACCAATATCAAAATGATATCCTTACTATGATTTCAATGTACGATGTAAAATCTCATCTTGAATAAAAGAAAGAATTCACAAGGAATATATGGATATTAAATCATCCATGTTCTCAACAATTTGTTAAATAATTATGAGCTCAACTGAAGAGTGCAAGTATGAAAGAAGCAATCAAATATCAATATTCGTCGATTAATTAAGGAAATATTTGTTGAAAATTCCTTGGATAATTGAAAGAAAGGGTAAATAAGCTTGAGTAGAACAAGATAATCATCAACTTTGAATAGAATGTTCATGGATCAAATAAAATACTTTGGATAAGTCCTGGTTTAAAGAAAGTATATCACTTGGTTGTTACTCCACAAGTTCGAAGTAGAAAGCTAGAAGGATTACCTGATATAACTAATCGAGGCAACATGGTTATTGAATAGTTTAGAATGAAGTAGTGCACCAGCCAGTATTTACCAAAATAAGTCAATAACCATTCATAAATCTCGACGTTACCAGCCCGAGGGTGATCCTATTTCTTGTCCTTGTAAGTACAAGATACATGCTATAGTGCCTTTTTCACAATCATATTAATATCACTTAATAGTCTAAGGGTTCGCAACTATATCTGTCACTCCCCTATAGCCATCCAATATTCATGTCTTACATGTCGAATAAATGTTTCATAGAAGGTGGAGGTCTATCAGTTACACTTACGTAGCTTTTGACAAAAGTCCTATCAAGAATCCAACTCCAGACTCGCTAGCATTCTCCTCTGGTAGGTTCCGAGATCATCGCATCGCTCGTTGCAACCATATCCAACTTCACTGGAGTCATGTCATCAATTCTTAGTGTTTGTTCTCTGAGTTGAACCATCACGTTCCAACATACGAATCATACATGATGCCATCTAACACGCTCGTCTTACGATAACGTTCTCGTATACATATGTAAAATTCCCCATCGAGGGTAATAAAATCCTCAATGGTATAGTAACCACTTTCTCTGGTAAAACCGTTACTTGTCAGAAATCGAATCTTATAGCCAAATATAAAGGCCTTTTATTAGTCCAGGTACCAAGTACCTATAATTATGTAAGGAAGTTTAAATGCTCTATTCTTAAAATGCCACCTCCTTATGGGCCAACTATGAAGGACTTTGGGCAACAAAATTTACGCCAACCAAGTCATCCAATCACATTGGCAACATCGCCTCTACCTTAACTGCTCTTAATGGTGAATACCTCTGATAAGTCATGCACGACTCCCAACTCTCTTCTCTTCATTCTAAAAGTCTCTAAGGATTCTATCGATCTTAGTGTAATACCTCAAGTAAACATTCTAACCAACTCCACTCACTGGTACCTCCTCCGGTAGTCCAATATTAAATTCACTATGATCCCTTACATCTCTCTTACTTAGACTTAACTCTCAACACTCTCATTTCTGAGTACTATAACTTATTGCTCTGATACCATTTCTGTAACGCCCCCAAATCCGAGGTCAGGAATTTGGGTCATCACGTCACCATCCAATCATATCGTAACTGTGTTAATTCTACAACCCAACAATACATCAACAAGACCTCATCCCTTCGCATACACAAGTTAGAGTCTCATAAACGATAATAAAAAACAACACTAAATATTACAATTCATCTGTACAATCTAGAATCTTACACATGTTCACTTATACAAACCGCACCTGAAGGCAAGTCTTACTAATACAGTTGGAAATCCTATCAGACTTACTTTGTAGTATTTATCCGGAACTGAATCATCCTAGGGGTAAATCCTCTACATCTCTCCTGCTGGTACTAAGCTAACCGACCCAATTCTTCTCTTTCTGAAAGGTTTTTATAAAGCAAGAACGAGCTACATAATACTCAGCAAGTTTCCCGTTTTGAGAAATAATATAATTTGTCTCGAAAAGATTTCAAAATCTATGAGCATATATCTCATGTTATCAAAATATAACTCGACAATATGCATGTCCGAGTTTTGAAAAAATATTCGTACTCAGTATGAAGTTTTGAATAATACCAAATGATCCATTATGTTCACAACCGGAATAAAACATCCTTAATATAGCAAAATAGGAACCATTATAGTTTTGCTAATCTTTTAGAAAGTTTTTCAAAATACGCAGTTCAAGATACTGCTATGATATGCTTTTGATCATACGCAAATCGAACCATTTATAAGGTTCCAATTCAGTATTTCTCAAATTTGAAAATATATACATATACGTATATCATTTTCGTCAAAACACCCTATAGTTGAAGATGCTGTACATGGAATACATTATTCAACCACTGTCAATATTATCGGTAACTCAGCACCTGGGCTTTTGTTACAATATTGCAGTACAATTCTAATTGGAAGAATGGGACTATTCTGGAGCTAACCACGATACAAGGTGATCAACCATTGTATCGCAACTTAAACTTCTCTACTAGTAGAAGGATGACAATCCCTAGACGAATTTGCACCCTGACCGCATACGGGCCTTATGCTGGATGTCGCCTGACAACGCCGCCTTTTACGCTTTGCTGGGTTACGCCTGACAACATCGCCTCTTACGCTTTATATAGACTACGCCAGACAACGTAGCCTCTTACACTTTGGTGGACTATGCCTGACAACGTAGCCTCTTTTCTCCAGTCCCTAGAAGAATCATATCCAGACTCGGAACTGAAATTAATTCAGCTCACCCAAGCATTATAGCTTGTTGATAGGTTTGGTAAAATTTTGTATAGTTTTACTTCCAGGAGTAATTGAGGAAGTAATATCACAATGTGAGTTGACATTAGCCAACAGATTTTTATTCGTTTAGGAAATTTGCTTTTCAAAAGAATTTCGACTTGGGAGTTAGTCGAAGTCTTCTTGTAGTTGGTAAGTCTGGACCCCTCTTTACTAGGTTGGGTCGTAGTTTTGCAGTCTTTCGTGTAGATAGCAAAGGGAAAAAACATTTTATCTACTCCCAAAACCTTGGGTTCCCAAGTTTTGATGAGTTCGAAAGCGGTTGCGGTACCTTTTGACTAGTGGCTTATTTATAAATAGAAATTGGGAACCCTTACTATTTTTCAATAATTTTCTGAAGGTCAGAAAATATTTAAAATAATTTTTAAAGGCCTTAAATAAATTTTAAATAATTAATATGATTTTTAAATAATTTTTTGGAATATTTAATAAATATTTAAATAATAATATTAAATAATAAAACATTAATAAATTGATCTTAAATGAATATTCTAATTATTAATGAATATTTGAATAATATTTATTACTAGAGTTCAAGATATTTTTAATCCAAATATATCCGATTTATATATATTGGAATGGTTTTGAATCAATAATTAAATAATAATTTGTCTTCGGCGATTCCCGGATTTTTATGACAGTATTATAACAAAATACCTCCGACTCCCGGTTTGAATAAGGTATTAAGTATGCTCTACTCTAGAGCCTTAACATATTATACATATATATATATATACATACATACATACATACATACATACATACATACATACATACATATACACTTCCATTGGTTTATATCCCTTAGGCATATAACCGAACCACAATTGATAATTCATCAAAACAGTTTAAAACAATTCATAGCAGTCATATCACAACATCAACAGTTTATAAAATACTTGAAGTTCGAGTTTCGAAAACTTGCATAGGCAGGATCAAAGTATAATATTTTGAAAACAAAAGCTTAGGGTTGGAAAACTTGCTTGGAATCCAAAGTACATTCCCCAGGTTCCACTCGTTCCGGATAGTTCTAGAAACAGATATCAAAACTCGGTTAGCCTCCTTAATCGAATAACTACCCATACTACTAGTAAGTATACTCAACTTCATTAATCAATCACGTGATTGCTAACATCTTTTGTCTTTACGAGTCCTATCAGTTCGTGAATCTTATTTAAAACAGGCCTAAATTCAAACGGACATTATAACGACTATAATCGTAACCCATCAAGATCTTACCATATATACTCCAAACTCTATAAACAAGCATGTTCTTGAACATAACTTAGAACTTCACTTAAAACTTAGCATAAATCAAAGGGTGGATGAGTGGTTTACCTTCCTTGGATCCTTAAACATACTAACAAGAGCTTGTAAGTCTTAAGGGAGCCTTGATCTATGATTATCATCCTTAAACTTGCAAAAGAATCAAGAAACAAGTTAGTAATTTTCGGAGTTACTATTTACCCTCATCTTTGAGCATAGATTTGACTAGGTTATACTAATTGGATGGCCATGAAATTTTGTACGAACCTTACCCATGTAGTGAAGAAGCTATGGTTAAAATTTGGTGATTTTTAAAGCTCTAGAACTCAAGTAATGAATTTTTCTTCCAGGCTTTTCTTGCTGGGCAGTTTTGAAGAAATGAGATGGGGGAGCTTTTTGCTTGCCTTTTGTTGTGTTAAAAAGTATTTGTAGAGATATGTATTGATTATATGCATCATGTAGTAGATAGCTAGCTAGTTTTCCGAGCCTACACTTGACCATAATGCTTGGTGATCAATATATTAGGGAACTATGTTGCTTAATGTTTAGTTAGCAAACTAACTAGCTAGTTCCATGTTTCCTTGACTTGTTTGACTTGGTTGACTAGCCAACTTGCATAGAATTTGCATGGGTTTTGTCATCTTGGCTATTATCCAATATTTATCTCTTAATTTTCCATACTATGTTTGATTAATCCTTGAAACATTTCGTTGTGGAGATTTCTTCGAGTAATCTTCAATAATCCGAGTGCCTCAATTTAATATACATATTCCATGAAATTTCTAAATTATAATTCCCTTGATCTTGGCATCGTTTTCGTATTTCTCGATAACTCGTTAAATACATCCATTTGAAGTATTGGGTTTCGCCGGAAACTAACGAATTTTACATACACTCATTTGAATTGTAAAGACGTACTATCAAATCGAAACCCTCATTTAATAATTCGTACATAGTGTGGTTCCAAAAGTTTTTCGTACACCCGTAGAATCACTATTCATCCAGGTTTCAAATATTCACAAAAATTAGGATTATTATAATGACACTTTTAGAAAAATAAAATTTAGTTAGAAAATATAGAAAAGATATTACGTTTAAGCTGAAAAAGGTAATTAGTTAGTTTTACAATATTATAGTTTATTTCATAAAACAGTTAAATCCGTGATATTTATGGGAAATGAGGGATTTTATTTTTTATTTATTTATTTTTTTGACGAACAAGGAAATTTTATTAGCACAAGTCACTTAACAATACATTCTTAACTTCAGTAGGAACATCTCTCCCACTAAAGACTCGATCTGGATATGAATATGATGGTCTGGCTCAAGCATGAGCTGCCATATTTATAGACCGTTTAACAAAAGACACTGAAACTGTGTTAATATCACGGACCAAACACCGACAATCCACTACCACCTGGCCAAATGGAGATTCCATAACAACTTTGCTTCTGATAGCCTGGATAGCTACCAGACAGTCAGACTCCAACTCGTATTTATACCCCTGCCTCTCCTTCATCCAACTAAGGGCCTCCTTAATTGCTAAAGCCTCTGCAACCTCCACCGGAATATTCCCATGACTGGTTACCACCTTAGCATGAACTAGTTCTCCATGAAAATCTCTGGCTATCATACTAACACTAAAAGTTTGTTTTTCTGCAAACGTCGCTGCATCAACATTAACCTTGATTATTTTCGTCTGTGGCTAACCCATTTAACAGCTTCATCTCCTTCGATTAATGATTGAAACAGAGCCTTTGTTGACCATGTCTGGGCGTTTCTCCATTGAACAAGGTAGTTTTTAGCTGAAGCAATCACCACGTCTACTCGAACCTGCTTCTGATTCCATACTAAACCATTTCGTGCCCTCCAAATAGACCAACACAGTGTGGCTATTTCTGCACGTCTGTCCCCATTTATTTGATGAAAATTCTCCATCACCCACTGAAAAAAGTCTCCAAAGCTTGAAATTTTTACTCCTGGCAGACCTACACACCAGCATTGCTTCGCAAAAGGACATTCTACTAGAATATGAATTATAGTTTCGTTACTTCCTTTACAAATAGGACAAACATCAACAACTGGGACAAAATTTTTCCACATCATGTTCAAAGTGGGAAGACACTGAGACAATGCGCGCCATAGAAAATTAAGAACTTTTGGATTTTATTTAGAAAAGTTAGAAAAGGTAATGTGTTGCAGCAGAAAAAGGTAGTTAGAAAAGTTAGAAAAGGTAGTGTGTTGTAGCTGAAAAGCTAATTAGTTAGTTATTAAAAATTATAATATTGTTATTTTTTTTATAAAATAGAATTGCCCGTAACTACAAAATAAATATGTTCCAATAAAAAGAAATTAAGTCAAGAATAATTAAATAAGGGTAATTAAGTAAAAACATAAAGTACCGTACCGACCGACCAAGCTTTCAATGTTTCAGCTATTAAAATATACTAGCTTATAACCCGTGCAATGCACGGGTTTCTTGTATTATATTATAATTTTTATTTAATATTATAATTATGTTTTTGCATAATCATTATTTTTAATAACTTTTTAAATTTTTATTTAATATAATTTAATATACTCATGTTTACAGATTATATTCATGTTTCATTATTATAAACAATGTATATGATTTTTAATATATTTTATTAATAATTGAGAAATATGATGTGATATTTTCATGTATATATTAATGATTGTAAAATTTGTTGTAAATTAAAAAGGTAACGTAAAAATATTAATGATTGAAAGATATGATAAAATTGATGTTTTTAGGTGTTTATAAAAGGTAATATGTACAATTAAAAGTAAATGTGAAAAATGCAATCACTAATTACCATTAATTTTATTATATTAATTTGAAAAAGGCAATCGACTAATTACCATTAATTTTATTATCTTAATCAACTAATTATCATTAATTATAACGTGTTTTAATTGGAAAGAAAATATTAATAATGGAAAGATATGATACGATTGATGTTTTTAGGTGTTTATAAAAGGTATTATCTCGACTAATTACCATTAATTATATTATGTTATTATTTATTTTAGATGTATTTATGTTTCTTTATAATGAAGGGTATAAAAGTAAATTCATTAAGTACCAAAAAACAGGTACCAAAACTTTTAATGTTTCGGAATTTATATAATAGTATAGAAAGATTTGTTGTAAATTAAAAAGGTAACGTAAAAATATTAATGATTGAAAGATATGATAAAATTGATGTTTTTAGGTGTTTATAAAAGGTAATATGTTCAACTAAAAGTAAATGTGAAAAAGGCAATCACTAATTACCATTAATTTATTATATTAATTTGAAAAAGGCAATCGACTAATTACCATTAATTTTATTATCTTAATCGACTAATTATCATTAATTATAACGTGTTTTAATTGGAAAGAAAATATTAATGATAGAAAGATATGATACGATTGATGTTTTTAGGTGTTTATAAAAGGTATTATCTCGACTAATTACCATTAACTATATTATGTTATTATTTATTTTAGGTGTATTTATGTTTCTTTATAATGAAGGGTATATAAGTAAATTCACTAAGTACCAAAAAACAGGTACCAAAACTTTCAATGTTTCGAAATTTATATAATAGTATAGATTATAATTTTTATTTAATATTATAATTATGTTTTTGCATAATTATTATTTTTAATAATTTTTAAAATTTTTATTTAATATAATTTAATATACTCATGTTAACAGATTATATTCATGTTTCATTATTATAAACAATGTATACGATTTTTAATATATTTTATTAATAATTAAGAAATATGATGTGATATTTTCATGTATATATTAATGATTGTAAGATTTGTTGTAAATTAAAAAGGTAACATAAAAATGATAAAATTGATGTTTTTAGGTGTTTATAAAAGGTAATAAGTTCAGCTAAAAGTAAATGTGAAAAATGCAATCACTAATTACCATTAATTTTATTATATTAATTTGAAAAAGGCAATCGACTAATTACCATTAATTTTATTATCTTAATTGACTAATTATCATTAATTATAACGTGTTTTAATTGGAAAAAAATATTAATGATGGAAAGATATGATACGATTGATGTTTTTAGGTGTTTATAAAAAGGATTATCTCGACTGATTACCATTAATTATATTATGTTATTATTTATTTTAGGTGTATTTATGTTTCTTTATAATGAAGAAGGGTATATAAGTAAATTCACTAAGTACCAAAAAACAGGTACCAAAACTTTCAATGTTTCGGAATTTATATAATAGTATAGATTATAGATTTAATATAATTTAATACATTCATGTTTACGGATTATACTAATGTTTCCTTATTATAAACAACACATACGGATTTTTATTATTTTTTATTAATAATTGAAAAATATGGTGTCACATATTTGGATATCTATACTATACTATTATAAGCGAAACATGGTATAATTGGTCGGTCGGTCGGTCGGTTAACACCTTCCCAAAAAGTTTGCTAGCACCTTCTAAAAATAAAAAAATAAATTAAAATACATATTAAATTTTATTTTACAAAATATAAACCACATATTTAACTTAATAAAAAACTCATTTAATTACACTCCAATTAATATTCAATTATATACTCTTTTAATAAAATTTGAGTTAAAATTATTCACCTACACCCAGCTTTTTTAGACTCTTTCAATTACTTGGAAACCAAATGTTTTCAAAATCAATTTAAATATCACATACCTATTACCAATTTTACAACAAATTATAAATTAAAAAAGTGAAAACAAATTAACTAAAATTATACAATAAACAATAAAAATTTCACACAATTACAAATTAATATTGAATTCTATTTGAAACAAATATTACATTATGGATTATTATGGAATCATAATTTGAAGGTATAATTGGTTGGTTGGTTGGTCGGTTAACACCTTACCAAAAAGTTTGCTAACATCTTCCAAAAAATGAAATAAAATAAATTAAAATATATATAAAATTTTATTTTACAAAAAATAGACCACATATTTAACTTAATAACAAACTCTTTTAATTACACTCCAATTAATATTCAATTACATACTCTTTTGGTTATATTTGAGTTAAAATTCTTCAGCTACTATACTATTATAAGCGAAACAGGGTATAAATGGTTGGTTGCTCGGTCGGTCGGTCGGTTAGCACCATCCCAAAAAGTTTGCTAACACCTAAAAATGAAAAAATAAATTAAAATACATATGAAATTTTATTTTACAAAAAATAAACCACATATTTAACTTAATAACAAACTTTTTAATTACACTCCAATTAATATTCAGTTACATACTCTTTTAGTTATATTTTAGTTAAAATTCTTCAGCTACACCCAACTTTTTTAAACTTTTTCAATTATTTGGAAACCAAATATTTTCGAAATCATTTTAAATAATTTTAATATCACATATTTGTTAACAAATTTACAACAAATTATAAATCAACAAAGTGAAAATAAACTAATGCTATATAATAAACAATAAAAATTTCTATACTATACTATTAAAAGTGAAACAGGGTATAAACGGTCGGTCGGTCGGTTGGTCGATCGATTAACACCTTCCCAAAAAGTTTGCTAACACCTCCTAAAAATGAAAAAATATATCAAAATACATATAAAATTTTATTTCACAAAAAATAGATCACAAATTTAACTTAATAACAAACTCTTTTAATTACACTCCAATTGTTAGGTCCAAATGTGTTGTAGAGGGGGGGTGAATACAACTTTTCGAATATGAGAGGCAATAAAAACGATGCAATAAATGAACACACAGATTCAAGGAATATATTTCTTTATATATAACTTGAAAGGGTTGCTACAACATTCATTACAAAGTATAACAGAAGTTGAGAGAGAAGTGAATGATACTAAGCTCTGTGAATGCACTCTCTCTTTTTCTCTTGTGTTTTTCTCTAGAATTGCTCACTAACTAAAACATTACACAAGTACTTCTATTTATACTACATGTAATCTATGTCCTGTAGTCTTCAAAGACTAAGATGTACGTGGCCCAATGATGTCCACATAATTCTTGCCTTATCTTGAAAGCTTGGAAATCTGCCAATCAGAAGATGCCATGTGTCATGTTGAAGCTGCACCTAAGTAGAACTTCTACTTGAGAATTTCTACTTGGCTATCTCGAAATTCCTAAGTGGAACTTCTACTTGGCTATCTCGAAATTCCTAAGTAGAACTTCTACTTGAGAATTTCTACTTAGCCATCCAGAACATTTAGTACTTAGAAAATATTCTGGTCTTCAACTTGACACTTCAATGCACATCTTGAACTTGTGATATCTTCATGTCTTCTTTATTCTTCAACAAGCTCTTGAACATGGTTCTTTATTACTGACATAAACTTGCTATCAATGTCCTGACACTTGATGCACTGGTCTGGTTCATAAGTGACTAGTCTTGATAGTGTTTCTGCTTCTTGAATAAATTACCATATTCACTGAATAACTTGGCTTTCCAATATTTGCTTTCCTTCTTCTTCACTTGAAATCAATTGGTCTTGTTGATACTGATAGTTATGATCTTGATTCTTGATTTATCAAATCACTGAGGCATGAACAACTTTAACTTGAACTTCTCTCAATGATTTCTTCTTGGCTTGATCATAGTTAGCATGTTTAATTGTATCAATTACCTTGTCTTCATTTAGTGTTGATTTCTTGTGACTTCCTGTTCTTGATTGTCTTCTGGTTAAGTATCTTTTCCTTTAGTTTGAGTTACATTAGTTATAGTGTTACAAGTTTATACACTCTGCCTTTCAATCTCCCCCAATTTGATTGTCTAACAATGACATTCAAATTAATGAAGGATAACTCAACTAAACAATGAGACGAGAAAAGATAATTAACATTACATTCTTGAATAATATACAATTGAAAAGAACTTGAAAACAATACAATGAACATAAAAACTAGAAACAGAATTCGAACCTCGAATTAAAGATCATTTGAATGATTCCTATCACCTGGATTATTTCATACCTTCTAGTCAAACTTATATCACCTTATTGGATTCACTCTTAGGTGAATTTTCCTCAAGTGAGTTAAAGCAACCGAAAGACATGAAGTTTTTCCAACTTCAAGTTCACACCACTCTGACCTTTAACCCTAATTCCGTTTCCTCTTTCTAGCTTCAGCAGCTTGGTCTCTTTCTTCTTTCTGCCTTTTGAGCTTCTCCTTCTGCTGCTTTTCTTTCTTGTATACTGGATCTTTAAGCTGCTTCCACCTAGCATTCAACAGACTTACAGCTTCCATTTCTAGAGGGTTCTTGGGCTCTGGATAAGGATGTTTGAAAAGCCTTCTGAGTTTGTCCACCTCCTGAGTAGTCCTGATCTTTGGAATATCCTCAAAGTTCTTCATGATGAGCTGAGATTTCCAATGAGTTTTATCAGCTTTGAACTGACAATAGATCATCTTGGGGTAGCCCTTGACACGGTTAGTATTGTGGACACTAGCCGCATCTCGCTCCATTTGCTTCTTTTCCACCACTACTTCAGACAGGTAACTCACGAGTCTCTGCTTTTCTTCAACAAACTTGTCTTCCACTTCGCCCCATTTGAACACATATAACACTTTCTCTAGAAATGCAGCATCTTGAGTCTGTAGCAGCCATTGTCTACTCATATGCAAGAGTGTTTGTTTCTGGTCTGCATCTATGTATGCTAAGGCATCAGCTGTATCATCAGCATAAGAGTGTATCCAGTATACACTATCTTTCCCTGGAACGCCAACTGCCTCCCTTATTTCTCCTTGTTCCAGTTCTCCAGAAGGAAGAGTCAAAGCTTCATCTACATTCTTCATTGCTTGAAGAATATTCCATTTCTGTTCTATCAGCTCCGGCTCAATCTTCACGTTGTCGAGAGGGTTTGGAGCAATGACATCACACTTCCACACCTCATTGCTCTTCAAGAATATGACTCTTTCAATGATCCTCACGGATTTATCTTTAAGCTCAGAGGCGAATCCCTTACCCATCATTTGTCTACATACTGCTTTAAGAGATTCTACTGAAAGTTCCATTAAGTCCTTTTCCTCCATGCTCACCCTCTTCATCTTTCCTTGAACCACCATCCGGACAAAATTTGGATAAGCTGAGAATTCTGGACCCTTGTCCTCTGCTAGCTGCATTAACTGATCCCTGTACAGAATGCTTAGCTCCTCAGATTGAGAGTACTGAATTTTAGTCGCTAGCAAGAACAACTCTGACGCAGATCTTCTCATTATGAATTGGTCATCCACGAATAGGAAAGATGTTGGGACTCCTTCTACCAAAGACAAGATAACCTGCCACTCCTTAAGATTTGCGTTGTATCCAACCCTGACTTTAGAAATTAATCTCTTCAAAGCATTTATATAGTCCCCAGTCATTGGATTCTGCAAATTCAAGTTGTAGAACAGATCATCTGCATCCTTGTTATGAACTCCTTTTGCACATGGTCCCATCATTATCTTCCTTGCTTCATCCCATTTCTGCCCTATCCTTCTTTTATCCAGATCAACTTGAGGATTGGCTAGCCTTGCAAGCTCATACTCATACTGCTTCCCTTGTAGCTCCACCTTCTGTTCTAGGAACGCAGCATGTTCTTGCATCATCTTCATTTTATGGAACTGAGCTTGTTCCAAGGCTAACTGTTGAGACTTCAGGGTTTCTTCATCAACAGGATCTTCTTCAGGCATTCCGAAAGACATACCAGCACCTCCACCTTGTTCCTTCAAAGATCGCTTAACAGCATGTGCGAAAGGTACGTCTTCCATATCAGAATCTGAGTCTAGTACCTCCTGTACTGTGTCCTGATGACTCAGGTCAATAACTGGTTCATCTTCTTCAACCATTATTGCCTTACCCTTTCTCCTCCTCAGAGCCTCTTCAGCAACAGCAGGCTCAATTTCTGGTTCCTTAACAAGATCAGCGGGTTCTTCAATTTCTTCGATGTGAACTGCCTGCTGTCTCGTCTCCTTTCCACTCTCCCCCTTAGGTGAGTTATCCTGAGCTCCACCATGGTCTTCAGATCCACCAGCTGCATAGGAACCTCCAAAACCAGAACCAGAGGCTCCCGCTCCACTAGCACCACCTGCACCACCTGCTCCAGCATCGGGGGGAGGTTGTTCCGACTCGAAGCACTCCGGGGGCACAAAACTCCTGACTGCGAACATCATTCTACTGATCTCCACAGTCATTGTATGCATTGTAGACTCCAATGCCCCCATCCTCTCATTGAGAGTTCTTCCCAAGACACCACCAGCATGGCCCAAGTCATCGACCTTATTTGTCAAGTCATTAAAAGCTGTAGCTTGACTTGCCATTCTTGCTGCGTAGTCGTCTAGAGCCCGTTGATTGTTTCCAACATTAATCCCCAACTGCCCCATCGACTGCCCGAACTGCTCCATTTTATTCTCCATTGAAGTCATACGAGTATCAAAATTTTCAGTATTAAGGGACGGTGTTTGGTTTAGGTGACCTCGCTCTAATACGCGTTCTGTTGGTATTTGGCGCTCGGTTTCGGGCCTTAAAAATGAAGGTCCCTCTCTCCCTAACCTCTCACACACACTCCCTGTCTCACGCTCGTGTATGTCTTCAATGACTGATCCAAAAAGTGAAGCAGTACCTGCAGAAACTTGATAAGAAATGTTGTTGACAGTTATGGGATCAAATTCTGTTTGTTCCTGAGTTGGAATCTCAGTCTGAGAGGCTGCAAAGTGTCCTTGTACGACATCAGAACCGATCCTCTTTGCAGCATCAGTACGTACCGGTGAAGGTACTTCATGTCCTCTTGAAGCAACAGTATCATCAAGAGGCACATCATCTTGACCAAAATCAAAGTCCCTATGTGCAGAATGTTCAAGGGGTGAACCACTCGCGTGAGGTGGAGTGGTTGCGTGTGACACGCTAGGGTTTGACTGTGGTTGTGAAGTAGCAGCGTGGACAAGTTTGGCTTTCTTGCGAAAAAGTTGCTGCTCTTCGGGTTCATTCTCCTCATCATCTTGTATAAATAAACGTGCTGGTTTTCTGACTTCCGTTAACAGGGGTGATAAAGAATAGGAATGTGTATCAGACTCAGAGTCAGAAATATGGCTCTTACCCTGGGATAGATCCTGCGGGTTAGCAGGGTCATGGGTCGCGGAATCAGAAACGTAGGAGGAGGAATGAATAGTATGCATAGAGAGATTACCTGATTGTTTACCTTGTGCATCATCGCTTCCCTCATCCGGAATCTCATCAAATGCCTCAGCATGAACAGATGGATTTTGAGCATGTGATGAGACTTGTGATGATGCCTCCAAATTGGTAACTCCTGCATCATATCTAAGCCACATTTGAATATTTTCAGGAGTAGACATTGGCTTACCTTGATGTTTATCCTGATTGGCAATGGTTGCAAGTGACTTAGTGCCCATCCCTAGTGATTCAGATGTGGGGCTTCTGGCAAATCCCTGTCTAATAGCAAGAGCATCCTTCGGTATTAAGTCATTGATTAGCATTTGAAGAAACCGAGGAAACCAGCAGACGACATCAGTGGTAGAGAGGTCTCTGCTTGCAAGGGATCCCATTGAGGCCACTATCTCAGAGAGAACTATGCGTCCATAGTTTATATCCAGTTCTCTTGCTAGGGCTACTGCAAAGGTTTGCATGGGAATCGGAATTTGATGAAAGTCTTTTTCTCGTGCCCGAAAACATCTTGTGATGGCCTCGAAAAAGTAATTCCATTCCGCATGGAAGAATTGCTTTTGGATATTTCCCGTGATTGGGCCTTTTGTAGGATAACATCCAATTTCTTCAAAGAATCTGAGGCGTTCTGCAGCAGTAGGTTCTGGATCATAGACATCTTTAATGGGGAATCCAAGAACTCTGTTGACAATCTGTTCTGTCACCTCATATTCTTGACCCGCTAAGGTAAACCTGAAACCGTAGGGGCTTGATTTACTCCCAAAAGTAACCGCACTAGTCCATAATTGCTGTAAAGCATCATGTACTAGTGTAGGTTTAGCAGTAAAAGCTTGGCTAGCTTTGGAATACAAATTGAGAAATCGTATCCAAAACTTAAACCGCGGGAGTTGATCACCAATTTCCGTAGAAATATTGTAAAAATTGTTTTTAGCAAGGGAAAATTGGTGAGCCATTTTAATTAAATGTTTTTCTTTTAAAAGATGTGAATTTTTATTTTAATTTTGAAAAACAATTAATTTTCCGAATTACAAAAGAGAATTGTAACCCTTTTAATTTTTCAAGAATACCAAACGGAATCTGAGAAATCAAACTACGGGATTCAATTCAACAACCAATTACTATTTCGTGTGTATACCAGTGGAATCGAGTGTGTTTATAAATGGTGAATATGAAATCACTTTTATGAACAGTTACACAAACAAGATATGTTCGTGTGTATGTATATGTGCGTGTATGAATGTTCACAAAACACAGTAACACAAAGATTACGGTTAATCACAGACAATAGTAGTCAACAAATCGGCAGTAATTCGTGATTAGTACGAGTTTAATCACAAAAACAAGGATCAAAGGTATGTAATTAGTAAAATCGCACTGTTCTTGTGAAACGGCTGCTGAAAATTAGAATTAGGTAAAGTGAATTTAGGCATCGAGTTAGAGATGTATATATAGGTGAATGAGAAATGACAAAAATGTCCCTGTTAAAAAATGTGAAAAGTACTAAGTCCATACAGGGGACATCTAAGTCGAACTCTATCTCGAACTTTTCTATCTCGAACTTTTCTATCTCGAACATCAAGTCGAACTTCGAGATAAAGTTCGAGATAGAAGTTAACTCGAACAATTATGCACAAAGAAGCACTTTAACCAAAATTACAGCAGAAACTATAGGGAAATACTATCTTGAACATTATTGATTTGTAGTAAACTTGGAAAAACAGAAAATTCAAGATACTTTTCGAGTTAGAGTCTATCTCGAACATCAAGTCGAAATTCGAGTTGAGTTTCGAGATAGACTAAGTACTCTATCTCGAACATCAAGTCGAACTTCGAGATAAAGTTCGAGATAGAAGTTAACTCGAAGTTAATCTCAAATTCTTTCCAAAATACTTCCTTGAATCAAAAAGTCCAGGGTAATTCAAGATATGTTTCGAGTTAGGAGTGTAACTCGAAAAATTCCCTTTAGCTTAACTGAGAACTCTATCTCGAACACCAAGTCGAAATTCGAGTTGAGTTTCGAGATAGACTAAGAACTCTATCTCGAACATCAAGTCGAACTTCGAGATAAAGTTCGAGATAGACTAACTCGAAGTTAATTCTCAGTTCTTTTCAAAATATTCCCTTAATGGAAACCTCATCTCAACCTTTGAGATAAGATTCGAGATAGAATTTATCTCGAACATTTTGAAGATGGAACTAGGCACACTGGTAACTCGAACTCGAACTCTAAGTCGAATTTCGAGATGAATTTCGAGATAGGTACTAACTCGAAATTCTTCCCAGACTTAGAATTTTCAAAACTTCACCCTGGAAGCTCAAGTCGAAATTCAAGTCGAATTTCTACATGAGTTTCGAGATAGAGACTAACTCGAAATTTTGAAGATACTTAGAATAATTTGACAATTTTTCTTTGAAAAACTCAACAATTAATTTTGTCAAATTAATATAAATATCAATTCAAGGATTTTAATATATGACATAATTAAAACATTCCTTGATAATTCTAAGGCCTCTAATTACATGGAAAACACAGGTAAATTCATCTAAAAATCATGCAATATTTAGACTATTATGAATTTAACTCCCCCTATGATCATGCAATCTAACAAGCATAAATTCACAGATTTGTGCTATAAAAGACACTTAAAACACAATGAATTCATGCAAAATCACACTATATGCAACCTATAACAATCATTAATTAGGCATATTAAAGTCTAAGCACATAATGATTGATTAGTTTGCACATACAAACATAAACATGGATTTTACAGATAGAAGGCTTTACTAACTTGTGTTAAGCATTCCCAATTCACCAACCAACCTATTGAATGTTACTTCATCAAGAGGTTTGGTGAATATATCTGCAATTTGTTGCATTGTGGGCACAAAATGTAGCTCCACATTCCCCTCCTCGACATGTTCTCTTATGAAATGATACCTGATGTCAATATGCTTGGTTCTTGAGTGATCTACAGGATTGTTGGTTATGGCAATGGCACTTGTGTTGTCACACATGATTGGAATTTTCTTGTGCTCCATGCCATAATCCTTCAATTGGTTCCTCATCCACAGTATTTGAGCTACACAGCTTCCAGCAGCAATGTACTCAGCTTCAGCAGTAGAAGTAGATACTGTATGTTGTTTTTTACTTTGCCAGGACACCAATCTTCTGCCAAGAAATTGGCAAGCACCAGATGTGCTTTTCCTATCAATCCTGCAACCTGCATAGTCTGAATCCGAATAGCCAATAAGATTAAAACCTGTATCTCTTGGGTACCAAATCCCTAGATTTGGTGTGCCCTTGAGATACCTAAAAATTCTTTTGACGGCTACGAGATGTGATTCTCTAGGATCCGCTTGGAACCTTGCACATAAACAAGTTGCGAACATTATATCTGGTCTACTTGCAGTTAAATAGAGGAGTGAGCCAATCATACCTCGATAGCTTGTGATGTCAACTGATTTACCTGATTTGTCTTCATCAAGCTTCGTGGCTGTTGCCATGGGAGTCTTAGCTGCTGATGCATCTTCTAGATTATACTTCTTGAGTAAATCTCTGACGTACTTGGATTGACAGATAAAGATACCATCTTTTCTCTGACTGATCTGTAATCCAAGGAAGAAGGACAGCTCTCCCATCATGCTCATCTCATATTTTTCCTGCATTAGCTTGGCAAATTTCTCGCACAAGCGCTCATTTGATGACCCAAAAATAATATCGTCCACATATACTTGAACAAGTATTAAGTCATTTCTCACAACTTTATAGAACAATGTTTTATCAATTACTCCCCTAACAAAACCATTTTCAATTAAGAATAGAGATAGGGTTTCATACCATCGTCTTGGGGATTGCCTGAGGCCATAGACAGATTTGAAGAGTAGATACACAAAATCTGTATGTTCTGGATCAACGAAGCCGGGCGGCTGTTCCAGATACACTTCTTCTTCTAACTCTCCGTTCAGGAAGGCACTTTTCACGTCCATCTGGAATACCTTGAAGTTCTTATGTGCTGCAAATGCCAAGAACATCCTGACTGCCTCAAGTCTTGCAACTGGTGCATAGGTTTCATCATAATCAATTCCTTCTCGCTGAGAATAACCTTTTGCAACCAAACGAGCCTTGTTTCGTGTTACAAGTCCGTTTTCATCCAGTTTATTTCTGAATACCCACCTAGCTCCAATTACGGATTTGTTCTTTGGTCGGGGTACCAGTTTCCAAACTTTCTGCCTTTCAAACTGATTGAGTTCCTCTTGCATTGCAATCACCCAATCAGCATCGCCAAGAGCTTCTTCTATTTCTTTAGGTTCAAGCTTGGATAAGAACCCAGAATATAAGGAGATATTAGCCATGTCAGCTCTTGCAGTTCTTCTAGTAGTCACACCAGCATCTGGATCACCAATGATTAACTCAAACGGATGGTCTCTATTCCATACCCGTTCACCTGGAAATTGTCTAGATGATTCAGCTTGACTTTCTGAGTTGGGGTGCTGACTACTTTGAATATTTTCACTAACTCCCCCTGAGTTAGTGCCAGCTCCTACAGAACTAGAGTCAACTCGACTCGAGCCTTGAACAGTAGTCCTTGAGCTGCTATTTACTCCCCCTGAGTTGTTGCCGGTTGGTACTGAAGAAGTCTCTCCTGATCTTGTAGAATTAGCTTGTTCACTAGACTCAGGTTCTTCATGTACGCTTGGAACATTTAATGGAACAACCAACTCAGGTTCATCTTCAAGATCTTCTAAGTCCAGATTCTTAAATTTTAGGGACTCAGGTTCACTAGAATCTCTTGAAATTGATGAGAGTTTGGTATCGTCGAATCTGACGTTGTAACTTTCAGTCACTTTACGATCATTCACCAAGAACACTCTATAAGCTGCCACCACGTCTGTAGAGTAACCAACAAAGATTCCTTCACGAGCTTTTGCTGCAAACTTGCCTAGATTTTCATCATCTATAAGCACATAGCATTTTGCTCCGAAGACATGAAAGTATTTGATTGTTGGTCTTCTGTTGTTCATTAGCTCACATGGTGTCTTTTCTTTATCTTTTATGATCAAGGTTCTATTTTGAGTGTAACAAGCGGTACTCACTGCTTCGGCCCAGAAATACAAAGGAAGTTTTGAATCATACAACAAAGTTCTTGCTGCTTCAACCAAAGTTCTATTCTTCCTTTCAACTACTCCATTTTGCTGTGGAGTTCTCGGGGCTGAATACTGACGACGTATTCCCTTAGATACACAGAAGTCATTTAGCACTGCGTTTTTGAATTCAGTGCCATTGTCTGATCTAATCGTCTTCACAGTAAGTGTTGAAACATTCTCAATTTGAGTGATGTGATCAATGATTAAGAAAGGTACTTCGTCTTTCGTCATTGCGAACAATACCCATGTATACTTAGAGAAGTCATCCACGATTACCAAAGCATATCTTTTCCTAGACAAAGATAGGACATTCACTGGGCCAAACAAATCCATATGAAGAAGTTGTAGAGGCTCAGTAATACTAGAAATTTCTTTGCTTTTATGCGATGCTCGCTTCGACTTTCCCATTTCACAAGCTTCACAGAGTCCTTTCGGAGCAAACTCCATTTGAGGTAGATCTCTCACCAATTCTCGCCTCGCGAGAGCATTCATCGTTTTGAAGTTTAAGTGAGATAGCTTTTTGTGCCATAACCAGCTTTCATCATCCGAGGCTTTGCTGTAGAAACAGGTAACCTCATCCTGATTTGCTGAATCCATATCTGCAACAAAAAGATCTGCCTTTCGAACTCCTCTTAAAGCTAGTGAGCCTTCCTTAATGTGAGTGATTGAGACACCTTTCTTGTTGAAGACAATTTCGTAACCTTTGTCACAGAATTGACTTATACTCAACAGATTGTGCTTTAGTCCCTCAACATAGGAAATATCTTCAATGATGACATTGCCAGTTTTCAGTTTGCCATATCCCTTAGTCACACCTATGCTGTCATCTCCAAAGGTAACATAAGGGCCAGCCTTCATAACCAACTCTGTAAGCAGGGACTTATTTCCAGTCATATGCCTCGATGCTCCACTGTCTAGCACCCATATAACTTTATTTCTATTCTGCTTAATGCCCTGCAATGACAGATTGGTTAGACATTCTTCGGAACCCAACTTTGATTGGGCCCGGCTTTTCGATAAGATCGAGAATCAACAGATTTAACAACAGGAGATGCACTTTTCTTCACATTACTAGAGCTTTCGACTATCTCCTTTCCTTTCTCAGACTTGACAGATTTGTCAGTCTTAGGAGAAGGTTTGTCACTCCTAACTTTAGGAGGACTGACAGTCTTGGCTCTACCATACTTTTTCTTGATATTTGAACTAGCAACAGTATTTGAGCATGACTGGCTAGATGCATTCATTAAATGCACAAAAGTTTGCATGATATTAAAAGTGCATGGCATACAGTTAGGTTGACCACACTGTGCATGATTCTGATGCAGATTATTCATTGTATGTGTGGTAGGCATGGCATGTGCAGCAGGAACATTCATGTTAGCTTTGCATGCATAAGAAAGATGTTCAGTAGATTTACAATGATAACATGCTTTCTTTATTCGTTCAGCCTTAACCTCTTTTATGCCTTTTTCTTTCTTTCCTTGTTGTTTAACAGCCTTAGCTCCTAATCCCAGTCTAGATTCATCTCTAGGGAAATTGATTTTCACTTGTTTAATAGGAGTTACAGGTTGTTCTCTCTGGCGATCTTCCATCTCAATCTCATATCTAGCTATCAATTCAGTCTCTTCTTCTTCTATTCTAGGAACAAGATGCTTGTAAATAGGTTTGACAGCCGATTTAAGAATTCTAGGTGTTTCCTGTTTAAGGTCACTGGAACTAGGGTCAATAGGTCTCTTTCCTTCTTTCTTAGGAAGGTCAGAATAATCAAGCCCTATACCTACTCCAGTTATCTTCTTAAATGTGTCATTATCTACATACACTTTACTAGCAGCTAGTTTGTAAGCTTCGCATTTTGTTTCTAACTCAGCTAGATTGTTCCTAAGACATGCTTCTACTTCTTCCTTAAGGACAAGCTTGTGTTCCAGAGATTTAATAAAGTCTCTTAGAGAAGTGTCTACAGTGCAAGCAGCCTCTAGCTCTTCCACTTTTGCCTCAAGCATTCTGCATTTGGCAACAAGTGTTTTCTGTTCCTTTTGAGAAGAGTCTAGGCTTTTGCACAACATGTAGATCTCTTCACTAAGAGCCCCGTTCTGTTCTTTATAATCATCAATAGACATTTCTACTTTAAGAGTCAGAACTGGTACCTCTGGTTCCTCTGATGTCTCAGCCATGAGCGCAAAGTTTGCTACTTGAGTAACATCTTCCTCATCTGAATCATCCCAAGCTCTTCCTTCTGTCACCAATAAAGCTCGTTTTCCATGTCTTTCCTTCAACAGTGCTTCATAGTTGCTTTTGAGAGCTTCAAATGTTTCTTTTGGATAAGTCTGTTTAGGCTTTTTGCAGTCCGAGGCAAAGTGTCCAGCTTCACCACAATTATAGCATTTGAACTTCATTTTGAAATCCAAAGGAGATTTGTAGCTGGTATTCTTGCCTTTTCCTTTGTAGCCTGACGAACTACCACCACCCTTAGCAGCCCGATAATAAGATGAAGATTTTCTCTGCGGTCGGTTGCTTTTTCTAAATCTCATGTTGCTGAACTTCCTTGCCATGTATGCCACGACACTATCGTCCATGTTGTCCAGCTCTTCTTGGGTGTAGTAGTCATCATCACTGTCAGATGCGCACTCGTCATCATTATCAACTTGATGTGGTGCAAGTGATGATTTAGGCTTTGCTGCAACCATTGCCTTCTTAGACTCTTCCTCATCAGCAACTAATCCTGTTGCACTTTCTTTTGACTTTGAATCATTGTCCCATGCTTGATCTTGAAGCGTTTCCAGCTCATAGGTCTTTAATATTCCATAATACTCTTCCAGAGAAGTTGTATGCAAATCTCTGGTTTCTCTGATTGCGTAGACCCTATGCTCAATGCTTTTTGGCTGGTTCCTCAGATATCTCGTGTTTGTTTCAACCATGGGGAGAGTCACACCTCTCAGATTCAAATCCAATACCAACTGACTGAATCGTAGGTAGACATCTGTTATGCCTTCTCCTTTCCTTATTCTAAAGGTGTCATACTCCATCTTGAGTATGAGTGTTTTGTTGCTTCTGACCTCTGCAGATCCTTCCATGACAACTTCTATCTTGTCCCAAATCTTCTTTGCTGTAGTCAAACCTTTGACTATGTTGAACATTTCATGATCAAGAGATTCCATCAAGGTTTGTCGTACGGCAGTATCCAAAGCTATTTGCTCTTTATCAGCATCCGAAAAGTCCGCTGCCTTTTTGGGCTCAGACCGGGGTGGTATAACCACTCCTCCTTCCGTATGTGAAGGAATAACTGCCATTGGGACAAATTTACCCTTGTCAAGGACTTCCAGATATTCAGGGTTAATAGTCTCTAGATATAGTCTCATTCTGAAAACCCATTCTTCATAGTGATCTTTGTTGAACATTGGGATCTTGAATGCATTTTTAGGAGCCATCTCAATTCTGGTCACTAAAAATTTCTAAGTACCCAAGACTAGGCTATGCAGAATATTTATGTAGAACTTTTGCCTAAGTCGAAATTTCTCTAAGTAGAAATTTTGCTCAAGTCGAAATCACTAAGTAGAAATTGTCCAAGTCGAAATTCTATGTAGAAATTCTCAAGTAGAAATTCTATGTAGAACTTTTTGCCTTAGAATAATTTTTCTGCAGATTTCTTTAAATATTGAATAAACAATATTATCACTTTAACACTTTTTGACTTTGAATGCTTTACTCACCAAACCCACCTAACCCACATGCTAGGTACTGAGTATGTCTTTTACTTTCGGCTGAATAAAGTAAATCAAAGAATCCAAAAACCACATTTTTATTCTTTTACTATTGAAAAGGAGATCAAAAAGTTGTTGGGTTGTATTCTTTGATAAGAACAGATGATGAACACTCAAGAACACCAAATATGAACTAACCCAGATAAATTCACAAAAATTAATTAAAATACACCCAAGCTAAATAATCACACCTGGAGTATTTAAATAATTTTTCAGATGAGTTTTCACTACAAACGAATTAAAACACACTTTTCGAGAAAATGAAAAGTAGATCTGAAAAATGAAAAACTCACGATTCTTCTACTCAACACAAGGATCTATGTTTTGTATGTTAAACATATAGCTCTGATACCAATTGTTAGGTCCAAATGTGTTGTAGAGGGGGGGTGAATACAACTTTTCGAATATGAGAGGCAATAAAAACGATGCAATAAATGAACACACAGATTCAAGGAATATATTTCTTTATATATAACTTGAAAGGGTTGCTACAACATTCATTACAAAGTATAACAGAAGTTGAGAGAGAAGTGAATGATACTAAGCTCTGTGAATGCACTCTCTCTTTTTCTCTTGTGTTTTTCTCTAGAATTGCTCACTAACTAAAACATTACACAAGTACTTCTATTTATACTACATGTAATCTATGTCCTGTAGTCTTCAAAGACTAAGATGTACGTGGCCCAATGATGTCCACATAATTCTTGCCTTATCTTGAAAGCTTGGAAATCTGCCAATCAGAAGATGCCATGTGTCATGTTGAAGCTGCACCTAAGTAGAACTTCTACTTGAGAATTTCTACTTGGCTATCTCGAAATTCCTAAGTGGAACTTCTACTTGGCTATCTCGAAATTCCTAAGTAGAACTTCTACTTGAGAATTTCTACTTAGCCATCCAGAACATTTAGTACTTAGAAAATATTCTGGTCTTCAACTTGACACTTCAATGCACATCTTGAACTTGTGATATCTTCATGTCTTCTTTATTCTTCAACAAGCTCTTGAACATGGTTCTTTATTACTGACATAAACTTGCTATCAATGTCCTGACACTTGATGCACTGGTCTGGTTCATAAGTGACTAGTCTTGATAGTGTTTCTGCTTCTTGAATAAATTACCATATTCACTGAATAACTTGGCTTTCCAATATTTGCTTTCCTTCTTCTTCACTTGAAATCAATTGGTCTTGTTGATACTGATAGTTATGATCTTGATTCTTGATTTATCAAATCACTGAGGCATGAACAACTTTAACTTGAACTTCTCTCAATGATTTCTTCTTGGCTTGATCATAGTTAGCATGTTTAATTGTATCAATTACCTTGTCTTCATTTAGTGTTGATTTCTTGTGACTTCCTGTTCTTGATTGTCTTCTGGTTAAGTATCTTTTCCTTTAGTTTGAGTTACATTAGTTATAGTGTTACAAGTTTATACACTCTGCCTTTCACCAATTAATATTCAATGACATACTCTTTTAGTTATATTTGACTTAAAATTCTTCAGCTACACCCAACTTTTTTAGATTCTTTCAATTACTTGGAAATCAAATATTTTCAAAATCATTTTAAATAATTTTAATATCACATATTTGTTAACAAATTTACAACAAATTATAAATCAACAAAGTGAAAACAAACTAATACTATATAATAAAAATTAAAAAGTACGCATAATTACAAATCTATACTATTATATAAAAGCCGAAACATTAAAAGTTTGGTTGGTTGGTCGGTCGGTCGGTCGGTACGGTACCTATTAATTTTACTTATTTACCCTTACTCAATTACATATCTACTAACTAATCAATTTCCTTTTTCAGGTTAAACATATTATCTTTTCTATTTTTTAAAAACTACTCCCTCCGTCCCAACCAAATGTTTACATTTGGTTTGGGCACGGAGACCAAGGAAAAATATAAAGAAGGAGGAGAGAAGTAGGAAAAATGAGTAAAGTGGTGGGACCCATCACTATATAATGTATAAAATGAGTTAGTGGAGGAAAGTAGTGGATGTAGTTGATTTTTATATTATAAAACTTTACTATTTTAGGAAAGTTTAGAAATGTAAAGAATTGGATGGGACATCCCAAAAAGGAAAGTGTAAACAAATGGATGGGACAGAGGGAGTAAATAATTTCTTTTTTCAGGTAAAATACAATGGGCCTGTTTGGAAAATCTTATTTTTCAGTAATAAGTTACTTATTTGGAAAAAAGTTAGGAAATATGTACTTTTTCCTGAAATAAGTAAATTATTTTTGCAAGATAACGAATATTAAACTCCCCATACACATTTTTCTCTAAAAAAATGTATGTAAATACGAAATTTTTCCCGAAATAAATAACTTATAAGTTGAATGACAAATTTGTCAAGCACCCCCAATATCTTTATAGTTTATATAACTAAAATATCTCCTTTATGAATCAATTTCCTTTTTCAGGTTAAACATATTACCTTTTCTATTTTTCAAGAATTAAATAATTACATATCTACTAACTAATCAATTTCTCTTTTCAGGTTAAACATATTATCTTTTCTATTTTTCAAGAACTAAATAATTTATTTTTTCAGTTAAAATACAATATCTTTTATATTTTTTCTAACTAAAATTTCTCCTTTGTGAATCAATTTCCTTTTCAGGTTAAACATATTACCTTTTCTATTTTTCAATAATTAAATAATTTCCTTTTTTTGGTAAATTAGAATATCTTTTACGTTTTATCTAACTAAAATTTCTCCTTTTTAAAAACACTACGAGCAATTTTATTTAATAAAATAACATAATTATATTATAATTACTATTAACTAATCAATTATCTTTTTCAGTCAAAACACTTTACCTTTTATCTTTTCTCTAACTAAATTTTTTATCCCAATTATATCATCGACGATTACCTTCCTCAGCCAAAACACGTTACCTTTTTCCTTTTCACTTACTAAAACCTCCTTTTTCCCGATTATATCACGAGCATTTCTATTTAATAAAAATAAAATAATAATATTATAATACTAATAATTAACCGATTATCTTTCCAATTAAAATATATCGTTTTTTTCTAATTAAATTCCTTTCTTTCTAGAAATATAACGGGCAACATTAATTTCTCATTTTCTAAAAACTATGAGCAATTTTATTTAGTAAAATAACATAATTAAATTATAATTATTATAAACTAATCAATTACCTTTTTTCGCATAAATCATGTCATCTTCACGTTACCTTTCTATTTCTCTAACTAAAATCTCTCTTTTTCCAATTATATCACGGGCGGTTCTATTTAATAAAATAAACTAATAACATTATAATATTATGAATTAACAGATTAAGTTTTTCAACTAAAACGTATCATCCTTTCTATATTTTCTAACTAAAATCCCTCTTTTAAAGAAATATCACGAACAATATTAATTTTTCATTTTCTAAAAACATTACGAGCAATTATATTTATTAAAATAACGTAATTAAATTATAATAATTATAAACTAATCAGTTACCTTTTTCACATAAAGCATATTACCTTTTTAATTTTCTCTAACTAAATCCTCTCTTTTTCTAATCATATCATGGGCATTCTATTTAATAAAATGAAGTAATAATTTTATAATTACTAATAATTAATCTATTACTCTTTTTAACTAAAACCTATCATTTGATTCTATATTTTCAAACTAAAATCTCTCATTTTTTAGAAATATCACGGATAACATTTATATAATTATTATAAAATTAATTTAAATTAATGAAATTTTTTTATATAATATTAAAAAAATTCGTGCATCGCACGGGTTTTAGGCTAGTATATATTAATGATTGGAAGATATGATGCGCTTGATGTTTTTAGGTGTTTATAAAAGGTAATATATTCAACTAAAAGTAAAAAAGTAAACATAAAAAAGGCAATCGACTAATTAATATTAATTATAGAGAATTTACTGGAAATACCACATTATTCTTCTTTATTTGCAAAAATATACGATCCTTTGAATTTTTTTGTATTTGTACTGCCTTTTTAAATCAAAAGTTCCTAAATTGTGGACATACGGTTTTCTTTTACTTATACAATACAATATGTTTTACTACTCTTTTTCTTACTGTATTCTTCTCTCCCATCCTTTGCCAACCCATTATCCTCTTTCATGTCCCTTATTTCTTCTCATTATTTGTTTGTTTCTTTCACTTCAAAAACAATTGAATTATTCAACTTTTACCACAGTTAGTTCGTGATTCCGGCTCTTTAGTTTTGGAAATTTTATAGATATATATATGTATGTATCAGTTTCGAATTCAATTCCAATCACAGTGAAATTAATTGAATGTAATCGGAGATGTGTCTAATTTTAGTGAGGGAGTGACGGAGAGAGATGGAGAGATGGAGGAAAGGTGCGTGCGTGTGTGTTGGAAGATGAATATAGCAGGTTGTTAGTTAATGATGTATTAGCCTATAATTCGTGCGATGCACGACTTTCTTAAAATTAAATACTTTTTTATTTATATTTTAATAATTATTTATCTTATATATATTATTTAATATAATATTGGCATAATATATATTATTAAATAATAACGGTTTAATTATATGATACATTATTCGAATTATGACTAAATTTTGTCAAAATAATATAAATATAAATGGAAGTATCGTATATAGGGCCTGTTTGGCACAACTTTTTTGAACCGACTTATGACTTATTTTCGGGTAAAAATTTTATATTTTAATAATTTTTTTATATAAGTATTTAATGTATGTTTGAGATTCAATAAGTTGCAAAAATAAGTTGGAAAGTTAGGAATCTTAAATTTCAACTTAAAATAAGTTGACTTATTCTGGAAAATAAGTTCTCCCAAACACCCCCATACTTACATTCAAACTTTTGTTGATATTAGAATATTCAAATTATGATTCCATAATAATGCATAAGGTATACTCCGTATTTGTTTAAAATAGAATTTAATATTAATTTGTAATTGTGTAAAATTTTTATTGTTTATTATATAGTTTTAGTTTGTTTTCGCTTCGTTGATTTATAATTTGTTGTAAATTTGTTAATAAATATGTGATATTAAAATTATTAAAAATGATTTTGAAAATATTTGGTTTTCAAGTAATTAAAAAAGTCTAAAAAAGTTGGGTGTAGTTGAAGAATTTTAACTCAAATATAACCAAAAGATTATGTAACTGAATATTAATTGGAGTGTAATTAAAAGAGTTTGTTATTAAGTTAAATATGTGGTTTATCTTTTGTAAAATTACATTTTATATGTATTTTAATTTATTTTTTCATTTTTGGAAGGTGTTAGCAAAATTTTTGGAAGGTGTTAACCGACCGACCAACCAAACAATTATACCATATTTCGCTTATAATAGTATAGTATAGATACGGATCTTCCTTTTTTATTGGAGTTGATTTTGGTAGATTTGGGTAGTTGCTTTGATTTGGGTTGCAAGGCCTCGTAAGGGCACTCATAACTCTCTATTTCTTATAGTTGCAACTGAATGCAACCACATATGTAACTGAAAATTGAAAGTTAAATTTCCATTTTTTCCCAACTTCTAGTTATATATAAGGACTGCGCAACAACAAAAAATGAAAATTCAACTTTAAGATTTTCAGTTACATTTAATTGCATATGCAAACTATGCAACTGAATGCAACTGAAAGTTGAATTTCCATTTTTTGTTGCTACGCAACCCTTATATACAACTGGAAGTTGGTAGAAAAATGAAAATTCAACTTGCGAATTTCAGTTGTATATGTAACCACATACGCAACTGAATGCAACCTGCTGCGCAACCATTACAAATAAGATAGTATTTTTGCATATAAGATAGTATTTTTGCAATTATTTTTTTTTAAACAAAGTATTTTTGCAAAGGTATTTATGAAAAAAGCCCTTAATTATATTATGTTATTATTTATTTTAGGTTTATTAGTAGTATAGATATCGTATGTATTTTTCTTTTATAATGAAGGGTAAATAAGTAAATTCACGAAGTACCAAAAAACTGGTACCAAATTTTTTAATGTTTCGATTATTATATAATAGAGTAGTATAGATTGGATTAAAAAGTATTTTTATTTTATTCAAAATAAAATAAAAATAAAAATTACATTAATTTTTAAAAAAAGTTGTAAAACCTACATTTCACAAGAACTACCGAAAAAAAATGTTCGTACTTGCAAGCTTGAAATGTCCTTTCGATTCATATAGCAATTTAAAAAAACAACAAAGATATAAATAATACATAAAATTCAAGTTTGGAAAGCAAAAAACACATAAATAATACATAAAAGATCAAAATTATTTGGAAAAAAGACAAAAACCAGTTTTTTGAAAATCATTAAAATTTTACGACTGCATCCTTACAGCTTGGTCCCTTTTAGGTACAAGCTGAAAAGCGAAAACCATGAAATGAAGCCATTAGTTCACCACATCTTGGTGTCCAGGGAGCCAACAACATGTTGGTGCAATGGTTGAGCCACTGGCCTCCTTTGAAGGAGGTCAGGGGTTCGACTCCTGCGTGTGCGTGAGTTTCTTAGTTTGTATTAGGTTTCCTTTCTGTATTTGTAATGGCCAGGGATCCTTCGAAAACAGCTACCCTCCTCTACCCTCCTCAGACACCACTTTGAGTGGTATTATAACTGATTAAGCTAAGTTTTTATCTTACTGTCCAGGGATATCTGCTACAGGAAAATTACCGAACTTACAAAACTGAAGCATGGTTAAAAAGAATAAGCCGAAGATTAATAACAAATATAACATAGTTAAAAGACAAGCTAAAGATTCAATGACCAAAAAAAGGTTGAAAGAGTATAACAATAATTAACAAGTTGAACTGAGATTTAGCAAAAAAAAAAAACAAGTTGAACTGAGATTAAAATTTAGTATAGAATCTCTCACAATATGCAGAAGTACTACATAAGTTTCTCTACCAAGAGATTAATCCAAGCTTTCTAGAGCTTCTGGATAACAACGGAATTGGCTAAGCCAGCCTCTTCTATTGTCTGGTCCTGATTAGTGAGTTGTTTTGGAGGGAACCCAACAGTCTGCAGATGATAGCTTCTTGGTGCAGCAGGCCTAGATGCATCAATGAAGCCACGAATATCTCTAACTGTATGATGGAAATTAAAGCGCGAAACCATGCGTGTGCCATCTGCCAACCTCAGCTGAATTGAGGTAGAAGGTAATGCCTGATCCACAACTAAGCCCATCGATGGTGGTGGGGCACTCTGCAAATTGCTTACAACAGTTGGCTCTACTGGTGGTACTACATCATTGTTGCTTCCTAATGTTCTTCCCTGGCCCTGAAATGCATTGGGGCGCTTCTTTGGTACCTACATACAAGAAAAAAAATATGGCAGTGATAAGAATGACCAAGTTTCTGGACGAGTGTGTAGAAAGTATGAAGTCAAAAGAGATGCAAATAACGCACAGGGCACTCTTGTTCTTTTCTCATGAGATTAACATGGACAACAGTCCTAATATCAGCTGGTGCAAGTTCTTGCGGACACTCAGACTTCCTGATGCTCTGCATTGCAACGTTATAAACTTCTTGTCAGAACTTCATTAGAAATAAAACAATCAATGAATAACTAGTTCCACGAATCGTAAAAACAAGTACAGATATTAATCTCAATACACCTATAATTAATAAACCCAGTTACCCACAAAAATCACAAGCCGTGTAGCCATCTCTGGTACAAATGGTTTGAGGGTTCCAAAATTAAACCATAAATAATGTTTGGTACAAATGGTTTGGAGGTTCCTAAATTAAACCATATATGACGTCATAATATAACTTCATACTTCTCCAGAATCAAATCTGTTATTACTTATGGGACTAATTTGGGTGCATACCTCAGAAACATGTTATAACAATATATACTCCCTCAGTCCCGATCAATACTTTACCTTTCAAAATAAAGTTTCTGGCACGCATTTTAAGGTGTATTTTAAGGATAGTTCCATAACTTATTTTTAAAATTTTCTTTTTTTGTATAAAAGTATAATGTATATATTTTTATACAAAAAAAGAAAATTTTAAAAACAAGTTAAGGAACTATTCTTAAAATACACCTTAAAATGCGTGCCAGAAAGTGTAAAAAAAAGGGTAAAGAATCAAGTGGGACGGAGGGAGTATATATAGAGGAATATCTATGGGTATGCTAACCTAGAACCTAGCAAATGAATTGGTTCACCCTTCAAAAAGCCAATACTGAGTTTGCAATTATGACTGCTTGTAAACTGTATTAACATGCAGTACCTCTAAGAAGGATGCATTTTCTGGATCATCCATCCTCCGCAAGGGGCCATCATCTACTGTGAACCCATTGGTCCAGAAAGTGATATTGCGTGTGACAGTTTCAGGATACGAAGGAGCATTCGAAATTGTTTCTCCAGTTAGGAGTCTTGCTGTTCCAGTGAAATTTCTTGAACTTGAAGATGGCTGAAGGTGATCGACGTGTCCTTCCACACCTCCTGCCTGTCTAGCTTGATCAAATAAAGCATCTACGTCATTGCCTTTCGATGGATCCTGCACAATCATTCCACTGCAATTGTTGACAAGCATCAGCATATTATCTCGTTTGAAAAACAATTTGCTTATGACTATGAAACAAGACTACGAAGTGATTGAAAAAAACCATAAATATATCTGGAAAATCTGCAAGATTGAGCCTAGCTGATACCCATCTCCTCTGTGGTAGTAAGGAATTCAAGGGTTTAGCCTTTAGGTGTCTGTGGAGGCGTGTGTGTGAATATTAAAATTTCTGTACTTGATCCTAACATAAGAAATAATGAAATATCCAGCTAACTGCTATAATACATGACTAAAGCTAAATATACTTGGCTTGATTTCAGAACTGATAAGTTCATTTTCACCACATGTAGTTCGATGCTGAGTCAAGATATGTATAAGGCAGCCGGACATATTGTTCTGTAGAAATACAGACATGCATTTTTTTTATTCCATAAATAGTAAATAGAGGTCTAGTTGGATTAAAAAACTATTTGATATTGATTTAGCTTCTAATTAACTATTGGTGTAATAGATGGAAACGTCAACAAGGCCTAACACAATGTATTAAGCTCTAATTAATCTTGGTACCAAACTCAGCTACTTGAAGCATGTCGAACTAGCATTTAATTGTCAATCTAACACTTAACACATCAAAATATTCATATTCCATTATGTTCCGATTGATGAGGGACAAAATAAAAATAAAAGGAATCTTTTATTTATTAATAAATAGTTAATTCTATTTATTAATATTAAACTTTAATTATTGTGTTGCTTTAATAATTGCTTTAATAAGTGTGCTTTAATAATTGTATTGTGCTTTAATAATTGTTGTTGGGTTGGTTGTTAGCCCTTTAATTCACTATTTATAGTGATTGATATCAAACATTGTAAGTACCTTTGAATATACATCTTTTCCTTTGGAATAATATTGAAATTATCCTTGAGGTCTTGTATAATTCATTGAGTAAATCTTTGTATTGTTATCATCTTCATATAATCTCTCTTTTCATTTGATTTTACGAGTTGTTTACAAGTTGTCCTACATCAAATTGGCATCAGAGCTGAAATCTTGGTTTTGCTGCTACTGTTCACCGGAGCTACTGTTCATCAACATTGTTACTGTTCACCCCCACCGTTTACTGTTCACAACCGCTGCCCGCCATCGTTTAATCACCATAAAACCAACACACCACCACCACAACCACATTTCCACCCACCAGAACCCATCTTCTGCCCTAATTCCCAAAATTTCTGAAGTACTGTTCATCATCGATATCACTATTCACTGCCTAGAAAGTACTAGTTGCAGTATTGTCAGCCTGAAAGTATTGTTCACACTGCTGTTTACTGTCCACCACTGCCGTCGTTATTGTTCATTCACCACCACTGCACCCCCATACACTCACTGCCACTAGTCACTGTTGGAAAAGTACTGTTCACGGCCAGAAAACACTGTTCATCTACTGTTCATCCGTCAGACTGTTCACTGCTTCCCCTCATCCACTGTTCACCCGTGTTTTGCTATGGTGTTGAATCAAAGGGGTAACTCATAAGCCTTTCTTTTCCATATATACATACACTATACATATGTATAATTGTATTGTGGCACCTACCCCAACCCATTTTAACTTAAAACTATATACACACCCATTTGTTAAACCCCACCTCACCTCCATTATTTGAGTCAAGCTTCAATTAATTTAATTAAAGTAGTAAGCTCATCAATAATTCAATATACTACTTTATTTCTTTTTCTTTTGTCCAATTCCCCACCTACTGTTTTAACCCATAAACTGCAGTTAGGGACCTTAAAGTTTCTGAAATTACAATCCAATCTCTCCACTTGCAGAAACTTACAATCCAGTCCTTGAACTTTACAAAAATTACATTTCTGCCCCTGCAGTTTCTTAAATCTACTAAACAGTCTTGAAGTTTCTGAAAAATTACAATTCATCCACTGAACTCCCAGAAACTGCATATCAGTCCTCACAGTTTCAGAAAATTACTGTTCAACCCCTGCACTTCAGATTTGCCACTGTTCAGTCCATGTACTTACAGAATTTTGCCACAACTTCTGGACTCTGACTATTCAGCCCCTACCAACTATGTTTTGCTGTTTCAGTTGTTAATATGTGTTTTAAATCATGTCTAAACGCATAAAATCTGCAATTGACGACGTAGTATATAATATTCTTTGTTATGAAGAAGATTGTGATCTCTTACACTATGAAATTTATGTTCGTCGTCGTGAATGGAAATTACTTGAATATGAGCTTACATTGAGAGAAATTGATAGAGCACGTGATGAACTTAAGAGGTTGGAAAAGAAGTACAAAATTGAATTGAGAAAAGAGAGTCGCAAACGTGCAAATGAGGAAATAAAGAGGATTGGTGACACTATTATATCTCAACTACGACGTCTTGCGGAATTGGAAAATGCGAAGAAGGATGAAATTTCAACGGAAATTGAGCACGTTGAAGATACATATACGGAAGATCCAATTAAAAAGCTCAAAGAAGTTGAGAATAAAGAAGTCATTCGTACAGATCAAGAAGAAGAAGAAACCAAGCCACAACTTGACTACTTCCAAATCATTTGTGAGGATAAAAAAGAAGAAATCGAGCCACAACTTGATTTATACAAAACTCGTGGTCGAGTTTTTTCTAAGAAAGGGAGAAAGAGGGAGGATGATGGCCTAGAAGGAATCATATCAGATGATTCAACCATTGTGTCGCCCGAGCTAAAAGGATCATCACATGACTTGGTGATGATCACTAGTGATAATATCGAGGGCCTAAAAGGGATCATATTAGATGATGTGTCGCCCGAGCTAAAAGGATCATCACATGACTTGGTGATGATCACTAGTGATAATATCGAGGGCCTAGAAGGGATCAAATCAGATGATTCAACTATTGTGTTACCCGGATTAAGAGGATCATCACATAACTTTGTGATGATCACTGGTGAAAATATCATTAATGATATTATCGAGGTCGAGCATATAGATTTCATTATTCCTGAGTACGTGCTCGAGCCTCCTTCACTTGTCGATCAGTTTTCGAAGTTCTTTGCCCCTCATCCATTCTTCAAAAGGTGTAGAACTTTTATCGTGGTCCCATCTCCGACTTGCATTGTCCTTGCTTTCTACAAAACTCGTGGCAGAGTGTTCTCAAACAAGGGGAGCATGATGGGGAACGGGAGTGAAGAATCATTTCGCCGGCTTGCCCGTGATCTTGCATTTTACAAAACTCGTGGTCGAGTTCTCTCTAACAAGGGGAGAATGATGAGGGACAAAATAAAAATAAAAGGAATCTTTTATTTATTAATAAATAGTTAATTCTATTTATTAATATTAAACTTTAATTATTGTGTTGCTTTAATAATTGCTTTAATAAGTGTGCTTTAATAATTGTATTGTGCTTTAATAATTGTTGTTGGGTTGGTTGTTAGCCCTTTAATTCACTATTTATAGTGATTGATATCAAACATTGTAAGTACCTTTGAATATACATCTTTTCCTTTGGAATAATATTGAAATTATCCTTGAGGTCTTGTATAATTCATTGAGTAAATCTTTGTATTGTTATCATCTTCATATAATCTCTCTTTTCATTTGATTTTACGAGTTGTTTACAAGTTGTCCTACATCACCGATTCTATTCCTGCCAACTGAACAAAGCATTAGAGGTTTCAGCTTTGACTGATTGGAATTTACTTGATACTTAAAGGTCACCTTGATTGAAGAATAAACTATTCTAATAATATATTTCTTTATTAAAACATAATAAATATCACCAGCCTAGCTTATTGCAAGTAACATCACCCGTGAAAGTATCAAAATTATAGTATTTGTTCTATATGTACGGTATAGTGTTAGTGTGCCACAATTTATAGTTAATAAGTCATAAAAATTAGTGGTTGAGTGTCCTGTACTCCCATTTAGAGGGAGGGATAGAGTCTGTGCCAAAGAATTTAACTGTTACTCATCCCAATGCTTGCACGAAAAAAAAGAAGAAGACAAATTCAAGCATCACAATTACATTCATGTAATACAATTTCCCTAACATACTCTTTAAATTACCAAACTGGGGTATAATAGTAGCAAATTCCCCAAGCTATTGTTCGTCTCACAAGTCATAGCATAGCCAATTAATCACCACACAAGATAGTTACGAAAAGTAGACATAAATTAAACGCTGATACTATTATCTCGAAAACAATTTTCAATAAGAACAGAGAACAAACTAGGGTTAAGAAATTACCTTTTCTCGCCACCAGTATAATACTCCTGAGGCTGCTCATCACTATCAGAATCATCTCCATCCTTCTTACTAAGATCAGAAAACGTATGAATTCTCCCGCCACGACTCCCAGAGGCCTTCTTATCACTCCCCTGTCTCCTCGACCGGAGATTATAAGCACGATCAGATTGCGGACGCACCGGCAGCTGCGGAGACGGCGATCTAGACCTGGATGGCGTCGATTCCGGCGACAGAGACTCAGATCGTTCGGCGGCCACGGGAATAGCGGCGTCATCAGCGACAGCGACGGCGACGGCGGTGGAGGTCTCGAAGAAAGTGGACACGGCGGCGTCGAGATCGAAGTTGTGACTTTCGAGGAAAAAGAGAGCTTCTTGGGGAGAAGATGATGTGATGGTAGTGAATGTGTTGATGAGATCGGAGTGGGGGTGATTGTCAGGGGCTGTTTGGTTCTCCATTATCGCAAGCTTTCTCTCCTTTTTTTGTCTCTTCTTGTGATGCTGTGAATAAGATTTGATTTATAGGTTGGATTGTTGATTACTGCTACTAAAATACACTCCCCCATCCATAATATAAATTATTTGCTCATCCTAGATTTTAAACAAAAAATATTTTACTTAATATTTTTAATGATTTATTTTTTTAATAAAAATAGTTTAAAAATATTTTATTTAAAAAAATTATAAAAAATAATTACATAAAACTCATTTTATTATTTAAAATTAGAAATGAGCGTCGAGTCTCTTTGAGGTCGTGGAGTGCAATCCACATTCCCGATCCCCAAACCCATACTCAGTCCCCGAACCCGCTCCGATCCTTGAACGGAAAATATTTTGCTCACCGATCTCCATCCCAAACAGGGAACGGGGATCCACGAGAAATCGAGAATTTTTAATATTTAAAATAAATAAATTTTATACATTTTTTAATAATATTTTTGATAAAATTAATTTGCTAAATCATAAAATATGATATATATTTTAAATTCAATTACCTATTCTAAAATCATTTTGAATTCATATTTATTTATATTAAAAAAATATATTTAAATTATTATATTTAAATTTAAATTTTACTATTAAAATTTTGAATCTATAAAATGAATTTAAAATTTTAAAAACTAATAATATATGTAAATATATTTATTTATAATAAATAAAATATATACATATATATAAATATACTTTGAAATAATATTATTACAATTGGGAATTGGGACGGGGAATGGAAGGATGAAATGCCCGTCCCTCTTTAAGATTCGATGTCACGTGGTTGAGTTGTGATGTGAAACGATTGTGTATAAAGTTTGAGACCGCTACGATAAAGCCCAATTAGTTATATAATGGGCTATAAATTCGGTGGAAAATTGTATTCGATCAAATCACAATTTTTATTTATAAAATTAAACTAGCTTAAAACCCGTGTGATGTATAATTTTTTTTAATATTATATAAATTTTTTTAATAAATTTAAATTAATTTTTTTAAAACATGAATTTTGGAGGCTTAAATTTTTTTATATAAAATGATTTGAACAAACTTGCAATAACTTGCCCTATATTCAAAATACAATAACTTGCAATTCTTGAACAAACTGGCTACTGAGTAGACACAGTCTTCTTGTTTTTGTAAAATTTAATAAGCAGTTTATCTATTAGTATCTTAACCTATAAGTGTCTTAACTGATTCCTTTAACATGAATATTCTACACCTTAAGTATAGCTAAATTGACAGAGTATCTTGCATATAATCAGGTTAGAGTATGGTAATCAGTATATATTCCCCTTCTGTGTGTTATGCCAAGACGGGTAAAATGGTTGAACCTGAAGAGTCTGAAGTCCAAAGTAACACAGGCAACAGTCAAAATCGAAAAGTCTGATTTATGAGAGTCGAAAATTTTTCATTATTAGATAAGGAAGATAGTATAAATTCTAATTTCCTATTTCCTTCTATTATTCAATCTCTTGACTTCATCCGTTCCACTCTTGAAAGCATATATATATAATGAACACGCTTTTGATGTAGTTAGTTATGTGACCAGTACAATTGACCAAGCTGCAATGCCCTGCACCTCATCCCTATATTACTCGGACAACTAGTAATTTTGTTTTGCACAAACAACGAATCCAGCTTAAAAGCTTCCATATTGCAGTTGCATAAGAAGCAAATAGAGAGAAAACTTATTCACTAAAATGGTAAAAATAAATTAAAGAAAATATATCAGATACCTCTATAAATGAGATGACTGATTATAAGAAAACCAAGGTGAAATTATTGATGAGGATTTTGTGCAACTGCAACTTCTTTAATTTGATTTAACACTACATAGAAGTGGCATTAATCTTTTTGGTTGCTACTGCTTAAATCTGCTTGTCTTTTTAACAGGACAGGGATGATTAATATTTAAATCTACTAGGAAACAAGAACTAATATTCCAGACTTCATTACATGACCAGTGTGCTATTCTCTAACGCAACAAGTTCAAACCAGTACTGCATTCTACCACATACATTTAAGTTACTTTCTCCTAAAATCTCAAGGTGTCTTACCAGGATCGCATATATTACCAGGCTTACATGGTATCAGAGCTATAGATGTGGGAGGTCTCAGGTTCGAGTCCCTCTTATCCCCAATATTCTTATTTATTGAGATATTGAAATTGTGTACTATGATGGGTCCAAAAAGGGAACTATGGTGGGTCCACAAAGGGACGAGATCCCTATCTAGTATTAAAAATCAGATCGGACCGGATGCTAGGATCAAAAAGGCACGAATAACCTAGTGATCCAATCTTTGATCCAAATAATGGGCCTTCGAGTGAGAGGATATTAAGATAATATATGATCCTGGTAAGCCCAACTCCTAACACCTTGATAACTTAACAATCATATTCCAAACTAACTAATTCCATTATCATTATGGCATCGGCGGGTCGGATCTTGTATGGGGCACAGGGGGCCACACATTTCCCTGTTTTTAACTTTGTTTTACCATTAAATTTTTTGAAAAAGTGTAAAATTGCCCCTATAAACATTAAGAAATATGAGGGTGCCTCCCTAAAATTTATTTGGTGTCCCCCTAAAGTAAAGGTTCTGAATCCTCTTGATGCCATAGATAAAAATGGAAAATCATTCCGCATTCCTATGAAGAATAAAGCACAAAGATAAAATTGGATGTCTAAACCTTAAAAGCAGGAACTTAACCTCCATCTTTTATACGGGAAAAAAACACTAGAAACTTAATTAAACAACAACATCAATTTCAAAATAAATATTCTCTTGATGAGATTTTGAAGTCCACATTATTTAGTTTAAAAAAAACATCAATTTACACTAAATGAAGTAAATCAACTAAGAAAGGATTACTTAACATAGCAACCATTACTATATTCATTCATTATTAAAATAGTCAGGATACTGGTGGCACCATTCCCGAACCATAATATTGTCCATACTGAGACAGTAGAGGTGGACCATACATTGGTGGAGGTGGAACGTGCGGGTTCATCGTCGGATAATTATAATTAAGACCGCCCAGAGACGATGGTGGATAATTGAAATCATAGTTCATGTCTTGCATACAAATTGTCTATATTCTGAATTGTACAATATATCTCTGCATATATGATCCGGAACCTCTTTTGTAGAAGATGCATTGCTTTCAGAACTGTCATATTTCTCCGGTGCATGGCTGTTACCTTTACTCTTGTCACAAGCACGAAACAAAGAATTATTGTGACAATATGAAGAATCTTTGTGAGAAACGAGGAATCCTTTTGATGAATGGAAGAATCCTTGTCACGAAACAGATGATTATATAAATCTCTTTCTTTGTCTGCTTCTTCATCTTCTTCATTTAATTCGACCATATATCCAAGAGGTCTCATGCACTAGATCTGCTACCTTCCCCCATTTTTTTAGTTTCTTGATGATTTCCCTGGAATCTATTATGCCTTTCATCGTTACTATAGTTTGTCTTTCATCAACTTCCACTCATTCAAATCCTACACCACATAATATATCAATATGTATCATGTCATATCATTGTTTCAATCATGCATCACAAACTTAAATACTAAACAGTGGCTTGACTAGATCGCAATTCAAAATCACTTGTAATTGGATTAATCATTATTTTTAATAATTCTTCAAAAAGAGATGATGGAAAAAAGTTAACATTTAGCAGCCTCGTCTTAAGTATTTTTGGATAGTCCTTACTATTTGGCCGCATAACACCCATTAACTCCACAATAGTAGGATATTGTCCGCTCTGGACCGTGGCCACGCTCGCACGAATTTGTTTTTGGGCACCTCCCACAAGGCCTCATACTAATGGAGTTGTTTTGGCTGCTTATATTCAAGATAATTCTTCTTTATCTTATCGATGTGGGATTTGGGTTGACACCCACTCTACAATCTCCCCTCAATCCAAGAACCACCAATCATGTGACCCTTGTACCGCCGCTACTCATCTGTGGCTTCTCATCTTGCAGGACACGCCGCCCGACCACCTCAGTTTCAGGAAGACTTTCAACACAAGCTGTCCAAGATCTCCAATCGCAGTTCTGGAGAGCCTCCACACTACACAACTAACAGCCTGCAACCCCAGGGTCAACTTCTTAACCATCGGCTCTGATACCACTTATTGGGCCGCGCAACACCCATTAAATCCACATTAGTATGATATTGTCCGCTCTAGGCCGTGGCCACGCTCGCACGAATTTGTTTTTTGGCTCCTCCCAAATGGCCTCAGACTAATGGAGTTGTTTTGGCTGCTTATATTCAAGATAATTCTTCTTTATCTTATAGATGTGGGACTTGGGTTGATGATGTGGTAAAATAAATGACAATTAGAATCGTAAGCACACAACTCAATCGTTGAATTATTTTAGGTATCGATCCTCAGAGACTAATATTTTCGCATTCCTTTATTTCTAACTTAGGTGAATTAGGACAAATTTGGATTTTTGAAAAGTTTGATTTTACTATTTAATTACTAAAATGAAATTTAATCTTTTTTTAAATTACAATTAATTTAATACTAACAAAAACTGAATTTTGAAATTCTATTATTCGAATTAAAAATGATTTTATTTAAAAAAATTCTAAACCACGGCAACTCAGCAAACCAGAAACAAGAAACAACACAAGAAATATAACTCGGACAAACAACAACAATTCACGAAATAGCAACAATTAAGAAAATGATTTTTTTGAAATTAAGTACAAGATGACTCTACTCGGTAGACTAGACAACACCAGGCGAATCCCAGCAAGGAAGAAAAACGGACAGAATTGTTAGTCATGACTCAAAACTCGGCAAAAGACTCGTTAATTTCAAACAACAAAACAAAACTCATACAAACTTAGTAATTAAACAGTAGAAGAAAACCAACACAGCTGATACATTACCAGGCTCGCAGCGAGAATTAGAACTCAAAACGAAACAGAATCACAGACTCTTGAAAACACAGCAAAATGCAGTGAAGACAAAACAATAAAACTCGTTGAGGAACTCAAGACACAGTAACCGAACTCAGTAACAAAACAAGCAGCAAAGCCAACACAGAAAGGAACTCGAAAAACTCAGCATCAATCGAAAATTCAAACAAACAGCTCGAACAACTCAAACTGGTCGACTCAAGGCCAACAAAACAGTGAACAACCAGTGAAAACCCAGTTGAAAATCAGCACAAACAACAACACACAACAACCAACGAACTAAAATTTAACAGCAGTAACTCAGATGCAATTTAGAACAAAACAATCAACCCAGAATTCGAACAACACGCAGCAATGAAACAACTCCATTCAGTGATTCTAAAGAACCGCAGATCAAAATTAATGCACACAATCGCTGAAATGCACCACATAAACACAGAAAAACAACGACAAAATCGTAAGGTGAAAGAAGGAGAAAAACAAAGAATTAAGGAAAAGGGGGAAAAGAAGGAAGAGAAATAGGAGGCTGGGGATATGGGTTTGGATCGACTAAAGGCTGTTTAATTACAAGGGGGGTGAGGGGTATTTATAGGATTGGAATTATGGTTAAGGAGGGTGTTGGGTAAATCCCCACCATACATTTGTGGTGTGTGGTGGTGAAATCCTAGCCATCTATTTGTTTCCTTCCCCCTTAAGCTTTGAAGAGTTGATCTTGGCCATACACTTATGTAGTGTGTTGGGATGATCTCCACCTTCCACATGTCCTCCAAGATACCTTTTCCACCAAGCTCCTAATTCTTTTTTCTTTTATCAATTAAGTCCTTTTTCTTCCTCTTTTTCCATTCCTTGCTCTTTATTTCTTTATTTTGCCATTTCTTTATTTATTCACGAATTTCCTGAAATGCAACAAAATAAATTATTAAAATACGAGTTCAAGCAATAAATAGGTAATAAAAATATGCAAAAATATGAACTTATCAAATGGCCCCATACCTATCTTTTGCTCGTCCTCGAGTAAAACAAAAAAAGAAAATCTAGATAAAAAGTCCTATACTCCTTTTCGTAGGTGTGACGGTTGCATTTGACATATGCAACAAGCCCTTTAAACCCCTAGGCGGCCCTAGTGGACGAGTGAGGTCTCGTGAGGGCCTATAGTGAATGTACCCACAAAATCCATCGAGTTTTATAAAAGATTACATGGCAATGCAACACCACACATACATGTCCTCTCATGATACATCAACTTAAGAATCAAAATGAATTTGCAAAGTCTTGGTGTGGAAAGTGCAAGGATTCACATAGTCTACTTAAAGAAGCATGCACGAGTGATTACAAGTTCATATCAAGTGCAAAAATTATTGGAAACCATGCTAAGTCTACAAGAGCACACCTTAGAATCAAAACTTGAGATCTCATATGCAAAAGAAACAAGCAATACCTCACATTTCACTCACAAAAGATCATTCACTCAAGAACAAGGGTAAATGTATCACTCAATTCCAACAAAATCAAAAGCATGCTTGACATTTGGTATCATTCTAACTTAAACACAACATACATCAATGATGACAATCAAAAGGTCTTTATTTGGGTTGTAATTGGGCTGGGGATAGGGTGCATCAAGCAATTAGCAACCAATTAATAAGACTATAATAAGATTAAAACTCTACTATTTATAATTTTACAACTCTTTTTGTGATTTTTTCATTATTTTTTTTGGATTTTCTGATTTTTATATTTACACTAAAAACCCTCCCCTATACCTAAATCATGCATTGTCCTCAATGTATGCAAATGCAAGAGAAATGAGTACAGTAGAAGGATGAGAAATACCTGATAAGGGATGACGAAGATGAATGAAAATGAAAAACAACTAATTAACACTACTCACACACACTACTCTTCCCCCATACCTGAATTGCACGAGGGAAGGCAAAGGAATAAAATCGAATTAGCCGAAGCCGGTAGGAAACAAGGAATGAATTTTCGAGAAGAGCTAAAGATGCCGTTGAAGCTCTAACACCTTAGTGACTTTTGCAAGAAGACAAAAATATTCTTTCAAAGTAAAAACATTGTAACCACTAGTGTTTTCCACAGACCAAAGTAAGGCTTCTTTATGTTGTTTAAGCAGATTAATTAATTGGATTTCTTGGTCCGGGTTTAAATCAATATTGACAACAGCAGAGAGAAGTTTATCTTTTTGCAAGAAAATGTGATCGAAAGTGGAGGGGTGTATTATAAAATCAAGTGGAGGTGGCTCACCAACGGGAGTTATAACAATGGTACTAAGGTTGACATGGTCAATATTAGATTCAGTTTCCCATTTCGAACAAATGTGATTTAAAGCCCCTAACAACTCATCGAAAGTAGGTGGTTCACCAACGGGAGTTTTGACAACGGGCTCAACATTAACATCCTCGGGTGGAGTCTCCCATTTGGAGCAAATGTCGTCCAACTCTCTCAACATTTCTTCTGAGGTCATATCCCTTAACGAATCAACATACTCTCGGTTAGACTCATGGTTGACTTTGAAATCCTCATTGAGAAGAGACTCAATCTCACTATCCTCAAGGTTTGACCAATTAACAATGTCATCAACAAGATTAACCCCTATTGTTTGTTCATAAAGTTCATTGGGTTCTTTTTCGACATTAAAGATGTTAAGGTTAATTGTCATATTACCAAATGTGAGTTCATCGAACCATCCCTACAATTAATCAAGGCATTGGATGTAGTAAGAAAAGGTCATCCTAGAATGATCAGGATTTTGTTCTTAGGATTCGTGACGGGTTAAGTCTCGAGGACAACAAAGTCAACCGAAAAGATGAATTCACCAACCTTAATTAGCACATCCTCAATTATTCCCTTAGGTGTTTTGACAGAACGATCGGCTAATTGAATTGTCATGTTCGTCTTTTGAAGTTCACCTAAACCTAGGGCTTGATAGACCAAAAATGGAAGGAGATTCACACTAGCACCCAAGTCAAGTAACGCCTTGTCCACAAAAGTATTGCCTATGACACATGAAATTATAGGACAACCGGGGTCCTTATATTTCATGGGAATTTGGTTCGAAAGAATTGAACTAACATGAGAAGTCAAAAAGGCTTTCTTAGGGACGTGGGTGGAACGTTTGTGAGAACATAAATCTTTTAGACACTTGGCATAAGAGGGAATTTGTTGAATGGCATCTAAAAGAGGAATTTTGATCTCGACTTGTTTGAAAACTTCCAAAATCTTTTCTATTTGAGGTGATTGTTTATTTGAAAGGAGTCCTTGAGGATAAGGAGCTTTAGGCTTAAAGACTCGTTCGTTAGACACATCGAGAATGGAATTGGAAAGTGGAACAACAATCGAAGATTCGTTAGGTGAATGTGGTTTGCAAGAAAATGGATGCTCACTCGGTGATGATGATTTGAGAAAAGATTCTGATGACTCGGGAGTGGATTTTGAAGATGAGGGTTCAAGTGGTGAAGGCGTGGGACTAGATGATTCGAAAGGCTCGGGATTAGGAAGATGGTTTGAAGGATTGATTTTAGGGTTTGGTTCAACATTTGACTCGTCTTCTTCATCTTTGGGGGACTCGACTCCTACCTGATTATCAACTTGTTTTCCCGATCTTAAAGAAATGATAGCATTAACATTTTCGGGAGGTCTTTGGTTGAGAGGAAATTTAGGGTTGACCTCGGGTTGACTCGGGAACTTGTTCTTCTCTCGCTCACACATGGCGTTGGCTAATTGACTCACTTGAACCTCTAACTTAGATATGGCTTGAGTACTAGCAATCAAAAGTTGCCTATCTTGAGTCATGGTTTGCATGAAAGTTTGTTGAGATTGAGCCAAATTAGTCGTTGATTTCAAAAGCGCATCAAGAGTCATTTCCAAAGAATTAATTCTCTTATCCGACTCATGAAAGCCGGGAGGGTGGGCGGGTGCTTGAGTCGGGGCTTGAATCGAGTTTGGATAAGGAACTTGATTTTGAATCGGGTACGAGTTTTGATTGGGCTTTTGAAAACAAGGAGGTTGAAAAGAAGGTGGCAGAGATTGGTAGTTTTGGCCTTGGTTCCACGAGAAATTCGGGTGATTCCTCTAACCGGGATTATAAGTAGGTGCAACCGGATCGTTCCTAGGGATTGGTTGAAACACCGGATTAATTTGATCATAGCCGGGAAAAAGTCCGAAAAACCTTGATTAAAATTAAAGCACATAGACACATTTGAGGGGGCCTTACTAGTTTCTAGGGCTTCGAGTCTTCTAGTAAGGGTGGCTAACTTGGCATCAGTAGCAATATTGTTTCCAATTGAATGTATACCTCTAGAAGAACTAGATGACTCGTTGGACTTATGCGGCTCCCTAGTAGACTCCCACAACATGGTCTTCTCGGCTAATTCTTCAAAAAACGCCTACCCTTCATCCTCATCCTTCTCCATGAATTTGCCTTGGCACATAGACTCTAACAACGCGGTTGTTGGACTATCTAGGGCCTCGTAGACGATCTTACAAAGTCTCCACTTTTCTATTCCGTGGTGGGGGCATTGTGATAAAAGATTTTTAAAACGATAAAAATATTTCCAAAAAGAGTCATTTTCTTTTTGATGAAATTGGTTTGTCTCGTTTGTAATCCTTGTAGTCTTATGGTTTGGAAAATATTTTTTTAGAAAAATTACCACAAATCCCTCCCACATAGAAATAGAATTAACCGGTAGGTTATACAACCATTTTTTAGCATTTTCTTTAAGCGCAAAATTAATGAGTCTAAGCCTAATCGAGTCCTCGGTTAATTGTTGGAGTTTTTGTAAGGCACAAACCTCCTCGAATTCATGGATGAAAAGATACGGGTCTTCACCTTCACTCCCGGTAAATTTGGGTAACATGCTAATGTGTTGAGCTTTGATTTCGAAATTATTACCATTTACGAGAGGAAGAGTTATACACGAGGGTTGGGCAGAATGGGTGGGATAGCAACGGTCCTTAAGAGACATAGCCATGTGTACTACTGGTTCGGAATTATCTAAAGACTTGGAATCAGAAGAGGAAGAAATCTCAAACGATCTCACTAGTCTAGAAGAATTATCCCTAATCCAAATAGTTCGCATAAACCATGAAAGGGAACACGTAGCAAATAAGTGCGATAAAATAAACACACAAAAAGAAGGGGTGAAAAATCAAAAGAAAAAATCCTATATCTAGGGTTTCCTAAAAAAAATGAACTAGACCTTGCTCCTAACTTTAAGGGCTACCAAAAACTAGGTAAATCAATAATTATTCGAACCGGCTTGGCCAGGTAGGTGCAAGCATTGTCAAGAGGCTAAACACCAGCCTAGACACCAAAACCTTAATTGGCCAGGTTAGCTTTCGCTTTCCTAGACACCAAAAAGTTGGAATAATTAAAGATTACTTCGTTTCTTAAGCACCTTCCTAAATGAGCGCGAGATTCGTAGGGGCAAACGTCTAATTAATTTTATTAAAGGCTAGGTATGCAAAATGAAGGATTAAATTGTTTTTGGGCTAAGGAAAGAGTGATGAAATCCCTTCCCTTATCTTTTGAGAGGTTTTGCCCTTAAGATTTATTTACAAATGATGCAACAAACAACGATATATAAAAACTATAAACAATTATGGATGCTTTAAACTACGTGTTCTAAACTAAAGAAAAGAAGAAATTTAACGTACCTTTGGGGTCCTCCAGCGATCACCGCAATTATAAGGTACGAAAAATTAAAAACAAGAAAACATAAATCTAGATAATGTGCCCTAAGTGATTAAATGCATTATGCAACAATTATGTAATTACAACTAATTTTTTTGGATTTTAAATTTTCAATTTTTTTTTGATGTTTTTTATTTTTTTATTTTTTTGTGATTTTCTAAATAAAGAAAAAAAAACATGAAAGAGGAGAGAGATACGGGTTACCCAAGCAAAGCTTCCAAAATTCCGAGAAAATTCTTCCGCTTTAATCCAAGTTTCCCGAATTTTCCTCCAAATTCCTCGAAAAAATGCAAACAAGAAAAAGGGTGGGAAAAGAGCTAATCTGAAAAATTAAAAACTAAGGTGCGAAAAATAATTAGTCCCCGGCAGCGGCGCCAAAAACTTGATGTGGTAAAATAAATGATAATTAGAATCGCAAGCGCACGACTCAATCGTTGAATTATTTTAGGTATCGATCCTCGGAGACTAATATTTTCGCATTCCTTTATTTCTAACTTAGGCGAATTAGGATAAATTTGGATTTTCGAAAAGTTTGATTTTACTATTTAATTACTAAAATGAAATTTAATCTTTTTTTTAAATTAAAATTAATTTAATACTAACAAAAACTGAATTTTGAAATTCTATTACTCGAATTAAAAATGATTTTATTTAAAAAAAAATTCTAAACCACGGCAACTCAGCAAACCAGAAACAAGAAACAACACAAGAAATATAACTCGGACAAACAGCAACAATTCACGAAATAGCAACAATTAAGAAAATGAATTTTTTTTTGAAATTAAGTACAAAACGACTCGACTCGGTAGACTAGACAACACCAGGTGAATCCCAGCAAGGAAGAAAAATGGACAGAATTGTTAGTCATGATTCAAAACTCGGCAAAAGACTCGCTAATTTCAAACAACAAAACAAAACTCATACAAACTTAGTAATTAAACAGTAGAAGAAAACCAACACAGCTGATACATTACAAGGCTCGCAGTGAGAATTATATGTTAGATATAATTGATGTGAATAATAATCAGTGTTTAAGTGTTACAGTGAATTATCAGAGTTTAGCTGGAAGCAGTCAGAGTTTAGTTAAACGCTGACAGTTGGAAGCTCGACAGAGTTTGTTAAACTTTGTCTGGAGGAAGCATCTACTGGTCAACAGTGTTTGAAGAATTATTGAAGATAATTATGGAAGCAATATCTTTGAAGATTGGATAGCTGTCAAAGAGATTGAGTTGACTAAGAAGACGAGTAGCAATCGTAATTGATATCAATTGTATAGCTAATTTATAGGAGTATTAATTATCGATTGTATAACAGCTGTATATCTTATAAATACAGTTAGGTTAACTCTAGAAGGGTATCGATTATTGTGCAACATTATTCATTGTAACCTAAGCAGCTCTCTGTGATATTTTACATCGCTGAGAGAGGAGTTATTAATTCCAAACAGTTTTTAATTGTTTAAACGTGTGTTTTATTATTAATCTCTCATACAATCTTGATTATAATTGTGTATTCGGCCTAACAATTGATATCAGAGCAACAGGAGATCAAGCAAGAAGACAAAGTCTGTTGCTCTTAAGGCTGAAGAAAAACCCTTGAAGAAGGAAGCATCAAGGAAGAAAGCTAAGGAAAAGGCTTTAGTCATACGTTCTGAAGTGAGTCATCAAACACTGATGTTGATTTAAACACTGATGAATCATCTGATTCTGAGGATGATGAAGAAGAAATGATGCAAATGGCTTCTTTGATGGTGAAGACCTTCAAGAAGATGGGTTTCAATAACTTCAAGAAAGGAAAAAGGTTTTCTAAGAAAGATTCAAATTCTAACAGAAAGAGTTTCAGAAAGTCTGAGAGAAATGATACCAAATCTGGGAAGAAAGACAAGTCTGAGATTCAATGCTACAAGTGTAAGGAGATGGGCCACTGTGCTCCTGAGTGCAAGAAGGGTAAAACTGAAAAAGCACTCTTCACAAAAGGCAGAGACTGGGCAGACACTTCAGACTCAGATGAGGATGTTAACTATGCTCTCATGGCTTCTATTGAGAATGTTTCTGAAGACTCTGAAAATAAGGTACCTCTAACTACCTATGCTTATAATACTAATGATATAACTGAATTGAGAATCTATCTTAAGTCTTTGCATATCAGTTATAGGGATCAAACTTTAGAGAATGAGAGAATCAAATCTGAGAATTCTGAACTTAAAATAAAATTGTTGAAGAGAAACTTGAAAACATGCAACAAGTTCAGAAAGAAAGAGATGATGCTGTTTATCTAGAACAGGATTTCCTAGGAAAATATAAGCAACTAGAATCTGAATTGGAGAAGGCAAATCACATAATTAAAACTTGGACTCATTCTGGAAAAGACACTCAAGAGGTTTTTTAGTCAGACACAGTTGGTTTAGGTTACTGTGTGGGAGATGAACTTAGGTTTCAAAATAAGGTCAAAGTTAGAACACATCTTCCATCTACAAAATTTGTTCATGGAATAAATGAACCTAAGTCTGAAACTGAAAAAGAAGCTGTTAAGAAAGAACAAGTAAAAACTAGTGTTAAACAGGTTAATATTGGTTCAATGACAGATAAACAACTCAAGCATAAGCTTAAGGAGTTAAAATCTGTTAAGAAATAGAAAGTGTCTAGGAAGAACAAAAATGGTAAAGTAGGCATTACTCAAGGTAATTATCCAATGCTTGCTATCCAAGAAAGACATGTCATAACTGTGGTAGCACTAACCATCTTGCTAGTTTCTGCAGGAAGAATAAAAACATTAATTCTTCACCTTCCAAGTCTGAAGTAAAGAAAGATTATGTTAGAACTAGACCACAGACTTTATGCAAACATTGTGGAATTACTTGGCATTCTATTTATACTTGCAGAGATTATCATGCTATTTATCATAATTACTATGAACTTAAGCCCAACTTGAAATGGGTTAAGGTTAATTCTGCAAGTGTAAACTCTGAAAATGTTAGCTTAAACTCTGATAATAAAAATTCCGCTGCTAAAGCTAACAAAGTTAAGAAAGCCAAAGGATCCAAGCAAGTCTGGATCCTTAAATCTGACCTTCAGTGATTTTTGTGATTGTAGGGCATCAGGGAGAGTACCCTAGTCGTGGACAGTGGATGTTCAGGACAAATGACTGGAAATAAAGCCCTGCTATCAGAGTATGTGGAAAAGGCTGGCCCAAAAGTTTCCTATGGAGATGGCAACGTAGTACGTACTCTGGGATATGGCAATATTAATCTTGGAAGTGTCATCATCACAAATGTAGCTCTGGTTCCAGGACTCAAGCATGATCTGCTATCTGTGAGTCAAATCTGTGACAGAGGATATCATGTAGATTTTCAGCCTGAATACTGCGAAATAATCACTAAATCTACAGGGAAAGTTGTTCTAGTTGGACACAGGCACAATAATATCTATGAAGCAAAGTTGTTGACAAACTCTGATGGAAAAGCTGTGTGCCTGTCCACAAGAATGTCTAGTGAAGAGAGTTGGAAGTGGCATAAGAAACTCTCTCATCTGAATCTGAACAACATTAATGAGTTGATAAGAAAGGATCTTGTAAGAGGACTTCCAAAGTCTTTATTAAATGTTGATGGCCTGTGTGATTCCTGTCAAAAGGCCAAACAAAGGAAGTCATCTTTCAAGAGCAAGTCTGAATCTTCAATTGTTGATCCTTATCATCTTCTACATGTTGATCTCTTTGGACCAGTGAATGTCTTGTCAATTGGAAGAAAGAAATATGCTCTAGTCATTGTTGATGAACACACCAGATACACTTGGGTGTATTTTCTAGAAAAGAAGGATGGAACTGCATTAACTCTGATAGAGCATGTAAAGCTGCTGGACAAAGGATCAAAACACATGTTAGGCTGAATACAAACTAATAATCAATATTAGATGAGAGAATAACAATTTAAGATGATTATGCACTTTAAATCTTCTGATATTAAAAACCCTCTTCGTGATGTAAACTATCACAAAGAGCTGCTAGGTTACAAATAAAGATAGTTCAATGTACGATACCCTTCTAGGGTTAACCTAACTGTATTTATATTACATACAGCTGCTATACAATCGCTAATTGATATTCCTAATAATCAGCTATACAATGATATCAATTACAGATTGTCACACGTCTCCTAAGTCAACTCGATCTCTTTGATAGCTATCCAATCTTCAAAGATCTCGCTTCCATATTAATCTTCAATTGATCTCTAATATCTTCTGTTGACTTCGTACGCGCTGCTTCCAGACAGACTTTACTAAACTCTGTCCAGCTTCCGTCAGTCAGACTTTACTAAACTCTGACTTCCTTCCAGTTAAACTCTGATATTTCACTGTTACACTTAAACACTGAAACATTACATCAATTATATCTAACAATCTCCCCCAACTTGTTCATTAGCAAAAATGCACAAGTTAATAAATAATTGATGATGTCAAAAATAAATAATCATATACAGTGTTTAACAACTAAACAGAGTTTAAACTGTTACTTAACAAAATTACAGAAAATATGAAAAACTTACAGAGCATAAATTACTTAATCCTTTCAACATCCCATGCTGTCTTCAAGTACTCTGTTAGCAATCTCTCTTCTGCAATTTCAAGTGCTCTTTCCATTTGTAACTTGATCTCTCGAAGCTTAGGATCTGTACCATCTGTCTGATAAATGGCTGACCTCAGATCATAGATGCTGTTCTTCTTCATTTCATTTCCAAGTCTGATAAAATATGACTTTGCTGATTCTGAATTAAATTCAAGCACAGTGATACCCAAATCAGTTCTCAGCTTAGCACTGTTTCTCTTCATTTCAACCATTCTTCCTTTGTAATCTAAGTACTTTGGTACATATTCAAACTTGTCTTTGATTCCACAAATCATCTTTGATCTTTCCATCTGGTATCTGAGCACTTCTGCAGCTCGGTAAGTAGGACTATTATTCACCTTGAAAATATGTAAGACATACTGCAGTTCTTCATACATCTTCAAATGAATATCATGCTCTCCAATTTTGTAAACAGTCCCATCCTCCATGAAATACAGCAGAAAGTCTTTATTTAGACTTCTTTGATGAATCAACTGTACTGATTCCAGCTTGTCCAAATTAACTTGAAGGACACCCTTGCTTGGAGCAGCCAGTGATGAATGATCTCTAGGAGTAATATTCAAAGTCCTTTCCTGTTTGACCCTAAACCAGCCAAATCATGAGGTTGCTTAGCAATCATTGCTCTGCTTTAAAAAATATCACCTCCTTGAACTTTCTCAGTATTATCAGGAATAGTAGGTCTCACAAAACCATGAATTGGAAGAGTAGTTTGTACAACATGTGTAGAAACAGAGGTTGTAACTTGCCTTGACTTCTTTAAACTCTTATTATCTTCAACAACTTTTTCTTTAAGCTTTAATCTAGCCTCATCTGCTGTTGGCTTTCTTGAATAAGACAATCTCTGATCAGCATTGACATTTTCATTGATCTTAATGCCTTTAAGAACAGGCCTTGATTCCTTTTCAACTTTCTTCTTGAATTTCCCAGACTTAAGCTTTTTCTCATGTTCAGCTTTAAGTCTTAGCTCTTCAGCCTTTACATCTTCTAGAGTGACATCATTTCCATGTTCTTCAAGAAACATGTTTGCAGCTAACTCTGTATCATTCTGTGGACCTCCAGCAGTGTTTGCTTTAGCAGAGTTTACTCTAGACCTTGTAGTTGCTCTTTTGGTTCTATCAGATCCACCTCCATCTGCAGCATCATCCTCCCTCTCCAAGGATTGAAATTGTTTTCAAGCAGTGTTTGCAACTTTCTCCCCCTTTTTGACATCATCAGGAATCAGGATGGAGGTTAGCAACTCCAAAGAGTTTGCAATGGAATCTAATTTGGTAGCCATCAGAGTTTGATTTTCTTCCACCTTGGCCAATCTAGCTGAATAAGTTTGATGTCTAAGAGTAGCTTCCTTCTCCCTTTTGAAATCAATTTCAGTAATATCTCTTCGAAGACCATTAATATCTTCTGCAGCAGCATCAAATCGTTTATTAAGGACTTTTACCTGAACAACAGTTGCCTTCAAACAGGAAGCAATGTCAGGATTTTTAATTTCATCTGCAGCCTTTTTCACAAAGTCTGCTACCCTGCCAATTGGAAAAATGCAATCTGATTGATACCATCTGGCAGCTGATCTTTCAAAATGTTCTCTTTCAAGATCATGACATGTAGGAACCTCAGGACCAGACACAGGATAGGCTTGCACCTTGGCATTAATTTGTACTGGTGCACTCAGAAAAAAATCAGAGTTTGCACTGCTTTCATCTTCAAGTTCAACACTTGCAGCTTTAACATTGTCAGCCATAGTTTCTGCAATTTCTTCTGCAGCCTTGTCAAGATTTTCTTCATGTTGCTCAGGCTCAGCAACAGAGTTTGCATTTGTGTCATCAACAGGCATAGGCTGAGAAGTAGCCTTGGTTGCTTGAACAACCTCATCACCTCCTTCAACAGTCTGGTGAGCATCTGAGAGTAACTCTGTATGTGATGCTACAGTTTCAGAAATGACAACTGTAGGTTGATCAGCTACACCAGTTGCTTCAGATTGAGCAAAAATAGATGAGATAGGATCAGAGAATGGCATGAATGAATCAAGATTATCATCCATTGGAGAAAAGCCATCTCTATTATCCTCTTCTGCAGGCATTTTATCCTCTGCAGGCATTTCAACCTCTGCAGGCATATCAACCTCTGCAGGTATATCTTTTTCAGCCTCAACAGTAGGTGTTTCCTGTGAAACCACCTCTGGAGCTTCAACATTTTCACCATCAGAATCAGAGATTACTAGTTTTCTCCTCTTAGCTAGAGGCACTTCATCTGAATCCTCTTTACTAGATTCTGCCACCACAGAGGGTGATTTAGGTCTTTTTGCTCTTTGAATCTTTCTTCTAGCATAAACAGCTCCAGGAGATGTCTGTTTTGCTTTGGTTTGTTTCTCTACTGTCTTCTTAACTCTTGCATGTCTTTCAGTAGTTGCTGCTGATTGCTTTACTCTGCCTCTTTTTGCTTTAGGCTGTGGTTGTGGTTGAGATTGTGATGGAGTGTTGTGAGTGGATGCAGGTTGTGGTTCAGGGATAGAGGTTTGGTTTGAGGTTGCAGGTTGTTGAGTAAGTACAGTGTGGGTAGGTGATGTAGGTGGTTCAGTGTTTAAGGTTTGAGTATGATCAGTGTTTAGTGGTTCAGGTTGTGGTTGGTCTTGAGGTTGGTTGAGAAAATTCTACAAAGCAAGTGGCAGAACAAAGACAGGTAGGTTTTCTTTACCAGCATCTTTATTAGCACTACTACAAAATGGACCTATAGCGTCGCCTATATAGGCCTATAGCGTCGGTTGTTTGGCGTAGTATATGCAGGGGACGCTATAGGTATAGGCCTATAGCGTCGGTTAAAATGGCGACGCTAAAGTCCACTTTAGGCGTCGGTCATTTAAATGACCGATGCTATAGATATAGCTTATAGCGTCGCCCCCTTAAAATGCCGACGCTATAGGTATAGCTTATAGCGTCGCCCCTTAAAATGCCGACGCTATAGGTAGAGCTTATAGCGTCGCCCCTTAAAATGCCGACGCTATAGGTATAGCCTATAGCGTCGCCCTTTTAATGACCGACGCTATAGGTTAAATTTTTTTTTAAAAAAAAAGTCTATAGCGTCGCCCTTTCAAATGACCGACGCTATAGGTCAATTTTTTTTAAAAAAAAAATAATTTCAAAATTGGAATTTCACCATTACAAAATATAATCCAAGAACACCAAACAAGTCTAAACACAATTTTTCCATACATATATATTACAAACTTCAACTACAAAAAAAAATGTCTATGAACTAAAAAACAATGTCTATATATTACAATTTATCTATACATATATATAGTTACAACTTACAACCTAAAGACAATCAACTTTGGTGTAAACTATACACCAAAGTTATCACAACAAACATTGAACATCACTAAAGATCCTATAATAAACTATAGATGTCTTCCAAGCTATTCTGCACGAATAAAAAGTTGTTTCTATTTAATAAAAAGTTGCGAAGGCTGCCTGTGCAGCTTGAGTCCTTGAGGATTTTATGGTATGAGCTTCATCCAACACCACCCGGTGCCAGTCAACTCTATGAAAAATGCTGTTGTCTGGATCCTGGTTAAAATTTCAGAAGTAACAAGCAGCCATTAGAATTTACAAGTCTCCATAGGGATTAACAAAAGAAACAAAGATAGATAAATCTGAACAACTTACAGTTTTATAAGCTGCAGTTAGGACACCATAAGTTGTTAAGACCACATCAGGTTCTGCAATGACCTCAGGGTCATTACTTCTTTCACCACCAGAGTGAACAGATACAGAAATACTTTCCGGCTTGGAATGGGTAATAAGCTCATCCTATGTATATTAATAAGAACAATTCAATATATTATAAACATTAAAAAAGTAGCAGCACATCACAAAAAGCAAAATGGTACAATTAAAAACAAACCAGTGAAACTCAACATGACAGAAAAATGCAAAGACCTCTTTTACTCGTACCACAAACTAGTGACTAACCTTCCACTGGCCTAGCAATGCCATAGGACATATAATCAGAGTTCCACCTCTTGCATTTCTTGGCCCTCCATTGGATTCTGTTCTCTTTGAGGCTAGATTTTCTGTGTCACCATGCTTGGCTTCAGGGATTCCCCTCCCTGGTCTTGCCAATATAAGACTTATTGTCATTACAGTTTTTCCCAGCCCCATTGCATCTGCTAAAATCTGGATATATTCTTGTTAAGTTAGAGGCAATTCTAGCAATAAAAACATGCACACAAATACATTATAGGATAAGATGCGAAAGAACTAAAAGAAAAGGATCTATTATGCATTATGCTATATTTATCATGCACGAAGAGGAATAAGTTCAAACTAAAATGAGAAGGGACTAAAAAAACTCACCCCTCCCCTGGCAGTTTGTGTGGCAGTTGGGAATTGAGTTGTTGCTTCACCAGAGAACACATTCACATGAATGGAAGAGGCCCTCCTAATATAAAGCTTCAATAATCAATTATACATAATATGATAAATATGATAGGTGCAACCTAAATCTTAATGAAGAATCTTTAATAATGTTATTGATGGGTCATCTGAAGATTCAGCAAGAAAACATACTCATCACATAAGCGATATGCTGCCCAGCAGGGATGGAGTGTTTTTGTTGCTTTCTCGGCATCAACTCCCTTCTCCAACTCTGTCATCCAGTAGAATTGTCATTGTTATTGCAAAGAAAATAGAAAACATGGAGAGAACATTAAAGATAAGCTAAAATGTTTTACTTCTACAAGTCAAAATACTATGTTGTGAGAAAGCTTGTCAAAGCCTCATGTTGTGTACTAGGAAGAATAAGACTGATAATTGTCACCAAATTATCACACTGCAGCCAACCAACCAACTGTTCAACTGTTAACTGGGTTTGTTTAGTTTCTTGTACTTTGAATAGAGTATCATCCTTCCTCAATTTTGGAAGCTAATTTTCTCTTGACATTTAAAGTCGATATACAAAATACCATTTAAAACTTTTATCAAGTTTAACAAGCAACAAAGATGATAATTAAGCAGAACTTTTACTAATAGACAGCACATTTTAACTGCTTATAATAATATTGTGTCGTTCTAAATTTTATTTTAAGTGTGGTCTACCCATGATGACTAGAGTCATCAGCAGAGTTAAGTCCAAGAGTACCTTTTTAGCATCAAATTGTATTAATCCTATGTTCCCTGAACATCTTCTGACCAACCAGCCACGAATTCCTGGAAAAGAAAAACCTTGGTTAATTTCACAAACAATAGCAATTACTGGATGACAAGATTCATTATATCCTTATCTGCTTCTCTTATATATACTAGTAGACATTCTTAGAAACCTGACAGTCGGGAACGTCCAGAGAAGCCTGCCAGAATCAGAAGAGTTTCTTTCTACAAAGATTGCGAGCTAGCCAACAGTAATTCATACTAAAGAGCATGCAGGTAGCAGTGGTATATATTTTCATCAAATGATAAATAACATCTAATACGGAGTCAAGATGGCTAATTATTAAGTGGCCCAGGTTAATCGCAGTGTTAATTTTACCTCCAAGTTGTACACATCTGCAGCACCAACAAGCTTGTTTAAAGATGATTCCAGTATAGCTTGTTCGTCTTTGTCATGATCTGCTTGGCAACCTTTGCCTCGTTTCAGCACAGGCAACATTCCAGCTAATTCTTTTGATTCATCCTGTTAAAAATATATGAAAAAACAATAGCTTAAAAGGAGTTGCAACTAATTTAATTTCTAAATAGAACACAATTAGCCAGGCCTAAAAACATACATCTAAACATAGTCAAAGATTAAGCATGTTACTAATAGCGTAATTTAACCACTTACCTCAAATGACAATTTCTGGTTTGCATAGCCAAATATGTGACTATGTTTATTGCTTAGTTTCTATCTATGTTCCAGAGGACCCGCACAAGCATGCCAAAGTTCTGAATTGAGGCATCTATTTTCTCCTGTAAATTGAAATCAATATACTTGTCAATTTTCAGAAACAATTGTTATAGCACAAATTTTTAGTATGGCAAATTTCCCCACACCCAAACACCAAAACTGCTCAAAATACTAGTAAGTGTTGCTGTTTGTTTTCTTCTAACTATCAAAAAAGAAAACGTTACTGGTTTTTCTTTTACCAGCATAGATTAAGAAGCAAGAATCCCAAGAGAAGAGGAATATCATCGTATACCACAGCATCTTTACCTTTAGAAACACCCTGAGAAAATGACTTAAAACTGATTTGCAAGTAAAATCCGAAAAGTAGTAATGAAGTTCTCATTTTAGTAAATTACATTAAGGCATAATTTTGATCAGGGGATCAACAGACCTCTTGCACTTGGTTAGCAGCCTTCCCAGGCCCCAATATGTACCACCACCTACATTAGTTCCACTAACACGCTGAAATTTTCCATCCCCATCGACTTGAATCAATTATTCATTAACACCTAACATAACCAGAATATATAATATAGACTAATACGTAGAAAAAAAGAGATAGAGCAATAAAGAGACAGAGTAATATAGGGGTATTTTATCACATAATATCATATAACAATATACACACATATAACAGTGTGCATTCATATCGAAATGGGTTATTACCTCCAAATTGAACCTCGAAATCCACTGAACAATCCCCAAATCCAAAGCCCAGACCGAAGAAGCCCTGAAATCGAAAAGAAAGAGAAATTAGCTGAAGTTTAAGTAAAGAAATTGAATGGATTGAACTCAAAATGAAGAATCCCCAATTGAAAAAGCCCTAATCTGTACAATGAGAGAGAGCGCCCGAGAGAGAGAGAGAGAGAGTAGAATGAGAGAGTAGACTGTATAATTTTGTTTTAAGTGTAGGTTTTACACAGGCGGGATATCTGGCCGCTAAAATTTTTTACAGGGAATCGTGCCATCTTCAATTTTCTGTTTTTATAATTTTTTTTGTTTTTTAAAATATCTATTTTATATTTAATAAATAAATAGAACCTAAAAAAAATAATAATTAAATACTTTGATATTTAAAAATAAAACTCAATCGATTGGTAAACTCTTACTTTTTATAAAAATGAAATATTTAAAAGATAAATGTGATTTTGGGAAAAAAAGATAAATGTGATTTTTAAATAATTAAACAATTTATTGGTTAAAAATTAAAAATTGAGTTTATTAATGATATAATGTAACATATCATATATGTTGCTAACATCCAACACTTTAAAGTTAAAGTAACATTCATCACACAAATATTGATTATGACTACTTTGGTGTGTATGAATTTATTTTTAAAAATTGTCATTTTTCCAATTTTTATTTAATTTTTTGATTTATTTGACAAACTAGTTAAAAATGGTGGAAAAATAAAAAAAAAATGAAAAATTAGTGAAAGTTGGGTAACATTCATCACACAAATAGTGAGTATGACTAATTTGGTGTGTATGAATTTATTTTCAAAAATTGGAATTTTTCCTATTTTTATTTAATTTTTTGATTTATTTGAAAAACTAGTTAAAAATGGGAAAAAATAAAAAAAAAGGAAAATTAAGGAAAGTAGGGTAACATTCATCACAAAAATAGTGAGTATGACTACTTCGGTGTGTATAAATTCATTTTCAAAAAGTGGCATTTTTCTTATTTTTATTTAATTTTTTTATTTCTTTTACAAACTAGTTAAAAATAGGGAAAAAAATAAAAAAAATGGAAAATTAGGGAAAGTAGGGTAAAATTAATCATACAAATTGTCAGTATCACTAATTTGTTGTGTATGAATTTATTTTCAAAAATTGGCATTTTTCCTATTTTTATTTAATTTTTTGATTTCTTTGACAAACTAGTTTAAAAATGGGGAAAAATATAAAAAAAATAGAAAATATTGAAAGTAGGGTAACATTAATGAGTAAAACTAGTTAATATTTTGGTTGTATTGAATGGTTTATTTTTTAATGGGATTAAAATTGTGTTTAGACTTGTTTGGTGTTCTTGGATTATATTTTGTAATGGTGAAATTCCACTTTTGAAATAATTATTTTTTTTAAAAAAATAGACCTATAGCGTCGGTCATTTGAATGGGCGACGCTATAGGCTCTTTTTTAAAAAAACATTAACCTATAGCGTCGGCATTTTAGGGGGCGACGCTATAGGTAGAGCCTATAGCGTCGCCCCTTAAAAGGGCGACGCTATAGGCTATACCTATAGCGTCGGTTAATGCAAACAACCGACGCAATAGCTTCTGGGTATAGCCTATAGCGTCGCCCCTTAAAAAGACGACGCTATAGGCTATACCTATAGCGTCGGTTAATGCAAACAACCGACGCAATAGCTTCTGGCAGATGACCTAAGGCGTCGGTTAATGCAAACAACCGACGCAATAGATAAACTGGCGACGCTATAGGTCAACAACCGACGCTATAGGTGGCGACGCTATAGGTGTAGTCTGTACTAGAGTCATATCAGAGAATATTCTCTTGTTGACTCTAAAAGGCTGAATCACATCAGCTTCAACAATCTCTAAACCAGATACACAAGCAGTGAATAGCATTTGACAAAATCGAGCAAAATAAACTATAGTAGACTCTGACAGTTTATCACCTAGATTCATTAGAACATATCTACCAAAATCAAAATTACTACCATAAAGTAGAGAATACCCGATTTGTGGACTGTCCATTGGAATAGCATCCCAGTTAGTAACCTTCTTCTGGAATGTTCTTGTGATGCAGTCGAAGAAAAAATTCCATTCCTTCCTGAGATTAGGCCTTTTTACACTGCCAAGCTTTTCAAGAGAATCCATGTAACCTATCTCCTGTAGCATCTGTCTCAATTGAGGTTCACCAACATAAGCATAAGAGGTGTGTGTATCAAAACCCATCGTTTCTCTGACAGTTTGTGGAGTAATCACAAACTCTTGTTCATCATGAGTGAAGATGATGTTTGGAGTCCCATTCTCTCCTCCATCCACATAGACTGAGTTTCGCCAAAAAGTGGCAATTTGAGATGCAGAGAGAGTACTAGGTTCAACCAGAGCATGTCCAATCTCTGAGTCTCTTAAAAAATTCTGCATAAGATGAAACGCTTCTGGAACACGTTCATGATTGAGTGGGGCTGCATAATTGTTAGGGACAAAACGTAGACCAAGAACAGTGAATGATTTAGAAGCCATTAAATCAAGAAACGAGCAAGAAATCACAATGAAAAGTGTATGTAGGAAAAGTGTTTGCGAAAATGCGCAAGTGAAAATTGAGAGAACTGTGAGATGTAAAAGTGAGTGGGTGAAAGTAAAACTCAATCGTTTGTACACAAAAGTAATTAGAGTTGTAATTAAAAATTAAAACTCAATCGTTTATGTATTCAAACACTCAACAATTCCTAGATTAATGTGTGAGTGGGACACAATAATGAGTGAGTGGGACACGTGTCATACATGCAGTGGATCAATTAATCATGCGCAGTAAAAATAGCAATTATCACCGCTGTTCTCTTTCCTATTTCCAAGACACTTTAACATAATACACTTATTAACAGTTGTCAAAAGCACTATTTACTCCAAAATTTTCAAATTATCCAAATGAAAATTTACCTTAGAGTATTAACCACAAATCAACAGCGTTTGTCAATTCTCCAACTTCATCACCGAAACCCTTTCAAAAATTGCACAGTTGTGAAAATATGTGTGTATGTAGCAGAGTTTCCCAAATCAATTTTTAGAGCATCTAATTTTTCATAAAATCCATAAGGTAAATCAATAAACACTGGATGCACAAACTCTCATAGTAAACACTGACTGTATGATGAAAGCTAAACTCTGTAGTAATCAATCTATATACAGTAACATTTAATTTATTTTATACCCCCTCTATTGCTAATTTTTTTTTTATTCTGTTCATTCCAGTAATTAGAGGTTGGAGCTAGTCACCAAAAATTCAAAAATTTTAGCCCTTATCATTTTGATAAGTTCCTGGGTCATCCTAGTCTTTGACTAGTCACCAAAAATCAGAGAATTTTAGCCCATATTATATACCAATAGGTTCCTGGGTCATCCTAGTCACCAACATAATCTCAAAGTAGTATAGCAACCTATATACATTTTCTTTGGGGGTATTGCAGTAAGCATTTTAATCTACCAGAGTATAACTAACAGAGTTTAGAGTTCATCAACATCAATAGTTATTCATGAGAGGCAATGCACACAGTATTTATAGACTCAGAGTTTAGGACAAAATAAACTAAGAGATGCTATAAATATGAACCAGTATCATGCTGTGTTAACTTTCTGCACAATCTAAGATTAGATCATAATAACTCAGAAAGATTCATGATTAATTGCTGAGAATCATGCTCATACATATTTCTTCATTGGTGTTTCCATTAAGACAATAATCAACTCAGAATTCATAGAGTTTATCAAACTTATTAACAGTGTATGACATACAGGCATGCTAACAGAATTTAACAGAGTTTGACAGTGTTTAAAGAAAAACATGTTAACAGAGTATGCATAACAGAGTTTAATCAACAGAGTTCACTTAGCAATTAACAAATCAAGGAAATATGAGCAACACATTACATAAGTAAAATTTGAATCTAACCAACATTCCTTAGTCAAAACCAGAGACCATTCCTAGTTCATTGACCAGTCTTGTAAATGTAGCTTCACTCAATGGTTTGGTGAAGATATCTGCAAGCTGTTGTTCTGTAGACACAAAATGTAGTTCAATATTCCCTTCTTCCACATGTTCTCTGATGAAATGGTACCTTATGCTGATGTGCTTGGTCATTGAATGTTGTACTGGATTACCTGTCATAGCAATAGCACTTTGATTATCACAGTAAATAGGAATCTTACTGTACCTCAATCCATAATCCAGCAATTGATTCTTCATCCACAAGATCTGTGCACAACAGCTACCAGCTGCAATATACTCTGCTTCAACTGTAGATGTAGAAATTGATTTCTGTTTCTTGCTGTACCAAGAGACAAGTCTGTCACCAAGAAATTGACAACTTCCACTAGTGCTCTTTCTGTCTATCTTGCAGCCTGCAAAGTCTGCATCAGAATACCCAAGTAGCTTGAAATCTGATTCTCTGGGGTACCACAGACCTAATGATATGGTGCCCTTGAGATACTTGAAGATTCTTTTCACAGCTATCAGATGTGGCTCTCTAGGATCTGCCTGAAATCTTGCACAAAGACAGGTTGCATACATGATGTCAGGCCTACTAGCTGTCAAGTAAAGAAGAGATCCTATCATGCCCCTGTAGTTTGTCATATCCACTGAAACTCCTGTGTCTTTGTCCAATTTAGTTGCTGTTGCCATGGGAGTTGATGCAGATGAACAGTCAAGCATACCAAATTTCTTGAGAAGATTTCTGGTATATTTTGCTTGATTAATGAAGATACCATCATCTGTTTGTCTCACTTGTAGGCCTAGAAAATAACAAAGCTCTCCCATCATGATCATTTGATATCTGGACTGCATGAGTTTGGCAAACTTCTTACAGAGTTTATCATTAGTAGACCCAAAGATAATGTCATCAACATAAATCTGAACTAAAAGCAAGTCACTCCCAGATTTGAAATAAAACAGAGTTTTGTCAATAGTACCTCTGTTGAATCCACTTTCTAAGAGAAATTGAGCCAGAGTTTCATACCATGCCCTTGGTGCTTGCTTAAGTCCATAGAGTGCTTTATCCAGCCTGTAGACATGGTCTGGATATTTTGGGTCCACAAATCCTGGTGGTTGTTCAACAAACACTTCTTCTTCAAGCTTCCCATTCAGAAAAGCACTTTTCACATCCATCTGGAACACTTTGAATTTCTTGTGAGAGGCATATGCTAGAAAAATTCTGATTGCCTCCAATCTTGCAACTGGAGCAAATGTTTCATCATAGTCTATTCCTTCCTGCTGTGAATAGCCTTTTGCTACCAGTCTAGCCTTGTTCCTTGTGATAACACCTTCACTGTCAGTCTTATTTCTGAAAACCCATTTAGTACCAACAATAGATCTGTTCTTTGGCCTTGGTACAAGGGTCCAAACTTCATTCCTTTCAAATTCATTCAACTCTTCCTGCATTGCTGTTATCGAGTCAGCATCTTGAAGAGCTTCTTCCACTTTCTTTGGTTCATTCTTAGACAAGAATGCATGAAACAAACATTCACTTGCAGTAGCACTTCTTGTTCTCACTTTTGCATCTGGATCACCAATTATCAAATCAGGTTTATGTGATTTGGTCCATTTCCTAGCAGAAGGCAAATGACTTCTATCAGCATGTGATCCTCCCCCTTGATCCATGATCTCCTGATTTTGTTGTGGGCTTTCTTCATTTTCTGAGACTCCCCTTGAACTTGACTGCCCAGAGTCAGAATTTGAATTTTCAGAGTTTGAATCATCAGAGTTTGATCCAGATTTTTCAGTTGACTCAGTATCAATGTTTGAGTCTTCATCTTGATCATGCTCCCCCTCAACTGGTTCTTCCCTTTGTTGTGGCTGAGAAGTTTCTCCAGTGTTTACCAGTAGAGGTTCAGAGTCTGTTTCAACAGAGTCTGTCAGAATAGTTTGATCAGAGTTTACTTCAACACAGTTTAAATCTTCATTTTCAAAGTTCAGTTGATCATATTCATCTATGTCTTCAAGTCCAGTTATTTTCTTGTCATCAAAAGACACATGTATAGATTCCATGATCACTTTAGTTCTCAGATTGTAAACTCTGAATGCCTTTGTTGACAGTGAATAGCCAACAAAATTCCTTCATCTGCCTTTAGCTCAAACTTGGTCAACTGTTCAGGATGAGTCTTCAAAACAAAGCATTTGCACCCGAAAATATGAAAGTATTTCAGGTTAGGCTTCTTTTTCTTCACCATCTCATATGGTGTCTTTCCATGCTTATTGATCAGTGTAGCATTTTGAGTAAAACAAGCAGTTTGAACAGCTTCTGCCCAGAAATAAGTTGGCAATTTTGCTTCATCAAGCATAGTTCTGGCAGCTTCTATCAAGGTTCTATTTTTCCTTTCAACTACACCATTTTGTTGTGGTGTACCAGGTGCTGAAAATTCTTGCTTCACTCCATTGTTCTTGCAGAATTCTTCCATTGTTGCATTCCTGAACTCAGTTCCATTATCACTTCTGATGATTCTGACTTTGTTACTTGATCCTTTGTCCAGAAGCTTCACATGCTCCATCAGAGTTAATGTAGTTTCATCCTTCTTTGCTAGAAAATACACCTAAGTGAATCTGGTGTATTCATCAACAATGACTAAAGCATATTTCTTCCTTGTTATAGACATAACATTTACTGGACCAAAGAGATCAACATGCAGAAGATGATAAGGATCAGTGATTGAAAATTCTGTCTTGCTCTTGAAAGATGACTTCCTTTGCTTGGCCTTTTGACATGAATCACATAGGCCATCAACATTTAACAGAGCCTTTGGGAGTCCTCTTACAAGATCCTTTCTGATCAATTCATTGATGTTGTTCAAGTTCAAATGTGAGAGTTTCTTGTGCCACTTCCAACTCTCTTCACTAGACATTCTTGTAGACAGGCAAACAGCTTTTCCAACAGAGTCTATTAAGAGCTTGATTTCGTAAATGTTGTTTTGCCTATGACCAACTAGAACAACCTTTCCTGTAGATTTGCTGATAACTTCACAATATTCAGGTTGAAAATCTACATGATATCCCTTGTCACAGATTTGACTCACAGATAGCAAGTCATGCTTGAGTCCTGGGACATGAGCTACATTGTTGATGATGACATTTCTAAGATTAATATTTCCATATCCCAATGTTCTTCCTACATTGCCATCACCATAGGAAACTTTTGGGCCAGCCTTCTCCTCATAGTCTGATAGCAGGGCTTTATTTCCAGTCATGTGTCCTGAACATCCACTATCCACAACTAGGGTTGCCTCCCTGTTGCCCTGCAATCACAAGCAATTACTGAGAGTTAGATTTAAGGATCCAGACTTGCTTGGATCCTTTGACATTCTTAACTTTGTTAGCTTTAGCAGCGGAATTAACATTATCAGAGTTTGAGCTAACAGTATCAGAGTTTACACTTGCAGTATTAACTTTAACCCATTTCAGATTGGGTTTCAGTTCATAGTAATTATGATAGATAGCATGATACTCTCTGCAAGTATAAATGGAATGCCAAGTGCTTCCACAGTGTGTGCATAAAGTCTGTGGCTTAGTTCTAGCAAAATCCTTCTTTACCTCAGACTTGGAAGGTAAAGAATTTATATTTTTGTTTTTCTTGCAGAAATTTGCAAGATGCTTAGTACTACCACAGTTATGACATGTCTTTCTTGGAGCATAACTAGCAAGCATTGGTTTATTTCCTGAAGTGATGCCTACTTTTCCATTTCTGTTCTTATTTGACACTCCCTGTTTCTTAACAGATTTTAACTCCTTCAGTTTATGTTTGAGTTGTTTATCTGTCATCAAACCAATATTAACCTGTTTAGCACAAGATTTTACTAGTTTGACCTTAACAGTTTCTTTTTCAGTATCAGACAAAAATTTACTGGCTCCATGTACAAAATGAGGTCTGATTTTAACTTGACTTTGAAATCTTAGTTCATCTCCCTCATTATAACCTAGACCAACAGTGTCTGTTTAAAAAATCTGTTGAGTGTCCTTTCCAGAATTAGTCCAAGTCCTAATTTTCTTATTTGCTTCCTCCAACTCAGATTCTAGTTGTTTATATTTCTGAAGCAAATCCTGTTCTATAGAAACAACATCATCTCTCTCTTTCTGAACTTGTTGCATATTTTTTACTTTTCTTCAACAATTTTATTTCTCTCTTTGAGTTCAGAATTCTCAGATTTAATCCTCTCATTCTCTAAAGTCTGATCCCTATAACTTATATGCAATGACTTAAGATAAATTCTTAATTGAGAAATGTCATCAATATTATAAGCATAGGTAGTTAGAGGTACCTGATTTTCAGAAGTTTCTGATTCAGTAGTAGCCATGAGAGCATAGTTGACTTCCTCATCTGAATCTGAAGTGTCTGCCCAATCTCTGCCTTTTGTGATGAGTACCTTTCCAGTTTTACCCTTCTTGCACTCAGGAGCATAGTGACCCATCTCCTTGCACTTGTAGCATTGAATTTCAGACTTATCCTTCTTCCCCCTTGAATCTCTCTTATCAGACTTCTTGAAGCTTTTTCTGTCTTCATTTGAATCTCTAGAAAACCTTTTCCATTTCTTGAAATTCTTGAAACCCATTTTCTTGAAGGTCTTCACCATCAACACAGCCATCTTTCTCATTTCTTCTTCATCATCCTCAGAGTCAGATGATTCAGAAGAGTTTGAATCACAATCAGAGTTTGATGATTCACTTTCTGAGTGTATGACCAAAGCTTTTCCCTTCATTTTCCTTCTTGATGCCTCTTTCTTCTGAGGCTTCTCTTCAACCTTAAGAGCAACAGACTTAGCCTTTTTGTTGAATCTCCTGTTTCTCTGCTCCATTTCCAATTCATTAGTTTTGAGCAGCCCATAGATTTCATCAATCTCTGTTTCAGCAAGTTCATAGTTGTCTCTAATAGTGGTTGTTTTCACATCCCACTTTTCAGGTAGAGAAAGAAGAAACTTGAGATTTGAGTCTTCTAGATCATACTCTTTGTTGACTAATGACAGATCATTGAGCAGTTTACAGAATCTATCAAATGTTTCTGTCATGGTCTCTTCAGGTTTAGCCTCAAAGTGCTCATACTCTTGTGTGAGTATGTTTCTCCTATTCTTCTTAATAGCAGCAGTTCCTTGACATCTGACTTCAAGAGCATCCCAGATCTCTTTTGCAGTGGTGCAGTTAATCACTTTGTTAGACATAACATTGTCTAAAGCACTATGTAGTAAATGCCTAACCTTCGCATCCTTAGCAATTGATGATAGATCTTCAGGAGTCATGTCCTTCTTTTCCTTTGGAACTATTTTAGCTTCTTCACCAGCAGTTGCAACAGATAGCTTTGTAGGATTGTGAGGGCCTTCATTAATCCTGTCAAGATATTCTGGATCTGTAGCCTCTAGAAACATAGTCATCTTGACCTTCCACATGGCATACTCTGATGGCCTGAGAATAGGAACCCTGATTGGTTCATAACGACTCACAGTAGTAGGAGCCTTTTCAGAACTAGTAGATGTTGGTGGAGGAATTGCTGACATAATTATTGTTGTGTTTGGATCTTAGACTGTAATAAAGTAATAGATTGGCTCTGATACCACTTGTTAGGCCGAATACACAATAATAATCAATATTAGATGAGAGAATAACAATTTAAGATGATTATGCACTTTAAATCTTCTGATATTAAAAACCCTCTTCGTGATGTAAACTATCACAAAGAGCTGCTAGGTTACAATAAAGATAGTTCAATGTACGATACCCTTCTAGGGTTAACCTAACTGTATTTATATTACATACAGCTGCTATACAATCGCTAATTGATATTCCTAATAATCAGCTATACAATGATATCAATTATAGATTATCACACGTCTCCTAAGTCAACTCGATCTCTTTGATAGCTATCCAATCTCCAAAGATCTCGCTTCCATATTAATCTTCAATTGATCTCTAATATCTTCTGTTGACTTCGTACGCGCTGCTTCCAGACAGACTTTACTAAACTCTGTCCAGCTTCCGTCAGTCAGACTTTACTAAACTCTGACTTCCTTCCAGTTAAACTTTGATATTTCACTGTTACACTTAAACACTGAAACATTACATCAATTATATCTAACAACACAAAGTCAAAAGAATCAGGAGTGATAATGGAACTGAATTTAGGAATCCAACAATGGAAGAATTCTGCAAGAACAGAGGAGTGAAGCAAGAGTTTTCTGCACCTGGTACACTACAGCAAAATGGTGTAGTTGAGAGGAAGAACAGAACCTTGATAGAAGCTGTCAGAACAATGCTTGATAAAGCAAAATTGCCAACCTATTTCTGGGCAGAAGTAGTTCAAACAACCTGTTTTACTCAAAATGCCACACTGATCAACAAGCATGGAAAAACACCATATGAGATGGTGAGGGAAAAGAAGCCAAACCTGAAATATTTTCATATTTTTGGGTGCAAATGCTTTGTGTTGAAAACTCATCCTGAACAGTTGACCAAATTTGAGTTAAAAGCTGATGAAGGAATTTTTGTTGGCTATCCGCTGTCAACTAAGGCATTCAGAGTTTATAATCTGAGAACCAAGGTGATCATGGAGTCAATTCATGTGTCATTTGATGACAAATAAATAACCGGACTTGAAGATGTAAATGAACATGATCAACTGCACTTTGAAAATGAAGACTTAATCTTTGATGAAGTAAACTCTGATGAAATTAATCTAACAAACTCTGTTGAAGCATACTCTGAACCTCTACTGGTAAACACTGAAGAAACTTCTCAGCCAGAACAAAGGGGAGAACCAGTTGAGGGGGAGCATGATCAAAATGATGACTCAAATTCTGATAGTGAGTCAACTGAAAAATCTGGATCAAACTCTGATGTCTCAAACTCTGAAAGTGCAAAATCTGACAGTTCAAACTCTGAGCAGTCAAATTCAGGGGGAGTCTCAGAAAATGAAGAAAGACAACAAGAAAATCAGGAGAACATGGATCAAGGGGAAGGATCACATACTGATAGAAGCCATTTACCTTCTGCTAGGAAATGGACAAAATCTCATACACCTGATTTAATTATTTGAGATCCAGATGCAAAAGTAAGGACAAGAAGTGCTACAGCTACAGCAAGTGAATGTCTGTTTCATGCATTCTTGTCTAAGAATGAACCAAAGAAGGTAGAAGAAGCTCTTCAAGATGCTGACTGGATAACAGCAATGCACGAGGAGTTGAATGAATTTGAAAGAAATGAAGTATGGACCCTTGTACCTAGACCAAAGAATAGATTTGTTGTTGGTACTTGATGGGTTTTCAGAAATAAAATTGACAGTGAGGGAGTTGTTACAAGGAATAAGGCTAGACTTGTGGCAAAAGGCTATTCACAGCAGGAAGGAATAGACTATGATGAAACTTTTGCTCCAGTTGCAAGATTGGAGGCAATAAGAATTTTTCTAGCATATGCCTCTCACAAGAAATTCAAGGTATTTCAGATGGATGTGAAAAGTGCTTTTCTGAATGGGAAGCTTGAAGAAGAAGTGTTTGTTGAACAACCACCAGGTTTTGTGGATCCAAAATATCCAGACTATGTCTACAGGCTGGATAAGGCACTCTATGGACTTAAGCAGGCACCAAGAGCATGGTATGAAACTCTGGCTCAATTTCTTTTAGAAAGTGGGTTCAACAGAGGTACAATTGATAAAACCCTGTTCTATTTTAAATTTGGTAGTGACTTGCTTTTAGTTCAGATATATGTTGATGACATAATTTTTGGGTCTACTAATGATAAACTCTGTAAGAAGTTTGCCAAGCTCATGCAGTCCAGGTATCAAATGAGCATGATGGGAGAGCTTAGTTATTTTCTAGTCCTACAGGTGAAGCAAACAGATGATGGGATTTTCATAAATCAAGCAAAATATACCAGAAATCTTCTCAAGAAATTTGGTATGCTTGACTGCTCATCTGCATCAACTCCCATGGCAACAGCAACAAAGTTGGACAAAGACACAGGAGCTCCAGTAGATATGACAAGCTACAGAGGCATGATAGGGTCTCTTCTTTATCTAACAGCTAGCAGACCTGATATCATGTATGCAACTTATCTCTGTGCAAGGTTTCAGGCAGACCCCATAGAACCACATCTAACAGCTGTGAAGAGGATTTTTAAGTATCTCAAAGGGACCATAACCTTAGGTCTGTGGTATCCCAGAGAATCAGATTTCAAGCTACTTGGATACTCTGATGCAGACTTTGCAGGCTGTAAGATAGACAGAAAAAGCACCAGTGGAAGTTGTCATTTCTGGGTGATAGACTTGTTTCTTGGTACAGCAAGAAACATAAATCAATTTCTACATCTACAGCTGAAGTAGAGTATATTGCTGCTAGTAGTTGTTGTGCACAGATTCTGTGGATGAAGAATCAATTGCTGGATTATGGATTGAGGTACAGTAAAATACCTATTTACTGTGATAATCAAAGTGCTATTGCTATGACAGGTAATCCAGTACATCATTCAATGACTAAGCACATCAGCATAAGGTACCACTTTATCAGAGAACATGTAGAGGAAGGGAATATTGAGCTTTATTTTGTGTCTACAGAACAAAAGCTTGTAGAAATCTTCACCAAGCCATTGAGTGAAGCTATATTTACAAGGCTGGTAAATGAACTAGGAATGGTCTCTGGTTTTGACTAGAGATATTGGTTAGACTCAAAATTTTACTTACGTAATATGTTGCTCATATTTCTGTGATATGTTGCTCATATTTCTGTGATATGTTAACTGCTATGTGAACTCTGTTGTTAAACTCTGCTATGCAAACTCTGTTTGTCAACTGTTAAACTCTGTTAGCATGCTCTGTAGGTCATATACTGTTGACATATTGGATAAACTCTGAGAAACTCTGATATTATTATTGTCTGAATTTAAACACCGATGAAGAAATATGTATGAAGCATGATTCTCAGTAATTAATCATGAATCCTTTTAAGTTATTTGTGATCTAATCTCAGACTGTGCAGAAAATTAACACAGCATGATACTGTTTCATATTTATAGTATTTCTTAGTTTATTTATCCTAAACTCTGAGTCTGTAAATACTGTGTGCAATGCCTCTCATAACCAACTTCTGATGTTGATGATCTCTAAACTCTGTTTGATTAAAAACTATTAAGTTAGATTCTGTTATTAGTCTACCCCCAGAGAAAATGTATATAGGTTGCTAAAACTCCTTTGAGATTATGTTGGTGTCTAGGACGACCCAGGAACTTGCTGGTATATAGTAAGGACTAAAATTCTCTAATTTTTGGTGACTAGTCAAAGACTAGGAAGACCTAGGAACTTATCAAAAGATAAGGGCTAAAATTATAGGATTTTTGGTGACTAGTTCCAACCTCTGATTATTGGAGGAAAAAAAAATTATAAGGGGGGTATAAATTAATTAAATGTTACTATATATAAATCGTTTACTACAGAGTTTAGCATTCATCATACATATAGTGTTTACTATGAGAGTTTGTGCATCCAGTGTTTACTGATTTACTTTATGGATTTTATAAAAAATTAGATGCTCTAAAAATTGAATTGGTAAACTCTGCTATACACACACGTCTATTCACACCTGTGCAGTTTTTGAAAGGATTATGGTAATGAAGTTGGAGAATTGACAAACGCTGATGAATTTTGTCTAATACTCTAAGGTATATTTTCTTTCAGATAATTTACATACTTGGGGTAAAAAGAGTTTTGCCAACTGTTAATGAGTGTTAGAGTGTTAAAGTGTGTTGTTAGTGGGAGAGAGAAAGTAGCAGTAATTATTGCCACAATTACTGAACGTGCAAAGTACTTTCATTGCATGTGTGCCACGTATCCCACTTACACATTAAACAAGGAATTGGTTGAGTGTATTAACGTTTAAAACGATTGGGTTTTACTTTTTCATTACAACTCTAATCATTTTTACATACACGGTTATTTTCTCTTACGATTGGGTTATTGGGTTTTTTACAATCTTGATTATAATTGTGTATTCGGCCTAACATTAGAACTAAAAACGAAACAGAATCACAGACTCTTGAAAACACAGCAAAATGCAGTGAACACAGAACAAAAAAACTCGATTGAGGAACTCAAGACACAGTAACCGAACTCAGTAAAAAAACAAGCAGCAAAGCCAACACAAAAAGGAACTCGAAAAACTCAGCATCAATCGGAAATTCAAACAAACAGCTCGAACAACTCAAACTGGTCGACTCAAGGCCAATAAAATAGTGAACAACCAGTGAAAATCCAGTTGAAAATCAGCACAAACAGCAACACACAACAACCTACGAACTAAAATTTAACAGCAGTAACTCAGACGCAATTTAGAACAAAACAATCAACCCAGAATTCGAACAACACGCAGCAATGGAACAACTCCATTCAGTGATTCTAAAGAACCGCAGATCAAAATTAATGCACACAATCGCTGAAATGCACCACATAAACACAGAAAAACAACGACAACAGTGTAAGGTGAAAGAAAGAGAAAAACAAAGAATTAAGGAAAAGGGGGAAAAGAAGGAAGAGAAATAGGAGGCTGGGGATATGGGTTTGGATCGACTAAAGGCTGTTTGAGTAGAAAAGAAAATAGGGAGGAGTTGGAGAAGGGAAGGGGCTGTAAATGTTAAAATCGAAGGAGAGTAAATCGATGGTTCGAATGAAAAGGAAGAAACAGGGGAAGTGGTTTATGCTTCGAATTAAACAAATAAACACAGAAACTAATATTGAGATTTTATGAAACTAATTTTTTTTGTTTTTTTTTACTTGAAAATTAAATACGAAATTAAAGAGATTAATTACGAAATTAAAATTACACTACAATTGATGGTTTAAAATTAAATGGCCCACAATAAAATTGAGATTTTTAAAGGGGCTTACTACGAATTAAAATTATAACTATGAACATGAAATAAGATTTCGTTACTTTCAACCCCATGTGGATAGCATTTCGCTACTTTGTCCACTAATCGGATTTACGAAAATAACGAAGCAAGGTAACAAAAATGAAAGAACAAGACGAGAATTTAAAGGAAACGAAAATTTGCATTAATATAGAAAGAGAGTGTTTACAAAATTTAAAACTATAAAACAAGGAAAGAAATGAAAATTAAATCTCCCCTAAAATCTAAGTTGATAATTACAAGGGGGGTGAGGGGGTATTTATAGGATAGGAATTAGGGTTAAGGGGGGTGTTGGGTAAATCCCCACCATACATTTGTGGTGTGTGGTGGTGAAATCTTAGCCATCTATTTGTTTCCTTCCCCCTTAAGCTTTGAAGAGTTGATCTTGGCCATACACTTATGTAGTGTGTTGGGATGATCTCCACCTTCCACATGTCCTCCAAGATTCCTTTTCCACCAAGCTCCTAATTCTTTTTTCCTTTTTTCATATAAGTCCTTTTTCTTCCTCTTTTTCCCTTCCTTGCTCTTTATTTCTTTATTTTGTCATTTCTTTATTTATTCACGAATTTCCTGAAATGCAACAAAATAAATTATTAAAATACGAGTTCAAGCAATAAATAGGTAATAAAAATATGCAAAAAATATGCACTTATCAGTTGACACCCACTCTACACTTACAACAATTGATTATTACTTTGAACACAAAAATTTGTAAAAAAAAAAAAAACTTATGTTAGAGAATATTAACGGACACTACAAAACAAATGTGCATTGTAATATTAACATGTGAACCTAACCGTAAGAACCAAAATCTCAACGAATGAGAGCTAAAATTTTGATGAATGTTTGGTATTGAACATGTTTCGTGAGAGGTTACCTATACCCATTACTAGGGTTGGGGTCATATTATATATTAACAAGTTTCGCATTTATTAAAAGTTTCTTTCAATAAATATTACCATATTTTCCTTGAGTGCGCTTTTACAATTTTTGATGGATTTGTTTTATTTTTCATGTCTTTAAGTTAAAATATATTTTAACCTATCATGGTAATTAGGTATTCAATAGTACTCCTTTCCACTATTTTTATATAAAGTTAGACCCTAACCTCATAAGTTACAATTTTTATGTTATGTACTTACAAATAATTATCATGGTACATAACTATGACTATTAAGCATATACTCATCTCAAGCAAGTAAATATTAGGATATATTTATTTTAGACCTTTTTGAAGAAGGTTCTGTTACTAACATGTTTACTTCCATTGTAGGTAATGTATTAGAATTTGTGGTTAAGTCCTTACTTCCAAAACTTAAACAATTTGATTTAAACCAAATCATAAATATATTTATGCTCGATATATGAACCATAATAGCATTAAATATTTTTTTAATTCGATTTATGCTTCCAATCCTAAGTACATTTGATTCGAATTGCGTACTAAAATGTATATATTTTCTTTCTCAGATGTTTCTCGACAGATCAAAAATAAGGATTTTTTTTTTTGAATTTCTCGCCTTCAATATCGATAAAGTCAAAAGATCGTCTTACTACTAAATAGGTGCCTCAAAATATTTAACGACATCATTGCTTTCGGCTTGAAAACTCTCATATTGATCCTTTGATCAAAGATGTACTTATACCATAACATTTTAGTACTACAATTTTATGAATTTGACCTTCAATCCAAGTTATAATTTTGCCGAATTTATTTTGGTCAAAATACCTCTTTAGTCTTTAGAAGAGACCGGATGTGATTCTGAATTTACGAGATTTAACATAAAAAAAATTAGATAAAGTTTCCTTTTTGGAGCTTGACACAAACGTAAAATCAGTATTCTGGGAAAGAATTTTCATTTTTCCTTCTCGAAACAACTTACAAATTTTCCTAAGTATTTTACATCCCTTAATAAAAACATTCTTGTAAAAAATTATAATTAAAATTAATTACATTTTCTAACAAAAATACATTATTATCTATATTTTCAAGATAAAATTCCTTCTTATCCATAAACATCAATTACGTCTATAAAATTACAATTTATATTGAAAAATTCATGCAATGCATGAGTGAAAATCCTATAAAACATTATTAAATGGAATTACAGTTGTTCTTAACTTCATTATTTTTAAGATGGTATAAGAGATAAATACACTTGTTCTACAATATGTTTATCTTTAAATTAGTATAAAACAACAAAACATATGGTTATATGTGCATAACACTCTTATTAATACTCGAATGTGCATTTGTTCATATTTGTTTTCCAAATCACCGGATTTAATATGGATAAATCTAATTTATTTCACATACTATTTATCTTTATTTTAAATGCGAAATAAGATATTTTGAATGGATTTCAATTCTTTCAAATTTTTCTTGAAAACACCAAGTGAAAAAAGCAAATCAATCAAATCAAATTAAATGGTATATTGTAGCACTTTGTGGGAAAAAAGTTTTGAAAACAATGGTATCTTGTATACATTCGTGATATTATCTTTTGTTTATTATACACATTTGTGATAATTTTAAGAAAAGAGACTTTATTAAACAAATCCATTTTTTCTCAAAGTATTTACGGTTCTATTGATTTTTAAAAATATTTTTTAAAATACTGTTTCGAGCCAAAAACATCTAAAAATAACTTTCTTTTATGAATTGTAACTAAATGCAACCTTTTTAACGTTTTCATAATAAAGATTGCTGCGATTTCAAAAAAAAATAAAATAAAGATTGCTGTTACTTTTTGATAACATTTGAATTGATTTTGATTGTATTTAATTATAAATATATTCTTGTAAAAAAATTGTGTATTTCTGAAAAAAAACCACAAAAAAGTATAATCTCATTAAAAAAAATAATGAAAATATTCAAATTTTATAATTATCTATCGTAATTATATGAATATTATAATTATCAGTAACACCCAACCAGATATAGTAAACAAATAAAAACAAATTGGGGTGTAAGAATATTATGATATATTGTCCAAAAAAAAATCAAAAAAAGTGTATATAAAGGTATCTTATATGCATTCATGATATTATTGTTAGCTGGATTGCATATTTTCACCACCCTATATGTATATGTACCTTGGTTTTTTTCTTTCTGTGCATCTCCATTCCAAAGCACTTGTCTGCCATATATAAGATCTACGCTAAAGCTTTGTGTTATTACATTAATCAAAAAATCATTACATTGGTGCACGGTACATTTTTTTGTTTGCTCTATCTTATTAATTTGTTTATGTATGTATACTGAATGCAATTTACTTAGTTTAATATATGATGTGTTGTGACATCTTATGTGTATTTTATCAATGTTATTTACTGATATGTTTCACTTGAAGGTACTGAATCATGGATAGTGCTTACTTGCCAGTAGCCAAGCGAACTAGGTCAGGCTTTATTAAAATTTTGGTGGAATTGGCAGCCAAAATACCTAGTACAACCAGAGATCCGGCCGCTCCTATCGAAATTATTGATTTAACTGATGATGATGATGAAGTACCTACTAATGATAACAAAGGTGCGGTTTCAAAATTAAGGAAATTTGAGAAAAATGTTGGCAATGTGGATCGTGTAGAAAATGATGATGGACATGAGAAGGAAGGTATGGATGTGGATTCAGAATGGTTCGATTCATCATCTACTGAAAGTGATGATGATGATACTTATCGAGATGATGAGAAAGAGTTCAAGAGAATGGGGAAGAAGAATGTCAAGAGCAAAGGAAAGCAGAAAATGGTTGAGGGTGGAAGGAATGGAAATAAGATTGATAATAAAAAAAAGCAAAAAATTGTTAAAAACAAAATAAAGAGGAAGGTGGATACTCCTGAAAGAGTGTATTCAAGAAAAGATGGCCAAGGTATACCAGAAGCTGAGAAGGTTGATTTTCATTCATTTCCTGAGTTTGAAGATGGAAGTAGAGGGATATCGATGGTTCACAAAGATGTTGGAGGAAGGAAAAAGAATTTGACAATAGGCACTGCAAGGAGAAATGCCTATAAGAATTTGGATCATCTCAAGATTCTTGGTGATTCCCTAAATGATAAGGTAGAGGGCCTAGAAAAATATGTTAAAAATAAATTTCGATTTGGAGAGGAGGACAAAAGGCCAGTACAAAAATCGGAGTTTGAGAAAGTGCTTGATATTTGTTGGGAACAGGTAGATATGTACCTATATGGCTCCGAGGAGGACGAAGAAATTGTATCTACTCAACCTGTAAGTATTCTCTTCGGTATCTATGAATTGCATTCACGTTACCATTTTATTCCATATACAAAGATCAACTTCTTACGTACTCTTGAAATGCATGTATATGTTTTGTATTTGTGATGTGTTTAATATGAATTCAAGTAACAGTTATTAATTCTTTCAGTAGTTCTTATGCAACTCACATTACCTTCCTTAAATTGCATAAGTTTGTTTAAGAATCCGATTCCTTACTAGGAATTGTTATATTTAGCAAAACACAGTAAAACAAACAAGTAGTAAAACAAACAAGTAGTATATTTACATTGTCTATTTATTGATTCAACTCACTCATGTGACCTACAACATTAAATTCCAATTAAACAAATATGCACGTTGGGACATTGATCTTCTTCTTTTTTTACCACATGTGGAAGGTTGACAATGATGATCACGGCAAGTCAGAAACTGATAGGGCCACTCTCTGTAGTCAAGATAATCATTCCGATCTTTTTCTTGATGAACAAGTCGGGATTATATGCAGATGTTGTTCAGTTGTGGTCGAAGAGATCCGTTATTTTCTTCCAGATTTTGTAAGTTATATGCTATTTTTGTCTCTAGTTCTGAGTGATTTCAGATATTTACTTCAGTGCATGTGTTATTTATTTTGAATCATCTGAATTAGTGGCATTTTCTGCCTTCGGATTTCATAAGCTGTGACTAATTATTAAGTTAGTTATTGTATTCTGCTTGAACTTTGTTTGTGTACAGAGCAAGCCTTCTTCATCAAGTCATAGAAGGAATACTTTTGTACAATCAAAAATGTCTAGGAGGGATGATTGTGTACAATCAGAAAGCCCTACACCTGTCAAGCACTCCCAACACAATGGTGCTAAAAGACATGATTTTCAAAATTACCTCACTACAGGAACTGGCCCTACACCCGTCGAACACTCCCAACATAATGGTGCTAAAAGACATGATTTTAAAAATTACAGCACTACAGGAACTGTCTGGGATTTGGTACCAGGGGCGAGGAGAAGCATGTATGAACACCAGCGTGAAGGTTTCGAGTTCATCTGGAAGAATCTTGCTGGTGGAATTATCATTGAGGAATTGGAGATGCCCCTGTCTAGTTCTGGTTCTGGATGCATAATATCACATGCCCCTGGAACAGGAAAAACTCGCCTTACAATCGTATTTCTTCAATCATTCATGAAGTTGTACCCAGATTCAAGGCCAGTAATCATAGCTCCTAAGAGCATGCTTCTCACATGGGAAGAGGAGTTCAAAAAGTGGAACATCAATATACCTTTCCATAACATGAACAACCTGGAGTTTTCTGGCCAGGAAAATCAAGCAGCTATAAGCATTTCAAAGCAGATAAGGGGCAGCGGGAACAATGAAAATGTTCCTCGCGCAGTCAAGCTGTTATCGTGGAAAATGAATAAAAGTATATTGGGTATCACATATGCATTGTTTGAAAAACTCGTGGGAGCTGTGACAAGAAATGCTGGTCGTACTACTATAGTAGAGCAAATGGGGGAAGCCCTACTGAAGCTTCCAAGTCTTGTTGTACTCGATGAAGGGCACACGCCCCGCAATGACAAGAGCTACATATACAAGTCTTTGCTTGATGTTGAGACAAAAAGGCGTATCATTCTGTCAGGAACTCCCTTTCAGAATAATTTCACTGAGCTATATAATACGATGTGCTTAGTGAACTCCAACTTTCACAGGACATCATCTGAATCTGATGACAAGATGAAGAAAAAATTGAGGAAGATGGGCAAGGAAATACGATCTAGAGGGCCTGGTGAAAAATTGAGGGAATTGAAAAGTATGATCAGTCCCTTTGTGCATATGCATAAAGGAAATATACTTCAAAAAAGCTGTCCTAGTTTGAAGGATGCTTTGATTTTGTTGCAGCCTACAGGGTTGCAGGAGGAGCTAATAGGCGTCCTGGGTACCAATGAACAGAAAGCTGGGCACCTGGATTTAATACACGCAATTTCCCTGGTATCTGTCCATCCCTCACTCTTGCCTGAGCGCTATTTACAAGAGCATCAGTTCTCAACCTACCGGGCTAGGCTTGAACAGGTCAAAAGGGATCCTTATGCCGGTGCAAAGACAAAATTTGTCATGGAAATATGTAGGCTGAGCGAGGCACTAAATGAAAAGGTGCTCATCTATAGTCAATTTATCGACCCTCTGATGCTCATAAAAAAGCAGATTCAGGCTTACTTTGGGTGGAATGAAGGAATAGAGGTGCTATATATGGATGGATGTCTTGATGCAAAGCAGCGCCAAAAATCAATTAATTCTCTCAATGATCCGAGAAGCAAAGTGAGGGTACTCCTGGCATCCATAAAGTCTTGTTCTGAAGGCATTCATCTTGTCGGGGCTTCAAGAGTTGTTTTGCTGGATGTAGTATGGAATCCTTCTGTTGAAAGACAAGCAATAAGCCGAGCCTATAGGCTTGGCCAGAAGAAAATCGTGTACACTTACCATCTTATCGCAGAAGAAATGGAGTTTCAGAAATACAAGACACAAACGGCGAAGGACCGGTTGTCAGAGATGCTGTTTTCTTCAACGGACATGGATAGCTTCAAGGAAAATATGCCAGATATTGTCTCGGAAGATGAGATATTGCAAGAGATGTTTCAACTTAATGACAAGCTAGGTGGGTTGTTTAAACAAATCATCTACCAACCTAAAGAATCAAATTTGGTTGATACATTTGATTTGGTTGCTGAGGATTAAACCCCAAGAAAGTCATCTGAATATTGTATGTGGAATTTTCTTGATGATTTCTATAACTGAACTGCTGAAGAATGGTATGTGCATGTTGTGATGTTGGCCACATGCAGGTTTTTTTTCTTTTTCTTTTTTTCTTTCAAATTTTGTGACGGCTAAGCTACTCTTTTATGTAATCTTGTCTTTCTTTTTTTCTTTCATGAACAAAAATGAACTTGGTTTCTTCTAAAATCTTATCTACATATATAACTTAGCATGTTGTGATCTCTGCTTTCAAATGTTTTTTTACGAACTCTTTATATCTGCATGTGAATGTGATGTTCGTGTTCCAGATTTTAAGTACACTTCCGCTTCTTTTTTTCTCTTTGTTAAGTGTCGAGAAAATTAAAAAAAATGGCATATGTAGTTTATGTGATCATCATTCATGGGATTTCCTGTATTGCGAAAAGAAAATGGTAGATGAACGTTTTCTTATGCCGACTGCTGGGGAAAAGATTTTCCAGTTTGTTTGTGTTTTTTGGTATTATAAAGTCTTGGTATTCCTAAATCTTCCATGAATGCCACTTTGCTTGGACAGCTTCTAAAGTCGGGTATTACTCTTACATAGTTGCAGCAACTTGGAAATGACCTAACACATTTAACTTCTAGCCTAAACACATGTGGACAAGGTTTCATTTCCTATAACATAGAAACAGGATTGATGCTTTTGCTGGAAACCGGGAAATGGTTGAAGGTAATCGTATATAAACTGTGAAATTTAAGACATTTGACAACGGAAAATAACGTTAATTTAACGATTCACCACAGATTATAATTATAATGCACTGCTTGTTCTCGTCTCAAGTTGGAATTTACTTTCCTGGAACTTTATCTAGGCCAAGGGATCGATGGTGTCTGATGTATAAGTATGCTATATTTTATATGATGTATTACTCCCAAGGGTCATCCTCCGGTGAAACATATATTAACATTAGAATAGTGAGAAATTGTTCTGCAGTAGAACAATACAAAAATAAAAATGTGAAAAATATGCAAAAGTAGAACAATACAAAAATAAAAATGTGAAAAATATGCAAAACAACTGTTCTGCACTTTTTAAAAGAGTGTAGAACAACTGTTCTCATTGTTCTCACGTATAAATTGTTCTCACTTGAATCATGACTTTACTCCCAATTTGATTTAACACGTATTGAAGCCTCAAGTATATTTATAAAATATTCGTTTTATTTGATTGTGAAGGCATAAAGACTTGATTCGTTTATAATATAACGATTGCTTATATAATCAATACCTAATAATAATAAAGAAAACTATCCATTTTCCCTAATAATAATAATTACAGTAATTTTCCGTATTACATCATAATAATTTGTTAACATCCCCTCAAATTTAAGATACAAGTATCGAGAGTTTGAAAAATTATAAAAAAAATCTTGAAAATAGTTGTCATCGTTTCCAATTGAGAAACGATCGTCGTCCGTCATCGTCATTTGTTGTCGTCTCCATCAAGAAGCAATCAACGGGTCGTTCGTCATCGATCGTCAGTTGTTGTCGTTTCCATCGAGAAACGATCAATGGGTCGTTGTCGTCTTTGTTTCCCATTGAGAAACAATTATCGGGTCGTCGTCATCGTTTATATTGTAAATCACCATCGTTTTTTTGTTGTAAATCATCGCATCGTCGTTGGATTGGGGTCTCTCCCAAAAACCCATCACCATCGTTGTTGTGGTTTCGTCCCATCGTCATCTTTGTTAATAATTTAGACTTTTGATACCATAATAAAATATTCGCAAAGTCTCTTCTCATTAATCATCGTTCGAGTCTCTCATACCCCTAATATTCTCATTTATTAAAACATTGAAATTGTGTGCTATGGTGGGTCCAAAAAGGGACGAGATCCCCACCTAGTATTGAAAATCGGATCGACCGGATGCTAGGACCAAAAAGGCACAAACAACCAAGTGATCAACTCTTTGACCCAAATAAGGGGCCTTTGAGTGAGGGGATGTTAAGATAAATATATGATCCTGGTAAGTTCAACTTCGATCACCTTGGTTGTAGTAGGGAACCTCTGTTGAGAGGCAAGAAACAGGTTGTGCATATTGTTAGAATATAATACAAAGATCCAGTTGGGCCTTCCTCTAACACCTTAAGGCCCAACTGGATCTTTGTATTATATTCTAATACTCCCCCTCACTCGAAAACCCATTTATGGATCGAAGAGTGGATCACGGGCGCTCAGCTTTGGAGCATAACTTGCCTTCTTGTCCATATTAAATATTGAGAATGTAAGGGGTGGCAGGGAGTCGAACCTGAGTCATCTACCAGCCTGAGCTCTGATACCATGTTAAGGAACCAACTCATCTAAAACCTTAAGGTTTTAGAGCGACTGGTTACTTAACATATCAGGACTCAGGTTGGTAGAGGACTCAGGTTCGACTCCCTGCCATCCCCAATATTCTCAATATTTAATATGGACACGCAGGCAAGTTATGCTCCAAAGATGAGCGTCCGTGATCCACTATTCGACCCATAAATGGGTTTTCAAGTGAGGAGAGTGTTAAAATATAATACAAAGATCAATTTGGGCCTTCCTCTAACACCTTAAGATTTTAAATGAGTTGGTTCCTTAACACATATGCAAAGAAAAATAGAAAATTTGATAGTACGATATTATTTTGGAAAATACCTGCTGCATGTAAGGTTTCCTGTAGTAGTAATTTTATGGAGGAACTAAAGCTGGCATTCTGTTGATACACAAAGAAAGAAATAAGGAAATAGGTTTACCATTTAAAACTATGCTAGTCGGTACTTGAAGATTCCCTCTGAAACTAAATTTCACATAACCTTCGTATTGTAAAATGAAACTATTTCTCTTTTACATCAAGATCTTAAGGAATCATCATCAAATATTAAGAACGAAATTTATTTTCGTAAATCAATTATGTAGAGTTATTTATGCATAGTAAATTATTGAATAAAAAATTGCCTATTTATCCCTTTCAAATTCGATGAATGTGTGATCTCAGTAGAATCATAATACTAGAAATCATGTGCTTCTTAACCTAAGCATTAAACAGCGTTCTTATCCTAAAAAAAAAATAGTTTACCTTACATCAATTTTTTGATTAGAATTACTTTCAGGGGGATGAAATGCCCGTCAAAAAGGAAATTTCTTTCATTAAAAAAAATTTATCATTCTAACAGAAAGGTATGCAAAGATGTTCCCGGAAATTTAGATAATAAACATTCATGTATGAAAACACAACTTTCAAATTTAACAAAAAAATAATAATCTTAACAATAACAATTTTGGATAAAATATAATGTAACAAAATAAAAATAAACCAAAAAAATCTTTTAAAAAGCACCAAAAAAATAATTAAAATAATTTTAATACAAAATAATGGTAAAATAAAGAACATCTAACCAAAGGGGGTCCCTTTGGTTAGATACTAATTTAAAACTTATAATTAAAAAAATGTAATCCATAAAATAAATTTCTTATAATAGTTATGAATTCTAAAATGTTAGCAACGATCATGAATATGTAGAGTCAAATTTAAAACAAAGTAGAAAAAATGATTAAATTAAATTAGATTAGGAAAGTAATGTAATAAAACTGTTATATATAATACATTAATATATGTTAAAGGTTTAATATTTAATAAAATTATTCATGACAATATGAAAGTCATGTAATATGACACAATCTATCCTTAAAGACACGTAACACCATTAGATATGGTCATGAATATGAAAAAAGAATGAAGTATGTTCTTATGACCTAAAAACAAACTTATTAAGTTTTTTTTATGTATAGAAAGAGTACTAAATAAAGAATTTTGATAAATGTGAGATCAATTTAATAGAACATTATAAAATCATGCCGCATATATTTGCCCTTAAACATAACTATGCTAAAATTTCGAATTGTTAAAATAAATATTTTTAATTCACATCAATTTCTGTTTAGCAATTATCATCAAATATAAGAATGAAGTTTGCTTGATGGTAGAAAATTATCAAATAAGGAATTTATCTATTTATCTGTGTCAAATTCAATATATGTGAGATTAGTTTGTAGAATCAAGAATATTAGATGTTTAGAAGTTCACGGCGCACGCATGCGCCTTTAAACCTAAATATTCTACAACTTTCGTATTGTAAAATTAAATTTTTTCATTTACATCAAATTCTGTTAAGGAATTAACGTCAAATATAAGAATGAAGTTTGTTTTGATGATCGAGAAATTAATGCTACTGAATTATTTATATGAAGAAAAAATATCAAATAAGGAATGTCTATTTATCTTTTTCAAATATCAATGAATGTGAGATCAGTTTATAGAACCATCGAAGTTTATTTAAAGAAAAACTATCAAATAAGGAACATTTTTCATTTACGTATACTCATATCAAGAATGAAGTTTGTTTTGATGGGTTATAAACTAATTCTACTGAGTTATTATTGTATAAAAAATTAAAAAAAATCATTAAGTTATTAATGAAGTTGCGATTGATACTGAATTTATTGGAATTTTAATACACATGAAATATGACAACTAAATAATTATACAAACTCATTATAAGATAATCGAAGGCTTGATAACGTTAATTTATTGGAATTTTAGTCCACATGTCAACAAAATAGTTAAACAAACTCATTAATTCATTATAAGATAGTTTGTGTATTGTGAAAAGTATCTGAAATAATATGAGAATAGATCTTGTTTGATATTGTGTATAAACCTACCTACAAGAGAATTCTAGATAGTTAAGATTGTGACCCAACAACTAATGAGTTAAGACTTAGACTCATCGGTTCCTAATCTCGCTTATTACTACTTGGAGAGGAGAGGAAATTGAGAAAAAAAAAATTACAGATAGATAGGGTGCTTGTGTCATTTGACTGGTTGGGATTGGTATCGTATATACAAACGTATGTTGCTTGTCTTTTTCTTTTTTCTTTTTTTTTCTTTTTTGTTTATCTTTTTAGTCTAATACATTATTACACCAAAATTTGAAAACTTACCTATACATGCAGGATGGACTAAATTTTACAGATTACATTACACATATAATGTATATCGTAAGACGACCTAATTGGGGCTAAGCTTTAAGTTAATAAAATATAGGTATTTGTGTGATGAAATAAAAGTTTCAATGCAAACACAATACATTCCATCATCATAAAGTCAAAAGCAACAAAAAGTAGTTCGAATGCATTACAATAAAACATAATAAAGAGAAGCATCACTAGAGAACATAATAATAAAGCAATTAGCTAGTCTGATCATGCTGGGTCCAATTACATCCCCATAAATGCAAGAAAGTGAAAGGGATTTCCCTGGGCTGTTGCATACAGATGACTGAGCAAAGTCTTGTTGTCATTACTAAATAGAAATCCGAACTTGATCTGCTTTTCAGATTTGATATTCAGCCTTATAGGCACTCCAGAGAAGTTCTCAGCAAATGTGGAGCAATCATACATGAAAATTTTAGGACCATCTGGATCATTGCTTTTGAGCTTACGAGCCAATGATTTGTCCATTTTCGTCCTAAATTCCTCCATGAAATTGAGCAAGCTTTTAGGACTCGAACTGTGTGTGAATTGTTGAGCTACAGTTGTGGCTTCTTGGATCCAAAGGGGACGGTGAAGCCTGCCCTCATATACGTTGTGTTTCAACGTTTGACCCACCAGGTGGTCAATGGCAGTAACAGTATAGTTGTTTCCACTGGTAGGAGGAGGGATTCACAGCATCACTTGTTCCTCCGTCATTGTTCTAACTAAATTCTCCACACCCTTTTGGATATACTATTTCAAGACTTGGTCATGTGATTCTTGATTGGCCAGTATGATAACATATTTGGAGTTGACGATGTTGCAAACCCAATAACCATGGATTTCGGTACGCACGATATCCACATCTCTATTCAAGCAAACAACTAGCTCACGTACCGTAGGTATCGCATCTGTTCAAAAAAAAACTAACTTAAAACTTCAACCAATGACGGATGCAGCGGATGCAACATAAGGACCGGGTAGGCTCCTTAAAATTTTAATCTCAAACATTTAACTAGAAAACATGCGCTTCTTAACCTAAGCATTGAACAACGTTCATATCCTAAAAAAATTGTTTACCTTACATCATTTTTTTGATTAGAATTACTTTTAGGTGGATGAAATGCCCATCAAAAAGGAAAATTCTTTCATTCAACAAAATTTATCATTCTAATAGAAAAGTATGCAAAGATGTCCCGGAAATTTAGGTAATAAACAATCATGTATGAAAACACAACCTGCAAAATTAACAAAAAAAATAATAGTCTTAACAATAACAATTTAGGATAAAATATAATGTAACAAAATAAAAATAAACCAAAAAAATTTCTTAAAAAGCACCAAAAAAATCATCAAAATAATTTTTATACAAAATAATGGTAAAATAAAGAACATCTAACCAAAGGTGGTCCCTTTGGTAGATAATAATTTAAAACTTATAATTAAAAAAAACGTATTCTATAAAATAAATTTCTTATAATAGTTATGAATTCTAAAATGTTAACAACGGTCATGAATGTAATAACCGTGAATTTTATTAATAATTTTATTATTGAGCCCTCTCCGAATAAAGTTTGTAAACCCAATTTTATTAATTTCGGGATCCGCGTAAATATTTATTTAGTGCGGCGCTACATATCTTTATTATTGTGATTTATAATTATTATTATCACTATTAGTGTTAGTATTATTATTCTTTTATTTTAAAACTATAATTATAGTTAGGATAGTTTATAATAAAATGAATTTAGAATGTAGTAGTAGGATCAAGCTAGTGTTAAATGTGATTAGGTGGACTGTGAGTTGGAGCCCAATATTTGAGTTAGCCCAAATTTTCTTTTAATCCATTATAGAGCCCAACTAACAATACCATATCTATATATAATTGTTAGACAAAATCAAGAGAGAGTCATCTCCCTTATTCTATTTTCTTTTTCACCGAGACAAAACACAAAACACCACCATATATATTTCCTCTCTCCTCCATTAAAAGAAAACCTTTAGAAGCTTATAGCTAATAATATAGTGGGTTGATCTTACATGCAATCTCATATTTGTGGAGCATCTTAAACGCTCATCAAATTGATATCCATATTTAAAGGGTTTTCAAGAATGGGATTTTCAACCGAGTTCTAACCTTGATTTTTCGAAAAAGGGTATGAGTTAATACTCCTAAAAAACTTTTTGGGATCATAAATTTTTATGTGTTGTTGTTGTATTATGTGTAATTATTGTTTTAAAATTAGGGTATGTACTTAATAAATAGGGGTTTTGTAAATTGTACTTTAAAATGGATTTGTGGTTGATCTATGTAAATTAGAGGAATTGTTAGGATGTGGGTTTGTATTTTGAGGGGGTCCTGTTGGTTGCTTGTCGGGAAGGGGGTCACCACTGCGGAGAAAGGGGTCGACCGGCGATGGTGAGTTGGTTGATTGGTGGTGCAGAGAAGGCGATGGGGGTGATCGAAGGGAGCGATCTAGGGGGAGATGGTGAGGTACGATAGAGAGGGAGAGACGAAGATGGGGTTGAGAGAGAAAAGAGAACGGAGAGAGAGAAGAGATCGGAGAGAGAGAGAGAGAGAGAGAGAGAGAGAGAGAGAGAGAGAGCAGAGATCGGAGAAGGGGAGACAGAGAGATTGGGATCGAGAAAGCGAGAGATGCAGGGAGAGATTGAGCGGTCGGAGAGAGTGAGAGGAGTCGAGAGAGAGATAGATTCGAAGAGAGAGAGAGAGAGAGGGGAGGATTGCGAGCAGAGAGGGAGAGAGGCGGAGGTCGGTGGTGGAACCGCCGGCGCCGCCTGCGTCCGGTCGATGACCCCGACGGTGGTGGTGTTAGAAAAAGGGGGGAGGGATTTGTGTGGTTATTAAATTGATTTAATTGGGATTTTACAAATTGTAATAATTTTAATAAACAATAAATTCGAGAATAAACATTTTTATTGGATTAAATTGTAATAATAATAATAATAATAATAATAATAATAATAATAATAATAATAATAATAATAATAATAATAATAATAATATTGGATATTAAAAATGGGGAATAAAATGAAATGTTTATATTATTTAGTTGAATATTAAAAATGGGCAAAAAGAAATTATAGATTATTTTGGCTACTTAAAATAAATAGGATTATTAGTTTTAAAAGAGAGGAAAAATAATTTGATTTATTTAGTTGAGTATTAAAAATGGGGAAGGAAGATTTGAAATTTGAGAGAATAATTAAAATAGAATGGTTTTTAATAAAATTATTTTGTGTTAATAGTGGAAAAAATAATTATGGATTAAAATTTAGTAAAAATGGATTCTTGAATCGTTACATTTTGAGAATAAAATTAGGAGATTTTTCTAAAATGGACCTTATTAAAAATTTGAGAATTTTAGATAAATTATAGAGATTTGGTACGAGCTAATTTTAATTTGGAGATACGATTTGACTAATTAGTTGTTAGCAATTATTTAGAGACCTTTTAAGTGAAAAAATTCCCTTACGAGTTTTATAGAGCAAGAACTTCCCAGATAATTTTAAATTATTTGAACAATGACGCGATACACGATTATTAAAATTAATAGGAAAAGCGAATAGAGCTTCCATTTAATTTATTAAATTTCGGATAAGACGTTAGTGAGATCTTAAGGTTACGAGAATATTCTGAATTATATTTTCAAGAATTACTTGATTTACCATGTCAAGATTACCGAGTTTATTTGACATTACGTGATTAATTTCTTACCCGAGTACTATAATTATTTTAATAAATTATGATAGAATTTCTTTCTGAAACTTGAGACAATCGCTCGCGGGTAACGTTATTATTTATTTGGTAGAGTTTAACGTCGAAACAGAGGCAAGTTCATTCCTACCCTAACTCTCGGAAATTTCGTATTTCTACTCTTGTTCATTCATTCGTATGTATTTTTGAGCTATCAATTATGAGATTTATTTGTTGCTCCTTATTATGCAATAATTTCTTTTTGAGCATTATTTTCTCATTAAATATTATTTTACTGTTAAAATTAGTTTACTTGCGAATTGTATCCCCTATAAGCGTAGAAGCAATTTCGTTGCTATCGGGTCGATCTCATTAACTCGAGACGAATATTTATTTTGATTCAGTGGAACTAGTCTCATTAGTTCGAGATAGTAAAAATTCATTCTTTTCAGTCAAATTTATTGTACAAATTCGACAATATTTATTGATTATCTTTTAGTTGGTTCATCTTTCGAATCAACAAATAGGAGTTATAAAATTAGGATCGTTAGAGTTTTACTCGTTGATCAAGTGAAAAACATTCTATTTAAGCGTTCATCAATTATGAGTATTATAAATATTCGAGTGGTACTATTTGCTCAGTACGACTCATTATATTTCATTTTAAGACTATTCTCATTATTTCGAGATAGTTGCCTTTCTTGTCAGAGGTTGACACTTTGATCGTGTCAACCAACAAAATATTATTATTTAGAGTTTGCACCAGTCCATTGTTCAGATTGGTGGCACAATTGAGTCAGACTGGAAGTCCGCCAGATTATCAAGTATTTTTCCTATGAAGTTTATCTCAAAATATCAGTTCATTAAATATTCGGAAATTATGTATTCTACTGGTCAATTTTGGGAAAGAGGCCCATATTAGAGAAAGAGAGACTTGTGTACCATTATACGGACACGAGAATATTTTAGGCACTATGATGCTAGCATACATACATATATTTTATATTTCGTTGATATCGCATGGTAGCCGTGATCGGACGAAATGCGGTGTCATAGGAGGACGGTATTCCCGGTCGGATAGTTGATCGCTCCACCGAGATATCGAGAGGTTGGAAGACAAGTTTATTCATTTCTCATGAGTCATCAGAGTTACACCAAATGAGTCTTTCGAGTATTCTGTTATCGAGATGAGTCTTGAGTCAATGTGAGATTGTTGATATAAGACTATTCATAAATTTCGAGTATTTCTTTCGGTAAATTTTATTATATTTATAAACCGAGTAATGAGAGAACTTGCTGAGCATCATAGTTTCTCATTCTTGCTTTACAATATTTATTCAGCTATCAAGAATGAGAGTTGCGAGACGTCCAGCCAGGGATCCAGAGGAAAAGAGAAGGCTCAAGGCTATGCTGACAAGGACTAGAATATCCAGCTGGAACCTTTATCTTTCTACCATATTGTAATAACCCTAACTTTAGAAATGCTACAGTGATCAAATGAATAGTAAATTTTGAGGATTTAGGGAAATGGGATGTAGGTACCCCTACCATTGAAACAGAAAATGAATAATCAGAAACCATATTAGTGATGTACTATGAAAATAAGTGACTCGAAACGATGACGGATTTCAGAAATTCCTAAGTGTGGATTTTAAGGATTTTCAATTTCAATTGAGACTCTATGGAATGTGATATGAAGGAGTATAGAAATATTAAAGGGTTTATATCTTGAGCAAATAGTAAAATTAGGTTAAATCAAGGAGTGATCAAGTTAAGGAAATGCCAAGGGAATTTGGATTTTTTTTAAACGATTTCAAAACCATTTGAATAACGAGGTATATTCGAAACGAATCGCAATTAAAAAAATACGAAAACCAAACAACCAAGATTAGGGATACAACAAGGATACATACTAAATTATGATCAAGAAAGGTCATTAACATTTACTTAGGAAAATCAAAAAAATGTGATTATAAATTAACCAAGTGACATCACTTTCCACTCATCTTTAAACAAGGATAAATTAGTAAATGACCAAGTTAATTATCCACACCGTTCCACAAAACTCTATAACTCTCAAAATTAGTCAAGATAAGAGCTAGCCAAGACAAAATCTCTCCATCTTCCACACTTTTCTTATTTTCGGCCAAAAAGATAGCAGGTTAGTAAATCAAGCATATCTCCTTCATTTCTTAATGAAATTTTGTGTTCTATAGCTTGTTGGAAAGATATTAAGATGCTCTACAACTCTTCTTTAGGAGACTTGACCAGAAAAGCATGTTAACGCCCTCGTTTTTGCAGTTCTTTAAATGGATGAATAGTAACTTTCTAAAACTAACTTTGTTTTTATGGTTTCTTTAGACAATCCAAGCTATTTTAAGATTGTTTAAGGACTAGCCAAGGCTTATTTAGTGTTGTTCAAGCTTCAAGGAAGGTATGGAGCTCATGAACCCTTAGTATTATTTTGAGTTTATGATGATTTATAGTTAGTTTGGTGGTTAAGTGTATAATAAGCATGAAATCATGATTATATAATTGTTTATAAGTGATGGATTGAATATGGAGGTGGTATGGACTTGTAACCATGGCTGGTATGAAGACCACATGGTGTAGGGATTGGTTTACATGTTGGATAATGAAGGGATGATGGTGTATTTTTGGGAAATTGTTAAGTTATAGTCGTTATAATGCCCGATTTCGTTAAAAACAGAGCATTATGAATCTGTTAAGGTCAGTAGGGCATAACCACTGGTCATTATAGGATAGATCTTGGTTCAAAGATTGTTTTTGATATAAAGTACGTAAAAATCTGATGAACGGTTTAGTAGATATGACCAAGATCGTGAAAGTGGTTCGAAGGTGTAAGTGCGAGTTCGTAACTTCAATTGAACACCCTTAACATAAGTGATTCATTTACGAATCTTGATAATTAAATAATAGAGGTCATAAGGAGGGTATAGGAGAAGGTCTCAGGTCGAACGAATAATTTTTCAATTTTATAAAAATGTTTAGATCAAGGGTACGTTAATGGTATACCCCTTAAACGGATAAAGGATAATTTTCTCGAGTTAATGGTTGACTTAAAAATCTTTAAAACTTAAATATCTACTAAGTGTATAAGATAATGACATACCTTGATAATGTACTAAGTGTCATTACGTGGCGGTATTAATAAGAGTTATGTTATGGTGTGTTTGATAAGCTAAAAAGATTAGGGGATCAAGTGAGTTAAATGGTTAGGATAAGTGTTGTTAGTAATAATAATTATAATGGGGCATATGCTAATGATGATCCTTTTCGTTCTTATAGAAACTCAAGACGAACACCGGGTCATACCTTTGGGATTTAGAGTTCGAGGCAAGATTTCTTCTTCCTTATTTTGATAAATTGTTATGTTTCAAAGAAAAATGGTTTTGCTGGATTCTATATGAATCTTATATCAATATATGATATGGATTGTGGATATGAATATGAAGGGAGCCAATATACTTTATGGCTTGAAAAGATATGAAAAAGAATGGTATCAGTTGTTATCTAGGGTTATATGGTTTATAATATTCTGTTATTTATAATCTTTAAACATTTGTGATTTAATAAATATTATTTGAATATTATTTAATACTTTAAAAATAGATAGAATAGTTATGTATTTAATAGCATAAGTGACTTTATTAAATACGGAGGAGATGTTTGAGTTATAATTAAAGTATTATGATGTATGTATTTTAAAGATGATGATGGATAGAGGATGCCGAAGGGGGATGTAGCAGAGGCACAGTTCAGCACTCAATATTTTATTACGGCCCAAGAGATGCCGAAGGGGGATGTAGCAGAGAGCCTTCCTCCAGGGATGATGACCAGGTTGGACCATTCCTTCTACTAGTAGTAAACAGAGAGCAGGTACGATTTGGCGACTGATCATCGTCCTAACGTATCAGGCGACAGCAGATATCCCCAAAGTATTTAAAGAAAGAACTGAAAATGGTTACAGATCGACAGACTGAAAATGAAAAAAAATGGTATGAGATTATGGAATTATTTTTTTATATTAGAAGAGAAACTGATATTATATTATGTTAGAAGAGAAACTGATATTATATTATATTAGAAGAGAAACTGATATTATATGGTTTTATGTTTCTTTTCTTATAAAGATAAATAGATGGTGTATTTAATAAATAGGAATTAATTCTTTTCTTAATGATTATGATGGGTCTTCTGTTTATTACTATATATATATATAGGGGGCTACTCCAATACAAACCTCCTTAAAATACAAACCTACAAACCAAGCATAATCTAATATTTCAAGATAATCTAATGACCAAACTAGGGGTACCCCAATACAAAAAATGTTTAAAATACTTGGCTCTATCCAACAAAAAAAAAAATCACTGTTCACGTGATGACGTGGCAGTGGATTTCACTGGTTAACGGTGCTTCGCACCTTCTTGTACGGTGCTTCGCGCCCTTATCATTCTAAAGTTGTAAGGAATGACAATCAATGGTAAAGGCAATAGACGATTGACGGGTGTGTCAAGAGCCTTCGGCCCTCATGACTACCTAACTCATCCGTTTACTGTATTAAATGCTTCACATTTCCACGGCAAGATTATTTTTTTTTGTTGGATAGAGACAATTATTTTAAGCATTTTTTGTGAAGGTACCCTTGGCGGGAACCTTAGAATAGATGAAATATAATTAATTTAGTGTTGGTTTGTAGGTTTGTATTTTAAAAGTGATTTGTATTTGAGCACTTGCCTATATATATATATATATGTGTGTGTGTGTGTGTGTGTGTTTTCTTTGATACTGGTTTACAAATTTATCTTGCTGAGCTATTATAGCTCACTTTTGCTACTTATGTATATAACAGCTAGGTCAAATGCCCATACTCCGCATTACACCGCAATAGGGTAAGGGAAAGACGACCTTTTGAGAGAGTGCTGGCGCCTATCCCTGAGGTAGCTGATAGACAGATGGGTACTGGTAGACTTATGTGAATTAAGTGTGTAAGTTTGAGAAATAAACTTCTGGTTGTTGAAATGCTTCCTCTCGAAGCAATATTCAGCAACACTACTTAAGTAAGATTTTGGGTTTGTAATAACTCTTTTAACTTTAAACTTATGATATTGTGGATGTTGTTCTCTGAGCATATGACTGGTATGTGATATTATTTTTAGGTGTGGGGTCTACTGTGTGGATTTTATTACGCATTTATATTTCAACTGACAAGAATATAATGTTATTAAATGGAAATTGGACCGTGATGACCTGGATTCCTGACCCCGGATCTAGGGGCGTCACACTTATGATCTTATGTAAGATATTATTCAGAGATGTAATAAATCGTATTGTAATAATGTGTGAGACCGATCTTGGATCTGCGGAGCGGGACACTGATGCTCCGTTGTAATAAATATTTTGCTTTATTATTGAGCTAACGTGTGCTGCAGGATATCGAGATTGATGTGACGACCTGGGTCCCCGGACATGGTGGATTTGGGGGCATCACAATGAATATATAGAGTCAATTTAAAACAAAGTAGAAAAAATGATTAAATTAAATTAGTTTAGGAAAATAATGTAATAAAACGGTTATGTAAAATACATTAATATATGTTAAAGGTTTAATATTTAATAAAAATTATTCATAACAATGTAAAAGTCATCCAACATGACACAAATCTACCCTTAAAGACACATAACACAAATCTACCCTTAAAGACACATAACACCATTAGATACGGTCATGAATATGAAAAAAAGATTGAAGTATATTCTTATGACCTAAAACCTAACTTATTAAATATTTTATGTATAGAAAGAGTACTAAATAAAGAATTTTGATAAGTGTGAGATCAATTTAATAGAAAATTATAGGATCATGCCGCTCAAATTTGCCTTTAAAACTAACTATGCTATATTTTCAAATTTTAAAAATAAATATTTGTAATTTACATCAATTTATGTTTATTAACTATCATCAAATATAAGAATGAAGTTTGCTTGATGGTAGAAAATTATCAAATTAGGATTTTGTCTATTTATCTGTGTCAAATTCAATATACTGTATGTGAGATTAGTTTGTAGAATCAAGAATATTAGATGTTTAGAAGTTCACGGCGCATGCATGCGCCTTTAAACCTAAATATTCTACAACTTTCATATTGTAAAATTAATTTTTTTTTCATTTACATCAAAATCTGTTAAAGAATTAACGTCAAATATAAGAATGAAGTTTGTTTTGATGATCGAGAAATTAATGCTACTGAATTAATTATATGAAGAAACACTATCAAATAATGGATGTTTGTTAATCTTTTTCAAATTTCAAAGAATGTGAGATCAGTTTATAGAACCATCGAAGTTTATTTAAAGAAAAATGATCAAATAAGGAACATTTTTCATTTACATATACTCGTATCAAGAGTGAAGTTTGTTTTGATGGTCTATAAACTAATTCTACTGAGTTACTAATGAAGTTGTGATTTATATTGAATTTATTGGAATTTTAGTACACATGAAACATGACAACTAAATTGTTAAACAAACTCATTAATTCATTATAAGATAATCAAAGGCTTGATACCGTTAATTTATTGGAATTTTAATCCACATGTCAATAAAATAGTTAAACAAACACATTAATTCATTATAAGATAGTTTGTGTATTGTGAAAAGTATGAAATAAAATAAGAATAGATCTTGTTTGATATTGTGTATAAACCTACCTACAAGGGTATTCTAGATAGTTAAGATTGTGACCCAACAACTAATGACTTAAGACTTTGACTCATCGGTTCCTAATCTCGCTTTTCTCCTAAGCGAATGTTCGCCATATAGCAACTAAATCATGTCTATACTCATGATCTCGTGAAGAAGAATCATTTATGAATTCAATATGCATGTATATACTTGATAGTGTTAGTGCCCTAGAGACAATGTTATTCTGCTTATAGGAAAGTCTATTTTGTTATTAAATGATTATGTTCCATCGATTATTCTATGTCAATTTATTATGTCTTTATTTACTATGAAATAAATGTTAGAATAATAAATGTCCTTGGAATATATAACACGTATTCTATATCTTTAAGTACATGACTTAAAAATGAGATTATACGAATAGTTTTTATATTCCTAAATATTCCTAATCGAGCATTATAATTTGGGACAATTATAATGCATAAAGATTAGTATATTTGTTGACAGATGATCGCATCTCATTGATCATAGGTATATTGATAAAGTCAAGAACATAGGTGCATGTAATATTCTACATTGCACTAGATTGACCCACGGTGAGATTCTACATGTTGATAATGTCATTAGAAAGACTCACAGTGATAATGGTGTAATGATCCTTAGACTTGAGATCATTATATTTCTATATGAGGATTAATATACTTTTATAACATTAAAAGTTACCTTTGACCGGGTGATGATAAAATGGACATCGGGTATGTTATGAGTCGTATGAGAAATATGAATGATAGACATAGGACTTAACCCTCCTATTATTATTAGGAGAGATATGTTATGCTTTGGTTTTCTTGCTGCTTGTTTGAATTTGATCCTTTTAGTGTGGTTGCCTGGCAGTAGTATGTGACCTTTGCTAGTAGACCATTGTAGTATTCCATTAACAGTTTGCTTTTTGAAACATACAGATGGTTTCTTGACTTGAATCTTCTTTTCTTCTTGAGGAGGTAAAATAGTTGCAAAAGCCATGGAATTAGATTTTGGTAGGTCATTACTAACAGCATTCACCCTAGACTTAGAGTCTTGTGTTGTGGTGAGATTACTGCTAGCAATGCCTAAGGCTTGCTGTTTTCCATTCTTCCTCTCATAGACTTTGCCTTGGTCATCATCCTTCGTGTCCTTGATGTCATTCTTCTTCTTCTTATCTTCATCACCCTTATCACTCCTGTGATGACTTCTCCTCCCACATCACTCTTGTCTTCATCTTCATCATCCTTATTCCTTCTTGGCTTGGCCATTTCTGAAATTACACCAGTTGCAATGAATGATCTTAGGATATGCAGTGCCTCTATCTCTTCAGCAGTTCTTCTCCCCTTCTTCTTTTGCAGTTGATCAAAGATGTAATGACTGGGAAAATTTCGTGTATTTTATTCTGTTAAAATATGTTTTTAGTTGATTTTATTGTGTTTTTATTTAATTTTTAATGCATTTAAACACATTATAATTTTTATTAAATAGGAAAATCATCCCATACGTGTTATGTGACTTCTGTGTAGCATAGATTATTTTATTATATTTTTCTGTAATTTTTATATTTTTAAAATACAATTATTTTGCATTTTAAATTCCGGAACCAGCCCTTATACTGAATCTGAGACCCTGTTTTTGGTACTAATATTTTTATAAAATGGTAGGATATATAAAAATGAATTTTGTTGTAATTTTTGTAATATTCACAACTTTGGGAAATTTTGGCATATATATTATAATTGTTTAAAATTAAAAATATTACATTTTTATCTCATAAAAATTATTTTTAAGGCTTAATAATTTTAATTAGGGGCTAAAAATATTTTTGGAGTATTAATTTTCAGATTAGTACAAATAGCTAATTTTCTTATTAATTATTTAATAAAATCAGAAAAATCAATTTTTAATTTTTATTTTCTGAAAATTCTGGAAAATTGTTCTTGGTGTTCTTGAGGATCAATCTCACTTTTGACAGTGATTCCGGCATCCAAATCGTTCATGTGGGTAACCAAACTGAATCTCTTGATCTCTACTACATGTTTATGTGTGTTTTAACATCCTAAATTGATTGAATCGAAAATTCATAATTTTAGTTTAATATTCGAATTTTCTCGAATTTATTGTGGATTGTATACTGATTTGCTGTTGTTGTGGTTAGTTCCTACAGATTGTATATAATCTCAGGAGTGTAGTGGTAATTTTTGTTCGATTTTACATAGCCTAGAACTCGAAGTCGAGTTTTTGTGTGGGTAAAATTTTTTGAATTTGATTCCTGGATTCTTGATGGGTTTTCTGCTGTTATTGATGATTTGTATAGTTTGTACAAGTCCCAAGCTTCATTTTGATATATTAAACGTTCGATTTGGTTGAGAAACGAGTGAATTCGAGTTTTGGCCGGTGAGATCGCCGGATTTCTTTTGATTTTGGCCGGATTCTGAGTTCGGTTGATGTTAGGATTGAACGAATGGTATAATCGTGTTTAGAACACGATTTGGAACGATTTTGGTATGTAAAACGCACCGAATGGTACGTTTTTGTGGTCGTCGGAAAAATTTTTCCGGTCGCCGAATTCTGGGTAGCAGCCATTGACGGCGAGAAGTGTTCTTCGAGCATTCATACGAAGAACAAGGAGGGTGGTGATGAACAGTACCCGTTTAATCTTCAAAAACCTAAAAACCATTTCTAAAAACTGATTTTGGAAAATTATTTACAAAATTATTTATAAAATTCGAATTTTATTTTCAGAAATTCGAAAAATACTTTTAAAAATTTGAAAAATCATTTTTAAATTTTGAAAAATTATTTTTAATTTAGAAAAATAGTTTTAAAATTTTAATAAATTATTTTTAATTCGAAATTTATTTTATTTGATTATTTTAAATCTATTTAGCTAATATTTTAATTAATTTAAATTGATTGGTTAATTAATAATAATCAATTAATTAAATTAATTAAATATTATTTAAAAATGATGAAAAATAATCAAATTTAATTATTTTGAAAAATAAAATAATTTATTTATTTTATAAATATTATTTTACCTTTAATAATTATTTCCTTATTTGTTTAAAATGGAATAAAATTGTTCTAAAATTCTAAAAATAATCCGGGAAGGGTAAAAATAGTTTTAAAATTCTAAAATTGATTCTAAGACCGGATTAGGTAATTAAAAAAATATTTCAATAACCCAATAATTATCTGTAGGGTTTTAAATTATCCTTTTTAATCCAAAAAGGGTAATTTAAATTCTTTAAAATTCCGAAAAATGTTCTAAAAATGTTTATAAAGGTTCTAAAAATACCTTGAGTGTTCTTTTATATGGTGAGTCATATCTGCTATGTGAATTATGTGTTTGATTACTCTGTACATGTTACTATTTGTTTAACATATTTAGTCGGTAGCAATACAACGTATGGGTAGACCCTAGAACCGAGGTTTGATTGGTAATTGACCTTGTACCTAGCCAGATATTTGAAATAGCATGTTTTATTGTAGAAGTGGGAGAAACCCTAGCTAGTGGGCAGAGTTACCTGCAGTATTCCTAGAAGTGAGAAAACCCTAGCAAGACAGCATAAATTACCAGAAGTATATTCAGGCAAGTATTTTCTCCCTTGATCATCTTAAACACTTTTATCTTATGTTTCATTGATTCATATCATGACGAATAGCTATTGTTTAGAGCTATTTGTGATTCTTAAATATTTTGTGCGAACACGGTTGTTTGATATTGGTACCCTTGATGTGGGGAATTGTTTAAGATAAACTCTTCATATCCTTATTATCGTAGTAAATAATAGGGATGTGAACTGTATGTGAAACTAAGCATTTCCTGTTGAATTCGGAAATTGCTCTATTGGATTTGGAAAATGATAAAGCGTAGGAGGCCATGATAGCTGTCATGGTCCAGCAATATTTAAGGAGGATATGGTAACCATTCCATCTTCCTATAGGCTAACATTACTTGCCTATTTTGGTACCCTCATGAAATCCGGATTATACACACGGGTATAGCTGTACCAGTGGAGTATAAAGGGTCCCATTGCTTTTGAACCTGATCAGGGGGCAATGGTGTTTCAGTTATGTATATCCAATCCATATCGCCCGAATGGCTATTATATATTGTGAGTTGACAAATGATTCAGTTTTATGTCATGTCAAATGATTTTAGTTATGATCGAATTATCATTCAGTTGTTGATTCAGTTTGCTTTATAAACTGTTTTACTTTTCAGTCGATATTATGCGGCATTTGTTCTGGTTTTATTTTGAAACTGTTTATATATATACTTGCTGGGCTTTTCTTTGGCTCACTCTTGCTTTCACTAAACCTTTCCAGACGGGAAGTATGGTTCCGATCAGCAGTCCAGACAGTATTAGAGGGAGTCAGAGTGGTCGGGTATCCGCACCTCAGGCCATGCAGGTACTTGTGCGTTTCAGTTGGCGCTAGATAGAATTTTAAATAAAATGGGATGTAATAATAAAATTGAATTAGACTGGATTTAAGTTGACTTGATTTGGTGGTTTGTAATAAGTGACTAGTTTATTCTGGAATATGTCTGCTTGTATTCATACAATAACCTGTTTGCGATCTTTGGTTGCGGGGTCGGTTGTGTATTCTGATATTTTTGGTTAGGATTGGTTGGTGACCCCCGGATCTGGACCCCGGATTTGAGTCAGTTACACCACCGCTGTTCCCACCTATGGATTTACCACCTATTCCAGCTATTATGGATCCTGACTACCCAGTGATGGGGGTAGACTATTGGCTGGGTTGGGAGTTTCCGCGGGAGCCGATGAGTCCCGTACCACTAGTTCATCCTGTTGATCCAGGTGAGTGGATGGGCTTACCAGTGCTTGGGGAGCCGAGTTATGTGACACATTTGGGTATGGCTCATGAGGAGGAGATCATGGTGATTGACCCTCCAGCACCAGTCCCCGTACGGATGTTTGTTCCTGATCAGCAGCAGGGAGTAGTGATGCCACCCACCTTACCTGAGCTTCATCTACCCGATGCAGAGGCAGCTATAGGAGGATTTCTCATGCCAACTGAGTTCACGGATCAGTCAGACCCCACTGTGCAGGGTCCCTATGTACCACTCTCACCAGTTATACCTTGGCATCAGATGCCACCAGGAGAGGAGAGAGTGCGTGCTTTGATAGAGGAGGCAGGCGGGGCAGAGGCTGAGTCGAGGGGTCATATAGGTGCACCGCACACTGTTCCTTTTGGTGAGTACCGCGAGCTCTGGGAGGCATATGACTTTTTGAGAGGGTAGAATATGGAGCTGCGTAGGATGACAGGTCGTCCTGTTTCAGACTCCGAGATTCGTCATAACCTCCGGGAGTTGATTGCAGCCGGTACTTATGAGGTGGAGGCATTGAGGTTGGGTGATTCTGGTACTATCGATTATCGTCGGGCCTACCGTATCCTCCAGAGGATGTTAGCGGATCTTCAGCAGATGGTAGATCCCAGTTGGGATTAGAGACTGTGGGACAGAGACATAGAAGGAAGAATGCTACCTGTGTTTGTTTGGTTTTGGTTGTTTGTAAAATAGTGTATGCGTGTATTAGCAGCAATTTGGTAGAATAAGTCGGGAATTTTGTTGTATATAGCCGACATTAAAGTCGTTAAGGTAGGTTATGAGCGATATGATGAAAAGTGAACCGATCAATAGTCATGTATGACTGTAAGTGGTTATCTATATATCAGGAGTACTTTTGTCGCGTAACGTGTATCGATTCCATCCAGCATGCATTTATTTATTTTTTTTCCAATTCAAGTGAATTAGTGATTGGGTGACATGAGTTGATAAATATTCTTGATTCATGCTTCTTTTCAATGAATGTCTATCAAAAACATGTGTAGCCAATTACTAAGGAACTTTTGTATTTTCCTCTACCAGATTATGGATAATCAGCAACCACATGGAAATCACGCGGGAAATGCGAATAATAATCAGAACGCCGGGGAGCAGGGCAATATTAATATGATGCAGCAAATGCTAGAGCTGTTCCGACAGCAGACCGAAAACCTCACTCGTCAGCAGCAGCAGCCGCCAGTACCCCAGGTGACGACCTTTAAAACATTTCAATCTGTTAAACCCCCAGAATTCCAAGGCTCAGCGAATCCAGTTGAGGCCCGAGCTTGGTTAAAAGAGATAGAGAAAGCTCTTGCATTGGTGAATGTAGAAGAGAATAAAAAGACCGAGTTCGTGAGTTACTTTTTGAAAGGAGAAGCGAACTACTGGTGGGAAGCCAGGAAGGCTTTGGAAGGAGAAGGGGTAACTACGTGGGAAAGATTCAAGGAGTTGTTTTTGGAAAAGTACTTTCCCCGCTATATGCAGAATCAGATGGAGATTAAATTTTTGGAATTAAAACAAGAAGGCAGTGCCACTGACTATGAAGCAAAGTTTACAGAATTAGCCAGGTTTGTTCCAGACTTGGTTGATACTGAAGAGAAGCGAGCAAGGAGATTCCAGCAGGGTTTGAAGCCGTGGCTCCGAAGCTGGGTAGCCGCTTTTGAGTTGACCACCTATTCCGTTGTGGTCCAGAAGGCACTGATCATAGAAGGAGAAAGTGATAGCTCTCAGAAAGAAAGGGAAGGTAAGAAGAGGAAATTCCATAGCCAATCCGGGAATTCGTTCCAAGGCAGAGTGCAGAACAATTTTAGCTATGGACCAGCATTTCAGCCTAGAGGCAACGGAGGACCAGGGAATGGAACCCAGAATTTTGGGAATCAGGGGAATCGATTTCGGAATAGCAATCAACAGCAAGGAAGTCGGTTTTTGAGCAATAATCAACAACAAGGAGGTCGAATTCCAAACAATAATCAGCAACAAGGGATGCGACCACCACTGTCAGCATGTGGAATATGTGGAAAGAACCATGGAGGTGCATGTAATCTGGCTAATGTAGTATGTTTTCGGTGTGGCAAGAAAGGGCATTATGCCAACGGATGCGATATGCCAGCAGCTAATGGGATTGGTTGTCACAAATGTGGAAACAAAGGGCATCTTGCTAAAGATTCCAGAGTTAACTTGAATTCGGGGAACCAGAATAAAGCTACAGGGACAAATAATGCAGGACAGCCAAGGGCCCGAGTTTTCAATATGACCATGTCAGATGCAGAACAGAATTCTGATGTTATTACAGGTACACTTTCCGTAAACTCTACTAATGCCAAAGTACTTGTTGATTCACGAGCTTCTAAATCTTTTATTTCGGAAGAGTTTGCGGGTAAGCTAGAATGTGAATGTCAGTTATTAAATGAAGCATTAGTAGTAGAGATAGCTAATCAGGAGCGTATACCCGTTAGACAAATTTACCCAGCATGTGATATCGAAATATCCGGTCAACATTTTCATGCCAACTTGATTCCTTTCAAGTTGGGAGAGTTCGAGGTTATACTGGGAATGGATTGGTTGACAAAGTATAATGCCCAGATTGATTGTAGGAAGAAGGAGTTGAGGCTGAAGCTGGATGGGGATAAAGAAGTGGTGTTTCATGGACAAAAGCAAGCGAAGAAACTTTTGACTATGATGCGAGCCAAACGATTGTTGCGGCGGGGATGTAAAGCATGCTTAGCTTATGTAATGGATACCAATAAGGAAGTACCACAGATAGAACAGATTCCAGTAGTGAATGAATTTCTGGATGTGTTCCCTGATGAATTGTCAGGCTTACCTCCAGATAGAGAAATTGAGTTTGCAATTGATTTGGCACCAGGTACTGAACCTATATCGAAAGCTCCGTACAGAATGGCGCCAGTGGAAATGAAAGAATTGGCCAAGCAGCTGCAGGAATTGCTAGACAAAGGAGTGATCAGACCAAGCGTATCCCCATGGGGCGCACCAGTATTGTTTGTGAAAAAGAAGGATGGAAGCATGAGACTTTGTATTGACTACCGGGAGTTAAACAAATTGACGATTAAAAAACAAGTACCCATTACCGAGGATCGATGATTTGTTTGATCAACTAAAAGGAGCATCATGGTTTTCCAAAATCGACTTACGATCGGGATATCACCAGTTGAAGATCAAGTCAGATGATATTCCCAAGACAGCATTTCGTACGAGATATGGGCATTACGAATTTTTAGTTATGCCATTCGGATTGACTAATGCACCAGCCGCTTTTATGGATTTGATGAATAGAGTTTTCAAGAAATATCTGGATAAATTCGTGATCGTTTTCATAGATGATATTTTGATATACTCTAAGACCGAGGAATATCATGCAGAACACTTGAGAACAGCTTTAGAAATTTTGCGGAAGGAGAAGCTATACGCCAAATTTTCGAAATGCGAGTTTTGGTTAAGGGAGGTACAATTTCTGGGGCACGTTGTCACTAACGAAGGAATTAAAGTGGATCCAGCCAAGATCGAAGCTATTAAGAGTTGGGAGCGACCAAGAACACCAACCGAAGTTCGAAGTTTTCTGGGATTAGCTGGATATTATAGAAGGTTTGTTAAGGATTTTGCTAAAATAGCAGCATCTTTGACAAAACTCACCAGGAAGAATGAGAAATTTGAATGGAACGAGAAATGTGAGCAGAGTTTCCAAGAATTAAAGAAGCGATTGATGACCGCACCAGTATTAGTTCTACCCAACGAAACTGGAGATTTTGTAATCTATAGCGATGCATCTCAGAAGGGGTTAGGGTGTGTGTTGATGCAGGATGGCAAGGTAATTGCTTATGCTTCTAGGCAACTCAAGAATCATGAACGGAAGTATCCAACGCACGATCTGGAATTGGCAGCAATTGTTTTTGCACTCAAGCTTTGGAGGCACTATCTATATGGAGAAAAGTGTGAAATATTCACGGATCACAAAAGTTTGAAGTATATCTTCACTCAAAAAGGAGCTCAACATGAGGCAAAGACGATGGTTGGAGTTGATCAAGGATTACGACTGTACTATCAGCTATCATCCAGGCAAGGCCAACGTAGTGGCAGATGCAGAAAGCCGGAAGAAAAGGTTAAATCTTTTAACCTCGTCCGAGGAGTTGCTCAAGGAATTCGAGAAATTGGAGATAGATGTCCATACATCAGAAGAGACCAGTGAAGTATTGTATGCCATGACCTTTCAGCCAATGTTATTGGAAAAGATCCATAGGTGTCAAGAACAGGTAATGGACCAAGACAAAGCAAGTTTAACCGGAGAGGAGATCAGGAGTCAAAAGGATGATAAAGGAATTCTCAGGTTTTCTTCACGTATATGGGTACCTAATGTCGCAGAACTGAAGGATGAAATCTTACGTGACGCGCACAACTCCAGGTATTCTATTCACCCTGGCAGTACCAAGATGTATAGAGACTTAAAGCAACACTTTTGGTGGCCCGATATGAAGAAAGAAATTGCAGAATTCGTCAGCAAATGCTACACCTGTCAGAGAGTTAAAGCTGAACATCAAAGGCCAAGTGGATTGCTACAACCTTTGGAAATTCCAGAATGGAAGTGGGAACATCTCGCAATGGATTTTGTAGTAGGACTTCCGAAGACTAAATCAAACCACGATGCTATCTGGGTAATCATTGATAGGTTGACCAAATCAGCACATTTCCTCCCAATCAACGAAAAATTTTCGCTAGAGAAACTGATTCAACTATATTTGAAAGAGATCGTAGTACGACACGAGGTTCCCGTATCTATAGTATCTGATCGAGATCCTCGTTTCAATTCAAGATTTTGGAGGCAATTCCAAGAAGGTTTAGGAACCAAACTAAACATGAGTACGGCATATCATCCTCAAACGGACGGGCAAAGCGAGAGAACAATCCAAACCATTGAAGATATGCTAAGGGTATGTGCCCTAGATTTTAAAGGTAGTTGGGATGAGCACTTACCATTGGTAGAATTCTCATACAATAATAGTTACCATGCCAGCATTGGAATGCCACCATATGAAGCTCTTTACGGCAGAAGATGTAGATCTCCGGTGTATTGGGAAGAAGTAGGAGAACGCGCAATCTTAGGTCCAGAACTACTCCAACAGACGAAGGAAAAGATTGGATTGATACAGAAAAGATTGATTGCCGCTCAAGATCGACAGAAGAAATATGCAGATCAAACCAGAAAGGACCAGAGTTTTGAAGTTGGGGAATTGGTATTGCTGAAAGTATCATCATGGAAAGCAGTGACCAGATTTGGGAAAAGAGGTAAACTCAATCCAAGATATGTAGGACCGTTTGAGATATTGAAGAAGGTAGGGAAGCTGGCTTACGAACTAGCATTACTGCCTCACATGCAGAACATCCATAACGTATTCCATATATCGATGCTGAAGAAGTACACTCCTGATCCAATGCACGCAATAGAATATGAACCAGTAGATATTCAACCTGATTTATCTTTTGTCGAGCAGCCAGTTAAGATATTAGATTATAAGGATAAGGTATTAAGAAATAAGACAATACCTCTAGTTAGAGTTTTATGGAGGAATCCCTTGGTTGAGGAATCAACATGGGAAGTAGAGAGTGAAATGCGAGCTCACTACCCTCAGTTATTTTCTTAAGTAGGATTCTGGGGACAGAATCCTTATAAGGGGGGAAGGATGTAACGACTGGGAAAATTTCGTGTATTTTATTCTGTTAAAATATGTTTTTAGTTGATTTTATTGTGTTTTTATTTAATTTTTAATGCATTTAAACACATTATAATTTTTATTAAATAGGAAAATCATCCCATACGTGTTATGTGACTTCTGTGTAGCATAGATTATTTTATTATATTTTTCTGTAATTTTTATATTTTTAGAATACAATTATTTTGCATTTTAAATTCCGGAACCAGCCCCTATACTGAATCTGAGACCCTGTTTTTGATACTAATATTTTTATAAAATGGTAGGATATATAAAAATGAATATTGTTGTAATTTTTGTAATATTCACAATTTTTGGGAAATTTTGGCATATATATTATAATTGTTTAAAATTAAAAATATTACATTTTTATCTCATAAAAATTATTTTTAAGGCTTAATAATTTTAATTAGGGGCTAAAAATATTTTTGGAGTATTAATTTTCAGATTAGTATAAATAGCTAATTTTCTTATTAATTATTTAATAAAATCAGAAAAATCAGTTTTTAATTTTTATTTTCTGAAAATTCTGGAAAATTTTTCTTGGTGTTCTTGAGAATCAATCTCACTTTTGACAGTGATCCCGGCATCCAAATCGTTCATGTGGGTAACCAAACTGAATCTCTTGATCTCTACTACATGTTTATGTGTGTTTTAACATCCTAAATTGATTGAATCGAAAATTCATAATTTTAGTTTAATATTCGAATTTTCTCGAATTTATTGTGGATTGTATACTGATTTGCTGTTGTTGTGGTTAGTTCCTACAGATTGTATATAATCTCAGGAGTGTAGTGGTAATTTTTGTTCGATTTTACATAGCCTAGAACTCGAAGTCGAGTTTTTGAGTGGGTAAAATTTTTTGATTTTGATTCCTGGATTCTTGATGGGTTTTCTGCTGTTATTGATGATTTGTATAGTTTGTACAAGTCCCAAGCTTCATTTTGATATATTAAACGTTCGATTTGGTTGAGAAACGAGTGAATTCGAGTTTTGGTCGGTGAGATCGCCGGATTTCTTTTGATTTTGGCCGGATTCTGAGTTCGGTTGATGTTAGGATTGAACGAATGGTATAATCGTGTTTAGAACACGATTTGGAACGATTTTGGTATGTAAAACGCACCGAATGGTACGTTTTTGTGGTCGTCGGAAAAATTTTTCCGGTCGCCGGATTCTGGGTAGCAGCCATTGACGGCGAGGAGTGTTCTTCGAGCATTCATACGAAGAACAAGGAGGGTGGTGATGAACAGTACCCGTTTAATCTTCAAAAACCTAAAAACCATTTCTAAAAACTGATTTTGGAAAATTATTTACAAAATTATTTATAAAATTCGAATTTTATTTTCAGAAATTCGAAAAATACTTTTAAAAATTTGAAAATTCATTTTTAAATTTTGAAAAATTATTTTTAATTTCGAAAAATAGTTTTAAAATTTTAATAAATTATTTTTAATTCGAAATTTATTTTATTTGATTATTTTAAATCTATTTAGCTAATATTTTAATTAATTTAAATTGATTGGTTAATTAATAATAATCAATTAATTTAATTAATTAAATATTATTTAAAAATGATGAAAAATAATCAAATTTAATTATTTTGAAAAATAAAATAATTTATTTATTTTATAAATATTATTTTACCTTTAATAATTATTTCTTTATTTGTTTAAAATGGAATAAAATTGTTCTAAAATTCTAAAAATAATCCGGGAAGGGTAAAAATAGTTTTAAAATTCTAAAATTGATTCTAAGACCGGATTAGGTAATTAGAAAAATATTTCAATAACCCAATAATTATATGTAGGGTTTTAAATTATCCTTTTTAATCCAAAAAAGGTAATTTAAATTCTTTAAAATTCCGAAAAATGTTCTAAAAATGTTTATAAAGGTTCTAAAAATACCTTGAGTGATCTTTTATATGGTGAGTCATATCTGCTATGTGAATTATGTGTTTGATTACTCTGTACATGTTACTATTTGTTTAAAATATTTAGTCGGTAGCAATACAACGTATGGGTAGACCCTAGAACCGAGGTTTGATTGGTAATTGACCTTGTACCTAGCCAGATATTTGAAATAGCATGTTTTATTGTAGAAGTGGGAGAAACCCTAGCTAGTGGGCAGAGTTACCAGCAGTATTCCTAGAAGTGAGAAAACCCTAGCAAGACAGCATAAATTACCAGCAGTATATTCAGGCAAGTATTTTCTCCCTTGATCATCTTAAACACTTTTATCTTATGTTTCATTGATTCATATCATGACGAATAGCTATTGTTCAGAGCTATTTGTGATTTTTAAATATTTTGTGCGAACACGGTTGTTTGATATTGGTACCCTTGATGTGGGGAATTGTTTAAGATAAACTCTTCATATCCTTATTATCGTAGTAAATAATAGGGATGTGAACTGTATGTGAAACTAAGCATTTCCTGTTGAATTCGGAAATTGCTCTATTGGATTTGGAAAATGATAAAGCGTAGGAGGCCATGATAGCTGTCATGGTCCAGCAATATTTAAGGAGGATATGGTAACCATTCCATCTTCCTATAGGCTAACATTACTTGCCTATTTTGGTACCCTCATGAAATCCGGATTATACACACGGGTATAGCTGTACCAGTGGAGTATAAAGGGTCCCATTGCTTTTGAACCTGATCAGGGGGCAATGGTGTTTCAGTTATGTATATCCAATCCATATCGCCCGAATGGCTATTATATATTGTGAGTTGACAAATGATTCAGTTTTATGTCATGTCAAATGATTTCAGTTATGATCGAATTATCATTCAGTTGTTCATTCAGTTTGCTTTATAAACTGTTTTACTTTTCAATCGATATTATGCGGCATTTGTTCTGGTTTTATTTTGAAACTGTTTATATATATACTTGCTGGGCTTTTCTTTGGCTCACTCTTGCTTTCACTAAACCTTTCCAGACGGGAAGTATGGTTCCGATCAGCAGTCCAGACAGTATTAGAGGGAGTCAGAGTGGTCGGGTATCCGCACCTCAGGCCGTGCAGGTACTTGTGCGTTTCAGTTGGCGCTAGATAGAATTTTAAATAAAATGGGATGTAATAATAAAATTGAATTAGACTGGATTTAAGTTGACTTGATTTGGTGGTTTGTAATAAGTGACTAGTTTATTCTGGAATATGTCTGCTTGTATTCATACAATAACCTGTTTGCGATCTTTGGTTGCGGGGTCGGTTGTGTATTCTGATATTTTTGGTTAGGATTGGTTGGTGACCCCCGGATCTGGACCCCGGATTTGGAGGGGTGTCACAAAAGATATCAATGATGAGTCTGTGGTTCTGAAGAGTAAGATGACTAGGAATGACCAGCTGCTTGACATCTTGAATTTTGGTACTAGACTGGTAAAGAATGGTTCTTGGATTGGTGCACACTTCAGGCAATCTTGCTTGTTGATCATTCCTCAAGTCATTGTACAGACTTCTGTTGTTCACATTTGCATCTCTTTTCTAAATCAGCTTGATTAGGGCATCTACCTCTGTGAACTTTAAGTCTTGAAGAGTTTTGTAGGTTAGATGCCATATCTTGGATTTAGAAACCATCACTATCTCCTTGTACCATGAGTTGTTGACTTTCTTGGGTATGACAGTGAAGTATTCAACCTGATCCTTCAAACTCCTTAAATACATTATCATGTCACCAGCCTGTTCCTTTTGGGCTTTCAGAAACTCCAAGAATGTTTCATCATGATAGACATTTGAGTTAGCAACTTCTTGTAGCTTGGCCTCTATAATCAATTTTGCTTCTACAGGCTTGGCACTTTCAACTCTGGAGGATGGAGGTTTGTCAGATGGCATACTCCCTGCAACCATAGTGGAGGTGATAGATTGTCTCTGGCCACTAGGAGTAGTGATGTGCACAGTTGGTAAGGTAACAACTGGCAGAGATGGAGGCTCATCAACTTTGTTCTTCCCTTTTCCTGGAACATGGGTTATAGATTTTGAACTTCTTTGATGACCACCCTTATTTATTGTAATACCTTTCTCCTTGGGTTTCTCCTTTCTAGACGTCTCTTCTTTTGACTCCCCCTTAGGCTTTGAGTCCCTTAGGTTTCTCTTCTCCCCCTTAGGCTTGGTGTCAGGCACTGAGGCTTTAGTAGGGGCCCTTGGGTTGGAAGAGGTGAGATTGGCAGATTCATCTGGAAGAGGGAGACCCATATGCTTCATCATTGCAGACAGTATAGATTGTTGATGTAGAAGAACATCAGCTGTGGTGGAGGCTTGAGTGTTCAACTGCTCAATGAGAGTTGCAACTTGTTCTGTCAGATGAGCATTGGACTGTTTGAGAGAGACCACCTCTTGTTCAAGAGTTTCCACCTTTGTGAACAACTTAGTGGCTTTAAAACCTGATAGTGATTGATTTTTCAGTCTTTCCACTTCAAACTTGGTCATCTCATGCACAGGGACTTCAGTCACCAACCTATCTCCATATTAATTTTTAAACAGAGTCCTCAGCATGGCATTTGCATCACTTGTCTGATCAGATAATATTTGAAATTTATGCCCCAGACCTGTGACAGCATCTTTCAGTATGGCTAGACCATTATCCATCTTGGTGCAGGTGGAGTTGCAGACTTTGATGTCTTTGAGAACACTATCCAACTGAGGAAACCTTGCATCAAAGGCCCTCTTTATCTCTCCCACAGACTGGTCTGTTGCATCACTTACCTGGTTGACTTCTGATTTGACACCGTTGCCAAGGTAGTGTGCAGCCTTGAGGAATCCTTTGTAGGAGTCATTGATGGCTTCATACACTTTACCAGGAGTTAGGGATATAGAATTTGAACCCAGTGAGGTGATGTATTCCTCTCTTAGATACTAAAGAGCTTCATTGAGAGTGAGATCAAATTTTCCTTGCATCCAGGCATCTACATTGCCATCTCTCTCAGCATCATCTATTATCTTTGCCTTTTGTATCTCCACATCATCTCTGTGGCATAGCAGAATAGCCTCATAGTCTGGGTTTGGCAGATTTGAAGTGAGAAGGTGTTGAGCAATCTTTGTGAACTCAGGAATCTGATCCACAGCTAAGCTTTGAAGTGCTTCAACCGTCAATTGTGGTGGAACGGATCCTGATCCTGAAGCACTGCCATGTTGCACAGGCTTCAGCCATTGTGACATAAAGTCAGAGCTAGATCTAGGCAAGCTAGACTCCTCAGTTACAGATGCAACTTCTGTAACCGGATGGAATGACTCTACTACTGGTGTCTCCACAGAAGTGGGATGAGTTACACCAATAGTTGACACTGGCACAGAGTCTCTAGTGAAAACTAGTGAATCCTCTGTGTTTTTTATGGTGTCATTAGGATATGCCCCAGCTTGCATTCCCTCACCATCTAAATGTAGTTCCTGGGTGGTGAGCATAGTGTCATGCACTAAGTCACTTGAATCCACTGGCTCACCAAGAGAAGAAAATTCTTGGTGATCAATGCCTTGCTCCTGAATTGCTTGAGTTGCAGGCTCCAAAGAAATTTGTGAGATAGATTCTGGAAGAGAAGTGTCTTTTAGAATGGATTTTAGCAACTCCCCCTGAGAAAAGAGGGAGTTTCAAGTGTGATGTGCTCTCCACTCTATGTTGTGCCAGCCTTATCACTCCCAGGTGCTGACTCATTACAAGAAGGTGCATTGGGGAGGATGCTTGATTCTATAGATGCACCCTGTTGAGAGGGTACCCCTAGTGAACTGTGTGCCCCTGATTTTACAAATTCAGCCATTTGTGTGACTAAAGAGGTGGTTTTAGATTTCTTCTTCTTTGGCCTTAGTAAGGGTGACTCAGGTTCCTCACTTTCTAAACCTAGTTCCATAGCCAAGGCTGCTTCAGTTAAGATTTTTAGTGGTTCAGAAGCAACCTGTTTTCTCTTCTTCCCCTTTTTACTGACACCACCCTATTGAGAGGATGATGCAGGTGGCTCTGTGTTTGGTAAAGTGTTTGGCTGAGGGGGTTGGTTAGCAAGCCCTGGGTTATCATTTTGCTCTACTTGCTTGGGCCTAGCTAACTCTGATTTCGAGGCAAATATTGGCATATTGTGGGGGTAAGTCCTAACTAAGCTCTCCATATGGGGAGTTATTCTGAGTCTTACATCCACATCATTCCTAGTCTCCAAGCTGCCAAAAATAAGTTTGGTCGTGGATTTCGGATAGCCTATTCTATTTTTGTCTAACCCAGGCAATTCAATCAATTTATCATCTATGAAATTAAGTACAGATTGAATAAAGCGAGGGAAGAAAATTTCATTACCTCTCTTGGTTGAGTTCTTACCAAGTCTCCCATACAATTCTTGCATTATGATTAGTCCAACATCAATCTTTCTCCCATATGCTAGAGCATAGCCTATTTGTTGAACAGGTGTGCTGACTTGATCAAAGCTAGACTTCCTTGCTGTGAAGACTGGAAGAAGAGTGGCAAAGACATAGCTCCATTCTTTTCTCAAGTACTTCCCATTCAAATTTCCAAGCTTGATTCTATCTGAGTAGTTGATAAAATCAAAGAAGTCTTCCAATTCCTGATCAGTAGCTTGACTGTCATACAATTCTTGTTATAACCCCAGTGCTTGATTCATGTCTTCAGTAGTGACGGTGATTTCCTTGTCCTGAATCTTGCAGTAGACCACGTATGAAGTTATTGCATTCTCTAGGGCCACAACCTCCACAGTAGCAGTCCTCCAAAACTGTTCTAGTAGGTCTAGATACAGAGTTGAGTTGGTTGAGAGTGCATCCTTGATGTATGATTCAGCCATCCATCGATCGAAGCACTTAAAGTTTGTATTGGGTGCTTCAACATCGTTGGTCATTGCTATGAAATTGGTGTGGGTAGGAATTGTGAGTTGGGTATTTGCCATTGTTACACAGAGAGATGAGAAGAGAATGAAGGTTGAAGAAGAAATTTAACTTTTGACGTTAGGGGTTTTAGAGGTTTTGGAACTTTAGCTGCCTGAGAAATCGAATGAAATGATTTGAACAGTTGTGGAATTGTATATATGTGAGTGACTTGAGTTGCCGATTAGATATATGTTCTGTATCGACAAGTCAGTCATTCGAGAAGTATAAAACAACTATTCGATAAATCAAGAAAGGCTTATTCGATATCTCAAGCAGTTTGTAACTCACAGCTGGCAGTTATCTAACTTAGAACATAATTCTAAATTAAATAAAATATGTTTTTATGAGTGATTTAAAATTCTGAATAAAAATCCAAAATCGATTAAGATTCAGCGAGAATTCAGCCTTTTCAAATGATTCGACAACTCAAATGTTCTATTCGAGAACTCAGTCATTAGAGAACTCAAATGTCCTATTCGAGAAGTCAAGCATTAGAGAACTCAAATGTTCTATTCGAGAACTCAAGCAAGTCTCTGTTCGATTTCTCCAAAATGCACTATTCGAGAACTCAAGAGTGTTCCAAATAGACTTGTTAGAGAAGTCGACCATAGACATGAAAGTCATTCGAGAAATCTGACTTATCGATCTACACTTTTCACTCATAAAAATTAATTTTCACTATCTTTTCAAAATTCACCAGAATTATTCAAATGAAGAATATTCTAATAAATTAAATATTGATTGTCTTAAAATTTTATAGAAAATTCAAGCTGATTCAAATATGATTTTTAACATATGCAACAGATTTGAAATATTTATAAATCATATTTCAGCCAACACTTACTTCAAAAATATTGAGAATTTAGATAAAGTAAGTGTTTACTGCTGCAATAATCTAGTTGATATTTTCACTTAGCCAGATTCTGAAGAATCCAGCATTCTAATCTCACTAACCAACCTTGTGAAGGTGGCTTCATCCAATGGCTTAGTGAATATATCAACTAATTGTTTATCTGTAGGAACATAATGCAACTCAATGGTTCCATTATTTGCATGTTCCCTAATGAAATGATATCGGATGTCAATGTGCTTTGTCCTAGAATGATTTACAGGATTGGCAACTATAGAGATTGCACTTGTGTTGTCACACATGATTGGAATTCTTTCCAACACAAGTCCATAATCTCTAAGCTGATTTCTAATCCAAAGCACTTGAGCACAACAACTTTCAGCAGCTATGTATTCAGCCTCATCTGTGGAAGTTGACACAGATTTTTGTTTCTTGTTGTACCAAGAGACTAACCTTTGTCCAAGAAACTGGCAGCTACCTGAGGTGCTTTTCCTATCCACTCTACATCCAGCATAATCAGCATCAGAATAACCAACAAGATTGAACCCTGTGTCCTTAGGATACCATAAACCCAAGTTTGGAGTGCCCTTCAGATATCTAAAGATCCTTTTTATATCAATCAAATGTGACTCTTTTGGATTTGATTGAAACCTTGCACACAAACATGTAGCAAACATGATGTCTGGCCTACTTGCAGTGAGATAGAGTAGAGAACCAACCATGCCTCTGTAGACTGAGATATCTACTTTCTTGCCTTTGACATCTTCATCCAATTTGGTGGCAGTGGCCATGGGTGTCTTTGCAGGTGATCAGTCTTCTAAGTCAAACTTCTTTAATAAATCCTTAATGTACTTGGTTTGACTGATGAAAATACCATCCTTCCTCTGACTAACTTACAATCCAAGAAAGGATGTTAACTCTCCCATCATACTCATCTCATATCTGCTCTGCATGAGCTTAGAGAATTTCTCACACAGCTTCTCATTTGTAGAGCCAACTATGATATCATCCACATAGATCTGAACTAGGATAATATCATTACCATGCTTCTTGTAAAACAATGTCTTGTACAATGTGCCTCTAGTGAATTGATTTTCAAGAAGAAACTGTGACAAAGTGTCATACCATGCCCTTGGAGCCTGCTTAAGTCCATACAATGCTTTAAGCAATCTGTAGACAAAATCTGGGAGATGTGGATCCACAAAGCCAGGTGGTTATTGCACATAAACTTCTTCTTCTAACTCTCCATTCAGAAATGCACTCTTGACATCCATTTGATAGACTTTAAAATTTGAATGAACAGTAAATGCCAAGAAGATTCTGATGGTTTCCAATCTAGCAACAGGAGCAAATGTCTCATCATAATCAATGCCTTCTTGTTGAGAGTATCCTTTTGCAACCATCCTTGCTTTGTTTCTAATGACCACAGCATTTTCATCCATCTTATTCTTCAGAACCCATTTTGTTCCAACAATGGTTCTGTCCTTTGGTGCAGGCACAAGTTCCCATACTTTGTTTCTTTCAAATTGCTTCAGCTCTCTTGCATAGCAATAATCCAATCTGGACCAACAGTGCATCATCAAGTTTCTTAGGCTCAATCTGAGATAGAAAGCAACCATAGAGACACTCATTTTGAGTTGCTCTCCTAGTTCTCACTCCTGCATTTGGATCTCCAATAATTTGCTCTGCAGTGTGTGACCTATCCCATTTCCTTGAGTGCTCAGTTTGATTTCTCAACCTTGATGTTGCTTCATCATTCAAGACATGATCATCTTCATTTCCTCCTCCTGTGAAGCTGCTACTATTCACAGGTATGTCTTGGATGCTAGTATCTTCACTGTTGGTTGGATCAGATTCTTCTCTTGCTTCTTCATTCACTTGATTTTGTTGAACTAGAGTTTAAACATCAGTTTCAATCTCTTCATCAGAATCATCTAGATTATCAAACTTTAGTGGATCTCTATCTTCATCATTGGCTACTTCTAATTCAAGTAGTTTGCTGTCATCAAATGTCACATCTGTGCTTTCCATAACTTTCTTTTGACTGATGACATAAACCTTGTATGCAATTCTCTCCATAGAATAGCCAAGAAAAATTCCTTGAAATGCCTTTGCATCAAACTTCCCAACATATTCTGAATTGTCTTTCAACACAAAGCATTTGCTTCCAAAAGTATGAACATACTTTAGAGTAGGCTTCTTTCCAGTCATCAAATTGTAAGGTGTCTTTTCAGTGTTTTTGTTGATGAGGGTTCTGTTCTGGATGTAGCATGCAGTGCTCACAGTCTCAGCCCAAAAACATGTAGGCATCTTTGCATCAAGCAACATTGTTCTAGCAGCCTCAATTAGAGTTCTGTTCTTTCTCTCAACTACTCCATTTTGTTGTGGAGTCCCTGGAGCTGAGAACTGTTGATAAATGCCATTCTCTTTGCAAAATGCTTCAAGTAAGGCATTTCTGAACTCTGTTCCATTATCACTTCTCAATGCAATCACACTTGCATTGTTGGCTTTTGCTTCCTTGTCAACTTTCTTTATGTGCTCAATGATTACTTGTGGAGCCTCATCCTTTGATGCTAGAAATTCCACCCATGTATACCTTGTGTAGTCATCAACCATCACTAGGGCATACTTCTTTCTTGAGAGTGACATAATATTGACAGGCCAAAACAAATCCATATGAAGTAATTGCAGGGGCTTGGTGATTGATGTCGCTGTCTTTGACTTGTGGCTTGACCTTTTCATCTTTCCTTTTTGATAAGCCTCACACACTCCTTGACAGAACTCAAATGTGGGCATGCCTCTCACTAACTCTCTTTTGACCAGAGAATTAATGGCCTTGAAGTTCAGGTGTGATAACTTCTTGTGCCATAGCCAACAATCTTCATTTGATGCTTTTGAGTAGAAGCAACAAACTTTGTCCTTGTTTGCAGAGTCCGTATTGGCTACAAACAGGCTTCTTTTCCTTACTCCAGATAGAGCAAAATCACCAGTCTTCTTGTGGGTGATCAAACATTCATCTTTGTCAAAATTTACCTTGAATCCTCTATCAGTAAACTGACCAACACTTATCAGATTATGCTTGAGACCCTTGACTAATGCTACATCTTTAATGATGACATTACCAACTTTTAACTTGCCATATCCCAATGTATTACCCATGCTGTCATCTTCAAAAGCAACCATTGGCACAGCCTTCTCCTCATATTGTGATAGCAGGGCCATATCACCAGTCATGTGATTTGAGCATCCACTGTCCAAAATCCGCATGACCTTCTTTTCACTTTCTTTGCCCTGCAAACACAAAGGTATTACTTCTTCTTTGGTATCCAAACAAGTTTGGGTCCATTTGGCTTAGAAACAGTTTTATCATAAACAACATGCTTATCAACTTTCTTGGTGTTAGTCTTCTTGTCACTGTTAGAAGTCTTAGAACCTGAGGTTTCAGACTTAGGTGACGGAGGTACCTTCCTAGCTCTAGGAGGACTTGAAGACTTTGACCTTGTGTAGTGTGTGTGAGAGTTGTGACTGATACAACCATCAGTGAATTGCCTTCTCAGATTGAAACAACTAGTCATGACAATCATATTGCATGGCATACAGTCAAATTTATCACAGAATGGAGCATCTCTATGTCTTAAAGGCACAGAATAGTCATAGAAAGGTTTGGGCACACTACCAACAGGTTTCTTGCATGCATGAGTTAAATGATTGGTACTGAAACAATTTGACAAGTTTTCCTAGGGGCATTAGGCATATAAGCATAATTATTATCTTTGTTAATCCCTAGTTTGCCATTTCTGTTCTGTTTCTTCTTAGCCACTTTCTTTTCAGATTCATTTTTCCCAGCTGATACAAACTTCTAAGGTCTACACTTACCACCTACTGGCTCCTTGGTTTTTGACTTGACACTCTCACTCTTAGAGGATGATGGTTGTTCACTAGACTGTGCCTCATCCTCATCATTCAACATTTGCTTAATGAGTAAGGCATCCTCATCAATTTCAAATGTTGGTTCTTTAAAAATTGGAGACTCAGTCTTTTTCAAAATGTGAGGCACTTCATCCTGAACACCTATGTCATCTTCAATGACAGCATAGCCTTTCCTCTGTTTAAGAGTGCCATAGTCAAGTCCAATGGCAGCCTTGGGTTTAGCTTGATTTTTCTCATGGTAGGACTGCAGTAGACTAGAGGAGTTCTTAAAGGTTTTTAGTTTGAATTCATTCTCAGCTAGTTCATCCCTAAGAGCCTTCTCAACCTGACTAGCACATAGAACCTTATTCTGCAAATATTAAACTTCTTTCTTAAGGTTATCTACATGCATAGCAGTTAGCTCAAGTTCCTCATTCTTCTTATTTAACAATTCATTCTTAGCAGACAGTTTGGTAATCTCTTCATTAGCAGCAGTCATACTAGTATGAATATTAAACATTTCAACAGATAGTTATTCAACCATGCATTTATACTCAGAAACAGACATATCTATGGTAGTGAGAGATGGTACCTGAGAGTCAGATGGAGATTGTTCATCCTTGGAATCAGCCATCAAGGCATAGTTGCAGAATTCTTGCTCCTCTCCATCACTGTCAGAATCATCCCAACACTTCCCTTTTGCTATGTAGGCCTTACCTTGTGTATGCTTTTTCAGAAGGGCCTCATACTTAGCTTCAAGCTCTAGAAACTCCTTATCCTTCTTTTTAGGCTTCTTGCATTCACTGGCAAAATGCCCTAGGTCATTGCATCTATAACACCTTACAGATGACCTATCCACATGGCTGGTTTTGAATTTATTCTTGTTTGCTTTCACAGGTGCCTTACTCTTGTTGAATGAATGGTTTTGGGGTCTAGGTTTGAAGGGTTGGTTCCTCTTGAATATGATGTTTGGAAATTTTCTGGCCATAAAAGCATATGAGGTGTTTTCCATGCCATCTAGCTCTTCAAGATTATAGAACTCTTCTTCTTCCTTCTCCTCAACAGGTTCAGTCACCTCTCCTTCATTTTCTTCATCATCTACTATCTCTTCTATCCTCAGCTGACTTGTAGATGCTTCTAGGTCTTGAATAGATTTGTTGACAATCAAGGCACATGATATTTTTATCATTCTGCCTTGGTTGGCTTGGATAGCCCTCTTCTGAAGCAACTCAAGCTCATTAGTTTTTAAAACCCCATAGAGCACATCATATGTGACTTTGTTCAAATCTCTTTCTCTTAGAGAAATGACCCTTTGCTCTAGATGGTTTGGAGAAGACAGTAGAAACTTCATGTTCAGCTCTTTGGTGCTGTATACCTTTCCATTCATCTGTAGCTCAGTCACTAGCTTGTGAAACCTTTCAAACATATCAGTAATACTTTCTTTGGACTGAGCCATGAAAGCTTCATACTGTGTGACCAGTATCTGTTTCTTGTTTTCTCTAACTTCCTCTGTTCCTTCACATAAAACCTCAATATGATCCCACATCTCCTTTGCTATTTTGCAAGAGGCTATGTTAGCAAACATTGACAGTTCCATAGAATCTATGATCAATAACATGAGATTACTGTCGAGAGCAACCATCTCCTTCTCTGTATCCGTCCATTTGGATGGTTTTTTAGGCACATAAGATCTTGGAAAGGTTATAGTTCCAACAGTCTTTTCAGGAATCTCTTTTTGTGGAACAAAGAGACCATTCTAGAGTATCTCAGGATATAGAGGATTAGCAGCTTTGATGAACAACTGCATCTTAATCTTCCAGAGGTTGTAGTTCTCTTTGTCAAACTTAGGGACCTTCACCATTCCTGTAGTCTTTGTTGTATTCATGATCGTTTTCTGTTTTTGAATAAACAGTCTGCTTTGATACCACTTGTTGAGTATAGAATACAGGAAAGAATACAGAGGGGGGTGAATGGATTCTTGAACTTTTCGTTGTTCTTGAATCTGTGTAGCAAGATATGTGTTAAGTGTGTGCTATGATTTAAGTGCGGAATATAATAAGCGAGCAACACAACACAATATCACTTTAATCTAATATATTGTTAGATAAAGATTTTGCTACAATCTGTGAATACAAATGTTAGTATTCTCAGCTTCGTTTTTCTCAGAGAGATGTTTTCTTTTGTGTATGAAAAACTTAACTTCTAAGGAAGTGAGGCTGTATCCTTATAGAGCATGAATACAACTTACTTACTACAAATAAGGTAGCTAAACAATTTTACTTTCTAGTGTGTCTATCCTTTTTGATTAAGCATCCAAACGGCTACAGGTTTGACTTTGCAAAGCTCTGTTCAGATCCACTTCTTTAGCTCTTTGTCTCTTGTACATCTCTCCAAGCTTCTTTGTAGGCTTTTCTAAAGTACATTACAGATTGTGGTCCATAAAGTGCTTTAGCTTGTTGCAGGTTTCTGACTTGTACAATTCTTCAGTATTTTGCCTCCAAGATTGTATTCGAGAAGTAACTCTGTTTGTGATTCGAGAACTAGAATTGGCTTGATCGATAACTCTGAGTTCTCGAATACTGTTGGTGATTCGAGAACTAGAATTGGCTTAATCGATAACTCTGAGTTCTCGAATACTGTTAAACTGACATATCGAATGACTTCTTGAATAAGTCTTTTCTTCAGGAATCCTTGAGATATCGAATAGAGCATTTTACTTATCGAGTCCCTGAGATATCGAATAGCTTCTTTAGTCCTTGAGATATCGAATAGAGCATTGACTTGTTGACTCTTAGAGAACTCGAATGATGCTTTGACTTGTTGACTCCATGAGTTCTCGAATAGAGTATTTAGACATGTCCAATCTCTGAGTTCTCGAATAAGGCTTTGACTAGTTGACCTTCAGAGATATCGAACAGTGTCTTTTGAGATATCGAATCCCTGACTTCTCGAATGCTATACTTCTCGAATATAACAAACATACTTCTCGAATTGGTACTTAGGCAAATTCTTCATTTCTTTAAATCCTAACTGTGATTATTTGATAGTCTTTATCTCCTTGCCTGAGGCATGAACCTTGGAACTTCTTTCAAGCATTATTCTTGACTTTATAAGTACTGTTACACAACTAGGATTTGATGCCTATTACAAGTACAAAACAAATAGAAACTCTACAACTAGAGGTTCCCTCAGTTAAGAGGTCATGTAAGTAATGCATAGCATTACACATACTTAGGCTTGTTATTATATGAGTACAGGCATGTCTCTGTGACTAACACTTTTCTCACAAACAACTTTTACCGGCAACAATTTTGGGTTAAGGCAAGAATGTAATAAATTAATTTCTTCTTCTGCATGTCGATTAGTGATTTTTAAGTTGGCATAAAAAACTACACAGGTGTAGATGTAAACATTAGTTATTTATACAATGAAGGTTATGTTCAATTTTAGAATAATTATTAAGAAGAATAAAATAAGCGATTTTTGTGTGAATGTAGCTAATGATTTTAAAGTAGTTATCAAGAAAACTAGATGGTGTAGTGTTTGTAAATGTTAACATTAGTCATTTGTACACCTAGGTCATAGGTTCAATTCCCATTGAAAACAATTTATTTTTCTCATTTTTACAGTAAAAGGTAAAAGGACATATTTGTAAATTGCTAAATACGCTTAAAAATCCATGTTCACCTATAATACATATAATGGATGGATGGATTCAAGTACTCTAAATTTTGATAAATTTTTAGTTTATTTAGATTCTTTGTTTAGTTAGATTATTATGATGGTCATTAGGTTTACGTTGTTCTCTTTTCAGATATGAAAATTTTATTGTCTAAATTTTCAGGAAATCTCTTTTCTTAGATTATGATTTATGAATTTGTTAAATATACATTTTGGTTAAATAATAAGATTTTTGGGGGAAAGAAACCTTCAAAACTCACCCTCATCGGATTTATGTACTTCGTTTTTTTATAAATGAACTTGTTCATTCTTGACAGCAAAATATTAATTATTGACTTATTAATTACACTAGCTTATAGCCCGTGCAAAAGCACGAGTTACTTTTAATTTTTTATAATTTACTTATAGTGTAATATAATATTATAAATATTAATTTTAATATGTTGTTGGGAGGATTCGAACCTTGTATTTTTGTATATAATAATTTTCAATATTAAATATAAATTAATATGTTGTTGGCGGAAATCGAATCTTAGCCCTCTGTATATAATAACATTTAGTATTGTTGTATCCAACGATCATGATCTATTTGAGTTGAAGATCTAACGGTTGTAAATGAAGAATAACCAAAACCGAAAATGAGGGTATAATCAAACTACAAATTATACCCCATTTCGCTTATTAGAGTATAGATAGATAGTATAGTAAGAAATTATGAGTCTCTAGTTTGAGAAAATGACCAAAATGCCTATTTTTCACAAGTGTTTGCCCAAAATACTGATTTTGAAAAAAAAGTGCCCGAAATACCGACGGGATACGGAGAATCGTCCTCCGTGTTAGCATGCGGAGCATCGTCCTCCGTATTACGTAGATACGGAGCTGCGTTTACCGTGTTATGCATGATACGGTGGACGGTGTTCCGTGTTAGGTGGGTGCGCAGCACTGTCACGGAACACGGTACAGCGTATCATGCATAACACGGAAGACACAGCTCCGTATCATGCCCTATTACGGAAGATCGTGTTCCGCAACACACCCCCTATCACGGTACACGATCTACCGTGTCCTGTCGGTATTTTGGGCAAACAGTATTTATTTTTGATTCTTTTGGGCCGTCACCCCCCTAGTTTGTTATTTTGAATAAAAGTCACACTGATCATTTCACCAAATTAAAAACATGTTTTAATTGCATAATATTTTTGTACATAATTTAATTAGTATATTAGGTAAAACAAAATAGTACTCTCCCATCCCATCAATTTCTTTACACTTTTTTATTTTGTATGTCCTTTTTATTTTTTTTTACAAAGTTTTTTTAAACTAAAAATATTTTATAATATAAAACTTACCTTTATTCATTCCTTTATTCATTATACTTACTTTAGACGGCCATTGTTCAATAAAGAACAATCTTATATAAAGAATCATAGAGAACCACTAATTTTCTGATTCTATAGTAGAATCAAAGTTTCAATTTTTGGTTCTATAAAAAAAGAGCAATTTATTTTGGTTCTATAATAAGAAAAGACCAATTTCCTAATTTTGTGGTAGAACCAAACGTTTAAAATTTTTATCAAAAAAGAAAAAAAATTCAAAAAAAAAAATTTTAAAAAAATTTCCGCTGACGCTGATGACATCACTGCCACGTGTCATCAGTGCTAACGTGGCATTGCCACGTGTCATAGTGAAAGGCATATGACATAGCCTATTTGTAGTTCGAGGACTCAACTCAACTTAAGCTTAGATTGTAATAAGTAAATAACTTTAACTGTCACAGGAATCTCAGGAGGTACTATCTGTCAGAAGAAAAACCATAAAGTCAACCTATAGTTTTGATGTTTTACACTGGAAGAAGCTCAGATTGCTGATCAAGCCTCAGTATAGCATCAAAGAAGTGGATTTATTTCTAAGACAGAGATTTCTAGAGTGACAGGTTCAGACAGAATACAGTGAAGTACAAGAAGGAGAAAAAAATGAGAAGAAAAATGAATCACATTTTTAATGTGAAAATTGAAGGACAGTCATTGAAGTTAGTCGTTCATGAACCAGACCGTGCATGGAACGTCAACAAAATATTCAGTGGTATTCATTTATTACTTTCAGTGATTCAGAAAAGAATTAAGACAATCTAAGGATATATAATTATTCTTCTTTAATTAATTTAAATCAAGTAGTCAATTTAATTAATTAATTAATTCATCCTGAATTAATTCTTTAATTAAATTAATTATTAGATTAATTAAATCTGATTAATTATTTAAGTAAGGTTAAATTAAAATGATTATTTGTTAATCAATTTAATTTAATCTGAAAAATGAACTAGCAAGACAATCCCTGATTGTCTTGCCGATTGTCTTGGAGAAGAGATTTAGAGAAACAAGACAATCACTGATTGTCTCGAAGAAGAAAATCAGTAAAGCAAGACAATCTCTGATTGTCTTGCCGATTGTCTTGGTAATGATAAATTCTGAACAGCTTTAAAAAAAGTAGAATAAAAATCTGATTTGATTGTCTTGACGATTGTCTTGATAATGATCAAAAAGAAAAAGCTTCAGACATAATGATAATTTTTGATAAAGCAACACAAAGATCTCAGAATTTGATTGTCTTGCCGATTGTCTTGGAAGAACCTGATTGTCTTGACGATTGTATTGCCTATTGTCTTGGCAGTACAAAATTGGTTGTCTTGGAAGAATAGATTGTATTGCCGATTGTCTTGACAGTTATATTTGAAGATAAAGAGGCAGTGAATATTATATATCAAGACAGAATCGACACAAGACAACTCAGACAGAAATATTACATTCAACAAAGGCAGTTTGCTCTCTTCTCTCTCATCAAGAACACAATACAAGGAGCAGAAAAATTCATAGAAAATCAAGTTCATCTTATTTTTAATATCTGATCCGATAGAACTTGTTTACTTGATACTCTTGTACTATTAGCGAGTTTTTACTCCTAATATATATCTTGATTTTTATTAACAAATCTAGAGAAATTCATGTCGAATTTTCTAATTTGTTTTTATTAATTAGATATAAATTCTGTACTGTATTTGTAACAAACCTCTCAAGTTAATATAATTTTATATTCAATTTGAATTTTGTTTCATTTAAATTCCGCTCAAATTTGTCAAAATATAAATTAAATTATCCGGACAAATTTCGATTAAACAGTACTGTTTGTATTCAACCCCCCCTTCTACAAACATATTGGACCTAACAATTGGCATCAGAGCCTATTGATTGATATAAAAATCAAGATCCTAATTTTATTCCGCCAAAAATCTATCTCGAATGTTTAACTCACTTAAAAATTCATCATGTCGTCAAAAAGCATTGTTAAAATTCCCATGTTTAACAAGGACAATTATACAATGTGGAAAAATAAAATGGAGTTGTTTCTTGATGTCGCAAATTCTAAATATTTGGGTGTTCTACAGAATGGACCTATATTTCCAAAAGAACATATATCTGAATCTATTGTTGGAGGAATTGTAGTATCACCTGCAACATCTGTTCCAAAGCATGCTGATTCTTTTACTCCTGCTGAAAAAGAGGACGCAGGACTAGATAAGAATTTGAGACTTATTTTAATAAATTCCCTGGATCCTGCGATGTACAGTCATGTGATAAATTGTAAAACTGCAAAACACATGTGGGAAACTATTGAGACTATCAATGAATGAACTGATGAAGTCAGGGAAAACAGACTTCATATTTTAACCTCTGAGTATGAACACTTTAGAGTTGGCCCTAATGAAGGCATTCAGGAAGTGTTTGAAAGGTATAACAAAATTATCAGCAAGCAATATACACAGAAGGAGATTAATATGAAGTTTTTGTTGACAATGCTCACTCATCTTGAACATAGGATAACAGCCATCAGAGAATCAAGAGATTTGAATTAGATTGCTCTTGAAAGATTGTTTGGTGTTCTGAAAACCTATGAACTGGAACAAGTACAGCAGAGGGAGGTCTCTGGTAAAGGAAGAGTGCCAAGTTCATCTACAGCTCTTGTACTTGAGGCACCTAAGGAAGTGGAAGCTAAGGTTGTTCTACCTTACAGCTCAGACAAGGAAAAGACTGAAGTAGAACTTGGTCAAACACCACCTACTCAGGATGGTGGAGACTTCTATTCATTGGAAGAGTTAGATCAACTGGAATATGAATCCATGGCATTGATGGTAAGACAATTTGGCAACTTCAGATTCAGAAGAAATCCAAAGTACAGGTTTAAGTCAAATAACAGATTCCAAAGAGGAGGCTCTTCTTCCTCTAGTAACAGGGGAGGATACAAAACTGGATCTGTTGACAGAAGCAAGATTCGTTGCTTCAACTGTAATGAATTAGGGCACTTTGCCACTGAATGTCAGAAACCGAAGCAAACTCAAAGAAGAGATTTTGCTGCTGAAAAGAAGAAACCTGGAAAAGCCTATGTTGCGGCTGGTAAGAGTTGGGATGACACGGACAGCGAAGATGAAGAATATGGAAATTTTGCGCTGGTGGCAAATGATGAAGCATCTGATCATCATAACAAACCGGTAATTGTTACTGATCCTGAGTTGATTCGTAGTCTTTATAATTCCTTAAATAATGAAAAAACTGATTATAGAAGACTAGATCTGTTAAGCAGTAATCTTGGCAATGAAGTGTCAAAATTGAAAAAGGTGCATATTAATCAAGATCAACAAAGAGATGAAATAACAATGCTTTATAAAAAGGAGAAAGCTATTCTAGAAGTTGTAGGCAAACAAATGGCTAGAATTACTGAACTTGAAACACAGGTCAGGGCTTGTTATAATTCGGTTAAAGTTTCCAAAGAGTTCTTTAACAATCAAGTTGTAGAACGAACAACAGGTATAGGGTATGGTTACAATGAAGCTGTTGGATCGTTGGGCATAAATTCCCCTAACCCTGTTAGTGCTAAAGAAAGGGGAATACCACATGTGCTCAAAAATGTTAAAGAACCTCTATTTAAAAAATCTGATGCTGGACCACCAGATATTCTTTCTATGGTTATCCAAGAAGAAATGAGAAATGAGGATAGTGCTAATGGAACAGTTTTTGTTAAGGATAAATGTGTTAAGGATAAAATTGTTAAGAACACTAATCCAAAGAATGTTTCATCCAAGAAAGATGTCACAGTCTTTGTTAAGGCTAAATCAGTTGAGGACACTAATACAGCGAATGTTTCATTCAAGAAAGATGTACCTAAAGTGCCAGTCAAAGTTGTTGAATTAGCTAGTTCTTCTAAGACTGGATTAGGTGGTAATAAGTTAAAATAGAAAAATACCATGCCTATCATTGATTCTAATCATAAAGCATGTGGTGTTATCAATTGTATGTCTTGTGCTTTTAACAGTATGCGTGCTTATTTTAATGGTAGTTATGCATGTGTTAAACAGAATGCTCCTCGACAGCACATGAACAGGAACAATAATGTTCGATCAAAGACTGCTTTTCCTCCTCAAGTTAGGAGAGAGACATTTGTACCTAAGCCTAAACAAAAGGTTACCAAGAATGTTTACCAGGTCAAATGTCCAGTCAATGACACAAGTGTTATTGCTGCTAGAGAAACATGGATACCCAAGATAAAACAAAAGATTTTCAAATCTGTTTATAAGGTTAAATGTTTATTGACTAAAGATGTTAAAATTAAAGATGTTGTTTTGCCTGATAAAGGTCAATACTTTAAATCCGCAGGACCCAATCAAATTTGGGTCCCGAAGAAGGTTTAATTCTTTTGTCATTGCAGGGTATTGAACAGGTTGAACGAGTAACCTGGATCTTAGACAGTGGATGTTCAAGGCATATGACTGGAGACAGAACCCTGCTGACAAATGTGGTGGAGAAGGCCGGCCCAGTAGTTACCTTTGGAGATAACAGCAAAGGTAGAACTGATGGATATGGCAGACTGGAAGCTGGAAATGTTATCATTGAAGAAGTGTCCTTTGTAAAAGGACTTGAGCATAATCTGCTCAGCATCAGTCAATTCTGTGACAAGGGATTTGAAGTCCACTTTAATAAAATGAATTGTCTGATTTCACACAAAAGAAATGAACAACCATCTCTAACGAGAGTCAGAAAAGGAAACTTGTATGTAGCCAACATGAACACTAGAAGCACTCAAGAAATCAATTGCTTCTATTCTAAAGCATCCACAGATGAAAGCTGGCTATGGCACAAGAAACTCTCTCACCTGAATTTCAAAACAATGATTATTTGGTTAAGAGGGAAATGGTGAGAGGTTTACCCCCTATGGAATTCACACAGGAAGGACTATGTGATGCCTGTCAAAAAGGCAAACTAAAAAGGGCAACTCACAAAAGCACTGATATATCTTCAATAACTGATCCTTTACAGTTACTTCACATGGATCTATTTGGTCCAGTGATGTCTATGTCAAAGAAAAGATATGCTCTTGTGATTGTTGATGATTTTTCAAAGTACACATGGGTTTTGTTCCTGAATTCTAAAGATGAGACTCCACAACTGGTGATTGATCACATCAAGTTAATTGAGTTGGATTCCAAGTATCCAGTGAGGGCTATAAGGTCAGACAATGGAACTGAATTCAAGAATGCAGTTCTGAATGACTTTTGTACTGAAAAAGGAATAACCAGACAATTCTCAGCTCCAAGAACTCCTCAGCAAAATGGGGTAGTTGAAAGAAAGAATAGAACCTTGATTGAAGCTGCACGTACTATGTTAGGCGAATCAAGGCTTCCATTATATTTTTGGGCTGAAGCTGTCAACACTGCTTGCTATACTCAGAATCGAACTCTTATCAACAAAGACTTGATGAAGACACCCTATGAAGCCTTGAATAAAAAGAAACCAACACTCAAATACTTTCATGTATTTGGAGCAAAATGCTTTGTACTTAAAGAAGGAGACGATCAAGGTGGAAAATTTGAAGCCAAAGCACATGTAGCAATTTTTGTTCGTTATGAAAGAAGAGCTTATAAGGTGTATTTGATTGAACATCAGAAGATGATGGAAAGTGTCAATGTAACATTTGATGACACTAAACTCCCTAGTATCCAAACTGAAGATTCATCTGAAAAGCTATCTTTTGAAGATATGAAAGATCTAGATTCAGATGATGATAGTCCACCTGATATTTTTGCTGATGCTAATGACAATAATGTCAATGATGAGTTTAATCAGAATAATGGTGGTGATAATAATGATAATATTGAAAACACCACTCATGCTTCTGAACACTCATCTAATCATCCTGGCAACAACTCAGGGGGAGTTAGTGAAGGATCAACATGTCATACTCAACAACACAATTCAATTCAAGGGGAATCATCAAGAGTTAATCTACCCAGATAAACTGTTTGGAATAGAACTCATCCTTTTGAGTTAATTATTGGTGATCCAGATGTTGGAGTAAAGACTAGAAGAGCTTATCAGAATCAATTCAATTATTCAGGGTTTCTATCTGAAATGGAACCTAAGAAAACTAAAGATGCTCTTTCTGATCCTGATTGGGTGATTGCTATGCAAGATGAACTCAATCAATTCAAACAACAAGAAGTATGGAAGCTGGTACCCAGACCTTCAAATAGAACATTGGTTGGCACTAGATGGGTATTCAGAAACAAACTTGATGTAGATGGCACAGTCACAAGAAATAAAGCAAGACTGGTAGCAAAGGGTTATTCACAAGCTGAAGGCATTGACTATGATGAAACCTATGCTCCAGTGGCAAGACTTGAGGCCATTAGAATATTCTTGGCATTCGCAGCATTCTCAAACTTTAATGTTTATCAAATGGATGTAAAGAGTGCTTTTATAAATGGTAAGCTGGATGAAGAGGTCTATGTAGAACAGCCCCCTGGCTTTGAAGATCCAGATCTGTTGGACTATGTCTACTTCCTTTTCAAGGCTATCTATGGCCTCAAGCAAGCACCAAGAAAATGGTATGACACCCTTTCTGAATTTTTACTTGAAAATGGCTTTGTTAGAGGTGTCATAGACAAAACTCTCTTTACTAAGAAACATAAAAATGATACAATACTAGTCCAAGTCTATGTGGACGATATAATATTTGGGTCTACTAATGATCTTTTGTGCAAGAAATTTGCTAAGTTAATGCAGGGTAAATTTGAAATGAGCATGATGGGAGAACTGAAATTCTTTCTTGGATTGCAAATAAGTCAAAGGATAGATGGAATATTTATCTGTCAATCCAAGTATATCAAAGAGCTCCTCAAGAAATATCAAATGGAGGACTCATCTTCAGCTAAGACACCATCATCTACAGCTGTCAAGTTTGGAACTTATGAAAATTCTGCCAAGGTAGATGTCACAAGTTATAGAGGTATGATAGGCTCATTACTTTACCTTACTGCAAGTAGACCAGATATTATGTATGTTACATGCTTGTGTGCAAGGTTCCAAGCGGATCCTAGAGATGTTCATCTCATTGCTGTAAAATGAATCTTAAGATATCTTAAGGGTACACCTAATCTAGGTATCTGGTACCCTAAAGAATCTGGTTTTAATCTTGTTGGATACACAGATTCAGATTATGCAGGAAGTGTCGTAGATAGAAAAAGCACCTCTGGGAGTTGTCAATTCCTAGGTGGCAGGCTAGTTTCCTGGTACAGCAAGAAACAACAAACAGTTTCCAACTCAACAGCTGAAGCTGAATACATAGCTGCTGGAAGCTGTTGTGCACAAATCTTGTGGATTAGGAATCAGCTGAAAGACTATGGTTTTGTATTAACAAAAATTCCAATTTTGTGTGATAATACAAGTGCCATAGAAATCTCCAACAATCCTGTGCAGCATTCGAGGACCAATCACATAGACATCAGGTATCATTTTATAAGAGAGCATGTCATGGATGGTACTGTGGAATTGTTATTTGTACCCACAGAAGAACAAACAGCAGATATTTTTACTAAGTCTCTTCACGAATCCACATTCACCAAAATTGTTGGTGAATTGGGTATGTTAAACAGTCCTAGTAATTAAGCTGGTTAATATCTGAGGTTTATTCTTTAATAATTTGCAAGTGATTTTGTTATTATTTTTAAAATTTTAATCACTTGCATAATTATTTTATCAACTTTTTATTGCTTGTAATTGCTAAAAATCTTTGTCAACATGTTTATAATAACTTCTTTATTACTTTTTGTGTTTTGAAATATTTGTGATATTTTAATGAATCATCTTCTCTCCTTAAATAATTTTCTATTAGAAAGTTATTTATTAGAAAATATTTAGATTCATTAATTTGTTATAAATGTTTTTGTAAATATATTTAATATTTTATTAAATGTTTTGTAGTGTTTGTCCTTTTGTTATTTATATTTGTTTTCGTAAAAAGATTAATCCATGTGTTTACTAAATATTTATTTATATTAATTTTAATAATAAATAATAGTGTATTTTAATTGGATTAATTTTGCTCATTAATTTGTATTTTATTAGTATAAAATTAACAGATTAATCAATTGTCTTGTTTGTCATTATAATATCAAGACAATCGCCACAGGTTATTTTATTAATAATAAAATATTTTTCAGATTTTTTTGTTTTGTTTTTATTTTGTTTTACTCAAGACAAACGATTGTCTTGATAGTTTTGAACTACCAAGACAATCGGCAAGACAATCACTTGATTGTCTTGGAGAGTCATTTCAGTTTTTAAAAAATTAAAAAAAATATATTTTATTTTCGTTTTCTTTTATTTATTAGTATAGTAAACGATTGTCTTGATAGTTTTTGAACTACCAAGACAATCGGCAAGACAATCAACCGATTGTCTTGTAATGTTAAATTCATACTTAAACAAAAAAAAAACAGAACCACAAAAGCTCAGCCAAGACAATTTCTCGTGTATTGACACAGAGTCGATTTTTACATATACATACAATACACACGAATTTTGAATCGAACCTCTGCTCGATTTTCTTCAACAAAACTGAAAACGAACAACATCATTGAATAGATCGTTCGATTTCCTGTCTTTTGAATAAAATATCATCGAGTTTCATCCAGTTTTTGAAAACTCAATTTTTCAAAAAAATTGAATCGGGTTTTCACTGTTTTAGTTGTTTTAGATTTTTTCTTTGAAATCTAAAAATAGCTTGAGACTCCCAGTGATCAGGAGAACATCATACTAATTTTTGGGATTTTTCTGACAACTTTGAATTAATTCGAATTTTTAATTAATTTTAATTAATTAATAATTCTGAAAATTTTCGAATTGTTTTAATTTTCCTAAAATTGAAGTGTGTTTTTGTGTTAAAAAAAATGGCTGATAATTTTGAGATAATGAAGCATAATTTGGTTGGCTATTTTAATCCGAACGATTGTCCCTATGATCGATTTAAGCCTTGGATACGGTTTTTAAATGACGATTCAATTATCCGAACTGCAATTTCGATCGAAGCCCCAATTAAAATAGGACCACTGAGATTGATTTGCACAGAAGCTGTGGTGTCTGAAGATTTGACCTCATTCTCTTTTGATTTTGATGGTACACACCACGTCGTGACAGAATCAACCCTTACTACTGTATTGGGCCTCCCGGTGGATAATTTTGATCCATTTCCAACCAGTGAACAACTCTATCAATTCTTCAGTGATATTAATTATCGTGGAGTAATTGATATGAACAACCTGAGCAAAAGGAATCTGGTTCAACAATGGGATGCATTTTTTGACACGATCTCCAAGGTATTTGCTAATACAACCATAGGTAACTTTCATTTACTCACCTCTATGTTACAAACTATTGGTTATGCTGTTGCTAACAACTGTAGAATCAATATTGGTAATCTACTTTGGAATACTATTGTTGGTAGAATTGTTAAGGCCGGAAGGGATTTTGATGAGGGTAAGAAAGTTTTATGTTATTATCCTAGATTCTTAACTTTGATATTTAATCATCTTGTTCCTGTTGGTCAACAAACAATCTTTAGGAATGACAACCCTATGGTATCAGGCAGGCAAACCAAGAAAATATTCACTAGCCTTGATACACATAGAAAATTGATAAATGTGCCAGTGTATATTACACCATATTTGTCTACCTTCATAAATCTACCTGTCATTCCTCGACTTGTAAATGCACCTGAACCTGAACCTCAAAATGTACCTGTCCCTGAACTTCAACATCAAATGGAACAATCCATTCCTTCAGGTACAGCTACTGCATCAATGGAGCAGGTATTGCCTTCTATCTCTCAAACTTTTTCTGGAGCCCAAGTGGCTGATAGGTCAGACCAAGAGGTTGTAGAACCACAGCCTCTATCCCAGGTCTTAGAGCCAAACACTGTGTCTAATCAAATCTCTAAACCTAAAGCCAGAAGCAAGTTGTTGACAAAAAGAGCTGATAGAAGAAGTGATAATGTGAGTGATCCCACAGTTCTGCCTCCACCAAAGAAGAGAAGAAACCTACTACTTGAGGCATCTGTTAGCCCATCCATTTCCTCCCAACAGGACTTGGACATTGAAATGGCCGATGAACTGTTACTAATTTCATCCTCTCAACAGGATGAAATTATTGAAATTCGTCAAAGGGCCGTGGCACCTTGTACAGAGTCAAGCACACCTCTATTACTCATAATGAGGGAAAACATTACCAAAGAATCTGATGTTGTTAAGGACACTGAGCAAGGAGTGCACGATAGGATTGTTACAGTGCCTACCAATGTTACGGTAGAAGAGCCTTCACAGGCTTCAGAGGGAAATCTTGAGTCTCTGCCAGTTATAATAGAGTCATCATCTCCCCTCCCAGGAGGAACATACCTGGCTCCCTCAAGGGATTCTTCACTCGCAGTTTTATCTGGAGAAAGTGAAGGGCAACTTGGTCATCCTATCACTGAAGAAATTCAGTTATCAAATCCAAATGAATTGATAGAGATGACTGAGGATTGGGAATTGCGAACTCCCATTGCACCACCACTGACCTCTCCAGAAGAGGCTAGGGTGATTTCTTTTGCAGGTACAGCTCAAGGAAAGGAGCTAGTGTTGAGTGATGTGAGGACCACCTTAAATATGAGTGAAACACATGCACGAAAGGAGAGTGACATATCCTTGAGTGAACATCAGGTGAGCGCACACACTGACACAAACACTTTGTCTCTTATGGCTCAAATAAAAGATCTGCAAAAGAAATTGATGGAAACTGAGGCTGAAAAACAATTTTTCAAAGCACAAGTGGATGAATGGTCTTCTTCTTCCACCTCTGTCAACAATCAGCTCATGATTATTCGTGACGATGTCCAGAACATAAAGACTACACTCACTCCAGCAATCAATACATTGATACAATCCAACTCTCCGACATCTACAGAAAGAACAGATATTCTAAATGCTATTGACAGACTCTCTAATTGGGTGGATGAACTTCAGGTGGAAATGCATGTAACTGCTCAATCATATTCAACAACCTTTGCGAAGCTTGAAGAAAAGTATGATTACATGTTTGAAGGTCTTGATCATCTATACAACATTGTTAAACCTACTCATCATATCACACTAGAACAAAGAGCATATTTTGAAGACTATGATGATGATAATGAGGGGGATAATGATGAAGATAGAGGGCTTGACAGTCGAAGAAAGTCTGTAGAGGATTCCTCAACTAAGGGGGAGAAGTCTGGAGATGGAGGAGCAGGTAAGTCTGGAGGAGCAGGAGGAAGTAAGTCAGGAGGAGGAAGTAAGTCAGGAGATCAAGGGAGGCATAAGGAGAAGTCTGAGAAGTCTACCAAGGGAAAAGAAAAAGCTGCTCATGATCAAGATGTATCCGATTTTGATTTCGATCTCAAGAATAGTAAGTTTGAGGTACAACAATTAAATGATATTGAAGAAGATCTTTCAAACTGGCAAGATGATCCTGAATTTGAGAAGGAACTTCAAGAGGAGAAAGCTGATCGTCAGATGAGACAAGCTAAGCTTGAGAAGACCAGACAGGTAGTGGATAAAAGACTGAAGCTGAAGCAAGCTGAAGATGCAGAGAAAAAAAAGCTACATGCAATCAATGTACAAGAAAGAAAAATAGATATTCAGTTAAGATTGGTCCAAAGTGGGAGAGAGCAAGAGAAATTTTTGATTCTATTCAAAACACTGCTAATGATGATGAACGTTTTCTCCAACTACTTCAATAGTTTCAAGAGACCAATCCAAATTACTTGCAATATATGGATGCATTGATGCTGGAAATCTCGAGGATAGTAGCTGGGTTTGACAAATGTGCAGATCAACTGATAATTCAGATTGACTCTCGTACAATAGGTTCTCTCTATGTGTCACTTCAAATCTTTCAACAGAGAAGCTTGATTGAACTGTGGATTATGTCCCTAAAGGTAAAAAGGTTTTCTGAACTGAATATTTTACTTCATGAAAGACTTTTGGAGTTTGCTCAAAGGAATAGTCCACAAGTTATTCAAACTCCACATCATGTTAAGTTTCTCAAGGGTAATACACTACATTCTTGCTTCCTTGATTCTAAGTCGATGAAATTATATACTGCATCTCATCTGGTCTGGTTAGAACATATGCTGAGGACTACAGGATTCGAAGATAAAGAAAGTATCTTTGTTGCTGACATTATTTGATCATATGCTTTAACTGGCTTTGAAAAGAAATATTACATGCTTCGGAATCGGCTATGGGGCAACCTTGGAATTTTGCCTAAGAAACCTAAAGGTCTTGTGTCAGATTATGAACGTGTACTTGACAAGGATTTGATCAAAACATTGGATGATCAAGAAAGATTTGACACAGAGAATATCAGAAGATTTCTAGAACACGAAGATGAAGTTGAACCTGGAGAGATAAGGGATGAAGAAACTTCAAAGTGAAGATCAGCTCTACATGTGATATCTTCAGAGCTTAGATAGGTCAAGATAGAAAATTGTGTTATATGATCAGTCTAGAGGATCATCTATCTTGTATTTATCTTTTATGTTTGAATCTGGACAATGTTAAATATAAACCAGAACCTTTCTTTTATTTACTTTGTATTTAAAGTTTTATCTTTTACTAAGTTAAGTTGAGTTAGTTGAGTAATCCTCTAGGTATTTGCTTGTTATCTTCTAACAAACAAATAGGGGGAGATTGAAAGGCATATGACATAGCCTATTTGTAGTTCGAGGACTCAACTCAACTTAAGCTTAGATTGTAATAAGTAAATAACTTTAACTATCACAGGAATCTCAGGAGGTACTATCAGTCAGAAGAAAAACCATAAAGTCAATCTATAGTTTTGATGTTTTACACTGGAAGAAGCTCAGATTGCTGATCAAGCCTCAGTATAGCATCAAAGAAGTGGATTTATTTCTAAGACAGAGATTTCTAGAGTGACAGGTTCAGACAGAATACAGTGAAGTACAAGGACAAAGAAATGAGAAGAAAAATGAATCACATTTTTAATGTGAAAATTAAAGGACAGTCGTTGAAGTTAGTCGTTCATGAACCAGACCGTGCATGGAACGTCAACAAAATATTCAGTGGTATTCCTTTATTACTTTCAGTGATTCAGAAAAGAATTAAGACAATCTAAGGATATATAATTATTCTTCTTTAATTAATTTAAATCAAGTAGTCAATTTAATTAATTAATTAATTCATCCTGAATTAATTCTTTAATTAAATTAATTATTAGATTAATTAAATCTGATTAATTATTTAAGTAAGGTTAAATTAAAATGATTATTTGTTAATCAATTTAATTTAATCTGAAAAATGAACTAGCAAGACAATCCCTGATTGTCTTGCCGATTGTCTTGGAGAAGAGATTTAGAGAAATAAGACAATCACTGATTGTCTCGAAGAAGAAAATCAGTAAAGCAAGACAATCTCTGATTGTCTTGCCGATTGTCTTGGTAATGATAAATTCTGAACAGCTTTAAAAAAAGTAGAATAAAAATCTGATTTGATTGTCTTGACAGTTCAAATCAGATTGTCTTGATAATGATCAAAAAGAAAAAGCTTCAGACAGAATGATAATTTTTGATAAAGCAAGACAAAGATCTCAGAATTTGATTGTCTTGCCGATTGTCTTGGAAGAACCTGATTGTCTTGACGATTGTATTGCCTATTGTCTTGGCAGTACAAAATTGGTTGTCTTGGAAGAATAGACTGTATTGCCGATTGTCTTGACAGTTATATTTGAAGATAAAGAGGCAGTGAATATTATATATCAAGACAGAATCGACACAAGACAACTCAGACAGAAATATTACATTCAACAAAGGCAGTTTGCTCTCTTCTCTCTCATCAAGAACACAATACAAGGAGCAGAAAAATTCATAGAAAATCAAGTTCATCTTATTTTTAATATCTGATCCGATAGAACTTGTTTACTTGATACTCTTGTACTATTAGCGAGTTTTTACTCCTAATCTATATCTTGATTTTTATTAACAAATTTAGAAAAATTCATGTCGAATTTTCTAATTTGTTTTTATTAACTAGATATAAATTTTGTACTGTATTTGTAACAAACCTCTCAAGTTAATATAATTTTATATTCAACTTGAATTTTGTTTCATTTAATTCCGCTCAAATTTGTCAAAATATAAATTAAATTATCCGGACAAATTTTGATTAAACAGTACTGTTTGTATTCAACCCCCCTTCTACAAACATATTGGACCTAACACATAGCCATGTCAGCAGTGATGAGATAGCGCTGCCACGTGACACTGTCATGTCAGCAACCAGCAATGGTGATGCCGCTACTGACGTGGCAGTGCCACGTCATCACTACGGGCGTGGCAGTATTGATGTGGTAGCGCGCAATTTTTTTAAAATTTTTTTTGTTTTTTTTGAAAAAAAATAAAAAAAAATTGGTTCTACAAGAGGATCTGAAAAAATTAGATGATTCTCTATATAAGATGATCTCTCTGGAGTGCTACTCTACTTTATACAGTTAAACGTCGATAAATGAATACGTTCGGGACCGGAAAATTTTATTCATTAATCGAGATTATTCATTTATCGAGGTCAAAAATACACTGTCTATATTATGTCGGGACCGAAAAAATTATTAATTTAATGAGATTATTCGTTTATAAAATATTTATTTATCAAGATTTTACTGTACATTTAATGATAATTACTCTCCCCATTATACTTACTTTTTTTCATTATTTACACATTTTTTCAATTTTCGTACTTGACTCATTTTTAAAATATGAAAAGAATAGAGGGTGCATTACAGACTATGAGTCCGGGCAAAAAGTCCGGAATATACCCTTCGAGGAATCGGGCGGACTAGGGGTGTAAATGAGTCAAACTGTTCGTGAGCTACTCGAGCTCGGCTCGTAAAATATTCGAATTCGGTTCGATAATAATCGAGCCGAGCTCGAGCTCGAGTTATTCGAAGAGTTGACCGAGCCGAGCTCGAGCTTCGTATTACTCGATTCGTATGGCTCGCGAGCCTAATCGAGCTTATATATATATTATTATTTATATATATATTTTATTATTTATATATTATTTTTATGTTATTTATATATTGTTATATAAATATTTAATATTTTTATATATTAATCGAGTCGAGCCGAACTTAAGGTATTCGAGTTTTTGTTGATAATTAGTGAAATTGATTCGAGCTTTCGAGCCGAGCCCGAACATATCACATATGTGTCGAGCCGAGCTTCGAGCTTGAATTTTATGGCTCGGTCGAGCTCGAACCCAAGTTCAAGCCCGAACTATTTAATCGAGCTCGAGCCGAGCCTGGTCAGTGTTCGGCTCGGCTCGGCTCGGCTCATTTACACCCTAGGACGGACTGCATTAGTGCTTTGTATATTTTATTTATTCTTGAACTTAAAATTTATAAACTTGTAAACCCACAATTATCCCTCTCGTAACATATGTGCAAGTACAAATTCAAGCCTGGTTTCCTCGATGGGCCCTAAGAAATTTTTAGATTGCGCTAACTAGTGGCGAATTTTAAACTAAGTAAATAATCGTAATTAAACCAAAATTGTATGTTGGACTAGACTGAAATCAATGACAGTGGAGAGAATTAATACGTACTACTACACCAAATTCATTATTGGAGTTGGTCAGTTGGATATCATATTAGCATGCTTCTATTTCATTCATTTCTTTAAATTCAGTAGTTGCCATGCAAGACCCAATCGTTACTAAGTTAAATTTTGACAGTACAAATATCCTTGTCAGGATGGCCGAGTGGTCTAAGGCGCCAGACTCAAGTTCTGGTCTTCGAAAGAGGGCGTGGGTTCAAATCCCACTTCTGACATTTATTTTTCTATTTTTTTTTTAATCTTTTAAATAACTTGTCTTCCTTGGTTGTGTCACTTCTGTAGTTCTCTGAGTAACGTAAATCAAGTGAAGCCGGCCGCGAGGGGCTACCTAGTACCTACATTCCTGCAACCAAAAAATGTAATTTGTTTTTTCAAAATATTATTTTACGATCAAAGCCTTTTGATTTATTAAATCGATACAAAGTCTAATATAAATCTTCTATTATTATCTATCTATATTATACTTCCTCCGTCCCAAATTATTTGAACCTCTTTCACTTTCACGGAAACTAAGAAAATGTAGCAAAAAAATAGTAAAGTTAATTGAAAAGTGGATAAAGTGGTGGTACCTATCAATATTTGATAATAAATGTGAGATAGTGGAGGAAAGTAGTTAGTGTAATAGTGTAAAAAAGAGTATAAAATGGAGAAGTAGTGGGTGTAATAGTGAAAAGTAGTGTTGAAAATTAGTAAATATAATAGGTTCATTAGTTTTGGGACTTCCCAAAAAGGAAAGTGTGTCAATTTTTTTGGGATAGAGGGAATATATAATAAGGGAAAGGGGTATAATTTGTAGTTTGATTAACCCCTATTCTTGGTTAATCTCTATTCTTGGTTATCCCTCGTTCACAACCGTTAGATCTTCAACTGAAATAGATCATGAACGTTAAATATAACAATAGTAAAAGTTGTTATATATAGAGGTCTAAGGTTCGATTTCCGCCAACAACGTATTAATTTATATTTAATATTATAATTATTATATACAAAAATGTAAAGTTCAAATTCTTCCAATAACATATTAAAATTAATATTTATAATATTTTATTATATTATGAACAAATTATAAAAATTAAAAGTAACCCGTGTCGTGCTTTGCACGGGCTATAAGCTAGTTATATTAAAATCGAAAGATTGAAAGTGTATCGGTTTGGTTTTCAGTTTGGTTATCCTAATTATTAAAATTAATAATAATATTATATTATAGAAACAGCAACTCAAAAAGATAATTACTAATGTTAACGTAATTATATTCCGACCAAAACTCCTCACCCGTATTATGCTTCTACTTGGACTATTTCTTCTGCTATGTTCCAACAACTCAATTATCCATATTCTCCAAAGCTTTCACTACCACCAACGTCAAAGTCAAAAGTCTGATCAACCAACTAAGCCAATAATCAATTAGTTGTTGAATCAAGTATTATCATAATTAATAAACAAGAAAATAATATAATTAATGGTAAGTAGTCGATTGTCTTTTCAAATTAAAATACGTTACTTTTTAAGTGTTAGATATTACCTTTTATAAACACCTAAATTTATCAATTGTACCATATCTTTCAATCATTAATATTACTTTTCTAATCAAAACAAGGTACCTTTTAATTTAAAATGTAATCTTACAATCATTAATATATACCCAAAAAATATTGTATCATATCTTCCAGTCATTAATTAAATTTATTAAAAACCTATATACATTTATAATTAGAAAACATGGTTATAATTATTTTTATTTTGGTGCAACCATACAATGAATAATGATCATTTGATTTTTAGTAAAATAAATAAGAACCATTGGATGTTATGATAAGATATAATATATATTTTAATTACTCTACGAAAGATCAAAGATTCAAATTCCGTCAATATCATAGTTAATTTAAAAATTCCGCACACAATTCTTCATACGACTCTTTCTTCTACGATTTTAGGTGTACAAAAACTAAATAACTCAACAAATAACTTAATTTAGAAAAAAAATTTAAAACATGACATATATAGGTTAACAATATTATAAATTTAAAAATATCTATTAAAAATATTGATATCACCAGCATATTATACAGATTCAAAAAAAAGCAAAACTTTTCCTTTCAAAAAAAAAAAAGCAAAACTTTTTAAAATAGGATGTTGTAGGATTTAAGTAGTAATTACACAATTAAAAAAATAATTTTATTTAAATATTTATTGAATTCTTAAGATGCTTAACAATTAATTTAAAAAAAACATTAAATTAACAGTATTTATTTATATCTCGAGACTAAGTTCGGAACATAAGTAAATTTAAAATTAATAAGAAAAAATTATTTAAAATAATTAAAATTTTATATTAAATCAAATATTTACTATATATTATTAATAACAGACTAGTATTATTAATAGCACAACAGAGGGTTCGTAGGACAATTTATTCAACGTGAAATTACCAATGTACCCTTTTTATATTATATTAATGATAAAAAAAATTGTTTCTATTGAGAATTGAATCCTTGACTTCTAACTTCTAAGTGAGAATCCTTAAGACTATGCTAGATATGAGTTTTAGGGGTCATTTGGTAATCTCTTAATGGGCTGAATTTAACTGAATATGACACTTTTGAATCGTTAAGATTGTTTGTTTAGTTTTTAACAGTTATGAATGAGCCCAAAATCTTTTGACCGATTAAGAAACCAAATCTCAGACTAACGATTCAGAAGAGCATTTGCTTGTCAACGTGCACAGTACTTGTCATGCTTCTTTTATTATTTTTTCATGTAAAGAATGCTATACCACACTTTCTCTCTGTTTTGATTATCCATTCAACTTTGGGAATATAAATTATGCATTTAAAATAATTATTAATTTTAAATGTAATATATTTCTATATTGTTGTAATATTCATATTTGTTGATGATATATTTGACTCCTCATTTCCCTTAAAGTTATTACAATGTAAAAATATTACATGTTTTGAATTCAACTATATCTTAATATTTTATTTTTGTTTACGATTTAAATTAAAAATTTTATTTCTGTTGGTTAAAAAAAACTTATGCTTACAATGTCATTAGAACTAATATTGAACTAATATATATTATATGTATCATGAATTTGAAATTTCCTAAATTTGATTTTTTTAACCATTCAGATAATATGATTTAGTCAAATAGCTCATTAAATATTCATATTAATCATTCAAAATTTTTAATCATTCAGAAATTTTAATGATTCGTATAAGATGATTCAGATTAGACAAATAACCCCTCTAATGATAAAAAAATTGTTCCTACAGAGATTTGTACCCTTGACCTCTAATTTAGAAAAAAAATTCTTACCACTATACTAGACATCAATTTTGTATATATTATAAAACTCATTATTAATATATCGTGAGACAATTTCATGACTAATTTAGAAAAAAGATTCCTTACCACTATACTAGACATCAATTTTGTATATATTATAAAACTCATTATTAATATATCGCGAGACAATTTAATTATCATGTAATTACTAAATTACCCCTCTTATTTATATTAAAGTTTAAAAAATTGTTCCTAATGGAAATTAAACCCTTGACCTCTAATTTAGAAGTGAGATTCCTTATCACTATGCTAGATATTAGTTTTGATTATATTATAAAACTTTAAGAATATTTCGAACAGTACATAGTTATGTAGCATTTTTTTTATTCTAGAGTAGTTGATTTAGAAGATAGATACTATAATTTGTGTATTAATTTATATCTCTTAATTCGGGTCAAAATGCATAAATCGATTGTGGATGATCAAGTAGTCACTACAAAAATATATCTTTATATGCTCATAACTCAGTCATTTGAACATTCGTTCAAAGAGATTAGCACGTTACAATTTACTTATTTTCAGTTGTACATACATTAATCATCATGAATAGATAATTTCTTATATATGTTTTGCATATTAAGCATTTACATGTTGCAAGCACCATTTAATTACAAAACAATATAAATACATATTAACATGATTTTACTAGCAAAGCTCGTGCGGTAAATTGCATGCACATTAACCACCTATATATTAAAATATTTAATTATAGTAGAACAGAAAACGCATCGATCTAGTATCTCTTTCTTATGATAATATGGGTTTAGGAAGTTCTTCTGCTTGCTCTCTCCATTTTTTTAATTTAGGTTCAACGCATTTTGGTAATATCAGCTCAAACAAAAACCTCAAGCACTAATTTAAGTCACTTGGTTTCATGGTGTTTGGATCACACGGTTGATCTAGGAAGTAGTGACTACATTTCAACTACGAAGAGCAGAAAAGAAGAATTCCACTTTGTAGCAATGATTTCGTCAATCCAATCATGTCAAAATTTACCAATGATCTCGTTATCACATATTATGCATTTATATATGCTGGTAAGGTACTTCACTCGAAAGCTGGATTGTTTGTCATAACTAATGGTTGTAGCCTAATAACTGGATTGTATGGTTGACTATTTGTGTAATATTTAGTCATGTATGTATGTATGTATGGATAATATTGTGATTGTATTTAAATCTTTTATCTTTTGGTTTTGATTAATGCAGAATGAATAGTCCCCACTAGAGACATACTCAACATGCAATTTGATGGAGAGGCACGAATTTCGTAGATTAGCTATGAATGTTGTTCGGGAAAATAATCATTTCATCTTGTCAAAATTGTGTTGGTGCTGTAATTTTAAGCCACATATGCGACAAAACTACTTCTGATAGTCATAAATCTAGAACAAGCCCGTGCCTCGCACGAGCTATGGAGCTTGTTTGGTCATTAAAGTAGAAAATGGATTTCATTTTTTCCATCAATATCAACGCAATATCATTTAAATTGATATAACTAACACTTTGGTAAGCTTTACATTTTAAAATAAATAAAACTAAATTAAAAAAAATAGAATCTGAAACAATTATGCTCAATCAAATTATAAATAAAATTTTACGGAAAATTTTCAATGATACCCTTCTACTTTTGACTTTTTTATGTTGTCTTTTATATTAGTAATTTATGAATAATACCTTCATATTTTAGGTTTTACGTTATAATACCATTTCGTTAACCAAACGTTAAATAAACATTTAAATTTAAGTAAATGACTTTATTAACTATTTAAATTTTCAAATTTTCTGCTCTTTCAACACCCGTAACAATGTACTATATTTAGAAATATTATCATCAAATTATTTGAATTAAACGAAGTTGAAAACTTTTGAAAATATTCAAAAAATATTATAATGCCATTGTTGATAATTCTTAGTAACACCACAAGATTGTAGAAAGGGGGGTTGAATACAATCTTGAACAAAATCTTTTCGAACTAAAAGAGGTTAAACAGTTGATATGTAAAACAGAACAGTGAAATAAGACAAGTGTATGGAATGTAAAACAAACACACAACACTTATGAAATTTCATGTGGGTTTTTCTGGTCCACCTGAGAATTATATTTCGAAGAAGTAATTTGTGTAAGAACTACACAGCTGCTTGCTACAAGGCTTGAGTATTTACAGGAAAACCTAACAATTTCTATGTGTGTGCTCAATGTTTTCTCTTACTCAAACCTAGCTACAACTTGGGTTATATATACCCCAAGTTTTCAAACCCTACAAACAAAACGAATATTACATAGTCAAAGTATTTGCAGGTTTGCTGCCACTCCTTGTCTTCATGTGATATAATTTTGTCTGATTGTCTTGGACAAATATTTCTTGATTTTATCATCAAAAATTGTTTGCTAAAAAAAGGAATGTTTCTTTTTCTTCTTCGTTTCCAAAAACTGGATTCCATGCCATTTTGAAGTTCACCAACCCATGTGATCTGTCAGCTATGTCAAGTCACTATCAACTGCTAGCTCCAAGACATTATTGAGATTATCCATTGTGGCTGACTATCCATTGATGAGTTGTATTGTTATCCATTGAAGTTATTATCCGTTGGTGTAGAATATTCATCCGTTGATGTATCACTTCACTTAAACAGAATTACAAATCACAGTCTATTTACAATTAGCTAACCTATTATGTTTATCCAATGATAGTCAACATGACTCAGAAACCTATCAACTAATACTTCAACTGATAACTTATCCGTTGGTACTTCTAAGAATGATACAAACTTATCAGTTGATAGGCTACTTCATCAACGGATGCTGAAAAGCGTATCATCCATTGATGAGTTACAAACAACTTATACAAGTATGCTTTTAGATTTTTTGTAAATATCATCAAGGATAACATAATTCCTAACAATTGTCCAATTAGTTTTTTCAACAAGTAACATTATTTTTTTGACGTTTACGTATGGTACCTTATATTTTAATGTTTAGCTAACGTTTGAGTAATAGAGTGGCATGATATGTATGAAATATAAAATATAACGATATCACTCGTAAGTCAAAATCATGAAATTGCAGCATTTGGAAAAGTAAAAAATATAAGGACACCAATGAGAATTTTTTAAATTTTATTCATAGATTGTATGTGAGAAAAAAAGAGGTTACTGTAACATCTCTTCCCAAATAAATAGTTACAAATCGTTATTGATTTATATTTTGGTTTTTATTTTCGGAAAATTTTGTGAGACAAATTATTTAATTACGAGTTACCGAATCAAGATTGGATACTCCGGATAAAGAAAAGAGAATAAGAAAATGGAAGTTGGAGTTGTTAAACTTTATTTTATTATGTTTAGAGCTTAGTCAATTATTTAGTGGGTAGTTATATAATTAAACGGTGGATTAAGTTAATAGGATGAGAAAGTATTAAAATAAAGGGCATTTTAGTAATTTCTAAATTAAATGATTGATATTAAACAAAGAAGTCATCATCTTTTTCTCTAGAGAATTCTACCATTATCAAGATAAATCAAGAGAGAAAGGCAGAAAAAGAGGAGAAAGGAGATGAAATCAAGGGGAGGAAGAGGAAGAAGAAGAAGAAGAAGAAGCCCTGGACTGTTTTAAAAAGAAGGGGGGAGAACACCATCAATCTTCCACTTTAAAATCATGATAAAATCACTATAATCTCTGAGAAAGAAAGGACAAGTAAGGCTCTCAGAAGGGTGTCGAGTTCGTGACAAAAAATCCGTCAGCTTAAGTTCGAACGAGTCAAGGTGAGTAATAATTGAATATTCTCTATGTCTGTTAATTGTGTGTTTAATGTGCGACTTGGATGACTTATTTGATTACATGACTTTACATGTTACATGAACAATATGATTACGTGTTGATTCGATCTCTGGATGAATATAGTTACTACATGACAAAATTTGGAAACATGAATACACGTGCATGCATTTTAGTGGCAAAGGATTAATTAAAGGAGTTGGGACCATCAATGCTGTAGCATCAAATATGGGCCTAGCTAGCCCTTTAACGTGAATTATTAGCCTTTGTGGCTATCAACGTGAATTATCATCCTTTGTGGCTATCAACGTGAATTTCTAGCCATTGTGGCTACTAACGTGAATTATATGCCGGCTAATAACGTGAATTATGAGCCCTTGGGACCATCAACGTGAATAACGTGAATCTCGGGGGATGCTATAGTAAATTGACAGTCACAATAAATAACATGAATAGAATAAACAAAAGCACATGCTTAGGTTACATGTGTTTCAATTGTTTTGTGACTGATCTGTTCACATGATTATACTTTTCAAATATGTAATGTATGATTATTTAACTTGATTTCTTTTTAATTAATTATGTCTGGAGTATAAATTGTAAAAGAGATTATTGCTCACTGAGTGGCATCTCATACAAAGCGTAATTATTTTTCAGGAAGTTTCTAGGAGATAGACTTTCACTAATAGAATTGCGAAGTTGTAGATCAAGTTCGAGTCACAGGTTGGCCAACGGATGCTCGAGACTCCCTGTTTTTCATATTTTGCACCTATATATATATATATATGATGTTGTGTGTAATGTTTTTGAGTATTGTATCAGATATTATGGATATTTCACCGAAAATGTAATATCCAGATAATGAATATGGTTGTGACTATGTGTATTATATAAGTTGTTTTGGTATTTATGAATTTGAGAATGTTGCACTTATTAAGATATTAATTCAGTGGTCTTATGATTATCATATGGTATAAGGGTATCACATTTACTATTTTTAATTTTTTACTTCAATTAAATCAAAGAAAATTAATAATATATTAATATTAGAAAATAAATTTCATAAAATTTAAAATTAATTTGAGATACTAAAATATACAATTTTTTATATGTTGTGTTAGCATGAAAAAAAATGTATAAAAATTAATAAAAGATCATTATCACTCCTGAATTAGACTTGTTAATGGATCAAAAGTCTAATCCGATCCAAGCCCTGATATATGGATATAGTTTGTATAAAAAAAATATAATTCAATAGTAATCTGATCCGATAAAAAATTGATTTATAATGGATTTAATATGGATTTCAGTTTAACAGATCCGATCACGTATAAATGTATTTTTATAATTTACATATATTCTAATATAATATGTAAGATAAACTTAATTATGCATTATTAGATTAATCGAATTTTTATGAAATTTATTACTTGTTTCTTATTCAAATGTTATTTCCATATGTTTTTCACGTAAATTACTATTTATTTAGATTTTTATATTATATATACAAGATTAAATTAAATGAATTTGTGTAATAAATATTCATTTCAAACATACTTTATATATGTAATATATATATATATATATATATATATATAATGAATTCTTTATATATATGACAAATTATTAAATATAATATACGATTATATATATATATATATAATTATTTATTTATTTATAGGGTGACAATTGATTGACAGGTACCGATTAATCAACAATCACTCTATTAGCCGTTCGATTAGTTTTAAACGGTTAGAATTAAAAAAAATATCAGACACTCCACTATAATTTTTCGCGGAGCTATTGACTATCCTCTATAATTTTCCGTGGAGCGGCGAAACAATAAAAAGACCCTAATTTAGCGTCGTTAAAAATTAAGGTGGATTGTCTAAATTGCTTATGTTGTGACCAAAATCTTGCATGGGTTAGATTTAGGCCCACTAGAGGATTATGGTTCAGACCCATGAGGAAAATAAGTGATCTGTCAGGCTTCCAAGGGCCCGTTGCAGCCCTAGAGGTTACCATGTGCATGGTAGTAAAGAAATGTGTGGCTTAGGGTCCCAAGGGCATCCCCTTGTAGGTAACCTGTAACCATCACCAGTCATCCCGAAGGGCTTCCAGAGTAGCTTCCATGATCGGGGTACCAGAGCCAGGCTACCGGTGGTACCCCCAATTCCCATTGGAAACCCAATAAGGTTATGAGTTCAGATAAGGAAAGCCACCAGATAGAGCTTCCGGAATATCTACTGCAACTAAGTTACCAGAGCGGGCTACCAGTTGGGCTACCAGGTGGTACCCCTGGTTTCCGCCGGAAGCCTGATTAGGCTACCAATTCAGATAAGGCAGACCTCCTATTTTCTAGGAACACGTCTATATCACCTAAAAACATTCCTAAACAGATATATATATTCCAATTATTAGAGGATATTTGTCATATTTGCTTGATAAATGACACAAAATCATGATAATTCATATATTCTTGAGATAAACATCAAGGAATGGGCTTCCAACAGTCCTAATACAACTTGGTAACGTGATTATATACATAATACACGATAATTATCAGAAATATCAGTCATAATCCCTTCAAAAATGGGATAATTCATCATAAACAACCGAATATATCATAATAGAACTACATACGGGCTTGATCCACTATAAATAGTGGTATGTAGGCAGTTTACGGGATCTCTTAGACACTTTGACACCTCAAGTAAGCATAGTGCATGTATACTCTTGTATGAAGCAACATTAGGGTTCTTGGCTGGCCAACGCATCATCATTGCACGGTCCTTGAGCTCTAATCCCGTAGATTCAGTCCGATCCTTCGAGGAACCCCCTCCCGTGTTCTTCAGAAACCCCTAGTCGTGAGCCTTCTTGGGCGGCTAGCTATTGATCTCCAACTACGAGCCTTTCTGGGTGGTTGGACGATTCCATTTTCATTGGCGCTATTCCAGCAACAGGCCTCCTAATTTGTTGTGACAAATTCCTCCCACAACAATTGGCGCCCGAAGGAGGGGCCTCAAAAATCATCATTTTGAGGAGATATGACAAGTGATAATTTCGATGGTGATAAGACACCGTCTCAGGATGGTAATGGACGAAACAAAAGTGGCAGTGGTAATGTCAGCAATAAAGACATTATGGACTATTTGGTCACGATGAATGAAAGAGTTAACAGCTTGGAAAAGGCTTCCAAGAAAATGAAAAGATGGCAAAAGAAGTGTAAGTCGAAGTCAAAAAAGAAGAACGTGACTCCGACAATGCTGAATTTTGAGACTGAAGATAATGTTGAGAACAATACGGACTATGTTCAAACTGATGAAGAAGAGGCAAAAGAGCCTGAAGTTGATGAATGTGAGGGTGACCAATCGGACAACCTGAAAACCCAGGGTACCGAAGGCTCACCTACTAGAAGCCTGAGTGTTTTTGACAGAATTGGCAAAAAGCTGACCAACAAGGACCTTGGTCACAAGTTGGGTCATACTGAAAACAAAGATCGAAGAGATGGTAATGGGGGTTCCCTAACGTAGGGTTCCCGGGAGCACAGAGAGAGATCCCATTCGGTACCCCCAAGAAGTACTTCCAGGAGGTCCAAATCTGATGGCAAGAGGAGTTACAGACAAAATGGTCTCTCTTCTGGAAATAAAAGCAGTAGATCACGCTCTACCAGGGTCCCTACCGGTAAGGGTACCGACCAGGATTCCAACTCTCATCAGAGCTCGGCTCCTAGGAAGAGTAAGACAGTTTATGAGGATGATGATTCCGGAAGTGATATGTTTTCAGATGGTGAGAATGGACAATTCAAAATGTCTGACTGGAAGAAAGACTTGGAAAAAATCAAGGAGGAGCAAAAGTTCAAATCTGGAGTCATTTCTGGCTCCCCATTTTCAACGAAAGTGAAGAAGGCTGTTTACACAATATCACGCAAGTATACGTGGTCACAAGTAATATAGATAAAATCGAGTTCGTTCCGTAGAGATCCGATTAAGTTCTTTTCAGTTAATGCACCTATTCAACAATGTATGATTTTAATTCACTTCTAAGACAATTAATAAATTGAGGTTTTAATTACCTAAATTAAGCTAAGATGTAAAGTAAGAACTAATTAACTAATGAGAATTAAATCTGAATTACTTATATGAGAATAAACATGGAATCCTAACTTCATTATCTACTTCACTTAGAGTCGATGCCTTTAATCAATACATATGATGGTTTTGATATCTGATCGGATAACACGAAACAAGTAAAAGCTACCTCTCGGTATACCAATACCAAACTACGCATGCATCCACAAAAGAGATAGAAGATGGGTAGACACCAATTATGTTTAGACCCTATATCTCTATAGAATTTGAAAACATAAAGGTTTAAGCACAAGTTATCCACTTAGATCACATAGGGTAGCATAATATCTTTATTTACGCCACAAATCATGATGTTAAAACATCAACCTATCCTATGCTAGCATGGCAAGTTCTAAATCTCAAGATCCACTCTCGTTGTGCAATAGATTAACAAATTAGATGTTCGCGACGCATCTAAATACATGAAACACAACCATACGAGGATATCAAGAATTCACCACACATAAATCTTTAAAGCATACAAACTACTAAGCTACATAGATAAATCCGTTAGAATCCCATGACAACGATTAGTTCATAATCGAACCACTCGTCATCATGGGATCAGATGAAACCATGATATAAAATAAGATATGAATGAAAGAAGTAATAATATTAATAAAACAAAGAGTTAAGTAAACAAATCTAGAATCCAGAATAACACAAAAGATGAAGTAGATCTAGATTCGTTGCTTGTCACGAGCATTGAATCCTTCTCTCCTTTTCTCCCTTGCAGATCTTCTATTACAATTAAAATTCGATTAAGGTACTAAAAACTGCCCAAAATACAATTAGAACTTTAAAAGGGCAAAACAGTAATTTCCTGCTTCCATCAGTCTGTTTGTCGTGCTTCCTGCACCCACCACACGCAACCTACGTGTGGGATTCCTGTTCTAAGTTGTAGAAAATCTCCCAAGATTCACGTGGACAGTAAGATCGCTGAAAACGGACTTCTAGAACTCGAGATATGGCCAAAACAGTGTAGACTGCGCAACCTTCCCAGAAATCCGAATTTTAATCAATTTATCCTCCAAAAACGATAGAAGCATCAACCATAATCGATATTCTTGCAACTCTGCACAACTACACAAAACACATCAAAACTACAACAAACTTGAGTCCAAGACAATCAATTTAAGCCGATATGGAACGCTCCAAGTGGATATAAAATCCACTTATCACACCCCCAATCTTAAACCGATGCTTGTCCTCAAGCATAAACAATTACAACTAACTAACTAACTAACTAGTACCACTTCCGTAGGTGATCACGGTTGCATTTGGCATATGCAACCAGCCCTTTAAACCCCTAGGCAGCCCTAGTGGACGAGTAAGGTCTCGTGAGGGCCTATAGCGAATGTACCCACAAAATCCAATGCAATGCAATGCATGAATGCAACTAATATGAAAATACAAATAATCTAGTACTAATATCCTACCATACCTTCAAATCCTCTCATGCCATATCAACTTAAGAATCAAAGTAATAACGCAATGTCTTGGTGTTGAAAGTGCAAGTATTCACATAGTCTACTCAATGAGCATGCATAAGTTCTTAAAAGTCCATGTCAAGTGTAAGAGCAAGTTAGTAAACATGCTAAGCCTACAAGAGCACATCTTTGAGACAAAACTCGGAATCTCATACGCAAAAACAAGCAAACACTCACAATCCACTCACAAAAGAATATTCACTCAAGAACAAGGGTAAGTGTATCACTCAATTCCTACAAAATCATAAGCATGCTTGACATTTGGTATCAATCTAACTCTTAACACAACATACATCAATGACGATAATCAAAAGGTCTTTATTTGGGTTGTAACGGGGCTAGGGACGAGGTATGTCAAATAAGCAAAATCAGGTGAAGTGTCAAAAGCTAGTAAGTACCATAATAAACCATACACAACACCCTACTTTCCCTCCATACAAAATTTTACTATTTTTCTTCCAACAAAAACACTCGACTAGTCGACTAAAGTAGGATCACAACAAACACAAATATGCTCTCATAATATATTATTTTTTTTCATTTTTTTTCATTTTTTTCTTTTTTTTCTTTTTTTTCATTTTTTTTCTTTTTTTTTTTCATTTTCCCGAGAGCTAGATAAAACAATAATATCAACAATAACAATGATCCCACAATTTTATTACACATGCCGACTATCAAGTAAACCGCTAAACCCAATTTTCAATATTTCCCCCAAAATTATGACCAACAATGAACCCCTCCTTGCACACCTTATTACTCGCTTAAGCACTCTACTAGCCTTTGACAATGTGGGTTCAAATTAATGTAAGGCCAATACAAGAAAAGGTCTAGGCAAGTACTGTGGTATGTCATATGATTAAGCTCAACGGTTTAACTAATTGATCATGTAAATATGGTGTGGTAATATGGGAAAATATGCGGTTATTCCTAAATGCTTTATCATTTTAATCATCAAATAATGTCATACATTTCAAGAAAGACCTCAAACAATTGCTAGCAATGCAAACAATCCGTGCACACTCAAGCAAACAAATAAATTGCAACAAATATGCAATAAGGCTCAAAAACTCACTTGGTGATAAAAAACATACTCAATCCCAAGCAAAAATCTCTCTAATGCACCGACTTGTATTCAAAGCATGCAAACTAAATCATCTTGCACATATTCATGTCCTTCTAATCACTTACAACATTCAATAAGTCAACTAGCTTCAACTTACTAGTGTATGTGTGTGCACAAGAACAAAGCATATCACTTCTCAATCAAAAGCGTCAACAACACAAAATTCCTATCAAGCATGGGTGCAAATGCAAACTACTATGGACTCACATGATATACGAACATAAAAACAGAATGTCCTATATGAAACAAACGTAGATAACACAAACATAAATGCATAATTTACTACTACTAATATGCAAAGCATGAAATCCTACATGAACACATAATACAACAACAACTACTAATCCCTCAAACCACCCCCAAACTTAAAATATTCAATGTCCGCATTGAATGGAAGTAAATACAATGGATAGCAGACAACATACCTACAAGGCGCCTTACATATCCTTCCCCATCGTAACTCAACATGCTTGTTTGGCAAAAATCCCCTTTCTTTAGCAATTGGCCTCAACAACAACCGATTAAGAAAACAATAATAGAATCTAGAGTCCAGAATAACACAAAAGATGAAGTAGATCTAGATTCGTTGCTTGTCACGAGCATTGAATCCTTCTCTCCTTTTCTCCCTTGCAGATCTTCTAGGGGGGAGCAAACCCCGGTTCGGTTCGGTTTTCGGGTAAAACCGGAACCGGAACCGCATGTCCTCGGTTTTAAAAATTGAAAACCGGAACTGCAACCGAACCATCGGTTTCGGTTTCGGTTTTAAAATCCCGGTTTCAGTTTTTATCGGTTCGGTTTCGGTTTTAAAACCGATTAAAATAAAAATAAGAAAGTATTACAAATTATCCCAATATTTAATATGCTGAAATTTGCAGATCAATCATTTTGGACTAGTTTCACTCTCTACTTACAGTTGAACTAGTTTCAGCAGAATGCAAAACAGTATAAACCTCACAGTTAGCAAAAAAAGGATGCAATTGTTCATAAACCTCACAGTTAACATAATACCTCTACTCCTCTAATCATCGATGCCAATGCTACCAATAGAATAACAGTAGTAGTACTGCAGTAGCAGCTCACAATAGACAGAACAAGTAAAAATCATATAAATAAAAGTACAGCAAGTAAAAATTACCATTTTCCAATTGTTCATGTTGTAGATACTCTTCTGGCTCTCCTCTAAGATCAGTAACAAATGTTAGGCCCAGTTATTTTTTTATTTCAGTACATCTCTACTTTTATATATATATATATATATATATATATATATATATATGTGTGTGTATGTGTGTGTGTGTGTGTGTGTGTGTGTGTGATTAATTTTAAAAATATTTATAAAAAATATAAATATTTATTTATATAAATAATCGGTTCGGTTTCGGTTTTTTTCGGTTCGGTTTCCACCTAAAACCGAAACCGAAATATTAGAACGGTTCGGTTTTTCAATCTTCGGTTTCGGTTTCGGTTTTTTTCGGTTTTCCCCGGTTTCGGTTCGGTTTCGGTTTTATTTCGGTTTTTTGCTCACCCCTAAGATCTTCTATTACAATTAGAATTCGATTAAGGTACTAAAAACTGCCCAAAATACAATTAGAACTTTAAAAGGGCAAAATAGTAATTTCCTGCTTCCATAAGTCTGTTTGTCGTGCTGCCTGCGCCCACCACACGCAACCTGCACGTGGGATTCCTATCCTAAGTTGTAGAAAATCTCCCAAGCTTCGCGTGGACAGTAAGATCGCTGAAAACGGACTTCTAGAACTCCAGATATGGCCAAAACATTGTAGACTACGTAACCTTCTCAGAAATCCAAATTTTAATCAATTTATCCTCCAAAAACGATAGAAGCATCAACCATAATCGATATTCTTGCAACCATGCACAACTACACAAAACACATCAAAATTACAACAAACTTGAGTCCAAGACAATCAATTTAAGACGATATGGAACGCTCCAAGTGGATATAAAATCCACTTGCCAAGGTTCTTAAAGATGAATACAGATTTGAAATTTAATGGTAACTCAGACCCTGTTGAGTACTTGAGCCATTTTAATACTGAGATGGATGTGTATCAAGTGGAGGACTTGGCTATGTACAGGTTACTAGCCTCCACTCTGAGTGGGAATACCCACCAATGGTTTAAAAGATTGGCCGAAGGATCTATTAAATCCTGGAGGAGGATGGGAGACCAATTTATCTCTCAATTCAGGGCTACCGTGGCATATGCCCCACCAATCAATACTTTAGCTAATATCAAGCAAGATCTGCATGAAACTTTATGGCAATACTTCAAAAGGTTTAATGAGAAAGTGCCAAAAGTGAAGAAGGCTTCTGATGAAACTCTAAAGAATTTCCTGATAGTCGGGGTTAGGCCGGGAACTGAGTTTTGGAAAGAATTGCAAACTGGAGAGACTGCAACACTAGCTGAATTCTACCAACAGGCGAAATACCAAAAGGTGATTGAGGAGTCAATGGCAAAGTTATCCAAAGATTCCAATTCTAGGGGTTGGAACAGGAACAAGAGAAATCGTTCTTACAATCCTAAAAGAGATTCCAACAAGAGGGATTCCGGAAGCGGTACCGCTGGTGTGGGAACCCCTCGCTATGATGACAAGACTGCCCCTATTGCTGTTAATGCAACTAAGGATAGAGTTTCTGTCAAGGACAGACTCACTCCAAGGATGAATTTTCAGAAATATTTAGAGTATACTCCTTTGACTGTGCCCATCGGCCATATTCTTGAAGTAAATGAGAAAAGTGGGTTGTTCCACAGGCCCTACCGGGCAAGCCCTCCGGGAAAGAGGGATCAGGGGAAGTACTGTGCTTTCCATGAGGTAAATGGCCATGAGACTGCCGATTGTAGGCACCTGAAAGATCAAATTGAATAATTGATCAGAAATGGATACCTGACTGAATTTGTGGCTCAAGAGGCTAAGAAGTATAAGGAAGGGAGAGATAACAAAGATAAAGCTTCGGGAAACCAAGATAGGACTACCCGAGCTAATAGCATCCACACCATCTTTGGTGGCCCTTACTTGGGGGGTGCCAGCCGGAATGCTAGAAACCGGTATGCCCGGGAGGCCAGAGGGAAACCCCTTATAAATGTTTTCCACCTTGCCGAAAGTCCCCCTAAGCTGTTCAAAGGAGAAACTGATGATATTTCTTTTACTGAGGAGGATGTCAAGTGGGTTCACCACCCTCATAATGATGCCATGGTGGTAACCGTAAGCATTGGTGGGATGAATGTGCACAGAGTGCTGATTGACAATGGAAGTTCAGTAAATATCTTGGCATACACCACTTTCCAGAAATTGGGGCTTCTAGATAAAGAGCTATTGCCCACTAACAATGAGCGGTATGGGTTTACCGGTAACCCTGTTCAAATTATGGGAAGGATCAAATTGCCATTGACATTGGGTGTGGATCCTTGCAAGGCCACCCAAATGGCTGAGTTCATGGTAGTAGATGAGGACATTTCTCATAATGCAATTCTTGGGAGACGGGTATTGAAGGATATGATGGTGGTAACCTCAATATATCACTTTTCAATGAAGTTCCCTACCCCAAATGGCATCGGGTGTGTGAAAGGATGTCAACATGAATCAAGGGAATGCTATAACAAAGCTGTACAAGCTGCCGAGAAGGCAGATAAATCTATTCAAGCTGAAGAAAAGGCTGATGGGGAAGCCCTAATGAGAAGCCACGGGCTAGAGCCACAGAAGTTTGAAAAGGCATCATGCAATAACATCATGATAGTGGAGCTACCAGAGGAACCTACTGAAGAGGTTCCTGTTTTTCAGGGGGTAGTACCACCACAAAACTTGTTGTTGGAAGCTCCCAAGAAAAATGGAGAAATTCAAAACATTACAGTGGAAGGCACAGTAAAAGATGCCTCAGATGGTGAACCAGATGAAACAATGTCAGAGAATGAAAACCAAGAAGTGATGAAAGGGCTCCCGGTTGAAATCGATATTGATCCCAGGATGCCGGGTACCCTGGAAAAGGCAGGGGTTGCCGAGGATACTATTCCCATATTGGTGGATGATGAAGATCCTAGCAAAGTCCTGAAAATTGGGCAATAGCTAGATGAAAAAAAAAAGAGAAAGGTTGACTTCTTTCCTTAAAAGCAACCTAGATGTGTTTGCATGGTGTCACTCTGATATGGTGGGGATTGACACGAAACTCATGTGTCACCACCTGAACATTAACCCTGAGAGAAGGGGTATCCGGAAAAAAAAGAAGGCCTGTCAGTGGTGAAAGGGCTACCGCCCTCCAAGAAGAGGTAGACCGATTACTGAAGGTGGGATTGATCAAAGAATCCTTCTACCCAACATGGCTGGCAAACCCGATACTGGTCAGGAAGCCAAATGGGAAATGGAGGACATGTGTGGACTTCAATGATTTAAACAAGGCATGTCCTAAGGATAGCTTCCCGCTACCTAGAATTGACCAATTGGTGGATTCCACTGCAGGCCATGCTTTGCTGAGCTTTATGGTTTCCTATTCTGGGTATAACCAAATACCAATGTATGAGCCAGACCAGGAGCATACTAGCTTCATAACTGATAGAGGATTGTACTATTATGTGGGGATACCGTTTGGGTTGCTGAATGCCGGGGCTACCTACCAAAGGCTGGTAAACATAATGTTTAAAGAACAGATTGGTAAGACTATAGAAGTCTATGTTGATGATATGTTGGTCAAATCAAAGCGGGCAGCTGACCATGTGTTGCACCTATCTGAGATGTTTGATATCATAAGGAAGTACCGGATGAGACTAAACCCCCAAAAATGTGTTTTTTGTGTGGAGTCTGGAAAATTTCTTGGATTCATTGTGAACCACAGAGGGATTGAGGCGAACCCTGCCAAAATCAAGGCATTGCTGGAACTCAGATCCCCAAGGAATGTTAAAAAAGTCCATAGGCTTACCGGAAGGGTGGCAGCCCTAAACAGATTTGTATCTCGGTCTTCCGACAAATGCAAAGAGTTCTTTAAGGCTATCAAGAAGGGTCAGAACTTTGAATGGACCCCGAAATGTGAGGAAGCTTTCAAGAAGCTAAAGGAACAGTTGGAAAGCCCACCATTGCTCTCCAAACCCTTGGAAGGTGAGATACTCATTCTATATCTAGCTATTTCTGAATATTCTATAAGTGCTGTGTTGATTCGGGAGGAAGAACAAGTGCAATACCCGGTATACTATGTGAGCAAAAGGCTGTTGGATGCGGAGACCCGGTATCCCAGCATGGAAAAGCTAGCATATGCTCTGATATTAGCTTCCAGGAAGCTTAGGCCCTACTTTCAGGCCCACAAAATTGAGGTTAGAACATCCTTCCCTCTAAGGCAAGTGATGCACAAGCCGGAAGCCTCCGGTAGAATGATGAAATGGGCTGTCGAGTTGGGACAGTTTGAGATAGATTACAAGCCTCGAACTGCCATCAAAGGCCAAGCACTGGCTGATTTCTTGTTGGAGTTCCCTCAAGATTTTGAGGTTACCGGGGAAGAATGCATACCGGTACGCCCAATTACCGAAGAGGATGCCGAGAGCCCCCAACTATGGTGGAACCTATATGTGGATGGAGCGGTGAACAACAACGGGGCAGGTGCTGGGATAAAATTGGTAAGCCCAGAGGGGCACCGAATTCGGAGTGCCATACACTTTGGCTTCAAGGCTACCAACAACGATGTGGAGTATGAGGCCCTGATTGCTGGGTTAAAACTAGCTCTAGAAATGAAGGTGGAATACTTGAATGTTTTTAGTAATTCCATGTTGATTGTGTGGCAAATCAAAGGGAGCTTCCAGAGCCGAGGCCCCCGCACTGAACTCTACATGAGGTATGCCCAAGAACTCATTAGTATGTTTAAAGTGCTGAATTTGAATCAGATCCCAAGGGTGGAAAATGCCAATGCTGATGCCCTTGCCAAGTTGGGATCCCAAAAAAAAGATGTTCTATTAGGGGTGATACCCCTTGAAGTCCAACTCCAGCCAAGTATCCATCAAGAGGAGATTATGGAGATAGAATTTTATGTGGAAAGCCAATGGACAACCCCAATACGTGAGTATATCACCAAGGGGGTGCTTCCGGAAGATAAAGATGAAGCCCGGAAACTCAAATACAAGGCCGCCCGGTATGTAATCTATGATAGCATCCTGTATAAGAGGGGTTTTAACCAAACTCTACTTAAATGCATATCTGGAAATGAATGTGAATACATCCTAAGGGAAGTCCATGAAGGCATCTGTGGTAATCACTCGGGGGGTACCTCCCTTGCTCATAAGGTGCTTCGACAGGGCTACTACTGGCCTACCATGAAATCTGATGCTTATGACTTTGCTAAAGCTTGTAATCAATGTCAAAGGTTTGATAATTTCAATAGCAACCCAGCTGTGGAGCTAAGGCCTATTGGAAGCCCCTAGCCCTTTGCAATATGGGGAATTAACCTGATTGGGGAACTTCCTAAAGGCAGAGGGGGTGTGAAATATGTTGTGGTAGCTGTCGACTACTTTACCAAGTGGGCAGAGGTAGAACCCCTGGCTACTATCACTGCCGGCAAGCGGAAAGAGTTTGTTAAGAGAGCCATTATATGTAGGTACGGGGTACCATACAAGTTGATTTCAAACAATGGCAAGCAATTTGATAGTAAGGAAATGAGGAGTCTATGTGAAGACTTGGAAATAAAGAAGGATTTTTTAGCCGTTTGTCACCCCCAAAGCAATGGGAAAAAGGAAGCTGTGAACAAAATCATTAAACAAACTTTTAAAGCTAAGTTGGAAGACAAAAAGGGAAACTAGCCAGAAGAGCTTCCAATGGTCTTGTGGTCTTATAACACTACTCCCAGGTCCACCACCGGGGAATCTCGTTTTGTTCTAGCCTATGGCTGTGAGGATATGGTTCCCATGGAAGTGGGAGCGGGATCCTACAGAAGGGATAACTTCAATCAAGAAGCAAATGAGATAAATTAGAGGCTGGCCCTGGACATGGTAGAGGAAACCCGGGCTACCGCCCAGCTGAAACTTGCGGCTTACCAACAAAGGACCCGCAAATAATATAACAATAAGGTACGCCCTCGACCTCTCAAGGTTGGCGACCTAGTGCTAAGAAGAATGATGCCCAACATGAGGGTTCCCGGGCACGGAGCCTTCGGAGCAAATTGGGAAGGGCCTTACAAAATAAAGTCTATTTTTTTGGGAAGGCACCTACCACCTTGAAGACATGGATGGGAACACTATTCCCCGTGCTTGGAATGCCGAGCACCTGTAGAAATACTATCAGTAAGACTCTTTTCAAAGCGAATGTAGGCCTCTTTCAGGCTTAGGATGAATAAAGGAAACCTACTAGTTGTGGTTGTGTCATTTCCTATTCAGTTCTTAGGATTTCATGATTTTCAGTAGATGCCCGGGAGGTAGTGGATGCACACCCTGTCAGGATGAACTTTGATGTAATCGTACTCTTTCAATTTTCAGTAAAAGTAGCAGTTGATTGTTTCCTTTTACATTTACCACTTATAGATATTTTAGAAAGATATGGCAAACCTACAAGCATAGTTCTACATGGCAGCCAGGCTACCATCCAGAACTAGGGGGTAGTAGTGAATACACCTTTTAGCTTAATAGGTTGAAATTTGATGAGAATTCTAAATTTCCAGACATGTGCATAACCTTGAATGGTTCACATGGCTTACTTGGTTACTAGGGCATGTATGGAACCTTGATCGGCTGGCATGACTCCCTTCAACTTTTGGGCTTGTGTGGTACCCTGATCGGCACACTTGGATCCCTTCAATACCAGACATGTATGGAACCTTGAGTGGTTCACATCGCTTACTTGGTTACTAGGGCAAGTATGGAACCTTGATCGGCATGCATGACTCCCTTCAACTTTTGGACTTGTGTGGTACCCTGATCGGCACACTTGGATCCCTTCAATACCAGACATGTATGGAACCTTGAGTGGTTCACATGGCTTACTTGGTCACTAGGGCATGTATGGAACCTTGATCGGCATGCATGACTCCCTTCATTACTTGGGCTTGTCTGGTACCCTGATCGGCACACTTGGATCCCTTCAATACCAGACATGTATGGAACCTTGAGTGGTTCACATGGCTTACTTGGTCACTAGGGCATGTATGGAACCTTGATCGGCATGCATGACTCCCTTCATTACTTGGGCTTGTGTGGTACCCTGATCGGCACACTTGGATCCCTTCAATACCATACATGTAGGGAACCTTGAGTGGTTCACATGGCTTACTTGGTTACTAGGGCATGTATGAAACCCTGATCGGCATGCACGACTCCCTCCATTACTTGGGCTTGTGTGGAACCCTGATTGGCACACCTGGATCCCTCCTCTTTTAATCATCCTTGCAGGAATGGCTTACATGGCATTATCACACGTAATTTATCAAAATAGATAGGGCTCCCGGAACAAAGGCTTCCAGGCTGAGCCTCCGGCACCACAGGCTACCGGACAAGGTTACCGCCAAATGGGGATTCCAAGGCGAGGTTCCCGTCTTTGGGGCTCCCAGATACTATAAGGTTACCGGACGGTAACCCCACACCCGAAATAACAATCTCACGGACTAAGGTACAAGTAGTTTATCATTTCTGTGCAACCTAGCCAAGTATGTGCTACTATAACTACTCAAGTACACTTTCCATATCACGTTACCATCCTACTGTTCAATTCTTGATTCATGATTTATCATCTATTTCATTTATTCAACATAAATATGACATATATCCTCTAAATACTCGTATAAACTTGCCTTAAGATTAGTTAAGAGAGCTATATTATTCGATTATTGTGTTTATTCATAAGATATAGCAATTGCCCTTAGAGTAAGAACGAATTTAGAGTGTGAATCGTGACAACTGTCATTTTCGAATTAGTTCTCGTTGAGTAGTCAGCAAGTGATTCATATGCGACTAAGTTAGAAAAGCACAATAGTTACCTGTGTATTAGTTATGGTAACCTGCAAGTACTTATCGCCGAACACTCATATGAAAGATATTAAAGGCATAGCCAGTCCTAATACGGTGTCTATATCACAAAGGATCAGGTTATAAAATAAACTTGCACTGCATGGAGAATATAAGTTCGAAAGCACCAGGCCCGAGGCCATAAAACGATCACGAATTCAAAAGTTACATTTGTGGAGCGTTATAGGAGCCCACCCCCTTGATAACCGGGGAAGAGTACGCTTAGGCAGAAGGTGCATCTTTGGTAGCCTCTGAGATAGGGGAGTCCTCGACAAGATCAATCATTGTGTCAAAATTGCCTGGAGCATCCTCAACCGCCTTGACGGGAGCCTCAACCCTAGAATCAGAGGTAAGAGTATGTTCAGCAATGTCCTTTTGAGCAGCCGGAGGTGCAGATGCATCCTTAGGCTTGGCAGCCCCAGCTTTGGCAGCCTCCACCTTGAAGCCTTCAACTTGCGCCACAGCATCATCACCTAGGAGCGACCAGTCCAAGTCTGGCATCACTGTCCAAGTTGACTTCATATAATCTGTGGCACCCTTGGCGAAGCCCAACTTGTACCTCTCCGGGAGTGCCTCCTTCAGTCTCCTTACCGAACCCTGCAGCGAATCAACTTGCAGCTTCAATTCTTTTACCTTTGAAGCATGGGCAGCCACCCTATCCTCCTTCTCCTTACCCAGATCAAGAACCTGATTATTCAGTTTATCTTTCTCCTTGGTTAAAACCGAACATCACTCCTCAGCTTCTTATTAACATCAAGTTGCTTCTTCTTCTCTTCTTCCATAACTTGCATATCACCCTTCAATTGTTTCATCTCTTCACGAAGCCGCATGTCACCTCGGGTAGCCAAGGTAAGCTGATTGGAGAGCCTAAGTTGATGAAAGAAACTCTCACCCGCTGAGAACAACATAGACCTTGCTGCATCGGAAGTCTTTTGCTTAACCCCATCCGGCTATTGTTTCCATGGGTATCTACCCACCACACATCTGATAAAACTGCTCCACGTCATTCATGGGTGACCCCTGCTGAGAAACCTTGGCCCTCTTAGAAGATCGGGTTTCCAGAGTAGATTTCAAACCCCCGGAAGCCTGTGAGAGTCTTAGTTTTTCAACAGCAGAGGGCTCAGCCTTGACAAATATGGAAGCATGAACTTGGGAAACCGGGGTAGCCTTGATAGGGGTCTCCAGCATCATCAGCTCATCCTCGGGAAACAAGTACTCGTATTTATCGGATGGCTTAATGAATGATGGCACTGATCCTGACATACCTGAGGAAGCAAGAGAATAATGATGTTACAGATATAGAAAGGAATATCAACATAAAACCATGTATGCACAGATATGAAAGCAGACAAATATGTATAATACAAACGGATGTAGACAAAGAAAGCAATGTATCGACATAGAAAGGTGAGTGAGGTTGCACCGACCGGAAGCCTCATCACCAGTTTCACCCTTTCCAGGGGTACCCTGAGGAACAGATTCATCCTTAGATCCCTCACCGACACCCCTCAACGGGACATGTTTAAGTTTAAAAAATCCCAGCTTCTCAAGGGTTGCCGGTACAAGAAAACTTTCCCTATCACCCAACTCGGCGGCAAGCTTCATAACCTTTTTAGCTCTTTTTTCTTTAATCCCACTAAGGGGAGTCTGCACTGGGATCCGTAGGGAGCACGGTAGAGGGGAAGAAAATTATAACCTGTAGTGCAACCAAAGGGGCTATAGAAGAAAGCGAATGATAAAGGCTTACCGGGAGACAAGTTAAACTCTGTTCGAACCCCTTCACAGTCATAGCAATATAAGAACTGCTCCAACCAATCATACATCCCCTTCTTATTACCCTTTATACATCTCCCCTGCCTGTTGTTCCAGGCTGTGAGGTAAAAAATGCCAACTTTCCTACCAACATCCTTCAACTGGTAGAAGTGACCCAACTCTCTGGCGGTAAGGGGAACTGAAAAGGTTTGATCATAAAGAATATACATACAGGCGGCAACCCTAAAAGAGTTAGGTGTCAGCTGCATGGGGGCAAAGTCATAGAAAGCTAGTAGATCGGCAAAGAACGGGTGCAGAGGAAGGGAGAATCCTAACTTAAAGAATGAAACAGACAACACGACATTCAGTATGGCTTGGTCAGGCTCAAAATTGTCAAATTTGTGACACCTCTCACCGGTACTAGGCACTACCAGGCTATATCCTGGATCACATAGCTCTAGCAATCTCTCTAATCTATCTATATTCATGGTGGAATCCATGTCTTCGAATGCAGGTACGAAACTCACAGGGACATGGGGCTTCCGCTCAACCCCAATCACCATCCTAACTTCAACCTGTTCCTTCTCATCCACCAAGTCCTCATTATTAAAAAGCATACCAGCCGACTCTCCTTCCTCATCAGTATTGGAACTCAGAATAATCGTTTCGGCATCCCTGATGATGGGGCTCGACGAACCTGCCTCCAAGGAAGGATTGGGGTACTAACTCACGATCTCAGCCTCGAAAGGATCGATTACCTCCACTCGAGAGCGAGTCCTGGAGCTTACGGATGGCTTGGATAATAATAAAGGCTGAGAGATAAGCACCTCATTTAAATGAGTAGACCAAGAATCGGAAGGTTGCCCAGAAATGGGAGATAGATTGCCAGGGAATCGTGGTGAACCCTTAGAAGAGGCTAAGGTTGACATCTGCAACCAAAAAGAGGAAGCAGGTTAACAAAGAGAGGATGGGAATTGAACAATCTAGAGTTGGTAAGCATGAAAGGGTCATCTAAATCTGATCAAGGGGTACCCAGAATATGCAGGCCAAAAGAAAGTCAGAGTTTAAGGAAGAGTTATCGACGTAACAGCTTAACGTGGTGGTGTTGAGGCTACCCGACCAAAGTGAAAATTGCGGTAAGCTTCCTAGGGCAATATGGCCTTACCCAAACCGATAGTTCACAAATGTTAATTTAACAAAACAAGTCTAAAGCGTCAAAACTCAATTAGAACACACATCAAACATGGTATGGGCATCAAATAGAACGACCGAGAGGGCAACCGACTTACGGATCACCTCAAACCCTTTAGACAAATATGCTATTATCAGAAATTCGTACATGCATTTTTAAGGGTGAGACATATGGATCTAATCTAGATACAATTCGAAAATTTGGAAAAACAATAAGACTCTACGATTAAATGGACTCGGTCAGGTAAATCAAATCAAACAACATGCAATGACTATCGGAGTCACGAATCGGCTATCCATTCAAAGATACGAGCAAACACAAGTATACAGAAACAAGTATATGAAGAATACAATCAGACATTCACATAAGAGTTCTACGCACGATAACTGCATTAATTAAAGAAAATAAGTTGTGGAGATTGAATGCTTACTTGGGTAAGTTGAAGTGGCGAGTATATGGGTGACCTAGCCTTCACTGGAAAAGTTTTCGCCGGAAGCCTTAAGAAATCCTTTGCTTGCTTAAGAGAGAGTATTATGCGAGGATGAAAAGAAAAGTGAAGAGGCTAAACATATGATAATATTTAAGGAAGGGGTTAAAGAGGCGTGTCCTCCTAAGCCAATGAATTCGGCACAAAAAACAAGGCCAAGTGGAGGTGTGTTTGCATAGGAAATGAACCATCACATACTTATCTTCAAATCAAGCGGTAGAGTTTAAGTTTTACCCTTCCTTTCTAGATAATTATCCCATTTTATTTCTAAGAAATAAAATTGATTAATCTAACATTGAACGAATAAAATAGAAGGCTCCCGTTTTCATTTCTAATTCGGGCTTCCGTAGTATAATTACAAGGGTTATCGAATGAAAATGCTAACATTATCCCAAACACTTACAATAATAGATTTTTGATATTTATGCACCTTGTCATATTGAGTTAATGAGGGTGTAAGGATCCATATTTTTTCTGAGAAATTAAATAAACGGTACCCTATGAATAATAGGTTCCCCTTGTACATAGTACTTCAGGGAACCGGGGGGTAGTTGTTGTGACCAAAATCTTGCATGGGTTAGATTTAGGCCCACTAGAGGATTATGGTCCAGACCCATGAGGAAAATAAGTGATCTGTCAGGCTTCCAAGGGCCCGTGGCAGCCCTAGAGGTTACCATGTGCATGGCAGTAAAGAAACGTGTGGCTTAGGGTCCCAAGGGCATCCCCTTGTAGGTAACCTGTAACCATCACCAGTCATCCCGAAGGGCTTCCAGGGTAGCTTCCATGATCGGGGTACCGGAGGGGTTACCGGAGTCAGGCTACCGGTGGTACCCCCAATTCCTATTGGAAACCCAATAAGGTTATGAGTTCAGATAAGGACAGCCACCAGATAGAGCTTTCGGAATATCTGCTACAACTAAGTTACCAGAGCGGGCTACCAGTTTGGCTACCGGGTGGTACCCCTGGTTTCCACCGGAAGCCTGATTAGGCTGCCAATTCAGATAAGGCAGACCTCCTATTTTCTAGGAACACGTCTATATCACCTAAAAACACTCCAAAACATATATATATTCAGTTATTAGAGGATATATGTCATATTTGCTTGATAAATGACACAAAATCATGATAATTCATATATTCTTGAGATAAACATCAAGGAATGGGCTTCAAACAGTCCTAATACAGCGTGGTAACGTGATTATATACATAATACACGATAATTATCAGAAATATCAGTCATAATCCCTTCAGAAATGGGATAATTCATCATAAACAACCGAATATATCATAATAGAACTACATACGGGCTTGATCCACTATAAATTGTGGTATGTAGGCAGTTTACGAGATCTCTTAGACACTTTGACACCTCGAGTAAGCATAGAGCATGTATACTCTTGTGTGACGCAACATTAGGGTTCTTGGCTGGCCAACGCATCATCATTGCATGGTCCTTGAGCTCTAATCTCGTAGATTCAGTTCGATCCTTCGAGGAACCCCCTCCCGTGTTCTGCGGAAACCCCTAGTCGTGAGCCTTCCTGGGCGGCTAGCTATTGATCTTCAACTACGACCCTTTCTGGGTGGTTGGACGATTCCGTATTCATTGGAGCTATTCCAGCAACAGGCCTCCTAATTTGTTGTGACAAATTCCTCCCACAACAGCTTATTAGTCAAACAAATCCCTAAACAAAGCTGAGCCCAAAACAAAGCTCCGACCCATAATGGCGAATAACGTTGCTTTCTCTAAAATGGTAGCAAATCTCTTGTGTGTTTTAGGACCTTGAATGCTACTCCTAGTCATTACGGCAAGTTTTAATTGAAGGACGGGGAAGCCAATCAAATAAATCGCTATCATAACATAAATAACTTGATGGAAAAGAAGAGATTGGGAAGGAGGAATTTTGGGATTTCATAACTAGTACTTTCATACGTATTTGCTGCATATCTATCTTCTATACTTCTGTATATATATATATATATGTACATATATATATATACATATGTATATCAATTACAAGCTTTTCATAAATACAAATTTACAAACTTTTTTTGTTCAACACATTTATAACTTCGGTTCAAAAAATAATAAATAAAATTTTATTAAATACACTTAATTTTATTATTCAAAATCCTTTTGGGGTTCACCAATACAAAATAGGGTACAAAAATAAGAAATTTTATTTGTTTAATGTGACGACCCAAAATCTGGGGTCGGGATTTGGTGCCACAAAATAACTACAAGGAACTATGACTTAAAATAAAGCTTAAGTACACAACCTCAACAAGGATTGATCACAGGTCATGGTATGAAACAAGAATCTAACATAAACAACTTATTACAACCACTATCTCTGTTTTAGACACAATCCATTATACCGTCTAATCTTTAGCTCGGTCCAAAACTGTGTCTGTCCATACTGGCTCCGAAATCTATGCTGCATAAAATGTCTCATCGCTCTCGATCGATTAGTAAGACGTATAATCATCTTTAGTCTTAACCTTAAGGTTAGGTAAAATATTGGAAGGATAGGTGAAGAGAATAAACATTTGCAAAATAGTTTGGGAGTAGACGTTTATAATGAAATATGCTATTTGAATAAATGGTGAAGGATATAGATATTGGCAAAAGAATTTGAAAGAAACCTAACTGTGTTTATTTTTTCAGCCTTGTTCTTCATTCTTGAGGCATGATCCATACATCTTCTTCTAAGCATTATTATATGACTTTTGTACAATACACCGATAGAGTTAATGCTTATTACTAAGTACAATTTACAAGATAGAAACCTAACTAAAGGGTTCCCAGCTAATGGGTCATGTAAGTAATACATGGGATTACTATGATCAAGTAGGCTTGTTATTATATGGATACAGACATGCCTCTATGACTAATATTTTGTCAATATATGGTTACAGACATGCCTCTGTGACTAACACGATTCATTTACAGGACATCACTCAAAATAGATATTCAGTCATCCTATTTGCAAACTAAACGATAAGAATAGATATTACTAAACTAATCTAGGAGTTCTTATTAAATTGATGTAACTTACAGTACAATATTCTTTAAACGAAACAAAGAGTCGAAGCACATATTTGGATATTGAAAAAGGTTATATCATGATAAATTGCAGAATGTGAATCCATTCTGTATTGTATTAAGGTTGTTTTGTAGTTCGGGCTTTTATCAAATCAAGTGTTCCATAAATTAGTAGTGTCATGTAAATAGGTGTTTTGTTCTGTATGGAGGTCCATTGTTTTGTTTTTAGTTATAATCTAGTTTTTTGTAATATTGTATGAACTATATATCTGGTATGTCTTGTTAATTTGATTCTTGTATACAGTTTATACCATGTGTATTTTATTTGAGGATTATTTCATTCGTACCATTTTTTTCACATGTGTTCTGTAATTTAGAATTGTCCTGTATATAATCGTTTTCTTCTGTACATAGGTGCTTTGTTCTTTTGTTGTTTTCACATGTAGTTTTCTTTTTTTACATTGTTCTGTATTTCTTAAATCATGATTGAACAAATGTAGAAATAATAGGCAATACTTTTATATGTTTTGTGATATATCTAGGTAAATTTTATTTTGGAACGTGTAATGAAGATCATTTATATTTTTAAATGTCCTTCGGAATAATAAGTTTAATTTTCTTATAAGTTTTCTCATTGTTTAAAGAGTTGCTTAAGAATGGTTAAATGAACTTATCCATTACCTATGACCAATGTACTTTGTACTGTATGTGACTTGGATAGCAAGTAAAACAGTAGTTTGAAGCTGGTAGATTACACCACATAATGCCCGTTATGTGGACTTGGTCACCAAGTCGGGTGTGGACACTAACGAGGAAGAACTTGAAAGTAACGTTGATGCGAGCATAACTGGTGTAAATGCAAGGAATGCAGTTGTAATAAGTGGAACAGAGCCTTCAGTTATCAAGCAAACTAATTCGAGAGGTAGGAAGAACATGCCTCCAAACTAATTAACTTTATTGTGATTCTTATACACAATTTGTATGTTAATTATTCAATCCTTTTTCAATAATATTGTATTCGGTGTATTATTGAGGATGTGCGAATATTTTGTGTATTTTTGAAGTATTTTTCAATACGTCAATGCAACACAACTGTGTTGTACTGGGTGTTATATTTCGTGAATAAGTGTTTAGTTTTTTCATTATATCATGTTTCGATTTATAATATTATAACATTCGTGGTTGCACTAGAATTTTGGATAACTTGATTAATATTGCACCAATAATATGGAAAGTAATCTTGAATAAACGTTCATATACAAGTACTAAATTAATTAAGATGTCAAAACATGGTTGTGAAAATGTATTTTACTCTATGATTTTTTGGCATAATTTCTCTTTAAGTCTATATTTGGATCCCATGTATGACGCATATTTCGTTTATAATTTTATTTTGAATATCATTTATGTCAGGAAGTTTAATCTAATGTTGCTTTAATTTACTAATCAAAATTGAATGAGTTTATGTGTATTATGTTTGTAGTAGTCTATTACCTTCATCAGTTTTCATGTTTGGACACTTCAGTCAACAAAATCGAAACTTAAAATGATAGTTTGGGAACGTGAAATCATGTGGATAAAAGTTGTTAACGAAGAACATGAATATAGGAACTGTTTGTTCACCACGTACGTAAACGACTATATGTATGAATATATCGGGGTGTGATATTGCTTTATAAGAAGATTGTAATACCCCCATAAGTTAAAAATATTGTAAAAACACTTTAAATCTCAGCTATAGATGGGAAAGTAATCTAACTGTCTAAAAAAAGTTACCCAGTTACTCAATCAAGAAAGTTCCTTATTGAGCCAAGACATATATATATATATAGGTTAGCGTTCAAATAGAAACCAAAGTTAGAATAGAAACTAGATACCAATACTAAATAAATTATATTTCATTCATTCTAAGGGCCCCGCCAGGGGCATGTTCACAAAAAATGTCTAAAATTAACTCCCCAATGCTCAGCAAAAAAAAAAGTACTGTTAACGCGATGACGTCACCGCCACGTCATCAGCATGAACAGTAATTTTTTATTTTTTTATTTTTTTTACTGAATAGAGGGTAGATTATTATACTTTTTTTGTATTGGGGTACCCCTAGTTTGATCATTAGATTAGCTTGAAATGTTAAATTTTGGTTTGGTTTGTAGTTTCTATTCTAATTTAGTTTCTATTAGAACAAGACCCTATATATATATATATATATATATATATATATATATATATATATATATATATATATATATAGTTTCAAATTTAAAATTTATTAAGATTTTTTTTTAGTATCTTGATTTTGTTATTTTAAATTCTTTTTGTTTAAATTTAGTTTATTGTTTCACCAAATGTTATACCAATTTTTCTTTTAATTTTAAATTTTAAACCGATCCGTAATTTCGATTTGATAATCCAAAATTTTAATGGATTGAATATGGATCATGTTATTAAAAGTTGATAATGATACGATTTGAATCCAAACCAATAAATTAACATTAATATGAATATAGATTTAGTCAAATCCAATCTAAACTCGACTTGTTAACAAGTCTATCCCGAACACATATTAAACATGCTTGTTTAATATTTATGATGATTTAAATGATGTTTAGTCAAGATCGATAAATAAAGTCACATGATATTTGTTTTAATAAATAATTTGATATTCAACTCGATATATATATATATATATAGGGTCCTACTCTACTACAAACTAAAATTAACTAAAAACTAAACATTAATTCAATATTTCATGCTAATCTAATGATCAAACTAGGGGCACCCCAATACAAAAAGTGTTTAAAATAATTGGCTCCATTCAGCAAAAAAAAAAATCACTGTTCACGTGATGACGTGGCAGTGGATTTCACTGGTTAACGGTGCTTCGCACCTTCTTGTACGGTACTTCGTGCCTTTATCATTCTAAAGTTGTAAGGAATGGCAATCAATGGTAAAGGCAATAGACGATTGACGGGTGTGTCGAGGGCCTGCGGCCTGCGGCCCTCATGACTACCTAACTCATCCGTTTACTGTCTTAAATGCTTCGCATTTCTACGGCAAGTTTTTTTTTTTTGGGTGGATAGAGCCAATTATTTTAAGCATTTTTTGTGAAGGTATCCTTGGCGGGAACCTTAGAATAAATGAAATATAATTAATCTAGTGTTAGTTTGTAGTTTGTATTTAAGGATTGGTTTGTATTTGAGCAAAAGCCTATATATATATACATTAAACAACAAGAGTTGCTTGCATTCTTACAATAAAAAATTTTCCTTTCCAATTTTTTTGATTAATCTCAGTTTCACTAAACAAAAAATATATATATTGCAAAAAAATAACTACACAATTAAAAGGGTGTTAGGTCCAAAATATTTTGTAGAAGGCGGGTTGAATACAAATTATGTCGTTTACTCGAATTTGCTCTTTTCTTAAAATACTAAATCAAGAACAAATTGATACGGAATAAACGAAGCCAATATTTCAAGTTAAATATAAAATTATATAAAACTTGATGGGGTGTGTCTAAATACACAGTTACAAATTACAAAGTTTGAAGACCAAACTAATTATTACAAATTCTATAGAAAATTCGACATGGACTTTTCTATATTTGTAATAAAAAGATCGAATGCTAAAAAGCTATTCGAGAGATAAGTTCTAGGAGTAAAAACTCGCTAGATAGTTTCAACAATACAAGTAAACTATTTCTATCGGTTTAGATTTAACAATAGAGCTCAGAAATAATTTACAAGAATTAATTTGAAGCACAGAAACTATTTCTCTTGGACTCTTTCTCTCTCGGCTCTTTCCGTGTGTTTAGAGAGAAGTGAAGATCTGTATTGTAAAAGCAGCCGCCTTAGTTGATTTATCAAATATGTCTTCTGTCTCTTTTTACTTTAGTATACCAATAATACATGCATCAAGACATAACTTATGTCTTAATAGCTTCCTTTCTTCTAATAAGACATTCGGTAAGACATAAGAAATATGTCTTATCAGCTTTGCTTCCAACAAGACATTCGGTAAGACATGCAGATTATGTCTTTTGTTCTAGCAAGACATATCAATTGTACTAGCAAGACATGCTCCAAGACATTCAGTAAGACATCAATTAAATCAACAAGACATGCTTTATCCTTAACAAGACATTTGGTAAGACTTGTTGATTTAATTAACCAAAACAAAACCACCTGCCACTTTCTAATTCACGTGGGCTATTTGTTCTTATTAGGGGCAGCTCGTAGAAATGCTTTTTATCCCGCTCAGCTTCTAATCTTTAATTAATAAATAATTATTTTAATCCAGAAATTATAAAAATAAATATCTAATATTATTAGATATTTTAAAATACAATTTTATAATTAAATAATTTATTTATTAATATAAATAAATCCTTAAGCTCTAAGTTGCGGTCTCCTAAGGGTCTGAAACCGGACTCCTTTTGCTTAACAAAAAATATATCAATTCCAACCGGGGTTTCAGCTTTAAGAATATATCACTTTCCATTTTCTTGTGATAATTCTATTTTCTCATAATCCGTCCAGGTGTAAGCTACGGTCTCTTGAGGATATGAAACCGGACTCCTTTTGCTTAACAAAAAATACAACAATTCTAACCGGGGTTTCAGCATTAAGAATATATCACTTAGAATTTCTTTATGATAATTCTTTTTCCTCATAGCCAGTCCACTTGATAGTAAAATCATTGTGGTTAATGAATTTAGCACTTTTGTTGCTTGCACAATGATTCTCTTTTTATACCAGTCTTGATAGCTTGAACCACTGAAGTTAATGACGAACAACCACTGTTTAATGTTGACACTCGATGCACGGTCTGGTTCATGAGTGACTAACCGCAATGACTATTCTTCATTTATTGACTTTGAAACGGTGGTTCATGTCTTCCTTTTCTTCATTCTTTATTCAAACCTTTATAATCTGTATTCTGACACTATAGGAAACTCTTGTCACTATAAATAGAACCCACTGTATTGATTACTCCACTGACGCTTGATCAACTGAATGAACTTCTTCAAGTGTAGTATAACTCAAAACGGTAGATTGTCTTTGTCTTCTTTCTTTTGACAGTTATGCATTTGAGATCCCTGTGACAGTAAATATACTATTTACTATTACATTCTTGTTTAAGTTGAGTTGAATCCTCGATATTTACTAAATAGGGTAAACATTTGACTTTCAGAGAGACATACTCCAATAATTAATAAAATCAAGTCTTTGATCCAATAAATGTTACTCTCATATTTCGTATGAAGGTGAAAGGCTAGACCCTCCACCAAGTTGAGAGAGGGTTATGATGTTTTTTTGTATGTTTGTTTTTGGTTGCTTTGCAGGTGGTTTTTATTTATCCAGTAGTGAATATTGATTCGCATTGATTCGTTTTGTTCTTGTTTCGAAAATAATTTTGTGACGTTTGTACAATGATATAAGAATTAAAACGTTTTAATTCTAATTTTACAAAATTGATGTAAAGCTGACATTCTCTTATATGAGTTAAATGATTATAATATTGGCCTAATTTAATCATTTGTTAACAAATTTGTGTGATTTTGTTTTGGCCTGATTTAATCATTTGTTAAGAAATTTGTGTGGTTTTGTTTTGGGCCGATATAATTTGTTAAAAAATGGTTTTGCTACATTTATTTCTTAAGAAATGCGATTTGTATGATTTTGTTTATGTTCGAAAATTAATTTGTGATATTTGTACAATAATATGAGAGTTACATCGTTTTAGTTCTAAGTTTATAAAACTAGTGTAAGGCTTACACCCCCTTCTATGGAGTTAAATGATTTTAATATTGACTTGATTCAATAATTTTTTAAGAAATTTTTTGTGATTTTGTTGCAACAATTTGATATCCTCTACATTTATCAGCAAAATATTCAATGGCAATTATGACAACATAAATATTTGATTTTATATTTAATATAAAATATAGATATTTTGTTATTTTACATATGAGTAGTGCTAGGTACCCCGAATTGATTCCCAAAAAAAATCCCGAATGATGTGGCATGAATGAGTTGGCAATATGAACGATTTTAGTTGGTGAGATTAATGTGACCTTGGCGGATCCATTAAAATTATAGCCAATCAGAAAATGACACATGTAATTCGGAAAATTTTTTGGAATCCAATTCGGGGATCCTAACATTTTCCTTTACATATATGTTTAGCATTTCATTGGAATAAAAAGATTTTGTTAAATGCTATATTACAAAATGTCATTACTTTTAACACAAACATTGAACTTGATCTAATACGATTAAGAATGGTCCTTGTTAAACCTAAAAAAATTCTCTCCACCTTCTTTTCCTTCCGCAATGGCTTCTCCACATATCAAAGGTCCTCTTGATCTTTTTTTTCTTTCAATAATATTCACCCTTGGTTCTGTACCCAATTTTTTGGGTTGTTTGCCGTATTTAATATGTTTTGGTATATTTTGAGTTGTTTTGTGTTAATTATTTCATTAAAAATGATTAATATAGTGTATTTAGGAATCTGCAATGCTCGCATCAAAGTTATGTGGAATGAACCTATAGTGAAAACCACAAAAGCTCACTTTTCACAATAAAAATATTGTTTTATGAAAGAAATCAAAAGTTATTGTAGATTGAATTGCTGGGAAGATCGTCGAATTTATTTTTAACATCAAGAATATTTGTATTTGATATGTTAAGCAATCCAAAATCAAAACAGCTAAATATTTAACTCATTTGTTTGTTTTTGAACCCAATTGCATAATTGATTGAAGATTTGTCCCAGTTGAGTTTTTTTTAATTTGTGAAATTTACGTTAAATTTGTCCAAAAAAGAAAAAGAATGGTCCGTATTCAATTGTTTTCCCAGGCGGTCTTTGTGCATCACCAGGGGCGAATGGTAAGGTAAGCGGGTGTTAGGTCCAAATGTGTTGTAGAGGGGGGGTGAATACAACTTTTTCGAATATGAGAAGCAATAAATACGATGCAATAAATGAACACACAGATTCAAGGAATATATGTCTTATATATAACTTGAAAGGGTTGCTACAACATTCATTACAAAGTATAACAGAAGTTGAGAGAGAAGTGAATGATACTAAGCTCTGTGAAGGCACTCTCTCTTTTTCTCTTGTGTTTTTCTCTAGAATTGCTCACTAACTTAAACATTACACAAGTACTTCTATTTATACTACATGTAATCTATGTCCTGTAGTCTTCAAAGACTAAGATGTACGTGGCCCAATGATGTCCACATAATTCTTGCCTTATCTTGAAAGCTTGGAAATCTGCCAATCAGAAGATGCCATGTGTCATGTTGAAGCTGCACTCTAAGTAGAACTTCTACTTGAGAATTTCTACTTAGCCATCTCGAAGTTCTAAGTAGAACTTCTACTTAGAAACTTCTACTTGGCTATCTAGAATATTTAGTACTTAGAAAATATTCTGGTCTTCAACTTGAAACTTCAATGCACATCTCGAACTTGTGATATCTTCATATCTTCTTTATTCTTCACTAAGCTCTTGAATATGGATCTTTATTACTGACATAAACTTGCTATCAATGTCCTGACACTTGATACAACGGTCTGGTTCATAAGTGACTAGTCTTGATAGGGTTTTTGCTTCTTGAATAAATTACCATATCCAATTAGAAATGTGGCTTTCCAATATTTGCTTTCCTTCTTGTTCACTTGAAATCAATTGGTCTTATTGATACTGATAGTTATGATCTTGATCTTTGGCTTTCCAAATCACTGAGGCATGAACAACTTTGACTTGAACTTCTCTCAATGATTTCTTCTTGGATTGATCATAGTTAACATGTTGAATTGTATCAATTACCTTGTCTTCATTTAGTGTTGATTTCTTGTGACTTCTTGTTCTTGATTGTCTTCTGGTTAAGTATCTTTTCCTTTAGTTTGAGTTACATTAGTTATAGTGTTACAAGTTTATACACTCTGCCTTTCAATCTCCCCCAATTTGATTGTCTAACAATGACATTCAAATTAATGAAGGATAACTCAACTAAACAATGAGACGAGAAAAGATAATTAACATTACAGTCTTGAATAATTTACAATTGAAATTTACATGAAAACAATACAAAGAACTTAAACTAGAGACAGAATTCGAACTTCGAATTAAAGATCATTTGAGTGATTCCTATCACCTGGATTATTTCATACCTTTTAGTCAAACTTGTATCACCTTATTGGATTCACTCTAAGGTGAATTTTCCTCAAGTGAGTTAAAGCAACCAAAAGACATGAAGTTTTTCCAACTTCAAGTTCACACCACTCTGACCTTTAACCCTAATTCCGTTTCCTCTTTCTAGCTTCAGCAGCTTGGTCTCTCTCTTCTTTCTGCCTTTTGAGCTTCTCCTTCTGCTGCTTTTCTTTCTTGTATACTGGATCTTTAAGCTGCTTCCACCTAGCATTCAACAGACTCACAGCTTCCATTTCTAGAGGGTTCTTGGGCTCTGGATAAGGATGTTTGAAAAGCCTTCTGAGTTTGTCCACCTCCTGAGTAGTCCTGATCTTTGGAATATCCTCAAAGTTCTTCATGATGAGCTGAGATTTCCAATGTGTTTTATCAGCTTTAAACTGACAATAGATCATCTTGGGGTAGCCCTTGACACGGTTAGTATTGTGGACACTAGCCGCATCTCGCTCCATTTGCTTCTTTTCCACCACTACTTCAGACAGGTAACTCATGAGTCTCTGCTTTTCTTCAACAAACTTATCTTCCACTTCGCCCCCATTTGAATACATATAATACTCTCTCCAGAAATGCAGCATCTTGAGTCCGTAGCAGCCATTGTCTACTCATATGCAAGATTGTTTGATTCTGGTCTGCATCTATGAACACTAAGGCATCAGCTGTATCTTCAACATAAGCATGTATCCAGTATACACTTTCACTTCCTGGAACACCAATAGCCTCCCTTATTTCTCCTTGTTCTAGTGCTCCAGAAGGAAGAGTCAGAGCTTCATCAACATTCTTCATGGCTTGAAGAATATTCCATTTCTTCTCTATCAGCTCCGGCTCAATCTTCACGTCATCAAGAGGGTTTGGAGCAATGACATCACACTTCCACACCTCATTGCTCTTCTTGAATATAACTCTTTCAATGATCTTCACGGATTTATCTTTAAGCTCAGAAGCGAATCCCTTACTCATCATTTGTCTACAGACAGCTTTGAGAGATTCCACTGAAAGCTCCATCAGATCATTTTCCTCCATGCTAACCCTCTTCATCTTTCCATCAACTACCATCCGGACAAAATTTGGATAAGCTGAGAATTCTGGACCCTTGTCCTCTGCTAGCTGCATTAACTGATCCCTGTACAGAATGCTTAGCTCCTCAGATTGAGAGTACTGAATTTTAGTCGCTAGCAAGAACAACTCTGACGCAGATCTTCTCATTATGAATTGGTCATCCACATATAGGAAAGATGTTGGGACTCCTTCTACCAAAGACAAGATAACCTGCCACTCCTTAAGATTTGCATTGTATCCAACCCTGACTTTAGAAATTAATCTCTTCAAAGCATTTATATAGTCCCCAGTCATTGGATTCTGCAAATTCAAGTTGTAGAACAGATCATCTGCATCCTTGTTATGAACTCCTTTTGCACATGGTCCCATCATTATCTTCCTTGCTTCATCCCATTTCTGCCCTATCCTTCTTTTGTCCAGATCAACTTGAGGATTAGCTAGCCTTGCAAGCTCATACTCATACTGCTTCCCTTGGAGCTCCACCTTCTGTTCTAGGAACGCAGCATGTTCTTGCATCATCTTCATTTTGTGGAACTGAGCTTGTTCCAAGGCTAACTGTTGAGCTTTAAGGGTTTCCTCATCAACAGGAAGTTCTTCAGGCATTCCAGAAGACATCCCAGCACCTCCACCTTGTTCCTTCAAAGATCTTTTTATTGCATGTGCCAGCGGTATGTCTTCCATGTCCGAATCTGAGTCAAGTACCTCCTGTACTGTTTCCTGATGACTCAGATCAACAAATGGTTCATCAACCATTACTGCCTTACCCTTTCTCATCCTCAGAGCCTCTTCATCAACAGACGGCTCAACTTCTGGTTCCTTGACAAGATCAGCGGGTTCTTCAATTTCTTCGATGTGAACTGCCTGCTGTCTCGTCTCCTTTCCACTCTCCCCCTTAGGTGAGTTATCCTGAGCTCCACCATGGTCTTCAGATCCACCAGCTGCATAGGAACCTCCAAAACCAGAACCAGAGGCTCCCGCTCCACTAGCACCACCTGCACCACCTGCACCAGCATCGGGGGGAGGTTGTTGCGACTCGAAGCACTCCGGGGGCACAAAACTCCTGACTGCGAACATCATTCTACTGATCTCCACAGCCATTGTGTGCATTGCAGACTCCAATGCCCCCATCCTCTCATTGAGAGTGCTTCCCAAGACACCACCAGCATGGCCCAAGTCATTGACCTTATTTGTCAAATCATCAAAAGCTGTAGCTTGACTTGCCATTCTTGCTGCGTAGTCGTCTAGAGCCCTTTGGTTGTTTCCAATATTGATCCCGAACTGCCCCATTGTCTGCCCGAACTGCCTCATCTGATTTTCCATTGAAGTCATACGAGTATCAAAATTTTCAATATTAAGGGACGGTGTTTGGTTTAGGTGACCTCGCTCTAATATTCGTTCTGTTGGTATTTGACGCTCGGTTTCGGGCCTTGAAAATGAAGGTCCCTCTCTCCCTAACCTCTCACACACACTCCCTGTCTCACGCTCGTGTATGTCTTCAATGATTGATCCAAAAAGTGAAGCAGTACCTGCAGAAACTTGATAAGAAATGTTGTTGACAGTTATGGGATCAAATTCTGTTTGTTCCTGATTTGGAATCACAGGCTGAGAGGCTGCAAAGTGTCCTTGTACGACATTAGAACCGATCCTCTTTGCAGCATCAGTACGTACCGGTGAAGGTACGGCTGAAGTTCTTAAGACTCCATGTCCTCTTGAAGCAACAGTATCTTCAAGAGGTACCTCATCCTCACCAAAATCAAAATCCCTATGTGCAGAATGTTCAAGGGGTGAACCACTCGCGTGAGGTGGAGTGGTTGCGTGTGACACACTAGGGTTTGACTGTGGTTGTGAAGTAGCAGGGTGGAAAAGTTTGGCTTTCTTTCGAATAAGTTGCTGCTCTTCGGGTTCATTCTCCTCATCATCTTCTACATATACACGTGCTGGCTTTCTGACTTCCGTTAACAAGGGTGATAGAGAATAGGAATGTGTATCAGACTCAGAGTCAGAAATATGGCTCTTACCCTGGGATAGATCCTGCGGGTTAGCAGTCTCTTGGGTCACGGAATCAGAAATGTAGGAGGAGGAATGAATAGTATGCAGAGAGAGATTACCTGATTGATTACCTTGTGCATCATCGCTTTCCTCATCAGGAATCTCATCAATTGCCTCAGCATGAACAGATGGATTTTGAGCATGTGATGAGACTTGTGATGATGCCTCCAAATTGGTAACTCCTGCATCATATCTAAGCCACATTTGAATATTTTCAGGAGTAGACATAGGTTTACCTTGATGTTTATCCTGATTAGCAATGGTTGCAAGTGACTTAGTGCCCATCCCTAGCGATTCAGATGTGGGGCTTCTGGCAAATCCCTGTCTAATAACAAGAGCATCCTTCGGTATTAAGTCATTGATTAGCATTTGAAGAAACCGAGGAAACCAGCAGACGACATCAGTGGTAGAGAGGTCTCTGCTTGCAAGGGATCCCATTGAGGCCACTATCTCAGAGAGAACTATGCGTCCATAGTTTATATCCAGTTCTCTTGCTAGGGCAACTGCAAAGGTTTGCATTGGAATTGGAATTTGATGAAAGTCTTTTTCGCGTGCCCGAAAACATCTTGTGATGGCCTCGAAAAAGTAATTCCATTCCGCATGGAAGAATTGCTTTTGGATATTTCCCGTGATTGGGCCTTTTGGAGGATAACATCCAATTTCTTCAAAGAATCTGAGGCGTTCTGCAGCAGTAGGTTCTGGATCAAAGGCATCTTTAATTGGGAATCCCAGAACTCTGTTGACAATTTGTTCGGTCACCTCATATTCCTGACCCGCTAAGGTAAACCTGAAACCGTAGGGGGTTGATTTACTCCCAAAAGTAACCGCACTAGTCCATAATTGCTGTAAAGCATCATGTACTAGTGTAGGTTTAGCAGTAAAAGCATGGCTAGCTTTGGAATACAAATTGAGAAATCGTATCCAAAACTTAAACCGCGGGAGTTGATCACCAATTTCCGTAGAAATATTATAAAAATTGTTTTTAGCAAGGGAAAATTGGTGAGCCATTTTAATTAAAATGTTTTTCCTTAACAAATGTGAATTTTAATTTTAATTTTTCGAAAAACAATTAATTAAGGAATTATCAGTTATATCCCTTTTAATTTAACAAAAAGACCAAAAGTCACTCTTGAAAAATTAAACTACGGGTTATAGATAATTATCACTGTGAGAGGCGAAAATCAACAACCAATTAACAGAATCTGATACCAGTGAAATCAGTGAAGTTATGTGTGTACACACCAGTGAAATCGTGTGTATATGACTTTGAAGCGGTGTGTGTATATACGTATGTATATATGTCGAGAAAGAAGAACAAATACACAAACACACAAACTCAGATATTACTGGTCACTTAGATAATGGCAGTCAAAAATCGGGCAGTAATTCGTTGTCCGTATGAGATTAGTCACAAAAATCACGAATCAGTGGTTGTAAGTCGAAATCGCCTGTATGTATATGGGGCGGCTGTAAAACTCAATTAGGTAAAAGTGAAAGAATAGAACGAGTTAGAGAAGTATATATAGACATTAATGTGAAATGACTAAAGTGTCCCTGTTAAAAAGTATGAAAACGCTAAGTACATACAGGGAGAACCCAAGTCGAAATCTATCTCGAAGTCTAAGTCGAAGTCTAAGTCGAAGTCTATCTCGAAGTCTATCTCGAACATTTTAAGTCGAACTTCGAGATGGAGTTCGAGATAGATGTTAACTCGAAAAACTGACCATTTAACTATTAAAGACCATGTAAACAGCACAAACCACCAACAGTACTAGGGAAACCTATCTCGAAATTTAAGTAGAAATTCGAGATAGACTTCGAGTTAGGAGTTAACTCGAAAAATCCCCTTAAGACCAACTGAGAGCTCTATCTCGAAATTCGAGTTGAGTTTCGAGATAGAGGATAACTCGAAATTATTAACTAATTCGAAGTTATTCTCTCAGATCATTTCAAAAAATATCCCCTGTAAGATAGACATTATATGGAATATTTTGAATAAGGAAATAGGCACACTGGTAACTCAAATTCGAGCCCTAAGTCGAATTTCGAGATAAATTTCGAGATAGAGGCTAACTCGAAATTTTTCCCAGACTTAGAATTTTCAAAACTTCACTCTGGAAGCTCAAATCGAAATTCAACTAGAATTTCAAGATGAGTTTCGAGATAGTGATTAACTCGAAATTTTGAAGATACTTAGAATAATTTGACAATTTTTCTTTGAAAAACACAACAATTAATTTTGCCAAATTAATATAAATATCAATTCAAGGATTTTAATATATGACATAATTAAAACATTCCTTGATAATTCTAAGGCCTCTAATTACATGAAAAACACAGGTAAATTCATCTAAAAATCATGCAATATTTAGAATATGATGAATTTAACTCCCCCTATGATCATGCAATCTAACAATCATAAATTCAAAGATTTGTGCTATAAAAGACACTTAAAACACAATGAATTCATGTAAAATGACACTATATGCAACCTATAACAATCATTAATTAGGCATTTTAAAGTCTAAGCACATAATGATTAAATAGCTTGCATATACAAACATAACCATGGATTTTACAGATAGAAGGCTTTACTAACTTGTGTTAAGCATTCCCAATTCACCAACCAACCTATTGAATGTTACTTCATCAAGAGGTTTGGTGAATATATCTGCAATTTGTTGCATTGTGGGCACAAAATGTAGCTCCACAGTCCCCTCCTCGACATGTTCTCTTATGAAGTGATACCTGATGTCGATGTGCTTGGTTCTTGAGTGATCTACAGGATTGTTGGTTATGGCAATGGCACTTGTGTTGTCACACATAATTGGAATTTTCTTGTGCTCCATGCCATAATCCTTCAATTGGTTCCTCATCCACAGTATTTGAGCTACACAGCTTCCAGCAGCAATGTACTCAGCTTCAGCAGTAGAAGTAGATACTGTATGTTGCTTTTTACTTTTCCAGGACACCAATCTTCTGCCAAGAAATTGGCAAGCACCAGATGTGCTTTTCCTATCAATCCTGCAACCTGCATAGTCTGAATCCGAATAGCCAATAAGATTAAAACCTGTATCTCTTGGGTACCAAATCCCTAGATTTGGTGTGCCCTTGAGATACCTAAAAATTCTTTTGACGGCTACGAGATGTGATTCTCTAGGATCCGCTTGGAACCTTGCACATAAACAAGTTGCGAACATTATATCTGGTCTACTTGTAGTTAAATAGAGGAGTGAGCCAATCATACCTCGATAGCTTGTGATGTCAACTGATTTACCTGATTTGTCTTCATCAAGCTTCGTGGCTGTTGCCATGGGAGTCTTAGCTGCTGATGCATCTTCTAGATTATACTTCTTGAGTAAATCTCTGACGTACTTGGATTGACAGATAAAGATACCATCTTTTCTCTGACTGATCTGTAATCCAAGGAAGAAGGACAGCTCTCCCATCATGCTCATCTCATATTTTTCCTGCATTAGCTTGGCAAATTTCTCGCACAAGCGCTCATTTGATGACCCAAAAATAATATCGTCCACATATACTTGAACAAGTATTAAGTCATTTCTCACAACTTTATAGAACAATGTTTTATCAATTACTCCCCTAACAAAACCATTTTCAATTAAGAATAGAGATAGGGTTTCATACCATCGCCTTGGGGATTGCCTGAGGCCATAGACAGATTTGAAGAGTAGATCCACAAAATCTGTATGTTCTGGATCAACGAAGCCAGGCGGCTGTTCCAGATACACTTCCTCTTCTAACTCTCCGTTCAGGAAGGCACTTTTCACGTCCATCTGGAAAACTTTGAAGTTCTTATGTGCTGCAAATGCCAAGAACATCCTGACTGCCTCAAGTCTTGCAACTGGTGCATAGGTTTCATCATAATCAATTCCTTCTCGCTGAGAATAACCTTTTGCAACCAAACGAGCCTTGTTTCGTGTTACAAGTCCGTTTTCATCCAGTTTATTTCTGAATACCCACCTAGCTCCAATTACGGATTTGTTCTTTGGTCGGGGTACCAGTTTCCAAACTTTCTGCCTTTCAAACTGATTGAGTTCCTCTTGCATTGCAATCACCCAATCAGCATCGCCAAGAGCTTCTTCTATTTCTTTAGGTTCAAGCTTGGATAAGAACCCAGAATATAAGGAGATATTAGCCATGTCAGCTCTTGCAGTTCTTCTAGTAGTCACACCAGCATTTGGATCACCAATAATTAACTCAAACGGATGGTCTCTATTCCATACCCGTTCACCTGGAAATTGTCTTGATGATTCAGCTTGACTTTCTGAATTGGGGTGCTGACCACTTTGATTATTTTCACTAACTCCCCCTGAGTTAGTGCCAGCTCCTACAGAACTAGAGTCAACTCGACTCGAGCCTTGAACAATAGTCCTTGAGCTGCTATTTACTCCCCCTGAGTTGTTGCCGGTTGGTATTGAAGAAGTCTCTCCTGATCTTGTAGAATTAGCTTGTTCACTAGACTCAGGTTCTTCACGTACACTTGGAACATTTAATGGAACAACCAACTCAGGTTCATCTTCAAGATCTTCTAAGTCCAGATTCTGAAATTTTAGGGACTCAGGTTCACTAGAATCTCTTGAAATTGATGAGAGTTTGGTATCGTCGAATCTGACGTTGTAACTTTCAGTCACTTTTCGATCATTCACCAAGAACACTCTATAAGCTGCCACCACGTCTGTAGAGTAACCAACAAAGATTCCTTCACGAGCTTTTGCTGCAAACTTGCCTAGATTTTCATCATCTATAAGCACATAGCATTTTGCTCCGAAGACATGAAAGTATTTGATTGTTGGTCTTCTGTTGTTCATTAGCTCACATGGTGTCTTTTCTTTATCTTTTATGATCAAGGTTCTATTTTGAGTGTAACAAGCGGTACTCACTGCTTCGGCCCAGAAATACAAAGGAAGTTTTGAATCATACAACAAAGTTCTTGCTGCTTCAACCAAAGTTCTATTCTTCCTTTCAACTACTCCATTTTGCTGTGGAGTTCTCGGGGCTGAATACTGACGACGTATTCCCTTAGATACACAGAAGTCATTCAGCACTGCGTTTTTGAATTCAGTGCCATTATCTGATCTAATCGTCTTCACAGTAAGTGTTGAAACATTCTCAATTTGAGTGATGTGATCAATGATTAAGAAAGGTACTTCGTCTTTCGTCATTGCGAACAATACCCATGTATACTTGGAGAAGTCATCCACGATTACCAAAGCATATCTTTTCCTAGACAAAGATAGGACATTCACTGGGCCAAACAAATCCATATGAAGAAGTTGTAGAGGCTCAGTAATACTAGAAATTTCTTTGCTTTTATGCGATGCTCGCTTCGACTTTCCCATTTCACAAGCTTCACAGAGTCCTTTCGGAGTGAACTCCATTTGAGGTAGATCTCTCACCAATTCTCGCCTTGCGAGAGCATTCATCGTTTTGAAGTTTAAGTGAGATAGCTTTTTGTGCCATAACCAGCTTTCATCATCCGAGGCTTTGCTGTAGAAACAGGTGACCTCATTCTGATTTGCTGAATCCATATCTGCAACAAAAAGATCTGCCTTTCGAACTCCTCTCAAAGCTAGTGAGCCTTCCTTGATGTGAGTGATTGAGACACCTTTCTTGTTGAAGACAATTTCGTAACCTTTGTCACAGAATTGACTTATACTCAACAGATTGTGCTTTAGTCCCTCAACATAGGAAATATCTTCAATGATGACATTGCCAGTTTTCAGTTTGCCATATCCCTTAGTCACACCTATGCTGTCATCTCCAAAGGTAACATAAGGGCCAGCCTTCATAACCAACTCTGTAAGCAGGGACTTGTTTCCAGTCATATGCCTCGATGCTCCACTGTCTAGCACCCATATAACTTTATTTCTATTCTGCTTAATGCCCTGCAATGACAGATTGGTTAGACATTCTTCGGAACCCAACTTTGATTGGGCCCGGCTTTTCGATAAGATCGAGAATCAACAGATTTAACAACAGGAGATGCACTTTTCTTCATATTACTAGAGCTTTCGACTATCTCCTTTCCTTTCTCAGACTTGACAGATTTGTCAGTCTTAGGAGAAGGTTTGTCACTCCTAACTTTAGGAGGACTGACAGTCTTGGCTCTACCATACTTTTTCTTGATATTTGAACTAGCAACAGTATTTGAGCATGACTGGCTAGATGCATTCATTAAATGCACAAAAGTTTGCATGATATTAAAAGTGCATGGCATACAATTAGGTTGACCACACTGTGCATGATTCTGATGCAGATTATTCATTGTATGTGTGGTAGGCATGGCATGTGCAGCAGGAACATTCATGTTAGCTTTGCATGCATAAGAAAGATGTTCAGTAGATTTACAATGATAACATGCTTTCTTTATTCGTTCAGCCTTAACCTCTTTTATGCCTTTTTCTTTCTTTCCTTGTTGTTTAACAGCCTTAGCTCCTAATCCCAGTCTAGATTCATCTCTAGGGAAATTGATTTTCACTTGTTTAATAGGAGTTATAGGTTGTTCTTTCTGGCGATCTTCCATCTCAATCTCATATCTAGCTATCAATTCAGTCTCTTCTTCTTCTATTCTAGGAACAAGATGTTTGTAGATAGGTTTGACAGCCGATTTAAGAATACTAGGTGTTTCCTTTTTAAGGTCACTGGAACTAGGGTCAATAGGTCTCTTTCCTTCTTTCTTTGGAAGGTCAGAATAATCAAGTCCTATACCTACTCCAGTTATTTTCTTAAATGTGTCATTATTTACATACACTTTACTAGCCGCTAGTTTGTAAGCTTCGCATTTTGTTTCTAACTCAGCTAGATTGTTCCTAAGACATGCTTCTACCTCTTCCTTAAGGACGAGCTTGTGTTCCAGAGATTTAATAAAGTCTCTTAGAGAAGTATCTACAGTGCAAGCAGCCTCTAGCTCTTCCACTTTTGCCTCAAGCATTCTGCATTTGGCAACAAGTGTTTTCTGTTCCTTTTGAGAAGAGTCTAGGCTTTTGCACAACATATAGATCTCTTCACTAAGAGCCCCGTTCTGTTCTTTATAATCATCAATAGACATTTCTACTTTAAGAGTCAGAACTGGTACCTCTGGTTCCTCTGATGTCTCAGCCATGAGGGCAAAGTTTGCTACATGAGTAACATCTTCCTCATCTGAATCATCCCAAGCTCTTCCTTCTGTCACCAATAAAGCTCGTTTTCCATGTCTTTCCTTCAACAGTGCTTCATAGTTGCTTTTGAGGGCTTCAAATGTCTCTTTTGGATAAGTCTGTTTAGGCTTTTTGCAGTCCGAGGCAAAGTGTCCAGCTTCACCACAATTATAGCATTTGAACTTCATTTTGAAATCCAAAGGAGATTTGTAGCTGGTATTCTTGCCTTTTCCTTTGTAGCCTGACGAACTACCACCACCCTTAGCAGCCCGATAATAAGATGAAGATTTTCTCTGTGGTCGGTTGCTCTTTCTAAATCTCATGTTGCTGAACTTCCTTGCCATGTATGCCACGACACTATCGTCCATGTTGTCCAGCTCTTCTTGGGTGTAGTAGTCATCATCACTGTCAGATGCGCACTCGTCATCATTATCAACTTGATGTGGTGCAAGTGATGATTTAGGCTTTGCTGCAACCATTGCCTTCTTAGACTCTTCCTCATCAGCAACTAATCCTGATGCACTTTCTTTTCCCTTTGAATCATTGTCCCATGCTTGATCTTGAAGAGTTTCCAGCTCATAGGTCTTTAATATTCCATAATATTGTTCCAGAGAAGTTGTATGCAAATCTCTGGTTTCTCTTATTGCGTAGACCCTATGTTCAATGCTTTTTGGCTGGTTCCTCAGATATCTCGTATTAGTCTCAACCATGGGGAGAGTTACACCTCTCAGATTCAAATCCAATACCAACTGACTGAATCGTAGGTAGACATCTGTTATGCCTTCTCCTTTCCTTATTCTAAAGGTGTCATACTCCATCTTGAGTATGAGTGTTTTGTTGCTTCTGACCTCTGCAGATCCTTCCATGACAACTTCTATCTTGTCCCAAATCTTCTTCACTGTAGTCAGACCTTTGACTATGTTGAACATTTCATGATCAAGAGATTCCATCAAGGTTTGTCGAACGGCAGTATCACAAGCTATTTGTTCCTTGTCAGCATCCGAAAACTCCGAGACCTTTTTAGGCTCAGACCGAGGTGGTATAACCACTCCTCCTTCCGTATGTGAAGGAATAACTACCATTGGGACAAATTTACCCTTGTCAAGGACTTCCAGATATTCAGGGTTAACAGTCTCTAGATATAGTCTCATTCTGAAAACCCATTCTTCATAGTGATCTTTGTTGAACATTGGGATCTTGAATGCATTTTTAGGAGCCATCTCAATTTTGGTCACTAAAAGTTTCTAAGTACCCAAGACTAGGCTATGTAGAATATTTGTGTAGAACTTTTGCCTAAGTCGAAATTTCTCTAAGTAGAAATTTTGCTCAAGTCGAAATCACCAAGTAGAAATTGTCCAAGTCGAATTTCTATGTAGAAATTCTCAAGTAGAAATTCTATGTAGAAATTTTTGCCTTAGAATAATTTTTCTGCAGATTACTTTAATATTGAATAAACAATATTATCTCTTTAACACCTTTTGACTTTGAATGCTTTACTCACCTAACCCACCTAACCCACGTGCTAGGCAATGAATATGTCTTGTTCACTTTCGGCCGTGAATAATGCAAATTACAAAGTCCAAAAACACCTTTTTTTTTTATTCTTTTACTTTTGAAAAGGAGATCAAAAAGTTGTTGGGTTGTCTTCTTTGATAAGAACAGATGATGAACACTCAAGAACACCAAATATGAACGAACCCAGATAAATTCACAAAAATTAGTTAAAATACACCCAAGCTAAATAATCACACCTGGAGTATTTAAATAATTTTTCAGATGAGTTTTCACTACCAACGAATTAAAACACACTTTTCGAGAAAATGAAAAATAGATCTGAAAAATGAAAACTCACGATTCTTCTACTCAACACAAGGATCTATGTTTTGTATATTAAACATATAGCTCTGATACCAATTGTTAGGTCCAAATGTGTTGTAGAGGGGGGGTGAATACAACTTTTTCGAATATGAGAAGCAATAAATACGATGCAATAAATGAACACACATATTCAAGGAATATATGTCTTATATATAACTTGAAAGGGTTGCTACAACATTCATTACAAAGTATAACAGAAGTTGAGAGAGAAGTGAATGATACTAAGCTCTGTGAAGGCACTCTCTCTTTTTCTCTTGTGTTTTTCTCTAGAATTGCTCACTAACTTAAACATTACACAAGTACTTCTATTTATACTACATGTAATCTATGTCCTGTAGTCTTCAAAGACTAAGATGTACGTGGCCCAATGATGTCCACATAATTCTTGCCTTATCTTGAAAGCTTGGAAATCTGCCAATCAGAAGATGCCATGTGTCATGTTGAAGCTGCACTCTAAGTAGAACTTCTACTTGAGAATTTCTACTTAGCCATCTCGAAGTTCTAAGTAGAACTTCTACTTAGAAACTTCTACTTGGCTATCTAGAATATTTAGTACTTAGAAAATATTCTGGTCTTCAACTTGAAACTTCAATGCACATCTCGAACTTGTGATATCTTCATGTCTTCTTTATTCTTCACTAAGCTCTTGAATATGGATCTTTATTACTGACATAAACTTGCTATCAATGTCCTGACACTTGATACAACGGTCTGGTTCATAAGTGACTAGTCTTGATAGGGTTTTTGCTTCTTGAATAAATTACCATATCCAATTAGAAATGTGGCTTTCCAATATTTGCTTTCCTTCTTGTTCACTTGAAATCAATTGGTCTTATTGATACTGATAGTTATGATCTTGATCTTTGGCTTTCCAAATCACTGAGGCATGAACAACTTTGACTTGAACTTCTCTCAATGATTTCTTCTTGGATTGATCATAGTTAACATGTTGAATTGTATCAATTACCTTGTCTTCATTTAGTGTTGATTTCTTGTGACTTCTTGTTCTTGATTGTCTTCTGGTTAAGTATCTTTTCCTTTAGTTTGAGTTACATTAGTTATAGTGTTACAAGTTTATACACTCTGCCTTTCAGTGGGCCCAGCTTCAGCTAGGCAAAAAATTGTAGGTAAAAGGTAAAAAAAATTACCACTGGATAAAAAATAAAAAATAAGTAATATAAATTTCATTAATAAGTTTTTTAGTTTATATTTTATAACTTATATCCTAAACTAAACACCGAGAGAACAAAAACAGACTTGAGACTACATATATCGCCAAAGAGAAACTAGCAACTTAGCAAGTCACTAGTTCTTCGCCAGGCTTTGTATATTATCATCCAAATTCAGATATTCATCATTAAGGAAAAGGTAGTTCACTAGTTCTCTGTCTTTGAAACAAATATTGTGTTATTGACTCGCACTCTAAGTGTTTGAGAAAATGTGTCAAAGAAAAATTTCAGTTTTGTGTTCATATAATTCTTATTATTTATTAATGTACTCAATGTTTGATAATTGAACAAATTATAAGGATGTGTGATCAACAACCCAAGAAACGAATGAAGCCCCTCTTTTCTTTCTACAAGAAAGAGAGTAGTGTACAAGCATCTGCACCAAATTCAAATATTCACATGACTGATCAGCATCAGCCTGATCTCAAAGATGCTTCAGCTCCAAATTTGCCTACAAGTGAAGTGGAATTTCCTGTTGATGCACCGAAAGAGCAGACTGTTCAAACTGATCCTGGACGCCGTCAGCCAATGTATACTTTTCCGGTGAATCAACAAGACCGTAGTCGAAAAGAGTATGTACAATTGGGACCTTGTCAGTCGAAGCTGGAAATTTATCCACCGACATTTGATGGACGTGATAATCGTCGTTTTCAATATAAATGGTTTTCATTATTTCCTTGGTTGGAGTATTCGGTAGCTACTGATAAGGTGATCTGCTTTCCTTGCTTTCTTTTTGAAAAGAATCCACCAAAGTCTCCTTTGTTCACTACTAAAGGATGTTCTAATTGGAGTAGAATGTTAGCCCGAAAAAAAGGAGTTTGTGAACAACATGTTGGACATATAAATTCTTTTCATCAAAAGAATGTTCAAAATTGGGACGCCTTTTCAAGAATTTCTCATCACATTGATAGAGTGATTGATAAACTTCCACCAGAAGTTGTAAGACATAATATGTTGCGTTTAAAGACAACAATAGCAGCTGTGAAGTATCTTGGGAAACAAGGGCTGCCATTTAGAGGTCATGATGAATCATCAAACTCATGTAGCAGAGGTCATTTCATTGAAATAATCAAGAGTTATGCAGGTATGCATGATGAGATTGCAAAAGTTGTTCTTGAAAATGATCCTAAACATGCCATGTACATTGCACCATCAATCCTGTAACAACCCCGATTTTTTTTCCGAATTTATTATTATTATTATTATTATTATTATTATTATTATTATTATTATTTAAATATTTTATTGGTTTTTCGTAAAGGAATAAGAAGATTGTGAATATTTACTTTTAATTTGAATGCAGTTACGTGTTTAATTGTTAATAGATTATTCGGGTAGACTGTATTTGGTACTATCTGTGATAGTAAAATTTTTTATTTTATTAAAAAAATTATATTTTTATCAAAAGTGATAAACTGAGTTTGTTTTAAAATTTTATGGATCGAGTTGGTATTTTATTGGTACAAAAATTATACCGGTATTCTACCCTGTACAAAAGTTTTATTTGTATAAATTATTAAAATGTTTAAAATTTAGTATTTTCACATTTTTGGTAACTTGAGATTATTTTAGAATTTTAAGGATCAAAACTATATTTTTCTCGTACTAAAATTTTACCCGATATCTTATCCGTGCCCCATTAATATTTGGGTGCATTATGAAAATATTTGAAAATTTTGTATTTTACATTTTTGATCAATCAGGGAAAATTATGTGTAATTTATTATATTAAAATATATTTTTAGTTTAATTTACTGTGTGTTAGTTTATTTTTAATGCATTTAAACGTGTTATGATTTTTATTAAATATGAAAATCATCCCATACGTGTTACGTGACTTTTGTGTAGCATAAAATATTTTATTCTATTTTTCTGTAATTTTTATATTTTTCGAATACAAATATTTCGCATTTTAATTTCCGGATCCAACCCCTATACTGAATCTGAGACCCTGTTTTTGATAAAAATATTTTTATAAAATGGTGGGATATATAAAAATGAATTTTGTTGTAATTTTTGTAATATTTATAATTTTTGGGAAATTTTGACATATATATTATATTTGTTTAAAAATAAAAATTTTACATTTTTATCTCATAAAAATTATTTTTAAGGCTTAATAATTTTAATTAGGGGTTAAAAATATTTTTGGGGTATTAATTTTTGATTAGTATAAATAGCAGAATAATTATTTTTAATTTTATAAAAATTCTGAAAAATCAGTTTTTTAAAATTATTTTCTGGAAATTCTTTATTTTGTGTTCTTGGTGTTCTTGAGAATCAAACTCAAATTTGGAGGTGATTCTGTTATTCAAATCGTTCATATGAGTAACCAAACTGAAGCTCTTGATCTCTACTACATGTTTATGTAAGTGTTCATAACCAAAATTGTTTTGTTCGAAAATTTGTTTTTTTATTTTAATTTTCGAACGTTTAATTTATTGTGAATTGTACAGGGATTTGTTGTTGATATGGTTAGTATGTATAGATTGTATATAATCCCAGGAGCATCATGATAATTTTTGTTTGATTTTACATAGCCTAAAACTCGAAATCGAATTTTGTGGGGGTGAGTTTAATTTTCAATTTTCTGGATTTCTTGATGATTGGTTGATGATTGATATGAGTTATTGAACTCCTAGGCTTTGATTTGATATATAGAACGTGTGATTTGGTGCCCGATTTCGAGTTCGTCGTTTTTAATTTTAAGCTCGCCGGAATTTCTTCAATTTTTGCCGGATTTTTGATTTAGTTAGTTTTGGGTTCGAATGGTTGGTATGGTTGTGTTTAGAAGTTAATTTGGAGTGATTTTGATATTTAAAACGTAGCAAATGGTACATTTTTGTGGTCGCCGGAGATGGCCGGATTTTTAGTCGACCGGGATGAACAGTAGTTTTGGGGGTTGGGGGGGGATTTCTGTCCAGGTTGAAGACGAAGGTGTTCAAAAAAAAAAAGAAAGAAAAAAGAAAAACTTATTCTATTTATTTACTTTTATTTACTTTTAAAAATCTTTTAAATAATTTTGAATTTTATTATAAAATTCAGAAAATTATTTTCTAAAAATATTTTTGAAATTAATAATTTATTTCTGAATTAAGTTTTTATTTTCAAAAATTATTTTATAAATTATTTATAAATTCGAATTTTATTTTCAGAAATTCGAAAAATAATTTTTAAAATTCGAGAAATTATTTTGAAATTTCGAAAAATTATTTTTAATTTCGAAAAATAGTTTTAAAATTTTAATAAATTATTTTTAATTCGAAATTTATTTTATTTGATTATTTTAAATCTATTTAGCTAATATCTTAATTAATTTAAATTGATTGATTAATTAATAATAATCAATTAATTTAATTAATTAAATATTATTTAAATATGATGTAAAATAATCAAATTTAATTATTTTGGAAAATAGAGTGATTTATTTATTTTCTAAATATTATTTTACCTTTAATATTTATTTCTTTATTTGTTTAAAAATAGAATAAAATTGTTTTAAAATTCTAAAAATAATCCGGAAGTGATAAAAATAGTTTTAAAATTCTAAAATTATTTATAAACCCGGATTAAATACTTATTAAAATATTTTGGGGATCCAATAATTACCAGGAGGGTTTATTAACGATCCGTTTTGATTCAAAAAGGGGTATTTAAATCTTTTAAAATTCTTTTAATTGCTTTAAAAATATTTTTAAATATTCTAAAAATACTTTGAGTGCTCTTTTATTTGTGAGTCGTATCTGTTATGTGAAATACGTGCTATGTGATTATGTGATCTACTTATTAGTCTCTTTACGTGCGATGTGAATTATCGAAGTGTTTACTTCGAGGATTAAGCGTTGTAATTATATTTCTATTTCTTTATCGAGGATTAATTGGTAAGTATTGACTTAGGTTTGTCAGCGGAGATATAATGAAGAGGGTTGGAGATAGATGTGGTATTCTTTGTGGGTTATGAAAATGGTGGAGATGGATACAGTATTATTTGTGGATTGTTGGATTTATTGTGAGGTGTTTTAACACCGGGAAAATGCCTATGTTCAAAGGGGATATTTCCAATTATTTTCTTCCGTCGTAGATATTGAAGTAGACGCGCGGGCTCGATGTCAGCGGATCAGACTCGTGACAATCGCAAGAGCGTCAAACCAACGAATGATTGAAATAGAAGATTTTGATGCCGTAAAATAGAAGAAGATAGTTGTATTACTTCGGTGCTACGTATTAGCTAAGGATCTGAGGCAAGTATTTTCTTGATCATCTTAAACACTTTTATTTTATGTTTCATTGATTCACATCATGACAAATAGTTATTGTTCAGAGCTATTTGTGATTCTTAAATATTTTTGTGCGAACAAAGTTACTTGATATTGGTACCCTTGATGTGGGGAATTGTTTAAGATAAACTCTTCATATCCTTATTATCGTAGTAAATAATAGGGATGTGAACTGTATGTGAAACTAAGCATTTCCTGTTGAATTCGGAAATTGCTCTATTGGATTGGAAAATGGTAAAGCGTCGGAGGCCATGATAGCTGTCATGGTCCAGCAATATTTAAGGAGGATATGGTAACCATTCCATCTTCCTATAGGCTAACATTACTTGCCTATTTTGGTACCCTCATGAAATCCGGATTATACACCCGGGTATAGTTGTACCAGTGGAGTATAAAGGGTCCCATTGCTTTTGAACCTGATCAGGGGGCAATGGTGTTTTAGTAAAGTGTATCCAATCCATATCGCCTGAATGGCTATTATATATTGTGAATTGGCAGATGATTCATTTTTATGACATGCCAAATGATTTTAGTGATGATTTGAATTATATCACAGTTGTTGATTCAGTTTCTCTATAAACTGTTTTACATTTCAGTTAATTTTATGCCCCACTTATACTGGTTTTATATCGAAACTTTTATATTCTTGCTGAGTATTTCTTTCGCTCATACTTGCCGTTGTAAATTCTAACATTTCAGTAAAGGTAGTTGGCGAGACTTATCCGTACAGTTCAGAAAGAGAAGAAGCGTGATGCTATTTCGAAGATGGCTTGACTCAGGATGTCTGGATTTAGTGTAAGATCTATTTTATATAATTGAGTTCTACTATTTATTATCATTATTATGTAATAGTTTAGTTGGTCTGGCATACTTCTTATTGAAGTTACACCAGCGGTTTAAGATTTGATTAAAGAGCATGTTGTAAAGAAGGAATACTTTTTATTTAATGGAATTTGGATTCTTGTTTCTAGCCCTATGACCTTAAAAGATCTTGGTATGTTTGGGGTCACAGATGTATATTCCCAGTGTTGGACAACTGCAAGTGAATGATTATTATTAAACAGATGTTTTATTTTGAGAATTTTCGCGTGACCACCAAATCTTCTGACCCCGGATTTGGGGGGGTGTTACAGGTTGGTATCAGAGCTGAGGTTATAGTAAATTAGAAACGAGAGTGTGTAGGAGTGTGTATAGCTAAGTAAGGAGCGTTAGAGCTCATATAGAGTTCGTGTTGGACTATTGGATATAGTACCAATTAGTAAGTTAAGATTGGAGTACTCGTTTGAGATGGTGGTGCTGAACTGGATAGACCGCCTTGCGAATGGAGATGTCTACTGTGGAATCTTCAGTGATTATTACGAGATGACGATGACATACGATATCGATATCCTTAAAACGTGGAGAGAAAGAAGCTTATAATCGAAGGACGAGCTATCAAAGGAGCTGACAAAGAAGGCATAAGTAGAGACATTGGTAATACCTTCTCTTCTTATAAATTATTTTCATATCCCTCCCAAAGAGACATTCTTTAAAAGATATATTTGCTCTTCAAAACAGTGACATTTGACACTTGTGTTCAACCTCCACTCTGGATTTCAATTATTTCAAAGGGTATTATGAAACCTACTTTCAAATTTCTGAGACTTTCAACTTTTTATTTTCCCCAATGGTTAAAAATTTTATTTGCAATATAGTACCACTTGTTCGGTACTTTCTTTCTGGATCTTCTTTTCAGAAAATAACACCTTTGGAATTTCTTTCATACTTCTCTACTCCAATTGAGATGAACAACCCTATTTATAGGGGACACCAGGTATATCTGTCTGTGTGATAGAAGTTGGATGGGGCGCCATCACTGGTGTGTTGCGTATTACAAGAAGGTTGGCCACCTTTATTTGTAAATGTCGGAGCTAAGACACGCAACGTCGGGTTCATATGATCATATTGATCTCTCAGTTATTCTTTCATTTTAAAGAATATTTGCTTTAAAATTCATAAATTGATAACCAAAAATGAGGGACATTTGCTACGATATGAAATCTCTTCTCTTCAAAATTTCATAATTTTTGTCATCACAAAAAGTTTTGGAGGTATGCCAATCTGGTTAGAATAAGTCAACCTCGACACGGTGAATCAAGACTTTGCAATGGGATTACTACGAGCAAAAACAGATCAAGATACGATTAGAATACTAATGGCGGATAATGGAGTCAATTCGTTTTTTTTCTTTATCGATTAACGCTTCGTTACTGCAAAGTTGGTTCGATTTTATCTGGAAGAAAAGCAAGCGTGGATGATGAAGGAATTAAGGAACCCTAGGGATTTTTCCTCAGCGGATTCCGAGGACGGAATACCTATAAGGAGGGAAGATTGTAACAACCCCGATTTTTTTCCGAATTTATTATTATTATCATTATTATTATTATTATTATTATTATTATTATTATTATTATTATTATTATTTAAATATTTTATTGGTTTTCCGTAAAGGAATAAGAAGATTGTGAATATTTACTTTTAATTTGAATGCAGTTACGTGTTTAATTGTTAATAGATTATTCGGGTAGACTGTATTTGGTACTGTCTGTGATAGTAAAATTTTTTATTTTATTAAAAAAATTATATTTTTATCAAAAGTGATAAACTGAGTTTGTTTTAAAATTTTATGGATCGAGTTGGTATTTTATTGGTACAAAAATTATACCGGTATTCTACCCTGTACAAAAGTTTTATTTGTATAAATTATTAAAATGTTTAAAATTTAGTATTTTCACATTTTTGGTAACTTGAGATTATTTTAGAATTTTAAGGATCAAAACTATATTTTTCTCGTACTAAAATTTTACCCGATATCTTATCCGTGCCCCATTAATATTTGGGTGCATTATGAAAATATTTGAAAATTTTGTATTTTACATTTTTGATCAATCAGGGAAAATTATGTGTAATTTATTATATTAAAATATATTTTTAGTTTAATTTACTGTGTGTTAGTTTATTTTTAATGCATTTAAACGTGTTATGATTTTTATTAAATATGAAAATCATCCCATACGTGTTACGTGACTTTTGTGTAGCATAAAATATTTTATTCTATTTTTCTGTAATTTTTATATTTTTCGAATACAAATATTTCGCATTTTAATTTCCGGATCCAACCCCTATACTGAATCTGAGACCCTGTTTTTGATAAAAATATTTTTATAAAATGGTGGGATATATAAAAATGAATTTTGTTGTAATTTTTGTAATATTTATAATTTTTGGGAAATTTTGACATATATATTATATTTGTTTAAAAATAAAAATTTTACATTTTTATCTCATAAAAATTATTTTTAAGGCTTAATAATTTTAATTAGGGGTTAAAAATATTTTTGGGGTATTAATTTTTTATTAGTATAAATAGCAGAATAATTATTTTTAATTTTATAAAAATTCTGAAAAATCAGTTTTTTAAAATTATTTTCTGGAAATTCTTTATTTTGTGTTCTTGGTGTTCTTGAGAATCAAACTCAAATTTGGAGGTGATTCTGTTATTCAAATCGTTCATATGAGTAACCAAACTGAAGCTCTTGATCTCTACTACATGTTTATGTAAGTGTTCATAACCAAAATTGTTTTGTTCGAAAATTTGTTTTTTATTTTAATTTTCGAACTTGTTTAATTTATTGTGAATTGTACAGGGATTTGTTGTTGATATGGTTAGTATGTATAGATTGTATATAATCCCAGGAGCATCATGATAATTTTTGTTTGATTTTACATAGCCTAAAACTCGAAATCGAATTTTGTGGGGGTGAGTTTAATTTTCAATTTTCTGGATTTCTTGATGATTGGTTGATGATTTTGATGATTGATATGAGTTATTGAACTCCTAGGCTTTGATTTGATATATAGAACGTGTGATTTGGTGCCCGATTTCGAGTTCGTCGTTTTTAATTTTAAGCTCGCCGGAATTTCTTCAATTTTTGCCGGATTTTTGATTTAGTTAGTTCTGGGTTCGAATGGTTGGTATGGTTGTGTTTAGAAGTTAATTTGGAGTGATTTTGATATTTAAAACGTAGCAAATGGTACGTTTTTGTGGTCGCCGGAGATGGCCGGATTTTTAGTCGACCGGGATGAACAGTAGTTTTGGGGGTGGGGGTGGGGGTGGGGGTGGGGGGGGGTTTCTGTCCAGGTTGAAGACGAAGGTGTTCAAAAAAAAAAACTTATTCTATTTATTTACTTTTATTTACTTTTAAAAATCTTTTAAATAATTCTGAATTTTATTATAAAATTCAGAAAATTATTTTCTAAAAATATTTTTGAAATTCAGAATTTATTTCTGAATTAAGTTTTTATTTTCAAAAATTATTTATAAATTCGAATTTTATTTTCAGAAATTCGAAAAATACTTTTAAAAATTCGAAAAATTATTTTGAAATTTCGAAAAATTATTTTTAATTTCGAAAAATAGTTTTAAAATTTTAATAAATTATTTTTAATTCGAAATTATTTTATTTGATTATTTTAAATATATTTAGCTAATATCTTAATTAATTTAAATTGATTGATTAATTAATAATAATCAATTAATTTAATTAATTAAATATTATTTAAATATGATGTAAAATAATCAAATTTAATTATTTTGGAAAATAGAGTGATTTATTTATTTTCTAAATATTATTTTACCTTTAATATTTATTTCTTTATTTGTTTAAAAATAGAATAAAATTGTTTTAAAATTCTAAAAATAATCCGGAAGTGATAAAAATAGTTTTAAAATTCTAAAATTATTTATAAACCCGGATTAAATACTTATTAAAATATTTTGGGGATCCAATAATTACCAAGAGGGTTTATTAACGATCCGTTTTGATTCAAAAAGGGGTATTTAAATCTTTTAAAATTCTTTTAATTGCTTTAAAAATATTTTTAAATATTCTAAAAATACTTTGAGTGCTCTTTTATTTGTGAGTCGTATCTGTTATGTGAAATACGTGCTATGTGATTATGTGATCTACTTATTAGTCTCTTTACGTGCGATGTGAATTATCGAAGTGTTTACTTCGAGGATTAAGCGTTGTAATTATATTTCTATTTCTTTATCGAGGATTAATTGGTAAGTATTGACTTAGGTTTGTCAGCGGAGATATAATGAAGAGGGTTGGAGATAGATGTGGTATTCTTTGTGGGTTATGAAAATGGTGGAGATGGATACAGTATTATTTGTGGATTGTTGGATTTATTGTGAGGTGTTTTAACACCGGGAAAATGCCTATGTTCAAAGGGGATATTTCCAATTATTTTCTTCCGTCGTAGATATTGAAGTAGACGCACGGGCTCGATGTCAGCGGATCAGACTCGTGACAATCGCAAGAGCGTCAAACCAACGAATGATTGAAATAGAAGATTTTGATGCCGTAAAATAGAAGAAGATAGTTGTATTACTTCGGTGCTACGTATTAGCTAAGGATCTGAGGCAAGTATTTTCTTGATCATCTTAAACACTTTTATTTTATGTTTCATTGATTCACATCATGACAAATAGTTATTGTTCAGAGCTATTTGTGATTCTTAAATATTTTTGTGCGAACAAAGTTACTTGATATTGGTACCCTTGATGTGGGGAATTGTTTAAGATAAACTCTTCATATCCTTATTATCGTAGTAAATAATAGGGATGTGAACTGTATGTGAAACTAAGCATTTTCTGTTGAATTCGAAAATTGCTCTATTGGATTGGAAAATGGTAAAGCGTAGGAGGCCATGATAGCTGTCATGGTCCAGCAATATTTAAGGAGGATATGGTAACCATTCCATCTTCCTATAGTCTAACATTACTTGCCTATTTTGGTACCCTCATGAAATCCGGATTATACACCCGGGTATAGTTGTACCAGTGGAGTATAAAGGGTCCCATTGCTTTTGAACCTGATCAGGGGGCAATGGTGTTTTAGTAAAGTGTATCCAATCCATATCGCCCGAATGGCTATTATATATTGTGAATTGGCAGATGATTCATTTTTATGACATGCCAAATGATTTCAGTGATGATTTGAATTATATCACAGTTGTTGATTCAGTTTCTCTATAAACTGTTTTACATTTCAGTTGATTTTATGCCCCACTTATACTGGTTTTATATCGAAACTTTTATATTCTTGCTGAGCATTTCTTTCGCTCATACTTGCCGTTGTAAATTCTAACATTTCAGTAAAGGTAGTTGGCGAGACTTATCCGTACAGTTCAGAAAGAGAAGAAGCGTGATGCTATTTCGAAGATGGCTTGACTCAGGATGTCTGGATTTAGTGTAAGATCTATTTTATATAATTGAGTTCTACTATTTATTATTATTATTATGTAATAGTTTAGTTGGTCTGGCGTACTTCTTATTGAAGTTACACCAGCGGTTTAAGATTTGATTAAAGAGCATGTTGTAAAGAAGGAATACTTTTTATTTAATGGAATTTGGATTCTTGTTTCTAGCCCTATGACCTTAAAAGATCTTGGTATGTTTGGGGTCACAGATGTATATTCCCAGTGTTGGACAACTGCAAGTGAATGATTATTATTAAACAGATGTTTTATTTTGAGAATTTTCGCGTGACCACCAAATCTTCTGACCCCAGATTTGGGGGGTTTTACAAATCCAGAAAGAGATTCTTGATATAATTGCTACTAAAATTCGAAACAAAATTTGTAGGGAAATTGGAGATGCCAAGTATTTTATCCTAGTTGATGGATCACTTGATGTATCACATAAGGACCAAATGACAATTATTATCAGATTTGTTGATGAAGAAGGATTTGTTAGAGAAAGGTATTTTGAAATTGTTAGTGTTAAAGACACTACTTCTCTTAATCTCAACAAACACATATGCCTTGTTCTTTCTACAAACAAACTTCAAGTCCAAAATATCCGTGGTCAGGGGTACGATGGATCTAGCAAAATGCGCGGTCGGTTTCATGGGTTAAAGACATTATTTCCTCAAGACTGTCCTTTTGCATACTATGTCCACTGCTTTGCTCACCGACAACAATTAGCTTTGAATGCATGTGCTAGAGATGTTCCTGATATGCATATATTTTTCCAAATGCTAAGCTCCATTGTCAATTTTGTCGGATCTTCATCAAAGCGTACTAATATGTTAAAAGATATTCAAGACCATTCACCTTCCCATTTCTATTTAGTATTTATATACCCCTTTTCTTTTTATTATTCTTGTCAGTTTTTCCCTCGGAAGTTAGGCCAACACCCTGACGAGTATGACAGTAGTATTGTGATAGTCAGGGTGGCCCTATCTATCACAATTTGAAAAGAAAAGACCCCAAATATCACAGTTCAAGAACTTCGCTTCAAATATCACTCCAAAACACAGTTACGTGTAACTTCAACTCAGCTACTTGAAAGTATGATGACCGACAAAGAACTCGCTGGAAGTATAAGAGGTGATGCAAAAGGTTTTCTCAAGGCATTAAGGACATTTGATTTTGTATTTTGTTTGTTACTCACTAACAAAATCATGGGTATAACTGATTTACTTTCTCAAGCATTACAAAGACAATCACAAGATATTGTTAATGCTATGTATTTGGTTTCAAGTACAAAGACACTTCTTCAAGAATTGAAAGATCATGGTTGGGATAGTTTTAGCATGGCTGTCAACATGATTTTGTTACAAATGAACATCATTATCATTTTAGCATGTTTAATGTGATAATTGATGTTCAAATGCCATAGGCAAATGACAGATTCACTGAGCAAAGTATAGAACTGCTTGTTTTGAGTTCTGCATTGGATCCTAAAGATCAATTTAAAAAGTTTGACATCGACAAGATTTATGAACTTGCAGAGAAGTTCTATCTAGGAGATTTTGATACATCAGAGGTACGGGCTTTAAGATTACAATTAGAGCATTATAGATGTCAAGTAGTTTCTAATAAAAATTTTCAAGATTTATCTTTTCTTGCACAACTGTGTAGACAGTTAGTTGAAACAGGTTTAGCCAAGTTTTTTCCCTTAGTTGATATATTGATTCGTTTGGTCTTGATACTTCGCATTTCCAGTGCCACTACTGAACATGCATTTTCGACGATGAAAATCATAAAAACTCGGCTTAGATACAAGATGGAAGACAAATACCTTTCGAGCTGATTCGGAGGATGTGATTGATCACTTTGAGTCTATCGGAGATCATAGAGCTCAATTTAAATAAGGTACTATTTATTTGCTTGTACTTTATATGTTGAAAAAAAATTCAGCTCATGTAGAACAATTCCACTGGGGAATTATTTTTGTTAGATCAGCCATTGTGCATCACTTCGTATTTTTCATACAGACAATTGTTTGTGTGGGTTTTTTCCTCTTCAAAAAATTATTGTATTTTTCATTCAGGATTTTAATCTTAGAACGATTATTATCAACTACTTCTGAATTTTAATAAAGTTTTTCTAAATAAATTTCACAAAACTATTTATAGCAACTAATAGCAAAAAAATTACACGCGAACCTATGTTTAAAATTTACATGAGAGTTCATAAAAGCATACAAAGGCATTTCCAAGGGCGCGAGCTAAAAGATTAATATGATTTCATTGTCCCTACCGGACCTACTCTCACCTTGTCCAACAAGTTCTACAATTTCATTATATAAAAAATTATTACAGATGCTTTCAGGGATGCAAGCTCGTGCAGTAACCCTTTCAAACAATTAATTTGCAGATTTTGAGTAATTTTGTTTTCAAACACTTGTCAAATAGAAATACATTCCAATTGTAAAAAACTAATAACAGAGAGCTAAATATATAGATAGTAGATGAAGAAAAGCCTCAGACAGTCGATTTCACATCAATGGTTATCAGTCGGTAATTCCAACTTTTCAAAAATAATCCTCACTGGCTTCAATACTAACAATCAAAATTAATAAAATGTAATCGCAATAAACGGCACCGTGAATGAACGGAAAAAAAATCAATTCACAGGTTCCTATAAAATGCGAAAAAATTAATGTTGGTTCAATCATAGCATCGTCGGTCAATGCTCTATGGCTACCGTCGACGTGGCATCGAACCTGTTCACAATAAAATTAAATTTTATTTTAAAAAAAATAATAAGGAAAGACCTCAGAATCCCGTTCCAAATCAAGCACCACAGCGAAGACAGCGATTGTTCCACACAACCCGACCAATACTAAAATCAAGCCCCCTGGAAAAATACAGAGACACCCCCTGTTAACAAATAACAGGGGGGGGCTTTCATTTAACAGGGGGTTATTAAAGATTACGATTGGTGGATGGGAAGACATGGGGCGCTGTAAACGCTGCTGTTTAAAGTGTCATACGGCACTTCCTATCTTTTGGGTTATCTTCCTCATTGGTACCACCCATCTCAATCATACAAACACAAAAACTTATTATTACATATATCAAATACTTAAGATTTATGTATACTAAGATATCGACACCATAGAAGCTACAGAAGAAGAGCAGGTGGAGACGATGAATGATATAGAGGGGTTTGATTGGTGTGCTTATATAGGAAGACGACTCCAACCCTAATTTGTAGAGATGGGCTTTTGGGCTGGGTCCATTACGTAGCTCGTCTATTTTTATTTCTTTAATTGCTAGGTCATATTGCCAATCCCAGGCCTTTTTCTCTGCGATGGCCGTTTAAAATACTGGTTAGTTTGGAAAGAGTTGCCGAATTTTTATTTTTCTTTCTGAAAACAATAGATTTTTAAGAAATTAAAAACGAAATTATGCACCTTTTTTTTTTTGAAAAATCATTAAAAATTAATAAAAAATTCTATAAATTTAAATTTATTCAGAATGATTCTACTGTATAATCAAATTCAAATCAAATTTTATGTGTTAAATCATTCATAAAGTTTATGTGTAATTAGTAGTATTCTACATTATAATCAATTTTTTTGTTTTTAAAAATTTTATTTAAAATTTATTGATGAAATTTTTTGTTGGAATTTAATGATTCTACCCGGGATTCTATATAAGAATGTTCTCAATGAAACAATACAATGTATATATATATATATATATATATATATATATATATATATATATATATATATATATATATATATATATATCTATTTATATATATAAAGGAAAACCCCCGGGAGTTTAGTGGAGCTCTAGAATCGCTCGATTCATATTTATCTATTTTTCTAGAGCTCCTCTATTTTAAATATGTAAAATTGAAATTTCCTTCTTTAAATCCTATTTTTTAGAAAAGAAATCAAAACTTCCTTTTTTAACATTAATATAAACGTTAACATAAACATCTTTGAAATAGAAAAGGTTCTCGAATTCGAATTTGTAGGGAAGAAAAACAATTCGAATTTTATAGTATTCGAATTCGAATTGAAAAGGTTTTCGAATTTGTTGGGAAGAAAAAATTATATATTCGAAATAGAAAAAAAAATATTATATTCTTATAGTATATATTCGAAATAGAAAAGAAATTTTATATTCTTATATATATACAATCATTACTTCTAATAATCAAATTTTATAACCATGTTTGTAATCATATTTACTCGATTTATATTGTATATACTTTGTATTTTTAAAATATATACAACGGGCGTCGGCCTAAAAATTGTGAGGCAAAATCGATAAATCAAAGTCAAAGAGCATTTTAATATTTAAATTTTTAAAATCGGTAAATCAAAGTCAAAGAGTATTTTAGTATTTAAATTTTTATTATTGTGTATGCTGAGTATTTTTATAATATATACAACGGGTGTCGGCCTAAAAAATCGTAAGACAAAATCGGTATAGAAAAATATATGAATAATTTATCTTATTATATATGTATATTTAATTTATACAATACTGTGTTCACCAATTTATATTGATATTATAAAAATATTTTTGTCGTTTTTTTTCTTAAAATGATCTTTATTTAAAATTTTTAAAAAAAAATTATAAGGCCGCCGCGAAGCGCGGCTTATTCGATTAGTATATATATAAAGGAGGATACACGGGAGTTTAGGTGGCGCCTTTAGAATCGTCCAAATCTATTTTCTAATTTTTTAGAATTTTATAATTTTAATTTTAAAAGTTCTACTTCTAATCTATAAAGAAAAAGAATTCGAATTTATAGGAATTTAAATTTATAAAGAAAGAGACTTTGAATTTATACGAAATTAGGAGAAAGAATTCAAATATATATTGATATTGAAGGTATAACTAGAACTTCAAAATTGTTTATATAGTATAAACAAATTGTTTTATTATTATTCTATATATGGAAGAAATATGATATTATGATATGATCATGTCATAGTTGATAGTTTTACTTGGTAGTTGGTTCATTGATAGACTCATAACTTTATCGTACTCATTATCCATAATCTGTGTTGGAAATATAATACTTAATCATTTAATTCATTGTTTTTTTTTACGAATGCTGATAATTATTTGTTGAATATGTTTGCAGGTTATTCACTTTTCTAGCATGGTGCGGGAGAGAAGAGATGGCATCGAAAAGAAGTAATCTATCTCAATTTTTTTAATTTATTTTATCGCAAAGTCTTTGGTATATATTCTTTTCTTATGTTTTTGTCATTTATTTACTATGCCTTCTAATAATCAATATATCAATCAATCAATCATCAATATATATATATATATATATATATATATATATATATATATACACGCGGGAGCTTAGGTGGCGTTCTAAGATAGTCTCAATCTATTTTTCTAATTTTTTAAAATTTTAGGATTTTAAACACTAATAAATATAAAAATATTTTTTAACATATTAGAACAAGAATATGTGTTCGAATTTATAGATAATAAGAGTTCGAATTTACAGGGAAGACATATAATTAGAAGTCCCATTAGAAGTATAATGGGTATTTAATTTATATGATTAAAAGTTTTATTAGAAGTAGAATAGGAGTTCGAATTAACACTGATAAATATAAAATATCTTTTAACATATTAGAAGTAGAATATGTGTTTGAATTTATAGATAAGAAGAGTTCGAATTTATAGGGTAGACGTATAATTAGAATTTCTATTGGAAGTATAATAAGTATTAATAAGACATTTGATTAAAAGTTTTATTGGAAGTAGAATAGGAGTACGAATTTATAGAGAATAAGAGTTCAAATTTATAGAAAAAACATATAATTATAAGTTCTATTGGAAGTAAAATAGGTGTTTGAATATATGAAGTAGACATATAATTAAAAAATTTATTGGAAGTAGAACACAAGGACGGTGGTGACATTTTTACAATATTCTAAAATTATATATTTTTTATACAAGTTATTTATACTTCTATTAGGAAATATTTTCATAATTCCAATACCAACCAATCTCATAAAAAAAAAGTCTTCGTATTTAAAAAGAAAAGAACTGATGTGTTAACATAATAAAAGAACCTTATCATGCGGGAATCCTAAATAAATAAAGGAGTATCTATAATATAAAGAGAAAATAAAATGTTTTTTTTATAAATTTCATATGTAATGATATTGGAATTTCGATCCCAAACGAGAGCGGCTCGAAATGTGTTTAACGGGAAGACGGCTCACTAGAAAAGATTGTATCAGCTATTATAATTTGATATTGATGTTATAAATTTTATTTTATTTTTATGATTTTATTTTTATGGATAAATGTTATTTTACAAGTAATATATGTAAAAGTTAGGGTTTTGATCTCGAGAGCGAGAAAAAAGTTATTTCATTAGATAAGTGTAGTCAATAATATGTAATGAAGTTAGAATTTCGATTCCAAATAAGAACGGCTCGAAGCATGTTTTAACGGGAAGACGGCTCACTAGAAAAGATTGTATTAACTATTAGAATTTGATACTGATGTCATAAGTTTTAGTTTTTATTTTTAGGGTTCAATTTTTATGGATAAAAATTATAAAATAAGTCTTTATAATATATGTTAAAGTTGGGATTTCAGTTTTAACGAGAGAGTGGCTCAATCGAAAGAATCGTGTTTAACAAGAAATCGGTTCATTATAATAGATTATATAAGTATTAAAATTTAATATTAATAATATAAGATAACATAAATATGTATTGAATTTTTAAAAAAAAACTGTGATGCCGCCCGCGCTTTGCGGCGGCCTTGTAATATATTTTTAAAAAAATACAAAATATAAATTTAAGAAAGAAATCGAAAAGAAAATATCTATAAATAAATTAATGAACACAATATTGTACAAAAAATATCTTTAAATAAATTAATGAACACAATATTATACAAATTTTAATATATAGAGATAACTAAATAAACTATATACTTATTTTCTATGTCGATTTTGTATCACATTTTCTTAGTCCAACACCCGTTGTAATAAATACATATAAGCCGCGTGTTGCAGCGGCCTTGTAATAATTTGTAATTTTTTTCAAAATACAGACTATTTAAGATAGAAATCAAAAAGTAAATATCTACAAATAAATTAGTGAACACAATATTGTACAAATTTTAATATATACATATAAAACAAAATAAACTATATACTTGCTTTTTACGTCGATTTTGTGTCACATTTTATTAGGCCGACACCCGTTGTAATAAATCCATATAGATAAAAAAAACATATTTGATTGAAATAATTAAAAGAAGACGTTGAATATTATGATCAAGAACAATGAGAAGATAATAACGATAAATTAACAATTAACAATAAATAAATAAAGAGTGAATGATAAAAGTTCAAACCTTTTGTACCAAGTTTCTCAAGTGTTTCTACTTTCCAAACGGCAATCCATGATTATAACTAAAATCATAACAAATCATAAGTTTAAAAATAAACGAAGAAATCAAATACTAAATCAGTAAATTTAAACCTTAAAAACCAAAAAAAAAAAAATAACAACAACAACAACTTGAAAATCACTAAACATCAGCCATGTACATTGAGAATTAAACAAAATAAGAATGAATAAAAAAATTAAAATAAAATAGACGAAGAAAGTAAATAGAAGCAAGCAAGAAAAGGGTTACAAACATCGATTCATATTTATCTATTTTTCTAGAGCTCCTCTATTTTAAATATGTAAAATTAAAATTTCCTTCTTTAAATCCTATTTTTTAGAAAAGAAATCAAAACTTCCTTTTTTAACATTAATATAAACGTTAACATAAACATCTTTGAAATAGAAAAGGTTCTCGAATTCGAATTTGTAGGGAAGAAGAACTCAAATTACATATTCGAAATTGATAAGGTTTTCGAATTTGTTGGGAAGAAAAAATTATATATTCGAAATAGAAAAAAAATATTTTATTCTTATAGTATATATTCGAAATAGAAAAGAAATTTTATATTCTTATATATATACAATCATTACTTCTAATAATCAAATTTTATCACCATGTTTGTAATCATATTTACTCGATTTATATTGTATATATTTAATATTTTTAAAATATATACAACGGGCGTCGGCCTAAAAATTGTGAGACAAAATTGATAAATCAAAGTCAAAGAGCATTTTAATATTTAAATTTTTATTAATGTGTATGCTAAGTATTTTTATAATATATACAAACGGGTGTCGCCTAAAAAATTGTGAGACAAAATCGGTATAGAAAAATATATGGATATTTTATCTTATTATCTATGTATATTTAATTTATACAATATTGTGTTCACCAATTTATATTGATATTTTAGATATATTTAAAATTTTAAAAAAGAATTGTGAGGCAAAATCGGTAAATCAAAGTCAAAGAGTATTTCAGTATTTAAATTTTTATTATTGTGTATGCTGAGTACTTTTATAATATATACAACGGGTGTCGGCCTAAAAAATCGTAAGACAAAATCGGTATAGAAAAATATATAGATAATTTATATTATTATATATGTATATTTAATTTATACAATATTGTGTTCACCAATTATATTGATATTATAAAAATATTTTAGTCATTTTTTTCTTAAAATGATCTTAATTTAAAATTTTAAAAAAAAAATTATAAGGCCGCCGCGATTCGCGGCTTATTCGACTAGTATATAAATAAAGGAGGATACGCGGACGCTTAGGTGGTGCTTTAAGATCGTCTCAATCTATTTTTCTAATTTTTAGAATTTTTCGATTTTAAACAATATATATAAATAAAGGAGGATACGCGGACACTTAGGTGGTGCTTTAAGATCGTCTCAATCTATTTTTCTAATTTTTAGAATTTTTCGATTTTAAACACTAATAAATATAAAAATATCTTTTAACATTTTAGAAGTAGAATAGGTGTTCGAATTTATAGATGATAAGAGTTTGAATTTATAGGGAAGACATATAATTAGAAGTTCTATTGGAAGTAAAATAGATAAGACATATGATTAAAAGTTCTATTACAAGTAGAATAGAAGTTCAGATAAACACTAATAAATATAAAAATATCTTTTATCATATTAAAAGTAAAATAGGTGTTCGAATTTGTAGATGAGAAGAGTTCGAAATTATAGGGAAGACCTGTAATTAGAAGTTCTATTGGAAGTATAACAAGTATTTATAAGGCATATGATTACAAGTTCTATTCGAAGTAGAATAGGAGTTCTAATTAATAAAGAATAAGAGTTTGAATTTATAGAAAAAACATGTAATTATAAGTTCTATTAGAAGTAGAATATGTGTTTGAATATATAAAGGAGACATATAATTAACAATTTTATTGGAAGTAGAATACAAGGACGGTGGTGACAATTTTTACAATATTCTAAAATTATATATTTTTATATACAAGTTATTTATATTTCTATTAGGAAATTTTTTCATAAATCTAATACTAATCTCACAAAAAAGAGTCTTCGTATTTAAAAAGAAAAGAACTAATGTGTTAACATAATAAAATAACATTCTCATGCGGGGACCCTAAATAAATACAGGAGTATCTATAATATAAAGAGAAAAGATGTTTTATTTTTTATTTTTTAGAACTCCATAAATTTACTAATAAATATAAAAATATCTTTTAACATATTAAAAGTAGAATAGTTGTTCGAATTTATAGATGAGAAGACTTTGAATTAATAGGGAAGACATAAAAAGCTCTATTGAAAGTAGAATAGGTATTTAATTATAAGACATATGATTAAAAGTTCTATTAGGTGTAGAATCGGAGTTCGAATAAACACTAATAAATATTAAAAAAATCATTTAATATATTAGAAGTAGAATATGTGTTCGAATTTATAGATAAGAAGAGTTCAAATTTATAGGGAAGACATAAAATTAGAAGTTCTATTGGAGTAAAATATGTAGTTATAAGGCATATGATTAAAAGTTCTATTGGAAATAGAATCGGAGTTCGAATTTATAATAAGAGTTCGAATTTATAGAAAAAACATATAATTATAAGTTCTATTGGAAGTAGAATGGGTGTTTGAATATATAGAGTAGACATATAATTAAAAAATTTATTAGAAGTAGAATACAAGAACGGTGGTGACATTTTTTACGATATTCTAAAATTATATATTTTTTATACAAGTTATTTATACTTCTATTAGGAAAAAGTTTCATATATCCAGTACAAATCTCATAAAAAAGGTCTTCGTATTTAAAAAGAAAAAAAATTGATGTGTTAAAAAAATAAAATAACATTCTCATGTGGGAACCCTAAATAAATATAGAAGTATGTATAATATAAAGAGAAAATAAGATGTTTTTCTATTTTCAAAACTCCATAAATTTTAGAAAGCTTGGAGAAAATAAAAATTGGAATTCATACTATTTTTAGGTTTTGACTTTAAGGAAAAAAGTTGTATAATATAATATGTAATGAAGTTAAAATTTCGATCTCAAACGAGAGCGACTCGAAACGTATTTAACGGGAAGACGGCTCACTAGAAAAGATTGTATCAGCTATTAGAATTTAAAATTGATGATATAAATTTTATCTCATTTTTAGTATTCGATTTTTATGGATAAACATTGTTATACAAGTAATATATGTAAAAGTTAAGGTTTTGTTCTTAACGAGACAGCGATTCAAAAGGAATAGTAATGTTTGACGAGAAACCGGTTCATTAAAGAAAACCGTGTTGAATATAAAAATTTAATATTGATGATATAATGGAAAAAAATATATAAATTTTTTTAGAATTTTAGGATTTTAAATATTAATAAGTAAGAAACTATCTTTTAACATATTAGAAACATAATAGGTGTTCAATTTTTTTAAAAATAAGAGTTTGAATTTATACGGAAGACATATAATTAAAAGTTTTATTGGAAGTAGAATAAGTATTTGTAATACATATAATTAAGAGTTTTACTGTAAGTAAAATATGAGTTCTAATTTATAAATAAGAAGAGTTTGAATTTATAGAAAATACATGTAATTAAAATTTTAATTGGAGGTAGGAAATATGTATTTATATAATATATATAATAAAATGTTTTATTGGAAGTTGAATACGAGGACGATGGAAATGTACGGCTTATACGATTTTTTAAACTTTATATTTTTTTCCTAAAATTCTTTTATTTTAATTTTTTATACAAGTTAATTATACTTGCATTAGAAAAATATGTCCATAAATTCAATATTATTCCCCTAATGAAAGTCTTCGCATTTAAAAAAAATTGATGTGTTAACATAATAGAAAAATAATTCCATGCGAAAGTTGTAAATTAATACAGTAATATCTATGATATACAGAAAATATAAGATGTATTTTCATCTTTAAAACTCCGTACGATTTTTTAAACTTTATATCTTTTTTTCCTAAAATCTTTTATTTTAATTTTTTATACAAGTTAATTATACTTGCATTAGAAAAATATGTCCATAAATTCAATATTATTCCCCTAATGAAAGTCTTCGCATTTAAAAAAATTGATGTGTTAACATAATAGAAAAATAATTCCATGCGAAAGTTGTCAATTAATACAGGAATATCTATGGTATACAAAAAATATAAGATGTATTTTCATCTTTAAAACTCCATAAATATTCGAAAGTTTAAAGAATGTTAAAATTAGAATTTACTCTCTTTTAAGGTTTTAATTTTTAAGAAAAAAATGTTATTTTATAAGATAAGTGCTAATGAAGTTAAAATTTCGGTTCCAAATAAGAACGGCTCAAAACATGTTTTAACGGGAAGACGGCTCACTAGAAAAGATTGTATTAGCTATTAGAATTGGATACTAATGTCATAATTTTTATTTTTATTTTTAGGTTTCGATTTTTATGGATACAAATTATTATATAAGTCTTTAGAAAATATGTTAAATGTAACGAAAATCTATATTGAATTTTTAAAAAAATTTGTAATGCCGCCGCGAAGCGCGGCTTTATCAGCTAGTCTATTATATATATAAAGGAGAACCCACAGGAGCTCTAGAATCGCTCGAATCCTATTTATCTATTTTTCTAGAGCTCCTCTATTTTAAATAATAAAATCAAAACTTCCTTCTTTAGGCCATATTTTTTAGAAAAGAAATCAAAACTTCCTTTATTAACATCAGCACTAACATCTTCGAAATAGAAAAGGTTTTCGAATTTGTAGATCCTATTTTTTAGAAAAGAAATCAATACTTCCTTTTTTAAGATTAAACATTAACATATTCAAAATAGAAAATGTTTTCGAATTTGTAGGGAAGAAGAAGTCAAATTTATATATTCAAAATAAAAAAGAAATTTAAAATTTCAAAATTTTCTTTTTTAACATTAATATTTTCAAAATAGAAAAGGTTTTTGAATTTGTATGAAAGAAGAGCTCCTCTATTTTAATTAATAAAATCAAAACTTCTTTCGTAGGTCCTATTTTTTAGAAAAGAAAATTAAAACCTTTTTTAAATTGGATGTAAAAAGCAAGTTTGGAAGAGATTTAAAATTTATCTTTTTCTATTTCGAATTTGTACCTTTTTCAGACATCTATATAAACAACAATGTGTGTAAACGAAATCATGAATCTATAAGCGTTTTAACCCTTTCTTTTATGCTTTTGGATAAGCTTATGTTTATTTTTCTTTTTATTTTATTTTTTTTTTTTTTTGCTAAATATCTTTTTATTTTTATTCGTATTTGTTTACTTTGTGGAGTTCTAGAATCGCTCGAATCATATTTATCAATTTTCTAGAATCCTCTATTTTAAATAATTAAAATCAAAACTTCCTTCTTTAGGCTCTATTTTTTAGAAAAGAAATCAGAACTTCCTTTTTTAGCATTAACATATTCGAAAAAGAAAAGGTTTTCGAATTTGTAGGAAAGAAGAAGTCAAATTTATATATTCGAAATAGAAAGAAAAATTACATTTCAGAAATTCCTTTTTTAACATTAACATGTTCGAAATTGGAAAAGGTTTATAAATTTATATGGGAGAAGAATTCAAATTTATATTTTTGAAATAGAAACGAAATTTTTATATTCTTATATATATAATCATTGCTTCTAACGAACAAATTTTATCACCATGTTTGTAATCTTTTTTCTTGCTTTTGTTTGCTTTTTTCTTCGTCTTTTTTTTATCACCACTAATATTTTACGATTTTCTGATAAAAGAAACCAGAACTTTCTTTTTTAACATTAACATCTTCGAAATAAAAAAGGTTTTTTAACATTACCATGCTATTGGTTTTTTATGATTTTTAGGATACTTTTTTTTTGTTGATTTTTAAGTTTTATTTTTGTTTGTGCAGAGATGCTTTTTTTTTTGTTGATTTTTAAGTTTTGATTTTTGTTTGCGCAGAATCAAAAGCTCAAGGCCAGAGTGTACAAACGTGATTGGAATTAAAATTAAGGATCGGAAATCAGAGTCGTGGTTCGTGGCCCGGTCATGGTATGCTTATAATTTATTATTTCAAGTTTTTTATAACTTCTCTTTGAAAATCTTTGTGTAGTTTAATGTTAATGTTTATATTACAATATTTGATATAATATAAAATATTGTAATATTATAGTTTTGATGAAAAAATGTAGATTTGATCTTATTTAGCATGTATTTGTTGCAATTTAATTGTTTTTTAATATCGTATGACTTTTAACTAATAAATTATTTGATTTTCAAAAAAAAAAATTACAGTATTTGATATTCTCTCGAATCCTATTTATCTATTTTCTACAGCTCTTCTATTCTAAATAATTAAAATCAAAACTTCCGTGTTTGTACCCTACTTTTTAGAAAAAAAAAATAAAACTTCTTTTTTTAACATTAACATTAATATTTTCGAAATAGAAAAGATTTTCAAGTTTGTAGGGAAGAAGAAGTCAAAAGTCAAATTTATATATTCGAAATAGAAAAAAAAATTATATTCTTATAACCCACTTATTTTAAATATAAAAATTACAACTTTTTTCTTTAGGCCCTATTTATTATAAAAGAAATCAAAACTTTTTTTTTAACATGAAGATAAACATCTTTGAAATAAAAAGGTTTTGAATTTGTAGGGAAGAATAATTCAAATTTACATATTCGAAATTAGAAAAGAAATTTTATTTTCAAATATACACACACATATATATATATATACACACACACACATTCATCATTGCTTATAACGATTAAATTTTATCACCATATTTGTAACCCTTTTCTTGCTTCTGTTTACTTTTTTCTTGGTCTATTTTCTTTTAGGTTTTTTATTCATTCTTATTTTGTTTAATTCTCAATGTACATGGCTTCTGTTTAGTGATTTTCAGGTTGTTTTTTTTTTTTTGGTTTTTAAGATTTGAATTTATTGATTTAATATTTGCTTTCTTCGTTTTATTTTAAAACTTATGATTTATTATGATTTTGGTTATAATCATGGATTATTAGTAACGAGTGGTTGTTCTTTACTTTGGCTTTTGTATTTTTTTGTTAGTGATCTCGGTACAGAAACACCTGATCGTGTGAACAAGAATTATGAAAATTTTCTCTGTTTGGAAAGTAGAAGCACTTGAGAAACTTGGTACAAAATGTTTGAACTTTTATCATTCTTTCTTTATTTATTTACTGTTAATTGTTCCGAAATCAGTCAAAGAGGATGTTAGTATTTAAATATTTATTATTTTATACGTTTAATATTTTTATAATATATACAAAGGGTGTCGGCCTAATAAATAGTTAGAGAAAATCGATACATAAAAATATATTAATAATTTATCTTATTATCAACTACTCCCTCTGTCCTAGCGAATTCTTTACGCTGGGGACAGAGGGCTCGACACGCGGCATTTTAAGCCTCCTATAAAGTATAGTTTCATAATTTGTTTTTAATTTTTTTTTCTTATGAATAAAAATTTAATGTGTAAATTTTTATTCAAAAAAGAAAATTTTAAAAATAAGCTATGGAACTATACTTAATATACATCTTAAAATACGTGCCAAACAGTGCTGAAAATATATAAAGAAATGGGTGGGACAGAGGGAGTATATTTAATTTATACAATATTGTGTTCACTAATCTATATTGATATGAGAAAAATGTTCCTACAGTTAACTGTAGGAAAATTACCTAAAGTCATTTGCGTTTTATATACAAAAGTTAGATGACATTTTTGTAATAATAAAATTCACCCCCTGTATTTACAAAAATACCCTTACTTTTGTATTAAAATATGACTTAACTTTAGAATATTACATATAGTTAACTATATGATCATTAAGCCCTATTGATATTATATATTTTTGTTGTAGATTTTTTAAAACCTCAAAAGCTATTTATCTAATTTTCTAAATTATATTAATTTTCAAACTAAAATATCCAATCAAGGCAAAAATTGGTAATAAAAGTAATCTGTAAAAAAGTCACTTAAAATATTGATGTTATTAAAGATAAGTCTCGCCTCTAAATTATATTATAATTAGGATATAAAAAGGAAGTTCTAACCTTTTTTTTTTTTTACAAAACTATGACTCAATTCTAATTGAATCATATAAAAATCTCATTCACTGCAAATAGAAATCAAAATCAAAGAAAATTTTAGTATTTTAATTTTTATTAGCGTGTACATTTTTTATAATATATACAATGGGTGTCGGCCTAAAATACCGTGAGACAAAATCTGTATAAAAAAATATATAAATAATACATTTTATTATCTATATACAGTATATTTAATTTATACAATATTTTATTCACCAATCTATTCGATTTTTTCTTAATTAATCAATTTAAAATTTTAAAAAATATAAGTTATAAGGCCGCCGCGAAGCGCGGCTTAGTCGACTAGTTATATATATAAAGGAAATTCCCCGGAAGTTTGTTGGAGCTCTAAAATCGCTCGAATCCTATTTATCTATTTTTCTAGAGTACCTCTATTTTAAATACTTAAAATTAAACTTCCTTCTTTAAGTCCTATTTTTTAGAAAAGAAAGTCAAAACCTTTTTTAAGTTGTATAAAATATAGCATTGTATAAAAGACAAATTTAGAAAAGAAATCAGAACTTCCTTTTTTAACATTAATATAAACAAATTCGAAATAGAAAAGTTTTCGAATTTGTATAGAAGAAGAAGTCAAATTAACATATTCGAAATAGAAAAAACATTTAAATTCATAAGGAATGAAAAGTCAAATTTATTTATTTTTCTGGGGCTCCTTTATTTCAATATGCAAAAATTGAAACTTGCTTATTTACATTCGAATTTATAGAAAAATCAATAATTGTAAAAAATAAATATTTACATTCGTATTTTTAGAATCATAATTATAAACCTAATCGGGTTCAGTAATTTAATTGATTTACTATAATCTTATATAAAGCCAGTATCACCCCAAATCCAAAACATCAGCTTATGCTCTATGCTTTTTAATTTTTTATGAGTATTAGTATAGGTTTTTTTTTCGTAACTGAAAATATTGTCGTGATGTTCAATGAAAAGGTCAGGATCATTATCAATCACATTATCTGTACATATAATACAGCGTGGTCATGCAGAACATAAGGTTAGATTTTTACATCTTTTTCAATTTTACATGAAAAACTATCTTTTATTGCGTTTCATCTTCAAATTACCATGTCAATGACTGATATTTGTAAATTTTAAATGCAAAATATAAAATTGATAAAAGTTTTGGGATAGATTGTTAAACTGATTTGAAAATCAGAAATTTCCTCTAATCATGGTAAATATATCTCTGCCTATTTTAACATTAATATCTTCGAAATAAAAAAGGTTTTCGAATTTGTAGGGAAGAAGAATTCAAATTTATATATTCGAAATAAAAAAGAAATTTAATATTTCAAAATTGCCTTTTTTAACATTAACATTTTCGAAATAGTAAAGATATTTAAATTTGTATGGGAAAAAATCCAAATTTACAATATATATATATATATATATATATATATATATATATATATATATATACAATCATTACTTCTAATGATAAAATTTTATCACAATGTTTGTAACCTTTTTTCTTGCTTCTTTTAGTTTTTTTCTTCGTCTATTTTTTTTTTAGTTTTTTTTATTCATTCTTATTTTGTTTAATTTTCAATATACATAGCTATGTTTGTGCTCCACTGATTTTTTGGGATTTTCAGGTTGCTTTTTTTTGTTGGTTTTTAAGGTTTGAATTTAGATTTAACATTTGCTTTCTTTGTTTTTAATATTAAATTTATGATTTGTAATAATTTTAGTTATAATTGTGGATCATTAGTAATCATTGGTTTTTATTTACTTTGGATTTTGAATTTTTATTTTGTTAATCTTTTATTGCGTTTCATCTTCAAATTACCATGTCAATGACTGATATTTGTAAATTTTTAATGCAGAATATAAAATTGATAAAAGTTTTGGGATAGATTGTTAAACTGATTTGAAAATCAGAAATTTCCTCTAATCATGATAAATATATCTCTGCCTATTTTAACATTAATATCTTCGAAATAAAAAAGGTTTTCGAATTTGTAGGAAGAAGAATTCAAATTTATATATTCGAAATAAAAAAGAAATTTAATATTTCAAAATTTCCTTTTTAACATTAACATTTTCGAAATAGTAAAGATATTTAAATTTGTATTGGAAAAAAATTCAAATTTACATATTCAAAATTGAAAAAAAAAATATACATATATATATATATATATATATGTATATATACACAATCATTACTTCTAATGATAAAATTTTATCACAATGTTTGTAACCTTTTTTCTTGCTTCTTTTTGTTTTTTTCTTCGTCTATTTTTTTTTAGTTTTTTTTATTCATTCTTATTTTGTTTAATTTTCAATATACATAGCTATGTTTGTGCTCCACTGATTTTTGGGATTTTCAGGTTGCTTTTTTTGTTGGTTTTTAAGGTTTGAATTTAGATTTAACATTTGCTTTCTTTGTTTTTAATATTAAATTTATGATTTGTAATAATTTTAGTTATAATTGTGGATCATTAGTAATCATTGGTTTTTCTTTACTTTGGATTTTGAATTTTTATTTTGTTAGTGATCTTGGTACAGAAACACCTAATAGTGTGAACAAGAATTAGCATATCTTTCTATGTTTGAAAAGTAGAAGCACTTGAGAAACTTGACACAAAAGGTTTGAACTTTTAAAATTTCCTCTTATTTATTTATTGTTAATTATTATTTTGTCATTATTATCTTGTCATTATTCTTGATCATAATATTCCATGTCTTCTTTTAATTAATTCAATCAAATCTGCTTTTTTACCTATATGTATTTATTACAACGGGTGTCGGCCAAAAAAACTTGATACAAAATCGACATAAAAAAGAAGTATATGGTTTATTTTGTTTTTCTATATATATATATATATATATATATATATATATATATATATATATATATATATATAAAGTTGCACTCCATAACAAACACCTTATATAACAAACAATAAATAACACCTCATATCTAATGTAATCTAAGAGTTCCGTCATAGCACCCAATACAAAAAGTTGTTATTTTTTTACCCTTTATCAAGCCACCAAAAAAAAATTGAAAATTCATTGTTCACTGATGACATCATGATGACGTCATCAGTGACGTCATCAGTGAACAGTAATTTTTCAAAAAATTTTTTTTTGCTGGCTTGATAGAGGGTAAAAAAATAACAACTTTTTGTATTGGGTTCCCCTGGCGGTGCCAATGGATCTAATAGATCTAAGGTGTTCTTTATTGTGTTGTTATATAAGAGTGTTCTGTATGGAGCAAAGGCTTATATATATATATATGCCTTTGCTCCATACAGAACACTCTTATATAACAAACAATAAAGAACACTCTAAAATCATTTATTCCAATAGATCCATTGGCCCCGCCAGGGGCACCCAATACAAAAAGTTCTTATTTTTTTATCTTCTATCCATTCAGCAAAAAAAAAAATTTTAAAAAAAATTTTGAAAAAAATCACTGTTCATGATGACGTCACTGCTGATGTCATCATGAACAGTGATTTTTCCAATTTGTTAAATGGATAGAAGATAAAAAAATAAGAATTTTTTGTATTGGGTGTCATGACAGAACTCTTATATTGAATTAAATATGAGGTGTTCTTTATTGTTTTTTATATAAAGTGTTCTTCATGGATTGCAACTCTATATATATATATATAATTTGTACAATATTGTGTTCACTTATTTATTCATAGATTTTTTTTGATTTCTTTCTTAAATAGTCTATATTTTGAAAAAATTTAAAACCTATTACAAGATCGCCGAGAAACGTGTCTTATATGTATTTATTACAACGGGTGTCGGCCTAAAAAAACGTTATACAAAATCAACATAAAAAATAAGTATATAGATTATTCAGTTGTCTATATATATTAAAATTTGTAAAATATTGTGTTCATTAATTTATTTATGAATATTTTCTTTTCTAGAGCTCCTATATTTTAAATAACAAAAATAAAATTTCCTTCTTTAAATCATTTTTTTTAGAAAAGAAATCTAAACTTCCTTTTGTAACATTAATATAAACATTAACATAAACATCTTTGAAATAGAAAAGGTTCTCTATTTTAAATAATTAAAAATCAAAGCTTCCTTTTTTAGCTCCTATTTTTTAGAAAGAAATCAAAACCTTTTTTTAATTGAATAAAAGATTTTTATAATTAAAATACCAGAACTTCCTTTTTAATCTATAACACATTATTCCACAACTCTATATAAATAAATCTATAACCAGCATGATCTTTTAGCATTGCATGTTTCATTTTTTGTTTATATTTCTCATGTTTTCGTAAATTTGGCTCATATGGTTCTAACGTTTCTTAGAGTAAGGGGCTTAATGATTTTTTTTGCCGTTTTTAGGATTTTGTTAAAACTTTTAACAAGCCAGAAACAAGAAACAAGAAGCCAAGTTAGTATTATTAACATATTGTTCGTATATTTATTTTAATATATGTTAATTTCTTTATTAAAATTTGTTTGTGTCAACCGATATAATTTTCTTTTTGATCTCTTTCTTTTTAAGTCTGGAGTAATCGTACCCTTTTTCGCACCCTTTTATCTTTTTTTGCTGTTTTTCACGATTTTGTTAAAAGTGTTAACAAGCCAGAAACAAGAAGCCAAGTTAGTATTATCAACTTATTGTCCGTATATTTATTTTAATGTATGTTAATTTCTTTATTAAAATTTGTTTGTGTCAACCGATATAATTTTCTTTTTGATCTCTTTCTTTTTAAGTCTGGAGTAATCGCACCCTTTTATCGTACTTCTATTCAAAGTTTGTTTATTATCATGTTTACTAATATATTAATATATTATGTGTATTTTTTATAAAGAGTATCTTACTTTTGTTTTTTGGTTGCCTTGCCAACAAGTATTATCGGAGGAGCATGCTAAAATTCTTCTTTGATGTAAGTTACTTTACTTAGGGTCATGTTTTTCACTTTCGTTATTTCTATTTGTTGGGAACTTGGTATAATAATTTTTCGCTATTGCTCGAATCCTATTTCTCTATTTTTTTAGAGTTCTTATATTTTAAATAATTAAAATCAAAATTTCTTTCTTTAGGTCCTATTTTTTAGAATTTTTTAAAAAATAATTAAAACTTCTTTTTTTAACATTAACATAAACATCATTGAATTAGAAAAGGTTTTCGAAATTGTACCGAAGAATAATTCAAGTTAAAATCTTCGAAATAGAAATTTTTTTCGAAATTGTAGAAAAGAATAATTTGTATATTCGAAATTGAAAATATTTTCAAATTTGTAATATACACATGCAACTAAAAAGTATTGGAAAAATTGTAAAATTAGAATTAAAAGTATATTCAAAATAGAAAATATTTTTAAATTTGTAAAAAATATATGCAACTAAAATTCTTTTATACTTATATAATTCAATTAGAAAAGGAATTGTTTATGTACCGCTCTCTCTATTAAAATTAAATCTTCTATATAATAAGCCAATTCTTGAGCATAGTATACTTCAATACAAGCAAACGCGAAGAGAGTCCTCATTCTTTTTTTTTTTTGTTTATTTTTCCTTTTATTCTTTTTGCATGCATATTCTCTTTTAATCTATGTGTTTTCTATGCATGACTTAGCTTTTTGTATACATGCACAATTCTCTTTTATGAGGTATGATGATATTTTTTAGGTTTAAGAGATTATGTTTTTAATATTTGACCTAAGAAGGTTGTGAAGAATTCTACGGAGTATTTATTTATCATTTATCTAACTTCCGTTCATTGTATGCATGTAGGAAAAATACAGTAATGATGGCCAATTCCTTGATCGAAACATCTGAGATACATGTGTGAGGCGATTGGTAGTCAATCATGACTTTTCAAGGTAACATAAATTTTCTTTAAATTTTGTGATTTATAAAAAAGAAATTTTATATTCTTATATATATACAACTATTGTTTCTAACGATCAAATTTTATCCATGTCTATAACTCTTTTTTTGATTTTGTTTACTTTTCTCTTCATCTATTTTCTTTTAGTACTTTTTATTATTTTTATTTTGTTAAATTCTTAATATACATGACTATGTGTGTGCGCCAATGATTTTTTGTGATTTTTAGGTTGTTTTTTTGTTGCTTTTAAGATTTGAGTTTAATGATTTAATATTTGGTTTTTTCATTTTATTTTTAATTATGATTTGTTATGATTTTAGTTATAATTATGAATTATTAGTAACCATTGGTTGTTCTTTACTTTGGTTTTTTGTTTTTTTTGTTTGTAATCTTGGTATAAAAACACTTGATCGTATGGACAAGAATTATGAAATCTTTCTCTGTTTGAAAAAGTAGAGAAACTTGGGACAAAAAGTTTGAACTTTTACTATTCTCTCTTTATTTGTTTATTGTTAATTTTTAGTTTGTCGTTATTATCTTCTCATTGTTCTTGATCATAATATTTCAACATCTTTTTTGATTAATTCAACCAAATCTGCTTTTTAATCTATATGTATTTATTACAACGGGTGTCGGTGTAAGAAAACGTGACACAAAATCGATGTAAAAAATAAGTATATAGTTTATTTTGTTGTATAAAAAATTATCTATCTATATATATATAGATATATATTTGTACAATATTGTGTTCACTAATTTATTTATATATATTTTCTTTTTGATTTCTTTCTTAAATAGTCTACAATTTGAATTTTATTTAAAAAATTACAAGGTTGCCGCAAAACACGACCAATATGTATTTAATACAACGGGTGTCGGTCCAAGAAAACGTGATACAAAATTGACATAAAAAATAAGTATATAATTTATTTAGTTGTCTATATATATTAAAATTTGTACAATATTGTGTTCATAAATTTATTTATAGATATTTTCTTTTCGATTTCTTTCTTAAATTTATATTTGAATTTTAAAAATATTACAAGACCGTCGCGAAGCGCGGCTTAGTCGACTAGTATATATATAATACAAAAGATTTTTATGTTCAATTTATTCTTTGTGTTCTATCTTGAATTCTTAGAACTTGATTTAGACGATTTTATGGTTCACATGAAATTAACAAAATAATCTTTAATTAATGATGGTTTAACAATCATTAGCTTATAAACCGTACGATGCATAGATTTCTTTTGATATATAATAAATTTTATTTATGTTACAATTATATTTTTATATAATCATTACAATATTTTATTTTAATTTTAATTATTTAATATAAATTTAATTAATGATATGCATAGTTTAAAATTTATATTATAAAATTTTAAAATAAATATGTTGTTGATGGAATTCGAACCTTGAAATTTTAGTAAATTAATTTAATCATATAATATATCTAATCATTAGATAACGGTCATTATTCATAGTATACGAATTTCTATTATATTTTGTTAGTGATTAGAAGATATGGTGTGACATTTTTTGGTATATATTAATTATTGCACGAATATGTTTTAAATTAAAAGTTAACGGGTTTAAATTATAAAAAAATATTATTGATTGGAAGATATAAATTTTTAAAATTATAATAAAATTTTATTATGTTATAAATAAAATTTATTGATATGGTGTTTCTTTTATTATGTTATAAATTTTATTTAATATTACAGTTATATTTTTATATAATCATTATTTTTAATAATTTTTAATTTTAATTTAAAATAATTTAATATACTCATGCTTACGAATTATACTAATGTTTTCTTATTATAAATAACGTATATGGATTTTTAATATATTTTATTAATAATTGAAAATTGTGGTTTGGTAAGATTAGTTTTAAATCGAAAAGGTAACGTGTTTTAATTCGAAAGAAAATATTAATGATAGATAGATATGATACGATTTATACTTTTACGTGTTTATAAAAGGTAATATCTTCAACTAAAAGTAAATGTGAAAAGGCAATCGACTAATTACCATTAATTATATTATGTTATTATTTATTTAAAATTAAAAAGGTAACGCGTTTTAATTCGAAAGGATATATTAATGATAGTAAGATATGTTACGATTGATTTTTTTAGGTGTTTATAAAATTTAATATCTTCAACTAAAATTAAATGTGAAAAAGTCAATCGACTAATTATCATTAATTATATTGTATTATTATTTATTTTAGGTATTTTAATATTATAGATATCGTATATATTTTTCTTTATAATGAAAGAAAAACAAGTAAATTCAAGAAGTACCATAAACAAGTACCAAAACTTTTAATGTTTCAGTTATTATATAATAGTATAGAACAAAGTTCAGTGAAGACCATGTTTTTTGTGGAGTCCTGGAGTCCACCTTTGCTCTACATACATTCATCCACATTTAACAATGTTTTACCAATGTAAAAACACTTTCCTCCTGAACATGATTGTAAACTGCTCCGAAACACACCTAAACATCTCTTGAATTGATGTCGAATATTGTTCTTGAACACTTGCTTCTGCAAAATAAAATTTGTTCTATAAATTCAATATTTTGTCTTTGCGGGCAATATAATGTATATTTGCGATGGATTTCGACGATATTGTTGAAAAAATCCTGACTAATCTTGGTGATGACCGTAGAAATTGTTAAATGCAATGTCAAATGCCGATGAATGTATGCAGAACAAAGGTGGACTCCAGTACTCCACAAGTCTCCACTGAACCCAACTCGTATAGTATATATAGATTATTGATATTGTGTTTCTTTTATTATGTTATAAATTTTATTTAATATTACAATTATTTTTTTAAATAATCATTATTTTTATTATTTTTTTAATTTTAATTTAATATAATTTAATATACTCATGTTTACGAATTATATTAATATTCCTTATTATAAATAATGAATATGAATTTTTAATATATTTTATTAATAATTGAAAAATATGGTGTTATAAAATTAGTTTTAAATCGAAAAGGTAACGTGTTTTAATTCGAAAAGAAAAATTAATGATAGAAAGATATGATACGATTGATGTTTTTAGGTGTTTATAAAAGGCAATATCTTTAACTAAAAGTAAATGTGAAAAAAAATAATAGACTAATTACCATTAATTATATTATCTTATTATTTATTTTAGGTGTTTTAATAGTACTGATATCGAATATATTTTTCTTTTTAATGAAGGGTAAATAAGTAAATTCACGAAGTACCAAAAAATAGGTACCAAAACTTTTAATGTTTCGGCTATTATATTATAGTATAGATTTTTAATTAAAACTACCCCGAAACAAAATAGAGAAGAAATTGACGAATTTTTACGTTGAGAATTTTATTCGATTTAGAAATCTAATTATATTTCGTTTTGATTATCAAAATATTTTTCTTATTAATTAAAGATAGTTTTACTAACAAACAAATACAGTTTTAATAATTATATCTTTATATATAATAAGTATAAGAGGGATCCTTATATTAAAAACTATTTTTAAATAAATTATAATGAAAATTTTATATAAATTATGATGACACATCTGTACAATTTTTAGAATATATTTTTTGTATTTGCAATTATACCTCGAATAGTAGCATTAAAAAAATCTTCTAAGTTCAAGTAATTATCTGAGAATATTCTCAGTAGCATTAAGTTCAAAAATGACATTCTAATAACCCGGTGTCATGTTTTTTGATAGTCAAGTAATTTATTAATAAACGACCATACGCCAAATAATCAATATTGAATACAAATGTAATAAAATATATTAAATCAGAATTTTCTTTATCAGAGTTACGGTTGGTAAGCAGATTAGTCATTGTGTTACATTCCTCCTTCATATCATTACAACATTTTTAGAGAGACATCTAACAATATGTTGTAGTCATCTAAAATATTTATATTTAACTCGTTTACAAATATTTGAACAATAATTGCTATCACAAACAATCCATGACCACTAATAAATAAACCACTCCCATAAAAAAAAAAAAAAAAAGAGAGAGAGAACAAACTCATAATTAAAAATTAAAAAAATACAAAAAATAATCCGGTGTCATCTGTACAGTCACAATCACATAATTGAAAATAGAAAAAAAAAATCATAAGATGCGGCTTATTTATTTGTACTATCTATACTTCTAAACTATTTATACTATATTATATTATAATAAATAATACGGGATATATTTTTTAATTAGGTTGATCCCTTATTTTTTATTAATTCTTTTATTCACAATCATTAGATCTATAACTCAAATAGATGATGACGATTGGAATTTGGATACAATACTAAAATTTGTCATATATAAAGGTATAAGGTTTGAATCCCAACAATAACATTCTAATTTAAAATTAACTAGGCAACTTAGCCGCGCTTCGTGCGGTTAATAAATTTCTATTTTTATGTATTAAAAATAGATAAATTAATTTTTATTATTTAAAAAAAATTAATAGGCATTTTAGGAATTTACTAACAAAGGTAATTTAAAACAATTTACATGAATTATTAGTTGAAAACTCTCATTATATACCAAGAATTTTGATAATCTTAAAATTATCATTAAAATGAAAAATAACAACTACACTACGAATATAAAAATTACGATAAAAAATTAAAATATTAAATATAATTAAATAATATTTTTAAAGACAACACCCTCCCAAAACATACATTCTCAGTAATAGTATAATAATTTATGTAATTAGAATATTGATTTATTTTGACATAATATAATTAAACAACATGTGTATAAAATTTTTATCGATTTAATTGGTCGATAAAATAGTTAAATTTATTATGTGCAAAAGTAACAAATATTTAGTATTATTTGTGTTGTGGAATAAAAACTAGGTTACGATTTGTAATTAATGCTAGGGTGGTTAAGCTTCGAGCTTTAATGGCTGTTCTTGCGTTCGAGACTAAACGGTCCTCACAAGATGCCTACGTATCTCTGTATTGTTAAAGAATCAAGCCAAAAAACGTAGTTCAGAGATGAGGGGTCTGGTCCTTTATATAGGCTGTAGGAGTCAGAGACTTGGTGGACAAGTCTTCCTTGAGGAAGGTTCCAGATCTATTCCTTGTAGGAATCAGTTTCCATATCGAATTGGATGCCTTGGTGGCTAAGTCTGATGGAGATAATATCCTTATCCAACTCTTATTGCTGAGCTGTTTATTTCCCTTAATATTAATTACGAAATTAATATTGTAAATAGGGTTTGGGCCCATCTGGTGGGCCCCACATTTGGACCATGCTGGGTCTAATTAATGCCATATTAAGTGTGTCTTTAGGGCTTATTTTCAGCCAATATCATTTGCCCCCCAACTTCTGGGAAAACTGATCAGGTTTTTCTTGAAGTTTTACTTGTCTAATTCGAGACTCGGGTCAGGGTTTATCTTTGATATCGCTTTGATGTAAAGCGTGGAGCGACCGACGTGTTTACAACGATGTTAGATGATGCCAACAGCATTAAACGGTGCTAGACGGCACTAAACGGTGATAAACAACCTTAAACGGCGTTTAAACGACGTTAAACGATGCTAAACGGCGCTAAACGGTGCTAAACGGTGCTAAACAGCCTTAAACGACGTTTAAACGATGTTAAACGACGCTAAACGGCGTTAAACGGCGCTAAACGGCACTAAACGGCACTAAACGGTGCTAAACAGCCTTAAACGACGTTTAAACGATGTTAAACGACGCTAAACGGTACTAAACAACCTTAACGACGTTTAAACGATGTTAAACGACGCTAAGCGGCGTTAAACGGCGCTAAACGGCGCTAAACGACACTAAACAGCCTTAAACGACGTTTAAACGATGTTAAACGACGCTAAACGGCGTTAAACGGCACTAAACGGCGCTAAACGGCACTAAACAGTGCTAATCTTGACCTCTTTTTAGTACTGAAAACCATCCGAGATTCACTAAAAAGTTGAGATTCAGGATCGGAAACTATCCGAGGTTTGCTGAAAAAATCAAGATTCAGGACCACGAACTAACCTGCGATCGGCCGGATCAAGGGCTAGCTCGTGGTCGGCTAGCACCTGATCGGCCGAAGGGCCTTGATTCATGGTGATCGGCCGGAGGCTGGTCGGCTAGGGGCTGGTTGGCTAGGGGCTGGTCGGCCGAGGTGCCTTGGCGCGCCGTGGTCGGCCGGGACTCCTCAAAATGCCGTGGTCGGCTGCGGCTCCTCGTGCACCGTGGTCGGCCGCTTGGTGGTCGGCTGCGGCTACTTCGGGTGTCATGGTCGGCCACTTCGTGGTTGGTTAGGAATCCTGAATCTGAAACCCCTTCGTGATCTTGATCTCAAGTCGTCAGGGATCTAGGATCTAAAATCATCCGTGATCCTAAGGATCAAGAACCTTGATCTTGATCTTTAGTCGTCAGTTTGGTCATTCGTGACTTCTAACGATATTACTCCTTAATTCATGATTAGCACTGCTAATCTTGTGCTTAAGGCTAAACTCGTTACTTAATTTCTTAGGCGCAACCATCCGTGCAGCATATATTTCAGCTATTTCTTCTCTGGCATATATGAATTATAACGATTTTTTCTGTATAACGCGGATAATTTCTGTCCTTTTTTTCGTCAATAAACGATAGATGACCTGTAAACGCGAACCAAGCTGAGATTCAACCTGATGTAGCAGGTCATGCATTTTCTATAAAAGAGGAGAAGTAGCCTTCATTTCAATTCACTTCTTCATTTCAGAGCTCTCAAATTCTTAAGTTCTCTAGCTTCAAGTTGCAAGATCAAGTTCAGGCTTCAAGATCAAGTTTCAGATTCAAGATCAAGTTTCAGCTTCAAGATCAAGATGTCGGAAGGTGATCAACCAATGGCTCCCCCTGTCTCCATGATGAAGCTATGTCGAAGAGGAGTAAGATGAGGACCGCCAAAGGTAAAGAAAAAATCAAACCTCCTTCGTATGTTGAACATAGATTTGAATCCTTGCTAGATCTCTTGAACATTATGAGGGAAGCATTCCCAAACTGTTCTAGCTTAGATTCTTTTAACAGTCCAAGTAAGTTGTCGGAACGAGATGTCCAAAAGATAAGGGAGTCCTATCACTTCCCAAGTGCCATTAAGGTTCGTCTCCCAAACCCATCAGATAGAACATGCAACTGGCATCCTGAGAGGATTTGTGTTTACTAGGGTGCCTTAGATGCTGGGTTCAGATTCCCGGTTGACAATTTTATCATTAGATTGCTGGCGGAGTATCAGATCCACCCCTGTCAGTTGTATCCCAATGCTTGGAGGTACATCTCTATTTTCTTAATAAGGTGTCGCCAACTGGAGATTCATCCGACAACTACAATGTTTCGAAGTATCTTTGGGGCCAGCAACTCTTTCGACTCCAAGAAAGGATGGGTGAGCCTTAAGCACCGAGCCAAACTTCCACACATGGTAAATCCCTTCTCCTTTCCAGATTCACAGCATTTCTGGGAAAGTGAGTTTGTAGTTCTTGAGTGGAAAGGTGGTGACTGGGGCAACTTCTTTGTGAAGAGATTTGGGTTCGTGGAGGACAGTTCACATTTCGTGTGTGACCTTACTGATTCAGAATTGTTGGATCGAGATAGGCTTCTTGCTGATGACGGCCGTACACACTATAAAACTTTTCTGAATGAAAAGAATCTTATTGAGGCTGGCCTTAGCTTTCTTTCCATTGAGGGTAACTTTCTTACTTGAGCTCTGTTTGTTCTTATCCCGATATTTTTCTCTTTGTATTTCAGCTGCTGAGGAGATTGATAGTCGTCCTGAGAACCGGCCAACTGTTACTAAGAGGATGAAGAAGAAGGCTGAGGAGAAACTGAATCCTACTAAGCCTCATATCCCTAACTTCTTGGAGCACTGCTCTCAAGGCGGTAAATGATCCCGAAACGCTGATGGGGACGTCAGGACTCCTTTCATACCTCCTTGGGGCATATGTGAACAAGACTCGGTCTTTGGGAGTCCTTATCTAGCCCTAGACTGGTCCAAGCTTTCAATCACTCCTCCTGACCGAGTGACACTGCATGCAGGCGACAAAATGGATGAGTCTCAGCTCATGGGCGCTCAGGCCTTGTATCAGGTATGAAATTCCCTCTGTTAAGTTTGATACTGTTATTGATTTCAACTTTGCATATTTCTCGTAGCTCACCCATTTCCTTGTTGCAGGCCAATGGTTATTTTCAAACTGTTTCGACTCAAGGCCGGGCTTTTAGGGATGAGAATATTAGCTTGAAGAATGACTCAGCAAGGTTCAAGGAAGAGATTGACGATCTGCACTCCCAAGTCGTTCGTGATGAAGCTAATGCTGCCTCTACCCGTAAGCAACTTTCATCTTTAGCCAAAAAGAAGGCATCTAATGCTGACAAGGTGATCCAGGCCTACCATAGGTCTAAAGATTTTTTTAAGCTCATTGATGATCATGATGATGAGATGCGTCCCTTCAACATGTCTGTTGGTTGGGATAAGGCCATTAACGCTGTGAGTCATAGACATCCATCTGTTGTCAACCCGGCTGATTTTCCTTGCCCAAATTGGGGTGCCAACCCGACTAACCTAGCTTCTGGTTCGGGAACTAAAGTTGTTCCTCAGACATTAGGATCCAGCTCCAAAGGCAGTCATCGACGCTCTGGATCCAACTCCAAGGGGGCTGTTCAAGTTGCTAGCCAAGACTCATCTTCTTCTGGCTCCCGTGGGAAGAAACCCCAACCTGCAAAGAAAGTTGGAGTAGTTCGTCAACCCATCGCTGGCAAGAGACTGATCCGAAACGAGGGCAGTTCTACTTCTGATTCATCTTCCGAGGAAGAAGGGGCCGAAGGCGCTAATGTTCAGCCAATGGTGATTGCCGAGCCCGGTGATGACTCCGGTGAAGACTCGGAGGAGGAGAGTGGGGAAGAGGAGAGTGGCGAAGAGGAGTCTGGGAAGGAGTAGCTGGAGCTGGTTTGTGGCCTTGCATGGCCTTGTTAGCCGTATGTGGCTTTATATTTCTAGATTTCAACCAAGGTCCTTCAGGACCAAACTTTTATCTGTCTCGGTGATGTAACTTAACTGTTGGCCCTTCGGGGTCTTTATTTATGCATTTGTTTCCTCATGTGTTTGTTTAGTTGTTTACGGTACTTGGTCTTTCTAGACTTACACTCAACAGGTGCTTGGTACATAAACAAAATTTTAGAATCATTGAAAGAAAACAAACTTGCATTAATAATTCGAAATGGGTTCAACCCTTGCATAACTTATTATTGTCCTACTCGGGGCGTTAAGCCCTGGAATGGTTTCATCGAACCTTATTTCTACTTCTCCTAATAAATAGATAGAAAGCTGAATCCGTACAAGGATAGCTTATACATAATAAACTTTGAGGTTCAAGGCATGCCAAGTACGGGGCACCTCAACCCCGTCCAAGGTCTCCAACTTGTATGATCCTCGTCCCAACGTCTTCTTGACTCGATACGGCCCTTCCCAGTTAGGGGCTAGCTTTCCCTTCTAGCCAACTCCAGACGCCTCGATCTTCCTTAGAACCAGGTCGCCTTGTCGAAAGAACCTTTCCTTAACCCTGTGGTTGTAATAAAAGGATGCTTTCTTTTGATGCTCCACATTTCTAGCGTTTGCCTCGTCCCTGACTTCATCAATGAGGTCTAGGGCGAGTCTCATGCCCTCTTCATTAGTATCTGGTTCAAATGCCTCAACTCGAGGTGACGCTTGCATGATCTCTAAAGGCACAACTGCCTCAGCTCCATAAGCCAGCAGGAATGGGGTTGCTCCAGTTGTCACTTTACAAGTGGTACGGTATGCCCATAATATGGGCAGCAACTCATCTACCCAAGTGTTCCTAGAGCGTTCGACCCTCTTCTTCAGTCCATCAAGGATAATTGGATTAGCTACCTCAGCTTGCCCATTAGCTTGTGGATGAGCCACTGAGGTAAAACGAAGCTCAATTGCATTTTCCTCGCAGTACTTCTTAAATTCTTCATTGTTAAACTGTGTCCCATTATCCTTCACAAGGACTCGAGGGATCCCATATCTGCAAATGATGTTCTCCCAAAAGAACTGGGAAACTTGCTTGGTGGTTATTTTGGCCAAAGGCTTAGCCTCAATCCACTTAGTGAAGTAGTCGATGACAACTATCAGAAACTTCCTTTGTGCTGAAGCTACGGGGAAAGGACCAAGTATATCCATTCCCCACATTGCGAATGGAATAGGGGAGCTAACCGATGTTAACATCTCAGGCGGCTGCCTTACTATCGGAGCGTGCTTCTGGCATCGATCGCACCGCTTGACATAGCTCTGTGCATCGGCCAACATCTCTGGCCAGTAGAATCCCAAACGAGTTATTTTGTGAGCTAGGGCTCTGCCCCCCAAGTGCTGCCCACAGATACCTTCATGAACTTCTTCCAAAGCTTCCCTTGCCTCTTGGGGCCTCAAACACTTCAAGTACGGGATGACAAAAGACCTTTTGTAAAGGACGCCTTCAATCAAGGCGTATCTCAATGCTCTCACTGACAGCTTTCGTGCCTCCAAGGCATTGTCAGGGAGCCATCCGGTTTCGAGGTGAGCTTTGATAGGATCTATCCAACAGCTTCCTACATCAATTGGTGCCACTAATTTCGAGTTAACGGTCGGGGCCTTCAAGACCTGGAAGTAGACACTCCCAACATAATTTTCTATCTCGGAAGAAGCGAACTTAGACAGGGCATCGGCCTTAATATTTTCTTCACTCGGAATGTGTTCTACATAGCACTCGTCAAACTGAGTCATGACAGCTTAGATACCTTGCCATAATTTCATCCTTGGCCTCAAATTCACCATTTAATTGAGAGACCACTAATCTTGAATCTCCACAAACTTTGAGATTCTTGACTCTCATGATTCTGCCATAATGTGTTTGATGCCAATAGACATGTCTCATAAGCAATAATTCTGAAATCATAACGAACTCGAACAGAGCATGCACTCCGCATTCTCCCGACTTGTTCGATGTAACATTACGATTACATTGATCAACTAGCCAATCCAATTACACTAAAATATCCAACAATCCTCCCCCATTTTAGCGTAATCCATGATTAACTAAACAAAATCACAACAAACAACAAACTTATGCATAAATGAAATATCGTGACGATTGAATTTCACATTAGTATATTACACATTCCAAATATTCGAATACCAAGGTGTCACTATGGATTGAACCTTGGTTATTCATAGTGAATACATGAAGATAATATACACATAAATTTACATTCTCAAATGTTCTTACTCGACACTATGTTTTACTAGCCTAGTGTCCTAATCCTTCTTAAGCATATCAAAGCCAAGTCCAAGCTTCTTGAAGCGGCTAAACTTCATGCTCAAATAGGTAGTTCTTTTATTCTCGCACCTGCATATGCAATTTTTCAAAAGAACTATTAAGAAGATAAACTTCAACCTCCTTAACTTGCAGGTCTGAACACATACCTTGGGATGATGCTTTAATGTGTTCCAATCTCTAGATGTTAAGCTTTCCACATTGAATTCAACACCTAATGTCATATTAGATGGGAATTGGGTATCTCAACATGAGAGGTTATTCGATGGACTTTAATCCCATCCCCACAGCCGACTTGTGCACAAGATCTCTACTCAACCCTTTGGTTAGATGATCGGCTAAATTATGTTGAGTTCTTATAAACTCCACTGATATAACACCATGCGTGATAAGCTCACGAATCATGCTATGTCTAACACCTAAGTGTCTAGACTTGCGTTTGAACACTTGTCTATAAGCATTAGACAAGGCAGACTCACTATCACATCTGATAGATATGGGTGATATCAGTTTAGGCCACAATGGAATCTCATAAATCAGATTTCTTAACCATTCAGCTTCTTTACCAGCCGCTGATAATGCCACAAATTCATATTCCATCGTTGAATCAGTAATGCAACTCTGTTTCTTTGATGCCCAAGAGATAGCACCTCCCCCAAGTAGGAATACCCATCCACTTGTGGAAGAATGATCTTCCTTATTGGAAATCCAACTTGCATCTGAATGACCTTCAATAACCGAAGGAAATCCAGTATATGTCAAACCATAATCCATGGTTCCTTTCAAGTACTTGAACACTTGGCTTAAGGCTTGCCAATGATGTGAACTTGGTTTGCTAGTATACCTACTAAGCTTTCCAACAACATAGGCAATATCTGGCCTAGTGCTTATCATGGCATACATGAGACTACCAATAGCCCTTGAATATTCAAGTTGTGATACTGCAACACCTGTATTAGGTAGGAGTTTAATACTAGGATCAAGAGGAGTGCTAACAGGAGAACAATCCTTAAAGTTAAATCTTTTCAGAATCTTCTCAATATAATGAGATTGAGAAATTGAAATGCCATTGTTCTCACGCTTGATTCTTATACCAAAGAATCACCTCAGCCTCCCCCATGTCTTTCATATCAAAATTAGATGACAAGAACTTCTTGGTTTTATCCACTTGATTTTGGTCAGTACCAAAAATCAACATGTCATCCACATATAAACAAATTATAACTCCTTTACCAGAAGCATTAAATTTGCTGTATACACACTTGTCTGCTTGGTTAAGAAAATAACCGTTAGACAAGACCACAATATCAAATTTATCATGCCAATCCTTCAGTGCTTGTTTCAGACCATAAATTGATTTCTTCAATTTACACACCTTGTTTTCACAACCAGGCATAACAAACCCTTCAGGTTGTTTCATATAAATCTCTTCATCTAATTCACCATTCAAGAATGCAGTTTTCACATCCATTTGGTGAATGACAAGGTTCTGTATAGCAGCAAGTGCTATTAACAACCTAATAGTAGAGGTTCTAGAAACAGGAGCATAAGTATCAAAATAATCAATCCCTTCCTTTTGTCTAAAACCTTGGATTACCAATCTGGCTTTAAACTTATCTATGGTACCGTCCACCTTCATTTTCCTTTTGAAGATCCATCTGTTTCCCAATGCCTTACAGCCAGGGGGCAGATCACTCAATTCCCAAGTATTATTATTCATGATAGAATCCATTTCATCTTGTATAGCTTCTTTCCAGAATACAACATCCCTAGATTTCATAGCTTCGCTAAATGTATTTGGATCCTCCTCAATAACAAAACAATATTGGTATTGATATTCAATTTCATCTCTAGAGCCTTCTACTAGATAAAGATGAAAATCATCTCCAAAAGACTTTGCTTTTCTAGCTCTAGTGCTTCTCCTTGGTTCAGACGGTCCATTCACATCTTAAGTAGAAACTGAGTTCCTACTAGAAGAATTCTGAAGCATGTCCCTTGGTCTAGGTATAGATGTAAATCTGTTTTCATCAAATATAGCATCCCTTGACTCGATAATCGAGTTCACAGATACATAGTCATTAGATTCTAATACATAGAATCTATATGCTATGGAATGCTCAGCATAACCAACAAATATGCAATCTATACCTCGTTCACCCAAGTTTCTTCTTTTGGGTTCAGTGAGTCTTACAACTGCTCTACATCCCCAAACTCTCAGAAAACTCAATTTTGGTGACTCTTTATACCAAAGTTCATAAGGGGTAATCTTATTCCTCTTGCTAGGAACTCGATTCAATAAATAACAGGCTGTTAACACAGCCTCACCCCAAAAACCCTCACTCAATCCCGAGTAGGATAACAAGGAATTAATCTTTTCTTTCAAAGTCCTATTCTTTCTCTCTGCCACACCATTTTGTTGTGGTGTATAAGGAGCCGTGGTTTGATGTATTATACCAGTAGATTGAAAATAAACCGGATCATAATACTCACCTCCTCTATCAGTACGTAGATTTTTAATCATGGTACTCTGATGTAGCTCTACTTCTTCTTTATAAATTTTAAAGAAGTCAAGAGCTTCATCCTTAGCATGCAATAAATATACATAGCAATATCTAGTAGCATCATCAATAAAAGTAACTACATACTTTTTATTTCCTAATGATGGTGTAGAATGGAAATCACACAAATCACTATGAATTAGTTCTAAAACATCAGACACCCTATTAACCTCTTTAAATGGCATTCTGGTTATCTTCGTTAACATGCATGTTTTGCATTTTTCATTATCTAAATCAATGGCAGGTATGAGACTCATTTTTGACATATCATTTATTCTTTTGTAATGTACATGTCCTAGTCTAGCATGCCATAATTCAGATTTATTCAAATCATTGCTAGTACTAGTAGAAGCCATGCAAGCAGATTCATCAATAAATGGAGTATTTACATTCAACATAAACATACCATTACACAAATAGCCAAAGCCAACAAAAGAGCCATGTTTTGACAATATATATTTGTCACTTTCATAAACTTGTTTATATCCACAATTGTTCAATACAACACCAGACAAGAGATTCTTCCGAATCCCAGGAACATACAACACTTTATTTAACAATATACATTTGCCAGAAGTAAAAACTATCTTGACATTTCCTAGTCCTTTGATCGGTTCAGTTGCAACATTTCCCATCTTTAAGATAGATCCATCTTCGATTGGTTGAAAGTCTATGAACCAACGAAGATCTTTGCATACGTGACTCGTTGCTCCTGAATCAATCCACCAAGCAACATTGTCATCCTGCACATAAAATGCCTCAGATATTAGTGATACATAATTCTAACCAGAATTATAATTCTGTATTAAAATCTGACCTTGTTGCTTTTCTGGATCTTTGGATCCACTTGGACCAGCAATATGCTTTTCTGGCTTGCCTTTACCAACCCAACAATCCTTCTTGAAATGTCCAGGTTTGCCACATTTCCAACATGCCATCTTGGGCCTTTTATTGGAAGAATTGTTGTTGTTTCCTTTAAACTTTCGTTTATCACCCTTGCCATTCTTAGAATTCTTGGAAGATCCACCATCTTCAACCATATTCACAGAAGAGTTACCGACTTGGTTCTTTCCCTTAGGATTATTCTCAATTTCTTGAGTCCTCAAAGCCTCTTCAATTCTGAAGTGACTTCCAAGTTGAACCAGAGTCATATCATCTTTATTATGTTTCAAGGAGTGTTTAAAATCCTTCCATGATGGTGGTAGTTTGTCTATAACACCAGAAACTGAGATAGATTCATCCATCTTCAGATTGTGTTGGGCAAACTGCCCCAGAATCCTTAACAATTCATTGTATTGTTCCATCACTGGTCTAGAATCGACAATTTTATAATTCATAAAATTACTAACCAGAAACTTCTTACTAGAAGCATCTTCTGCCATGTACTTGGATTCAAGAGAATCCCACAATTCTTTCGCTGACTCAACATTTTGGTATATATCGAAAAGGGAATCAGACATACCGTTTAAGATGTGGCCGCGACAGATGTAGTCATCGTTTTCCCACTTGCACCGCTTCCTAGTCTGTTCATCGGTTTCATTTTCGATCACTTCTGGAATGGGGGTAATCAGAACATACACAACTTTCAGCGTGGTCAACAGAAAATGCATCTTTTTCTGCCATCTTCTAAAATCCTGGCCCTCAAACTTGTCCAGTTTTGCAAACTTACTTGTCATGTCTTTTGCAGATTCTGCGTTCGCCATCTTCAGAAACAAATGACTTCAATCTTTGTTGGGGAATATGGGTAATTACTTGGATTTTTCTGAAGTCGTGTGAACACTTTCAGATTGAAGTTATTTGTGGTTCACCCAAATAATTCAATCGGATAAAGTCAGAAATTCTGCAAGAAGAGAGAATGTGTTTTGCTGTGAATTTCAAATGAACCTGTGCAGAAAATGATCAATGCCACACCTATATATAGATGTCAAAAGATGTGTCTTTTGCCAATAGACACATCTCAAGATGTGTCTTTTGCCAAAAGACACATCCCATTTCCAACAGTCATGTCCAATGCTAATAGACACATCTCAAGATGTGTCTTTTCCCAATAGACACATCTCATTCTAGCATATGTGTTTGATGCCAATAGACATGTCTCATAAGCAATAATTCTGAAATCATAACGAACTCGAACAGAGCATGCACTCCGCATTCTCCCGACTTGTTCGATGTAACATTACGATTACATTGATCAACTAGCCAATCCAATTACACTAAAATATCTAACAATCCATGAAGCTCAACATCTCATGTCCAGCTGTGGCATCTATTAACATGTCTATCCTTGGTAAAAGGAAGCAATCCTTAGGGCATGCGTCATTCAAGTCGGTGAAGTCTATACACATCCTCAACTTATCGTTGGCTTTCTTGACCATCACAGGGTTAGCCAACCATTCTGGAAACTGAATCTCTTCAATAAACCCAGCTCCTAAGAGCTTTTCAACTTCTTGCTTTATGGCTTCTTGCCTTTCAGGTGCAAAATTCCTCTTCTTCTACTGTATTATCTTCCGATTAGGATCGACATTCAATCTGTGAGTTATGAGTTGGGGATCGATCCCTGGCATCACTATTTTCTTGTAAGAATGCTATCAACTTGCCCTTCAGGGGTTCCTTCAAAGAGGCTCCTATATAAGTTACTTTCTCAGGGTCGCCTAGCTCCAGAGGAATGGGAATTAAGTCCTCTGCTGGCTTTCCTCGGTGTTCATCATCACTACGGACATCCATGTCTTCGATCGGAAGTACCTGCCCCCCGATTCCATCAGCTCTTAACGCGAATACATAACAACTTCTTGCCATCTTCTGATCACCCTTTTGTTCTCCAACACCATTCCTGGTTGGAAACTTAATCTTCATGTGATATGTGGAGGCCACAGCCTTGAATGCATGAAGTCCAATCCTTCCTAGGATCGCATTATAAGTCGAGGATGCCTTGATCACAAGGAAATTCAGCATCTGGGTAGCCTCTTTAGGTTCCTGTCCAATTGTCATGGGTAACTGAATAGTCCCTTCAACCTTGGATTCAACTCCATTAAATCCGTAGATCGGCATGTTGGTAGGGGTCAATTCAGAATCGGTGTACCCCATCTTCAAAAATGCATCATGAAACAAGATATCAACAGAAGCTCCATTGTCTATCAAGACTCGTTTCACCTCCGAGTTTCCAATCACAGGAGTTATGACCAACGGGTCGTCATGGGGGAACTTTACCCCTTCGAGGTCTGAATCGTCAAACCCAATAGCTATTTAAGTCCTAGCACGTTTTGGGGCTTCTCCCACGATGTGCATCACTTCTCTGCCATACGCCTTTCGAGAGTTTCGAGTCGTACCGGCCGCTGTCGGGCCTCCCCAAATCATATTAATAATTGGCCCTCGGGGCTGTGGATTACGATCACGATCACGATCGTTATCTCTTCTGTCATTGTCTCTCCTATCATAGTCCCTTCTTTGGGTTCCACGATCATCACTCTTCGTGAACCTGCTCAGCTTTCCTTTTCGGATCAAGAACTCAATCTCATCTTTCAGCTGCCTACAATCATCTGTATCATGACCCACATCACGGTGGTACCTAAAGTATTGATCCTTGTTTCTCTTCGCGGGATCACCCCTAAGTGGCTTCGGTCATCGAAAGTCTTTATCCTTCTCAATATCTAGCAAGATCTGACTCCTAGGAGCGTTCAGCCTTGCATAATCAGAAAACCTCGGTCCCAAACCCTTCTTTGGTGGTGATTCGGAATCCTTGCTAGTCCGGGGATACTTGTCCCTAGCATCGTACTCTTGCTCTTGCTTTCGTTTATTTGAGTCATTAGAACCCTTGCCATTGCCTCCTACGGTTTCCTTCTTCATGCTGTCCTCAGCCTTGATATACTTGTCGGCCCTTCGTTGGAGCTCGACCATGTTTTCAGGAGGATGTTTTGCCAAAGACCTTTTAAAGAAGAGATCAGTGGTTCCGTGTTCCAGGGCTACCATGGCCACCTTATTTTCCAGATCAGTGATATTCAGCGTCTCCTTGGTGAATCGCTTGAGGTAATCCCTCAAATTCTCGTTCTTCCCCTGCACCACATACATGAGGGATGCAGAACTTTTTTCATGAACTCTCCCACTAATGAACTGGCTGACAAAGGCGGCACTCAGCTCCTTAAAGAGCCAATCGAGTTTGCAGGTAGGCGGCTATACCACCTTTGAGCCATGCCCGACAGGGTTTGAGGGAACGCCCTACACTTTAAGGCGTCGCTCGCAGGCTGCAATAGCAGTGCGTTTGAGAATGTCCTAACATGGTTTGCGGGGTCGCCCGTCCCATCATAAGCCTTAATCGTCGGCATCTTGAACTTCCTTGAGATGCGAGCATTCATTACCTCTTCAGTAAACAGAGGTGTGGGGTCATCAGGGTCCCCAAGTGGCATCAGATCCTTGGGGTTACTTCTGGGGGTCTCCACCCTTGTCGATTTTTCAGTTGGGGCTTCGGCCCTTCGCTGTCTCCTTGAAGGCCTCTCCAGATTTATAATGGGAATCCTCCCTGTAACCGGAGGAGGTCGAATCAGACTTCGCCTTGCTTGCTCCCTAGCAGTATCATCCTTCAGCCTTTGGATCTCAGCCTCATGAGCCTTAATCCTTTCTTCAGCTGTTTGTGGAGGTCCATCATGGATTCTTTGGGACCTCCTTCGAGGTTCTCTACTAGCACGTCGCCTCCTTGGGGCTTCTTCGCGATCATCATCGTCATCCTCAGATGTCGAATCATCAGTATAGGGGCCGGAGTAATCATCGTACTCTCGATCTCGAATCTGTAAGGCATGACTGCTCGGTCCAGGTTCCCTTTGTCGAGGGGGATAATTAGGCAGCCCATACATCGGGTTGGTATTCAAGGGGAGATCCGTAGTGTGGATCTGTACCCCCGGGGGTAGCGTACGATCAACATTATCAAGAGGAGAAACCACCATCTGAAGAGGGTTAGTTTCTTGGCTTTGAGGGATAATCACAGGTAAAGTTCCCTCAACATGGGGAATCGTCCCTGAGGGTTGAGAGGCAAGAGGTTGAATGACCGCCCCTGTTGATGGGGGTAATTGTCCTTCTTCAGCGGTGATGAGCCGATCAGAGGTGGCAGGTGGAGCAGAGCTAAGGGGTATGGCCTCAGTCGATGTTGTTCGTCGTGTTTGAACCATGGTTGATGTTGTCGTCCCACAGACGGCGCCAAATGTTGTGGAATAAAAACTAGGTTACGATTTGTAATTAATGCTAGGGTGGTTGAGCTTCGAGCTTTAATGGTTGTTCTTGCGTTCGAGACTAAACGGCCCTCACAAGATGCCTACGTATCTCTGTATTGCTAGAGAATCAAGCCAAAAAACGTAGTTCTGAGATGAGGGGTCTGGCCCTTTATATAGGTTGTAGGAGCCTCAGAATTATGGTAGGAGTCAGAGACTTGGTGGACAAGTCTTCCTTGAGGAAGGTTCCAGATCTATTCCTTGTAGGAATCAGTTTCCATATCGAATTGGATGCCTTGGTGGCTAAGTCTGATGAAGATAATATCCTTATCCAACTCTTATTGCTGAGCTGTTTATTTCCCTTAATATTAATTACGAAATTAATATTGTAAATAGGGTTTGGGCCCATCTGGTGGGCCCCACGTTTGGACCATGCTGGGTCTAATTAATGCCATATTAAGTGTGTCTTTAGGGCTTATTTTCAGCCCATATCAATTTGTATACACATTCTTGGTTTTAATCTCAAGATCTATATACTTCCGTAATTTATAACGATTTTCACAATTATTGATAAAAACAATTGTTTAAGAAATTAAGATTATCTGTCCTACAATCGTCCGAAAGGAAATTACAACTATCTTGAATATGGAATAAAAAATAACACAATGTGAACAATTTTAAGTCGTCAATTTACCTAAAAAATAGTCTTAATTTTTAAACATATTATTAATATTTTATATTAAATATGTTGGACATGCACCTTTGGTATATGGATGGCCCTTTTGGTTTTTGGGCCAATGACAACTGACAAGTGTAGTTACGAAGGTTGCGAAATTTTAGGTATTTTTGAACCAGGAACAAATTAACAAATTTATAGGAAGACAGACAATTAAACCACCATGAACGGATGAGTAAAATTTGAACTTTAGATTCTGAAAAATGTCAAAGGTAAACAATTCAAGTTTGGTGACTAAAAAGGTTGCAGGAAGAGCGGGAGGATTTTCTTATGCACTATCTATTGCCGCTGATCTTGGCTTCTCTGTTTCACCTTCCCCTTCCAAGGTCCTCTCTCTCTCTCTCTACATATCAATGTTTTAATATGTATATTAGGTATAATTCCTCAGGCACAAGATAATATTTTTTAACTTACAACAATGCTATTGGATAGTTTGTTATGTGATTTTAGAATTTTGATGCACATTGTTTGGTTCATTTACTAGTTCATCAACATTGGTGAATGGTGATCATATAGGTATTTTGGGCCAAGACAAGGAATTTTGTAGTGAAACTAAAAGGGCCTTCTTCCTCCTCCTATTCACTTATCCTATTTTATCTGGAGTGTATTATCAAGTATCTGGAATGTACTATCAAGTACGATAAGTAGTATCAAGTGTATTAGTGTCGGCTGATTAATTCTTTCTTTCTACATTAGGATGAGGCCCAACACTTATGCAGCGATGCTGATAAGGGTGATTACTTGATCAAGGTTTTAACAGAACTAACCAATGTACAAAGAAAAATAGCAGATTTGAAAGTGGAGCTTCAAGGTCGACAGGTAAAATTAGCCGACAGTATATTATACAGCAATACTCGTGCATGTAATAATTTATAGACTTATTTTTTGCTATTTGTTTATTGACTTTTCATTATGCTTTATTGATACATTTATTTGCTGGTTATATATCACATCCATTTACAGAATTCAGTTCTGATACAAAGAAATCAATTATCATACAGGCACTAAAGATTCAACAGAATTTCATCACATTTAGTACTTTTGATGTTGACTATCAAGTCAGTCAATGGTTGTTCTGGTTTAACATTATCAAATTATTTAGAAATGTTGATAGTTTTAATTTTATAATCAGCAATGGCTTGTGGCACTAGTGTGGGAATCAAGCTTCTAACATGCAAAGTGATGTTTTAGGTAGTTGTTGATCTGAGTATCAATATCACATTATTTCACTCGAAATATTCAGGATATTTGTAGTCCATCAGGATGTCATATGTGATGATTTTGTGAAATGAATTATCTAATATACATGTAAGTTCTACAGGATGATAAGAATGTTGCGCATCTGACACATGCAAGTGAAATGGAGAAAAAGATTGAGAGCTTGAGAAGGATTACCGCTATACTGAAGGATGTTATCCAGAATAAGGTATTTTTTTCGTTTTTATTCAGTTCAGGTCATTTTTACATATTCTTATCTGATTATGGAGATATGGAGTAACATTTTAAACATCCTCTATATTGCTAATGAAAATCATAACTTGTATGAAATTCACAACGGTGCACCCAGAAATTGGAATTCTGTCAAGTTTTTTTTTCCTCTGACTACATTGCTAATTCAAAATTTGTGCTAATTGACATCACTTGCAAGCCAAGTCATAAACTATACTATCACATAGCTGTTTTTCTTAATATAATTTAGTTTGACATTGCAGGGTCGCATCATTGCTCGTCTTCAACAACCATATGCGTTGGATTACATTTCAGTGGAAGCAGAATTCCAGGTCAGACAATTGATAAAAACCTATCCTATGAGTCATGTCCGATGGTTGTGCTCAAATAGATGGACTTTTTGGTGCTAAAATAACACCATGTCTCCAATGCATTGTTCAATATCTTGTTCTAAAATGGAGGTGCACTCATGTTTTTTATTAGATGGAAAAAAAGGTGTCTATCCTTTATCAATTTCCCTCCCATTTTTCACTTTTTGATGAGGTATCAATTATTGTGCTATTTTTGCATAATGTTTAGCAGACTATTGGAGTGCTGAATTTTAGTTTTTGTTCCATAATATAGATATAGAACAAGATATAGCACATCATTAAACTTGCTCTTAGACAGTTCGTGCAGGTAATGCTAAAAGATGGCTATATTTATCTCTATAATTTGGCACCAATTAATGGTTCTTCGTGCTAAAATAGAACTTGTACTCCAATGCTTATTCATAATTTTCTTATAATTCATATTTGTAATAAAACTTCTGGAGCTTGTTTTGGTATTGCCCTCATTTCGTTGCCTTTGACAAATATGCTATGATCTGAAATTTACACCTTGAATTGATTAGCTCCAATCAGGGGTAAAAAATTGTACATCCAGACAATTTACGAATACATGCAACTTCAAATCTAGTGATGTCAGAGGTTGCTGGGCATGTTTTCTAACTCTAGTTAAAGTGTAGGCGGGCGACTTAGTAGATTTTCACGAAAACTTGCCCTTCTATTCCCCTTCTTTATGTTGTTGCCATACTAGAAAGAAATCAATATAAACCTTATATTTAATCTGGAATTTTATCCAAAAATGAGAAGATTAATAGGGCAGTAGTGTTAAGTGTCTACCATAGTTTAAAACCCTCTCTTTCTCATTTCAATTACCAAGCCAGGGCATAAAATGATCCTCTTCTCTTCTCTCTACGTCTCTCCTATTAAAGATAAACAAACTGGTAGATTATCACTGTATTGATTTGGATTAAGATTTCGTGTTCCAAGTTGGACAAGGAGTTTTCAGGTCCAGTACTTAAGTTTTTACAAAGAGTAATATAACATTCTTATCTTTTTCTGGATATGTACAGAAACAATTTTTTGAACTATTGACGAAAGCTGCAAGCGATTATGATAGCTTGACAGCATGTGTAGCTGATTTCCAGTGGGCACAGAACTTCAAAGAACCACCCTCTGTGTGGGGGGTAAGTTAAATAAAATTAGGCTATTTATTTTTCTAGTCTCGAATAGAAAAATATGTGCTAGCATGGATAACATAGCTAAGAATATTTGTAATATATAGTGTTGTATAAAATGTACTAGAATGTTAAATATTATGTTATCACCTGTCCTAGTATCAGAATTCCCATGGTGGTATGGTTAATCTTCCTGTCTCAGAAAGGGTTCCATAACTTGTTAATGTTAGGTAGTACCTCATGCTGAATGTGAAAGGAGTAACTTAATTTTATTGCAAGAACTTGTATGATACTTGAATTTGTGTGATACGTGTAGACTTAAATAACTCACCCGGGAACATGTTACTATAAGTATGACAATCAGCACCAAAAAATTAAAGCTTAATCATGTAGCATTAGTTACACTTGTTATGAATAAATATAAATATAAAGGCAGAAAACATTTTTTACAGTGAGAACAATTTGTTCTGTTATAATAGTGCAGAAAAATATAACACAAAAATGTAGAAAATGTGCAGAACAATTCATTCTTCTCATGCTAAAATCTGTGTATAAAAGTACACATACTCTAAATAGTGGTGTTTACTCGTTTAAGGTTCAAATAAACACATGTACCGTAAATTATTTTTAGTATAAGCTGGTTATAGATATCTTCTTGTTTGTGGACTACTTATGTTTCTACAGTCACAAAATATAATCATATCGATAACTTATTAAATCATTTGCATTCCATAAATGGCATAGGAGATGCTTCATCCGATCCCAGTTGCTTTGGCGTCATGCACCCGATACTTTGAAGCCTTATCATTAACCGGAGAATCATTTGCATTTCTTCAAAAACTAAGAGCTGGTCATTCTGCTGCATCGACGTTGCATTCATCACCAACCACTTCCTCTCAAAGAGAACCAGGGGATTCTGATTTTGTACCATATCCATGGAGAAATGAATCCATCTTTGAGGATTTATCCCCAGGGAAGCTCCAAAGGCATGATTTTGAACGCTATGAAGCAGATGATAATAGTGATAGCAGCAGCTCTTATCAACTTGACACTCGCAGATTGTCCTGGCCTTCTTCAATTAAAAGCAATGATTGGTAGACACTTGTGCTTTTTATCACATTAATAAATCATATGGAACAGATTGTATAATTTGGATCCCCCTGCCAATCCAGAAATAAGCATCTAGAGATCCACATCCAAGTCATTGCTATATTTCAATTATTCCTTTTATTTTTAAGAAAGCGTGTTAGTGATTTATGTGGTGCATTTGCTCTCAAAATCTCAACTGAACATATAGAGCAGTATAGAAAACATAAAAAGAATAAGAAATAAAGCATCCGATGCATAATTGGAAAGATGACGTGCAAAATTAACTAATCTGGTAAAATACCCATATTAGGGGTCATTTGTTAAATCTGAAAATGAGTACAATTTTGAACGAACATTAAAACTGAACACGGAATGAATGATGTCGTTTGATAAATAAATTATGAACATTTTCTGAACAATAATACTTACAATTTTTTGAAATTTATATAGTTAAATTTTAATTTTTATCACATGGTTGTATTAACTTAATTATTTGAGGAAAATTTTAATTATAACTACACATAAATTTAATTAATTTATTTGTTTATTACAACTTGAATACCTTATTTTATTTTTTTACATAATTTTTTATAACTTAAGTAACTAGCCTTTGTTATTTTACAGTAATATACTTGATTTGAACAATTTAATAAAAAATAAGAAAAAGCATTTAAAAAAGATTAAAGAAATAGGAAGAGATGTTTAAAATATTTATTTTTATTTCTTTTTAACAAAAGGGATTGCAAAGTTGAACATATAATCCCAATACATAAATTATTTTACAATAATTGCACTAGAAACATGATGCAAATCTGGACGAGTTTCTAGACGAGTGAAGCTTGTATATATGAAGCCACTAGTTCAGAGATTTATAAGTATCGTCTAGCGATTAAATTATTTATCAAACAATCTTAACCATTGCATCAGTAGTCGTCCAGTAAATTTTGAACCATTCATCTGTTAATAAATGGGGCCTAAGTCTCAATAAAAATACCCATCGTTCTCAATATCATACTTACGCTTACCTATCAATGGGAAAATAATGATAGAAACTCACAGTACTTATAAGAATTAATGATAAAATATTCAGATGACCTAACAATGGGAGTACTTATAAGAAATTATGGTAAAATATTCACATGACCTAACAACGGGAGCTCATAAGTGCGCCAAAACACATAATTGAGAGGACATATGATATAGATACGACGAAAAGGTAAGGGTACTTCAGTCAAAAAAAATGTTAAAGGATGTGCAAACATATTTTTGGGGTGTGCATATATCAACCTCCTTCACAAATATTCGTTTTATTCGATCGTGAAGGCATAAGTCTTTAATTCATTTACAATGTAATGATCGTTTATATAGCCAATACCTAACCATAAGCTAATACCGAATCATGATAAAGGAAACTATCCCATTTTTCCTAATAAGAATAATTACGACAACTTCTATATTACATCAATAATAATATGTTAACATTCTCTTCAATATTACATCAATAATAATATGTTAACATCCCCCTTTAAACTCAAGATACTCAAAACAATCAGTATCGAGAATTTGCAAAATAATAATAAAATTAAAAAGAAACTTAAAAATAGTCGTCCTTTGCAGTCAAGAAACGGTCATTGTCATTTGTTGTCATTTTCATCGAAAAACGATCATCGATCGTCGTCGATATTTTTCATTGAGAACAATTATCGGGTTGTCATCATTCTTGTTGTAAATCATTACTATATTTAATTAAAATGATTGTGTGATCTTGTTGTAAGTCGTCGTATTCATCGTTGTTGTGATTTCGCCTCATCGTCATCTTTGTTAATAATCTAGACTCTTGATACCATGATAAAGTATTCACAAATATTCATTTTATTCAATCGTGAAGACATACGTCTTTTATTCGTTTACCATATAATGATCGCTTATATAGCCAATACCTAATTGTAATTGTTAGGATTTATGTTGTAATTGATGATAATGTCAAAACACCTGAAAACACATTTGCATAAGTTATTTTGTAACTCATCAACGGGTGACATGCTTATTAGCATTCCTTGATGAGGCAGCTTATCAATGGATAAGTTTGTAACATACTATTTAAGTCTCATTGGATAAGTTATCCGTTGATGTCATAGTTGTTACTTGTCCAAGTCATATTGACTATCAATGGATATGCAAAATAAGGTAGCTAATTGTAAATAGGTTGTGCTATGTAATTCTGTATAAGTGATGTGGTATCTCAACTAGTAAAAACACTACACCAATAGATGTGACACTTCAACGGATGGCATTCAACCTATCAACGGATGTCGGCTTCAACGAATAAACCACTACAACCAATAATGTCTCGATTCTAGCAGTTGACAGTGACTTAACAAGCCTGACAACTCAAATGGGTTGATGGACTTAAAAAGAGTATGGAAGCCAGTATTGGAAACGAAGAAGAAAAAGAAACATTCCTTATTCTCACAAAAAATTGGCTGGTAAAATCTAGTGAAAATATTTCCAAGACAACTAAACAAATTTGTATCACATGGAGACAAGGAGTGGCAGCAAACCTGGAAATACTTTGACTTTGTAATATTCATATTATTTTATAAGGTTTGTAAACTTGGAGTATATATATCTCCAAGTGTAGCATAGGTTTAGTAGAGAAGAAAACACAGAGCATAAACGTAGAGAGCATTAGGTTTTCTTGTAAATACTATGCCTTGTAACCAACAACTGTGTATTTTTACACAGGTTACTTTTCTTCAATACAATCCTCAGGTGGAACCAACAAACCCACCTGAAATTTTTAATATTGTGTTGCATGTGCTTGTGTTAGTTATTTTAGTTATCTGTTCTTATACAAACTGTTTGAGCTTCATTAATTCGAAAGAATTTTTAGTCAGGATTGTATTCAACCCCCCTTATACAATCTTGTGGTGTATAACTGGGAAATATCAGTAATAAAGGAAATCATCCCCTTTTTCCTAATAATAATAATAATAATAATAATAATAATAATAATAATAATAATAATAATAATAATAACTACGTCAACTTTCCGTATTACATCAATAATAGTATGTTAACAGTTATCTTGCTCTTTCTCAAAAGTATGCTGACGTTGGGGAGGCTAATAATTCTTTTAGGGGCTGGTGTAGAAGTTTGTTAGAGAGATTGAGTTGTGAGAAGCTATTGTTTCAGCAAAAGCTTGTCTGAATCCGTGATTATACGCTCAAAATAAAAATTGTTTTGCTTCACTGAATCGTTGTCTCTTGATGGAGGGGAGAAGAGCTATGGATCAAATCAGGTTTGAATAGTATTAAGATCAATATTGTCACAACAATTTTTGAAAAAGGGAAAGTTTGACTTTATGGTTCGGGATCACTAGGGAAGGCTGTTGCATATGCGTAGTTGGTTTCAGGATGGGTATGTTCTCCTAGAGGTGGCACGGAAGTGGTAGAAGAAGGTGTTAAGCTAGATAAAAGACCTGAGAGGGAACTATTTCGTGGTTGAGATGGATAGTCTAACAGTAGTTCAAGCAGAACTCTTTGGATATGTTATCTCCCTTTGGCTTGGTGATTCAGGACTGTAGAAGACTTATTTCTAAGATGTTTAATGTTTATATAACCTTTAATTTTTAAACCATCTACGAATTGTGCAGCTCATTTGTGGAGCAAAATGCATGTTTATTTGCTGATTGTAGTTACAATGCTTGTGTTATTCAACCAGAATTTACATAATTTCTAATGTTCATGCAACTTTTTTATAAATCATATGTGAGTTGTACAACTAACTTGTGGCATGGTGATTATATTTAGTAATTACAATGGTGGTGTTATTCCACCAGAAGATGGCATCTGTTTTGAAAGCTGACTTGATTGTTTAAATGAAGAATTTTCCATAAAAGAAAAAAGAGAAAATAATAATAATAATAATAATAATAATAATAATAAGGATATTTTCAATGGTACCATTGTAATATTGGCTTTTGCCATTATAACACCATATTTTTTGCTTCTATATGTGGTATCTTTATACTTTTGGTGTTCGGTCTATGGTATTCTTCCGTTAATAAAACGTTAAATAAACGTTAAAAGAAACCAAAATGGCCATTATTTCATATTTGAACTAAAAATTTTCGTCAATTTTTTCTAATTCAACTATATATTTTCACACAATATCTAAAAAAATTACTTTTGTCAAACATTTACAAATAGTTAATAAAAGATTTTACACAATTGTAATAACCCTAACTTTAGAAAGGCTACAGTGCCCAAATGAATAGTGATCTTGAGGAATCCAGGGAAATGGTGTGTAGGTACTCTATATTAGGGATGGAAAATGAGTAAACAGAAACCATATTAGTGTTGTACATTGAAAATAAGTGACTCGAAATGACGATGGATTTTAGAAATTCCTGAATTTTGATTTTGAGGATTTTGTGCTCGAACGAACTTCTATATCTTGGATATTAAGGAGTATAGAAATACTAAAGGAATTATATATTGAGGAATTAGTGAATTTAAGTTAAACCAGGGGATTATTAAGTTAAGAGAATACCAAAGGAAATTGGATTTGTAAATGATTTCGAAAACCACTGAGATAATGAGGTATACTCGAAACGAACCACGATTAGACGAGTATGGAAACCAAGCAACCAAGATTAGTAATTTAACAAGGATGCATACCACATTATGATTATCCAAGGTTAGTAGCATAATACTTAGGAAATAAGTAAATGAGAATATGAACTCATCTTAATGACATCACTAATGACATCATTTTCCACTAACTAGTTTTAAGGGCAAATTAGTACTTTAGCATGGTTTTTAATCACAAATATCTCCAAGCTTCCACAAGACACTAGACTAATCAAGATTTAGCTAAGATAAGAGCAAGTAAACACAAAAATCTCTCTCCCCCATTCATACTACTACAATCGGCCAAGAGGAAAAAAAGAGGAGAAAAAGAAAGAAAAAAATTCCAAAACCCTAGCTCTCTTCAATATTAAATCAAGGGATAAATCATGGGTGTTCTTGGAGGTTAGGAAGAATCATATACAAAGTTTCATAGCAAACCAACATCATTTACCAAGGTAATAAAATCATTCAAGTTACTAGAAAAGATGATGAATAATGTTTTCTAAGTGTTAACTTGTTTTAATGGTTCCTTTAGTTGATTCAAGCTAATTCAAGGTGGTTTAAGGATTACCCAAGGCTTGTTAAGTGTTGTTAGAGCTTCAAGAAGGTATAAACACTCTTGCCCCTTTTTATATTATGATGGATATTGTTGGTTTAGTGATTAAGTAGTGTAAAGATTAAGATTATGATGTTATATGTGTTTGTAAGTGGTTTGAGTTAAATATGGAAGTGTTTGGGATTGTAACCATGGCTGGTGAAGAAGACCACATGGTGTAGGTGATGATTATTGTGGATGATAATTGATTTGGAGGAATTGGATTTATGGAAAGTACGAAAATATAGCCGTTATAATGTCCGTTTTTCGTTAGAACTACAAACTGCCCTGTTTTGTGACCCCTGTATTCGTACGGTACCTCACTGCCTAGGTCACCAATTGACCATGAAATTATAGAGCTTAGTTCATAGATCGTTTTGATATAAGGTGCGTTAAAATCTGATGAACGGTTTAGGAGAAAAGTCAGTTTTAGTGAAAGACGTTCGAAAACCGAGAAACCGTAAATGTATCAAACTTGAGGTTACAATTACCATACTTTAACATTGTTAAAAGTCACGAAATTTTGGGATATGGTAGTAGTGTGGTCAAAGAACTATTTCCAGTTGACCTTACATTAAAATTCAAAATTTAAAAATTATAAGAAATTCTGCAGTCGAGTGTGGTCGTTAAGGGAAATGGTGAAAACCCCTGAAACTTCGATTTAGGTTATAAATGGTTAAGTTCTTGAACCTTTGGGGTAATAGGAATACGTTAAACATATATTAAAGTTTCAAAGGTAATGTTATACAAGAGTGTAGTGAGTAAGAGATGTGGTTCTAACGACGGTCCTTTTGTGTTTATAGAAACTCCGGAAGAGGGACGAGCCATACCGTCAGGATACCGAAACCGAGGCAAGATTTCTTCTATCCCTACTTGTAAAACTACTTATCTTCACAAAGAAACTTGATTTCATGGAATATATATGTGATGCTATTATTACTATATGGTGAAGAAATTGTCTTCCTTGAGTATTGATATTGAAAAGAAGAGTATACGAAGATGTATATGAATATGGATATGAGTATGAGATGGATATGTATAGAGATGAATATGCATGAAGTGAACATGCCTTATGATTAAAAGTAAATAAAAGAATGGTATCAGTTGTTATCTAGGGTTATATGATTTATAATATTTTGCTAAAGATATTCTTTCCAAATATCAGTGGTTTAATAAATAATAATTGATTATTATTTACTACTCTTAAAATAGATGGAATATTTTATGAATATAAAAGTATATTTGATTTCTGAATATGAAAGAGAGGTCTGGATCATAATCAAAGCATTATGATATATATATATATATATATATATATATATATATATATATATATTATAGAAGTAATGTGCGAGAATGGAAATGATATGAGAGAATGATATGTGGAAATGAAAGCGAGAAAATGGAAATGTGGAATGATATTGAAAATGGAATAATGATGTGACAAAAAGGGGGATTGCAACAGACTTGCGTAAGTGGCTGTGTCAGGGCTGTGTGCGACACAGTCCAGCATTTATTATTTTTTTTATTTCGGCACGAAGATGCCAAGGGAGGATGTTAGCAGGTGGCCTTCCTCCAGGGATGATCTTCATTCCTTCTACGGGTAGTAAAAAGAGAGCAGGTACGATTAGGCGACTGATCATCGTCCTAACGTATCAGGCGACAGCAGATATCCCCAATGTTTTTGAAGAGAAAGTGTAGACAATGGTTTTCAGATTTCTATACTGAAAACAGAATAATGATATGAGATGATGGAATGATAGTTACAGATGAAGAAAAACTGATATTATATTATTTCAGATTTCTATACTGAAAACAGAATAATGATATGAGATGATGGAATGATAGTTACAGATGAAGAAAAACTGATATTATATTAATTTAGATTTCTTTCTTATAATAGTGAGTGGATGATGCATTATTAAATAAGAGCTTTACTCTTCCTTAAGGATTTTAATTGTTTCCTGCTATTACATATGCATATACATATATGTATATCTATTCACATTTTAAATTTTAGTTACAGTATTATCTTGCTGAGCTATTATAGCTCACTCTTGTTACTTATGTATATAGCAGCTAGGTCCCATGCCGATACTACGTACCACACCCCGCAAGAGGGTAAGGGAAAGGCGACCTTTTGAGCGAGTGCTGGCGACCATCCCCGAGGTAGTGACAAGCGAAGGGGCTTAGTAGATTTATGTAAATTAAGTGTGTAAGTTTGTAATAAACTTTAGTTGTTGAAGTGCTTCCTGTAGAAGCTTTGTTCAACAATGTACTTAGTAAATTCTGGGCTTGTAATAACTGTTAACTTTAAAACTTTTAAATATTGTGGATGTTGTTCTATGAGCATATGACTGGTGTGTGTGTGTATTAGTGTGGGGTCAACTGCTTATTTATATAAAAAAAAAAAACTACAGAGATATTGATATTGATCGGAAATTGGACCTTGACGGCCGGATCCTTGTCCCCGGATCCCGGGGCGTCACAACAATGATGGGAAATCTTTTGTTGTTGCGAGTTATTTTGATTTTTCTTGATTTTAATAATATCGGGCCCAAACGTAAGGGATTTGCAAAAAATGTAATACATTTCAGTAATGATTTAAAATTCATTTAAATCGTTGATTGCCCTTCTACAATCTACGGAAAATTAAGTATTTAAGTGTTCAGAACCTTTAAATTGGTGATGGATCCAATAACATTTCAATGGAGAATTATTTATGTTAGTGAAGTAACTTAAAATAATGTTTATTACATTTTGAATGCTTATGAAAAATTAAACATTTATCTTATATGGACATATAATATTAACTGTTCTCTATGATACCCATTTACTATTGGTTTTTGTCACTAGTACCACTACCTTTTTTTACTCTTATTTGTGGTACCATTGTACATTTAACATTTGTCTAACATTTTGCTAATGGAAGGGTATCATAGAGCGGAACTTGAAGTTCAAGGATACCACATATAGAAGTAAAAAAAGTGATTGTACCAACGGTAAAAGCCAATATTACAATGGTACTATTGATAATATTCCTAATAATAATAATAATAATAATAATAATAATAATAATAATAATAATAATAATAATAGTCTATTATAAGAAGAAGTGTTTTTTTAGAAATACCTAAGTTCAGAAACTTTTTTGCGAAAGTATTATTTTTTTAAAAAAATATTTTGCGAAAATATCGATTTTTCGAAAAATATTTGCAAAATACGATTTACAATTTTGCAACCACACAACTCACATCAACCAAAATCAACCACAAAATTTTAAAAGTTTAGTAATTGAAATCATTTTTGATTAGTTACTTAACAAATTGCATTATTTAAATTAAATACAATCAATATCAGCCCAAATGCAATAAAAAACAATTTTAATATTTTTTCAGAAAAACATAAAAACAAGGTACATTCGGTTACAACCCGTAATTTTTTCAAATATTTTCAAAAAATGAAAAAATTACAAAAAAAATTAAAAAATTAATATTTTTGATAATTTCTCTAATAATAACACTAATAAGTTTATTAATATTACGATGCTGTAGATGTGGCCTCCCCTGCCGCTCAATGTACCTGATTTCACCATTTCTGGCGACATACAAATATTACTTGCATTTTCTCACCCCCAAATCATAAACGCCCTTCCAGGCGTATACGTATTAACGTATATACATACATATTACACACATACAGATACAGGACGCATGATACTTAGAGGCATAGCTTAGTTATTTCCATTAATTGTGATAATTGCGCGTGTTTTTTTTAATTATCACAAATGAATTTCTCATGAAATTGAACAGCAATTATTTGTTGATTCTTCTGATTTTTCTCCCTTTGCAGTGCAGGTCATTCCTCATTTTTTTTGATTCTCTACGTACATTGTTTTATTATTTTTATTTTTTCTTGGACATTTTTCATCAATCAATTATATATTGTGTGTGTAGAATCTATGTATATACATCTATTATGGACAACGCCAAGGTCTCCCGTGATCGGTGTGTTTTTCCTCTCTCCAGTCTCCAAATTGGGTAAGCATCCGCCATGTTCCTCTTCTTTTTCGTCTTTTTGCACGTATTTTAAGGCACGTGGAATGGATTTTATGCATAATATGTTATCGCAATTTATTTGTACAAAGTTCGAGTTAAATTGTTCTAAACCTTATTGTAGATACATGAAGGACAGTTTATGTGGTGTGGTCGAATTTTAAGCTACACGTTTCGATCAATTAAAGACATTAGATGCAGAAATGAAGCATGCTTAGCATCAATTTTTTTTTACCTAAACTAACATTTGGTAAATATGCAACTTGTGACTTGATAAAGTTAATAAATAGGTCTTGCTTGGGCTTGAACCCCTGCCTGTTTGATCAAACTAATTTTTGTTCTTCGGTGCTTCATTATTTACTTTACGAGTATTATTGATTATTGATTGTTAGTTTATAATTATTGATTATCATGGATAATGCGAATTTGATATTTGGTCTATTTTATTGATCATTGTTGATATGGGCTAAAAATAAGCCCTAAAGACACATTTAATGTTGCACTAATTAGACCCAGCATGGTCCAAACGTGGGGCCCATTAATGAGGTCAGAATCCCTATTTTAATATTAATTTCGTAATTAATATTAAGGGAAATTAACAGCTCAGCAATAAGAGTTGGATAAGGATATTATCTCCATTAGACTTAGCCACCAAGGCATCCAATTCGATATGGAAACTGATTCCTACAAGGAATTGATCTGGAACCTTCCTCAGGGAGGTGACTTGCCCACCAAGTCTCCGAATCCTACCATAATTCTAAGGCTTCTCAGCCTATATAAAGGGCCTGACCCCTCATCTCAGAACTACGTTTTCTTGGCTTGATTCTCTAATACAGAGATACGTAGGCATTCTGTGAGGACCGCTTAGTCTCGAACGCAGAAGCAGCCATTAAAGCACGAAGCTCACGAACCCTAGCATTAAATACACAAACCCTAGCCGCAATAATTTCAACCTGGATTTTATTCCACAACATTTGGCGCCGTCTGTGGGAAGACAACATCAACCATGGTTCAAACACGAAGAACAACACCAGTTGCAACTGAGGCCATACCTCTCAGATCTGCTCCACCCATCACCGAACAGGTTCCCCCAGCATCAAGGGCGATTGCCCAACCAGCTCCGCCAGCATCAGGGGCGATCACCCAATCTCAAGTTTCTCAACAATCAGGGGTGATCCCCCACGCTGAGAGTACATTACCCCCGATTACCCGTACAAGACGAGAAACCAATCCTCTTCAGATGGTGGTCTCTCCTCTGATTGATCCGAACAACCCATCGCATGGGGTCCAGATCCACACTACAGATCTCCCCGTGGGTACTAACCCGACATACGGGCTGCCTAATTATCCTCCTATCCAAGGGACAGGCCCAAGTGGTCACGCTTTGCAGATCCGAGATCGAGAGTATCACGATTATTCGGGTCCTTATACTGATGAAACCTCCTCCGACGATGAGGATGATAACCTTGATGAAGCCCCGAGGAGGCGACGTGCTAGTAGAGAACCTCGAAGGAGGACTCAAGACATCCGTGATGGACAATCTTTGACAACTGCTGAAAGGATCAAGGCTTATGAGGCCGAGATCTTAAAATTGAAGGAAGATATGGCAAGGGAACAGGCAAGACAGAGTTTAATTCGACCCCCTCCAATCTCAGGAAGGATTCCCGTTATAGATTTGGAGAGGTCCTCAAGAAGACAGAAGAGGGCTGATGTCCCAACAAGAGAAGCTATGAGGGTGGAAACCCCCAGGAGTAACCCCAAGGATCTCATGCCACTTGGAGATCCTGATGATCCCACACCCCCGTTCACCGAGGAAGTGATGAATGCTCACATCTCTAGGAAGTTTAAGATGCCTACAATAAAGGCTTATGATGGAACGGGTGATCCCGCAAACCATGTGAGAACATTCTCGAACGCACTGCTGTTGCAGCCTGCTAGTGACGCTCTCAAGTGTAGGGCGTTCCCTCAAACCCTGTCGGGTATGGCTCAAAGGTGGTACAGCCGTTTGCCTGCAAATTCGATTGGATCTTTTAAGGAATTGAGCACTGCTTTTATCAGCCAATTCATTAGCGGAAGGGTGCATGAGAAGAGCTCCGCATCTCTTATGTATGTGGTGCAAGGAAAGAATGAAAATTTGAGGGATTACCTCAAGCGATTCACTAAGGAGACCCTGAATATCACTGATTTGGAAAATAAGGTGGCAATGGTAGCCCTGGAGCACGGAACCACTGACCTCTTCTTCAAGAGATCATTGGCGAAGCATCCCCCGGAGAACATGGCTGAGCTCCAACGAAGGGCTGATAAGTATATTAAAGCTGAGGATAGCTTGAAGAAAGAAACCACCGTAGGTGGAGGGGGAGGTAACAATGACTCCAAGAAGCGAAAGCAAGACCAGGACTATGATGATCAAGAGTATGATGCTAGGGACAAGTATCCCCGAAATAGCGAGGACTCCGACTCTGCCCCTAAGAAGAACCAAGGGTCAAGGTTCACTGAGTATGCAAGGTTGAATACTCCTAGGAGTCGAATCTTGTTGGACATTGAGAATGATAAGGATTTCAGATGGCCGAAGCCACTCAGGGGTGATCCCGCAAAGAGAAACCAGAATCAGTATTGCAGATTCCATAGAGACGTGGGGCATGACACTGACGATTGCAAGCAACTCAAAGATGAGATCGAGTTTTTGATCCGTAGAGGGAAGCTGAGGCACTTCACTAAGGGTGAAGACCGTGGTAACCAGAGAAGAGACTATAATAGAAGGGATGACGATCAAGATCGCAATCTACAGCCCCAAGGGCCAGTAATCAACATGATCTCAGGAGGCCCGACTGCGGCCGGGACAACTAGGAACTCTCGAAAGGCTTATGCTCGAGAGGTGTTGCACATCGTGGGAGAGGCCCCGAAGCGTGCAAAAACTGAGGTAGCGATTAGCTTTGATGACTCAGACTTGGAAGGAGTGAAGTTCCCCCATGACGACCCGTTGGTCATAACTCCTGTGATTGGAAACTCGGAGGTGAAGCGAGTCTTGATAGACAATGGAGCTTCCGTTGACATTCTGTTTCATGATGCGTTTGTGAAGATGGGATACACTGATTCTCAGTTGACCCCCAATAACATGCCTATATACGGATTTAATGGAGTAAAATCCAAAGTCGAAGGGACTATTCAGCTGCCTGTAACTATCGGGCAAGAGCCCAAGGAGGCCACTCAGATGTTGAACTTCCTGGTAATCAAGGCGGCTTCAACGTACAACGCTATCCTTGGAAGGACTGGACTTCATGCATTCAAGGCTGTTGCCTCAACCTATCATGTGAAGATCAAGTTCCCTACCAGGAATGGTGTTGGAGAACATAAAGGTGATCAGAAGATGGCACGAAGCTGTTATGTAGCCTCGTTAAGGCCTGATGGAGTCGGGGGGCAGGTCCTTCCGATTGAAGACATGGATGTCCACAGTGGTAAGGAACACAAAGAAAGGTCAGCAGAGGACATCACACAGAAGCCTCGGACAGCCATTGAGGCTAAGGCGTTAACTGACTTTGTGGTTGAGTGCACCATTGGTAACCAAGAAGTTGGGGGGCAGGAGGTAGTACCCCAAGCAGGAAGTGAACTGAAGAGTAAGAATGAGGAGACCAGAAGGAGTGGCGGGTGCTCTATTTTGATGGAGCATCAAAAACAAAATCAAGTGGTGCAAACCTAGTCTTGAAAAGGCTCGATTGGGCTTAAGTTATCCTAGTAGGACTTAGCTTCATATTTATATAGTAGAAGTAGAAATAAGGTTTATTAAAACCATTGCAGAGCATGTTGCTCCGAGTAGGACAGTAGTACTCTATGTAAGGGTTGAACCCATTTCAAGTTATTAATGCAAGTTTGTTTTCCATTCATTGATTGTGATTTTATTTATGTGCCAAGCACCTGATGTGTGAGTCAAAGAAGACCAAGTACCGAAAATAAAAGAATACACGAATGAAAACAAACGAATGCATACCTCGAATGGTAGAGTTAGGTTACGGCAGATAAGAATTTAAGTCCTTGAAGGATCCTGGATAAAGACAAACGTTGAAGTCTTGATGGAACACCCGCTGAAGAAACATATTGCATAGCATGAAAGCCAATGGAAGGCTCATCAAGTGGGTAATCTAACTAAAAGAATTCGATGTTAAGCCTAGTACGGCCATCAAAGCTCAGGCTCTAGCTGACTTCGTGGTTGAATATACCATTGACAACCAAGAAGTCGGGGGGCAGGAGGTAATATACCAGGAAGGTCAACAAGATGAGGAACCCCTGGAAGAGAAGAAGGAATATTGGATGCTCTATTTTGATGGGGCATCAAAAACAAAAAGTTCTATTTTCATGGGGCATCAAAAACAAAAACCAGTGGTGCAGGTTAAGTTCTGCAAAGCCCCGATGGGTTCACACTCGAGTATGCCTTGAAGTTGGACTTCCAAACAACCTACAACGAGGCGGAGTATGAAGCTTTGATAGCCGACCTTAGACTGACAAGAGCCCTGAGGGTCAAGAACCTGAAAGTCTGTGGAGACTCAAAGTTGGTAGTCTCACAAGTCAATGGAGAGTTTGAAGTTAGAGAAAAGAATATGGCCAAATACTTGAGGATTGTGAAAGCTGCGATAGCCCAGTTAGATGAGTGCCAGGTATATCCCAAGGGAGGAGAATACAAAGGTCGATGCCATATCTCAATTCAAGGGTCGAGACCCATTCTGGGAGCGTCTACTTCCAAGTCCTGAAGATCCCCGCCATCGATTCGAAGTTGGTGGCACCGTTTGATGTAGGAAGCTACCAGATAGACCCTATCAAAGCTCGTCTTAAGACTGGTTGGCTCCTTGATATTTCCTTGAAAGCACGGAAACTGTTAATGAGAGTGTTGAGATAAGAAGTCCTTTACAATTCCACACTTGAGGTCTTGAACTTCAAATCTCAAAATTCAAGCCTTGATGGCCAACAAGGTTATCTGCCTCCAAACGAACCTGACAAGAGGCATCAGGCTACTTAAAACCTAGCCAAGGTTCTACAAGTATAAGAAGAAGGTTGGAAACCTAGAAGTAAGATAGAGGATTGACAACCAGCCAAGGCACACCAGACTTGAAGTCAAGTGCTCAGTGGCAAGTGAACTTCTTGAACGATCAACCGAGAAGCAAGACCCCCACTATATGAAGCAAGAGGGCAAAAACTAAGGGTCTCCATCATTTCAACATCTTAGAATGAGAGTTAAAGGTTGAATGGTTGATGATAACCAACAACCACGAATGAATTCTCGTTTTCGAATCAAGGACTCAACAAACGAATTAAGGCCCTGAAGGTCACGAAAGCTAAGAAACGGGTCGTTTCAAGGTTCTGCAGGAATCTCAAAAATTCGAAAATAATAAGGCTGGAGTAACAAATGAAGGGTATTAAAGTACCCACGCCAAGAAGACTTAAAATCATAAGACAAGGTATCACAAAGTGCCTCCTTGGCGGGGGTACCCACGCCAAGGTTTTACGAATTGAGGGTGAAAAAATACCCACGGTCAGGAAGCCATATCTCCTAAACGTGGTTGGCAAAAACATCTCCTAGGCGGGAATACCCACGCCCAGAATAAATTTTGAAAATTGAAGGCATGAAATACCCACGCCCAGGAGACCAAACTTCCTAGGCGTGCCTAAGGAAAGTGTCTCCTTGGCGGGGGTACCCACGCCCAGCTCGATTTTCTTTAGAGAAGGGTATACCCACGCCCAGGAGACCAAACTTCCTAGGCGTGCCTAAGGAAAGTGTCTCCTTGGCGGGGGTACCCACGCCCAGGAAGCATTTCAAGGGACAAAGATCACCCACGCCCAGGAGACCAAACCCCCTAGGCGTGCCTAAGGAGAAGGTCTCCTTGGCGGGGGTACCCACGCCCAGGGCTCCTCTTCGAACGACAAGCCATTTTTCAGAAATTAAAAAAGGAATAAAATCCTTAAAAATTCTGAAAATAGGCTAAAAATGATGAAAAAATAGGTAAAAATACCTATTAAATCAAGAAAAAATAAGGAAATAATTTATAAAATTATTTCTGAGGCATGAGGCCCAATATTTTATTTTTGGTAAAAATTATCGAAAATAAAATATATAAAACGTGAAGTTTAAAAAAAAAAAAAAAAAAAAATGAAAAATATTCACCCACGCCACCCAGGCCATTACCCCTGGGCGTGGAGCATGAAAATGCTTACTACGCGGGTGTACCCCCGCCAAGCCTCTATCATGAGGTTTTATGGCAAAGTGCTGTTTAGTACCTGAAGTTCTGCTGAATTGACAAGTTGATCCTCTAGTTTATATATTTATAATTCAGCCCCTGAACTTTGTAAGTTGACATAAAAAATTCCTAAATTATTAGGAATAATTTAGAAAAATACCTGTTGGTACATAAAAAATTTCTAAATTATTAGGAATAATTTAGAAAAATACCTGTTGGTACATAAAAAATTCCTAAATTATTAGGAATAATTTAGAAAAATACCTGTTGGTACATAAAAAATTCCTAAATTATTAGGAATAATTTAGAAAAATACCTGTTGGTACATAAAAAATTCCTAAATTATTAGGAATAATTAAGAAAAATACCTGTGGGTACATAAAAATTCCTAAATTATTAGGAATAATTTAGAAAAATACCTGTTGGTACATAAAAATTCCTAAATTATTAGGAATAATTTAGAAAAATACCTGTTGGTACATAAAAAATTCCTAAATTATTAGGAATAATCAAAGAAAATACCCGTGGGTACCTAAAACTTCCTAAAATATTAGGAAAAGTACAGAAAAATACGAGGAAAATTATAGAAATATTTTCTTGATAAATTGAGCAATAATTTATGCTAATAATGCATAAAAGCTCTATGAAAGTGCCGAAATTGCTAAAAGCAAGCACGAATTAAAGCCTCGAATAAGGCAAATCGTCGTAAATGTGTAGGTCGCTCCACACTTTACAATCAAGGCGATACTCGTGAAACACTAGTGTAAACCAAAATTCCCATATAAGGGTAGAAAAATTAAGAAGTCCCAGGTAAGGGATAAAAACGACCCCGAGTCTCGATTAAGGCAAATATAACTTCTACGAAAACCTGATCAGTTTTCCTAGAAGTTGGGGGGCAAATGATATGGGCTAAAAATAAGCCCTAAAGACACATTTAATGTTGCACTAATTAGACCCAGCATGGTCCAAACGTGGGGCCCATTAATGAGGTCAGAATCCCTATTTTAATATTAATTTCGTAATTAATATTAAGGGAAATTAACAGCTCAGCAATAAGAGTTGGATAAGGATATTATCTCCATTAGACTTAGCCACCAAGGCATCCAATTCGATATGGAAACTGATTCCTACAAGGAATTGATCTGGAACCTTCCTCAGGGAGGTGACTTGCCCACCAAGTCTCCGAATCCTACCATAATTCTAAGGCTTCTCAGCCTATATAAAGGGCCTGACCCCTCATCTCAGAACTACGTTTTCTTGGCTTGATTCTCTAATACAGAGATACGTAGGCATTCTGTGAGGACCGCTTAGTCTCGAACGCAGAAGCAGCCATTAAAGCACGAAGCTCACGAACCCTAGCATTAAATACACAAACCCTAGCCGCAATAATTTCAACCTGGATTTTATTCCACAACAATTGTAGTCCAGTTTAATAAAATAAATAAGTTACGGCTTACATTTCAAAAAAAAAATGTTATCGTTTAAATTTATTTATGAGTTGTATCTTTATCATTGTTAACATTTAATTATAGAATAATTGAACGTTAATGAATTTTCCACAAAGAATATTGAAAAGAATAATGTTGCAAAATTGGATGTGAATGGATGGATAAATTACAATTTGGTAGTATACATCAAGAATAAAGCATTTGCTGGAATTTCTAATATAATAATTTGGCTTGTTTTCAAAATATCGTGTTTCACAGAAATCCATTCCCATCTTGTAATAGGCTGAATCAAGTGCTAGGCATTGAAAATTTGCAATTTCTCATGTTAGTGAGTCATGAGTAACCTTTTTTATGTATAAATACAACCCCTGCTCTACTGGATTTCTTGATCTACACACACACATGAAAGTAGTTTTAAAGACTGAAAAATTTGCCAGTCGTTTGTGTTGATTTAATCTGTTTTTTCTCGGACAAGTGAATAAAGTCAAGAATATTTTTATTTTATAACTTATGTGTTGTGTACGGGGCATGAAAACTGTCACTCTTAACCACGTTGAAGGTAAAATGAATGACATACTACTTATCTGCAATAAAAGGATATCAACCTTTTGGTTTAACTTGATCTTTAAAGGAAACTCTATAGAGTTGAAAACCATGCAAATCAGCTTCGATCAATCAGAAAGATGGAGACTATTATTACAGAGGGACGTGGAACTTACTGCATGCATATTACGTTTTTTTGTCCGCTTATCAATAGTGTGCCAAATTGTTCTGCAGGGACTTGCAGTCTTATCTTTCAGACCTCAGCCTTTTCCTGGCTCTGGAAAGTAAGAAGTTCTATATCTTGGTGGACAACCGCCCATGGGTGAAAGACCTAGCCTCACGACCTGCACACCTGTGGCAATTGATGGTCACTAAGGTTGCCAAGACTATCTAGCTATCACATTACAAATATATCTAGTGGAGATGGTTATAATAAATAATAATTTTCTGTGTACTATCAGTCCAGGTTGTCCCCTTTTGCAAACACAAGAAGGCAGAAGGAGGAAAAGGAGACTGAAGAGTTGTTTGATGTGAAGGCTTCAAAACTAAAACCAAGCAAATCCAGAAAGTTCAAAAGATGGTTCCATGTGATTGATGCTTCAGCAATGTCCACGAAGAGAGCTTTAGTACCTGTCAAGAATTTGAGGACTTCATTAATTTTTAATAGCAAGTTGCATAGGACTTTGTATGGTTTTATTGTGTTTGAAGTTGCATGGTCTGATGTACGGGGTATCCACTACTTTAATGAGCTTCAGGTGATCATATTTATTCAGGAACCAGTTTCTTGTGGTCTATTACTTGCAATGTACCATTAACAGTTGGGTACTCGCCACATGCAGACTGATACATATTTGGCTACTGAGTCTAAGTTCATGAAAAAATGGGAATTTGATAGTATTGCTCAAGCTGTTGGATGCATATCATCTTGGTTTTCAGGGACTCTTGTTGAGAAGCTTTGCTTGAAAGAACATCTTGATTCTGCAGTAGGTATTTTCCTGCATTTGTCTTGTAGGATGTAACTCTTGCTTGTTTACAGTTTCTTCAGTTCAAGACCTTACCAGTAACAAGTAGGTGATTAGGTATAGTGATGCTTTGAAAAATTTCATATACATCTTTATTTGTTTTTTACATCTTTTGTTACTACAACTCTTAGCCAGCAAATGACTATAATGGTACATGACGACATGTACTCTCACCCCTTGGTTGAGAGGGGAGAAGGATGTTTGTTAGGCTAAAGTCCATTGGTTACGACGTTCTGAGTTGACATTGATCAACGTGAGCATAAATATATGTTTTTTGTGTACTGTATCCATGGCTTCCCCGTACAGCAGTTTATCGGATGGTAGATTTATATGTTTGTGCTTGTATATGTACGTGCGACTATTTTCACTCTTTTATGAATGTTTTCCATATTTTATACTTCTGGTCATGGATTTAATGCCTCATTTATTCTTTGGGAAATAGTACTTTCCCTTCCTTATTTCTGCTTTTGTATTGTCAATCTTCTGTAAAAGAGGCACCTTTGCTACCTCCAAAGTCAAACCACCTTATATTGATGCCCACCAGGCTACCTCCAAACTTAAGTTAGGGTGGTGGTTTTCGGGATGATACCACTTTTTTTTTCTTTCTATTTTGTTATCCTCATCTATGTGCGTACATAATCAGAGTTATTAATATTAAAAATGTAGTGAAAAAAATGTATACCATTTTACTATAGTACCTCATCAAGGCCTAAAGTCCTTTGATAGATGTGTTATTTGTTTGTTGTTTATGGGAGTGTCTGTGCCTTCTACAGGAGATGTCTTTTATGATGCTGAAGATTCCTTTTCCCCGACTACATATGTGGACAATGATAAACAAGTCTCTAGTAATTGGACGCCCGTAAATGTGGATGAAGATAAAATTATCTCTAGTAATAGTCCTGTTACTGTGGATGATGAAAAAAACATATCTGTTTACAGCGCGGATGTTGAAGATGAACCACCTACTTGTAGCTGTGTCGGTTTACACTCAACAACTGCAGAGAACTTGTCAGGTGAGCCGCCACACTCACCAACTTCTCAGAATGGGCCCTACAAAAGAAGAAAACTTATAAAATCTTTTAGCTCTGGATTTGAGGTTGATATATATTCAGATGAAACACATACTGAGACTATTGACTCGCCAGCACAACCCCAGACTCCTTATGCAAGTGATTCTGAAGAAGCTCTCAAAGATACCCAGTACAGGGATGTTTTACTGTTATTCCGGTTTAATGACCGTGATCTCCCATTTAAGCTAAGAGACGTAATTACATCTGATTTGCGATTGCTTACCTTATTAGAGTGTGGTCTTCCATCTTGGGTTATCTTTCTTCAGTCATACCCAGTGTTTTGCCATTTTTATCGTCCATGGATGTGTCCTCTAGCTAGAACTTTGTATGTGCTAATTTCTGTTGTCACTGTTTTGATCGGATTTTATGATTTATATAAAAATGTTCCTATTCTCAAGGCAGCTCTATCACGCTTTTGTGGGCCTCTCTTAGATTGGATAGAAACTTGGGAGATGGTATCAAGAATTAAGTACTTGGGAACAATGCTATTCCTGCACAATTCCCAGAAGGCTCTTGAGTGGTTAATGACGACTATGCGAACCATCAGATCATTCTTCCGTGTTCTCACACAGCCTGTGGCAGGTCCTATTGCGGTGTGTTGGCAGCTCATCGTTCCATTTTGGGACACTTTTATGATAGTAGCTAGGAATGTAGGCACACTTATTTGGATTGTGGTGGATTCTTCTGCTGACCTAGTGGAGATCTTTGCAGAGACTGTATTGTTTCCTTTGTGGTTTACGCTGTCATTCATATGGAAATTTGGTAAGTATGCATACTGTTAATTTGTGATTAAATATAAAGGGTATGGCTATTTTGGTACATGAGATTGTCACTAATAACTTATACAACTTGTATGATGATGCAGCTGCATCTTTTTTCTGGATCCTCTGGAGTATACTGTATGCTCCATTTAGCTTTCTACATGGGATTTCCAATGTTCTCGTTGTTCTATTTACGAATGCGTATGAATTGGTTAAAGATATATGTCTTTTTATGAGTAGCATTTTCCAGTTTGCTTCAAGTGCCGATGCCACTGTGAGCTCATATGAGGTTTCCATGTGGCGAACTCTGTCAAAAGACCTTTTTAAACAGGTTGTAGAATTTTTGATTGATGTAGTTTATTCATGACTAGGATAATGTGATTTTGTCCTGACCACCAATTTTTCTATATCTGTTCCTAGGTTTTTCGTGCTGTCCGTAGCATTTTAAATGGTCTAGTTGCATTCTTCATAGCCTGCAACCGGCACCGGCTGAGGTTCACCCTGTTTTTCACTTTGTTTAATCGTAATATATATGGGCTTATCATATACAGTGCACGGATATAAATATACCTATACAATAGGTTATAAACTTATAATATGTGCCTTATTTTTATGTCAACAAAATTTACTCTAAGACTCTTGTAGATGGTAATTCTTAGTGAGAATCATCACTATCGTAAAAAAAGAAAGTAGTTACTAACGGATATTCTTACTGTCTAAACATTCAGCATGTATGTGCAGGTAGCATATAACCTTTCATATCTTCCTGTAATGATCGGTTCCATCTAACATTTTATTTTCTTAATTTTATTTGTAGCATCTATAATCATATCATCGAATTCTTTCAACGACTATCTCGAACTTCGGTGAGAATACAACGTACTGATCAAGGTCCAAGAATACAACTACGTGAAACTCAAAAGGTGGTAAGTAACGTAGCTACTAGCAGCAGATGAGTGTAAAGTTTTTTTTTTTTTTTTTCTGTTTCAATCATTGCTGCATATATATCCTAGCCTAATCACAAATTCATGATCCCCCCCCCCCCTCTTCCGTTTTTTCTTATAGTTAAAGGGAACAGTGGAAAACTCACCCAGAATGAAGGACAAGAAGCAAAGATGACATAGAATAATGGAAAGGGTGTTCACTAATTAGAGCAATTGTGTCCTTGTTTACAGATATTAGATGTACAACAATATACGTGAAACACAAGAAATTTTACAACCCTAAGATAACTCTGACCCAAACCCCCTGTTCCCCTTAGCTTTCATGTTATAAGATACTTAGTTTGTAACTGTAAAATGGTAGGTGATTGTGTGTAACATATGATGTAATTCTTAAACAAGTATACAAATGTAGTTGCCACTTTTGAGAAGAAGATTGCTTATTATTGAAAATATTAGAATCACTACATCTGGTTAAAAAAAGATGAAGATTTGAGCATGGGAAGCCAACCAACAAGAAAGGCAGTACATTGATGAATTGCAATGCTACCGCTCATGGAATAGTTTCTGTTCATAATGCAGAAACATGTACATTTTTCCCATGCTAGAGATCAGACAAAGAAAAGTGTGCTATTTTATTTGGTCTTCCAAGTCCCCACAATTAGATCATAATTCATACATAAACATTTTGTCCTGTATTTTCTCACTAATTTTTCATATTTTTTTCATGATAGTTCGAATGGCGAAAAAAGTTTTCCCCATAAAATAATTCGGGATAATATATTTTCTTGGAAATTTTTTTCGAACATATATTATTAGACCGAACCTTTCAAATAAAACTAATTCAAAATTAGCTTATTTTCCAATATTTTCTCAAAATCAATTTACTTTCCGAGAAACAAATGTATCCCAAATCATCAAGTTTTTTCAGCAGTGTAGACCAGGGGCGGATACAGTATGTATCCGGTGGGTGGCTAGGACCCCACTGGAATTTCCATATGTACTATATATGTAATATAATTTTACAATAAATAGGCTTAGTTCAGTGGTGGAAACCCATTGAAGTTTTTTGGGACACTCGAGTTCGAACCTTGCTAGCTACCAGGAATCCACTGAAATTTTATATATACTATACATTTATAACTTTTTAACACCAAAATCCTATAGTTCAGTGGTAGTATAAGCAGATTTTGTCCATACCAACGAGGGTTCGAATCTCTCCAGAACTTCTTGGCTGGATCCGCCACTGGCGTAGACTAAGACCAAGTTTGGACGGGAAAAATATATTGGCTCGAGATGGACTGCAGGGTGTTGAGATTTTCCTTTATTGACTTTCTTTTCATTTCTTCATTTCATTTTATAAAGAGAAAAAGCAATCGACTTTATTGTAATACGAGTAAAATAAAGCAGTTGGAACTGCTAAGTCTCCGCTTTAATTTCCCAAAAAACGCTTTGTTGAATAAGAACAACAAAGTAGCCTACAACTTTGTTGTTGTACTAGTACACGTTGGGAAGTCAAATTAACATAATGCTACCGCTCTAGTTATTGAAGTTCTTGGTAGTACTAATGTATAGACATGGCACATGTAAATGGTCTCCGGGCCGTTCTTAAATTTATGAAATCTTGAGTGAAATTAAATTATGAGCTCCTAAATTATATATAGGATAAAAATTTTGTATTTATACAATCAAGAATTTAGAAAATTTGATACCCTTTACTATTAAGGATTCAAGATAATACGTTTTGCTGATCTATAGTCGGAACCATTTTCCGATGATGGCATTCAACTAATCAAGTAGTAGCGGATTCACTGTATGCCGAAAGTACTCGGCCGAGTATGATAAACTTTTTTTATTTAAATTGGGATATGCTCTTTGGTATATTAGTGGAATTGATTTTTGCCAATAATATCATCACATTTTTTGCTTCTATACGTGCTACACCTGAAATATTGTTTCTCTCTTAGTCATACCCTTTTTTAAGTAAAACATTAAAAAAAACGTTAAACACCGTTTAATCACTGTTAATGACTATTAAAAATAATAGGGATATTCTCTTTGGTACACTCGTGGAATTGGTTTTTGCCAATGGTAACATCACATTTTCGACTTCTATACGTGGTGCACCTGAAATATTAATAGTTGTCTAATAGAAGGGCATGTACCATTGACAAAAGTCAATTCCACGAGTGTATCAAAAAGAATATCCCTTTAAATTAATTAGAAAGACGGTATAAATTATAAATGGAAGGGATTTCATTTTTTTTAATTTTAATGTATTGTTAGCTGAATTTTATCAAATTATAGTTACCTTTCGAGAAACGAGTGACATAATTTTCTCCTCTACTTCCCCGACTCCGTCTTAAGTTTCATCTCAAATATCACAAGAGATTAGTCTCAATCTCCTTCCCCGACTCCGTCTTAAGTTTCATCTCAAATATAACAAGAGATTAGTCTCAATCTCCTAAAGGCATGAAAATTAGTGAGTAACTGAGAAAAGTTTATTGATAGCGAAAGAGTACAATCTGTGGAAAAAAAAATCTCCCACCTATAATTATATTCTGGCTCCCCCTGGAATTAATTTAGCAGCTGCGTCCTAACAAACATGCTGCTTCGAGTTTGTTAAATATGGCAGCACACTTTATAAGCTTACCTCGTCTTTATTCTACCACGTCAAATTTAAAATACTATTTCATTTATATTTTTACTCTTTATTTTCATGAGATCATAATATCATCTCACAAGATTTCAGAATTTCATAAACATAAATTTAATAAAAAAAAAAAAAGATGTCTTCAGGTTTGTCCGGAAATTACGAGAAGTAACTGAGAAGTGTTTGGTTAGGAGGGATTATTAAAGTGGGAATGAAACCATTTGTGAGAGAAATAGTGACAGATGAGAGGGGTTTGAAGCCTTTACAGCTTGTCTCTGCAATTGCTTTTAAGGGACACTTATCAATTTTACTGTATGAATCATACCAAAGTATGTAAAATGTATCAATGTGTGTGTATATGGGAGCATATAATTGTCCTTTAGCTTTCTTTAGCAGCATCAGATGCCTTCTTTCTACTACTAGTTACTAGTGTAATTCGCAAGCACACAAGAGAAGGCGTCGTATTCAGCACTAGAAATGGACCACACTTCGGATATATATACAGACCCACCACTAGCCACTCCACTACTCAAAGGGCACCATGCCCCATACATATATACATTGTAATATCAGAAATTATCTAAACAATAGTAGTACTATTTTAGTGTTTTCATAGTTTTCTCAATATTTTGTATAATAAGCCTAATTTTCTTATACAAAATATTGAATAAACTATGAAAATACTAAAATAACTTAAAAGTCCCTTATCACAAGTCTCAACCATAAACCCCTCCCTACTTCCTCCCCCGAAGTTATTACAACTAGATTTTATATGTAAAACCGAAATAAAAGTACCAACTGGCTATTCACAAAAATGAATACCTGATTCCACATTTTTCAGGTATTGGAGCTTGTTTGGGTAGACATATCATACCCCAAAGGTTTGAAGCAACCACAAATTAAAATTGTCTCATTAACGAAAATATAGAAAGTGCAACTTTCCGGAAGTGTGAATTCCTATCCTGCATAGAAAATTGCTTAAGCACGAAGCACACTCCCGGTTATTTTCTACTTCCACGAAAGTGAAATTCCTTCATGCAAACTAAACCAATTTTTAATTTTTAAGAATATTACCAAGGAATTAATACCAAGGGAAAAACAAATTATAATAGGATATCATTCACTGTCTAACCAAACAAGTACAAGGTCCTATTTCAACAAGAGAAAACTGTAGTAGTAGATCATGAGTCCAAGTTATTTTAGCAACAAAATCACTTCCGTAGTGCTAAAGTACAACAACAATAGCTAACTACCTATAACCATTTCAATAGTAAGGAAATGCTACTGCTATAATTGTTTGTAGCTATTAGGTACCACTGATTTCCACACCAAAAAAGTGATATATGTTCAATTATGTGATTTCATGATAGTGAATTATCTTGTTAATGTAGATTATAAAATTTATCTTCCTTGTTTTTGCAAAAAAGACATGATTACGATTGGTTCTAAATTAAAAAAAAATATATAAGTTTTCATTTTCAGTGCACAATGCACTAGATTCATCCTTTTTCTATTCACATCCATATTTTAACTATAGCACCACATAATTTTTTTTTTTTGAAAACACCAAAGAAAGCTCAATCATTAATCAAATCTTGAGAAATTACATCGATAAGAAAAGAGGGAACCAAAGTCGACTCCTTACGATCAGACAAAGAAACAGCTTCTCTAACAATTCTATGAGCAGCCATGTTCGCTGAACGTCTAATAAAACGAAATTTAGGGGACCTCAAGTCCTTAAAAATACCATAACAATCATCAATAATGTCTCCAAAATAGGAAAGGTCACCGCGTTTCCTCTCCATAGCTTGTACCACTTTCAGTGAGTCTAACTCAAAAGCCATGCTTGCACCACATAATTTGATCATAGGCATTGGCACAGATTTGCTCCAACATGTGTATATACAAACTTATGTGTTGTACCACCATCATTACACATGATATATATACACTTATATTGTCACAACATCTGCTGGTTTCAAGATTAGTTCATATTGTAGGACCTTAAAACCCTTCTTCCACTCTGTAACTAAAACATTGCCATTTTCTTTATAATTTAGTCCAACCAATTGAATTGATCCCTACATCTACGCAAACAACATGGACCTCCCATCTTTAACTTTCCACAAACTTGGTTTCCCCATTATTAACCTTATTATTACGTTACAACTTCCTGGGCCTTCTTGCTTCATTTTCCTAATTTCTAGTAAAAGTCCAACTTTCCAAACATAAGAACCCACAAATACTGTCATGTAAAAACACTTCAAGAGCTCCTGTGAATTCATTAAATAAGCTAGTCTGGAAGAGGGTGAGTAAAGGGACCACTCACCACCCCAAAACTTAAAAAAGAGCCAATTCTTTATTAAACACTAGTGTAAATATAAGGAATCAATTCCCACCACCACCAACTGTCTACTACTACCCATTTCCATAAATAAAGGAAAAGTAAAAGTAAAGCAAAATCAATAATCTCCAGGATTTCCAGTAGACTAATGATGTCAATATCATGCTCACAGTCATTATCAAAATGTAAAAATCCCTTCAATTTTCAGAGTGAACTAAGCAAAAGGCAGCCAATAGATATATACATATACGAAATTAAAAAAGTCCAGTATGAAAACAGGAAGATGAGGGCAAACAAGAAATTGTTGGCATCCTTTCCAACTACAGCTTAATTTCCAACTACAGCTTAATTAGCCATTACATAAGAACAAACAAACCCCCAGATATATGTTATCAGGGACAGCTGAAAAAATTAATAAAATAAAAATAAAAATTTGAAGGGAACAGCGAGCTTCGGACTTGCTTACAACTTCACAAAGTCAACCAACTAACGGTTGACAGAAAAGAAAATAGAACAAGGATACTTCCTAAAATTGCATCCATGCTACTAATCTCTATGATATTTATAATAATCCTCAAACCTTTTGTGATGATATATATTTATATTAGTATAAACTATTAAGGTAAAACCTGGGTGATACCAATTACCATGTGTGTGTGTTTGTTTGCTCCTTGGCAAGGAAAAACAGTTTCCTGCACAGCTAGAGAATTTCCAATCAACCTCTGCAAAAGAAACAAATAATGACAACAGTCTTAGGACAAACGCCAAATTTTAACAGATTATCATTTGCTTTAAACATAAAATGCTTTTCCCACACCAAACTAACAAGTACTAGTAATTAAGTTCAGAAGCTACAAGCCATTTTCAACAATAAGACGGTTAGATATTATTATTGTAAGGACCTAAGCAAATGACCAAGATTAATTATGCTGAAACAAATTTATTTAGTTTGTTGAGAAGAAGTCACTTCTATATATGGTTTATTTAGGAAACATATCTAGACAGTTAGGCACCAACAGTAAAGAACTGCCCACTACTTCTTTTAAGAATTAATAGCAAAGTTTATTTAGGTGAAGGTTCTATATCAAACTGGTCACAATGTGATGGCAAACTAATTTCATTGTCTTTACATGCAATTAGGTCAAGAATAAACATGACACATGACATGAAGCAGGGTTGTCTGATAAATTCATTGCTGACAGATACACTGGCCACTTAATTAGTTCTTACTCAGGCCATAAAACTGACATCTAGGATAATGACAAAGAAATCAGCATTCTATTCTATTTTAATTACAAATCAGCATTCTGTTCTGCTCTTAATCATATAATAATAAAAAATTTACCTTTGTTGGCGGGGTTAATTACTTTTCTGTTAATTCCCTCCATGTTCTAGTGAAGATAGTCTTGAGCCTGTTGCCGGAGAATTTCTGCAAAGCCTTCTTGGCTCCAGCAACTTCCATTTCAGTCAACCTTTGTAAATTGACATAGGCTCCGGCATCCAGCAACCTCTTCCTACAATCCTGACTCCCTCCCGCCATGATTGCTGCCACCACGGCCACCGGAAACTTTTTGGAAACCATCTCATTTTTGGGATCTAACATCTGAACTAACCTCATCACACTCTTCTCATCCCTAACAAAATCTTTCCGATTCGATTTAACTGTCAACAGCAATAACAATGCCTGTGTGGCCTTTTCTTGAATTCCAACTGGCTTTATTAATTCCATTAGCTTCACCAAAGAACCCATACATCCACCTATAGCTCGCTTAGTTCCTTCGTTCATACTTGACAAATTAGCCAACAAAGAAACTGATAATTGTTGCAGGACTAAAGACCCGTGCTTTATCAATTCCGACAACTGGAACACAAAACTACTACATGTTGATAACAATTGAGCAGTTGAATCTAAAGCAGAAAGTGAATAAATTGCACGCAATACATGTTCTAGTGTAGAACTATTGGATGAGTCATGTAATAAACATAACAACTTCTGCAAACCTCTCTCTTTAACTATCAAATCGCGAAACTCATCACCAGAAGATGCTAAAATTGATACACACTGTGCCGCCTTTTCTTGCGCCTTCTCCTGTCCTGAACTCAACAACTGAACTATAACAGGCACAGCTCCATCTTCGCCTAAACAGATTCTAATATCTTCAATAGATGCCATATTCGTAATCGCACCAATCGCGTGTGACTGTGCCACAACAGATCCAGATTTACAAACATCAATCAGAACAGACACACCGCCATAAGCTGAAATAGCCCAAGCATTATCAGGATCAGCTGTAATCGATTCCACAGCCATCACCGCCTTCTCCTTAAAAGCCAAAGAACTGGAATCTATTATCCGCAACAACGGCCCCAAAGCCCCTTCCTCAAACACACATTTCCTCGCTTTATCACTCGATGAAGCAAGAATTGATATCACTGAAACCGCCTGTTCACGAAGCGAAGGATGTGCACTAAGATCAAGCAGATGAATCAAATAACCTACATTCCCTTCCTCCGCTACCAAATTGGAGGAAACCTCGTCGTTGTCGAGAAGCTCAAGCAGCGACTCCATCGCCTTCTTCTTAAACTCAATTCCTCCAATCTGCAATCTCGTAAAAAGATCCCTCACAAAAAAACCTAAATCCTCCTCTTCGGAATCAGGACCGGGCCGCGACAACACGATAGCATTGGACTGCTTCAAAACACCGGATCTAAGCAAAAGATCAATATCATGAATCTGTTTGGAGATCCAATTAGCAGCCATGTCGAGGTCACTCTGCATAAGAAGCTTACCGGTGAGACAATTGGGGTCGGAGCATTGGATAGCGAGCGTTTCGATACGGCGAAGAGTGGAGAGGAGATTAGGGAGGAGAGTTAAGAGGAGTTGATTCTCCGACCAATGAGGTGAGTCGGAGATTTCGGAGATTGACGATTTAAGAAGGGCGAGTTTTGAGCGGAGAATTTGCCAGCGGCCGGTGAATGATTTGATTGAGAGAGATGAGGGGAGGAGGTGAGAAAGGAGAGTGTTGATTTGGTCTAGGGTTTCAGACGGTTGTGCCACGGTGGAATGCATTGGGAAGCGTGCTCAGGGTTCAATACCAAGTATAGGAGTAGTAGGAATTATACATACAGATTTGTGTGTGTATAGTTTGAATAGAGGTAAGAGTTTTTAGGTTTGGGGAATTTCCATTTATCCGCCGCGAGAATTAAGAGAGAGAGAGAGAGAGAGATGTGGAGTATATGTTTATTTTTCTGTTTTTGCGCGTAGCTGAAGTGCGTGGGGAAAATGTGTTGGCGGTGAGAATCTGTATGTGTAGTGTGGCATCTAAGCTGAAGCTTCAAAGGCAGTTGGCACGTGGATCTGACCGGTTCGGGTCAAATATGGATCGGTTTTTTATTACTAGGTCTAGGATGTCTTCCTTCCAGAATTTCTTTTATTTAACTTTTTTTTGTTTTTTTTGTGTTGTTTGGAGTTTAGACTTTAGACTCGTTCGTTACGGTTTGAGACGGTTACTTTAAGTCAACGTTTGTATATAGTATACTATTGTACTGGGAACACGGTTCTAAAAATTCCCGATTAATCTCTGATTAATTTTCTATAACATAATTAACCGATTTGATTTTTGAAATCCGATTAATCCTGTAAATTTATTTAAAATGACATACTTTAATTGTAAAGTAGATTAATATATTAAATATTATTATATTATCCGATTAATACTCCGATTAATCTTTCTGATTAATTTTCTATTACCCGATTAATCTTAAATCGGTACCTCAACCGATTTATATCGTTTACTAGGAGTATTATTTTGAAAAATAGTTGACCATAAAATTAATTAGAGAATTTATAAAAAATACTAGCTTTTCTAGTTTGTTTTGCAAAAATACTATCTTTTCAAATTCATTACAAATATACTATCTTTATTGTATTATACTACTATGTATTTATATTTTTTTATTTAATAATTATACAATGTTGACCGTGCGCCGACTATACCTATGCTGACTGTGCGCCACGTGGTAGGTGGGTCCCACCCTACTGACGTGGTAGCTGGCATGGCAGGTGGGTCCCACCCCTACTAACGTGGCATGTGGGTTCCATCCCCTGTTGACGTGACAGCTGACGTGGCAGGTGGGTCCCACCCCCTGTTAGCGTGATAGGTGGGTCCCACCCCCTGCTGACGTGACAGGTAACGTGGCAGGTGGGTCCCATCCCTGCTGACGTGGCATCTGATTGGATAGGCTATGTGGCAGTAGGCCCCGCAGGGGCAATTTTTTAATTTTTTTAAAAAAATATTAAAATATTGTTATTTTTGCATAAAAAAAGGTAATTTTGCAATTAAGATGGTAAATTTGCAAATAGCTATTCTTGACAAAAGTAAAATTGCAAAAATTTACTTTTATCAATTTATTTATCAAAAAAGCTCAATTAATTATTGAATTGACTCAATCTGCTCTATATTGTTTTATTGAGGTCTGATCAAAATATTTAACATGTATAAACCCAATTGAAATAGGGTAAAAGTCCTTAATAACAATTTTTCAATTCAAATTGTCCAAAATAACGATATAAATACGCATTATTGGTATGTGTGGGTATGCGTGGTTAACATACGCATTTCAGTATGTATATATTATGCTGGTTTGTTTTATTAACCTCTACATACGTACCATACCGATGCGAGCCTCCAATATACACATACAGAAAATGCGTATCTGTTCCCACACGCATTAATAAATGCGTAAGTTGTTTTCTTCTTCCTCTTCATCTTCCATTTACTTCCTCTTCTACTCACCTCCTCCCTCTATTTTTGCTTGTCACTGTTACATTCAATTGTCTGAATTATTTACACACTTCTTTAATCTCGACATTAACACAAACAAACACACCATTTTCCTATCATTTACTCAAACCCACATACTGTACTAATCATATATACATAAAGCCACCCATTCAATTCACCATCAAATACATCTTTTTTGTATACCCGGATATTACACCCTCCTTCACATCCTTTTAGTTATAAGGAAGAATTGAGGCAGGACGGGAAGTGAGAGTTGATTGTGTTGCTTGTTAATGAGTCGTCGGAATTAGCTGTGTTATGTTCTGTGGGATCCGCCCCAATTCCTATTAAGTTAAGAATCATGTTATGAGCAGAATTCTAATTTGTGATAATTGAGGTAATTCTTATTTTTGGTAGGAATATTATTTGTGGAAGGATTTATATCCAATATAATAAAATACGATAATTGTCACAAATAGGATTTGAAGTAGAATAGGAATAGAATATTTGTGGTGCCTATAAATATAGATATTTGTAGAAGTTTTGGTGTATTGCAAAAGCTAGAGAGTTGTGTGCGATACACAATAGAGGACTTTTGTGATCAAGGTGAGGTGATTGTAGTCAAGAATGTTAAGTGAGGAAGCGACTCCAATCTTGTAAATTTTCAGATCGCTTAACACATAGAATATCTAAATTTTTTAATCTAAAAAGTATTACAATGACACCTCGAGAAATCCAACCTACATCAGCTATGAAACTAGTAGCATCGCAATTGACCTTCACATAAGCACCATCTGTAGCCCAATGTTCGGAACTATCAGTTACATTAACTGATATTGAAGCAACAAATGCCCCCAAAATATGAACAATTTTTTTGTGAAATGTAAGCTTTTGCAGTATCCACCACAGTCCCAGATTCGATGCGAGTCTTACGTATCTCCCAAAATATCATATAATTCCTTCTTAGAAAAACTTCCAAAACCCGTAACAAGAGACACATAAACATCAAAATATAACACAGTAACATCCCAAAAAGATGGGCACGACTAACAATTTTGATAACGAGGTACTCGAACAAGATCTCATCCAAAAAGGATTAGATCTCGATTTTATTGAAAAATTAGTAAATAGGAGAGAGGATGGGAGAACGAAGGGATTTACGGTGAAGGGGGATGAAGATTTGAAAGGTGAAAAAGTGATGGTTAGAACCCTAATTATGGGAGTCAATTCTGAAAATAGGTAACAGTAGTATAGATGTTTAGGAAGGTTATTCTTAAGTAAAGGTATATATATAATTTTTTTCGTCATGCCTAAAGGTGCATGTTTATAGTCTTGTTCTTGTGACAAGTTTATTTCTTAATCATTATCTTATTCAAACATTCAGTTACATCTTATGGCGTATGATAAATCAAATCTGGAGGATCTATATGCAAGGTTATCGCTGGACGAAGAGGATGAGGGAGGTGTCGTGCTTGGGGCAGAAGAAGTTCCAGAGGTTAAAGAAACTTTTGTTCTTGTGGGAAAATTTGTGACGGAGAAAATTATTAATTTTCAAACAATGCAGAATTTATTGGCAACTCTTTGGAGACCTAAGGAGGGCATGGAAGTGTATGATATTGGAAGGTTTAGGTTTTCATTTACTTTTGATCATATTATGGATTTGCAGAAAGTGATTGAAGGGGGGCCATGGTCGTTCGAACAAAACATGTTGGTGTATAAGAAGTTGAATGGAACAGAGGATCCACACCAGATATCGTTGGAAGAAATGGATGTCTGGGTGCAGGTATATGATGTTCCCAGGGGGTTTATCTCAGAAAACGTAATGAAAAGTATAGGAATGTTTATAGGCAAATATGTGAAGATGGATCTTGTAAGTTTGGATGGATCATGGAAACAATATGTGCGTATTCGAGTGACGTTGGACATCCGAAAACCTTTGAAAATGTTGAGTATTGAATACAGTAAAAGAATACAGAGGGGGGGTGAATGGATTCTTGAACTTTTCTTTGTTCTTGAATCTTTACAACAAGATATGTGTTGAGTGTGTGAGATATGTAAGTGCAGATAACAAAGACAAACACAGCACAATATCACTTTAATCTAATATTTTATTAGATAAAGATTTTGCTACAATCTGTGAATACAAATGATAGTATTCTCAGCTTCGTTTTTCTTAGAGAGATATTTTTTGTGATGTATCTTAAAAAAAAACTTTTCTGCTAAAGAAGTGAGACTGTATCCTTATAGACATGGATACACCTACTTACTACAAAATAAGGTAGGAAAAACAAACTACTTTCCAGTATGTCTATCTTATTTAAGTAAGAGTCCAAACGGCTACAGATTTGACTTTGCAAAGCCTGTTCAGATCCACTTCTTTAGCTCCTTGTCCCTTTGTCTTATCTCTCCAAGCTTCTTTGTAGGCTTTCCAATGTGCTTTATAGTACATAGTCAAATAAAGCGACTTGGCTTGTTGCAGGTTTCTGACTTGTACAATTCTTCAGTATTTTATCTCCAAGAATGTATTCGAGAAGTGGCTAAGTGATTGATTCGAGAACTCGAATTGACTTAATCGATAACTCTGAGTTCTCGAATAGTGTTATATTGACATATCAAATCACTTCTCGAATAGCTCTTTTCTCTGGGACTCCTTGAGATATTGAATAGAGCATTGACTTGTTGACCCTTAGAGAACTCGAATGATGCTTTGACTTGTTGACTCCATGAGTTCTCGAATAGAGTAATAGACATATCGAATCTCTGAGATATCGAATGAGATATCGAACAGTGTATTCAGAGATATCCAATAGTGTCTTCTGAGATATCGAATCTCTGACTTCTCGAATGCTAGACTTCTCGAATAGACAAATGTACTTCTCGAATTAGTACTTAGGCAAATTCTTCATTCCTTCAAATCCCAACTGTGATTATTTGGCAGTCTTTATCTCCTTGCTTGAGGCATGAACCTTGGAACTTCTTTCAAGCATTATTCTTGACTTTATAAGTACAGTAACACAACTAGAATTTGATGCCTATTACAAGTGCAGAACAAATAGAAACTCTACAACTAGAGGTTCCCTCAGTTAAGAGGTCATGTAGGTAATGCATAGCATTACACATACTTAGGCTTGTTATTAGATGTATTCAGGCATGCCTCTGTGACTAACAATCTCCCCCAAATTGTGAGTAAGACCCTTAGTCACAATTTCATGTCTGATAACAAGCCTAACATACATAAAGATAAAAACTTGACAGTACATGTATGAATTTCGATTAGCAATGTGGATAGAACTACAGGATGAGTAATCTTACAGCCTATGATGAAGTACTAGCCATTGTCATTTGTTTCCCTTTCCGTAGCCTTGGCTTGCAAATCATCATATGCTTTTTGTCTTCTTTCTTTCTCCTTCCTTGTATTCTCATCCATAGCTTTTATGATTTCTGCCATAGCATCCAATTCTTCAAACAAAATTGAGTCTTTGAAATCTTCAAGTACTGAATTCAGAATGCTTGTAGGATAGTGGTTGAGTAGATTCATTCTGATGTGGATCTGATTCCCATTTCTCCTCCTATACTTCACCACATAGGGGTTAAACTGAACTTGTTAGGTCCAAAATAGTTTGTAGAAGGGGGGGTTGAATACAAACTATACCGTTTTGTCGAATTTGCTCTTTTCATAAAAATATTAAAATATTAAATCAAGAACAAATTGATGCGGAATAAAACGAATACTGATATTTCAAGTTGAATATAAAATTTATATTAACTTGATGGGGTGTGTCTAAATACACGAGTACAAATTACAAGGTTTGATGACCAAACTAATTATTACAAATTCTATAGAAAATTCGACATGAATTTTTCTATATTTGTAAATAAAAAGATCGAAATTAATTATTACAAATTCTATAGAAAATTCGACATGAACTTTTCTATATTTGTAATAAAAATATCGAGAGATTCTAGGAAACTTAATTCACTAGATAGTTCCACAAGTGCAAGTAAACAATTTCTAGTGGTTTAGATTTAGCAATACAAGCTAGAAATAATTTACAAGAATTTATTTGATGTTCAAGGAACCATTTTCTCTCTTGGTCTCTCTCTGCTGTGATTTTTCTGGAGTGCAGAAGTGAAGATTTTTCCAGAGCTGTTCTGCTGTGTCTGCTGGTGTATTTATAGCCATTTAAGTCTTGTACTGATCTGGTATGACTTAAACTGCTTCAAGACATAATAAATCAGCTGTCAGCATGACTTAAACTTGCTCCAAGACATAATTTTCCTTAGGTATGACTTAAATCTTGGGCGGTATGACCTAATCATGTGTCGGTATGACCTAATTTCTGAACAGCCTTTGGGTATGACATAAAGCACTTTGTCGGTATGACCTAATTTGCTTTTCAGAAATATCTTCAAGTCGGTAAGACTTAATCTGCTCGGTATGACCTAATCAGTCTGAGTATCTTCGGTATGACCTAATCAGTCTGAGTAGATCAGAATGACTTAGATCAGTATGACTTAATCAGTCTGAGTAGCTTCGGTATGACTTAAGAATAGGTCATACCGACCTCCATTAGGTCATATTCGCTGAGCAGAATTGTTTTAAGTCTTTAAACACTTATATTAATTCTGATTTAATTAATTAATTGATTAATTTAAAGAATAAATTAATTCTGATTGAATTAATTTATAAAATAAATTAGCCAACTAATTTAATTTAATTAAAAGAGAATTAATATGAAGTCTTTTTATAATTATATTAATTCCAACTTAAATAATCTTTTAATTAATTTATTGAATAAATTAATTCGAATAGAATTAATTTATCAAATAAATAAATCAAATGACTTAATTAATTAAGTGAAAATTAATATACCTCCTTGTTTGATAATTATATTAATTCTAACTTAATTAATCTTTTGAATAATTTATTAAATAAATTAATTCGGATAGAATTAATTTATCAAATAAATAATTCAAATGACTTAATTAATTAAGATAAAATTAATATACCTCCTTGATAGCATAATCCTTGTGGTCTTCTATGTCTTGATAAATTTGATCCTCCACAAAGATTATTCCTTAGCAAGTCTTGATTGCAAAACCATTGTGGTTAATTAATTTAGCACCTCTGTTGCTTGCACAATGATTTCTTCCATACCAGTCATGATAGCTTGAACCACTGACCGAATTTTTGTTGACGCTCGATGCACGGTCTGGTTCATGAGCGACTAACTCCAACGGCTTTTCTTTATTTTTGACTCTACGATTTGGTTCCTTTCTTTTCTTAACATACCAGTCTTGACAGCTTGAACCACTGAAGTTAATGATAAACAACCACTGTTTAATGTTGACACTCGATGTACTGTCTGGTTCATGAGTGACTAACCGCAATGACTGTTCTTCATATATTGACTTTAAAGTTGTGGTTCATGTCTTCTTTTTCTTCACTCTTTTTCAAACCTTTATAATCTGTATTCTGCCACTGTAGGAACCTCTTGTCACTATAAATAGAATCCACTGTCTTGATTACTCCATTGATGCTTGATCAACTCAATGAACTTCTTCAAGTGTAGTATACCTCAAAACGGTAGATTGACTTTGTCTTCTTTCTCTTGACAGATAATACAATTGAGATCCCTGTGACAGTACATATACTATTTACTATTACATTCTTGTTTAAGTTGAGTTGAATCCTCGAAATACAAATAGGCTATGTCATATGCCTTTCAATCTCCCCCTATTTGTTTGTTAAACATTAACATACAAATACCTAGAGGATAACTCAACTACAAACAAGAAGAAGATAAAGCTTTAAAGAGCTATAGTAAATAATACATAAAAAAAAATTTCTGGTTTAGATATTACAATTCCAGAATCTCAGTAGATGAAATGATAGATGATTGTTCCTCTGACAATGAATTAAGTAACTCATCTTCATTTCTTGACATATCTGCCTGATAACCCTTTACATCTAATATTTGAACATTATCAGCAGATACTTCGGAATTCTTCAGTGTTAAATAATATGACTTGTCAATCACATACTGAAGAATTCTTCTTTGTCGTTTCATACTTCTCCCTTTCCTTATATCTCCCTACCTAAGGTGATATGTCTCCTCCTTATAACGGTGAATACTTCTCATCTCCCTTGACAAGGTGAATACTCCCCCATTCTAAGGTATGTCCCTTTTTCACCTAAGGTGATATGTCTCCTCCTTATAACGGTGAATACTTCTCATCTCCCTTGACAAGGTGAATACTCCCCCATTCTAAGGTATGTCCCTTTTTCATATCTCTCCCCCTTAGATAAAAAATCTCCCCCTCACTAAGGTAAGCTTATACTCTCCCCCTTAGTTGAGTATCTCTTACTAAGGCAATCTTTGAGTATATCTTCTTCAGTATATCTCTCCCCCTTAGTTGAGTAATCCTCCAAGCATTCAATTATAGCAAACATCCAATTAAATTAGATGATACCATATTTTCAATTATAACTCACCTCTTACCTTTAGTACAACTGATTCTTCATACATCTAACATTGACTGTTGCAATAAAGAAAAGAAGCTTTTTTTGTGTTGAAGGATTTTCATGAAGACTTCCAGAATAGAAGTATGTAGACTGATCAACTTTGCCCTTTAGATATTATAGAATGGCCTCACTATTGATCAACCTGACAACCAAATCTCCCGATAATTTCCTTATATCTCCAAAAGCTTGTAAGTAAACTTTGTTTGGGGAATAGGGAATGGGATTTGGTGTTTATCTTTCTTCCTCACTGTGAGTGTATGATTTTATTTCGTGTACCTCACAAGTGTTTAGCTCATCTCTCCACTCGTATCACTTAAAATGAGTGATCTCATCTCACAACTCTCAAGTGTTTACACTCATGCTCACTAGTGTATCACTCTTATCTCTCATAGCTCCAACATCCATGTGTACCTGCAAGGAAAATTCACCATAGCCCCTTCTAGAGAGGTCACTGGTGGTGCAATGGGGTTTCACAAATCCCCGATCCTCGTTAGACTCGTCAGACGTATCTGAGTCATAATCTACAAGTTGATAAAAAATTTCCCTTTTTATGGGTTTCAGATTTGAATTCTGAGAAGGTAAACAATGAAATCAAAACTTAGAATTAAAATCATGTTTCCATCTAATGTCTATGAAGACATCACCTTGTTAAACTCATAAGGTAAATCTGAATCATAGTTAACAAGTTACCGATCCGCACCTATGTCGGATCCGATACCCGCAGGATCCAGAGATGTTCCCTTTGGGGAGTTAAACAGTGATCCTGAAAGATTTTGCATTAGGGATCATAGCCTTCTCTCGAGGTCTGTGTAGACTCTTGGTTCTTTGAGGAACCTTCAACTTATAATCCTAACCGTAAAATGGTCGGAGTATGAGTTGTTTCCGTCAATTCGTCCTTAGTGTGTGCAATCTCACTTTGTGCATAGAAAGAATTTTAGAATTGTGTATGAGGTAGTGACTTACCAACAGATGCCCTGGCCGACAGGCGAATTTCAATAAACTCATCATTTTAAGATAATGAATCTAGAGACTGTTTTAGTGCCATTTTCAGCTCTGCATCCTTTTGGGAGAATGCAGGCGAGCTTACAGATACCTCAAGTTATATACATCTATTCTCCTTGAGAGGTAGAGCTGTGGGTTTACTATCCCTCACATCCTTATTTGCTGCATCAAGTGCAGTTACTCCCTTAATGACCTCTAGTCAAATAAGTTACTTCCACTTCAGGGGTAAGTTAGGATGTGTTTAGATTTGGATTTATAGTCCGGGATAGAAGTTGTTGGGTTTACAACCTCATGACTTACAATGTGAGAAAACTTCCACTAGCAGCTGAACCTGCATCACATAGCAATAGAGCAATATAGAGATAGAATGCATTTACATCATACCATAACATTGTGTGAAAACATATGCATTATATCCAATGAGAGAATTGATGTACATTTATGATTTCAAAAAGTTTTATAATTATAAACAATCACAAATGTTGAATGATTTGAGTTTTCTTTTAAAAACTGTTAATGTGCAAGAGTCTGTATTTATGCATAAAACAATGTATTATAATGTCTTTTAATGAAAACTAGGTCGTTTTATTTTTAAAAGACACAAACTCTTGACTTCACAGTAATTTAGAAAGAAAGATTTTCTTTAAGTGCTTATTATGTGATATGGGCTGAAAATAAGCCCTAAAGACACATTTAATGTGGCATTAACTAGGCCGAGAATAGTCCAAACGTGGGGCCCACCAGCTGGGCCCAAAACCCTAAATATAATATTAATTTCGTAATTAATATTAAGGGTAATAAACAGCTCAGCAAATAAGAGTTGGATAAGGATAATATCCCCTTCAGACTTATCCAATAAGGCATCCAATTCAATATGGAAACTGATTCCTACAAGGAATAGATCTAGAATATTCCTCAAAGACTTGCCCACCAAGTCTCCAAATCCTACCATAATTCTAAGGCTTCTCAGCCTATATAAAGGGCCTGACCCCTCACCTCAGAACTACGTTTTATTGGCTTGATTCTCTAATTTACAGAGATACGTAGGCATTCTGTGAGGACCGTTTAAGTCTCGAACGCAGAAGCAGCCATTAAAGCACGAAGCTCACGAACCCTAGCATTAAATATACAAACCTTAGCCGCAATATTTTCAACCTAGTTTTTATCCCACAACATTTGGCGCCGTCTGTGGGAAGAAGACATCAACCATGGTTACCACTCGAAGAACAACACCGGTCTCAACCGAGGCTACCTCTGGAACCATCGTTCCACCAATCGCTGCTCCTCCTGTTGGTACAGGGCCAGGGTCTGTACCCCCATTGACGGAAACAAACCCTCGTAGTCAGGCCTCTCAACCACAAGGGACGGATCCCCCCGCTGAAAGATCTCAACCTGTAATCGTCCCTCTAGGACAGGAGACTAACCCGCTCCAGATGGTGGTCTCTCCTCTCCCTCTGAGTAGCCGCCCGCCGCTTCACAGTCTCTCCACTTCTTCGCTCCCTGTCAACACCAACCCAATGTATGGGCTGCCTAATTACCCCCAAGATCCATGGGATCCAGGACCAAGCGGTCATGCTCGGTTGATCCATGGGCAACAACAATCCCCTTATCTTAGAGGCCCGGCTCCTCCTGAACCAGGATACTATGATTACTCTGGTCCTTATACCGGAGACTCGTCATCTGAAGACGATGATCGAGACGAAGCCCCAAGGAGGCGACGCGCTAGTAAGGAGCCTCTGAGGAGGAATCCATCGAACCGAGATGGTCCTTTAACAATCGCAGAGAAAATTAAGGCTTATGAAGCCGAGATTCAGAAGCTGAAGGACGACCAAGCAAGGGAACTAGAGAGACAGAACCCTAATCAGACTCGACCTCCTCCGACTTCAGGAGGGATTCCCTTCATAGATCTGGAGAGGTCTTCAAGGAGACACCGAAGGGCTGAAGCCCCAACCAGAGGAACTACCAGGGTAGAACTCCCCAAGAATAATCCTAGAGATTTGATGCTACAAGGAGATCTGGATGATCCAACCCCTCCATTCACTGAGGAAGTGATGAATGCACATATTTCCCGAAAGTTTAAGATGCCCACGATCAAAGCTTACGATGGAACAGGGGATCCCGCAACTCATGTGAGAACGTTTACAAGCGCATTGTTACTGCAGCCTGCTAACGATGCCCTTAAGTGTAGGGCGTTCCCCCAAACCCTGTCGGGCATGGCGCAACGTTGGTATAGTCGTTTACCTCCAAACTCGATTAGCTCTTTCAAAGAGTTGAGTACCGCTTTTGTCAGTCAATTCATTAGCGGAAGAATTCACGAGAAAAGCTCCGCATCCCTTATGTATGTAACACAGGGAAAGAATGAGAACTTAAGAGATTACATCAAGCGATTCACTAAGGAAACCCTGAATATCACCGATTTGGAGAATAAGGTGGCCATGGTAGCCTTGCAGCATGGAACCACGGATCTCTTTTTTAAGAGGTCATTGGCAAAACACCCCCCTGAAAGCATGGATGAACTTCAACGAAGGGCGGACAAGTATATAAAAGCTGAGGACAGCATCAAGAAAGAAGCCGCGTTGGGCAATGGAGGGAACAAGCGGAAGCAAGAACAAGAGTACGATGCTAGGGACAAGTATCCCCGAGCTAGCAGAGACTCTGAATCTGCTCCAAAAAAGAACTCGGGTCCAAGGTTTTCAGAGTATGCCAGACTTAATGCTCCAAGAAGCCAGATCCTGTTGGACATTGAAAAGGAAAAGGACTTCCGATGGCCGAAGCCACTTAGAGGAGACCCAGCTAAGCGAAATAAGGAGCAATACTGCAGGTTCCACAAAGATGTGGGACATGACACCGACGATTGTAGGCAACTCAAGGATGAGATTGAGTTCTTAATACGAAGAGGAAAACTAAGTCAGTTCACCAAGGGTGATGACCGTGGGAACCAAAGAAGGGACAATGAAAGGAGAGATAATAATAGGAGGGATGACAACCATGATCGCAATCCACAGCCCCGAAGGGCAGTTATCAATATGATCTAGGGAGGCCCGACAGCAGCTGGCACGACTAAGAATTCTCGAAAGGCTTATGCTAGAGAAGTAATGCACATTGTGGGAGAAGCCCCGAAGCGTGCTAAAACCGAGATGGTAATTGGTTTCGATGATTCAGACTTGGAAGGGGTGAAATTCCCCCATGACGACCCGCTGGTCATAACTCCCGTGATTGGAAACTCAGAAGTAAAGCGAGTCTTGATAGACAATGGGGCTTCTGTGGATATTTTATTTTATGATGCATTTGTAAAGATGGGTTACAACGACTCTCAACTGACCCCTACAAACATGCCTATATACGGGTTTAACGGAGTGGAGTCCAACGTTGAAGGGACTATTCAGCTACCCGTGACTATTGGGCAGGAGCCTAAAGAGGCGACTCAGATGTTGAATTTCTTGGTGATCAAGGCAGCATCAACATACAACGCAATCCTTGGAAGGACTGGACTTCATGCGTTTAAGGCTGTGGCCTCTTCCTATCATATGAAAATTAAGTTTCCGACACGGAATGGTGTTGGAGAACAAAAGGGTGATCAGAAGATGGCAAGAAGTTGCTATGTGGCCGCACTGAGGGCCGACGGAGTCGGGGGGCAGGTCCTTCCGATTGAAGACATGGATGTCCGCGATGATGAAGAGCATAGAGGGAAGCCAGCAGAGGATTTGATTCCCGTACCTCTAGAACCTAATGATCCTGACAAAATTACTTATGTTGGAGCATCTCTGAAAGAACCCCTGAAGGGCAAGTTAATAGAATTCTTACAGAAGAATAGCGACGTGTTCGCTTGGACAGCAGCTGATATGCCAGGGATTGACCCCCAACTCATAACTCATAGGTTAAATGTTGATCCCAAAAGGAAGACAATAAAGCAGAAGAAGAGAAACTTTGCTCCGGAGAGGCAAGAGGCCATTAGGCAAGAAGTGAATAAGCTCTTGGAAGCTGGTTTTATTGAAGAGATTCAGTTTCCTGAATGGTTAGCGAACCCAGTCATGGTCAAGAAATCAAATGGGAAGTGGAGAATGTGTATAGACTTCACTGACCTGAATGATGCATGCCCAAAAGATTGTTTTCCCCTGCCGAGGATTGATATGTTGATAGATGCCACAGCTGGACATGAGATGTTAAGCTTCATGGATGGATTCAGCGGCTATAATCAGATTAAGATGCACAAGGATGACATACCTAAGGTATCTTTCATAACTGACTTTGGTGTCTTCTGTTATCTTGTCATGGCTTTTGGTCTAAAGAATGCAGGAGCTACTTACCAACGATTGGTGAATAAGATATTCGCCCATCTGATTGGAAAAACCATGGAGGTATATGTTGATGACATGTTAGTCAAGAGCCTACTTAAGGCTGATCATATCAAGCACCTCGGAGAGGCATTTGAAGTGCTGAGGCACCATAAGATGATGTTGAATCCCGCCAAGTGTGCTTTTGGCGTTGGATCTGGGAAGTTTTTAGGACTGATGGTTTCAAAAAGAGGCATTGAGGCCAATCCTGACAAGATCAAGGCGATTTTAGACATGGAGCCACCACGCTCTATAAGAGATGTGCAGAGGTTGACAGGTCGAGTTGCAGCTTTAGGAAGATTCGTCTCCAAGTCTGGAGACAAATGCTTGCCTTTCTTCCAAGCGTTAAAAAAGGTGAAAAATTTTGAGTGGACACCTGAGAGCCAAGAGGCCTTTGAGCAACTGAAGAAGTACATGGTTGAAGCCCCGTTGTTGACCAAACCAAGTCCTGGGGAGATTCTTAGTTTATACCTGGCGGTATCCGAACAAGCCCTGAGTGCTGTTCTTATTCGGGAAGAGGAAAAGGTCCAGAAACCTATCTACTATGTGAGCAAAGTGTTGCATGGGGCTGAGTTGAATTACTCACCCATAGAAAAGTTTGCTTTGGCATTAGTAACTGCCTCAAGAAAGCTGCGGCCTTACTTTCAGGCACATAAGATTCAAGTTCTGACAAACCAGCAATTGAGGAACATATTGCATAGCCCTAAGGCCAGTGGAAGGCTAATCAAATGGGCGATTGAGTTAGGAGAGTTTGACATCACATACAAGCCTCGGACAGCTATCAAAGCTCAGGCATTAGCTGACTTCGTGGTTGAATGCACTATTAACAACCAAGAAGTCGGGGGGCAAGAGATAACGACTACCCCTGGGCAAGAGGAAAAAGAAGAAAAACTTACACCCGATCTGAAGGAATATTGGGTGCTCTATTTTGATGGAGCATCAAAAACAAAATCTAGTGGTGCAGGTTTGGTTTTGCAAAGCCCCGATGGGTTCACAGTTGAGTACGCTTTAAAGTTGGATTTCCCTACTACCAACAACGAGGCGGAGTATGAGGCATTGATAGCTGGTTTGGGCTTGGCCAGAATCATGAGGGTCAAGAATCTCAAAGTTTGTGGAGATTCAAGGCTTGTGGTATCACAAGTAAATGGTGAATTTGAGGCTAAGGATGAGACTATGGCAAAATACTTGAGAGTAGTAAAGGCTGTTATGTCCCAGTTTGAGGAGTGCTACGTTGAGCACATTCCAAGAGAGGAAAACATTAAGGCCGATGCCCTATCTAAGTTTGCTTCTTCTGAAATAGAAAATTATGCTGGGAGTGTCTACTTTCAGGTCTTGAAGGCCCCGACCGTTAATGCAAAGTTAGTGGCACCAATTGATATAGGAGGCTCTTGGATAGATCCTATCAAGGCACACCTGGAGACCGGTTGGCTCCCAGACAATGCCATGGAGGCACGAAAACTCTCAGTAAGAGCGTTGAGATATACTTTGATTGAGGGTATTCTGTACAAAAGGTCGTTTGTTATCCCGTACTTGAAGTGTCTAAGGCCTATAGAGGCAAGGGAAGCATTGGAGGAAGTTCATGAAGGGATCTGTGGGCAACACTTGGGGGGCAGAGCCCTAGCTCACAAGATAATTCGTTTAGGGTTTTATTGGCCAGAGATGTTGGCTGATGCACAAAACTATGTCAAGAGATGTGAGAGATGCCAGAAGCATGCCCCAATTGTGAGGCAACCGCCTGAGATGTTAACCTCGATTAACTCTCCCATTCCATTTGCAATGTGGGGGATGGATATACTTGGACCCTTTCCCATGGCTTCAGCACAGAGGAAATTCCTAATAGTGGCAATTGATTACTTCACTAAGTGGATTGAGGCTAAACCCCTGGCCAAGATAACCACCAAGCAAGTTTCCCAGTTCTTTTGGGAGAACATCATCTGCAGATACGGAATCCCACGAATCCTTGTGACAGACAATGGGACACAATTCAATAATGAGGAGTTTAAGAAGTATTGTGAAGAGAATGCGATTGAGCTCCGTTTTACCTCGGTGGCACACCCTCAAGCCAATGGGCAAGCTGAGGTAGCTAATCGAATTATCCTTGATGGACTGAAAAAGAGGGTCGAACGCTCTAGGAATACTTGGGTAGATGAATTGTTGCCCATACTTTGGGCATATCGTACCACTTGTAAGGTAACGACTGGAGCAACCCCATTTTTGCTGGCTTATGGAGCCGAGGCAGTTGTGCCTTTAGAGATCATGCAAGCATCACCTCGAGTTGAGGCATATGAGCCAGAAACTAATGACGAAGGAATGAGACTTGCCCTTGACTTAATTGATGAGGTTAGAGATGGAGCTAATGCGAAGAATGCTGAATATCAGAAGAGAGCATCTTTTCACTACAACCAGAGAGTTAAAGAAAGATTCTTTCGACAAGGTGACATGGTTTTAAGGAAGATTGAAGCCTCAGGAGTTGGCCAGAAAGGAAAGTTAGCACCAAACTGGGAAGGACCATATCTAGTCAGAAAGGTGTTAGGGCAAGGATCCTACAAGTTAGAAACCTTGGACGGGGTTGAGGTGCCCCGAACTTGGCATGCTGTGAACCTCAAAGTTTATTATATCTAAGTTCTTTTGACAAAGGCTTGGACTTTTATCTATTTATTAGGAATAAGGTTCGAATGAAACCATTTTAGAGCATGTTGCTCCCAGTAGAAGATAGAATATTTATGTAAGGGTTGAACCCATTCTATTGATATCCATTGACAGCATAATGGAATTTATACTGTTTTCTCTATGAGTTATTTCTCTTTGATAAAATAAACACGAAAGGCAAACGTTGAACTAGCTTGTGAGTTTAGTACCAGCCAGGAGGCCAAGTACTTGAGAAATTCTAAAAGTTTAACGAACTATAAAAAAAAATGAGAATGTGGAAACAAAAGAAACTACTACATAAATAAGTTAAGTCATAAGCCCCGAAGGGCAAAAGTTCAGAATAAATAAAGACAAAAAGAAATAAGCCACGCAGGGCCATCTACTCATCTAAGTCCTCAATAACAACGTCTCCCTGGGTAGAAGAAGGATCTGCTGTCTCTACCCCAGGAGAAGAAGGTGGATCCTGAGTGGGCTGAGAGTCCCCATCCACCGCTGCCTCTGTAGCAACCTCCAAAGTATCTGTCAATCCAGGGATGGCAGGTACCGGGAACTTCTCCAGGGATACCCCCTCGATCTTCCCACTCAGCTCCTCGATGATCCCCTCCCAACACTCCTTGAAGGTGCCAGGAAAGTTTGCATCATACTCGGCATTCAGGACATCTTGAAAGTCCGTAGAAGCCTTGTAATCAGCAATGATGTGTTCCCTGTTCTGCTGCACCTCCAGCTGAAGCTTCCTGTTCTTCTCCTTCTCAGCAGCCAGCTCCTTCTCCACCTCCCTAAAATGAGCAAAGTTTGCCTCGGAGGCATCAAAGTATCTGTCTCTATCCCTCTCAGCAATGGTCTTATCAGCGCGCACCTCCTTCAGGTTATGAACAGCGGCCTGAAGGTAGGCGTTCATCTGCAAAGGAAACAAGTAAATAAGGGAAAAGTAAATGCAATTAAATTAAAGAAGTTGAATAAGAAATTACCGAAGCAACAGCTTGAGCCCCGAGAAGCTCAATCTGCAAGTCATCAGAGGACTCCACAATGTGGACCCTGTCTCGTGGAGTAACCACGCTCCTAGACCACTCAGCTACAGCCCTGGAGTCACCTACAGCTGTGTCCCTATTGCATAAACCCCATCCCACTGTAAAGGGAGTAAGGTCTTCCTCAATAGGAACAGGCTTTTCCTGAAGAAAAGCAGGAACACGCTCCACCGCGGGAGAAGCCTCATCTGTCCTGGCCCTTTTGGCCCTAGGGTTCTCCGTTACCACCCTAGCAGTGGCAGCAGTCTCCCTCTGCCTAAAAATTGCTCCCAGAGCAGTTTTGGCTGCAAAATGATTATAAGAAAGTTAGAAAATTATATCTAGCATAAAATGTTAACAAAGCAAGAGGTGAGAATTACCCTCAGGGCCCAAATCGCTTAGCCCATGGGCCTGCAACGAATCTTCAGAAATCAAATTTGCACATTGATGCAAATTATCCGATGTTAACAAAGTTATGGCGGCCTCTTCTTCCACGCCCAATTTTAAACTCCTAACAGGCCCATCAACGGCTCTGCAGAAGTTGGGCCGAAAATAGTTGTCCCAGTCATCCCCATCCAAAAAGATATAAAACCATTCCCTTTTCCAATTAGGAAGGGAATCAGAAGCGGAATCCGAAACAAAACAAGAACGGGCTAAGGAACGGTGTTGGATTTTGACCCAGCCCGAATTGTCAGAAGAATTGACAAATTTGAATAGATATCGAAAAACAGAGATACTGGGCTCAAGCCCATGTTTCTTACATTGGACCAAGAAACAATAGATAAAACGCCATGCATTTGGCATAAGTTGGGTTGGACAAACCCGGGCTTCGGCCAAAAGACGGTAAACAAAAGGAGGAGGAGGAAGGCGAAAACCAGCATAAAAAGTTTCTTTATAAATCCTAATGGCCCCAGGCTTTGGGTGACAAGCCCTTTCGTTTGAGGCCGGAACAACGGCCCTATAAGGCCCATTAATATGAAAAAGTTGGGCTAGAATGTCTACCCTATGTTGTTTGTATTTCGATTTATATTCATAAGCATCTAAATGAAGCATATTTGGAAAAGCTTGACCAAACTCATTTAAAAGATCTCTAAGGGAAAAAACACTGGCATGGACAAGAGATGTTTTAGGGTTCTTACCCCTTGAAAGCCGTGGAGCGGTGGTAGAAGTGTTAGCAAGTTGTGACTGGCCTGAAGAGCTGGAGTCCTCCATTAATATGCTTCCCTTGAAGGCTTGAAACCCAGAAAAGTTGAAAAAAGAGGTTGAAGAAGATGAAGATTCAACGATCTTCAAACAGAAACTGGAAAATAGGGCGGAGAAAAGACGCCGGAAATTGCCTCACGACAGAACCCTAGCAGAGCTTTTTTGAAAAGTATTTGTGATAAGGGAGAGATAATTTTTGCTGAATAGTGAAATGAGAAATGAGGGATGCACACTACTCTTTTATAGAGTTCACGGTTGGTCACTCAACCGGTTATGTCCAGTAAATGGGCTGTCAACAGGTGACTGGGCCTTTGAATAGGCGGGAAGCCCATGAAATTCAAATTTTAAAAATAATTCTGGAATGTTCTACGACATTTTTAGAAAATAGGATAAAATCCCGTTAGAATTTAAAGGCAGGAGGCCCAATTAAAAGGCTATGCCCACGCCCAGGAGACCAAACCTCCTAGGCGTGCCTAAGGAAGGTGTCTCCTTGGCGGGGGTACCCACGCCTAGCTCGACTTTCCTTAAAGAAGGCTATACCCACGCCCAGGAGACCAAACCTCCTAGGCGTGCCTAAGGAAGGTGTCTCCTTGGCGGGGGTACCCACGCCCAGCTCGATTTTCTTTAAAGAAGGGTATACCCACGCCCAGGAGACCAAACTTCCTAGGCGTGCCTAAGGAAAGTGTCTCCTTGGCGGGGGTACCCACGCCCAGAAAGCTTTTCAAGGAACGAAGGGCATACCCACGCCCAGGAGACCAAACTTCCTAGGCGTGCCTAAGGAAAGTGTCTCCTTGGCGGGGGTACCCACGCCCAGAAAGCTTTTCAAGGAACGAAGGGCATACCCACGCCCAGGAGACCAAACCCCCTAGGCGTGCCTAAGGAGGGTGTCTCCTTGGTGGGGGTAACCACGCCCAGGAAGCATTTCCAGGGACAAAGATCACCCACGCCCAGGAGACCAAACCCCCTAGGCGTGCCTAGGGAGGGTGTCTCCTTGGCGGGGGTACCCACGCCCAGGAGGCATTTCTTGCCAGGATGACTTTTTTAAAGTTAATCCTTTAAAAATTTTAAAATAATGTTGGGAAATTGAAAAATAATTCCCAAAAAATAATAAAAATACCTGTTGGTACTTAAAAATTCCTAAATTATTAGGAAAAATTACGAAAAATACCTGTTGGTACATAAAAATTCCTAAAATATTAGGAAAAGTACAGAAAAATACGAGGAAAATTATAGAAATATTTTCTTGACAAGTTGAGCAATAATTTATGCTAATAAAGCATAAAAACTCTATAAAAGTGCCGAAATTGCTAAAAGCAAGCACAAATTAAAGCCTCGAATAAGGCAAATCGTCGTAAATGTGTAGGTCGCTCCACACTTTACAATCAAGACGATACTCGTGAAACACTAGTGTAAACCAAAACTCCCATATAAGGGTAGGAAAATTAAGAAGTCCCAGGTAAGGGATAAAAACGACCCCGAGTCTCGATTAAGGCAAATATAACTTCTACGAAAACCTGATCAGTTTTCCTAAGAAGTTGGGGGGCAAATGATATGGGCTGAAAATAAGCCCTAAAGACACATTTAATGTGGCATTAACTAGGCCGAGAATAGTCCAAACGTGGGGCCCACCAGCTGGGCCCAAAACCCTAAATGTAATATTAATTTCGTAATTAATATTAAGGGTAATAAACAGCTCAGCAAATAAGAGTTGGATAAGGATAATATCCCCTTCAGACTTATCCAATAAGGCATCCAATTCAATATGGAAACTGATTCCTACAAGGAATAGATCTAGAACATTCCTCAAAGACTTGCCCACCAAGTCTCCAAATCCTACCATAATTCTAAGGCTTCTCAGCCTATATAAAGGGCCTGACCCCTCACCTCAGAACTACGTTTTATTGGCTTGATTCTCTAATTTACAGAGATACGTAGGCATTCTGTGAGGACCGTTTAAGTCTCGAACGCAGAAGCAGCCATTAAAGCACGAAGCTCACGAACCCTAGCATTAAATATACAAACCCTAGCCGCAATATTTTCAACCTAGTTTTTATCCCACAACATTATGTATAGAGAACTTTAACACAAAAGTTAGCGAAAAGACTCATACAAGCACTTGATGTCGTTTAGGTAACAAAGATTACCAAGTACATAAGTACAGATAACCAATGTCTCTCCTTTGGCACTTCATTACTTAGCACAACATAAACTAAGTAATTGACTGATGGATGTAAAAATATTCTAAGAACTATCATATGTATAAAGTGGTGTATAACCAGAATTAGAGAATTCAATTTTGAAAATTTTCACCACTTCAAAATATGATAGGAGACCGAATGTAATTTTAAGTCTCACTTACTTAGAAATTTGAACACCTTAATTTATACTAACCCTAATGATTTATAGATAATACACATTTACTCAGAATAAATCCTAAGTAATATCATCAGAGATAATATATACATCACAATTAGTTTGCAATAAAGTATCAGAACAACTAGCAATTGTCAGTAAACAAATATTTTACTATTTGATACCAACTGCTAGTATTTATCAAATACTTTAAAATGCAAGTAATTGTGTTTATGATTACTTTACCATAATTAAATTATGAGCAAATAAACCATTGAATTGCTTCACGTCATAATTTAACTAGGATATAAATAATCACTGCTAAATACTAAATATTCAATGATATCAATTGTTTGATAAATTCAATTTAATGAAGATTGAATTGTTACATTGAGTACCAATTGACAGAATGAATATTAGTATCTAACTACTTAAGAACATCATTCACTGATATTCATAAGTACGAGGAACTAGTTGACAAGAAATACACAAGCTCTTAAGATATAACATTTCAAACTTATGACTTCAAGGCAACTCCTCGATAATAACAATTGTTAACTCCTAACAACTGATTACTGGTAGACAACCTTGGTTCTATAAATAAGACTAGATTACCAAAGATGTCTTGTCTGCAATCTTAGAAATGATATTCTAAGTCTTATACACCTTGATCTATTGTATATAACATTTATTATCAAAGTGATTAGAAGCTTGCAAATAAGCATAAAAATTATTCCAAGTAACTGAACAATGGTCACTTTAGATATTACAATATCCATAGTTCTACTTAGATAATTTTCATACCATGTATAGTAATATGAGTGAATTGTAAAAGATATAACAATGATTACTTAGAGGAGTTCTATGTAATTTCACACATACCAATACATCTCACAATTAGTTAGTAAATATAATTTTAACTAAATATCATTAACTGATATAAGTCAAAACTTTAATACAACCAATTGTTAGAACCATGATATTAATTATAATGAATTTCTGAAAATGGAGCATTGATAAAATTCACTAGAATTAACATCTCACAACTAATTGAAGACCAATACAGATTAGGTCCAAATTAGTTATGTTGTTTATTTATTTTAATAAATATAAGGTACAGAGCAAATACTAAATTGAATTGCTTCAAGTCCGTAACCCATATAAATCAAAATAAATAATTAAATAATTAAATACTAAATCTCTATGAGTTAGATTTTAGCATTTAAGTATTTAAATTATCCTTAAATAATCACCACTGAAATATATTACAATTATACACATGGCAATCATTCAACAGATAATTTTCAGTGTGAGGTCTGGATGTAAATAAGTTCACAAGTCCTTTCAATACGGACAACTGAATACTTATGAACTCAGTTATGAATTTCTTACAATGAATTTTCAAGTCCTTTCAATACTACAATTGAATACTTGTAAACTCATTTAAGAATCACTTATAGTAAAATCACAAGTCCTTTCAATACAGACAATTGAATACTTGTGAGCTTACTTAAGAAATGCTTAACAGATGGGATATACAAATTATATAACATTAATAAAATCCCAAGTTTATAAACCAATCTTGAAAATTTAATTTCATCAAGTGATTTAGTAAACATATCTGCAAGTTATTCCTGACTAAAGACATGCTCTCGAAATAATTGATACCTTATGCAAGTTGCTTAGTCCTTGAGTGTTCCACAGAGTTGTTGGAGATGAATTTGATTCCTTGTGTTCTCCTGCTTTCTTACAACTCATTTGATCTGTCTCTATGCAGCAAAACATGTCAGAACTGATGTTTCTAGGGTACCATCTCCGGAGATGGGTCCAACTTAAGACATCTGAAAATCAAGTGTAATAACTACAAGAATAGATTCTCTAGGATCCACTTGGGGCCTTGCAAATTTGCATATTGAGAATAAAATATGTGTGTAAGTGATCTATTATCAATTGAATAAGATAATGAGCTGATGATTCCTCTATAGCCTGATTAGGTCCTAATTAGTAGATCCTGAACTTATTGGGTCAAATATCTCTAGGGTACCATTTCCTCAGATCTGGGTCCATCTTAAGATTTTTGATTACCAACTTGTTAGGTCCAAACTAATAGGTCAAAAGCCAGCTATAGTGGTGTGTTGGCATGTAGTCTTGACAGGTCTAGAATCTTCTGAACAGAAACAAAAGATCCTGGACTTACTTTTATTGTCATCATTCTTTTGGCTTACTTGTGCTCCAAATAGAATTATTCTTTTGGCTTGCCTGAGCTCCTAAAAGGATTCTTCTATTGGCTTGCATGAAGTAATTCAAAAGAATTGCAACTTTACCAACATCAAAACAGCAAATATCTTGATCTCAATTTATAGTTAGCAGACCAACATATAATATAATCAAGATATCATTGCACATATATATCATTTATGTTTGTGCCTAAAGATGTAGAGAGTTCTATAAATGTGACACCAATTGTTAAAAGATACCAACTGTTAAAGATTGATACCAAATATTAAATTATAGGTAGGGTGTCATACCATGTCTTCCATGCTTGCTTGAGTGATGATATCAGTTTATACTAACCTGTAGAGATCTTCAATTATCTCACCAACCAGGAGTGCACTTGTTCACATTCCTCTAGCATCCAGATTCAGTAGGTCTAGATGTCCATTATAATCTTGAATGTGCAGCAGGTGCCTGATATCCTCAAGTCTTGTCACTGGTGCTTCTTGTCAAATATACTGTTTGATCAAATTGTAACCTAGCATCCAGTTTGGCTTTGTCCCTCATAACAATGCCTTGACATCATCCAGATAGACTTCTGGTTATTCTTGTACCAAATACAGCCTTGTTGTTTGGTCTAGATACCAGCTTCCCTTCAATCTGCCTTTTGTACTGATTGAGATCATCTTGCATTGCAATCACTCAATTTGGATCTTCCAGAGCTTTTGAAGCTTTCTTAGTTTCTTCTAAAAGAAAACTAAAGAAATAATCATTGGTACTTGAAGCTCTACTAGTCTTTTACTTCCACCATTAGAAACACTAAGAACTAGGACAAAGAATTAATTGAGTCAACATTCGTTATCTTGGCAGACATGTTCTCATAGTGTCCTTTGACTTTCAATGTGGTGTTGAGTTGACTAGTTGATCCTTTAGTTTCTCCCCCTAAGCTGTTGCTGGGTTTACATGAAGATTCTCCATGTTGACATTGCTTGGATCTGAATCATCATTACCATTGACAGCTGGGAGCTAGAAGTTATTGAACATCACTAAGACTTTCAATCACCTTCTGTTGATTAATAACAATCACCCTGTAGGCTGTTGACTCCATTGAGTAACAAAGGAAATTATCCTCTTGAGCATTAGCTGATTGCTAGGATGCTCACTTCCATTTAAAATTGCAAAACAATTTCCTTCATACTTATGGGGTCTTCCTAAAATTCTTATGGATCAGGGTTTAAGATGTGATCAATCACCATCAGTGGTGTCTTGTCTTCAGATTGTTTGAACAACAACTTGTTTGTTGAGAGAAGTCATCAGTCATCACTACTAAAATATATTTTACTTTGATGTAGAACTTCTGTGTGATGCTTCTTTGACTTCCCTTTATGACATGCCTCGTAATTTCATTTTACTTTAATTCCAGATGAGGCAGTCTCCTTTACTGATTCGATTTCCAGGAAAGAATCTCTTGATATGACATTCAGGTGAGAGAGCTCCTTATGTCATAGCTGAACTCTTGTCTGATGAAGATTTAGATTTGACCTTGTTGACTTCACCTTTGACTGAGATTCCATGTCAGCTACAGATAAGTTCTCTTTCCTTAATCCTCGAATAGTAGGCTCTTCATCTTGTAAAAGATGCTTTATTACTGACAACATTCCTTGGCTATTGAATAGCCTTGACCCTAGGTCATACCCTTGCTGTTGTCTCCAAGGGATAAACCACTGGGCCTATCTTCACATTCACATTTGATAGCAGGGTTCTTTCTTCGATGATATGCTTTGAATAAATCAATAATAATGCATAATCGATTAACCTGTTAAGCCCTACATTCACAAATGGATAAAAAGTTCTTGGTACCCAAATTGTTTAATTGGGTCCAGATGAATTAGAGATTTCTCTTTTATCAGAGTTAACAATAGTTTTAACCTTAACATGCTCATTCTTATCTTTGATTGACCATTTCTCCTTTTTTTATGTCATTGACAAAATATTCACTGAGCAAGGAGAATAATGGTTCCTTCCTAACATAAGGAGGACTAGCAGTCTGTACCTTATTGTTATTCTTAAACATGCTTTTTCTATGATCAATGCAAATACTAGGAAATGCATTTATGACATTTGAAATAAGCAGGCATGATAATAAGAATACATTGCATGCATTCAACAATTAAAACATTGCAGATAAGAATTATGCAAATTAGGCATGTTATGCATTTTAGAAAATTCAGTACTATCTACTTTAACCTATGTACACTTGTGTAACAGGTAGCAAGTAGATTTACAGATATTCAATAATTTTCTAAACATGCATGGAATAGAAGAATTAACAATTAATCACTAATTATATCCAATCCATTCCTATTGTTATATTATATTATATAATCTCTATTACCTAAGTCAGTTTTACAAATGACTTGATGTTCTACTGACACCCTAGATAATTATTCCATATTTTAAACCTTTTTTTTAAACCTTAACAAACAATTCAGAATGAATAAGCAAATCTTGTTCTACTGGGGATCCTGAAACTAGCTTAAGCAGAGGTCATATATGCTTGACATATATCATTTAAGAATTGAGAGATATTGTCTAAGGAACACTTCTAACTCACTATTGCAATTAATTAAATTCAACAAATATTCATACACATAATAAGATCTTCTAACCAAAGATATAATAATTAAAAACTAAGATCTTAACATGCTTTGAATTTCTGAGAATTACATATTACAATAGTTCGAAGAATTGATACCTGAGACATGTGAGGTGAATCATCTTCAGAGATTGCTATGAAGGCAAGATATTAATTATGCTCTTCTCATCATCATCTGATCCATCCCAACTCTTTTCTTCAGCAAGATAAGTTCTGCACTGATGCTTCTGGTTCATCTCATTTAATAAATCCCTATTCATCCTTGTCTGTCAGAATTCTGTACCATGTTGCACACCTTGATAGTTACTTATCACATAAAACTTTTCATAACTGCAACTATCATGTTTTGTTCTTTCCACCAACTCAGTCTTGTAGCCACCTCTTGAACTGTATCCTGAAGAGTTTCTGCTTCGGAATAGATAGGCCTAATTCCTGGATTAAACATTTGTACTTTTTCTAAATTAGTAACTCTTCATGTATGTTCTGAGGTTCCATCATTAATTCCTGACTGAGATGTCTAACTGTCTAGTTCATTCTCAAACCTCCTTGATTCCACTTTTCTAAAATCTCTATTGATTCATTGAAAGATATTTCTTGGTACAATCCACTAAGTGTAGTAGATGTTACATTGGAGCAATCCACTTAGTGTTTGTATATCACAGAATCAATAGACTTAATTCAAATCTTCGAGAAAAATTCTATCCACTAAAACCTCTTCCATTCCTGCTTCTGAAAAACCAGTGAATTCTATGGATATAATTTTGAGGAGCTTCCACAAATTTTTCTTCAGTAGGTAGAAATTAATTTCATTGAAAAATGCATTTTCTTCAAAAGATTCAAATCATCTTTGACATCGTAGGAATCTTCAACTAACAACCTTCTTAGATTGGCTTAGAATAAATTCAAAATATTTAAAATTCAAAAACTTCAAGGACTCGAAAATTTTTTGAGAAATAAAAAATCTGAAAGTAAGTTCAAATTAATTAAGAATCAAAAAAAATCTCAAGAAATGAAATTTTTTAGAGTTAAAGAATCCGAAAATAAATTCAAGTTAATTAAAATTCGAAATTATCAAGAATTAAAAATTTTGAAAATTAAACAATTTGAAAATAAACTCAAGTTGTTTAAAAATCAAAATTTCCTAGAATTAATCATTTCAAGAATTAAAAAATTCGAATATAAGTTAAGATTACTAAACAATCAAAAATATCATAAAATGAAAATTTTTGAAGATTAAACAATTTGAGAATAAATTCAATTTAATTAACAATTGAAAATAAACTCAGATTGTTTAAAAATCAAAAATATCATAAATTGAGAATTTTTAAAGGTTAAAGAATCCGAAAATAAATTTAGATTATTTAAAATTCAAAAATCTCAAAATTGAAAATTTTGAAAGTTAAAGAATCCAAAAATAAGTTCAAATTATTTAAAGTTCAAAAATCTCAAGTATTGAATTTTTTGAAGGTTAAAAAATCGAAAATAGAGGAGTTGACTTTTTGGTCTAATACCGGATTTAATTTCTGTATGGGTCAACAAACTCGAAATCCAATTGGAGGACCACAAAAATACGGATCTTGATTTGTGCGTCAATCAAAAGGCTTTGATACCAATTGTTAGGTCCAAAATAGTTTGTAGAAGGGGGGGTTGAATACAAACTATACCGTTTTATCGAATTTGCTCTTTTCTTAAAAATATTAAAATATTAAATCAAGAACAAATTGATGCGGAATAAAACGAATACCGATATTTCAAGTTGAATATAAAATTTATATTAACTTGATGGGGTGTGTCTAAATACATGAGTACAAATTACAAGGTTTGATGACCAAACTAATTATTACAAATTCTATAGAAAATTCGACATGAATTTTTCTATATTTGTAAATAAAAAGATCGAAATTAATTATTACAAATTCTATAGAAAATTCGACATGAACTTTTCTATATTTGTAATAAAAATATCGAGAGATTCTAGGAAACTTAATTCGCTAGATAGTTCCACAAGTGCAAGTAAACAATTTATAGTGGTTTAGATTTAGCAATACAAGCTAGAAATAATTTACAAGAATTTATTTGATGTTCAAGGAACCATTTTCTCTCTTGGTCTCTCTCTGCTGTGATTTTTATGGAGTGCAGAAGTGAAGATTTTTCCAGAGCTGTTCTGCTGTGTCTGCTGGTGTATTTATAGCCATTTAAGTCTTGTACTGATCTGGTATGACTTAAACTGCTTCAAGACATAATAAATCAGCTGTCAGCATGACTTAAACTTGCTCCAAGACATAATTTTCCTTAGGTATGACTTAAATCTTGGGCGGTATGACCTAATCATGTGTCGGTATGACCTAATTTCTGAACAGCCTTTGGGTATGACATAAAGCACTTTGTCGGTATGACCTAATTTGCTTTTCAGAAATATCTTCAAGTCGGTAAGACTTAATCTGCTCGGTATGATCTAATCAGTCTGAGTATCTTCGGTATGACCTAATCAGTCTGAGTAGATCAGAATGACTTAGATCAGTATGACTTAATCAGTCTGAGTAGCTTCGGTATGACTTAAGAATAGGTCATACCGACCTCCATTAGGTCATATTCGCTGAGCAGAATTGTTTTAAGTCTTTAAACACTTATATTAATTCTGATTTAATTAATTAATTGATTAATTTAAAGAATAAATTAATTCTGATTGAATTAATTTATAAAATAAATTAGCCAACTAATTTAATTTAATTAAAAGAGAATTAATATGAAGTCTTTTTATAATTATATTAATTCCAACTTAATTAATCTTTTAATTAATTTATTGAATAAATTAATTCGAATAGAATTAATTTATCAAATAAATAAATCAAATGACTTAATTAATTAAGAGAAAATTAATATACCTCTTTGTTTGATAATTATATTAATTCTAACTTAATTAATCTTTTAAATAATTTATTAAAAGAATTAATTTATCAAATAAATAATTCAAATGACTTAATTAATTAAGATAAAATTAATATACCTCCTTGATAGCATAATCCTTGTGGTCTTCTATGTCTTGATAAATTTGATCCTCCACAAAGATTATTCCTTAGCAAGTCTTGATTGCAAAACCATTGTGGTTAATTAATTTAGCACCTCTGTTGCTTGCACAATGATTTCTTCCATACCAGTCATGATAGCTTGAACCACTGACCGAATTTTTGTTGACGCTCGATGCACGGTCTGGTTCATGAGCGACTAACTCCAACGGCTTTTCTTTATTTTTGACTCTATGATTTGGTTCCTTTCTTTTCTTAACATACCAGTCTTGACAGCTTGAACCACTGAAGTTAATGATAAACAACCACTGTTTAATGTTGACACTCGATGTACTGTCTGGTTCATGAGTGACTAACCGCAATGACTGTTCTTCATATATTGACTTTAAAGTTGTGGTTCATGTCTTCTTTTTCTTCACTCTTTTTCAAACCTTTATAATCTGTATTCTGCCACTGTAGGAACCTCTTTTCACTATAAATAGAATCCACTGTCTTGATTACTCCATTGATGCTTGATCAACTCAATGAACTTCTTCAAGTGTAGTATACCTCAAAACGGTAGATTGACTTTGTCTTCTTTCTCTTGACAGATAATACAATTGAGATCCCTGTGATAGTACATATACTATTTACTATTACATTCTTGTTTAAGTTGAGTTGAATCCTCGAAATACAAATAGGCTATGTCATATGCCTTTCAGAACTCTGCACAATCCCTTTGCCCTTAGCTTTTCTGCTTCAATCTCCAGTCTCTCAATTTCTTTCTCCCTTGCTAGCCATTTCTCAAGACACTCTTTTCTGATTCTCTCCTCATGGTCTCTCTTCATCTTCACAAAATCAATTAGCTCCAGCTTCCATACTCTTTCCACCTTATCTTCTGAGCTTAACAATGCAATGATTCTTTCTATGTCATGTAGCTTGCCCCAGTTTTGACATCCTCCTTGTTTGAATTTCTCCTCCCTTCCATCAGTATATTTGATCTCAAGGCAGTTATCAACAATGGCAACATGATAGATTCTTTGAGCTTGTAAGAATTGCAGTTGGTCTTCATCAAAATCTTCATCTAGTGGTTGGAGTTTTAAGCCTGGATAGATTGACAGAGTCCTTGATTTGGATAGCTTTGGTTTCCTTGCAGCTTGTTTGAATTTGATCCTTTTGACATGGTTGCTTGGCAGTAGCATGTGACCTTTGTTTGTGGACCATTGTAGTATTCCATTAGCAGTATGCTTTTTGAAATATACAGATGGTTTCTTGACTTGAATCTTCTTCTCTTCTTGAGGTGGTAAAACAGTTGTGGAAGCCATGGGATTAGATTTTGGTAGGTCATTACTAACAGCATTCACCCTAGACTTAGAGTCTTGTGTTGTGGTGAGATTACTGCTAGCAATGCCTAAGGCTTGCTGTTTTCCATTCTTCCTCTCATAGACTTTACCTTGGTCATCATCCTTCTTATACTTGCTGTCTTTCTTCTTCTTCTTATCCTCATCCCCCTTATCACTCCTGTGATGACTTCTCCTCCCATCACTCTTGTCTTCATCTTCATCATCCTTATTCCTCCTTGGCTTGGCCATTTCTGGAATTACACCAGTTGCAATGTATGATCTGAGAATGTGCAGTGCCTCTATCTCTTCAGCAGTACTTGTCCCCTTCTTCTTTTGCAGTAGATCAATGATGGCAATAATGAGTCTGTGATTTCGAGAAGTGAGATCACTGGGAATGACCAATTGTTTAATCTCTTCAATTCTGGTGCCACACTGATAGATGATTGTCCATGGCTTCTTAATCACTTCTGGCAGCCTTGAAGGTTGGCCATTCCTCAAGTCATCATACAGACTCTTATTGTTTTCATTTACATTCCTCTTCTCTATGAGCTCAATCAGCGCATCTATCTCTGAGTGTTTCAAGGCTTGTAGAGTTTTGTAGGTTAGATGCCAGATTCTGGATTTTGCTACCATCATTACTTCCTTGAGCCATGAGCTATCAACTTTTCTAGGTACCACAGTGAAGTAATCGATCTGATCCTTCAAGCTCCTTAGATACAATTGAGTGTCACCAGCCTGTTCTTTTGAGACTTTCAAAAACTCCAAGAATGCATCATCATGTTATACATTTGAGTTTGCAATTTCTTGTAGCTTGGCCTCAGTGACCACCTTCACTTCTACAGGCTTGGCACTTTTAGATATGGAGAGTGAACGTTTGTCAGATGGCATACTCCCTACAACCACTGTGGTTGGGATAGATTGCTTTTGACCACTGGAAGTAGTGATGTGCACAGTTGGTAGAGTGACAACTGGCAGAGAAGTAGGAGGCTCATCAACTTTGTCTTTTCCTTTGCCAGGCACATGAATTAGAGATTTGGAAGTTCTTTGATGAGCACCTTCAATGATTTTGATGCCCTTTACTGCTGGTGGTTTCTCCCCCTTTGTATTTGAATTTCTTGATGTCCTCTTCTCCCCCTTAGGCTTGTTGTCAGGCACAGAGGCTGTAGGATTGACCTTTGGGGTTGAAGATTCTTCAGGTAGAGGAAGACCCACGTGCTTCATCATTGCAGACAACATTGATTGTAGATGCAGAAGAACATCAGCTGTGGTGGTGGCTTGAGAGTTCAACTGCTCAGTCAGAGTTTGTACCTTGTCTGTAAGATGAGCATTAGACTTAGTGAGAGTAGCTACCTCTTTCTCAAGTGCATCTACCTTACAGAATAATGCAGTAGATTTGAAGCCAGACAGGGATTGATTTGCAAAGAGTGTCCTAAGCATGGCATTGGCGCATGTAGTCTGGTCAGATAGAATTTGAAATTTGCTTCCTAGACCTGTGACTGTATCTTTAAGTAGAGCTAGACCATTATCCATCTTGGTGCAGGTGGTGTTGCAGTGTCTGAGATCTTTGACCACACTGTCTAGTTGAGGAAATTTGGCATCAAAGGCCCTCTTTATCTCTTCTACTGAAGTGGCTGTCTTGTCACTCACCTTGTTGACTTCAGTTTTGACTCCCTTGCCAAGATAGTGTGCAGCCTTGAGGAAACCCTTGTAGGAATCATTGACAGCTTTATACACTTCACTAGGGGACAGGGATTTTGCATTTGGACCCAGTGAAGTGATGTATTCCTCTCTAAGATATTGAAGTGCTTCACTGAGAGTTACATCATACTTTCCTTGCATCCAGGCATCTACATTGCCATCTCTCTCAGCATCATCAATAATCTTGACCTTCTGCATCTCCACATCATCCCTATGGCATAGTAGGATGGCTTCATAATCTGGATTTGAGATGTTGAAGGTGACAAGGTTCTGGGCTATTTTTACAAACTCAGGAATCTGATCCACAACATAGCTTTGGAGAGCTTCAATGGACATTTGTGGTGGAACAGACCCTGATCCTGAAGCACTGTCATGTTGCACAGGCTTCAGCCATTGGGACAAAAAGTGAGAGCTAGAGCTAGGCAAGCTAGACTCCTCAGTTACAGATGCAACTTCTGTAACCGGATGGAAAGACTCTGCTACTGTTGTCTCCACAGAAGTGGGATGAGTTACAACAGTAGTTGACACAGGCACAGAGTCTCTAGTTAAAATTAGTGAATCCTCTGTGTTTGTGATGGTGTCATTAGGAGATGCCCCGGCATGCATTCCCTGACCATCTAAATGTGGTACCTGGGTGGTGAGCAAGGTGTCATGCACCAAGTCACTTGAATCCATTGGCTCATCAAGAGAAAAGAATTCTTGATGATCAATGCCTTGCTCCTCAATTGCTTGAGTTGCAGGCTCCAAAGAAATATGAGTGGTAGATTCTGGAAGAGAAGTGTGTTGTAGATTAGATTTTGGCAACTCCCCCTGAGAGATAGAGGGAGTTTCAATTGTGATGTGCTCTCCACTCAGTGTTGTGCCAGCCTTATCACTCCCATGTGCTGACTCTGTACAAATAGGTGCATTGGGGAGAATGCTTGATTCTATAGATGCACCCTGTTGAGAGGATACATCTAGTGAGCTGTTTGCCCCTGATTTTACAACTTCAGCCATTTGGGTGACTGAAGAGGTGGTTTTAGATTTCTTCTTCTTCTTTAGGCTAATGATAGGTGACTCAGTTTCCTCACCTCCTAAACCTAGTTCCACAGCCAAGGCTGCTTCAGTTAAGATAGTTAAAGGTTCAGAAGCAACCTGTTTTCTCTTCTTTTTACTAACATCACCCTTTTGAGAGGATGATGCAGTTGGCTCTCTGTTTGGTAGAGTGTTTGTCTGAGAGGGTTGGTTAGCAAGCCTTGGGTTAGCATTGTGTTCTTCTTGCTTAGGCTGTGCTAACTGAGACTTAGACTCAAATATTGGCATGTTGTGGGGGTAAGACCTAAACAAACCCTCCATGTGGGGAGTTATTTTAAGCCTTACATCCACATCATTCCTAGTCTCCAAGTTACCAAAAATAAGTTTGGTCATGGACCAAGGATAGCCTATTTTACTTTTATCTAATCCAGGCAATTCAATCAATGAAGCATTTTTAAAATTAAGTACTGATTGAATAAAGCGGGGAAAGAAAATTTCAGTACCTCTCTTGGCTATGTTCTTACCAAGTCTCCCATATAGCTCTTGTATGATGAGATGTCCAACATCTATCTTTCTCCCATGAGCCAAGGCATAGGCAAGCTGCTGCACAGGTGTACTAATCTGATCAAAGCTTGATTTCCTGGCAGTGAATACCTGAAGGAGTGTAGCAAAAATATAGCTCCATTCCTTTCTCAAGTACTTCCTATTCAGCTTTCCAAGTTTAATAGCCTCTGAGTAGTTGATAAATTCAAAGAATTCTTCCAACTCAGCATCTGTGACCAGGGAGTCATATGCCTTTTGCTGCAAATCTAAGGCTTCATTCATGTCTGCGGTAGTGATAGAAATATCCACGCCTTGAATCTTGCAGTAGACAACATATGAGGTGATAGCATTCTCAAGGGCGATAACCTCCACTGTAGCTGTCCTCCAGAATTGTTCTAATATGTCTATGTACAGGGTTGGGTTGGCTGATAGTGCACCCTTGATGTAAGATTCAGACAACCATCGAACAAAGCACTTGAAATTAGCATTTGGTGCTTCCACATCACTGGTAATTGCGATGAAATTGGTTTGGGATGGTATGGTGAGTTGAGTGTTTGCCATTTGGGTAGAGAAGAGAAGAGAATTAAGGTTGAAGAAGAAATTCGCAGTTAGGGTTTTCAGAGGTTTTAAGAGTTTAGATGGTTGAGAAATCGAACGAAATGAGTTGAACAGTTGTGAAATTGTATATATGTGAGTGACTTGAGTTGTCGATTAGATATAAGTTTTGTATCGACAAGACAGTCATTCGAGAAGTATAAAACAACTATTCGATAAGTCAAGAAAGGCTTATTCGATATCTCAAGCAGTTTGTAACTCACAGCTGGCAGTTATTTAACTCAGAAAATAATTCTAAGCTAAATAAAATATGTTTTTATGAGCGAAATGAAATTTTGAATATAAATCCAAAAAGCGATTAAGTGTCAGCGAGAAATCAGCCTTTTCAAATGATTCGATAACTCAAATACAGTATTCGAGAACTAAAATACTCTATTCGAGAACTCAAAGTGTGCTATTCGATTTCTCAAAAGACACTATTTGAGAACTCAGGAGGGTTCTTGATAGGCCTATTCGAGAACTCGAGCCATGACAAAACAATGAACCATTCGAGAAGTCTGACTTATCGAACTGTACTTTTCAATCATAAAATTTAATTTTCACTATCTTTTAAAATTTACCAGAAATATTCACTGAAGAATATTCTACTAAATTAAATAGTGATTCTCTCAAAATTTCACAGAAATTTCAAGCTAAAGATGTATGATTTTCAACATATGCAGCATTGTGGAATATTTATAAATCATAATCCAGCCAATACTTACTTTAAAAATATTGAGCAATTGATAAAGTAAGTATTTACTGCTGCAACAATCTAGTTGATATATTCACTTAGCCAGAATTTGAAGAATTCAGCATTCCAATCTCACTAACCAACCTTGTGAAGGTGGCTTCATCTAATGGCTTAGTGAATATGTCAGCTAGTTGTTTCTCTGTGGGAACATAATGTAACTCAATGGTTCCATTAGTTGCATGCTCCCTTATGAAGTGATATCTGATGTCAATGTGCTTTGTCCTAGAATGATTGACAGGATTGGAAACTATAGAGATTGCACTTGTGTTGTCACACATGATTGGAATTCTTTCCAACACAAGTCCATAGTCTCTAAGTTGGTTTCTGATCCAAAGCACTTGAGCACAGCAACTTCCAGCAGCTATGTACTCAGCTTCAGCTGTGGAAGTTGACACAGATTGTTGTTTCTTGCTGTACTAAGAGACTAACCTTTGGCCAAGAAACTGGCAGCTACCTGAGGTGCTTTTCCTATCCACTCTGCATCCAGCATAATCAGCATCAGAATAACCAATCAGATTGAACCCTGTGTCCTTAGGATACCATAATCCCAAGTTTGGTGTGCCCTTCAGATATTTGAAAATCCTCTTTATTGCTATCACATGTGATTCCTTTGGATTTGATTGAAACCTTGCACACAAGCATGTTGCAAACATGATGTCTGGCCTACTAGCAGTGAGGTAGAGTAGAGAACCAACCATGCCTCTGTAGATTAAGATATCTACCTTCTTGCCCTTACCATCTTCATCTAACTTGGTGACAGTGGCCATGGGTGTCTTTGCAGGTGAGCATTCTTCTAAGTCAAATTTCTTCAATAGATCCTTGATGTATTTGGTTTGACTTATAAAAATGCCATCCTTCCTTTGACTCACTTGCAGCCCAAGAAAGAATGTTAAATCTCCCATCATACTCATCTCATATCTGCTCTGCATGAGCTTAGAGAATTTCTCACACAGCTTCTCATTTGTAGAGCCAAATATGATATCATCCACATAGATTTGAACTAAGATAATATCATCACCATGTTTCTTGTAAAACAGTGTCTTGTCCAGTGTGCCTCTAGTGAATTGATTCTCCAGTAGAAATTGTGACAATGTGTCATACCATGCCCTAGGAGCTTGCTTAAGTCCATACAATGCTTTAAGCAATCTGTAGACAAAGTGAGGGAATTGTGGATCCTCAAAGCCAGGTGGTTGTTGCACATATACTTCTTCTTCCAACTCCCCATTCAGAAATGCACTCTTGACATCCATTTGATAGACCTTGAATTAGAATGTGCAGCAAATGCCAAGAAAATTCTGATGGCCTCTAGTCTGGCAACAGGGGCAAAAAGTCTCATCATAGTCAATGCCTTCCTGTTGAGAGTATCCTTTTGCGACCAACCTTGCTTTGTTTCTTATGACTACACCATTTTCATCCATCTTATTCCTTAGAACCCATTTTGTTCCAACAATGGTTCTATCCTTTGGTGCAGGCACAAGTTCCCATACTTTGCTTCTTTCAAATTGGTTTAGCTCCTCTTGCATAGCAATTATCCAATCAGGATCCAACAATGCATCTTCAAGTTTCTTAGGCTCAACTTGGGATAGAAAGCAACCATAGAGACATTCATTTAGAGTTGCTCTCCTTGTCCTCACTCCTATATTTGGATCTCCAATTATCTGATCTGCAGTATGTGATCTATCCCATTTCCTTGTATGTTCAGATTGATTTCTCAGCCTTGATGTTGCTTCATCATCCAGATCATGATCATTTATATTTCCTCCCCCTGTGAAGTTTCCACTAATCACAGGTGTGTCATGGATGCTTGTTTCTTCATTGTTGGTTGACACAGGTTCTTCATTCACTTGAGTTTGTTGGATTGTGGGCTCAACTTCAGTTTCAATCTCCTCATCAGAATCATCTAGATTGTCAAACTTCAAAGGATGTTTATCTTCATCATTGGCTTCTTCTAATCCAGGTAGTTTGCTGTCATCAAATGTCACATCTGTGCTTTCCATAACTTTCTTTTGAGTGATGACATAAACTTTGTATGCAATTCTTTCCATAGAGTAGCCAAGAAAAGTTCCTTCAAATGCTTTTGCATCAAGCTTTCCAACATATTCTGAGTTGTCTTTTAACACAAAGCATTTGCTTCCAAAAGTATGAACATACTTTAGAGTGGCCTTCTTTCCAGTCATCAAGTTGTAAGGTGTCTTTCCAGTGTTTTTGTTGATGAGGGTTCTGTTTTGGATATAGCATGCAGTGCTCACAGCCTCAGCCCAAAAACATGTAGGCATCTTTGCATCAAGTAACATTGTTCTAGCAGCCTCAATCAGAGTTCTATTCTTTCTCTCAACAACTCCATTTTGTTGTGGAGTCCTTGGAGCTGAGAATTGTTGAGAAATACCATTTTCTTTGCAGAATGCTTCAAGCATGGCATTTCTGAACTCTGTTCCATTATCACTTCTTAATGCAATCACACTTGCATTGTTGGCCTTTGCTTCCTTGTCAATTTTCTTCATATGCTCAATGATTACTTGGGGAGCCTCATCCTTTGATGCCAGAAATTCTACCCATGTATACCTTGTGAAATCATCAACCATCACCAGAGCATACTTTTTCCTTCCTAGTGACATAATATTGACAGGCCCAAACAAGTCCATATGAATTAGTTGTAGGGGCTTGGTTATTGATGTCACTGTCTTTGACTTGTGGCTTGATCTTTTTCATTTTTCCCTTTTGATAAGCCTCACACACTCCTTCTTGACAGAATTCAAGTGTGGGCATGCCTCTCACTAACTCTCTTTTGACTAGAGAATTAATGCCTTTGAAGTTCAAGTGTGATAGCTTCTTATGCCACAGCCAACTATCTTCATTTGATGCTTTTGAGTATAAGCAACAAATTTTGTCCTTGTTTGCAGAGTTCATATTGGCTACAAACAGGCTTCCTTTCCTTACTCCAGATAGAGCAAAGTCACCAGTCTTCTTGTGGGTGATCAAACATTCATCTTTGTCAAAATTCACTTTGAAGCCTCTGTCAGTAAATTGACCAACACTCAGTAGATTGTGCTTGAGTCCCTTGACCAGTGCCACATTTTCAATGATGACATTTCCAATTTCCAACTTGCCATATCCCAGTGTGTTGCCAATGCTGTCATCTCCAAAAGCAACCATTGGGCCAGCCTTCTCCTCATACTGTGATAGCAGGGCCATATCACCAGTCATATGGTTTGAGCATCCACTGTCCAAAATCCACATGACTTTTCTTTCACTTTCTTTGCCCTGCAAACACAAAGGTATTACTTCTCCTTTGGTACCCAAACAAGTTTGGGTCCATGTGGCTTTGCAACAGTTTTATCATATACAGCATGCTTATCAATTTTCTTGATGTTAGTCTTCTTGTCACTGTTAGAAGTCTTAGAATCAGGGTTCTTAGACTTAGGTGACAGAGGCACCTTCCTAACTTTAGGAGGACTTGAAGACTTTGTTCTTGTGTAGTGTGTGTGAACATTGTGACTGATGCAACCTTCCATGAATTGTCTTCTCAAATTAAAGCAACTAGTCATTACATTCATGTTACATGGCATACAATCAAATTTATCACAGAAAGGAGAGTCTCTATGTCTTAAAGGCACAGAGCAATCATAGAATGGTTTAGAAACACTACCAGATGGTTGTAATTCTCTTTGTCGAACTTAGGGACCTTCACCGTACCTGTAGTCTTTGGTGTATTCGAACTCATGATCGTTTTCTGTTTAGATTAAACAGCCTGCTCTGATACCACTTGTTGAGTATTGAATACAGTAAAAGAATACAGAGGGGGGTGAATGGATTCTTGAACTTTTCTTTGTTCTTGAATCTTTGCAACAAGATATGTGTTGAGTGTGTGAGATATCGAATAGTGTCTTCTGAGATATCGAATCTCTGACTTCTCGAATGCTAGACTTCTCGAATAGACAAATGTACTTCTCGAATTGGTACTTAGGCAAATTCTTCATTCCTTCAAATCCCAACTGTGATTATTTGGCAGTCTTTATCTCCTTGCTTGAGGCATGAACCTTGGAACTTCTTTCAAGCATTATTCTTGATTTTATAAGTACAGTAACACAACTAGAATTTGATGCCTATTACAAGTACAGAACAAATAGAAACTCTACACATACTTAGGCTTGTTATTAGATGTATTCAGGCATGCCTCTGTGACTAACAGAAAAGGAGGATGAAAATTAAGAGGGAGGGGAGTCATGGAGCTGAGTAAATTTTAAGAATGAGAGAATGGGGAATTTTGTTTCGTATGTGGGATTATTGGACATACAAAGAGGGAGTGTGGGGTAGTGTATGCTAATCCAGGGAAGGAAATTGAGAAGGCGTATGGAGTGTGTGATAGTATTTTGTCCTAAACCCAATCATGTATGATGAGTTAGGAAATACTTTCATGTAATCTTATTTGATTTTATTTATATTAATAAAAGACTTATTGTTTTTATTACGGGCTTTATCTATTTAAAGTGTTTAAATAAGAAGTTCCATAGTTTAGAGTAAAGCTTCTAGAATTATAATGAGATTATAATAATGAGATCTAGAAGATGATAACACTAAACTTAAATAGTTCCCGATCGTAGGATAACTAATTGGGAGTTAGTCAATCCGTAAAGATCGGTACATACTATGCTTGCTTCCTCGGAAGGATGTCTGTTCTCATAGACATTCGTGTGGTGACACTATAGCTAGTATGTAGGTGCTTATTGGAGAATAAGTTCACTGAACGTGACTTGATCTAATGAACGACTAATGGAGTTTACTCACGTGTTAATAGTTGTTCATAAGTAGATGGTGGTACAAGTGTCCTTAGACTTGAGACCGTTAAAGTAATCTTATATACAATGAACTATGTTTTGGTTTAGTTCTAAGTCCTCAAGGGACAATCATTAGTTCTATTCCGGGTATAGGAATTTTTATATGAAGATAGTTAACGATCGATAAAGAATCTACCCCTTTCAGTAAAAGAAAGTGAATATCCTATGATGTTCTTACTATGTTAGTTCTGGAATCTCTGGCCAGAGTAATTGAAGTTAGAAAGAGTTTCTAATTCAAATGAACTAGACATAATGTATAAGAAATTATATGATTAAATTAAATAGGCTTGACACGCGATCCATGCCTTGTATTTAATCGGGATATTGTCGGGTAGAAGGAATTGATTGTACGGTAACCATTTGCTGAATAGGTTTTATATATTCTAAGCAATGAATTCATATTATCCGGATAGTCGCGATATATTGAAAAGTATCACTCACGATGTAGAATAAATATTAATTACTTATGTAATTGTATTTAACGAATTAATTAGTAATTCGTATAAGTAATAATAAATAGTTTATTATTATTTATTTCTACTACCGGCTTAATATTGAACCTAAAGGGTCACACCATAAAAAGGTTAAATATTTATAGATGATGAGAATAATTAATAATGGCTATGAATTATTTATTTATTGAATAAATAATTAATTAGCAATTATTTATAATTTATTAAATGATATTTAATAGATTATAAATAAATTAAGAAAAGTTCTTAATAATTATTAATTACAAAATTTAGTTTGAGAAATTAAATTTTATGAGAGAATTATTTTCAGAATGGGATTAATAATTAAAAAGGTTTTAATTATTAAATGATTATTTAATTAGATAAAGTAAAGACTTTATTTCTTTAAATATCAATCATTCCAAGAGTTGGAAGATAGAACAAAACACTTAACAAAAACATCCCAGGGGATTTGAGAGGATCATTGAGAGCTTTTGAAGTTCATCAAAATCATTCCAAATCATTTTAATTATTTTCTCAATTGTTCTTAATCTACTATATGATATTTGATCTTGGTGGATACCATTAGAGCACTCCACACTTGAGGGGTGATTGCTGGAAATCAAAGATACATTCATAACAATCCCAGGAAAGCTATCAAGGTATTTTTCTTGTGTTCATACAATTTTTTAAATCTATATACATGATTAATTAGGTTTTTATGCAAGTAAATGTGATTTACGTTTCCGCTACGGCCATAAATTCCTTCAATGGTATCAGAGCATAGGTTGCATGTATATAGATCCCAGAAAAAATTTCGGAATTTTTCAAGCTTGTATGAATTAGTTATGAATTTTTGAAGTTCTTGGAGGCTATAATCAAATTAATTATGATCTAATTAATAAATTATTTTTTAAAATAATTTTGATCACTGATATATTTTCAACAAGTGTTGTAGAAGTCCCAGAAAAAGTTTCATAATTTTCCCATGTATAGATTATTTATTATTGATTTTTAAAGAGTTTAGAAATTAATAAATAATAATCTGTTTTATGAATATATATATTAATTATAAAATATCTAGATGGGTTATTAAAGTTGGGGGCCCAAAAGGTTGAATAAGTGGGCTGGTTTATTAAAGGACTGGCCGACTGAAAATTTTATTCAATATTGTCGACTGAAAACAAAAATATCAGAATTCACTGTCCGCGACTGACATACGCGCGTGGGCGTCACGCGCTGGCGGCTCACGGCCGGGTCGGGTCGGGTCATGGGTCGAGTCGGAGGCTGACGTCAGCATGACGTCAGCATGACGTCATCGATGTGTGACGCGTGTGTTGAATGCGTTACGCAAGTGATATGTTATTTTTGACTTGTAACGCATTCTGGTAATGCGTTACAGGGTCTGTAGATGACAGCAATGGCCCTGATTCGTATTTTGATTTTTCCCGTTGATCCGTAACTCCGTTTGAGGCGTATAATTTATCGTTGGATTCGTTTTTTCGAGACGGATCTAATGGAGTGGTCAAATAAATTTTAAAAATTAATTTTAAAATGGTTATAGCTTCCGGAAGTGTTTTAAATCCCGTTTTAATTGTGTTAAAATACTTTAAAATACTAATATTGTTTCATATAGATGTTTAACAATGTTTAACATGATATAACATGTTTGCCTATATATATGTGTGCATAGAAATGCCATGAGATAATATATATAGTTTTATATATCGTATATAAAATGCATGTTTGACTTTAGGTTTTAACGAAAACGTTTCGCAACCTAAATAATATAAAATCCCTCGTTATTTAACATCAAGTAATAAAATGGCCAATGTCACAACGGGCTTGTGTCGGTCATAGCCTTCCAACATGGTAGAAAGTAATTCTTAGTTTTGAGCTTTGTCGTTTCGTGCTACAGCCGAGGGCTTCGTTTTCAAAAATAGGAATTACTTGTCTATTACATGAGATGCGTATAGTTAATTAGAATCCAATTGTCGTTACGTGCTACAGCCGTGGGCTATTGAGATCTTATTAATTTAACGAGATGTTGGGTCTCACTTGACTTAGAATATTGAATTTAGACGTGCTACAGTCGTGATTCAATGATTCAAGAGGCTAAATGGAATTAGGGAATAACATGAGATGTAATTGATAAAGAGTTATCTGCCTATGGAACATTACATAGCGTTTCGTGCTACAGCCGAGGTTATATAATGGAAAGTAGGATCCCTATTCTCACAGGCATTGAGAATGCTTTAGTTATACATTTGAGGGTTGTATAATTTTAATAAAACTATGGGAGCCACCTATGAATAAAGACCCGATTCATAAGGTGTTATAATAAAATTGGATATCTACTAATGTTGTTATGTATTCACAAATTTCAGATTTATAGATCATGTCTTCTACTCTATCACTCCGTAGCATACTTGATGCGAACAAATTGACTGGTCCCAATTATGCTGATTGGCTTCGAAACCTGAGAATCGTTCTCAGGGCTGAGAAGAAGGATTATGTGCTTGACTCGCCTTTACCTGTACCTCCTTCTGATGATGCACTTTTCCAGGAACGAGAAGTGTATAATGACTGGTTAGATGCTGCTAATGTTGCTCAATGTGTCATGCTAGCATCCATGACACCTGAGTTACAGAAGCAACATGAGAAAATGGATGCTCCTACCATTCTGATACATCTACAGGAGCTTTATGATGTACAAGGGAGAACCGCTCGATATGATATATCGAAAGAGCTATTCCAATGTAGAATGGCTGAAGGGTCGTCTGTGAATGACCATGTGCTTAAGATGATCAATCTGATTGAGCATCTAGGGCAGTTAGGTTTTGTCATGGATGGGGAGTTAAGCCAAGATTTAGTCTTGCAGTCACTCCCGGATTCGTTCTCGCAGTTCGTTATGAACTTTCACATGAACAAGCTGGATGTCAGCTTAGCTGAGCTCCACAACATGCTGAAAACTGCTGAGGCGAATTTTCCCTCCAAAAGGGGTTCTGTTCTTATGATCGGTGCCAGTACCTCTACTAAGAGGAAGAGGAACTGGAAGCCGAAGAATAAGAAAAAGGGTGAGAATAAGCCTGTTCCACCAAAGGCTGACCCGAAAAGCAAAGGAGTTTGCTTCCACTGTAACAAGGTGGGACACTGGAAGAGGAACTGTAAGGTTTACCTTGCAGAGTTAAAGAACAAGAAGGGCAATGAGATTACCGCTTCTGATTCAGGTATGTTCATGATTGAACTAAATATGTCTTTAAGTCAGATTTCTACTTGGGTATTGGATACTGCTTGTGGGTCTCATATTTGCAATTCGTTGCAGGGACTAAAGCAAAGTAGATCTCTGGGGGAAGATGAAGTGATTCTATTGATGGGCAATGGAGCAAGAGTTGCTGCAGCTGTAGGATCATTTCCTTTGCATATGCCTACGGGCAAAACTATTGTGTTGAATAAATGTTATTATGTACCATCAATTGTAAGAAATATTGTTTCTATTCCTGTACTTGATTCGGATGGTTTTACATTTATTGTTGAGAATAATAAATGTTTAATTAAGAGAAATAATATTACTTATGGATACGGTACATTACATAATGGTTTGTATATATGTGACTTAGAACATAATTTGTTTCAAATTGAACAACCTAATAATAAAAGAAAAAGAGATAATAAAAATCCAACTTATTTATGGCACTGCAGACTAGGTCATATTAGTGAGAACAGACTTCGCACATTACATAAGGATAAGTTACTAGAACATTTTGATTTTGAATCATATCCTATATGCGAGTCTTGTCTCATGGGTAAAATGACTAAATCTCCATTTACTGGACATGGAGAGAGAGCTGCGGGGTTGTTAGACTTGGTACACACAGATGTGTGTGGACCAATGTCAACAAGTGTTAGAGGAGGATTTTCATACTTCATTACTTTTACGGATGATCGATCCAGGTTAGGATATGTATATCTTATGAAATACAAATCCGAAGCTTTTGAAAAGTTCAAGGAATATAGAAATGAAGTAGAAAAACAAACCGCACGTAGTATAAAAGTTCTTCGATCAGATCGAGGAGGTGAGTACTTAAGCGGAGAGTTTTTAGGTTATCTTAAAGAAAATGGTATAGTTTCTCAATGGACCCCTCCCTATACTCCACAATTAAATGGAGTATCTGAGAGAAGGAATCGTACTCTATTAGATATGGTGAGGTCCATGATGAGCTTTACTGATCTTCCAGTATCACTATGGGGTTATGCTTTAGAGACGTCAGCGTATTTACTGAACAAGGTGCATTCTAAATCGGTTCTCACGACCCCACATGAGATGTGGAGTAGGAAGAAACCAGGTCTTAAACATGTTAAGGTTTGGGGGTGTCCAGCTTATGTCAAGAAAGTTGAACATGATAAGTTGGAACCTAGATCCGTGAAATGCAGTTTTGTGGGATATCCTAAAGAAGGTCATGGATATTATTTCTATGATCCTTCTGATCAAAGGATATTTGTTTCTAGACACGCACACTTCTTAGAGGAACAGTTCCTCCTTGATATAAACAGTGGGAGAAATATTGAACTTGATGAAGTTCAAGAACCACAAAATGCAACGATTAGAGAAGAAGTACCTGTTCAGAAAGAACAACCTTCTGTAGAACAACCTTTACGTAAGTCAGAGAGAGTGTCCCGCCCAATCGAAAGATATTACGGGCTTGTCATTGAAAATGATGATGATTTGTCATTTGTTGATGATGAGGACCCTATGACTTATGAAGAGGCTGTGAGTTGTAATGACTTAGAGAAAGGGCAGGATGCCATGAAATCCGAAATGGACTCGATGTATATAAACCAATTGTGGACTTTGGTTGAGGCACCTGAAGGAGTTAAACCCATTGGGTGCAAATGGATATACAAACGAAAGTTAGGAGCAGATGGCCAGGTGGAGACCTATAAGGCCAGGCTTGTGGCAAAAGGATTCAAACAAAGACAAGGGATTGACTTTGATGAAACCTTTTCGCCTGTAGCCTTGCTCAAATCCATTAGGATTTTGCTTGCGATTGCAGCCTACTATGATTACGAGATCTGGCAAATGGACGTAAAGACGGCCTTCCTCAATGGGAAACTTGAAGAGGAAGTGTATATGACACAGCCAGAGGGTTTTGTTTCCAGTGGAAACGAAAATCTAATATGTAGACTGCTACGAACCATATATGGTTTGAAGCAAGCTTCTCGAAGATGGAACATCCGTTTTGATGAGACAATCAAAGAGTTTGATTTTATCAAAAACTTAGATGAACCATGTATTTACAAGAAGGTTAGTGGGAGCGCGGTAACATTTCTTATATTGTATGTGGATGACATACTTATAATAGGAAATGATATACCGATGTTACAATTAGTCAAGGTCTGGCTATCAAAGAACTTCACTATGAAGGACTTGGGAGAGGCATCCTATATTTTAGGGATGAAGATCTATAGAGATAGATCTAATCGAACGATTGGCCTATCCCAAGGTACATACATCGATAAAGTGCTAAAACGGTTTAGCATGGAGAACTCGAAAAGAGGTCTCATTCCTATTAGTCATGGGATTACTCTTTCCGAGAAGATGTCTCCAAAGACATATGAGGAAAGGGTGCGCATGAGTAGGATTTCTTATGCCTCGGCAATAGGATCCATCATGTATGCGATGTTATGTACTAGAGCTGATGTTGCTCATTCACTTAGTGTGACGAGCAGATATCAGTCTAACCCAGGTGAAAAACACTGGAAAGCAGTGAAGAACATATTGAAGTACTTGAGAAGGACTAAAGATGTTTTTCTTGTTTTTGGTGGATCTGAATTGAAAATTGAGGGTTATACTGACTCTAGTTTTCAATCAGAAGAGCAGATCCCAGTCAGGGTATGTATTTACTCTAAATGGGGGAGCGATTAGTTGGAAGAGTTCCAAACAGCCTACAACGGCTGACTCCACAGCGGAAGCAGAATATATAGCTGCATGTGAAGCTGCAAAGGAAGCTGTCTGGATGAGGAAATTTGTTTCTGATTTGGGAGTAGTTCCTAGCATTGAGGATTCTATAGTGTTGTATTGTGATAACAACGCTGCGATAGCTCAAGCTAAGGAACCAAGATCCCATAAGAATTCCAAACACGTGTTGCGGCGCTTTCATCTGATTCGAGAGATCATAGAAAGAGGGGATGTCAACATCGTAAGAATTGACACACATAACAACATAGCGGACCCATTTACTAAGGCATTGTCTCAGGCTCACTTTGATCGACATAGAGATAAGATGGGTATAAGATACCAGAGTGATTGGCTTTAGTACAAGTGGGAGTTTGATAGTATTTTGTCCTAAACCCAATCATGTATGATGAGTTAGGAAATACTTTCATGTAATCTTATTTGATTTTATTTATATTAATAAAAGACTTGTTGTTTTTATTACGGGCTTTATCTATTTAAAGTGTTTAAATAAGAAGTTCCATAGTTTAGAGTAAAGCTTCTAGAATTATAATGAGATCTAGAAGATGATAACACTAAACTTAAATAGTTCCCGATCGTAGGATAACTAATTGGGAGTTAGTCAATCCGTAAAGATCGGTACATACTATGCTTGCTTCCTCGGAAGGATGTCTGTTCTCATAGACATTCGTGTGGTGACACTATAGCTAGTATGTAGGTGCTTATTGGAGAATAAGTTCACTGAACGTGACTTGATCTAATGAACGACTAATGGAGTTTACTCACGTGTTAATAGTTGTTCATAAGTAGATGGTGGTACAAGTGTCCTTAGACTTGAGACCGTTAAAGTAATCTTATATACAATGAACTATGTTTTGGTTTAGTTCTAAGTCCTCAAGGGACAATCATTAGTTCTATTCCGGGTATAGGAATTTTTATATGAAGATAGTTAACGATCGATAAAGAATCTACCCCTTTCAGTAAAAGAAAGTGAATATCCTATGATGTTCTTACTATGTTAGTTCTGGAATCTCTGGCCAGAGTAATTGAAGTTAGAAAGAGTTTCTAATTCAAATGAACTAGACATAATGTATAAGAAATTATATGATTAAATTAAATAGGCTTGACACGCGATCCATGCCTTGTATTTAATCGGGATATTGTCGGGTAGAAGGAATTGATTGTACGGTAACCATTTGCTGAATAGGTTTTATATATTCTAAGCAATGAATTCATATTATCCGGATAGTCGCGATATATTGAAAAGTATCACTCACGATGTAGAATAAATATTAATTACTTATGTAATTGTATTTAACGAATTAATTAGTAATTCGTATAAGTAATAATAAATAGTTTATTATTATTTATTTCTACTACCGGCTTAATATTGAACCTAAAGGGTCACACCATAAAAAGGTTAAATATTTATAGATGATGAGAATAATTAATAATGGCTATCAATTATTTATTTATTGAATAAATAATTAATTAGCAATTATTTATAATTTATTAAATGAGATTTAATAGATTATAAATAAATTAAGAAAAGTTCTTAATAATTATTAATTACAAAATTTAGTTTGAGAAATTAAATTTTATGAGAGAATTATTTTCAGAATGGGATTAATAATTAAAAAGGTTTTAATTATTAAATGATTATTTAATTAGATAAAGTAAAGACTTTATTTCTTTAAATATCAATCATTCCAAGAGTTGGAAGATAGAACAAAACACTTAACAAAAACATCCCAGGGGATTTGAGAGGATCATTGAGAGCTTTTGAAGTTCATCAAAATCATTCCAAATCATTTTAATTATTTTCTCAATTGTTCTTAATCTACTATATGATATTTGATCTTGGTGGATACCATTAGAGCACTCCACACTTGAGGGGTGATTGCTGGAAATCAAAGATACATTCATAACAATCCCAGGAAAGCTATCAAGGTATTTTTCTTGTGTTCATACAATTTTTTAAATCTATATACATGATTAATTAGGTTTTTATGCAAGTAAATGTGATTTACGTTTCCGCTACGGCCATAAATTCCTTCAGTGTGGTTGAGAGCTCCAGGTCGAAATGTTAAAAATAATAGTGGAGCTAGATGGTTACGAAATATTGAAGGTGGATCAGGGTGGACGGAATCCAGTGGTGGTGCTTGGAAGCAGACGGCGAGGAATATTGAAGAGAGATTTACGGAGACAGCAGGAATTATGCGAGAAACAGGAGAGGGATAAGGGGGCAGTTACGATTATACCAAGAAATCAGGGGATTACAGATAAGGAAGGTGAAAATTCAAATTCAAGCGGGGCAATTGATGATTTAAATGTAATAACAGAAACAAAAAGGAAAAGAGTGGACTCGGGACAAATACAAATAAATGTTGGGCTTATGGATATGCAAACGGATGGGCCTCAGACAAATGATGAGAATAAGGTACAAGATTTGAACGATCCAAAAAACTTGCATGGGGCAGGCTCTGGATACCAGGCCCACCGAGAATTATGAGTTTTTTAGTCTGGAACTGTCGTGGGCTGGCCAAACCACGAGCAGTTCGATTTCTTAAGGAAATCACAAAACAAATGAGGCCAAACATAATCTTTTTGTCAGAAACGTTAGTACTTACAAATAAAATTGAGTCAATATGTAAGGCTCTTCAGTTTGCGGGTTGGTTTGTTGTTGATGCTCAAGGGCATGGAGGAGGAATAGCTCTTTTGTGGAGGAACGAAGGTGGAGTAGATATTAAAGGAAGTTGTAATCATTATATAGATTTTGAAGTATCGTGTGAACAGGTTGGACGATGGAGATACACAGGGTTTTATGGGTGTCCGGAAAAAAATAGAAGGCAAGAATCATGGAATCTAATTCGAAGTTTGTCAGGGGAATCACAATTACCATGATGTGTTATAGGGGATTTTAACGACCTTATGTATGCACATGAAAAACAAGGAGAGAGCCCACACCCAAGAAGGCTACTTGAGGGATTTAAAAAGGTTGTTAGTGATTGTGGTTTAAGTGATATGGGTTTTGTTGGAAATGAATTTACGTGGGAACGGTCAAGGGGAAGCGAAGCATGGATTCAAGAGCAGTTGGATCGAGGCCTAGTTAAAGTGCTAGAGGTCTCAACATCGGACCATATGCCTTTGTTTCTGGAATTAAATCGAACGGTATACAGGCCAAAAGTTAAGAAGTTTCGCTTTGAGAATATGTGGAACAAGGAAGATCAGTGTTTAAAAATAATTCAAGATAGTTGGAGACAAAATGTGGGAAGAGATATTATGAAGAAGATGGAATTTGTTTGTTTAAGGTTAGAGGAATGGGGAGGGGGTAAAATGAAAGAGGCTCGCAGGAAGATAGAGAATTACAGAAAAATCATGAGGCAGTTTCGATCAAGACGGGACAGGTATGGAGTAAAAAAATACGATGAAGCTAGGTGGGAGTTTCTGAAATTACTGGAGCAGCAAGAAATACATTGGAAACAAATAGCCAAACAGTTTTGGCTTAGAGAAGGAGATCAAAACACCAAATTTTTCCATAATTATGCTAAGGGGCGGAAAAAACATAATCAGATTACAAGGTTGAAGGATAATAATGGAAACTGGAAGGACGATAAAGAGGAGATAAGACAGATTATTATTGATTATTTCTCAGAGTTATTCAAGACATCTATGCCAACAGAAAGTTTATCAGAAAGGGAAGTGGTAAATCGGGTTACGGATGAGCAGAATAAGCAGCTTATTGAGCCAGTTACAAGCGAGGAAGTAAAAAATGATGTGCTTTCTATTCACCTGGATAAATCTCCGAGACATGATGGTTTAAACCCTGGTTTTTTCAAGGCATATTGGCATGTTGTGGGGGAAGATGTGGTTCAATTTTGCAAAGTATTTTTTGAGTCAGGAGAGCTGCCAGAGGGAATTAACAGGACGGTAGTATGTCTTATACCGAAAGTGAGACAGCCACAGCAGATGTCAGATTTGAGGCCGATTTCATTATGTAATGTGTTTTTCAGAATACTATCGAAGGTAATGGCTAATCACTTAAATGTTTGTTTATCAGCATTAATTTTAGATAAACAAAGTGATTTTGTAGAAGGGAGGTTGCTTACGGACAATGCATTGGTTGCTTTTGAAGTAAATCATTATATTCGACGGCGAATACAAGGAGCTAATGGAGTGATGGGTTTAAAAATTGATGTGTCTAAAGCATATGATAGACTGGAATGGAGCTTCTTAGAAAGTATGTTAAAAAAATTCGGTTTTAGTAATATGTGGAGGGATAAGGTGATGACTTGTGTCAAAACAGTATCATATAGTTTTGCACAGGATGGAGTGGATTTTGGCGATATTAAACCTCAAAGGGGAATTAGGCAAGGGGATCCTATTTCCCCATATTTATACATTCTTTGTGCGGAAGGATTGAGCTCTATTATAGGAAGATATGAAGATATGGGGTTGATTCATGGTTGTACGATTGCTCGAGGTGCTCCTCCTATATCACATCTCCTATTTGCGGACGATTGTTACTTTTTCTTTAAAGCAACAGTCCAGGAGGCTACCAGTACGAAGCAGATACTTGAGAAGTATGAAAGAATGTCAGGGCAATCAATTAACCTTGGTAAGTCGAGTTTGGTTTTTAGTCCGAATACAAGGAGGAGAAATCGCAATGAGATTTGTAATCTGTTGCGTGTGAAAGAAGCTGATACCCCAGGGAACTATTTGGGGTTGCCCATGTTTGTTGGTAAAAGGAAGAATAACGCATTTAGATTCTTGACGGAAAGGGTGAGTCAGAAATTGCAGACGAGGAAAAACAAGGCGATGTCAAAAAGAGGAAAGCTCGTTCTTTTAAAAACCACAGCTCAAACGATTCCAAACTTCTGGATGAATTTATTTCTCATTCCAGCGGAGATTTGTAATGGGATTCAAAGGTTAATGAATTCATTTTGGTGGGGAAATGGTGGAAATGGTAGGGGAATTAGATGGCTTGCATGGGAGAGACTTTGTAATGCAAAGGAGGATGGGGGGCTCGATTTTAGGGAGTTATGGAAGTTTAATGTTGCTACGCTTGCGAAACAGGCGTGGCGTTTGTTGAATAATTAAAATCTGTTGGTCACTAACCTAATGAAAGCAAGGTATTTTTCTCATACAGATTTTTTGATTGCTAGTCTGGGTACAAACCCCAGTTACATGTGGAGGAGTATTATGGCTTCTCAGGAGATGGTTAAGCGTGGAAGTAGGAGAAGGATTGGAGATGGCGAGAGTACGAGTGTATGGAAAGTACCGTGGTTACCGTGCAAGGATAATGGATATATGACAACTGAGATGGACGAAAGTTTGGAGAATATTCAGGTTGTAAACTTAATGGAGGAGAAAAATAAAAAGTGGGATGAAGAGGTGTTGGGGGATATTTTTAATAGTAGAGACGTGAAGTTAATCAAGCGTATTCCTATTCCAACAGTTGATAAACCAGATTCGTGGTTTTGGCTATTAAATGAAGATGGCAAGTTCTCGGTGAAAAGCTGTTATAGAGGTTTGCAGGGGGAACAAACGTGGACTCAGGCAAAGTTTTGGAAGAGACTATGGAGTCTGAATCTGCCTGGCAAAGTTACCAATTTTATATGGAGAGTTTGTCGTGCATGTTTACCAACAGCGGTGGATCTAGCAGCTAAAAAAATTCAAATAAGTACAAGGTGCTCTTGGTGTCTATTTCGAAATGAGGATGCCACCCATGTACTATTTGACAGTTCATTTGCAAGGACTGTCTGGGAGAATTTAGGTATTCAAGAAATAAGTCACGAAGGATACGTTGGTAATGTAGTAGATATATTGCAGCAGCTGTTTTCCTCGTGTAGTACAGAGAAAATAGTATGGATTTTTATGATGTGTTAGAGTTTATGGCAGTGTAGAAATAGATGGGTATGGGATAAGGTTAGTGTTTCGGAGTTTGGGGTGCAAACCACAGCGACAAATTTGTTATATGGGTGGAGGTCGTGCCAACAGGAGAAATAAAGGTACAAGCCTGTCATGAGCTCAAGCCCCAAGCCCCAGATCGTGGAATCCTCCACCACAGGGTTGGCTAAAAATTGATACTGATGCAGCTGTCTTCGAGGAGTTAGGCTATGCTGGCATAGGCAGTGTGATAAGAGATGATGCTGGGAGTTTTATTCAAGCCAGAAGTCAGAAAATTATAGTGCAACTCCAGCCTAGGGAGGCAGAAGTAGTTGCTCTGAAAGAAGCCTTGTCATGGGTGAAGGATTTGGGCTTCAGACGATGCATATTTGAGACAGATTCGAAGATACTTGCAGATGCGTGCAGAGGAGTACAAGGTGTTATTTTCATACCATTGTGGGAGAATGTATCGAGTTTTTTAAACACTTTGACGAGGTGTTAGTTGAGTTCGTTCATAGGTCTGCGAATGAGGTAGCTCATGTGTTAGCTAGGTCAATCCATTCTATGTTAGGCGTGCAGGAGTGGTCTAATACTGCTCCGAATTTTAATTCTGATGTTTTGAGGATTGATTTAATTTAATGAAAGCAAGTCCGTTTATTTCAAATAAAAGAAGTAAAGGTATATATATTTATAAGTATTATTAATATATATTATCAATATTTTATTATTCATATCTTATATATTAAAAATATTCTTTAATCGATAAAAAATCATTGAAGGAATTTAGCAGAAGGTATAATAAAATTTCAAATAATGATAATATAGAAACCGAAAATGTTTCATGTTAAGAAGTTTAAAACATGCTGGACAACTTAAAAATATTTTGGATTCAAGAACATTGTGATTGTAACAAGCAATTTTGGATTTATCTTAAATTTGATTTAACTGCTACATATTATATTCACATAAATATATTTAAATAATTATGATATTTTATTATTATATAGAGGTGAATTTTTTAGAATATTTCCGGAAAATATATAGTATCAATCATCAATATATATATATATAAAGGAGGATAGCGGGAGTTTAGGTGGCGCTCTAATATCGTCTCAATCGATTTTTCTAATTTTCTAGAATTTTAAACAATAATAAATATAAAAATATCAATTAACATATTAGAAGTAGAATAGGTGTTCGAATTTATAAAGGAGAAGAGTTCGAATTTATAGGAAAGACATATGATTAGAAGTTTTATTGGAAGTATAATAAGTATTTATAAGGCATACGATTAAAAGTTCTATTGGAAGTAGAATAGGAATTCGAATTTATAAAGAATAAGAGTTCGAATTTATAGAAAAAATATATAAATAAAAGTTCTACTAGAACTAGAATAGTTGTTTGAATATATAGAACAGACATATAATTAAATATTTTATAAAAAGTACGATCTTCTTAAATTATATATTTCTTATATAAGTTAATTATACTAATATTAGGAAAATTTATTCATAAATCCAATACTATTGTCATGAAAAAAGTCACCGTATTTAAAAAGAAAAGAATTGATGTGTTAACATAATAAAAGAACAATGAGTAAAAGAACAATCTCATGCAAGAATCCTAAATAAATACATGATTATCTATAATATAAAGAGAAAATAAGATGTGTTTTCATTTTCTAAAACTCCAAAAATTTTAGAAAATCTAGAGAAAGTATAAATTGGAATTCACTCTATTTTTAGGTTTTGATTTTAAGGAAAAAAATTGTTGTGTAAGATAAGTATCATCAATAATATGTAATGAAGTTAGAATTTCAATCCCAAACGAGAGCGGCTCGAAACGTGTTTAACGAGAATACGACTTACTATAAATGATCGTACTAGCTATTAAAATATCATATGATGTTATAATTTTTATTTTATTTTTAGGATTTGATTTTTATGGATAAACATTATCGTACAAGTAATATATGTAAAAGTTACTTCCAATAGAACTTCTAATCATATGTCTTTCCTATAAATTCGACCTCTCCTCCTTTATAAATTCGAACACCTATTCTACTTCTAATATGCTAATTGATATTTTTATATTTATTAGTGTTTAAAATTCTAGAAAATTAGAAAAATCGATTGAGACGATATTAGAGCGCCACCTAAACTCCCGCTATCCTCCTTTATATATATATATATGATTAGAAGTTCTATTGGAAGTACAATAAGTATTTATAAGGCATACGATTAAAAGTTCTATTGGAAGTAGAATAGGAGTTCGAATTTATAGAGAATAAGAGTTCGAATTTATAGAAAAAATATATAAATAAAAGTTCTACTAGAACTAGAATAGGTGTTTGAATATATAGAGCAGACATATAATTAAATATTTTATAGAAAGTACGAACTATACATCTTTTTTCCTAAAAATCTTTTATTTTAACTTTTTTGTACAAGTTAATTATACTTGCATTACAAAAACATATCCATAAATGTAATATTATTCCCGTAACGAAAAGTCTTCGTATTTTAATTTTTTTTTGATATGTTAACATAACAGAAAGACATTCCCATGCGAAAAATATACAGAAAATAAAAGATGTATTTTCATCTTTTAAAACTCCATAAATATTAGAAAATTTAAAGAATATAAAAATTGGAATTTACCTCTTTATATGGTGAAGTTAGAATTTCGATTTCAAATAAGAACGGCTCGAAACGTATTTAACGAGAAGACGACTCGCTAGAAAAGATTGTATTAGCTATTAGAATTTGATACTGTAGTCATAATTTTTTTTTAATTTTACGGTTCGATTTTATGGATAAAAAATATTATATAAGTCTTTATAATATATGTTAAAAAGTTGGGAATTCGAGTTTTGTTTTTTTGTTTTTTTTGTTTTTTTTGTTTTTTTTTTTTTTTAAGATGTCCAGGGTCTAACTGTTTCAATTTTTAGTAATTGATGTGCAAGGCCCAGTTCACAATTGTATGGGCCTTTACTAGACTATAAAAACTAGATTCCAGTGGGGTTTTCTTTAAATATTTTCTTCAAAACAAGCCGGTTCTAGGTTCTTCTTATGTGTTTAACTAGCTCTTTAATTCCTGCAAGGTACAAAACATGTTCTAAATGCGAATAAATTATTTTTATATTTTAAAATATATGATGTATTTGCATACTAAAGATACGGTAGATAAAAAATATAATCGTTGTTTTTTTGTTGCAAGATTAATAATTCATTGGTTTGTTTAAGTGTTATTCTTATATATTCTATGATTCGATGTTTGTTATATTATTTTGTGTATTTGCCGATTAAAAATGTTATTGATAAGTTTATAATTAATGTTAATACAAATTTTTATTATATTTATAAACATATAAAGGTTCATTTTTTTGTATTGATTATAATTCATTTGTATCATGTAAACATAATACTTAAAGTATATGACAAAAATTATATATACTTTGTTGTATTGAAGGTATGAATGATTATAATGCACATGCATATTTGATATATTTTTTTTTCTAATGATACTTTTTTTAATATTTAATTCATAAATATTTACAATAGGTTTTACTGGAGAAAAATAAAAGAATTGAAAAGTTAATGTATTTTAATTGAAAAAGGTAACTAATTAATTATTAGTAATTATAATTATAATATTTTATTTTATTTTATTAAATAGAATAGCTCATAATGTTTTTAAAAAAGGAAAAATTTTAGTTAGATAAAATATAAAAGATAATGCATTTTATGTGAAAAAACAAATTGATTAGTTATTAGTAACTATAAATAATTAAGTAAAAATAACATGAGCGTTAAGTAAGGGTAAATAAATTAAATCAACAGCTATCGTACCGATCAATCGACCACCCAAATTTTAATGTGTCGGCTATTATATAATAGTATAGATGGTATTGATTAGACACACGAATATGTAATAAATATTTTAATATTAAATAACTAAATAACCCTAAAAACATATACTCCCTCTGTCCCCTTGAAATATAGTGGGTGTAATATTGTTAAAATAAATGAAGTAGTGGGTGTAATAGTGATTTTATTGTTAAAATAAGTGAAGTAGTGGGTGTAATAGTATAAAGTATTGAAAAAGTGGAGTAAAGTAGTGGATGTAATAATGTATTTTATTATTAAAAATTACTATTTTTAGTATTGTAAAAAATTGGTGGAACGGCGCAAAAAAGAAAGTGTAAAAAAATGAGAAGGACAGAAGAAGTAATAAAGATAAGGATAAAATGGTAAGGTAAGGATAAAATGGTTCATTGCTCAACAAACTCCCTTTTGGTGTATTAGATGTACATATTCAATGTGATTCAATTCAATTCCAACGGCAGTCCTAGACTTTCAGGTATAAACTGCACGATCTAAACATATAGTCTTAAATTTTCTTTTAGTATTTTTCCTTCGCCCAACATCGAATCATCATCGATTATGTACGTACCATCAACAAGAGTGCAGTTTGTCAGTTGAAGCATTTTGTAGATCAGACAGACGCCTGCGTTTTCTGTGAGAACTGAAATTCTAGCGTAAACGACCATACGAGGCACTAAACAAATTTGAAGTAACTAATTTTAAAAAATATTATCAGACTAACCGATTGAACATGTAATCAGTGGCGGATACAGGATTGTATTCGTGGTGTGTCACGCATTTGATATATAAGTACTAAAAAAACTGATTCATATAACAATAAAAACAAGTACTTCAAATTACTATAATTGTTATCGATGACTTTTCATATTTTGATACCAGTAAATCTTGGCGTACATATTAAAACACTACAAATACACGACCGACTTAATAGGAAACAATTGGATACTGATATTCATTTTGACTTCTAAGTTTACTAACTGATTTCTAGTCTTTATCACTTTGAAATTCACAATCAACTATTTTTCATTTGAAATTTCATAAAATTGTTTTGTACTGATCAGAGAATTTTCATATCATAATTAAAATAAAATATTTTAATTAAATAAATTGTTAAATTAATTCAAAATCTTGTAATTTCACATATAGTTAAAATAAAAAACATATTTCCTTGATATTGAAATTAATTAAATGTTTATAAATGAAAATATATTTCAAATATGAAAGTATTTTATCCACTCTCATATTTTTCTTTGATGTATCTTTATAACTCTATAACTTATGTTTTTATAAATATGGTATAATTACACTAAACTTTACTCTAAAAGTTCTTGTTATATTTATAACATTAAACCTAACTCATGGTTATATTTTTATTATTGAAAAATCCAGCAAAAAAATGCTTCCAAATAAGAAATTAAAATAGTTATATCTAATTAAAAGTTTAAACATATGTTATGATCGATTGAAATAAAAAATATAATAATATTCTCTAAAAATTATAACTCATCCGTAGTAACTAAATTCAATTAGTATAGGATGACAAATTAAATAATAAATTATAGTAAGAAGAATTATAAAAATATGATAAAAAAGGAACAAAGATATTGTGAGTTTTTTTTTTTTTTTTGAAATAGGTATTGTGAGTTATTGAGTTTTATTCTAGTATACAAACCTAGTTCATAAAAAAGTTAAATAGATAAAGGAGAATTGTGAAACAAGAAGTGGGTCACGTGTCATCCTAAAAACCGGCCGTGAGTTTGTAATGTTTTAGTATGTAGGTCAAGATTTATTGTTTTGATACCTATCTACAATATCATTCATCTTAACAATTAAAAATAGATCTCTCCCTTGATAAGTAATCAAGCAACCATTCAACATTTGATCTCCCATATTATTGCGTAATTTAGCCTTCACTTGTGTCATCCGGAAAACACTCTCTCAACACTTGCCGTTGCAACAGGAAGAATCAAGACCAACTTCAACAGCAAGTATACACTTTCATGAGTTATAGACTTTCCTGTCTCAACAAGTTTTACAGAAAGCTCACCAAGATTTTTTAAATTCCAGAATCTCTCATCTTTTCTAACAGACATGATAAAATTTTCTAGAGTGCTCTAAAAATAGCAACTCATGTTAGAAATAAGACCCTAGCTATGCTAAGGAATGAACAACAGAAGGATTCAATAAATGTTCTGTGTTATTTTACAGGAGTTCTAATGAAGTCTATATATAAGCTTAATAAGCTTAATATACGTAACTGATTACATCACTTATAACTACTGTAGATCATCTGACTTACTGTTGATCTTCTGACATTTGACACGCCCCCTCACTCGAAATCCCATCTTCGGATGAAAGACCTTTCTTGGGATTGAAGAGTGGACACTAGTAGCCCTTGAGCTTAATCTGAGCGTCCAACTGTACCCATTTTTAGGATCGACCGATCTTAAGTTTATTGAGTCTTTTGGGATACCGGGACTCGAACTTGCGACCACACGGTATATTTTAGGTCGTCAGAAATACAAAAAAGTGCTGCTTTTTAGCACAACGGTAGATGACCACCAATCAGTCCTTGAACTGATTATTTTGAAGGAACTGATGAGCCAATGCTCTAATATATAGAATAGATACTAGGGGACACAATAATTAAAGCTAGACATAATAATGAAAGGCACTCAAGCACCACTACTCAAGCACTACTAGCACACCATATTTGACACTTAGCACACAATATTTGACAACTCAGTACTTGAAAATTCATGCAGATAAAATGTAGCAAGTCTTGTTAATTTAATTTTATCAAAGGCAGCAGGACTAAAGCAGGACATACACATTAATAGTTCCTTACTTACCTTGGAAAATCAATTTTCGAGTTCTTGCAATTGAAGATCAATGACACTTAAAAAAACATCAACTCGAAAATGATGAAAATTTGTTACTTGAGGACCCTTACCTCTATGCATCCTTCTTCCTGGGACAAGATAATTTGCTTCAATATTTGGAACCTCAACACCATATTTAACCATAAAAGAAGTGACTATGTCCATATGCGATTCCATCCTTCATTTCGCAACTTCTGTAAACTAGTCTTGACTATGTCGACCATGGTCATAGAATTTACAATGTCTTGATCATGTTTTTGCAGTGCCACGTTCAGCTCATTTGTTATCCCAAATATAGCAACCATTAAATGTGCGACAAACACAAAATCAAATGACATCAACAAGTCTTTGAGATTAAAACGACGCTCCTTTTTCACGAATATTGTTTTGGGAAATACATAATCTTCCGGTTGTCAAGGACCTCTTTGGATGTACATTCTCCTTATTAAATCCCTCTCATTAGGATGATAATCAGTTAGCTTTTTTCTTTTTCCCAGATCTTGTTCAAGATTAACAATATCAAAGTCGCGTGGAGTAGGTATAACGATCGAGGGAGAAGAACCTTGTTGGCTTGGTTGAGGTGGGTCAGGTGGCTTGAAGTCGTTGACAAACATGTTCAGTCATTGATTTTTTGGTAAAGAAACTTGAGATATCCCGCGCATTTGATCTTTTCATTATGTCAATCACGAAGTAGAGATATTTATCCCCAAATCAACACAAAATTGACTATATCAAAGTATAATCAACAAAAATTCATTGTGACATTTCCACAAACACTTTGCAGCCTCTGTTTTTTCTTTATCAAATTGCAACTTCTAAGAATTGAGATATCTAGTAAACAACCAATAATGATTATAAAGAACATGGAGGATGAATTTATACAGAAAATGTGGAGATTTCGAGTCCGAAAATGAAAAAAGAAATGATGGTGAAATCAGGAGGGAGAAGTCAGGAGGGGTGTTGGCCCTTACTATCACAATTTGGAGTCAAAAGGCCCTAAATCTCACAAATTGAAAAATTGGCCCTTATTATCACAGAAAAACGCAATGGCGTGTGGCGTTTCTATTTTTCGGGGTGTAACGCAACGAAGTTGCGTTTTCTAATTTTTTTTTTTGAGTCACGAATCTTGAAGATGCGTTTCCCTCTTTTTTTTTTTTATTTATTTATTAGGTAACGCATCTTGAGGATGCGTGACTCAATTTTTTTTTTTTTTTGTAAAAAATAATTACGTTTTGAAAAATAAAAGGGGCAAAAACGCCACACGACAATTCGTTTTTAAGAAACCCAACATTAAGTTGCGTTTTTCTGTGATATAAAGGATCATTTCTGTGGGTTGTGAGATTTAGGACCTTTTGACTCCAAATTGTAATAAAGAGGAGTATGCGTGTTTTGTACTTGTGTTGTGTTATGTTTTTGATTAAAAGCCCAAAACAATTTTAACATATATAAATGTAAAAAAAAAAATGATGTGTCACGTGACACACCATGTTCAACTATACATCCGCCACTGCATGCAGTACTGGCATGACTTCGTAAACTACTATAAACAACACTCAAAGAGTTGGGCGTGCAATTAAAGTACAGGGAGGCGGTCGCAAAATCATCTGACCCACGTTTAAAAAACCTTGACATACAATTTTCCAACTTCCTTCACTTACAGCCCAACCTATACTTGTAACGATAGAGACAAGGACATAGTACTACAACTTAATTCTAAATACTAGGGCTAGTAGTCCCCAGTCGGCATCATAACTGGGGCTGCTATGACGTTTGATTTCAATTATATACTCGTATCAAACACATACTCCCAATTTTGCTTACAAGCAAGTTCACCATTCAAGAAAAACAGAACAAACTCTTTCAAATTTCAGAAAAGAAATTAATAAACATTTTTTTTATCACTGAAAGAACAGGCATTTGAGCAAAAAAAAGTATAAATAAAACATGTACACAATCAATTTCATAAGAAATTAAAGTACGAAATGACAGTGTCTACTAATAACATGAAAAATATTCACAAAAGCATATAGAATATGCTTACAACTAAAAACAGGTTTGTGCAAAAGGTGCATTTGCATAGCTTCTTAAACCTTGAAAAAGAAATACATAATATTTTACACTCTTTGTTTTTTAGTGCATAGCACACATTACAAGCCAACAATGCTAAATATAAATGTAGTAACTATTTTATTACTATGAAAAAACTGTAATCCAGCGATACCACAATTCTTCCTATATGTATGGAAGTCATCAAAATAATTACCATGATCCTGCACTTGCTTGTAATTAAAACATGAACTTTTAAATAACGCACCTCGCACTTGGTTCCATTTACGTTTTGATTGTTTTCCATAAGTATTGTAAATTTAACAAGATGTCATTGTTTGACCAAAATCGTAAGCAGTATCCCACTTGGATAGACCATGTTAAGACAGTCAGGTCAACATTCTTTTGTTGCCTCGTAATAAAATAAAAATCAATGTTACTGACATCACGTAAGTTGATGAAAGCGATTAAACAGTAACAAAATGGAGAACATATTTAAATTTTTTTCTCTCAGTAGTGGAGCTATTTCTAATTAACTTAACTACCAGAGCAGGAAACTAAAGACATGATGAGAGAACTCTATGACAAAATATCATAACTAGAACTCTACACTAATCCCACTCTTATTTATCATAAAGATTAAAGGGATAACTGTATAGGGAATAGACATCTGACCATCCGCCTAACCTTAGGAAAGAACTCTTCAATCTTCACTGTAATTCTCATTCTTCACTCTACTGTATAGATTGAGTTATTCATCTCTTCTCCTATAACTGAAGCTTTCTACTATAAAAAGTCGAAAACTACACATGAAACCATCAATTTCTTAACAACTCAATTTAGAATTTGATTGATTACTTGGATGCTGAAGCTAATGTGCATTAGCACCGACCATAGGCTGCCTTCCTGAACTTGTCTAGCTGTTTCTTTTCCTACTTAGTAGGACCAACTACCTTCTTCCAACTTGATTGCAGTATTTATATGGGCAGCATGCGAAACAAATTTATGCAATAAACTTACCATAATGCCTTATTCCTGTCCGTTTCCTAAAAAGAATCAGTACAACTTTATAAACTCCATTAGATGGCTGCTTTCGTCGACCCTGCAGATTATAGCAGGCAAAAGGAAGTATTTAAATACCCAATTGCAATATTTAAACATGAGGATCAATATTAAGATTAAAAGGGAATGTCATAGTTTGATCTATATTTCAAAATATCACTTATTATATTTGATATATTATTGATGAGCAATTCACAAGTTGCAATGATTAGATGTCTTCCAGACTTCCACCATAACATGAAGGGGAACCGTGCATGTGGAAGACAATATAGAGACCTTTCAGGACTCAAAGAGGCCACTCATATAGTGATCTACATAATTCATGGGGACATTTGTTTACTGCAATTTAGCTCATATCAGTCTTCTCGGAAATTAGATTCAGAACTCTTTGATCCTGCATGAATTATACCTTTATTTCATTGATTATATAATGCATTGTCAGTAAAACATAAGGTGTCCTACTTTCCCAGAACTTCAAGATCTCATCAAAAAACATATCAAGCTGTTAATATATACAAACTAATTAAAAGAGGACCATCAACTGGAAATTGACTCAGCATCCTCCCTTACACGTCTCCTTTCTAGTACTTTCATGATAAAGAGTAATTATATCCCCATTTATGCCTTTTCATGTCAGTCCACTATATGCAAACAAAAATTTCCTGTTACTACGCACATGGACAACATTCTTCAAGCGCGAGCTATATTACAAAAAGTACAATACACCCAGATAATGACTTTCCAAGAGAGGAGTAATTGCATAATCTTACAACCATTAAATACTAAATGAAGTTTACTTGCACATCGGATCCCCATGACATGATAAAACTACTACTTTTTTCCCTTACTTCTAAAGGTCAGGGTTCAAGACCTTGAACCACGGTTTTCCTAAAGAAGAATGTTTTCCAGGTTAACTTCCAAGACAAATGGCTGCTTATAAAATGATACTAGGTTGGCCTGAGTTTCCCCACAGGTACTAGTACTACCAATCAAATCAGATGTCATATTCTAAGGAAAAACTTTTTTAAAACTGTTAGTAGGTGCTGTTTGACGATGAGCAACAAGGACTTTCTTACATATATACATATATTCAACTATTCAAAAGAAATAATAGTAGCAGGCACCATCTTATGGTCAAGAATGTTTTATCTGCCAAAGTGGGGTCTTATCTTTCTTGGAGGATCAAATTTTTAACAATGAAACTTGGACTAAATATGCAAGGGATGCTAAGCCCACAAAGGTCTAAAATTACTTTTACAATATATTTTTGACTCGATGGTAATTGCTCCCACTACTACTTCAATTCCTTATAAATAGGATCCAAACTCGGCATATCCTCCACAAAAACTCATAAGTTCAACTTACACACACACACACACACACACACAGTCAAATAAGAAAAACATTAAGAGGAGAAAGAAAACAGAGAGATGGAGAACTTTCACAATCTGGAGAAGCTGAATGGTGTGGAGAGAGCCTCCATAATGGAGCTCGTTAAAGATGCTTGTGAGAACTAGGGTTTCTTTAAGGTAATATTACAATAATAATTATTTACCACCTTCAAGATATTATTTGAACCTAGCAGTCCCCCAGATTTACTGTCTAGATCGAACTGATAAATGTTAACTTATATCATTGTAGCTTGTGAACCATGGGATCTCACATGATTTTATGGACACAGTGGAAAGAATGACAAAGGAGCATTATAAGAAGTGTATGGAACAGAGATTTAAGGAGATGGTTGCAAGTAAAGCTCTCGGAGTCCAAGCAGAAGTTACTAATATGGACTGGGAGAGTACCTTCTTCTCGCACCATCTATTTCAAACATTCGGATATCCATGAAAACTATATATAAAGATCTGCAACAATAGTTTAGACATGATACTATATAAAAAAAATATATGTAGGTTATAAGGGTCTGATTTGTCCCGAAATCATGACATCTCTTCTATACATTAATTTAGTGTATTTATATGTGACAGGAAATGATGAAGCAATTTGCAGGAAAGCTTGAGAAACTAGCAGAGGAGCTTCTGGACTTGCTGTGCGAGAATCTAGGACTAGAGAAAGGTTACCTAACGAAAGCCTTTTATGGAAGCAAGGGTCCTACTTTGGCACCAAGATCAGCAACTACCCACCACGTCCCAATCCAGAGTTGATCAAGGGGCTGAAAGCTCACACAGATGCTGGTGGCATAATCTTACTATTCCAAGATGACAAGGTCAGTGGTCTACAGCTCCTCCAGGAAGGCAAGTGGGTTGATGTTTCACCAATGCGCCATTCCATCGTGATCAACCTTGGTGATCAATTAGAGGTACAAAACTGCTTCATATAGTTTCACTAACTAAACTAATTTGCGAATGAAACACTAATTATCTATCTGAAATATAGGTTATCACCAACGGAAAATACAAGAGTGTGCTTCACCGAGTTGTAGCTCAATCAGATGGAAATCACATGTCTCTAGCTTCATTTTACAACCCTGGCAATGATGCTGCCATCTTTCCAGCCCCGGCACTGGTGGAGAAAGAAACAGATGAAAAGCAAGTACACCCATAGTTCTTATATGATGACTACATGAAGCTATACGCGGGATTAAAATTTCAGGCCAAGGAACCACGACTTAAAGCCATGAAAGTCATGGAAGTGGATGCGAATTTGGGACAGATCACATCATAGATGTCTGGACCAGTCTGAATGTTTACCAAGATAATATGAATTCACTAAAGCTATGATTATTTATTGGTACTATATAGGGGTGTGCTTTCCAAGTGAAGTGAAATGACGGAAAACATATCTTTTATATAATTCTTAACAATATAGCATACATAGAGTTTACTAAAGAAGAAGTTTTATATATTTTTTGTGTGTATTACAAGAGCTCTCTGAAGTCCTATATATAATCTATATACTGCCTAACTTCTGCCTAACTCTACGTAATCAATTACATCAGCACTGTAGACCGTAGACTTAATTTAACACTCCCCTCAAGTTGATGCATATATATCACTCATGCCCAACTTGCCAATAAGTGGATGTAACATTTTCTTGACCAACCCCTTAGTCAATACATCAGCTAGTTGATCTTCTGATCGTACAAAGTGAATGTTAATGATATCACTATTAATTTTTTCTTTGATAAAATGCCGATCAATCTCGATATGTTTAGTCCGATCATGTTGAACTGGGTTGTGCACAATATCAATGGCGGCCTTGTTGTCACAATATAACTTCATTGGATTCCCGCATGAAAGGCCTAATTCCTGTAAGAGAAGTCCTATCCATAACAATTCACGTACTCCTTTAGCCATAGCTCTGTACTCTGCCGCAGCACTAGATAACGCAACAACAGGTTGATTCTTGCTTCTCCAAGTAACTAGGTTACCTCCAACAAACGTAAAATATCTTGACGTGGAACGTCTGTCATCTAGACAACCAGCCCAATCAGAATCTGTATAGCCCTCAATCTCGAGATGATTGTTTTTAGTAAACATCACTCCTTTTCCAGGAGCAGCCTTAAGATATCTTAATATCATATAAACTGCATCCAAATGTGGTTGACGAGGATCATGCATATATCTGCTTACAATTCCCACGGCATATGCTATGTCTGGTCGTGTATGTGAAAGATAAATTAGTCTTCCAACTAATCTCTGATATTGGGGTCTATCGACAACGTCACCTGTTTCTCCACAGTTTATGATTCGCTTCTATAGGAGAATCCGCAGGTCTACATCCCAACATACCTGTTTCATTTAAAAGGTCAAGTGTATACTTCCGTTGTGAAAGGAAGATACCACCTGGACTTCTGGAGACTTCAATGCCAAGGAAATACCGTAGTTTTCCCAAATCCTTCATCTCAAATTCGGAGGCAAGTTTCTGTTTAACATCTGCAATCTCACATGTGTCATTGCCAGTGATCACAATATCATCAACATAAACAATCAAGACTAAGATCTTTTCCCCTTTTCTTTTTACAAACATTGTGTGATCCGAATTGCTCTGTTTATAGTCAAATTTAACCATTGCTCTTTGAAATTTGCCAAACCAAACTCTTGGAGACTGCTTCAATCCATAAATAGTCTTCTTCAATTTGCATACTTTCCCGATGGTTGCAGTTGTAGAAAATCCAGGTAGGATATCCATGTAGACCTCTTCTTGTAGGTCTCCATGTAAGAATGTATTTTTTACATCTAACTGTTGAAGTTCCCATCCAAGATTTGCTGCACAGGAAATAAGGACTCGAATAGAAGCTATTTTTGCCACTGGAGCAAAAGTTTCCTGATAATCAATCCTATAAGACTGAGTATACCCTTTCGCCACAAGTCTTGTTTTGTACCTATCAATCAACCCATTAGGTTTTTGTTTCATAGTAAACACCCATCTGCATCCTACTACCTTTCTTTCAGCAGGAAGATGAGTTAACTCCCAAGTGCCATTATGTTTCAAGGCATTCATTTCCTCTATCATAGCATCTTTCCATTTAGGATCACATAAAGCATCCTGCCAAGTATGTGGAACAGAAACACTGGACAAGGATGACACAAAAGCAAGTGAAGATGAAGATAATGCATTATTAGATACAAAGTTTGAGATAGGATGGTTAGTGCAAGAACGTACACCCTTTCTTATAGCAATAGGAAGATCTAAAGTAGGATCAAGAGTATTACCAGTTTCTGGCTCAAACATTGGAGATGCAGGATCTTTCTCGAGGTCAGAGGTCTCTGGATGCGGTAAAATGGTGATATCATTTCTTTTCCGCCTGGAATATGTAATCAAATATGGTATATCCAACCTATTTAGATCACCTGACTCATTACTCGTATGTGGAGTAATAGATAACCTGTTTGAGCTAGTGTTTAGAATAGGTATATTAATAAATGGAAGTGACTGTGACTCATCTGTTGCTTTACTATCAAGACTGTGTCGGTTTATCCCCCCTGAAGCAAGGAAGAGGAACCCGAAGAGAAAAAAGAAATGGTCTCCCAAAAAGTAACATCATGACTGACAAATATGCGACGCGAGGAAGGATGATAACATTTATATCCCTTCTGAGTTGGTGAATACCCAATGAAAACGCAGCGAAGGGCCCGAGAATCAAGTTTATCCCGAGAGGGAGCATGATTATGAACAAAACATACACTTCCAAATACTCGAAGGGGTAGTGGGTGAGAAGAAGGTGTAGGAACACAGGACAACGGTGTTTTGAATTTAAGAACACTAGAAGGAAGACGGTTTATAAGATATGCAGCAGTCATGACTGCCTCTCCCCAAAGATATTTGGGAACATGCATTGTTAACATAAGCGACCGAGCAACCTGTTGTAAGTGACCAATTTTCCTTTTGGCTACCCCCTTTTGTTGAGAAGTTTTGACGCACGAAGTTTGATGAATTATACCACATGTGTCCAAATAAGATATGAATGGTCCTCCATATTCAATACCGTTATCACTCCGAAGAATTTTAACAGACGCATTAAACTGTGTTTGTACCATGTGGTGAAAAGATTTAAAACACTTGAAAACTTCACTTTTTTGTTTAAGGAGATATACCCAAGTAAGCCTAGGATAACAATCAACAAAGACAACAAACCATCTATACCCATCATGAGTAGGATGTCTAAATGGACCCCAAACATCAGTATGTATAATAGAAAACAAAGTAGAACTTCTTTTATTTCTGGATGGATAAGATGATCTTTTATGTTTGGCTAGTTCACATGGTTCACAAAAGAAATCTTCCTTCTTACAGTGTTTTACTAAGGCAGGGAATAGATGTGTTAAAACTCCAAAAGATGGATGACCTAACCGTCTATGCTACTGATACAAAGATTCAAAAACACAATTTAACAGAAATAGAATTCTCTTCCATAACATAAAGTCCATCTACCACTTTACCATTACCAAGGACCTTGCCTGTCGCCAGATCCTGAAATACACAGTGGGAAGAGAAAAAAGTTACCGAACAATTTTAATTTTCAGTAATACGATGAACAGATAGTAGATTTGCAGATAAAGAAGAAACATGCAAAACATCTGATAATGGTAATGAAGAAGAAAGACAAAAAGAGGTGTCTTGTCCATGAACAGGTGCAAGAGCTCCATTAGCAACACGAATATTTTCTGTTTTATCATGATATGATTCTAGGAGACTAGAATTTCCAGTCATATGTGCTGATGCTCCGGAATCAATGATCCACGATGTTGGACATTTATCAGAAGTAAGATGACAAGATATACCTGCATGGGCAGAATTGGTTGTGGGTGGAGTGGTGTTCATTTGTGACATTAATTGGCGGAAGGTGTTGACCTCTGAAGCAGTCATCGTCACTGTTGAAGAATAAGACTCACATTCTGATGCAGCATGATGAGCATTAAAGGGAATACCTCTACCCGTGCTTCTGCCAGATGAGACACCACGTTAACCACCTCGGTCACGCCCTCCTCGTCCTCGAATTCTGAGATGAGGGTGCAGGATAAAACATGTTTCACGAGTGTGCTTCAACTTTTTGCAGTAGTCACATTGACGACTGGATCTTTCACTCATTAAAGCTATTGGCACTTGTTCAGGTTGTTCTGGCTCAGATTGCTGAACATTTCCAGTTAAGAGTGCAGATCGTTCAGAAGAGACCACCGGAGCCATACTTTGCTTTCGACTTTCTTCTAACCTGACACGTCCATAGGCTTCTTCCACAGTAGGAAATGGAATTTGTCCGATAAGTTGGTTTTTGATTGAATCATACTCATCAGACAATCCATCAAGAAACTTCATCACTTTTTTTACAGTCATCATCTTTTGACATTTTCTTGATCTTCAGCATGTTTACACTCAAATATAGTGTAATGTCCCAATTCACTCCATAATGATGTAAGCTCGGAATAATACTGAGCTAATGTGTGACTTCCCTGAGCCAATGCCCACATCTTTCATTTGATTTCAAATTGCTTGGCTACATTCCCGGAGAAGGAATACGTCCGAGTGAGAGAATTCCACACATCTTCAGCGGTATCAATGAAGATATATGTTTTTCGAATATCCACCTCCATAGAGTTAGATAGCCATGAACACACCATGGCATTTTCAGATTCCCAATCATCGAAACTGGTATCACTTTCCAAAGGTTGTTTGGCTTTCCCATTGATATATTTCATCATTTTATGAGATTTAAGTGCCATTGTACAAGCTTTGGACCATTCCAGAAAATTCTTTCCGTCAAATTTAGGACTTACATACGGAGTACTATGAAATCCAGATTTCCTGCTACTTATAGCACTACTTTCGGATGTATTATCTAACACCCTACTCTCGGATGTATTATCTACAACTTCCACCATTTTATATTTAAATAGAGTAATATCCAATCAATAATTATTGAACATAATATACTAATATCTACTGCTATCTATCTATGTATATAGCAGTTTATAGGAATTGAATCATTAGTCCAGCAGCACAAAAAACTGACAGAAAAAAACTTGACAGAAAAAAAAACTTCTCAGATTGAAGAAACAGTACCATGTTTAGATTCGGAATTAGGAGGAGAACAAGAGTCCCTGAAGAAAAATTTTCAAAAGATGCCCGGAACAGGCCTCACTCGCCGGCGCGTCTGCCGGCGCGTGAGGGCGCGTGGATTGCCGGTTTTCCAGTCTGCTTGTTTCTGTAGTCTCCTCTTTCAGTGCTCTACTCAGTGGTATATTTGTATTTTTGTTTTGATAAGTTTCGAATTTCTCGAATTCTTGGCAGTTTGGTTTTTTCTTCTGCACTTTTGATTTCTTCTGCAACTTTGATATGTGTTTCCCTAGGATATAACATGCTCTGATACCATCTTAACAATATAGCATACAGAGAGTTTACAGAAGAAGAAGTTTTATATATTTTTTGTGTGTATTACAAGAGCTCTCTGAAGTCCTATATATAATCTATATACTGCCTAACTTCTGCCTAACTCTACGTAATCAATTACATCAGCACTGTAGACCGTAGACTTAATTTAACAGTAATTCATTTCAATTATATTCTCTGGCCCAATTTATTAAGAGCATATTTGTATTGAGATTTCTACATTGCCAAAAAGCCCGAAGGGAAACTGTACCGAGTAATCACAGTTCTATAGAATTGGAAACTTCAACGACTACATTGTGCCAACTTGTTATGATTTTGCAAGTTTAAAAACACATATCATTGCCTCTTGCATGTAAAGCATTAATCTAACAAGTGAAATAGAGATTAATCTACTATCAAGCAGGCAACTGATTATATAATCTATATACTGCCTAACTTCTGCCTAACTCTACGTAATCAATTACATCAGCACTGTAGACCGTAGACTTAATTTAACAGTAATTCATTTCAATTATATTCTCTGGCCCAATTTATTAAGAGCATATTTGTATTGAGATTTCTACATTGCCAAAAAGCCCGAAGGGAAACTGTACCGAGTAATCACAGTTCTATAGAATTGGAAACTTCAACGACTACATTGTGCCAACTTGTTATGATTTTGCAAGTTTAAAAACACATATCATTGCCTCTTGCATGTAAAGCATTAATCTAACAAGTGAAATAGAGATTAATCTACTATCAAGCAGGCAACTGATTTGAAATGCGAAACTATTTTCGTCCAGATGGTAGATAACATCACAAGAAAGAATGAAATTCAGGAGCTAAACCCATAATTATCGATGGACTCAATGAGCAAAAAAAGAAAAGGTTGGACAGACTTATAGCGAAATTTCAGAAGGAAAAATTAAGGTAGTTTTGAATCGCACGAAGTTACTAACTCAGCTGAACGGACAAGATTTTAAAGAACTAAAGTAACCTTGTTTCATGATCATGCTTACTGGTCTAATGTGTATGTATCTCCAACTTGCTGCTTACAAGCAACAGAAGTCAAACTTTGTGGAAATAGAATAAATCTAGCCATGTCTCTGTGCAAGCATAAATCTAGCCATGTCTCTCTGCAAGCATAAATCAGTCCTCATTTTATACAGCTTTAAACACAAAGGTTAAGTACTGTATCTAGCTACTATTGAAATAAGGAGGAGGGGGTTAAGATTCTGTTCCAATTCTAGTTATTATTGCAAATGCAACATTAACTTCAGAAAAATTAAAATATGCAATGTCCAAGCTATCTTAAAACAGAATGAAATAGTATAACTTGCAAATTATGCCCAAATGGTGGCCCAATTTCTATTTATTGGTCTACCTAGTCAGTTGACCAGAAGTAGATGAACGTTTAAAAAATCATTAGATGGCATCTTTAAATTTGTTTTCATATACATTATACATATAACCAATGAAGTAGCACTTTACTTAGCTCCTGACGTGTCTAAGTAAAATAAATACTTGAATATTGAAACATTGAAGAAAAATATCAAACAAACAAAACTCACTGGGAAAAACAATATATTAGACAAAAATCAAACCTTTTTCCTCGGTTACAAGTGGGACTGGATTCCGTTCAAAAATTTCATCGCTGCAAGACAGCCAGATCTAATTAGCCCCAGTAATTATTTTCTAGAGAACATCAAGGACTTTTGCACTAGTGCAGAATTAGAAAAAAAAAAATGCAGAGTTGAGGTTCACTGTTACAAGTTGTTCAATACTCTGACAATAAATTTATAAACTATATTATTTCATCATTTAAACAGGCCTTCCTTGATCCCCACACCCCCCCCCCCAAATTTTTACAAAAGGATATTAATAACAAATGTCTGTCCAACAGTGCAAGTAACATGGACATCGTAGTTTAAATTTAAGTGTGGGAAATTTAAAAACTTACACTTAGAAATACCAACAAGAACCACATACAAACATTAAAAACTGGAAACATTCTCGTCTAGGTAAATACTATTTTGTAGAAGATTGATGCTAGTAGTAAATAGTATCTTCCAATTTTTTTATTCAAAGGCCCTTCTTTCAGGTTGGCTTCCAATAATTTGTGCAACAGAGAAAGGCATTTTCTTTCCAGACTAAGATGCAGTGAAATAAACAATTTATAAATTTACACTTGGATTCTAGAGTTAAAATATTAATTTCAATGGCATCACTTTGACTTATAAGGTTCATATGTTAGAGAATTGGATATCTTATATACCAAAAGGATAAAATAATATGCCAATATTGTTTTTTTAATAAAACGCCATTATTATTCCATCAACTAATGTCTCCATAGATTCTATACATTTTTCCCCTAAAAGCCTTCTCAACCGAATTCAAAATTCTCTTCATTTTCAGAGAACACATTTACCAATCAACAAAAGCCATTTAAACTAATCGTCATAAATTACTTGTCCAGAATTAAGTCCTACTTGTATCCCACCAATTTTCCATGCCCATAACACTTGAAAACTTGGATGCATAAATTTTCACGAAAAAGTCAGAACAGATAATAATATATCACAAAATTTATGTGTTTACATTTTATGGATACAGTTCCCAAAGGTCAAGCTATTATTTTTGTGCTTGTTATTCTGGCAGGGTTCACAATATTACTGTATTTATGTTTTGATAAGAAACACCCTATGTATGATTCCCTAGGAAATAGAACATGTTCTTGGAAGTAGTAAGGTTGACTTCTTTCATCAAGTTAACTGCTTTGATCAACATATACACTGATCTGCTATGTAGCTTTAATACACCGAGGCTTCATCTTCTACGGCTGAAGTAACACTAAACAGATGTTTAAACTTGCTCTTGTATTTATATTAGTCTGCTTCAAATTTTCAATTTGAGATAATTCTACTACATTACATCCTGAGAACCACCGAGTGTAAGGTAGAATTCAAGATTAAAATAAACTGCTTACAGACCTTGTAGTCAGGCTGTGTCAGCATTGACTAGACTGAAACAATACAAAACAACAGACCTTGTAGTCAGGCTGTGTCAGCATTGACTAGACTGAAACAATACAAAACAAAACATTCCCTAATGATTTGGATAATATCTTCGTCAACTTGATGCTCTAAGAGAAAGCAAGGCGAGTCAGGTATTTTAAAGCAAGCCTGCTACTTATTGTTCTTGGAAAGAGAAGAAAACATCATAGTCCTTGGGGTAGAAAGAAAACATAGTCCCTTCACAGCTGAAATTTATTCCAGAATATCAAGTTTCCCATTTATTCCATCCCAATACAATGACAAGGATATGGTTTCCAGTAATCAAAAGAAAAGGAAGTTTCAAAATAAATAGTTCTTTACCTCTTTAAGCATGAAAACTCCTTTGGTATATGCTTGAAATTTGACACATCAAAGAGCTCCATAAACCTTTGATCAGAAACTCTGGCTTTGACAGCTGCAAAGCGCTGATACTCATCGAAGATTGAGGTCAGGCACCATCTCTGCAATTTCCGCAGGCACCCTACCACACAACCTGTTCGGTGCTGAAGAAGGAAGTCACGAGAAACACAACTTCAAATTGGGAATTGTACATAACATATTTATGGTAAAGGGAGGCAAATACCAGACTACACTAACCTTGCCTCGTTTGCAATGAATTAACAGCGGGTGATTCCTGATATCTGAAATGTCAGCATGTCAAGGTATGAGTATTTATGCAAAACACTTGCACGTTTTGCTTGAATTCATCTCAGTCTAAAGTGAAAAGTTGAGAGTACAATACCAATGACAACTTTTAGTGCTTCACGAATTATATCCTCTGGAATATTGACAAAGGGTTCCTACAAACAAGGATCAAAATTTCAAAATCGGTCCAGTTAGGTCACCTGTTCGAACCCTGAAAACGGCCTCTCTAAGAAATTAACACTGTGCTCTCAAAACTTTTTTATGAAAGAAAAGAAAGGGGATCTGAATTATATATTCAGAAAGAAAGGAAAAGAAAGCTAAAGATTGTGAAAGAAATTCTATACACAATTGTGTCCAAATTTTCTTCCCATATTTGGAAAGATTAGCAGAGAAGGGAAAATAGTCTCCTAACTATCTTTTCTTTTCTTTCGTATGTTCGGGAACACAGAGTAAGGGAAAGGCAACGTTTTATCAATTACAATTGGGGCAGTGGAAAGGACTTACAAAATATTAGATGTTCACACCTTAGAAAAAGGATAATCACATATGCTTTTTACAATGACAAGTTTTCCTACTTTTTCGGAAATTGATTGGAAAAAACTAAAGTAAATGAGACACTGAGAAAAAAAATAGAGTACACAGTATCTTTAGTACAATCCTAAGTTAATCAAGCACTTAACTCAACAAGTACCTCATCATTGTTACATTCTGAACTTGGAGAAATATAGTAGGTTGATAAAAGCATCATGACTTTATGTGAGATATGTACAATGAACTACAGAAGTTGTGTAAATCTGGAATAATGTTATCAAACAAAACTAATAAGTTTTTTTTGTTGTTGTTAAATTCTTTGCTATTATAAAGTATAGCTATTTATCACTAAAGAAATTAACGGGGCAGCAGAGCTGGAATTACAAAAGGAGAAGGCTTATTCTCCATTGTGATACATCAAGTATAGACAATGATGAAGACCATTACAGGTTGTAATTGTGAATGTATATATGAATACAACCAATCATACTATAAAATAGAGAGAGAAATAAAGAGGAAATGGTTCTTAGGAGCTTTCACATATATAACACTGTACCACTTACATTAACTATTTTTTGGTTTGTATTTAATTTCTCTTGCCTTGTAATTAATAGCAAATATAATTATCTAATATATATCACTTCGCTTGTCCCACCAAAATAATGCTTAATACCGCTATATAAAGAGTCATGCTAGGGAACCAAAAAATATTCCCAAAAAGTTCTCCAAAATGATGTGGCACTTCTTACATGGCAAGTTGGGGAATTTTGATTGGTGGGATTAATATGAATGCACGTGGGGCCATTTCATTTATTATTGTTACAACCAATTAGAGTAATACATGCATTTGGTAATTTTTTTGGGAGATTTTTTTTGGTCCCCTAGCATTTTCCCTAGATAAATGCTATATCCCAATATATAATGGTCCCCTTCTCTTTTTTATAACTTGCCCCCTTGTTTACATTTATAAATATTTACTACTTATTGATTTAGTGTACCTGGAATGAATAGGATATATAGATGGTAGAATTAAAGTATGTTAAATATCACTTGAAGCTATTAAGTATATACTATATTGAAAAAGCAAACTAGTAGTAGAAACAATTCAATTGCTCTAATAACTTTGAATATCCACTCCTTATCTTATAGATCATCTATGGATATTGCAATTAATTTCAGTAGTTAATTATAAAAAAATACAGTAATGAATATTAACTAAGCTTTCTAAATAATCGAAAACGAAGCAATAGAAGTAGAAAAAAATGTACGGAATCATACCTTACTACCATCAACTCCAAACTGAAACAAACGAATTCCATTGGACCTCAAAAACTCGACGTTTGCCTCCGGATATGGCTCGGGGCACAAATATCTGCCAGCATTGAGAAAACCCTAAGATTCTACACTCCATACAGATCATTTCTTTCTTTTGTTTTCGAAAAGATCAATTACGAAAAATACTGACTCGCGCACACATTTGTCTCGGGAGATTGTAGTAGAATTATATATGTATGTATATATAAAGATGAATAGGGGATAGGGATGGACTTACACGATAGAGCGAAGGCCAAGGGTTTGAATGAAGGAGAAGTTAGTAGAGTCAGGAAAACCAGACCTATAAATTCCATTATCCACCATTGCGAAGTTGAAAGGAGGCGTGTACTGTAGATCGTCGTCGTAATCTCCGGTGGCCGGAGGTGATTTGGATACGACAGCGACGCCGATTGTTCGACACGTGTCACCGTCTTTGCTTGGAATATCAACTGCTTTCATAATTAGTGTTGAGTGCAGATATAAAATATATGTGTGTGTATAGGTCGTTTAAGAGAGAGAGAGAGAGAGAGAGAGAGAGAGGAATTAGTTGAAGATTCTGGTGGTGATTAGGTTTGTTTATATAGAGGGAGGAGGGGGAGTGGCGCTGGTGGTTAAAATTGCGCGGGCGCGTTGGAATTGGTGACACTAATTAATTAATTAATTATAATTAATTAATTATAATTAATTAATAAATAAATTAATTATAATTTTGTATTTTTATTAGACTTTTAAATTAGATACTAAAAAGTTATCCAATGGTTATAAAAATTTGGAGGATGTGATGTGAGTCACATGGTTAATGAATCACCCGTCAAAAGAAAAACATGGTTAATGAATCTAATTAATCGCAATTGGAATCTCTACATTAAACGTTTATATTTCAACTAACTAATAATTTGGTTATTAATAAAGGGTTAATTGATTATTTCATTAGTGAACTCGTGTTCAATTTGCGGTTAGGTAATTGAACTCAAAAAATTTGCATAAATGTCATTAAACTAATTAAACCTTGCAATCTCATAATTAAACTATTAAAAACTTGTACGATTGTTAACCTTCGATGACTTTTAGCGGAGGTCCATTAATTTTGTACAGAAAAGAGATAAAATGATTAATTCATAACTGAACTGACCCTCAACATGCAACTGGGTAATTGAACTCAAAAAGTTTGCAATTGGATAACTGAAATTACACATTAAAACACGCACATATCTCATTATTTAATATTATTTCAATATTTTCATATTACAATTTGTACTTGAACAAACATTTTCTTATGACTTATATGTATACTTGTGTCTTACACGAAAAAAGTTAATAGCAATTAACCGAATTGATTACAAGCAAAAAAAGGTGATTACAAAATTAGATTTTAGGTGGTATAAAATTATGAGAAAATTAACTCTCATACACACACACACATATATATCTTGCACGCCATATTATCTAAACTCAAATATTGAAAAAAAAAATTATACATTATATTTAATAAGTAAAAAATATATAAAATATATATATAACCCAATTATAAAGTGAAATGAGACAATCATCACTACTAAATTAGAGCAATATTTTTAAAATACACAAGGAAAAGTTGTCATATAATACGTCTATATTCAACTTGTGGTGTAGTCGTTCATACTTCTTGATATCCAAATTATATTCCAAAAAATAATTATACCCACAATATAATGATTCTTACATTTGGCGTTGTATTTTTTTTTTGACGAAGAATGAGAAACTTTATTAACTCAAATCAGCTTCAATACAATGTTTCACCTCAATAGGGACAGACCCCCTATTAAAACTACGATCAGAATAGATATGAGAAGCCCTAGCAAGCGTATGGGCAGCCATATTAGCAGACCGTTTAATAAAATACAACTCCAAGTTGTTTGAATGAATAAAATGCTTACGACATTCCATAATAATCCCTCCAAAACTCGATCTCATGAGAGCTTTACTTCGAATTGCCTGTATAACCACCAAGCAGTCCGATTCTATAACCACCTTCAACTCTCCCCATCTCATGGTCCAACCGAGCGCCTCCTTGATCGTCATTGCCTCTGCAAACTCTGGTCTAGCATTGCCTTGGAAAAGTTTCGTTTTTGCTTCAAGCAAAGCTCCTGTACAGTCCCTTGCAATTAAACCAATCCCATACGCATTCTGTTCGTCAAAAATAGCTGCATCAACTGTAATCTTAATTGTGTTCAGTTGAGGTTTCACCCAAATATCAGCTCCATCTCCATCCGCCATAGGCTGAAGACTAGCCTTTGTAGACCTTCCTTGGGCAGCTGTCCATTGTGTAAGAAATTCCTTTGCTGTTGCAACTACATTATTGACTAACGACGCTTTATTATTCCACACCTTTTCATTACGAGCTCGCCAAATCGCCCAGCAAACTGTAACTACCAGAGCTCGATCTTTACCAACCCTCCTCCGTAATTCTCCTTCCAGCCATTCTGAGAAACTCTGTTCGTGATCAACCTGAATGTGAACATTAATAACCCTCCAACACTGTCTAGCAAACTGACACCCAACTAATGCATGGAAGCTGGATTCAACCTCATTTCTACAGACTGGACATAAGGTTGATACTGGAACATGTCTTTGCTGCAAGAGTGTTAGTACAGGTAAACAATTAGCTAGAGCACGCCACACTAGATTTAATACCTTTGGGGGCGCTTGAATTCGCCACAACAGTTTCCAAATGCTATCTAAAAATTGATCCCCCCAAGCCCCTTTTTGCACTTGCAACATCTTGTATGCGCTCCTAACCGAATACTCTCCTGAATCTTCAAACTGCCAATACAAACAATCTGATTCACTGTCTTCTTCAATGTGGGTATCTAGTATGCATTGCTGATCTCGTTCATTAAAGATGTCTCGAACTACCTCCAAGTCCCATTCCTTTCTATCAGTACTCATAAGAGCAGACACACTATTATTATCAATGGCTGGTGACACCGTAGTTATAAATGGGTTCTCATCGCACTGAAGCCAAGGCTGACCTACTATACTGATTCCCTTCCCTGCCCCTACTCGCCACCTAATCCCTTTCAAAATCATATCCCTTGCCTCCAGAATACTTCTCCATATAAAACTTGGACTTCCCCCTAATTTTGAGTTCAAAAAATCAGCATCCCCATAATACCGAGCTTTGTACAACCTCGACACCAAGCTGTCTGGATTTGTCAACAGTCTCCAACATTGTTTTCCAAGCATGGCCAGATTAAAATCCCTAAAGTTTCTGAACCCCAAGCCACCTGCATCCTTATGAACTGTTAAACGATCCCAACACATCCAAGTAATTTTTGAATCTTGGCTTGTACTCCACCAGAATTTTGACAAACTTCTCTCTATGTCTCTTGAGATCTCCAGAGGCAGCAAAAATACATTCATTGCAAACGTCGGTAAAGTCTGAACCACTGACTTTATCAAAGTTACTTTTCCTGACTTCGACACCCCTTTACCATCCCAACTACTAATCTTCGATCTTACTCTCTCCTTTAGGTAGCCAAAAAGTACAGACTTATTTCTCCCCAATAAATTAGGCAACCCAAGATACTTGCTATATGCATCAGCTTCCCCCATTTGCAATACTCGGCAAACCTCCTCTTTATTATACTGGATCACGTTCGAACTAAAGAAAGCTGAAGATTTCTGAGTGTTGATTTTCTGACCTGAAGCCCGTTCATACACAGCTAATAATTCCATCACTTTCCTTGCTTCATTTGTATCCGCCTTACAATAAAAATAACTGTCATCCGCGAACAGCATATGAGATACTACAGGGGCTTTACGACAAATTTTTATGCCATGAATCCACTTATTACTTTCATATTTACGAATCAGAGCAGACAAGCCTTCTGCACAGATAATGAATAAGTATGGAGATAAAGGATCTCCTTGGCGAATTCCCCTGCTAGGCACAATCGGACCCATATCAAACTCCCCATGCACTATATTATAAGAGACTGAAGTCACACATTTAAGAACTCGCTGCACCCATGTTTCACTGAAACCCATCTTCTTCAAAATAGCCTCCAAAAACACCCATTCAATACGATCGTATGCTTTACTCATGTCAAGCTTGAGCGCCATAAACCCTTCCTTTCCATAATTCTTGCGCTTCAAATAATGCATAACTTCAAATGAAATCATGATATTATCAGAGATAAGACGACCTGGAATAAACGCGCTTTGAGTATCCGAGACAACAGTATTTAACACTTCTTTCAACCTATTTGCAATGACTTTTGTAACAATCTTCATCAAAACATTACACAACGCGATTGGTCTCAGCTCTGTAACTGTGGTTGGGTTTTTATTCTTCGGAATTAAGACTATGTTTGTGTCATTCAACCCATGTAATAGATCACCTGTTTCAAGAAACGACTTTACTACCTCCACAATATTTTTACCCACAATTGACCAATGCTTTTGAAAAAAAGCAGGGGACATACCGTCCGGGCCCGGAGCTTTATCCGGGTGCATCTCAAACAACGCACATCTGACTTCTTTCTCTGTTACAGGCATTAACAACATAGTATTCTGATTCTCCGAAATTGATGTTGGGACACAATCAATCACCTCCGATATCTCTGTCTGCGTAGAAGTAAACAGCTTCTGATAATAATCCGAAATATGCTCCGCTAGACCACTGCTCCATTCTTTCCAAACACCCTGCTCATCTTTCAATTTAACAATTTGATTTGTTCTCCTCCGCGTACTGCAGGCTCTGTGAAAATACTTGGTATTTCTATCTCCTGATTCAAGCCACAGTTGCTTGGATCTTTGACGCCAAAATATTTCCTTTTGGTCTAGAATTAAGAACAACTGCTGTTTAGTAGCCTTATAAATCTCCAATGACTCAGCATCTCCCTTATCTCTATATAATTTCAAACGATATTTGCAATCCCTGATTCTTTTGTTAAAGCAACCTGTGATTTCTTTCCCCCAAGTCTCCAGATTTTTGCTACAATGTGCTATTCGCTGCAATACATTGACACAAGAATCATCCTCCCAGCTATCCTTCACGATTTGGAAACATAGTGGCTCAGTTAGCCAAGCGTTCTCGAACCTGAATCTCTTCTTCCTACACGGCAAAATTCTTTGGTTCGGCTCAAGTAAGAGTGGACTATGGTCTGATGGCGACCCAACTAGATTATATAGCTTAGCCACAGGGAAAAGAGTAAACCAACAAGAGCTAGCCAGAGCACGATCTAACCTGATTTCAATCCAATTCGCCGTATTTCTACCCTTCTCCCACGTGTACTGATGACCACAAAGATCAATATCCTGAAGACCTGTGTCAGTTAACACTTCATTAAACCCTTCAATTAACCATCTCGGATACAGAGCACCTCCTTTCTTCTCAGTTTGAGAGACAATATTGTTCATGTCTCCAATTACACACCACGGCAAATTAGAGTCTCTAGATAAGTTACGAAGTAAGTCCCATGTTTTCCTTCGCTGAGAACGATCTGGCTCACCATAAAAACCTGTTAATCTCCACGTACCTCTATCACTTGTTTTTATCTCCATATCAATATGATTCTGAGAGAGACTGATCAAACTTGCTTTTTCAGCATCCCTCCATAACATTGCCAACCCCCCACTTCTCCCTCTAGCTTCAACGACTATCATACCTTCAAAACCCAATTTTATTCTAACTTCTTCCATTTTCTTACGATTACTTAAAGTCTCACACAGAAAAACACAACTAGGGTTCTCTTGACGGATTACGTCTTTAAGGAACTGAACCTTTCCAGAGGAACCCAAACCCTGGCAGTTCCAACTTAACGAACTCATTGGGTATGGCGGGCCTGCACCGCAGCACCCGCCAACAAATAGTTTTTTGGGCTTGTAACATCTCCTTCTGAAGTTATCATAACATCATCCTTCTGTGTCGTTAACTCCATAGGCCCACCATCTTGGCCCACTCTCTGTCTCTTTAAATTAACAAATAACACCTCATTATTTTCCACGTCATGATTTTCAAAATAATTCCCGCCCATCGGGACAGTTGTAGAATCCTGATTTTTTGCAGATACAGCTCCTTTATTTCCTCCAATAATTATCCTTCTATTATGTACCCCAGTTTCTGTTGGGATCCCTAATTTCTCATTTGGTTGAGATTTGTGAGCTACAATTTCGGTAACAAATTTGCTGCTACCACCTCCGTCCTCTTCCCTTGCAACAGCTGCCGGAGATATCCCTCCCGGACGTAACCATTTAGCTCCCATTGTATGCATCTTTCTACGGGGTTCTGATCGCATCCACGGCCCATATGGTTTTTCGATCTTCTCCAGAGGCGTATCAAACAGCCTTTCACAAAATCTTTCAGCATGTCCTATCATTCCACAGATGAAACAGAATGTTGGCATCCCTTCGTACTTAAAATTAACCCAACACCAGTTACTCTCGCTTTTCTTCAGCTTCATCCTGCGTTTTAGTGGTACATCTAAAGCAATTGACACTCTTACTCGAAGGAATTCTCTCCAAACCCCCTGAAAATTATTAACGTCTCCTTCAATATAAGAACCGATGTAATTGCCAATATCCGTGACTACTCGTTGAGACATGAAGCTTGAACTCATACCATGCAACTGCACCCATATATCCAGCTTATTTATTTGGATGGTTCTTGGATTATCTCCCTCCTTCAGACGTTCAAAGATCAACTGGAACCTACCAAATGTCCAGGGACTTCCTTCCACTACCCTCTTAATATCAAGTTCATGGTAGAACTGAAAAATGAACCGATTGACATCCAATTGCTTCACGTACATACCTCGACCCGGTTTCCACAGAGACGCCATTTTGTGTTGCATAGCTTGGAAATCAATCGAGGAGTCCGTGAGAAAACGTCCCACCAAACACCACCTAGTATCAATCTCACCCAGATCCTCAGCATTCTCCCCATACATTAAACCACCCTGTTCTTCATCATCAATACGAATCGTAGAAAAAACATCCTCCATTTCTTGCATCGCCGTTCTTTGCTCTTCCATAATCAACGAGAAAAAATGATACCAAATTGAGACGAGGGAAAACGAATCACCAAACAGAGATTTGACTGGAACAGAATAACGTTAAACAAACTCACACACCATGTCATATAGACAAGACTGGATCGTTCAAGATATTATAAGGCTGTAAAAGTTGCATATATAATTGCATAGCAAGTTGCAAATGGTTATATTTCAGATTACAACAATCATATTTGGAAACACGCGAGTAATTAAGTATGAAGCAAGTAATCACCGTGCGACCTAGGTTTTAAAAGGGACAACAGATGCCTGATATATTTTGGATGATGTAAAAGTTTGCTGGTATAATGAGATCACAACAAAGTACAAAGTAGGTTTTCAGAGCATCTTCAACAAACTTTTCAATTTAATTCTTAAGTTGAAATTTTTCATTTGGCGTTGTATTAAATCGTACTTTAAAAGTATTATTTTCATAGTAGAAATAATGTAACACCCCCAGATCCGGGGTCAGGGATCTGGTGGTTACGGTCTTACATCCATTCATAATACTTGACTTGAGTCCACAATAAATAAATCACATGCTGTGACCCCACAATAATTACCACTCACACACACAACAGTTATAGTCCTAGAGATGAAATTGAAATAAGTCTTACATTAAAGGGTTTACGAATAAAAGTTATTACAATCCCAAAAGGATAACATCATAGGTTTAAAAGTTTTGCCGTTGATTACATTAATTATACATATAGATAAACAGGAAACAAAAGCTGTCTAACTATGCTACCTCAGCAATGGCGGCTAGCATCTCAGCGGGTAGTCCGGTGGGTCGGGTAACCTGCTTGCGCCGAGTGCGCCTGACGCGAGCCATCTGTCCTAGCTGTTGTTGTGACATAATATAAACAAAGCAAGGGTGAGCGAAAGCCCACCAACAAATATATAACTGAACGATAATTTAAAACAGTTCAAAGCTATCTTTTAAACCATATGCCATGCATTTACGGAAATGATGCCAGTATAACATGAACGATGAAGTTACAAGGTAACTTAAAGTATTTGTTTGAAGAAATATCTGCTATATCAAAGTAAGCGAGATATTATTATCGTTAATAAGAAGAGGAACTTGCAAGAAAGGGTTGCAATTCCAGTTATGACTCTTTTCCAACTCTGCCAACAGTAATCATGTTGCAGGAAATAAATGAATTTGGATGATGAACCAATGATGGAGTATTCACCGCGCCCGCTGTTCCAATCTTGATGATCAGTCGAGATCGTACAGCTCAATTTAGATTTACTACCGGTAGAAGGAAGAACTGACGGCTTTACTTGTATACCGCCTTACTAGCTCTCCCCGGCCAACGGTTGGGCCAAAGGGGATGGACCGGCGCTACTCGGCCTCTTACACGACTCCTAGTTCAAATAGAACTCATGATTCTGAATGTAACGTTCGTCCCCCTTTCCCCAAGTATAATACTTGTTGATAAGACTCCACAAAGTAGTCGTATCTAGTTGGAAAGGAAAATTTACCAATAACTCCCAAGCTATTACTTGGTAACGGATATTAACTTGTTCCAGTAATCTTACCCCTCGAAAGATGAGAAGGTAAGCAACGACTTAATAAGTCAACAGCACCCGAGTTGCGGGTGAAGGGAATACTTTATGACCGGGAAGTCGACAAGATAAATAACATTTTCCAAGTAAGGTTCCCTTATTATTAAGGAGATAGACTCGAAGAAGAATGATGTCTGAGAACCTTTCTTGATATAAGATTAATAATAATATGACTCCGAAATATTTTTCGTAATAATCGAAGAAGATAACCCTTATTGAGGTTATTCTAAGTATGGAATAAATATTCAGAGAATATTTATTGAATTAAAATATTTTACAGAATATTTAGGAATATGAAAGAATGTCTTAAATCAGAGTATTTCTCAAAATAATCCCTGAAGAAATATCAGGAGAATATTTATTGAATAAATAAATATTTAAATGAATATTCAAAACAATATTCATTAATTAATAAGACCTGAAAAGAATATTTAAGGTAATATTCATAATTAATTAGGAATTTAAATGAATATTCAAAAGTAATATTCATTTAATGAATAATATCCTAAATGAATATCAAGTAATATTCATTTAGTAATCCAAGCCTTAAGGAATATTCGAGATAATATTCGATAATTAAATCAAGCTTCAGATGAATATTAAAATAATATTCATCAAGTATTTAGTATCTTAAATGAATATTCGAAAGTAATATTTATTTAATAAAATAATAATCTAAAAGAATATCCAAATGATATTCATCTAACAGTCTCATCTTTAGAAGAATATTCGAAATAATAGTCGATAATCAATTCGACTCTGAATGAATATTGAGAAGTATTATTCGTTGAATAGTTAAATTCAAATAATTATTTGAAGTAAGGATCGTTAAAATAATTAGTCTCGAACGAATATTCAAATAATATTCGTCGCCCAAACAATAGAAAATATTTACTTAAATATTTTCTCCCGAGGTAATCTCGATATATCAAGAAATATTGACTCCCGGTCTATATTTGATGAGTAAAGATGTATACGCCCTTCTATGAGGGTCTTATATTAACCGGCTTATAACTGATGTATAACTATCTAGCTTATAAGCCAACAATAACATTCAGGGAACAAGTATATCAATTCAACTTGAAAGTAGGCATGCATGCAATGGCATATGTATATCAGCAATCATATATATATATTTATTCACTCACAACAACAGCCTAAAAGAAGGGAATTGAAACTTGCCTGGTAGTCGAGTACGGTAAGGGGTAGTGGTAGCGGGTCCCGGTTCAGCCTGGTGATCTATAAATAGCCAAGGCATTTGGGATTAATCACTTAACATATAAAAGTTAAGTTATACTTAAATCGAAACACGTTCTTGAGTTATCTCGTTATACCCCTTTTAGTGGATTACTTATTATCACTGATCCGACCCGACATTCGTTCGTTAACACGACATGTCACTGCACTTATACTTGGGACACACTTAAGTCATATGAGTTCTAAGGTCGATCGTTACGAACCAATATTTTACTCCGAGTTTTATCGCCCGTTTTCTAAGTGTTTCACCAAAGTTATAAAAGAGTCGTCTTTTAGGGGTTCGTTCGCGTTTAACCTTGACTCGAACATTTTTAATAAATCGAAAAATGCTCTTTTTGACATACGGTTTTCTTTCACACCTTCCTTCTTACCCCTAGTATTTATTTACCAAGATTCGTCATGACGTTACTTAGCTTACGAGGGTTCAATTTCAGTTACGAACTTTTGTTTACGGATTCGAACTACTTTTAGTAATTTAGTCATAAATCCTAAACCGTAAGTCCGTTTCACGTGATCTTTATATCAAAACGAAGCTTAGAGCATTACCTATCCTATCATGGCAGATAAGGTCTCTGGACAGTAGGGGTTCAACATGGAAAATGGCATACAAAACATGGTATTGTAAAATCGGGCATTATAACGGCTGTAAATCGAATATCTATCAATTTCGAATCTTCCCATAAACATAGCATCCAACCCAAACAACATATACATGACTTATATACATGAACTGAGGCCAAGCAATGCCTTTCCGTTCATCTAAACTATTTTTAACATTTATCAAAACTACATCATATACATGCTTATAATCATGCTAATATCACATCTTATACTAAAACCCATCAAGAGCATGCAAAATCTCAAGGTAAAGCCTAGGGTTTAAAGTTGTTATACCTTCCTTGGAGTATGATCTAGCCTCACTATGCTTGGTATGATCCTTAGAAGTGCTTAAGCTTGCTAAATCAACCAAAGAAATCAAGGAAAAACAAGATTAGTTCATGAAAACACTATTCACCCTCCTCTTAAATCATTTTTTTGAAAATGGAAAAAGAAGAGATTGAAGCTAGGATTTTGAGGAGATCATTTATATGAAATGTAAGTCTCACCATAAAAGTTTCAAGATCAACAAATGGTTGGAAGTTGGATTTTGAGTTTGGAATTTCCAAGAAGGCCGAATGGAGCTTCAAGGGAGAGTTTTATGTTCTTTTGTGTTGGTTGATTTGGAATAATGCATAAAGTGACATTTGCTAGATAATATCTCATCCAAGTGGGGTTAGTGGAGTGTGATGTAATGGATGATGATTTTTGTAGGACAAGTGTTGAAGATTGGATGGTTTAAGGCTTAACCAAGTGATTTGATTTTCTAAGTACTAGTTGATCTCTAATGGTTCTAGTTCCTTGATTCTAGTTTGGTTAGTAGATATTTTATACATAGCACATGCATGCATCTTAGTCTCTGCTTGCTCTTTTGTCCGGTTATTGCTCGATTCGATTGATCGTTCGTGAGAATATTTCACGGATTTCTAATTAGGGTTTACCGGGAATCCTCTTTAATATTAATACTTTCATTCTCCATCTTTCATTCTAACTTTCCATTTTATACTCCTTTAATCCATTCGTTAATTACTTAAGGCTATCAGTGTCCAGGGAACTCTCGGAGAAAATAAAAGTGCTCTTTTTCTGAATCCGACAGCTTTTACATACACTTATTTTCCTCCTGGATCACTAATACGAACTCAGAAATCCGTTCCGAATACCGGGTATATCATTATTATAATAATATTCCAAATTCCACCAAAATCACTATTCATCACTTATTTTTATTTAATTCCTATAATTAGGAAAATGAACCTGGTTCACTCTCGAGTGCTTCTTAACCTTTTTACGGAACCGCTGGACTTATAATAGGTATTGATTTGGATGACATAAGAGTAATCTTACTTGAAGTAATATACTTATATTCTTAGGAGATAGATCATTCTTATCTATGCCGTCAACCAAAAGTATTCTGCATGACATATAAGTAATTGAATTCAAATCCGTTCCATTTATTTAATAGATCTTCGTTACATCGCAGTCATAACCACTATTCATTCTTACATCATTAAATACATAAAAGTTTTAATTCCACCCAAAATCTGGGTTCTTACAGTCTCCCCTCCTTAAAAGGATTCCGTCCCGGAATCAGTTTGAAAACAAGTGGGGGTACTTTTCTTGCATTGCGCTTTCAAGTTCCCAGGTGGATTCTTCTACATTGTGGTTCTGCCACAAAACTCTGACTAGCTGAATGACCTTGTTCCGGAGCACTTGTTCTTTCCGGTCTATGATTTCCACAGGTTGCTCCACATAGGTCAGGTCTGGTTGCATGTCCACTTGCTCATACTCTACAATATGCTTAGCATCCGGATTATACTTCCTCAGCATCGAAACATGGAACACATTGTGCACCTGCTGTAGATTCGGGGGCAATGCGAGTTCATAGGCTAGTTCCCCAATCCGTCTCAAGATCTCAAATGGTCCAATGTATCTGGGACTCAGCTTTCCTTTCTTCCCAAATCTCATTAAACCTTTCCAAGGTGACACTTTCAAGAACACTAGGTCCCCTACCTCGTATTCCTTGCCTTTCCGAGCTAAGTCGGCATATTTCTTTTGTCGATCCTGGGCTGCTACCAACCGTCCTCTGATTAGATCTACTGCATCTTTAGTTCGTTGGACCACTTCGGGCCCGAGCATCTTCCGCTCTCCAACTTCATCCCAATACAAGGGAGATCGACATTTTCTTCCATAAAGGGCCTCATAAGGTGGCATCCCAATGCTTGAATGATAACTGTTATTATAGGAGAACTCAACCAATGGCAAGTGATCATCCCAACTCCCCTTGAAGTCTATCGCGCAGACTCTCAACATATCCTCTAGCGTTTGGATGGTCCTTTCACTTTGCCCATCTGTCTGGGGGTGGTAGGCTGTGCTCATGTCCAGCCGGGTCCCTACACATTCTTGAAAACTTCTCCAAAACCTGGAGTTAAATCTAGGATCTCGATCGGATACTATTGCGACTGGGACTCCATGTCGCGCCACTATCTCTTTTAAGTAGATGTCCACTAGTCTATCGACCGTGTACCTTTCGTTGATCGGGAGAAAGTGAGCCGATTTCGTCAGTCGATCTACAATTACCCATATGGTGTCATGATTAGCCTTGGTCCTGGGTAAACCTACTACGAAATCCATGGCTATATGTTCCCATTTCCATTCTGGAATCTCTAAGGGATGTAGAAGTCCGCTGGGTCTCTGGTGCTCTGCCTTCACTCGTTGGCAGGTTAAGCATCTGCTTACCCACTCTGCTACGTCCTTTTTCATATTGGGCCACCAGTAATACTCCTTCAAATCCCTATACATTTTAGTGCTACCGGGGTGCACTGAGTATCTTGAGTTGTGTGCCTCATTTAAAATCTCATCCTTGAGCTCCTGGACATTTGGGATCCATATCCTGTACGTGTGCCTCATGATCCCTTCCTTGTCTCTTTCGCACTTAATTTCCTCCCCGGTCATTAGCTCTTCTGTGGAGTTCTTTTCTTCCTCCATCATCCGATCCTGGCACAGTCTAATCTTTTCTAGCAATGGAGGTTGGATTCTAATTTCCATCAACTTTTCTTGGCCCTCTTCAGGTAACTTAACCTCGATTTCCAACTTCTCAAAATCCTTCACTAGCTCTTTCTCTGAAGTTATCATCTTGAGCTTCTCTTTCCGACTAAGGGCGTCAGCCACCACATTGGCTTTACCCGGGTGATATCGAATTTCACAGTCGTAATCCTTGATTAACTCTAACCATCTCCTCTGGCGCATGTTAAGCTCTTTCTGAGTGAAAATGTATTTGAGGCTCTTATGATCTGTGTAAATCTCGCATTTTTCCCCATACAGGTAGTGTCTCCAAATCTTTAAGGCGAAGACTATGGCTGCTAGTTCTAGATCATGCGTGGGATATCTGACTTCATAATCCTTCAATTGCCTAGACGCATATGCTATTACCTTGCCGTGCTGCATAAGCACGCATCCCAGTCCTTTATGCGAAGCATCACTGTAAATCACGAAATCTCCTTTTCCATCAGGTAATGCCAGCACTGGGGCTGTCACCAGCCTCTTCTTTAACTCTTGGAAACTCTTCTCGCATTTCTCAGTCCATTCAAATTTCTCGGTCTTACGGGTAAGTCGAGTTAATGGAGCTGCGAGTTTCGCAAAGTCTTGGACAAATCTCCTGTAATATCCGGCCAGTCCAATGAAACTCCTCACCTCGGTTGGAGTAGTTGGCCGTTCCCAGTTTGAAACTGCTTCTATCTTGGAGGGGTCAACCAACACTCCTTCTCTATTGATCACGTGCCCTAAGAATTGTACCTCATTTTTCCAAAACTCACACTTGGAGAACTTGGCATATAACTGCTCTTTCCTGAGTATTTCTAAGGTTATCCTTAAATGTTCAGCGTGTTCTGCCTCTGTCTTTGAGTAGATGAGAATATCATCAATGAAAACAATCACGAATTGGTCCAAATATTCCTTGAACACTCTATTCATTAGGTCCATGAAGGCTGCTGGGGCGTTGGTCAATCCAAATGACGTAACTAAGAACTCATAATGTCCGTATCTGGTGCGGAATGCAGTCTTCGGGATATCTTCAGGTTTGATCTTCAGTTGGTGATATCCTGTTCTCAAATCAATCTTAGAGAAGTATTCAGCTCCTCTTAGCTGGTCAAACAAATCGTCTATCCTGGGAAATGGATACTTATTCTTTATGGTTAGCTTGTTCAATTCTCTGTAGTCGATGCATAACCTCATACTTCCGTCCTTTTTCTTAACAAACAACACTGGTGCGCCCCAAGGCGACACACTGGGCCTTATCATGCCCTTATCCAACAATTCCTGTAATTGTTTAGCTAGTTCTTTCATTTCTACTGGGGCTAGTCGGTACGGGGCCTTCGAAACTGGCGCCGTCCCCGGGGCTAATTCGATGGCAAACTCAATTACCCTATCAGGTGGTAGTCCAGGAAGATCTTGTGGGAACACGTCCTCGAACTCATTAACTACCAGAATGTCCTGCAATCTTGGCACTTCCTTCTGAGTATCTATAACGTAGGCTAAATAAGCCTCGTTCCCTTTTCGTAACAATCTCTTGGTTTGCGCCATGGTCAGAATTTTCTGGGTCTGTCGCATCCCCTTAAACACTATTTCTTTCTTCCCTGGAGTTTTCAACTTAACCTTTTTCCCTTTACAATCTATCTGCGCATCATTGCGAGACAACCAATCCATACCCAAAATGACATCGAATTCCCCTAGCTTAAAAGGAATTAAATCGACATAGAAGGATCGTCCTCCTATTTCTAGCTTACAATCGGGGTGAATTTGATTAACCGGTACGATTTCCTGATTAGCTATTTCTACTTGTAAGGAATCTCTTAGTTGCTGGGTTTTAAGTTTCAACTTATGCGCAAAATCTCTAGATATAAAAGACTTAGTTGCTCCTGAATCAAATAAGACATTTGCACTGACTGAATTAAGAGAAAAAGTACCTGCTATCACATCTGTGTCCCTCACGGCATCTTGTACTGACATATTGAAGGTCCTAGCAGTTGGTGGCCTATTTGAGGCAACCTTGCTTGCTCCTGATGCTGCTGGTTTGCTCTTTGGGCAATCCTTCCTCATGTGCCCTCGCTGTCCACACTGGAAACAGGTTGTGCTGTTAGGGATGACCGTGGTGCAAGAGGTGGCATAATGCCCAGCTCGCCCACACTTATAACAGTTTATCTGCTTCAGGTTGCACACCCCGGAGTGCCTCTTCCCACAAGTAGCACACAATGGCAATAGAGGTCGAGAAGGGTTGGAACGGGACATTCCTGATTGATGGCCGCCCTGGCTCACACTTACACTAGCAGATGGTTTAAACCCCATATTCCTCCCTGGTAGGGAAACCGCTCCTCGATTAAACTTGGTTGGGGGTTTTCCTCCAGCGGATCTTCCGCCCATACTAACATGCTTTCTCTTTATCCCCCCTTTCTCTCTCTCTCTCTGCATCTGATCACTACCAGCCTCCACAATGGTTGCCTTCTGCACCAAGGTGGCATAATCTGTAATCTCTAAAACAGCCACCCTATTCTTGGATCCACTGTTTCAGCCCTTGTTGAAACCTGTTAGCTTTCTTCTCTTCTGTGTCTACAAACTCTGGCACAAATCTTGATAGCTCAGTAAATTTAGCCTCATAGTCAGCCACTGACATATTGTTCTGTTTCAGTTCCAAGAACTTAAGTTCCATCTGGGTTTTCATGAACTTCGGGAAGTACTTCTCCAGGAATAATTGTTTGAACCTTTCCCAGGCTATGACAGCATCAGTCTCCATGTTTTTCTTGGCTTCCCACCAATAATTGGCCTCTCCCTTTAGTAGGTAAGTAGCAAAAACAGTCTTCTGAGCCTCATTGATACTCAGGATCTCAAAAGACTTTTCCATTTCTTTGACCCAGGCCCTCGCCTCAACGGGATCAGCCGATCCGTGGAACTCTGGGGGCTTAAGGGACTTAAAGGCCCTAAAGGAATTTGCCACTGAAGTGTTGTTGCTTGGTGGTGGTTGGGGGTATTGGTTCAAATTCTGCCTAAGTAGATCCATAAACTGGCCCATGGGGTTTCCACCCTGGTTCTCCCCTTCCTGTTCTACTTCAGTTTCTCCACCCTCTATTTCCCTTTCAAATTCTTCAGAGTACAGGGGTTCATCCTCTGCTCCATACTGGGAATCTTCTTGCTCATTATAGTCCTGATCTTGTTCCTCACTACTTCCACGGTTTTCCTCGTGTTGGTTGTGACTCTCTTGGTCAGTAGATTCGCGGGGGTTAGCCCTAGTGCCCATCCGTCTTGGAGGCATTTTACTGAAAATTTGGAAAATTATACGTTAGGTTCACTTACCGGTTTTAAAGGATTTTTTTTCTTGCACATTTCTTTACATGATTGGGTTTTAAAAAATCCCACAGTTTTATATCTCATGGAAACTTAATCGAAAAGTAACATGCTAATAAACTCGTGATCACTTCCCAACAAAATTGTAATGACTGAAATGGAAACAAATATATACCAGGTACCGAAAAGGTACAACATCCGAGTTACAACGATAGTTTAAAGTACAGCCATCCTAGCAACAACAACAAGTCAAAAGTGAAATATGCTGTCTATCTGTCTAGTCTGCAAAAAGGGAAAACAAGTACAAGAAAACCATCCCTACAAAAGCCGGCACTACTATGTCCGTACATGACTAGACAACTAGACCACTGCATCACTACATCTGAAATCAGCCGCCACGACGAAACATCCTCCGAACCCTCCCCATGGCGATGCGGAAAACCTCTTCAGCCGCTGCTCTGTCTACCCTACCATGCCCATCAGTAGGCAACTGTCGCACCCTCACCCGAGCCCTCAGCTCGATGCGGGTCACAGCCCTATACCCAACTCTGTCACTGATAGTCCTCCTGCCCTGCACCCTCATCCGGGCGGCTCTCTCTGCTGCTAACTCACTCCTAGACTCTGCCAACCTGGCATCTGCCACAAATAACTCTCTATAAAGCCCGTTCACAATCAAGTTGTGAACACATACTGGGACTCCTCCTATCGGGGCATGAGGTGGGGTGGATGGCTCAGCTGGAGCGGCAGTCTCTGTCTGCTGGGGCTCTGGGGTAAGCTCCTCAAACTCGTCGGGGTAGGGGCTCACAGGTAGTGGTGGTGGGGTAGGGGCTCTCTCAACAGGGAGGAGTGGCACAAAAAGTCCAGAACTCCCTACAGCACCAACTACTGGCTCATCTATATCTCCCTCAACACCCTCATCCACCGGCACCACCTGATCCGTGGTCATGTCAGTGTCATCTCCCATAGTCCTGAACTCAGTCATAACCCAATAATCATCATCCTCAACCACTAACTCAGCATCATGTCCTGTCTGGATCCCCTCCGGGTCCTCCTCCCCCTCAGTCTCAACAACATCTGTGTCAGCATCATCCTGGACCTCCTCAGGGTCCTCCTCCTCAGACTCGATCACATCAGTATCAGCCTCAACCTGGACCTCCTCAGCGTCCTCCTCCTCAGGCTCAGTATCCTCCTCCGGCAAGTGCTCATAGTATGGGTCCCTAGTCCGGAACATGTCCTCATCATGCTGTCTCGCAGCTGCCTCCTGGGCCGACAAGTCGCTCGCCTACACAAGACGAACTATGTTACTATCATGATACTTAAAAGTTCCCGTAAGGGTTTTAGGTGAACCTGGCAAGGGTTCTTATTATATTATTGAATTTATTATTATATAACGTCGTATCATCTCTTGGGATATATAACTCTCGCTCTGATACCATCTCTGTAACACCCCCAGATCCGGGGTCAGGGATCTGGTGGTTACGGTCTTACATCCATTCATAATACTTGACTTGAGTCCACAATAAATAAATCACATGCTGTGACCCCACAATAATTACCACTCACACACACAACAGTTATAGTCCTAGAGATGAAATTGAAATAAGTCTTACATTAAAGGGTTTACGAATAAAAGTTATTACAATCCCAAAAGGATAACATCATAGGTTTAAAAGTTTTGCCGTTGATTACATTAATTATACATATAGATAAACAGGAAACAAAAGCTGTCTAACTATGCTACCTCAGCAATGGCGGCTAGCATCTCAGCGGGTAGTCCGGTGGGTCGGGTAACCTGCTTGCGCCGAGTGCGCCTGACGCGAGCCATCTGTCCTAGCTGTTGTTGTGACATAATATAAACAAAGCAAGGGTGAGCGAAAGCCCACCAACAAATATATAACTGAACGATAATTTAAAACAGTTCAAAGCTATCTTTTAAACCATATGCCATGCATTTACGGAAATGATGCCAGTATAACATGAACGATGAAGTTACAAGGTAACTTAAAGTATTTGTTTGAAGAAATATCTGCTATATCAAAGTAAGCGAGATATTATTATCGTTAATAAGAAGAGGAACTTGCAAGAAAGGGTTGCAATTCCAGTTATGACTCTTTTCCAACTCTACCAACAGTAATCATGTTGCAGGAAATAAATGAATTTGGATGATGAACCAATGATGGAGTATTCACCGCGCCCGCTGTTCCAATCTTGATGATCAGTCGAGATCGTACAGCTCAATTTAGATTTACTACCGGTAGAAGGAAGAACTGACGGCTTTACTTGTATACCGCCTTACTAGCTCTCCCCGGCCAACGGTTGGGCCAAAGGGGATGGACCGGCGCTACTCGGCCTCTTACACGACTCCTAGTTCAAATAGAACTCATGATTCTGAATGTAACGTTCGTCCCCCTTTCCCCAAGTATAATACTTGTTGATAAGACTCCACAAAGTAGTCGTATCTAGTTGGAAAGGAAAATTTACCAATAACTCCCAAGCTATTACTTGGTAACGGATATTAACTTGTTCCAGTAATCTTACCCCTCGAAAGATGAGAAGGTAAGCAACGACTTAATAAGTCAACAGCACCCGAGTTGCGGGTGAAGGGAATACTTTATGACCGGGAAGTCGACAAGATAAATAACATTTTCCAAGTAAGGTTCCCTTATTATTAAGGAGATAGACTCGAAGAAGAATGATGTCTGAGAACCTTTCTTGATATAAGATTAATAATAATATGACTCCGAAATATTTTTCGTAATAATCGAAGAAGATAACCCTTATTGAGGTTATTCTAAGTATGGAATAAATATTCAGAGAATATTTATTGAATTAAAATATTTTACAGAATATTTAGGAATATGAAAGAATGTCTTAAATCAGAGTATTTCTCAAAATAATCCCTGAAGAAATATCAGGAGAATATTTATTGAATAAATAAATATTTAAATGAATATTCAAAACAATATTCATTAATTAATAAGACCTGAAAAGAATATTTAAGGTAATATTCATAATTAATTAGGAATTTAAATGAATATTCAAAAGTAATATTCATTTAATGAATAATATCCTAAATGAATATCAAGTAATATTCATTTAGTAATCCAAGCCTTAAGGAATATTCGAGATAATATTCGATAATTAAATCAAGCTTCAGATGAATATTAAAATAATATTCATCAAGTATTTAGTATCTTAAATGAATATTCGAAAGTAATATTTATTTAATAAAATAATAATCTAAAAGAATATCCAAATGATATTCATCTAACAGTCTCATCTTTAGAAGAATATTCGAAATAATAGTCGATAATCAATTCGACTCTGAATGAATATTGAGAAGTATTATTCGTTGAATAGTTAAATTCAAATAATTATTTGAAGTAAGGATCGTTAAAATAATTAGTCTCGAACGAATATTCAAATAATATTCGTCGCCCAAACAATAGAAAATATTTACTTAAATATTTTCTCCCGAGGTAATCTCGATATATCAAGAAATATTGACTCCCGGTCTATATTTGATGAGTAAAGATGTATACGCCCTTCTATGAGGGTCTTATATTAACCGGCTTATAACTAATGTATAACTATCTAGCTTATAAGCCAACAATAACATTCAGGGAACAAGTATATCAATTCAACTTGAAAGTAGGCATGCATGCAATGGCATATGTATATCAGCAATCATATATATATATTTATTCACTCACAACAACAGCCTAAAAGAAGGGAATTGAAACTTGCCTGGTAGTCGAGTACGGTAAGGGGTAGTGGTAGCGGGTCCCGGTTCAGCCTGGTGATCTATAAATAGCCAAGGCATTTGGGATTAATCACTTAACATATAAAAGTTAAGTTATACTTAAATCGAAACACGTTCTTGAGTTATCTCGTTATACCCCTTTTAGTGGATTACTTATTATCACTGATCCGACCCGACATTCGTTCGTTAACACGACATGTCACTGCACTTATACTTGGGACACACTTAAGTCATATGAGTTCTAAGGTCGATCGTTACGAACCAATATTTTACTCCGAGTTTTATCGCCCGTTTTCTAAGTGTTTCACCAAAGTTATAAAAGAGTCGTCTTTTAGGGGTTCGTTCGCGTTTAACCTTGACTCGAACATTTTTAATAAATCGAAAAATGCTCTTTTTGACATACGGTTTTCTTTCACACCTTCCTTCTTACCCCTAGTATTTATTTACCAAGATTCGTCATGACGTTACTTAGCTTACGAGGGTTCAATTTCAGTTACGAACTTTTGTTTACGGATTCGAACTACTTTTAGTAATTTAGTCATAAATCCTAAACCGTAAGTCCGTTTCACGTGATCTTTATATCAAAACGAAGCTTAGAGCATTACCTATCCTATCATGGCAGATAAGGTCTCTGGACAGTAGGGGTTCAACATGTAAAATGGCATACAAAACATGGTATTGTAAAATCGGGCATTATAACGGCTGTAAATCGAATATCTATCAATTTCGAATCTTCCCATAAACATAGCATCCAACCCAAACAACATATACATGACTTATATACATGAACTGAGGCCAAGCAATGCCTTTCCGTTCATCTAAACTATTTTTAACATTTATCAAAACTACATCATATACATGCTTATAATCATGCTAATATCACATCTTATACTAAAACCCATCAAGAGCATGCAAAATCTCAAGGTAAAGCCTAGGGTTTAAAGTTGTTATACCTTCCTTGGAGTATGATCTAGCCTCACTATGCTTGGTATGATCCTTAGAAGTGCTTAAGCTTGCTAAATCAACCAAAGAAATCAAGGAAAAACAAGATTAGTTCATGAAAACACTATTCACCCTCCTCTTAAATCATTTTTTTGAAAATGGAAAAAGAAGAGATTGAAGCTAGGATTTTGAGGAGATCATTTATATGAAATGTAAGTCTCACCATAAAAGTTTCAAGATCAACAAATGGTTGGAAGTTGGATTTTGAGTTTGGAATTTCCAAGAAGGCCGAATGGAGCTTCAAGGGAGAGTTTTATGTTCTTTTGTGTTGGTTGATTTGGAATAATGCATAAAGTGACATTTGCTAGATAATATCTCATCCAAGTGGGGTTAGTGGAGTGTGATGTAATGGATGATGATTTTTGTAGGACAAGTGTTGAAGATTGGATGGTTTAAGGCTTAACCAAGTGATTTGATTTTCTAAGTACTAGTTGATCTCTAATGGTTCTAGTTCCTTGATTCTAGTTTGGTTAGTAGATATTTTATACATAGCACATGCATGCATCTTAGTCTCTGCTTGCTCTTTTGTCCGGTTATTGCTCGATTCGATTGATCGTTCGTGAGAATATTTCACGGATTTCTAATTAGGGTTTACCGGGAATCCTCTTTAATATTAATACTTTCATTCTCCATCTTTCATTCTAACTTTCCATTTTATACTCCTTTAATCCATTCGTTAATTACTTAAGGCTATCAGTGTCCAGGGAACTCTCGGAGAAAATAAAAGTGCTCTTTTTCTGAATCCGACAGCTTTTACATACACTTATTTTCCTCCTGGATCACTAATACGAACTCAGAAATCCGTTCCGAATACCGGGTATATCATTATTATAATAATATTCCAAATTCCACCAAAATCACTATTCATCACTTATTTTTATTTAATTCCTATAATTAGGAAAATGAACCTGGTTCACTCTCGAGTGCTTCTTAACCTTTTTACGGAACCGCTGGACTTATAATAGGTATTGATTTGGATGACATAAGAGTAATCTTACTTGAAGTAATATACTTATATTCTTAGGAGATAGATCATTCTTATCTATGCCGTCAACCAAAAGTATTCTGCATGACATATAAGTAATTGAATTCAAATCCGTTCCATTTATTTAATAGATCTTCGTTACATCGCAGTCATAACCACTATTCATTCTTACATCATTAAATACATAAAAGTTTTAATTCCACCCAAAATCTGGGTTCTTACAAATAAGTTCAAATTTACATAAAGTTATTAAATCTAACGAATTGGACAATGATTAGCTTCACAAGATGAATATTACAAATATTAACTATCTCGTACAACATACAGATATATCAGATATATTTTTGAAAATCAATAAATAATTGAAATTTAGAGGGTGCACGTTCTTTGCACGGGCTAAAGAGCTAGTTTAACAAGTTAGTTGTTTAGAATATTTTTATAACACTAAATATAAGTAAAAAAATTTGTTCCATCATATAATTTTATATATTATTGTTTAGAATATTTTTATAACACTAACTGATGAGTTAATTGCAACCTTTTTGAGTTCAATTACCCAGCTGCAAGTTGAGGATCAGTTCAGTTATGAATTAGCCATTTTACCCGTTAAAATTCTTGCCACGTCAGCTTTCCGTCAGTCCCGTTAAATGAGTTGACGGCAGTTATGAGATTGCAAGTTTTAATTAGTATGATAGTTGACAGCAAGTTTTTTGAGTTTAATTACCCACTTGCAAGTTGAGGTTCAGTTCAGTGATGAATTAGCCAATTAACCCAATTTAGAAATGAGATTTTCTATTTCATTTGCATTTGCATGTGGAAAATCCACTTTTTACAAAAATCGAAAAACTAACAATTGGCGATTTTGTGAACCTAAATGGATTTAAAACAAGATTAATCGATTAAATCTTGAAAACGATCAAACTAAGATTAAAATTGTAAAATTACAATTTCTTTAAAAGAAAATTAAACCAGTATATATATAGGGGCTACTCCAATACAAACCTTCTTAGAATACAAACCTAAAAACCAAATTCCAATCCAACATTTCAAGCTAATCTAATGACCAAACTAGAGGTACCCCAATATAAAAACGTATAATAATATACCCTCTATTTAGTTATAAAAAAAAAAAGTTACTGTTCAATGCTGACGTGATAGTGAACAGTATTTATTTATTTATTCATTTTTTTTGCTGAACATTGGTGAACTAATTTATGACATTTTTTGTGAAGCCCCTGGCGGGGCCCTAGAATAGATGAAATATAATATATTTACTGTTGGTTTGTAGTTCTCATTTTAAAAGTGTTTTGTATTTGAGCAAAAGCATATATATATATATATATAACAAAATGAGTATATTTATATTTTCACTCATTTACATATATAAAAAATATGTGTAAATATTAAAATTAACTTTTATAAAATAATATTATAAACACATCTATACTATCTATCTAAATTATATTATAATAAGCAACCCAGAGTATAATTTGGTTTATGATTTAACCATAAAAAAATAATGACCGTTAAATTTTTGATAAATAGATGAGAGTCGTTAGATCTAATATAAAAAAAATATTCCTTTAAAGTATTTCACTAAAAAATCAAGGTTCGACTCCGATCAATAACAAATTTAAATTAAAATATTATAATATTATAATTTATTAAATAAATTATTTTAATTAATATTAATTAATATTAATTATATTAAAAAGTAAATGTAATATATTAAAAGAAGGTCATGCATCACATGGATTATAAACTAGTTCAATTAATATTTCGATTAATCATGATTAATCATTTCGACTGTTGCTGATTAATCTGATTACCTTGTCATCCAACCCTTCTAGTATCTTTTAGAACATTGATAAATAGTTAACCTCTTATATCTTGGATTCCGTTTTATTTACATTCCCGTTATTCATTCGCAAATTATTAATAAAAAAAAGTTAATCGTAAGGAATTCAAAAAAATTACTCTTCAATTATACATTTAATGTTATATTGTAAATCAATTTTTTGATAGAATGTAACAATTTAGATTTAACATCTTATAAAGATTTCAAAACTACTACATATGTATACCAGGGGCAGATCAAACCCTACTGGGCGATCGCTTTAATTTATTTTAGAATCATGTGGTCAAATCTCGGAGATTCCTCAAAAATTTGCAAGTTCTAGGCGTTTATCTATGCAAAATCACGGAGTTTTTATTGTCGGTTGGGGAAGGAAGCGTCGATTGTCAAGTTTGATGGGAGTGGGGAGAGGTTTTTTCTGGTTCTGGATGAGAAAGTTTTGATTCATATGTCGGAGGATGCTAAATTGGTCTTGGAATTGGAGGGACAGAAACAATGATTTGGTTTGTAAATTAGGGTTCTTGGAAGTTTTCCCCTTTTCGTTGTGGTGTTCGTTGCTATATGTAAGATCAGGTTTGCAATATGAATCATAGTAGGGATATTGTTCATCGTTGTATTAGCGGTTTTAGGAGTCCGGATGAAAGGTCGTTACGGAGGCACGGGATACGAATGGCTACTTTGAATTTCTGGTTGATGTACGGAAAAAGAAAATAGATGTTGCTTGTATTCACCTTGAGGTAAGTCCTGTGTGTATCATGCCACGGGCTAAGGTATTGTCTCAAACATCACTCATTTTTAATGCACTATGCACTAAGCCGGGGGTCTGCACGGAAACAGCCTCCCTACTTTCAGGGTAGGGGCAGGTCTGCGTACAATCTACCCTCCCCAGACCCCATTCTAAACGGGATATACTGGGTATGTTTGGTTTGGTTTGGTTTATCTTATAAAGATTTCAAAGTGCAAGGTAATAGACCATTTCTATCCAACTTCAAATTTAAATTTCTACATCATCATTTTATTGTAAATTTTAATTCCAATCCAATTCTAAAAATCACGCCATTTGTATATTACCAAAAATTACATCAAATATAAATTTGTTGTTGTAACAAAATTCGAGGTAACTTTTAGAATTTTTATGCATTAAAACATTATTTTTATATTTTTTATATAAAATTGTTGGAAGTTGTTGGATTTGATTAATTACATCATTTGTGGGAGGGGCAAATTGCTAACTAATAAACAATCAGTTATTCCATTAATATAAGGTCTTTTGAAAATTATTCAAAAACAAATCCGTGCGGGCTCGATTCAATGCGGACAATATAACACTAATGTGGAGTTAAGGCTCGATAGCGACCCAACAAGTGATATCAAAGCTAACGATCCATAACAATCTCAGACGGACTCCATATTAGATTCAGGAAGAAGTAGGTGGACTATCCCAAGATGGGCTTAAGGAAGAGCAATGTTATCGATTTTACAATCGCTAACGCAAGTGCACGTATCGAATAAATATTATATAAAATTCTTTCCCACGAGGACTAAATTAAGTTGTTAAATACCGCACACTATCGTTCTCCCAATTCAAGTCAAATAACATATGGTCAGAATTTTTTTATAAATTACTCCTAAAATGAATATAAGCAAATTTTAAGAATGAAACAAGAACAAAAATATCTAGGCCTTTAACTTCCTTTTGAGTTTCAACAACTATCTTTTATCATCTCCAATTTCATGTTCTAATTGCTAGTCTAGGGTGCATATATATTAACAAGAACCTTCAGAATCTCAAGTGAATCTAACTCATAAGATTAATTCCCATATTCCTAGCTATGCAAAATTTAAATTCATGAACAACATTAACACATAGCCCTAATTTGACTACTTGAGGTGATTAGGTATATTCCGATCCTAAACACAAATTGACACAATTATTAATCACAAGTTTTATTGATTGGGTCTTATTTAGGATATATCTTCCAAGCATTACCTAAATTAATAAATCAATCTCAATGTTAATTACTATTTGAGAAGCATTACGCACAAATCAATATAATCAACCATAATGAACATCAAATAGAGAATTGAAAAAAAAAATACTTACATATAAACTCAAAAATCCATTAAAACCCTAGAATAACAATTAGTTTAACATCTTAAAAAAATAACACAACAAAGGAAGAAAGAAGATAAAAAATAGATAAAATTCATGAATGTGGCAAAGTGATTTGTTCTTCAAGAAGTGTCTCCTCTTGCTTTTCTTCTCCTGGGCTAATGTGTTTTTTTCTAAAACTATTCTACGTGGTGTATTATTCTAACCTCTATGTCTAATGTCTGATGACTGATATGAAATATATATTTACAAATGTTTTTAATGGAATAATAGGAATAAAAGTAATATCCCTAAATAGAATAAAATTCTAAATAGGAAATTCTTTGGCTAAAGTTTTTGGACTTTTCTGGGTAGTTGAGGACAAATATAAATTTTGGGACCATGATAGAAATAAAGGTCTTCTTCTAAGCTTTCCAATGACTGCTTTCGGGCCTCAAACGGACTTGTAGAACTCCCGATAGAGCCAAAATAACAAAGAATGTAAAATCTGTCCAAAAACCCATATTTTTCATGATTTAACTCCAAAAATTCCAATTTAAGCTCCAATCCATTATTTTCTTGATTCCTACAATAAAACATTAAAACACATTAAATAAAATTATTTTTTGTGCAAAAGTAACTAAAAATATAGGGGTAAACTAATAACAAATAACTACTTATTAAACAGATGGGTCTTCTAATATGGGCATAGAGGGAGCCAGATAGTTAGGTGAATTTCTAGTATTACTAATTAATAATTAACCAGTTAACTCCAACAATATAAGATTTAACAAATTCGTGCAAAATAGATCCAAAATGAATAATCTATACATATATATTATAATGCCTGGAGATCGGAAAGTTACCAGAAGCGTTCAAAGATATTTTCTTGAATTTTCGTTTTTTTGATTTTTTTTATTAAAAATATTCCCTTGCATTAAATAGCTTTTAATGACATATTAATTAATCATGAATTATACCTAATAAATATGTATTACATTTATATTATTTTATTTATTTAAAAATTATAAAACTTTATTTGAGCATTATAATTATTATTTCAATGTTAAATATTAATTACATATGTAATTAAGTTTATTTTTAGGTAAAAAGACGACTAAAAATTGTTTACATATCGTCCTTTTTTATTCCCAATCGAATAGCACTCCAATTTCTTTTCGAACAATTGTAGTACAAACGACCCTTAACTTCTAAAACAATCTTTATTATTAGTGATTATGGAAATCGTAATAAATTATAGAAGTATATAAATCATCGCTTAAAACCTGTAGTAAAAATAATACAAATAGTTTTCTTGAATGTTCAAATTTAATTATATTATACAAAAATTTTAGTTCATCGTATCAACTTCCATATAATAAAACTCAACGAACAATGATGTTATATATGCAATTTTTAAATATATTTTCATGACGCGCGTAACCAATATAAATCATACTAATATAAATTTAAGAATCGACGACAATCAACAAAAACAATTTCTTACCTTCAATCGCGCATCAATTTTGTTAATTATGTACTTAAATTACAATATAACAAAGATTCATATTGGTACGGTCAATGTTATAAAAAACAGAAATCAAAATTAATTGGCAGAAATACTGTTCAGGAATTAATAGGGTAATTGATGGTTAATAAGAATGATTATTCAAATTATTAATTGAATTTTTTAAGAAAATATAATAATATTTAATTTGTTAAACTTGATATATTAGTTCAATAAATTATATAATGATTAATCGAATTCTAGAAATTGAGTCAGCAGAAAACATTTTTGCTATTAATCGGGTGATTAATCTATAAAATCAGTGATTTTAAGAACCATAGATGTGTTAGATTAAAAAAATGCGGGTGCAAAATTTAATATTAATGAAGTGGAGTTAGTTTTGAAAATTTTGTAATTTTTCACAATTTTGATATAAATTTACACTAAATATAACTTCTAACAAAATTTTGTGCATTCACTATTTTTTACGTACTAGCTTATAACACGGGTTTCTTGTATTATATTATAATTTTTTAAATTTTTATTTATTATAATTTAATATAATTTAAGATACTCATATTTACAGATTATATTCATGTTTCATTATTATAAACAATGTATACGATTTTTAATATATTTTATTAATAATTGAGAAATATGATGTGATATTTTCATGTATATATTAATGATTGTAAGATTTGTTGTAAATTAAAAAGGTAACATAAAAATATTAATGATTGAAAGATATGATAAAATTGATGTTTTTAAGTGTTTATAAAAGGTAATATGTTCAATTAAAAGTAAATATGAAAAAGGCAATCACTAATTACCATTAATTTTATTATATTAATTTGAAAAGGCAATCGACTAATTACCATTAATTTTATTATTAATTATAACGTTTTTTAATTGGAAAGAAAATATTAATGATGGAAAGATATGATACGATTGATGTTTTTAGGTGTTTATAAAAGGTATTATCTTGACTAATTACCATTAATTATATTATGTTATTATTTATTTTAGGTGTATTTATGTTTCTTTATAATGAAGGGTATATAAGTAAATTCACTAAGTACCAAAAAATAGGTACCAAAACTTTCAATGTTTCGGAATTTATATAAAAGTATAGAAAGATTTGTTGTAAATTAAAAAGGTAACGTAAAAATATTAATGATTGAAAGATATGATAAAATTGATGTTTTTAGGTGTTTATAAAAGGTAATATGTTCAACTAAAAGTAAATGTGAAAAAGGCAATCACTAATTACCATTAATTTTATTATATTAATTTAAAAAAGGCAATCGACTCATTACAATTAATTTTATTATCTTAATCGACTAATTATCATTAATTATAACGTGTTTTAATTGGAAAGAAAATATTAATGATGGAAAAAGATGATACCGTTGATGTTTTTAGATGTTTATAAAAGGTATTATCTCGACTAATTACCATTAATTATATTATGTTATTATTTATTTTAGGTGTATTTATGTTTCTTTATAATGAAGAGTATATAAGTAAATTCACTAAGTACCAAAAAACATGTACCAAAACTTTCAATGTTTCGGAATTTATATAATAACTAGCTTAAAACCCGTGCGATGCACGGATTTTTTAAAATATTATATAAAATTTTTTGTATTAATTTAAATTGTTTTTTGAAATATTAATTTTGGAGGCTTAAATTTTTATGTGAGATGATTTGATAATAGTTGTATAAATGTTATCCATGATATTTCTAAAAATGGAGAGATTTTAGTCAGAAAATGTAAAAAGATGATAGGTTTTAGTTGAAAAAAAAAAAATAATTGTTTAATTATTAGTAATTATAAAATAATTCTTTTATTTTATTAAATATAATGCCCGTGTAATGATTAGAATAAGAGAGGATTTAGTTAAAGAAAATTAAAAAAGGTAACATGTTTTAGGTGAAAAAGGTAATTGATTAGTTTATAGTATTTATAATTTAATTACGTTATTTTACTAAATACAATTGCTCGTAATGGTTTTTGAAAAGAAGAAATTAATATTGTACGTGATATTTCTATTAAAAGAGGGATTTTAGTTAGAAAATATATAAAAGATGATACGTTTTAGCTGAAAAAGAAAATCAGTTAATTATTAATATTAGAATATTATTAGTTTTTTTTTTATTAAATAGAACCTCCCGTGATATAATTGGAAAAAATATATTTTAGCTATAGAAATAGAAAGGTAACGTGAAAATTAAAAAGATTATACGATTTATGTGAAAAAGGTAATTGATTAGTTTATAGTAATTATAATTTAATTAAGGCAATCGACTACTTACCATTATTTTAATTAATGAATTTTAATTTAATATAATTTAATATACTCATGTTTACGGATTATACTAATGTTTCCTTATTATAAACAACGTATACAGATTTTTAATATATTTTTATTAATAATTGAAAAATGTGATGTAATATTTTCGGGTATATATTAATGATTGTAAGATTAGTTTTAAATTAAAAAGGTAACATGTTGTAATTTGAAAAGAAATATTAATAATTGTAATATATAATACGATTGATGTTTTTATAAACAACGTATACAGATTTTTAATATATTTTATTAATAATTGAAAAATATGATGTGATATTTTCGGGTATATATTAATGATTGCAAGATTAGTAGGTGTTTATAAAAGGTAATATCTTCAATTAAAAGTAAATGTGAAAAAAGGCAATCGACTACTTACCATTAATTATATTATGTTATTATTTATTTTAGGAGTTTTAATAGTATAGATATCATATATATTTTTCTTTATAATGAAGGGTAAATAAATAAATTCACTTAGTAACAAAAAACAGATACCAAAAGTCTTTTATTGTTTCGGATTTTATATAATAGTATAGATATTTGTGATTGTAAGATTAGTAGGTGTTTATAAAAGGTAATATCTTCAATTAAAAGTAATTGTGAAAAAAAGCAATCGACTACTTACCATTAATCATATTATGTTATTATTTATTTTAGGAATTTTAATAGTATAGATATCATATATATTTTTCTTTATAATGAAGGGTAAATAAGTAAATTTACTTAGTATCAAAAAACAGGTACCAAAACTTTCAATGTTTCGGAATTTATATAATAGTATAGATATAGATTTTCTGGACTTATAGTATTCAGTTTGTGAAATAAACGTTAGAAATATAAATTCTGGGACAAAAATTATTTTACGGAGCCGTTGGTGATACTAAATGTTTATGTTAATGAATGAGAACACCAGAAAATTGATTATTTTAGGGATATATTTTTCTAACAAGAAAGTAAAAAATATATAAAATACATAAAGGCATTAAAATAATAAAGATGCTAGGAATATCGAAAAAATGTCATACAAACTAAATTTCATTTTAATTTTATACATAAAAATTTGATTTACTTGGAAACTCCAATATCTGAGGACGGACCCTACGACCCTACTTACACCTAGTGAGCGACGGCAAGTAACTGCCCTGCCGGTTATGTAATGATGCACTATATGATGCTGCAAATAATTTTCTTAATTATTGCCTTTAAAATAACATGTGACAACAAATTTCGACCGTTTATTTTTAAATAAATTTTGTTTGCGAGGCATGAAAACTGCAAGTTTTTTCATTACAAAAAGCATTAGGTACAGACACGACCCTCGGATTATCTTAAAGTAGTACTTAATTATTTTGTTTTACATACATTTCCAATTACTTCATCTATACCTCTCATCTTTTTTACACTTTCCTTTATAAGATGTCCCACCAATTTTTCACATTACTAAAAATAGTAACTTTTAACAATAAAATACATTATTACATCCACTACTTTACCCCACTTTTTCAATACTTTACACTATTACACCCACTACTTCAATTATTTTAAAATAAAATCACTATTACACACACTACTTTACTTAATTTAACAATAAAATACACTATTACACTCACTACTTCACTTATTTTAATAATAATAATTGGTCTCCGTGCAAAAAGCAAATGATAAGAAACTGCAGGGACAGAGGGAGTATGTATTTGTCACGTTTCAAAAATGATACTCCCTCCGTCCCCCTCATTTGTTTACATTGGAGAGGGACACGGAGATCAATACAATGCATAAAAAATGAGTAAAGTTAGATAAAAAGTTTGTAAAGTGGTGGAATCTATATATATTTAATAATATATTTGAGATAGTGGAGGAAAGTAGTGGGTGTAATAGTGTCTTTTATTGTTAAATATGAGATAGTGGGGAAAGTAATGGGTGTAATAGTAGGGATAAACTTACTATTTATGGTAACGAAAGAAAATGAGAGGGACATCTCAAAATAGTAACCGTAAAGAAATGAGAGGAACGGAGGGAGTATAATAAAAAAGAAATACACTTTTGTACTGTATGAAATTAATTAAAAGGTGAAATTATGATAGATAAATAATTATAGCAAAAGTACAAAATAAACAAAGAGAGCAGCAATTAATCAAATCCTATGTTACAAATGTTACATTCTCTATAATTTAATTGACTTACTTTCTCAATTATAATTTTTTTCATTTACAATATTTATAATGCAGTTATATATACAATTTAATAAAAAAAAATAAAAATTAAATAGATGCGAAGATGTCATAAAAAAACCGAGAAATCAAACATGCATCTCACTCTAATATTTGATCAATTGATCAATTTGATCCAATATTTATACTAGAATTACAAAAAATAGTCCAAACATGAGCGCAAAAACGACTAACAGAAAAAGTAGAAATAATGTCCAAACTATACAACTTTTGTGTGGAAAGTGCCCAAAATACCGATAGTCAATCGCGTCCACGAATTACGCATCCCTCACATGCATGGTCTGGGATACGCATGTGAGTCATGCGTATTGCAGGTCACGCATAACAGGAATGCGCGATGACATCATATGACATCATTTTTTCAATTGCAGCTCCAGCGCTCAGACGAACCAAAAATCACCCACAAAATCGCTCCCTCCGTTCTCCACACTCCGGCAACCTCCAGTCCTCTTGATGGCATTAAAATGAAGCCCACAACTCCCTCTTCTTTTTCCCCAGTTGATTTATTGAGTTTCTGTCCTGCAGGGACGTGTATGATGAAATCGGAAAACACGATCGAAAAACGAGCTTAATTTGGGGCTTTTAAATCCGGAGAAACAAACGAAAAACGAAGGGTACAGCCTTGTAGAGGGAGAGAAGGCCGTCATTTTGCTAAAAAGTACGTTAGTGCTCGATGCCTCGAGGGAGTGAACGGATTGTTCGAAGTTTTGGTCAAAAATTTGCTCCGGCACGGTTGGGAACGAAGGTGAACACGGCTGGGAACGAAGGTGAACACTGCTTCACATACGCATGTTGGACATGCGTATGTGCTGCCACGCATGCTCAACATGCATATTCCAAGGTACTATTCACGTTTGCAGAATTCTAATTTACAAAGACTACGCAGTGGTGGCATGCGTGGTCAAACTGCGTAGTCAAAGACTACGCATTTTTCAGATGTGTACCCCCTGTACGCATGTTGTGAGAAATGCGTGGCCCGTGGGTAAAAAGGGTAGAGAATTTCGATCGATGGGTATTTTGGGCAGCTGAAATTAAATGGTGGATATTTTGGATTTTCACCCCAAAAAGTATTGGCTCTATCTATTCAATTCTCTCAACCAAATCTCAGAAGTTCTGTTTGACAATACACAAATTTTTATCTAAATTCTAAAAGAGTGATGGTACGGATCTCGAAATGATTTCCAAATTTGTTTCCGGATGCCAAATGTCTTATTTAAATGTGTGAAGTATATATATATATATATATAGGTCATTGCTCCATACAGAACACCCTTATATAACAAACAATAAAGAACACCTTAGATCTAATAGATCCAATGGCCCCGCCAGGAGCACCCAATACAAAAAGTTGTTATTTTTTTACCCTCTATCCATCCAGCAAAAAACAATAAAATAATTTTTAAAAAAATTACTGTTCATGATGACGTCACTGGTCATGCTGACGTCATCAGTGACGTCATCATGAACAGTATTTATTGTTTGTTATATAAGGTGTTTGTTATGGAGTGCAACTCATATATATATATATATATATATACATGGAGGGGCCCTTTATTTCGAAAATATATATTCAATCAGATCTTGCCAACTAAGTATAGAAGAATCATTTCATAAATATTTTTATGAACTCTAGCATTTCTCATTGTAAATTTAAAGATTGTATTTATCATATTTCATATTATTTTAAGCAAAATTTGTTTTTCACTTATTTGCTAAATTAAGGTTCGCATATTTCTACTGTCAAAAAAATTAGATGATTTGAGATAAAAATTAAAGTGGTGTTTGGAAGTTAGAGGTTTGAGAAAAAATTAGATGATTGAGGTAAGTTAAAGGTTTGACCAAGTTAATCATCTTATAAATGTGTTTGGTAGTTAGCTGATTGAAATAGGTCATTGAGGTGAATAAACTAATTTTGAAAAAACTACTTTTAGGAGTTTTTTGAATTAGAGGTTTGTCATATGTCTAGTTAAATACAAACAGCTAATACAAACAGCTTATTATCAAACAACTTTCTTGAAGAAGTTATTGTCTAAATGTTCGGGGACAACATGCATGCCCTTCGATTAGATGATAAATTTTCTTGAATGAAAAAACTCATTTTCTTCGAACATTGTATCATGGTATAATTTAGAACGTAAAGTTTTTCTTGACAAAATAAAATTTATTACTAAATAACTTTTTCAAAACAGCTAATTTAATTCCCGTGGTGCATGCTCTTCGCTGACGATATCGTGCTAGTGGCGGAGTCAAAGGGGGAGGTCAACGAGAAGTTGGAACTTTGGAGATCTACTTTGGAGTCACAAGGCTTGCGGGTGAGTAGAACTAAAACCGAGTATCTCTGGTGCAACTTCAGTGGCGAGGCCATCGACGAACGGGTGGAGGTTAAGATCGAAGATCAGATCGTCCCGCGTGCGGATAAATTCAAGTATCTGGGGTCGATCATTCAGAATGAAGGTGAGGTTGAAGACGACGTCAAGCATCGTATCAATGCTGGGTGGCTAAGGTGGAGGGCAGCGTCAGGGGTGATGTGCGACAAGAAGGTTCCTTTAAAGTTGAAAGGGAGATTCTATAGAGCGGCAATCCGGTCTGCTTTGTTATATGGTTCTGAGTCCTGGGCAGCGAAGAAGACCCTCGAAAGCAAGTTGGAAGCAGCTGAAATGAGGATGTTGCGGTGGTCGTGTGGCCGCACGTTGCTGGATAGAATCCCTAATAGGGTGTTTAGGACCGAGCTCGAGGTGGCGCCTCTTTCTGCGAAAGTTAGGGAAGGGAGGTTTAGATGGTTTGGCCACGTCCGTAGGAGGCGGGCGGATGCCCCAGTGAGAAGGGTCGAGAGTCTTTCAGTTGTTGGGGTGAGGAGGAGAGGCAGACCGAGGAGGTCATGGGAAGAGCAGCTCAGGTTGGATTTGAAGGCTATGAATCTAAGTGAGACCATGACCGCCGACAGGTGTTCGTGGAGGCGACAGATCAGAGTGGTGGACTCTCTTCTAGGGGACGGCTCTGTAGTAGAGAACCTCAGAGATGGGTTGTCTCGGATGGCCTTATCTTAGGAGTTCGGCTTTTTCCGCTATCTTTTTCCATTTCCTTTTTTCATTTCTATTATCATATGTTTCCCGGTTGTGCAGGTGTAGGGAGCTTCGCTTGGTGGTATCTAGGACATGGTAGGTAAGTCCCGTGTGGAGAAAGCCATGGACTCAGGTAATGTTGTGAACTTTGTCACATAACTTTTAGATTTCTTTGTATATATCACTCACCGTATATATCGTGCACATAGCCGAGGGTCTTCACGGAAACAGCCTCCTCACCCTAAAAAGTGGGGGCATGGTCTGCGTACAACCTACCCTCCCCAGACCCTGCCTGAGCCGGACTTACTGGGTTTGTTTGGTTTGGTTTAGTCAAAATAACTATTCAAATTAGTTAGTCAAAACAACTAATTCAATCTACTCCAACTAACTGCTAATTGTCAAATATGGTCAAATTATTTTCCGATTGTCTCATGCATTTGTATAATAAACTTCGTTGTATGAGAATTAATATTCTTTAAAGAACAAATAAAACATAAATAATTAAGCCGAAAAAAAAAATGAAGCCTTTTCAATTAATCGTCTATAAGAAAACTCAGAGGTCAATATTCAAAGTACCAACAATTTTAATCATAAGAAGTACGAAAGAACTTGGTGCATAATCTAGTCATAAACTTGTCAATAAAGTGCAAAAAAGTACTCATATTTAAATAATCCATGTGCAGTTGTGCACTGTTATTGGTACTAGTATTCTATTATCGCCGAACAAAAAAGTTCGTGGCGCCCCGACCATACAATGCAAACGGACGAGTTTTTTCGCGTCAGCAAGACAGCATATTCTTAAGAATGTACTCATATCCAAATGTTGTATTCCAATTCCGAATCTGGGGCCATTTTATAAACAAACTATCTTCGTCAAATGTAAAATATACAAAATATTTATTTATATTATTAAACGTACTATATTATAATCGGTGTAAAATACAGTTTATTTTTAATTTTTTAATTTGTTTATAGTGTAGTTAAATATTATAAATATTAGGTTCAATATGTTATTGAAAGAATTAGAACCTTACATCTTTGTATATAATAATTTTTAGTATTAAATATAAATTAACATGTTGTTGGCGGAAATCGAACTTTAAACCTCTGTATATAACAACTTTTAGTATTGTTGTATTTAACGGTCATGATCTATTTGAGTTGAAGATCTAACGATTGTGAATTATAGATAACAAAAAATGAGATGATAACAAAAAATAAGGATTAACCAAACTACAAATTATAACCCATTTGACTTATTATAATATACTAGCTTATAACCCGTGCGATGCACGAGTTTCTTTTGATATGTTATAGATTTTTATTTTATTCTATAATTATGTTTTTATATAATCATTAATTTTAAAAATTAATTTAACAAAATTTGAAGTAAATTTAATAAATGATTTGTATGATTTAAAATTTATATAATAAAATTTTAAGTTAAATATGTCGTTGACAGGATTCGAAACTTAAATATTTAGTAAAGTAATTTAATCATTAAATATAGCTTATAATTACATCTAACAATTCTTATTAATTATTAAAAATCTAACGGTAATATGGTGTCATATTTTTGGATATACATTAATGATTGTAAATTTATGTTTTGGATATATATTAATCATTATAAGATTAGTTTTAAATAAAAAAGGTAACGTATTTTAATTAGAAACGAAATATTAATAATTTGAAGATATGGTACGATTGATGTTTTTATAAAAGGTAATATCTTTAACTAAAAGTAAATCTTAAAATGGCAATGGCTAATTACCATTAATTATATTATGTCATTATTTATTTTAATAATTAGAATAACTAAACCGAAAACCAAACCGACCAAATTTTCAATCTTTCGGCTTTAATATATTAGTGTAGATAAGTAAGTATAGATATGCATATCAGCTTATGTTATTTTGTCATGGCTAATGATTCGACGGGTTAGGAGATTTTTAAATATTTATTCCTAATATATTTTTAAAAAATTATCAAAAATATTTACATTTTCAAACACAAAAATATGACGAAAATGATATATATGGTTGCGCACCAAATTTCAAGCATATATGATTATAATAGTTACATTTGGGGTTGTAAATATATTTTTGAAAAATTCCTATATTTTAAACGGTATTCAATTCTATAAAATTTCATATATTTTGGCGTTTAGATTATACGAAGTAATGTGTATATAATCTATATAAAAATGGAAAATGTAAAGAAATTTTTTTTGAAGCAACGGATCCGTGATTCGTGACCTACTGCCAATTATTATTTAAAAAATAGAAAATAATTTTAATTTTAGAGAGCACAGGCACCCTTTCGTCCTTGGAATAAACTATTGTTCCTCTGGCATGTTACATGATGTACATCTGAATCTTTGTTATATCAAATTGTATCAGCTAGATTACAAAATTGTTACAGTGTGACCTGTGTTTGTCAAATTTAATAAAGAATTAAATATATACTATGAATTATTTTGAAGGTTATAAAATATTAATTAAATAAATATTTAGTACATAAATTACATTTTTTTGGGTGGAGAAAATGTAGGAATTGCCTACAACCAAAAAAGAATCTTTTATACAAAGAAATGAAAGAGAAGAAAAATGATGATCATGTTTTTTACATTTTCGAAACCCAAAATGATATATTGGCTCTCTCAAATCCTCCATACTAGATAAATACATATACTGGAATTCTTTCATTGGCAGGACGATTCTTGTGATTTTTATCTCTAATTCTGCTGCATTCTTATGTCTGGGTTTCTTTCACTTCTCTGTCATGTCTGCTTGCAACATTGCGTGGAACCATCACAGTTTTTAGTCGTCTAATCGTACATCATTCTAAGTTGTTCTCTTCCTATATATCTTAACTTGTGTATTCTCTTACTAGGCCATTTTTGTTTATATCGTTACTTATCCCAATAGTTTTTACATTGTTTATTTTTGCCTAATAAGATCCCCGTGTGTATAGTTTATGGTTTTGTAGTTTCAGGTTGAAGATCAGTTCTTTTGCACATGTCCATGGACTCGGCTAGGTTCTTTTATTGGCTCATTTTTTAGAGCATCTTGTTGGCTCATTCATGTTATCCTTTTTTTTTAATGTGCCATGGGTAGCTTTCTAATTTTATGGATTTTTTTCTATAATGTAACGTGTTTACATGCATTCTTTTCTGCTGCGTGTAATATTTATTCTCTTAAACTCATATTTCATAATACGATTTTTCTAGTGTGTGCCCAAGGGCACATGCTAAGAATCCGTGCTAACTTAGTTGTCAAATTCTGATTGGTGGGGATTTCATTAATAATGATGAGTCCCCCTGCATTCACATAAATATCCACCAATAAAAATTTGACAACTCATCATTCTTAGCATGTGCCCTTGGGCACACACTAGACAAACCCTTCATAATAAAGTTAATTGTTTATTACATTTTGTTTTTATATTTTACACACTTATTTGGGTGAATACTTATAGAATTGTATCTATATGTATTTTTTTGGTTTTTTTTTCTCATTGCCAATCTTTATTATGTGCCTGATTGTTTACTTATTAAATTTTGGTTCATAATTTTAATATTTGTTTTTTAATTAGTAAGAAAATGAATTATAGAAGATAATAGAATATAATCATACGTATTTTCTAGAATTCTAAATGATAATTTTTTACTTGCATATGGAAAATAGATCAATAACTTTCTAAAATTTAATATATTATTGACGGGAATTGAATCTTGAAATTCTTGGAATATGTTATAATATATATAAATGTTTAATAATAATATGATGAAAATAGATAATATAAATTTTTAATTAAAATATGTTGTTGAGGGGAATCGAAGCTTGAACTTCTAGGAGTAGTTTATAAGATCATATAAATGTTTAATAATAATATGAGAGTAAGGAGCCTAAGATATATCTCAGGTAAGTTCCCTAAGATATACAAATTTTGTATGTAAATATGGAGGGCATTTTTGTAAAATCATGATTCATTTAAAATTTTATTAATTAGCGGGTCCAGTAAATTGAATACTTAGTTTTGTGTGAATCTTAGAAAACTTCCTGAGATGTATCTCAGGGTCCTTTTTCTCTAATAATATATTGTTGATAGAATTCGAACCTTTAACCTATAAGAGTATTTTATATATAATCAAAAAAATATTTTTTTAGTATTACATCCAACGATTCTTATTTATTTATTTTACAATTTAACGGCAGTTATTCAATGTACCAAATTTTTTGTAACAAACCAACAATAGCTTATTTCAGTTTTAATGTATTTGTGGCGGTATATTTGCCTAATGTTTTGTTTACTTGTTATCTTTGGCCCATATTTTTTGTACATATTTTTGTGTTTAATTTTTTTGCAGGTTCTAGTTATTGTTTTTTTTTTATGTTGACAACAGAGTAAAAAATGATTATGGAATTGGTCGCTTCTGATTTTGAAAAACTTGAGACAATAAGTGGCATCGATTATATTACGTTGTCAACGAAAAATAAAATATAAATTATATTGAAATAATTTGAAAATTATTTTTGTAAAGATAAGATTATACTAGAAATTTTTTGATGACGTTCAAGAAAAGAAGCATGTTACAATTTGAATATTTAAATTGAAAAAGAAAGAAAAATATTTTATTAGAATTTTCTTATGATAACTCTTAGAATAGAGAGAGTAGAAAAGAGAACATAAAAATTTTAGTAAATTTTAGAAAAAAGAGTAAAAAAATAAAAGGAATTTTATGTGGCATTCGTAATAAAAAGTGTGAGTTTCATGAATGTGATACAAGAAATGAATTGCTTAAATACAACTCGAACACTCGAACAATTATCTATTCATTTTGGTTATAATTTTAAATCTTGTTGATAGATTTGAAAGGACAATGAAAGTTATATTTTTAAAATTGGGAATTAAAAAAAAATTTGAGAGATTGTTTGGTGTCTATTATTTTATATGGAGTCAGAAAAATAAATATTATAAGATGATCTACATTTTTGTTGAGGCAAATCTGATTTGTTTCTCGAGTGAAAATTTTCATTGAAAAATTTGACAATATATTAGTATATTAGAAATTTTTTTAATGATTCCTTGAATGAAAAGTATTAGAAAATGAAAAATATGTATGATCAAAAGGACTTTTACCATCTTGAAGCAATTGATTTTTTTTCCCTGTTGTTATTTGTAGCTCTGTAGTCTGGTCTCTCTTCAGTGATATACGAAATCACTATCTTCTGTACAAAGAGCCTCTTTAGTGGAAAAGTCCAGGCAGGCGCCTCTGGAGAGGAAAGGAGTTCTCACTAATGTAAAATTTCCCCTGACATTCAAATGTTTCAAATTTTATTTATTTTTTCTCATTGTAACTCTTTAGTACATTTTCTTTAAAACAAATAATTCTTGTTAACGATCAATGCACTTTCATTGTTAGTCTATGGAAAAGAATCAGTATGATAAAGATCCTATCTTATATGCTTGCGGCATATCTGTTAAGAAAGAGCTTACCAAATTTGTTGGTCGTGTCCTTGATGCACCCAAGGTATTTTCGTTTCTCCTGTAATTTTTTCAGTGGTTTTGTTCGTCGTTTACATTTCATTTTCATGCCAATTGCAGCTGAAGATTGGTGGAAATAAAGATTGCATTCCCCAAGATGGTAAATGGAATTTCAACAGAAAGGTATATGAATATTAATAATATGTCAACGTTGAGTGTCTGGACTTATATTTGTTTGTACTTTATCCTGGTTATCTTATTGTCAAATCAAATTTACCCTCACTTGTTTTATCCCTCATGCAGAGACTTTTCAGATCCGTCAAAATTGATAACTGGGCAGTCGTGAACTTCTCTGCTCGTTGTGATGTAGATCATCTATCATTTGAACTTAGTGAATGTGAAAGGTTAAAAGGGATGGTATGTTCATTTCGCTTTTGTCCATCTGACAGATTATTAATTAAACGATGACACATAAAATCTGTTGGTCTTCAGGCTATTGAGCGTCCATATGCACTTATTGAGGAAGAACGCCAATACAGAACAGCAAACCCATCGGTAAGAGTGGAGAGGATGATTCAACAACTCAGGGCAAAGTTCCGTGGACCTCCCAAGTTAATCCTGTGCGCCTTACCCGAGAGAAAGAATTCTAATATCTATGGTATGTTTCAGCCAAACTTCTATTTCACTGGCCAAAATTATTATGGTAGGTAGTTGATTTAGTATGATTTTATGTGTTCAAGGACCATGGAAGAAGGAATGTTTGGTTGAGCTAGGAATTTGCACACAATGTGTTTCTCCAAAGCAACTTAATGACCAGTACCTCACAAACGTTCTTCTCAAAATGAATTCCAAGGTAATTCCTTTTCCAACGTCAGGCAGTAGTCATATCGAGCAAAAGAAGTCTTTACCTCATATTATAACTCAAATTAATATGCATGACCCGAATGAAATTCACACTTCTTTGTTTTTAACCCCCCTTCACCCAATTCTTTTCTAGCTTGGGTGTATTAATACTTTGCTGGAAGATGAAGCTGCTTCTCGTGTGCCGGTGATAAAAGACGCTCCAACCATGATATTGGGCATGGATGTTTCTCCTGGCCGATCAGATGTCCCATCCATTGCAGCGGTATTGTACTGGCACATGTATTTGTTTGGTTTTTTGTTACACTCAAATGAAGTAAATGATTTAAGTTAATTGCTTGTGATTTTACTTTTAGGGAGGGGGCACGGGGTGGCGAGTGGCGACCGTCCCCCCAAAAATTCAAAATCCCAAAATTTTATATACATTTAATTCAAAAATCTTCATTTAGTCCCCTATTTTTACAAAAATATTCATTTAGTCCCCTTATTTTTTTTTCAAAAATCTTCATTTAGTCCCCCCATTTTTATAAAAAATTTCATTTAGTCCCCTTATTTTTTTCAAAAATCTTCATTTAGTCCTCATATTTTTTACAAAAATCTTCATTTAGTCCCATATTTTTTACAAAAAATTTTTGATCTGGACATTTTCCGATGACCGAAAAATTTGGCCCCCCGATTTATATTTCTGGTTCCGTCCTGCTTTTAGGTTGTTGGATCTCATAGCTGGCCTTTGATATCGAGGTACAGAGCATCTGTAAGAATACAATCATCTAAAGTTGAGATGATAGAGTCTTTATTTAAACCATCACCAAATGGCATTGATGATGGTGGCATAATAAGGTATAATATGTACACACTTGTCATGTATTTTTATTACTTAGTGGGCACGGAGATAAAACTAGTGCTTGAAAAAACTGTAAGCTTTGCTTATTCTAGCTAAGAGAGAGAATGATATATGCTCAGCTAGTATACGTAACAAAACTGACTCCGATCGAATAGTCAGGTTTCGTCACCCCAATTAGTAACTTGAAATCCATAAATATCAGTTCAGGCTGTTCATCACTTGGCCGTTATCCAAGGAAAAATTTATTCCCTGTTAGTGGGATTAGTGGGTATAACCAAGTTTATGGTTACTGTTATGTTAACAGTAAGTGACTGTATTCTTGTCTTCTATGGAACTGCTTGATGATTCAGAAAGAGTACCAATGGTCGCAATCCATATCAGGTCGTCATCTTCAGGTATCACACGTCTTACATACTAACGGCCCATTTGATGTACATAATGTTGATCTCGTTGAGCTTATGCATGTCCTCTTGCCCAGGGATGGGGTTAGCGAATCACAGTTCAACCAAGTTTTAAACTATGAGCTTGATCAAATAATTAAGGTACCCATTTCATTTTTTGCTTATCATCAATTATTTGATTAGTATCGTATTAGGACTACAAAAATTTGTCCAAGAAAAGCTCTTTTTCTTCCATGTCCTATTGGTGTATTGTGTCTATGTTTCTGCCCATATAAAGATTATCAACTACCTTGATTCAAATGCTGTATTTAATTAATTTTTGCATCCATGAGTTTAGCGCTTACTTTTTTGTGGAGATAAATTAGTTCATTGCTCTTGCAGGCTTTTCAGTATGACAGTGGGGGATATATACCCAAATTCACAGTGATTGTTGCCCAAAAGAATCATCATGCTGAGCTCTTTCGAGCACGAGGTGCCTATGATCTATCTGAATGTTCCTCCTGGTCTGCTACTGTAAACATTGAACTTCATTGTCTTTTATTAGGCATTTTCCAATATGTCTTGTAACCTGTGTCTCCGTTTCTGAGCTTGCAGGTACTGTTGTGGACACGAATATTGTGCACCCGGTAAATTATGATTTCTTCATGTGTTCGCAGGCAGGGAGGATTGTAACTAGTGGCCACCTTCTAATTTCCTTCCCATTATGTGCTAGATGAAATATTTTTTTAATTTTGTTTCTTACCTTACCATGCTGTCAGGGAACCTCTCGTCCAGCTCACTCTCATGTTTTGGTTGATGAAATCGGTTTCTCAGCTGACGATATGCAGAATCTCGTCCATTTACTATCATATGTGTAAGTTTTCAGAAGCAAGATTTTTTTTTTTCGTTTTTAACAATTAAAAATCTGACTGTCCTTGGTGTTTTTTGGCTCTCTCTAGGTATCAATGGAGTACTACCGCAATCTCCATAGGTATAGATGCATCTACTTTGTGCAGTACTGGTTTTTCCTCTTATTTTCGTGAAATTGGTAGGTAGTTTTAATCAACTAATCCAGTGTTCCCCTTAACATGTTTATAGTTGCACCCATTTACTATGTCCACCTTACGGCTAAACAAGTGGGCAAGATCTTGAAGTTTGACGAATTCTCTGATACTTCTTCGGGACGCGGAAGCCATACTGCAGCCGGGAGTGCCCCTGTCCTTGAGCAACCTAGGTTGCATGAGCACATTGCAGGATCTATGTTTTTCTGCTGTTGGGACAACTTGATAAGGGTTACAAAATGTTTGATGCTGGAAAAAGAACTAGATGAATATCTTCATGTTATACAAAATGTTTGATGCTGGAAAAAGAACTAGATGAATATCTTCATGTTATTAATACGAGGTACTTTTGCCGCGCTTTGCGCGTCAACTAGAGTAGATACTTGAAATTGAAAAAGAATTAGAGCAAAATTTTTGTGTTATTGATACGGGGTAATTTTGTCGCGCCTGTGAAATGTACACGTTAAAGTTATCCTAATTACATTTTATTTAGCTAATTTTATTTCATCTATACTCAATAAGAAATTTTATAATTATTCAGTTTAAATGAAGTAGTTGTTTATTTTTTTTGCCTTACATCTTCCGAACAAATTAAAGGTATATATGTATAGGAATGAGAATGAAAAATATCATATACATTTTTATTACATTTAGTTAGCCAACATCCATTTCACAATTTTAATCATAAAAATATAGTTTTTTATAAATAAAAGTAATATTAATTTTTTTAATACATACATTAACTTTTCATGTTTGAAATTTTTTACAAATTATAACTTCCACATCAAAATTTTTCTAAACGTGAAATTTTTTTTAGTTATGCGACAAAATTTAAGAATTAGAGAAAAAAAGTTAAAAATCACTTGTCCTTATCATTTAAAATTTAATTTATATTTTCAATTTATATAATTTAATCAATATGAAGTATCCTAATTCTTTTATGAAATAGTGATTCGAAATAAGATTCACATTTATTTTAAATATTACATAACATTTTATAAAGAAATTTAGAAATGAAAAATGAAAATATCTATCTGAAATGTTTTTTATAGTCGAAACTTTCTTATAAATTTTAATTGTAAAATAATATAGTGAAGCCTTGCATTTTCTTGTAAAATATTGGTTGGAAATACTTATACTAAATTTAATTTTAAAATTGTAAAACTTAAAATATATTAAAAAGTATAATATCCTCTATATATATATATATATATATATATATATATATATATATATATATATATATATATATATATATATATATATATATATATATATCCTAAGTACGAGCCTCTTGCACATTTAAATTATAAGAATAATTTGATAGAGAGCTCCCATAATTTGAGTGCCTAAAATGGTTTATAACTTGATTTTTATATTCTGAATGCCTAATCTATAATAAAATGGATCTATAATAAAAGAAAGAATGCCAAAAATATTCACTTTTATCCTACCCACTGCCCAAAATGCCCAGATGTGAAAACACCGACCGAAATGCCTACGGGATGCGCCGTTTGGTGTGACGCATCCGTGGTACTGTAGTTGCCAGAAAATCCCCTTTCCCCAGACTTCTCTCTTGGCCGACGACTTTGGCGATCTGTCTCGCCACAGCACTGCCAACCTACCACAGCACACCTACGTGATCGCATACTCATCCCCTTCCTCTTCCCCGTGACCGTTTATGTGCTACGGCCCCGCAGGAGCGTGTACGAGCTCACTAGAAATTGAAATCGGAAAAATAGGGTTGAATTGGGGATTTGAAATCCGGTAAATGAAACGTAATAAAATTGGTGTAGGTGTATAGAGAATCGAATTTCGATTCTATTGGTATATAGAATGTAATGGGAAAGTTCGTGAAATGGATGAACGAAGAGAAAGAAAGTTGGACGCCGGAATCGTCATGGTCGCCAGCTCTGGAGACGATGAAGATGACGTCAGATATGTTAGAATTCAAACTCCATATATTCTAGAATTGTAGGCTAAAAAAACAAGTCAAATAAAAACACACATGTTCATACATGTATAAGGTAACTGGATATGTCATCCTTGAATTTCTGTAAGCAATGATGTAATCAATTATAGCCTATAAATACTAGTACCTAGAAGAACAATAAGACACACCGAGTAAAACTTTGTGTAGAAAGAAATAGAGCCGAAGCTCTAGAAGAAATAGCAGTCTTGTCTTAAAGATAAAAGAGCTGTAGCTCTGCGCGTGGTTGTAGCCTTGTGTATCAAATAAGTTGAAGAGTAGCAAGCTCTTTGTTGTGAGAAAAAAGAAAAGGCTGACGAAGTACTGTTCATATGGTACTGTTCATACATACGGCACTATTCATACCAAGTACTGTTCATACATACGGCACTGTTCATACATACGCCAATGTTCATACGAAGTACTGTTCATATGGCACTGTTCACACATACGGCACTGTTCACTTATATTGTGCAAAGATATTTTTTGAAAAAAAAACATGGCAAATATGATGCAGCCACAAATTCCGAAATTGACAGGTACAAATTACGGGAATTGGAGTATCCAAATGAAGGTGTTACTTGGTTCCTATGACAACTGGGATATTGTGGAAAGTGGGTATAGTGAACCCGCAAATGCAGCCGTTGAAGCAGCTCTTCAGAATGTCGAGAAGATGGCATTAATGTAGTCTCGAAAAAAAACAATAAGGCATTTTTCATGATTTTTCAAGGTGTAGACGAATCGACCTTTGATAAAATTGCAGAAGCAAAAAAGGCAAAAGATGCATGGAAGATTTTGCAAAAATCATTCCAAGGTGTTGAAAAAGTAAAAGAGGTGCAGCTCCAAGTTCTCTGTAGAGGGTTCGAAAATATCAAAATGGAGAGTTCAGAAAAAATTAGTGAATATGTTACGCGTTTGAAAACGGTGACAAACGAAATGAAAAGAAATGGCGAAAGTCTCGATGATGTTCAGGTCATGGAAAAGCTCCTCCGCTCGCTAACAAGAAAATTTGATTATGTTGTTACCGCTATCGAGGAGTCGAAAGATTTATCCACGATTTCTATTGATGAGCTAGTTCGTTCACTTCAAGCGCATGAGCAGCGGATGAACCAATATGATGATGCAAGCCATTTGGAAAAGGCATTGCAAAGTAAAGTATCCATCGGTGACAGTTCTGGCAGTAGCACTTCTTCACATGGCAGAGGTGGCTATAGAGGTAGCTACCGAGGTGGACATGGACGTGGAAGACAGACGTCCAGTAGAGGACAGAATAATGAAGACTATCAACCATCTGGTCGTGGTAAAAATTATAGAGGCCGAGGAAGAGGTGGATTCCAACAACGAGGTGATAAGTCTCGGTTTCAATGTTATAATTGTGACAAATATGGTCACTTCAGTTATGAGTGTAGATCTCCAAAAGTGGAAGAAAGAAGTCACTTTGCCGCAGCAAGGAAGACAAAGATGCTGGTTCTGCTATGTTCCTTACTTACAAAGGAGATGAAGAAGGCAAGAAGAATAATTGGTATCTTGATTCCGGCGCCAGCAACCACATGTGCGATCACAAGGAATTATTTACAGAACTAGACGACACCATCAGCGGAGAAGTTACTTTTGGTGACTCATAAAAAATTTCAGTCAAATGGAAAGGTACTGCTACGATTGTGACAAAGAGAGGTGATAAAAAGTATATAAATGATGTTTATTATATACCTGCTTTGAAAAGTAATATCATCAGTCTTGGCCAACTTGTGGAGAAAGGATACAATATTCAGATGCTGGATAATTCTCTTACTATCATGAATCAAGTTCGAGAATTGATTGCCAATGTAGAGATGTCAAAGAATCGTCTATTCACACTTGATATGCAGACAAATGTGCAGAAGTGCTTAAAGTCAATCATTAAAAATGACTCATGGTTATGGCACTTAAGGTTCGGTCATCTTGGATTTTCTGGCTTGAAACTATTATCAAAGACAAAGATGGTGGACGGTTTACCAGAAATCAACGAACCAGAAAATTTGTGTGAAGCATGTGTCAAGGGGAAGCAACACCGACAAAGCTTTCCAGTTGGAAAATCATGGCGAGCTAGAAGGCCATTGGAGATTGTTCACACTGATATTGCTGGTCCATTTGATATTCCATTACTTGGTGGAAAAAGGTATTACCTAACTTTTATCGATGATTTTAGTAGGAAAAGTTAGGTGTATATTCTGAAAGAAAAGGCGGAGGCTCTTGATAAATTCAAGGAGTTCAAAGCTTTGGCAGAAAATCAAAGTGGTCATTATTTGAAGGTACTCCGATCAGATAGAGGAGGTGAATATACTTCAAATTTGTTTAAATTTTTTTGCAGAGCACATGGAATCAACCATCAGTTGACAACGGCATATACTCCTCAACAAAATGGCGTAGAAGAGAGGAAGAATAGCACCATTCTAGATATGGAAAGGAGCATGGTGAAAGCAAAGCACATGCCGAGGACTTTCTGGGCTGAAGCCGTTCTATGTGCAGTTTATTTGTTAAATCGTTGTCCAACAAAAAGTGTCAGAAACAAAACTGCAAATGAAGCGTGGAGTGGAAGCAAACCATCAGTTGGACATCTTAGAATTTTGGGGTGCATTGCATATGCACATGTTCCTGATCAGAAAAGAAAGAAGCTGGATGATAAAGGCGAGAAGTGCATCTTTACCAGATATGATAAAAGGAGTAAGGCGTACAGACCCTATAATCCCCTCATGAAGAAATTAATCATTTCTCGAGATGTTGAGTTCGATGAATCTGATTACTGGAGATGGAGCGAGGAAGAAAGAAAAGTTGCTGGTTTATTTTTCAATGATGATGATGATGATGGTGATGACTCCAACATAGAAGATGGTGGAGATGATGATCCAACTCCTCCCCAAAGTCCAAATCAACAAACTCCTGCCTCGACACCATCGAGTTCAGGAAGCAACAATAGCAACAACAGTTCAGGGGGAACATCGAGAAAAATGCAGAGTCTGGATGACATTTATGATGCAACAAGTCCGATACAAACATCTTTTGATTATTCTTTATTTTGTTTGATGACTGAATGTGATCCAGTGATATTTGAGGAAGCTTCTGAAGAAAGTAAATGGAATAAGGCCATGGATGAAGAAATTGGTGCTATCAATAAAAATGATACTTCGGAGCTCATAGATCTTCCAGAAGGACATAAAGCTATTGGTGTCAAATGGGTCTATAAGACCAAGACAAATCAAGAAGGAAAAGTGGAAAAGCACAAGGCAAGGTTGGTGGCTAAAGGCTACAAGCAGAGATACGGGATTGACTATGATGAGGTATTTGCTCCAGTTTCAAGAGTTAATACCATCAGACTTCTTACAACAATTGTAGCTCAGAATCATTGGAAGTTTTATCAGATGGATGTGAAATCAGCATTCCTGAATGGATATCTCGAAGAAGATGTCTATATTGAGCAGCCACCTGGATATGTTCAGAAAAGCAAGGAAGATAAAGTCTACCGGCTAAAGAAAGCACTGTACGGGTTGAAACAAGCCCCGAGAGCCTGGAATACAAGGGTTGATGAGTACATTCAGAAGAACGGTTTTGTGAAGAGTCCATACGAGCATGCACTCTACACAAAGACAAATTCAGGGGGAGATATCATGATAGTGTGCTGATACGTGGATGACATGATTTTCACTAGCAACAACTCTGGTATGTTCAAAGATTTTAAGAAAGTTATGACTAACGAATTTGAGATGACAGATATTGGTCAAATGTCTTACTTTCTTGGAGTTGAGGTGAAGCAAAGCAAAGACGGGATTTTTATGTCTCAGAAAAAAATATGCCGAGCAGATTTTAAGCAAGTTCAGAATGGAAGATTGCAAGCCAGTGAGCACGCCATCAGAAGGAAGCATAAAGCTGAGAGTTGATTCAACAAGGGAGTCGGTAAATCCAACATTGTTCAAAAGTTTGGTCGGAAGTCTGAGGTACCTAACTTTCACTCGTCCCGATATCATGTATGCAGTTGGACTGGTTAGTAGGTACATGGAGAAGTCGAAGTAAGATCACTTCATGGCAGCTAAAAGAATTTTGAGGTACATAAAAGGTACACTTAATCATGGTCTGTTTTACACGCATTCTTAAGATTCAAAATTAGTTGGCTACTCAGACAGTGATTATGGTGGTGATTTGGATAACGGGAAAAGCACTTCAGGATATGCTTTTCATATCGGTTCGGCGATATTTTCATGGTCATCAAAGAAGCAACAAACAGTGGCTCTGTCAACATGTGAGGCGGAGTATATGGCAGCAGCAGCGTGTGCATGTCAAGCTATGTGGCTAGGCTACATATTGGGCGAGTTAAATCTTGCAAAGGAGGAACCAGTTACAATTTACGTCGATAATAAATCTGCTATTTCTCTCGCGAAAAATCCATTGTCACACAGTCGAAGCAAGCATGTCAATATTAAATATCATTTTATTCGAGAACAAGTGAACGATAAAATCATGGAGCTGATGCACTGTAAGACCGAAGAAAATTTAGCAGATATTTTCACGAAGCCAGAGACATTTCAGAAAATGAAAAAGAAGCTCGGAATGGAAAATCGAGTTTGAGGGGGAGTGTTAAAATTCAAACTCCATATATTCTAGAATTGTAGGATAAGAAAACAAGTCAAATAAAAACACACATGTTCATACATGTATGAGGTAAGTGAATATGTCATCCTTGAATTTATGTAAGCAATGATGTAATCAATTATAGCCTATAAATACTAGTACCTAGAAGAACAATAAGACACACCGAGTGAAACTTTGTGTAGAAAGAAATAGAGCCGAAGCTCTAGAAGAAATAGCAGTCTTGTCTTAAAGATAAAAGAGCTGTAGCTCTGTGCGTGGTTGTAGCCTCGTGTATCAAATAAGTTGAAGAGTAGCAAGCTCTTTGTTGTGAGGAAAAAGAAAAGGCTGAAGCCTTGTTGTTGTGTAAGAATGTTATACCATATTATTAATATATACAAGTGTGTGTTTGTGTTATACAAAGCTTTCATATATTTGGTGCAAGAGCCCATCTACGTTTCCAACAAGATACGCCCCTTCAAAATGCGTAACAGCTGATACGCCTATTGCACATGTGTATGCGGTGGAACTTTCGCCGACGTCAGAGGCGTTTCCATGTGATACGTTGGTTGTAAAGGCGCGACAGAGAATACGCCCGAGAAAGAGGCGTATATGGTGGGCATTTTGGACGGTCCTCCAGCGCTGTGGGTATTTTGGTTATTAATGATTAAAAAGTGGGTATTTAGGGCACTCACCCTATAATAAAATGGTTGTTGATTTGATTTTTATATTTAATATAATATCAATTCATTTTGTAAAACATTATTTTTAATGAAATGATACTTTTATAGGTTATTATATTTAAGATTATTAAAAATTAAAATAATGTTAAATAATTACTCTATATTATAATATAATAATTTATGAATTGTTTTACCTAATTTTTTCAATGAATTGTATCTTTTGTTCTCTTGCATAATTTTAGGATTTTTTTTAAGGGAAAATGAATTTTTTTGACACCACCGAACTAAAATATTTTAACATATTAGCATTAACATTACTAACGTTTATTTTTTTGATCATTCTGTTAAATGCTGCTGATGTGGCTGATGATTGGAGGCGAGTATAAAAATGCTAGAGGCAAAACTGAAGTGTTCAAATACCGAAATTTCTTGCTTGAAATCAATGTTGAAATGCAAGAATGAGGCTGTAGTTTGGAACAAATTTACGGTCATTGTACTGTGTATTAGTATGGTTTTTGTTGGTTACAAGATGATCATGTAATTATCATGTAATTGCTATGTTGCTTTGTGTTGCTTCTGTACTATGTACAAGATGGCTTCCCTAATGTTATTGTTTGCTGGACAAATCTTATGTAATGAAATGATTACAAAAGAATTGGCATAAGAACAAAGTGAACATTTGTCACATTTCATTCAAAAACTAGCCAGTTCAGTTCATATAAAAATCCATAATATCAAGTACTCAAGAAAGAAATAGTTACCTTAAGACCCTGATTTGATAGACCCTGAAAAACCCTAGCTTTATATATCTGTATGTCTCGATGGTGTGTGTCTTGATGTAACAGAGAGTGAAAGAGGGCCGGGTATGAATTGATATGGGCTAAAAATAAGCCCTAAAGACACAATTAATGTTGCATTAATTAGACCTAGCTTGGTCCAAATATGAAGCCCATTAATGGGGCCCAAAACCCTAATTAAATGTTAATTTCGTAATTAATATTCAGGGCTAATTAACAGCTTGGAAATACAAGTCAAATAAGGATATTATCTTTATAAAGAGTAGCCTCCAAGGCACACAGTCATATAAGGAAACAGACTCCTACAAGGTAGGAGTCTAGAACCTTCCTCAAGGCTGACTTACCCACCAAGTCACCTAACCCTACTATAATTCTGAGGCTTCTCAGCCTATATAAAGGGTCAGACCCCTCACCCTAGAACTACATTTTTTGCTTGATCTTTGATATTCATCAAAGTACGTAGGCATCTTGTGAGGGCTGATTCAGCCACGAGCACGAGAGCAGCCATTAAAGCATGAAGCTCACGTACCCTAGTATTAAATACAACCGAACCCTAGCCGCAATCTAATAACATAGTTTTTATTCCACAACATTTGGCGCCGTCTGTGGGAAGACAATATCAACCGTGGTTAACACACGAAGAATGACATCAGGCTCAACCGAGGCCCTTCCCATCACCTCCGTTCCGCCAGTTACTACTGAGGCTGCTACTGAGGCCCTGTCTCTCAGCTCTGCTCCACCCATCACTGAACCAGTACCCCCAACAACAGGGGCGATCATCCAACCTCAAGTTTCTCAACCTCCAGGGACGAATCCCCATATTATGAGAACGTTACCTGTGGTTATCTACCCAAATCAAGAAACCCATCCTCTTCAGATGATGGTCTCTCCTTTGACTAACCGTTCACCACACTTGGAAGGTCATACCTCCACCACTGTGCTCCCTTTGAGTACCAACCCGATGTATGGGCTGCCTAACTATCCCCCTCAACAAAGGGACCCTGGACCAAGTGGTCATGCTTTGTGGATCAATGAGCCGCCTCAACCTCCCTACATTAGAGGATTAGCCCCTGAACAAAGACACTATGATTACTCTGGTCCCTATACTAATTATTCATCATCATCTAAGGATGACGAGCGTGATGAAGCCCCGAGGAGGTGACGTGCTATCAAAGAACCTCTAGGAAGGACGCGAAGTATCCATGATGCCCCCCTTTAACAACTGCTGAGAGGATAAGGGCTTATGAGGCCGAGATCTTAAAATTGAAGGACGATATGGCGAAAGAACAAGCTAGATTGAATCAAACTCAGCCTCCTCCAACCACAGAGAGGATTCCCATTATCGATTTAGAGAGGTCTTCAAGGAGATGGAAAAGGGCTGATGCCCCAACTGGAAGAACACCGAGGGTGAAAACCCCCAGAGGCAACCTCAAGGATCTGATGCCACTTGGAGATCCAGACGATCCCACACCTCCGTTTATTGAAGAGGTGATGAATGCTCGCATCTCAAAGAAGTTCAAGTTACCGACAATCAAGGCTTATGATGGAACGGGTGATCCCGCAAATCATGTCAGGACGTTTTCGAACGTACTATTGCTACAGCCTGCAAGTGATGCCTTAAAGTGTAGGGCGTTCCCTCAAACCCTGTCGGGTATGGCTCAAAGATGGTATAGCTGGTTGCCTGCAAACTCAATTGGCTCTTTTAAGGAGTTGAGTGCTGCTTTTGTTAGTTAGTTTATCAGCGAAAGAGTTCATGAGAAAAGCTCTGCATCTCTTATGTATGTGGTGCAAAGAAAGAATGAAAATCTGAGAGATTACCTCAAGAGGTTCACTAAGGAGACATTGAATATCACTGATTTGGAAAACAAGGTGGCAATGGTAGCCATAGAGCATGGAACCACTGATCTATTCTTTAAGAGGTCTTTGGCAAAGCATCCCCCTGAGAACATTGCCGAACTCCAGCGAAGAGCTGATAAGTATATCAAGGCTGAGGATAGCATGAAGAAAGAAACTGCGGGAGGCAATGGTAAGGGTACCAATGACTCAAAGAAGCGAAAGCAAGAAAAAGAGTATGATGCTAGGGACAAATATCCCCGGACTAGCAAGGGCTCTGATTCACCATCGAAGAAGAGTTTGGGACCAAGATTTTCTGACTACGCAAGGTTGAATGCTCCTAGGAGCCAGATCTTATTAGACATCAAGAAGGATAAGGACTTTCGGTGGCCGAAGCCACTCAGAGGTGACCCCGAAAAGAGAAACAAGGATCTTTACTGTAGGTTCCACAGGGATGTGGGACATGATACGGATGATTGTAGACAGTTGAAGGATGAGATTGAATTCTTGATCCGGAAGGGAAAGTTAAACAAGTTCACTAAGGGTGAAGATCGTGGAACCCAGAGATGGGATTATGATAGGAGAGACAATGATAGGAGAGACAATGATAGGAGGGATAACGACCGTGATCGTAACCCACAGCCCCGAGGGCTAGTTATCAACATGATATGGGGAGGCTCGACAGCGGCCGACACAACTCGAAACTCTCGAAAGGCGTATGCCAGAGAAGTGATGCATATCGTGGGAGAGGCCCCGAAGCGTGCTAGGACTGAAATAGCAATTGGCTTTGATGATTCAGACCTTGAAGGGGTGAAGTTCCCCCATGACGACCCGTTGGTCATAACTCCTGTAATTGGAAACTCAGAGGTGAAGCGAGTCTTGATAGACAATGGAGCTTCTGTTGATATCTTGTTTCATGACGCTTTTGTAAAGATGGGGTACACTGACTCTCAATTGACCCCGACCAACATGCCTATTTACGGATTTAACGGAGTTGAGTCCAAGGTTGAAGGGACTATTCAGCTGCCCGTGACAATCGGGCAAGAACCTAAGGAAGCCACTCAGATGCTGAATTTTCTGGTGATCAAGGCTACCTCGACATACAATGCAATCCTGGGAAGGACCAGACTTCATGCGTTCAAGGCTGTTGCCTCTACCTATCACATGAAGGTCAAGTTTCCAACCAGGAATGGTGTTGGAGAACAGAAAGGAGATCAGAAAATGGCCAGAAGTTGCTATGTGGCTGCTTTGAGAGCTGATGGAGCCGGGGGCAAGTACTCCCGATTGAAGACATGGATGTCTGCGGTGATGATGAACACCGAGGAACGCCAGCAAAGGACTTGGTTCCCATACCTCTAGAGTTGGGCGACCCTGAAAAAGTTACTTATGTAGGAGCTTCTCTGAAGGAACCCTTGAAGGGCAAATGTATATCATTCTTACAAGAGAACAGTGATGTATTTGCTTGGATAGCAGCTGATATGCCAGGGATTGATCCCCAACTTATAACTCACAAGTTGAATGTTGATCCTGAGCATAAGACAATAAAACAAAAGAAGAGAAATTTTGCTCCTGAAAGGCAAGAAGCTATTAAGCAAGAAGTTGATAAGCTCTTAGAGGCTGGTTTCATTGAAGAGATTCAGTTCCCCGAATGGTTGGCCAACCCTGTGATGGTCAAGAATGCAAATGGGAAGTGGAGGATGTGTATAGACTTCACTAATTTGAATGATGCATGCCCAAAGGATTGCTTTCCCCTGCCAAGGATAGACACATTGATAGATGCCACAGTTAGACACGAGATGTTGAGCTTTATGGACGGATTCAATGGTTACAATCAGATTAAGATGCACAAGGATGACATCCCAAAGGTATCCTTCATAACTGACTTTGGTGTTTTCTGTTACCTTCTTATGGCTTTTGGTTTAAAGAATGCAGGAGCTACTTACCAACGACTTGTGAATAAGATATTCGCTCATCTGATTGGAAAAACCATGGAGGTTTACGTTGATGACATGTTGGTCAAGAGCCTAATCAAGGTAGACCACATTAAGCACCTCAGAGAGGCATTCGAAGTGCTGAGGCACCATTAGATGATGTTGAATCCAGCCAAGTGTGCTTTTGGTGTTGGATCAGGAAATTTTTTGGGATTGATGGTTTCAAAGAGAGGCATAGAGGCCAACCCTGATAAAATCAAAGCAATTCTGGATATGGAACCACCCCGCTCTATACGAGATGTGCAGAAGTTAATGGGCCGAGTTGCAGCCCTAGGGAGGTTTATCTCCAAGTCTGGTGACAAATGCTTGCCTTTCTTTCAGGCATTGAAGAAAGTGAAAACTTTTGAGTGGGCTCCTCAGAGCCAAGAGGCCTTTGAACAGTTGAAGAAGTACATGGCTGAAGCTCCGTTGTTCGCCAAACCTAGTCCAGGGGAGACTCTTTATCTATATCTGGCGGTATCTGAACAAGCGTTGAGTGTCGTCCTCATTCGAGAAGAAAATAAGATTCAGAAACCTGTCTATTATGTGAGCAAGGTGTTGCACGGAGCTGAGTTAAATTACTCTCCCATCGAGAAGTTTGCTTTGGCGTTGGTAACGGCCTTAAGGAAGCTACGACCATACTTCCAGGCACATAAGATTCAAGTCCTGACGGACCAGTAGTTGAGGAACATATTGCATAGCCCGAGAGCCAGTGGAAGTCTAATCAAATGGGCAATAGAACTTGGAGAATTTGATATCACGTATAAGCCTCGAACAGCCATCAAGGCTCAGGCATTGGCTGACTTCCTGGTTGAATGCACCATTAACAACCAAGAAGTCGGGGGGCAGGAGATAGTAGCTACCCCTGGGAAAGGGGATAAGGATGAGGAACTTGTACCTGACCTGAAGGAGTATTGGGTGCTCTATTTTGATGGGGCATCAAAAACAAAATCTAGTGGTGCAGGTTTAGTCTTGCAAAGCCCCGATGGGTTCATAGTTGAGTACGCTTTGAAGTTGGACTTTCCAACAACTAACAATGAAGCTGAGTATGAAGCCTTGATAGCCGGGTTAGGCTTGGCCAGAATAATGAGGGTCAAGAATCTCAAAGTTTGTGGGGATTCAAGACTAGTGGTATCGCAAGTGAATGGTGAGTTTCAAGCTAAGGATGAAACTATGGCAAAATATCTGAGGGTCGTGAAAGCTATTATGACTCAGTTTGAGGAGTGCTATGTTAAGCACATTCCGAGAGAAGAGAACGTTAAGGATGATGCCCTGTCTAAGTTCGCTTCTTCTGAGATAGAGAATTATGCAGGGAGTGTTTACTTCCAGGTCTTAAAGGCCCTGAACGTCAACTCAAAGTTGGTGGCTCCGATAGATGTAGGTGGTTGTTGGATGGATCCTATCAAAGCCCACCTGGAAACCGGATGTCTTCCTGGCAATGCCTTGGAGGCACGAAAGCTGTCAGTAAGAGCATTAAGATACACCTTCATTGAAGGCATCCTTTACAAAAGATCTTTTATCATCCCATACTTGAAGTGTTTGAGGCCCCAAGAGGCGAGGGAAGCTTTGGAGGAAGTTCATGAAGGTATCTGTGGGTGGCACTTGGGGGGCAGAGCCCTAGCTCAGAAGATTACTCGTTTGGGATTCTACTGGCCAGAGATGTTGGCCGATGCACAGAATTATGTCTAGAGGTGCGATAGGTGCCAGAAGCATACTCCGATTGTAATGCAGTCGCCTGAGATGTTGACATCAGTAAACTGTCCTATCCCGTTTGCAATGTGGGGAATGGACATACTTGGTCCTTTCCCTATAGCTTCAGCACAAAGGAAGTTTTTGATAGTGGCCATCGACTACTTCACTAAGTGGATTGATGCTAAACCTTTAGCCAAGATAACCACCAAACAAGTTGCCCAGTTCTTTTGGGAGAACATAATCTACAGATATGGAATTCCACGTATACTTGTGACGAATAATGGGACACAGTTCAACAATGAAGAGTTTAGAAAGTATTGTGAAGTGAACGCGATTGATCTTCGTTTTACTTCAGTAGCTCATCCACAAGCTAATGGTCAGGCAGAGGTAGCCAATAGGATTATCCTTGATGGACTGAAGAAGAGGGTCGAACGTTCAAGAAACACTTGGGTGGATGAGTTGCTACCTATACTTTGGGCATATCGCACCACTGGTAAAGTGACAACTGAAGCAACCCCGTTTTTGTTGGCCTATGGAGACGAGGCAGTCGTGCCCCTTGAAATTATGCATGCATCACCTCAAGTTGAGGCATATGAACCAGAGACTAATGAAGAAGGCATGAGACTAGCCTTTGATCTGTTTGACGAGGTCAAGGATGGAGCAAATGCCAGGAATGTAGAACACCAGAAGAGAGCATCTTTCCATTACAACCAAAGGGTTAAAGAGAGATTCTTTCGACAAGACGACTTGGTTCTAAGAAAGATAGAGGCCTCTGGAGTTGGTCATAAGGGAAAGCTAGCCCCCAATTGGGAAGGGCCGTATCGAGTCCAGAAGACATTGGGACGAGGATCCTATAAGCTGGAGACCTTGGACGGGGTTGAGGTGCCCCGAACTTGGCATGCCGTGAACCTCAAGATTTATTATGTTTAAGCTATCTTGATGAAGACTTGGATTTCTATCTATTTATTAGGAGTAGAAATAAGGTTCGATGAAACCATTATAGAGCATGTTGCTCCCAGAAGGAGGTAGAGTATCTATGTAAGGGTTGAACCCATTTTGTCAACATTCTTTGACTGCTTAATAAAAGTTTGCTTTGCTTTCATTTGAGTTACTTCTTTTGTTTTGTTATTATAAACACGAAAGACAAATGTTGAACTAATTCATGGGTTTAGTACGAGCCAAGGGGCCAAGTACTTAAAAAGCTCTAAAAGCATAATAAACTACATGAGGTAGACAAGAATATGAAAGCAAAAGAAACCAACTCCATAAATAGTTAAGTTAAGGTACAAAAGCGGATGATAAATAAGCAAGCTCAAGGGGCTTTAGAAGCCTCCTTGGAAGGAGAATCATCATCGGAACTGGTGGCTGTAGAGGAATCATCTGCGACAGAAACAGTAGCTCCATCTCGAACAAGAGGCTGCTCAGGGTCCAAAGATCTAGCAGTAGTATGCTCCCTAACCAGAACATCATCCTCTCCAAATAACTCTTCACTGGAACCTGGCTCTATTGGGACAATCAGATCGTGGCCCTACGATTTTTGATACAATAAATTAACGAGTACGAATAGAAAAGTCGCCTTGTTAACGGTTGATTCCACGCTGGCCTTCGTCTTCTCAAGTTAACCTCTCTTCTTGCTCCTGGGTGGCTACAAAATTTCTTCACACCCCTAGCAAGAAGAGAATAAGAATATATATAGGGCTACAATAGGGATCATGGATAATTAGGTTAGGCCTCCCAATGACATTCCGAGCCCAGCCCAATGTCATTTAATATTAATTCAATCCACTAAAGAATTAATATTTGCACTACCTTTCCTAATACCGTAATTTAATTAATTAATTCGGTTCCAATATTATTTTCTTATTAAATTCCCCATGTTTAAAATATCGCATGTCCATTAATTAAATAAATTACTGATAATTCATTTAATTAATATCTTTTATCCTTGATCATCCACTCAACCTTTATTTAATTATGTCGGAATAAATCCACCTGCAGGGTTTCACATAATTAAATCTTTTTGAGCTTTCAAGGGAACATCATTAACCCGAATATTATCAGGACATGGATTCCTTCAATAAATAATATTCACCATGTATATAATTCCATCATCCAAAATATAATGATATAATTCAAAAGAATTATCTCATATATAAATCAAAGCATGTAAATAATATACACGTGTCAATTACTATATCTGGATTAAGAACCTAAGCATTAATAATAATATAGAATCTTAGTTCACCTTCTTAATCAGTATAAGGGAACAATTCTAAATTTGATCCTGTTCAATATACACAAAGTATACTAGTATTATTTAATAGTTAATATAAACTATTCTAAATAATACTACATCCATACCAGTGGATTGTCCAATACCACCTGTGCTGTGAACCTTATTATATTATATAAACCATATTTAACAATCTAATATTCTGTATCTCATTTGATACTAGATTGTCCACAATATATAATATTAGACAGCATGTAAACATTTAAATGATTCTCAATAAAACTGGCCAGAAATAAATATATATACTTCAAATAAATATTTTCAGTATACACTAACAATCTCCCACTTATACTCAAAATATTCTATGAGTATATCAGTGTTTATTTAATCCACTATTACACAAAAAACTATGTGTCCATCCATCTGACTCCTATCGCTTCCACATGCCTGTCAAAAACCTTGGCTGGCAAGCTCTTTGTGAAAGGATATGCTCGGTTGTCTTCTGATGATATGTGAGCCACAACTATATCTCCTCGCTTTACGATTCCTCGTATGAGATGATACTTACGTTCAATATGTTTAGCTGCTTTGTGATCTCGCGGTTCCTTCGAATTTGCCACAGCACCAGTGTTATCACAATACAGTGTCAAGCTCCTAGGCAAATTAGGTACCACATCCAAGTCCAAAAGGAAGTTCCTGAACCATACAGCCTCCTTTGCAGCCTCAGAGGCCGCCACGTACTCGGCTTCCATGGTGGAGTCTGCAATGCATTTCTGCTTTACACTTCTCCATATAACGGCTCCACCTCCCAAAGTAAAAACATATCCTGAGGTTGATTTCCTCTTATCCCTATCTGATTGAAAATCTGAATCAGTATATCCCAAAGGAAATAGATCCGAGGCCTTGTAAATTAACATATACTCCTTAGTCCTTCTCAGGTACTTGAGTATAGTTTTTACTGCACTCCAATGTTCCTGACCTGGTTTCGACTGATATCTACTAACCATGCCTAAAATAAAGCAGATGTTAGGCCTCGTACATAACATAGCATACATTAAGCTTCCACATGTCGAGGCATAAGGAACTGCTTTCATGCTCTCTATATCCTTATGTGTCGAAGAACACTACTCCTTGGATAGAGCAACTCCATGCTTAAAAGGTAGAAAACCTTTCTTAGAGTTCTGAATGTTAAAACGAGCTAATACTTCATCAATGTAGGGCTCTTGAGATAAATCCAACATCCTTTTCTTGTGATCCCTTATTACTTTGATCCCAAGGATGTATGCCACTTCACCTAAGTCCTTCATTTCAAATTCTTTGAACAATCATGCCTTTACTGATGACAACATCTTAACATTGTTTCCAATGAGTAAAATGTCATCTGCATACAGTACTAGAAAAACCACTGCATTACCCTCACTTCTCTTATACACACATGATTCGCTTGGACTTTGATCAAATCCATATGACTGGACTGCATGATCAAAACGAATATTCCAATCCCTAGAAGCTTGTTTAAGTCCATAAATAGACCTTTTAAGCTTATATACCAGATGCTCTTGGCCTTCCTTAATAAATCCTTTTGGTTGCTGCATATAGATGGTTTCCTCAAGACTTCCATTAAGGAAAGCTGTCTTGACATCCATTTGCCAAATCTCGTAATTGAGATGAGATGCTATAGATAAAAGAATCCGGATCGACTTAAGCATAACAACCGGCGAAAAGGTTTCCTCATAATCGATCCCTTCTTTCTGAGTATACCCTTTCGCAACAAGTCATGCTTTCCAGGCTTTCACCTTTTTGTCAGATCCTCTTTTCTTCTTGTAGATCCACATACATCCAATGGGTTTTACACCTTTGGGTGGTTCCACGAGCTCCCAAACTTGATTGGAATACATACATTCCATCTCAGATTCCATTGCCTTTTGCCATAGATCTGCATCTCTATCTAGAATTGCCTCTTCGTATGTCCTGGGATCCTCATCATGTTCACCAGAGACCAAGTCCGAGGACTCTCCCAAAAACATGAATCTTTCTGGTTGTTGAACAACCCTCCCACTACGACGAGGCACTGGTGCGATACTAATGTCAAGTTGTGCATTTTCTTGTGGTTGTTCTACTTGTACTATTGGCACTTGGGGATTATCTGTCCCTCCCACTAGTTCGTCTAAAATGATACTACTCATGGGTTTATGATTCATAATATAGTCTTCCTCTAAGAATCTAGCATTGGTGCTAACAATGATATCTCGATCTCTAGGACTATAAAATGAATAACCTTTCGTTCCGATGGGATAGCCAACAAACAGCCTTACTTCTGTACGAGATTCTAACTTGGTCGCGTTCTTGTTCAGCACATGTGCTGGACAACCCCAAATCCAAATATGTCTTGGACTTGGTTTGCTACCAGTCCACAATTCTATTGGAGTCTTAGGAACCGACTTAGAAGGTACCAAGTTCAGAAGGTAAGCCGCTGTTTCTATAGCATATCCCAAGAACGACTTGGGTAAATCCAAATAACTCATCATCGATCTAACACTCTCTAAAAGAGTCCGATTCCTTCTCTCTGCTACACCATTCTGCTGAGGTGTTCCAGGTGCAGACAACTGGGATGCAATCCCATTTTTTGATAAATATTCCCTAAATTCTCCAAGCAAGTATTCGCCACCACGATCTGATCGTAGTGACTTGATACATTTTCCAAGATGTCATTTCTCCGCACTTTCTTTGTACTCTTTGAATTTTTCAAAGCACTCAGACTTGCGGCGCAACAAATAAATGTACCTATATCTGGAATAATCGTCAATGAAAGTGACAAAATACTCATAACCTCCTCTTGCTTGGATACTCATAGGTCCACATAAATCAGTATGAACCAATTCTAACACTTCTTTGGCTCTATTCCCCTTTGCTTTAAAAGGCCTATTAGTCATCTTACCTTCCAAGCAGGATTCACAAACCGGAAATGGCTCCACTGCCAACGAGCCTAATGGCCCATCTACTACCAGTCTTTGAATCCTCCTCAAGTTAATATGACCTAATCTTAAGTGCCAAAGATATGTTTGGTTCAATTCAGAAGGTTTCTTTCTTTTGTTTGAGCTAGAAAGAATGTTATTAGATTCCTTTTGTTGCAGAATTGGTTGGATAGGATTAATAATATATAAATTGTCTTGCAATGTACCAGAACATATAACTCATTTATTCATCATAATAGAAACATTATGATCCAAACAAACATTATAACCATCCATAGAAAGTTTAGAAACCGAAATCAAATTCCTTCTAAACGAAGGTACAAAAAGACAATTGTTCAAAACCAAAATCCTATCATCTCCAAAAGATAAAGTAATTATTCCAACTACAACTACTGTTACTTTCGTAGCATCTCCCATGAACACATATATCTCACCATCTCTAAGCATTCTGGATTGCTGGAACCCCTGCATAGAGTTACAAACATGGTCAGTGGCTCCTGTATCTACATACCAAGTGCTCGTAGATATAGCCGCTATATATGTTTCTGTAACTAAAGAAAGAGACATACCGGTATTGTTTGTCTTCTTAGGAAGAGGACAATCCTGTTTCCAGTGACCTGACTGCTTGCACTTGAAGCACTTGCCCATAGGCTTTTTCACACCACCTTGAACTCCCACTGCATTAGCAACCTTTCCAGCTTTCTGTGTCTGAGTCTTTTTCTTCTTCTTACCTTTCGGCTTAGATGAAGAAGCTTTCTCAGCTACATTCACTTGAACATTCCGTTTAAAGAGTCCTTCAGCTGCCTGAAGTTCTGTCAGAAGTTCCGCGAGACTATACATCCTTTTGTTCATGGTATAATTCAAGCGGAACTGCTCAAAACTTTTGGGCAAGCTCATAAGGATGATATTGATCTAGGTTTCCCCATCAATATCAGCACCAAGGATCGCCATCTCATTCAGATGAGACATCATTCTGAGAACATGATCCCTTACAGGTGTTCCTTCAACCATCTGAGTGTTCATTAAAGCCTTTATTGCTACTTGCCTAGCAGCCCTATTCTGTTCCCCAAAAAGTTCCTTGAGATTAATGAGCATATCTGAAGCAGTGGCCATAGCCTGATGCTGATGCTGCAAAACACCCGACATTGCTGCCAGAATGTAACATCGTGACATCTCATCAGCCTTAACCCACCGCTTATAATACTTCTTCTCACTTTCAGGAGCATCTTCAGCAGGCTGATCTGGCTTGGGTTCATAAGTACAAAATTTGTACTCCTCAGCAGTCAACACTATGTCCAAATTACGTTTCCATTCAATATAGTTCGGTCCAGTAAGTTTGCTATCCTTAAGTATGGTGAATAGTGGATTACAGCCCATAATGATCTAATCCTGAGAATCATACATGTAACACATAATCACAGAGTTGCACAAATCTTAAAACCTATTGGTTTCCTCTAACAATTAATTAAAATTAATGCACTAATATTTAAACACCATAAGTATCTGGTACGCCACGATGGGTGACATATATACCACTTAAATTCGTTTAAATATTACTTCGGTCCTATTACTAAATAATACGCCACGTTAGGGTGGACTATATATTATTTTTCATAGCTAAGTGTATACCATTATTAAATCTTAAATTAGTTAAACCGAATACATCCGTTTGATATATTAATGGATAATTCCCAGGTCTCGGAGGAGTCACAACGGCCTCGCTTAATACCCGATTCCTAGACAGAATTTTCCATAGTCAACATCAAAAGAGTATTCAATTTTCGTTACGAATTCTATGAAACTTGGTACGTCACGTTAGGGTGATCTATATACCTTTCAATATTCGTAATTTAATTTAAGAATTTTGTTCTAGTAATTTCTACAACCTTTTAAAATACCGTAAATAGTACGCCACGTTAGATGATCATATATACCATCTACATTATTTAAAAGGTTACATTACATACAAAATAATGGAGACCGTGGGATTTAATTCCTAATTAATTCCCTCACCCACTTAGAATTTTTATTTAAAAAATGAGGAATTTTAAAAATTAAATGGGACCAATGTCGTTACAATTATGTCTAACATGCATTCAAAATACATACATAATTTAACAACATATAACATTTAATTAAAGCAATAAATAAAATCTATGTCCATGTCGTCCTAATTATGTTAACATGCAATTAAAAATTACACACATAATTAATTAAATAAATAATTAAAAATAAATAAATAATGGAATTAAAAATTAAAACAATAATTAAATCCACTATTATGGCCCTAATAATCAATTTGCTGCAATCCCTTATTCGTCCAACAGTACTCGGCTGAAAACAAATAGGAGACAAAAAAACATGCAGCTTGGAGAGCTCCTTTTACGCGCCTGGAACATTAGAGTACATGTGTCGCGCGTGCATCAGCTGGGAAAAAGAAAAATCTGCAACCCGGAACCAGTCACGCATGTCTAACCTTCGTTACAGTCCAGATCTGATTGTTGCGCGTAGAAGACATGCGTTGCTCTAACAGTAACACCTGTTGCGCAGGCTGGCCATGCACATTACCATTTATTACTGGTAACGCATACCAGACATGCGTTACATCCTTTCAGTAGGGTTTTTCCAGCCGCAGCCTATATGTTTATCTTCGACTCTTCCACAGCAACAGCCCCAAAGTTTCGTAGCGGAAAAAAAAAATCTCCGGATTTGATTTTCAACGATAAATAATTGTTACAAAAATCATCAAACAATTACATAAAAAATAGATCTAATACAAAACTAATTTTGTAAAATCTATTCTGACACGATCAACCCTCGTGTAAATTACAATCACGATAAACCACGTGAAAACCAAGCAAAATAACCACGATTAAACCACGTGGGATCCAAACACATAATTATAAAAACATGGCCATAATAGTGGATTACAACCTGCAAAACAGAATATACAAGCCTACCACCATATACATGCATATATAATTACGACATGGACATCATATTAAAAATCGCAGAACCATAGAACCTAGCTCTTGATGCCAATTATTGGGACAATCAGATCGTGGCCCTGCGATTTTTGATACAATAAATTAACGAGTACGAATAGAAAAGTCACCTTGTTAACGGTTGATTCCACGCTCTTCTATTGTATTTCCAAATTCCCTTGAGCGAAGTGTGGCCTTCGTCTTCTCAAGTTAACCTCTCTTCTTGCTCCTGGGTGGCTACAAAATTACTTCACACCCCTAGCAAGAAGATAATAAGAATATATATAGGGCTACAATAGGGATCATGGATAATTAGGTTAGGCCTCCCAATGACATTTCGAGCCCAGCCCAATGTCATTTAATATTAATTCAATCCACTAAAGAATTAATATTTGCACTACCTTTCCTAATACTGTAATTTAATTAATTAATTCGGTTCCAATATTATTTGCTTATTAAATTCCCCATGTTTAAAATATCGCATGTCCATTAATTAAATAAATTACTGATAATTCATTTAATTAATATCTTTTATCCTTGATCATCCACTCAACCTTTATTTAATTATGCCGGAATAAATCCACCTGCAGGGTGTCACATAATTAAATCTTTTTGAGCTTTCAAGGGAACATCATTAACCCGAATATTATCAGGACATGGATTCCTTCAATAAATAATATTCACCATGTATATAATTCCATCACCCAAAATATAATGATATAATTCAAAAGAATTATCTCATATATAAATCAAAGCATGTAAATAATATACACGTGTCAATTACTATATCTGGATTAAGAACCTAAGCATTAATAATAACATAGAATCTTAGTTCACCTTCTTAATCAGTATAAGGGAACAATTATAAATTTGATCCTGTTCAATATACACAAAGTATACTAGTATTATTTAATAGTCAATATAAACTATTCTAAATAATACTACATCCATACCAGTGGATTGTCCAATACCACTTATGCTGTGAACCTTATTATATTATATAAACCGTATTTAACAATCTAATATTCTGTATCCCATTTGATATTAGATTGTCCACAATATATAATATTAGACAGCATGTAAAAATTTTAAATGATTCTCAATAAAACTGGCCAGAAATAAATGTATATACTTCAAATAAATATTTTCAGTATACACTAACAGGCTCAACAACCAATGTGCTGGGAAGATGAGGGCTAGGAAAGTCAGAAGGCAGGAACAAACCCGGATGCTGTCTCAGAACTGCTACAAGGGCCTTATCCCACCCCTCAGTAAACTGACCAGGAAAAAGCATCTCATCATGCTGGTCCATGAGAGTCTTGTACTCAGCTGAATCTAGATAATCATCGATCAGCTTCTCCCTGTCATCCTTCAATGCTACCAGCTCTGCATGAACACCAACCAACTCTTCATCCTTCTTCTTCAGCTGCTCCTCTAGCTGGTGGATGTGAAGACTTCTCTTCTAAGACTCAGTCTCAAATCCCTTGGCCTTCTCTTTCCAAGCCTTGGCTTGGTGGAGTAAGCTTTGGAAATGGACGTTAGCCTACACAAAAGAACAGAGTGATATTGCAAAAATAAAGCAAAGAATATGAAAATTTTGAAAAGACAAGGTTTGAGACTTACAGCAGCAAGAGCCTGAGAACCAAGTGCTTCCGACTCCCCAATGCCTCCATTCAGGACTAAATCCTTGTAATCCGGAGGGGTGATCAAGTTTAGAGACCAATCCATAGCATGTTTTGTAGAGCCCACTACAGAGTCTCGCTTCCTGAAGCCCCAAGAGGGCCTAAAAATAGAAGACTGAACGTTGACTTGGGAGCTCCCCTCCAAGCCAGCTATATCGCCAAAGCTAAGGTTCCCTTTCTGAACCTTATGAGGGCGTAAGAATGAAGGCTCGACTGCCTTATCACGGGGATCAGCATTCCTTTTCGCTCGAGCCATCCTAGAGGTCTCGTCATCTGGAGAAGGGGCAGCCTCTACAATCATCTTCGCAACTGAAATAACATAAACAGAAACAAATTTGAATAAGTCAAGTATGAAAATAAAAGACAAAGACAAGAAAGAAAGTTACCCCGTTCAGAAACGTGTGAGAGGCCTACTGCCCTTAGGGATTCTTTGTTTATAAGGCTCTGGCAGGTTATAGAACCACCATCACCTTTGGTCAAAATCTCGAATGCAGCCTGATCCTCAGTGCTAAGGACAATTCCCTTGGCATTCTTATCTGAAACCTTTGAAAAGGTCCTTTTAAAGAGAGTACCCCAGTCTCCACCCTCCCACTCTAGGTAAGCAAACTCATTTTTCCAACCCGTGTTGTTATCAGGCACAGACTTGGCATTAAAGATTGGGGGAACCATGGGGCGAAGTTTGATATACACCCAGCCAAGATACTTAGCAGGGCTGTTGTAAATTTGAAAAATGTTACGGAAAAGGGGAACAGATAAAGGAAGGTTTTTTCTAAGACACAAAACCATAAAACACAAAATTATCCTCCATGCATTTGGTGGGAGTTGACAAGGGCTAACTTGGATATCAGCTAATAGACGAGGAATAAAATCTTGAAAGGGAAAGCGAAGGCCAGCTATTAGACTCTCCCTATAGACACATAAAGCATTGGGCCTCTAATGACAAGGTCTGTCACCTGGCCCAGCTGGAATGAGTTTATAAGGTTTTTTAATTTTATACAATTTGTTATATCTAGCAATTTCATTAGTATCATGGTACGAACTACAACAATCGTACGCATCTAACTCAGCTAAAGAGGGGTAGTCGTCCCCACGCTCATTTATCATATCAAAAAGGGACATGTAAGGAGAACGGATGGTGATTGTACCTTTAGAAGAGGATGAGTTCATCTTGGCAAGGCGAGCTTTGGCTTTATCCTCCATTAATGGTGGCTTGAAACCCTAAAGAGGATGAACGGAGAAGGTAACCGGAGAAGAAGGCCGGAATTAGCCGAAAAACTTCGAACGGAACTTGAGAGAAATTTCTTAGCTAAAGACTGAGAAGTGAGAAGTGAAAAAGAGAAGTGAGAAATGAGAGTGTGAGAAATGAGCTCTCCACTCTCACTCTTATATAGAATTTTCCAACCGGTTGAAATTCTCTCAAACGGTCAAAAAACCTACAGTGACCGGTTAAAATTTCAACATTGACCTGTTAAAGGCCCATGAAACCGGCCCGAATTCACAAGGCCCAATTTTGGAATGTTCCACAGAAAGGTATTTTGAAGAAGTATATGTATATATATATATATATATATATATATATATATAAATCAAAGATATTTCTGAAACTTCTAGAATTCCTAAACCCGATCGAAGGATCTCGAACCTGGGCCAAAAAAGGTCCGAACAGGCCCATTACAGCCATGTGGCCAAGCCCATTAAAAAGGAAGGAGGGTATTTTTATAAAAAGTATGTACACTCCAGAAAATATAAACTAAGCCTCAAAGGCCCAAAAGTAATAAAGGCCCGCCAAGAGAAAGCCCAATTATCCGAGGTCTAAGATTTGACCAAGATTCTGGTCGAAACGACGAAGAATCCTGGTCGAAAAGTCATTCGACCAAGCCATTTTGAGGCCCTTATTTCGACCAAGATCCTGGTCGAAATGACCAAGAATCCTGGTCGAAAAGTCATTCGACCAAGCCATTTTGAGGCCCTTATTTCGACCAAGATCCTGGTCGAAACGACTAAGAATCCTGGTTGAAAAGTCATTCGACCAAGCCATTTTGAGGCATTTATTTCGATCAAGATCCTGGTCGAAACGACCAGGAATCCTAATCGAAAATGCCTTCGACCAAGAAAAATTTTGATGCTTATTTCGACCAAGATCCTGGTCGAAACGACCAAGAATCCTAATCGAGAATGCCTTCGACCAAGAAAAATTTTGGTGCTTATTTCGACCAAGATCTTGGTCGAAACGACCAGGAATCCTGATCGAAAATCTATTCGAGCAGAACAAAATTTGACCCTTATTTCGACCGAAATCCTGGTCGAAATGACCAGGAATCCTGGTCGAAAAACCTTTCGATCAGGAAGTTTTGAAGGCCTTATTTTGATCAGAATCCTGGTCGAATTTCTGGTCAAAATTCCTGATCGAAAAAGGTAAATCCTGGTCGAAAATTTGTCCTAAACATTGATTTCTTTTGCAAAAAATTTTTGTGAACATGCAAGAAAATACCTGTGGGTATTGTATAAATCCTAAAAATTAGGATAAGTATGAAAAATACGAGGAATTTTATGAATAATTCCTTGAATTAAATGGGCAAAAATTCAGTGACAGAAGTTCCAAGAAAGTAATTGCCTAGCCTCGAATAAGGCAAATCATCGTAAATATGTAGGTCGCTCCACACTTTACAAAAAGATGATACTCGTAAAACACTAGTGTACAATTGTAAACCCTGACCCGAGTCTCGAAAAAGGCCGTTAAAACTTCAAGAAAAATCTAATCAGTTTTCCTAGAAGTCGGGGGGCAAATGATATGGGCTAAAAATAAGCCCTAAAGACACAATTAATGTTGCATTAATTAGACCTATCTTGGTCCAAATATGAAGCCCATTAATGGGGCCCAAAGCCCTAATTAAATGTTAATTTCGTAATTAATATTCAGGGCTAATTAACAGTTGGGAAATACAAGTCAAATAAGGATATTATCTCTATAAAGAGTAGACTCCAAGGCACACAGTCATATAAGGAAACAGACTCCTACAAGGTAGGAGTCTAGAACCTTCCTCAAGGCTGACTTACACATCAAGTCACCTAACCCTACTATAATTCTGAGGCTTCTCAGCCTATATAAAGGGTCAGACCCCTCACCCTAGAACTACATTTTTGGCTTGATCTTTGATATTCATCAAAGTACGTAGGCATCTTGTGAGGGCAGATTCAGCCACGAGCACGAGAGCATCCATTAAAGCACGAAGCTCACGCACCCTAGTATTAAATACAACCAAACCCTAGCCGCAATCTAATAACCTAGTTTTTATTCCACAACATGAATAGATATTAGTATCATCTACTTATTAATATTTCATTTTTTCATTTATTAAATAATGGGTTCTCTAAAAAAATGTGGCCTTTTTTAAATAAGGATGTCTTCGACTTTCTAGTAGCTTTTCAAGCTCATGGTTACATCCCTACGGGTTTGAACTCTTCTTTCATAACCCTTGTTCCTAAAGGCCCTAATCCTAGTAAAGTTTCTGATTTTCGTCCAATCAGTCTGATTAATTCCTGTATGAAACTAGTTACTAAATTGCTGGCTGAAAGATTAAAAAAAGTGCTACCTAAGCTAGTTACAGAACATCAATCAGGATTCATGCAGGGTAGGAACATCTCTGATAGTATCCTGTTGGCAAGTGAAGTGATCGGCAGCATTAAAAGCAAGAGAAGTAGGGGCTTAGTGTTTAAAATAGACTTTGAAAAAGCCTTCGACTCCATTAGTTGGTCTTTTGTTTTCCATCTCTTGGAGAAAATGAACTTTCAGAAGAAATGGATAGATTGGCTCTCGTCTATTTTCTACTCTTCTAGAATCTCTGTTCTAGTCAACGGGTCCCCGTCTCAAGAATTCTCACCAGAACGTGGATTTAGACAGGGTGATCCACTACCCCCTCTTTTACTTAATCTTGTTGCTGAAGTTCTGCATGTCATGCTCTCAAAGGCAGAGGAGGTAGGTATTTTCAAGGGGGTGGCTTTAGGGTCGGAAGGGTTCACAATCTCTCACCTTCAATACGCAAATGACAGTATTATTTTTTTAAATAATGACACATCTTCTGTTGAAGGAATTAAAAGTGTGTTGCAGAGTTTTTTCGTTCTTACTGGAATGAAAGTTAATTTCCAGAAAAGTTACCTCCATGGATTTCATGAGACTGAGGAATCCATTCATTATTGGGCTTCTTTATTGGGTTGTGAAGTTGGAGACAGTTTTATCAATTATTTGGGAGCTGACATTAGCTCATCGCCTAAGCATGTTAAGTTCTGGGAACCTTTGATGGTTAAACTCTGCAAGAAGTTGGCTGTTTGGAAAGGCAAATGGATCAATCAGGCTGGGAAGGTGGTCCTTCTGCAATCATCATTAGATTCCGACATATTGGTTTAGTCTATTTCTTATGCCTAAATCTATAGAGAACCAGATTGATCGTCTTCGTAGACGTTTTTTCTGGGGAGTTAATTCGGCTAATGACAGGGAGACATCGAAGATTCACCTGATAAAATGGGATCGAATCTGCAAACCAAAAGAGTGTGGAGGATTGGGAGTGGTTTCTCTGAAAGATCGTAACTCAGCTTTCTTATTTAAGTGGTGGTGGAGATGTTGTGAGGAAAGGAATAAATTTTGGAATAAATTCCTACAGCACAAATATGGTTCAGACTTTTCAGTGAGGTTGCCAAGCTTGATCTCCAATATCGATTCTTCTTACATACTCAAATGTATTATTAAGGCGGGTATGATCACTATTGCAAACGGGCGCTTTGATCATACTTTCAGATGGAGAGTGGGTCAAGGGCACAAAATTCTCTTTTGGGAAGATTACTGGTGTGGCACCAGGCCACTAAAAGAGGAATTTCCTAGGCTTTATGACCTGTCCTTCCTAAAATTCTCCAATATTAGTACTTTTTTTCAATCTTGGCTTTCTTGTGACAATAATCAGAATCTACTTTGGAAGCGTAGTCTTAGGGCTTGGGAAGAATTAGAGCAGCAATCACTTGAAAGCTTTATAGTTCAAATTGGTTCTAATACTAATGAAGACAAGCTCGTATGGATGTATAATAATAATATTTTCACCTCTAGAGATTGCTATCTCTCTCTAGTTTCCGACACAAATCAAGCTTCCTTTTGGAAAATGTTATGGAAAATCAAAGTGCCTCCCAAGGTACTTATCTTCTCGTGGAAGGTAGAGCACAAGATTTTACCTACTAATCTCCTACTGAGTTCTAGACTGCAGCTACCAGCTAGTTGTAAATGGTGTGGTTTTCATGAGGAATCACTTGATCACTTGTTCCTTCATTGTCAGTTGGATTCTTGGTGTTGGCAGTTTTTTAGTTACTGGTGTGGCTGTGATTCTCCTATTGACTTCAATGCCTCCTTCTCTCTTAGTGGTCTTATGACTTGTAATTGCAATTCTTTTGGTACTAAGGCATGGCGAATTCTAGTTTCAGTTGTCCTCTGGACTATTTGGTTGGGTCGCAACGAATATGTATTTAAAGGCTCTAAATGCAAGAAAGAAGATTGCTTCAGATTAATCAAAATTCGCTCCTTCAAATGGTTTGAAGCTATCAACTTAATGAGTCATAAATATAGCACTTTGTGGGAAGTTAATCCATCAGGTTCACTTAGATTACAAGCCTTTGAAGCTAAATCTGATTTTTGGGGAAATCTCTATGCCAATAATGATCTAGTGTGTGCTGTCGATGGTTCATTTTCCTATGATGCAACTCGTGGTTATTTAGCAGGCATAGGAGGGTTTATCAAGGATAATAATGGGGAGTTGAAATACATCTTCTCAGGCCCTGTTCAAGTGGTCAGTGCTCTTGCTGCAGAGATTGAGGCACTTGAGTTTTTATTACAAGTTGTACAAGCTGCGAGTTTAGAAAAAACAAAGTTATTGTTTTGCTCGGATTCCAAAGAAGCAGTACAACTTTTTATAAAAAGATGGCTATATGGAGATCTGCAGAATCTTTTCTCTCCCAGGATGGTAATTAACTTTTTGCATATCTCTCGAGATTACAACTCTGAGGCTGACACGCTTGCAAAAGGGGGGACACAGAGAGCAACTTTGATTGGTGCATGGATATAATAGGGTCTAGTATCATTTTGTTCCATTTCCTAGGGTTAGTGGTATATATCACCCAGACTCATTTAGCTCGGATTTCTACAATCATCTCTGGCACGTCTTGTATTTTCCCTAGTAGCATGCATGGGTTTTGGCAGCTGCGTTATCATGACAGTTTGGCTAGAATGCTGAGCTTTCTGTGCTATATTAGTCGATTGACCCCCATTCTCAATTTTCAACCTTTCTACTCAGCACTATTCATTTCTCTTTTGCTCAATTCCAGCTTCAAGATGAACAATTTGTGGTTTCCTCCGCCCGAAAATGTCACCAAGATTAACGTTCATGGGTTTTCGACGAAATTCCATTGACCAATGGGAACCTCAATGGCATTGGTATTGTGGCTAGGGACCATGATGGGAACTTTCTCTGGGATATTATGGGTCCTCTCAAAGGTATGAATGGCTTGCAGTCCCAGGTTTGGGCTATGCATCTGGCTATGAAATTGGCGTTTGTTAAAAGGATTCAATAGGTTCGTATTGAATGTGACAATGTGGTGGCCTTTGATATGTTGGTTCAGCAAGATGAAGAGGAGTTGGAAAAGGAGGGCTTAGTAGTTGATGTTCAACAGATTAATATTTTGTATGCTGAGTTTAACAAAAGTAGGAGTGATATTTCTTGTCAAAGAAAGTGCAGACTTCACTCGGTTTATGCAACTAGGAACGTTGCTCCTGCGTATCTGGCTGAGTATGGTTTTCGTAACTGCTCCGATCTAGTTGAGGTGCCCAATCCATTTGGCAGATTTGCAGAGATTCTGGATTTAGATAAGGGTTTGGGACCTCACTTGCCTGCTTTCAACATCCTTCTTAACTTTGGACTTGGTGAGGTGTTGCACCCAGAACAAGGAGAAGATCAAGTTAATGTCTTCAACTGGGCTCCTACTTCTAACCCAGCATGGTCATGGGGCAATTATCAGTTGCTTGACATAGATGATTGATAGGTGATGGGGACTTGTAGTCTCTTTTTCATCTAGGTCATATGTCTTTTGTCCGGTTAGATGCTAGTTAGGTGCTAGTATTGGCTTTTGGTTACTTGGTTAACCGGTTGCTCTCATTCTTAGCTTATTAGCTATGCTTTGTAAGTGCCGTTACGGCTTATCTAATATTATTTCCGCTTATCTAAAAAAAAAAAAATCTATACCATGTAATCATTGTAATCAGCCAAGTGAATAAAAAAGTGATAAATAAGCTAGATACTAAACACCCGTTAAATATTTTTAATGACACGACTAATTTCTAATCATATAATTAGTTGACACCTATTTCTGAAAAATATTTTAATTCGGTAATAATTTTCTAAAATGGTCAGTAGTTTAGTAAGAAAAAAAATCCATTCTTCCTTTTTTAAAAGAAAATTGATATCCAAGTGAGTCCATGCATTGATACGACGGACGTCAAATATAAAAGATTTTGATAGGAAAAATCCCTATATAATAGATAAGTTTTTGATAGAAATAAAATCTGAATACCTGATAGACAAATGAGTGCATACATCGATATATTTGTTTTGAACATATCAAAATAAAAATTACCTAGGTGACTCGATGTAAAGACGGTTAACTCAAATTAGATCATACAGACATGATATAACTGAGTGTTTGAAAGTACTGTGAAAAAGGAAGTAGAAGGCGAGGTTACATCTGTGGTTTCCAAGAGCAGGGTGATGCGTCACTATTTCCCAGAATAGGTAAAAGGGGAAAATAATAAAATTATTTTGAAGAATTTTTAGGCCAGCCGAACTCACCTTTGCAATCCCCCATGCTATCAATATATATGTAGATATAAAATTTCCAGCACTATGCTCATTCGGTTAGGTAATTTTATACACAATATGTGTTTGTTTTTGCATTTTCAATACACGATACAATACTACACAAAGAGTGGGGTTACATCTACGGTTTCCAAGAACCGGATGATGCGGCACTATTTCTCAGAATAGGTAAAGGGGAAAATAATAAAATTGTTTTGAAGAAGTTTTAGGCCAACCGGGCTCATCTCTGCAATCCCCGTGTTATAAAATTTCCAACATTATGCTCATTCGGTTAGGTAATTTTATACACGTGTTTGTTTTTGCATTTTCAATACACGACACAGTACTACACGAAAACGAAAGTACACGATCCTAATTTAGTGTCATTTATAAATTTATTCTTTGAATACACGACACGATGCGAAGTACATGACATAAATGAATTTTAAAATACATATTATATTTTATACATAATATAATTGTATAATTAATATTTTCATAAATTTAACTATTTCTACAAAAAAAATTTGAAGAATACTATCCATAAAACTAATATAAAGAATCAAGAGTCCAAAACACAGGTCAACTTATAAAAATTTTAGGGTTAACATTTAACATAGCCGTCTCAGTGTCTCTATTTCGTACGCAAATATTATTTAATTATATATATTTAATATTTTTTGTAAAAATTTACCTAAAAAATATATTTTTATTTATTTATTTATTATGCATATTTATATTCAATTTTATACGAAACACAATACGAAAGTACAGGAACATGAAAGTACACAAATTCTTAATAAATTGTGTTTAAATTTAATATTTAAATATACAAAATACGAAAGTACACAACACAAAAGGAGATGACCCACCGATTTCTGATTTGCCGGGGCTAGGTTAGATCAACCTATCTATCAAGTTTCCTTTTCTACTATACTGCCTACTTTTTCCTCTTGCTCAATAAGTGATCTACTTCATATGGATTTTAATTTTTGGGGTATATAGATTATCTTATTAATTTTTCCGTTCCTTTTATTTCTTTACAAATGAATTAAGCACGGAGGTTAAAAAAAATTGTAAAATAATAGAGAAAAATAAGAAAAGTAAGTAAAGTGGTGGAATTGATCAAATATTTAATGTATAAAGTAAGTATAGTTAAAAAAAGTAGTGAATGTAATTACTTTTTATATTATACAACTTAACTATTTTGGATAAGTTTTGAAATGTAAAAAATTGAGAAGAATATCCGTAAAAAGAAAAGTGTAAAAAAATCAAAAGAATAGAGAGAATATAAAATTTCATTTGTTGCTTGCTTATGTATTAGCAATTTTTACGAAGGTCGAAACTTGTGATATGTTTTCGTTGACGCCTATTTTTAAGTGTGACGGTATATTTCAAAATCATAGATGAGTATATAGTAAAGAATTGCAAAAAGACTTGGCAAACGAAAAAAAGTCTCTAAGAAGACACGAAGTATTAAAAATAAAGTGGTGCAAATTTTCATTCCCCGTTTAACTTATTTTACGAGAAACTTTAAAATTGAACGAATCGCGATCATCAGATAACCACCGGAGTAAAGTGTTAGACAATCTGCAATAAATACAAACAGTTTAATATTTGTGCATGTGTGAGTAACAGTTATGTGTATAACTAACAGACAAAAGAGGAGACAAGGAACGAAAAAACCCGAGTCCAGTGCGTGACTGTCTCCTTAAAGCGTATTTAGCCCCCACCGTATGTGTGAGCGAACCGCCTCCCAGGATAAAACGGATTGCAGTGAGGCTACATAAGAGCGTCACTCTTAGCGAGCTTGAGACGAGCAAGAACTATCACCAGAGGAAGAGAAGAGACTGTATATGAGAAGAGGATGTGTGTTTTCGAGTATTTAATCCTAATGCTCTAGATGAGTATTTATAGGATGAGAAGACTTGTGTGCTACACAATTGCCTTAATTAATTAGCCGCGCTAATCAATTAAATCGGTGGCAATTTCCTTAACACAATTGCCTAAATTAATTAGCCGTGCTAATCAATTAAATCGGTGGCAATTTCCTTAATTAATTAACCGTGTTAATTAATTATGTTAAGGCGGTGGCAAAAAATCCATAGTAAAAACGGAATTGATTTTACCGAATCAATGAATTCAAATTATAATCGAATCCATATTTCAACAATCCCCCACATGGATGAGATTGATATCGTAGTAGCACACACCAGACAGACACAGAATTTGATTTGGTGATAGATTCTTCGATCAGATATAGCATACGATAGGTAGAGGTTTGCTCCTTGAACCTTCGCTTGAGTAAGCATACCGACCTTACTGGTAGACAGTGGAGGTTTGCTCTTTGAACTGTTCGACCGTTTGTGTAAGCGATGATATACTTATCACTATATCCTTTCTGACTCGTTCAGCTCTCATTATTATGTCCATTTTGGCCATGGAACATCGTCCTGGTTCTGCAGGAGTTTCTAAAGAATTGTGCCTCGCAATTCTCCTTTGAAGCGGCCCCACTTCTCTCCCACATAGGTGATCTTTATCTTATAGAGTAACCCGTGTTTGCTCAACTGAATTCCATGCGTTCAAACCTTGAACTCCATGTATTCACCGAAAGATCATTAAAAGCTTAATAGCTTACCCTCGTACCTTACGGGTCTCACTGTTTCCTCATCATAGGAATAGGCCAGGGGTTACCCCCACAGTGATTTGGTCATCATGATTTAGTTGGCCCATTGAACCAAGTTCTTGGGATCTCCAGTCAGCAATGGTTGGGTGTCCACCATGATGTCGTTAAGCAATAGGCTTAAGGCCCATCCCTCTCGATGATTTTACAAATATCTCTCGGTATAACCAGATTCTCTTGGTTTAACCGGATTATCTCAGTTTAACCATCTGGTTAGTGGATCCACAACATTATCATTTGACTTTACATCGTCATTCCTGATAATTCTCGTTGAGAGTAGTTGTTTAATGATGTTATGTCTTCGTCATAGAGGCGAGACATACCATTACACACACAACAATGTAATCTCCCAATTTGCAAATTATTTACATAAAATATGCATATTGAAGACACATTTTCTTGTCATTTAGGAATATCCTTTACATAGTGACTACCAATTCACCCTCTTACACGCATATATATTATGCAATAGACTCGTATTCCATCATGAATCGAGCTATGTTTAATCGTCTATCTAGGATTCCATGACATGGCTGCTTTCGTTAATGTGAACTATATTCATAAGTGACCTTTAAGTTCTTAAAGTCAAACATCTAACATCCATACTATATCCACATAGTACAATTAGATGTCTTTTACAATGCAGCCCAAACTCACGAGTATATCTCAAACACCTTAGTCTCATTGCAATCACATTCAAGAGACTTCCATTTGACTCGTGCATCTACTCAGTTTATCCACTGTGTAGCCTATGTCTAATTTTGTACAATTTTAAAATGTACAAAAAACTTCCAATCATACATATTCATTCTAGCTATCCTAGATTTAGTTACGTTGATCTCTTCAAGATTCACATCACCAACGTGTGACACGTATCCTTTTGGACTGTTAAAGTTTTTAAGATTTTATTCTCCAAAATCAAAACTTTAAGTCTCATCCAAATTGCTAGAGATGATCATCTTGTCATTACTTCTCATAATGATTTGATCACTCACGTGCAATAACTTTTATCATCTCATGTGTAAATAACATATACAGACCTGTCAATTCTTTGATTTTCTATCAATTTGACATCTCAACATTGACATATGTCACATTTTGGTAATTACTTTACCAATCATTAGCTAAGGCTTCAATTCGTAATAGACATTACCAATTTTTAGCGTCCCAAAAATTAGCAATTTCAATTCACCTTATTACCAAGTTTAAGCGTCCCTAAACTGGCAATACGCATTATATAGTTTTTCACATTTGAGCATCCTCAAAATGAAAAACCGAGTCATTAATTTTGAAGCCATTGCTTATCATAGCAATATCAAATCTAATATGCCACTGTTTTGATGTCTATTTTGATTCACAAAATATTTCACCTGGTCATAGTCTTTCCACACTTGCCTTAGCAACAAACCCTCAGGTTATCTCACGTAGATTTCTTTTAAATCTTCATTTAGAAAGACTATCTCAATGTTCATTGATATACTTCTCAATTTCGCAATACGATAAGTATCATCTTAATGAACATTATTCTCGTATATCAAGAAATACTATCTCAAAATATATCAGGTCTTCACTTTGATTGTAATTTATAATTATCAGTCTGACCTCATACTTTTTCTTTACCCATGTATCTATTTTTCAATTTGAAAAATCTGTTTGGGTCCTAATGGTATCTATCTCGCAAGAAGATCCATATAATTTCAAACATGATTCTACTTAATAGAACCACTCTCTCTATTCCTTAATATCCTTTTCCCCCACAAGGGATATGGAGAGTTCTTATAACGCTGTAGTCCATTTTCTAGCACACATGTTAGAAAATCTTGACTCGTTGACTTCTTAACTTTGGCCAATTTCCCTCTTAATATCTTCTTTCATCAAGAATTATTAGAGGAACACTTAGCTCTTTCAAGCTTTGAGGTTCACCACTAAGCAAATCGTTAAGACATCTCGATGAAGTGTATCTTGATGTGGTACACTTCTAAAATACCACTTTAAAAGATCGTACTTTGGAACATTAGTTCTCATTCACCCTTTATCCATTTTAAGCATGTAAATATGCGTTGGAATCCTCTCGCAGAGTAAAATATAATCCAACCAATACACAACACTAACACATAGTGTTTATCACTCAAATTGAGTCTCAAAATTATCTACAACTTAGTCTAAAATACTAAGTTTTTCCAACAATAGTTCATTCTCACATTAATCCAATAACTCAGGAGTTCATTTGGATCACTTACGGATCTGTGTGGAACTACTTAGCTTAATAAATAAATAAACATTCCTAGATTCCGTAGTTGCATACAAATTAGAATCTAATTATTTAGATTCATGTATAGGATATCATTAGACATAATCGTTGTCTATATCCATCCAAAATACCTAGATTATTTTGGATCACTTTTAGCCTTTATAGGTATAAGTATCAAGATATCTCCAAGATACCCCCACAATTCAATTATTTCTAGGAATGCTTCGTTACATTCTAGAGTTCATCCAAAGAAAAATTCTCTTATTTTCCCTTCAAGATACCCCCACATTTTAATATTTCTAAGAATGTTTCACTACATTCCTGTAATATCAAGAAATTCAATTATTTCCTATCATGGTATCTTGACATGTTTAAAAATAATTAGTCTCTACACGACTAACATCCTCATATTCAGTGATAGTTTGAATTGATGAACATTGCTTTTGCATCTCCATTAGAGAGCAATTTAACATGCACCTACTCCATTAAATTAATGTGAGTAATGTGCACTGGCCTCATGAATATATCCACATTGTGAACAAAATCAACCAGTGGTTATTCAATATCAAAGTCAATCATTACCATTTTAACTTTCGTATTAAGTTGGTTTTCTATCTCAAGCTTATAGAGCGTAATTATCTCTATCTAGCTTCATTTTTACTCTTTAACGAGTAAACATAATCAATGTATTACTATAAAGTAATTACACAACTTGTTATCACCTCTCACTAGAACAGGTTTCAAATGACCATGATCCCATCATAAAAAAGATTCCCAATTTTTTCTTGAATTAAATACTTCAAATCACATTCATCAATGGTTTGATTTCCAGGTTGTCGGAGAAGACACATGGTCTCACTTAATACCCGACTTCCTTACAGGCATGGCCTGTTGTTGACAAAATCTCCCCATATCGAAATCATTGAAAATTCGTATTTAATTCTGTGTTTCATAAACACATAAATCTCATAATCGTTTTGTTTAATTATAAAATCTCAAGTCATTACAGATTTTATCTTGTTTTTATTAAAACCTCTCAGGTATTAATATCATGTTCAAAGAACTTTCTTGTTCTTCTCACTGAAAAATTCAACCACTGAATTTCTCTTAAATTTCAATTTGATTCATAAAAGAACCTAATTTTCTGGCTCACCAACTGGTATAACCAGTATAACCAAAAGATGTCCGAGGAAGAACATAAACTTCCAATAAACCCATATTCAGTGATCCTTGATCAACTGATGCGTTAGGGTCACCATCATTCTAGATTTCTCCAAATTTCAGCATACAGAACTGATCGCAATGCTGTATTAAGTATCACATGGATCACCATAATAGGCTCGTGTGTCACTGCCGCAGCAGACCGACACCAACAAGAGAATATATAATTTAACCAGAGGAATGAATCCAACTAGAAAATTAATCTCGTGCCGACCCTCATCCTGTACTTAATAAGTAACAGGCCTGTTAGGTTTTTCAACATCTCGAAACATCCGACCAAGATTGATATTTCAAAAGAAATTTTCTTGCACTTGTGCTTAAGATAGTTCTTGAAATCTTTCCATCCAGGTGGTAGCTTTTCAATTACAGCAACAACTTGGAAAGACTCACTTATGATCATCTATTCAGCATGAATATTATGGATGATCACTTGCAGTTCTTGCACCTGACTGACCACGGTCTTAGAATCCGCCATCTTATAGTCAAGAAAGCGGCCAACAATCCACTTCTTAGCCCCGGCGTCCTCGGTTCTATACTTATGGTCAAGTGACTTCCATAAGACCTTAGCTGTTGGCTTCGTACTGTACACGTTATACAACGAGTCAGCCTAGCAATTTAGCACATAATTCCGACAAATATAGTCGGCGTGCTTCCAAGCATCAACAGCATAAACTGCTTGCGTGTTACTCTCAGCAGTGAGCAACAGTGGATCCTCCCTCAGGTTGCGATCCATATTCAACGTGGTCAGATGGAACAGCATCTTTTGCTGCCAACGTTTGAAGTTCGTACCACTGAACTTTTCAGGTTTCTCAGCATGTGCAGCAGGCACTGTAGGAACCGTAGGCACAACATGTGCAATATCTGCATTAGGCACCACAGGTATAACAGGCGTCTGTACTACCGATGTTTGCACACCAGGGCACCGCATGTCCATTCGTAGGAACGAAACATGTCGTAGTCGATCCAAACGGAACATTAATCTGTCCAATGACAGTATGTCCCAAAGGCACATGTCCCGTAGGCACATGTCCAACCGACGTCGCACCCACATCAGATGTTACAATCTGTGCGTTAGGGTTTAACGAAGGCTGGTGATCCCCATCAGATGTTACAATCCGTGCGTTGGGATCAACCACCATGTTCGTGTTGTTCATTGTTTGATTCTCCATTAAATCTGTCACTCAGACAAACAAGCAAATACGTAAGTACAGATCACAGATGTAAATAAATACGCTTTAAGATTGTTAGACAATCTGCAATAAATACAAACAGTTTAATATTTGTGCATGTGTGAGTAACAGTTATGTGTATAATTAAAACAGACAAAAGAGGAGACAAAGAACGAAAAAAACCCGAGTCCAGTGCGTGACTGTCTCCTTAAAGCGTATTTAGCCCCCACCGTATGTGTGAGCGAACCGCCTCCCAGGATAAAACGGATTGCAGTGAGGCTACATAAGAGCGTCACTCTCAGCGAGCTTGAGACGAGCAAGAACTATCACCAGAGGAAGAGAAGAGACTGTATATGAGAAGAGGATGTGTGTTTTCGAGTATTTAATCCTAATGCTCTAGATGAGTATTTATAGGATGAGAAGACTTGTGTGCTACACAATTGCCTTAATTAATTAGCCGCGCTAATCAATTAAATCGGTGGCAATGTCCTTAACACAATTGCCTAAATTAATTAGCCGTGCTAATCAATTAAATCGGTGGCAATTTCCTTAATTAATTAACCGTGTTAATTAATTATGTTAAGGCGGTGGCAAAAAATCCATAGTAAAAACGGAATTGATTTTACCGAATCAATGAATTCAAATTATAATCGAATCCATATTTCAACATAAAATACATTTGTACCAGTCTACCACATTAAAATTCATTTTCTGTCATACTACATCACAGAATGACAATTCTGCATAATAAAATACGTAACATAAAGACTTGCTATTATATTTAGTACTCCCTCTGTCTCTTAAAACTCTTCCCACTTTTCTTTTCGGGACATTCAAAATACTTTTTCCCTTTCCATTTTAGGCCATAAAATAACTATATTCTATATCCACTATTCCATCCACTACTCCTTAAAATAATATAAAATACCCACTATTCCACCCACTAACCCTTAAAAACAATATTCAATACCCACTATTGCATCCACTACTCTTTAAAAACCATTTTTTCTTAAAACCCGTGTTTTTTCCCAAGATGAGAAGAGTTTAAAGAGACTGAGGTAGTATGATTTATATATCAAAATAGTGCGTACCACATACTAATATGCAAGAAAACAAAAATACAATAATTTATAGGAATTTTGTAAATATTGAAAAAGTTTACATTTATGTGTGAGTTGATGCATGTTTATCTTAACATATTTACATGCATCCCATATTTTACATTATTTATTCACTTAATGAACTAGTATTAGAATTTCCGAAAAATTTATAGGTCCTGTTTGGCAATTAGTTGTTAGCTGTTAGTGTTTAGCGGATTGAATTAGCTGTTTTGACTAGCAGATTGAGTTAGCTGTTTTGACTAACGGTTGAGTTTGCTGTTTTACATCAAATTGTTTGGTAATTAGCTGTTTGAGTTAGTTTTTTGTATATTAATTACACACATAACAAACATCTAATTGAAAAAGCTCCTTTAAGTAGCTTTTTGAAAATTAGCTTTTTGAGTCCAAAAAATTATTTCAATCCGCTCACTACCAAACACTAATATTAGAGATTTCAAATGGTCAAAACTATAATTTAACTCAAACCTCTAATATTTTCTTAAATTTCTAATTTCCAAACCCCATAATATTTACGGTGTCTTTAAAAGTAAAGTGTTTTTGTGGAGTGATTACTAACGTGACACACGTTTATTTATTAAATTTAGGTTACTAAATAAGATAAAATTTTGTAATTAAAATTTAAGATAACTATCCTAAAACAGTATATTTATAATTTCCAGTACAAGTAATTGTATTATTATGGATACACATGCAATATTATCAGGTCCTAAACATAAAATCTTTGTGGCTCTCACAAATTCCCAAAGTAATTACTACACAAAAAAATTGCGATCTATAGATGAAAAGACAACGTGTAAAAATAATAACAAGGCAAATAAATACTCCGTAATTGCCAAAAATGAGTCCCTTTCCCTCCCCTCTTTTTTTATAACGCAAATTTGGAAAGCTAAGAAGTCCCTTAATGTAGTATATATATGTGCATCTTACTCTCTCATTTTCGTTCTAAGTCTTCTAATATCCTTGAAACAAATCACAGGTCAGCTATCTCTGTATCTTAAGTTAATCACTTTATTATTTCATTCACTAAATATTTTCCTACTAAGCACGGTTTCTCTAGCCACGAACAGCATGCATTTTATGATTAAGCTGGGGCTCTGTAACCGTAATTCGGAGTTCTGCAGTGGCTTAAGATTAAGAAATGATCACTTTGATTTTACACTTGTTTAGTTTGTGGCTATTTTAATGTTATATATTTGTTTTCCAGTTTCATTCACCATGTGCAGAGATGTTTGCAAATAACTAAGAGACGATATTTCTTGTCATGGTTCTCGATCACTTAACTGGTGTACTTGTTTTTTTCAATGTAGTGAAGTTGAGGCAAAACATGGAGAAAACAGGCAGTCAGGATCTAGGTGGATCACCGCCTTTGCCAGCACCCCAACGAGTTGATACTGCAACAGTTGTTTTGATTAGGAGGCCAGGGTTTGGTAAGATTGGAAATCACATTGAATTGGAAGCGAACCACTTCAAAGTTTCTGTGGACTCTCCAGATGAGATGCTTTACCAATATAATGTACGTCTATCAGATTTCAGACATTTATAATTTGATATTAAGTACTCTCTAATGTACTAATGAATTGGTATATTTTCCACAGGTTTTCATCAGTTATCAAGACAAGACAGCTGTTAAGAGTAAGTGGATTGGAAGGAAGATAATTGATAAGCTCTACGGAACTTATTCCTCTGAAATGGCTGGGAAGAGGGTTGCATATGATGGAGAGACTGCCCTATACACTGTAGGGCCTCTACCTCGAAATAGGCAGGTCTTCTCAGTTGTTCTTGGGGCATCCATAGCCAAAAGGTCCGTTGTCTCTTTAGTTCTCTGGTTAAATATTAATACTAATACATCTATGAAAAATAGTAACAAGATGCACTTTGAAGGTATCGATCTTTTGACTCAAAGCCATACATAGTAGAGATCAACTACGCCACTAAGATACCTTTGAAGTCTGTTTTGCTTGCCCTAAATGGGGCTGAGATTGAAAAGGTTCAAGATGCATTGAGGGTGCTTGATATTATTTTGAGACAGACAGCGGTTGATAGGTACATAGTGGACTAGAACTTACCACTCTTGATGCTTACACTTTGAGATAATGTTTTGCTTACTTTAATGTTGAATGTGCAGGGGTTGCCTTTTGCTCAGGCAGCCGTTCACCGAGGTTGGAGGAGGGGTATCTGGCTGTCGTGGTTTTCATTCTACTTTTCGTCCAACTCATGGCGGCTTGTCACTTAATATTGGTAAAGGGTTCTATATTTTCTGCCTAGTTCTGTATCCAAGCTTATATGTCTAGCATTCTTATGTCACTTGCTGGTTGCTTTACTCATTCGTTTCTGCAGATGTGTCAACAACTATGGTCCTTACCCCTGGACCTGTAATTGAGTTTCTAAGAGTTAATCAGGATACACAAGATGACCATGCTATAGACTGGGTGAAGGTAAATCATTAAACCCCACCTGGAAAACCTGCACTGTGCCCGTTGTTCTTTTCACTACTAAATTGCCCTTTTACAAATGCAACAGGCCAAGAAAATGCTGAAAAACGTGAGGGTCAAGGCCACACATATTGACAGGGAATTTAAGATAATAGGGTTGAGTGAGAAGCCATGCAATGAGCTATAGTAAGTGCTCATTGTTTTACAATTCATCCTTTTCTGATCTTCGAAATGAAAAGGCCTGTGAATAATTCTCAGTTGTTTCTTTCTTTGAAGTTTTACACTGAAAGGAAAACATGGAGATGGTGTCAAAGGCGAAGTGCAACCTGAGGAGATTACAGTTTATGAGTACTTTAGAAAACATCTGAACTTACAGCTCACAACTTCTGCTTACTTTCCGTGCCTTGATGTTGGTAAACCCGGAAAACCTAATTATCTACCACTGGAGGTGTGTAAACATTAGATATTACTACAAATTTGAGTCTTTAATTTACCCTTTTTAACTTCCTTTCCACTTTAAGCAATTGATTATTTCTCCCTGTTGTTTTTGGTAGCTTTGTCATGTGGTCTCTCTTCAGCGATATACGAGAGCGCTATCTTCTGTGCAAAGAGCATTTTTAGTAAATAAGGCTGCGCAGAAGCCTCTGGAGAGGAAAAATGTTCTTACTGATGTAAGATTTCCTGACATTCAATGTTTCTTATATTGATATTATTTCTCATTGTAGCTCTTCAGTTTTAAATTTGTTTTAAGCTTCTTTCTTATTAATGATCAATGAGCATTCTGTCAGTCTATGGACAAGTGTGGGTATGATAAAGTCCCTCTTTTATCTGCTTGCGGTATATCTATTGAGAAACAGCTTACCAGATTTGATGGCCGTGTCCTCGACACACCTATGGTAATTTTTTGTTTCTCCTGTAACTTTTTCCATTGCTTTTCCTTCATACTTTAACATTTTCTTTACATGCCAAATGCAGCTGAAGGTTGGTGGTGATGAAGATTGCATTCCCTACAATGGTAGATGGAATTTTAATAAAAAGGTAATGAATATACATATTCTGTATTATTGTTAAATACATAGCAGATGGCAAGTTATTGCATTTTCATGGAAGATATATATTAGTTATTCGATGCTCCCTTTCCCAAATATATATAATATATCAAGGTTGAGGTATTTGTTTATACTTTACCCTCAACTGTTTAATCCCTCATGCAGAGACTTATGAAAACTATCACAATTAGACATTGGTTGGTAGTGAACTTCTCTGCTGGTTGTGATATTAGTCGGCTATCCCGAGATATTATTAATTGTGGAAAGAACAAAGGGATTGTAAGTTCATTTCACTTTTTGTCCATCTAAGTTTATCAATTATAACGATGACACATTATATCCTTACTTCTATCTTGTCTTCAGGTTATTGAATGTCCATATGCACTTATTGAGGAAGAACACCAGTATAGAGGAGCTAGCCCGCAGGTAAGAGTGGATAAGATGTTTGATCAAATCAGGGAAAAGGTTCCAGAACCTCCTCAGCATCTTCAGTTAATCTTGTGTGTCTTACCAGAGAAAAAGATTTCTGCTATATATGGTATGTCTAAGCTTCCATATTTCTGGTCAATATGATACTTGTTGGTAGTTGATGTTCAATATGATATTATGTGCTCAAGGACCGTGGAAGAGGAAATGTTTGATCGATTCTGGAATTGCCTCACAATGTGTTTCTCCGCCAAAGAATTTAAATGATCAGTACCTGACAAATGTTCTTTTGAAAATTAATTCGAAGGTAATTCTGTCTCCAATGCCAGGCAATAGTCTTGTCAAGTAAAAGGAGTCTTTAACTCATATCATAACTCAAGTTAACACCTATGTGTTTTTCTATCCCTCCCCCCAATTACTTTTAGCTTGGAGGCATTAATTCTTTGCTAGCGATTGAAGCTGCTTCTCGCATACCCGTGATAGAAGACACTCCAACAATGATATTGGGCATGGATAATTCTCATGGCTCTCCTGGCCGATCAGATGCCCCATCCATTGCAGCGGTATTATACTGGCACATGTATTTGTTAGTCTTTAGTTAATTACACTAAAATGATGCACAATATTTTGTTATTTGTTTGCGAATGTCACTTTTAGGTTGTTGGATCGCATACCTGGCCTCTAATTTCTAGGTATAGAGCAGCTGTCAGAACACAATCATCTAAAGCTAAGATGATCGACTCTTTATTCAACCCTTCACCAAATGGGGTAGATGATGATGGCATAATGAGGTATGTAATATACTTGTATACTTGTCATGTTTTTTTCAGCCTTAGTGGGTAGGGAGATACGTCTGTCTACTTGCATGTGGTCGCACTTAAAGGATATGTATGCTTCACTTATCCGAGCTAAGAGACAGAGATAGGCCAGTGAGTGGAAGACGAGAGAGCCGGAGTAGCCATAAGATAGTAAAAGTCCTTGCAGAAGAGAAACCTCAACTTTGTATTGATCAATTGTTTTTACAGAGAGAATGAGGAATGAACAGAGTGATTCGATATTAACCTCATCACCTGTTTGTATACTGTGCCAGTTGCTGTAACAAACTTGCCAGAGTGCCAGTTGCTGTAACAAACTTGCCAGCTAATAGGCAACAGAACTAATCTGTAATTAACCACCAAGTGCAATGCAGTGAGTCCAATGACGTGCTCATTTGTTTGGGAATAAATATGTGTTAAATTAGATGCTGTATAATATATTGTTTATGCAGTTCGGTTTGTTACGTGTTTGGATGGTATACATAGCAGAACTAAATAGGATCATGACATTCTGGTTTTGCTTGCATTTAGTAGCTTAAAACCCAAAAAATATCAGTTCTACCGGTTTGTCACTTTAGCCGTTTGCCAAAACAATATGCTTATCCCTGTGGGTGCCTAAGTAAACACAATCTTATGGTTTATGTTAACTTTATAATTGACTGAATTGTTGTTTTCCAGGGAACTGCTCAATGAATTCGAAATAACCAATGGTTGCAACCCATCTCAAATCATCATCTTCAGGTATCATAGATCTTACTCATCTATTACCTGTTGATCTCTCTGCTGGAACTTATTCATGTCCTCTTGCACAGGGATGGCGTTAGCGAATCACAGTTTAACCAAGTTATAAACACTGAGCTTGATCAAATAAAAAAGGTGCCTATATTATTTTTTTTGCTTATTACCTATTAGTACTTGATTATTATCTTCTCAGGGTTTGTCCTCGTCAAAGCCAAAATCTTCCTGTGTGGTTCAAATTATTTTATTCGGTGATTCTTTTTCATGAAAATGAGCGTTGCAAGTATTTGTCTGCAGACAGTGTTCTTTTCTAAATGCTCAAATCTTACATCTACATATTGTGTATTGTCTATATGTTTTTGCCTATTTAAAGATCATCGTAATTACCTTAGTTCTAGTACTGTACGTATTAAATAATTCCTCAATCCACAAGTTCAGCACTTATACTTTTGTGGAGATTATTTGGTTCCTTGTTTTGCAGGCTTATGAGTGTCGTAATGGGGAAAATTTGCCCAAATTCACGGTGATTGTTGCCCAAAAGAATCATCGTACTAAGCTATTTCGAGCAGGCAGTACCAATGATACTGTTCCTCCTGGTCTGATTTTTTTTTTTTTTATAAATTTTAACTTCTTTGTCTTAATCAAGCATGTTCATAGGTGACTTCTCACCTGTTTCTGTGTCTGAGCTTGCAGGTACTGTTGTGGACACGAATATTGTGCATCCTATAAATTATGATTTCTACATGTGTTCTCAAGCAGGGGTGATTGTAAGTCACCACCTTTTTTCCTTCCCATTAAATTTTAACTGAGATAATTCAGTTTTCACAAGTATTGGTAAATGCAGATCCTACTTATTGAGACATAAAAGAAGAATTAAAGTTGTTTATCATATGATCTCGATGAAATGTAAAATGGTTTAATACATGTCTTACTTGAGCTTAGACACAGATGTTAGTAAAAACTACGAAAAGAGAAGGGGGGTTTAAGACTTAATCTGCAATTTATACTTAACTTGTCTTTAGTCATAACTCTTGTTGACCCTATGTTATGCTCCAAGGGAACTGCTCGTCCTGCTCACTATCATGTTTTGGTTGATGAAATCGGATTCTCTCCGGATGACTTGCAGAATCTTATCCATTCACTATCATATGTGTAAGTTTTCAGAATCCAGCTTCTTTACTTAAAAAAATAAATTTTTTGAAGCATTACATTCTCAGCGATTTTTTTTTGGACCTCTTCAGGTATCAAAGGAGTACTACGGCAATCTCCATGGGTATGATACAACTACTTTTATGCAGCCCTGTTTTTTGCTGCTTTAATTTTCATGGAACATACGGAGGTTTTGTGGTATTTTTTTATTAACTAACCTTGATGTTCCCTCTAAACCTGTTACCAGTTGCACCTATCTACTATGCCCGCCTTGCAGCAACTCAAGTGTGCAAGATCATGAAGTCTGAGGAGTCCACTGATATTTCTTCTGGAAATGGAAGCTATACATCAGCCGCGAGTGTCCCTGTCCCCGACGGAAAATGTTTGCCTAGGTTGCACAATCGCATTGCAGGGTCTATGTTTTTCTGCTGATGCTCTTGCTACGACGAAAAGTTCGCATAATACATGATACATAATAAGTAGATAAGGATCACAAAATGTTAATGTTTGAAAAATAAGTACGCAAATCTTTATTTGTTCTTGAAAAGTAGCATGTCAAACACTGGTCTTTTGGTTAGATCAACCTATCTTCAGGTTGATTGCCTATCCTTTCCCATTCCGGATGGATATTGAATTTTCGGGTTTATCGAAGATATTATAATAAAATTTCATTTTGCTATATTCTGCAATTTCCCCAATAAGCATCTGCTGCATGTAAATTTATTAGGCCACTATATATTTTATTACGGTATACAAAATGTTACGTATGTGATGTTGATGCGTCCCAGATTTGTTTTTGGTAACATGTACGGTGATGTTTCTTTCTGTTTTAAATGTGATTCGTTTATAGTACAAGTCTGCAAAAAGAATCCAAAATGTACAATTTGGAGTGCAGGCAATTTGGTAGTGCTGTAATTTGGAAAATCGAGGGGGATAGGCGTGGCGGTTACAATTAACCTTTGTGCCCGAGAAGTAAGTTTTGGGTACAGTACGCTGCTGACCACTCGCGTAAATTTCACCGGCTTGTTTTAATTAAGGATGTGCATCACAATTACTGTTACGAGCGCTTGAAAAATATTATATGCATGTCTCTGTCTCTGTATGATTATTGATTCCAAAGAACCAACTGACTGATATGTCCTTGGCCGCTCAGAGAAACGTACCATCCCAATCCCACTATTTCATCCACGTGGTGGAGCTATGATCCCCTGTATTGTATTTGCATGCCTTTTTGTTTAGTACCGGAGACTCTACGATCTTGAATCATCATTGTTTAGTATTGGCGACTCTTCGGTCTTGAATCACTTTATAAAAAGAGTTAATTGCATATTGCATTCCAATGGTTTTGACCAATTGCAATATTAACTCAAACTTCATATAATTTCAGTTTGCATCCCACGACATGTTTTGGCGGTTCAATTTGCACCTCTTTCACTGTCTTCCGTCAAATTAATCCGTTAACGTTAAAGTGACAAGGGTAAAATCGTCTTTTGAATTAGTACTATGTAAAAGAACTCAAGAATGGAAGCCTGCAATATTCTCCATGTTTGGTTTCTTCGTGCAAGCTATTGTCACTGGGAATGGGCCATCAGAAAAGCTTGCTAAGCACTATGCAGACCCTGTAAACAAAAATTCCTGGGCCTCTTCCACCAACTTTGTGTGATTTGTTTGAGTAGTATATATCATTGCTCTTCTTCTGTCAGTGTGATTTATTGATAAAATGTATATGATGCTCTATTAATACTCCCCTGAAATTTATTTTACTTCATATAAGTTGCTAACTTGATGGTCCGTTTGGTTAAGAATAATGAAATTTACTATATCCCAGGTGCAAAAAGGAATTCAGCAATTTCACTGTTTGACATGGGATTTTTAAATTTCACTGTTGTTGTTTGTATACACTCAGCAATTTTGACTCGGACGGAAATTAGACTCCTAACAGTGAGTCGACTGAAAAAACTAGCATATACAAGCGAAAAAATCAGAGATACAATTAACAGCAACAACGAATCATTCAACATCTTCAACGAAACTAAACATATCCAATCGACTAGCCTCGTCAAAATTCGTCACCAAATTACGAAACCACTACGAACTCAGACAATCAACAAACAAAACAACAGCGAAGATCTCAACTCAGTAACTCGACTCAATACCTCATTCAAATATTTGCAATGAAGAAGAAGGAGAAAAGAAAGGGGAATGAGACAGGGGAGAAGGAAGAGGTTTGTCGGCGATTAAAAACAGAACCAAAAGGAACTGGGTCTATGAGTATAATAAACAAGGGGGTAAAAAAAATTAATAAAAGGATTCATATGTAAAATGTGTAATAATTTAAGGGTTAAACTGCAATTTAACATTTTTAATTCCGAAATTACCCCTGCTATTTTTAACGGTAATGGTCAAAATAGACCAAAGAGGTGCAAATTGACGCGTCAAAATTAGTAAAGGGATGCATAGTGCAATTATGTAAAGTATGGGTAAAAATTGCAGTTGACCGAAACCAAAGGGATGCAGAATGGAATTAACTCTTATAAAAAAATCACTCTCAACAATTTGACATTTATTCTTCTTAAACAATAATACTTTTTATATTAATTTTTCACTTATTTGTGAACTCTTTCCATCCTATCCTAGAGGGGTAAACAAGGCAAACTGTTCGTGATTTACTCGAACCCGACTCATTAAATATTCGAATTCAGTTCAGTAATAATCGAGCCGAGCTCGAGCTCGAGGTATTTGAATACCGAACCGAACCGAACTTGAATTTTAAATTACTCGGCTCGTAAGGTTCGCGAGTCTAATCAAGTGTTTAGTATTTTCAATTTATATATATTATATATATATAATATAAATATTTAATATTTTTATATTATATATATATATATATATATATATATATATATATATATATAATCGAACCGAGCTCGATTCGAACTCGAGCCGAACTCGAGTAGAACTCAAATTGAACTCGAGCTGAACTGATCATATTCGAATTTTTGCCATATTCGATGAAATCGATTTAAGCCTTCGAGCCAAACTCGAACATATCGGACTTTTTACGAGCCAAGATTCGAGTTTGAAATGGAAGATTGGATTGAACTTGAACCCGAACCCTAGCTCGAATGTTTTAATCGAACTTGAATTTGATAGAATTTGATTCGACTCGACTCGATTACACCCTTACTCTATTCTATACGATGCAAGCTTTATATAAGTTGAACTTATAAAAGTATATTTTCTAACAATATATTTTTTTAATTCTTTGAACGCATGTGTATATGTGATGAGCTCTTTATTTCTACAATACATCCATTTAAATCATGTCAACTAAGTATTCCAAAATATTTTCAAAAAGTATTATGAAATCATAACATTTCTCATAAAATATTAGGCATAAGTAGAAAGAAACTCTATACACAAATTATAACATTTCTCAAAAATTTTTAGGCATAACTAGAAAGAAACTCTATACACAAGGAGAAATGTAAAAACTTATGTGACATAGGGAGTATTCTTCTATTCCATAATTTAATGCACTCATGCACTCCTACATCTTTAATAAAAAGAATTTTATTTAATGTGTTTTACAATTCTTTTTTAAATAAAAATATTTTAAAAACATTTTAATTCAAAAAAAATTGTAAAAAAGTATTAAATATAATTATTTTTATTTAAGATTTAGGGATACATAAATGTTTTATATTGTAAATCACAGGGAGTATTAAGATTCTTTTGCTGCAAATTTTGTCACTATTAATACAAAATTATATATATAGATCGATCCAATTCCCATTTCTTTTTTGATTTATTTAATTTAGATTATATTAATTTTTTGTGGAAATGAAAATATATGATACGCAATTTGCATTTTAAAATATGCATAAAATTGAGCATATTTAACAAAAGATTTAATAGATATTTTATAAATTACTGATAGTTAATGATAATTAGAACCTTAATTTAAGTGATAATTTTTGGATGAGTAATTTAGTTTTGTGGAACACGAATCCCCCTCTATGAAAAAATCAAACCCATATATTCATATTATCCCTTGGTTTCGGTTTTATTTCCAATAACCTCTATTTTCATATGATCATATTTTAAAATGTCTCCTAAATTTTGTTTGATTTCTAAAAATATTTTGTTTAAAATTTTAAAATTTAGAATAAAATCAAAAAAATTCAAGAGTTTTAGTACAAATCATACGTAACTCTACTATTTGTTGCTATTTTTGTTAGTGCTGAGTAAACTGAGTTTTCATCTTAATATCCGAGTAGTAGTATTGCATTATTTCCGGTTTATGCGAATTATGAAATAATTTGTTTTGGGTTGCTTGTAAATTGTTGACTAGTCGTATTTACAATCAGTTCATGCCAAAAATTTCCAAAATTTTTATGTAAATAAATTTAGTTAAAATCCGAGTTTCTACTATTAATAATTTTTAGAATAATTAATTTTGCTCTTTTCAGTTTTTTTTAATTGGTGTAGAAATAGAATAATAATTTAATTTTCATTTAAAAATAGTTTAAATTGTCTTTTAGGAATTAAATAGTATAAAATCGAAATTTTCAAAAACCCACTTCTTCTAATTCGATTAAATTAGAAATTAAGGAATGCGAAAATATTAGTCCCTGTGGAACGAATCATAAATTTTACAACGAAACAAATTGTGCGCTTGCGATTCAATTGTATTATTTTCTAGCACAACAAGTTTTTGGCGCCGCTGCCGGGGACTAATTATTTTTCGCACCTTAGTTTTTGATTTTTCGGATTAGCTCCTTTTTCACCCTTTTTCTTGTTTGCATTTTTTCGAAGAATTTGGAGGAAAATTCGGGTGACTTAGATTAAAGCGGAAGAATTTTCTCGGAATTTTGGAAGCTTTGCTTGGGTAAACCGTATCTCTCTCCTCTTTCGTTTTTTTTAGAAAATCGCAAAAAATAAAAAATCACAAAAAAAAAAATTTAAAAATTAAAATCCAAAAAAAATTAGTTATAATTACATAATTGTTGCATCATGCATTTAATCACTTAGGGCACTTCATCTAGATTTTTATTTTCTTGTTTTTAATTTTTCGTACCCTATAAATTGTGGTGATCGCTGGAGGACCCCAAGGTACGTTAAATTCTTTCTTTTCTTTAGTTAGAGCACATAGTTAAGCATCCATAAATGTTTATAGTTTTTTTTATACCTCTTTGTTTGTTGCATCATTTTGTAAATAAATCTTAAAAGCAAAACCTCTCAAAAGATAAGGAAAGGGATTTCATCACTCTTTCTCCCTTTCCTTAGCCCAAAAACAATAAATCTCTCATTTTGCATACCCTAGCCATTAATAAAATTAATTATATGTTTGCCCCTAGGATTCTAGCGCTCATTTAGGAAAGTGCTTAAGAAACGAAGTAATCTTTAATTATTCCTACTTTTTGGTGTCTAGGAAAGCGAAAGCTGACCTGGCCAATCAAGGTTTTGGTGTCTAGGCTGGTGTTTAGCCTCTTGGCAATGCTTGCACCTACCTGGCCAAGCCGGTTCGAATAATAATTGATTTACCTAGTTTTTGGTAGCCCTTAAAGTTAGGAGCAAGGTCTAGTTATTTTATTAAGCAACCCTAGGGCTAGAATATTTTTTTTTTTTCCTTTTGATTTTTCACCCTTTCTTTTTGTGTGTTTATTTTTTCGCACTTATTTGCTACGTGTTTCCTTTCGTGGTTTATGCGATCTACTTGGCGTAGGGATAATTCTGCTAGACTAGTAAGATCATTCGAGATTTCTTCCTCATCTGATTCCGAGTCTTTAGATAATTCTGAACCAGTAGTAAACATGGCCATGTCTCTTAAGGACCGTTGCTACCCCACCCGTTCCGCTCAACCTTCGTGCATCACTCTTCCTCCCGTAAATGGTAATAATTTCGAGATCAAAGCTCACCATATTAACATGTTACCTAAGTTTACCGGGAGTGATCGTGAGGATCCGTATATTTTCCTTCATGAATTCGAGGAGGTTTGTGCTCTACAAAAACTCCAACAATTGACCGAAGACTCCATTAGGCTTAGACTTATCAACTTCGCCTTAAAAGAAAATGCCAAAAAATGGTTGTATAGTCTACCCGTTAATTCTATTTCCACGTGGGAGGGATTTGTGATAATTTTTCTTAAAAATATTTTTCAAACCATAAGACTACAAGGATTACAAACAAAATAAATCAATTTCATCAAAAGGAAAATGAGTCTTTTTAGAAATATTTTGATCGTTTTAAAAATCTCTTATCATAATGTCCCCCACCACGGAATAGAAAAATGGAAACTTTGTAAGATTGTTTACGAGGCCCTAGATAGTCCAACAACCGCGTTGTTAGAGTCTATGTGCCAAGGAAAATTCATGGAGAAAAATGAAGACGAAGGGTGGGAGTTTTTCGAAGAATTAGCCGAGAGGACTATGTTGTGGGAGTCTACTAGGGAACCTCACAAGTCCAACGAGTCATCTAGTTCTTCTAGGGGTATGCATTCAATTGGAAACAATATTGCTACTGATGCCAAGTTAGCCACCCTTACTAGAAGACTCGAAGCCTTAGAAACTAGTAACGCCCCCTCAAATATGTCTATGTGCTCTAATTTTAATCATGGTTTTTCGAACTCTCCCGGCTATGATCAAATTAATGCGGTGTTTCAACCAACCCCTAGGAATGATCCGGTTGCACCTACTTATAATCCCAGTTGGAGGAATCACCCTAATTTCTCGTGGAACCAAGGCCAAAACCACCAATCTCCGCCACCTTCTTTTCAAACTCCTTGTTTTCAAAAGCCCAATCAAAACTCGTACCCGATTCAAAATCAAGTTCCTTATCCAAACTCGATTCAAGCCCCGAATCAAGCACCCGCCCACCCTCCCGGCTTTCACGAGTCAGATAAGAGAATTAATTCCTTAGAAAAGACTCTTGATGCGCTTTTGAAATCAACAACTAATTTGGCTCAATCTCAACAAACCTTCATGCAAACCATGACTCAAGATAGGCAACTTCTGAATGCTAGTACTCAAGCCATACCTAAGTTAGAGGTTCAAGTGAGTCAATTAGCCAGCACAATGTGTGAGCGAGAGAAGAACAAGTTCCCGAGTCAAACTGAGGTCAATCCTAAATTTCCTCTCAACCAAAGACCTCCCGAAAATGTTAATGCTATCATTTCTCTAAGGTCGAGAAACAAAATTAATAATCAAGTTGGAGTCGAGTCTCCCGAAGAAGAAGACGAGTCAAATGTTGAACCAACCTCTAAACTCAGTCCTTCAAACCATCTTCCTAATCCTGAGCCTTTCAAATCATCTAGTCACACACCTTCACCACTCGAACACTCATCTTCAAAATCCACTCCCGAGTCATCAGAATCTTTTAATAAATCATCTAGCGAGCCTTCATCGACTCAATCACCACCTTCACCTAACGAATCTTCGATTATTGTTCCACTTTCCAATTCCATTCCCGATGTATCTAGCGAACGAGTCTTTAAGCCTAAAGATCCTTATCCTCAAAGACTCATTTCGAATAAACAATCGCCTAAAGTAGAAAAGATTTTGGAAGTTTTCAAACAAGTCGAGATCAACATTCCTCTTTTAGATGCCATTCAACAAATTCCCTCTTATGCTAAGTGTCTAAAAGATTTGTGTACTCATAAACGTTCCACTCACGTCCCTAAGAAAGCCTTTTTGACTTCTCATGTTAGTTCAATTCTTTCGAACCAAATTCCCGTGAAATATAAGGACCCCGATTGTCCTACAATTTCATGTGTCATAGGCAACACTTTTGTGGATAAGGCATTACTCGACTTAGGCGTTAGTGTGAACTTGCTTCCATTTTCGGTCTATCAAGCCCTAGGTTTAGGTGAACTTCAAAAGACGAACATGACAATTCAATTAGCCGATCGTTCTGTCAAAACACCTAAGGGAATAATTGAGGATGTGCTGATTAAGGTTGGTGAATTCATCTTTCCGGTTGACTTTGTTGTCCTCGAAACTCAACCCGTCACGAATCCTAAGAACCAAATCCCGATCATTCTAGGTCGACCTTTTCTTGCTACATCCAATGCCTTGATTAATTGTCGGGATGGTTCGATGAAACTAACTTTTGGTAATATGACAATTAACATTAACATATTTAATGTCGGAAAAGAACCAAATGAGCTTTATGAACAAATAATAGGGGTTAATCTTGTTGATGACATTGTTAATTGGTCAAACCTTGAGGATAGTGAGATTGAGTCTCTTCTCAAAGAGGATTTTAAAGTCAACTCTGCGTCTAATCAAGAGTATATTGAGTCGTTAAGGGATATGACCTCGGAAGAGATGTTGAGAGAGTTAGACGACATTTGTTCTACGTTGGAGAAACCACCCGAGGATGTTCGTGTTAAGGCCGTTGTTAAAACTCACGTGGGTGAACCACCTACATTCGATGAGTTGTTAGGAGACTGGAATTATACTTGTTCTAAATGGGAAGCTAAATCTGATAATGACCATGTCAAACCTAGTACCATTTTTAAGAGTCTTGTGGAAACACCTCCTACATTTGACTCGACTTTGTATCTTCCCGAGTTTGATCAACAGCCCTTGGGAAAAGATGAACCCTTATCTTATGTTAGTCCTAGTGATTCCACCCATGACCAAACTTTCATTGTCTCTAATTTGCTTAGTCAAAATAAAGAAGCCTTTAGTTGGTTTAGGGAGAACATTAGTGACACTTGTTCAATAAGGATGAATGATTCTTTGTTTCTTAAGAAAATCTTTTCTAATGAAAATTTTCAAAAATTTCTTGATATTTTCTCAAAGTTGCACCCCAATTTTCCCACCGGCATCGGCTAATTCGATTTTATTCCTTTGCCTTCCCTCGTGAAATTCAGGTATGAGGGAGGAGTAGTGTGCGTGAGTAGTGTTAATTAGTTGTTTTTCATTTTCATTCTCTCCGTCATCCCTTATCAGGTATTTCCTCGTTCTCCTTTACTAATTTCTCTTGCATTTACATACATTGAGGACAATGCATGATTTAGGTATGGGGGAGGGTTTTTAGTGTAAATATAAAATTCAGAAAATCCAAAAAAAAAATTAAAAAATGAAAAAATCACAAAAAGAGTTCTTTTCGTATTCTAGTCTTGTTAATTGATTGCTAGTTGCTTGATGCACCCTTGCATGCTATGATAATCTTTTGATCCATTAGTTTTTGTTTGAGAAGTGATTTGCTAAAGTTCTTGTTCACACACTTACACTAGCAAGGAAACTAGTAGACTTATTTGAATTGTGCATGAAATTAGAAGGGCATGATTAGGTGTAAGATGATTTGGTCTTCATGCTTTGAGTACAAGTAGGTGCATTGAGGATACCATTTCTTGAGATTGATTATGTTTTACTACACCAAGTGAGATTTTTTGAGCCTATATGCATATCTTTTGCATTTATATTCTTTTGCTTGAGTGTCCACTTGTCATTTGCATAGCTAGCACTTGTTTGGATTCCTTCTTTAAATACATGACATTAATTGATGATAAAATGATAAAGGCACTTAGGAATAACCTATATTTCCAAATTATCCACACCATTCTTATATGATCAATTAGTTAACCCTTTGAGCCTAATCATTTTCTTTCGGTGACACACCAAATTACTCACCTAAGACCTTTTTCTTGTTTAGCCTTACGTAATCTTGATCCCATTTTGTCAAAGGCTAGTAGGAACTTGAGGGAGCAATAAGGTGTGTGAAATAAGGTTTACTTTTGTTCATAACTTTTGAGGAAATATTTGTTGTTACCTTGATAGTAGATTTTCAAAATTAAATCTAAAGGAGGATTATTGTTACATTTATCATTTTCCTTAAAACAAAAAAAAAGAAAAAAGAAAAGACAAAAAATTGAAAAAAAATATACATATGAGAGCATACTTATGTTTTTTTTTTGTAATCCTCCTTCATTCGACTAGTCAAGTCTTTTTGTTGAAAAATGAAAATAAATTGTGTGGGGAGGAAGTTTGGTGTTGTGCATGATATTCATGGTGACTACTAGCTTTTGACGCTTCACCTTATTTTGGTCTTTCTTGACATACCTTGTCCCTAGCCCCATTACAACCCTAATAAAGACCTATTGATTGTCATTATTAATGTATGTTGTGATTTAAGTTGGGATGATACCAAGTGTCAAGCATGTATTTGATTTTGTTGGAATTGAGTGATACACTTACCCTTGTTCTTGAGTGAATATTCTTTTGTGAGTGAAATGTGAGGTATTGCTTATTTGTTTTTTTTTTTGCATAAGAGATCTCAAGTTTTGACTCTGAGGTGTGCCCTTGTAGACTTAGCATGGTTACCAATAATTTTTGCAATTGACATGAACTTATAATCACTCTTGCATACTTTTTTAAGTAAACTATGTGAATCCTTGCACTTTCCACACCAAGACTTTGCAAATTCATTTTGATTTTTTATGTTGATGTATCATGAGAGGACATATATGTGTGGTGTTGCATTGCCATGTAATATTTTATACAAACTAGATGGATTTTGTGGGTACATTCACTATAGGCCCTCACGAGACCTCACTCGTCCACTAGGGCTGCCTAGGGGTTTAAAGGGCTTGTTGCATATGCCAAATGCAACCGACACACCTACGAAAAGGAGTATAGGACTTTTTATCTAGATTTTCTTTTTGTCTTTATTTTACTCGAGGACGAGCAAAAGATAGGTATGGGGGCATTTGATAAGTGCATATTTTTGCATATTTTTATTACCTATTTATTGCTTGAACTCGTATTTTAATAATTTATTTTGTTGCATTTCAGGAAATTCGTAAATAAATAAAGAAATGACAAAATAAAGAAATAAAGAGCAAGGAAGGGAAAAAGAGGAAGAAAAAGGACCAAAAATGAAAGAAGGAAAAGAATTAGGAGCTTGGAGCAAAAGGAATATTTCAAGACAAGTGGAAGGTGGAGATCATCCCAACACATTACATTAGTGTATGGCCAAGATCAACTCTTCAAAGCTTAAGGGGGAAGGAAACAAATAGATGGCTAGGATTTCACCACCACACACCACAAATGTATGGTGGGGATTTACCAACACCCCCCTTAACCCTAATTTCTATCCTATAAATACCCCCTCACCCCCTTGTATTTAGTAACTTAGATTTTAGGGTAGATTTAATTTCTTATTTTTTTTAGTTTCAAATCTTGTAAACACTCCTATTATAATTAATGCAATTTTTATTCTCTTTACTTCTTGTCTCGCTCTTTCGTTTATTTTACTTAGCGTTTCGTTATTTTCGTAAATTCCGTTGCTAACCACTTGGGGTTGAAAGTAACGAAATTTAATTTCGTGTTCTTAGTTGCTAATTTTAATTTTGCCCCTTTAAAAATCCATTTTATTGTGGGCCATTTAATTTTTAAATCATCGTCTTAGTATAATTTTAATTTCGTAGTTAATTACTTTGTCTCGTTTTTAATTTTCAAAAATAAAAAAATACAAAAATATTAGTTTTAAAATTTTCAATACAATTTTACTCGTTTTAGTTGTCAAAATTCGAAGCTTGTTTCCCCTGTTTTCAGTGTTTGTTTTTGCTAAGTAGAAGCCCATAATTTTCTGCTCTGTTTCATTTTTTTTTTCATTACACAACCTTTCTCCTCTATTTCTTCAAACCCAGCTTGTTAATCTTTTCTTGTCTTAGCCTTTTCTTATCTCCGCCGATTTTTACACAAACACAAACCCTCCAATTCTCCTTGTTTCTCTTCCTCTTCGAATCAGAAAACGAACCCAGCTACAATTCCTCCTTATCCTTCCTCCCTTTCTTTTTTATTCGCTGCAAAACCACCACACAACTGTTGGGGAATATGGGTAATTACTTGGATTTTTATGAAGTCGTGTGAACACTTTCAGATTGAAGTTATTTGTGGTTCACCCAAATAATTCAATCGGATAAAGTCAGAAATTCTGCAAGAAGAGAGAATGTGTTTTGCTGTGAATTTCAAATGAACCTGTAAAGAAAATGATCAATGCCACACCTATATATAGCTGTCAACAGATGTGTCTTTTGCCAATAGACACATCTCAAGATGTGTCTTTTGCCAAAAGACACATCCCATTTCCAACAGTCATGTCCAATGCTAATAGACACATCTCAAGATGTGTCTTTTCCCAATAGACACATCTCATTCTAGCAGATGTGTTTGATGCCAATAGACATGTCTCATAAGCAATAATTCTGAAATCATAACGAACTCGAACAGATCATGCACTCCACATTCTCCCGACTTGTTCGATTTAACATTACGATTACATTGATCATCTAGCCAATCCAATTACACTAAAATATCCAACAATCCTCCCCCATTTTAGCGTAATCCATGATTAACTAAACAAAATCACAACAAACAACAAACTTATGCATAAATGAAATATCGAGACGATTGAATTTCACATTAGTATATTACACATTCCAAATATTCGAATATCAAGGTGTCACTATGGATTGAACCTTGGTTATTTATAGTGAATACATGAAGATAATATACACATAAATTTACATTCTCAAATGTTCTTACTCGACACTATGTTTTACTAGCCTAGTGTCCTAATCCTTCTTAAGCATATTAAAGCCAAGTCCAAGCTTCTTGAAGCGGCTAAACTTCATGCTCAAATAGGTAGTTCTTTTATTCTCGCACCTGCACATGCAATTTTTCAAAAAAACTATTAAGAAGATAAACTTCAACCTCCTTAACTTGTAGGTCTGAACACATACCTTGGGATGATGCTTTAATGTGTTCCAATCTCTAGATGTTAAGCTTTCCACATTGAATTCAGCACCTAATGTCATATTAGATGGGAATTGGGTATCTCAACATGAGAGGTTATTCGATGGACTTTAATCCCATCCCCACAGCCGACTTGTGCACAAGATCTCTACTCAACCCTTTGGTTAGATGATCAGCTAAATTATGTTGAGTTCTTATAAACTCCACTGATATAACACCATGCGTGATAAGCTCACGAATCATGCTATGTCTAACACCTAAGTGTCTAGACTTGCCTTTGAACACTTGTCTATAAGCATTAGACAAGGCAGACTCATTATCACATCTGATAGATATGGGTGATATCGGTTTAGGCCACAATGGAATCTCATAAATCAGATTTCTTAACCATTCAGCTTCTTTACCAGCCGCTGATAATGCCATAAATTCAGATTCCATCGTTGAATCAGTAATGCAACTCTGTTTCTTTGATGCCAAAGAGATAGCACCTCCCCCAAGTAGGAATACCCATCCACTTGTGGAAGAATGATCTTCCTTATTGGAAATCCAACTTGCATCTGAATGACCTTCAATAACCGAAGGCAATCCAGTATATGTCAAACCATAATCCATGGTTCCTTTCAAGTACTTGAACACTCGGCTTAAGGCTTGCCAATGATGTGAACTTGGTTTGCTAGTATACCTACTAAGCTTTCCAACAGCATAGGCAATATCTGGCCTAGTGCTTATCATAACATACATGAGACTACCAATAGCCCTTGAATATTCAAGTTGTGATACTGCAACACCTGTATTAGGTAGGAGTTTAATACTAGGATCAAGAGGAGTGCTAACAGGAGAACAATCCTTAAAGTTAAATCTTTTCAGAATCTTCTCAATATAATGAGATTGAGAAATTGAAATACCATTGTTCTCACGCTTGATCCTTATACCAAGAATCACCTCAGCCTCCCCCATGTCTTTCATATCAAAATTAGATGACAAGAACTTCTTGGTTTTATCCACTTGATTTTGGTCAGTACCAAAAATCAACATGTCATCCACATATAAACAAATTATAACTCCTTTACCAGAAGCATCAAATTTGTTGTATACACACTTGTCTGCTTGGTTAAGAAAATAGCCGTTAGACAAGACCACAATATCAAATTTATCATGCCAATCCTTAGGTGCTTGTTTCAGACCATAAATTGATTTCTTCAATTTACACACCTTGTTTTCACAACCAGGCATAACAAACCCTTCGGGTTGTTTCATATAAATCTTTTCATCTAATTCACCATTCAAGAATGCAGTTTTCACATCCATTTGGTGAATGACAAGGTTCTGTATAGCAGCAAGTGCTATTAACAACCTAATAGTAGAGGTTCTAACAACAGGAGCATAAGTATCAAAATAATCAATCCCTTCTTTTTGTCTAAAACCTTGGATTACCAATCTGGCTTTAAACTTATCTATGGTACCGTCCACCTTCATTTTCCTTTTGAAGATCCATCTGTTTCCCAATGCCTTACAGCCAGGGGGCAGATCACTCAATTCCCAAGTATTATTATTCATGATAGAATCCATTTCATCTTGGATAGCTTCTTTCCAGAATGCAACATCCCTAGATTTCATAGCTTCGCTAAATGTATTTGGATCCTCCTCAATAACAAAACAATATTGGTATTGATATTCAATTTCATCTCTATAGCCTTCTACTAGATAAAGATGAAAATCATCTCCAAAAGACTTTGCTTTTCTAGCTCTAGTGTTTCTCCTTGGTTCAGACGGTCCATTCACATCTTCAGTAGAAATTGAGTTTAGAAGAATTCTGAAGCATGTCCCTTGGTCTAGGTATAGATGTAAATCTGTTTTCATCAAATATAGCATCCCTTGACTCGATAATCAAGTTCACAGATACATAGTCATTAAATTCTAACACATAGAATCTATATGCTATGGAATGCTCAGCATAACCAACAAATATGCAATCTATACCTCGTTCACCCAAGTTTCTTCTTTTGGGTTCAGTGAGTCTTACAATTGCTCTACATCCCCAAACTCTCAGAAAACTCAATTTTGGTGACTCTTTATACCAAAGTTCATAAGGGGTAATCTTATTCCTCTTGCTAGGAATTCGATTCAATAAATAACAGGCTGTTAACATAGCCTCACCCCAAAAACCCTCACTCAATCCCGAGTAGGATAACAAGGAATTAACCATTTCTTTCAAAGTCCTATTCTTTCTCTCTGCCACACCATTTTGTTGTGGTGTATAAGGAGCCGTGGTTTGATGTATTATACCAGTAGATTGAAAATAAACCGGATCATAATACTCACCTCCTCTATCAGTACGTAGATTTTTAATCATGGTACTCTGATGTAGCTCTACTTCTTCTTTATAAATTTTAAAGAAGTCAAGAGCTTCATCCTTAGCATGCAATAAATATACATAGCAATATCTAGTAGCATCATCAATAAAAGTAACTACATACTTTTTATTTCCTAATGATGGTGTAGAATGGAAATCACACAAATCACTATGAATTAGTTCTAAAACATCAGACACCCTATTAACCTCTTTAAATGGCATTCTAGTTATCTTCGTTAACATGCATGTTTTGCATTTTTCATTATCTAAATCAATGGCAGGTATGAGACTCATTTTTGACATATCCTTTATTCTTTTGTAATGTACATGTCCTAGTCTAGCATGCCATAATTCAGATTTATTCAAATCATTGCTAGTACTAGTAGAAGCCATGCAAGCAGATTCATCAATAAATGGAGTATTTACATTCAACATAAACATACCATTACACAAATAGCCAAAGCCAACAAAAGAGCCATGTTTTGACAATATATATTTGTCACTTTCATAAACTTGTTTATATCCACAATTGTTCAATACAACACCAGACAAGAGATTCTTCCGAATCCCAGGAACATACAACACTTTATTTAACAATATACATTTGCCAGAAGTAAAAACTATCTTGACATTTCCTAGTCCTTTGATCGGTTCAGTTGCAACATTTCCCATCTTTAAGATAGATCCATCTTCGATTGGTTGAAAGTCTATGAACCAACGAAGATCTTTGCATACGTGACTCGTTGCTCCTGAATCAATCCACCAAGCAACATTGTCATCCTGCACATAAAATGCCTCAGATATTAGTGATACATAATTCTGACCAGAATTATAATTCTGTATTAAAATCTGACCTTGTTGCTTTTCTGGATCCTTGGATCCACTTGGACCAGCAATATGCTTTTCTTGCTTGCCTTTACCAACCCGACAATCCTTCTTGAAATGTCCAGGTTTGCCACACTTCCAACATGCCATCTTAGGCCTTTTATTGGAAGAATTGTTGTTGTTTCCTTTAAACTTTCGTTTATCACCCTTGCCATTCTTAGAATTCTTGGAAGATCCACCATCTTCAACCATATTCACAGAAGAGTTACCGACTTGGTTCTTTCCCTTAGGATTATTCTCAATTTCTTGAGTCCTCAAAGCCTCTTCAATTCTGAAGTGACTTTCAAGTTGAACCAGAGTAATATCATCTTTATTATGTTTCAAGGAGTGTTTAAAATCCTTCCATGATGGTGGTAGTTTGTCTATAACACCAGAAACTGAGATAGATTCATCCATCTTCAGATTGTGTTGGGCAAACTGCCCCAGAATCCTTAACAATTCATTGTATTGTTCCATCACTGGTCTAGAATCGACCATTTTATAATTCATAAAATTACTAACCAGAAACTTCTTACTAGAAGCATATTCTGCCATGTACTTGGATTCAAGAGAATCCCACAATTCTTTCGCTGACTCAACATTTTGGTATATATCAAAAAGGGAATAAGACATACCGTTTAAGATGTGGCCGCGACAGATGTAGTCATCGTTTTCCCACTTGCACCGCTTCCTAGTCTGTTCAGCGGTTTCATTTTCGATCACTTCTAGAATGGGGGTACTCAGAACATACACAACTTTCAGCGTGGTCAACAGAAAATGCATCTTTTTCTGCCATCTTCTAAAATCCTGGCCCTCAAACTTGTCCAGTTTTGCAAACTTGCTTGTCATGTCTTTTGCAGATTATGCGTTCGCCATTTTCAGAAACAAATGACTTCAATCTTTGTTGGGGAATATGGGTAATTACTTGGATTTTTATGAAGTCGTGTGAACACTTTCAGATTGAAGTTATTTGTGGTTCACCCAAATAATTCAATCGGATAAAGTCAGAAATTCTGCAAGAAGAGAGAATGTGTTTTGCTGTGAATTTCAAATGAACCTGTACAGAAAATGATCAATGCCACACCTATATATAGATGTCAACAGATGTGTCTTTTGCCAATAGACACATCTCAAGATGTGTCTTTTGCCAAAAGACACATCCCATTTCTAACAGTCATGTCCAATGCTAATAGACACATCTCAAGATGTGTCTTTTCCCAATAGACACATCTCATTCTAGCAGATGTGTTTGATGCCAATAGACATGTCTCATAAGCAATAATTCTGAAATCATAACGAACTCGAACAGAGCATGCATTCCGCATTCTCCCGACTTGTTCGATGTAACATTACGATTACATTGATCATCTAGCCAATCCAATTACACTAAAATATCCAACAACAACCACAAAACCCACTTCCTTTTTTTTTTTTCTTGTTTTGATTCGTAGTTGAATTCATTGTTTGAGTTGTTAGATTTAATTGGTGTTACGATTGTTCGTAGTCCTGTTGCTGTGTTGAATTAAGTCATTTGGTTTGAGTTCTCGTTTGGTTTCGAACCTGTAGTAGATGTTAGAATCCGAGCTCTTGTTTAAATCGATTTTCCTGTATCTGTTGCTGTGTTGAGTCAACTGGGTTTCACTGAGTCGCTGTGCTGTTTTAGCCGAGTCAATCGTTGCTGGTTTGCTTGTTTGTCGAATTGGAATCCTGAATTGTGTTCGAGTTTTGCTGTAATTGTATTTGGTTTGCTGTGTAACTGCGTTTGATTTCCGAATATTTTGTTGTTTTCCGAGTCCTGAGATGCAATTGTCGAGGTCTGCTGTGGGTGTAGTGTTTGTGGGTCATGAGTCCAGATTGTGTTAGTCGCATTGTTTCTGCATCGTTTTTTTGTCTGAGTCGTTGCTGCGAGTTCATAGCCTGGGTTGAGTCTGAGTTACCGAGTGTCTTGAGTCATATTTCTGTTTTTCCTTTCTTGGTAGAGTTTTCCGCTTGGTCGATTCTTAGTCCAGTTCGTTACTGTTGTAGTAGTTTTTTTTTCGTTGTTGAGTTTTTTTTTTCTCGTTGGTTGTTGTTTGTTGCTATTTTTGTTAGTGCTGAGTAAACTGAGTTTTCATCTTAATGTCCGAGTAGTAGTATTGCATTATTTCTGGTTTATGCGAATTATGAAATAATTTGTTTTTGGTTGCTTATAAATTGTTGACTAGTCATATTTACAATCAGTTCATGCCAAATTTTTCCAAAATTTTTATGTAAATAAATTTAGTTAAAATCCGAGTTTCTACTATTAATAATTTTTAGAATAATTAATTTTGCTCTTTTCAGTTTTTTTAATTAGTGTAGAAATAGAATAATATTTTAATTTTCATTTAAAAATAGTTTAAATTGTCTTTTAGGAATTAAATAGTATAAAATCGAAATTTTCAAAAACCCACTTGTTCTAATTCGATTAAATTAGAAATTAAGGAATGCGAAAATATTAGTCCCTGTGGAACGAATCATAAATTTTACAACGAAACAAATTGTGCGCTTGCGATTCAATTGTATTATTTTCTAGCACAACAAGCTTCGAATTTTGACAACTAAAACGAGTAAAATTGTATTGAAAATTTTAAAACTAATATTTTTGTGATTTTTTTATTTTTGAAAATTAAAAACGAGACAAAGTAATTAACTACGAAATTAAAATTACACTAAGACGATGATTTAAAAATTAAATGGCCCACAATAAAATGGATTTTTAAAGGGGCAAAATTAAAATTAGCAACTAAGAACACGAAATTAAATTTCGTTACTTTCAACCCCAAGTGGTTAGCAACGGGATTTACGAAAATAACGAAATGCTAAGTAAAATAAACGAAAGAGCGAGACAAGAAGTAAAGAGAATAAAAATTGCATTAATTATAATAGGAGTGTTTACAAGATTTGAAACTAAAACAAACAAGAAATTAAATCTACCCTAAAATCTAAGTTACTAAATACAAGGGGGTGATGGGGTATTTATAGGATAGGAATTAGGGTTAAGGGGGGTGTTGGTAAATCCCCACCATACATTTGTGGTGTGTGGTGGTGAAATCCTAGCCATCTATTTGTTTCCTTCCCCCTTAAGCTTTGAAGAGTTGATCTTGGCCATACACTAATGTAATGTGTTGGGATGATCTCCACCTTCCACTTGTCTTGAAATATTCCTTTTGCTCCAAGCTCCTAATTCTTTTCCTTCTTTCATTTTTGGTCCTTTTTCTTCCTCTTTTTCCCTTCCCTGCTCTTTATTTCTTTATTTTGTCATTTCTTTATTTATTTACGAATTTCTTGAAATGCAACAAAATAAATTATTAAAATACGAGTTCAAGCAATAAATAGATAATAAAAATATGCAAAAATATGTACTTATCATCTACCAAATCGGTGTTCTCTATCAAGTTTAATTTTTACATATAGTTTAAGATCGGTTACAATCTTCTAACAGTCTGTTTAAATGTGATTAAATTTAAAATATAATTATTGTTTTCGGTGAAGAAGATAACAAAAGTATCAATTTTGAAATCAAAATTTGTAACGTGTGAATTGTGGTTCGCTAATTTTAGTTTTATGATACCGTTTGAATATTACAAACGGGATATTGCAATGACAATTATGTATTATAGTTGTTAGAAATAAAAGTATCGTTCAAAATTATTATTCTAATAATCAATTTTTATCAAACAAATTTTATTATTAGAATTTTTCTTTTAAATAACTAATAATATATTTCAAATTTATAGTTAATCAACATTTATAAATCATAGAAATTTGAAATTAACAATCTACATAATAATATATTTTAAAAATAACAGAGAAATATCCTTGACCATGATCGACCAAAATATCAAAACATGTACACATATCACATCCACCTAGACCTGCGAAGCAGGGAATAAAGACCACCCGTAAGCGGCAAATAAATAAAAACCAAAAACAATTCTCCCCTCCCTCCCTTGCCCCCTCCCACCCCCTGTTAAAACCCCCAACTCACTCTTAAAATACTCTCTCTCTCTCTCTCTCTCTCTCTCTCTCTCTCTCTCTCTCAAAGCCCTAACAGAATCAAATTACAGGTTAGTAATACACACACAATATACATATATCAGCATCTATATCTATATCATCATTTGATTACTTCACAATTTCACACACACTCTTATGCATTTGTATATTCATGTTTCTTAAAAGCACAAATGTGTTGATTTGTGTGTGAATAACTGTGTGTATTTGCTAGAATTTTGCAGTGTAAAGCAAGGTTACTCTGTTATTTTACTGTTTTTTGTTTGTTATAATGTAGATTCTGTGTGATTTTATCTTTTTTTCCCTTATATGATAGTGTGTTTACATTAAATGTTGTTTAATCTGGAGATTATAGCGATTTATACTTGTTACGGTTTGTAGATTTGTTTGATTGAGTGTTTGTTTTGGTCCGTACACATCTTATAACATTTTATAATGGGATTGCTTTTTTAATTAGTTCATTTTTTTGTGCTTTTAAGTGGACATACTTCTGGTTTGTTGTGTTTTGTAGAAGATGATGATATGTAGTTGCTCTTCTGTTTATGTATACTTCCTTATTTTTTTAAAAACTTTTTCGGAGCATGCTGATCTATAGCCTCTCTCTCTCTCTCTCTCTCTCTCTCTCTCTCTCTCTCTCTCTCTCTCTCTCTCTCTCTCTCTCTCTCTCTCTCTCTCTCTCTTTCTCCTCTCTATATTCTCTGTGTGTGTGTGTAAATGACATAATAGAACACAGTGATATTCTATATGCGATTTCATTTTATGCATGTTTAGTTTGTTCTGAAGTATATATTGTTTATATATTCCTAGTGATGTGCTTTCAGTTCATACTGTTTGATTTCTAGCCTATATCTGTGAAATGATGTCTTTAAAAACCTGAATATGTTGACTATTTACTTGCACTGAAAATTGTTTAACCAGCAAAAGTCCTATTTGTTGGAACTATTTTAAGATTTGTTTTCTATTTCTAAAGTTTGCTTAATTTGCCATGTTGTGCAGTTGGAGCAGAATATGGAGAACACAGGCATCCAGGATCTGGGTGGTGATCCACCTTTGCCACCACCCCCAGCAACTGTTCCAACTGGAGTGAGGCCGCAGTTAAGTGATCCTGTAAAACGTGTTATGATCAGCAGACCAGGTTTTGGTAGTAGTGGGCGTCGAATACAACTGGAAGCGAACCACTTCAAAGTTTCTGTCAACTCTCCAGATGAGACATTTTACCAGTATAGTGTACGTATATCCGATTTTGGGCACTTATTATTGGATTTGAATTATTAAAACGAAATTGATTGTGGTATAATTTCTACAGGTTTCCCTTAGTTATGAAGATAAGAAACCTGTTGAGAATAAAGGGATGGGAAGAAAGATAATTGATAAGCTCTACCAAACTTACTCTTCTGAACTTGGTGGGAAGAGGTTTGCATATGACGGAGAGAAAGCCTTGTATACTGTGGGGCCGCTACCCCGAAACAAGCAGGACTTCACAGTTGTTCTTGAGGAGTCCATGGCCAAACGGTTTCTTTTCCCTTTAACTCTCTGGTTTATTTATATAACATTTATGTAAAATCTGAACATGAGCTACACTTTTATTCGTTACCTTTCAGCGGAAGTCCATCCCGAGAAGACAGCCCTGAAGAACCCGTCAAAAGGTCTAGGCGGTCTTTACACTCAAAATCATACATAGTAGAGATCAACTATGCTACTAAAATTCCTTTGAAGTCTGTTGTGCTTGCCTTGAGAGGAGCTGAGACTGAAAAGGTTCAAGATGCATTGAGGGTGCTTGATATTATATTGAGACAACAAGCAGCTAATAGGTATCCGGAACTTGCCACTTTAATAATACTTTGGACTTGTGACTATGTTTTCCTTTCTCTTATGAGTGTCGCTTGTGCAGGGGGTGCCTACTAGTTAGGCAGTCATTCTTCCATGATGACTCACGGATGCTAACTGATGTTGGAGGAGGGGTAGCTGGCTGTCGTGGTCTTCATTCTAGCTTTCGTCCAACTCATGGTGGCTTGTCACTCAATATAGGTAAAATATGTTATATATCTATATCTTCCAAGCTCTGTATCAAAGGGTATATGTCTAACCTGCTCTTTTCACCAGATGTTTCAACAACTATGATCCTTACCCCTGGACCTGTAATTGACTTTCTGAAAGCCAATCAGGGTGCACGAGAAGCTCGTGCTATAGATTGGGTAAAGGTAAAAGTTCTTAAACCTGCATTATGCCCTTCATATTCTTTGTTGCCTGGTTTGCTATTGAATTGTTCTTTTTATCAATTGCAACAGGCCAAGAAAATGCTAAAGAATATGAGAGTCAAGGCCACACATAGCAACAGGGAATTCAAGATAATAGGGTTGAGTGAGAAGCCTTGCACTGAGCTATAGTAAGTGTTTATGTAGTTAATTCTTCATTTTTTGAGATTAGAAAATGAAGAGGCTTGTGAAATAATTATCACTTTGTTTCGTTCTGTTTGAAGTTTTACATTGAAAGGGAAAAGTGGTGATGGTGCCAATGGCGAAGTGCAACCTCAGGAGATTTCGGTGTATGATTACTTTACAAGACATCGGAACCTTCAGCTTCCTAATTCTGCGTACTTCCCATGCCTTGATGTTGGGAAACCCAAAAAGCCTAATTATTTACCACTGGAGGTGTGCAAACATTGTTAATATATTACTACCGAATCTTGTTACTTTCCTGTCTCGGTTTTCTTCGTATGCATAACTCATTCTTTTTCCCTGTTGTTTTTAGCTTTGTAGTCTGGTCTCTCTTCAGAGATATACAAAATCACTATCTTCTCAGCAAAGAGCATCGTTAGTGGAAAAGTCCCGCCAGAAGCCTCTGGAGAGGAAAAAAGTTCTCACTGATGTAAAAATTTTAATGTCATTTTATTTTATTTTTTATCTTTAGTTATTATTTTTTGTTGTAGCTTTTTAGTTCTGAATTTTTTGTCTACTTGTTTTTTTAATATGATCACTGAAACACAATGCCAGTCAATGTTCAATTATCGTTATGATGAAGACCCTCTCTTAGCTGCTTGTGGTATATCTATCGAGAAACAGCTTACTAAATTTGATGGCCGTGTCCTTGAGGCACCCAAGGTAAATTTTGTTTCTCCTGTAGTTTGCTAAGCATAATTAGTTTGTTTAATCTCTTACATTTGTTTTGCATGCAAATTGCAGCTGAAGGTTGGTAATAATGATGATTGTATTCCCCGCAATGGTAGATGGAATTTCAACAACAAGGTAATGAAATAAATAGAATAATGCAATCTGTGATGAATCACTCTGTGTTACCGCTTTAATCCTTGTTTTTGTCTGAAGTTGGGTGGGAGAATGGCGGAATGTACCCTCAGAAGTGCAACGCTGCAATACACCCTAATTTTTATTTTTATTTTTTAAAAAAATTAGTGTTAGTTATATAGCTGCTGTTCAACTTAATGCTCATAGAAACTACATTATTGGTGTCTGTCAAAAAACTGCAATGAAACATTTATTGGAGTGTAGATGTGACTCCTATTAGAGTGTAGATGTTGATTCACTTTTTTCCTCAGTATTGCCTCTTTTCGCGTTTGCTGCACTTTTGCACTTATTAATTCTCTTCTCCGTATGTTTAAGGTTGGGGATCCTAATCCTGACTTGTATTATCTGTACAGGATCCTATATTTCTTTCTAAAATCTCATTTCATCTTAATTGTTTTACCTGTCTCCTGCAGAGACTTTTGAATCCTATCAAGATAGAACGTTGGGCAGTAGTTAACTTCTCTGCTCGTTGTGATACAAGTCAGCTATCACGAGAGCTAATTAATTGCGGAAGGAGCAAAGGGATTGTATGCTTGTTTTGCTTTTGTCCATCTGTTAGATTATTACTTGTAACAATGGCACATGAATTTCTTACTCCTGTTTTTGTCTTTAGATCATTGAGCGTCCATTTACACTTATAGAGGAAGAACACCAATATAGAAGAGCCAGCTCTCTAATAAGAGTAGAGAAGATGTTTGAACAAATCAAGGTGAAGCTCCCTGGGCCGCCTCAGTTTATTTTGTGCGTCTTACCAGAGAAGAAGAATTCTGATATATACGGTATATGATATGTTTCAACTAACCTTTCATTGTTGTGGCTTATATTCTTCGGGTAATGTGATGTTTGAATTTTTTGACCTTATGTGCTCAAGGACCGTGGAAAAAGAAAAGTTTGAGTGATTTTGGAATTGCCACACAATGTCTTTCTCCAACAAAGATTAATGACCAGTACCTGACAAATGTTCTTCTGAAAATAAATTCCAAGGTAACTTTGTTCTGACTCCGTAATAATCCTATCAACTAAAAGAAGTACATCTCATATCCTAATTCAAATTACTATCACCTGTGTTTTTGATATTTATATTCCTCATGTTTAGCTTGGGGGTACTAATTCCTTGCTAGCACTGGAGGTTGTTTCACGTGTTCCCATGATAAAAGATACTCCAACGATGATACTGGGCATGGATGTTTCTCATGGCTCTCCTGGCCGATCAGATGCCCCATCCATTGCAGCGGTATTGTACTAGCACATGTGTTTCTTGGTCTTTGGTTATTAACTCAAATGATGCCAATGATTTTAGTTGTCTTTGTGGTTGGTACCTATAGGTTGTTGGATCTCATTCCTGGCCTTTGATATCAAGGTATAGAGCAGCTGTTAGAACACAATCCTCTAAAGTTGAGATGATTGAGTCTTTGTTCAAACCTTCACCAAATGGGGATGATGATGATGGCATAATGAGGTATGTGTATTATATGTGATGTATCTTCTCCTCTTGGTGGGATACTTGAGAGATAAAGGTATAATTAAGTTTATAGTTTCTTTTATTCTGATAATCAGTTTTATTGTCTTCTAGGGAGCTGCTATTGGATTTCTATTCTACAACCAATGGTCAAAAACCATCTCAGATTGTTGTCTTCAGGTATCACATATTTACTTGATTATGTTGACTGACCCATTAATGCACACGGCACTGATCACTTTGGTGTAACTTATACATGTCCTCTTGCCCAGGGATGGAGTCAGTGAATCACAGTTTAGCCAAGTGTTAAACAACGAGCTTGATCAAATGATAAAGGTGCCTATTGAATTTTTTGTGTTTGTCATCAATGATTTAAATCAGTATCTACTTATAAAGTTTGTCCATGTCAAAGCCAATATTCTTCCTTAAATTATATTATAAAATAAAACTACTTTGATACTTTTCCTTTTGCAATGATGAGTTGAAGACCTTGTTCTTTCTATTGTGCTTGAATCTTTCTTGTCAATTTTGTGCATTGTCTCTCTGTTCATGCATGTGTAACGTAAAGATAATCGTAACTTCCAGTCAACACTGAAGTATTTCCATATGTTTAATGTTTAATGATCCACAAGCGTTTAACTTTTTGTGGAGATCCATAATTACTCGCTTTTGGTAGGCTTATCAGCATCTCCGTGAAGAAAATATACCCAAATTTACGGTGATTGTTGCCCAGAAGAATCATCATACTAAGCTCTTTCAAGCTGGCGGTGTCACTGAGAATGTTCCTCCTGGTCTGCATTTTTTTTTTTGCACATTTACATTTCATTTTCTTAATTTAAGCCTGTTCTCAGGTGCACTATTATTGTTTATGAGCTTTGCAGGTACTGTTGTGGACACAAAGATTGTGCACCCCAGAAATTATGATTTTTATATGTGTGCACAGGCAGGGATGATTGTGAGTTGCCACTTTTCCATCTCGTTGAATCTTTAGTTACAATTATTATGTTTTAAGTAATGACAAGTGCTGTTCCCACTTTAGTTTCTTTAAATGTTTTCTTGTTATATGAACCTAAAGAGGTCGAATGCTAGAATGTGCTTGCAAAAGCTTTTAAAAGGTGTTCAACAAACTTATATCTGATAATTGAATTTTGCTTGGTCTTATATCCTACCACACTCACCTTTGGTATTAGCTGAATTTTTGACAGTGTTATGTGCTATATCAGTTAATTCTTTTTTCTTTTCATTTTCCCCCTACTCACTCTGGTGATTGTTACACTGACAGGGAACATCGCGACCTGCTCACTATCATGTTTTAGTTGATGAAATCGGTTTCTCACCTGATGATTTGCAGAATCTTATACATTCACTATCATATGTGTAAGTTTTGTAGCTTAACTTTTTCCCCTTTTTTATGTTTTCAAATTTGAGAGTCTGTCTGATGTCGTATTGGGTTTTTTGGACCTCTTCAGTTACCAAAGGAGTACCACTGCAATCTCTATAGGTATCAATACTAATACATTTGTGCAGTACTATCTTTTGCTTCATTTGTTTATATAGAATATGCCAACATTCCTGGTAGTTTGTTCTCAACTAACCCCAATTCCGCCCCCTCCCTAAATTGGTTGCCAGTTGCACCCATTTGCTATGCCCACCTCGCAGCTGCACAAGTGGGCCAGTTCATGAAGTTTGACGATTTCAATGATTCTTCTTCTGGACGTGGAAGCTTCACATCAGCAGGAAGTGTCCCTGTCCCTCAGCTGCCTAGGTTGCACAAAAACGTTGCAGGGTCAATGTTTTTCTGCTGATGCTTTTGCTACAACGGAATATGCACATAATAGGTGGTACAGATAGGGGTTTAACATGTTGATGTTAAAAGGGTTAGAGTTGTTGAGCAGTCAAATCTTAGAAAACCATAACAGTCTTTCTTAGTTCTGCAAGTATAGCTTGTGCCTGCTGCGTTCTTTTCTGTTAGATCATTCTAGCAAGTTGATGCTTATGAACTCTTCTCTATGCCTACCTTTCCGATGAATTCACAAATAGAGCTACTCCGGATGAATTCTGTTTTTTGGGGGTGAATCAATCTACCATTGTAAGGTGAATTTTATTTTGTGCTATCTAGCCAGGGGTGAGCGCGGTTCGGTTCGGTTCGGTTTTTGGATAAAATCGAAATCGAAAACCTTCGGTTTTAAAAAATGAAAACCGCAACCGTAACCGAACCATCGGTTTCGGTTTCAAAAACCCCGGTTCGGTTGTAATCGGATCGGTTTTGGTTTTAAAACCGAAAATGAAAAATAATACAACTTGGATAAATAACGCTAGCAAATTTTAAAATATCGACGATATTATTCGAATTTACACAAATCAATAAAAATAGTGGCGGACTTCAAAATAAACATTGTTCATATGCCAACAAGATCAATGCAGCACACTGATCAGATAACTGGACCTTAGTTATAATCTGTAACATCTGGAGTTTAGGAAACAGACCTGACTTTACTTAAATCAATAAAGTAGTGCAGGAAGTCAGAAAAATGCAGACCTGACTTATATTGATAGGCCTTTGCATTACCCATTTCTGTGTGTGGGTTTATGTCTGTGTTTAATAATATCTAATGATATACATTAAAATGATTATGGATGTTTTAGATATAACGTAATTCCAAATACATATTTAAACAGTCATGTCTCCTAGAAGCCTCCTGCAGTACTGAAGTAGGAAGTACTGAAGTAGAACTAAAAAGTAGAAACCGTGACTAACTACTAACTAGTCTGGGCTGGGTAGTGGACTATGTTTGGATTGGGCTGAAGATTTTGGACCATGTAATTAAATTTCAATCATTTTGTAATTCTTAAAATATTTATGTATAATTTTTATAATAAAATTTTATATATTATATTAATATATCATAATAATCGGTTCGGTTTCGGTTTTTTCGGTTCGGTTTCACTCCAAAACCGAAACCGGACCATTAGTATCGGTTCGGTTTTTCGGTTTTACTTCGGTTCGGTTTTAATCGGTTCGGTTTTTATCGGTTTTTATCGGTTTCGGTTTCATTTCGGTTTTTCTGCTCAGCCCTATATCTAGCAATGAATGCATAGTTAGTTCTCTTTTTCTTGTTAATAATTGTATGCTATATCTAAAATTTATCAGGTCAAAAATATTGTACCAACATTATACAAAATTTCCGTGTGCAATATGCATAGGCAACGGGGCCGTATTTTGGTGAAACGAAGTTGAAATTTTGGCGGACTAGGCATATGAAAGAAGCCCATAGTAATCGAAGGACAACAGTAGAAACTGCTTCGGATAAAGTTGCCTTTATTATTTTCAATTTGCAGTATAAACATATGATAAAATCCAGAAACGTCATGCTCCTAGTTAAAAAAATATACGATACAAAATTGCCATAAGGGTGTTTGTATGTGTGGTTTGAATTCGGTTCGGTAATTGGAATGAGATGTTTTTATATTTTTGTTATACAATCTCATTTTCATTCCTGTAATCAGTTAACTGAAATTGGAATGAGATGTTTATCCATTTTTGTTGTACAATTTCATTTTCATTAACATAATTGGGTTCAAAACTCATGATCCAAATTGTCAATAGTTCTTGGAACATCTCCAAGTGTTAAAGGTGATGTTATACCGTTAACATCAGATTTTTAAATAGTTCTTAGTATAACTGTTACCACCAGATTTTTAAATAATTTAATAGCTGCCTTGTAATTTTAATCAATCTACCATTCTACAAACATCAAGACTCTCATCAAGACTCAAGAGTCTTGATGTTTCATGCAACAAAAGAAAGAAGAAGAATAAGCAAAGATATTGAAACAAGAGGTCAGATGACAAATTTTTACAGCATAATGGCATTTTCCAAATCCCTTCATTGATGGATTAAAGTTATGACTTATGACCTCCACTACAGATATTCTCATTGCCTGTGATGCTGAAAATTGCAGTCCTCTAGTTGATCAGTCTTCACTACCTCCTTCATAGTCTGAAAGTGTTTGTTCAAGTTCCATAGCCAATTCATCTTCATTATCAAGTTCCATTGCCAGTTCATCTTCACCATCTCCTCCATTGTGCGTGAGTGCCTGTTCAAGTTCCATTGCCAAGTCATCATCTGTACCATCTTCCTCCGGTTGACAATTATTGTAGTCCTCCTGATGTTGGGAGTGCTCCAATTCACTATTTACACTGTCTTGCTGCTGTCGAAGGTTGCCAGGCTCTCCATATTTACAACGTCCATCAACAGGATGTTGGCCATATTTCGTGTACCGATAAAACACTTCCTTCACAGTGCTCCACTTTTCCGCAGTATCTTCCACCACATCTCCAATCAATCTCTGATTTTCCGTCAAGTATTTCATGTTCTGAATATCTACCAGATCACCGGCCTCTTTAACAGCCAACTTCTTGGCTGCTTCATATTCCTTTGACATTTTCTTCAGGTGATAAACATCAAGTTCCATTTCCATGTCCATGTGAATAAAATGCTCAATCTTGCTGTTTTCAAATAACTTTTTCTGCGCAATTCGAATGGTGGCATTCTCTTCAGCTCTGAGTTCTTTGATCTTCTCAGTCACAGAACCTTCCTTTAAATCTACAGCTCCGAAAAGGAACATGTTCTTTTCAAACATTCTGTTGATTAAAGCCGAGACAACGCTCACATTCTCCTTTTTCGAGTCGAAAACAAGTTTGCTGAGTCTCCTAAGCTCTCTGAGAGAAATATAAATCCGGAAAGGAGGCTTATATGGTTGAGTCTCATGGAGACAATAAAGACAATAGAGGCCACCCAGTCTTAGAGACAAGGATGCATTAGACACCACATAACCAATGCAATGAGAATAGAGAGACTGCATATAGCGAGCAATGTTAGTAGTAGGTCTGGCCTCATAAATAAATGAAAATTTCTTACCTATCCATACTTTCTTCATATCAACTAACGCGGTTGATTCATCTTTGGCGAAGTCCTGAATAAGCTCGTCGATGTCTAATTTGAAGGTTTCGATGTCGAATGCAGGATCTAGCTTTCTCTTTTTGACTGTAATTTTATTAGGCCCCATTTTGTCTAGAATACAAATTAAGCAATTGAATCTGTATGATTCCTGCAATGTGTGTCAAAAACAAAAGAAGACCAAGAACCCCAAGAAGGAAGGAGTCGTCCTGTAATTTATAGTCCCGCTGTTTAAATCCCACCCCAACCAAAATTGTTTCACGTGGATATATAGTATCGGTGTGATTCACGTTACAGAATACGAAACAGGATAGGATAAAGATTAGAACATCAAGCGGTATGTTAATGATCATTGTTTTTAGTCATGTATTTTTTAATCGGTCTTAAAATTTTCATTTTAAAATATCTTAATAAATTTTATTATACAAATTTTTTAATTGATAAGGTGAAATAAAAATTATAAATATAGAATAAAAATTAATTGATTTTTTTAAATCCACTATGCTGATTTAGTTAAATTAGAACAGATGCAAGAAATTCTGACAAAAAAAAAAAAGACAAAAGAACAGATGCAAACTGGCTTTTGTTTATTATCCCAGCTTCAATTCAAACTCCCAATTTAATACTTGCCTGCTGATGTTGCTTCTCAGTCTACTTAGAGTTGCTTATTTCACAATATACAAGATTCAATACTTGCTTGCTGATATTGCTTCTCAGCCTACTTAGAATTGCTTATTTCACAATATACAAGATAAAGGTGCATGAACTGTGAAATATATATGTAGGACACCATCATAGATAGGACACCATCATAAAAAGAATATTAAAGATTATCAAAATTTGCTAGCAGAACTTTTTACGACAAAATTATAGTAGTTAGTTTAAATTTTAAATAATCACTAAATTATGATTAAGAACTTTAATTTTTTATTACCGAGAATTTTTCGATGATTCTTCCATTAGAGGTTCTTTTATAGGCGGCCTCTCACCTTGCAACTTGCTATCGGTTTACAACCTTTTCTATTTACATAATTCATTCAGTACATACTTTTCAAAAATAATACAAATACATATCATTTCATGCTCTTGTGGATGTGCTTTTGTTTTATCTCTATTTATCTTTGTCTGCCATAATCTATTCATATTTGCTTGTCTTGTTGTAGTTTTTCAAAATCCTTTTTTTAGAGTCCCATCTTCTTTTTATCTTGTTTTCCCTTTTAAAATTTTAAATATGCACTAAAATTATGATTAATAACAAAAAAAAAATCAAGCATACCAGATATCCAGAAAAACCACCCAAGGTCAACAAAGAAAACTACATAAGATCACTTGATCACATTGTTCACTGTAGTGACAATGAAACTGCACCATCTCAATGATTAACTCAGAAATAAATTCTAAAAAATATGATGTTATTATAATGAAACATGTTCTTATGAAGTTATGATGGAAGAAAAGACTTACATAACAAGGTAAATAATAGTAAAAAAAAAAACCATTCTAACAAATAAATTGTTATAATAATGGAACTATCCAAACATATACTAATATTAACATTCACATGTCAATTGGAATAAACGAATTTAAATCATATTGTCCCTTCCACATTGATGCAACCAAGGACATTTGATGCCAACCAATTTTAACAGTTCTCTTTTCATATTGCTGCTCTTCTTTAGCTGGGTTCTAAAAAACTCTCCCTAACACTGAGAAAAGTCCGATGATATCTTTTCTGTACGGCAAATATGATTTTCTCTTATCACCTTCCTTTATTGATCTGTTCCGTATATAAAACAATTCGTGCGCCGATGCCTTGGTAGTGCCCACAGAATGTGGTAGTGATTTACGACCGCCATCACTAATCTTATTTGACTTAGTTGCAAACATATAAGACGACGACTTGATCCCATCACTATTACTTCTCCTAAGCAGATCACGTATCTTAAACCGCTTAAACAAAAGCGAACCCGTCGATTTGCTCTTTTCGCAACTACTCGGTGATTTTGATTTTTGATTTTCGATATTTTTATCAGTCTCGTTCAAGTTACGGAAAATCTCCCGATTAAAAACCGGAAAACCGAAAGATTTATGCATGATCGAACATTCTGATTCCTCCTTATTCGGTAGTGCAAACTCGAATAAATCATCCTCATTCTCTTCTTCTCTAACGATATCGTTGGTTACTTTGGTCGCGATCTCGACCAATCCATCACGAGAGTAACTGTTGAACGTAGGACATAACAATGAATGTTCGTCATGGGAAGACATAGCTGTATAACCTTGTAGGGATACAGATTATGAAGAGGAGCTATGTATTAATATATAGAGATCGAGTTTAGTATGGTTTTTCAATTTTGAGTTTGATTGCAGAAGGCAAGTAAACAGGTGAATAACGTTTTTTTTATTAACTTTTTTTATTTTTTTGAGGGCACGTTTTTTTTATTAACTTCCTCTTTCTCTTTGAATATTTATCCTATCTGCGTGTATAATATACATGGTAATAAAATAAAAGTCAAAAAAGTTTTCCAACGCTATCGAAAATACTTTTTATTCTATATTTCGAACAAAATCGGTAATAGAATCTTGCAGTGATTAAGTTTTAGATTGGGAATTAATTTAAAAAATTAATCTAAATAAAATCGGATATATTTTAATATTATAATATTATTTAGTATATTATTCTACTTCTATTAGTTATTTATTAAATAATATATATTTATCATATTATTAAATTATATCCTTTTATATCCTATTATATAATAAGAGTAAGAGAGATAATAAATGAGTACTACCATAGGTTATGGGTTCGACTCCTAACAACAACATATATTTTATATATTAAATTTAAAATCACTCATACACAACTTAATTATAAGCGCACTGAATTTACACTTTTGATTTGCTTTTGGCTCGACCTAAAAATATTCTAATCATATTCTGTCTATACTTGCTTTTGTGAATAAATATGTATATAATTGTTAGTTAATTATATCTTATTATATAATAAAATTAAGAGTAATATTATAAAAAAAGTTATACCATAAATCAAGAGCTCATCTATAATATATTAAATATATCTTTATATATAATACTAGTTTAAAACCCGTGCGATGCACGGATTTTTTTTAATATTATATGAATTTTTTTCATTAATTTAAATTAATTTATTTAAACATGAATTTTGGAGGCTTAAATTTTTATATGAGATGATTTGGGATTTTAGTTAGAAAATATATAAAAAGATGATAGGTTTTAGTTGAAAAAGGTAATCGATTAATTGTTAGTAATTATAAAATTATTATTTTATTTTTATTGTATTAAATAGAATGCTCGTGATATGATTGGAAAAAGAGAGGATTCAGTTAGAGAAAATTAAAAAGATAACATGTTCTAAGTGAAAAGTTAGTTTATGGTAATTATAATTTAATTACGTTATTTTACTAAATCCAATTGCTCGTAATGTTTTTAGAAAAGGATAAATTAATATTGTCCGTGATATTTCTATTAAAAGAGAATTTTAGTTAGAAAACATAAAAAAGATGATACGTTTTAGCTGAAAAAGGTAATCGGTTAATTATTAATATTATTAGTTTATTGTATTAAATAGAACCGCCTATGATATAATCGGAAAAAGGGAGATTTTAGTCGGAGAAAATAGAAAGGTAAAGTAAAAATTAAAAAGGTGACATGATTAATGTGAAAATGGTAATTGATTAGTTTATGGTAATTATAATTTAATTATGTTATTTTACTAAATAAAATTGCTCATAGTGTTTTTAGAAAATGAGAAATTAATGTTGCTCGTGATATTTAAAAAAAAAAAGGAATTTAATTATAAAAAATTAAAAAGATGATATGTTTTAGCTGATAGGTAATCAGTTAATTATTAGTATTATAATATTATTATTTTCTTTTTATTAAATAGAAACGTCCGTGATATAATTGAAAAAAAGAGAGGTTTTAGTATGAGAAAAGAAAAAAAGGTAACGATATAATTGGAAAAAGAGAGATTTTATTTAGAGAAAAGAGAAAAGGTAACGTGTTTTGGCTGAAAAAGGTAATTGATTAGTTAATAGTAATTATAATGTAATTATATTATTTTATAATAAATAATTCCTCGTTGTATTTTTAAAAAATGAGAAATTTTAGTTAGATAAAATGTAAAAAATATTGTATTTTACCTGAAAAAGGAAATTATTAAGTTTTTGAAAAATAGAAAAGGTAATATGTTTAACCTGAAAATGGAAATTGATTAATAAAGGAGAAATTTTAGTTTGATAAAATATAAAAGATATTGTTTTTACCTGAAAAGTAATTATTTAATTACTGAAAAATAGAAAAGATAACATATTTAACCAGAAAAAGGAAATTGATTAGTTAGTAATGGATTTTATCTATAACTGAGTAAAGGTAAATAAGTAAAATCAACAGGTACCGTACCGACCGACCGACTAATCAAACTTTTAATGTTTCAACTTTTATATAATAGTATAGAAGCGTAAGAGAGATCTTATCCATAATTTTGGTTTGGTCACTGTACTACCAAAAAAATCTCAACCGTCGAATCTAATATTTTTAAAAATAGACGATCAAGATTATATCATATTGAAAAGGAAATTATAATCTAAAAAGGATATAATTAAATAAAGTTGTATTAGAATTGAATTTTAAAAAATATATAATATGAAAAGGATATAATTAAAAAAGGATACATTTGAATTTTTTTAGTAATACTAAAAAAAGATAGTACTTACTATTTGGGCTCTATCTCGAGATCTAGAAATCAGATTTGGATGATTTTATAGCCCACGCGAAGCTTATAAAATTATCTTTAATTTAGGGATGATTTAACAATTATTATCTAAATGGAAATACTCAAAATCTCAAGAGAAAATATAATTGTGAATTTTTACATTAATCTTATTCAGTGTAGAAGACCTACATTGATAATCCTATTCAATGTAGATAACCAAATTATATATGATTTAAATAATTGATATACACGTTTTTGTATTTAAATATAAATATACTCTTTAGTTTGTATGTTAAAAAATAAAATATTTTTTAAGCTAGATCCATCATTTTTCATCTATTTATTTTACGATCTAACTGTTCTTATTTATTATTAAAACTGTATTTTGTTTTTAGTAGAACTATAAATACTAAGAAGAGTATTTTGATGATCAAAACAAAATATAAGTAGAATTCATAAATTGAATAGAATTTTAACGTAAAAAATCATCAATTTCTTCCCTTTTTTGTTTTTGCGTAGTTTTAATTGGAAAACAATTGTTAAGCCATCACTAAATTAAAGATTATTTTGCTAATTTCATGGGGACTATAAAATTATCCAAATAAAATTTTAAGAATTCAAGATAGAGCTCAAATATTAAATTAAACGTGTAAAATCTTATATATATATATATATATATATATATATATATATATATTAATTTTTTAACAACAATTTGATATGTAAATTAATAACATATGAATATTAAAAAAATTAATTGCATAATTATAAATACTAGAAAAGGAACCGTGCGTTGCACGGGTTATAAGCTATTATATTATATCCTTATATATAATAAGCGTAAGAGTGATCTTATCCATAATTTTGGTTTGGTCACTGTACTGCCAAAATAATATAAATCGTTAAATCTAATATTTTTAAAAATAAACGATCAAGATTATATCATATTAAAAAGAAAATTATAATCTAAAAAGGATATAATTAAACACGGTCGTATTAGAATTGAATTTTTAAAAGAAAATTATAATATGAAAAAAGATATAATTAAAAAAGGATACAATTCAATTTTATTTATTAATATTAAAAAAAGTCATCTTTACTATTTGGACTCTATCTCGAGATCTAGAAATCAGATTTGGATGGTCTTATAGGCTCACAAAATTATCTTTAATTTAGTGATGATTTAACAATTATTATCGTAATGAAAATACTCAAATCTCAAGAGAAAGTATAATTACGAAATTTTACATTAATCCCATTTAGTGTAGAAGACCTACATTGATAATCCCATTCAATGTAGAAATTCAAATTATATATGATTTAAAATTTTAAATCATTGACATACATTTTTCGTATTTCAATATAAATACACTTTTTAGTTTACATGTTAAAATATAAAATATTGTTATGCTAGATCCAACGTTTTGCATCTATTTATTTTATGATCTAACGGTTCTTATTTATTTTGTCATCGTATTTTAATATAAATACTCTTTTTAGTTTACATGTTAAAAACTAAAATATTTTTTTTGCTAGATCCAACGTTTTTCATCTATTTATATTATGATTTAACGGTTCTTATTTATTTTGTCGTACTGAAGACCAGACTACCAAAGTTTTGGACAAAATCACTTTTACACTTATTATTAAATTTGTATTTGGTTGTTAGTAAAATTATCTTATATGTTCAAATAAGGACTCTTAGATTTCTAATAAATAGATCAGAACCATTGGATAAATATAAAAGAATATTTTATATTTTAATAATTTAAATCAAACATGAGTAGGCTTCCTGAATCGAATAAAATTCTCAATGTAAAATTCATAATTTTTTTCAAATATTTTAATATGATGGATCAAATTAGTTAATGGTATAGCTTTATTAAATATATTTAACGTAAATATTTTTTGTTGATACTACTCTAAAACAAGAAGTTTATAATATTTATAGTAATATTTTTAAGTATATTACAGTACTAAAAAAGAATAAGAATTAAAACACATATAAAAACCATTGGATCTAATATGTCAAATATTTTAAATTTTAATATGTAAGCTATTGTTATTTATAAATTTAAAGTTCGAATCAAAAATTTCCTTCATTCAAATTATGATTGTTGAGCAAATTTTCAAGTGTGGTACATTTTTTTCTCATATCGTTGAAAAAGATAACTTTTTCGTAGAGATATTCTAACAATTTATTATATCAAAATAAATATAAAAATAATAATAAAAATAACTGTGCATCGCACGGGTTATAAGCTAGTATAATATAAATATTGCTACCTTTGAATTCTATTGAGACTTGGTTTTTGACTCGGAAAAACTGTACTCAATCCATTATATTTAAAGTGACCTAATAAATAATTTATCGCAACTTTGTTTTGTGAGACAATTTTCAACTCTAAATCATAAACATTTATTTAATGTGTGTTTGGTGTATCTTAAAATACGTAATTTTTATTTTATAATTAATAAATTTCATATAAGTGATAACTAGATGAAAACTTATAAGTTATGTAGGTGTTTGTATAAATTATATCCTATTATATAATAAAAGTAAGAGAGTTAATAAGCGAGTACTACCATAGGTCAAAGGTTCGACTCTCACTAACAACATAATTAAATTTAAAATTTGTAATTTTAAATATACTAATAAAATATAAGATAAAATTCACTTTTCCAAACTCATTAATCATCTATTAACTTTAATATTGGAAACTCATCAATTATCCATTAAATTTGATATTAGTACACGCCAAAAATTTAGTTTACATGATAGCATTGAAAAATTGCGAGTACATAAGCACAAAGCAGCCCTCATCTCTTCCATAGAAAACTACTATCCCTGGTTTTCGGGAAAAAATCCAAATCAAACCTGATTTTAACTACTAAATAGTTCCGATTCAAAATAAAAATTCATGTTTGTCTTCGGCACACTTCATATGTGTATATAATTTATGTTAATTTTGAAAACAAAATCAAGTAATAATATGTGTCGTTGGCAAAACATCCCCCTGAGAGCATGATTGAGCTCCAAAAAAGGGCAAGCAAATACCTAAAGGCTGAGGAAAGCATGAGGAAAACAGAGGTCTCTACTGAAAGTGGTGGAAACGGGAACTCTAAGAAGCGAAAGACAGAGCAGGAGTATGATGCTAGGGACAAGTATCCCCGAACTAGCAAGGACTCCTACTCTGCTCTAGGATCGAGGTTTGCTGAGTATGCAAGATTGAACACTCCTAGGAGTCAAATCTTGTCGGATATTGAGAAGGATAAGGATTTTCGATGGCCGAAGCCACTCAGGGGTGATCCCTCAAAGAGAAACAAGAATTAGTATTGCAGATTCCACAAGGATGTGGGGCATGACACTGATGATTGCAAGCAACTCAAAGATGAGATCGAGTTCTTGATCCGTAGAGGGAAACTGAGTCACTTCACTAAGGGTGAAGATCGTGGTAAAAAGAGAAGAGAGTATGATAGGAGCGACGATGATCGAGATCGCAACCCATAACCCCGAGGGCCAGTAATCAACATGGTCTCAGGAGGTCCGACTACGGCTGGGACAACTAGGAACTCTCAGAAGGCTTATGCCCAAGAGGTGATGCATATTGTTGAAGAGACACCAAAGCGTGAAAGAACCGAGGTAACAATCGAATTTGATGATTCAGACCTTGAAGGGGTGAAGTTCCCCCACGATGACCCGCTGGTCATAACTCCTATGATTGGAAACTCAGAGGTGAAGCGAGTCTTGATAGACAATGGAGCTTCCGTCGACATTCTGTTTCATGATACATTTTTAAAGATGGGGTACAATGATTCTCAGTTGACCCCCAATAACATGCCTATATATGGATTTAATGGAGTAGAATCCAAAATTGAGGGAACTATTCAGTTGCCCGTCACGATCGGACAGAAGCCAATGGAGGCCACGCAGATGCTGAACTTTTTGGTTATCAAAGCATCTTCTACTTACAATGCCATCCTTGGGAAGACTGGACTTCACGCTTTTAAGGCTGTGGCCTCAACCTATCACATGAAGATCAAGTTTCCAACCAGGAATGGTGTAGGAGAACAAAAAGGTGATCAGAAAATGGATAGGAACTGCTATGTAGCTGCGTTAAGGCTTGATTGAGTCGGGGGGCAGGTCCTTCCGATTAAAAACATGGATGTTCGCAGTGATAAGGAACACCAAGAAAGACCAGCAAAGGACATCCCACATAAGCCTCGGACAGCCATTAAGGCTAAGGCGTCAACTGACTTCGTGGTTGAATGTACCATTGGCAACCAAGAAGTCGGGGGGCAGGAGATAGTACCCCAAGAAGGAAGTGAACTTCAGAACAAGAATGAGGAGACCAGAAGGAGTAGTGGGTGCTCTATTTTGATGGAGCATCAAAACCAATGTAACACCCCCAGATCCGGGGTCAGGGATCTGGTGGTTACGGTCTTACATCCATTCATAATACTTGACTTGAGTCCACAATAAATAAATCACATGCTGTGACCCCACAATAAATACCACTCACACACACAACAGTTATAGTCCCAGAGATGAAATTGAAATAAGTCTTATATTAAAGGGGTTACGAATAAAAGTTATTACAATCCCAAAAGGATAACATCACAGGTTTAAAAGTTTTGCCGTTAATTACATTAATTATACATATAGTTAAACAGGAAACAAAAGCTGTCTAACTATGCTACCTCAGCAATGGCGGCTAGCATCTCAGCGGGTAGTCCGGTGGGTCGGGTAACCTGCTTGCGCCGAGTGCGCCTGACGCGAGCCATCTGTCCTAGCTGTTGTTGTGACATAATATAAACAAAGCAAGGGTGAGCGAAAGCCCACCAACAAATATATAACTGAACGATGATTTAAAACAGTTCAAAGCTATCTTTCAAACCATATGCCATGCATTTACGGAAATGATGCCAGTATAATATGAACGATGAAGTTACAAGGTAACTGAAAGTATTTGTTTGAAGAAATATCTGCTACATCAAAGTAAGCGAGATATTCTTATTGTTATTAAGAAGAGGAACTTGCAAGAAAAGGTTGCAATTCCAGTTATGACACTTTTCCAACTCTGCCAACAGTAATCATGTTGCAGGAAATAAATAAATTTGGATGATGAACCAATGATGGAGTATTCACCGCGCCCGCTGTTCCAATCTTGATGATCAGTCGAGATCGTACAGCTCAATTTAGATTTACTACCGGTAGAAGGAAGAACTGACGGCTTTACTTGTATACCGCCTCACTAGCTCTCCCCGGCCAACGGTTGGGCCAAAGGGGATGGACCGGCGCTACTCGGCCTCTTACACGACTCCTAGTTCAAATAGAATTCATGATTCTGAATGTAACGTTCGTCCCCCTTTCCCCAAGTATAATACTTGTTGATAAGACTCCACAAAGTAGTCGTATCTAGTTGGAAAGGAAAATTTACCAATAACTCCCAAGCTATTACTTGGTAATGGATATCAACTTGTTCCAGTAATCTTACCCCTCGAAAGATGAGAAGGTAAGCAACGACTTAATAAGTCAACAGCACCCGAGTTGCGGGTGAAGGGAATACTTTATGACCGGGAAGTCGACAAGATAAATAACATTTTCCAAGTAAGGTTCCCTTATTATTAAGGGGATAGACTCAAAGAAGAATGATGTCTGAGAACCTTTCTTGATATAAGATTAATAATAATATGACTCCGAGATATTTTCTGTAATAATCGAAGAAGATAAACCTTATCGAGGTTATTCTAAGTATGGAATAAATATCCAGAGAATATTTATTGAATTAAAATATTTTACAGATTATTTAGGAATATGAAAGAATATCTTTAATCAGAGTATTTCCCAAATAATTCTTGAAGAAATATCGAGAGAATATTTATTGCATAATTAAATAATCAAATGAATATTCAAAATAATATTCATTACTTAATAAGTCCTGAAAGAAATATTAAAAATATTTAAAATAATATTCGATGATTAAATAGAACCCTGGATGAATATTCAAAATAATATTCATAATTAATTAAGAATTTAAATGAATATTGATAAAGTAATATTCATTTAATGAATAATATTCTAAATGAATATCAAGTAATATTCATTTAGTAATCCAAGCTTTAAAGGAATATTCGATATAATATTCGCTAAATAAATCAAGCTTCAGATGAATATTGAAGATAATATTCATCAAGTACTTCATATCTTCAATGAATTTTCAAAAGTAATATTTGTTTAATAAAACAATATTCTAAATGAATGTCCAAATAATATTCATTTAGTAGTCTCATCTTTAGAAGAGTATTCGATAATCAATTCGACTCTGAATGAATATTGAGAAATATTATTCGTTGAATAGTTACGCTCAAATAATTATTTGAAGTAAGGATCGTTAAAATAATTAGTCTCGAACGAATATTCAAATAATATTCGTCGCCCAAATAATAGAAAATATTTACTTAAATATTTTCCTCCGAGGTAATCTCGATATATCAAGGAATATGGACTCCCGGTCTATATTTGATTAATAAGATGTATACGCCCTTCTATTAGGGTCTTACAATAACCGGCTTATAGCTGATATATAACTATCTAGCTTATAAGCCAACAATAACATTCAGGGAACAAGTATATCAATTCAACTTGAAAGTAGGCATGCATGCAATGGCATATGTATATCAGCAATCATATATATATATATATATATATATATATATATATATTTATTCAATCACAACAACGACCTAAAAGAAGGGAATTGAAACTTGCCTGGTAGTCGAGTACGGTAAGGGGTAGTGGTAGCGGGTCCCGGTTCAGCTTGGTGATCTATAAATAGCCAAGGCATTCGGGATTAATCACTTAACATATTAAAAGTTAAGTTATACTTAAATCGAAACACGTTCTCGAGTTATCTCGTTATACCCCTTTTAGTGGATTACTTATTATCACTGATCCGACCCGACATTCGTTCGTTAATACGACATGTCACTGCACTTATACTTGGGACATACTTAAGTCATATGAGTTTTAAGGTTGATCGTTACGAACCAATATTATACTCCGAGTTTTATCGCCCGTTTTCTAAGTGTTTTACCGAAGTTATAAAAGAGTCGTCTTTTAGGGGTTCGTTCGCGTTTAACCTTGACTCGAACATTTTTAATAAATCAAAAAATGCTCTTTTTGACATACGGTTTTCTTTCACACCTTCCTTCTTACCCCTAGTATTTATTTACCAAGATTCGCCATGACGTTACATAGCTTACGAGGGTTCAATTTCAGTTACGAACTTTCGTTTACGGATTCGAACTACTTTTAGTAATTTGGTCATAAATCCTAAACCGTAAGTCCGTTTCACGTGATATTTATATCAAAACGAAGCTTAGAACATTACCTATCCTATCATGGCAGATAAAGTCTCTGGACAGTAGGGGTTCGACATGGAAAATGGCATACAAAACATGGTATTGTAAAATTGGGCATTATAACGGCTGTAAATCGAATATCTACCAATTTCGAATCTTCCCATAAACATAGCATCCAACCCAAAAAACATATACATGACTTATATACATGAACTGAGGCCAAGACAAGCCTTTCCGTTCATCTAGCTATTTACATCATTAATCCATAATCCATACATAATCATGCTTATAATCTTAACATAGCCATAACTAAGTTATAACTATCATAAACATGCTTAAATATCAAACAAGGGTTAGGGTTTCAAGAGCTTTATACCTTCCTTATGTAGTGATATAGCCTTACTAAGCCTTGTATAGTCCTTAGGAGTGATTATGCTTGCTAGATCAACCATGAAAAATCAAGAAAACAAAGTTAGTACTTGATGAACACTATTCACCCTCCTCTTGTTTGATTTTTTTGAAAATGGAAAAGGATGAGTTTGAAGCTAAGATTTTGAGGAGATAAGTTTTATGAAATGTAAGACTCACCTTAATTATTTCAAGAACAAACAATGGTGGGAAGGTGGAGTTTGGATTTTGAATTAATGGTGAGGCCGAATGGTTTCTTGAAATGGGGGGGGGGGAGAGTTGCTTGGTTCTTTTGATTTTTTTGTGTTTTAATCTCATTCACTGTCATCCACTTACAACATAATATCTTGTAAAAGTCACTTTATTAAAGTGATGAGGTGTTGGATGATCAAATGGCAAGACATGTGTTGGTTTTATGGTGGTTAAAGCTTAACTAGGTAGTTACTTGCTAAGTGCTTAGTTCTTCCTCTAAGGTGCTAGTTCCTTGCTTCTAGTTTAGTTACTAGATATTTATACTAGTAGCTTGCACAAGACTCTTGCTTCCTCTGCTTGTTTCTGTGTCCGGTTATTACCCGTTTTGATTGATCGTTCGTGAGAATATTTCGCGGATTTCTAATTAGGGTTTACCGGGAATCCTCTTTAATATTAATACTTTCATTCTCCATCTTTCATTCTAACTTTCCATTTTATATTCCTTAAATCCATTCGTTAAATACTTAAGGCTATCAGTGTCCAGGGAACTCTCGGAGAAAATAAAAGTGCGGTTTTTCAGAATCCGACAGCTTTTACATACACTTATTTTCCCCCTGGATCACTAATACGAACTCGGAAATCCGTTCCGAATACTTCTATATAGTGTCGTCTCATATTATTTTATACTCCCACCAAAACACTATTCATTCTGTATTCTTTACTTGTTCTCTTAGGGTTGTATAATTGTCCGTATTCTCTTTCGATCGTTCCTTAACCTTTTTACGGAACTACTGGATTAATCGTTATCGATCTGGATGACATGAGAGTATTCTCTTGCTTGAAGTTGCCATATCTTATTCCCTTAGAAGATAGATTATTCTTACCTATGTTGTCGCCCTTTAGCATTCTTCAAGACATAAACATAATAAAGTCGAATTCCATTCATTCTTTCCCAAATATCAATTATTACATTGTAGCCATATCCACTATTCATTCTTACATTATTAAATACATAAAAGTTTTAATTCCACCCAAAATCTGGGTTCTTACAACCAAAATGAAGCAATGCAGGTCAAGTCTTGCAAAGGCCTGATGGGTTCAAACTATCTTAGTAGGACTTAGCTTCATATTTATCTAGTAGAAGTAGAAATAAGGTTCGATGAAACCATTGCAGAGCATATCGCTCCGAGTAGGACAGTAGTACTCCATGTAAGGGTTGAACCCATTTCAAGTTATTAATGCAAGTTTGCTTTTCGTTCTATGATTTTATTTATGTGCCAAGCACCTGATGTGTGTAAGTCAAAGATGACCAAGTACCGAAAACAAAATAATACATAAATGGAAACAAACAAATGCATAAATAAAAACCCTGAAGGGTCGAGAGTTAGGTTACAATACAACCAAATAAGAGTTTAAGTCCTTGAAGGACCCTGGATAAAAGACAAGCTGATTAAAAGGCCACATCTGGCCATGCAAGGCTGTAGAGGCTAAGGACTAGCTACTATTCAATATTCAATTTTTAAGCACTTGGGTTGAGAATCCAAGGATGAAGACCAACAGAGAACATTGCATTCCAGTCCTAAGATTAAGGGATATAAGAATATCCTTGAACAAGGATTAAGAAGTTCAAGCAAGTTTTCATCTCAGAAGTTTAAAAGGCAAGAAGCCCACGGGATTGTATTTCTTGAAATCTAAATAGAGGAATCAACCTTAGATGCTTGACCTAGAATCAAGAAAAATGAGAAGCAAAGATAGGTTTGAAAATCCTAAAATCAGAACAAAGGTTTGAGACAAGCCATGAAAGACATGAAGTCAAATAAGGGATCCTAGAGAACTTTAGTTTGACATCGATCCAAAAGAAAGGTTGTGAATACTTGGTAGTCGACATATGAACACCGACGTTGAACATGTGAAGATCAACCTCGAATCCTATGTGGAAAAACATGAGATATTAGCCATGAAGGCCAAGATTAGCTATGAAGACCAAACTTGAGGGGGTCATGAACCTCCAATCAAGATCCAAAGGTTGAAACTTCAAGTCAAAACTTGAAAACCAATCTGAAACTTTGGATTCTCGGGAACATCTGAACACCAGCATTGAACACTTGAATATCAACCCTGAAATGGAGATTGAAACCTCCTAGGGTAGGTTGAAGACCTCATGGGGCTGACCAGAAGCCAAGAAGGCCTTCAGCCGACCTTAAGGAGCCGACCAAAGGCTCTGGAGGGGCTTCGTCCGACCAAAAACCTTCTGGCCTTGGACTGGCAGCTCTGATAGATGTTTTGGTGGTTTAAAACACCCTCAAGGTTGAAAACCCTTGATTTCAAACATTGGCGTTTAACATTTGAACATCGACGTTCAACACTCAGGGCCGAGCACATGCCAGCCGAGAGGCCGCCCATGAAGCCCTAGGAACCAAGATAAACAATGAAGCCATGCCGGCCAACCTAGCTGAGAAAGGTTATTTTAAAAACTTTAGGTTAACGTCAACCCAAGATGAGGAGTCTGCAAGAGACACTTACCAAAGGCTAATAAGCAAGATTTTTGCACCCTTGACAGGGAAGACCATGGAGGTCTACGTGGATTACATGTTAGTCAAGAACCTATTCAAGGCAGACCATATTAAGAACCTCAGAGAGGCATTTGAAGTGCTGAGGCACCACAAGATGATGTTGAATCCAGCCAAGTGTGCCTTTGGCATGGGATCTGAAAATTTTTTTGGGTCTGATGGTTTTAAAGCGAGGCAAAGAAGCCAACCCTAATAAGATCAAGGCAATCCTAGATATGGAATCACCACGTTCCATAAAGGACGTACAGAAATTGACTGGAGGAATTACAGCCTTAGGGAGATTCACTCCAAGTCTGGAAACATGTTTACCTTTCTTTCAAACATCGAAGAGAGTAAAGAATTTTTAGTGGACTCCAGAAAGCCGAGAGGCATTTAAGCAGCTGAAGAAATACATGGCTGAAGCTCCGTTATTGGCCAAATCTAGTCCCGGAGAGACCATTTATTTATACTTGGCAATATCTAAGCAAGCATTGAGCATTGTTCTCATTAAAGAAGAAACTAAGGTTCAGAATCCCATGTACTATATTAGCAAGGTGCTCCATGAAGCCGAATTGAACTACTCCGCTATAAAGAAGTTTGCTTTATCTATGATCATGGCCTCAAGAAAATTAAGACCTTACTTTTAGTCACATAAAATCGAAGTCTAGACACACCAACCATTGAGAAACATCATGCACAGCACGAAGGCTAGTAGAAGATTGATTAAATGGGCAATAGAACTCGGATAATTTAATATCGCGTACAATCCTTGAATTGCAATTAAGACACAAGCACTCGCTGACTTCGTGGTTGAATGTACCATTCACAACCAAGAAGTTGGGGGGCAGGAAGGTACCACACCCCAGCAAGGGCAAGATGAGACACCCCAAGAGGGAGAAAAGGATGAAGTTCAGAAGGAGTATTGGGTGCCCTATTTTGGTGGGGCATCAAAAACAAAAACAAGTGGAGCTCGTTTAGTTCTACTGACCATTGATGGCTCACGATTGAATATGCCTTGAAGGTGAATTAATCAACGACCAATAACGAGGTAGAGTATGAAGCCTTAATAGCCGGACTAGGCTTGGCTCTAGCCATGAGGGCCAAAAAAAAAATCTTAAAGTCTGTGGAGACTCAAGGCTGGTGATAGCCCAAGATAATGGAGATTTTGAAGCCAAAGATGAAACGATGATGAAATACCAGAGTATTATAAAATCACAGTTGAAATGGTTCGAGGAATGCCTCCTTGTATAACAGCCGATGCCTTGTCTAAATTCGCCTCGTCTGAAATCGAGAATTACACTAGAAGTGTCTACTATCAGGTCTTGGAGACCCCCACTGTAGAGCGCAAGTTGTTGGCGCCCATCGACGTTGGAAGTTGCTGGATAGATCCCCATCAAAGATCATCTTGGGACTGGTTGGCTCCTTGATAATGCCTTGGAGGCACGGAAACTATCAGTGAGAGCATTGAGATATGCATTTATCAAAGCCTTGATGACTACTAAGGCTGTAGGCCTCCACTCGAGCTAGTCGTTTGAATTCAAGGTCTCGAATCAAGGATTCAGCAAATGGGTCAAAGCCCTGATGGTCTCTGTTAATAAGCGAGTACTACCATAGGTCAAAGGTTCGACTCTCACTAACAACATAATTAAATTTAAAATTTGTAATTTTAAATATACTAATAAAATATAAGATAAAATTCACTTTTCAAAACTCATTAATCATCTATTAACTTTAATATTGGAAACTCATCAATTATCTATTAAATTTGATATTAATACACGCCAAAAATTTAGTTTACATGATAGCATTGAAAAATTGCGAGTACATAAGCACAAAGCAGCCCTCATCTCTTCCGTAGAAAACTACTATCCCTGGTTTTCGGGAAAAAATCCAAATCAAACCTGATTTTAACCAATAAATAGTTCCGATTCAAAATAAAAATTCATGTTTGTCTTCGGCACACTTCATATGTATATATAATTTATGTTAATTTTGAAAACAAAATCAAGTAATAATAAGATGTAACAAAAAAGTCAAAAATAACTTATTATTAGTTACATATATAAATTTTAAAAAAAAATTATAATATAAAAATGCACGTTAGCCAATAATTATATCCTTATATATAATAAGCGTTAAAGGGATCTTATCCATAATTTTGGTCAATGTACTGTTAAAATAATCTCAACCGTCGAATTTAAAATTTTTAAAAATAGACGATCAAAATTATATCACATTGAAAAAATTTATAATACAAAAAGGATATAATTAGAAAAGGTTGCATTAGAATTGAATTTTAAAAAGAAAATTATAATCTAAAAAGGATATAATTAAAAAAGGTTGTATTAGAATTGAATTTTAAAAAGAAAATTATAATCTAAAAATGATATAATTAAAAAAAGGTTGTATTAGAATTAAATTTTATTGATTTATTATTAGTGTCAAAAAAATTCATATTTATTTGGGCTCTATCTTAAGAACTAAAAATTAGATTTGAATGATTTTACAATTTATGCTAAGCTCATAAAATTATCTTTAACTTAGTGATGAATTAATAATTATTATTCATGAGAGAAAATAAAAATTTAGTGATGAATTAATAATCTTGAGAGAAAATATAATTACGAATTTTTACATTAATCCTATTTAATGTAGAAGTCCTACATTGATAATGATATTCAATGTAGAAAACCTAATTATATATGATTTAAATCATTTACATACACCTTTTCGTATTCCAATATAAATACACTTTTTATTTTATAACATATTCAAATATAAATTATTTTTTTGTGTTAGATCCAACGGTTTTCATCTATTTATTTTAAGATCTAACGGTTCTTATTAATTTTGTCGTACGGAGGACCAGACTACCGATTATCAAAGTTCTGGACAAAATCCCTTGATATGGGTGAAAAATAATCCCTAAAGACATAATTAATACCACATTTATTGGCTCATTAATAAGGCCCGAAACCCTAGTTGGGCATTAAATTCGTACCTAATGATTAAACCCAGAGAACAGCCCAAACCGGGGATGCCCGGTATAAGCTTGTTTCTAACATGGGCCTGATCCACAAACCGGGAACGTTCTGGAAACAAGGAACGTTCTAGAATATCCCAGGGATAAGATGTAGCCTCCAAGGCACCTAATTCATTATGGAAATAGACTCCTACAATGAAGGAGTCTAGGACTTTCCTCAAAGGCGGTGGTTTGCCCATCAAGTCTCTGAATCCTACCATACTTCTGAGGCTCTCGTAGCCTATATAAAGGGTCTGACCCCTCATTCTCAGAACTACGTCTTGGCTTGATTCTCAACTCTGAGATACGTAAGCATCTTGTGATGATCCGAATTAGGTCACGAAAATGCAAGCGCAACCATTAAAGCACGAAGCTCACGAACCCTAGCCGCAATTTAATAACCCTAATTTTTATTCCACAACATTTGGCGCCGTCTGTGGGACGACAACATCAACCATGGTTAACACACGAAGAACAACAACCGAGGCTGCTCCTATTACTTCCGATCCACCAGTCATCTCCTCCGCCCCACCCGTTGTTACGGAGCAAGGGTATGTACCCCCTTCAACAGAGACAACCATTCAAACTCAAGTTTCTCAACATATAGGGACGAATCCCCATGTTGAGAGAACCTTACCAGCGGACGTCCACCCGGGACAGGAGACTAATCAACTTCAGATGGTGGTCTCTCCATTAACTAGTCGTCCCCCGCTCTCAGGAGTTCAGATCTCCACCACTACGTTCCCCGTAAGTACCAATATGGTATACGGGTTGCCTAACTATCCCCCAAATCGAAGGGATCCCGGACCAAGCAGTCAGACACTGCAGATACATGAGCCGTATCAACCACCTTACATTAGGGGTTTAGCCCCTCCTGAGCAAGGATATTACGATTACTCCGGGCCTTACACTGATGATTCGTCGTCTGAGGATGACGATCGCGATGAAGCCCCGAGGAAGCGGCGTGCAAGCAAAGAACCTGTGAGAAGGACCCAAAGAATCCATGATGGACCCCCTCTAACAGCGGCTGAGAGAATCAAGGCTCATGAGGCCGAGATCCAAAAGCTGAAGGACGACATAGCTAGAGAGCAAGCAAGGCAGAATCAGAATCGACTTCCTCCAACTTCAGGAGAAATTCCCTTCATTAATTTGGAGAGGTCTTCTAGGAGACGGAAAAGGGCTGATGCCCCAACCGGAGGAGCTATGAGGGTGGAAACCCCCAGGGGTGATCCCAAAGACCTGATGCCACTTGGAGACCCTGACGATCCCACACCCCCATTCAGTGAGGAGGTGATGAATGCTCATGTCTCCAGGAAGTTTAAGATGCCTACGATAAAGGCATACGATGGAACGGGCGATCCCTCAAACCACGTGAGGACGTTCTCAAATGCACTGTTGTTGCAACCCGCTAGCGACGCTCTCAAGTGTAGGGCGTTCCCTCAAACCCTTGCAGGCATGGCTCAACGATGGTATAGCCGGTTACCCGCAAACTCGATTGGCTCTTTCAAGGAATTGAGCACAGCTTTCATTAATCAATTCGTTAGTGGAAAAGTCCATGAGAAAAGCCCTGCGTATCTTATGCAAGTGAAACAAGGAAAGAATGAGAACCTAAGGGATTATCTCAAATGCTTCACCAAGGAGACTTTGAATGTCCCTGATCTGGAAAATAAAGTAGCTATGATAGCCTTGGAGAATGGAACGATGAACACCTTCTTTCAGATGTCGTTGGCAAAATATCCCCCTGAGAGCATGACTGAGCTCCAAAAAAGGACAAACAAATACATAAAGGCTGAGGAAATCATGAGGAAAACAGAGGTCTCTACCGAAAGTGGTGGAAACAGGAACTCTAAGAAGCGAAAGACAGAGCAGGAATATGATGATAGGGACAAGTATCCCCGAACTAGCAAGGACTCCTACTCTGCTCTAGGATCGAGGTTTACAGAGTATGAAAGATTGAACACTCCTAGGAGTCAAATCTTGTTGGATATTGAGAAGGATAAGGATTTTTGATGGCCGAAGCGACTCAGGGGTGATCCCTCAAAGAGAAACAAGAATTAGTATTGCAGATTCCACAAGGATGTGGGGCATGACATTGATGATTGCAAGCAACTCAAAGATAAGATCGACTTCTTGATCCGTAGAGGGAAACTGAGTCACTTCACCAAGGGTGAAGATCGTGGTAATAAGAGAAGAGAGTATGATAGGAGCGATGATGAACGAGATCGCAACCCACAACCCCGAGGCCCAGCAATCAACATGATCTCAGGAAGCCCGACTACGGCTGGGACAACTAGGAACTCTCGGAAGGCTTATGCCCAAGAGGTGATGCATATTGTTGGAGAGACACCAAAGCGTGCAAGAACCGAGGTAACAATCGAATTTGATGATTCAGACCTTGATGGGGTAAAGTTCCCCCACGATGACCCGCTGGTCATAACTCCTAAAGCGAGTCTTGATAGATAATGGAGCTTCCGTCGACATTCTATTTCATGATGCATTTGTGAAGATGGGGTACAATGATTCTCAGTTGACCCCCAATAACATGCCTATATATGGATTTAATGGAGTAGAATCCAAAATTAAGGGAACTATTCAGTTGCCCGTCACGATCGGACAGAAGCCAATGGAGGCCACGCAGATGCTGAACTTTTTGGTTATCAAAGCATCTTGTACTTACAATGCCATCCTTGGGAAGACTGGACTTCATGCTTTTAAGGCTGTGGCCTAAACCTATCACATGAAGATCAAGTTTCCAACCAGGAATGGTGTAGGAGAACAAAAAGGTGATCAGAAAATGGATAGGAACTGCTATGTAGCTGCGTTAAGGCCTGATGGAGTCGGGGGGCAGGTCCTTCCGATTGAAAACATGGATGTCTACAGTGATAAGGAACACCAAGAAAGACCAGCAGAGGACATCACACATAAGCCTCGGACAGCCATTAAGGCTAAGGCGTCAACTGACTTCGTGGTTGAATGTACCATTGGCAACCAAGAAGTCGGGGGGCAGGAGATAGTACCCCAAGAAGGAAGTGAACTTCAGAACAAGAATGAGGAGACCAGAAGGAGTAGTGGGTGCTCTATTTTGATGGGGCATCAAAAATAAAATCAAGCAATGCAGGTCTAGTCTTGCAAAGGCCCGATGGGTTCAAACTATCTTAGTAGGACTTAGCTTCATATTTATCTAGTAGAAGTAGAAATAAGGTTTGGTGAAACCATTATAGAGCATGTCGCTCTGAGTAGGATAGTAGTACTCCATATAAGGGTTGAGCCCATTTCAAGTTATTAATGCAAGTTTGCTTTTCGTTCTATGATTTTATTTATTTGCCAAGCACCTGATGTGTGTAAGTGAAAGATGACCAAGTACCGAAAACAAAATAATACATAAATGGAAACAAACAAATGCATAAATAAAAACCTTGAAGGGTCGAGAGTTAGGTTACAATACAACCAAATAAGAGTTTAAGTCCTTGTAGGACCCTGGATAAAAGACAAGCTGATTAAAAGGCCACATCTGGCCATGCAAGGCTGTGGAGGCTAAGGACTAGCTATTCTTCAATATTCAAATTTTAAGCACTTGGGTTGAGAATCCAAGGATGAAGACCAACAGAGAACATTGCATTCCAGTCCTAAGATTAAGGGATATAAGAATATCCTTGAACAAGGATTAAGAAGTTCAAGCAAGTTTTCATTTCAGAAGTTTAAAAGGCAAGAAGCCCACGGGATTGTATTTCTCGAAATCTAAATAGAGGAATCAACCTTAGATGCTTGACCTAGAATCAAGAAAAATGAGAAGCGAAGATAGGTTTGAAAACCCTGAAAACAGAACAAAGGTTTAAGACAAGCCATGAAAGACATGAAGTCAAATAAGGGATCCTAGAGAACTTTAGTTTGACATCGATCCAAAAGAAAGGTTGTGAATACTTGGTAGTCGACATATGAACACCGACGTTGAACATGTGAACATCAACCTCGAATCCTAGGTGTAAAAACACGAGATATTAGCCATGAAGGCCAATATTAGCTATGAAGACCAAACTTGAGGGGGTCATGAACCTCCAATCAAGATCCAAAGGTTGAAACTTCAAGTCAAAACTTGAAAACCAATCTGAAACTTTGGATTCTCGTGAACATCTGAACACCAGTATTGAACACTTGAATATCAACCCTGAAATGGAGATTGAAACCTCCTAGGGAAGGTTGAAGACCTCATGGGGCCGACCAGAAGCCAAGAAGGCCTTCAGCCGACCTTAAGGAGCTGACCAGAGGCTCTGGAGGGGCTTCGTCCGACCAGAAACCTTCTAGCCTTGGACTAGCAGCTCTGATAGATGTTTTGGTGGTTTAAAACACCCTCAAGGTTGAAAAGCCTTGATTTCAAACATTGGCGTTTAACATTTGAGCATCGACGTTCAACACTCAGGGCTGAGCACATGCCAGCCGAGAGGCCACCCATGAAGCCCCAGGAACCAAGACAAATAGTGAAGCCATGACAGCCAACCGAGCTGAGAAAGGTTATTTTAAGAAATACATGGCTGAAGCTCCGTTATTGGCCAAATCTGGTCCTGGAGAGATCATTTATTTATACTTGGCAATATCTAAGCAAGCATTGAGCGTTGTGCTCATTAAAGAAGAAACTAAGGTTCAGAAACCCATGTACTATGTTGGTAAGGTGCTCCATGAAGCCGAATTGAACTACTCCGCTATAAAGAAGTTTGCTTTAGCTATGATCATGGCCTCAAGAAAATTAAGACCTTACTTTTAGTCACATAAAATCGAAGTATAGACAGACCAACCATTGAGAAACATCATGCACAGCCCGAAGGCTAGTGGAAGATTGATTAAATGGGCAATAGAACTCGGATAATTTGATATCGCGTACAATCCTTGAATTGCAATTAAGACACAAGCACTCGCTGACTTCATGGTTGAATGTACCATTCACAACCAAGAAGTCGGGGGGGGGGGGGGGCAGGAAGGTTCCACACCCCAGCAAGGGCAAGATGAGACACCCCAAGAGGGAGAAAAGGATGAAGTTCAGAAGGAGTATTGGGTGCCCTATTTTGGTGGGGCATCAAAAACAAAAACAAGTGGAGCTCGTTTAGTTCTACTGACCATTGATGGCTCATGATTGAATATGCCTTGAAGTTGAATTAATCAAAGACCAATAACGAGGTAGAGTATGAAGCCTTAATAGCCGGACTAGGGTTGGCTCTAGCCATGAGGGCCAAAAAAAATAAAATCTTAAAGTCTGTGGAGACTCAAGGCTGGTGATAGCCCAAGAGAATGGAAATTTTGAAGCCAAAGATGAAACGATGATGAAATACTAGAGGATTATAAAACCACAGTTGATATGGTTCGAGGAATGCCTCCTTGTATAACGGCCGACGCCTTGTCTAAATTCGCCTCGTCTGAAATCGATAATTACACTAGAAGTGTCTACTATCAGGTCTTGGAGACCCCCACTATAGAGCGCAAGTTGTTGGCGCCCATCGACGTTGGAAGTTGCCGGATAGATCCCCATCAAATATCATCTTGAGACTGGTTGGCTCCCTGATAATGCCTTAGAGGCACTGAAACTATTAGTGAGAGCATTGAGATATGCATTGATCTAAGCCTTGATGGCTACTAAGGGGCCTCCACTCGAGCTAGTCGTTTGAATTCAAGGTCTCGAATCAAGGATTCAGTAAATGGTTCAAAGCCCTGATGGTCTCTGTTAATAAGCGAGTACTAACATAGGTCAAAGGTTCGACTCTCACTAACAACATAATTAAATTTAAAATTTGTAATTTTAAATATACTAATAAAATATAAGATAAAATTCACTTTTCAAAACTCATTAATCATCTATTAACTTTAATATTGGAAACTCATCAATTATCCATTAAATTTGATATTAGTACACGCCAAAAATTTAGTTTACATGATAGCATTGAAAAATTGCGAGTACATAAGTACAAAGCAGCCCTCATCTCTTCCATAGAAAACTACTATCCCTGGTTTTCGGGAAAAAATCCAAATCAAACCTGATTTTAACTACTAAATAGTTCCGATTCAAAATAAAAATTCATGTTTGTCTTCGGCACACTTCATATGTGTATATAATTTATGTTAATTTTGAAAACAAAATCAAGTAATAATAAGATGTAACAAAAAAGTCAAAAATAACTTATTATTAGTTACATATATAAATTTTTTACAAAAAAATTTATAATATAAAAATGCACGTTAGCCAATAATTATATCCTTATATATAATAAGCGTAAAAGGGATCTTATCCATAATTTTGATCAATGTACTGTTAAAATAATCTCAACCATCGAATTTAAAATTTTTAAAAATAGACGATCAAAATTATATCACATTGAAAAAAATTATAATACAAAAAAGATATAATTAGAAAAGGTTGCATTAGAAGTGAATTTAAAAAAAAATTATAATCTAAAAAGGATATAATTAAAAAAAGTTGTATTAGAATTGAATTTTAAAAAGAAAATTATAATCTAAAAATGATATAATTAAAAAAGGTTGTATTAGAATTGAATTTTATTGATTTAGTATTAGTGTAAAAAAAAATCATATTTATTTTGGCTCTATCTTGAGAACTAAAAATTAGATTTAAATGATTTTACAATTCATGCTAAGCTCATAAAATTATCTTTAACTTAGTGATGAATTAATAATTATTATTCAAATGGAAACACTCAGAATTTTAAGAGAAAATATAATTACTAATTTTTACATTAATCCTATGTAATGTAGAAGTCCTACATTGATAATGATATTCAATGTAGAAAACCTAATTATATATGATTTAAATCATTGACATACACCTTTATGTATTTCAATATAAACACACTTTTTAGTTTATAACATATTAGAATATAAATTGTTTTTTTATGTTAGATCCAACGGTTTTCATCTATTTATTTTAAGAACTAAAGGTTCTTATTAATTTTGTCGTACGGAGGATCAGACTACCGATTATTAAAGTTCTGGATAAAATCCCTTGATATGGGTTAAAAATAATCCCTAAAGACATAACTAATACCACATTTATTGGCTCATTAATAAGGCCTGAAACCCTAGTTGGGCATTAAATTCGTAACTAATGATTAAACCCAAAGAACAGCCCAAACCGGGGACGCCCGGTATAAGCTTGTTTCTAACATGGGCCTGATCCACAAACCGGGAACGTTCTGGAAACAAGGAACGTTCTAGAATATCCCAGGGATAAGATTTAGCCTCCAAGGCACCTAATTCGTTATGGAACAGACTCCTACAAGGAAGGAGTCTTGGACTTTCCTCAAAGGCGGTGGCTTGCCCACCAAGTCTCCGAATCCTACCATACTTCTAAGACTCTCGTAGCCTATATAAAGGGCCTGACCCCTCATTCTCAGAACTACGTCTTGGCTTGATCCTCAACTCTGAGATATGTATGCATCTTGTGAGGACCCGAATTAGGTCACGAAAACGCAAGCGACACACGAAGCTCACGAACCCTAGCCGCAATTTAATAAACCTAATTTTTATTCCACAACATCCCTCTTACAGTTATTGTTAAAATTGTATTTGGTTGTTAGTAGAACTATCTTCAAATAATAACAAGGATATTTCTATAATCAAAACAAATTATAAGTAGAATTCATAAATCGAATATAATTTTCAACGTAAAAAATCGTCAATTTCTTCTCTATATTGTTTCTGTGTTGATTTGATTGGAAAATAATCGTTAAACCATCAATGAATTAAAGTTTATTTTGTTAATTTCATGTGAACTGTAAAACCGTCCAAATCAAATTTTAAGAATTCAAGAAAGAATACAAATATTAAATCGAACAAGTAAAATTTTATGTATATCAATTTTTAACAACAAGTAGATATGTAAATTAATAACATATAAAATTTAAAAAAGTAATATAATTATAAATTATAAATATTAAAAAAAATGTGCGTTGCACGGGTTATACGCTAGTATTTAATAAACATAAAAGTGATCTTATCCATAATTTTGGTCACTGTACCGCCAAAATAATCTAAACCGTCGAATCTAATATTTTTAAAAATAGACGATCAAGATTATATCATATTAAGAAGAAAATTATAATCTAAAAAGGATATAATTAGAAAAGGTTGCATTAGAAGTGAATTTTAAAAGGAAAATTATAATCTAAAAAGAATTTAATTAAAAAAAATATTATTATAGAATTGAATTTTAAAAAAAAATTATAATCTGAAAAGGATATAAGTAAAAGATGTTGTATTAGAATTGAATTTTTTTATTAGTATTAAAAAATTCATATTTATTATTTAGACTCTATCCTGAGATCTATAAATCAGATTTGGACGATTTTACAATCCACGCGAAACTCATAAAATTATCTTTAATTCAGTGATGATTTAATGACTATTACTAAAATGGAAACACACTCAAGAGAAAATATAATTACGAATTTTTATATTAATCCTATTCAATGTAGAAATCCTACATTGATAATGCTATTTTAATGTAGAAAACCTTATTATCATATTCTGTTTATGCTTGTTTTTGTGAATAAATATGTATATAAATGTTAGTTAATTATATCTTATTATATAATAAAATTAAGAGTAATATTATAAAAAAAGTAATACCATAAATCAAGAGCTCATCTATAATATATTAAATATAATATAAATATTGCTACCTTTGAGTTCTACTGAGACTTGGTTTTTGACTCGGAAAAACTATACTCGATCCATTATATTTAACTAGCATAAAAGCCCGTGCAAGGCACGGGCACTGAAATAATTTTTCTCCCGAAACTGTATATATTTCGGGATAATTTTGTAATTAGAAATATGATAAAATATAAAATTTTGATTTAATGTCATATTTTTATAGTAATTTTGTAATATTGTATATCAATTTCATGAACCAAAATTTTTATGATTTGATTAGATTTCATAAAATTTGGATAAATATTTATACGATAATAATCACATGATTACTTTTAATTGGTAGTATATTAATTTAGCTTTCAATAACGTATAATAAACTTTATCAATGTTTGAGTATAATATAAATAATTGTTTTAGTAAAATTGTTTGGGTAGAGCATAGGTGTAGGTAAACTCATGTTATTTTAACGTAATTAGAGACATATTACAAAATATCTTAATATTGTACAAAAGTCATCTTGATTGCCACTCATTTTTTCATATATACATAAACATATTTATATACTTTTGAACTCAATTTTTTAGTTTTAGTCTAATGTTTATTAAACAATATCGAAGTTCTATTTTAAAAATTAGGTAAATTGAAACATTATTTATATTATAATTTTGAAATGTTTTTTTAACTCAACTTTAAATTTTTCCAAATATTTCAATAGATGTAAAATGCGATTAGACGATCTTAATGACTTGTACATCTGTATGATATCTAAGATCAATTTTTTTGATCCATACATACACATATTTATACACTTTTAAACTCAAATATTTAGTTTTAGTCTAATGTTTATTACATAATATCGAAGTTCTGTTTTAAAAATTAGGTAAATTGAAACATTTTTTATATTATAATTTTGAAATAATTTTTAACACAACTTTAAATTTTTCCAAATATTTCAATAGATGTTAAATACGATTAGACGACCGTAATGACTTGTGCATCTGTATGATATCTAAGATCAATTTTTTTGATTTCATCGTATATTCAAATAAGCATATGTTATAATTCAACAATTATATATTATATTAATCAATTTATTATATTATATAAAAATTTATATTACCATATTTTATAGTCGAGTTATAGTCTAACTGGTCATTGTTAATAATTATCACAGTTTTGTAATATTTATGATTCAAATAATCATATTTTTTTCATTAAAATTGATTATTAATTACGTTACTTTTTATATGTAACATAGGCCATTTTTTAGAGTTATTATCCTTTTAACATAAATCCAATTTTTTCGTATATTTTTAATCATACATTTAAATCGATGAAATTTTAAATAATTGGTCGATCAAAAATCTCTGATATGACTCATATATTTAAAAAAAAAAATTATATCTCAAGTTATGTGATGCAATTATTAATTATGTAGAATTTGATAAATAAAATTTACATATTTTTTAAAACCAAATATTATTTTTTATTTTAATAATATAATATCCGCATGGAGACGAATGTAAATAAATCCATATTTTTTTCTGGACTCGGTAACATCTATGTATAATCTAAAATTTTATCTTAAAATTTTATTTTTTATATCAATCATGTAAAATGACAAATTAGAATTGTAGAGTATACTCAAACGATTGAAGATATATTTTGTAATTATATACTATGCAACATTCTAGAAATAATGTAAACTAACATTTTCTTTACTCAAAAATAAAAATAAAAATAAAAATAATGGGATAAGAGGAGAATATGTGGTTTATCTAATATGATTTTTAAAATAAATTCAAAACTAAGTGTAGCATAGTGGTTATGGTGAGAGTTTGATAGGAGAAGGTCAGGGGTTCGATTCCCCACATCAAAAAAAATTTCACATAATTTTTTACATAAATATGTAAGGGGTGGCGCACTTGTAATTTTTCAACATATAGGGGTAAAATTATAATTTCAAAGCCATTAAAATGGTACTTTTTACCCTTATGTTGTGCTTTTTTTTTGCCAAGAACAAAATAGACTTTCATTACTCCAAATCTTTCTCAAGTACACGAATTATTTCTGGAGAGACTTCATTTTCCTTCCAGATGCGATCAGCTACAGAATAACTACAGCTTGCAAAAGCATAGGCTAGGTTATTCGCAGAACGCTTTACAAATTTAAGGGAAATCCCTTTGTTGTTTACCTCCTTCAAGAGGCTTCTGCATTCCTGAATCGATACTCCAAAGTATGAAGACATTGCCGCACTACCCCGGATTGTTTGGACAACCACTAAGCAATCCGTTTCAACTATTACATCCTTCATCTGTTTGTCTTTGATCCAAATCAGTGCTTCTCGTATCCCCATGGTTTCAGCACATTCTGGAGTAATACAGCCCTCTTTACAACTGGACCGTGCTTCTAGCAATTCTCCTTTGTGGTTTCTTGCAGCGAACGCGAAACTGTATCGACTCGAAGCTTCAAAAACCGCAGCATCAGTATTAATCTTAGTCTTGTTTTCAGTTGGAGGAGACCAAAGCTCATCACCGTCATCCGGGTTTAACAATCCCAATGACCTGTCGAAGAATCTGTCTTGGGCTTCTTTCCACTGACTAAGAGCCACTCTAGCTGAGTACACGGCTTCTTGCACTTCCATACTTTTCTGATTCCAAATTAAAGCGTTTCTGCAGTTCCAGATTGTCCAGCATATCATGGCACCACTCTGCCGTTTAGTATCACTCCACCCATCAAAAACAGTTAAGGCCCATTCCGTGAAAGAATTCTGAACTGTATCATCTATACGAATACCAACTCCCTCCCAACATGACCTGGCGAAATAGCATTCCAGTAAAACATGACTCGTGCTCTCTGCTTTCATATTACATAATGCACATACTACGTTGATCTCAACCTGCTTTATATGAAGCATTTCTTTTGTTGGAAGACACCTCGTTATAGCACGCCACATAAAGTTTTTGATCTTTGGGGGAATTGTTAGGCTCCACATTCTTTTCCAGAAACGGGTATTACCACATTGATTCACCAGCGGCTTTGATTCTTGAATGATGGTATAAGCCGTCTTGACTGAAAAGTTCCCAGACTTTTCCTTTCTCCAGTACCAGCTATCTTCGTTGTTGTCTGATAAAGGTGTAGCTAAAATAAGATTGACATCCCTCTGATTAAACAAATGCTTAACCAGCTCTTCATCCCATTGTCTTTCACTCGGAATCATCAACATAGCCACTGTATGATCCTTTATGTCTGTACTCTCCATTGTCACGTACGGATTATCAGAACTCGGCAACCACGACTCATTTAAAATTTTCACCGAGCTTCCATCTCCCACCCTACGACCCTGGCCTTGTTTTAGGATATGTTGTGCTGCCAAAACACTGCGCCATACAAAACTTGGGCTAGCCCCCAACTTAGCACTAAGAAAACTGCCATTTGGGAAATATTTAGCTTTGAACATCCTTGCTACCAGACTGTTCGGATTTGTGACCAGGTGCCAGCCTTGTTTCCCCAGTAATGCAACATTGAACTCATGAAGATGTCTAAACCCCAGGCCCCCCTGAAATTTTGAAGCACACATCCTCTCCCAACTCATCCAATGGATATTCTTTTCTTTTTTTTCCTGATTTCCACCAATACTTACACATCATCCTCTCCATTTCTCTGCACATTTCGATTAGTAATAAGAAGACAGACATTGCGTAGTTGGGGATTGATTGAGTTACTCTCTTGAGGAGAATTTCTTTGCCACTCTTATTTAACAAGCTACCATCCCAACTCTGAATTCTATCACGAACTCGATCTTTCAGGTACCCCAGAACTGCTATTTTATTTTTACTCATGCAATTAGGCAGCCCAAGATACTGACTGTTCGAATCAGCTTCATGAAAACCCAGAACTTCTAACACCTCCACCTTGACTTCTTGTTTTACGTTTCGACTGAAGAAAACACTAGACTTACTCGTGTTTATTTTTTGACCAGAAGCTTGCTCGAAAATTGCCAAGATCTCTATAACTTTCACAGCTTCATCTTTAGTGGCATGGCAATAGATATAGCTGTTGTCCGCAAAAAACATGTGCGATACTGACGGAGCACCTCTAGCCACACTGATCCCTTTTATCAAACCACGGTGCTCGTAGTCCTTAATTAATGCTGACAGGCCCTCCATACATACCAGAAACAAGTACGAGGAGAGAGGGTCGCCCTGGCGCAACCCCCTTTGAGGGACTATATTTCCAAACTCCTTACCCGAATGGTTGATTTTATACCGAGCTGTAGTAACACACTGCATAAAAAGATTGACAATCGAGTTAGAGAAACCCAATTTACTTAGCATTGCTCTAATATAACTCCACTCCACCCTATCGTAGGCTTTGCTCATGTCGAGCTTCAGCGCCATCCAACCTTTTTTGCCTCTAGTTTTACGCTTCATGTAATGCATAATCTCAAACGATATCATAATGTTGTCTGAAATTATCCGTCCCGGAATAAAGGCACTCTGCTCTTCAGAGATAACTAGATCAATTATCTCTTTCAAACGATTTGCTAGCACTTTAGAGGCTATCTTATACCTGACATTACACAACGAGATTGGTCTAAGATCGGTCATGTATTGTGGATTTTTCTTTTTTGGTACAAGCACAATATTCGTATAAGTATATTGGTCGCTCAATGTGCCAGTTTCAACAAAGGAGTTTACCATTTGGAATACATCACCCCCAACCGTGCTCCAGTATTTATGATAAAAACCCGGGCTCATGCCATCAGGGCCCAGAGATTTGTCAGAATGCATATGAAAAATCGCCTGCTTTACCTCACATTCCTCAACAGGTTTCAAAAGTGCATCATTCTGAGTATTTGTAATTTTTCTTCCAATGCAATTGACCACGGTTTGCCAATTCGTTTCCGTCGCTGCAAACAGATTATTGAAGTAACCTTCCATCATTACTTGTAAACCTCCTTCCCAGTCCACTTGCTCCCCTATTTCGTTTAACAAGAATTGAATATGATTATTCTTCCTTCTAGCTCGAGCTGTAGCATGAAAAAATTTACTATTTTTATCCCCCTCCCTTAACCATAATTGTTTCGATCTTTGTTTCCAGAAAATTTCTTGCTGAGTGAGAATCTCCGACAACTCTTTATTAGCACATTGGTTTCTCTGAACTGATTCATTATCTCTACGCCCTTTCGTACTTTTAATGATCTGCTTACACTTGTCAATCCTCTTCTTAAAACTTCTTGTGAATTCTTGTCCCCAGACTGACACATCTTTAATATATAGTAATAGAAGTGGCCTAATAAAAATTTATCGCAATTTTGTTTTGTGTGACAATTTTCAACTCTAAATCATAAACATTTATTTAATGCATGTTTGGTGTGTCTTAAAATATGTAATTTTTATTTTATAATGAATAAATGTCATATAAATGATAACTAGATGAAAACTTATAAGTTATGTAGGTATTTGGATAAATTATATCCATATATTTAATAAACATAAAAGTGTTCTTATCCATAATTTTGGTCATTGTACCGCCAAAATAATCTCAACCTTCGAATCTAATATTTTTAAAAATAGTCGATCAAAATTATATCATACTAAGAAGGAAATTATAATCTAAAAATGAAATAATTAGAAAAGGTCGCATTAGAAGTGAATTTTAAAAGGAAAATTACAATCTAAAAAGACTATAATTAAAAAAAAATTGTATTAGAATTGAATTTTAAAAAGAAAATTATAATCTGAAAAGGATATAAGTAAAAGAAGTTGTATTAGAATTGAATTTTATTTATTTTTTTATTAGCATTAGTATTAAAAAAATTCATATTTATTATTTGGACTCTATCTTGAAATTTAGTAATGATTTATTAACTATTACTAAATTGGAAACACACTCAAGAGAAAATATAATTACGAATTTTTACATTAATCCTATTCAATGTAAAAGTCCTACATTGATAATGCTATTTAATGTAGAAAATCTTATTATATATGATTTAAATCATTGACATACACCTTTTCATATTTTAATATAAATGCATTTTTTAGTTATGACATATTAAAATAAAAAATATTTTTTTTGCTAGATCGAACGATTTTTATCTATTTATTTTAAGATCTAACAGTTATTATTTATTTTTTCGTTCGGAGGACCAGACTACCGATTATAACAGTTTTGGACAAAATCCCCCTTACGCTTATTATTAAAATTGTATTTTTTTTGTTAGTAGAACTATCTTCAAATAATTACAAGGGTATTCTGATAATCAAAATGAATTATAAATAGAATTCATAAATCGAATAGGGTTTTCAACGAAAAAAATTGTCAATTTCTTCTCTCTTTTGTTTCTGCATGAATTTAATTGAAAAATAATTGTTAAAACATCACTAAATTAAAGATTATTTTCTTAATTTCACGTGAGTTGTACAATCATCTAAATCAAATTTTAAAAATTCAAGATAGAGTACAAATATAAAATCGAACGTGTAAAATCTTACACATATCAATTTTTTAATAACAATTTAATATATGAATTAATAATATATAAAATTTTAAAAAATAAATATAATAAATATTAAAAAAGGAGGTGTGCGTTGCACGGGTTATAAGCTAGTATATAATAATTCATATTTGAATAAAAAACATCATTTTAATTCTATTAATTTATTATAAATACTTCGATGAAGTACTCATAGAGATTTTTTGGAAAGTACTCAAAAAGATTAATCGAGAATTTTAACAATCGAATTAGATAAACACTTTATAAAGAATTTACCGAGGATCAATCAACTGAATCGGGAATTAATGGATTTTTAGAATAATACACTTTTTTTCTTTTTTTTGAAGTAATATATATATTGCACTTATAAATAGAAATTATAATAACAAGAAACAGCTATAAGAGCAACTCCATCCTTAGCTCCTCTTAGCTATAACTAAAATTTTAGAAAACCAAGTTAAGGGTAGCTAGATTTGGAAGATGGACCTCACCTGTTTGTAAAACTAGGGAATTTGCCCGTGCTATGCACACGAGTAAAATATATTGAATATATTTAATTATTTATAGGTTTATATTTGTATTAAATCTTTATATTATATAAAGGAAATTCCCCGGGCATGGAGCTTTGTAATCACTCAAAAGCTATTTATCTAATTTTCTAAATTATCTCAATTTTCAAATATAAAATATGCAATTAAGGAAAAAGTATTGTTATTAAAGGCAAGTCTCACCTCTAAACTATATTATAGTTAGGATATAAAAAAAAAGTTCTAGCCTTTTTTAAAACAAAATCTCACAGCTCTAATTGAATCATAAGAAAATCTACCGGCATGCAAACCAAAATCAAAGTCAAAGAGGATTTTTGTATTTAAATTTTTATTATTGTATTCGTTTAGTATCTTTATAATATATATAACGGATGTCGGCCTAATAAATAATTAGACAAAATCGATACAGGAAAATATATCGATAATTTATCTTATTAGCATGTATCTTTAATTTATACAATATTGTGTTCACCAATCTATATTAATATTTTAGATATATTTTTGTAGATTTAATCTATATTGATATTTTAGATATACTTTTGTATATTTTTCAAAAACTAGAAAGTTATTTATCTAAATTCCTAATTTATCTCAATTTTTAAACTAAAATATGCAATCAACGAAAATATTGATGTTATTAAAGATAAGTCTCACCTCTAAATTATATTATAGTTAGGATATAAAAAGGAAGTTCTAACTTTTTTTTACAACATTATCTTCCAATTCTAATTGAATCCTAAGAAAATCTCACCGACGTGCAAATCGAAACCAAAGAGAACTTTAGTATTTAAATTTTTATCAGTGTGTACGTTTCTTTTTTTTTCAAGGGTATCTATTCCATAGATGAAATGTATCGAATACAATATTCGTAAAAAGGGATTTCTTTCATTCAAAAAAGTTTATTATCTAACCGAAAGGCACGCATGTTGCCCCCGGATATTTAGACAATAGAACCTTTAAGTCTAGAAAGAAAATCACCCGAAAAGGGAAAAAAATTACAATTAAAAGATTCAACAAAATAGTGCCCAAACAACGCGAGATCAGCAGTCCATAAAAACAAATCGATCTGATCTTCGGCTAACTCAAAATCTTCTTGCCTGACCTCCAAATTCTTCTTATCCGCACTTTGTCAACAGCCTTGCTTCAAAAAGCTGGGCCTCTGTCCCTTCTCCATCCACCTAACACAAACGCATACCAAAAAATTAAATAACAAAACAAAAACTCAAAATCCATTCTATGCACCTTTAATTACAGATCCGAAAGTAACTCAACCCTATTCTAAAGTCTCAACCAAAGGGAATACCTTTGGTTAGACAGACAACTTCCCCTTACAAACATTAAATGTACATTTGAATTTTCAACTCAAACCTTTTAAATTAATACTAATTAAAGACAATTTCAAATTTTATCTAACAGAATAGATTAAGAACCCAATCTTAGCTATAACTTGGCCTAATAAATCAAATCCTTAATACTGATCAGAATTTAAAAGGAGAAAGAAAACAAATCCCTTGATTTTTGCATACTTTATTAACATTAGTCAAAATTAGAACATCAAACTGGAACAGGAAAATTACTATATGAAATCAAAATTAGCACAACTTAAATATTAGTAACAAGAAAAATTAAGTCTAAGAATTAACTATGTGATAGACAAGCCATCAAAATGGTACATAATTGCCTCTTAAAGGCCCAAAAAAGCCATCAATCATGGCCACCCAAAAATGGTACAAAAATTAATTAAACTTACCTTACTACTTCTACTTTTTCAATCACAAATCCCATTACTCAAATTATAATGTTATCAAGTCTATATTAATGCTTAACACAAGATAATCCAACAATCCTTCAAAATAGTATCGAATCAAAAACACAGAAAAACAAGAATCATTTAACAAGTTTAACAAGAACAGTCAACCGGAACATTCATAAAATCCGGCGACTAACAACCCTGCTTTGACCAACATCAATTCTACTCCAAAACTCAATCAAAAACGTGCCATATATTCAGCTTTCGGCAATTAACTCACATATAAAATCAAATTTCGCAAACCATCAACATATGATTACATACGATCAATTAAAATTCGACTAAATCATATTATGAACAAAACCAAGTTATACTTTGAATATAATAAACACCTGTAATAACCGAGAATTTTAGAATAATTTTTCCTACTAGATATTTAAATTTTAATTAAGAGTGATGCACTAGTATGTTTTAATTAGCGCGTTTTCGTGTAAAATTTCGAAATTTTATATATTGATATGTAAGTAAATATTATATTTATTTAATTATATTTATTTGATATTTATTAAAAATAGGATATTTAGGAAAATAGGATTTAATTTTTGGGTCGAATTTATTTTAGGAAGCGAAATTAGGGTCTCGTTTTAATTGGCCAGCAGGGGAAAAAACGAAAGAGGAGGAGACATCATTATTGTCTTAGCCCACGTTTCATGACTTGTTTTTTTCAGCCCCATATTTTTGACTTCTTGTTCCTTTTAAATTCAATAAATGGAAAAAGCCGGACCACTTGTGTATAAACAAACAGATTCATCATCTTCTTTCAAAACAAAACACTCGACCAAATTATATATGCACAAAACAGAGCAAACCACATGGATTGAATTTCTTTTCCTGTTAAAACCAAAACTGTCTCTTTTAAAACCAAAAACTCGACATATACATACAAACTGAGCACAACAAACACAGGTAGTTCATTTTGTTTCCTTTCTGTTAATCATGTTTGTCGATTTAACTTTGTAAATATGGTAGGCTCGATTCATATTGAAATAATAGGACTTGCTATGTTTTGATGTGGGTCGTTGTGAGTGAGGTCGGATAAAGGGGAGATGGAGTTTTGTGTGGTGTTTGACTGGAGGTGAATCGGAGTGAAGGGGGGTTCGAAGTCGTGGCTTGGTGAGGCAGACCACCACCGATTTGTGGTGGTGGTGGTGGTAAGAGAGAAGCTGTTAGGTCCGATAAGATTGTAGAAGGGGGGGTTGAATACAATCTTTACCTTTTTATCGAAATTTGTCCTTTAAATTAAATTTGATAAAGACAAATTTATCTGCGGAATTATTTAACACAATATTTCAAGTTGAATATAACTGTATATTAACTTGATGTGGTGTTACAAAATCAGTATAACAACTTATCAAGATGATAATAACTAATTAGAAAATTCGACATGAACTTTTCTAATTTAGTTAATAATAATCAAGATAAGAACTAGGAAACTTAATTCGCTAGTAGTACAAGAATCACAAATAAGCAAGTTCTATCGGATAGAATATCACAAAGATGAAGAACTTGATTTTCTAGGAATTGTTTAAGCTTTGGTGTTCTTGGTGTTCTTGAGAGAGAGAATTCTGGTCTTGATGATATGTTTTCTGCTGTGTTTTCTCCGTTATGACTTAATCTGGTCTGTTCTGATCTTTTATATCAACAACAGGTCTTGCTGGCTTTCTGTAGGATATTTAATTGCTCCAGCATGACTTAAACAGCTTCCAAGACTTGATTTTCCTTCAATAAGACTTACACAAACCTCCATTAAGACCTAAAATGTGTCGGTAAGACTTACCAGAATTTAGGTAAGACTTATAACAGCTGGCAGAGGTCGGTAGGACTTAAATCAGGTCGGTAGGACTTAAATCAGAAAAGGCTTCTGTCAGTAAGACTTAAATTAAGTCTTACCGAGTTTTATCCCTTCCAAGACTTAATCGACTTTCTTTCTTTAAGTCTTATTGATCCAATTAATTAGTTAATGTTTTAACTAATTCATATTTAATTGATACAATAATTAATTTAATAAATAAATTAATTCTACCAGAATTAATTCATTTAATTAAATCAACTAAATTAATTTATATCAATTATAAATGAATTTAATTAAATCAATAAATAATTAATTTAATTCTTACAAACCACTAAAGGTAGTAAAGAATTACCACTGATTTGTGTTGACGTTCGATGTACTGTCTGGTTCATGAACGACTAACTTCAATGACGCTTCTTCACTTTTGACTTTAGGTTGTGGTTTATTTATTCTCTCAATTCTCTTGTACTGTAACTGATCTTCAAACTATCACTCGAAAAATCTCTGTCACTGTTCAAATGAATCCATTAACTTCAATGCTGTACTGGGGCTTAATCAGATAACTGAATCGTCTTCCAATGTATGACATCAAAACTATAGTTTGACTTTTCTTCTTTCTTCTGACAGATAATACTTCTTGAGATTCCTGTGACAGTTCATATGTATATTTACTTATTACAATTTGGTTTAAGTTGATTAGGATCCTCTAACTACAAATAGGTTGAGTCATATGCCTTTCAATCTCCCCCTATTTGTTTGTTAGATAATAACAAGCAAATTCCTAGAGGATACCTCAACTAATCCAACTTAACCAAATGAAAGATAAAACTTTAAATACTAAGTAAATATAAAAAAAACGTTCTGGTTTATATTTAACATTTTCCAGATTCAAACATGAAAGATAAATACAAGATAGATGATCCTCTAGACTGATCATATGATATAAATTCCTATCAAGATTTATCTAGGCTCCAAAGATATAACATGTAGAGCAATTCTTTATCTTCAATTGTCTTCCCTTCTGAATTCTCCTTCTTCTGGTTCATCTGTGACTTGAAGTTTCATATGTAGATCAGAATCAACAAGACGTTCTCTTCTAGATGACAATCCTTGAGGTAAGACTAAAGGAATTCCAAGCTTCTTTCTAAGTTCACCTTGAAATTTCTTGTAATCTTTTATGTTCGTTTGTGCATAGGAACGAATGTGATCTGCAGCTATTACCTTTTCTTCAGTCAAGTATCCATGATTTCTGAGAGCATATTCAGCATATACCAAGTGCTTTGCATGATGTTCGTATAGCTCATCTGTCTGAAGATTGATTGTGTGAAGTACCTCTCCCTTAAGAAATTTTACTTGTGGAGGTTCCTTAATCACTTCAGGTCCAGCTCTTTCAGCAAATTCTTTGAACTTTTCATGTAACAATACACCTAGCTCAGAAGATGTTCTTACCTTAGGCCTAAGTACCCATATCTCTGTCAGTGATCTATCATAAAAGAACTGAATAGATACTCTGAATGTTCCAACTTTATGACAATCTACAAATATTACTAGCTCATCAGATTTGGGTTCAAATGCAGTAGTTATCCTGATGACTTCTACCTGTAAGGCCTTTATATACATTTCGTGAATTGGATTTGCCAGTTTGAATTCTTTGAGAATTTGTCCAAGACGACGATCTTCATAATCAGAACTCTGAGGTGAATCAATTGCTCTTTGAGCACGTTCCCATTTGTCACCGCTCTTTAGTCTGATATATGTTTTTCTCTTCTCAACATTTATAGCATGTAGTCGTTGTAATGCTTGCTGTTCAGCTTTCTGAAGTTCTTCATTTCGTGCAATTTGCTCTAAAGATTTTTGAAGTTTTTCTTCTCTTAGTTGCAAATTAGCTTCCCTTTGAGCAAATAATTCTTCAGATTCTTTCTCAGCTTGTTGAGCTTCAAATTCGGATATCACTGGTCCTTCATCTTCCCAGTGACTAAGATCAGGTTCAGGAAGTTCTTCACCTTGATCAGGGAATTCAAGATCAGCAAAAACATCGAAGTTATCCGGTTCACCCGTGTAATAATAACCTGTGTTCTTGTCTTGAATATGTTCTTCAGTTTCTTCAACTACTTTCTTTCTCTTATCTTCACCTTGGTCAGATTTACCAGATTTTCCTTCTCCTCCCTCTCTTTCTTTAGTAGTTTTATCTTGTGACCCCTTTGATTTCTCCCCCTTAGTTGAGGAATCCTCTACAGACTTATCAGTTGCCCCAGCTTCAGGATCCTGTTCATCATCATCACCACCCTTACTTGTAAAGAATTCAATTTCTTCATTTGTAGGTTTGCGACTTTGACTTACAATATTAAACAAATGTCTTAACCCTTTAGCCTGGTGTGCATTCTGCTTTTCGATACGGTCCAGACGAGAATCAGTAGATTCTTGATTGTGCTGTACCTCTGACTGTAGATTATCAACTTTTAAGGAAATCTCAGAAATTAACATGTCTTGAGCAACAGTAATATCTCCAGAGTCATCAAGTGCCTTTTCATGAGAGAGTTCGAGAGATTCTATCTTCTTGGTGAAAGATGTCTTTAAGTAGTTTATGTCCTTCTTCATTACAGCAAGCTGACTGTTGACAGAGGTGGATGTAGAAGATCGCTCACCCACTTGTGCTCTAAGAATTTCTGTTTCAGCCTTGCTGACTGCAAGTTCTTTCTCTAAAGCATTTATCTTTTCTAATAATGAGAGAGTGTATGTGTCAGTGTGTGCGCTCACCTGACGTTCACTTTGAGATCCACTCACCTGAAGTGCATGTGTTTCACTCAATTTTATGGTATTCCTTACATCACTCCTCTCAGATTCCTTAGCTGCTTCCAGATTTGTACCTGCATGTAAAATCACCCTAGCCTCCTCTGGGAAGGTCAGTGGTGGTGCAATGGGAGTTCGCAAATCCCTGTCCTTAATCAAATCTACTTGAACATTTGAAATTGTTGACTGAATTGCTTCAGTAGTAGATTGATCAAGTTGCCTTCCACCTTCTCCAGTCGAAACTGCGAGTGGAAAATCCCTTGTGTTAGCCAGGAGTGTTTGTCCTAGGAGGGGAGATGATGGTTCTATTAAAGTTGGCTGAGAACCAAGATTTCCCTCTAAAGCCTGTGAAGACTCTTCTACCGTAACTATGGTAGGCACTGTCACTTTTTCTACGTGCTCTCCTTGCAGTGTGTCCTGAGACTCATTTAAAGGTATGTCTTCCCCCATTGTGAGTAATAGGGGAGGTGTGCTTGACTCACTACAAGGTGCCACGGCCCTATGGCGAATTTCAATAGAATCATCCTGTTGAGAAGATGATTCTAGTAACTGTGTAACGGCCATATCAATTACCATATCCTGTTGGGAGGATACAGACGGGCTTACAGTTGCCTCAGGTTGAGTTCTACGTTTCTTTTCTAGAGGCAGAGCTGTGGGTTCACTCATACTGTCACTACTGATTCGACTTCTTTTTACTTGCAATTTCTTTCTGGAGTGAAAAGATATGAGTTTTGGTGGTTGAGTGTTTGGCTCTACGACCTTGGTTAGAGGTTGTGGTACTACAGCCCCTTGGTCAGACCTACCAACCACTTGGGTTCCAGAAATAGATTGAGAAGCAGTAGTAGTTTGAGGAACAGAAGGCAATACCTGGTCAGCTGATTCCGCAACAGTCTCTGATAAGATGGGTTGATCCAATTCAGGTTCAGGGACAGATGCAGTTTCTTGCACTGGATGTTCAACAGCAAAAGCAGCTGGCTGAGGAACAATTTGCTGAGCAGGTTCAACTTGTTGATTGCCTTGATTTTCATTATCAACAAGTATGTTTTCCACTGGTGGTTCAGGGTTTTGTTCTGGTTGTTCATGTTCTGGTACAGGTTCAATAACAGGTAGTTGTATATAGTTTGACATGTATTGGGTGACAACTACAGGTATGTTTGTGAATTTTGGCTTGTTGCTGTACTCAGTGAACAATCTGGTAGTAGGTTTACCTGACGCCAGTGACTCCCCATTCAGAAATTGGGCTTGGTTTTCTAGTTCCACAAGATGATTAAAAATCAATGATAAGAATCTTGGATAAAAACATGAAACTTTATGTCCATTATCAAAATTCTTCTTTGCATTAATGATTCTTCTAACCATCGGAACACACAGTAGTCTGCCAATATTAATCCTTCGGTTGTGTGCAACTGCATATCCAATATGCTGCAAGAAAGATGGTAATACCCCGAAGTTCCCTTTCGTAGTATTGGCAAAGACTCTACCTAGTGTGTCAAACAGATAATCCCATTCCTGAACAAAGTTCTTTTTATTCCAGACAGTTGGATCAGGACTGTCTTGATAGAATACACCATTTAAAAAATTTATCATTTCTTGATCTGATGGTAATTCTTCGAAATTATCAGTTGGAAAATTTAAGACCGTATTTATTGTATTTTCATTCACTGTGTACTGATTATCTCCTACAGAGAAGACAAAAGATCTGTTATCATTAGAAATGACAGCAGTAGTACATATGATTCGCAAAGGTTCAATTTTCAGAGGAGCATCCAATCTCAAAGCATTGCGAACCAGTGAATTTTCATTTAAAAAGCGAATCCACGGTCGAAAACGTTCAACTGAACATTTTTCTGGATCAAAATAACCGATTAAATTATGTTTAATAATTTCAAATCGATCAGCCATTTTAATCAAGATTTAACTTCCTTGAAAATTTCAGATTTTACAAATTTTTAATTAAAAATTAATTTTTCGAATTAATAATTAATTAAAAATTCGAAATAATTAAAAGTACTTCAAAAATTCTGAAAAATTCACACAACAATCCTTGTATACACACAAACACACGTGTATTTTTAGTTTTTGAAGAATCAAGCTCAATTTTTCACAAAAACAGATCTAAGAATCGATTTTTTCGAAAATGAACTCTTAAAAAACTGAACAAAATCGTGATTTTAACCACTCAAAACACAGATAATCAAGCAAGGAGTCTAGATATGTGGTTAATTCGTGATTTAGTTGAGAGAAATCGGTCGAAAATTGAGCATGAATTCGACAGATATGTGTGTGTATTGTATGTATCAATATTGTTCTATAAGACTTAACTCGATAGAATATGAAATAAGACTTAAAAACTTACTAACTCTAATATATATACAAGTGACCGAATAAGACTTAAACTATCATTAAGACATAACTGTTAAACTAGCATTAAGACATATCTGTTATTTATATATATTTACATAGTTAACTCGAATAAGACTTAACTGTATTAAAACATAACTAATATGTACATTGAATAAGACTTAATTAAAACTAAGATTAAATTAAGACTTAATATTAACAAGACTTAACTGACTGCTATGATTAAGACTTATAAATAAATCGAATAAGACTAAATTAAAAACTCGCTAAGACTTATTTACAAACACATGAATATGACTTAACCTTACAAAACTCAGTAAGACTTAGCTTAAGTCGAAGTTCGAGATAGACTCATTAAGACTTAACCTAAGTCGAAGTCTAAGTCGAAATTCTAGATATCAGTAAGACTTAACCTAAGTCGAAGTCTAAGTCGAAATTCGAGATATCAGTAAGACTTAACCTAAGTCGAAGTCTAAGTCGAAATTCGAGATATCAGTAAGACTTAACCTAAGTCGAAGTCTAAGTCATATCGAATTTTTATAAGTCATATTGAGAGTTTTAACTAATTTTAAGTCATAATTATTTTAAATAAACATTAAAAACACTATTAATTATACAAATAATTTATAAAAATAATAAAAATATTATATAAAATTAAACAAATAATAAAAATAATTATACATACCATATGCTAACCTATTAACGAAAACAAAGCAATATTAACAGGACAAACATTACAAAACATATTATAAATTAATTATTAAAATAGAAATTAATATTTACAAATATTCTAAAAATACAAAAGTATGAAGTATTAAATATTATGAATAAACAGAGTGAAAAATAACTAAACAACCAAGAAAATCAGATGGTAAAATAATTATACAAGTGATTTCAAACAACAAATATTCACAGAATAATCACTTGTAAAATTATTAAAGATCAAATTTCAGATATTAATTACTGGGACTGTTTAACATACCCAATTCACTAACAATTCTAGTGAATGAGGATTCATTAAGCGACTTAGTAAAAATATCTGCAGTTTGATCTCCAGATCCTACAAATAGTAGTTCCACTGTACCATTCATTACATGCTCTCTTATAAAATGATACCTTATGTCAATGTGCTTTGTCCTTGAGTGCTGCACAGGATTGCTTGCGATTGCTATGGCACTTGTATTATCACATAAAATAGGAATATTTTCCAATACAATGCCATAGTCCATTAATTGATTCCTTATCCATAAGATCTGAGCACAACAGCTTCCAGCAGCTATATATTCAGCTTCGGCTATAGAGTTGGAAACTGTTTGCTGTTTCTTACTGAACCAGGATACCAACCTTCCACCTAGGTATTGACAACTCCCAGATGTACTTTTCCTGTCTACAACACTTCCTGCATAGTCAGAATCTGTATATCCAATTAAAGTAAAACCAGATTCATTAGGGTACCAGATGCCTAGATTAGGCGTACCCTTTAGATATCTTAAGATTCTTTTGACAGCAGTGAGATGGATCTCTTTAGGGTTCGCTTGGAACCTTGCACACAAGCATGTGGCAAACATTATATCTGGTCTACTAGCAGTTAGGTAAAGCAATGAGCCAATCATACCTCTATAGCCTGTGATATCTACCTTGGCAGAACTTTCACATAAACCAATTTTGACAGCTATAGTTGATGGTGTCTTTGCTGATGAGCACTCCTCCATGTGATATTTCTTGAGGAGCTCCTTGATGTACTTAGATTGACAAATAAATATCCCATCTTGTCTCTGACTTATTTGTAATCCAAGAAAGAATTTCAGTTCTCCCATCATGCTCATTTCAAACCTACCCTGCATTAACTTAGAAAACTTCTTGCACAGAAGCTCATTAGTAGACCCAAATATAATATCGTCCACATAGACTTGGACTAGTATTATATCATTCTTATGTCTTTTAGTGAAGAGCGTTTTGTCTATGACACCTCTTATAAAACCATTTTCTAATAGAAATTCAGAAAGAGTGTCATACCATTTTCTTGGGGCTTGCTTAAGACCATAAATAGCTTTGTAAAGAAAGTAAACATAGTCCAGATGATCTTGATCTTCAAAACCAGGAGGCTGTTCTACATACACTTCTTCATCTAGCTTACCATTCAGAAAGGCACTCTTGACATCCATTTGATAAACTTTGAATCTTGAATAGGATTTATATGCCAAGAATATTCTGATGGCCTCAAGTCTTGCCACTGGAGCATAGGTCTCGTCATAATCAATGCCTTCAGCTTGAGAATAACCTTTAGCTACCAGTCTTGCTTTGTTTCTTATCACCGTGCCGTCTTCATCTAGTTTGTTTCTGAATACCCATCTTGTGTCCACCACTTTTCTATCTTTAGGTCTGGGTACCAGCTTCCATACTTCTAGTTGCTTAAATTGATTGAGTTCATCTTGCATAGCAATCACCCAATCAGGATCAGATAGAGCTTCTTCTACTTTCTTAGGTTCCATGACAGACAGGAACCCAGAATAATTACATTGATTCTGATAAGCTCTTCTTGTTTTCACACCAACATCTGGATCACCAAGAATCAGCTCAAAAGGATGAGCTCTATTCCAAACAGTTTGTCTGGGAAGAATTGATCTTGACGATTCGCCTTGTTCTTCAGTATGATGTTGAGTATGACTTGTTGACCCTTCATTATCTCCCCCTGAGTTGTTGCCAGTTTGACTTATTGATGGTTCAAGAGTATCAGTGGTGTCTTGAAAATTATCATTGTTTTCACCAGCATCATCTTGATCATTACCACCAACATTTGGATTATTATTATCAGCAACAACGTCAGGTTGATTGTCATCATCTGAATCTGAGTCTGACAAATCATCAAACTTAAGCTTTTCAGATGGATCTTCATTTTGGATATTTGGGAGTTTTGTGTCATCAAATGTAACATTGACACTTTCCAAAGTTTTCTGTTGATCAATAAGATACACCTTGTAGGCTCTTCTAGTATAACCAATAAATATTGCTTCATGTGCTTTTTCTTCAAATTTACCACCTTGTTCATCTCCTTCTTTCAGCACAAAGCATTTTGTCCCAAATACATGGAAGTACTTGAGAGTTGGTTTCTTGTCATGTAGAGCTTCATATGGTGTCTTCATTAAGTCTTTATTGATAAGTGTTCGATTCTGGGTATAGCATGCAGTGTTGACAGCTTCAGCCCAAAAGCTCAATGGAAGCCTTGATTCACTTAGCATAGTACGTGCAGCTTCAATCAAGGTTCTATTCTTTCTTTCAACTACCCCATTTTGTTGAGGATTTCTGGGAGCCGAGTACTGTCTAGTTATACCCTTTTCAATGCAAAAGTCATTCAGAACTGCATTCTTGAACTCAGTTCCGTTGTCTGACCTTATAGCTCTTACTGGACGATTAGAATCCAGCTCAATTAACTTAATGTGATCAACTACCAGTTGTGGAGCTTCATCTTTTGAGTTCAGAAATAATACCCATGTGAATTTTGAGAAATCATCAACAATCACTAGAGCATATCTTTTCCTTGACATAGACATCACACTAACTGGACCAAACAAATCCATATGGAGAAGTTGTAATGGTTCAGTTATTGATGATATGTTAGTGCTCCTGTGAGTTGCCCTTTTTAACTTCCCTTTTTGACAAGCATCACATAGACCTTCCTGAGTAAATTCAATCGAAGGTAAACCTCTCACCAACTCTCTTTTCACTAGAGAATTCATTGTTTTGAAGTTTAGGTGAGAAAGTCTCTTGTGCCATAACCAACTTTCATCAGTGGATGCCTTTGAATAAAAACATCTAATTTCTTCTGTGCTTCCAGAGTTCATATTGGCTATATACAAGTTTCCTTTTCTTACTCCAGTCAACTGCGGCCTTTCATTTCACTTGTGTGATATTAGACAATTCTTCTTGTTGAAATGAACTTCATAACCTTTGTCACAGAATTGACTAATACTGAGCAAATTGTGCTCAAGGCCGTTCACATAAGAGACATCTTCAACGATAACATTTCCAGCTTCTAATCTGCCATATCCATCAGTTTTACCTTTGCTGTTATCTCCAAAGGTAACGACTGGGCCGGCCTTCTCCACCACATTTGACAGCAGGGCTTTATCTCCGGTCATATGCCTTGAACATCCACTGTCCAGAATCCACATGACTCGATCAACCTGTTTCAAACCCTGCAATGACAAATTGGTTAGACTTTCTTCGGAACCCAAATTTGATTGGGTCCGGAGTACTTAAAGAATTGACCTTTATCAGGTAAAGCAACACTTTTTATCTTAATAACATTTTCTACAGGTACTGGACATTTAACCCTGTAAACAGCTTTAACTTGTTTTGGTTTTAGCTTGGGTAACCATGTCTTTACCAAATCCTGAGAAGGACTTTTTGGAGTCCTAATCTTAGAATTAGGTGGTGTTACAGTCCTGGATCTAACATGTTTATTTCTGCTCATATGCTGTCTAGGAGCATTCTTATCAACACATGCATGATTACCGTTAAAGTAAGCAGACATATATTAAAAGCACAAGACATGCAATTAACAGCATCACATTTCTTATGAGCAGTATCAATAACAGGAATAGCATGCATGGTAGATTTGTTGTTGCATTTATTCATGTTGTTACTTCTGCTACTAGTTTTCAATGAACTAGTAGACTCACCAACTCTTTCTGCTTTTACAAACACAGTCTTTCTATCTTTATCATTTTTAACAACTTGATTACTTTCTAAGACTACGCCATTAGCTACGTCCTCAATGCGCATCTCTTCCTTAATGATTAAAGATGTTGTATCCAAAGGTTCTGCTATGGATTTCTTAAAGAGTGGATTACTAACAATCTTAATCACTGATGGTATACCCCTATCTACAGCACTCACACGATTAGGAGTATTAATGCTTTTACGTCCAATAGCTTCATTATAATCAAACCCAATTCCTACAGTTTGATTAATTGCTTGTTGGTTAAACAACTCTTTAGCCACTTTACAAGAATTAGAAGTAGCACTAACCCTTATTTCTAGTTCAGCTATTGTTTCACGTTGTTGAACCACTATCTCTGCTAGAGACCTCTCAAGTTCTTTTAGCATTCTTATTTCTGATTTTTGTATTGCATGGCAATTTTGTACATCATGTAATTCTGATAATTGATTACTAAGATCTGTATTTAACAAATTTAGCCTTTCAATCTCTCTATTAGCATTACCCAGTGTATCAGTAAGTTGATAAATATATTGACTTTCAGTACATGATACCTCAGATGATGTACCACTGGAGTTATCAGATTTTGCCATCAGGGCAAGATTGCCATACTCTTCATCTTCAGAGTCTGTATCATCCCAACTCTTTCCAGCAGCCACATAGGCTCTTCCTGTCTTCTTCTTCTCAGATCCAAAGTCTTTTCTTTGGTTTTGTTTTGGCTTCTGACATTCAGTAGCAAAATGTCCAAGTTCATTACAGTTGTAGCATCTAATTTTACTTCTTTCAACTGTTCCAGTTTTGTAACCTCCTCTGTTACTTGAGAATGAAGAACCTCCTCTCTGGAACCTGTTATTGTTAGATTTGTACCTGAACTTGGGATTCTTCCTGAATCTGAAGTTGCTGAATTTCCTTACCAACAAAGCCATGGACTCATCTTCCAACTGATCTAGCTCTTCTAACGAATAGAAGTCACCTTCATCTGGACTAGCATTCGTTTGACCAACTTCAACTTCCAGCTTGCCACTGCCAACTTTACAAGGTTGGATAACCTTATCTTCAACTTCCTGTTTGTTCTCAACAATAAGAGCTGTAGAAGTATTAGCAACTCTTTCTTTTCCATAAATCTCCTTTTGTTGAGATTGTTCCAGTTCATAGGTTTTTAAAACACCAAAGAGTCTTTCTACAGTTATTTCACTTAGATTCCTTGACTCTCTGATTGCTGTAATTCTATGTTCTAGATGAACAGGCATTGACAGTAGAAATTTTCTGTTGATCTCTTTCTGAGTGTAGTACTTGCCATGCATCTGTAAATTGTTGACAAGTTTGTTATATCTTTCAAACACATCTTGAATACTTTCATTGTATGCTGATCGAAAGTGTTCATACTCAGATGTCAGAATTTCTAGTCGATTCTCCCTAACTTCCTCTGTTCCTTCATTCACAGTTTCAATGGTTTCCCACATTTGCTTTGCAGTTTTGCAGTTAATCACATGACTGTACATTACAGAGTCTAGAGAATCTATTAAGATCAGTCTCAAATTAATGTCAAGTGCAGCTTCCTCTCTTTCAGCAAGAGTGTAATCAGAAGAGTCTTTGTATACATACCTTGCAGGGGTAATAACTATTCCATCAGTAACAACTTCAGGAATTACTCCAAAAGGTATTATTGGTCCTTCTGATAAGACTTTCATGTATTTAGGATTTGCAACCTCGAGGAACATTAACATTTTGTTCTTCCACATATCATAACTATTTTTTTCATATATGGGTATTTTCACAGTTCCAACTTTAGAAGACATGATGAATTTTTTAAGAGAGTTAAAAAATTCGGGGATGATTTTTAATCGAGTAAAATGGGATCGTTGATTTGTGTATCAATCAATCGGCTCTGATACCAATTGTTAGGTCCGATAAGATTGTAGAAGGGGGGTTGAATACAATCTTTACCTTTTTATCGAAATTTGTCCTTTAAATTAAATTTGATAAAGACAAATTTATCTGCGGAATTATTTAACACAATATTTCAAGTTGAATATAACTGTATATTAACTTGATGTGGTGTTACAAAATCAGTATAACAACTTATCAAGATGTTAATAACTAATTAGAAAATTCGACATGAACTTTTCTAATTTAGTTAATAATAATCAAGATAAGAACTAGGAAACTTAATTCGCTAGTAGTACAAGAATCACAAATAAGCAAGTTCTATCGGATAGAATATCACAAAGATGAAGAACTTGATTTTCTGGGAATTGTTTAAGCTTTGGTGTTCTTGGTGTTCTTGAGAGAGAGAATTCTGGTCTTGATGATATGTTTTCTGCTGTGTTTTCTCCGTTATGACTTAATCTGGTCTGTTCTGATCTTTTATATCAACAACAGGTCTTGCTGGCTTTCTGTAGGATATTTAATTGCTCCAGCATGACTTAAACAGCTTCCAAGACTTGATTTTCCTTCAATAAGACTTACACAAACCTCCATTAAGACCTAAAATGTGTCGGTAAGACTTACCAGAATTTAGGTAAGACTTATAACAGCTGGCAGAGGTCGGTAGGACTTAAATCAGGTCGGTAGGACTTAAATCAGAAAAGGCTTCTGTCAGTAAGACTTAAATTAAGTCTTACCGAGTTTTATCCCTTCCAAGACTTAATCAACTTTCTTTCTTTAAGTCTTATTGATCCAATTAATTAGTTAATGTTTTAACTAATTCATATTTAATTGATACAATAATTAATTTAATAAATAAATTAAATCTACAAGAATTAATTCATTTAATTAAATCAACTAAATTAATTTATATCAATTATAAATGAATTTAATTAAATCAATAAATAATTAATTTAATTCTTACAAACCACTAAAGGTAGTAAAGAATTACCACTGATTTGTGTTGACGTTCGATGTACTGTCTGGTTCATGAACGACTAACTTCAATGACGCTTCTTCACTTTTGACTTTAGGTTGTGGTTTATTTCTTCTCCCAATTCTCTTGTACTGTAACTGATCTTCAAACTATCACTCGAAAAATCTCTGTCACTGTTCAAATGAATCCATTAACTTCAATGCTGTACTGGGGCTTGATCAGATAACTGAATCGTCTTCCAGTGTATGACATCAAAACTATAGATTGACTTTTCTTCTTTCTTCTGACAGATAATAATTCTTGAGATTCCTGTGACAGTTCATATGTATATTTACTTATTACAATTTGGTTTAAGTTGATTAGGATCCTCTAACTACAAATAGGCTGAGTCATATGCCTTTCAGAAGCGACGGAGAAGGGAGAGAGATGTCGGAGGGAGAGAAGAGAGGATGGAGAGAAACGAGGGTGGAGATAGAGAGAGTTTTCAGGAAGGAGAAGTAGAGGGAGCTGAGAGAGGTGGTGGTGAGAGAGAGAAAGGGCCAGAGATAGGAGGGTTTCGGGAGAGAGATAGAGATAGAGATTGAGAGAGAGAGAGAGAGAGAGAGAGAGAGAGAGAGAGAGAGAGGCGAAGGCGGAATGGGAAGCCGCCGGCGCCGCCATGGCATCCGGCCGGCGATCCGAGGAGGTAGAAGACGGGGGGGGCAGAGTTGGATGGTTTTGTTTTGTTTGGTTAATATTAAGCAATTAATTGTGAAATGATAATGATGTGATTAATTGTGATTTGATCCATCCTTTTAATAAAATCTGAATTTAGAATTGATTTTAAAAGGGTATCATCAAATTGTATTAGTTTTGGTGAAAATTAGAGGATGAATATTGTGAGTGGATACAGGTGTTATAAAATTTTAGCTGGACTACTATAATCGGGAATTAAATAAATAAAAGGGGTTCAATTAGTTTTGTTAAATTTGGAAGATTATTCAAAATTGTGAGAAATAAATAGTTTGTTAAAAATGGTTTAATTAATTAGTTAATTAAATAGAAATATTTTATGATTAATTGGACATAATTTAGTAATATATTGATATTGATTTTTTTTGTTAAAAAGAGAGATTAATTGTGAATAAATGGAGTTAAATAAGGTTTTATTTTGGGAAGCTGTTGTTAAATAGTTTCGGATTTATTTTGATTAATCGAATCGGGTCTGACTATTTTAGAGGCTAAAATCGGATTAATATTAAGTTAATTACGAGATTAAAAATGGAAGAGAAATTAGTTAGTGAGATTAATAATAATTATAGATTTAACGTGAATAAAAATGGATTCTGGAGTTATTTCATTTTGAGAATAAATAGAGGTTAATATTATTAAATAAAGTGGGATTTACGGATATTAAAAATATTATATATTTTCTAGATTTAATTCCTGAGTTCGGAGAAGAGTTATTTATTCGTTAATTATTGTAGAGATTTTCGAGAAATATTTTATTATTATTATTATTTTAATATTTAAATATTATATTAGTTGTTTAGAAATACTTTATTTTGATGAATCGCTCACGCATTTCTGGTTGCCATTTTTTAGAGAATAATTCTTGAGCCGTAGATCAAAGCCAAGTTCACGGGTAGAGTATAATGTTATCTGCATTTAGTTGCACTTCGAGATCGAGGCAAGTTCAATCCTACCCTAAATCTTGAAATTTTCATATTTCTATCCATGTTAACTCATTAGTATTTACTAGCTTCAATTCCCGTGCAAGGCACGGGATTGTTCTATTTTATAATTGGTATTGTAGTTTTTCTCGTTACGTTTTGATATTAATATTAGCAACTGATATTGTGATGATTAAAATTCTTTTCAGTTTAGCGCATTTTTTTTAATCAACGTTTATTTTGTCCCCATTTCAAGATCTCCAATTTTGGTTAAAAAATTGAAATGTACCCTTTATTTTTCCAAAGTACTCAGAGTCATGTATTTCTTGTATTTGATATTACAGAATGTCAAATAATGCACCAGAGCCAAGAAAGTATAAAAAAATATTGTATTAGACACATTTCTATAAAGTAAAAATACTCGGTACAAAAATTAATTTATTCTGTAGATTGCATAGCAAAAATTTGTAGTTAGCAATCTGATGTTAATGTTTTATTTCTTCAAGTTCCAACTTCCAAAGCTTCTATACTCGTGCGAGGCACAAACTGTTTCGAATACTTAGTTAATTGCAATGTAACGAAAGTGTTATAATTAAGTAGATAGTATTAAATAAACATATTAAATACGAATTTTAATTGATATATATTAATGAATGCACTTATTAAATAAAAATTTTAACTGATGTGTATTAATGAATGCTATATTAATGAATGCACATATTAAATACGAATTTTAATTGATGTGTATTAAAGAATGCAGAAGGTTAAAATAGTAATTTAACATGCATTAAAATGGTACATGTTGTGGTATTATATATATAATAGATTTTCGAGCTATCAAATTATGAGATTTATTTTGCTGCTTCTTATACTACAATAATTCTTTCGAACATTATTTTCTCGTTGCAATATGATTTTACTGTTAAGAGTACTTTACTTGCGAATTATATTCCCTATAAGCGTAGAAGAATTTCAATTGCTATCGGGTCGATCTCATTAATTCGAGACGACTACTTGATTTGATTCAGTGGAACTAGTCTCATTTGTTCGAACTAGTTAAATTCATTCTTTTCAGTCGAATTTATTGTACAAATTCGGCAATATTTATTGATTATCTTTTAGTTGGTTCATCTCTCGAATCAACAACTCAGAGTTATAAAATTAGGATCATTAGAGTTTTACTCATTGATCAAGTGAAAAATATTCTATTTAACGTTCATTAATTGGGGGTATTATAAATATTCGAGTGGTACTATTTGTTCAGTACAACTCAAGATAATTATTTTAAGACTATCCTCACTATTTCGAGATAGTTGCATTTATTGTCAAGGTTTGACATTTTGCTCGTGTCAACCAATAAAATATTATTATCATTGAGAGTTTGCATCAGTCCCTTGTTCGGATTGATGGCACAATTGAGTCAGACTGGCAGTCCGCCAGATTAACAAGTATTTTCCTGAAAAAGTTATCTCAAGTTATCTGTTCATCAAATATTCGGGAATTCTGTGTTCTACTGGTCAATTTTGGGAAAGAGGCCCATTATAGAGAAAGAGAGACTTGTGTACCGTTATACGGACACAAGAATATTTTGGCATTTGTTGCCAGGGTTGAATTAATAACCCATTATGATGCTAGCATTCATACATATATATTATATTGTTGATATCGTATTGTAGCCGTGATCGGGCGAAGTACGGTGTCATTGGAGGCGGTATTCTCGGTCAGATAGTTGATCGCCCCACCGAGATACCGAGAGGTGGAAGACCAGTTTATTCTTAAATCATGAGTCATCAGAGTTATATCAGTTGAGACTTTCGAGTATTCTATTTTCGGGATGAGTATTGAGCCATCAGAGTTAGATCAGTTGAGACTTTCGAGTATTCTGTTTTCGAGATGAGTATTGAGTCAATATCAAATTGTGATATCCGATGTTTAAAAATGTTGAGTATTCTCTTTCGGTAATTCTTATTATATTTATACCCCGAGCAATGAAAGAACTTGCTGAGCACTATAGTTGCTCATTCTTGCTTTAAAATATTTTGTTCAGCTATCAAGATGGAAAGATGCGAGATGTCCAGCCAGGAATCCAGAGGAAAGGGAAAAGCTTCAGACTATGCTGACAAGAATTAGAATATCCAACTGGAATCTTTATTTTCTACTTTTGTGAACTTATGTAAGATATTATCCTAAGATATACTAAGACGTATTGTAATATTTTGTGAGACCGATCTTGGATCTGCGGAGTGGGACTTTTATGCTCCGTTGTATTTAATATTTTGAATTATTATTGCGCTGACGTGTGCTGCAGGATATTGAGACAATGTGACGACCTGGATCCCCGGATAGGGTGGATTTGGGGGCGTTACAACACCATTCTTAATAATTAATAAAAATTGACATTTTCATACAATTAGACCAATTACAAATCTGATATGATATTATTTAGAGGAATTATACTCTCAAATAGCACATAGCAATTAATAATTCCACTACATAATCTAAAAAATTAGGGATTGTAAAATCAAACTTGCGTTCATGGAGTCAATCCACATGAACAAACCGCATCAACAATCAACAGATTTAATAATTCAAATAGCACATAGCAATTAATAATTCCACTACATAATCTAAAAAATTAGGGATTGTAAAATCAAACTTGCGTTCATGGAGTCAAACGTGAGACAAAATCAAACTTGCATTTTTTATATTATATACAATGGGTGTCGGACTAAAAAATCGTGAGAAAAAATTGGTATAGAAATATATAGGAATAATACATATCATTATCTATATATATATATATATATATATATATATATATATATAATTTATACAATATTTTGTTCACCAATCTATATTGATATTATATATATATATATATATTTGTCGATTATTTCCTGAATAATATTTATTTAAAATTTAAAAAAACATATTATAAGGCCGTCGAAGCGCGGCTTAGTCAACTAATATCTATAAATAAAGGAGGATACGCGGGTGTTTAGGTGGCGTTCTATGATCATCTCAATCTATTTTTCTATTTTTCTAGAATTTTAGGATTTTAAACACTAATAAACATAAAAATATCTTTTAACATATTAGAATTAGAATAGGTGTTCGAATTTATAAAGGAGAAAAGTTTGAATTTATAGGGAAGAATTAGAAGTTCTATTGAAAGTATAATAGGTATTTATAAGGCATGTGATTAGGGATGGGCATCGGGGCAGTTCGGGGCCGGGGAGTGCTATCCCCGCCCCCATCCCCGAATTCAAACCCGATCCCCGTCCCCGGCCCGATCCCCGTCGGGGATCATTTTTTATTCCCCGTCCCCGCCCCGAACGGGTAACGGGGATCCCCGCGGGGAATCGGGGAATTTCATTTTAAACAAAATTGTAAACAATTTTAAACTCTAACTAGTATATATATATATATATATATATATATTCGGGGATTGAGAATCGGGACGGGGGTCGGGGATCGGGCCGGGGAGATATAAAATCCCGGCACCGGCCCGCTCCCCGCTTTTTTTTGAAAATTGTCCCCGCTCCCCGGCCCGTACCCGAAAAAATCCCCGATTCCCCGCCCCGTTCGGTGCGGGGATCGGATCGGGATCGGACGGGCCGGGGTGAATGCCCATCCCTACATGTGATTAAAAGTTCTATTGGAAGTAGAATAGGAGTTCGAATATATAGAGAATAAGAGTTCGAATTTATAGAAAAAATATATAATTAAAAGTTCTATTCGATATAAAATAGGTGTTTGAATATATATATAAAGGAGACATATAATTAAATATTTTATTGGAAGTAGAATACAAGGACGGTGGTGACATATTTTATGATCTTCTAAAATAATATATTTTTATATACCGTAATTATACTTGTATTAGGAAAATTTATTCACGAATCCAATACTATTCTCATAAAAAAAGTATTCGTATTTAAAAATAAAAGAATTGATGTGTTAACATAATCAAAGAACATTCTAATGCGGGAACCCTAAATAAATACAGGAGTATCTATAATATAAAGAGAAAATAAGATGTATTTTCATTTTTTAAAACTCCAAAAATTTTAGAAAGTTTAGAGAAAGTAAAAATTGTAATTCACACTATTTTTATATTTGGATTTTATGGAAAAAAATAATCAGATAATGTTACAAGCGGAATCAGATTGATTTGAGGAAAAAAAATATCATTTAACATATTAGAAATAGAATAGGTGTTTGAATTTATGAGGGATAAGAGTTCAAATTTATGAAATAAAAATTCCATTATAAGTAGATTAAGTTTTCATTGATGCTATCAAAACACCCATATATAGATTGAAAATCTTATGTGTCTTCAATCAAATTCGATTAAGTGTTTCTCACAATCAATATAAAAATTAAGATAAATTGATCATCTACGTACTAGCTCTCTACATGATGTATTTGATTGATTATTGATACTAAATGGGTACTTTGTTACGCAGAACTTTTCCTGCTGAGATCTCTAATAACATGATTACCGGCTTCAATTTTGTGATCTATAATATCAATTTGCACCAAAGTTATTATACAGGTACATATATGCCTAAATGTCTATGCATTACATTTTTCGTAAATATTGTGATATTATTTTCTACCAAAAGTTTTTATATGATAATATGGGCTAAAAGTAAGCCCTAAAGACACATTTAATGTGGCATTAATTAGACCCGGAATGGTCCAAACGTGGGGCCCACCAGATAGGCCCAAACCCTATTTATAATATTAATTTCGTAATTAATATTAAGGGTAATAAACAGCTCAGCAAATAAGAGTCAAACAAGGATATTACTCTTGCCTGACTTAGCCTCCAAGATACATATTTCAACATGGAAACTGATTCCTATAAGGAAGAGATCTAGAACCTTCCTCAAGGAAGACTTGACCACCAAGTCTCTGACTCCTACCATAATTCTAGGGCTTCTCAGCCTATATAAAGGGTGTAACCCCTCATCTCAGAACTACGTTTTTGGGCAAAGCTCAATACATCACTTACGTTTTTGGCCTAATCCTCGAATAAGGACATACAAGCCACTGCGTCCTAGGTGAGCTCTCGCCGCCATAGCCTCGAGGGCACCATCACCTAGAACTACGTCCTGGCTTGATTCTCAATAACGAGATACGTAGGCACTCTGTGAGGACCGATCAGTCTCGTAACACGGAAACAGCCATTAAAGCTCGAAGCTCAAACTCCCTTAGCATTAAATACACATAAACCCTAGCCGCAATATTCGTAACCTAGTTTTTATTCCACAACATTTGGCGCCGTCTGTGGGAAGACAACATCAACCATGGTTCAAACACGAAGAACAACATCAACCGAGGTCGTGCCCCTTAACTCTGCTCCACCAGCCACTTATGATCCGCTTATCGTCACTGAAGAAGGACAAATACTCCCATCAACAGGGGCGGTCATTCAACCTCTGCCCACTCAGCCCCCAGGGATGACTTTCCATGTAGAGGGGACCCACTCTGTGATTGTCCATCAAAGCCAAGAAACTAACCCTCTCCAGATGGTGGTTTCTCCTCTTGGTAACGTTGATCGCACGGGGGTACAGATCCATACTATGGATCTCCCTTTGAACACCAACCCTATGTATGGGCTGCCTAATTATCCCCCTCGACGAAGGGAACCTGGACCAAGCGGTCACGCCTTACAGATCCGGGATCGAGAATATGATGACTACTCTGGTCCCTATACTGATGATTCAACGTCTGAGGATGACAATGATGATCGTGATGAAGCCCCGAGGAGGCGACGTGCTAGTAAAGAACCTCGAAGGAGGTCCCAAAGAATCCATGATGGACCTCCTCAAACGGCTGAGGAAAGGATTAAGGCTCATGAAGCTGAGATCCAATGGTTGAAGGATGATATTGCTAGAGAGCAAGCAAGGCGAAGTCTGATTCAACCTCCTCCAGTTACAGGGAGGATTCCCATTATAAATCTGGAGAGGCCCTAAAGGAGACAACGAAGGGCCGAAGCCCCAACTGAAAAATCGACAAGGGTGGAGACCCCCAAAAGTAACCCTAGGGATCTGATGCCCCTTGGGGATCCTGATGATCCTACACCTCCGTTCACTGAAGAGGTAATGAATGCTCGCATCTCAAGGAAGTTCAAGATGCCGACGATTAAGGCTTATGACGAAACGGGTGATCCCGCAAATCTCGTTAGGACGTTTTCAAACGCACTGCTGTTGCAACCTGCAAGTGACGCCTTGAAGTGTAGGGCGTTCCCTCAAACCCTGTCGGGTATGGCTCAAAGATGGTACAGCCGCTTACCTGCAAACTCGATTGGCTCTTTCAAGGAGTTAAGCGCTGCCTTTGTGAGTCAATTCATCAGCGGAAGAGTTCATGAGAAAAGTTCTGCATCCCTCATGTATGTGGTACAGGGGAAGAGTGAGAATCTGAGAGATTATCTCAAGAGGTTCACCAAGGAGACGTTGAACATCACCGACTTAGAGAACAAGGTGGCCATGGTAGCCCTGGAACATGGCACTACTGACCTGTACTTTAAAAGGTCGTTGGCAAAGCATCCGCCTGAGAATATGGATGAACTCCAACGGAGGGCTGATAAGTATATCAAGGCCGAGGATAGTACCAAAAAGGATGTCGTGATAAACAATGGCAAGGGTAACAATGATACAAAGAAGCGAAAGCAAGACCATGAGTATGATAACCACGAGAATGATGCTAGGGACAAGTATCCCCGAACTAGCGAGTTCTCCGACTATGCCCCTAAGAAGAACCAAGGACGGAGGTTCACTGAGTATGCAAGGTTGAATACTTCTAGAAGTCGAATCTTGTTTGACATTGAAAAGGATAAGGATTTCCGATGGCCGAAGCCACTCAGGGGTGATCCCTCGAAGAGAAACAAGAATCAGTATTGCAGATTCCACAGAGATATGGGGCATGACACTGATGATTGCAAGCAACTCAAAGATGAGATCGAGTTTTTAATCCGTAGAGGGAAATTGAGCCACTTCACTAAGGGTGAAGATCGTGTTAATCAAATTAGAGATTATAATAGGAGGGATGACGTTCACGATCGCAACCCACAACCCCGAGGGCCAGTAATCAACATGATCTCAGGAGGCCCGACTGTGGCCGACACAACAAGGAATTCTCGGAAGGCTAATGCCAGAGAAGTGATACACATCGTGGGAGAGGCCCCGAAGCAGGCTAGGACTGAAATCGCAATTAGTTTTGACGATTCTGATCTTGAAGGGGTGAAGTTCCCCCATGACGACCCGTTGGTCATAACTCCTGTAATTGGAAACTCAGAAGTGAAGTGAGTCTTGATAGATAATGGAGCTTCCGTTGACGTTCTATTTCATGATGCATTTTTGAAGATGGGTTACAATGATTCTCAGTTGACCCCCAATAACATGCCTATATATGGATTTAATGGAGTAGGATCTAAAGTTGAAGGGACTATTCAATTGCCCGTGACTATTGGACAGGAGCCCAAGAAGGCCATTCAGATGTTGAACTTCCAGGTAATCAAGGCGGTTTCAACGTACAACGTTATCCTCAGAAGGACTGGACTTCATGCATTCAAGGCTGTTGCCTCAACTTATCATATGAAGATTAAGTTTCCAACCCGGAATGGAATTGGAGAACATAAAGGTGATCAAAAGATGGCACGAAGCTGTTATGTAGCCTCGTTAAGGCCTGATGGAGTCGGGGGGGTAAGTCCCTCCAATTGAAGACATGGATGTCCGCAGAGGTAAGGAACACCAAGAAAGGCCAGCAAAGGACATCACACAGAAGCCTTGGACAGCCATTGAGGCTAAGGCGTTAACTGACTTCGTGGTTGAATGTACCATTGGCAACCAAGAAGTCGGGGGGCAGGAGGTAGTACCCCAAGCAGGAAGTGAACTTCAGAATAAGAATAAGGATACCAGAAGGAATGGTGGACGCTCTATTTTGATGGAGCATCAAAAACAAAATCAAGTGATGCAGGCCTAGTCTTGCAATGCCCCGATGGGCTCAAGTTATCCTAGTAGGACTTAGCTTCATCTCGTAGAAGCAGAAATAAGGTTCATTGAAACCATTGCAGAGCATGTTGCTCCGAGTAGGACAGTAGTACTCTATGTAAGGGTTGAACCTATTTCAAGTTATTAATGCAAGTTTGATTTCCATTCATTGATTGTGTGATTTTATTTATGTGTCGAGCACCCGATGAGTGCAAGTCAAGGATGACCGAGTACCAAAAATAAAAGAATACACGAATGGAAAACAAACAAATGCATAAGTGAAGATCCCGAAGGGTCAAGAGTTAGGTTACAACGCAACCAAGTAAGAGTTTAAGTCTGTAAAGGACCCTGGATAAAAGACAAGAAGCTAAAAGCCACATGCAACAGTCAAAGCCATGAAAGGCCGAGGATGTTAAGGACTAGCTACTCTTCAATACTTATAAAGTACCTGGATTAAGGATCCAAGAATGAAGGCCAATAGATAACCTTAAGCAAGGATTAAGAAGATCAAGCAAGCTCTCGTCTCAGAAGTTTAAAAGGCAAGAAGCCAATTGGATTGCATTTGTCGAAATCTAAATCGAGGAATCAACCCCGGATCCTAGGTTGAAGAACAGAAGCTGTTAGCCATGAAGGCCAAGATTAGCCATGAAGGCCAAGGTTAGTTATGAAGGCCAAACTTGAGGGGGTCATGAAACTCCAATTAAGATCCAAAGGTTGAAACTTCATGTTGACTTGAAAACCAATATGTAATTTTGAAAACCTCCTGGAGAAGGTTCAAGACCTCGTGGGGCTAACCAGAAACCCCTTGGCCTTGGACCAGCAGCTCTGATAGATATTTCGGTGATTTAAAACACCATTGAGATTGAAAACCCTTGATTTCAAACTTTGGAGTTCAACCTTTGAACATCGACGTTCGACACCCAAGACCAAGACAGACATTGAAGCCATGACGGCCAAGCAAACTGAGAAGTTACCTATATGGGAGCATCTTTGAAAGAACCCCTGAAGGGCAAGTTGATAGCATTCTTGCAAGAAAATAGCGATGTGTTTGCTTGGACTGTAGCTGATATGCCAGGGATTGATCCCCAACTCATAACTCACAAGTTGAATGTTGATCCGGGGCGGAAGATAATAAAACAGAAAAGAGAAATTTTGCTCCTGAAAGGCAGGAGGCCATTAAACAAGAAGTTGACAAGCTCTTAGAGGCTGGGTTTGTTGAAGAGCTTCAATTTCCTGAATGGTTAGCTAACCCGGTGATGGTCAAGAAAGCGAATGGAAAGTGGAGGATGTGTATAGACTTCACTGATTTGAATGATGCATGTCCGAAGGATTGTTTTCCCCTTCCAAGGATTGATATGTTGATAAATGCCACAGCTGGACATGAGATGTTGAGCTTCATGGATGGGTTCAGTGGCTACAATCAGATTAAGATGCACAAGGATGACATCCCTAAGGTATCTTTCATAACTGACTTTGGTGTTTTCTGCTATCTTGTTAGGGCTTTTGGTCTAAAGAATGCAGGAGCTACTTACCAACGACTGGTGAATAAGATATTCGCCCATCTGACTGGAAAAACCATGGAGGTCTATGTTGATGACATGTTAGTCAAGAGCCTACTCAAGGCAGATCACATTAAGCACCTCAGAGAGGCATTCGAAGTGCTGAGGCACCACAAAATGATGTTGAATCCAGCCAAGTGTGCCTTTGGCGTTGGGTCTGGAAAGTTCTTGGGTTTGATGGTTTCGAAAAGAGGCATAGAGGCCAATCCCGACAAGATCAAAGCAATCTTAGACATGGAACCACCCCGTTCTGTGAGGGACGTACAGAAGTTAACCGGCAGAGTGGCCGCTCTAGGGAGATTCATCTCCAAGTCTGGTGATAAGTGCTTGCCTTTCTTTCAAGCATTGAAGAAGGTGAAAAATTTTGAATGGACTAATAAAAGCCAAGAGGCCTTTGAACAGTTGAAGAAGTACATGGTCGAAGCCCCGTTGCTGGCCAAACCTAGTCCCGGAGAGACTCTTTATCTGTATCTAGCAATGTCTGAACAAGCATTGAGTGCCGTCCTCGTTAAGAAAGAGAACAAGGTTCAGAGGCCTATCTACTACGTAAGCAAGGTGCTCCACTGAGCCGAGTTGAATTACTCTCCCATTGAGAAGTTCACCTTGGCATTGATAACAGCCTCGAGGAAGTTACGCCCGTACTTCCAGGCACATAAGATTGAAGTCCTGATGGACCAACAGTTGAGAAACATATTGCATAGCCCGAAGGCTAGTGGAAGGCTAATCAAGTGGTCGATTGAACTTGGAGAATTTGACATCACGTATGAGCCTCGAATAGCCATTAAGGCCCAGGCATTGGCTGACTTCGTGGTTGAATGTACCATTGGCAACCAAGATGTCGGGGGGCAGGATATAGTAACCACCCCTGGAAATGAAGAAAAAGATGAAGAGCCTGTACCTGATCAGAATGAACATTGGGTGCTCTATTTTGATGGAGCATCAAAAACAAAATCTAGTGATGCAGGTTTAGTCTTACAAAGCCCCGATTGGTTTACAGTCGAGTATGATTTAAAATTGGACTTTCCGACAACTAACAACGAAGCTGAGTATGAAGCCTTGATAGCCGGTTTAGGCTTGGCTAGAATAATGAGAGTCAAGAATCTCAAACTACGGCAAAGTACTTGAGAGTCGTGAAGGCCGTGATGACTGAGTTTGAGTGAATGGTATGAGAAGCACATTTCGAGAGAACAGAACGTTAAGGCTGATGCCCAATCTAAGTTTACTTCTTCTGAGATAGAGAACTACGCCGGAAGAGTTTACTTTCAAGTCTTGAAGGCCCCGTCTATTATTTCAAATTAATAGCACCAATTGATGTAAGCTGAAGGATAGACCCTCATAAAAGCTCACCCTGAGACTGGTTGGCTCCCTGATAATGCCTTGAAGGCACAGAAACTGTTAGTGAGAATGTTGAGATAAGAGGTCCTTTGTGATTCCTTACTTAATCTGGAATCTCAAATTCCGATACAAATGTTTAGCCTTGATGGCCAAAAAGGCTGTCTGTCTCCAATCGAGATGGCCAAAAAGGTTGTCTGCCTCCAATCGAGTTCGTCGTTTGAGTTTAATGACTTGAATCAAGAGCCGTCAATCGAATTCAAACCAAAGGAAGGTTGGAAACCTAGAATCAAGATAAAGGGTTGACAACCAGATAACAATGCAAACCAGACTTGAAGTCAAGTGCTCAGTGGAAAAGAAACTTCTTGAACGATCAAACGAGAAGCAAGACCTCCACCATATGAAACAAGGGGGGCAAGAACTAAAAAGCTTCATCACAAGCCCCACATCTTAGAACAAGAAAGAGAGATTAATTATGCCTTGAAAGGATGTATACAACATTCAAATGTCAAGGACGTGATTCAAGAACGAGACTCCAGGCATTGCGAAAAGCTCCGAGAGGCACGACAAAGCAACCGTGGAGCACCTGTCAGGCAACCAGGATCTCCTGGCAGCCGACCAGGTGCCATGAAGAAGCTCTGGCCGACCAGGATCTCCTGGCAGCCGACCAGGTGCCATGGAGAGGGCCTGGCCGACCAGGATCACCTGGCAGCCGACCTCCTGGCACCTCCCGTTAGTTGGTCGGATCGTTTGATGGTTCTGTCGAAGGTTTCTACCTAAAACGAACACCGACCTCCAACTAGACATCGTTCAAGCATCGATTAGCACCGTATAGTGCCGTCTAATGCCATTCAACGTCGTTTAACATAGATTGAAACGTCGTTTAAACACTTCCAGGCAACTTGGAGCACCTGGCAAGCGAACAAGGAGCACCTGGCAGGCAACCAGGATCTCCTGGCAGCCGACCAGGTGCCACAGAGAAGGTCTGGCCGACCAGGATCTCCTGGCAGCCGACCAGGATCTCCTGGCAGCCGACCAGGAGCCACGGAGAGGCTCCAACTGACTTCCCGGTACCCATCTTGGCACCCCCCCATCGTTTAATTGGATCGTTTGATGGTTCTGTTGAAGGTTTCTTACTTTCCGTGACAAACATCGACCTTCGAATTAGCACCATATAGTGCCGTTTTATGCCATCTAACTTCGTTTACACAAACATTGAAACGTTGTTTAATCATCGTGTGACATCATTAAAGTCAACCTGGATCTCCCGTCAATCTGCCGGCGATCAAGAAGCACATGTCAGGCGATCAAGATGCACATGTCAGGCGATCAAGAAGCACATTCAGGTGATCAAGAAGCACATGTCAGGCGATCAAGAAGCACATGTCAGGCGATCAAGAAGCACATGTCAGGCGATCAAGAAGCACCCGGCAGGCAACCAGGATCTCCTAGCAGCCGACCAGGTGCCACAAAGGGGGTCTGGCCGACCAGGATCTCCTGGCAGCCGACCAGGATCTCCTGGCAGCCGACCAGGATCTCCTGGCAGCCGACCAGGAGCACCTGGCAGCTGGCCACGACCCTTGTCGGCTGACTCACTGCCCGGAAGAGGTTACAATTGTTCCGAATCTCCTCCGTTTAGTGCCGTTTAGTGCCGTTTAGCACCGTTTAGTGCCGTTAGTGCCGATAACACCGATAGAAGTCACGAATGACCAAACTGATGACCTAAGATCAAGATCGAGCTTCTGGATCCCTAGGATCGAGATCGAAGTTCTGGATCCTTGAAAGTCACGGGTAACCAAGATACTAAATTAGAGATCAAGATCGAGCTTCTGGATCCCTAGGATCGAGATCGAGGTTCTGGATCCTTGAAAGTCACGGGTGACCAAGATACTAAATTAGAGATCAAGATCGAGCTTCTGGATCCCTAGGATCGAGATCGAGGTTCTGGATCCTTGAAAGTCACGGGTGACCAAGATACTAAATTAGAGATCAAGATCGAGCTTCTAGATCCCTAGGATCGAGATCGAGGTTCTGGATCCTTGAAAGTCACGGGTGACCAAGATACTAAATTAGAGATCAAGATCGAGCTTCTGGATCCCTAGGATCGAGATCGAGGTTCTGGATCCTTGAAAGTCACGGGTGACCAAGATACTAAATTAGAGATCAAGATCGAGCTTCTGGATCCCTAGGATCGAGATCGAGGTTCTGGATCCTTGAAAGTCACGGGTGACCAAGATACTAAATTAGAGATCGAGATCGAGGTTCTTGATCCTTAAGTTCCATGAATAGGTTTTCAGGTCCGGGTTTCTTCGCCAACCACGAAGTAGCCGACCATGACACCTGAAAGGTCCCCAGCCGACCAGGATCTCCTGCCAGCCGACCAGGTGCCACAGAGAGGGTCTGGCCGACCAGGATCTCTCTTGTCAGCCGACCTCACGGTGTTTGGGCTATATCTTGAGCTCCGGGTATCAGATTTTGGTGATCTTACAGTCCACGCGAAGGTCATGGAGTTTTCTACAACCTTGAAAGGTCCCCAGCCGACTAGGATCTCCTGGCAGCCGACCAGGTGCCACAGAGAGGGTCTGGCCGACCAGGATCTCTCTTGTCAGCCGACCTCACGGTGTTTGGGCCATATCTTGAGCTCCGGGTATCAGATTTGGGCGATCTTACAGTCCACGCGAAGGTCATGGAGTTTTCTACAACCTTGGAAGGTCCCCAGCCGACCAGGATCTCCTAGCAGCCGACCAGGTGCCACAGAGAGGGTCTGGCCGACCAGGATCTCTCTTGTCAGCCGACCTCACGCTGTTTGGGCCATATCTTGAGCTCCGGGTATCAGATTTGGGCGATCTTATAGTCCACGTGAAGGTCATGGAGTTTTCTACAACCTTGGAAGGTCCCCAGCCGACCAGAATCTCCTGGCAGCCAACCAGGAGCACCTAGCAGCTGGCCAGGACCCTTGTCGGCTGACTCGCTGCCCGGAAGAGGTTACAATTGTCCCGAATCTCCTCCGATTAGCACCGTTAGTACCGATAGCACCGTTAGTGCCGATAAGCACCGATTAAGTGTCGATTAGCACCGTTAGTACCGATAAGCACCGATTAAGTACCGATTAGCACCGTTAGTGCCGATAGCACCGTCAGTGCCGATAAGCACCGATTAAGTACCGATTAGCACCGTTAGTGCCGATAAGCACCGATTAAGTACCGATTAGCACCGTTAGTGCTGATAAGCACCGAATAAGTGCCAATAAGCACCGTTAGTGCCGATAGCACCAGTAATGTCGTTACCACCGACTGTGTCTTCTAGCACCGTTCAGTGTCGTTTAATGCCGGTTGGCGTCACTTAAACGTTGTTTAAGTGTCGTTAAGGCTAGTTAGTACCGTTTAGTGCCGTTTTATGCCGTTCAATGTCGTTTAAACATTGTTTAAATGTCGTTAAGGCTGATTAGTGCCGATTAGCATCGAATTAACATTGTCGTAAACGCGTCGGTCGCTCCACGCTTTACACAAAGACAATACTCGTGAAACACTAGTGTATAAAGATAAACCCTGACCCGAGTCTTGGAAAGGACTGTTAAAACTTCAAGGAAAACCTGATCAGTTTTCCTAGAAGTTGGGGGGCAAATGATATGGGCTAAAAGTAAGCCCTAAAGACACATTTAATGTGGCATTAATTAGACCCGGAATGGTCCAAACGTGGGGCCCACCAGATAGGCCCAAACCCTATTTATAATATTAATTTCGTAATTAATATTAAGGGTAATAAACAGCTCAGCAAATAAGAGTCAAACAAGGATATTACTCTTGCCTGACTTAGCCTCCAAGATACATATTTCAACATGGAAACTGATTCCTATAAGGAAGAGATCTAGAACCTTCCTCAAGGAAGACTTGACCACCAAGTCTCTGACTCCTACCATAATTCTAGGGCTTCTCAGCCTATATAAAGGGTCTAACCCCTCATCTCATAACTACGTTTTTGGGCAAAGCTCAATACATCACTTACGTTTTTGGCCTAATCCTCGAATAAGGACATACAAGCCACTGCGTCCTAGGTGAGCTCTCGCCGCCATAGCCTCGAGGGCACCATCACCTAGAACTACGTCCTGGCTTGATTCTCAATAACGAGATACGTAGGCACTCTGTGAGGACCGATCAGTCTCGTAACACGGAAACAGCCATTAAAGCTCGAAGCTCAAACTCCCTTAGCATTAAATACACATAAACCCTAGCCGCAATATTCGTAACCTAGTTTTTATTCCACAACATATGAATTAGTGTCTTTCCACTAGGGACGAACCCAGAGGTTTGGGGGTGTCCCTGGACCATCGTGAAATCTGAAGTTCAACTAAGGTTAATTGGTTATTTCATAACTGAACTCGTGCCCAACTTGCAGTTGTATAACTGAACTCAAAAATCTGCAGTCAACTCATCAAAGTATTTAAAACTTGCAATTGACTAACCACCGTTAACTCCTAGTTTTGTAATAATCTACAATTAGATTATTATATCTATAACATTGTCCATATAAATATACGATGATGAATAATACTAAAAAAATAAATGTTTTATTCTAGGGTTCTAATAATATTACTTAAAAAATGAGATGATTTGAAGGGTTCTTCGGAGAGATTGTTATGTGATCGTAAAAATTAAAAATATAAAATTAAAATTATTTTTTGGATGAAGAAAAATAAATGATTATTATTAGGATTATTATTAATTTTCATGATTGCTAAATGAAGTAATGAATTACTTTATGCAGTAATCTGCAATTACTGTAATAACCTTTCTTGGTTTTCAGTGCAACACGCTGTACAACATCCATATCAATGCGTGTTAATTTCTTTTTATTTCTTCAAGTGCATAGTATTACAGTTGTGTTGTTAAGAATTAAGACTACTTTTTTGTTTCTTTTTGGTTTGCTTAATTTTCAAAATAGTATGTCTTTAAATCGTTAATATTCTTATTTTTTGGAAAAACCTTTTTTTATTTCTAAATACACGTCAAAATATAAAATTGAATAACATGTTTGTAATATGTCAAACTTTTAAAATTTGTTTCAATATATCAAAGTTAAAATATTCTTTTTGAAAATATTATTTTACAAAAAATTAAAAGTTATTTATTAATTCAATTATTTTGTTAAAATTAAAGCTATTTACAAAAATTGATAAAATATCAATAAATTAAAGATTATTTTGTGATCTTCACGTGGGCTATAAAATCGTCCAAATCTAATTTTTAGAACTCAAAGTAGAGCAAAAATAAATAGATCAATTTGATTAGTATTAAATTAAATAAATAAAATAGGTATAAATTTTACTTATTATTATTACAATTTTAACATAAACCCGATTATTTATTAATTTTGTTCGCTATTAAAAATATAACTCTTATATTAAAAATGGATATATTTTGCGAAGAAGTTATCATTTAATAAAAAAAATTCATTTCAATATTTTTATAAGTAGTAAATGATAGAGTGTATATTTATATACACTTTAATAAGATTTTATTCTCATATTTAGAGGATTTTGTAGATAATTGGTTGTTTATTAATTATTTTTAGTGCTTAATGGCAGGAAATAAATATTCTAAGTTGGAGGAAATTGAGCACAAGAAGCTTAATTGGGCCTATATCATGTGAAAATTCGGATTTGTTGGAGGCCTCGCACGGACATCACTGTTTGGGCTATAACTCGAATTTCAGACATCAGAATTGGGCGATCTTACAGCCCATGCGAAGCTAACGAAATTTTCTACAACGCAGAGGTGGTCCAATGCTCGTTTACAACTGGAGCAGACCAGAAACAGGCCTGGAAGTTAGACTACGAATTCACAACAAAATCGAACTTATTTTAGGATATGGATTTTGTTTTTTTAGAAAAACCATTAAAAACACTTTTATATTAGGATATATATAATTTTAGGGCTGAATATTATTCGAGTCTTGTATTTTTTGAGAGGGGGATACAGAGAGAAAAGCAGAGAGAGAACTTGAGCGAGGATTGAACGGATTCACACCAAGTTTGAGAGATTTCATCAAGTTGTATTTTTCTATACTCTATACTCTATACTCTTGTAATCATGGTTTTGACTATTAATATAGGTTTATTTCTTCATTCATTATGAGTAAATAATTCCCTAATCCGGGAATTAGGTAGTATTCAATGGTTAATATGCTTGTGTAGTTATATTGTGATTTCTCTGCCTTGCTAATATGTTGTTGAGTGCTTAACACAATTGAGGAAGTCGCGAACCCTTGATTGTATCTTTAGGAATTGTAATGAATCGGGAGAGGATTTATAGTTCTAGTTTATGATACAACAGACGTAATTCAATTATTTGATTGGGAGATTAATATGCGAGTTACGAGACTAAAATTCCTTGGGCTTAAATAGTTTATAATTTTGCGTTGATTGATCATGGGAGTGACTTCAATGTATTGTTGTGAACATTGTATTGTATCTTAGGAGAGAACAATATAATCATTAGAGGGATGTTTTTAGCAAGAGCATGAGACTTGAATATCACAAACTTATACACATTCATTAATACCATTGAAGAACCCTAATTCCTTGATTGTTCTTTATCATCGTTAAATCGTAATTTTTACTTGTTTTATATTTAAATTTAGTAAGCAAACAAACACCCAAATATTCTTCTCACTTCTAGATTTTAAGAAGTACCAACTTGAACTTAAATTAATATTAGTCCTTCCCTGAGAACGAACTTTCACAAATATTACATCAACAGTATATATATATATATATATATATATATATATATATATATATATATGTGTGTGTGTGTGTGTGTGTGTGTGTGTGTGTGTGTGTGTGTGTTATATGATTTTGTTCTCATAATTAATATTTATTAGGTTTTAGCCACTTAATATACTATTTGTGCACTATCCCGAGTTCTAAAAATCATATTTGAACGATTTTACGGTCCATGTCACTTTCTTTTCTCTCCAATGTTTAATTGGAATTTTTTTTAAAACATCACTAAATTAAAAATTATTTTGTGTGTTTCGCTTGAGCTGTACAATCATCCTAATTTGATTTGTAGAACTCAAAATAGAGCACAAATAAATATATCATTTTGGCTAACATTAAATTAAATAAATCAAAATATGTATAAATTTTTCTCATTATTATTTCGAAAATTCTATAAAATATTTTAATTTAACTATTTAAAATAAAAAATATTTATTAAAGTAAATATATTCGGGAGGTGCAACGATGACAACAACATATGTGTCATCTCATATTTTGTATAGAATTTTGGTCATCATTACAAAAAAAAACTGTTATATCTTAAGATGAATAGATAAAAATCGTTAGGTCTAATACCGTGCATTGCACGTGTTATAAGTTAGTATTATATAATATGACTAAAATGAATAATAAGGGAGTACAACCCATATGTTAAGTGATCATTAATTCTCATTCATGACATACTAAATAAAAAAAAATTATATATGAAAATTTTCATGTACAATTATAAGTTTGTAATAATAACAATGAGTAAGACAAATAATTTAGAAGTATTATTAAAGGTAAAGTTTTGAAACTCATCAATAATATTTTTAAATTTGAGTAAGATAATAAATATATCAATTCAAATTTGGACCAAATCTAAACGAGTAATTATGAATTTAAATCAAATATGATCATATTAATATTCACATATATTCGATTCATTTTTCTCCTTAATTTTAATTTATTAATGTAGTTAAATTTCAAGAATGGATGGATATATTTACAAATTGTTATATTTAAGCTAAGAGAATAAAATAAGTACGTAGTAGTTATACTTAAATAACTAACCTTTGGGTGGGCGAGTAGTACATCATAATTAGCAAAGTAATTAATATAATGTACATACTATTCAAAATTAACTAATTGTATTTAATATCATTCAATGTCTAAAAGGATATTAAAGTAATTTCTGATTAACGCGTGAAGTAATTTGTTACTGTATTTAGCAACATTTGTGAAAAATGTGATATTTCCGGATATGGAAAAACAAAGCACGTATAGAAAACTTATAAAGTTAAGTCGAACTGAATGCTACCCTCTCCTTTCACTAAGTAAACAATTTTTCTTTTTTCCTTTTTTGACATACTTGCAAAAAGTAGAAATTATGAATGTTATAAAATTAATAAAGATCCATGATTTTTGAACTTCATTTTCTCGATAACAAAAACTAATATTTGATACTATAAAACCGATATATTCAAGAAACTCTTTGTTGAACCCAAACTATCAATAAATGTTATCCAGAATTCACACACTAATGCAATCTATATTAAATTTATTTGATTTTTCTATAACTTTTTTTTATTTTCCAATTGTGTAAATAAATAATAAATTTAATAGCTAATTGTGTATAGTGTGAAAGAAGATCATAATCCTTTTAAATTATATTTGTACATGAGAATATATCTTAAAAATAAATGAATTACATTACCATTTTGAATATATTAAGTACTACAAAAAAAATGTATGTATGTGCATTAGTTATACATGCAGCTACTAAACCTAATACTGCCTTGAGTTGGTCACATGACTAAGAGGGTTTCATATGATAGAGCTGCAGGCCAGGGCATCTATCATTCACCTGGTGCAAAGTGAAAGTTATCAATGAATTTGCACCCTTCTAATATGAACCACCTGGAAATGAAATGAAGGTGGGGGAGTCTAAGACTTCAAATCGGATTTGCATGTACTGAATTATTGTCAGTAATTTGGGTCACAGTTTATTGCAATGTAACAAACGACATCCCTCACAAAACGGACACCCTGCACTGCTGTTGTGGAATAAAAACTAGGTTGAAATTATTGCGGCTAGGGTTTGTATATTTAATGCTAGGGTTCGTGAGCTTCGTGCTTTAATGGCTGCTTCTGCGTTCGAGACTTAAACGGTCCTCACAGAATGCCTACGTATCTCTGTAATTAGAGAATCAAGCCAATAAAACGTAGTTCTAAGATGAGGGGTCAGGCCCTTTATATAGGCTGAGAAGCCTTAGAATTATGGTAGGATTTGGAGACTTGGTGGGCAAGTCTTTGAGAAATGTTCTAGATCTATTCCTTGTAGGAATCAGTTTCCATATTGAATTGGATGCCTTATTGGATAAGTCTGAAGGGGATATTATCCTTATCCAACTCTTATTTGTTGAGCTGTTTATTACCCTTAATATTAATTACGAAATTAATACTATAATCAGGGTTTTGGGCTCAGCTGATGGGCCCCACGTTTGGACTATTCTCAGCCTAGTTAATGCCACATTAAATGTGTCTTTAGGGCTTATTTTCAGCCCATATCATTTGCCCCCCAACTTCTAAGGAAAACTGATCAAGTTTTCATAGAAGTTATATTTGCCTTAATCGAGACTCGGGGTCGTTTTTATCCCTTACCTGGGACTTCTTAATTACCCTTATATGGGAATTTTGGTTTACACTAGTGTTTCACAAGTATCGCCTTGGTTGTAAAGTGTGGAGCGACCTACACATTTACGACGATTTGCCTTATTCGAGGCTTTAATTTGTGCTTGCTTTTAGCAATTTCGGCACTTTCATAGAGTTTTCATGCATTATTAGCATAAATTATTGTTCAATTTGTCAAGAAAGTATTTCTATAATTTTCCTCGTATTTTTCTGTACTTTTCCTAATATTTTAGGAATTTTTATGTACTCACAGGTATTTTTCGTAATTTTTCCTAATAATTTAGGAATTTTTATGTACCAACAGGTATTTTAATTATTTTTTTGGGAATTACTTTTCAATTTCCCAACATTATTTTCAGAATTTTTAAAGGATTAACTTTAAAAAAGTCATCCTGGCTAAAAATGCTTCCTGGGCGTGGGTACCCCCGCCAAGGAGACACCCTCCTTAGGCACGCCTAGGGGGTTTGGTCTCCTGGGCGTGGGTGTATCTTTGCCCTTTGAAATGCTTCCTGGGCGTGGGTACCCCCGCCAAAGAGACACCCTCCTTAGGCACGCCTAGGGGGTTTGGTCTCCTGGGCGTGGGTATACCTGCGTTCCTTTAAATGCTTTCTGGGCGTGGGTACCCCCGCCAAGGAGACACCTTCCCTAGGCACGCCTAGGAAGTTTGGTCTCCTGGGCGTGGGTATGCCCTTCTCTAAGAAAGTCAAGTTAGGCGTGGGTACCCCCGCCAAGGAGACACCTTCCTTAGGCACGCCTAGGGGGTTTGGTCTCCTGGGCGTGGGTATAGCCTTCTTTAAAGAAAATCGAGCTGGGCGTGGGTACCCCCGCCAAGGAGACACCTTCCCTAGGCACGCCTAGGAGTTTTGGTCTCCTGGGCGTGGGTATAGCCTTCTTTAAAGAAAATCGAGCTGGGCGTGGGTACCCCCGCCAAGGAGACACCTTTCCTAGGCACGCCTAGGAGGTTTGGTCTCCTGGGCGTGGGTATGCCCTTTTAGTTGGGCCTCCTGCCTTTAAATTCTGATGGGCTTTTTTCCTATTTTCTAAAAATGTCGTAGAACATTCTAGAATTATTTCAAAATTTGAATTTCATGGGCTTCCCGCCTATTCAAAGGCCCAGTCACCTCTTGACAGCCCATTTACTGGATATAGCCGGTTGAGTGACCAACCGTGAACTCTATAAAAGAGTAGCGTGCATCCCTCATTTCTCATCTCACTATTCAGCAAAAATTATCTCTCCTTTATCACAAATACTTTTCAAAAAAGCTCTGCTATGGTTCTGTCGCGAGGCGATTTCCGGCGTCTTTCCTCCGCCCTGTTTTCCAGTTTCTGTTTGAAGATTGTTGAATCTTCATCTTCTTCACCCTCTTTTTTCAACATTTCTGGGTTTCAAGCCTTCAAGGGAAGCGTATCAATGGAGGACTCTAGCTCTTCAGGCCAGTCTCAACTTGCTAACACTTCTACCACCGCTCCACGGCTTTCAAGGGGTAAGAACCCTAAAACATCTCTTGTCCATGCCAGTGTTTTTTCCCTTAGAGATCTTTTAAATGAGTTTGGTCAAGCTTTTCCAAATATGCTTCATTTAGATGCTTATGAGTATAAATCGAAATACAAACAACATAGGGTAGACATTCTAGCCCAACTTTTTCATATTAATGGGCCTTATAGGGCCGTTGTTCCGGCCTCAAATGAAAGGGCTTGTCACCTAAAGCCTGGGGCCATTAGGATTTATAAAGAGACCTTTTTTGCTGGTTTTCGCCTTCCTCCTCCTCCTTTTGTTTATCGTCTTTTGGCCGAAGCCCGGGTTTGTCCAACCCAACTTATGCCAAATGCATGGCGTTTTATCTATTGTTTCTTGGTCCAATGTAAGAAACATGGGCTTGAGCCCAGTATTTCTGTTTTTCGATATTTATTCAAATTTGTCAATTCTTCTGACAATTCGGGCTGGGTCAAAATCCAACACCGTTCCTTAGCCCGTTCTTGTTTTGTTTCGGATTCCGCTCCTGATTCCCTTCCTAATTGGAAGAGGGAATGGTTTTATATCTTTTTGGATGGGGATGACTGGGACAACTATTTTCGGCCCAACTTCTGCAGAGCCGTTGATGGGCCTGTCAGGAGTTTAAAATTGGGCGTGGAAGAAGAGGCCGCCATAACTTTGTTAACATCGGATAATTTGCATCAATGTGCAAATTTGATTTCTGAAGATTCGTTGCAGGTCCATGGGCTAAGCGATTTGGGCCCTGAGGGTAATTCTCACCTCTTGCTTTGTTAACATTTTATGCTAGATATAATTTTCTAACCTTCTTGTAATCATTTTGCAGCCAAAACTGCTCTGGGAGCAATTTTTAGGCAGAGGGAGACTGCTGCCACTGCTAGGGTGGTAACAGAGAACCCTAGGGCCAAAAGGGCCAGGACAGATGAGGCTTCTCCCGCGGTGGAGCGTGTTCCTGCTTTTCTTCAAGAAAAGCCAGTTCCTATTGAGGAAGACCTCACTCCCTTTACAGTGGGATGGGGTTTATGCAATAGGGACACAGCCGTAGGTGATTCTAGGGCTGTAGCTGAGTGGTCCAGGAGCGTGGTTACTCCACGAGATAGGATTCACATTGTGGAGTCCTCTGATGACTTGCAGATTGAGCTTCTCGGGGCTCAAGCTGTTGCTTCGGTAATTTCTTATTCAACTTCTTTAATTTAATTGCATTTACTTTTCCCTTATTCACTTGTTTCCTTTGCAGATGAACGCCTACCTTCAGGCCGCTGTTCATAACCTGAAGGAGGTGCGTGCTGATAAGACCATTGCTGAGAGGGACAGAGACAGATACTTTGATGCCTCCGAGGCAAACTTTGCTCGTTTTAGGGAGGTGGAGAAGGAGCTGGCTGCTGAGAAGGAGAAGAACAGGAAGCTACAGCTGGAGGTGCAGCAGAACAGGGAACACATCATTGCTGATTACAAGGCTTCTAAGGACTTTCAAGATGTCCTGAATGCCGAGTATGATGCAAACTTTCCTGGCACCTTCAAGGAATGTTGGGAGGGGATCATCGAGGAGCTGAGTGGGAAGATCGAGGGGGTATCCCTGGAGAAGTTCCCGGTACCTGCTATCCCTGGATTGACAGATACTCTGGAGATTGCTACCGAGACAGCAGTGGATGGGGACTCTCAACCCACTCAGGATCCACCTTCTTCTCCTGGGGTAGAGACAACAGATCCTTCTTCTACCCAAGGAGATGTTGTTATTGAGGACTTAGATGCATAGATGGCCCTGCGTGGCTTATTTCTGTTTGTCTTTATTTATTCTGAACTTTTGCCCTTCGGGGCTTATGACTTAACTTATCTATATAGTAGTTTCTTTTGTTTCCATGTTCTCATTTTTTTTATAGTTCGTTAAACTTTAGAATTTCTCAAGTACTTGGCCTCCTGGCTGGTACTAAACTCACAAGCTAGTTCAACGTTTGCCTTTCATGTTTATTTTAACAAAGAGAGATAACTCATAGAGAAAACAGTATAAATTCCATTATGCTGTCAAAGATATCAATAGAATGGGTTCAACCCTTACATAAATATTCTATCTTCTACTGGGAGCAACATGCTCTAAAATGGTTTCATTCGAACCTTATTCCTAATAAATAGATAAAAGTCCAAGCCTTTGTCAAAAGGACTTAGACATAATAAACTTTGAGGTTCATAGCATGCCAAGTTCGGGGCACCTCAACCCCGTCCAAGGTTTCTAACTTGTAGGATCCTTGCCCTAACACCTTTCTGACTAGATATGGTCCTTCCCAATTTGGTGCTAACTTTCCTTTCTGGCCAACTCCTGAGGCTTCAATCTTCCTTAAAACCATGTCACCTTGTCGAAAGAATCTTTCTTTAACTCTCTGGTTGTAGTGAAAAGAGGCTCTCTTCTGATATTCAGCATTCTTTGCATTAGCTCCATCTCTAACCTCATCAATTAAGTCAAGGGCAAGTCTCATTCCTTCGTCATTAGTTTCTGGCTCATATGCCTCAACTCGAGGTGATGCTTGCATGATCTCTAAAGGCACAACTGCCTCGGCTCCATAAGCCAGCAAAAATGGGGTTGCTCCAGTCGTTACCTTACAAGTGGTACGATATGCCCAAAGTATGGGCAACAATTCATCTACCCAAGTGTTCCTAGAGCGTTCGACCCTCTTTTTCAGTCCATCAAGGATAATTCGATTAGCTACCTCAGCTTGCCCATTGGCTTGAGGGTGTGCCACCGAGGTAAAACGGAGCTCAATCGCATTCTCTTCACAATACTTCTTGAACTCTTCATTATTGAACTGTGTCCCATTGTCTGTTACAAGGATTCGTGGGATTCCGTATCTGCAAATTATGTTTTCCCAAAAGAACTGGGAAACTTGCTTGGTGGTTATCTTAGCCAGAGGTTTAGCCTCAATCCACTTAGTGAAGTAATCGATGGCCACTATTAGGAATTTCCTTTGCGCAGAAGCCATGGGAAAAGGCCCAAGTATATCCATCCCCCACATCGCAAATGGAATGGGAGAGTTAATTGAAGTTAAGATCGCAGGCGGTTGCCTTACAATTGGGGCATGCTTCTGGCATCTCTCACATCTCTCGCATCTCTTGACATAGTTTTGTGCATCAGCCAACATCTCCGGCCAATAGAACCCTAAACGAATTATCTTGTGAGCTAGGGCCCTGCCCCCCAAGTGTTGGCCACATATCCCTTCATGAACTTCTTCCAATGCTTCTCTTGCCTCTTGAGGCCTCAAACATTTCAAGTATGGGATGACAAACGACCTCTTATACAAAATGCCTTTAATCAAAGTGTATCTCAATGCTCTTACTTGAATCTTATGTGCCTGAAAGTAAGGCCGCAGCTTTCTTGAGGCGGTTACTAATGCCAAAGCAAACTTTTCTATGGGTGAGTAGTTCAACTCAGCCCCATGCAACACTTTGCTCACATAGTATATAGGTTTCTGGACCTTCTCCTCTTCCCGAATAAGGACGGCACTCAGGGCTCGTTCGGATACCGCCAGGTATAAACTAAGAATCTCCCCAGGACTTGGTTTGGTCAACAACGGGGCTTCAACCATGTACTTCTTCAGTTGTTCAAAGGCCTCCTGGCTCTCAGGTGTCCATTCAAAATCTTTCACCTTTTTAAACGCTTGGAAGAAAGGCAAGCATTTGTCTCCAGACTTGGAGATGAATCTTCCTAAAGCTGCAACTCGACCTGTCAACTTCTGCACATCTCTTATAGAGCGTGGTGGCTCCATGTCTAAAATTGCCTTGATCTTGTCAGGATTGGCCTCAATGCCTCTCTTTGAAACCATCAGTCCTAAAAACTTTCCAGATCCAACTCCAAAAGCACACTTGGCAGGATTCAACATCATCTTATGGTGCCTCAGCACTTCAAATGCCTCTCTGAGGTGTTTGATATGATCAGCCTTGAGTAGGCTTTTAACTAACATGTCATCAACATATACCTCCATGGTTTTTCCAATCAGATGGGCGAATATCTTGTTCACCAATCGTTGGTAAGTAGCTCCTGCATTCTTTAGACCAAAAGCCATGACAAGATAACAGAAGACACCAAAGTCAGTTATGAAAGATACCTTAGGTATGTCATCCTTGTGCATTTTAATCTGATTATAGCCGCTGAACCCATCCATGAAGCTTAACATCTCATGTCCAGCTGTGGCATCTATCAACATATCAATCCTTGGGAGGGGAAAGCAATCTTTTGGGCATGCATCATTTAGGTCAGTGAAGTCTATACACATCCTCCACTTCCCGTTCGCTTTCTTGACCATCACAGGGTTTGCTAACCAGTCGGGAAACTGAATCTCTTCAATAAAACCAGCTTCCAAGAGCTTATCCACTTCTTGCCTAATGGCCTCTTGCCTTTCCGGAGTAAAGTTTCTCTTCTTCTGCTTTATTGCCTTCCTTTTGGGATCAACATTTAACTTGTGAGTTATGAGTTGGGGGTCAATCCCCGGCATATCAGCTGCTGTCCAAGCGAACACGTCGCTATTCTTCTGTAAGAATTCTATTAACTGGCCCTTCAGGGGTTCTTCCAGAGATGCTTCAACATAAGTAACTTTTTCAGGATCATTAGGTTCTAGAGGTACGGGAATCAAATCCTCTGCTGGCTTCCCTCTATGCTCTTCATTATCGCGGACATCCATGTCTTCAATCGGAAGGACCTGCCCCCCGACTCCATCGGCCCTCAGTGCGGCTACATAGCAACTTCTTGCCATCTTCTGATCACCCTTTTGTTCTCCGACACCATTCCGTGTTGGAAACTTAATCTTCATATGATAGGAAGAGGCCACAGCCTTAAACGCATGAAGTCCAGTCCTTCCAAGGATTGCGTTGTATGTTGAAGCTGCCTTGATCACCAAAAAGTTCAGCATCTGAGTCGCTTCCTTAGGCTCTTGCCCAATAGTCACGGGTAACTGAATAGTCCCTTCAACGTTGGACTCCACTCCGTTAAACCCATATATAGGCATGTTTGTAGGGGTTAACTGAGAGTCGTTGTATCCCATCTTCACAAATGCATCATGAAATAAAATATCTACAGAAGCCCCATTGTCTATCAAGACTCGTTTTACTTCTGAGTTTCCAATCACGGGAGTTATGACCAGCGGGTCATCATGGGGGAATTTCACCCCTTCCAAGTCTGAATCATCGAAACCAATTACCATCTCGGTTTTAGCACGCTTCGGGGCTTCTCCCACAATGTGCATTACTTCTCTAGCATAAGCCTTTCGAGAATTCTTAGTCGTGCCAGCTGCTGTCGGACCTCCCCAGATCATGTTGATAACTGCCCTTCGGGGCTGTGGATTGCGATCATGGTTGTCATCCCTCCTGTTATTATCTCTCCTTTAATTGTCCCTTCTCTGGTTCCCACGGTCATCACCTTTGGTGAACTGACTTAGTTTTCCTCTTCGTATCAAGAACTCAATCTCATCCTTGAGTTGCCTACAATCGTCGGTGTCATGTCCCACATCTTTGTGGAACCTGCAGTATTGTTCTTTATTTCGCTTAGCTGGGTCTCCTCTAAGTGGCTTCGGCCATCGGAAGTCCTTTTCCTTTTCAATGTCCAACAGGATCTGGCTTCTTGGAGCATTAAGTCTGGCATACTCGGAAAACCTTGGACCCGAGTTCTTTTTTGGAGCAGATTCAGAGTCTCTGCTAGCTCGGGGATACTTGTCCCTAGCATCGTACTCTTGTTCTTGTTTCCGCTTGTTGTTCCCTCCATTGACCAATGCGGCTTCTTTCTTGATGCTATCCTCAGCCTTTATATACTTGTCCGCTCTACGTTGAAGTTCATCCATGCTTTCAGGGGGGTGTTTTGCCAACGACCTCTTGAAAAAGAGATCCGTGGTTCCGTGCTGCAAGGCTACCATGGCCACCTTATTTTTTAGATCAGTGATGTTCAGGGTCTCCTTAGTGAACCGCTTGATGTAATCTCTTAAGTTCTCATTCTTTCCCTGTGTTACATACATAAGGGATGCAGAGCTTTTCTCATGAATTCTTCCGCTAATGAATTGACTAACAAAAGCGGTACTCAACTCCTTGAAAGAGCTAATCGAGTTTGGAGGTAAACGACTATACCAACGTTGCGCCATGCCTGACAGGGTTTGGGGGAACGCCCTACACTTAAGGGCATCGTTAGCAGGCTGCAGTAACAATGCGCTTGTAAACGTTCTCACATGAGTTGCGGGATCCCCCGTTCCATCGTAAGCTTTGATTGTGGGCATCTTAAACTTTCGGGAGATATGTGCGTTCATCACCTTCTCCGTGAATGGAGGGGTCGGATCATCAAGATCTCCTTGTAGCATCAAATCTCTAGGATTATTCTTGGGGAGTTCCACCCTGGTAGTTCCTTTGGTTGGGGCTTCAGCCCTTCGGGGTCTCCTTGAAGACCTCTCCAGATCTATGAAGGGAATCCCTCCTGAAGTCGGAGGAGGTCGAGTCTGATTAGGGTTCTGTCTCTCTAGCTCCCTTGCTTGGTCGTTCTTCAACTTCTGAATCTCGGCTTCATTAGCCTTAATTTTCTCTGCAATTGTTAAAGGACCATCTCGGTTTGATGGATTCCTCCTCAGAGGTTCCTTACTAGCGCGTCGCCTCCTTGGGGCTTCGTCTCGATCATCGTTTTCAGATGACGAGTCTCCGGTATAGGGACTAGAGTAATCATAGTATCCTGGCTCAGGAGGGGCCGGGCCTCTAAGATAAGGGGATTGTTGTTGCCCATGGATCAGCTGAGCATGACCGCTTGGTCCTGGATCCCTTCGATCTTGGGGGTAATTAGGCAGCCCATACATTGGGTTGGTGTTGACAGGGAGCGAAGAAGTGGAGAGACTGTGAAGCGGCGGGCGGCTACTCAGAGGGAGAGGAGAGACCACCATCTGGAGCGGGTTAGTCTCCTGTCCTAGAGGGACGATTACAGGTTGAGATCTTTCAGCGGGGGGATCCGTCCCTTGTGGTTGAGAGGCCTGACTACGAGGGTTTGTTTCCGTCAATGGGGGTACAGACCCTGGCCCTGTATCAACAGGAGGAGCAGTGATTGGTAGAACGATGGTTCCAGAGGTAGCCTCGGTTGAGACCGGTGTTGTTCTTCGAGTGGTAACCATGGTTGATGTCTTCTTCCCACAGACGGTGCCAAATGTTGGGGAATAAAAACTAGGTTGAAATTATTGCGGCTAGGGTTTGTATATTTAATGCTAGGGTTCGTGAGCTTCGTGCTTTAATGGCTGCTTCTGCGTTCGAGACTTAAACGGTCCTCACAGAATGCCTACGTATCTCTGTAATTAGAGAATCAAGCCAATAAAACGTAGTTCTAAGATGAGGGGTCAGGCCCTTTATATAGGCTGAGAAGCCTTAGAATTATGGTAGGATTTGGAGACTTGGCGGGCAAGTCTTTGAGGAATGTTCTAGATCTATTCCTTGTAGGAATCAGTTTCCATATTGAATTGGATGCCTTATTGGATAAGTCTGAAGGGGATATTATCCTTATCCAACTCTTATTTGCTGAGCTGTTTATTACCCTTAATATTAATTACGAAATTAATACTATAATCAGGGTTTTGGGCTCAGCTGATGGGCCCCACGTTTGGACTATTCTCGGCCTAGTTAATGCCACATTAAATGTGTCTTTAGGGCTTATTTTCAGCCCATATCAACTGCTGTCCTGTAAACCAACCAACTGTTGAAACAAATAAATCAGTTACATATGATTTAAAATTAAAAATATTCAACTTTAACTGAGATAACAACAAACACGAAGTAGCTAGATTGGTAATGATATCAAGTCATAATCCATCACATTCATAGACACCAAGAATAATGTAAAACATAACTTGAGGTTGGTTTTCTGCTACATATCTGATGCCAATTTAAATTTGTTTAAATCTTGTTAAAGGTCATAGAAGGAAGTACACAAATTTATATGTACCGGTATTTTTTCACCTAAAATCTAAAGAATAAGTTTTCAAGTTTTCGCTAAAACAAACACCCCCATCAAAATTCACATTCCTAAATGAGTCTAATATTTAGGAATAATACAGTCAAAAAAATAGAACCCGATTATATCATCTAAAGATGCCAGTTGAATTTAAGAAGCACAAATGGCACGAGATATGCAAGATAAACACAACATTGTACAAAGATCAGACTAATCTTAAATGTTATAATCTCAGCCTAGCACTATGATTCATTATCCATACAATAATTCAAGTCCTGAGTCACCAAGCCAGCTAAGTTGCACACTAGGTACGCATCTCATATTAAATATATTTAACTTCATCACAAAGGAACCCAGTTAAATGAAATAATCCTAAGCGTTAATAATTTTCAACCAAATCATCAACATACACATGACACTTCCCTGTTTTCATAACTATATTACATAATGTGCAATAATATACTCTATTTAAGTGGATAAAAATTGCAGAAGCAACAAAATAGTGTAAGAATTATAAAAGACAAGCAGACGATAGTAAAAAATTGTTTCTTTAGAGATCAATTGCAAATATGCAAGTATGTACCAAGTTGCAGTAGTTTTGTATTTTAGCATTATCCAAAATTCAAAAAAAAAAAACTATCCAAAAGAAAGCGAGGAGGAAGATGTGACAGATAAACCTTTGTTCAGTATCCAAACCTTCTAAAACCCGAGACGTGGATGAATTGATTAGAAGTACAAATACGAATGAGAAAATAAAATAGATACATGATAAATAAATTCAAAAATTATTCATAATACTCCAATCAAACCCTGTGTACACTTGTTGAGATGTTGTTGCCTTTTACAATTAATTTGAAATTATATTCATAGAAACTAACCTACAATCAACAAAAATAAAACAGAAGATACTATGAAACTTATATCTTTAAGTACAATTACAATACGTGTTAAAATAAGCATGGCTTTCATTTAGCCATTAAAAGGGTCTGAACTATGCTAAATAGTACCTAGATCGATTAAATTGAACACTCTTTCTTGCCTTTTACAACTAACGTGTAAACACCCAAAACCTAAAGTCATCAAAAGGGAGAATTGGGATTCAGTATAGCCAGGCTAAGAAAAATTTTATAGGCAATACAGATTTTAAGAAATATGAAATTAAATTAAGGACAAAAGAATTTTAACTCACACGTAATAAGGATGAACATGATACATGAACAAAAAGCTTCTTAATCTGGATCGTGCACATGTTATAGCCTGTAGGAAGATCAATCTTTGCCTGCAAATCACAAAAACAAACGTGCGCATCAATACTCAAAATATCAAAACAGGCTATGAGGGGTCATAATTGTGCTCATATAAGATTTTTTAGATTTCAAAATGATTGAGATTAGATAAGAATGAAATAGTGTGAATGATAGTGATTTGAATTTGGGATAGCAAAAATTGTGGGCCAAATTTGGAATCTTTCTTATGTTTGCTAAAACATAGCGCAGACAGAGATTACTTCACAAAGCCCTGCAAACAGGAAATTGGCATAAAAGATCAATGTAAGACCTCTCTACAGTATCAAGTCCATGATGTACCAACTTAGAATATTCCATTTAAGAATCTTTTCATGTTTTCTAGGCTTAATGACCTAAAAAAATACATACCAAGTATAATCACCGATCGTTAATTGGTTTTGCTAAGAAAAATCCTTGAACAAAATTTTACAATATTGTCAAACATTATAACTGGCAAACTTTTATATATATAAACTAAGAAAACAAAGACTCGGTTTTCCAACGTAGGCCTTATATATACACATTTAGCATAGACCGGCATAATTATTATATTTGAATTTTTGTGTGGATGAATAACCTTAAACAACTTTAGAGTATAATTTCTAAGTCAGCTGAACACAAACCTGTAAATGAAAGTCCAAATGTGTAATCCAGGCATTTCACCCATGACCCATTTCAGTATAAAAACATCCTTTCTCGTATAATTCAAAAAGTTCCAACATATGATCATCCTACCAAAATTCAATGTATATAGTCGCCTTATTTATTATCTGATTAGAAATCAGTTTTAATAATTACAATATGTGACTGGTACCTGTACTCAGAGACATAGGTGAGATAAACACCATATTTTCAAATAAAAGCTGCAACTACGATTGATGTAGAATGCATAATCATTCCATTACACAAGATATGGAAGCAGAGTTGTATGGTTTAATCTACAAAAAGCATGTAAACACCAAAATCAGTACACCTAGCAAAGTATTAACCAATTCCCACATTTATTGGTTTATGTTCATCATACCTGATCGACAATTAGAGAGAAGTGCATTTATAGCTTAAATTTAATCAGATACCAATTTTTAAATATAGTGGATTCAATACTATTTCATTATGTCCTATAGTAAAGCTAAAAAGCTGACCAACCATATTACTTCTTTTAAATTATGATCATGGTAACATAAGCTATATGTAAATTAAAATTAATATTGTAAAAAACAGGATCTTGCTCCAGTCGGTCCCAAGTAACCTGCAGAAAATTATGTCATTTATTGCTAAAATTATAGATGTGGATATTATCTCTTCTTTTGAATTATTTTTCTTAACCTTTTCATTTCTTCGTCTTCGCCAATATATATATATATATATATATATATATATATATATATATATATATATCATCTTCTAGAAGCAAGTGTCCAAAATCTTTAACTCTGTAAAAAATAAAAATTCCTAGGGTAATTGTAGAAATCCAATTTTTTAAAGAGCAGCATCACTGGTTATGTTTTTGGTTTTGATTAACGTAAAATCTTCAATGGTGTAAGTTAAACTCTGCAATTATACAATATAATAATCATCATTAGATCGACTATAATCAAATAAGAACTATCTAGATTGACTTTGAATATGACTAGGTAAATTAGAAGGCAATATAAACACAAACTAAAACTAAACAGGTATAGTTTACCTAACATGTGATTTATAAACTCCATTTGTAGACCCGTTGAAACTATCCTTCCCCTGTAAAGGATTTTGGCATGTAGATATTTCTTGGATAAATTCGAGAACTGTGAACATTTTTGCTATGATTGAGCCTCACATTTGTACCAGTTCATTATTCCTTTTCATAAACATTGAGATCATGCAAACTTGCACATGAAAGTTTCAACAGAATTGCAATTGAAATTAAACACGATCTTTATCCAGTTGGCAATATAATTGAGATGGTACAATCATCTTTTTCCTGTAAAAGGTTTATTTTTATCTAGAAATTCAATATCAACTAATGTGTAGAATTGAACAAAAGTAAGAACGTAACAAACATACCTTTTTTCTTTTCTTTTGTTGCTATAAATACTCATATCCCACAACTGTGATATTATTTATCTTTCCTAATTGCAGCAGTAGATAGCATACAGCAAGTTGATTAGGTAGTACTCAAAAGAAGTATAAGCATTGATTTGGTTAAAAAAATTCAGTGTTGTGATTGTGTGATTAGAGACACAGGAACGTGCCTACATTTTATAATTAGGATGGAAAAAGTTAGGTTTTCAGGATGTGAACCGTTACCAAAATAAGATATGGAGATAATGGGGGTGTTTAGGGAAACTTTATTTTTCAGAATAAGTCAACTTATTTTAAGTTAAAAGTTAAGATTCCTAACTTTCCAACTTATTTTCCAACTTATTTTTGCAACTTATTGAATATCAAACATACATTAAATACTTGTATAAAAAAATTATCAAAATATAAAATTTTTACCCGAAAATAAGTCTATAAGTCCTTAATATAAGGTGATCCAAACAGGCCAAATATCTCTTCCCCCAGAGTAATGAGATGGAAGAGAGGTTCAATAAATTGCATTTAAATACGAAGAAATTAAATTAAATTAAAAAGTGTGTATATACAGAATCATACCTAGATTTAATTGATTGGAAAATGAAATCAAAGAGATTGGATTATACGGTAAAGTCTTGGCCAAGCCCTGCAATAGCTGCCATGGAACGGCAGCAGAACTGATGTTGACGTTAAGCTCCTACAAATTATACGGATCGATAATTAACGCATATTGATACTTGATTGACTGTTTTTAAAAAAATTTAAATTTGAAAACTGAAAAGATACGTATTAATGTGTTTGTATCATAAAAGATCCACAATCCATGCTAATCATGATTCAATGACTTGTATTAGAATTCGGGTAAAACCTGTTACAATTCGGGTTACCCAATTGGTTAGAAAGACCAATTTAGACATGTTTTAGTAAAATTATCCTAAAAGCTGGGGCAATCATCAATATATATATATATATATATATAAAGGAGGATATGCGGGAGCTTAGGTGGTGCTCTAAAATCGTATCAATCTATTTTTCTAATTTTCTAGAATTTTAGAATTTTAAACACTAATAAATGTAAAAATATCATTTAACATATAAGAAGTAGAATAAGTGTTCCAATTCAAATTTATAGAGGAGAAGAGTTCGAATTTATAGGTAAGACATATGATTAGAAGTTCTATTGCAAGTAGAATAAGTATTTATAATGCATATAATTAAAAGTTCTATTGGAAGTAGAATAGGAGTTCGAATTTATAGAGAATAAGAATTCGAATTTATAGAAAAAACATATAAATAAAAGTTCTCTTAGAAGTAGAAAAATATCATTAACATATTAGAAGTAGAATATGTGTTCGAATTTATAGAGGAGAAGAGTTCGAATTTATAGGGAAGACATGTGATTAGAAGTTCTATTGGAAGTAGAATAAGTTTTTAAAACGCATATGATTAAAAGTTCTATTGGAAGTAGAATAGGAGTTCGAATTAAGAGAATAAGAGTTCGAATTTATAGAAAAACATATAAATAAAAGTTTTATTAGAAGTAGAATAGGTGTTTGAATATATAGAGTAGACATATAATTAAATATTTTATAGAAAGTACGATCTTCTTAAATTATACTTGTTATAAAAGTTAATTATACTTCTATTAGGAAAATTTATTCATAAATCCAATGCTATTGTCATAAAAAAGTCATCATTTTTTAAAAAAGAAAATAATTTATGCATTAACATAATAAAAGAACATTGTCATGTAGGAATCCTAAATAAATACAGGAGTATCTATAATATAAAGAGAAAATAAGATGTGTTTTCATTTTCTAAAACCCCAATTTATAGGGAGATGTGTTTTCATTTTCTATAACTCCATATATTTTAGAAAGTATAGAGAATGTATAAATTGGAATTCACTCTATTTTTTAGGTTTTGATTTTAAGGAAAAAAGTTGTTACGTAAAATAAGTATTATTGATATGTAATGAAGTTGGAATTTCGATCCCAAACGAGAGCTGCTCGAAACAATGGGAAGACGGCTCAGTATAAAAGATTGTATTAGCTACTAAAATATCATATTGACGTTATAAATTTCATTTTATTTTTAGGGTATTAGATATTAAAATATCATATTGATGTTATAAATTTCATTTTATTTTTAGGATTTGATGTTTATGGATAAACATTATCATACAAGTAATATATGTAAAATTTAGGTTTTTGGTCTTAACGAGAGAGTAGATCAATAGTAATAACCGTGTTTAATGAGTAAGCGTTCATTAGAGAAGACCGTATAAACGATGTTAGCATATATAAGGAATGCATAAAATAAAATATTTTATTGGAAGTAGAATACGAGTACGGTGGAGTCGTTTTATACAATTTTTTTAAAACTATATATCCTTTTTTCCTGGAAATCCTTTATTTTAACATTTTTATACAAGTTAATTATACTTGCTTAGAAAAATATATCCATAATTTTAATATTATTCCCGTCACGAAAAGTCTTCGTATTTAAAATTTTTTGATGTTAACATAACAGAAAGACATTCTCATGCGGAAGCTGTAAATAAATACAGGAATATCTATAATATACAGAAAATATAAGATGTATTTTCATCTTTTAAAACTCCAAAATATTAGAAAGTTTAAAGAATATAAAAATTGGAATTTACTCGCTTTATATAAAGTTAAAAAACGTATTTAATGGGAAGACGGCTCACTAGAAAAGATTGTATAGCTATTAGAATTTGATACTGATGTCATATTTTTTTTTATTTTTACGGTTCGATTTTGTGGATAAAAATTATTATATAAGTCTTTATAATATATGTTAAAGTTGGGATTTAGGTTTTAACGAGAGAGCGGTTCAATCGAAAAAATCGTGTTTAACAACAAATCGATTCATTAGAGAAGATTATTTAATTGTTAAAATTTAATATTAGTATTATAATATAACATCAATATATTAAATTTGTTTTAAAAATATAGTAACGCTGTCGCGAAGCGCGGCTTTATCGACTAGTTCCTATCTAAACTTAAAACAAAATTACAATTTTAAAACCCAACAAAACAACATACTTAATTTGCATATGTGTTTACTTCCGAATTCTCTTGTATTCCTAGAGGAATATAAACACCACACATGAAAAATATAAAATAAACATAAACAAAATTCAAACAAATAAAAAATTTAATACCACACATATTTTCAAAAAAATTCAAAAAATCCTCAAAAATTCTACCATGCGTGTAAAAATCAAAAGGATAAATAGAATAATTACACGAATATAATACTAACATCATATATAATGTACTAAAATAAATAAAAAAAACTGAAATGTTTAAAATACAACTTCAATAATTATTATTAAAAGTTCACATAATTTTTTCTAACAAGATAAGTTTGCATATATTTAAAATATATATGTATATACAAAGAGAATCCAAATATATTATTATTATACACCAAAAAATAAATAAATTAAACTATAAAACCAAAATAATAATTTAATATACAATCTAAATATAATTTTATACAAATCCAAAAATAATATAAAACAAAAATAAATAACAATCAAAACACACCGCAAAACCTCGTAATACACCCATTTTTAAAAAAAAAATCACCTTTTAAAAATCACTTTCAAACACAAAAATATAAAATAATAATAATAATAATAATAATAATAATAATAATAATAATAATAATAATATTAACAAACTCATCAACAAATTTAATAATAATTATTAAAAAATTACATATATCCTTTAGAAAATTAATAACTTATTATAACACAATGCTTTATTATTAAAATATATGAAAAAATAACTTAAAATATAAAATAAAATATTTGCAATAACATTCAAAATAAAAAGTAACAAAAAAATTTTAAAGCTAGTACAATCAAGAATGGGAATAGGATTGGTGGACCGCTAGATACAAAAATGTCTAATTCTAAATGGAACAGGATTCCTGCAAATACACACGCGATTTCTTAAAACGTTATAAATACACACGTGGTTTCTTAAAACGTTATAAATACACACACACGCTTATACATTGGGCAAATTGCAAACAACGTTAGGAGAGGTTACCATAGAGTTATGACTAAACGTGTAAAAAATCGTCTCTGTTACATAGAATCATGCTCGATTGAAGTAAAGTTGAAGATTATCGAAAATTTGTGCAGCAAGGACCTAGCGAAATTGGAGTGTGTTGATTCTGAATGGCAGCAGTTGCTGAATAACAATGATTGGTGGTGGAAGAACAAGTGTTTTTCCGATGATTTGTGGTTGAAGATGTGGAAGAATATGTGATAGTTTTCTTAACAATGGAGTTTTAGAGAGATAGTAAAACAGAGAAGGAGAAGCTTGAAGAGAAAGTTAGATGACATTCTCATTGACACAAAAAGAAGAGTTACATATTATAATTATTGTCTAGAAAAGAAGGCTACAACAGCCAATATTAAGGAGGCTCCTCACTACATTACAAAACAATTATAACAGACTCTTTTGGTCTCCACTGTACATAGTACTCAGAGATAACGGCCAGCTGTCTGTATTGAACCCTTAGTGCTAACATCCCCCCTCAAGGTAGGAGGAGGAAAATAGTTGACAACTCCTAGCTTGGAAAGAAGGTAAGACGGGTGTTGAGATGCCAGAGCCATGGTGAGGAGATCAGCTGGCTGTTGGAGAGTTGGAAGATAGGCAGTAGTAATGGCTCCTTTCTGAAGTTTTTCCCTTACTAGGTGGCAGTCAATTTCGATATGTTTTGTTCTCTCATGGAACACTGGATTAGAGGCTATGTGTAAAGCTTACTGATTGTCACAGTACAGAATGGCAGGAGCAGTGTTTGTAACATGTAAATCTGAGAGTAAAGCTTGTAACCAAGTGATTTCACATGTGGTATCAGCCATGGCCCTGTACTCAGCCTCTGCTGAAGATCTAGAGACTGTGGCCTATTTCTTGCTTTTCCAGGCAATTAAAGAATCCTCAAGAGTTATGCAATAACCTGTAATAGACCTTCTTGTAATTTGACAAGTTCCCCAATCAGCATCACAGTAAGCATGTAAATTGAAGTTGGCATTTGCTGACAACAGAATTCCTTGACCACATGTACCTCTAAGATATTTAAGAAGCTTAACTACTGCTTGAAGATGGCATTCTTTGGGATTTGACATAAACTGAGCCAAAGTATTAACTGTGTAGGTAATGCCTGGCCTGGTGATAGTAAGATATATGAGCCTTCCTATCATCCTTCTATACAAAGAAACATCAGCAATATCTAGCAGATCCTGAGTATCAGACATCAGCCCATGGTTTTGCTCTATAGGGATGATGGAAGCTTTACTGTTGCTTAGGCCTACATCCTCCAGTAAATCCTGAGTATATTTATGTTGATGTAGATAAATTCCAGCAGAAGACCTAGCCAGTTCAATTCCTAGAAAGTACTTAAGATGGCCAAGGTCTTTAATACTGAACTGAGAAGCAAGAAAGGTTTTGACAGAATCCATTATTTGATTATCACTACCAGTAAGCACCATATCATCCATATAAACAAGGAGGATGGTGATAGTTGAGGCAGTAGTGAACACAAACATGCTATTATCACTTTGAGACTGTTTGAAACCAAATTTGATCAATGCTGCTGCAAGTTTAAGATGCCATTTCCTAGGGGCCTGTTTAAGGCCATAGATGGTTTTAATAAGCTTACAGACCAGATATTGAGAAGCATGTTGTTGCAATACTTGTGAGGGTGGATAATAGCCTTGAGGTAAGGTCATATAGACTTCTTCCTCCAAATCACCATGCAAGAAGGCATTGTTGACATCCAATTAAGTTAAATTCCACCCCTTCATAGCTGCAACAGCTAACACAGTTCTTAAGGTTGCCATTTTAACTACAGGAGCAAAGGTTTCAAAGTAATCTACCCCTGCTGTTTGAGTGAACCCTTTGGCTACTAATCTAGCCTTATATTTGTCAACTGAGCCATCTGGAAGATATTTAACTTTGTAGACCCATCTGCAATCCACAACTTTCTAATTCTTTGGTAAAGGGGTAACAACCCAGGTCATGTTGGCCTCCAAAGCTGCCAGTTCAATTGACATTGCTGTGCACCATTCAGGATACTGAACAGCTTGTTGATAGGTATATGGTTCAGGAATTTTAGCTACATTGGCGATAAAGGATGTATATGAGGATGAAAAGGTGGGAACAGTGCTATACTGAACTTGATTACTGTGAAAGGGAACTTCAACATAATCCTTGTATTTAACAGGAACATGTTTTTGTCTAACAGGTCTGGATGGAACATTTGGTTGAGGTGGAGTTAAAGAGGTTTGGAGATTCTCAGTGGAATCCTCATTTTGGATTTCTGGTGTTGAGTGATCATCTGAAATAATAGGATCTTCTATCTGTAAAGGTTCTATATCAGCATATTAATTAAGTTGAGGAAACCACCTGTCATCTTGATGAGATGGCATGTCTCTGAAGGGAAAAGAGTGTTCAACAAATTGAACATCTCTGGATATAAAGACCTTTCTGGTATTCAAATCAAGAATTTTATATCCTTTGGTAGCATAAGGATAACCAAGGAATACTCCTTTAATGGCTCTAGGGCTGAATTTATCAAGAGGTTTAGGTAAAACGGTAGCATAACAAAGAGCACCAAACACTCGGAGATCAGAGTATGAAGGAGGTGTATTATATAGAATTTCATAAGGGGCTTTACCTTGTAAAAGAGGTGTAGGTGTTCTGTTAAGCAAGTAGGTGGTTGTCATAAGACAATCACCCCAGAAGTGAAGAGGCAAACCAGCATGAGTTCTCAAGGCTCGAGCTATATTTAAGAGATGTCTATGTTTCCTCTCAACAGTTCCATTCTGTTGAGGGGTATAAACACAAGATTTCTGATGAACTATTCCATGCTTAGCTAAAATTTGACTTAAATCCTTATTAACAAACTCAGTTCCATTATCGGTTCTGAGAACTTTAGGAGTAACAGCAAACTGAGTTTTAACATGTTCAATGAATTCTTGAAGCAAATTGGGAACTTGAGCTTTATCAGCCAAGAGAAATGTCCAGGTGCTTCGAGATTTATCTTCAACAATAGTAAGAAAATAGGCACAATTGCCTAGAGTTTTACATTTATAGGGTCCCCATAAATCAGCATGTATTAAGTCAAACAAAGACAAGGTTTCAGAGAGACTTTTATCAAATTTTATTCTATGTTGTTTACCAAGATGACAAGTATCACAGGTAGATAACTCATGCAAAGGACAATCAATATCAAGGAGTTTTAAAACTTTAAGAGGAACATGACCAAGTCTGGCATGTAAAATGTCAACTGATACAGAATTTGAAACAACATTATTACAAGAAGGTGTGTTTTCAATACATTTATTGAATGAAGTTTGACAGGAATTTAACAAGTACAATCCATCCTTGAGTCTACCAATCTCTGTCGCCTTCCTCTTGGTAAGGTCCTGGAGAGTACAACCAGAGTTAGTAAAGGATATTGTAGAAGTGGAGGAAGACAAAAGTTTATGAATGGAGAGTAAGTTATAAGTAAAAGATGGTACACAACGAACAGATTCAAGTATGATGGCTGAAGAAAGATGAATGGTGCCAATGTGGGTTACTGTTGCAGTTTGACCATTAGTTAGATGAAGTTGAGAATGACAAGGCCAAGCCTTAGTTAACTTGTGAACATGTGGAGTAACATGATGAGTAGCTCCAGAGTCTAATATTCATTCATTTTGTAAATAGGACTGAACTTCAGAAACATTATTACTTTTATAGAGAAATGTACTTGCAAATTGTACCGAGTTGACAGAATTCTGATTATCCAACTGACTGGCCCTCATATTAGCTTGCACCATCTGCATTAACTAGTTGTATTGAGTCTCTGACAAACCAAAATTGTCTTTGTTGGATGCAGTTGAGACAGAGTCACCAGGAGCAGCATGTTTCCCTGAGTCCAGACTGAAGTGCTCATTAGTAGGTGGTTGAGCTGCACTAATAGCTCGGAGATTACCATACTTGGGCTTGGGTTTAGGTTTGCCAAAGAGTTTGTGCCATGAGGGATAGCCATGAATACAGTAAAATTTTTCATTGGTGTGACCAGCCAAGTGACAAAACTCACACACAACTGAAGATTCAGTACCAGGCCTCTTGAATCCTGAAGAAGGTTTAAGGGTAGAAGTATCAGTTCTAGGTTTGGAGTGGCGAGTGGGGTTGTATCTAGCAGATAGGGTTGTGTTGTTGGAATTCAAATGAGAGACCACATACACTTCCCGTTGGTTCTCATCTTGAAGTAACATGGAGTAAGACTGGCTCAAGGTTGGAATGGGTTTCATCATAAGGATTTGTCCTCGAATGGGTATGAATTGATCACTAAGACCCATGAGGAATTGGGTAAGAATTCCAGATTGTTCATAGGCATCGAGTTTGAAATTAATGTCACAAGTGCATTTAGCACAAGTACAGGACGGTTTAGAGGTTAAACAATCAAGTTCATCAACAAGGGTTTTAAACTTGGTAAAATACGAGGCTATCAAAAGGTTTCCTTGAGTAAGCTGACTCAACTCTTTACGTAGATTAAACAGTTTGGGCATATTACTTTGGGCATATCTAACAGCAAGATCATCCCAAATAGATTTAGCAGAGTTCATATAAACAATGCTATTCCCGATATCACTAGTAACAGCATTTAATATCCATGAGATAACCATATGATTACAACGATTCCAATGAACAAACAAGACAGAGTTTGCAGCAGGTTTTGTATAACTACCATCAATAAAGCCTAGCTTAAGCTTAGCAGACAAGGCGAGTTCCATAGATCTACTCCATTGTGAGTAATTATTCTCATTTAGAGTGATATTGGTAAGGGTCATACCTGGGTTATCAGATGGGTGAAGGTAGTACGGATGTAAAGGATCAATGGTAGTAGAGAGACTCCCCACGGTGGAGTTGCCAGTGGCCGCCGCAGAGTAAGATATTGGTGTTGTCGCCATGGATAGATCTCAAACGTATGAAGATACTGATCTAACAGAGTAAGTGAGTATGTGGGTTAGAGCGAGAATCGAGGTTCAGCTCTGATACCATGATAGTTTTCTTAACAATGGAGTTTTAGAGAGATAGTAAAACAGAGAAGCAGAAGCTTGAAGAGAAAGTTAGATGACATTCTCATTGACACAAAAAGAAGAGTTACATATTATAATTATTGTCTAGAAAAGAAGGCTACAACAGCTAATATTAAGGAGGTTCCTCACGACATTACAAAACAATTATAACAGACTCTTTTGGTCCCCACTGTACATAGTACTCAGAGATAACGGGCAGTTGTCTGTATTGAACCCTTAGTGCTAACAATATTGTATATTCAAGTTGCCTGGGAGTGCAATTAAATCACGACAATAGACAATTAATTCACAAGAGGGCGTGGGATCAGTTTTGTAATCAAGTTAAGGACGCTGCCGATAATTTGAATTTTGTTGAGGATTTACCTAAGGGCTGGACGTGGAAAGAGTTGTACAATTTATGGGATGTAGTTGAGAAACATGAAGAGGCGTATTTACAGTTTATGGGTGATAGAAGAATTCATGGTAAATTAAAGTTTAAGAGTTTCGGATCTTTTGCATCCTATCTACACACATCTAATTCCATCAAAATCAGGAGTCAAAAATCACGCCTAGTAGCTTGGAATGATAATTTTTTTTCTTTTGTATGTTCTTACGGATATAGTACAATATTAATTATGTTTGAACGCATTATAAAATTCAGATTTGATATTTAGTAATATATTCCTTTTTCTTTAATTCATGATTGTGTTGATTTTCTTCTATTTTGTTATTGTTATATTTACATGATTAGTCGTCACAATTGTTTTGTTAATCCGGGCTTTCCTAATAGTATAGTTAAACAAATTGAGAGAGCGAAAAGTCCTTCTACATCTTACAACGATTGTTAGAATCATAAAACCAAGTAACCATACTCCAAATTACTTTGGATTAGCTTCAAACGACTGATAAAAATGTTGAGCGACGGAATATGAATTACCTGGTTAGTGTTGGACAATCTGCGATAAATACAAACAGTATAATATTTATGTGTGTGTGAGTAACAGTTATGTGTATAATTAAAAGAGGAGACAAGGAACGAAAAACCCGAGTCCATTGCGTGACTGTCTCCTTAAAGTGTATTAGCCCCCCACCGTATGTGTGAGCGAATCGCCTCCCAGGATAAAACGGATTACAGTAAGGCTACAGAAGAGCGTCACTCTCAGCGAGCTTGAGACGAGCAAGAACTATCACCAGAGGAAGAGAAGAGGCTGTATATAAGAGGAGGATGTGTGTTTTCGAGTGTTTAATCCTAATGCTCTAGATGAGTATTTATAGGATGAGAGGACTTGTGCGCTACACAATTGCCTTAATTAATTAACCGCGCTAATCAATTAAATCGGTGGCAATTTCCTTAACACAATTGCCTTAATTAATTAGCCGTGCTAATCAATTAAATCGGTGGCAATTTCCTTAATTAATTAACCGTGTTAATTATTTATGTTAAGGCGGTGGCAAAAAATCCGTAGTAAAAACGGAATTGATTTTACCGAATCAATGAATTCAAATTATAATCGAATCCATATTCCAACAATCCCCCACATGGATGAGATTGATATCGTAGTAGCACACACCAGACAGACACAGAATTTGATTTGGTGATAGATTCTTCGATCAGATATAGCATACGATAGGTAGAGGTTTGCTCCTTGAACCTTCGCTTGAGTAAGCATACCAACCTTACTGGTAGACAGTGGAGGTTTGCTCTTTGAACTGTTCGACCGTTTGTGTAAGCGATGATATACTTATCACTATATCCTTTCTGACTCGTTCAGCTCTCATGATTATGTCCATTTTGGCCATGGAACATCGTCCTGGTTCTGCAGGAGTTTCTAAAGAATTGTGCCTCGCAATTCTCCTTTGAAGCGGCCCCACTTCTCTCCCGCATAGGTGATCTTTATCTTATAGATTAACCCGCGTTTACTCAACCGAATTTCATGCAATCAAACTTGAATTCCATGTATTCGTCAAAGATCATTAAAAGCATAAAGCTTAACCTCGTACCATACGGGTCTCACTGTTTCTTCATCATAGGAATAGGCCAGGGGTTACCCCCATAGTGATTTGGTCATCATGATTTAGTTGGCCCATTGAACCAAGTTCTTGGGACCTCCAGTCAGCAATGGTTGGGTTTCCACCATGATGCCGTTAAGCAATAGGCTTAAGGCCCATCCCTCTCAATAATCTTACTACTAACTCTCAGTATAACCAGATTCTCTAGGTTTAACCAGATTATCTAAGTTTAACCATCTGGTTAGTGGATCCACAACATTATCATTTAACTTTACAAAGTCAATCCTGATAATTCTTATTGAGAGTAATTGTTTATATTGGTATTATGTTCTCGTCATAGAAGCGAGACATACCATTACGTACGCAACAATGTGATCTCCCAATTTGCAAATTATTCATATAAAAAATGCATATTGAAGACACATTTTTCTTGTCATTTAGGAATATCCATTACAAAGTGACTACCAATTCAGCCTCTTCCATGCATATACATTATGCCCTAGACTCGTATTCCATCATGAATCGAGCTACGTATAATCGTCGTTTTAGGATTCCCATGACATGGCTACTTTCGTTAATGTGAACTATATATTCACTAATGACTTTTATATATATATTTTTTTTAAGTCAAACATCTAACATCCATACTATATCCACATAGTACAATTAGATATCGTTTACAATGCAGCCAAACCCACGAGTATATCTCAAACATCTTAGTCTCATTGCAATCACTTTCAAGAGACCAATTTTAATTTGACTCGTGCATCTACTTAGTTTATAACCAACTGTGTAGCCTATGTCTGATTTTTGTACAATTTAAAAATGTACAACAGACTTCCAATCATTCTTGAGAGATCCTTGTTAATCTATACTTGGATAGATACATCATACATATTCAATCTAGCTATACTAGATTTAGTTACGTTGATCTCTTCAAGATTCACATCACCAACGTGTGACACGTATCCTTTTGGATTTTTTTTAAAGTTTTTAAAATTTTAATCTCCAAAATCAAAACTTTAAGTCTCATCCAAATTGCTAGAGATGATCTTCTTGTCATTACTTCTCGTAATAATCAGATCACTCACGTGCAATTACAATCATTTTATCACCTCATGTGTAAATAACATATACACACTTGTCAATTCACTGATTTTCTATCAATTTGACATCTCAACATTGACATATGTCACATTTTGGTAATTACTTTACCAGTCATTAGCTAAGGCTTCAATTCGTAATAGACATTACCAATTTTTAGCGTCCCAAAAATTAGCAATTTCAATTCACCTTATTACCAAGTTTAAGCGTCCCTAAACTGGCAATACGCATTATACAGGTTTTCACATTTGAGCATCCTCAAAATGAAAAACCGAGTCATTAATTTTGAAGCCATTGCTTATCATAGCAATATCAAATCTAATATGCCACTGTTTTGATGTCTATTTTGATTCACAAAATATTTCACCTGGTCATAGTCTTTTCACACTTGCCTTAGCAACAAACCCTCAGGTTATCTCACGTAGATTTCTTTTAAATCTTCATTTAGAAAGACTATCTCAATGTTCATTGATATACTTCTCAATTTCGCAATACGCTAAGTATCATCTTAATGAACATTATTCTCGTAAATCAAGAAATACTATCTCAAAATATATCAGGTCTTCACTTTGACTGTAATTTCTAATTATCAGTCTGACCTTATACTTTTCCTTTACCCATGTATCTATTTTCAATTTGAAAAAATCCGTTTGGGTCCTAATGGTATCTTTCTCGCAAGAAGATCCATATAATTTCAAACATGATTCTACTTAATAGAACGACTCTCTCTATTCCTTAACATCCTTTTCCCCCACAAGGGATATAGAGAGTTCATATAACGCTATAGTCCATTTTCTAGCACACATGTTAGAAAAACTTGACTCATTGACTTCTTAACTTTGACCAATTTCCCTCTTAATATTTTCTTTCATCAAAGAATTATTAGAGGAACGCGTATCTTTTTCAAGCTTTGAGGTTCACCACTAAGCAAATCGTTAAGATATTCGGGACTATCGAATTTCTTATCATATGTCTTTTGCTCTGTTTAGGTTCATTCTCACATTAATCCAATAACTTGGGAGTTCATTTGGATCACTTACGGATCTATGTGGAACTACTTAGCTTAATATATAAGCATTCCCAGATTCCGTAATTGCATACAAATTAGAATCTCATTATTTAGATTCATGTATAGGATATCATTAGACACAATCGTTGTCTATATCCATCCAAAATACCTAGATTATTTTGGATCACTTTTAACCTTTATAGGTATCAGTATCAAGATATCTCCAAGATACCCCCACAATTCAATTATTTCTAGGAATGCTTCGTTGCATTCTAGAGTTCGTTCATAGAAAATTCTATTATTTTCTCTTCAAGATACCCCCCACATTTTTAATATTTCTAAGAATGTCAAAATACATTCCAGATTTAGTAGGAAATTTTTAATATTTCCTTTCATGGTATCTTGTTTAAGGAATGATTAGTCCCTTCATAACTAACATCCTCAGATTCGGTGATAGACCGAACTGATCACAATCATTATGCATCTCCAATTAGAGCGTAACTTGAGCCTGCAACTACTCCATCTACCTTATGCGAGTAAGGTATTGTGGCCTCATGAATATTCACGTTATGAAACAAAATTCACCCAGTGATTATTCACCACCAAAATCATTCTTAACCATTTTAATTTTCCGTAGTAAGTTGGTTTTCAGTCTCGAGCTTATAGAGTATATTCTTCTCTATAAAGCTTCATATTTACTCTTTAATGAGTACACATAATCAATGTATTACTATAAAGTAATTACACAACTTGTTACCACCTCTCACTAGAGCAGGTTTCAAACGACCATGATCCCATCATAAAGAGATTCCCAATTTTCCTTGAATTAAATACTTCAAAACAACATTCATCAATGGTTTGATTTCCAGGTTGTCGGAGAAGACACAATGGTCTCATTTAATACCCGACTTCCTTACAGGCATGGCCTGTTGTTGACAAAATCTCCCCATATCGAAATCATTGAAAATTCGTATTTAATTCCGTGTTTCATAAACACAGAAATCTCATAATCGTTTTGTTTAATTATAAAATCTCGAGTCATTACAGATTTTATCTTGTTTTTATTAAAACCTCTCAGGTATTAATATCATGTTCAACGAACTTTCTTGTTCTTCTCACTGAAAAATTCAACCACTGAATTTCTCTTAAATTTCAATTTGATTCATAAAGAACCTAATTTTCTTGCTCATCACTGGTACAACCAGAAGAGACCCGAGGAAGAACATAAACTTCCAATAAATCCACAATCAGTGATCCTTGATCAATTTATGCGTTAGGGTTAACAGCATTCTAGATTTCTCCAAATTTCAGCATATAGAGCTGACCGCAATGCCATATTAGGTATCACATGGATCACCATAATAAGCTCGTGTGTCACTGCCGCAGCAGACCGACACCAACACAAGATTATATTATATATCCAAAGGAACAAGTCCAAATGAAAATATAAATCTCATGCCGACCCTTAACCTATACTCAATAAGTAATAAGGCCCGTTAGGTTTTTAAACGTAATGACTATCCATGAAAATTTATTTTGATCGCAGGAACATGATTAACAAAAAACTCACGACCCATGATTGCCTCGTGTTGCCTCCCATGTTGTCTGAAACCATTGAAGCTTTAACAACAACCAATTATCAATTAGATCTTGAACGTAGCATGATCATTAGCTAACAAGTTACCAAAGTTCGTAATTCATTAAAATAATCATATGGCACGAGTTAAAAATATCATAAAAATAAGTCATGCATTAAAAATGCCATGACCATTCAACCTTATTTAGCTATACGAAAAATCTAATAGAAATTTCAAAAAACTAAACAAGTATCCAGATCCTTAATATCATAAATAATTAACCAATTAATTATTAAATCACAAGGTCATTAACACAGGAACATAATAACTCAGTTAACCTGTGCATAAAGAATGTATTCAATTAACCACATGATTTCCTCTACCATATCAACTATATATAATATAGTAATTCAATATGTGATTATTTAATCTACAACAGGAAGCCAGAATGCACGTTTCATATAACAAGCTTAATACATTATTTGTAAATATTAAGCTGCACACATATAAAAATGAATTAAAACCTTTAAGCCTTTACAAGTTACATTAGGCACCATAAACCACGTACACAAGATTACGTGCATATCCATATGTACAACACAAACACATACCAAAATAAGCCATAAAATAGCCTCGTTAGTCACTCATGCTGGATGAACAATATTAATAAACCAATCAATTGATTAAAAAACCCATCATCTAATCATATACATTAATGAAGCATATCAAGCTATCCAGGTACAAAACAATATACCACTATCATGATAATCAATTTAATCTAATCATATGTCAACATCAAAAAAAAAACCCACTGATTATCGATTATAATAAGGTTAATCCACTTTATTCATCCAAACATCGGTAGATATATCACAAATTAACATCTGACAAAAAACACGAGTTCGATCGATCTACTTCGATCCAAAAATAAAACAAAGAACTGCTTTGAGAATCTGTCACTCAAACAAACAAATAATTACGTAGGTACAGATCACAGATATAATATAATACGCTTTAAGATTGTTGGACAATCTGCGATAAATACAAACAGTATAATATTTGTGCGTGTGTGAGTAAAAGTTATGTGTATAATTAAAAGAGGAGACAAGGAACGAAAAACCCGAGTCCAGTGCGTGACTGTCTCCTTAAAGCGTATTAGCCCCCCACCGTATGTGTGAGTGAATCGCCTCCCAGGATAAAACGGATTGCAGTAAGGCTACAGAAGAGCGTCACTCTCAACGAGCTTGAGACGAGCAAGAACTATCACCAGAGGAAGAGAAGATGCTGTATATAAGAGGAGGATGTGTGTTTTCGAGTGTTTAATCCTAATGCTCTAGATGAGTATTTATAGGATGAGAAGACTTGTGCGCTACACAATTGTCTTAATTAATTAGCCGCGCTAATCAATTAAATCGGTGGCAATTTCCTTAACACAATTGCCTTAATTAATTAGCCGTGTTAATCAATTAAATCGGTGGCAATTTCCTTAATTAATTAACCGTGTTAATTAATTATGTTAAGGCGGTGACAAAAAATCCGTAATAAAAACGGAATTGATTTTACCGAATCAATGAATTCAAATTATAATCGAATCCATATTCCAACGGTTAGTAACAGAGTTGCCAATGCATTACCTTACATACTTTTTGGTTTTAGTTTGGGGATGTTTGGTCGATGTTAATGAGTCCGGTTAACTGAAATCGGAACGTGGTGTTTGGATTAATTAGTCATATGATTAAATGGAATGCGAATCATGGGTGGTAAATTATACCCTTCTCATCTTTTGAGTTTTCATATCATTCCCATTCCCATTAACCCCAGCCTCATGACCTCCATTCTCATTCCCAATGTCCATCCAACAGCTCCCTTAGTTGATTTCTTTTAGGCTATGTTTGTTTCAGAATTACAAGTGCATCCTATGTCTTTATACCATAAACCCTGATAACATAAGTAGCCCGAATCTGCAAAACCATTTTTATCAAGCCAATAAAAGCTAAAAAAAGCTCTATTTGTAAACATCTAGACCGGGGCTGGACTTCGAAACCCTGCCCCAGGTCACCTCATAAAGCTCCAATTTCGAAATCTGTCGTGTTGGATCTCATCATTGCTTGGTTTGTTTTGTGTAGCTGGATTTATTTTGTTTACTATTCAGCATTTTCATGCTATTGAGCATAAAGATCCGATTCGACAACCGACACTAGTAAGATTTCTGATTTGGGTTATTTTGTGTTGTATGCATTGCTGATTGATTGGTTTTGTATTGTAGGACCTAAATGTGTGATCTTTTGTGGATGTATGTGTTATATTTTTGTGTGATGTTTTGTTTTGGATACGCAGTAATATGTGTTTTTTGGTTTTGTATTTGGTTCAGATTCTATGTGGAAGTGCTGTGTGTTTGCCACTTTTACTAGGTTATATACATTCAGCTCGTAAGATGAGGGTTAATTAGCATCTTTGCTTTAAATGTAGGAGGGGCTAACAGTAAGTTTGGAGGAAACAACTGATTGTATGGGAAACACTTTAGGAATGGAACCTCCGTCCGTTGCTAAATTGGGCACTTATCTGCATAGACTAGGCATTCAAGGGTGGTTAGTTGATTAATTGTGATAAAATCTTGTTTGAGTGAATATATAGGGGGTTATTATAGATCTTTGTTATATAAGGTTTCAGTTTCAAGTACGTAGGTACCTTGTTTATATTAACAGAAAATACAGTTGTTAAGACATCTGGTAGGTATTTACTTGATTAGAATCTGACATCTCTGCTACTGTTTTAATCTATTTAAGGGTCTGAATTTTTTGTTAACTTAGCTTGGGTATAAAGAATTGATATATTATATCGTGAAGTTTGCAATTTGCATGTTTCTATAGTAGACTAGTGGCAGAGTCATCCCTATCATAATATCATAGACAATTTTTGTGCTTATTGCTGTACAGCAACATGTGTTGTGGTTCGACAGCTTTTGTGAATATCCTTTGTCGTCATCATAAAATAAGGATATTCAAGATAGATGATAAAAGATCGTGTATATTAATTAATTCTATGATAGGGAATACCTAAAATCTGAATTGTGGAATCGCCTGAAATTCTGAACCTTGGGTTGCTCTTGTACATGAACACCACTGTGTAAGAAAGGGTAAATAAAGAATATGCTTCTGGCACGTCGGGCTATTAACTTAGATGAAGTTGTAACCTAGTATTGTGTTTCGTATTTGAAAGTCTAACTCACATTGATATGTGGAGAAGATCAGAAGAATATATGGTGAACTATTATTTTGTGCAAACAGAAACCTGTCCTTTTCCCCCAAGTGTGTCTTGTGCATCTTGTAATGTAATCAGACAAATGCAAATATAGATATTACCTCTCCATTTTATTCTTAATGTTCTATTTTTGTTTAAGCTGTCATGTTTTCTGTATCTAAACATGTATGTCCAATTATCTTGATGTTACCTTATTGTGCCATGACTCTACAAAGCTACTATGTTTTTACTTTTATGTGAGAGATTGCTTTGAGATGGTTTATGTTTCACTAATCCAACAGTATATCCAGCAGCATATTATATTTTTTTCGCATTTTTGTTTGTAAATTAACGTCTATCCTGACATTTCCAGGATAAAAATAATAGAAATGTAGAAGTCATCCATGAGAGGTTAAACTTTACCGAAGATATACAAAGTGCTAACTCTTATGCTAGGCAACTGTCAGAGCAAATGACACTTGCCAAAGCTTATGTAATTATAGCAAAAGAGCACAATAACCTTCATCTTGCCTGGGAACTCACTTCAAAGATTCGAAGTTGCCAATTTTTGCTTTCCAAAGCTGCCATGAAACGGGATGACGCTCACTAAAAAAGATTATATTAGCTATTAAAATTTGATATTGATGTCATAATTGTTTTTTTATTTTTACGTTTCAATTTTATGGATAAAAATTATTATATAAGTCTTTATAATATATGTTAAAGTTGGGATTTCGGTTTTAATGAGAGAGCGGCTCAATCAAAAAATCATGTTTAACAAGAAATCGATTAATTAGAGAAGATTATTTAATTATTAAAATTTAATATTAATATTATAATATAACGTAAATGTATTGAATTTTTTAAAAAATATTGTAACGCCGCCGCAAAGCGCGGCTTTATCGACTAGTTTTAGTAAATTGGAAAATCCAGCACTAGCAGGAATATAGAGAAAAATGGGCCTGATGACATCAAATAACTCCCTTGAGGTTACATCCTTCTCCAATATATATTTAATGACATTTTTGTAAATACTAATGATTCATTCCAAATTTACAAATCTACCCTCCTACATTTATATTAGAAATACTTAGAGCATCTCCAAGAGACTCTCTATTGTAGCTCTTAACTCAAAAAATGAGGAGAGGGAATAAAAATCAAGCTACTTAGAGGCTCTTTAAAAAGGTAAGAGCTTCTTCTCTCTCCTCTATTTTAGGAGCAACTAGTAGCTCTTAACTTAATATTTTATTAGTAAAATAATGGTTCTTCTCTCTCATCTATTGATTGTTTGTCCAAGTGGAATTGAAATATGAATAAAATATAAAATAAAGAGCAATAATAGAGAGCATTGTTGTGTAATAACTTGCTAAGAGATTAATTGTTTATAATATATTTAGGAGTGAGTTAAGAGACTCTTGGAGATGCTCTTATAACCTTAGGTAGAGGTCAATCTCAGATACATGTTATTACTCTTAAGAATATATTGATATTGATTACATGAAAACAAACTCACACAGTTGCAGGGAATCACATATCATGATTGAAATCCCCCCTCGCCAATCTGATAATCTATATTTTATAGAAAAAATCAACTTAACTCAATGTCAAGTTATAAAAACATCCAAATCATTTAACTTTTATGCAGATATATAAACAACAAAACATTCGGCTTCCTCAGCCAACCAGAAAACTATAGTACATGTTTGTCTTACTGCAAAGATACGTAAGTTCAGAGCTATCCTAAATTGCATGCTTTTTAGAATGTCTTCCATCATACACTTGTTTTTATGTTGAAGGCGCGAGGTTAGAAGAGACGACATTTACATGAACTATCGACTTTCCTTCAAAAGGATGTTCAGTTTTTGATGAAATTTCATTTTCCTTTGTGCAAGTAAGGATTCCAGATTTTAAAATATCAAGCTCAATCTATTATTCGTAGGTAGTTAAGCATATATGTTTTGTGAAGAAAATAATCTCCTGAACGTCAAATGATTAATAGTATCTGTTGCAGTAGGTCACCTAAAGTTCTAATAGTCAACCTAATAAACCTGCTTCATCCTTCACATAATTGCATATCATTCTCTTTATAAATACACAACTTCACTGATTGTAGCTTCAGAAATTGGCTTAATATTTAAATGTATATCTACACTCCTTTACAACCCTTTAGAAGGATGTCTAAACCACTAATATTTGCATTAAACAAACAAAATGAAAGGAAGAACAATACGTTGAGTAAAGAGGTTCGTACAGAATCTTTAATCTTTTTTGCTGCTGAAGAAAACTGATGGTCATTGAGGCATTGGAAGCCAGTACCCTAAAACGCTACGCTCACTGGTAACTGATAAGAACTTATTGGTGTATAGGGAATACATGGTAGAACAGTTGTTGTTAGTCACGTGATAACGAACCTAACGCACTACCTAATCTTATCATTTAGTGGGTGTTACATGCACCAAGAGATTGATCAGGGTAACACGGTAACGATCGGCCTTGGGTACATGTATCTGATGCATTCAGACTTTAGTAACCTGCTTATGTTGAAATTTGATTGCTATTCCAATGTGACGACGGCAAATTACCTAGCCAAAACAAGAAGTTGATGGCAGATCACACCAGCAGTAAAAACCCCTGACTTGCTACCATAGTTCATGCCATAAAGTTGTGCATGTGACTGGCTGCCAGGCACTAGTGTACAGATGGACCAAACGCATTTCTGAAATGCTAGTGGAAGTCAGCTGGTAGAACAGAACTTCAAACAAGCATCAGAGCCAAAATTAGGGGCTGTTAGGACTAAACTACATATACTACATTGAAGCAGTGTCCTGAACCTTTCCGCTTAGATCTATTAATCTTTTTCTTAAATGCTGCACTATTTTTTCCGGGCACATTCTTTTCCCATTTAAGCAGCTTAATGTTTAAACAATAGTTCCTTGCTCAGCTTTCAAATTAGAAGAATTAAGCTGGAACTTGGCTCCGAATAACACTTATTAGTTATTGCTATAGAGAGAAACCCCTTGTTAAGCAGGAAGTAGTTACATTTGCTGGTTAGTCTGGAATATTCATTAAATATTTTGTTGCTTGGTTTTCTTTGCCGAAGCCGCAATATGGATTCTCTCACATGAGTGAATGACAGAAGGGAACTCACCAACCTTTGTATTTCTTTCCTTCTGCATTCCTTGTTTACAAAAAATATATGTACACACACTACTTTGAGTTTTATAGTGATAATGTGAGGACAATGGCTAATAAATGGCTAACATGTTGATGAGTTCAATCACAGTTGTGCAACACATAAAAATAACAATAATGCCCTTTATAAGAATCATTGATAGTAGTAAACTCATGTAAAAGGGCAATAATATTTTCTGAAGAAGTACATAAATCTAACGAAACTAAATAAGTAGTCGGGGATTAATTAACAAAAAATCCTTTTTACCTAGATATAATTGCAGGCAATGTGTTTTCACTTCCACTAGACTTACGGATGTCTTTTTCGGCATCATTGCAGGTTTCCTGGTAATATCTTTTTAAAACATCACTTAAAATTTGGTTGTCACGACTAAATAGCAATCATCTGCCTACGACTTCTAAAGAACTCATTTGAAACGTTGTCGGTTGCTGACCTGGTTGCTTTTTTCTCGGAACGTGAAGCAAAACTACTATTTTTACGCATTAAAAACATTAGCTTTGCTTCACGTTTCGAGAAATAAGCAACCAGGTCAGCAACCGACAACGTTTCAAATGAGTTCTTTAGAAGCCACAGACGATTGCTATTTAATCGTGACAACCAAATTTTAAGTGATGCTTTAAAAAGATACTACCAAAAAACCTGCAATGATGCTGAAAGAGACACCCGTAAGTCTAGTGGAAGTGAAAACACATTGCCTGCAACAACGTTGCATGCAATTATATCTAGGTAAAAAGGATTTTTCGTTAATTAATCCCCGACTACTTATTTAGTTTCATTAGATTTATGTACTTCTACACATCTCCTGTATATTGGATACGCCACGGACCCATCTGATGCAGTAAGTTTAATCCTATGATAATCATCAACACTTTTACACTCCCGCCAAGGATACATTACTCGTACGTCCTCTTCATCTTCAAATGGTGGGTACACCATGGCTATGTTTTTCATTTTCTTAAAGTACGAGTCCTCCTTCAGTTTACTGAAATTGAACGTTTCCTCTAGTAAGATATGTAGGGGAAAATCTGGCATATCGTCCTGTAGTTTAATTAGAACACATGTTCAGAATATATGTATATAACTATATATTCAAAATTACAAACTAATGCAATCATAAACTTGTATATACGGAAAGCGGTGATACCATAAACTCAACGGCCTCATAAATATGTATATCTAAACAAACCGCAATCCCCTCCACTCACACAAACATAATATAAAATAATAATTGCAAACATTTATAAACATCTAAAACATATGTGTGTATATGTGTGTAGATGAACCTGAAGTATGGCACCACAGATAAGTTTTACACAATCAATAAGGAACCTTCTACTGATTGAATTATCACCATTGCCCATCCAACTTGAATTATCAACACACAAAAGTGTCATCTGATTTATAAAGAAGAAACGAAACGAAAATTTAGAAAATAGCTACAAAGATCATGATTTTGTAAATAATAAGTTTAACACGGTAACATACATGAGAGAGAAATATAATGAATAGAAGGAAACAACTCTGCCTGAATTGCTATGTACAGAACCAAGTGCAAGGATAACAGATTTGCTAACCCACATGCGGCCGTCTACATCCATTAGACGTTAAATCATTTGCTTAAAATTAAATCTAGCAAAATTTGATCATGATGGAGATCGACTCAGAATTTCATGAACAGGTTCCATAAGCAAGTTCATAAACAAGCTCGTTGACAACGTTATAATAGAGCGTGAATAATAGTTCACGAACAATTTTGATTAGTGAATAGGTCAGCTTATTAAATATATATATTATCTACGAATTAGTTCATGTACAAAAAGGAAAGTTTATATTACCTGATTCTTCTGAAAAACAATCGCTTCCTGCAGCAATTAAAGTAGAAGTTAGTGAAAAAAAGAATTAGACAAGCTTCTTAGATAAGCTCAACACACGTGCAATCCTCGCATAAGAGGCAATATCTTTAGTTACCTTCTCATATTCTTCAGATTCCTCTTTTAGCTGAGCATTCTCAGCTTCGGGTACCATATCACAGGCCTACGAAAACAAACATAAGAGCCACAGATTTCTAAGAATTAGACATGGTTGGTTATCCTCTCTATGTATGCAATGATGATATCAGGTGAAGCTTACTAAAAATGTTTATTGAGATCTGGCAAAAAGCAAACTACTATTATATCATTATCCTTGCAATAAATGATTACAGTGCTATTCTTCAGTAAATTTCCATTTGCTTCTATAATAATGGAGTATCACTCAGAGTGAAGATTGTTGAGTTCACCTCAAAAGAAAGAGTCCATTTAGTTCTAATAAGAAAATTATAGCAAGGAGAAGTACTTCAAAAAGACAAAATCACGCGTTTAATTAACCAGACAAAATTACGAAAAAAATAAGAAATCGAAACAACAGAATCGCATATATAACATGTAGTAGCCTCTACAATCAAGAAGAAGAGAGCTCAATTACATTTTACACACAAACATATATGTAAAAACATGAAGAATAAAATGTGGATATATAAAAATTAATAATAAGCCCTAAATCAAGTGTAGGGGGGGGGGGTTGAGGATAAACCCTAAAATACTAGTTATAGCCTAAAATATCTACAACAAGGCTTTTTCAAGAGTAAAGCAAAACAAGATGGCAAAAAAAGAGAGAAAGAGAACCTGTTCTTTCATCTTGTCTTGAAAAGTTGATGGTAACATGTTGGGAAATAATTTGAGGAATACTGACAACAGAAATTCCATGAAGGGAACAACAATGAAGATAGCAACAGGGACAAGCCTGAAAATATCAGCTGTGGTTCGTGTAAGTTGCTGCCTCTCCCTCCTAGATAAACTCTTCCCACGAGCAAGCTTTACTAGCAACCGAGAAGAAATCCTCACATCGGCACCCAGAAGCTTAACGCCTAACCAGTAGTGTTGCAGGGTTGATACAAATTCATTTTTCCAGTGAACAAGTTTCTTTGCCCAGTCTTCCCTGTAAAACAAAAAGTAATTACAAACATGTACTGTCAAAAGTTCTTCAGATTCGAAACAAACACTCAACGATGAAACTTACTAACCTGCTCATGGACGCCACAGCTCTCAAAGCTGGACCAATGCCTAAGATAGTAGTCCATACTTTACGCAATATTGTAATTGCAAAATTATGAGATTCTTGCAGACGTTTGGCTTTTGCTTTAGCTTTGGCAGTACTCAACCCTTCAACAGGTCGGTCACAGTCTTCCGCAGATGCTTCCTTTCTCTTCTTAGCAACCAATTCCTCATTACGCTCCTCATCACCGTCCAAGTTAGGTTGACCTGCTGTAGCTGTGGAAGCATACCGAACAAACTGTGAAGTTTGCCTTGGACCCATGATGAAACCCAAATCCGGCTTTCCATTTCCGTAACAACTAGTCCTAAATAATCCTAACGCAGAACTTTTGAGCAAATCCCCATTTACAAAGAGCGTAACATCATCATTCTTTTTGCTATCCTTTTCTTGAGAAGGAATATGAGTAGAAGTGCTAAAAGCGCGAGATTCCAAAAGCTGGTCAGTATAGTGGCCTTGAGCCACATTCCGTGCACCAAGAAAACACGGAGCAGAAACAGTCAGGTGATTGGAATTAAGCTTTCTCCTCCTCAAAAGTGCTCCAGAAGCCATTAGCCCCAAAAAAGCAAATGATCTCAATTAAAAGCACAAGAACATCTCAATCACCTAAACCAATCACGCTACACACGAAACAACACAAATCCACCAATCAATTGAAATACAAAACCCTAAAAAAACAGAAGCAATTAATAATAAACCCATCGAACAAAAGAGGTGTTTCCTTAGTGGCATGCATTGGTAAATTAGGCGTTTAATTAACAAGACAAAATTACGAAAAATAAGAAATAGAAACAACAGAATCACATTATATAACATGTAGTAGCCTCTACAATCAAGAACAAGAGAGCTCAATTACATTTTACACACAAACATTTATGTAAAAATCTGTAAAAACATGAAGAATAAAATGTGGAATAAAATAATAATAAGCCCAAAATCAAGTGTGTGGGGGGGGGGGAGGATAAACCCTAAATTACTAGTTATAGGCAAAACCCATGACAAATATAAGGGGATAAAATAAACAAACACACAGAGACAGATATGTATAGAGAGACACAGAGGCGTATGTTTGTTACTTGCAAAAATCAATAATAATGGAGTAATGATCAAGTAGCCAACGCCAACGCCAGGGGTTTTAGCTCTCCAAGTAGCCAAACCCAACGCCGAGGGTTTTAGCTCTCCCTCTCCTCCCTCTCCTCTCTAGCTCAGCGATGAAACGCCCCCAAATGTTTTGTGCAAGAAAACATTTTCCCGTTTTATTAACCTTTATGTTTTTTATATTACATTTATTAAAAAAATTAGATAATACTCGTGTATATGCACGATTTTAAAGATAATGAGAAAAATTAAAAAAAATATGAATTAAGTGATGGATCAAATAATATTGGGAGAAACATTCAAAAAAAAGTGAAAAAATTTGGACAGATTGAATATAAATTTGTAAGTAATATATTTTTAATACTATTCAAAAAATTAATATGTTATTATTATTGTATTTAGTAGAATTAATTTTTATATTCGTTTGTTTTTTTTGGGTGAAATCCCAAATTACCTACATTTTAAAATCCCAGACCCAAAATGCCCGTCTGCGCTGGATGCTGCCCAAAATGTCCACCGAATACGCATTGTAGGAATGCGTGTTCATTACTGCGCATTATGTGTATGCGTATTCTTCACCTGCTACTACCTACGCTGTGCAGGCTATAAGCTATACGCATGTGTGGACTGCGCGAAGAGGCGAACACACATTTAAAGTTTGCGTATAACCGCTATACGCATTGTTTATGTGCGTAGACATACTATTTGCGAACCAGATACACAGTACGCATTATTTTTCTGCGTATAAAACCTATACGCATATAGGTAATGCGTGGAGACTCTATACGCACTCCTAGTTTGCGTGGTCTGGAGCAACATGGATCGGGGCTGGAGCAACATGGATAGAATTTTACCCATCAACTACGCATTCTAATTTTTTTTTAAAAATTTTTAAAAAAATGGAACCGTTGAAACCCCGAGTGGATGCAGAAAAAATTTAAGGATTTTAAATAAAAAATTGAATCCGGCGGCCTGATTTTTAAACGCGTCAAACCCCAAACCCCAAACCCCAAACCCTAAACCCCAAACCCTAAACCCCAAACCCTAAACCCTAAGTTCGTATACGGTTTATTCGTCGTTCCAAATATTTCTAAACCCAAAATGGAAATGTTGAACCCCAAAGGTTAACCGTTCAAATCCTGAGGTAATACAGATAAAATTTAAAATTTTAATAAAAAAATTGAATCCGGCGGCCTGATTTTTAAACGCTAACGCGTTTAAAAATCAGGATAAGTTAGGGTCTAGGGTTAAACCCTAAGCCCTAAGTTCGTATACGGTTTATTCGTCGTCCCGAATATTTCTAAATCCAAAATGGAAACATTGAACCCCAAAAGTTAATTATTGAAACCGCAAGGTTAATTAAAATTTTATTTTTAAAATTTAAAAAGTAAAAAGTAAAATTTTAAATGATAAAAGATTGTTATTAACCCCCAAATTAATCTACATGTATCATTGTTATTAACCATCGGGTGATTTGGTTATTTTATTTTAATTAATTAAAGTTCCGATGGTTATTAAGTATCCGGAAAGGCATGGACAGGAAACGCAAGGGCTATTAATTGACCACGTGGCTGAAGAAAATAAGGGCTGCCATTGAATAAACAGAACACGCATTGTGTACATGCGTTTAGGTAGTACGCATGTATAACATGCGGATTCTGTGGGTAAAAAAGGCGCTCCCCTTCACCATCGGGTATTTTGGACATGGGGTTCCCAAAAATGGTGTAATTTGGTCATTCTTTCGTTTTTTTTTTGTCAAATATATGTATTGAAATTTGAATTAGTTAATTTTGGAGAAAATATAATTTACATGATTACAAATCTTGTTCATAATAATTAATTTTCATTTATGTTAGTTAGATTTTCGACATTCTAATAAAAATTAATTCAATTGATTAGCTGTTAATTTTTGGATTAGACAAAAACTTTTTTTTCTCAATTATCATATATAACTTATTTTTTAAATTATGTTTAGTTACATTTTATAATTTTAGAATGAAATATTAAGTTCTCTTCGAATTATTTTATAAATATAGTATAAGTGGGAAAATAATAACTAAAATAACATTTTTACATAATCAAAGTATTTCAACTTATACTAAAATAATATTTTAGAGTATAACACTTTGATTATTTATGTAAACTGTTAAATCAAATAAGTAATCTATACTATTATATAAAAGCCGAAACATTAAAAGTTTTGGTACATTTTTTTGGTACGTCATGAATTTACTTATTTACCCTTCATAATTATAAAGAAAGACAAAACTTTAAAAGTTTTGGTACCTATTTTTTGGTACTTCGAGAATTTACTTATTTACCCTTCATAATTATAAAGAAAAATATATACGTTATCTATGCTATTAAAATACCTAAAATAAAAATAACATAATATAATTAATTGTAATTAGTCGATTGCCTTTTTCACATCACTTTTAGTTGAAGATATTATCTTTTATAAAGACCCAAAAACATCAATGGTATCATATTTTCCAATCATTAATATTTTTTTCAAATTAAAATACATTACCTTTTTGATTTAAAACTAATTTTACAATCATTAATATATACCCGAAAATATCACATCATATTTCGGCACCTTATTTACCCTTCATTATAAAGAAAAATATATACGATATTTATGTTATTAAAACACCTAAAATAAATAATAACATAATATAATTAATGGTAATTGGTCGATTGCCTTTTTCACATTTACTTTTAATTGAAGATATTACCTTTTATAAAGACCCAAAAACATCAATCGTATCATATTTTCCAATCATTAATATTTTTTTCAAATTAAAATACATTACCTTTTTGATTTAAAACTAATTTTACATCATTAATATATACCCGAAAATATGACATCATATTTCGGCACCTTATTTACCCTTCATTATAAAGAAAAATATATACGATATTTATGTTATTAAAACACCTAAAATAAATAATAACATAATATAATTAATGGTAATTGTTCGATTGCCTTTTTCACATTTACTTTTAATTGAAGATATTACCTCTTATTGTAATAACCGTGAATTTCCAAATATATTTAATTTTGAGCCGAATTTTAGAGTCTCGTTTTAAATAGTCAGCGGGAGAAAAAAAACGAAATCTTTTTACTAAATATTTACATTAAATATTTTCATTATTATACCATTTCATTTTGTTCCCCATATTTAATTTTCTTTTTATTTAATAATTACCACTTACAAAATAATAATTATGCATTATGGCCACTATATATTCTATAATGATTTTGCCCCCCATGTTTTTAGTCTTTTCATTTTTTTTTATATAACCATTATCAGCATCATGATTATATTAGAGGTAGTGTAGTTTTATAAAACCGGTTGCAATTTAGTCCAAATAAAAACACAACTTCCCTAGTTGTTTCACTGTAAAACCATCTTGTATATCTCTATCACTTGTAGCCAAAAACAAACACAGGACATATATACACAAAAAACAGAGCACAACACAGGTAGAATAAATTTTTTTCTTTCCTTGTTTTTTCTCTTCTTTTATTTTCTCGGTCAATATTTCTGTCAAATTCAATTCGGTGATTGTGTGTTCAGTTTTGCCCGATTGGTTGCTGTGTTCGTATTGTTGTTATATGGTGAATCGAGTTGGGGGCGGGGGGGTTTGTTCTTGTTATTTTGTTTGGTTGTTGTAATCGATGAAGGGGAGTCGACCACCATTGTTGTGGTGGTGGTGTCGATTTCGGTTGAACCGGGTGGGGTTTGAGAGAGTGCAGAGATGGAGATGTAGAGAGGTTGGGGAGAGAGATGGAGTGGATCGATGTTAAAGAAGAAAGGAAGATGAGGGTGATTGATGTTGTGGTGGGTGTCGACCTTAGTCGAGAAGGAGAAAGAGAGGAGGTTGGGAGGGAGAGGTTATAGTCGAGAGAGATTGTTGCGAAGGAGATTGATGAGAGATTGAGGGGAGTTAGAGAAGAGATTGATTGAGTCGGGAGAGAGATGGTTGTCAATGGTGATGGTGGTGTTCGAGAGAGACAGGGCAGAGTTAGAGAATTCGAGAGAGAGAGAGAGAGAGAGAGAGAGAGAGAGAATGAGAGAGATGCAGAGAGATGATTGTTGTTGTTAGGTTATGGTGTTGTTGTGAAGTCGGGGGGAAGGGAGAAACTGGGAGAGATAGAGCAGAGATTGCAGAGAGACAGGGGAAGGGGAGATTGAACAGGTGGGTCCCATAGGTGGGCCCCACGTTGCTGCTGAATATAATATTATATTAACGTACCCAATTTAGGACCATACGTTTTATTCGTGTTTTAATTAAATAGGATTTAATTGGCCCATTAAAATTGGAACGTTATTAAATTTAGAAGATTAAATAGTTTTACTAATAATGATTTGTTTAAACAAAATAGTTATTGGTTTATTAATTAAATAGAATTATTTAGAATTTTAGATGTAATTTAGAATTTATTATTTTATTAATGAAATAAGTGATTTCGAAAACAAATTAGAGATTTATTATAAAAAAGGGTATATTTGTGAATAATTAGAATAAAATATGTTTTATTTTGGAAAGCTGTCTTTAATATTTTCCGGTTTATTTCAATTAACCGGATCAAGTCAGATTTAATTTAGAGATTAATATTTTATTAAAATAAATTAGGATTTATGAGGTTTATTAAAAGTGGAACTCTTTGATGAATTATTTTTAAAATGAGATTAATTATTTTGGATTTAAATTGAATAAAAATGGATGTTTGAATTTTTCATTTTGAGTAAGAATTTAGATTTCCAGATATTAAAAATAGGATATATTCTCCAGATTTAATTCCTGAGTTCGAAGAGATATTTATTTATTCTGGAATTAATTTCCGTTATTTATTCCGGAGATTTTTATGAGATATTATATTATTAATTATATTATCGGATCGGGAATATTTTATTCTGAAGAATCGCTCACGTATTTCTGGTTGCCATTTTTAGAGAATAATTCTCGAGACATAGATCGATGCCAAGTTCACGGGTAGAGTATAATTTTTATCTGCATACATTTGCACTTCGAGATCGAGGCAAGTTCATTCCTACCCTAACTTTTGGAAACTGTGAATTTTTGTTCGTATTATTTAATTCCTTAATTATTTTCGAGATATTATATGTTGAGATTTATCTGTTGCTCCGTGTGATGCAATAATTTCTTTTGAGCATTATTTCTCGTTAAATATTATTATGCTGTTAATTTAGTTTATTTGATAATTATAATCCCTATAAGCGTAGAAATAATTTAGTTGCTATCGGGTCGATCTCATTAATTCGAGAAGACTATTATTTTGATTCAGTGAAACTAATCTCATTCGTCTGAGATAGTTAAATTCATTCTTTTCGATTGAATTTATTGTACAAATTCAACCGTTATTTATTGATTATCTTTTAGTTAGTTCCTCGCTTGAACTAACTGATAGAAGTTTAAAAAAAAGTTATAATTATTAGAGATTTTTACTCGTCGATCAAGTGAAAAAAAATATTCTATTTAAACGTTCATCAATGTTGAGTATTATAAATATTGAGAAGTACTATTTGTTCAGTACGACTCCCAATTACTTCATTCTAAGACTATTCTCATAATTTCGAGATAGTTGAGTTTATTGTCAAGGTTTGACATTTTGTTCGTGTCAACCGACAAATTATTATTATTGAGAATTTACATCAGTCCATTGTTCGGATTGGTGGTAAAATCGAGTCAGACTGGCAGTCCGCCAGATTTGTAAATATTTTCTGGAAGAATTATTTCAAGTTATCTGTACCCCAAATATTCTGGAATTCTGTATTCTACTGGTCAATTTTGGGCAAGAGGCCCATTATAGAGAATAAGAGACTCGTGTACCGTTTTACGGACCCGAGAATAATTAGGCACTTTGTTGCCACGGTTGAATTGATAACCATTATGATGCTAGCATTCATACATATATATATATATATATATTATTGTTGATATCGTATTGTAGCCGTGATCGGGCGAAGTGCGGTGTCATTGGAGGCCGGTATTCTTGGTTGGTTAATTGATCGCACCACCGAGATACGGAGAGGTGGAAGACCAGTTCATTCTTAAATCATGAATTACCAGAGTTATATCAAATGAGTTATCGAGTATTCTGTTTCGAGATGAGTAATGAGTCTTTTGAGTATTCTGTTTTGAGATGAGTTTTGAGCCTTTCGAGTATGATATTTTCAAGATAAATTTGAGCCAAATCATATTGTGATATCCGATATTAAAATTTTGAGTATTTATTTCGGTAAACTTTATTATATTTATATACCGAGCGAGAAGAGAATTTGCTGGGCACTATAGTTGCTCATTCTTGCTTTACAACATTTTGTTCAGCTGCAAAGACGGAAAGAGGCGAGACGTCCAGCCAGGGCTACAGAGGCAAGGGGAAAGCGCAAGGCTATGGCGACAATAATTAGAAGATCCAGATGGAATCTTTATATTTCTACTGTTGTGAACTTTTGTAACATATTATTTCGAGATGTATCAAGTTGGATTGTACTATGTTGTGAAGACGATCTTGGACCTGCGGAGTGGGACATTTATGTTAATATTGGATGTTACCCTGCAGAGAGTTTCCACATTTTGTAGATGTTGTCAATATCTTTACCGGTCAGAGTTGGACTAACATGAGGTGCGTGCACCAGAGATGGACTTAAAGAGGGATGCAACTATGTGTTCCAAGTTTGAGGCTAAATTCTTAAACGATTTCGTGATCGACATTATTTTTCTAGAGATATAACTTATAGAGGATGAAATAGTTCTCTGTGTTGATGTGTTTTTCGTACATTCCCTTTTAGAGATTTTCTTCCCTGACGAGTTACCAGGGTCTGCAAGTGTCGCTTTTATTCGAGAATCAATAGTTGTTCCTACGAGCTTACTTTGAGCTAGGAAATCATTTTTTTTTAAATAACTTCCTTACCAATGATTATCGATAAATCTTACCATTCGAATTTACTCAGACAATTTCTACCATATTTGAAAAAGGACCTATGTTGTTTAGAGGTTAAGTTACCCATCATCATGTACTTTCATAAATACAAATCCATTTAATACCCATTCCTATATTTGATACCCTTTGAGATATTGAGATGAACAACCCTATATATTGGGGAAGACTATCAGTCTCTGAGATTGAAGTCTGGTGGGACGCCACCGTCTGTACTGTTGTTTGTCATTAGAGTACTAAAGGCTGGCCACCTTGTGTACTATGACGGTTGTCCTAATGACACATGCAACAAAACAGATGTTCAATGATCATCATGATCTCTCAGTTAATCCCTTGTTAAGATGCTCACTATCAAAACTTGAGTATTCACATGTTTTTGTTTAACATTAATTCCTTTATGAGTTATCTCTATTCAAAGTTCTTATGGATCCTAAAATGATCGGTGTCTAAGAATTTCAAAGAGGTATACTGACATTTGAATGTGATGAAACGTTACTCCCAGAAAAGAGAATTTCAGCAATTCGAGTTTGAGTACCAATTTCTAATTATGCATAGACTATTACGCTAATTATTCGCTAGTCAGATCTTCGAAAGCCTACGTAGTGTCTCATGGTTATGTGTTAAAGTGCTAAGAATTTGGTTTGAATGCAGAACAATCTTTTAAAAGTGAGAAGCGAGTCGATACTGAGTATACATTGATGATATATTACTTGTTGATGAAAGAGTGATCGTTTTTCATATAGGAAAAGAAATGAGAACATGGTTGAGAGAAGTGTAGAATATTTTCTTTGTATAGTGTTGAATAAGCTAGGACTATCTTCGTTAATATGTTATGGTAAATAAAGTTATTGGTGGAAGGCAAAAGAGAACTATTGAAGGCACGATGGTGATATCTTAAGTTAGAATTATTGAGTTGATATTTAGCAAGTACAATACTAAGTATGTTGTGAAACATAGGGGAATCAAGCTCCTTAAAAAAAAAATAAAAAAATCCAAGACTATATGAGCAGAATATATATATATATTTCTGGGAGAGGGTCAATATTATTAATTAAACTACGTAAAGAAGGGTATTCCTACTTCAAATGATGAAGGAATGGAGATTTTGGACGAAAAATATTATTAACCCGAGAGAAAACACAGTTATAAGGTTGGCTACCCAACTGCAAGAATTACTTGAGAAAGGCTTAATCAGACCAAGTGTATCCCCGTGGGGAGCTCCAGTGTTGTTCGTGAAGAAGAAGGACGGATCTATGCGACTATGTATTGATTATCGTGAATTGAACAAGATGACCATCAAGAACAAGTACCCTCTACCTCGAATCGACGATCTGTTTGACCAACTTAAGGGGGCTAGATGTTTTTCAAAGATTGATTTGAGATCCGGCTATCATCAACTAAAGATCAAGCCTGAAGATATTCCTAAGATTGCCTTTAGGACCCGATATGGACATTACGAGTTCTTAGTCATGTTTTTTGGATTGACGAATGCGCCAGCTGCTTTTATGGATTTGATGAATCGTGTGTTCAAGAGGTACTTGGACAAGTTCGTGATTGTATTTATTGATGACATCCTGATATACTCGAAGTCTCCTGAGGAACATGCTGAACACCTCCGTTTAGTTCTGGAAGCACTGAGAAAGGAAAAGTTATATGCGAAATTTTCAAAGTGTGAATTCTGGCTAAAAGAAGTTCAATTTTTGGGACACATTGTAAGCGGCGAAGGGATTTCTGTAGACCCCGCAAAGATAGAAGCTGTAGCAGGTTGGGAGAGACCCAAGACTCCAACTGAAGTTAGAAGTTTCCTTGGATTGGCTGGATACTATCATAGATTCGTGAAGGATTTCTCAAAGATAGCTACGCCATTGACACGACTTACCAGAAAGAGTGAAAAATTCGAGTGGACCCCCAAATGCGAAGATAGCTTTCAAGAATTGAAGAAGAGATTGACTACTGCCCCGGTGTTGACCTTACCCGATGAGAAAGGCGATTTCGTAATTTTCAGCGACGCTTCTCACAAGGGTTTAGGATGTGTTTTGATGCAACATGGAAAAGTAATAGCTTACGCCTCTCGACAACTGAAGGAGTATGAGTCCCGTTACCCTACTCACGATTTGGAACTTGCTGCTATTGTTTTTGCCCTCAAGATTTGGAGACATTACCTTTATGGAGAGAAATGCGAGATTTACACGGATCACAAGAGCTTAAAGTATATATTCACGCAGAAGGAATTAAACATGAGACAAAGAAGATGGTTGGAGTTGATCAAAGACTATGATTGCTCGATAAACTACCACCCAGGGAAGGCTAATGTTGTAGCTGATGCATTAAGTAGAAAGGAGAAACTAAACCTGTTGACAACCTCAGAAGAATTCGTTAGAGAATTTGAGAAGATGGAATTAGAAGTCAAGGTCCCAGTCCAAAACAATGAAAGAGTTTACAGCATTCAGTTTCAACCAGAGTTACTCGAGAAGATTCGACGTTGTCAGGAACAAGTAATGGAAGAAAGAAGATCAGAGTTGACCGGGGAAGAATTTCTAAGTTCAAAAGATGATAAGGGAATTAAGCGATTTGCATCGAGAATATGGATTCCTAATGTTACAGAGTTGAAGGAAGAAATTATGAGCGAAGCGCATAACTCGAGATATTCCATTCACCCAGGGAGCACAAAAATGTATCAAGACATCAAGTTGAATTATTGGTGGCCCAACATGAAGAGGGAGATTGCAGAATGGGTAAGTAAGTGTTTGACATGTCAGAAAGTGAAGGCAGAACATCAACGACCAAGTGGACTTCTACAACCTTTAGAGATACCCGAGTGGAAATGGGAGCATATTACCATGGATTTTGTCATAGGATTGCCCCGAACTAGAGCCAGCCACGATGCTATTTGGGTTATTGTCGACCGACTCACTAAATCTGCGCATTTCCTACCAGTTAGTGATAAGTATTCCGTTGAGAGATTGGTGAACATATACCTAAAGGAGATTGTAGTTCGTCACGGAGTACCTGTTTCAATTGTATCTGATAGAGATGCCCGTTTTACTTCTCGATTTTGGAAAAGTTTTCAAGAATGTCTTGGCACGAAGTTAAATCTGAGCACTGCATATCATCCACAGACCGACGGACAAAGTGAAAGGACGATTTAAACAGTTGAAGATATGTTAAGAGCCTGTGCACTTGATTTTAAAGGAAGTTGGGATGAGCATTTGCCCCTAGTCGAGTTTGCTTACAACAATAGTTACCATTCGAGCATATGTATGGCACCTTATGAAGCTTTGTACGGAAGGAAGTGTAGATCACCGTTATATTGGGATGAAGTAGGAGAAAGAAAGATACTAGGACCAGAATTACTTCAACAAACTAAGCAAGCAACCGAGGTTATTCGAAAAAGGTTAGTTGCAGCTCAAGATCGACAGAGGAAGTATGCAAGTCAAAAGAGGAAAGACAAAGAATTTGAAGTGGGAGATAAGGTGATGTTGAAAGTTTCACCTTGGAAAGGAGTAATGAGATTCGGAAAGAAAGGCAAGTTAAGCCCCAGATATATAGGACCTTTTGAGATTCTTAAGAAGATAGGACCCCTAGCTTATTAGTTGGCCCTACCTCCAGACCTTCAGCATATCCACGATGTGTTTCATGTTTCTGCGTTAAGAGAGTACCATTCTGATTTCAGACATGTTATAACCTATGAGCCAGTGGAGATACGTCCTGATTTATCGTACGAAGAAAAGCCAGTAGAGATTCTAGATTACAAAGTACAAGAGTTAAGGACTAAGAAAGTAAATTTAGTGAAAGTACTTTGGAGAAACCACCAAGTTGAGGAAGCCACGTGGGAATTAAAGAGCAAAATGAGGAATAAATATCCAGAATTGTTTAGTGCATAGTTTTGATTTCGAGGACGGAATCCTATAAGGGGGGAAGACTGTAATAACCGTGAATTTCCAAATATATTTAATTTTGAGCCGAATTTTAGAGTCTCGTTTTAAATAGTCAGCGGGAGAAAAAAAAAACGAAATCTTTTTACTAAATATTTACATTAAATATTTTCATCATTATACCATTTCATTTTGTTCCCCATATTTAATTTTCTTTTTATTTAATAATTACCACTTAAAAAATAATAATTATGCATTATGGCCACTATATATTCTATAATGATTTTGCCCCCCATGTTTTTAGTCTTTTCAATTTTTTTTTTATATAACCATTATCAACATCATGATTATATTAGAGGTAGTGTAGTTTTATAAAACCGGTTGCAATTTAGTCCAAATAAAAACACAACTTCCCTAGTTGTTTCACTGTAAAACCATCTTGTATATCTCTATCACTTGTAGCCAAAAACAAACACAGGACATATATACACAAAAAACAGAGCACAACACAGGTAGAATAAATTTTTTTCTTTCCTTGTTTTTTTCTCTTCTTTTATTTTCTCGGTCAATATTTCTGTCAAATTCAATTCGGTGATTGTGTGTTCAGTTTTGCCCGATTGGTTGCTGTGTTCGTATTGTTGTTATATGGTGAATCGAGTTGGGGGCGGGGGGGTTTGTTCTTGTTATTTTGTTTGGTTGTTGTAATCGGTGAAGGGGAGTCGACCACCATTGTTGTGGTGGTGGTGTCGATTTCGGTTGAACCGGGTGGGGTTTGAGAGAGTGCAGAGATGGAGATGTAGAGAGGTTGGGGAGAGAGATGGAATGGATCGATGTTAAAGAAGAAAGGAAGATGAGGGTGATTGATGTTGTGGTGGGTGTCGACCTTAGTCGAGAAGGAGAAAGAGAGGAGGTTGGGAGGGAGAGGTTATAGTCGAGAGAGATTGTTGCGAAGGAGATTGATGAGAGATTGAGGGGAGTTAGAGAAGAGATTGATTGAGTCGGGAGAGTGATGGTTGTCAATGGTGATGGTGGTGTTCGAGAGAGACAGGGCAGAGTTAGAGAATTCGAGAGAGAGAGAGAGAGGGAGAATGAGAGAGATGATTGTTGTTGTTAGGTTATGGTGTTGTTGTGAAGTCGGGGGGAAGGGAGAAACTGGGAGAGATAGAGCAGAGATTGCAGAGAGACAAGGGAAGGGGAGATTGAACAGGTGGGTCCCATAGGTGGGCCCCACGTTGCTGCAGAATATAATATAATATTAACGTACCCAATTTAGGACCATACGTTTTATTCGTGTTTTAATTAAATAGGATTTAATTGGCCCATTAAAATTGGAACGTTATTAAATTTAGAAGATTAAATAGTTTTACTAATAATGATTTATTTAAACAATATAGTTATTGGTTTATTAATTAAATAGAATTATTTAGAATTTTAGATGTAATTTAGAATTTATTATTTTATTAATGAAATAAGTGATTTCGAAAACAAATTAGAGATTTATTATAAAAAGGGGTATATTTGTGAATAATTAGAATAAAATATGTTTTATTTTGGAAAGGTGTCTTTAATATTTTCCGGTTTATTTCAATTAACCGGATCAAGTCAGATTTAATTTAGAGATTAATATTTTATTAAAATATATTAGGATTTATGAGGTTTATTAAAAGTGGAACTCTTTGATGAATTATTTTTAAAATGAGATTAATTATTTTGGATTTAAATTGAATAAAAATGGATGTTTGAATTTTTCATTTTGAGTAAGAATTTAGATTTCCATATATTAAAAATAGGATATATTCTCCAGATTTAATTCCTGAGTTCGAAGAGATATTTATTTATTCTGGAATTAATTTCCGTTATTTATTCCGGAGATTTTTATGAGATATTATATTATTAATTATATTATCGGATCGGGAATATTTTATTCTGAAGAATCGCTCACGTATTTCTGGTTGCCATTTTTAGAGAATAATTCTCGAGACGTAGATCGACGGCAAGTTCACGGGTAGAGTATAATTTTTATCTGCATACATTTGTACTTCGAGATCGAGGCAAGTTCATTCCTACCCTAACTTTTGGAAACTGTGAATTTTTGTTCGTATTATTTAATTCCTTAATTATTTTCGAGATATTATATGTTGAGATTTATCTGTTGCTCCGTGTGATGCAATAATTTCTTTTGAGCATTATTTCTCGTTAAATATTATTATGTTGTTAATTTAGTTTGTTTGAGAATTATAATCCCTATAAGCGTAGAAATAATTTAGTTGCAATCGGGTCGATCTCATTAATTCGAGACGACTATTATTTTGATTCAGTGAAACTAATCTCATTCGTCTGAGATAGTTAAATTCATTCTTTTCGATTGAATTTATTGTACAAATTAAACCGTTATTTATTGATTATCTTTTAGTTAGTTCCTCGCTTGAACTAACTGATAGAAGTTTAAAAAAAAGTTATAATTATTAGAGATTTTTACTCGTCGATCAAGTGAAAAAAAAATATTCTATTAAACGTTCATCAATGTTGAGTATTATAAATATTGAGAAGTACTATTTGTTCAGTACGACTCCCAATTACTTCATTCTAAGACTATTCTCATAATTTCGAGATAGTTGAGTTTATTGTCAAGGTTTGACATTTTGTTCGTGTCAACCAATAAATTATTATTATTGAGAATTTACATCAGTCCATTGTTCGGATTGGTGGTAAAATCGAGTCAGACTGGCAGTCCGCCAGATTTGTAAATATTTTCTGGAAGAATTATTTCAAGTTATCTTTACCCCAAATATTCGGGAATTCTGTATTCTACTGGTCAATTTTGGGCAAGAGGCCCATTATAGAGAATAAGAGACTCGTGTACCGTTTTACGGACCCGAGAATAATTAGGCACTTTGTTGCCATGGTTGAATTGATAACCATTATGATGCTAGCATTCATACATATATATATATTATTGTTGATATCGTATTGTAGCCGTGATCGGGCGAAGTGCGGTGTCATTGGAGGCCGGTATTCTTGGTTGGTTAATTGATCGCACCACCGAGATACGGAGAGGTGGAAGACCAGTTCATTCTTAAATCATGAATTATCAGAGTTATATCAAATGAGTTATCGAGTATTCTGTTTCGAGATGAGTAATGAGTCTTTTGAGTATTCTGTTTTGAGATGAGTTTTGAGCCTTTCGAGTATGATATTTTCAAGATAAATTTGAGCCAAATCATATTGTGATATCCGATATTAAAATTTTGAGTATTTATTTCGGTAAACTTTATTATATTTATATACCGAGCGAGAAGAGAACTTGCTGGGCACTATAGTTGCTCATTCTTGCTTTACAACATTTTGTTCAGCTGCCAAGACGGAAAGAGGCGAGACGTCCAGCCAGGGCTACAGAGGCAAGGGGAAAGCGCAAAGCTATGGCGACAATAATTAGAAGATCCAGATGGAATCTTTATATTTCTACTGTTGTGAACTTTTGTAACATATTATTTCGAGATGTATCAAGTTGGATTGTACTATGTTGTGAAGACGATCTTGGACCTGCGGAGTGGGACATTTATGCTCCGTTGTAATAAAATTTGGTATTGTTATTGCGTTATCATATTGATACAATGTAACGACCCGGGTCCCCGGTCAGGGTGGATTTGGGGGCGTTACAGTTTTGGTATCAGAGCCATAGTTATATTTTTAGGAAACGTGAGAGCCTAGGAATATGACACGACGTGAGAATTTAGAGATTTAATAAGATGTTGAGATTTTAAGCACTAAGTGCCTTACACCCTTATATATTTATATGCATTTATAGTCGACTAGAACCTGTTTGTGACCGAAACTTTTTGTACCTTTGTAGATGTCTATTTCTGGATCTGTTGCCTTTCGTCCTATTCGAGACAGATCTCCTACACCTTATCCGCACAGATCCCTAGTTCCCAGTTGATTTAAGATAGGGTGCCTAAGTTTCCATTATTGTTAAGATTGGATGTTACCCTGCAGAGAGTTTCCACATTTTGTAGATGTTGTCAATATCTTTACCGGTCAGAGTTGGACTAACATGAGGTGCGTGCACCAGAGATGGACTTAAAGAGGGATGCAACTATGTGTTCCAAGTTTGAGGCTAAATTCTTAAACGATTTCGTGATCGAGATTATTTTTCTAGAGATATAACTTATAGAGGATGAAATAGTTCTCTGTGTTGATGTGTTTTTCGTACATTCCCTTTTAGAGATTTTCTTCCCTGACGAGTTACCAGGGTCTGCAAGTGTCGCTTTTATTAATAGTTGTTCCTACGAGCTTACTTTGAGCTAGGAAATCGTTTTTTTTAAATAACTTCCTTACCAATGATTATCGATAAATCTTACCATTCGAATTTACTCAGACAATTTCTACCATATTTGAAAAAGGACCTATGTTGTTTAGAGGTTAAGTTACCCATCATCATGTACTTTCATAAATACAAATCCATTTAATACCCATTCCTATATTTGATACCCTTTGAGATATTGAGATGAACAACCCTATATATAGGGGAAGACTATCAGTCTCTGTGATTGAAGTCTGGTGGGACGCCACCGTCTGTACTGTTGTTTGTCATTAGAGTACTAAAGGCTGGCCACCTTGTGTACTATGACGGTTGTCCTAATGACACATGCAACAAAACAGATGTTCAATGATCATCATGATCTCTCAGTTAATCCCTTGTTAAGATGCTCACTATCAAAACTTTAGTATTCACATGTTTTTGTTTAACATTAATTCCTTTATGAGTTATCTCTACTCAAAGTTCTTATGGATCCTAAAATGATCGGTGTCTAAGAATTTCAAAGAGGTATACTGACATTTGAATGTGATGAAACGTTACTCCCAGAAAAGAGAATTTCAGCAATTCGAGTTTGAGTACCAATTTCTAATTATGCATAGACTATTACGCTAATTATTCGCTAGTCAGATCTTCGAAAGCCTACGTAGTGTCTCATGGTTATGTGTTAAAGTGCTAAGAATTTGGTTTGAATGCGGAACAATCTTTTAAAAGTGAGAAGCGAGTCGATACTGAGTATACATTGATGATACATTACTTGTTGATGAAAGAGTGATCGTTTTTCATATAGGAAAAGAAATGAGAACATGGTTTAGAGAAGTGTAGAATATTTTCTTTGTATAGTGTTGAATAAGCTAGGACTATCTTCGTTAATATGTTATGGTAAATAAAGTTATTGGTGGAAGGCAAAAGAGAACTATTGAAGGCACGATGGTGATATCTTAAGTTAGAATTATTGAGTTGATATTTAGCAAGTACAATACTAAGTATGTTGTGAAACATAGGGGAATCAAGCTCCTTAAAAAAAAATAAAAAAATCCAAGACTATATGAGCAGAATATATATATATATATTTCTGGGAGAGGGTCAATATTATTAATTAAACTACGTAAAGAAGGGTATTCCTACTTCAAATGATGAAGGAATGGAGATTTTGGACGAAAAATATTATTAACCCGAGAGAAAACACAGTTATAAGGTTGGCTACCCAACTGCAAGAATTACTTGAGAAAGGCGTAATCAGACCAAGTGTATCCCCGTGGGGAGCTCCAGTGTTGTTCGTGAAGAAGAAGGACGGATCTATGCGACTATGTATTGATTATCGTGAATTGAACAAGATGACCATCAAGAACAAGTACCCTCTACCTCGAATCGACGATCTGTTTGACCAACTTAAGGGGGCTAGATGTTTTTCAAAGATTGATTTGAGATCCGGCTATCATCAACTAAAGATCAAGCCTGAAGATATTCCTAAACTGCCTTTAGGACCCGATATGGACATTACGAGTTCTTAGTCATGTTTTTTGGATTGACGAATGCGCCAGCTGCTTTTATGGATTTGATGAATCGTGTGTTCAAGAGGTACTTGGACAAGTTCGTGATTGTATTTATTGATGACATCCTGATATACTCGAAGTCTCCTGAGGAACATGCTGAACACCTCCGTTTAGTTCTGGAAGCGCTGAGAAAGGAAAAGTTATATGCGAAATTTTCAAAGTGTGAATTCTGGCTAAAAGAAGTTCAATTTTTGGGACACATTGTAAGCGGCGAAGGGATTTCTGTAGACCCCGCAAAGATAGAAGCTGTAGCAGGTTGGGAGAGACCCAAGACTCCAACTGAAGTTAGAAGTTTCCTTGGATTGGCTGGATACTATCATAGATTCGTGAAGGATTTCTCAAAGATAGCTACGCCATTGACACGACTTACCAGAAAGAGTGAAAAATTCGAGTGGACCCCCAAATGCGGAGATAGCTTTGAAGAATTGAAGAAGAGATTGACTACTGCCCCGGTGTTGACCTTACCCGATGAGAAAGGTGATTTCGTAATTTTCAGCGACGCTTCTCACAAGGGTTTAGGATGTGTTTTGATGCAACACGGAAAAGTAATAGCTTACGCCTCTCGACAACTGAAGAAGTATGAGTCCCGTTACCCTACTCACGATTTGGAACTTGCTGCTATTGTTTTTGCCCTCAAGATTTGGAGACATTACCTTTATGGAGAGAAATGCGAGATTTACACGGATCACAAGAGCTTAAAGTATATATTCACGCAGAAGGAATTAAACATGAGACAAAGAAGATGGTTGGAGTTGATCAAAGACTATGATTGCTCGATAAACTACCACCCAGGGAAGGCTAATGTTGTAGCTGATGCATTAAGTAGAAAGGAGAAACTAAACCTGTTGACAACCTCAGAAGAATTCGTTAGAGAATTTGAGAAGATGGAATTAGAAGTCAAGGTCCCAGTCCAAAACAATGAAAGAGTTTACAGCATTCAGTTTCAACCAGAGTTACTCGAGAAGATTCGACGTTGTCAGGAACAAGTAATGGAAGAAAGAAGATCAGAGTTGACCGGGGAAGAATTTCTAAGTTCAAAAGATGATAAGGGAATTAAGCGATTTGCATCGAGAATATGGATTCCTAATGTTACAGAGTTGAAGGAAGAAATTATGAGCGAAGCGCATAACTCGAGATATTCCATTCACCCAGGGAGCACAAAAATGTATCAAGACATCAAGTTGAATTATTGGTGGCCCAACATGAAAAGGGAGATTGCAGAATGGGTAAGTAAGTGTTTGACATGTCAGAAAGTGAAGGCAGAACATCAACGACCAAGTGGACTTCTACAACCTTTAGAGATACCCGAGTGGAAATAGGAGCATATTACCATGGATTTTGTCATAGGATTGCCCCGAACTAGAGCCAGCCACGATGCTATTTGGGTTATTGTCGACCGACTCACTAAATCTGCGCATTTCCTACCAGTTAGTGATAAGTATTCCGTTGAGAGATTGGTGAACATATACCTAAAGGAGATTGTAGTTCGTCACGGAGTACCTGTTTCAATTGTATCTGATAGAGATGCCCGTTTTACTTCTCGATTTTGGAAAAGTTTTCAAGAATGTCTTGGCACGAAGTTAAATCTGAGCACTGCATATCATCCACAGACCGACGGACAAAGTGAAAGGACGATTTAAACAGTTGAAGATATGTTAAGAGCCTGTGCACTTGATTTTAAAGGAAGTTGGGATGAGCATTTGCCCCTAGTCGAGTTTGCTTACAACAATAGTTACCATTCGAGCATATGTATGGCACCTTATGAAGCTTTGTACGGAAGGAAGTGTAGATCACCGTTATATTGGGATGAAGTAGGAGAAAGAAAGATACTAGGACCAGAATTACTTCAACAAACTAAGCAAGCAACCGAGGTTATTCGAAAAAGGTTAGTTGCAGCTCAAGATCGACAGAGGAAGTATGCAAGTCAAAAGAGGAAAGACAAAGAATTTGAAGTGGGAGATAAGGTGATGTTGAAAGTTTCACCTTGGAAAGGAGTAATGAGATTCGGAAAGAAAGGCAAGTTAAGCCCCAGATATATAGGACCTTTTGAGATTCTTAAGAAGATAGGACCCCTAGCTTATCAGTTGGCCCTACCTCCAGACCTTCAGCATATCCACGATGTGTTTCATGTTTCTGTGTTAAGAGAGTACCATTCTGATTTCAGACATGTTATAACCTATGAGCCAGTGGAGATACGTCCTGATTTATCGTACGAAGAAAAGCCAGTAGAGATTCTAGATTACAAAGTGCAAGAGTTAAGGACTAAGAAAGTAAATTTAGTGAAAGTACTTTGGAGAAACCACCAAGTTGAGGAAGCCACGTGGGAATTAAAGAGCGAAATGAGGAATAAATATCCAGAATTGTTTAGTGCATAGTTTTGATTTCGAGGACGGAATCCTATAAGGGGGAAGACTGTAATAACCGTGAATTTCCAAATATATTTAATTTTGAGCCGAATTTTAGAGTCTCGTTTTAAATAGTCAGCGGGAGAAAAAAAAATGAAATCTTTTTACTAAATATTTACATTAAATATTTTCATCATTATACCATTTCATTTTGTTCCCCATATTTAATTTTCTTTTTATTTAATAATTACCACTTACAAAATAATAATTATGCATTATGGCCACTATATATTCTATAATGATTTTGCCCCCCATGTTTTTAGTCTTTTCAATTTTTTTATATAACCATTATCAGCATCATGATTATATTAGAGGTAGTGTAGTTTTATAAAACCGGTTGCAATTTAGTCCAAATAAAAACACAACTTCCCTAGTTGTTTCACTGTAAAACCATCTTGTATATCTCTATCACTTGTAGCCAAAAACAAACACAGGACATATATACACAAAAAACAGAGCACAACACAGGTAGAATAAATTTTTTTCTTTCCTTGTTTTTTTCTCTTCTTTTATTTTCTCGGTCAATATTTCTGTCAAATTCAATTCGGTGATTGTGTGTTCAGTTTTGCCCGATTGGTTGCTGTGTTCGTATTGTTGTTATATGGTGAATCGAGTTGGGGGCGGGGGGGTTTGTTCTTGTTATTTTGTTTGGTTGTTGTAATCGGTGAAGGGGAGTCGACCACCATTGTTGTGGTGGTGGTGTCGATTTCGGTTGAACCGGGTGGGGTTTGAGAGAGTGCAGAGATGGAGATGTAGAGAGGTTGGGGAGAGAGATGGAATGGATCGATGTTAAAGAAGAAAGGAAGATGAGGGTGATTGATGTTGTGGTGGGTGTCGACCTTAGTCGAGAAGGAGAAAGAGAGGAGGTTGGGAGGGAGAGGTTATAGTCGAGAGAGATTGTTGCGAAGGAGATTGATGAGAGATTGAGGGGAGTTAGAGAAGAGATTGATTGAGTCGGGAGAGAGATGGTTGTCAATGGTGATGGTGGTGTTCGAGAGAGACAGGGCAGAGTTAGAGAATTCGAGAGAGAGAGAGAGAGAGGGAGAATGAGAGAGATGCAGAGAGATGATTGTTGTTGTTAGGTTATGGTGTTGTTGTGAAGTCGGGGGGAAGGGAGAAACTGGGAGAGATAGAGCAGAGATTGCAGAGAGACAAGGGAAGGGGAGATTGAACAGGTGGGTCCCACAGGTGGGCCCCACGTTTCTGCAGAATATAATATAATATTAACGTACCCAATTTAGGACCATACGTTTTATTCGTGTTTTAATTAAATAGGATTTAATTGGCCCATTAAAATTGGAACGTTATTAAATTTAGAAGATTAAATAGTTTTACTAATAATGATTTATTTAAACAATATAGTTATTGGTTTATTAATTAAATAGAATTATTTAGAATTTTAGATGTAATTTAGAATTTATTATTTTATTAATGAAATAAGTGATTTCGAAAACAAATTATAGATTTATTATAAAAAGGGGTATATTTGTGAATAATTAGAATAAAATATGTTTTATTTTGGAAAGGTGTCTTTAATATTTTCCGGTTTATTTCAATTAACCGGATCAAGTCAGATTTAATTTAGAGATTAATATTTTATTAAAATATATTAGGATTTATGAGGTTTATTAAAAGTGGAACTCTTTGATGAATTATTTTTAAAATGAGATTAATTATTTTGGATTTAAATTGAATAAAAATGGATGTTTGAATTTTTCATTTTGAGTAAGAATTTAGATTTCCATATATTAAAAATAGGATATATTCTCCAGATTTAATTCCTGAGTTCGAAGAGATATTTATTTATTCTGGAATTAATTTCCGTTATTTATTCCGGAGATTTTTATGAGATATTATATTATTAATTATATTATCGGATCGGGAATATTTTATTCTGAAGAATCGCTCACGTATTTCTGGTTGCCATTTTTAGAGAATAATTCTCGAGACGTAGATCGACGGCAAGTTCACGGGTAGAGTATAATTTTTATCTGCATACATTTGTACTTCGAGATCGAGGCAAGTTCATTCCTACCCTAACTTTTGGAAACTGTGAATTTATGTTCGTATTATTTAATTCCTTAATTATTTTCGAGATATTATATGTTGAGATTTATCTGTTGCTCCGTGTGATGCAATAATTTCTTTTGAGCATTATTTCTCGTTAAATATTATTATGTTGTTAATTTAGTTTGTTTGAGAATTATAATCCCTATAAGCGTAGAAATAATTTAGTTGCAATCGGGTCGATCTCATTAATTCGAGACGACTATTATTTTGATTCAGTGAAACTAATCTCATTCGTCTGAGATAGTTAAATTCATTCTTTTCGATTGAATTTATTGTACAAATTAAACCGTTATTTATTGATTATCTTTTAGTTAGTTCCTCGCTTGAACTAACTGATAGAAGTTTAAAAAAAAGTTATAATTATTAGAGATTTTTACTCGTCGATCAAGTGAAAAAAAAATATTCTATTAAACGTTCATCAATGTTGAGTATTATAAATATTGAGAAGTACTATTTGTTCAGTACGACTCCCAATTACTTCATTCTAAGACTATTCTCATAATTTCGAGATAGTTGAGTTTATTGTCAAGGTTTGACATTTTGTTCGTGTCAACCAATAAATTATTATTATTGAGAATTTACATCAGTCCATTGTTCGGATTGGTGGTAAAATCGAGTCAGACTGGCAGTCCGCCAGATTTGTAAATATTTTCTGGAAGAATTATTTCAAGTTATCTTTACCCCAAATATTCGGGAATTCTGTATTCTACTGGTCAATTTTGGGCAAGAGGCCCATTATAGAGAATAAGAGACTCGTGTACCGTTTTACGGACCCGAGAATAATTAGGCACTTTGTTGCCATGGTTGAATTGATAACCATTATGATGCTAGCATTCATACATATATATATATTATTGTTGATATCGTATTGTAGCCGTGATCGGGCGAAGTGCGGTGTCATTGGAGGCCGGTATTCTTGGTTGGTTAATTGATCGCACCACCGAGATACGGAGAGGTGGAAGACCAGTTCATTCTTAAATCATGAATTATCAGAGTTATATCAAATGAGTTATCGAGTATTCTGTTTCGAGATGAGTAATGAGTCTTTTGAGTATTCTGTTTTGAGATGAGTTTTGAGCCTTTCGAGTATGATATTTTCAAGATAAATTTGAGCCAAATCATATTGTGATATCCGATATTAAAATTTTGAGTATTTATTTCGGTAAACTTTATTATATTTATATACCGAGCGAGAAGAGAACTTGCTGGGCACTATAGTTGCTCATTCTTGCTTTACAACATTTTGTTCAGCTGCCAAGACGGAAAGAGGCGAGACGTCCAGCCAGGGCTACAGAGGCAAGGGGAAAGCGCAAAGCTATGGCGACAATAATTAGAAGATCCAGATGGAATCTTTATATTTCTACTGTTGTGAACTTTTGTAACATATTATTTCGAGATGTATCAAGTTGGATTGTACTATGTTGTGAAGACGATCTTGGACCTGCGGAGTGGGACATTTATGCTCCGTTGTAATAAAATTTGGTATTGTTATTGCGTTATCATATTGATACAATGTAACGACCCGGGTCCCCGGTCAGGGTGGATTTGGGGGCGTTACAGTTTTGGTATCAGAGCCATAGTTATATTTTTAGGAAACGTGAGAGCCTAGGAATATGACACGACGTGAGAATTTAGAGATTTAATAAGATGTTGAGATTTTAAGCACTAAGTGCCTTACACCCTTATATATTTATATGCATTTATAGTCGACTAGAACCTGTTTGTGACCGAAACTTTTTGTACCTTTGTAGATGTCTATTTCTGGATCTGTTGCCTTTCGTCCTATTCGAGACAGATCTCCTACACCTTATCCGCACAGATCCCTAGTTCCCAGTTGATTTAAGATAGGGTGCCTAAGTTTCCATTATTGTTAAGATTGGATGTTACCCTGCAGAGAGTTTCCACATTTTGTAGATGTTGTCAATATCTTTACCGGTCAGAGTTGGACTAACATGAGGTGCGTGCACCAGAGATGGACTTAAAGAGGGATGCAACTATGTGTTCCAAGTTTGAGGCTAAATTCTTAAACGATTTCGTGATCGAGATTATTTTTCTAGAGATATAACTTATAGAGGATGAAATAGTTCTCTGTGTTGATGTGTTTTTCGTACATTCCCTTTTAGAGATTTTCTTCCCTGACGAGTTACCAGGGTCTGCAAGTGTCGCTTTTATTAATAGTTGTTCCTACGAGCTTACTTTGAGCTAGGAAATCGTTTTTTTTTTAAATAACTTCCTTACCAATGATTATCGATAAATCTTACCATTCGAATTTACTCAGACAATTTCTACCATATTTGAAAAAGGACCTATGTTGTTTAGAGGTTAAGTTACCCATCATCATGTACTTTCATAAATACAAATCCATTTAATACCCATTCCTATATTTGATACCCTTTGAGATATTGAGATGAACAACCCTATATATAGGGGAAGACTATCAGTCTCTGTGATTGAAGTCTGGTGGGACGCCACCGTCTGTACTGTTGTTTGTCATTAGAGTACTAAAGGCTGGCCACCTTGTGTACTATGACGGTTGTCCTAATGACACATGCAACAAAACAGATGTTCAATGATCATCATGATCTCTCAGTTAATCCCTTGTTAAGATGCTCACTATCAAAACTTGAGTATTCACATGTTTTTGTTTAACATTAATTCCTTTATGAGTTATCTCTATTCAAAGTTCTTATGGATCCTAAAATGATCGGTGTCTAAGAATTTCAAAGAGGTATACTGACATTTGAATGTGATGAAACGTTACTCCCAGAAAAGAGAATTTCAGCAATTCGAGTTTGAGTACCAATTTCTAATTATGCATAGACTATTACGCTAATTATTCGCTAGTCAGATCTTCGAAAGCCTACGTAGTGTCTCATGGTTATGTGTTAAAGTGCTAAGAATTTGGTTTGAATGCGGAACAATCTTTTAAAAGTGAGAAGCGAGTCGATACTGAGTATACATTGATGATATATTACTTGTTGATGAAAGAGTGATCGTTTTTCATATAGGAAAAGAAATGAGAACATGGTTTAGAGAAGTGTAGAATATTTTCTTTGTATAGTGTTGAATAAGCTAGGACTATCTCCGTTAATATGTTATGGTAAATAAAGTTATTGGTGGAAGGCAAAAGAGAACTATTGAAGGCACGATGGTGATATCTTAAGTTAGAATTATTGAGTTGATATTTAGCAAGTACAATACTAAGTATGTTGTGAAACATAGGGGAATCAAGCTCCTTAAAAAAAATAATAAAATCCAAGACTATATGAGCAGAATATATATATATATTTCTGGGAAAGGGTCAATATTATTAATTAAACTACGTAAAGAAGGTTATTCCTACTTCAAATGAGGAAGGAATGGAGATTTTGGACGAAAAATATTATTAACCCGAGAGAAAACACAGTTATAAGGTTGGCTACCCAACTGCAAGAATTACTTGAGAAAGGCGTAATCAGACCAAGTGTATCCCCGTGGGGAGCTCCAGTGTTGTTCGTGAAGAAGAAGGAAGGATCTATGCGACTATGTATTGATTATCGTGAATTGAACAAGATGACCATCAAGAACAAGTACCCTCTACCTCGAATCGACGATCTGTTTGACCAACTTAAGGGGGCTAGATGTTTTTCAAAGATTGATTTGAGATCCGGCTATCATCAACTAAAGATCAAGACTGAAGATATTCCTAAGACTGCCTTTAGGATCCGATATGGACATTACGAGTTCTTAGTCATGTTTTTTGGATTGACGAATGCGCCAGCTGCTTTTATGGATTTGATGAATCGTGTGTTCAAGAGGTACTTGGACAAGTTCGTGATTGTATTTATTGATGACATCCTGATATACTCGAAGTCTCCTGAGGAACATGCTGAACACCTCCGTTTAGTTCTGGAAGCGCTGAGAAAGGAAAAGTTATATGCGAAATTTTCAAAGTGTGAATTCTGGCTAAAAGAAGTTCAATTTTTGGACACATTGTAAGCGGCGAAGGGATTTCTGTAGACCCCGCAAAGATAGAAGCTGTAGCAGGTAGGGAGAGACCCAAGACTCCAACTGAAGTTAGAAGTTTCCTTGGATTGGCTGGATACTATCATAGATTCGTGAAGGATTTCTCAAAGATATCTACGCCATTGACACGACTTACCAGAAAAAGTGAAAAATTCGAGTGGACCCCCAAATGCGAAGATAGCTTTCAAGAATTGAAGAAGAGATTGACTACTGCCCCGGTGTTGACCTTACCCGATGAGAAAGGCGATTTCGTAATTTTCAGCGACGCTTCTCACAAGGGTTTAGGATGTGTTTTGATGCAACACGGAAAAGTAATAGCTTACGCCTCTCGACAACTGAAGGAGTATGAGTCCCGTTACCCTACTCACGATTTGGAACTTGCTGCTATTGTTTTTGCCCTCAAGATTTAGAGACATTACCTTTATGGAGAGAAATGCGAGATTTACACGGATCACAAGAGCTTAAAGTATATATTCACGCAGAAGGAATTAAACATGAGACAAAGAAGATGGTTGGAGTTGATCAAAGACTATGATTGCTCGATAAACTACCACCCAGGGAAGGCTAATGTTGTAGCTGATGCATTAAGTAGAAAGGAGAAACTAAACCTGTTGACAACCTCAGAAGAATTCGTTAGAGAATTTGAGAAGATGGAATTAGAAGTCAAGGTCCCAGTCCAAAACAATGAAAGAGTTTACAGCATTCAGTTTCAACCAGAGTTACTCGAGAAGATTCGACGTTGTCAGGAACAAGTAATGGAAGAAAGAAGATCAGAGTTGACCGGGGAAGAATTTCTAAGTTCAAAAGATGATAAGGGAATTAAGCGATTTGCATCGAGAATATGGATTCCTAATGTTACAGAGTTGAAGGAAGAAATTATGAGCGAAGCGCATAACTCGAGATATTCCATTCACCCAGGGAGCACAAAAATGTATCAAGACATCAAGTTGAATTATTGGTGGCCCAACATGAAGAGGGAGATTGCAGAATGGGTAAGTAAGTGTTTGACATGTCAGAAAGTGAAGGCAGAACATCAACGACCAAGTGGACTTCTACAACCTTTAGAGATACCCGAGTGGAAATGGGAGCATATTACCATGGATTTTGTCATAGGATTGCCCCGAACTAGAGCCAGCCACGATGCTATTTGGGTTATTGTCGACCGACTCACTAAATCTGCGCATTTCCTACCAGTTAGTGATAAGTATTCCGTTGAGAGATTGGTGAACATATACCTAAAGGAGATTGTAGTTCGTCACGGAGTACCTGTTTCAATTGTATCTGATAGAGATGCCCGTTTTACTTCTCGATTTTGGAAAAGTTTTCAAGAATGTATTGGCACGAAGTTAAATCTGAGCACTGCATATCATCCACAGACCGACGGACAAAGTGAAAGGACGATTTAAACAGTTGAAGATATGTTAAGAGCCTGTGCACTTGATTTTAAAGGAAGTTGGGATGAGCATTTGTCCCTAGTCGAGTTTGCTTACAACAATAGTTACCATTCGAGCATATGTATGGCACCTTATGAAGCTTTGTACGGAAGGAAGTGTAGATCACCGTTATATTGGGATGAAGTAGGAGAAAGAAAGATACTAGGACCAGAATTACTTCAACAAACTAAGCAAGTAACCGAGGTTATTCGAAAAAGGTTAGTTGCAGCTCAAGATCGACAGAGGAAGTATGCAAGTCAAAAGAGGAAAGACAAAGAATTTGAAGTGGGAGATAAGGTGATGTTGAAAGTTTCACCTTGGAAAGGAGTAATGAGATTCGGAAAGAAAGGCAAGTTAAGCCCCAGATATATAGGACCTTTTGAGATTCTTAAGAAGATAGGACCCCTAGCTTATCAGTTGGCCCTACCTCCAGACCTTTAGCATATCCACGATGTGTTTCATGTTTCTGCGTTAAGAGAGTACCATTCTGATTTCAGACATGTTATAACCTATGAGCCAGTGGAGATACGTCCTGATTTATCGTACGAAGAAAAGCCAGTAGAGATTCTAGATTACAAAGTGCAAGAGTTAAGGACTAAGAAAGTAAATTTCGTGAAAGTACTTTGGAGAAACCACCAAGTTGAGGAAGCCACGTGGGAATTAAAGAGCGAAATGAGGAATAAATATCCAGAATTGTTTAGTGCATAGTTTTGATTCCGAGGACGGAATCCTATAAGGGGGGAAGACTGTAATAATCGTGAATTTCCAAATATATTTAATTTTGAGCCGAATTTTAGAGTCTCGTTTTAAATAGTCAGCGGGAGAAAAAAAAACGAAATCTTTTTACTAAATATTTACATTAAATATTTTCATCATTATACCATTTCATTTTGTTCCCCATATTTAATTTTCTTTTTATTTAATAATTACCACTTACAAAATAATAATTATGCATTATGGCCACTATATATTCTATAATGATTTTGCCCCCCATGTTTTTAGTCTTTTCAATTTTTTTTTTATATAACCATTATCAGCATCATGATTATATTAGAGGTAGTGTAGTTTTATAAAACCGGTTGCAATTTAGTCCAAATAAAAACACAACTTCCCTAGTTGTTTCACTGTAAAACCATCTTGTATATCTCTATCACTTGTAGCCAAAAACAAACACATGACATATATACACAAAAAACAGAGCACAACACAGGTAGAATAAATTTTTTTCTTTCCTTGTTTTTTTCTCTTCTTTTATTTTCTCGGTCAATATTTCTGTCAAATTCAATTCGGTGATTGTGTGTTCAGTTTTGCCCGATTGGTTGTTGTGTTCGTATTGTTGTTATATGGTGAATCGAGTTGGGGGCAGGGGGGTTTGTTCTTGTTATTTTGTTTGGTTGTTGTAATCGGTGAAGGGGAGTCGACCACCATTGTTGTGGTGGTGGTGTCGATTTCGGTTGAACCGGGTGGGGTTTGAGAGAGTGCAGAGATGGAGATGTCGAGAGGTTGGGGAGAGAGATGGAATGGATCGATGTTAAAGAAGAAAGGAAGATGAGGGTCATTGATGTTGTGGTGGGTGTCGACCTTAGTCGAGAAGGAGAAAGAGAGGAGGTTGGGAGGGAGAGGTTATAGTCGAGAGAGATTGTTGCGAAGGAGATTGATGAGAGATTGAGGGGAGTTAGAGAAGAGATTGATTGAGTCGGGAGAGAGATGGTTGTCAATGGTGATGGTGGTGTTCGAGAGAGACAGGGCAGAGTTAGAGAATTCGAGAGAGAGAGAGAATGAGAGAGATGCAGAGAGATGATTGTTGTTGTTAGGTTATGGTGTTGTTGTGAAGTCGGGGGAAGGGAAAAACTGGGAGAGATAGAGCAGAGATTGCAGAGAGACAGGGGAAGGGGAGATTGAACAGGTGGGTCCCACAGGTGGGCCCCACGTTGCTGCAGAATATAATATTATATTAACGTACCCAATTTAGGACCATACGTTTTATTCGTGTTTTAATTAAATAGGATTTAATTGGCCCATTAAAATTGGAACGTTATTAAATTTAGAAGATTAAATAGTTTTACTAATAATGATTTATTTAAACAAAATAGTTATTGGTTTATTAATTAAATAGAATTATTTAGAATTTTAGATGTAATTTAGAATTTATTATTTTATTAATGAAATAAGTGATTTCGAAAACAAATTAGAGATTTATTATAAAAAATGGTATATTTGTGAATAATTAGAATAAAATATGTTTTATTTTGGAAAGCTGTCTTTAATATTTTCCGGTTTATTTCAATTAACCGGATCAAGTCAGATTTAATTTAGAGATTAATATTTTATTAAAATAAATTAGGATTTATGAGGTTTATTAAAAGTGGAACTCTTTGATGAATTATTTTTAAAATGAGATTAATTATTTTGGATTTAAATTGAATAAAAATGGATGTTTGAATTTTTCATTTTGAGTAAGAATTTAGATTTCCAGATATTAAAAATAGGATATATTCTCCAGATTTAATTCCTGAGTTCGAAGAGATATTTATTTATTCTGGAATTAATTTCCGTTATTTATTCCGGAGATTTTTATGAGATATTATATTATTAATTATATTATCGGATCGGGAATATTTTATTCTGAAGAATCGCTCACGTATTTCTGGTTGCCATTTTTAGAGAATAATTCTCGAGACGTAGATCGATGCCAAGTTCACGGGTAGAGTATAATTTTTATCTGCATACATTTGCACTTCGAGATCGAGGCAAGTTCATTCCTACCCTAACTTTTGGAAACTGTGAATTTATGTTCGTATTATTTAATTCCTTAATTATTTTCGAGATATTATATGTTGAGATTTATCTGTTGCTCCGTGTGATGCAATAATTTCTTTTGAGCATTATTTCTCGTTAAATATTATTATGCTGTTAATTTAGTTTATTTGAGAATTATAATCCCTATAAGCGTAGAAATAATTTAGTTGCTATCGGGTCGATCTCATTAATTCGAGACGACTATTATTTTGATTCAGTGAAACTAATCTCATTCGTCTGAGATAGTTAAATTCATTCTTTTCGATTGAATTTATTGTACAAATTCAACCGTTATTTATTGATTATCTTTTAGTTAGTTCCTCGCTTGAACTAACTGATAGAAGTTTAAACAAAAGTTATAATTATTAGAGATTTTTACTCGTCGATCAAGTGAAAAAAAAATATTCTATTTAAACGTTCATCAATGTTGAGTATTATAAATATTGAGAAGTACTATTTGTTCAGTACAACTCCCAATTACTTCATTCTAAGACTATTCTCATAATTTCGAGATAGTTGAGTTTATTGTCAAGGTTTGACATTTTGTTCGTGTCAACCGATAAATTATTATTATTGAGAATTTACATCAGTCCATTGTTCGGATTGGTGGTAAAATCGAGTCAGACTGGCAGTCCGCCAGATTTGTAAATATTCTCTGGAAGAATTATTTCAAGTTATCTGTACCCCAAATATTCGGGAATTCTGTATTCTACCGGTCAATTTTGGGCAAGAGGCCCATTATAGAGAATAAGAGACTCGTGTACCGTTTTACGGACCCGAGAATAATTAGGCACTTTGTTGCCATGGTTGAATTGATAACCATTATGATGCTAGCATTCATACATATATATATATATATTATTGTTGATATCGTATTGTAGCCGTGATCGGGCGAAGTGCGGTGTCATTGGAGGCCGGTATTCTTGGTTGGTTAATTGATCGCACCACCGAGATACGGAGAGGTGGAAGACCAGTTCATTCTTAAATCATGAATTATCAGTGTTATATCAAATGAGTTATCGAGTATTCTGTTTCGAGATGAGTAATGAGTCTTTTGAGTATTCTGTTTTGAGATGAGTTTTGAGCCTTTCGAGTATGATATTTTCAAGATGAATTTGAGCCAAATCATATTGTGATATCCGATATTAAAATTTTGAGTATTTATTTCGGTAAACTTTATTATATTTATATACCGAGCGAGAAGAGAACTTGCTGGGCACTATAGTTGCTCATTCTTGCTTTACAACATTTTGTTCAGCTGCCAAGAGGGAAAGAGGCGAGACGTCCAGCCAGGGCTACAGAGGCAAGGGGAAAGCGCAAGGCTATGGCGACAATAATTAGAAGATCCAGATGGAATCTTTATATTTCTACTGTTGTGAACTTTTGTAACATATTATTTCGAGATGTATCAAGTTGGATTGTACTATGTTGTGAAGACGATCTTGGACCTGCGGAGTGGGACATTTATGCTCCGTTGTAATAAAATTTGGTATTGTTATTGCGTTATCATATTGAGACAATGTAACGACCCGGGTCCCCGGTCAGGGTGGATTTGGGGGCGTTACATTTATAAAGACCTAAAAACATCAATCGTATCATATCTTCTAATCATTAATATTTCCTTTCGAATTAAAACACGTTACCTTTTTTATTTAAAATAAATCTTACAATCATTAATATATACCCGAAAATATCACACCATATTTTTCAATTACTAATAAAATATATAAAAATTTGTATATGTTGTTTGTAATAAGAAAACATTAGTATAATACATAAAAATGAGTATATTAAATTATATTAAATTAAAATTAAAAAAATTATTAAAAATAATGATTATATAAAAACTTAATTATAATATTAAATAAAATTTATAACTTAATAAAAGAAACCCGTGCATTGCATGGTATTGAAAGTTTGTCGGTTCGATTTTCGACACGGACATCCTAGTTATTAAAATAAATAATAAAATAATATAATTATTGATAATTAACTGATTGCTTTTTTAAATTAAAAAATGTTTATTTTTTATTGATGATATTACTTTTTATACACCTATCAAACCTTCCAAATCAATAATATCTTTTTTCTAATTAAAACAAATTAACTTTTAATTTAAAACAAAATCTTGCAATAATTACTATATACTTAAAGATATCACAACGTATCTTTTAATCACTAACAAAATATAATAGAAATTCGTATATTACGAATAATAACCATTAGAGTTTTAGTAAAAATTCAGAACTATTAGTTCTAATGACTAAATATATTATATAATTAAATTAATTTACTAAAATATCAAGTTTGAACCCCATCAACGACATATTTATTTTAAAATTTTATAATATAAGTTTTAAACCATTTATATCATTAATTAAATTTATATTAAATCATTTAAATTAAAATTAAAATAAAATATTGTAAATACTGATTATATAAAAATATAATTATAATATAAAGTAAAATTTATTACATATCAAAAGAAATCCGTGCATCGCACGGGTTATAAGTTAATAATTAATTAAAGACGATTGTCAAAGATTATTTTTTCAAATACTTCTAGATGCAAACTCAAAAATCTCAATTGAAAATATAAAATCAACATCTTAATATGCCCCTCTCTCAAGTAACGAATCTCTTCTCTAATATATATCATCAATTTGGTTAAATTTTCTAAATTCAAAATATTTGAAAAATAGAATATTTTCCACACATATAACGTTATAGATAAAATAATTTTTAGAACTAATCTACATAAACAAAAATATTGATTATTTATATAAAAATGCTATATCTGATTTAAATAATCATGACAACAAAATTACAGTATGTTGAAAGTTGTAGATATACATAAAAAAAGTATGAAATACAAATTTGATGAGGATTAAATTTTGTTCAGCTTATACTATTATTTATAAAAAAAATAATATGATAGAAATTAAAAAAAATTGACATTTGAGAAAAGTGTGATAATTATGAAATGGAACAAATATAAATTTAAATGTAAATAGAAATAATGAATGATAAAAAAAATGAATGAGATACTTAGGAAGGAAAATAAGAATTGAGGGAAAAATGTAAAATAATAAATGGAGAGGAGAAAGAGAATGAGGGAGGGAAGAAAAGTGAAGAATAAACTAATAATATTTGTGTGTAAAGTGGGTGGAGAGAGAAGAGTAGAAAAAATAAATATTTGAGAAAGTAAGAAGAGAGAGGGAATTTTGGGAGAGAAATTGGGGGTAGGGGATTTTGTTTTAGTATAGGATATAGATGTACAAACAAAATTAAGATTTGTAAATTGAATGGGACGTTTGGGCCTCGTGTCATTTGTTTTCTCTTTTGCTAATTATTACGGGCGCCATTTATTTTGGACTGAAGGTGAATATTGTTACGCATATAAGACATATTGTCTTATATATATTGTCTGATTTGACTCATATTGTTAACGTTTATAAGATTGATGTTATTTTTGAGGAAGTGATCATTTTGCTCGAGATTTATCTAGGAAAGTTTGAGGCTGAGAAGAGGGTTACAGAATCGAAAAAAAGAGAGATGAAAATTATGAAGAAGAATTTTACTAAAAACACGAAGTTGATGGAAGAAAATTGTGTGTTGAAGGATAAAGTGACCTCTTTGAACGAGGAACTTATTAAAGTTAAAGCTATTGTCGATGCTGAGAAGAAGAAGTGTGCCGATCTTTAGAAGGGTTCTGATCGAGAGCGTTGTGAGCTAAAGAAGGTTAGGAAGCAAAATGCCGCCTTGAAAGTCGAAGTTGAGAAGGGCGTCGCAAACGTTGCCAAGGCCCTTGGAGTTAGGGATGGCAATGGGTCGGTCGAAACGGGTTTGGCCAAATTCAAACCCGAACCCGAATTTATTTCACTGAACCCGAAAAACACGGGTTTTCGGGTCGGGTTCAATCGGGTTTGAAATGGGTTTCTGGTTTTCGGGTCAGGTTTGCTACGGTAAGGCCAAAACCCAAACCCGACCCGAAAATAGTTCGGGTTTAAAAAATAAACCCAAACCCAAATATTCGGGTTTGGTAAGATCCAATCGGATCGGTATGGATCGGATATCCATCGGGTCGGTAAAATTTGTCATCCCTACTTGAAGTTGGATATGGCTTTTATTATGACTGCCTGTCTAGTTCGGGCGTTGACTTTACGGGACACTCATTCAATGATTATTGCACCGATTTGGCGAAGAATATGCCTGAGACTGCAGATGATAGGGACAAAGGTTCCGTTTAAAGGCGAGGTATCACGTTTGCCTCGTTAAATTTGTAACCATTTACAATATTGGAATTTATCGCTTTGAACTCGTTATTGGAAGCTCGTTATTTTACGACTTGTCACAAATTTGCCAGGAAATGTCCTGAGTAGTTTTACTCTTAACTTTGGGTTTTGTTGATGGTCGTAACTCATTACTACTTCCATTATGGTACTTTTCAGTTTTAGTAATTTTCTTGTTGTTTTAAATTTGGATTTTACAGAGCGTAGCTTCGAAGTTTGTATCTTATGAGTTATTCGTTGCCTTTATATCTTTGTATTTTTTTGCCTTGAGGTTTTGATGTTTTTTTATTTTGCTTACTTATTGGTAGAACTTGTTGTCCAAAGTTTTTTTTTGTATTATTGTCGTTGCAGTTGGCTTCGAATAATGGTAGGATGGGTGAAATTACTTCATTGACTATGTTGATTTTTGTTATCCATACCAAAGGATGTTAGTCTTTATCGTTGTTTGTTGAAATATGTGTCTTCTCCGTTTTTATCCGGAGTTACTGAGTTTGGCGGTTAGTCATGAACTTCTAATGAGTAATTCGTTGCCTTTATATCTTCGTATTTTTGTGCCTTGAGATTTTGATGTTTTCTTATTTTGCATACTTATTGTTATAACTTGTTATCCATAATTTTTTTTTTGTATTATTGACGTTGGCGTCGAATAATGGTAGGATGGGTGAAATTATTTCATTGATTATGTTAATTTTTGTTATCCATACCAGAGGATGTTAGTATTTATTGTGGTTTGTTGAAACATGTGTCCTCTCCGTTTTTACCCGGAGTTACTGAGTCTGACAGTTAATCCTGAACTTATAATTTTCAGTTAGAACTAATGCATTTAGGCGATCCTTGAGATGTTGTTCTTATTTAATGTTATTAGTCAATTTGTGGAGATTTTTGGTACTGCATGGCGTAATTGTTAAGGAAGAGCTAATAACAAATATAAATATTTACAATGCATAAGCAAAGAGAACATGGGGGCAATTTTATTAATAACTTAAATGATGTTTAAGCGAGGATCTCATATCAACCCTTTTGCACTTAAATTGATTTTTTAGGTGAAGGGTAGGGGTCTTGCCCCCATTTACAAAGAACAAATAAAGGTTGCTGATAAATTTTTTTGAGGTGAAATAATAAATTGGGACCATTTTTAAAAAAGTTACATGATAATTCAAAATGATTTCAACCTTTATCAGCCCCACTAAACTCAACCTTATAACCCCCGATTCATATGAGCTCTTAATTTTCATATCCTATTGATGGGATGGAGAAAGTATATGATTTATTTGAATATTGTAAATATGTAATTTATGATTTCATAATCAGAATCCACGATTAGATTTATTTATATTATGATCGTATATTTTAGAATATTATGTAATAGAAACATTACACTTCTTATATCATAATCTAGAATTATGTATTTTCTTATTATGTTTTTGGTAGCTGTAAGATAATTTTCCTAAATTATATATAATCATACATATAATGAATAAAAGTATCATTAATACTTTACGGTAAGCATAAATTCATGAGCAAACGTGTAAATGATATAATGAATTGTAAACAAATTTATAAATAATATAATGAACTGTTTGTGAACAAAAATTTGTAAACAATATCCTGATCCAGAAAATTTACTTGAGGCAGGCATCGAGTAATTATTGGAGAGAAATCCTTATCCTAGTAATTTTTTGTAGAAGAACTTCCCTATATTTTTAAAATTTTAAATAATAAAAAACATGAAATTTATATTTTAGAGAGGACACAAGTTCCCAAATCACTCAATTACAATGAACAATTAATAAATTTTTGAGTGTTTATATATCACTGTCCTAAAATAATGAAATGTGTAGTTAGTGAGATTGGATAAATGTCGAAGAAGAAACAATGGCCAATTAAATTAAGGAGCAAAAAAAGAAAATGGCTACGGTGAATGTAACTCCACATTAGAGCATCTCTACGAACATTTTCATTGGAAGCCCTATCTCCATCTCCATCTCAAAAACTTTCTAAATATAATAATTTCTGAAACTTATCTTCAAATTTTATTTATATTTTAAAATTGTGTTGCATCCCATTCCCTATCTTTATCCCCATTCATATTTTTATTAACACTTTCACTTTCTTTCATTTATGATTTCAACCACCATCCATTTTCTAATACTGTTATTTGGGAGGTGAATGTATGAGATGGGGATCTACAGTAAAATTCCAAAAAAATTCGATTTTCTGATGGAAAGCAATTTTTAGATGAAATGCTGTAAATAATCTCAAATTTTAAAGATAGAGTCCCCATTGTAAATGCTCTAAGAGCAACTCCAACAAGTTCTTAAAGTTTTTGCTAAAAATAATATAAATAAATGTCTCTTAATTATTTAAGATACAAAATTATTCATCATCTTCAATAATATTTTTATTCCTACCTCCTAATTTATATTTTATTAATAAATGTACTTGCAATAGTCGAATAAAGGAATGTGATATGAGTATAAAATTGATATATATTAATAAAGAATGAAGAAAGGAGAGGAAAGAGAATCTTAAATATGAGAAGAATTTGAAAGCTTTTAGAGAAAATTTTGGAGTTTGTTGAAGTGAAAATTTTGATAAATTTTTTTCAAAGTTTGACTTAAGAATGAAATGAAGAACTTATCAGTAATTTTCGCTATTATAGAGAAATAAATGGCGTCAACTCTAACGGTCCAAAATTCCTGACCATATGTGTCGTGCTTTCCTCCACTCCTCACGTATTCCATTATATAGTTTTCAATTACTACCTACCTCAGTTTAACTATCTTGCCTGTACGATTAGTTGCGTGAATCTTTGAATTTTATAATAAAATGATGAATATAGCTAATAAACTTAGTTGGTATTGCTCGAATAAAAATAAAATTTGACTAATAATATCTAAATTATGTAGTTTTCAATTCCTGCCGACCTTCTATTTAACTATCTTACATGCATGTGAACATTTGAATTATAATAAAATGATGAATAGCTAATAAATTTAGGAAATATTCATAAAAATATCCAATTTTTTAAAATATTTAGAAAAATACTATCTAAAGTTACAGATAAAATTGCATGTTGAATTTGAAGTTGCAAAATCAGATTGCAAAAGTTGCAATAAATTTTTTAAAAAAATTTCTGCAATTTGGATATTTTTGAAAAAAATCTTAAACTTAATTGGTATTGCTCGACTAACAAAAAAATTTTGACTTATAATATTTCGATAGCCAACAATTTATATTAGTTTAGCTAATAATTTATCTAGCATGGTCAAATAATTAACATGGATAGAGTAGAAAATATGCTTACTCAATAAATTGGTACATCAAAGATAGATAAATCTAAGTTTGTTGACATATAATTTCCTTTGAGATAATGGGATTTTTACTCGATTAACGAGAATAAAATTGAAATTTTAATATAAAAATATATTAAAATCTCATTTCCATTCTCGTTTGATAGAATTAAAATCACATGATTGAAACGGTCACATATTTTCCTCCGTTTAGTTTCATTTACTTGAAATGAAGTACCTCCGAAGACATGTTTGAAGTTCGAAATTTAAGTCTTTTTGTCTTCATTTTCTCCCGCTCCTGCAAAGTAAGTTGCAAAGATTATATAATTGTTTATGCAGGTCCATAACTAATTATGTGGATGTTTAAGATATCTTAAAATAAATAGTTATCAATTATATGAAACCCCAAACAACACCTATAATATGCACGTTTAACTTTTCTTAGGGGTGGTATTGTATTAAAACTTTTAATGACTTTTAATGATTTTAAAAGTCATGGGGTATTCAATTCTAACTTTTAAAGAGTCTTTAAAAGTATGGTGTTATTCAATTAAGACTTTTAAGAAGTATTTAAAAGTAGGGCGGTATTGAATTGAGACATTTATAGACTCTTTATAAGTATTGTGTTATTCAAAAAGTCAATGACTTTTAATGAGAATGATTTTTAATGACTTTTAACAAAAATTATAACTATGTCCCTTGAAAAAAAAGTCATGAGCTTTTTGATAAGATTTGACATGACTTCTAATAATTCTATTAAAATCATCTTGAATAAAATTGTTTCATTTACTATCAATAAAAATTTATGTCGTTTTTCTTCTCTTTCTTCCTCTCTTCCATCTCTTTTTCTTCCTCTTCTTGGTTTTCAATTTCCATATTTTTTATATTCATTTTAGTAAACAATATTATTGAGGGGACGATCTTTTGCAATTTTGTAAAACTAGATCATTTTTTACAATTTTGTAAAACTAGATCATAACACACAAAGTAAAATAAAATCCATCAAACATTATAGGAATTTATGGGTTTTTAAAAATATTGTGCTTGCAAAAATTCACATAAAACACCAATAAAATAGCTTTGCATCATAAAAATATTGCTGGCTAATGAATAGTGACAAATATATAATTCTCAGATAAAAATATGTAGTGAATACTCAATTAACAAGAAATATACTTTGGTGGTCGAATTAATCAGAGAACACACGATCGAAATTGGACTGAAGTGAAAAAAGGTTAAAGAATTTGACAGCATAGGCTAATACATGATCTTTGTAGTTAGTTTAGTAAACCACAAAATCTATCAAAAAGTCTATGAAAGTTTTCAGAAGTCATTTCATTAGAAGTCATCAAAAGTATTTCAAAATTTTTAGTGACTCAACAAGAATCATTAAGAGTCATTAAAAGTCTATAAAATCCATAAAAATCATTACCCCAAGAATTGTCATTAAAAGTCATAATACAATACCACCCCCTTATACACGTGTTACATAACTTTATTTGTTATGCAAAAAATAGTTTCAGTATTCCAAGTGATTGCTTAGTCTCTTAAAAAATATTTGTTATATTTTAAATTTTCCTATATTTGGAAACATATTAGTTTATTTAATTACAATGTATTTTAATAATTTTTTCAATTTTTAAATAAATGTTTTGAGTTCTTATAAACAACTTTTAAAAAAAAAAATTCGTAAATAAACATGTCTTGTGATTATATGACAGTTTCAAAATTATTTTTGAACAAAATATTTTTCCAATATATATATTTAGGGTCTTTCTAGTGTCTGTCCAAGGCCACACATTAATGAAAGAATGCTCAAAATACCCACTTTTTTACTACCCACTTCCCAAAATACCCATTTTTCAAAACACTGACCAAAATACCCACGGGATACGCCATTCCTAGGGGCGTATCCCTCGTTACTATAGCAACTCAGACCTGCGGCTGTTTTCTCCCTCCGGCGATGAAATCGAAATTGGGGCTTTCAAATCCACAAAATAAACTGGTATGAAAGTGGTATGGATGTGTAGAGGGTGAAGAGACAAATCGATTGATGTGTACGACAAGACTGAACAAGCACGGGAGAGGGTGAACCGATGGAGAGAAAACTGGTAATCGCCGGAATCGCGATTTTCATACAAGTTCCGAGATCTCGAATTTTGGCAATCGATATGTAATCAAACTTGTATAGGTTTGTAGAGGAGACAAAGACGGTTCGATTGGTGTGTATGTTATGAGTGGACGACCACAGGAGAGGGGTGAAGGAAGTGAGGGAGAGAAGTCGCCGGCGATCGCCTAATCGCCAGAGCTCTCAAATTGGGGAAGGAGGCGGTTGCGCCAATTGAACAGGCGTATCTGAAGATACGCGGCTTAAAGATGCGTATCCCAGGAGCTTGCTTCTTTGTGGAAAGCGTATCCTATTAATTGCTCCTCTTGCATGGGCGTATCCAACGGATTACTCCTCTATTATAGGCGTATCCGTGGATATTCCTCTGTCATGGGCGTATCCCGTGGGTATTTTGGGCGCGCAGCGCGGAATCTGGGTATTTTGGTTATGAAACAATAAAAAGTGGGTATTTAGGGCACTCACCCCACATTAATCACTTACTTTCATTGCATTTTTATGAGATTGTTTCTTTTTAGTAATGGGATTTTTTATGCATATAGGAGGATCCATTATCATTAATAAATAGGAATCAATCAAAACCATAAAAATGACATAAAAGTAAATGATTAATGTGTGCCGAAAAACACACATTAGAAAAACCGATATATTTGTACTTTCCAATGTTAAACTCTTTGCACCCAATGTCTTTTAATGCTACTAATTGATCTGTTTGTCATCGTTTTGATTAATAATTAATTATGTCATGATTGGATCATTAGTTAGTGGTAGACTGGTAGTAACATGTAGGGCTGAGCCAAAAAATCGAAAAAATCTGAAATCAAAACCGAAATCGTTAAAAATAGCTAAAAATCAAACCGTATAAAACCAAGGCGAAACCGAAACCGGATCTGATTATGCAATTTCGGTTTCTTGTTGGAACCGATCCGAAAAAACCTGAAACCGATCCGATTAAAATAAATAAATAAGTAAATTATATATATATATAGGGTCTTGTTCTAATAGAAACTAAATTAGAATAAAAACTAGAAACTAAACCTAAATTAAATATTTCAAGCTAATCTAATGACCAAATTAGGGGTACTCCAATACAAAAAACGTTTAAAATTATTGTCTCTATTCAGCAAAAATATAAAAAAATAAAAAAAATTTAAAAAAAAGTTACTGTTCACGTGATGACGTGGCACGTGAACAGTAACTTTTTTTTAAATTTTTTTATATTTTTGTTGAATAGAGCCAAGAATTTTAAACGTTTTTTGTGAAGGTGCTCATAGCGGGGCATTAAAATAAATGAAATATAATTTATTTAGTATAGGTTTCTAGTTTCTATTCAAAGGTTGGTTTCTATTTGAACGCTAGCCTATATATATATATATATATATATATATATATATATATATATATATATATATATATATATATATATATATATATATATATATATAATACACATATTTTTTGAAATATAATTGCTCTGATTCTCTGAAGCTTATGCTTGTACTTTTCATATTTAAGGCCATCATTATATTCTTATATATAATAAGTGTAAGAGGGATCTTATCCATAATTTTGGTTTGGTCACTGTACCGTCAAAGTAATCTCAACCGTCGAATATAATATTTTTAAAAATAGACGATCAAGATTATATCATATTAAAAAGAAAATTATAATCTAAAAAAGATATAATTAAAAAGGTTGTATTAGACTTGAATTTTAAAAAGAAGTTATAATCTGAAAAGGATATAAAAGATTGTATTAGAACTGAATTTTATTAAATTATTTATTGATATTAAAAAAAATTATATTTAATATTTAGGCTCTATCTCGAGATATAGAAATCAGATTTGGATGATTTTACGGTCTACGCGAAAATCATAAAATTATCTTTAATTTAGGGATGATTTAACAATTATTATCCAAATGAAAACACTCAGAATATCAAGAGAAAATATAATTACGAATTTTTACATTAATTCTATTTAGTGTAGAATACCTACATTAATAATCCTATTCAATATAGAAAACCTAATTATATATGATTTAAATCATTGACAAACACTTTTTCGTATTTCAATATAAATACACTTTTTAGTTTACATGTTAAAATATTAAATATTTTTTATGCTAGATCCAACGTTTTTTATCTATTTATTTTAAAATCTAACAGTTCTTATTTATTTTATCGTACCGAGGACCAGACTACCAACTACCAAAGTTCTGGACAATATCCCTCCAACACTTATTATTAAAACTGTATTTGGTTGTTAGTACAACTATCTTCAAAGTAGATTTCTTAAATAGAATAGAATTTTCAATATAAAAAATCGTCAATTTCATCTCTTTTTTGTTTCTTGGTAGTTTTAATTGGAAAAAATTGTTAAATCATCAATAAATTAACGATTATTTTGTTAATTTCACGTAGGCTGTGAAATCATCCAAATCAAGTTTTAAGAATTCAAGACAAAACACATAACAAATTGAACGTGTAAAATCTTATATATATATATATATATATAGAAAAATGTTTCTACAGTTAACTTTAGGAGAATTTCCTAAAGTTAACCTTTAAAAACATTTGAGTGTTACCTTTTATTTATATGATGTGTCATTATTTCAGTGGTTAACTGTAGAAAATTCTCATATAGTTAAATATAGGATCATTAAGCCCATATATATATATATATATATATATATATATATATATATATATATATATATATATATATATATAGGCCTTTGCTCCATACAGAACACTCTTATATAACAAACAATAAAGAACACTATAAAATCATTTATTCCAATAGATCCATTGGCCCCGCCAGGGGCACCCAATACAAAAAGTTCTTATTTTTTTAGGCTCCATCCATCCAGCAAAAATTTTTTTTTTTGAAAATTTACTGTTCATCGATGACGTCATCGATGAACAGTAAATTTTCAATTTTTTTTTTTTGCTGGATGGATGGAGCCTAAAAAAATAAGAACTTTTTGTATTGGGTGGCCCCGACAGGGGCAATGGATCTACGAGATATGAGGTGTTCTTTATTGTTTGTTATATAAGGTGTTTGCTATGGAGTGCAACTATATATATATATATATATATATATATATATATATATATATATATATCAATTCCATAACAATAATTTGATATGTAAACTAATAACAAATAAATAATAAAAAAATATAATAAATATTAAAAAAAAAACCGTGCGTTGCTCAGGTTATAAACCAGTAATTCATAGCTAGTGACGGGCAGATCAAACATACTTTATGTTCTTATATATTTCGTAAATCAAATGTGCCTTATTAGCAACATTGATGTCATTTTGACTAGGTAACAATAATATTATAAATAAAGGTTTTCTAAGATCAAAGATAATAAATATTGGTTTGTTTTTCTACATTTGATAATGCCTTTCAGTAAAGAGGGAGAATGGGTAACCATCTCAAAGAAGTCCTTTTATTGTGATAATTATGCCTCACTGGAACATATATTTGACCATTTTAACTTGTAATTGTACTAAAATGGCCATTCCAGAACACTGCCGGGGCTTCAAAACATCAAGTTGTGGTAGGTCATTTTGTATTACTTTTGTGACATTTTACAAAATTTACGTACTTTTCATTTAAGTAAAATATGTCGGTTTAATCATTTTTATTTGAGGCGGTTTTAAAACCGAAATGATTGCAACCGATCCGACAATTTTGAATCCGAAACTGAACTTTCAATTTCGATTTTAGATTTTAAAACCCGAAAAGTTTCGATTTCTATTTCGATTTTACCATAAACCCGATCAGATCCGATCCGTGATCAAATCCGATCCGTGTTCTCCCCTACTAACATGTATGGATTTTCATGAGTCGATATCTACATTGGCTCTGGCAGGAGCAATAGTTATCTGTTTGTGTACCACCGAAATTTGTAGTAATAAGATTAATTAATTCGTTATTATTATTATCAGGATATCAGCATCTAAATTTCTTTTTCTTTTAATTTTAAGTACATGTTAGTTCTTAATTAAGATTTGAATTTAACTAATAGTTCGTGAATTGTCTTTTGAAATTATTATATTTTATGTCAATTACATATTAGTTGTTTTATTTGTGCGTAGCAATAAAAAATTATTTAATTTGTTGTAAGTATAGTTATTATCTTTTGAATTGTTATTATATTTGATTGTTAATTACGGGAGTTAGCCACCATTGTTAATTACGATTAACTTCTATACATATATGATTTTAAAAGTAGTACTCGATTACTTAGTTTTAGGTGGATTGATATAAATTCATATATGTGCATGCTTAATTGTTTTTGGTGTAAATATAATTTTGAGTTATCTGTTAAATGATATGAAGATTGGTAATTAATTTGTAAGTGTACATACAGCTAGTACTTCGCATGTTCTAGTAGTGTAAAATAATTTGGGTAGAATGGGACATCCTTTTATTCAAATATCGGATCATTTTATTTTTATCATGTTTAGATTTAGGTTTGGGATCATTTTATTCGGATTTAAATCGATCCCGAATATTGACGTCGAATTTGAACCCAATATGAATCAGTATCTTATATTCCTTGTTCTAACCAGATAGTTTGTGATCTATCGAATACGAGTCAAATATAATCCATTAAAATTGGGTTTGGTTTTATGAAAAACTGTAATTAGTACAAAATAGAATAATATATCTTGCGTAAAGATAAATACTAGTAAGTTTTAAGGGCTCTAATTATGGACAATTCTATATTCTTAGAACCTGAATCTTATATAAGGATATAATTTAAAAATGAGAAAAATGATCATGAGATTCATTTCAGGAAAATTTTCTAAATACTTAAAAAATAAACTTTAAAATTTATTAGGCCCGCATGGCTAATTAAGTAATATTACAAAATTTTAAACGACTGATTTTACTAAATTGCCCACACTATCTTTGCATATAAAATCTATATATCTTAGGGAAATTACCTAAGACATATCCTAGGCTCCCTACTCTCTTTAAAAATTATTTATATATTTATATTTTAGATATAACTAGCCTAAAACCCGTGCGATGTACGGATTTTTTTTATTATATGAATTTTTTTCATTAATTTGAATTAATTTGAATTGTTTTGGACAACAATACCCCGGGGCATTTGACGCCATTAGAGGAAATTAGACGGCAGTACACAAATTTTAAATAGTTAGCTTGTTTGGTATTGCCCGTGGCAAGTTTGAAACTACGGTATGCGAAGTGGTGTCTTCGCCAAAGTTCAGGTACACAAAGTGCACTTTACTCAATTTTTTAATGAGATGATTTGATAATAATTATTTAAATGTTATTCGTGATAATTCTAGAAAATGAGGAATTTAGTTATAAAATATATTGGTTTTAGTTGAAAAGGTAATCGGTTAATTATTAGTAATTATAAATTTATTTTTTTATTTTATTAAATAGAATGCCCGTGATATAATTGGAAAAAGAGAGGTTTTAGTTAAAGGAAATTAAAAAGATAACATGTATTGGGTAAAAAAGGTAATTGATTAGTTTATAGTAATTATAATTTAATTATGTTATTTTACAAAATAAAATTGATTGTAATGTCTTTAGAAAAGGATAAATTAATGTTGTCCGTGATATTTCTAAAAAAAAATAATTAGAAAATATAGAAAAGATGATACATTTTAGCTGAAAAATGTAATCAATATTAGTATTATATTATTATTAGGGTTTCATGTGCCTGAGGATGACCTCGGGATTCTATCTGAGATTAAAACATTTTTAATACAAATTTATGGGTATTTATGTAAAATCACTGAAAACTGTTTATATTTACAAAAATGTCCCTACAGGCCCTTGCTTTATAAGTACAAATCATTTATAACCTTAGGAGACATACCCGAGGTTATCCTAAGGCCCAGTTTTCTTTTATTATTATTATTTTATTTCATTAAATAGAAATTCCTGTGATATAACTGGAAAAAGAGAGATTTTAGTTAGAGAAAATAGAAAAGGTAACGTGAAAATTAAAAAGGTGACATGTTTTAGGTGAAAAAGGTAATTGATTAGTTTATAGTAATTATAATTTAATTATGTTATTTTACTAAATAAAATTGCTCGTATTGTTTTTAGAAAATGAGAAATTAATGTTTCCCGTGATATTTCTAGGAAAAAAGGAATTTAATTAGAAAAAATAGAAGAGATGATACGTTTTAGCTGAAAAGGTAATTGGTTAATTTTTAGTATTATAATATTAATATTTTATTTTTATTAAATAGAACCACCCGTGATATAATTGGAGAAAGAGAGATTTTAGATAGAGAAAAGAAAAAAAGTAACGTGTTTTGACTGAAAAAAGTAATTAATTAGTTAATAGTAATTATAATATAAATATATTATTTTATTGAACAAAATTTCTCGTAGTGTTTTTAAAAAAGGAGAAATTTTAGTTAGATAAAATATAAAGGATATTGTGCTTTACTTGAAGAATGAAATTATTTAGTTATATTTAATTATGTTATTTTAGTAAATAAAATTGCTCGTAGTGTTTTTAGAAAATGAGAAATTAATGTTGCCCGTGATATTTATAGAAAAGCGGAATTTAATTAGTAAATATAGAAAAGATGATACATTTTACCTGAAAAAGGTAATTGGTTAATTATTAGTATTATAATATTATTATTTTATTTTTATTAAATGGAACCGCCCGTGATATAATTGGAAAAAGAGGAATTATAGTTAGAGTAAAAAGAAATTGTAACGTGTGTTGGCTGAAAAAGATAATTGATTAGTTAATAGTAATTATAATATAATTATGTTATTTTATTAAACAAAATTGCTCGTACTATTTTTTAAAAAGGAGAACTTTTAGTTAGATAAAATATAAAAGATATTATATTTAACTTAAAAAAGAAAATTATATAGTTATTGAAAAATAGAAAAGGTAATATGTTTAACCTGAAAAAGGAAATTGATTAGTAAAGAAGAAATTTCAGTTAGATAAAATATAAAATATATTTTATTTTACCTGAATAAGAAAATTATTTAGTTATTGAAAAATAGAAAATGTAATATGTTAATCTTAAAAAGGAAATTTATTAGTTAGTAGGACTATAATTAAGTAAGGGTAAATAAGTAAAATCAATAGGTACCGTACCGACCGACCGACCAAACTTTTAATGTTTCGGCTATTATATAATAGTATAGAATAGCTTAAAACCCGTGCGATGCACGGATTTTTTTATTTTAATATTATATGAATTTTTTCATTCATTTAAATTATTATTTTTAAACATGAATTTTGGAGGCTTACATTTTTATATGAGATAATTTGATAATAATTATATAAATGTTATTCGTGATATTTTTAGAAATGGGGGGATTTTATTTAGAAAATATAGAACAGAAGATAGGTTTTAGTTGAAAAAGGTAATCAGTTAATTATTGGTAATTATAAAATTATTATTTTATTTTATTAAATAAAATGCCCGCGATATGATTAGAAAGAGATAGGATTTAGTTAGAAAAAATTAAAAGTGTAACATGTTCTAGGTGAAAAAGGTGATTGATTATTTTATAGTAATTATAATTTAATTAAGTTATTTTACTAAATATAATTGCACGTAATATTTTTAGAAAAATGAGAAATTAATACTGTCCGAGATATTTCTATTAAAAGAAGGATTTAGTTAGAAAAAATAGAAAAGATGATACTTTTTATCTGAAAAAGGTAATCAGTTAATTATTAATATTAAAATATTATTTGTTTATTTTATTAAATAGAACCGCCCTTGATATAATTGGAAAAAGTGATATTTTAGTTAGAGAAAATAGAAAGGTAACGTGAAAATTAAAAATATGACATGATTTCTGTGAAAAAGGTAACTGATTAGCTTGTAATAATTATAATTTAATTATGTCATTTTCCTAAATAAAATTGCTCATAATTTTTAGAAAATAAGAAATTAATGTTGCTGGTGATATTTCTAGAAAAAAAATGAAATTTAATTAGAAAAAATAGAAAAGATAATACGTTTTAGCTGAAAAGGTAATCGGTTAATTATTAGTATTATAATATTATTATTTTATTTTTATTAAATAGAAACGTCTATAATATAATTGGAAAAATAGAGGTTTTAGTAAGGGAAAGAAAAAAAGTAACGTGTGTTTAGCTGAAGGTTTTTTTTTATTTTAATATTATATGAATTTTTCATTTATTTAAATTAATTTTTTAAAACATGAATTTTGGAGGCTTATATTTTTATATGAGATGATTTGATAATAATTATATAAACGTTATCTGTGATATTTCTAAAAATGGAGGGATTTTAGTTAGAAAATATAGAAAAGATGATAGGTTTTAGTTGAAAAAGGTAATCGGTTAAATATTGGTAATTATAAAATTATTATTTTATTTTATTAAATAGAATGCCCGTGATATGATTAGAAAAAGATAAGATTTAGTTAGAAAAAATTAAAAAGGTAATATGTTCTAGGTGAAAAAGGTGATTGATTAGTTTATAGTAATTATAATTAAATTACGTTATTTTACTAAATACAATTGCACGTAATATTTTTAGAAAAGGAGAAATTAATATTGTCCGTGATAATTCTATTAAAAGAAAGATTTTAGTTAGAAAATATAGAAAAGATGTTACGTTTTGGCTGGAAAAGGTAATCATTTAACTATTAATATTAAAATATTATTAGTTTATTTTATTAAATAAAACCGCCCTTGATATAATTGGAAAAAGAGAGATTTTAGTTAGAGAAAAGAGAAAGGGTAACGTGTTTTGGGTAAAAAGGGTAATTGATTAGTTAATAGTAATTATAATATAATTATGTTATTTTATTAAACAAAACTGCTCGTACTATTTTTAAAAAAAGAGAAATTTAAGTGAAATAAAATGTAAAAGATATTCTATTTTACCTAAAAAGGAAATTATTTAGTTATTGAAAAATAGAAAAGGTAATATATTTAACCTGAAAAAGAAAATTGATTAATAAAGGAGAAATTTTAGTTAGATAAAATATAAAAGGATATTGTATTTTACCTGAAAAAGGAAATTATTTAATTCTTGAGAAATAGAAAAGATAATATGTTTAACCTCAAGAAGGAAATTGATTAGTTAGTAGATCTGTAATTGAGTAAGGGTAAATAATTAAAATCAACAGGTACCGTACTGACTGACCGATCGACCAAACTTTTAAAGTTTCGGCTTTTATAAAATAGTATAGATTAACAAAAGATGTAATGTTATTATCAAAGATATATATTTTATATTTTTTGAATTAAGTGAAATTAATGAAAATTCCATTACTCATGAATATACACATTAAGGTAATATTATTATAAAAAATAAAAGTATTTAATCTTAATATTAGCATTAAATAAATTGAAGTTCATAGCACATGTTTAATAAAACTAAAAAAAATTATTATAAGTATTAATATTTGTATAATATATTAAAAATAATATCATATCCTATATAATCAGAGTAAGAGACATTAAATGATCAAACTGTCAATTATATAAATATTATATTTTTAAACTAATTTAAAATGTGAAATCAACTAAACTGTGATTACTTATGAATTTAATTAGGGTTAACGTTTGAAATAAAATAAAATAGTTAAATATTAATATTAAAATCTAGAAATTAAATTTTGATGATTTTGTAGCCCACACAAAACTCATAATTATTTTTAATTTAGTGATGCTTTAATAATTGTTATCCAAATGGAAACAATCAAAATCTCAAGAAAAAAAATATTATAACGAATTTTGGCATTAATCATGAATACAGAAGATCTACATTGATAATCTTATTCAATTTAGAAAACCTAATTATATATGATTAAAATCATTTACATATATTTTTTCATATTTCAATATACATACACTTTTTAGCTTACATATTAAAATATAAAATATTTTTTTTATACTAGATCCAACGGTTTTCATCTACTTATTTTAATATCTAACGGTTCTTATTTATTTTATCGTGCTGAGGCAGACTACCGATTATCAAAATTTTGGACAAAATCTCTCTTATACATATTATTAAAACTTTAAAACTATACTTTTAGACTTATTATTAAAACATTAAAACTATATTTGGTTGTTAATGAAACCATTTTCAAATAATTTCAAATAGGGGTGTTCTGAAAATCAAAACGAAATATAAGTTGATTTCAAAAATTGAATAGAATTTTCAATACAAAAAATCGTTAAATTCCTCTCTTATTTGTTTCTATGTAGTTCTAATTCGGAAATAATTATTAAGCAATCACAAAATTAAAAATTATTTTGTTAATTTCACGTGGGCTATAATATCGTTCAAATCAAATTTTAAAAATTTAAGATAGAATACAAATATTAAATTAAAAGTGCAAAATGTTATATATATATCAATTTTTTAACAAAAAATTTGATATATAAATTAGTAACATATAAATATCAAATTATACTAGCATAATAACCCGTGCAAGGCACTGGTCATTTTCTAGCATTGCTCAGCTACATTGCGAAGTTGTGTACTATTTGGAGCAATTTGATAATGTTTTTATACATTAGAAATATATGTAATAAATTTTGAGGACGTATGTGAGTAATACACGGTCACCAAAGTGTTCGAAGACTCCATTGTGGCTTATGATACCAAAGAAACTTCTTCCTGTGGCACCATTAGACAAGTACACTTTGCAAGCATTTACGAGGAAATGGCCATGCAACAAATTATTGACTTATTTCATGTTTAAAAATTTAGACATTTTACGAAATATTTTAAAGATTACAAGACCTTAATTATTGTAACATACAAGACCTTAATTATTAAAATGTGAGGTAGGAAGCCTTTTTTCCAGTCTGATCCTGCAGCATTCAGCTAGGAAGTCCCTTTTTCTGTTATGATCCTACAACATTCAGCGATACCTGGCAGCCCTTGATAAAATGAACCATAACATTATACTGATGAAAATGGATCATAGACTTCTCATTTTACAGTATTATCCACATTTATAAATGCCAGTTCATTAATAGATACAAGCTGGCAACCTGCAGTTTAGGCACTTCTCCCGTTTGATTCAGGATCCCTATCAAATAACATGCATCTTAATGTAATATAAATAAGAACGTATACGAATCCCGGTAAAATTACATGCTATAAAAGGATTTCCATTTAGAAATCCCGATATCTGTTATGTTTTTTCCCTGCAAAAACCAAATACCAAAGAACCTGAGAATGTATTGGAGGTCTCTCAAAAGACAGCTATGAGAGATCTTTGTCAACCCACATTGGAATATCTTTTACATAAAGCTATAAATAAACAGACATACAACTTTTCGTACGAAAATAATTGATACCTTCATAAAAATGAATATAGGCTATATAACACACGAAAATAACCCGCACGGGAAAAAAGTGAAATAAACAATGACAAACCTGATATTAGTTCCTCACCCACTTGAAAAACAACACCTAGAGGGGGGTGAATAGGTGTTTATGGCTAACAATGGTTATTTATGACCTGTTTTAAATTTTACCAGAAACAGCTTGCTGTTTGTGATTAAGCAGTTTACAAATGGCAAGCTGATTGTAACAAAAATGCAGTGCAGTAAGTAATATGCAGAAAATTAAATGTGACACAAGATCTTTTAGCCAGGTTCGACCCCTAAATCCCTATGGTCTACTTCGTGGTCCCTTACCAAACTTGGTAAGAGAATATATTATTGATCAACTATAAAACCGATTACAAGATCCAACAATATATCTCCCTTACACCCTGCTGCTTATAAATGGCTTGCTGTTTGCTGTGCTGAACTAACTCTCTAAGCAATACTTCCCAAGTATCCTTTTCTAGCCTAGTTTGACCCACCCAAAACCATTAGCCAACCTTGTACAGCAGCAACTTAATTACACCTTGAACAATACAATGATTTAAATAAATACAACTCAATCTATGAACCCTCTGAATATATAAATATATGCGTGTATATATGGGTTTGAAAAGATTAGAGATTTTGCAATGTAAGCTTTGAGTTGTGTATATATCTTGTTTTCTGCACTTGATCGATATTCAATGGATATCTATATTAAGAACTGAGAATGAGCAGCTCTTAAATAGGAAAACAAGAGAGATTAAAATTAAGCTTGAAATGGCTCCAACGGTATGAAAATAAAATGAAGCCGCTAGAGATGTTTTTTTGTTTAAGATAATGAAGGAGCTTGTTTTTCGGATGATAGTGAAGAGATGGAGCGTGTAGAACATGGAGAGGAATATTTGATATGATGAGGGAGACAAGAGCATGTGGTTGGTAATGAAAAGTCAAAAGTGTCATGCTACTTTCCTTTTATTCAAAGCAAAGAATATATTGTTCCCCAATATATTTGATTTATGCTCTGGCGTGCTAGAATAATTCAGAGGGTTCATTACAGTATTTCTAAAGATATCTCCACCAATTGCTCCTTGAAAACCACAAGATTCTTTAATTCTGTCAGACGCAGTCAGCATGCTGTTTGTGAAAATGGCATGCTGTTTGTGAAACTGGTATGCTGATTGTCCATGCATTTGGCTTGCTGTTTGAGTCTGATTGTCCATGCATTTGGTTTGCTGTTTGAGTCTAATGAAGACATATGGTAAGCTGACTTAGCCTACACCTGGCTTACCAATTGTCACTGTAGTCCAATGTTGGCTTGCTGTTTGTGACAAACTGATTATATAATCATTAAGCTAATTTTCCCTACAAAACCAAGTTAGTACAGTACCGAAATAACATATCAAGTTCATGTCAGCTTGCTGTTTTGGTTCTGGTGAGCTGAATAGAAAGATGGCTTTATACTTTTGCATTTCCATATCATCAACCAAGTTTTCTGAGAGCATAGATATGTCTAGTTGATCTTTATCTACAGGAATTCTGAACAGTTGAAAATGGCTTGTTGTTTGCGTATTGACTGTGTGGAAATGGCTTGCTAAACTGTTTGGCTTGCTGTTAGATAGACTGATTATACAATCAGTAAGCTAGAGTATCCTGCAAAACCAAGTTAGTGCATATACAACTAGCATGTTGTTTTATATCTATTAATAAGCCAAATGGCTTACTGTTTGTGATCATTAAAACTTAAGGAGTATCAATCTCCCCCTTTTTCATGATTACAACTAATTTAGGAGAATTAGAATAACTCCCCCTAAATTCCTGCATCTCAAAATTAGATATAAAACGATGATCTAATATGTAAGAAATATAACACCAAAGATAAAACATTCATAAACCAATTAGCTCAAAACCAGTTCAAATAAGCATGTTCAGAATTATTAGAATTATTAGAGGAATTCTTCCTAAAGTTCTCCCCCTTAATCCATCAAAAACTAAAAATTTTAATATCAACAAATGATATGCCAGAATATAATGCAATCAGTATACCAATTGTAATATGCGAATAGAACAAATGGTAAGCTAACCTGACCAGCAATTACCATCCAGCGTGTTGATTTATAGAGAACACATGTCAAGTTCCATTCGAATGGTTGAAAATCTTTCTTCAGCTAGGGGTTTTGTGAATATATCAGCTATTTGAAATTCTGTTGGAATAAAGACCAACTCTATCTTGCCTTTAGCAACATTATCTCTCAAGAAATGGTGTCGAACATCAATATTCTTCGTTCTTGAGTGATTCACCGGATTCTTAGAAATATTAATGGTGCTAGTGTTATCACAGTTTATTGGAACCTTTTCACACTTGATATCAAAGTCCCTTAGTGTTTGAATCATCCATAGAAGTTGAGAACAACAGCTCCCAGCTGCTAGATACTCTCCTTCGGCCGTGGATAAAGCAACATACGTTTGTTTCTTGCACTGCCATGAAACTAAGCTTTGTCCAAGGAATGTACAAACACCACTAGTACTTTTTCTATCAACTTGATAACCTGTGTAATCTGCATCACTATACCGAACAAGATCAAAAGTATTTGTAATAGGGTAAAACAAACCAAGAGTAATGGTACCACTTAAATATCGAAAGATTCTTTTAATAGCATTTAAGTGAGACTCTTTAGGATTGGATTGAAATCTTGCACAAACACACACACTATACATGATGTCAGGTCTAGAAGCAGTTAAATATAGTAAGTTTCCAATCATACCTCGATACCTTTTGATATCAACAGCCTTACCATTTTCGTCTGCAAACAGCTTGCTGTTTTGAATCATAGGAGTTGATTTTGGCTTAACATCTTCATAACCGAATCTCTTGAGTAGACTTTTTGTATACTTGGATTGGTGCACAAAAATTCCATCTTTAGATTGCTTGATTTGAAGACCCAAGAAATAATTGAGCTCACCCATCATGCTCATTTCGAACTCACTATGCATACACTTAGAAAACCACTTACACATAGATTCATTAGTAGCTCAAAAAATAATATCATCCACATATATTTGTACAATAAGAATATCTTTACCATTTTGCTTAATAAACAATATGGGATCGATTTTACCTTGAATGAATCCATTTTGGATTAGATACTTACTAAGCCTTTTGTACCAAGCTCTAGGGGCCTGCTTTAAACCATAAAGAGCCTTTTTTAGCTTGAATGCATAGTTTGTATATTGATCATGTTCGAATCCAGGAGGCTATTTGACATAAACTTCCTCTTCCAGCACGCCATTTAGGAACGCACTCTTCACGTCCATTTGATATAGCTTGATTTTCTTGAAACATGCATAGGCTAGAAGTATTCTTATTGATTCCAAACGAGCAACAGGAGCATAGGTTTGATCAAAGTCAATGCATTCTTGTTGGTTATAGCCTTGAGCTACGAGCCTTGATTTATTTCGAGTAATGGTGCCAAATTCATCAATTTTATTCTTGAACACCCATTTTGTTCCTATAATTGAAGCATCCTCTAGAGGCTTAACAAGTTCCCAAACATCACATCTTTCAAATTGATTTAATTCTTCTTGCATAGCCATGATCCAATTCTCATCTTCTAATGCTTCATTGATATTTTTGGGTTCTTCTTGAGCTAGGAAGGCAGCATGAGCACAATAATTTGCTTTCCCTCTTCTTGTAGTGATTCCATCAGTAATATCACCAATGACTAACTCTGGGGGATGATTCTTGACCGTTCTTGTTGACCTCGGTAAGGAATGTTGAGCTATTTCTTCATGAGTTGTCTTTCTTATCTTTGGTGGTGGTAACAAATCATCTCCATCATAGAGAGGTAGTTTCTCAGTAGCCCTTGAACCTCTAGGACCTTCCAAAGTCATTCTTGCTACTTTAGAAATTTTATCTTCAACTTCAGCTTGCTGATTTGAACTTCCAGCTTGCTGATTGTCAGAATCTGCATCATTCTTGGCTTGCTGACTTCCAGTTTCAGCTTCAACTTTAGCTTGTTGATTTGAACTTCCAGCTTGTTGATTTGAACTTCCAGCTTACTAATTTGAACTTCTAGCTTGCTGATTGTCAGTAACTTGAGGTTGTATACTTTCTCTTTCACCTGCAAATTCTTCATCATCTCTTGGTAGACCATTGTTAGGTTCTTGAAAAGTAACATCAATAGATTCTTCAACAATATGTTTATTAACATTATAAATTCTATAAGCCCTACTTGTTAAAGAATAACCAAGAAATATAGCTTCATAGATTTAGCATCGAATTTACCATCTTTACCAATTATCTTGAGCACAAAGCACTTAGAACCAAAAAGTTTGAAGTAACTGATATTTGGCTTCTTGTTTCTCAATAATTGATATGGAGTTTTATCCAAAATAGGCCTGATTATAATTCGATTCAACACATAGCATGCTGTATTTACAGCTTCGGCCCAAAAACTTCTAGGCAGCTTGCTTTCTTGCAATAGAGTCCTTGCTGTTTCTTGAAATGACCTATTCTTTCTTTCCACCACTCCATTTTGTTGTGGAGTCCTTGGAGCAGAAAATTCATGGGAGATTCCTCTTTCTTCACAATATGCAATAAAGTCCTTATTGATAAATTCACCTCCTCTATCACTTCTTATACCTACAAGTCTTGTATCAAGCTTGTTCTCAAGTAATTTAATCAGCTTCTCAAACTCATTAAAAGCACAATCTTTAGTACGAAGAAACAATACCCAAGTAAATCTAGAATAATCATCTACAATTACAAAACCATATTGTGTACCTCCAATACTCTTGTAAGATTCTGGACCAAATAAGTCCAAATGCAAAAGCTCTAAGGGTTTAGAAGTAGATACCATTTTCTTTGCTTTGTGAGTACTTCTAATCTGTTTGCCTAATTGGCAAGCTGAACAGACCTTAGTCTTAGCATACTTCAGTTTGGGTAGCCCTCTAACCAGTTTCTTGCTTGATAATTTGTTAAGCAAGTCCATGTGTGCATGTCCCAATCTTCTATGCCAAATATATGGGTCATTTTCCATTGCAGCCAAACAGCATGCTGTTTCCTGTATTTCAAAGTCCAATACATATATATTTCCTTCCCTTCTAGCAACTAGGGGGACTTTGTTAGTACCAATAGTAATAATAGTTTTATCAATGCCAAACTGAACAATATGTCCATCATCAAATAATTAAGTGACACTAAGAAAATTGTAAGAAAGTCCTTTGACATATTGAACTTTATCAATCGAAATATTACTATTACCAATAGAACCGATACCAAGGATTCGAAGAGTCTTGCTATTTCCAATTGTAACTCTTCCTCCCTTCTTCATTTTGAGACTTATAAACTGAGACTTGTCTCCACACATATGTCTAGTGCATCCGCTATCCAAAATCCATCGATTTGACTTTACTTTGGTGGCAAGACATATCTACAAAACAAACAAACACCAACTCAATGTTTTGGCACCCATATAGGTTTGGGTCCAGATTGGTTAGTAGCAATAGTATATAAAACATTTAAATCAGTTTTTCTGATCCACTTTTGGACCACTTTTAGTGACTTTTGCATTCTGCCACTCTTTTGGTAAGCTATTTGTCTTCTGTCAGAAGCATTCTGGTATGCTATTTGTCCCCTGACTGGTCCATTCTGGTAAGCTGTTTGTCGCCTGACTGGTCCATACTGGTAAGCCATTTCTATTTATGATTTACTTGAACCACACAATTTCTTTCCAGATGGCCTTTTCCACCACACTTGTTGCATGTCTTCCAAGGCATAGCATAGTTGTAAGGTATGCCATTTTTTCCATCATATTTGAGCGCACCATGCTTCTTGTTTAAGTTCATGCCAACTCTTTCTCTAACTAAAGGGACATTTTCCCTTTTCATTATTGTCTTTAAGCTGTCTTCTCCTTGAACAAAGGTTTCCATCCCTTTCTGGAGATCTTTGACCTCTTTTTCCAGAAGATAAATCAGTTCAGCTTGCTGTTTGATAAGTTCAGCTTGCTGGATTCTATTTTCAGTAGTTTTTGAGGATTCGGCTTGACTAGATTCTTTGAGCTTATATGATTTAATACATTTATCTCTAGCTTCAATTTGTAACCTTGAATTCCTTCATGAGCACTTCATTTCTTCGAAGAATTACTTTGTTGACTCCTTCGAATTGAACTAGTTTTTCTTTTAAATCAACAATAAGATCATCATGATTGATTTCAGGAGCCTTCTCAGCCATTAAATCAGAAATAATTTTCTTCAAATGAATATTCTTATTTTCAAGCTCTTTATTCTTATTCCTCAATTCCATGAACTCAATGATAGATACATTACTTGGTACCTGCATGGTCAGTTCTTCTAGCATAGTAGGAGAAGAAGGTAAATCAGAATTAATTGAGTTTACCTCACTTGCATCATTTTTAGAATCCGAATAATCACTATCCACAAATTCTTCTTTTATGGATCCTTGTGAGCTTTCTTCATCATTTAGACCTACAAGAGCTAAATTCACCATGTCTTCACTTGAGTCATCACTAGAGTCTGAATCATCATCACTCCAAGTCAGTAAAGCCTTCAATTTTCTCTTGTCTTTGAAAACAGCATGTTGTTTTGACTTTAACTTGTAGTAATCCTTTTTTAAAATGGCCTGGCTTGCCACATTCGAAACAAGTTTGCTCCTTGGCTTTCTTGTTATTGGGGAAACCTCCTCGATCTCTTTTCATTCTGTTTTTCTTTTCAATCAGCCTCTTGATCTTCTTTGAGATGAGTGCAAGTTCTTCATCAGATTCTGTCAGCTTGCTGTTTGCAGACTCGGCTGGCTTGCTGTTTGTATAATGAAGAGCCAAATTCTTCATTTTGGCTAGAGGAGCCCGAACACCTTCAACCTGACTTTTATTTATCTTGCTTTCAAACTGTTATAGCTCAGCAAATACAACTAGATGATCCATGGTGTCGATTGTTGAGGATAATTCCAAAGCCGTGACCTTAGCTTCATAAATGAATGGTACCGCACTTAACACTTTCATGTTAATTTCATCTTGTGGAATATCTTTTCCAAGTCTTTTTAATGAGTTTATAGTAACTTGGAACCTTGCTTGACCTTCTTTGATAGTTTCATCATCCTTGAGCTTGAAATTTCCAAAGTCATTCATTAGCTTACCAAGATTCACCTTCCTTAAAGTTTTCGATCCTTCATGATAGGTTTCCAAAGCATCCCACATTTCTTTTGCCGTCTTTAGAGAAGAAACCTTGTCGTACTCAGCTTGATCTAATGCATTCATTAGAGAATTTCTAGCTTCTCCATTATAACCACATTTAATAATCTCATCGGGATTGAGATCATCAACAACTTTTGGTTGATTTTTATCATCTAGAAATTCGAAGTTTCCTTTCTGCACAACTCTTAATACCAGTGGCCTCTTGGATAAGAATGTTTCCATTCTACATTTCCACCAGTTATAATTTTCCGAGCCAGTGAGGAGAGGAGCTCTATAATCAGATTTAGCTTTAAGATAGTGTTCAACCATTTTGATCGATACTTTCCTGTTACAGAGATGTTAGTATACAAAAGCTTTGATACCAATTGAAAAACAACACCTAGAGGGGGGGGTGAAAAGGTCTTTATGGCTAACAATGGTTATTTATGACCTATTTTAAATTTTACCAGAAACAGCTTGCTGTTTGTGATTAAGCAGTTTACAAATGGCAAGCTGATTGTAACTAAAATGCAGTGCAGTAAGTAATATGCAGAAAATTAAATGTGACACATGATCTTTTAGCCAGGTTCGACCCCTAAACCCCTATGGTTTATTGCTGTTTGTGATTAAGCAGTTTACAAATGGCAAGATGATAGTGAAGAGATGGAGCGTGTAGAACATGGAGAGGAATATTTGATATGATGAGGGGGCAAGAGCTTTTGGTTGGTATTGAAAAGTCAAAAGTGTCATGCTACTTTCCTTTTATTCAAAGCAAAGAATATATTGTTCCCCAATATATTTGATTTATGCTCTGGCGTGCTAGAATAATTCAGAGGGTTCATTACAGTATTTCTAAAGATATCTCCACCAATTGCTCCTTGAAAACCGCAAGATTCTTTAATTCTGTCAGACGCAGTCAGCATGCTGTTTGTGAAAATGGCATGCTGTTTGTGAAACTGGTATGCTGATTGTCCATGCATTTGGCTTGCTGTTTGAGTCTGATTGTCCATGCATTTGGATTGCTGTTTGAGTCTGATAAAGACATAGGTAAGCTGACTTAGCCTACACCCGGCTTACCAATTGTCACTGTAGTCCAACGTTGGCTTGCTGTTTGTGACAAACTGATTATATAATCAGTAAACTAATTTTCGCTGCAAAACCAAGTTAGTACAGTACCGAAATAACATATCAAGTTCATGTCAGCTTGATGTTTTGGTTCTGATGAGCTGAACAGAAAGATGGCTTTATACTTTTGCATTTCTATATCATCAACCAAGTTTCCTGAGAGCATAGATATGTCTAGTTGATCTTTATCTACAGGAATTCTGAATAGTTGAAAATGGCTTGCTGTTTGCGTACTGACTGTGTGCAAATGGCTTGCCAAACTGTTTGGCTTGCTGTTAGATAAACTGATTATACAATCAGTAAGCTAGAGTATCCTGCAAAACCAAGTTAGTGCATATACAACTAGCATGCTGTTTTATATCTATTAATAAGCCAAATGGCTTACTGTTTGTGATCATCAAAACTTAAGGAGTATCACCACTTTGTCACAACCAGAAGTAAAGTTTAAACACCTAATAAGAAAAAGGTTCATAAAAGATAAAGAGTGTTAAAGTAGTTTTAAAACCAGGTGGTTAGGGTCGATGGGAATTTCACATAGGTAAAACTAAAGCCTTGGGTCATAGTTAAATCTAATTTTTTTTACAAATTTCATAGCATCAAACAACCCACTCTAAGTTGCAGATACATTCAGAGTTTTTTAACGCGGCATATCAAAGACCATATTTTGTGTACCTGCAACCCAAAAATTGCTTTATATTATTCCTTTCCAATGACCGTTAGCATAATCCTATACTTTTTCCAGTACTACAACAGGCGACTCTGTGAGTACTTGAGAAATAGTAAAAAGTTGAATAACTGACAGGCAACAATATGATAAACACTGAGAGCCTGAATTTGCTTTGTCAGGTTAAGAGTTGTAATATGAAAAGGGGTTGAATCTTTTTTCATGTTTCCTAGTTGCAACAATGTATTCCTGAGATTTCCAATCGTTGCAGTGTCTCTAGCGAGGTACATCTTAACTTTTCGGCTGACAATTAATAGACGCGACTAATTGAATAATTGATTTCATCAAACCCTCTATTTGCCACAAATTATGCGTGCCACTGTTAGGTCCCCGACTCGTTTTACTTACGTTAGACGTAAGAAACAATAATTATTTTCTAAATCTGGAAATGCGGAATTATTGGTGGGAGCTAATTAGTTACAAATCTGTTTTAATTAGGATATGAGAGATTTATGGAGTAATTCACTTTCCATTTCATTATAGATCTGGAAGGAGGATTTTCTGGGCTTAATAAAGTTTCAGCTACAATCTTGGAGCAGGGATTGGGTTGATTGTAGACTATATATAGAAGGGTAGCCTTCATGTTTAAGGTATCCAGAAATAAGATTGAAAGTATGTGTGAGGAGAGCTGGTGATCTCTCGAATATCACCTATGTTACATAATGTTTGCTTGTCAATAAAAGGTTCCTGGATTCCAGATTTCACATTTTCTATATCATCCAATTATACATATACATATACATATATATTATATACGTTCAGAAGTAGGATATGGAAAAACTTCAAAATGACATTCCTTTCCTCAAAGAAAGTATGGTTTCCATACTTATAAAAATGGACAGCTATAGTCCTGAGACTACTGCACGATCTACGCCTGCTATTGAGAATTCTCAGCAACATCCAAATCAATCAAGAGCTATGCTGGAATCATTACCACGACGACTAGAATTGCCGGTGTTTGAAGGAGAGAATCTCGAAGGTTGGTTGTTTCGTGCAGAATGTTATTTTTAGCTTAATAACATGTCATTTGCAGAGAAGCTCCGATCTGCCGTGGTGTGTTTAGAAGGTGATGCTTTGTCATGGTACTATTACGAGGAAGGACGTCGTCCTTTTTGCAGCTGGGAGGATTTCAAATTACAATTGTTGGAGCGGTTCCAACTTACACAAGTGGGTGATCTTCATGACCAACTGTTCTCTCTTCAACAAACCACAACCGTACGTGAATATCGCCACCAATTTGAGGTACTTTTTGCCCCTTTAAAAGAATTACCAAAGTCGGTGTTGGAAAGTGTTTTCAGAAAAGGGCTTCAACCTGATATAAGGGCTGAATTTAGACTAATGGAACCCTTGGGGTTGTCCAAGATGATACGCACTTCCCGACAAATTGAGGATAAAAATGCAGTCATACGACATTTCCAAGGTGGATCAATTGTTTCTAAGTGACAGGCTATCCCGAAACCTTCTAGTCCAACATGGACTAATTTTTCTCGAAATATTGTTCGACCATCTTTAGTTGGACCTCCCTCCACTACATCCGTCCCTCCTCTTGCCAAGACAACAACTATTTCAAAGTTTAGACGTTTAACTGAAGCAGAAATGCAAGACAAGAGAGCAAAAGGTCTTTGCTTTCGTTGTGATGAAAAATTTGGGCCTGGACATCGCTGCAAGAATAGGAAATTACAGGTTCTATGGGTAAATGAAGATGAACTGGTTGTTAACGAATCCCAAGAGCATGAAGAAGAAGGTAACATGACGGATTTAGCTACTGAGATTGACCCTTCATCTATGGAGCTTTCACTCTCTTCGTTAGTAGGACTTTCTGCTCCTTACACCATGAAAGTTCGTGGTCGGATTAGTAAGCGAGAAGTTATTGTTCTCATTGATTTTGGAGCATCACATAATTTTATTTCTTCATCATTGGTGACTGAATTAGAGTTACCTCTAGCGCATACTAAAGACTTTGGATTCTCTTTGGGGATTGGAGATGAAATCAAGTCTGCTGGAATATGTCGGCAAGTATGTTTACATCTTCCTGAATTTGATGTTTTTGCTGATTTTTTCCCACTTTAGCTAGGAAATTCAAAGGTGATATTAGGGTACCAGTGGCTAGCATCCTTGGGTGAATCTCACATTAATTGGGCTACTTCAACTATGAAACTCTCGATTGGCGGTGTGCAAGTACAATTGCGTGGTGATCCTGCCTTATTTAAAGCTCAAGTTTCACTGCGTGCTATGGTACGGACTGTGCAACATGGTGGACAAGGTATTCTCTTAGAACTGGGGCAAATTATTCAGAAAGATGCAACTGACAAGGTCTCTATTCCATCAACCCCAATTTCTACTGCAGTTTCTGGTCTAATAAAGGAGTTCAACGATATCTTTGAGATGCCTTTAGGCCTACCTCCAAGCAGAAAAAGGGATCATGCTATTATTTCTAAAGATGGCACGACACCCATCTCAGTTCGGCCATATCGATATCCACAGATTCAAAAAGATGAGATAGAACGCTTGGTGGCTGAAATGTTAGCTGCTGGTATCATTCAGCCAAGAGTAAGTCATTTTTCAAGTCTGGTTTTGCTGGTTCGAAAGAAAGATGGCAGTTGGCGCTTCTGTGTGGATTATCGGGCCCTAAATCAAGCTACTGTACAAGACAAATTTCCTACACCAGTCATTGAAGAATTATTAGATGAGCTACATGGGGCTACAGTATTTAGCAAGATAGATTTAAGTCGGGGTATCACCAAATACGGGTTCGATCCGAGGATATTCCCAAGATGGCCTTCCGTACTCATGAAGGACATTACGAGTTCCTCGTAATGCCGTTTGGTGTTACAAATGGCCCATCCACTTTCCAGTCTTTAATGAATGAGGTTTTTTGTGAATATCTCCAAAAAAAAATTCTGGTTTTCTTCGATGATATCCTTGTTTACAGCTCCAAAGTAGAGACTCACTTATACCATTTAAAGTGTGTTTTTTCAGCCTTGTGTACTCATAAACTTTATGCTAATTCAAAGAAGTGCGTTTTTGCACAAACAAGAGTTGAGTATCTAGGGCATATCATTGACGGAACAGGTGTCTCTGCAGATCCTTCCAAAATTCAGGCCATGGTGGACTGGCCACAACCCAAAACACTTCGAGCGCTACGTGGGTTCCTCAGTTTGACAGGGTACTATCATCGTTTTGTGAAAGATTACAGTAAAATTGCTTGGCCTTTGACTCAACAGCTCAAAAAGGATTCATTTAGCTGGAACGAAGAAGCCACATCAGCTTTTCAACAGCTTAAGGAGGCCATGATCAACTTACCGGTGCTTGCATTACCTGATTTCTCTAAGGAATTTGTGATCGAAACTTATGCATCAGGCTTTGATTTAGGGGTTGTTCTTATGCAAGAAAACCGTTCTATTGCTTTTTACAACCACAAACTTAGCTCGAATGCGCGTATCAAATCAGTTTATGAAAGAGAGTTGATGGCAATTGTTTTCGCCATTAAGAAGTGGTGCCCTTACCTTATTGGTCAATGTTTCATAGTGCGTACTGATCAACGTAGCTTGAAATTTTTACTCGACCAACGAGTGGTTAATGGTGAACATCAAGAATGGCTGTTGAAGCTAATGAGTTATGATTTTGAAATTCAGTACAAACCTGGGAAAACCAACAATGCCGCAGATGCCCTTTCAAGAATGCCGGAAGAGGTCTCATTGGCAGCTTTCTCAGTTACAATTATTCGGGATTTTTCTGAGCTTCAGAGCAAGTTGTTGATGACTCCTTTCTCTCAAATATTAAGCAATGCGTACAAAAAGATCCAAAGCTATATCCTGCATATTCTTTAGTTGGAGGTCATTTACGGTACAATGGTAAGCTAGTTTTACCATCTGAATCTTCTTATATCCCTTTATTACTTTAGGAATATCATTGTGGGGTGGTTAGTGGACATGTTGTGATTCGCCGCACTTATCAACGCTTGTCTGCAAAATTTCACTGGAAGGGAATTAAACGTTCTGTCCAGAATTTTGTGGCTGCCTGTGACATTTGCCAACGTTGCAAGCATGAAGCTATGTCATTGGCTGGCCTTCTACAGCCATTACCGATTCCAAATCAGGTATGGGAAGATATTACTATGGATTTTATAGAGGTATTGCCTAAATCTCAAGGACATGATTCTATATTAGTGGTGGTGGATCGTTTAACAAAATATTCTCATTTTATTCCGCTAAAGCACCCCTTTTCAGCACCTTCAGTAGCCACTATATTTGTTCGTGAAATAGTCCGCTTACATGGTGTGCCTCGTAGCATTATTTTAGATAGAGATAAAATTTTCATGAGCCTTTTCTGGTGTGAGTTGTTTACTTTGCAAGGATCAGAACTGCGTCATAGTTTGGCTTACCATCCACATACGGATGGTCAATTTGAAATTGTAAATAAGGCTTTAGAAACATATTTGTGTTGCTTTTCTATGGATAAACCCTCTCGCTGGTGGACATGGTTACCGTGGGCTGAGTATAGCTACAACACTTCTTTCCACACCTCTGTTGGTATGTCACCATTTAAGGCCCTTTATGGTCGTGACCCTCCTCCATTGGTTCCGTATGAATTAGGCTCTGCTGCAAATATGGAAGTCGACAAACAATTGTGCCAACGTGATGCAATATTAGCAGAATTGAAGGCTCACTTGCTTCGCGCTTAGCAAAAAATGAAGCAAGTTACAGATTCTAAACGCCGTGATGTCTCTTTTGCACTCGGGGACCTTGTTTATGTCAAGTTGCAACCTTATCGGCAACAGTCCCTTGCTCGTAAACCCAATGAAAAGTTGGTGCCCAGATTTTATGGTCCTTTTGAGATACTTCAACAAATTGGTCAGGTGGCTTACCGACTCAAGTTACCTTCAATGTCCAAGATTCACGATGTTTTTCATGTCTCCCAGCTGAAGAAAGCAGTCGGCAAACACACATCTTTTCCAACTATTCCTGGTAACCTTTCTCCTGATATGGAGTTACTTGTGGAACCATTAGAAGTGCGTAGTGTTCGTTCATCCGCTCAGGCCGGACAGGCAGGTACAGAAGTTCTTATTTGATGGAAGGGATTGCCAGCTTTTGAAGATTCCTGGGAACAATTTGAAGTCATCTCAACACACTTTCCTCAATTCAACCTTGAGGACAAGGTTCGAGTTTGGGTGGCGGGTAATGTTAGGCCCCCGACTCATTTTACTTACGTTAGACGTAAGAAACAATAATTATTTTCTAAATTTGGAAATGAGGAATTATTGGTGGGAGCTGATTAGTTACAAATCTGTTTTAATTAGGATAGGAGAGATTTATGGAGTAATTCACTTTCCATTTCATTACAGATCTGGAAGGAGGATTTTCTGGGCTTAATAAAGTTTCAGCTACAATCTTGGGGCAGGGATTGAATTGATTGTAGACTATATATAGAAGGGTAGCCTGCATGTTTAAGGTATCCAGAAATAAGATTGAAAGTATATGTGAGGAGAGCTGGTGATCTCTCAAATATCACCTATGTTACATAATGTTTGCTTATCAATAAAAGGTTCCTGGATTCCATATTTCACATTTTCTATATCATCCAATTATACATATACACATATATTATATACGTTCTCTGTTGGGTCCTAACAGCCACAAACACCAATCAATACTTTAACCACCACAATTACACGTAAAAAATAAACGACATTAGAAGTAAAGATCATTGGAAAAGATCACGCAATTACCTAGCCGTAGAATTCATATATTCGTCCACACCTACTCGGCAACTCAATATAATTGCCTACTATCATCGAGACTAGAATCTTGATTCTCCAACTCCAGATATGAAATTACTTGATAATTTATTACAATCAGCCATGGATACTTATCTGCAGATATTTAGATAAAGCGAGTTAAGATTTCTGGCTTGAGGTATATAGCGCGTTATTTGTGAAGGCAGTGTCTGTTCACTCTAAGAGGCTAATCACACAAAGTTAGAAGGGTAAGACTGTCTCTTCATATAAAATAAAATGTCTCACAATTTTTTTGTGGCAAACCGTCTTTTCAGTAGAATAAAACGTGTCACGATTTTTAAAACCATGTCGGGTGTCGTTTTCTTGCTTCAGTTTTGGTGAAAATTAGATTACATAGCAGGTACATAGTAGAGACATATAATTATTACGTACGGACAAATACAATATGTGATATTTCAAATTAGGCGAACTACTGTGTTATTTACAATTTTTTTACTCATGAAATATTGCAAAGTAAGACTTACCTGTCCAACCAAGTTTTCACTTTGTCAAAAGGTTGTACCTCGAATTTGAAGTTCAGTGCGTAATGACGCCTGTGTCAGGTATTTCCTTAGGAATTGAACCCAAGACACTCCTTAGCAATAAACTTAATACTACACCTAAGACCAGATATACAATTAGAATTTAGAACTTTAACAACATATATTTCATTTAGAGAACGCCATTGGAAACCCTCGTTACCACATGACTCCGCATTTGCATACAGATATACTATTATCATGATAATTTTCTGCTAACAACTACTTCAGCTTTTTAAGATGGATACATACGTGTTGCATATTATGGTCAATCCTAATGCTGACCAACTTAATGTATCAGAGTTGTAAAAGCATAGCTATAACGATCATAAATCTTTATCAAAACAAATTAGTTTGATCAGGCCCACCTGTCAAACAATTCTTAGGGGTGGCAATGTCTGAAAAAACCAAAAACCCAGCTCAATTTTATAAGACAAGCCCTAAAAATGATACAGAACATACTAAAATTAACACAAATATGACCCCAAAAAGTAACACAAATAGACCCCCACTGACTTGTTTGTACTAATTGTATTCCTCAAACCTCACATACCAACTTGTAGCAAATTCAAGTAAGATTCCGACCAGTACGAAATCAAAACAAAAGTTTTAGAATGCTACAAACTTGACAACATCCACGACCGAAAACCTAAAATTATCACCCAATCAATCCCCGTAAAAATGGGTTGTCTCAAAACTTCATAGACTGTACAAAACAACCAACCACGTCCCAAAACAAATAACATCCACACCCACAAAAACCTCAAAATATCAATATCTTCATTCCAATAAACCCAATTGCCCAAACAAACCAAAAGGGCCAAACCTATCAACAATCTTTATATAATCTCCCAACCCATCTTCTTGAAAATAAAAACATCATTTTTACATCAAATCATCGAATATAAAACAAACCCACGTAACGAAATTAACATAAGCACCATAAAATGAGAGTAAAACATAATTGAATAAAAATAAAAATCCAAAATTCACAAGAAATTACAGTAAAAAATTGAAAACTAAATTAGGGGTTATGATATAAGAGTAAAGATTTGTTATAGGTCAATTTGTCAATTAGTCAAAAGTCAACAAAAGTCAAAGTCAATAAAAGTCAATAGTTTACTTTTCCATTTTTCAATTATGTTATTTTAGGCGGGAAAATTTGTTGTGAGATTTGCGAATTATAAAAACATAGCTGTATGATAACTTTTGTTTTTACGATTGGAAATTTACAAACTCATTCTGAAATCTCTCATCTCCTTCTCTCTCTCTCTCTCTCTCTCTCTCTCTCTCTCTCTCTCTCTCTCTCTCGTTGTGTTCTCATTTTTTGTTATCTCTGTTTACTGTTTGAGAGTTGCATATTTTTCATAAATAAAGATGGATTGATCTCCATCTTTATCAGTGGTATCAGAGCAGTGAACGTATCCAATAATTAGGGTTTCTAACAATCTAGCACCAAAAACACGTCATCTCACCATGGATGAACATATCAAGAACCTGGAGCAACAAATTGCAGATCAGAACAAGCGATTAGTTGAAAACAATAAGTACCAAAAACACGTCATCTCGCCATGGATGAACATATCAAGAACCTGGAGCAACAAATTGCAGATCAGAACAAGCGATTAGATGAAAACAATAAGTAATTTGCAGAAATGATGTCGATTATGCGTGAATTGCGTTCTTAGAAAGATACAGGTAATTCTTCTGATTCTCCTCGTTCTGGACTTAACTCGCCTATTAATCAAACAGTTAGTACTCAATTAAGGCCTTTGGGGTTCACGCCAAAACTAGATTTTCCTATGTTTGATGGTAATGGTACTAGGGTTTGGGTTAAGAAGTGTTGTAAGTATTTTGCTTTGTGTAAGAACCCTGAAGATCAGAAAGTAGATCTTGCTTCCTTGAACATGATTGATAAAGCATAAAATTGGGTCCTTAATTACCTAGCTAATAGGAAGAATGTAGATTGGAATATTTTTGTGATTGATTTGAGTGCTAGATTCAGAGATGACAATGGAGCTGTTATTGTAGAACAATTTAATAAGCTTGTTCAGCATGATTGACTAGAGAAGTATATTGATGAATTTGAGGATTTGAGAGCTTTGATGTAGCATAATAGTCCTGATTTGCCTAATTCCTATATTTTGAATAGTTTTGTTGGAGGCCTTAAACCTGCAGTTAAACCATTTGTGAAGGCTTTTAAGCCTACTAGTATTGCTCAAGCAATAGAGTTTGCAAGATTACAGGAATAAACTCTAAAAGTAACTGGGAATAAACATTCTATGTGGACCACTAAACCTGCTTTGGCTAATAGTAAACCACCATTGTTGCCTACTCCAAGCAAGGGTTTAGTTAGCAAGAATGTTCAAAAGCCTATAAAGACATTTAGGCACATTCCTGCAGAAATCAGGGCAGAAAAGATGGCTAAGGGGCTTTGCTATTATTGTGATGAACCTTATGATAGGAGTCATAAGTGTCAGTTTAAAGAAGCACAATTATTTATAGTGGAGATACCATGAAGCAAATCAATGGAAGATGTTTTAGAATCTGAATTGTGTGATTTGGAATTAGATTGTGAAGTGCATGTGTCTGAACCTCAGATTTCTGTTAATGCTTTGACTGGTCACCATGGGTTTCATACCATGAGAGTCAAGGGAATGTGTAAGGGATCAGTTTTGAATATTTTAATTGATTCAGGTAGCACACATAATTTTTTGGACATTAGTATTGCTGCTAAATTGGGCTATCCAATAGATAATATTGCTTCACAAGCTGTGACTGTGGCTGATGGTAATCACTTAGCTTGCCAATCAATGTATAAGAATTTCAGTTGGCAATTCCAGAAGCAGCTGTTTACTACTGATGTGTTACTTAACCTCTTGGAAGTTGTGATATGGTCTTGGGTATACAGTGGTTAAAAACGTTGGGATCCATTAAATGGGATTTTAATAAATTGGAAATGATTTTTACTGTAAAAGAGCAAGAGATGACTTTGACCGGAAAACCTCAGCAGAAGGTTAAAATTTTACAAGGAGCACCATCTGCAAAACTTCTGAATAATGCAACACATTTGTGTTTTTTTGCAACTTACTGAGGTATTGCCAATAGAAGGAGTGCAGGATGGTATTGGGGATGGGCAGGCTAATCAGCTTGATGTTGAGAATCAGCTTGTTGTTGAGAATGTGCAGTCAGCAGTGTTACTAGAAATTCAAAATCTTAAGCAAAAATATCAGACTGTTTTGCAGAACCTAGGGATTTGCCTCCATATAGGGGAATTTTTGACCATCCTATTCCCTTAGCTCCAGGTGCTGGACCTGTAAATATCAGACCTTACAGGTATCCAATTAAGCAAAGGGATATTACAGAACAGTTGATTCAAGAAATGTTTAATAGGGGAATAATTCAGAATAGTTCTAGTCCTTTTGCTTCTCCAGTTGTTTTAGTTGGCAAGAAAGATGGTTCTTGGAGGTTTTGTGTGGATTACAGAGAATTGAACAATAGGACAGTGAAAAATAAGTTTCAAATTCCTGTTATAGATAAGTTAATAAATGAATTGTCAGGTGATGCTGTTTTTAGTAAATTGGATCTGAGAGCAGGTTATTATCAAATGAGGGTTAAAGGTGAGGATGTCTATAAAATTGCTTTCAAGACTCACACTGGGCATTATGAATTTCTTGTAATGCCATTCGGCTTAACTAATGCTCCAGCATCATTTCAGGAATGGATGAATCATGTGTTCAAACCATTGTTAAGAAAGTGTGTTTTTGTTTTCTTTGATGACATTTTAGTTTACAGCAAGTCTTTGGAGGAACACTATCAACACTTGGAATCAGTGTTTCAGTTAATGCATTCCAATCAGATGTTTTCTAAAGATAGTAAATGTGCTTTTGCTGTAACTAAAATTAAATATTTAGGTCATTTTATATCCAAGCAAGGAGTGCAAACAGATCCTAATAAGATCTCTGCTATTGATAATTGGCCAGTGCTTTCCAATGTTAAAGAGGTCAGATGTTTTTTGGGTTTGGCAGGGTATTATAGGAAATTTGTGAGAAATAATGCTCTCATTAGTAATCCATTGACTGATATACTCAAGAAGGGGGGTTTTATGTGGTCTGATGAAACTCAGCAAGCTTTTCAACAGCTTAAAACAACATTAACTTCTGCTCCTGTTCTAGCAGTCCCAGATTTTTTTAAAACTTTTATCATTGAGACTGATGCATCCAAAAAGGGCATAGGAGCTGTGCTTATGCAGGATAATCATCCTATAGCTTTTATTAGTAGGTCTTTTGGTCCAGGATGGCAAAATCTTTCTGTTTATGAGAAGAATTGTTAGCTATTGTGTTTGCTGTGCAGAAATGGGAACAATATGTTTCTGGCAACCACTTCATTATTAGAACAGATCAGAAAAGCCTCGAGTGGTTGTTACAACAGAAGATTTCTACACCTTTTCAACAATTCTTGCTGTCCAAACTTATGGGCTTTGACTATGAAATTGTCTACAAGAGTGGGGTAGAAAATGTGGTTGCTGATGCATTGTCAAGAAAATCAGGGTCTGAAATCTTGTGTCTTGCTTTGTCTATAGTTTCTTCTGAAGTATCTCAGCTTCTTAAAGAAAGTTACCAGTTGGATTCTTGTTGGTTAAATGTTATTCATCAATTACAGCAGAATGTTATAGTCCCTGGATTCAAGTTAAAGGATGGATTATTCAGAAGAAATAACAAGATTGTAGTGGGTCCTAATGGGGATTTAAAGTTGCAGTTGATTAAATGGTATCATTCATCTCCAGAAGCTGGGCATGTAGGTAGGGATTTGACAATTAAAAGACTTATGCAGGTCTTTTACTGGAAAGGCTTGTCAAAACAAGTTAGACAGTTTGTGTCAAGTTTGCCAGAGTTCTAAAACTGAGACAGTGGCTTCACCTGGTTTATTACAACCATCACCAATCTCTCAAGATGTTTAGATTGATGTTTCCATGGATTTTATCTCAGGTCTTCCAAAATCAGATGGGAAAGATGTAATTTTTATAGTGGTGGACAGACTTAGTAAATATGCTCATTTTGTGGCTTTGTCTAACTCTTATACTGCTATGAATGTGGCCCAGGCTTACCTAGATAATGTCTTTAAATTGCATGTTGGCCTAGGTGTATAGTATTTGATAGGGACTCAGTTTTCTTAAGTGCATTTTGGCAATCTTTGTTCAGCTTACATGGTACAGAATTCTTGTTGTCTTCATCTTACCATCCTGAAACTGATGGTCAAACTGAGGTGGTTAATAGATGCTTGGAATGTTATTTGAGATGCATGTGTAGCACAAATCCTCATCATTGGAGAAAATGCTCCTCTTGCAGAATGGTGGTTTAATACTCATTACCATACTGCAACTAAATTAACTCCATACGAGGTGGTGTATATAACCAGCCTCCACCTTTGCATTTACCCTATTTGGCTGGAGAATCTATTGATAAAGAGGTGGATAGGTCTTTACTGAGAAGAGAAACTATGATCTCTGAGCTTAAGCAGCAGTTAATTCGAGCTCAGGAGAGGATGAAGCATTATGCTGATCTTCATAGGACTGATAGGGCATTTGAGATTGGTGATTGGGTTTGGTTGAAGTTGGTTCCTTATAAGCAGAATTCAGTGCAGCAGAGAAGCAACAATAAATTGAGTCCTAAGTACTATGGACCATTTCAGATTTCTGCTAAAATTGGGAAAGTGGCTTATAAATTGCAGCTTCCTAGTTATGCTAAAATACATGATGTATTTCATGTGTCTCAATTGAAGCAGTTTATGGGCACTTTGCCTGTTACTACTGATATTCCAAGTTGGCTTTCAAATGAAGTGATACCTGCTGTTATCCTTGCTAAGAGAATTCGACCTTTCTAGAATGCAGCTAAGGTTGAGTATCTAATACAGTGGACATGGACAAGATTCAACTCAGGCTACTTGGGAAGATGCTTAGAGCTTCTGTGACAAGTTTCCAGACTTTCCTCTTCCTTAATGTTTTGATCAAGCCTTGAAGACAAGCCTTTTTGAGGGGGAATGCTATGTTATAGGTCAATTTGTCAGTTAGTCAAAAGTCAACAAAAGTCAAAGTCAACAGAAGTCAATAGTTTACTTTTCCATTTTTCAATTCTGTTATTTTAGGCGGGAAAAGTTGTTGTGAGATTTGCGGATTATAAGAACATAGCTATATGATAACTTTTGTTTTTACGATTGGAAATTTACAAACTCATTCTGAAGTCTCTCATCTCCTTCTCTCTATCTCTCTCTCTCTCTCTCTCTCTCTCGTTGTATTCTCATGATTTCTTGTTATCTCTGTTTACTGTTTGAGAGTTGTATATTTTTCGTAAATAAAGATGGATTGATCTCCATCTTTATCAAGATTGTACCTTTAAGAAGAAAATGAAGGAGATATATAGCAGCAGATGATATGTATATGAGATGGGTTATAAGAGGGTTTAGGTAATTTTGTCAAGGGTACAGCTAGGATTTTTGTACTGTTGATTATACATACAACTTACCTAACTCATATACAAACTCTTATGCAAACTTTTCTAAGCGTCAACAAAATTCATTCTGTGTTGTAATCAAGCAATTAAAGGAGGAAGAAGGTGAAAAGGTTATTACATGTAGCTAGAGAATTACGAGATATGTGTGTCTAAGTATAGTATATGATATATAAATTGAGGGGAAACAACGAAGATGATTATCAGTGTGATTGAAATCCTGTTGAGAAAGGGATGCTCTGAATGGTGCTGGGTAACGTATCGGGTGTGGCAATGGCAATATGTAAATCGATAATATTGGGTAAATATGTAAAGAATCCACTTCTAGAGAGGACCTCCTTATATAGAGAATATGAGAGAACCATATATTTTTTCCGATTTTACAATAGAACCACTTTTTTTTTTCAAAAATATTTTTTCAAAAAGAAAACGACGGCGCCACGTCACTGCTGACGTGGCACTGCCACGTCACCACTGCTGACATGGCGCTGCCACGTGGCAGTGCCATGTCATCACTGACATCATCATTGATGACGTGGCTGATGACGTGGTACTGCCACGTCAGCAGTGATGACGTGGCAGCTGACATCAGCAGCACTACCACGTCTGCAGTGGTTTTGTTACAGAATCAGAATTTTTTTTTATAGAACCAAAAAAAATTGATCTTTTTTTTATAGAACCAAAAATTAAAACTTTGATTCTATTATAGAATCATATAAAATTAGTAGTTCCCTCATATTCTCTATATAAGGAGGTCCTCTCTAGAATAATGTAAATTCATAGGAGGTTTTTTGGCTTATTTTATCCCTGTGTTGCTCTATTATATATAGAAAAAGATTTTAGAAACCGAAATTATCTCATGTGCAATAACAATAATAAATATTAAAAATAAAATTATAATATTAAAATTATAATATTAAATTTTTTAAAATTTTGAAAATAAAATTATAATATTAAAACTTTAAATTTTTTGACAAACATAAATAAAATTATAATATTTAAAAATTATAATAAAATATTATTTTTGAAATATAACTAACCATTATAACTAACAACATTTGGAATACAACACATTATAAGCAAATTTTAGATAACGATTACTTTATATTATTTTAGCTAATTATTTTAGTTATCTTGAAGATGGTATAACAATTCCTTTTCCGAAAAGTGTTTAAAGTAGCTCGCTCACTGACTCATTTGTTGGGTCCATATTAATATGTGAATTTGTGAATCCCGTTAGTTTGCTTTTGCCCTAGTTGAATCATTTATTCGTTGTATATGGACTTGCAATTTCAATAATACTTGTAAGTAATAATAGTATGTATCGATTTAGGAGCTCCGCGAAATTGAATCTACCTCATATCAAGAAAAAAGCTTTGAATTCATGGACTGCTGTTCAGGACACTTATTTCTCCACCAAGGTTTCAAGCTCTCTTGTTTTTTTAATCTGTGTGTATATATGTATGTATATGTGCTTGTGATATTAGGTTTTGTGATTACAGGATACGTTTGAGAGGCATAAAGTTGTATTTACTGTCTCTACCTCCGTTGCTTCTGTTGCTACAGCATGGCTTGGTAATTTCTGCTATTTCTTTGTCTCCTGCTAATTCTAATTACTTTTTTTATTAGGTATTGTGATTGTTTGTAAACATAGATACCGGATTAATGTTGGAATTAGGTTTCGGGATCAATTTGTGTTTATAACATTTGGTGTGACTCCAATGTGACAATTTACAGGTTATACTCTACGACATATGCACGAGAAGAAAGTCGAACAAAGGCTCAACTCGATCGAGAATGCTGTGAGTATATGTTATGTCGTTTATTTCTATCTGTTCACATTAGTGTATCTTTACTGTGTTTACGATTACAACTTTGAGCTTTAGTATGTGGTATAAAAATATAGACATCTGGTCAGGTGGTGTCAGGAATACGGAGTTTAGGTAGAAACTTTGTCTATCATACAAGAATAACTAGATTTTACTTTATTAATCATCTGTAAGCCGTTCATTCCTGACAATTGTTATGTTTTGTTGTCCAACTTGCTCAAAGTAGCATCCTTGTTACATATAGGGAATTCTGTCAGGGGTCTTAATTTTAATTCTTTATGTTGTTCTTAGTACTCCTATCTAAGATCCTCGTCTTCCTCACAATGCTTAATATGTTTTCAACTGGTGCAGTCTTTTGTCCGTGCTCCGTAGTATGTGACTTACACAACTAAATTTACATCGGAAAATTCCTCCCCAAATCATTTCTTTTTCATACCGCATCAATCGCTCATAATGGTTTCATTACTAAGTTTCTCATCTCTCTTCATATTTGAGCCACATTCATGTCAATATTTATTATTGGACACTAGAATATGTAAAATAAAGGGAAATGTTGGAAGTAGAATATAGTCATAGAAATATACTGTTGGCTATGTTTACCCTTAATTCTGTTCCTACTTGGAAACTTATCGAGATGTTATCATATACATAATGTTTGGTTTCTAATCAATATAAACTAGGTGATTACTGGTTAATGGTCAAAGTATGTGAAACACATTAGAACCTTTTATCATTTTATCTATAGAGTTTAAAGTTATTCACCTATTTGTATTTTGCAATAAGCAAACAATAAAGTAACTTTGCAACCGGAAGTGGATCATAAAGATCTGCTTTGATTTCTATGTGACATATTTCTGTTCTCAAAGAACTATCAGCGATAAATCTGTTAAAAAGTACATATTCCATCAAAGTCAGTACTTGTGAAACACATCATCGCCTGTGTTATAATTTTTTTTTTTTTTTTAATTTTGTTTCTGTTGAGTGGTGGTGGGTGAATGGCTGGTGGGCTTGATGAAGCAATAGGTGAACTTCTCTGGGGTATGACACGGTCCTTGTGAGATATTGTGTTCAGAAGTGGGTATGTGGCCAGTGGATAGAGAACCCAGTGTTATTAAATGCGAGAAGCGCAAAGGGCCTCTTGGAGCTTAAGCTCGAAGCGCAGGCTTTCTTGAAACGAAGCGCACTATATAAATTAATAAATACACATATATCATATATGAATATGAATGTGCGAACACTTGACATGCTAATTAATAACTATGACTTCGGGTGTAAATAATTGTTCAGAAGAAAAAACCAGGTTCAAGTTATATTGTACTAAAGATATCAAGAAGCTAATAAAACTAAATTTGTGCATTAAATCATCAGAATTTTCATTTTGAATCTTCATTATAGTTGGCATCAAGACGCTTATTCTCCACAAATTCAATATCCTCTTCTTCGTCATTCTCATATTTAACATCCTCATTGTTCCTCACTTATTTGCCTTTTGTTGCATTGATCACTCTTGATTGCGCTTCACTTAAATAAGGGCTTCAGCGATCTTTTTGAAATACGTGTCGCTTTTTGAAGCTAAGCCAAAGCACGCGTTTTGCACTTAACTGCACATTTAATAACACTGAGAGAACCTGAACTTCTCGGGGCTGTGGTATGAGGTCCTTCTGAGCTAGTCAAAGCATTTTTGACTAAATGATATTTCTTCTAGAAGTCCCTAATGGGATGCAAATCCTCACTTCCTTGTTAAAAGGATGAATTGTAACATTATCGAAGTATCTAGACGTTTTTCCAATACCTATTATGTGCCTAATCTTCTTCAAAGCTTAGGTCCACATTATTCTAAACTTTCTATGAGCTTTTAGTTTTCCTTTCTACAATGATGACAAGTGTCCAATATCTTATATCCTCATTCTTATTATATTTGACAGATATGTTCCACCGTCAGCTTGCTGAAGCAGATCTTTAATAGATATATAAATTTACAGACCACTAGGAGGATAATTGGAAATTTTGATAGATAAGCTGTTATATCGGAGATTAGTATTTGGTTTTGGATGATAAGTGACTAACTGTTATCCACCAAGTAGAGAGATTTACTATTTGCAAATTAGAACTCTAGAAAATAAAGATACCAGAATTATAATTTAAATATCTTCCAAAACAAGGGATGATTCAGATTTACATCATCATCAAAATCTCGAAATTTGTTGGGGCAATAAGTCATCGAGCAGGTTTTGATTATGGTTTTGGATTGATTTTGTGAACTTTCAAAAGGAAGCAAGCAATATTCCCATCTTTAGGATATAGTGCAATATGACAACATCGAATTAGGAGTAGGAAATTGGATAGTTAATATATGTTTATTTCTGTATTATAGACTTATAGTTAAGCCACATAGGGGAGTTACATTAGTACTTCAACTTGAGTACCAAGTGTCCAAGTTAATTTACAGGATGCTGGGGTGTTATCATAAATTATTCATTCACAGCATTTCCTCCCTGTTATCCCCTCTGATAGGTATGTGTGCTAAAATATCTAATTTAAATATGAGACTTAACCATAACAAAATTTCTCGTGCAGCAATGCTTTTGAGTTTAATGTTGTGTTTGATTGGAGGGAATCAAATTGGGAGGGAATGTGATAAAATTTTGAAATATTTTCTGTGTAAACATGTATAATTTTCATTATGTCCTCCATTCTGTTCCTACTGATTTGAATTAAAGCTCACACTTTCCAATTTGAGAATAGATGCTCCGTTCTCCTTCCTCATTTTCTTCATGTCCCTCAACATTAAGATGCTGCGCTCATTTATTTTCACCATTCTTTCTTACATCTTCATTCCCATAATTTTGGTCACAATTTCTCATTGGCAAATCCTACCCCATTCTATTCCCTCCAGAGGTTAAGGATTTGTATGTTTCTTGCTTTTATCTTGTGGGTTTTTGTACGTGTTGATGCTTTTATAATTTCCCAAGACCTCCTGCATTCTTTTTTTTTTTTTTTCTTTTTGGAATTGGATTGGACCTGATATGCATATTTTTGATTATTGTAGATGAAAAGCAATTTTGATATGGAACATAGCGAGTTTAAGAAACTTGTGGGAACAAGTGGTTCTACTACTGCAGCCTATTTTGCAACAGCTGGAACCAGTTTAATACTCGGGTTGGTTTGTTTTCCTTTGCTGTTGTCGGTGTTAAAGGTTTATTGTCTCTGACTTGTGTTATCATTTTTATTCATGGACTTTTAGTTGCAACGAGGGCTTAGTATACCAAATGATTATCACCCGAGTATTAAAAGCTTAATGACTCGATAAAATAATTTGGTCATCACTTTATGTTTATCTGCTTAATTATGTAATCTGAGTCTGCAGAGTAAATTGGTAGAGATTTGACAGAACTCATTATGCCAATGATGTGATGAATAGTATTCATCGCAGTATCCCAGTCCTAATTACTTGGACACCAAGCTTCTGTAAAGGCAGTATGCACTTTCTCACAAATTAAGATAACTTATTTGAGTACTTTTAACTTTGAAGATAATTAGTTGTTGACGCTAGTCTCTTTTTATTCCTTTGTGGTTTCTCTTGTTCATTCTCTTGATTTGTAACATTATTTTCTACCTTGTGTATGCTAGCACTATAATTCATTAAAGAACGTATCATCAACTGGGCTTAGTAACTACTTATTTAGAACATACATAAAGGGTCACTGGTTATTGGAAAATAAAAAACTTGTCATATTTGTCTAAAGGTGGGGACTGCATTTAATTTTACTTTATATGTGTAACCATGCAATAGTTGTGGCCCCTTAATACATTCATTTATCATGTCAGGTGAAATGTGAAATACATGAATAACTTGCACCAAGATAACTTCCTTAATTCCTATCCACAGCTTGGTACTTTGGTTTAACTCTTTAATAATTTAGTTTCAAACTGAATGTTTAGTCTTTGGATATGCATGCAGGTATGGGCTTGGTTGGCGAGGCGGAAGATGGTTTGCCAATAGGAAGTTTAGAAGGGAGCAGATGAAATTGTTAGGACAGATAAAACCTAGAAGATGGCCCCTCAAATTCCTAAGAAGACCATCATTGAGATTTAAAGCAAATAGTTCAGTTAAAGCCTCAGAACCACAGCCAAATGATGTGCCCAATACACATGCTCCCACCAAACCTCATCCAATATGTTAGTAGATAGAGATATATGCTGCAGCTCTCTAAATTATTATCGAATTACGGATATACTGAGAGTCGGCATTATTACCAGTTGTATAAATATAATGTTCTACTGTATTCATCTGATTGAGAAGATATATACTCCTATATTCTACTCGCCTGTCATATGCTAAATTTAAGTGCAAGTACTTGCTGTTCTGATTAGGTTATGCAGTTTTATGTGCATTCTTGCCTTGGGGTGCATTCTTGCCTTGGGGTAAAGTAGTTGTAATCGATCACTGGAAGAGTATTCTGCAATTGGAAAAGGAAATAAGAAGATTGTGTTGAATATTCTTGTTTCCTCTACATCCAGTCAGGCGTCAGCTTGCTGCGTGATTTTGGCTTTAATGCTGCTAGACTAACATATTTGCAATTTGCATATGTAAAGGAATCCTTCTGTAACATATCTGTTTTTATTATATCGATTCTCCTTACTATATTTCCCGTGACTCCTGAATCCTGTCATGTCTTGTTTTGTTTGATCATAGTAAATATTTTATCATTTAATCAACCAAACCAAAAATGTCCAATGTATCTTGGACTTAAATTCACTCTTCGGTCAACATGTATGGTGGTATTAGTTTTATTTTTTTTGTCATGGTCAATAATAGGAATTTAATTTTTAATGTTCCTATGCACAGTATCGGGTAGGCTAAGTCTTGTAGATTATTCAGCTGTTCTGTCTAGTGAATCTTGTATTTGAGTGCCCAAACAGCTACATTACTGTAGCGGTTCGGCCAAATTGGAGGACTGTCGTGATCTGAAAATTGGTAATCGGTCTGTCAGTGACCTGAAAATTGAGACAAGCATGAGAGTGTTAAGTTGATTTGTAGAACAGTAGTCTGCTACAGGAAGTCATTAGATTTATAGGCCGCATCAAGATAATGAACCCTATACTTTGCCATTAGACAAAAGCTAACTGCAGGAAAACATGTTTATGAAATTTTGATTAACCAAAGGAATTTTAATTAATAAAATCCAATGAGCGGCTTCATTTATGTATATGTGCATTTGTTTTGTTTAGGAAGTTTTGGAACCATTTTACATTCATCTATTCCTTTTATCAACTATTAAGAATGCAAGGTAGTTGGGTGTTTACGTTGCAGGAGTAAACCACTGATAATGGCCAGTGGTTTTGTCTTCAAAATTCTAGTGGTTACGTTCTGTTTCTGTGGGTCAGTTGTTGGAACCAGGACAAAGTTGCTCGGAGCCAAGAAAGGCTTATCTGCAGCATCTGATGATGGGATATGTAAGTCGGTGGTTGATCCTCGAGGCTATGTTTGTCAAGAACACACTGTAATACCCCTAAGCTTTGACGATGTTATGTTTTATTCCACGATTTACAGTGCTTTACTGAAAAAACACTTGGGGTTACAGGTGACTACACAAGATGGTTATATTCTCAGTTTGCAAAATATTCCACATGGGCGGTCGGCTGGGAGTACAAGGAGCAGGCCGCCAGTCCTACTGCAGCATGGCCTCCTGATGGTAAGATTGGGTTTTTCTTTGCACTTCAGTCTCAAATATTGAATGTTCCTTGATAGATATATGTATTGAATGTTGTGGTAGGATGCAGTAACATGGTTGCTGAGTCCTCCAGACCAGTCTTTGGCATTGCTCTTAGCTGATAATGGATTTGATGTGTGGCTAAGTAGCACTCGTGGAACTAAGTACAGCAGGGGACATACTTCTCTCCGTATCAGTGATGTTGTTAGTTTTTTCCTGCAGTCTATCACACAATGAATAGCTTAATGGTTGCTTATATTCTTACTTCCGATGCTAAATCTTGTTCAATGTTTGCAGGCATATTGGGATTGGTCATGGGATGAATTGGTAGCTTATGATCTTCCTGCTATATTTCTCTATGTCAGTTCTAATACAAGACAGAAATTGCATTACGTTGGGCATTCCCTGGTAATCCATTGCTATATTATTCAGGTTTTTTTCTCATTTTTCATACAGCTGCTCCGTTTGTAATAATCATGTAACTATCTGAATCTTTCCAGGGAACTTTGACTGCTTTAGCTTCATTCTCGAAAGGTCAACTTGTTAGTAAGCTTCGTTCAGCTGCACTTCTAAGCCCAATTGCTTACGTTGGTCAAATGACCTCCCCACTGGCAATAAATGCTGCAGATAACTTTCTTGCTGAGGTATGAACTCTTTTACTATTGTGTTACAGTTTCATTTTCCATTGAAGCATGTACAAGTAGTAAAGTACATCTTTGATTATATCCTTATAGGCTTTGAAGTGGCTGGGCATTCATGAATTTAATCCAAGGGGGTAAGAGTTATTCAGCTTTGTTACCTTTCTCATCTTATTACTGTTTAACTGAGGACCCTGAAAACTATAGTGTATATGACTCCTAGAATGGTAGTCTTCCAGTGCAGTATATTATCTGATCTCTTTCCCCCGCAATGCATATAGAAAACAGTTATCAGTACAGAGCTCTCCATATGATTTTTGTGAAAAAAAATTTCCTCCTGATTGTTCAGAAATGCGGTACTCGATCTGCTTAAGGATATATGTGCAAAACCAGGTGTTGACTGCACAAAATTGCTCACATCTTTCACAGGTAGGTGTGTATCCAAATAAGTTTGATCATATTAGGCATTACATCAGCTTCTTGACCTTGATTATTTCAGCATCACTTCATGAATATTTACTATGATTGCAGGTCAGAATTGCTGCCTGAATTCTTCTGCAGTCAGTTTCTTTCTGGAATACGAGCCTCAGTCATCATCAACGAAGAACATGATTCATGTGGCTCAAAGTAAGTAATCAGAATCTTATTAGCGAAAAAAATGTATGCTCTATTTCTGATATGAAGGCTTAAATGGACCAGTGATTAGAAAAGGAACTATCCAAATGTACGATTATGGCAATGCCGATGATAACAGTCGACACTATGGACAGCCCACTCCACCTGCCTATGATATGTCAAGCATTCCGAATGACCTTCCTCTGTTCTTTGCTTACGGAGGGGCTGATGCCCTTTCCGATGTCAATGATGTGAAGCTCTTGAATGACAGCCTAAAAGATCATGATGGAGATAAGTTAGTTTTTCAATACCGAGAGGATTACGCTCATGCAGATTATGTCATGGCTGTCAATGCTAAACATGCAGTGTATAATCCTCTCATGACTTTCTTTAGGCTTCAATGACTACTTTAATCGTGACATGCATCAGTAAAATTTTAGTCTTATCTTTCTCATAGTGGTCTGCTATTTAACTTTCTGTCCAGACAATAAGCATAACCCTTGAGTAAGTGTAATTTATTGAATAAACCGAAAGTAGCTGAATTTGAGATAACCTCTCACTCTTTTCTGTTTGATAGCTTAGCATTCTACAAATGCTGTTTAATCTGGGCATTTTAACTCTGTTTATCAGCTAGTAGACATCTTGCAATTGGTTTTATGAATTTATCAGGCCTGTAAATGTGTAATAAGTCCAATCCATAAGCAAAATTTCGGATATAAACAAAAGTAAACATCGTGTGCAATTTAAAAATTAATATATGGCCAACACAAGCAGCAATGTGAAAGAGTCAGATAAAGACAATTGCAACCAGGAATTTAGCTATAGTTCAAGCGATGAAGTGTAAATGGATATTGGCAAACTACAGATGCAATCAGCTAGCTCTAAGTGGTATTATTTAAGTTCATATATCTAACAAAGCCAAGTGTGCATGAACAACACAGATCTTGTCTATGGGATCCAAACGTTTCTTGCTCAGACTCTACAAAGAAAAGGGATCATGTGTGTAATTTGTACTTTGAACTTGGTTTCAATTTGAGAACCTAATTACTTATATATTTGGTGATGATGGTATATTATGATACTCGAAATTAAAACATTGGAATCGACATTATGCAATTAGTTAAATATTCAAATAATAGAATATGCACTCCGTGACGGTTTACTCGTCAACTACAGCAAGTTAGAAATGATTCTACTTTCTAGTAAGCTGATTGGTGTTATCAGACTAATTATTTCACATCTAGAACTGGGTTAAATGGAACTGACTACTTTTTTGTTGTGTTAGTATTTCATTGGCTCCCTAGATGTTTGAGAAAGCAGTCTAATTATTCTGTGTGAACAGTTACAATAAAAGATTTTAGTTATTTGAAAATCGTGGCAGCAACGAAAGCCTAGGCCTTTAGTTCACATTGATACTATATGGTCCATATTGCTTTCGACCTAACTATTGCTAACTATGTATGTTTTTGTCTGCATATGAGTTTCTCTAGTACTATAAGTTGCAGCAAAATTTATGGTGATTGAACTAGGGATCAAAGTATCAAACTATTTTAGTAGATGGCTAACTTATGGAAACCTATAACTTTTTTAGTGGTTTTCTTCTGTGCTAAAGAAGTTGCAGCAAGAACAAAACTGTATTCTGTCAATGAACAAAATGGAATATGCAAATTAATGGTTGATACACATGGCTATTTTTGTGAAGAGCACTCAGTAAGGACTAATCTCCATAACTTCTTACAGATGATTTATGCAAAGTTCTGTTATGTCATTCGCTGAAAGGTCCCTGTATTGTGATACAGGTGACAACCGAAGATGGCTATATTCTTAGTATGCAGAGGATCCCGAAAGGAAGGTCTGGGAAAACAGCAGACAAGCCACCAGTTCTTCTACAACATGGGTTGCTCATGGTTGATATCTTGCTGTCTGCGTTTTTTCCTTGCCGAACAACTATGTTTATTAGTTTCCAATCCAGTTTTATTCATTTTTTTGATACACAAAGCAGCTCATCCAAGTAAGTATATTGTGACAGGATGGAATAGCATGGCTGGTAAATTCTCCAAATGAGTCTTTAGCTTTCATCTTGGCTGATAATGGATATGATGTTTGGATAGGCAACACAAGGGGAACTAATTACAGCCGTGGACATACATCACTTACCCCTGCTGATTCAGTTCTCTTTCAACTTCATGTGTGCTATGAAGTATTCCTCTCTAAATTTATTTGAGTCTTCATTTGATCTGGCTATCATATGTTTTACAGGCCTACTGGGATTGGTCGTGGGATGAATTAGTAGCATATGACTTTCCAGCCACATTTGAGTATGTTCATGATCAAACTGGGAAAAAATTGCACTATGTTGGGCATTCTTTGGTAATACCATAAATTTTCTTGCATTATGTTTGTTCTAGTTTTTCCTGGTTCCAAGCCGCTATAACACCTGAGATTATAAAAGAGGTTTTTTCTACTTGTGTTTGGTGATACTTCTAATCAGGGAACCTTGATTGCTTTAGCTTCTTTTTCCCAAGACAAGATGTTGGATATGTTACGTTCAGCTGCTTTGCTTAGTCCTATTGCTTATATGGGTCAAATGTCTTCATTTCTTGTAAGATGCGCTGCTGATATATTTCTAGCAGAAGTAAGGATAGAAAATCTTTTCTCTAACCTCCAAGTCCTTGTTTTTATGTTTTTTTTTCATGATATTTCTCCTGCTCATGCACAATTTTCTTTTGTTACAGGAATTAAAGTGGCTGGGTCTTAATGAATTCAACCCAAGAGGGTGAGAGATGAACTTGAAATTAGTACTATTCTTAAATCTTAAGTATATTTCTGTCTAAATGAGTACAACGAATGATGATTACAGCCTAGTTTCCCTTAAATGTACGATTAATAAATAGAGTTGTGTTTTGTGGTGATTTTTTTTTTGTTGTTTCTGGCGACAAGAAAAACAGTTTTTTTTTAGAATCGTGCATGTTTAAACAGGGAAGCTGTAGTCGGACTTCTTGAAGTAATATGCCAGAATCCGAATAATAATTGCAGCGACTTGATGACTTCTTTGACTGGTAACACCAATGTTTAGTCTTGCTCACAGCACCTTGAAATAAACAAGATATTTTTATCCATATCGACTGATTTGCTGCAGTTGCTAGCATAGGCAAGAATTGCTGTGTGAACTCCTCCGCGACAGATGTTTTTCTGCAACACGAGCCTCAGTCAACAGCAACAAAGAACATGATTCATCTAGCTCAGAGTAAGTTCATGCTTAGTAAACTAAACCAAAACTATTCAGTATGTTCCTACTTGGAAGGGTACGGGGAGGGTTTATCTACTTGCTAACATTACTCGTTGCTCCCGTTTCAATATTGTGTCTGTTATTTTTACAAAGCATTGTGTTTTATTGCACAGTGATTAGAGGAGGAAAAATAGCAATGTATGATTACGGAAGTGCAGAAGAGAACAAGCAGCACTACAATCAGACAACCCCTCCGGAATACAAAATGGCAAGCATTCCACCAAATGTTCCGCTTTTTCTCAGCAATGGAGGCCAGGACTTGCTCTCTGATGTGAAGGATGTGCAGACTCTGCTCCACAGTCTAGATGATCACCAAAGCGACAAACTTGTAGTCCAGTTCACCGCAGACTATGCACATGCTGACTATGTTTTTGCTGTGAATGCAAAGCAAGTTGTTTATGATCCTCTCATGGCCTTTTTCAAACTTCATCACTAATTCACTTCTAGAACTGTGGATTGAATTTAAAATCATGTACTTTGCCAGTTTAGTAATGTAAACAATAAATATTGTAAAATCTAGACTCTGTCTGTCTATAATTTGAGTTGGACCTTTTTTTTGCTTTAATTCTCAATATTACTTCTATTTATTTACTTTTTTCATTTTATTAAGCAAAAGATGTTTAATATACAATATGTTAATTTAATTTCGGAAAAAAGGAACCTTAACCAATCAAAATACTTGTTTTCATTTTTCAATCAAAAAACAATCTTCATTTAGGCCAAGAAAATCGATCGATTACTCAACTCAAATTTTAAATACACACCCAAATAATTCGATTTTTGAATTTTATAATCTTGATATTTATACATATATTCAAAATATTACGAAAAGTCAATTATTTATTTAGTAATATTATTATAATTGTCAAATGTTAATGGGTAAAAGAAACAAAAGATGGTCATATTGACTTGAGCACCACGTGTAAGTCTGTTATTGGCCAATACACGTAGCTCATTTCAGCAAATAGAAACTCAACCCAAGGGTTTTTGATTTCTCCTCTTCACTCACTCGCTCACCTCGTCGGAACTCGGATCAGTTGACTCAGTTAATCACTCTTCTGAAAAACAAAAAATGCATAAATATTCAGCTATCTTGATAACAATTTCATCAATATTATATTTATTTGCATATAGCACCAGCGTTGAGGCATTGTATGGATCATCATCACCTGTGCTTCAGCTTACTCCTGACAATTTCAAGTCCAAGGTACTATACACACAACTTGTCTATACGTATATATCCATTTATTTGTTCAGATATTTCATTTTTACTTCATTTAATTAGTTATGTTTCGTGAATGCTTGATTATCTTGAGATCTGAATTGTTTAATTACTAATTACTAGAATCGTTGGATTTGTAATTGAGGTCTATTAGGAGCTGCTTATACTGTATATTGTGCATATCATCATATAGACTGATAGAGGTGAACAATGAGAAATCACAATGAGAAACATTCACATTAGGTTTTTCGTAAATCACTAATCGCTTGTTTGGAACATATTGTTGTTGCTTTTATATGCCCGGCATGGATTTCATCTGTAATTTAGTTAGGTTTGCTATACTTACCTACCACAAGGTTTTTACTTCAACCTCGTTTATGCTTCTACTATTTTAGCATTTTGCTTATATAAAAATTCGTAGATGAAAAAGTAAAAATCGTAAGAACAAATATTATACTGCTTATTGTGTGTTCTGCTTCTGCTTATCTGTCTACATATGTGGAGATTATTGGTTTCTATTTTGATCAATTGCCTAAATATATATTCAACATGACTACATTAGTTTTGTGCGTGCTCTTTTTTTTTTTTATTATTATTTTGCTATAAGTTTGTCCTTTGACCTTATCGATGTTTTTTTTGTATACTAGCATCTGATACAATGCCAGCGATCATAGCCGAAAAAGCAAAAATACTTGAGCATTAACATGTTTACAGTAATATATTATCCTTTTGCAAATGGTTGCAGGTTCTAAATTCAAATCGCGTAGTACTAGTTGAATTTTTTGCACCTTGGTGTGGTCATTGTAAAGCTCTTACCCCCATCTGGGAGAAGGCTGCCACTGTCTTAAAAGGTGTTGCAACTGTAGCAGCTCTTGATGCTGATGCTCACAAATCACTTGCTCAGGTTTGATATAGATGGATAGTGGTCTTATAAATGAATTATCTAAATATCTTACCATTCATGGATTCATTATCTGGATCGTCATCACCGAACCTGGTACATAATTGGCGAAGGTCTACATTTAATGGAAAATAATTGGTAGGAAATTGTAAGCATCTATTTGTCACTATACCAATACATGGTATTTATATACTTTGGCTTAAGCTGCATTTTCTTTGCTTTGTTTAAAAGTCTTCATGTTTTTTTATTTTCATCTTCTCATATTGTATAATAACATGCATAATAACAATATTTAATATGGTATAGATAGGTACACACAAGGAATTAACGTATCATTGTAAATGATCTTTCATACTAGCATCGCTTTACAGAAGTTCTTTCTACAAGCTTTAATATTCTGTTAACTAGCTCTCGTGTAAGCACTTCTAATCTGTTCTAGTTTTTGGAATGCTATACTTGTAATTGCTGACCTAGTCTTCTTTCTTTATCTACTTTAGGAATATGGGATTCAAGGATTTCCAACAATCAAGGTGTTTTTACCTGGAAAACCTCCGGTAGATTACCAAGGTGCTAGGGATGCCAAAGCAATTTCAAATTTTGCATATCAACAGGTCGGCGCTTGTAATCTGAGTAGTAGAATTTGTCTTCTAAATTCTTTCCGCCATTTGTTGCATAAGTTACATGAACTGGGGAGGAGTGTCCACTTGGACATGTATCCTTTAAAGTGTCCAGCATCTTTTCCAATTTATTACACGAAGATGAGATGTCTAGAAAGATCAGAACCTTCATGCATGTCCAGTTGTCAACAGTGGCCGAGACTAGTACTGTGACTAAAGTGTTTCATTTAACATGTCATTTTATGCTACAATAATATATGTGATAGGGCAAAGTCAGATTATTTTCCATTAGATGGGTACCCCTATAACATCCTTTATATAATTAGCGTAAGAGCATCTTCAAGAGCCTCTTAGTTCACTCCTAAAAATTATATAAACAATTAAATTTCTGGTAAATTGTTACATTGGTTAATGTCTCAACTCCAACAATACTTTTATAGTTGCTCTCTGTTTATATTTTATTCAATGATTTAAATTAAAGTATGTGCAAGTAGTGGAAGAGTGAGAAAGAAATGAGTATTATATTTATAAAATTAAGTTAAGAGAGAGAAGGAAATGAATATTATATTTATAAAATTAAGTTGGAGGCTCTTAAGTTTTTAAAGAACCTCCTAGAGTCTCTTCGAACTCTAATGTAAGCAGCCCTCCTTGGAGATGCTCTAAGGAGGTTAATGTGGTATGTGTGCTATTTTCCTTAGTGCCCCCCCCCCCCAAAAACCTAAAAAGATATATTTTGAAAAGTAAAAAATGAAAGAGACATTTAACAACAATAATATAGTATTATTATACATATGCATAAATACAAGTAACCAATTAATACGATTAACAATATTATAATGTTTTTAATTTCCTATATATAATTAGCTTAAGGTGGTTAATGTGGTATGGTTGTCAACAATCCCCAAAAACTAAAAAAAAAATATTAAAAGGAAAAAAAATAATTGTAAGTAATATTTATGATGATGTACGAAAAGTTGCCTAGCTGAAAAATTGTTTGATAGGCCAATGCTGATGTGTTCTGCTTTATACAGATCAAGGTACTTTTAAAGGAGCGGTTAGATGGAAAAGCAACAGGAAATTCAGGTGAAAAATCGAGTGCGAAATCAGAACCCAGTGCATCAGTAGAATTAACATCTCTCAATTTTGATGAGTTGGTGCTTAAAAGTAAAGAGCTTTGGGTTGTGGAGTTCTTTGCACCTTGGTAAGTAGTGAGTCATGAGTTTTGAATCCCATTTGTAGCTGTGGAAAAAGGAATTTATACCTTTAGTCTTCACTCTGAAATATCTTGTTTCATAACTTAGTCAGGCTACCTGAAAAATCAAATAATGTGGTAGTTTGCGAGGATACAAGCTAGTGTAGGTAATATTGTAGTGATAGCATGAAAATTCATTTTATGGAGGCTTTATGTTTCTAAAACTTCTGTAATTTAAGAAGCAAATCCAAGCCAGGTGTGACAAAGTTACTTTTATCAAGAAGACCATAACATTGATGTGTTGAAAAATACAAATCAAGTAATAAGAAAACCATTAAACAGTAAAACAGATTTACTCGGTTGAATAGCTTGCCTACACGTCAGGTTATGCCTCAACTAAGTATATTACTAGTTTTCCCAGTCAAAAATTTACAGATACAAGAAGTTGCTTTAATATATAGGGAAAATTAGGTCAAAGTCTTCAGATGAGAGTTGGCCCTTGCTGTGAACATTATACCGAGCCATCCCGTGTAATACTATGAACAACATTAAGGGAAACTAAGCAGTGAAGTACCTTTGGCACATACTGGAGTGGAAGCATAAGTGGTTATGTTATTCTGTTGTCTAACCTTTGTTTTGTGAAGATTAACAATTCACTATAATAGACATTACTGTGTCTGTATGCAAGTATGTATTTTTCTATTTAGTAGATTGTTAGCTCGTTATCATGTACTTAATCCTGATTCTGCTTAATTGGTGGGTTAATCGGCTACTTAATCTACTCTAAGCACTGTATCTGACTCCACTTTCGTTAAGCCCAATCAGATTCCCTATTATAGTAAGTGGTAATATTAAGGTAGCCTCAATTTTTTAAGTCATTTTATGGTCTCGTCTTTAGCTGTTCAAAAATGGCATGACTAAACTTCAAACTATACTGATTAGTCTGGTCATACGCGGACAAATTATGTCTCACTGTGTATGCCAAATTATATCACGTGTTCTACATGATAAATTTTCTTCCCTTTCAAGGTGTGGGCACTGTAAGAAGCTTGCTCCAGAGTGGAAGAAGGCATCAATTAACTTGAAAGGCAAGGTGAAGCTGGGCCATGTTGATTGTGAAGCTGATAAGGTATGATTTGGTTATTCTTTTTATTTGTTTTAGCCTGTTCGATTGTTAAATATTTGTAACTGTTTGTTTTTTTTTTTTTTCGAAATAACTAATTGCTCGACTAATGTGCTACATGTTATACTCCTCAATTTGGTTCTGGTTTTTCGCTATTGATTGCTGACTTGAGCAAATTATATACTTATTTACCTTCTGTTACATTTTTTTAGTTCTTTTTATGCCAACTATTTATGAAGCATCAATTTGCATTATGATTGTCAGCTTAATTTTGGAATGTGTTCATCTGATTTTTGTTGTGGTTTGGAGTTACCAGACTCTTATGAGCAGGTTCAATGTAGAAGGTTTCCCTACTATCTTGGTATTTGGTGCAGACAAAGACAGACCCTCTAAATATGAAGGAGCAAGATCTGCCTCTGCAATTGAATCATTTGCTCTTGAGCAACTGGAAACTAACCTTCCACCTCCAGAAGTTACCGAGTTAACAAGCCAAGTAAGCTTTCTCAAAATCATGTATTGAAATTAACAATCGTTGGTACATATCATTCTCTTTTCTTAGATAAGTATCACTACCTGAAGTGCCAAGTATACAATTTTATACCGTTTCTTTCTGTTTCATTTCATGTAGGACATAATGGAAGATAAGTGTGGCTCAGCTGCCATCTGTTTTGTTGCTTTTCTTCCTGACATCTTGGACTCAAAGGCTGAGGGAAGGAATAAATACCTAGAACTGTTGTTATCAGTTGCTGAAAAGTTCAAAAGGAGTCCTTATAGGCAAGAAAGCACTACCCTTTATTTTTGTAATCAGAGTTGTATATGCTATCCTTTGACAAACCAAAATCCCAATTTCCACACTAGTAGCATGTGATATGTTAGAAGAGATAAGGACTAAGACTGGCACTAACATCATACACCTCTGTTGGCTGATAGAAACATGAGGGGCGGATTAATAATTTGTATTGGGGAATTATAACGAGATTTATATTTCTTGCAGCTATGTGTGGGCAGCAGCAGGGATGCAACCAGAGCTTGAGAAGCAGGTAGGGGTTGGTGGTTATGGGTATCCGGCTTTGGTAGCTCTGAATGTGAAGAAAGGAGCTTATGCCCCACTTCGCAGTGCTTTCGAACGTGATCAGATTATGTAAGCATAATTTGATGTTAATCTTGATTAATTATTATGTTAAGTTGAGCGGATTGTGAAGCTATATTGTTCGATCTCGTTTTCAGAGATTTTATCAAAGAAGCTGGACTTGGGGGAAAGGGTAATCTGGCTCTTGGGAGTGCACCCGTGATTGTAAAGACTGAACCATGGGATGGAAAGGATGGACAAATTATTGAGGAAGACGAGTTCTCTCTTGATGAGCTTATGGGAGAAGAAAGCAAAGATGAGTTGTGAACTTTTGGACCACATCCAACAGCATAGAAAATGAATTGCAACTGTCGAAAAAAGATTTTGATCTTCACAGCATGTATCTGTAATTTATAGTTTGCTTGATAGATTTTTAAATAAGATACTGATAATTGCTCTATATTCATCAAAAACCAAGTCTTGTTTTTCTTTCTGTAGATTTTTTTTTATAAAAAAGATTATTACAAAACCCGGAGCTGATGCAAAGGATAAAAGACCATTGTGCCAATGATAAATATATGGTTCGAGCTGAAACAGGAGAGGATCAACCTTCAAAGGCAAATGGACCTAAAAAGTTGATCAAACTTGAAAGAATAATGGGTTAAATCTCAAAGTGCTCACTGAAGTGGAGGGTTAGTATTAAATTGCTCATTCTAGTTATCGGTATCTCATGTATACCATTATAGTTGCAAATAATGACAGAAACTTTGTGTTCAAAAACTAAAAATAATCTTTTGCTAATTCTGCATATTTTTCTTAAATGCTAGAGCAACCAAATGAAAAATTATTAAATTCTGCTATTTCAGATAATATATTTATATTTTTTAAAAATCATTTACTATTGATTTTTAATTTTATAGCCATTTTCCTTGTTTTAATTAAAAATAAATAATAAATAAACTTTTTAAATTCTAAATATATTATCTAAAATACTAGAATTTAATAACTTTTCATTTGGTTGCGGTAACATTTTTAAAAAAAAAGTACAGAATCAACAAAAAATTATTTTCATTTTTCGAACACAACGTTGATGTCATTACTTGCAACTATAATGGTATACATGAGATGCCGATAACTAGAGTGAGCAATTTGATAATAGCCCTCCACTTTAGTGAGCACTTTGAGATATAACCCAAAGAATAATTGCTTAATTCTTCGTTTGGCCGGAGAAAATGAAAAATAAAAAAGCATAAAAAATTGTGAACCAATCCAATGTTCGAAGAAGGTTCTAAGTGCAAATAGTGAATAAATACTAAAATAAGGGGTCAAAGTTTAATGATTGGATTTATAAAGTAGGAAAAATAGAAATTTACTAAGAACATTTAGAGAGTGGCTTAAATCATTCGTGAATATAATATGAAATATTAACAATATAGTTCCATCTTGAACAATATTTTTTTGAACTACTCCTTATTTTATTTTATATTATTGAAAATAAGTTAACTTCATAAAAATGCCTCATGAGAATTATCTAATAGATGATATGATAGATAAAATAGATATGGTATTTATGAAAATACATAAAAGAAATTGTAACACCCTCATGCATTTACATGATTACTTTTTTATAAATCCAAGTAATTTTAATGTTTTTTTATAAATTTGTTATATAAGTAATAGTTAAGACTGGTTTATAACTCTTAAAATTGATGAAAAAACAGAAATTTAAAGAAATTTAAGAATTATTAAGAATTTTTTGGAGTGAAAAAAACTACTTCCTTCCTTAAATTTCAAGTTAAAAATCTATCTATATATATTATAATGCCTGGAGATCGGAAAGCTACCAGAAGCGTTTAAGATATTTTTCTTGAATTTTTGTTTTTTTGAATTTTTTATTAAAATTATTTTCTTGCATTAAATGGCTCTTAAAGACATATTAATTAGTCATTAATTATACCGAATAAATATATATTAAAATTAATTCATTTTATTTATTTAAAAAATTAGAAATCTTTATTTCAGCATTATAATTATTATTTCAATATTAAATACTAATTACATATATAATTAAATTTATCTTTAGATAAAATGACGACTAAAAATTGTTTACATTGCGTTCTTTTTTATTCCCTATCAAATACCATAGTAATTCTTTTCGGATAATTGTAGTACGGACGATCCTTAACTTCTCAAGCAATCTTTATCATTAGTGATCATGGAAATCGTAATAAATTATGGAAGTATATAAATCTTCACTTAACACCTGTAATAAAAAATAATACGAATAATTTTTTATTTTTACATACGAATAAATTACACATTAGTTATGACCCAAATCGATTAAATTGAAAAAATCCAATTTCATTGGTAGATTAAATCGATAAAAAAGTCATACACTCGTTGTTCATTATATTGTGTCGAAATAAAATTAATATTCTAATTAAATAAATCATTACATTACTATTGAACAAGTATGTTATTAGACGGACGTCGGCTTTAAAAAATGTTATTATAGAGAATATTTATAATTTTTGATCGTAAAGATTACGTTTGTATTATAATTGCTACTTTTTATGTTTATGATATTTTTAAGATTATCAAAATTTTAGATATATAATGAGAGTATTTTCAAAATTATAATTCATGTAAATTGTTTTGAATCAATTTTTTTTGGAAAATTCTTAAAATACAAATTAATTTTAAAAAAAAAATTATTTCATATATTCTTAATATTTTAAAATGAAAATTTATATACCGCGCAAAACGCGGATAAATTGCCTAGTCATTATAATGAGGCACATGTAAATGCTCTGATCTAAAATAGAGAATTTGAGCATGGTTAGCATGATTATAGATTTCGGAAGCGGTTTAAAGTCCAAACGGGTAAAAGGACATTTTCACCACTGTACTATTTCCGTAATTGCAATTGCACTACTGTACTACAAACAGACTACTGTACTTTAGCATTTTTAGCAACTTCACCACTCCCGTCAGTCAAATTATAACTCCGTTGGGTTGACTAACGGGAGGGTGATGTGGCAGTCCTAGTTGTCCCTCCACATCAGCAATTACAACACAGCTGCATACCATTACTCATTAACCACAAGATAATAATATTACATAGTCTTGATACCAAACACACTAATTAACCATAGTCTTGATACTAAACACAATAGCACTAACTCCTTAACAGCCTTGTCTAATCCCTACACATACAAATGAATATAGATAAAGTAGCATTGCATGCCTCATAATAATGATTTATATGAGATGGATGAAGTTGAATATACCTTCTGTTGGTCTGAAATTATTGTATGTCCATAGCCATTGCCTATTTGAAGGTCTTCTACCAGCAATTCCAAGAACCATTTCCAGCTAGCATATGACTCACCTTCTACAACTGCCATAGCAACAGGAAAGATTGCATTGTTGCCATCCCTCCCCACTGCTGATAGGAGTTGGCCTCCACACACAGTCTTCAGGAAACAGCCATCCAGTCCCAACACTGGTCTACATCCATCTCTCCATGCCTTCTTCAACTCTGCATAACAGACATAGAACCTTTGGAAATGGCTAGGATCTTCAGGGTTCTCCCTGGTTGTAGTGATCTTCACGGTGTTCTCCTTATTACTCCTTAGGATCTCACCACCAAATCTTCTCACACCTTCATAGTGCTTAGCCAACTGTGCCTTCACACCACTCAAAGCCAACTTCCTCACTCTCCCAATCATACAAGCCTTTACATCCACCTTTAAGTCCCTTCTAAATTCCTCTTGCATCTCACTCATTTTCCAATTAGGATTTTTCCTAATCCTTTCACCATACAAATTGGCAAGGAATTTGACAGACACCAATTTGTTCCTATACTCATACAAACAATTATGGTCAGGCACTAGGGTTTTTATTATCCATAAATCTTCAGATTTAACATATGATACCCACAGTTTAAAAGGGCATCGATCCTTACAGATAACTTGTATCCTGTGTTTCTCATCCACAGTATACCTCAGTGGTCTCCCATGTGCAATAGAGAAGTCTCTTATAGCTATCTTGACCTCTATTTTATTTGCAAAAGCAAGACCCAGTCTAAAAGTTATGTCCCTACCAGGTGTAAAGGGATTGAATTTTCTTTTGACTATTTGTGGTTTGGGGGCCCTGGGCTCATTATATGCAATATTCCCTTCTTCATCTTCACTAACTTCACCACATAGCCACTCTTCATCCTCAAGGTCATCCTCTTCCTCTCCATCATTGTCTGCATCCCAATCCCCATCCAAGTCTCCCTCCACATCTGCATCACTATCAAAAGCTCCATCCATCTCTGCATTCTTCTCATCCATCTTCTCATCCCCATCTTCATCCTCATCTCCATCAAAAGCTCCATCCATCTCTACATTCTTCTCATCCATTTCTCTCCTGATCTCTTCACCTCTTCTTATAACATCATTGAACTCTTCATCACTATAATCACCATGGAAATATAGATCCTCCGTATTTTCATAGGGTTCTTCAAAAATAACCTTCTTCCTAGCTGTCAATTTGGAAGGCCTATCTTCATCAGACTCATCTAAAGGACGTTTTGAAAGGATTTTACATCTCTTACCAGGTGTGGCTTTTTTGGTAGGTTTCACAGGCCCAGATGTAGTTTGCTTTGTAGGCATGGTATCAATAGTTATATGTGGAGAATGAGTTGTAGTAGGTGATTTAGGGGTAGTATCACTAGTACAGAGGTTATCATATGTTCCATCAGCCCATGAGGTTAGGAAGTTATCTAACCATTCATAACCCCTATACCAACCTTCATCATCAGCAACTATGTGTGGAAATTCAGCCACAGATCCCTCATGGTACACATGTATCTTACACACACCAGTGTGCCTTGAAGCATACACCATTTCAGCTACATTATCATCATTAATCAATTCCCTATACCCCTGCTGAGGAGTTACCCCATCCCTCATATAAAAAAGCCTATCCTCACTACTTACTACATCCTTCACCATGCCCCGAATTTCTTCAACACTCAACTTCCCAACATCAATTTTTTTAAACTGCTTCCATTTTGGCCCATCATACTTGTATTGTTCACAAGTCATAAAGTGCCCACCGTAGTAAACATTCAACAAGAAGTTCGTAGGTGCTTTCCTGTAAATAATGAACCACTATAAACCCTAAATTTGTAAAAGCACAAACCCTAGATTTGTACAAGCACGACTATGAACACATGCATACATATTATCAAACACAGTACGAAGAGAGATAATGTACGAAGAAAAGAACGACTTACATGGCTCTCAGTAGTGGTATGGTGTCAAATCGCCTCTGAGCAATTCCAATCGCCTCCGCCTCCTCGATCGCGTCTGGAGAAGTTTCAAATTGGGGGAAGTGTTTAATTGGGGGAAGTGTTTAATTTGGGTTTAATTGCTGAAGTGTTTAATTGGGGGAAGTGTTTAATTTGGGTTTATGCAGCTGTGTTGTAATTGCTGATGTGGAGGGACAACTAGGACTACCACATCACCCTCCCGTTAGTCCACCCAACGGAGTTATAATTTGACTGACGGGAGCGGTGAAGTTGCTAAAAACGGTAAAGTACAGTAGTCCGTTTGTAGTATAGTAGTGCAATTGCAATTCCGGAAATAGTACAGTGGTGAAAATGTCCTTTTACCCAAGTCCAAACTCCAAAGTGTCAATTAAATTAAATTTGGGTCCATATTTTTTTTTGCCAAAATTTGGGTCCATATTTAAAACATTTATTATAGTATTAAAAAGAGCCCACTGCCGCAGTAAATTAGTCCAGCTCCTATAACCTCGTCGGTGCCGGAAAATCTTTTCGATTATTCAGGTACCCTTCCTTGTAATTATGATTAAATGATATTCAAGTTATAGCTGAAGCCTAATTGTGTGTGTGTGTTTTTTGTTGAGGGAGATTTGAAGATGCTTAGAACAGCAAGGGGAGTGAATAGTGTTGGGTTAGTGAAAAGATGGTTGTCATATTCTGCACTAGATATGGCTTCTAAAGATGGAGAATTAAGGGTGTTTATAGTTGCTGGAGAAGTTTCTGGAGACTCTATTGCTTCTCGCTTAATGGCTTCTTTGAAAAACCTCTCTCCTTTTCCTACACGCTTTGCTGGTGTTGGAGGGTTAGCTATCATTACCCTTTTACCCTTCCTAGCTTCTTCTTGTGTAATTTTTCCCATAATGTGTGTATTGTTTTTGTTGTTTGGAAATGTTAATGCTATTACTGAGGGGTGATATTTACCTATGGGATTTCTGTTATCATGCTTATAAATTGTTTGCTCAAATAGTTGGACGAATAACTTGGAAAATTTTCTCTTCCATGGTTGAGGGAATGTATATTGGTCATTAATGTAAGGGACAACGTAACCCTGGAACAAAAGTGCCAAAGGCAGCACAAATGCAGTTGTCAGAAAACCGAAAAGGCGTAGGAATAATGTTTGAGACCATGTTGAAGCTACATCATCTTCATATTGTTCGATAAGACTACTAGAACATCTTTTGCTATATACTGACTAAGGCTTTAGGGATTGTTGTTAAAAACTGTCGTGCTGTTGAAAAAAAGTGTTGTTTAAATAAGTGCTGTTACGAGAATCAGAAAACTGTTTGGTATTATTTTTGATATATGCATATTTTGGGTATAATTTATCAAAAATAATGTTTTTGGTGAAGTTTGATATTGAAATCAGTAAATGCTTCCCGCAAAAGCTAAAAAACAGTTTTTTTTCAAAAGTATGGGAGTATGCTTTATCTAAAAGCAGCTTTTCAGCCAAAAGCGCTTTCAGAAAAGTTGCTTTTAAAGTTTACTAAACAATTTTTTACATGTTTTTCAAAAATAAGCTGTTGTTGCTGTCTGCAACAGCAATACCAAACGGGGCCTAAGATGACTATATGTACATAATATGATTAGCTTTAGACCTTAATGGCCCTCACTTAGTGCTCAAACAACCAATTACCAATGTTGGGGCAAGGGCAACAAAATGAATTAAATACCTTTTAGCATTAAGGTGAGCATATTTTAGAGCAGCACCATCAGGATTGTATTACTTACCCGTGCAACTCAGCAATTTGTTAATTTGTTACCCATGTTTGAAATTGGCAAAAAATGGCAGCAGTATGTAGAGCATCTACACATAATATGTAATGAAAGTAAATTCCGAATTTTAGGTTTGTAAGAGAAGATTTTAAGTTAGACCGTTCTGACAATTATATTACTTGGGTTTGCATGGCCAAAATCACCTATGTTCTATGATGTCATACTGCTGTGGTTGTAAAACATGTAGTTCGGGATCTTTGAAAGTAAGCACTGATGTTTGCAGAGTTCATCACTGCTAAGTAATATTCTGTGCGTTGCAGGGTTATGATGTCCAAGCAAGGGTTAAAATCTCTGTTCCCCATAGAGGATATAGCAGTGATGGGAATCTGGGAATTACTGCCACATCTGCATAAGTTCAAAGTAAAAAGTTATATGTCTTCGACTCTAATGCAAACTTGTAGTACTTGCAAAATAGTGGGAAATTTTATCACTTCCTCTTATCCATAAAGTTTTTTCTAACAGGTAGTTTAGGTTTCTTAAAATAGTGAATCTGATTGGGACTGATCTTCTATTAAAACTTGAAATGGCAGGTTCGTTTGAAACAAACAGTAAAGGCAGCGGAGTTGTTTCAACCTCATGTTGTGGTGACAGTAGATTCGAAGGGGTTCTCATTTCGACTTTTAAAGCAATTACGGGGTACATATTCAGCCATCAGAGATTGTTTGGTTTCTAAACCTTTTTCTTATTTAACTAAAGTATGTTGTAGGAAAATTGCGGAATCCTTTTTGCAGTTAGATATGTTCAGCAAGGATTGGTTGGCCCTCCACAGTTTCACTATGTAGCACCATCATTCTGGGCCTGGAAAGGAGGTGAAAAGAGACTCAGAGGCCTTTCTCAATTTGTTGATCATGTTTTGTGCATCCTCCCATTTGAGGAGGAAGTTTGCAAACTAAATGGATTACCTACAACTTTTGTGGGCCACCCTACACTGGAAGATGTTTTAGAGTTAAAGCTGGTAATAATGCATCCTCTATTTTTTTTTTCTCTGCTTAACAACTTATATAAGATAGTTTTAGAGGGCATACATAATCAAGCAACCAACTGCATGTCCATGATGCTCATGTCTACTATCTTTATTAGGAAAAGTATGCTGCAATTGATTGGAAGGTGCTAGGAAATGCCGAAAGTTTTAAAAGTAAATATGGAATATCTTCAGGTAGCGTGGGTGATCTTATACCGAACTTCAATTGTTAAGGACACGTGTAAATTTTGCGTGCAACTGCAGGAGTAAATCTTTTTTTTTTTTTTTTTTTTTTTTTGTATCCATTTGTTGTTGTCCCTATAGAAAAAGAAAGTTTGATGTGTGTTTGAGCTAAGTTTGCTGTACTAAATCCATCTATTCATGATTTTATTTAAAGGATCCACTATTGTTACCCTGCTTCCTGGGAGCAGATTACAAGAAGTTACCCGTATGCTTTCTGTCTTCTCAAGCACTATGGAATTACTAAAGAGCTCAATTACAGAGTTGACTGCAGTAATTCATGTAGCACCTAATCGGCATGTGGAAGACCACATCAGCAAAGTTGTTGACGAGTGGCCTGTACCAGTTGTATTGATTCCTGGGGAAATATCACGCCTCAAGTACGATGCATTTTCTGTAAGGCATCTTAATCTTTTCATGTAGTTTCTTGTGGAATTTGACCATAAGTGACTGGCAGAGTAACGTTTTTAGCATCAGTTTTGATAGTAATATAATGATTGGGCATCTGTAGTAATTCTAACCCAGGACTCCTATAACGTAAAGTCCTGTTCGTCTAATTCACTCATCTGCTGTTTTGCTTTGTAAATTGACCATATGATGTATGATCCAAGGAGAAGTGATGGAACCCTTTGTAAAGCGAGCCTTAGAAAATATATGTTGATGATCTGTATGATATGAAACGAGAACTTGCATGTAGAGAGACAAATATCAACTGTATCCCTGGTTAGCAACTTAGTCCCTGCAAAAGCTATTCTAATTTTTCCTTTTTTCATGCATGCTTGAAATGTGCTTCCTGCCGGATAGATAATCCCACTTAAAAAGTGCTTATTTGGTTCATCATAGGAAGTGGCTTCCATTGGAACTTGGTACTTCCTCGGTATTTTATTCCTTTACGAAATTTCTAGGAAGTTGAAAAACATGTTTGGTTGACATGTAGGAATCTGTACTTCCTAGGAAGTGCTAGGTACTAGGACGAGGGTAGGTAAGGAACATCCTATGTTGGGTTCCTAAAAATTTCACTTCCCATGTAAATGTTAACCAAACAACTCTAGTAATTTTTACCTCCCAGGGAGTTGAAGACCTGGGTATATTTGCATGTCAACGCAATATTATTTGTTTTTCTCCTAAACTCCCGTTGATTCGTTATGGTCCATGTTGATCCATATGTTTTTAGTGGTTGCATTTGATAATTTGTGCTATGTTGGTCATTCAATATTGAACATGGGTACCAGCCCTGTTATATTCTTGGACAGACCTGGTGTATTCCTTACTCACTAATTTATGAACTTAGGTCCTATATCTGGATATATGACTGATAAGTACCGATACTTGATGAAATTGCCAAGTTTGATTTTTTTTTTTTTTTTTATGTAGTTTTTTTACTGATATTTTTTCCCATCCAAATTGATGTGTATTCATTTAGGCAAGCAGAGTAGCATTATGTACATCAGGGACAGTGGCTTTGGAATTGCAGCTTGCACAATTACCATGCGTAGTTGCATATCGTGCCCATCTGTTAACTGAGCTGTTCATACGTTATAAAGCTAAAATATCACATATCTCCCTGCCAAATATTCTTCTGGACTCGGCTGTAATCCCCGAAGCTCTCTTCACAGCGTGCACTCCCTCAAAGCTGGCACCGCTGCTCATGTAAGACGTGTTATATTAACAAAAATGCTCTTGGTATCAAGTCTTCTTAGAAGTATGAAATCAGAGCTCTGGACAAATACTCTTTGTCAGTGTGATGGAGAATTTTTATTATAATATAAACCTGATTGGTATGAGCATTTACCCTGTTTTAAGTCGAATAGAAGTGTTTACCCCAGAAAGGCTAGAGGAAAGCGAACTTACATGGAAGTATCTTTTAAAGAGTATCACGTAATGTGTATAAAGTATCTAAAAAATTCTGTTTTTACTATAATTCTATTTACTACATGAGGTCGATTACTCATCTAGATCGAAAAAAAAGCATGAGTGGTGGACGAAAGAGTCTTTTGTAGATTGTTGACCTATGTGCTCTGTGCCACATAAAATTGTCAAAAAGTATAGTAAATTCTTGTAGTAAGTAAAGGATTACTCAAGATATTGTTAATAATTTGTTTTATGGCCATCTCTTACTAAACTATGCTTTATTCTTAAAAGTAATTATTCCTAACTAGTCCTTACTTCATAGATGTAAATATTTGCAGGGACCTCATAAGCAATGAAGCCTGTCGAGAACAACAGATTGCTGCTGCAAAAAAGGTTGTTGAATTATTGTGTCCAATGAAACGACTTGAATCGATTGACCCGGGTCTGAATAATCCAGAATGTGTGTTGCCTTATTACACACCAAGCTCTATTGCTGCCCATACTGTTTTACACACTAGGAGAATTGTATGAATTGCATTTCAGTCATCATAGTTTAAAGTAGTGCCGCTGTTCAGAATGGATACGAATACCACAGTACTTGGGCCAAAAGGAAAAACTTTTTGATACTTGAAGGTCCATTATGCAATTTGTCTAGGAAGGAGGCATTTTTTGCCAAGTCAGTTCTAAATTTGTAGGTTGGTGGTATAAATTTGCAAAAAAATGTTAGTAATCTGTGCTTCAGTTTGTAGTTTCAAAACCACCAAATTTTTTGAAAGATTGTTATTTTAATCTCGACACTATTTCTACAATATAAAAGTACCCAGTAAGGGAGAGTAGTTAATTTTCTATTTTTCTTATAACTAGCATAATAACCCGTGCGAGGCACGGGTCATCTTCTAGCCATTGACATAAATTTGTACATTGTTTACGATTAAATTTATTTTAAGTATAATTGTACATATTATGTTCACACATATTATAATATCACTACTTTAATTTATGAATCATTTTATTTATGCATAAATCATATGGGTACTAAAAAAAGGATGTTTTGTAGCATATAAATATATTGTATATGCTATAACATAATTTTTTTAGAGTAATAATAAAAGGACATAAAACAATATAAGTCATCATTAACATATTTATTGAAAAGTTAAATTAATAGCAAAAAAAGGAAAAAGGAGAGACCGGGTTTAACTAATACATTTTTTAGTTCAAACCAAAAACTTGTATAGCTCAATGGTTATAAAGATGAGTTTTTTTGAGGAGGAACACGAGTTCGATTCCCCATAAGAACATAATTTATTCAAATTTTTTGTATGAATAAAAGAGTAGTGGCAACTTCATGTAATTTTCTAAAATCTAAGGGTAAAATTGTACTTTCACAGGGGGTTTATTGACTCAAAAATATCTCATGTTCTGCTATTATATATAGAAGATGATTTTCACTTAGAAAAAGTATTTTGGATACCCTTGTCTTATTTATGTTGGCCATTAATCAAAAATCGTGTATTTAGTATTCTAAAAATCGTCGATTAATTGGTGGATTAAATTGTTATATGGGAGGCTCTATTTCGATAAAGCAAAAATTGGATCAAAGGTGATTTTCCAAAAATTTGGTTAAATTTGACGGGACAGTGATTAATCAATTAAAATAGTCAAAAATTGAAAAAATTGATCAAAATTGAAAATACAGTAGATATGATCCTAAATTCCAATTAATAAATTTGTTAAATTAAATTATATCTAGTAAATATTTTGATTAATCATTTCAATTATCACACATCCTACCAATATCTATCTAGCATTATACCGTACAAAGTACGGAAGGCTTTATTAATTATTTAAAATTATCTTTTAATATTTTTGAGTTGTAAAGTTTTAAATTTGTATATAAAAAATTATCATTCTATTTTAATTTCAATCTCATAGATTTTTAATGATAATAAAAGTTAACATATTTATTTCAGTTTATGTTAAATTTTTGAAATGATACAAATTTTGGATATTTATATTTTTAAAATCAATAAAAAATTGTGATTACTGTTTAGTCATTCATAATTTTCCTAATTTTTCTTTAATATTGTTTGTATTATATCAAACAATTTGTTGACAAATTTTTTAAAAATTTCAAACATGTTATCAGTAGTAATATAATTTGTCATCTCTATTTTTAATATTTTCATGTTAGTTTTAATTGCATTAAGTTTTAATTATATTACATTTACTTTTCTAATTTCGTTTGTTATAATCTTATTTTTTCCTAAAACTATTGATTTTGCGATTTAAGTTTGCTAAATTTTGATAATTGAAATAATTGATATTTACTAATATATAAAACTTGTTTTGATATATTAAATATTACTCTTTTTAAAAGGTTATTCTTATTTTGTGAAATTATTTTATATTGTAAACGTTTTTCCCTAGTAGCATGGATTTCAAAGACCACACAAATTATAAAGATCACACGAATTATATCATTGAATAAGTTAATTGTTTTAGTAATTTAGTTATTACTTTCTTAATTATTAATTAACAATTTTTGAAAATTAATTTTTTTAAAAAATTTTATGATTTTCTTATTAATATTTAGTTGTAAATTTCCAATTACGTTGTATATTTAATTTGTATTTTTTTTAAATTATGTTAGTAACTATAATGTTAGATCTATTTGACTGATATTTTAAATTTAATTAAATATTTTAAGTCATTTGTTGTGGGAATGAGAAATTTATTTATTTTTATTTCATTATATATATATATATATATATATATATATATATATATATATATATATATATATATATATATATATATAGTTGCACTCCATGAAGAACATCCTATATAAAGAACAATAAAGAACACCATTATAACACTCATATTTAATCGAATCTAAGAGTTCCGTCATGGCATCCCATACAAAAAGTTCTTATTTTTTTACCCTCTATCCATTCAGCAAAAAAAAACTGTTCATGAAGACGTCACTGCTGCCGTCGTTAGTGAACAGTGATTTTTTTTTTTATTTTTTTGCTGAATGGAAAGAGGATAAAAAAATAAAAAAGTTTTGTATTGGATGCCTCTGGCTGAGCCATTGGATCTATTGGAATAAATGATTTCATAGTGTTCTTTATTGTTGTAAAGCATAATGTAATGTAATATATAATAGAGGATATATATAACTCAACTAGGATAAAAGATAAATAATATTAAATCTATACAGGGATCGTGAAATTTGAAGAACAGGCACCAACAAGGATCAAGTCGCTGAAAGAAGTTCATTAACATGTTCAAGCCTCAGTGACAGAATAAGATGTACAGATGATTCAGTTGAAGAGCCAAAAAGATTCCATATATTTACATAATTTGAAGATACTGCTACAGGCTAATCAATTGGAATGTAACGAAGGTGTGAAGATCAAGATCATTGCTAGTCACTTGTGAACCAGACCAGCGCACTAAGTGTCGGCACATACGAGAAGGATCAACACATTAATTTACAGAAAGAATTGCCAAAGCCTATTGACGATCAAGGACAGACATAATATTTCAAGGTATTGTCAAAAATTAATTTACTCTCTGAAAATTAAATAAGTAACAAATTAATTAATTATTTATAAAAAATGATTAAATTAATCTAGTACTTGAATTATTTTCAGAGATGAATTAAAACAGCAGAATAAAACAGAAGAAAGAAGCCCAAGAGATATAAAAATAGTATTACTATGCGCAGTTAATATGCAAAGTTACTATGCACGGTTACTATTTGGGGTTGGTGTAATAGTGCCCGGTTACTATTTGGGGTTGGTGAAGTAGTGTCCGGTTACTATTTGGGGGTTGTTGGAATAGTGCTCGATTACTATTTGGGGGTTGTTGGAAGATTTTGATGAACATGACCAGCTGAGATTTGAGAGTGAAGAAATAAATGTTGATCTACAAAATTCTGATACTCTTTCAGACAATATTGTTCAATTTATACAAGTATATCAGACTGCAACACATGTTGAGGGGGAGCAAGTGAACGATGAAAATGAACCCCAATTAAGTGAAGAAACATCAAAGAATGCATCTACTGCTAATGATTCATTAAACTCCGATTCATCAAACTATGAAAGCAACAGCTCAGGGGGAGCAAACAATGAGTTTGGATCTACTAGTCACCACACTCAACACAATTATGAACTTGGAGAACCATCAAGATCAAATCTATCGAGACAAAGGGTATGGAGTAGAGCGCATCCCTTTGAACATATCATTGGTGAACCGGACACGGGTGTACAGACTAGAAGAGCAACACAGAATGAATGCAATTTCGCAGGATTTTTTTCTCAAATTGAACCTAAAAAGGTTGATGAAGCTCTAGATGATCCAGATTGGGTAACTGCAGTGCACGAAGAACTCAATCAGTTCGAAAGGCAGAAAGTATGAAAGTTAGTGCCAAGACCAAAAGATAAATCTATAATTGGTACTAGATGGGTGTTTAGGAATAAACTGGATGAAAATGGTATTGTTACGAGGAACAAGGCTCGATTGGTAGCAAAGGGTTACTCTCAAGAAGAGGGAATTGATTATGATGAAACCTATGCTCCAGTTGCAAGGCTTGAAGCAATCAGGATGTTCTTAGCATTTGCTGCACAGTCCAACTTTAAGGTTTTTCAGATGGATGTGAAGAGTGCATTTTTGAACGGAGATCTAGAAGAAGAAGTCTATGTTGAACAACCCCCTGGGTTCGAAGATAAGGAATTGGAAGGTTTTGTGTACTTTCTCTTCAAAGCTCTCTATGGTCTCAAGCAAGCCCCTCGAACATGGTATGATACTCTCTCCAAGTTCTTACTTGAATATGGTTTTACAAGAGGTATCATCGACAAAACTCTCTTTCATAAAAAGCATAAAAATGATATAATTCTAGTGCAAGTATATGTGGATGATATAATATTTGGTTCTGCTAATGATTTGCTATGCAAGAGATTTACTAAGCTAATGCAGAGTAAGTACGAGATGAGCATGATGGGTGAATTGTCCTTCTTCCTTGGACTTCAAGTTGTTCAGAAGCCTGATGGTATTTTCATCTGCCAATCAAAAGACATAAAGGATATTCTGAAGAAGTATGGGATGGAAGAAGCAGCTACTGCCAAGACCACGATGCCAACTGCTGTCAAGCTTGATCAAGAAAAATCTGGTAAGTCAGTTGACATTACGAAGTATCGAGGTATGATCGGCTCTCTCTTATACTTAACTGCTAGTAGACCAGATATTATGTTCGCAACTTGTTTATGTGCTAGATTCTAGGCTGACCCTAAAGAGTCACATCTTATAGCTGTTAAACATATTTTCAGATACCTTAAGGGAACCCCCAATCTTGGGATTTGGTACCCTAAAGGAACAGGTTTTGACCTAGTTGGCTATACAGATTCTGATTTCGCAGGTTGTAAAATTGATCGGAAAACTACTTCTGGAAGCTGTCAGTTACTAGGAAGAAGGTTGCTATCTTGGTATAGCAAGAAGCAACACTCAGTATCTACCTCGACAGCCGAAGCAGAATACATTGCGGCAGGTAGTTGTTGTGCTCAGATCCTGTGGATGAGGAATCAACTTCAGGACTATGGACTCATGTTGGACAAAATTCCAATTCTATGCGACAACACGAGTGCCATTGCCAACAATCCAGTTCAACATACCAGGACTAAGCACATTGATATCAGGTATCATTTCTTACGAGAGCATGTCATGAATGGAAGTGTGGTATTATATTTTGTTCCCACAAATCAACAAATTGCAAACATCTTTACTAAACCATTGGATGAATCCACTTTCTCCAGGTTAGTTGGTGAACTTGGGATGTTAAATCTGTCTAATTAATTTTGGATAATCAATAACTGCAATTTGTTATAAGTTCACATGTATTTTAAATGTCCATATGTTTAGGATTTGTGAATTTATTTACATCCAGTCCTCATATTACAGTTATCTCTATATTAATTACCATGCTTATAAATGCTATATTTTATGGTAATTATTTAGTAAATAATTTTGTCAATTGTAGCATAATTAAATAAATATTTTATTGACATATATCAATTAATGATACTTTGTTAATTTTATGTTTATTTAATTATGAGTTTGTCTGATTATTGTGAAATAATTCTTGAATTATTGATTGGTTATTTTAAATCCACAATAATTAGAAATAATAAGTGTGTATGTGTGTGTGTACATAGGCTGATAGGTTTCGGTGATAATATGTTTTTTCGGCTGATAGGTTTTGGTGATAAGATGTTTTTCGGCTAAGTAGGTTGTTAGGTGAGAAATTATTGATTGGTGTAATTTTTCAAACATAACCTGTCACGCTCTCACCTAACCCATTAGTCCTTGAAACCTTATAAATGATGAGTTTTTGTTTGTGTTTAACATCATCATTTTTCAGATATACAGAGCATATACACATAATTGCTGAATATTTCGAGCTTTGATCGGAAAGATCTCTCAATCTAGCTGATGGTTTTTAGATCAGATTTCATATTCTTGCATTATACATCATCCTTTATAAAAACTAACCCTTGTTTTTGAATTTCCTCAAAGTTTTGAAAATGGCATTGCAGGGAAGCTTTTTAATTGCTAAAGTTAATCCTATTTCCATTCAGCAAATCGAAACCATTCTTGATGAGCAATTTCGGGCTTGGACACAATTTATGAATGAACATTCATTAATTCGCTATGCTTTAGTTACACCAGTGCAGCTTAACCATGATGCATTGCGTGAACTATATTGTAGTGCGGTTAACACTTCTGGACAGGACGGGTGTGCAATCACATATCGACTGTTTGGTAGGTCGATTAGGGTCACTGAACGAGATGTTAGTCGAATTCTTCATTTTCCTATGGAAAATCTTGTTTCTGATCCTACACCTGAATAGATTGAAATGTTCTTTCGTTTTATAAGGTACCAAGATGGCAATTTCAATACTGGTAATCTTTCTAGAACGTTTCTAACCCAGTACTGGAATTTCTTCTTTCACACTCTTAACCATGTTTTTTCCTCAGATAGAACAAATCAAGATCGAATACCTGAATTTATTCAAAAAATAGGGTATGCAGTCGCCAATAATTTGAGGATTAATTTTTGAAAAATAGTGCTTGGTCAAATCATTTTAAAGATGAAACACTTGGGAAGAAGAGATGTTCGGAGTCAAAATGTCAAATGTCTATATCCAAGGTTTCTACAGCTAATATTAAATGATTTTTTGAATGATGAAGACAGGGTACGCTTGGAAAATGGTCGAAAGGTGGAATGTTCTTACATGAAGACGAATGTAATTAATTACATAAGCAAAAAGAACTATACGGATGTGCCTACAGTCCTAACTGAATATCTAAAGACTGTCCCACTTCCGTTGTTACCAAGACTAGTAAGAGCAGGTATACATCAAGGTAATATTTCAATCCCTGCTATTCCAACCTCTGTATTCCCTGTCGTGTCACAGGAAATACAGTTTTTACAGCCCTTAGTGGCAATCTTACCCGACCAAGAGCAGGAAATCCCACCGACTCTAACACAGGTCGAAGAGCCCATTCTACAAATGCAAACACAAACACAACAAACTCCTACACCTCAATTGTCACTTAAACGACCAGTCATCCACATTATTGAGGGAGATAGTGCCTTAGCAGTACCACATAAGGAGTTAGTTACATCAGCCACTCTACCTCATTCTAAACGGAGTAAACCCAATCAACCTGAGGTAACGGCAACTGTTAGTGAAACAATTCTTTCTTATCCAATGAGTGCAAATGTAAATGAGGTTGAATTGACGGGAGCAACTATCTTGAGTTCCATTTCACGGAACATAAGAGTGGTTGATGATCTTTCTAAAGATCAAATGCCTTCACAGGCATCCGAGGTGGAATTACCTACCTCAATAACTGCTGGTGAATCTTCCATTTTACGGAAAGATCCATCGGTAGGTGGTTCTTTTATGAACCAAGTGTCTTCACAGACGTACGAGGGAAACTTGGGTTTTGTGCCATTTAATCGATTCAAGTTTAACCTCCCAGAGGGAAAATCTCTGGATCTCTTTCGAGATTTACCACTTTTTACCAGTGGTCGGAAACTCACTTCACGCGAGGACGGAAGCTCACGAACTTTCATTGCACCATCTGTGAACTTTGAAAAGGGGCTAGGATGATTTCATTTACAAGTACACATCTCGGTGGAAGCTCTGGAGGAGAGTTGAGGGAAACACGAACAGAACACGTAAGTGTAACCCAAACCACTAAACCGAGTGAATATAGAGTGTTGAGTGAAACACCTGCAGAACGTACGAGTGAGCAACCTACTAAACCACATACACCTGTAACCAGAAAGGAATACAGCAGACTCCTTACACGGGTCCAAACAATGGAGAAAGAGTTGCAAAATATCTGTAAGTCCATTGCAGAAATAAAAAATTTGCAACTTATTCAACATGATGTATTCCAGGTTCAATTGAATACCATGGCAACCCAGTTTAATGATGCAATCAACTCCTTGGTAAATTCATCTTCGTCTAATTTACCAACTTCACATCCTACTACTCTGGAGGATAACCCAACTGAGGGGGAGAAGGTGGATGACCAAGAAGCTACTAGACGTAATAAGGGCAAGGAAAAGGTTGTTGACACGGAATTAACTTTATTTTGGGAAAGGAAAAGCTAATGGGAGTATTAGTGCTATGTGGAAAGAAAGCAAAGGCAAACTTGAAGATATGTTCAGCCTAAAGGAACAATTGTCTTAAACTTGGTTAATTTTAGAAATCTGGAAAATGTATATATATGATCCAGAATGCGCTTTAATATTATTTATCTTTGTATTTTATTTTTGTTGTATCAGTTGAGTTATCCTCTAGGGATTTGCTTGTCAAACCCTAATAATCAAATAGGGGGAGATTGTAAAGCATAATGTAATGTAATATGTAATAGAGGATATATATAACTCAACTAGGATAAAAGATAAATAATATTAAATCTATACAGGGATCGTGAAATTTGAAGAACATGCACCAACAAGGATCAAGTCGCTGAAAGAAGTTCATTAACATGTTCAAGCCTCAGTGACAGAATAGGATGTACAGATGATTTAGTTGAAGAGCCAAAAAGATTCCATGTATTTACATAATTTGAAGATACTGCTACAGGCTAATCAATTGGAATGTAATGAAGGTGTGAAGATCAAGATCAGTGCTAGTCACTTGTGAACCAGACCAGCGCACTAAGTGTCAGCACATACGAGAAGGATCAACACATTAATTTACAGAAAGAATTGCCAAAGCCTATTGACGATCAAGGACATACATAATATTTCAAGGTATTGTCAAAAATTAATTTACTCTCTGAAAATTAAATAAGTAACAGATTAATTAATTATTTATAACAAATAATTAAATTAATCTAGTACTTGAATTATTTTCAGAGATGAATTAAAATAGCAGAATAAAACAGAAGAAAGAAGCCCAAGAGATACAAAAATAGTATTACTATGCGTAGTTACTATGCAAAGTTACTATGCACAGTTACTATTTGGGGTTGGTGTAATAGTGCCCGGTTACTATTTGGGGTTGGTGAAATAGTATCCGGTTACTATTTGGGGGTTGTTGGAATAGTGCTCGGTTACTATTTGGGGGTTGGAATAATGTCAAATTGTGATTTTCTATAATCTATAAATAGGCCTGTTGTATTTCATTTCAAAACACACCTCAACACACAACTCTCTCTTCTCTCTCTCTTATATATTCTCTGTGTAAGCTGCTAGATAATCCATCTAGTAGGGAAGCCGTCTTAGCCCGCTTTCAGGAAGTGTCGGGTAGAAGGTCCTCGTGCCTAAACTATCCTAGGAGTGTTTGGTTTTGTAGCTGATCCATGGGATTAGATTGTGTAGCAAACCTCCGGGTTTTATCTATTCAATGATATTTCCCAAACAGTTGTGTTATTTCGATTCAGTATTTTTGATCTCATATCCACATCAAAAATCGAAATATTTCTAGAATAACGCATTCAACCCTCTTCTACGTTATTCCGAACCTAACACTTTCCCTATTACTTTAGAATTTTTATGAAGCAACACACATTTTGTGGGAGAAACATAATTTCTTCCGTGAAGGAAGATTAGTCACCATTGCGAGTACTTGAAAAGAAAATTATTGGTCCTGAAGTACCACATAATGCAGTAAGATACTAATTTATCTTGCTAATTGTACAAATCCCGATATGATTAATTAAAAAAAATTTAGTAGAAGACTTGAAAACATTTCTAATTTAAAGGAATGAGAATCTTAAAGGTACAAAAAGAAAAATTTGATCTCCACTAACCTAATAGTTTAAATTGATTTTGTAGGAGTAAAGTGTTTACTTCGATTCTCATAATTGTGATCTCATATTGAATATGTACTAACATATGGTGGAGATATTTTTATTTTGCATGCTATGAAATTGATGATTGCAGGCACTTATTGAAATGATTGTAATTCTAGCAACTCATGTGGATGGTTGTATTGGAGATTCAATATAGCACAACAATATGCGATTTTTCAGGATTGAAGCTCTACAAATTTTATAATGTGCTGGCTACCCAACTCAACAAAGAATACACTAAAGATTTATTGGTCGAGGCGTTACGAATAACTACATTTGAGAAGTTTTTAACCTCATCAATTCAAAGATGTTATGCAATATTATCGTGAGGGGGAGACTACGCGCGCTGCACTCTTTTTTCCTTTCACATCAAAAATCGAAATATTTCTGAATAACGTATTCAACCCCCTTCTACGTTATTCCGGACCTAAAAATTATTCTTTATATAAGAGTGTTCTTTATGGAGCAATGGCCTATATGATTCTATAGTATTCTTTATTGTTCTTTATATAAGAGTGTTTTTTATGGAGCAATGGCCTATATATATATATATATATATATATATATATATATATATATATCATTGCTCCATTAAGAACACCCTTATATAAAGAACAATAAAGAACACTTGGAAAAGATCTGGGCCATTCATTATTCATCTAATCTAACGGTTACAGTTTAATAGTAATTATTAATTTTAACAGCAATTGAATTGTGAAGAAATATTCCGTATCTTTCTCTATCTCGTTCGCACTAATCTCTCTATTCCTCTCGCGCTCTCTCTGTCTCTGTATCTCATTTGTACTATCGATATCTCTCGTATTATCATTAGCATCATCTTCAAATTATGTTGGTGAATTCTACCTGCGGATTGAATGCTTCTGATTCCGTTGAATTCCAATCAGGTTCGTACTTTTTTTATCTTCACTTTGTCATAATTTTAGCTTATTTAACATACACAAACATCTGTGTTTCATGTTTCTTTGTTTTCTGTAAAGATTTCTGAATTTTTTATAGTTTTGATTCTACTTTAGATTCTATAATCTCTACACTAGCAGTTGTCTTCCCTGCGATTTGTTGTTTTTGCAACTTTTTTAAATAGTTCACAGTATGATTCTAAATTAGATTCTGTACTTCCTGTACTAACAATTGTGTTCATGTGTTTTTGTTATTTGTACGAATTTCCTAAATTGTTCACAATTTAATTCTACATTAGATTTTTGTGCTCTCTGTATTATCTGCTGTGTTCATGTGGTTTCTGCCATTTGTGCGGTTCTTCCAAATAGTTCATAGTTTGATTTTACACTAGAATTTACATTCTCTGTTTTTCAGATTTCTGTTTAGTTACTCCATGCTTTTTTAATAACTTATTAAAGTTTTGTTATTTTGATTTTGTGTTAGATTCTATACTCTCTCTACTAGCAACTGTGTTCATTTTGGTTTTGTTTTCTCCTTCGTAATTTCTGAATTCTATATAGTTTGATTCTACATTGGATTCTATTTCTCTGTTTCAACAATTTTGTTTAATTTGTCCATGATTCTTTTATCATTTATTAAAATTCTGTCATTTTGATTCTATATTAGACTCTATATTTTTTATACTAGCATCTTTCTTTTATCATGTGGGGTGTGCTACGGGATTCTTTTGTCAAAACTTGGCAATCTTCAAAATTTTAATGTTTGATTAGGATACTTAATTCTTGGATTTTAGAATTTGATATTTTAACAAATTGTAATTGTATTCTGCCTATGCATTTTCTTAAGAGAAGAGGCATTGTCATTAACGACAAATGTGAATGGTGTTATTCTGAGACTGAAGACTTAGAGCATGTAGTATGGAAATGTGAACTAGAAAGCACAGCATGGAGAATGTTTAATGGATGGCTAGAGATAAAAGTAAACTTATCTTCACCTTTTGATCCAAAGTAATCTGTTAAGAATAATGCATTGTGAGAATTTAGGATTGGTGGTGGCATATGTACAGCTGCGGTCTTATGGACAAATCTTTTAGATCAAGTCACAAAAATTTGGGAATTTTGATCAAGTCTAGGGCGTACAGCTGGGTGTGGCAGGAAATTTTATCCCATCTAATCAAGAGAGTGCGGGTTTTAGGTCCGAAACAAACTTTTAAAAATCAGAGAATTGTTTCTCTTAGCGCCATTTTAAAGCATTGGTTTTCTGTTTTAGAGTTATGCTTTTATGGATGGTTCATGAAGGATTAATAAATAGAACTGCGTTGAAGCAGGGGTTTGTGGTTGTATTCTGAACAAATCTCGTAACTTGGTTTTTGTAGTGATTTTATCAAAGCAGTGATTTTATCAACATGTAAGGGATTCAGAGTTACCATTTTATCTGATTCTGTGAATTTAGTACACAATGTTTGTTAAAGCTTAAAGCTGGGCTTGATGCTGGCCCATTTAATCAAGAAGCATTGGATCTTCTTCTCAAAGTCTATGTAGCCCATGTTGGAAGAGATTTTGTGAAGATGGGTAGTATCAATAATATCTTGCTTAATAAAAAAACAAATTGTAAGCTGGTGTTATATTTTTTCTTCGTCACATATATGAACTTTTCAATACAAGTTTAGTGTCCTGGCTACGAGTACAGTCAAGTACACTGCAGGTGATAGATTTTTACAGAGGTCCTTTATGCTTTCTTCAATAAAACACCATTTGTACCATTGCTCTTTCTTGCAAAACTTGACCATGGATGTCACTTTTGTTGGGACCAAGGGAACTGCATATGCATGATTTTGTTATCCCTTATGAAGAAAAGAAATCATCATTTTCCACTGGTATAAAGTCAGGATTCAATGACTTGATGACTGGTTGGGTGCCGAAGCCAAGTGAGCACACAATTATGACAGATCTTCCTCAGAAATGTCTGATGGTGAGGGAGTTTTCGAGGTTGGTGGCGGATATTAAAAACAATGGTGCAAAGCCTGAGAACAAATGGCCAACCTTCAGCAGGAAGACGCAACTTACATTAGATGCTATCAAAGAATCTGTCTACAATGGTTCTAAGAAAGTTGAGATTGTCGATTAATTATTACATAAGTTTATTGAGTTATATGGCACCTTCTAGATTTGGCCTGTAATGAATTATCTTTTTTTTTTCAAGAGAGTTTGCCTTAGAAATTGTACTCTTCATTTGTTTTGTTAATAGTTGCCTAAGGTTTTTCTACTAGATAATCTTATGCTTTGTGAGACACTTTAAACACTGATAAAGATTCAACATCCTCGTTGAAAATAGAAGACCAAAATTCGATAGTTTAAATTCAGTGATAAAAACATGTTCCCTTTAAGAATGATATATTTAAAACATGGCTTGTTACACTTAAGATGTGTTTTTAAAATTTGCAATGAAGAAAAAGATCAAAACTGAGAGAAACCAAGAGATCAAACTTGTAAATAATCAATTTGGTGCAAAAATAAAAGTTTGTGTTAAAATATCCTTCAAGATAGCTGCAGCTGCCACCACGTCTGTAAAGCTCTAAATCCAACTTAGACATTACGTTTAATTTGGATCAGGATATGATTATTAATACGTGCATACCAATACTGTATTGAAAATATACCCAGAAGAACTAATTACTTAACAAGTGCATTTACAAAAATATACAGAAACATACAATGTAGAAATTCAGGAAAGCCTAATGAGCTCGCTCTGTATTTCTATTTCATGGGATGAATTCAGAGATACTTTGTCGATCACATACAAAAAAGACTTCTTACGTTCATGTCCGTCTAAACACATATACATGCGTGTGCTTGGACACTAAATCTATTCAGGCAGAATTTCGTAGTAAACATATTCAGATTCAAAACAATATCTTAACCATCTGAACTTTAACCTGAGTTTGCTTAAAGGTACAAATATAGTTCCCAATATATTAATAATCTAGAGGTGTACAAGAAGTCCCCATCTAGTTATGCTCCTGATTGATATCTTTTGCCTCAAAGCCCAACTTCACAGTTTCTTCTGCATCAACAAAGCATGAAGAACATTATTAGATGGAATTCAAATTACAAGACCATTTCAGTTCATACACTTTGCCCGCTATTAGATGGAATTTAAATTACCAGAGGAAAACAACTGTTCTACATCGGAAAAGAAATACAATTAAAACATTCTCTACATTTGAGGTGCTTTAATTAATAGTACATATTTTTTTTCCCATTTGATGGGAAAAACAGAGTTGCTAATTACAATAAATCAACTATATGCTCTGTAATAACCCAAATTTCTGTACTTGAGAAAAATTTTCATTTTTAGGATGAATAGTGCTTTGCATGGATGAATAGTGAAATTATGGATGAATAGTGGTTTTGAGGACTAAGAAAATTTTCATGTCACCTTATGTACGGGATAGGAAATGGATATTTCGTGGTTATATTAGTGATCTACGATGTAAATAAGTGTATGTAAACGCGATCGGAATTCAGAAATTCCAAACTTTATTTTTATGGAATATTTGACCGAACAGTGAGGAGCATTTCAATGCGAACAAGACAAGTGATATATTTAATTTGAGGATTTGAGGATTTTATATTTTATTATTTTATTTAAGGTGATTTAAGGATTTAGAACGAAAACGCCTGAGTTAGTATAACGAGCGTTCTAGGAATCCCTAGAACTTTACGACGAGATTAAGCGATCAAACAAACGCGTAAGGAGCTTTAAACATAACACACAGTCACACACACACACACACAACACATTACATGTAAGATCAACCCATGCAAGATTATAAGAGGATTAAGTGTGAAAGCAAGCAAGAACAAGTGGATTAGTGAGGTGTTTGATCAAGAACTAGCCAACAATGCACCTTGTCACCACTTTTCTTTTAAACCACACAAGTTTGACAAGTGTATTAAGGGGATATAGAGCCTTGTAGACATCTAATTGCATATCACAAATATCATAACATCAATTACCAACTAGTCAACAAGAGATTAAAAGAGAGAAAAAGAAAGAAAACCAAGAATACAAAATTCTGGGCAGTTTCTGACCAGCCTAAAGATGGGCCTCAAAACCCTAGCTAGGGTTTGATGATCTATGACTCAAAAGAAATCTATTGAAGAGTAGAAGGTGTGGTAAAAAATTCAGCTCCATCCTTGGTTTTTAAAGTATCCAAAAGTTCTCTCAAAGTTGATGATGAATAGTAATAAATATTGTTTTAAGTTGTTTTCATGTTTTGCTCATGAATTTTTAGGCTTTTTAAGGCTACCCAAGGCTATTCTAAGGTGTATCAAGCTTTGTTAGTGTTACTAGAGCATCAAGGAAGGTATAAACCCTAACCTTACCTTTTATTTTTATGAGTTTTGTGGTTAGTTTTGAGATGGGTTCATGAATGGTTCATGTTAAGTGATTTAGTGGTTGTTTGCCTTTGTAATAAGGTGTCAAATATTGATTTGTGGTTTTGAACCTCACCACTGGCCTTAGAGGCTTATAATAGATGTTGGTTGATGTTGAGGATGTATGGTTTGCCTTGATGGTTTGTTTGGAGTGTTTGTAAAATGGAAATGCTTGGTTTAGAGCCGTCGTAATGCCCAAATTTTTAGTACCACCTTAGCAGTTGAAACCCGAGACCATGACCTTTTTTTAAAATGACCACCCCATATGGTTGTGTAGATATTGTTGTCTAGTTTGTTTTGCCGAAAGAATCATGTTAAAAGAGTTAACGGTTTAGGAGATTTGACCATTTTAGAGAAAGTTGTTCGAGGAATGGAACTGCAGAAATGTACCTACTTTGAGGCTATGATTGAAACCCTTAATAGTCGGTTTATAATATGAAATTTTGAGAATAAATACTAAGGTCAGTTAGCAAGGTTTGTGCGAAGGTTTCGAGTTAAAAACATTATTTTCTGATTTTGTAAAAATGCGTAAGCCGAGGTTGCGCAAGTGGAAAAACCTTTTAGGGGAGGATACTATTCATTGCAAAACCCTGCCCTGTTTTGCAAAATCCGAAAAATGAGTCTTCTTATCAGAGCAAAATCTTGAGTTGGTTACCTTCTAGACATTCTCTAGATCGTACACGCGCAAAACGGTGCGTCATTTGAATTAACAGTTATGGAGTTATGAACGTTTTAGTAAAAGTGGTGCAAATAGTAAAAATCTGTAGTTGACCCAACTTTGAAAATACATTTCACCTATATAGACCCGTGTTTTCGAATCGAAACTTTTATGATAAATACTAAAAATACCAAAGATGATTTTATAAGTGGTTTCGTATTTAATGATGCTTCCAGTGATTTATTAAAAGTGTTGGAGTACGAGTCGAGGAATAGTAATTTTTAGGAAAATCAACTCTATAGGTACTACTTTGACCATCCGTTTTGGATAAGTTAAAAGAGGAATTTCTAGTCGACTAAAACACGAAACTTGTTAAGAATTATCAAGACAACATATTGGTGTAAAGAACGAGGTTATAAATGGTTAGGTATAACATGGATTTGAAGATCAATTTCGGACTAAACTTATGACTAAGGTGTTTGTCGATTAACGTGGACTTAGTACGAGTCTAGAGGGACCCCTTAGTGTCTTGTTTGTGATTGGCTTAAGTGTCTGAGCGTTGAGTTATAAATGGATTGTATAGGGGATTAATCGCATGTTTTCTTGACTTTGTTTAGATTGTCGGACCCCACTACGAGCCCCTACTAAATCTGGAGCACCAGGAAAGTATACTAAACCTTACTCTATTTGTTCAGAGTATGTATGTTTCAGTGTATGGTATATGTCAGTTCAAAATGTTTTAACTACAAGTTGCAAGTATTTCATCTAGTTCATTAAATACCGGATATTGATGCAATTGAATGCATGTATATATTATTGTTGTGAATTTTATCCGGATATTATCTAAGTATAGTAGTATGTACAAGAGTTATTGGTCATTATGATTGGGACAAGTATCGAGGTATATTGTTCGTACTCGAAGGGAAATAAAATGTTTTGGAAAACTATCTTGTTATTAAGGGGAGTAATGTTAATTATGGGAGCTGATGAGAGATTTGATCTTGATCATTTTAATCGAATCCATGATCAAAGCAGTCGTTCATATTTTTTCCCCTAATATTTCGAGAGGAAAGTGATTTATTGGAAGTAATAATCGTTCGTTGTTTCTGAGCGATAACAGTTATTATGAATTGAGGTGCACGTGGAATTATATGTGACATCTAAGATGAGAAGTTTATTGAGATGCACAAGGAATTATACGTGACATCTAAGATGATAACTATTGAAGGTGGTCAAGGGTACTCTGGTACCCTAGGTTCTGGACTGGAGATAACGTAAGAGACCTGTACGGTGGCCGGCCCAACAAATATGTATGAAAGCCCTGATGCGGCTTAGGGTGAAGGTCGAGCAAGTCGGCTCATCCTAGGGTGAAGATCGTGCAAGTTGGATCATCCTTCTACCGGTAGTAAATTGATAGATGTAAGGACTGATCATCCTTTACAGCCAAGCGGATAAGTGTAACATCCCGTATTTTTATTATAATATTTTTGGGTATATTATTTTATATTAAGGATTAGAAAATATTAGTTAGATAATATTTATATTAGTTTATGTGCAAATATATGTTTTTTTTAGTTATTAGGATACTATTAGTAAAAAAAAGGGTTTGAGACTTACGTTACTTTTGAGTCAGAAGGAAGAAGTAAAAGAGAGAGAAGAAAAAAGAGGAGAAAGAGAAGAGGAGAAGAAGAACTAGATCAATCGCAAGGTTTAGAAGAAGATTTGTGAAGTATAAGATAAGATTAGACTCTTCGATATATTCATATACGTTTATGAGATTAGGGTTTATAATATTGATTCTTATGTTATGAATTAGGATGTTTTGGATTGGAGGGGATGAGTTTCTTGAGGCTTTCTTGAGTATCACTTATAATCGTTAAGGTTTAAGGTACGGATTTTGTGTTATTACTTTCGTCTTCGCATTATCTCTCACTCTTTCCTTGTTTTCGATCTTTTGTATAATCTGATTTCTTATAAAATTCGTGTCTAATTCACTGTTTATTCAATTTTGTGATCTTAGAGTCATTGGAAAGATAATTTATTATCTTCGACTTTCGTTCATTAAGTTTTCTGCAATCCTGCCTCTAAATATGCTAAAATCTTCCTTTTTATAATCTGGTGTGTTAATTCATTTTAAGAAGTCCTAACTTCGGAAATTTATAGAAATCGGAAATTTCCTCAAAAACTATGAGCAATACCATCTGGAAAGCTCGTTTCGACCTCTGTGTTTTGTATTCATGTTCCGCTAACCAATTCCGTGATTTCGATGTCTTATATATTGAATTACTACTGTGATCAGTGCCTGATTCTGTTCTGGCAGTCCGCATTTTCATTATTTCTGAATTCGTTACTTATTTGTTTTTGATGATCCTTACCATTCTGGAAAGGTCTCAGAATTTCCTACTCTTTTCGTGTTTTGTGCTTTTTCATTTGAATTCATCTTAATGGAGAAAATTGTCATCTTTTATGATTTGTCAGTTCTGATTTTTATCCTTAATAGTCTAAATTGTATGATATTTAGGTGTGTGAAGTTTGAGTAATATGTTTTCGGTTATATTTTGATATATGTACGATTTCGGAGATATTGTGAGATCATTCCTTTTTCGAGTAAGTTATATGTAAGATTATTTATGATTTTATTATGACTTGGGAGATGTTTGATTTTCGGGTAGTATTGTACTTATTTTCGTGCAAGCTCCTATCAGATTTCGGGTAGAACTGTGTTTATTACCTTGCGAGCCTGTCAGTATTTTGGGTAGCATTGTGCTTATTGCTTGCGAGCCCTGTCAGAATTTGTAATATTTCGGGTGGCATTTGCTTTGTGCTATGCCCCTGTTTGTGTAAGATCGTCTCCCATGTTGTAACTAAGTTATTTTGGATATTATTTGTAAGTGTATGTGTAAGAGCCAGATTATATTTTATCGGTTATGTATTTGTTTATATTAATGCGATAATTATGCGTAAGTGCTGTGATTAGTTGTAAGAGTAAGATTATTTTTGAATTGGAGTTGTTTGTTTTTATATTGTGAGTTGAGTATCTACTTTTATTATCTCATTCGCTATGTCGCATTGTTCATTTATTCAGATATTCATTTTTATTCTTAACTTGTTCAGCTATTTAATTTGTTCAGCTTGTGATTCGTTTTATATTTGTATATGAGCCTTTCGCTCACTGCCGGTTCTTTGTTTTTTTCTTATTCCTCCCGGTAGGTGATCTTATTTAGGTGGGCTACTTATTGGGAAGAGTGCGAGTTGCGATAGTTGGAGAATTTAGGTGTATTTTTAATTTATGAATAGTAAGATATTGGATTTTGAGAAGTTGTATCGTTTTATTCGATTTTAAAATTAAGTGTATTTGTTGGGGTATTATTATTTTGACTTGGGAGATGTTTGATTTTCGGGTAGTATTGTATTTATTTTCGTGCAAGCTCCTGTCAGATTTTGGGTAGCATTGTGCTTATTGTCTTTTGAGCCCTGTCAGAATTTGTAAGATTTCGGGTGGCATTTGCTTTGTGCTATGCCCCTGTTTGTGTAAGATCGTCTCCCATGTTTTTCGTGTGATCTTTAGTCGTGTTCAATAATAACGAGAGCTACTAAATAGAGGTGGATCGTGGATGCTCTACTGCAAACGTCAGATCGTTCGTGCATATTGGATCCATGGAGGATAACAAGAAGGACGTTCTCTATTTCGACATAGTCTTATTCTAAGCGCAAAAGTATAAATTGAGGTTTTTCGATATGTTAGTAATTCATGAGGCAAGCGATATATAAATGCAATCAAGAAAACTTTCGACGTATTGGACAAGTAAGCGACTGAGAGATGCAACGTTTCAGATAGACCAGAGTTTGTTTTGTGAGAAGAAGACTTTACGCCCTACCCAAGATTATATTATACAACATACGACAGATTCTAGAAGATGATGATCTGGGTCAGACACAACAACAACATTCAAGCTATTCAAGAGATCGGAGGAAAATATTTGTACACGTTATCCTTGGATGCTTGAGTAGAGGTGTGCAAGATTAATTTCGAGGACGAAATTTCTATTAGGAGGGAAGAATGTAACATCCCGTATTTTTATTATAATATTTTTGGGTATATTATTTTATATTAAGGATTAGAAAATATTAGTTAGATAATATTTATATTAGTTTATGTGCAAATATATGTTTTTTTAGTAATTAGGATACTATTAGTAAAAAAAAAGGGTTTGAGACTTACGTTACTTTTGAGTCAGAAGGAAGAAGGAAAAGAGAGAGAAGAAGAAAGAGGAGGAAGAGAAGAGGAGAAGAAGAACTAGAGCAATCGCAAGGTTTAGAAGAAGATTTATGAAGTATAAGGTAAGATTAGACTCTTCGATATATACATATACATTTATGAGATTAGGGTTTATAATATTGATTCTTTTGTTATGAATTAGGATGTTTTGGATTGGAGGGGATGAGTTTCTTGAGGCTTTCTTGAGTATCACTTATAATCATTAAGGTTTAAGGTACGGATTTTGTGTTATTACTTTCGTCTTCGCATTATCTCTCACTCTTTTCTTGTTTTCGATCTTTTGTATAATCTGATTTCTTATAAAATTCGTATCTAATTCACTGTTTATTCAATTTTTGTGATCTTAGAGTCATTGGAAAGATAATTTGTTATTTTCGACTTTCGTTCATTAAGTTTTCTGCAATCCGGCCTCTAAATATGGTAAAATCTGCCTTTTTATAATCTGGTGTGTTAATTCGTGTTAAGATGTCCTAACTTCAGAAATTCATAGTAAATCGAAAATTTGTTCAAAAAATATGAGCAATACCATTCTGGAAAGCTCGTTTCGACCTCTGTGTTTTGTATTCATATTCCGCTAACCAATTCCGTGATTTCGATGTCTTAAATATTGAATTACTACTGCGATCAGTGCCTGATTATGTTCTGGCAGTCCGCATTTTCATTGTTTCTGAATTCGTTACTTATTCGTTTATGATGATCCTTACCATTCTGGAAAGGTCTCGGAATTTCCTACTCTTTTCGTGTTTTGTGCTTTTTCATTTGAATTCATTTTAATGGAGAAAATTGTCATCTTTTATGATTTGTCAATTCTGATTTTTATCCTTAATAGTCTAAATTGTTTGATATTTAGGTGTGTGAAGTTTGAGTAATATGTTTTCGGTTATATTTTGATATATGTATGATTTCAGAGATATTGTGAGATCATTCCTTTTTCGAGTAAGTTATATGTAAGATTATTTATGATTTTATTATGACTTGGGAGATGTTTGATTTTCGGGTAGTATTGTAGTTATTTTCGTGGAAGCTCCTGTCAGATTTCGGGTAGCACTGTGCTTATTGCCTTGCGAGCCTGTCAGTATTTTGGGTAGCATTGTGCTTATTGCCTTGCGAGCCCTGTCAGAATTTGTAATATTTGAGGTGGCATTTGCTTTGTGCTATGCCCCTGTTTGTGTAAGATCGTCTCCCATGTTGTAACTAAGTTATTTTGGATATTATTTGTAAGTGTATGTGTAAGAGCCAGATTATATTTTTTATCGATTATGTATTTGTTTATATTAATGCGCTAATTATGCGTAAGTGTTGTGATTAGTTGTAAGAGTAAGATTATTTTTGAATTGGAGTTGTTTGTTTTTTATATTGTGAGTTGAGTATCTACTTTTATTATCTCATTCGCTATGTCGCATTGTTCATTTATTCAGATATTCATTTGTATTCTTAACTTGTTCAGCTTGTGATTCATTTTATATCCGTATATGAGCCTTTCGTTCACTGCCGGTTCTTTGTTTTTTTCTTATTCCTCCCGGCAGGTGATCTTATTTAGGTGGGCTACCTATTGGGAAGAGTGCGAGTTGCGATAGTTGGAGAATTTAGGTGTATTTTTAATTTATGAATAGTAAGATATTGGATTTTAAGAAGTTGTATCGTTTTATTCGATTTTAGTGGATTTTAAAATTAAGTGTATTTGTTGGGGTGTTAAAATAAGAATCACCTGAATATAGTCCATCAGCAGTAATTGATAAGTATAATTAATACTTGAACGGGCGTATTAATTGCAATAAGAATGGTGTGTCGTTACTCAGTTTTTTTGTGTGAGTAAATTCAGTATGTTAAAGAAAATATGGGGGTTCATTTCTTGAAGAATTTTTGTGGATATATATATGTATTTGATTCTGGCGTATAAAACTTGCTGGGAATTTTTGGCTCATTCCTGCTATTTTAAATATTATAAAAGAGCTGACACTAGCACGGCGAACAGTGATGAAAGGAAGGGGAAAGACAATTGATTCGACGCGTTAGCCTTATAGTATCTGAGGAGGGTGCAAGCTGGAAAGAAGTTGTTTAATGCTTTACTATCTAGCACTGTGAAGTTGTAATAAGATTCTGGAGGATACTCTGATGTGTATTAACTTTTGAGAATTTATGTTATGTTCTAAGGCTATAACCCGTGGAGTAGATTATGAAGTTTATTATGAATTTTGTTGTAGATTATATTGTGAGCATGTGATTGAATATTCCGCAAAGGTATGTAGGTGTATGGTTAAGGTTGTGACGACCCGGATTCCTGGTAAGGGATTAGGGGGCGTTACATGCTCTACCACGCAAGCTTATGATTCAAGAGAGTGGGGTGTGTGTGGTGGGTGGAAGAAATTCTGTTTTGTGTTGTTTAAAAAATGGTAGATCCGTATTTAACTAGGTGACAATTTAAAAGCCCTCAATTAATATGCAACCTGCTAAGTTTAAGACTATGTCTAACAAGCTAAATGAGACAAGTCATTCTATTGTCCACTAGTTTCATGTGATATATCTATGAAAGCTATCATGGAAAAACTCACATTGTTAAACAATAAGGCAGTATCAATCTGAAAGACCTGTTATACAAGCTCAGTTACAGGACACATTTAGAAGAAAGTTCCTACGGAACACGCTTAGGTCTTGACAGCCTTACTTGTTTGATGACTTCTTAACAAACTTCCAATTCCTGCCAAACACCACATTTACCTTTTCAGTCACTAGAGCGATTGAGCGAGACTCCTTTTCCTAAACATATTTATTACAGGCCAACAAATGCAAGTTCTGCCTTCTTACGGTTCACTCTGGGATCAGAAACTAGTAAACTACTTTAATATTTTCATAGATTTTCTACAGGAAGATAACTGATTGCCATCTAGATCAAGACTTCCAAAGATTGATCAAATTTTAGAATTTATCCACATTAATGTCATATTTTTATAAGCAGAAGTTATCAATAAAATAAGGGGCATGATCCGTTATATAACTTAATCTGCTACGACAAACCCTTAGTGGATTTCTACTTCCAATCCAAGCACAGATACAAAACCTTAGCCACTTGTGTAAATTCCAATAGATATGTAAAAATAAATCGAAAAATCACCCACTCAAATGACACAGAAGCTGACATATAGCTCAATATCATCATAAGTCATCTGTTAGAAGGCCCCGGAGGGGCACCAATCAACTACACTTGTCTCCATACAATCAAAATAATCAACTATAACATACAATGTAATGTATCATCTCTTTTCACAAAACAACATACTATACATGTCCCCATAACTACACATGTAAATATAGTTATAGAAACTATCATAGAATCAAATAGAGAATCACCATCTAGTTTAGGATTTAATATTCTAAAAATTGGTATAATAATTTAATCAAGTGTAGAATCTAATGTAGAATCAAAATTTACACATTACTTTCTTGAGAGGGTAAAAAATAATAAAAACAAATCTATATGATGAGTTGCACTCTAGGAAGAACACCTTATATAAAGAACACCATTATAACACTTCGTTTTTTATAAAAAAATGGATCGTTAAGACTTGAATCATAAAGTTTAACGACAATTAAGCTTAGAATATCGAATCTAACATCGAATTTCATCTAAATTTTAAAAATAAAATGTTACAAAATTTAACATAGAATCTAGTATAGAATATTATATACATTTTTGTAACAATGAAATTTATATATAATTATGTTATGTTTAATCCTAATTTGTTGTTAATCTCATGTTAGATTATATTATTGTATGTTATTAGTGTGTGGGTGCCCCTGGCCGGGCTGTTACATTAAAATAAATATAATATTTCATAGTGTTCTTTACTGTTCTTTACATAAGAGTGTTCTTTAATATATGAGAATTTAACACAGAATTTCAGATAAATAGCTAGAGAATGAAAAGTTAAAACTAATAGAATCTATCACAACATCTAACATGGAATGTAAAATTAACTATAATAAAGTTCATATAAGCAATTTTTAGGCAGATAAATAGAATCTAACATCGATGTAGAATCTAATGTAACTTAACTAGTGGGGATCATAAAGTGAAACTCATGTAGAATCTAATATGTATCAACAATTAGACTTTATACAACTAACTTACACTCACACACATGATTAAACATAGAATCTTAAGAATGTTAATTTAGAGCAGGAGCAAATTAATCTAAATACAAATATAATTACCTCCAAGAATGTGTCAGCACCTAATATAGCATCTCATTGAATCATATTTACCACAGAATCTAGTATAGCATCTCATTGAATCATATTTACCATAGAATCTAATATAGCATCTCATTGAAAATAGTATCAACATGAAATAAGTTTATAAAATCAAATTTATTACAAATTGAGAAACGCTTTAAACAGAAAATCATTTAGTTTAAAATCTAACAGAAAATCAAACAGAAAATTAATTGTAAATTTAACAGAGAATCACTCGCACTCTAGAAAAAACACTTTAAACAAATATTCATCGTCTTGTTTAATACAAACAAATATCATGCGCATATTGGATAATCTCACAGCGAATCACTTGTGAATTTCTTTGAGAATCACATACATGTATAGATACAGATATATACATACAAAATTTGGATAGAATCGCCAATCGCAAGTATCATGTAGATAGACACAAAATCATAAAATTTAACTTTTTAAATCATTACCTCAACGATTTTGCACAGTTTTAAATGATTCTGAATGACTCTTCAAGTTTTTGACTATTTTTCCGACAATTCCACCATAAATATTGAAGGAATTAACTCCGTTTTCGATTATGAGCTTGGATTCTTTAATTTATGCTTCGATTCTTCAATATTTGCTTCAAGCCTTCGATTTCTTCTTGGATTCGATGATTTCCGCTTTGTTTGTATGATTCTGATCTTTGAATCTTCAATTTAGGCCTCGATTTTTCGATAATGGACTTCGAATCTTCAATTTCGACTTCGATTATCCTATGTGAATCTGTGCTCACGCCTCTCTCATTATGCTCTCGATTTTGCGTGTAATGTGTCCGTATAGTTTGTACTGTGCTTGTACGTGTTTTTGTTAATTACTATCTTTTAATTACCATTATGCCCTTGTCTATCTTTTAATCTTGTGCGTCTGTTTTTTTATTTTAATTCAATGGTAGAGATTGGTGTTCTTTATTGTTCTTTATTTAAAGTGTTCTTTATGGAGTACAACTCTATATATATATATACTAGATTAAAACCCGTGCGATGCACGGATTTTTTAAAATATTATATAAAATTTTTTGTATTAATTTAAATTATTTTTTGAAATATTAATTTTGGAGGCTTAAATTTTTATATGAGATGATTTGATAATAGTTGTATAAATGTTATCCATGATATTTCTAAAAATGGAGAGATTTTAGTCAGAAAATGTAGAAAGATGATAGGTTTTAGTTGAAAAAAATAATTGTTTAATTATTAGTAATTATAAAATAATTCTTTTATTTTATTAAATATAATGCCCGTGTAATGATTAGAATAAGAGAGGATTTAGTTAAAGAAAATTAAAAAGGTAACATGTTTTAGGTGAAAAAGGTAATTGATTAGTTTATAGTATTTATAATTTAATTACGTTATTTTACTAAATACAATTGCTCGTAATGGTTTTTGAAAAGAAGAAATTAATATTGTATGTGATATTTCTATTAAAAGAGGGATTTTAGTTAGAAAATATATAAAAGATGATACGTTTTAGCTGAAAAAGAAAATCAGTTAATTATTAATATTAGAATATTATTAGTTTCTTGTATTAAATAGAACCTCCCGTGATATAATTGGGAAAAAATATATTTTAGCTATAGAAATAGAAAGGTAACGTGAAAATTAAAAAGATTATACGATTTATGTGAAAAAGGTAATTGATTAGTTTATAGTAAATATAATTTAATTAAGGCAATCGACTACTTACCATTATTTTTAATGAATTTTAATTTAATATAATTTAATATACTCATGTTTACGGATTATACTAATGTTTCCTTATAATAAACAACGTATACAGATTTTTAATATATTTTTATTAATAATTGAAAAATATGATGTAATATTTCCGGGTATATATTAAAGATTATAAGATTAGTTTTAAATTAAAAAGGTGACATGTTGTAATTTGAAAGGAAATATTAATGATTGTAAGATATGATACGACTGATGTTTTTATAAACAACGTATACAGATTTTTAATATATTTTATTAATAATTTAAAAATATGATGTGATATTTTCGGGTATATATTAATGATTGTAAGATTAGTAGGTGTTTATAAAAGGTAATATCTTCAATTAAAAGTAAATGTGAAAAAAGGCAATCGACTACTTACCATTAATTATATTATGTTATTATTTATTTTAGGAGTTTTAATAGTATAGATATCATATATATTTTTCTTTATAATGAAGGGTAAATAAATAAATTCACTTAGTAACAAAAAACAGATACCAAACTCTTTTATTGTTTCGGCTTTTATATAATAGTATAGATATTTGTGATTGTAAGATTAGTAGGTGTTTATAAAAGGTAATATTTTCAATTAAAAGTAATTGTGAAAAAAAGCAATCGACTACTTACCATTAATCATATTATGTTATTATTTATTTGAGGAATTTTAATAGTATGGATATCATATATATTTTTCTTTATAATGAAGGGTAAATAAGTAAATTCACTTAGTACCAAAAAACAGGTACCAAAACTTTCAATGTTTCGGAATTTATATAATAGTATAGATTTGTAATTGTGTGAAATTTTTATTGTTTATTACTCCCTCCGTCCCTCTCATTTCTTTACAGCTTCTATTTTGGGACGTCCCCCTCATTTCTTTATATACTATAAATAGTAACTTTTAACAATAAAATACATTATTACATCCACTACTTCACTCCACTTTTTCAACAATTTACACTATTACACCCACTACTTCACTTATTTTAACAATAAAATCACTATTACACCCACTACTTCACTTATTTTTACAATAAAATTACTATTACATCCACTACTTAACTTATTTTAATTATAATTCTTGGTCTCCGTGAAAAAATCCAACGTAAACAATCACGGGGACGGAGGGAGTATATAGTTTTAGCATGTTTTCACTTTGTTGATTTATAATTTGTTGTAATTTGTTAGTAAATATATGATATTAAAATTATTAAAAATTATTTTGAAAATATTTGGTTTCCAAGTAATTAAAAGAGTCTAAAAAAGTTGGGTGTAGCTGAAGAATTTTAACTCAAATATAACTAAAAGAGTGTGTAATTGAATATTAATTGGAGTGTAATTAAAAGAGTTTGTTATGAAGCTGAATATATGGTTTATTTTTTGTAAAATAAAATTTTATATGTATTTTATTTATTTTTTCCATTTTTGAAAGGTGTTAGCAAACTTTTTGGGAAGTTAACTGACCGATCAACCAACCAATTATACCTTCAAATTATGATTTCATAATAATCCATAATGTAATATTTGTTTAAAATAGAATTTAATATTAATTTGTAATTGTGTGAAATTTTTATTATTTATTATATCATTTTAGATTGTTTTAAATTTTCTGATTTATAATTTGTTGTAAATTTGTTAATAAATATGTGATATTAAATTATTTAAATTGATTTTGAAAATATTTGGTTTCCAAGTAACTGAAAGAGTCTAAAAAAGTTGGGTGTAGATGAAGAATTTTAACTCAAATATAACTAAAAGGGTATGTAATCGAATATTAATTGAAGTGTAATTAAAAGAGTTTGTTATTAAGTTAAATATGTGGTTTATATTTTGTAAATAAAATTTTATATGTATTTTAATTCATTTTTTCATTTTGGAAAGTGTTAACAAACTTTTTGAGAAGGTGTTAACCAACCGACCAACTAACTAACCAATTATACACCGATCGACCAACCAACCAATTATACCCTGTTTCGATTATAATAGTATAGTATAGATAGTATAGATTTTTTGTAAAATAAAATTTTATATGTATTTTAATTTATTTTTTTCATTTTGAAGGGTGTTAACAAACTTTTTGGGAAATTGTTAACCGATTTGTAATTGTGTGAAATTTTTATTGTTTATTATATAATTTTAGTTTGTTTTCACTTTTTTGATTTATAATTTGTTGTAAATTTATTAATAAATATGTGATATTAAAATTATTTAACTTGAATTTTGAAAATATTTGGTTTCCAAGTAATTGAAAGAGTCTAAAAACGTTGAGTGTAGATGAAGAATTTTAACTCAAATAAAAAAAGAGTTTGTAATTGAATATTAGTTGAAATGTAATTAAAAGAGTTTGTTATTAAGTTAAATATGTGGTTTATTTTTTGTAAAATAACATTTTATATATATTTTAATTTATTTTTTCATTTTTGGAAGATGTTAGCAAAATTTTTGGAAGGTGTTAACCGACCGACAGCGGATTAAGCGATCACCTAGGCGTAATCGGACTATAAAACGCTTCTATTTTGTACTAATCAGGTGATTAAGCGTTTTTTAAGATTAAGTGGCATATTAAGCAGATTAAACGGTCATTAAGCGATCAAAGAAATCTTGACCTGCTAATTTTTTAATTTTGAAGATATTAATAGTTATTTTAATATGAATATAACTATATTAAAATAATAAAATATTTTATTTTTATGAGGAACATTTTATGTTTAGATTTTTAATATTTAATTAATATATAATTTTAATTCATATATAGTAATATTATATTTAAAAATTTAAAAATATAATAATAATATAGTATAGATCATATAATTTTAGTTTGTTTTCACTTTTATTGTTTATTATATAATTTTAGTTTGCCTTCACTTTTTTGATTTATAATTTGTTGTAAATTTGTTAATAAATATGTGATATTAAAATTATTTAACTTCATTTTGAAAATATTTTGTTTCCAAGTAATTGAAAGAGTCTAAAAAAGTTGGGTGTAGGTGAAGAATTTTAACTCAAACAAAAAAAGTGTATGTAATTGAATATTAATTGGAATGTAATTAAAAGAGTTTGTTATTAAGTTAAATATGTGGTTTATTTTTTGTAAAATAACATTTTATATGTATTTTAATTTATTTTTTCATTTTTGGAAGTTGTTAGCAAAATTTTTGGGAAGGTGTTAACCGACCGACCAACCAACCAATTATACCATGTTTCGATTATAATTGTACGGTATAGATTATAATTTTAGTTTGTTTTCACTTTTATTGTTTATTATATAGTTTTATTTTGTTTTCACTTTTTGATTTATAATTTGTTGTAAATTTGTTAATAAATTTATTTAACTTGATTTTGAAAATATTTGGTTTTCAAATAATTGAAAGAGTCTAAAAAAGTTGGGTGTAGGTGAAGAATTTTAACTCAAATAAAAAAAGAATATGTAATTGAATATTAATTGGAATATAATTAAAAGAGTTTGTTATTATGTTAAATATGTGGTTTATTTTTTTAAAATAACATTTTATATGTATTTTAATTTATTTTTTCATTTTTGGAAAGTGTTAGCAAAATTTTTGGGAAGGGGTTAACCGACTGACCAACCAACCAATTATACCCTGTTTCGCTTATAATAGTATAGTATAGAATGTGATATTAAATTTATTTAACCTGATTTTGAAAATATTTGGTTTCCAAGTAATTGAAAGAGTCTAAAAAAGCTAGGTGGAGGTGAGGAATTTTAACTCAAATAAAAAAAGAATATGTAATTGAATATTAATTGGAATGTAATTAAAAGAGTTTGTTATTAAGTTAAATATGTGGTTTATTTTTTGTAAAATAACATTTTATATGTATTTTAATTTAGTTTTTCATTTTTGGAAGGTGTTAGCAAAATTTTTGGGAAGGTGTTAACCGACTGACCAACCAACCAATTATACCATGTTTCGCTTATAATAGTATAGTATAGATATAGAGAGTTTATTTTAAGCTAATTTACATTGATAATTTTAAGGTGAAGGAGGTGACTAACTAATTTTTAAAGAATGTTTCAGAATACACGTACAAATCAATATAGATCTATTTTCTAATGGGGTGAAAAACCAAAATACCCACCGTTTAATTCTGGGTGCCCAAAATACCCATCGGCGGAAACTTCTGCCCAAAATATCCACGGACCACGCATTACACACATGCGTACAGGGGGTACGCATCTCAAATTTGCGCAGTCACTGACCACGCATTTTCACAAGGCGTAGTCTTTGTAAATTCAAATTCTGCAAAGATGAACAATAACCATGAATACACATGGTGACAATGCGTGGAAAAGGATTCGCATCTTCAGCATGCGTATTTAAGGTTACTGTTCATCGTCTTCAACCCCGCGCCGGAGGCGAATTTTTTGACAAACTTTGACCAAACCGTTAGCTTTCTCCAGGCATCGAGCAGTCACGTATTATACACCAAAATGATCGTCTTATCCTCCTTTACAAACCTATGTTGTTAGATTTTTGTTTCTTTTGCTGGATTCGAAAGCCCCAAAACCAAAGGTCGTCTTTCCGATTAGCTTTCCGGCATGTCTATATATGCCCCTGCGGGGCCAAAACTGGACAAATGAACGAGGGGAAATGTAGAGGCAGGTCTGGGCAACATTTTGATGTCCTCAAAAGGACCGGAGGTTGCCGAGGGGGGAGAACGGGTAGAGGCGATTTCGAGGGCGATTTTTCGTTCGTCTGAGCGCCGGAACTGAAAGTGAGATAATGACATCATATGACGTCATTACGCATCCTGGGAATGCGTGACATGAGATATGCATGCTTGGAATGCGTATCCCTGGTCACGCATTCACAGGATGCGTATTCCGTGGTCAAACATGACTGATGTCAGCGCACATAGGCATTTTGGATAGTTGGACTACAAAAATAGTGTATTTTGATCATTTTCTCTTTTCTAATGTCATCATTAATTTATCTCCCAAAAAATAAGTATTTCAAAGAACACGTCAACCCATAACAGTATAAAAATCTCATTTGATTCATTTTTCATGTTTAGTTAAAATAAATTTAAATTTATACAAATTTAACAAAAACTGAATTTTTTCATATATGAAAGAATAATCATTAATCACACAACACATACTTCCATCAAGATCAACATCAAATAACTCGTTTATCACATATTTAACATATTGATACATCATATATATTAGAAAACTAAAATAATTTATTCACATCTAGAACATACCCGTGACTTGCACTTATTACAGATTAAAGTTTAATTTTAAAAACCCATCTGCATTTAAAAAGTTGCCTCCCAACTCAAGACAGAGCACTATACTAACACAGGTGGTATATGTAAAAAAGTCAAGACAGTTGACAGAAATTTCCCTTCTTTATCTCATATAAAATTAGAGATGGAAAGATCTTTACATATAAGTAAATGAGAACTTGAAGTTTGCAAACCGGAACAAAAAAAATTAAATCCAAACATCACTTGCCATCGGATATTCAAACTTTAGCTGCAGGCTCTCTCAAAGTTCGTAGCTAACTTGACTCTTTAGTATTGACCAAACGAGGTACTGTGGAAACCAGAAGCAAATTCAAGAACCATCCATAGACACATCACTACCATTTGCATTCGGTGGATTTACCCCCAAGGGAACGCCAGAAGTGTTCTGAATTTGAGCGGCTCCAAAAGTGAACTCCTGAGGAGAAATGTCTAAAGTTGATTGGTTGAAAATGGAGGTTGTTCCAGTATTACTGAAAGCAGGTAAAACAGCTGCTTCATCGGGCTTTGGAAAACCAAAGCTGAAGGCAGGTGCACCTGAAGAAGATGAGAAGACCGGCAAAGTAGGATTGGTACCCTCAATATCCCCAAAGATCTTTAGCTCAAAATCACGCAGTTGCTGGTAAACAGCTACAATTTGTGAAAGAAAAGAAGGATGTTGGATATAAGATAACTATTGCTGATAAACAAAAATAAATACAAGAAACACAAAGGTTAAACACAGATGTAATGTGCTTTTTAAATGTAAGAACTCCCGTTCTAACCCAAAATATCAAACAGGGAGATCTAGAAAGTGAAACCAAACATTTAGGACAGAAAAAATTTAGGGAAGAAAAAGAGTCTCCTAACCAGGAATTTATAGAGAAAACAAAAACAGTTAACTAGAATGGCTGAAATCAACTCCTAGATATATATGCTGCTTTATAAAGCTTAAAGTAAGAATGCTCAGATTCCTAGCAAACAAATCAGTTGTGTCCGCAACACTGACAAGAGATTTTCCAAAAAGGTTGCGTACAGTAAATGATGATCCAGGGTCCAAAACAAAGTAACATGAGGGAACTAAAAACTATCAGCTTTTCTCATCATTTAAAGAGATAAAATATTCAAGGTGACCAAGGTGTAATGAATACAATCAGAACGTGAACCATGATATTTACCACTTTTACCGAATCCTTTACAAGATTCAACAGTTTCTTCTGTGGGAGAGATTAGAATGTTAGCTAAAAAGTATACCGCCAAATTAAAAAAAAAATTCTAAAATATTTTTCTGAGCACTTTAAAGTTTTTGAACTTGTTCCATGTATTTTTTACTAATACTGAAAACTCATTTCAAACACAAATGCTATATGAAGGCAAAACATAGGACATATAGAGACCTTGACTTATTTCAACTGAAGGCCTGCGCTCTTTTACCCACTGGTAGCTCTGACCAAGCCTCCAACCTTTACTCTTCATCAAGTAAGCTACCACAACAGCTGGCGATCTGTCAAATAACCACATCATAAAATTTTTCCTAGAAGTAAATAACACATGATACACTTCTACTACACAGATATAGTGTCAACTTATTCAAGCATCTGCAGAGCATATCCTAGGCTCCTAAAGAATACCCCTCTTCTTAATATGAGGTCGTGGCTTCCAACCCTGGTGGGGGTAGGGTGCGTGGGTATTAAAATTTCTATAATTGTACCATTACCAAAGTATCATGAGGATATATTTTCTTAGGTTACACCATAATCCTTAAACACTTCTAGCACACATGGTATAGCAATAACAAAACTCGAACTTGCATTTTTCATCCAATGTAAAATTTCTAGTAATACGTGACAGGGATGCAAAAGATTCTGGTCTATGGCTATTAACCTTTAGCTTTTTTATTTCGAAGAATTACATTTTCTGAAAAAGTTTCGTAAATATTTCTTGTTTAGAAAGGCAGATACTTAAATTGAAACTGAGACAAAGTTGACACCATTGACCACACATATAGACTAGTTTTTCGAAGGAAAAGGAGAAGACATGCGTAGAAATCAGTATGTCAATTTCCCATAAAATCAGCGTGTCACCCGAGACTTTTTTCCAAACAAGCATATCTTATTCTGTGAATGTAAGAAAATAGATTTAGTTTTAACTTTTACGATGAGCATTACCTATTTTTTCCAGACATGCAGTGCACAAGAACACGAGCTCTGTCCTTTTCGCATTGCTCTGCAAAATGAAACAGTGGGCTTTAAAATTTTCTGGAAACAATATTGGCCAGCATTTTCAATGTATATGCAAGGAGTGATTTGCACATTAAGCTTTATGTCTCGTACAAAAGCTGCAGCTTTAAACTATATATACATAGCTAGTAAATAGATGTAGCAACTCATCATGTCCTCCCGAATCAAAGCCAAGCCAATAGTTGAGTTGTTCTATTAGCTCAATTTCTAGACAAACTCATTCGTTAGTTGTCAACTTGCATTAAATATAGCAACTCACCAAAAGATTAGTCTGTGGATATGTGTTCTTTTGATTAGCAAAAGGCTAACATTCATTGTTTCTGTATCTTAAGCTTGTTCCTCATTTTATAATAAAGTATTAGTTTCTTTTTCTAGCAAGAACTATATTATGGAGGCAAGTATAGAAGCATTAACCTGTAACACAATCTCCAAATGAGACTACAATAAGTGTTATCTTCATTGGCATGTAAACTGATAGTCTTTTTTTATATATTTTTATTTTATAGAAAAATAAAAATGTAAGGAACAACAAGTTATGAAATACTTCGATACATAGAATGATAGAAGTTGAGATACACACCTAGAAAATGCAATGCATCATCAAATGGTATGTCTTGGTCACCTTGCAGACAGTAATAAGTAAAAGAGTTCTTGTACAGATTCTGACAAGCAGGTACTGTCTGCACAGAACAAAAAACAATCAGACTCCGTGACAGTAATTGATCCATAAAATTCTGAAAATATGAAAAAGTAAGAAAACGGATATAAAGACATTAGCGTGTTTTACTTTTTGGTGTGGATAACTTTACCAGTGACTGAATCAGCATACAACCAGATTCTTTCCTTTTATCATAATCATATGGTTGAAAACTAATGTTTGAAAAGATGGAATACAAGGCCTCAATGTAGATAGCAAGAAGTTGAATGGCCATAGATACTAATGCTCATGGTGGCATGATCGCTCTCTTGCATTTGTAAGTAACATTATCCAAACTAAAGCATATTTTTGGGAAGTAAAAAGATACATAGCTCATTCCAATGCTGAAGCAATTGATACTCATCACATTTGAACTGAAAACTCTAACCCCCCAGTCAAAACCCAAGCTCCAATAAAACATCGGGTCTATTAAAGAAGCCCGAGTCCACTGGACAAAATGCAACAAACTTCAGTTTCCACAAGTCCATCTCAGACCCCCTAAAGATCATAATTTGTTCACATGCTAGTTGGACTAAGCTTACGAATTGCAGCACATGTTTCGTGGAGGACGGGATTGTTATAAACACTCCACCTTAGCAGGTTGATGATGTTGAATAATAAATTAATTTGTATATATTTCACACTATGATTCATGAATAAGATTATTTATTTATAACTGATTAGTTATTCCCGTCATATAAAGTAATGCATCATATAAACAAAACCTAAAACACCTTATATTGTGGAGGAATGGAATGTGACAACTCCATGCATTATTTTAAATGAGAACACTTTTAGAGATGATTTATTTGTACATGATGATGAATATCAAAATTAATTTTTGAATAAACATTGTACTAGTAATGTTAATGATGTGGAGATGATACATGGGGATGATTCAAATTCTTGAAGATGCTAAAGAGGCAAAGAGAGCTTTTGTTAAGATAAATATTTGATCCTGGTAAGCCAACCTAGTGATCCACTCTTTGACCCAAATAATGGGCCTTCAAGTGAGGGGGATGTTAAGATAAATATGTGATCCTGGTAAGCCCAACTCCTAACACCTTTAGATTTTTGGAGAACTGGTAACTTAACATGGTATTAGAGCACTGGATGTGGGAGGTCTTAGGCTCGAGGTCTTAGGCTCGAGTTCCTCCTACCCCCAATATTCTCATTTACTGAAATATTGAAATTGTGTGCTATGGTAGGCCCAAAAAGGGACGAGATCCCCACCTAGTATTGAAAATCGAACCGACCAGACGCTAGGGCCAAAAAGGCACGAACAACCTAGTGATCCATTGTTTGACCCAAATAATGGGCCTTCGAGTAAGGGGGGATGCTAAGATAATATGATCCTGGTAAGCCCATCTCCTAACACCTTGAGATTTTAGGAGAACTGGTAACTTAACAGTTTTCAAACAATTCATATGACTTTACTATTCCTCAATGGTTTTCGAAGTCAAACATGTAAGTGAGATATCTCGACGACTTCTAAAAGTTCATGTGTTCATCACCTGTGGAGACTCAACATACTATTCGAGGAATATGGATTCTTCAAAAGCAAAGTAGAATGATGCGGAACAAGGAATTAATATATATAATTTGTATATATTATACATTATTATTCAAGAATAAGATTATTTATTTTAAATAAGTAAATTATTAGAAACATTCTAGATTATAATAGTAGAAAATAAATGAATTTTTTTTCCTTTAATTAATTATGAAATTAGATATATAAGTATTAAGTTTCCTTTTCATTACGAAATTACTTGGCTTCCAAGTAATAGTTTATCGATATAACTCTTGTAATTTTTTATTATTAAATAGAGATGAATATTATGAATTGAAATTTTTGAACAAGTCTGAGGATTTATTTGTGACTCTACCGATTTTCTGCGAAAATTGGTATTAATGTTCTTAAACCCTTTTTCCACTTTGTCCTACATCAGTTAATGTGCTCAACAAACCCATAGAAGTCGTGCAAAACACTTTGATGTATGACAGGTCTCGAAAGGGAGTAAAAACAAGGGTAAAACCTATCACCCCAAAAATCAGAATCAGCAGTCATAGATAAACCCTTAGATGTATCCGATAAATATCAATTCGTAATTTCATTATATATCCAATTATGACAAATTACAAGAATTTATATATATAAAATTTAGTACTCGAAAACCAAGTAATTGAAAACTAAAGTCTAATCTATATCTACCACTATAAACTAGAATGTCCTTACAATATACTCCCTCCGTCCTTTTGACTTTTTAGTGGTCAAATTGACCATTTTTTTACTAAACATTAAAAATTATTCAATTATTATTTTAGAAAACTGAAAATTACATTTAAAAATAGATTAAATAAACTTTTCAATGATATAATTTTTTAATTATGATTGATGGTATAGTTGGTGCATGGACTTGTGTAGCACATGTTGCTAACTGTTGTTTACTAAGAACCAAACTCATTGATATTGTAGGGCTCGAGTTTATTTAAAACTGAACTAAAACAAACCTGGATTTTTTATTTAGGCTTGGGATTTGACTCAAACTGTTAGAGATGATATCAGAGACTAGCAAAAGCTTGTACTCTGGCCACGTCATCCAGTCGGTAGAGAGATGAAGGGTCATGCCACCTGGCAGTATTATCCAGTATCCACTATGGCTAGAGATACTACAATCTTGGTCGTTTATGGTTTTATTCATATCTCATGGGGACTTTGGGAATTTAAGTGGGGAAGTTTTTAAAACTTTAACAATGGACAGTTTGCTTAGATAATATGCTTAAGTCCAACTACCAAGTGCACCAACAAATCATCATCTCCTGGGGAGTGTATGTTGGTTTGTGGATTACCAAGTTAATTACATTTGTACTGGTAAACTCAAGTTTACTTATAGTTCCTAGTTTCTTTAATCAATTACGTTGACAAATATTACAAGGAATATATGCCACTACAACATGATTCTACTAAACATGTTGCCCGCTTGCGTAATAACCCAAAACTTGAACTTGTGATTTCTCTAAAGTTACCAATTACAACTCATGTAACAAAATAATTTATCAACGTGAACAAAATCTTGGCACCACATAATACTCTTTTTGCAAATCCCAACCCACAAAACAAAATCTGATTACAAACCTAAACAAAATTTTGACAACAGACTAAGCTGCAGATACAAACTAAACATGAGTAAAATATGTTATACATTTTCTCCCAGGTCCAAAAAGAGTCCACAAATACAAGCAACAATTTCAAGCCCAAATTTGGGTCAATTAGTATTCTAGAATCATTTATTGAGGTTCGTGTCTACAATAATGAATGTAATAAAGGCAAACAGGAAACATCTTGATCAGTCATTCAGTCTACACAATTGGCATCAAATAATTAAATTTAAGTTCCATATATACCAAGTCCATATATATAATCATCGACAAAACACAACATAAAATTTCTTGAAAAACTATATCAATCAAACAAATCAATCTCTAATTTTCAACATTCTAATAACAAAAATACTCACATTCAAAACATGGGAAATCCCTTGAGTCTTAAGAAGCTCGGACCGCGACGCGTTGTCATAGCTACCAAGATACAAAAACTCAGGCAAGATCTCAGAAGGAAAAGCACTAACTTGAATAGAAGTTTTGAGGCCATCATCAGGCATACGATGACCACAAATCCCACAAACCTCTCCTTCTTCAAATTTGTGGTAGTGCCCACAAATCCCACATGGGTTTTCTCGCTCTCTTTTCCTCATATCTTCTTGATTCACACCAATATATATAATCTAATTGCACTATCTATCAAAAAAGTATGACCCAGATCAAGATTTAGCCTAAAAAGCTTAGATTTATATATATGAATTGGATGTTGATAGCATATACGGATTATTAGTTATTAGTATAATAAAACTTTAAAACTTGGCGAATTTCATCTTTGAACAAAGCCCCTCTTTCTTTTTCAACTGGATTTTTGATTCGCATTCATTACTGTTTTTCTCTAAAAAATGGCCTTAATCAATTTATTTTATTGTTACTGTATCTATTGTTCTAAAAATCTCCTATTTATCAATAAGATAACCAATCGATTTGATTTTTGAAATCCAATTAATTTTGTGAATTTATTTAAAATAATATGTTTAATTATAAATTAGATTAATATATTAAATATTATTATAATATTCGATTAATACTCCAATTAATCATTCCGATTAATTCTCAATTATCCGATTAATCTTAAATTAATATCTCGATCAATTTATACCCATTACCGATTTCTACAAACTTGAATGTATCTATTTATATAGCACGGTGACAGTGATAACTAATAAGTGATCACTGATAGGTAGGTCTCAAAACTTCAGTCAAAGTACGTTTTCTGACCAAAATTCTTTTTTTCTAACATGGAGGTACTAGCCTACCAGGTGTATAAAAATGTAATTTTATTTATAAATTTAAGACAAGAAATCATTTTTAAAGATTACAAAAATATTGAATGTACTAAATCAATCATCGGAGATATATATCTTAAATATAGATATATTTAAATTATCAAATGAATAAAAATTTCAAATTTAAATTAGATTAGGTTGAATCGAATCGAGCGAGAAAACATTTAATTCGTGTTCAACATAATCAAGTGTCGTGATTTTTTTTATTAATTTAACTGATAGGAAAAAAATCAAATTAATTCAATTTGAAAGTACACCCACTATATAGGATTGAAAGTACATTCGAATCTCGACAAATGAATGTTCGATAAATGAATTATCTCGTCAATTGAATAATTTTTTCCGATCGTAATTTGGGATAATGGGATAAATAAATAATTCATTAAATGCAATAATGAATAAATTTTATTGAAATTTTTAAAATTCCTATACAAACATAAATAAATATTCACTAAATTTGAAAGAATATATATTTTTATGATATATGTCGTCTAGTCAAAAAGATTCATAAATTCATATATATTTCAATTGACTTTAAGTATTTTATCTATACAATTTTATAAATAGTCTCAAATATGTTAAAATAGTTCAAGTACACTATACTTATACTTAATTTTTACGTGGAATCCAAGTATGTATATTACTGAATGCGAAGAAAATATATCATAAATGATTGGCTGGGTCCAATGATCCAGCCTAACTCTCACTAATCACAAAAGAGCAAGGCCCAAGCCACAAAAGTCCAACAAACGCAAAGTTCCTATATATAGCAGGTGCACATGGTAGCCATGTGCCTCCATCATTATGTATACCAAGGTCAACCAACAAGAAAAAGGTTCACATATTTTCTACCAATAGTAAACTTTACCTTCTCTTTAACTTTCTTTCTCTAGCCATTGGCCAGAATACTTACTCTTGCACCAAAGGTGTCCCCGAGGTCCGACATCCACCGGGCATTCTCTTTCAGGTACCCCGAATCTCAACTCCAGTCCGAATTAGCAGTCTTAAGCCCACATCCGGCCCAATACCGAGAGGGAAAAGGTCCAGGAAGATCTAGAGACTTATCATTTGGCGCTAGAATGAGGGACCTTCCTAAGCTCTCCCCCCAGCATCCCGGCCTAAACAGTACGCCTCCACGTTGATTAGTACTTAACTGGGCGACAACTCAATTAACATCCAATCAGCGACCAAGGCCTAAACTAAACTATGCCTATCAATACCCCGAGCGGAATAATAAGTACCAGCGACGACCTTACGGGGCAGGATCAGCCCCCGCCCACGGCACAGGTTGTAATATCCCATTATTTTTAGAGTAAAATAAAGAATAATAGAATAAAAAGGATTAAAATTAGATAAAGATTAGGAATTTGAAATTGGATTAGAATAATGGGCTTAAAACATGTATCAAACTTGAATACGGATATTAGAAGGTTTGGACTAGGGTTTTGTAATGCTATATAAACATCTTATTCTTCTTCCCATCTTTTTTAACAAAATTCGTAGGGTTTTTTCACACACAATTCAGCAGTCTTGTAAAATTCGTAGAGAATTCATTGTAAGTCAGAATTCGTTGATTCTGGACTTTTCGGAAAGGTCGTTTCGTTCTCTACAACTTTCTTTCTTTGAGGTTTTCAAGAAAACATCATTTAGAGGGTCAAAAAGGTTAAATACAAGTCTGGTCAGAATTGAATACATGATCAAGGATGATTTGATTCTTGAGTTTCCGCGTAGAGGTAAGTTTTTGATTGATCTATCTAGTGTTTATGAAATTATGTGTTATGTGTATGTACTTGTTATCAAAACATGGGCTAAGTGATTATATTTTGAATTTATATATATTATTGTATATATGTGTTATGTGTAAACAATAGTCTTGGAACTCTGATTTATGCCATGATTTGCGAAAATAAGAATAAGGACAGAGTCACCGAATTGTAGTGACAGTTTTCTAAATTTAGGACCGTTATCACCGGGTTGTAGTGGTCGTGGTATGAATTTTAGGTTTCAAGTTATTGTTGTTATGTGGTGTCGTATCGTATCGAATAAGAATATGTGTATCGAAAGTGATTGTTTTGTTTATCGTATTGTATCGTATCGATTATTGTATTATTCTATATGTGTTTATATGTTGCTTTGTATGGCTGGTTAAATCGATTGGTTACTTGCTGAGCTGTATAGCTCATTACTTACAATTTTAAGGTTCGGTGTAAGATCGAGTGGGATAGCATTGGATTTCAAGGAGCTTAGGTTCGGAGTACATTGTCATCGTTAGCTGCGCTTTTGTAATAGTTATCTTTGTAATAGAATTTTTGATTTATAAAATGTACTTTATGTTAGTTTTCAATTTAGAATTAATAGTCCGAAAAGTCGGGATGTTATAGTTGGTATCAAGAGCAGGTTGTCCTTCGGAGTGTATTAGGTATGGGACTAGTACATTCTCTAGGATGCGATCCTTTAGACTGTCGTTAGGACTAGAATTTTAGAATAGATGTTTCACGAACTTTTTGGAGTTTAGGATTGTTGTGAATTTGGGGACCAAATTCTTTTTAAGGAGGTTAGTATGAAATATCCCGTTATTTTTAGAGTAAAATAAAGAATAATAGAATAAAAAGCATTAAAATTAGATAATGATTAGGAATTTGAAATTGGATTAGAATAATGGGCTCAAAACATGTATCAGACTTGAATACGGATATTAGAAGGTTTGGACTAGGGTTTTGTAATGCTATATAAACATCTTATTCTTCTTCCCATCTTTTTTAACAAAATTCATAGGGCTTTTTCACACACAATTCAGCAGTCTTATAAAATTCGTAGAAAATTCATTGTAAGTCAGAATTCGTTGATTCTAGACTTTTTGGAAAGGTAGTTTCGTTCTCTACAACTTTCTTTCTTTGAGGTTTTCAAAAAAACATCATTTAGAGGGTCAAAAAGGTTAAATACAGGTCTGGTCAGAATTGAATACATGATCTAGGATGATTTGATTCTTGAGTTTCCGCGTAGAGGTAAGTTTCTGATTGATCTATCTAGTGTTTTCGAAATTATGTGTTATGTGTATGTACTTGTTATCAAAACATGGGCTAAGTGATTATATTTTGAATTTATATATATTATTGTATATATGTGTTATGTGTAAACAATAGACTTGGAACTCTGATTTATGCCATGGTTTGCGAAAATAAGAATAAGGATCGAGTCACCAAATTGTAGTGACAGTTTTCTAAAATTTAGGACCATTATCACCGGGTTGTAGTGGTCGTGGTATGAATTTTGGGTTTCAAGTTATTGTTGTTATGTGGTGTCGTATCGTATCGAATAAGAATATGTGTATCGAAAGTGATTGTTTTGTGTATCGTATTGTATCGTATCGATTATTGTATTATTCTATATGTGTTTATATGTTGCTTTGTATGGCTGGTTAGATCGATTGGTTACTTGTTGAGCTGTATAGCTCATTACTTACAATTTTCAATTTCGGTGTAAGATCGAGTGGGATAGCATTGGATTTCAAGGAGCTTAGGTTCGGAGTACATTGTCATCGTTAGCTGCGCTTTTGTAATAGTTATCTTTGTAATAGAATTTTTGATTAATAAAATGTACTTTATGTTAGTTTTCAATTTAGAATTAATAGTCCGAAAAGTCGGGCTGTTACACAGGCCCATCTCCTCCCAAGGAGGTGGTAGTCCAGCGGCTCCGGCTCGATTAAATTGAATGCGGGAGGCGAGATAAGGAAAAGGAAGAAGCACGGGAAAAAGCCAACGACACTCGACCTAACCCCAATCAGACTCAGACCATCTTGCCGACTCCCCCTAGCCTAGCCAACCCTAGCCGCTGGCACCGTCAACCCACAAGAGATGATCGCTCAACAACTCCAAGCCCTCAGCCAGACCCAACTCGCCGCACTAGTGGCCTTCTACAAAACCATGATGCCGACACCCGTCTCCATTTCCCCTCCCATGATGACTCCTAGCTAGATTCCCAACCCCCTCCCAAATACAAGCAAATGACCGATGATCCAGATTCGGATAAAGCTTTCAGGACTGGTCTCAGATGTGGCTCGACCTCTCAACCCTAGGCGAGTCTCACAAACACGACCACCCAGATCACAACGGCCCCCAACACAAAAAAAGAAACCTGGGAGCTCTACAAGAAACACCCGAACTGATTTCTCTATGAAAATGTCATCCTCGGGTTCAGAATCCCACTCACCCTCATATCCGACAAAGGAATTCAGTTCACAAGCGCCTGTTTCACTAAATTTCTTCAAGACTTCAACATCTCGCACTAGCACTCAACCGTGGTGTTCGCACAAAATCACGCAAGCGTACGTGGTCACAAGTAATATAAGATAAAGTTAAGTTCGTTCCCACAGAGACTGGTATATTTCAGAATATGCACCTATGCAACAATGTTTGAGTATTATTCACTGCTAAGACAATAACAAATTTTGGGTTTTGATTAACTAATTAAACTAAGAAGCAAATTAACGATACTAAGAACTACTACCTCCGTCCCATAATATATGAACTGGTTTGACTTTCACGGAGATTAAGAAAAGATAGTAAAAATAGAGTAAAGTTAGTTGAAAAGTGGGTAAAGTGGTGGGACCTATCAATATTTAATAATAGATTTGAGATTGTGGAGGAAAGTAGTGGGTGTAATAGTGTTTATTTAATATAAAAAAAGAGTATGAAATGAAGAAGTAGTGGTTGTAATAGTGAAAAGTAGTGTTAAAAAATAGTAAGTATAATAGGTTCATTCTTTTTGGGACGTCCCAAAAAGGAATAAGGTTCATATAAAATGGGACGGAGGGAGTAATTAATTAACGAGATTAAAATTGAATTACTTATGGATGAGAAAACATGGGATCCTAACTTCATTAAATACTTCGTCTAGAGTTGATGCATTTAACCAAAGTATGTGATGGTTATGATAACTGATCGGACAACACAAAACAAGTGCACGCTACCTGTCGATATACGTGTACCAAACTACTCAAACATCCATAAAAGCGATAGAAGTTAAGCAGACACCAATTATGTTTAAACCCTATATGTCTGTAAGATTTGAAAACATAACGATTTAAGAACAAGTTATCCATTGAGATCACATAGGGCAGTGTAAGATGGTTAAAATTACACTACTAATCATGCATGTCAAAACATCCATAAACTTATGCTAGCATGGCAAGTTCTAAATCTCTATATCCAATGTCGCTTCCATAGAGATTAACAATACAACTTAGATGTTAGCTACGCATCCAAGAAGAATAAGCACAACCATACGAGGAAATCAATAATTCATCACACACAAATCTTTAAAGCAATCAAACTACTAAACTCCGTAAATAAATCCGTTAGAATCCCATGACAACGATTAGTTCATAATCGAATAGCTCGTCATCATGGGATCTAATGATAACATGATAATAAACAAGGTCTGAATAAAAACAATAGTGCTATAGTAATAAGGTTTAGAAAACAAATCCAAAAATGAAGATCAAGTATCGCCTAATTAGAAGAATACAAAAGATGAAGTAGATCTAGATCTCCGTTGCTTGTCACGAGCATTGAGAATCGTTTTCCAACTTGTCTCCCTTGATTCTCTGTAAATAAACGTGTCTCTTATGATGTCTACATGTGTTTATATAGCCCCAGGCGTCTTGGACAGCAAGAAAATACAAATAGAGTTGAAATCTAATTTCTGGACAGCTCCGACCAGCGCGCCCGTGCCACTTTCAAGTGCGCCCGCGCCCTAGTTGCTAGAACACTTTGCTACAAAAAGATTCGTCTTCTTCTGAGCTTTCCAACGACTGCTTACGGGCCTCAAACGGACTTATAGAACTCCAGATATGGCAAGAACAGTGGAGACTGCGCAACCTACCCGGAAAATCCAAATTTTAATCAAATTAGCCTCCAACTCTTGCTATTTAAACTCCAAGCCCTCCTTTATTATATTTCCTTGATACTTCTTTTATTGACGTATCTCTGGCTTGCTTCTGGCCTCCTACTCCCGAGCTAAATTACACCACAATTATGTCATTAAACACTACCAATGCCTCCAACTATTAGTTCTGCAAAACTCAGTGCAAACACATCAAAAACACCACATACTTGAGGTCAAGTTAATCAATTTAAGCTGATACGAAGCGTTCTAAGTGGATATGAAATCCACTTATCACGTGGTCCATCCAAAGTCAAATGGCTAGGTAGAGGTCACCAATTGGAGCCTGCTGCGGGGAATGAAAAACAGTTTAGTAGAGGTCAAGGGAAAGTGGGCCGAATAGCTACCAAAGGTACTCTGGTCCTACTAAAAAATGCCTTGGGCGACTACTAGAGAAACCCCCTTTTAACTATGCTATGGAACCGAAACGGTCATCCCCATCGAAGTCGGTTCTCCATCCTTTAGACTGGTTCACTTTAATGAGCTCACAAATAAGAAAGGCCTGCGTACCAACATAGACCTACTAGACGAATGCAGGGACCAAGCCGTGATCTGTATGGCTGTCTACAAGCAAAAAACCATGGCCTATTTTGGTAAAAAGATCAAACCCTGCCAGTACGAAGTAGGGGACCTCGTTCTATAGGCAACCGAGGTCTCTGACCCTAGCCATCAAGGTAAGCTCAACCCGAATTGGGAAGGACCCTACAAATTAACCAAGGTCATCAGACCTGGCTCCTACCGGCTAACGACTATGAAAGGCAAAGAAGTTCAAAATGCCTGGAATGGTCTCCGTCTTAAAAAATGTAATCATTAATTATCTAACTACAATACACCCTTTTGTAACTCGGCATCCGACCTAGATATATAAAGTTCGGGCACAAGCCCTTATGTTATCAATATGTATGAAAGGTCACCAAGACATCTTGGTATTAAAATATTTTTAAACTCCAACCTGGCACAAAACCCCGAATTCGGACCATCGCCTTTGGTAGATCCTCCTCGGGGACCAAGATAGAGTGCTCCTATAAATTAACCCAAAGAAGGGATGAATTTAACAATCAAATAACAAGGACAATAAGAGAAATAACAGGTACGAAGAAAAGAAATGGATTTAAACCAAGTTCGAAGTTCGAATCAACAATCACAAGCAACAAATTAAAAGCAAGGCTCAAGGCCGATACCGGCCGAGCATAAAACCTAAAAATCAAGTTCAACAGTACTGAAAGAAGGAAATCCTATCATCTACTTATTACAAACAGTGGGAATAAAAGGAAAACATCATAAGGATGGACAATTACTCATCGGCCTCTTCCTCTTTGGCCTTTGACAATAGCTCCTCCATAGGAATCTCGTCTTCGAGCGGAGCCCTAGGACCGGCCTCTGTCGCCTCCTCAATTTCAGGCCACATCTCAGGTTCTTTCTCCATCTCGACCTTAATATACTCCTCATAGTTATGCTGAGCCGATTCGTAGACATTACCAGTACCAATGAAGCCCCGAAGTCGGTAAACCCCATCACATAGGAGGGAGCCACCTTCTGATTCAACATATCATTGAAGGTGTTAGTCTTTAAGAACCACTTTACGGCCCCCACATAGACCCCATCCGACCCAGAAGGACGAGACTTCAATTCCTCATTTTCCTTCTTCAACCTCTCTAGCTCAGCCTTTTCTACGTCCCGGGCCTCTTTCTCCCCTTCTTTAAGTTAGCCAACTCCACATGCAAGTTGACATGGTCCACGCTCCTACGCCCAAGCTCAACATTCTAATCTGCCACCTTTTCTTCCCAGATCTTCCCCTGGTCCTAAGCCAACTTCAGTTGGGCCTCGGCTTATTCCTGATGGAAAGCGGCCCTATTAGCCATCCTCTTCTCGGTATCAGCCGAGTACCGCAACTGGGCATGCAGATCACTGCAAGCCATGAAAGCTGACATGAACTGCGTAAAACAAAGGGACGGATTAGAAGGGCAACATGAAAAAGAATCTAAGGCAAATACAGAGAAAGGCAACAAAGTTAACACACCTTGCCAGCCTGCAACTGGAGTTTAGACTCGAACTCCTGCGGTTCCAGACTATGGTAATGAGCCACCCCTCGTAGCTCCGGATATCCATAGTCGATCGACCCTGAGCACCTTGGGGTTTGGTCAGTTTCTTGATAGGCTCCCCAAAACCTCCAACTACGGATTTCACCCCGTCCACACTTCCTCCTCATACACACCACTAACATGCCCTCGGTCTGTGGTCCCTTCCCCTTGGAGGGCTAGTTCCCTCGTCAGAGCTCGGTTTCTGTTCGATCTCCGGTACGTCCAAGGGCCCGATGCAGTCCAGAGTCGTTTATAGATAAGGCTGCAGTGTCTTCTTCGGCTTCTTGGATACCGGGCCAGTAGTAGTATCACTAGCCCGAGAACCAATTGACACATCCCCACTCACAGTCGGCTTCCGTTTGGTCACTCCGCTTTTCGGCCTATGATCAATGGGGAGGACATCTAGGTCGATCGCCCTGGACCCAAAATTTTTGGGGGCCCAAAATTTTTATATCCTATATAATGTTATTACTATACATTAGTCCATTGACAAAAAAATGAAACATGACATCAAGGGTATCATAGCTTTGTCCTGTGTATGCTATTGTCTTACCTAAAAATTACATAATTACTTGATCGGTTCAACGGCTTCACTGCACAGTCTCCATAACTTAGCTCAACCACTCAGCCTCATGTAATCATCTCTCCTAACTTTTATATTCATACACGCACTAATCACACACATAATAGTATCACTTATAATACATATTATTCTATTTATTGCGTACAATATTGTTGTGGATCAAAAACTAGGTTACGATTTGTAATTAATGCTAGGGTGGTTGAGCTTCGAGCTTTAATGGCTGTTTCTGTGTTCGAGACTTTAATCGGTCCTCACAGAGTGCCTACGTATCTCGTATTGAGAATCAAGCCAACGTAGTTCTGAGGGTGAAGGAGCAGGTCCTTATATAGGCTGAGAAGCCTTAGAATTATGGTAGGAATATGAGACTTGGTAGACAAGTCTTTGGGGAAGGTTCTAGATCTATTCCTTGTAGGAATCAGTTTCCATATTGAATTGGATGCCTTGGTGGCTAAGTCTGGTGGAAATAATATCCTTATCCAACTCTTATTGCTGAGCTGTTTATTATCCCCAATATTAATTACGAAATTAATATTATAATTGGGGTTTTGGGCCCACCTGGTGGGCCCCACGTTTGGACCATTCTTGGCCTAATTAATGCCACATTAAATGTGTCTTTAGGGCTTATTTTTAGCCCATATCATTTGCCCCCCAACTTCTAGGAAAGCTGATCAGGCTTTCCTTGAAGTTTTACTTGTCTAACTCGAGACTCGGGTCAGGGTTTATCTTTGTACACTAATGTTTCACGAGTATTGTCTTTACGTGAAGCGTGGAGCGACCGACGCGTTTACGACAATGTTAATTCGATGCTAATCGGCACTAATCAGCCTTAACGATGCTTAAACAATGTTTAAACGACGTTAAACGGCATAAAACGGTACTAAACGGCGCTAAACGGCCTTAAACAATGCTTAAACAGTATTAAACAATGTTAAAAGGATAAAATGGCACTCACGGTGCTAAACGACACTACTCGGTGCTAATCGGCACTAAACGGTGCTTAAACAACACTAATCAGTGCTAATCGGCACTAAATGGTGCTTAAACGACACTAATTGGTGCTAATCAGCCTTAAACGACGTTTAAACAATGTTAAACGACGCTAAACGACGATAAACGGTGCTAAACGGAGGAGATTCGGGACAATTGTAACCTCTTCCGGGCAGCGAGTCAGTCGACAAGGGTCCTGGTCAGCTGCCAGGTGCTCCTGGTCGGCTGCCAGGAGATCCTGGTCGGCTGCCAGGAGATCCTGGTCGGCTGCCAGCAGATCCTGGTCGTCTGACCCTCCTTGTGGCACCTGGTCAGCTGCCAGGAGATCCTGGTTGCCTGCCGGGTGCTTCTTGATCGTCAGACATGTGCTTCTCGATCATCTGACATGTGCTTCTTGATCGTCAGACATGTGCTTCTTGATCGTCAGACATGTGCTTCTCGATCGTCTGACATGTTGACGGGAGATCCAGGTTGACATTAATGATGTCACACGATGCTTAAACGATGTTTCAATGTTTGTGCAAACGACGTTAAATGGCATAAAACGACACTAAATGGTGCTAATTCGAAGGTCGATGTTTGTCACGGAAAGTGAGAAACCTTCAACAGAACCATCAAACGATTCAATCAAACGATGGGGGGTGCCAAGATGGGTATCGAGAAGTCAGATAGAGCCTCTCCGTGGCTCCTGGTCGGCTGCCAGGTGCTCCTGGTCGGCTGCCAGGAGATCCTGGTCGGCTGCCAGGAGATCCTGGTCGGCTGACCCTCCTTGTGGCACCTGGTCGGCTGCCAGGAGATCCTGGTTGCCTGCCAGGTGCTTCTGGTTGCCTGCCAGGTGCTTCTTGATCGCCCGACAGGTGCTCCAAGTTGCCTGGAAGTGTTTAAACGACGTTTCAATCTATGTTAAACGACGTTGAATGGCATTTAACGGCACTACACGGTGCTAATCGATGCTTGAACGATGTGTAGTTGGAGGTCGATGTTCGTTTCAGAAAGTAAGAAATCTTCAATAGAACCATCAAACGATCCGTCCAACTGACGGGAGGTGCCAGGAGGTCGGCTGCCAGGAGATCCTGGTCGGCCAGACCCTCTCCATGGCACCTGGTCGGCTGCCAAGAGATCCTGGTTGGCCAGAGCTTCTTTATGGCACCTGGTCGGCTGCCAGGAGATCCTGGTTGCCTGCCAGGTGCTTCTGGTTGCCTGCTGGGTGTTTCTTGATCGCCCGACAGGTGCTCCATGGTTGCTTTGTCGTGCCTCTCGGAGCTTTTCGCAATGCCTGGAGTCTCGTTCTTGAATCACGTCCTTGATCATGGATGTTGTATACCTCCTTTCAGAGCATAATCAGTCTCTTTATTAGCAAAGACTAATTGATAGTGTTTTATCTTCCTTAAACGTAATTAGCTCCTTAAGCTCAGATGAGTGCCTTGGCATAGCTTATTTCTATATCTTCACGTAAATCCTTCTTTTCTTTCCCAGAATCATACATACCGGTATAATTATTGCCGGATATAGCAGATGAAATCCATTTTTTTGTATATGAACGATAGATGACCTACAAACACGTACCAGGCTGTGTTTCAACCTGATATAGGAGGTCATCCATCTTCTATAAAAGAGTGGGAGGAGCCTTCATTTTCATTCACTTCACTTCTTCTTACTTCTAAAATTCTCTCTAAAGATCTCAAGCTCTAAAGCTCTCAAGTTCTAGCTTCAAGTTCGAGCCCAAGATGGCAGATGGCGACCGCGCTCCAGCTTCATCATTCTCTATGTCCGAGGCAATGGCCAAGAGAACTTTGGCCAAAACATTGCGAGGTAATCTTCGACTGAATCCCCCTAAATATATTGATCGTCGATTTGATTCTTTAATTGACTTATTGAGTACTATGAGGGATGCATTTCCCAACAACTCGGAGTTAGCTGCGTATCATAGTCCGTCCAAGTTCGACAAGCAAGATGTCGAAAAGATTAAGAAGTTATATGGCTTTCCGGACGCGATCAAGGTTTGCCTTCCTGGCTTAGCTGATAGAACCTGTAATTGGCACCCAGGGAGGCTATGTGTCTACAAGGGTGCCCTTGAAGCAGGCCTGAGATTCCCGGTAGACCAGTTCATCATAAGGCTCCTAGCGGAGCTTCAGGTTCACCCCTGCCAATTGTATCCCAATGCATGGCGGTTGATCATCATCTTCATGCTGAGATGCCGAGATCTAGGTATCGAACCAACTACTACAATGTTCCGGAGTATATTCACTACCAAGAATTCTTCTGAGATTCAGAAGGGATGGGTCACTATTCAGCATAGATCCAATGTTCCACATATTGTGATTGCCTTTTCATTCCCAGATTCCCATCACTACTGGGACAGAGAGTTCGTGATTCTGGTATGGCGTGGTGGCGACTGGGGCCAATTCTTTATGTCTAAGTTTGGGGAAGTGCATGATGCTACGCACTTTGTATGTGATCTTGACGAGAAGGAGCTTCTTGATCGTGATAGACTACTTGCTGACGACGGCCGTACTCACTACAAAGTTTTCTTAACCGAGAAGAGACTTGTAGAAGCTGGCCTTAGCTTACTTTCAGCTGATGGTAATTTTTTATCTACATATTATGAACTCTGTTTGTTCTTATTCCGATATCTTTTCTGTTGTCATTTCAGTTGCTGAGGAGATCGACAGTCGGCCCGAGAACCAGCCGAAAGTTACTAGAAGGATGATCAAGAAAGCCGAGGCGGCTTGTGTTCAACCTGGGCCGAAGATCCCTCAGTTCCTGTCGGGATGTTCTTCAAAGAGATCGAGGAATGCTGACGGGAGAGTCAAGACCCCCTTCATCCCTGGTTGGGGGATTTGTGAGCAAGATTCTATCTTGGGATGCCCAGAGTCAGCCTTGGATTGGTCCAATTTCAGCATCACTCCCCCCGACCTTTTGACAGTAACTGTCCGGGACAAATTTGATGAAGCGGAGAAACTCGGAGCTCAAGCCCTATATCAGGTTTCCAACCTTTCATCCTAGACATAGTGTTTTCATGTAACTTGTGATTATAATTGTCTCATTGATTCTTTGTTCCAGGCAAATGCCCAGTTCCAGGCTAGCACTCGGCTAGGTCGTGCATACCGAGATGAGAACGTGGCCTTGAAGAAGGAGAAAGCAACTCTTGATGAGAAATACCAAGACTTGGAGTCCAGGGCCATCCGGGCTGAAGCTGATGCTCATTCTCTCCAGAGACAGTATGACTCCTTGTATAACAAAAGGGCAGCAGACTGCAAGCTAGTGGTGAAAGCTTACCAGGAGTCTGAGGATTTCTTTCAGCTTATAGATAAGCATGACGATGAAGTACGCCCGGGTATCATGTCTGTTGGCTGGGATCGAGCCATCAATGCTGTGAGTAAGAAGCACCCTACTGTGGTTTTCCCGAGGGACTTTCCAAGTCCTTACTATCAAGTTGCTTCGGGCGTCGGGGCCAACCCAGTAGCTCAGGCTTCGGGCTCCGGCTCTAGGGGAAGTCATCGCCGCTCCGGCTCCGGTTCAAGGGGTGTCCGAGCAACTATGGATGGCTCAGTTTCCTCGGATCCTCGAGGGAAATGGCCTATGACCGTGCAGAAGGGGAGAGTAGTTCGCCAAGCAATCCCCTCAAACAGGGTAGTTGAAGATAGCTCATCTTCCGAGGAGGAAGAGGTTGAGGCGATGGAAGTGACTGCTCCACCAGTGGCGGTAGCCGAACCGGGTAAGGGCCATGCTGAGGAAAGCTTTGAGGAAGAGAGTGACGAGGAGGAGAGTAGCGAGGAAGAGACTGATGAGGAGGAGAACGGCGAGGAGGATTCCTTGGATGAGTAGTTGGGATCGCTTCGGGCCTTGCATGGCCTAGCTTAGCCGTATGTGGCTTTTATTTCTAGTATTTCAATCACGGTCCTTCGTGATTAAACTTTTATTTGGTTTAAATGATGTAACCCTAACTGTTGGCCCTTCGGGGTCTTTATTTATGCACTTGTTTGTTTTATTCATATGTTCATTTATTTTCGGTACTTGGTCTTCCTAGACTCACACTCAACAGGTGCTTGGTACATAAACAAAACATAGAATCATAAAATGGAAAACAAGTTTGCATTAATAACTCAAAAAGGGTTCAACCCTTACACAGCTCATTATTGTCCTACTCGGGGCATCAAACCCTGGGATGGTTTCATCGAACCTTATTTCTACTTCTCCTACTAGATAAATAAAAAACTACATCCTCGCAGAGGCAGCTTAAACATAATAAATCTTGAGGTTCAAGGCGTGCCAAGTACGGGGCACCTCAACCCCGTCCAAGGTCTCCAACTTATATGATCCTCGTCCCAACGTCTTCCTAACTCGATACGGCCCTTCCCAATTTGGGGATAGTTTTCCCTTCTGGCCAACTCCAGAAGCCTCAATCTTCCTCAGAACCAAATCACCTTACTGAAAGAACCTCTCCTTAACCCTGTGGTTGTAATAGAAGGATGCTTTCTTTTGATGCTCCGCATTTCTGGCGTTTGCCTCGTCCCTGACTTCATCAATCAGATCTAGGGCGAGCTTCATACCTTCTTCATTTGTCTCAGGTTCAAATGCCTCCACTCGAGGTGATGCATGCATGATCTCCAGTGGCACAACTGCCTCAGCTCCATAAGCTAGCAGAAACGGGGTTGCTCCTGTGGTCACCTTGCAAGTAGTGCGATAAGCCCAGAGTATAGGCAGTAACTCGTCCACCCAAGTGCTCCTTGAGCGTTCAACCCTTTTCTTAAGTCCATCAAGGATGATCCGGTTGGCCACCTCGGCCTGTCCATTTGCTTGCGGATGTGCTACTGAGGTAAAACGAAGCTCAATAGCATTCTCCTCACACTACTTCTTAAATTCTTCATTATTGAACTGTGTCCCATTATCCGTCACAAGGATTCGTGGGATGCCATATCTGCAGATTATGTTCTCCCAAAAGAACTGGGAAACTTGCTTGGTGGTTATTTTGGCTAAAGGCTTAGCCTCAATCCACTTGGTGAAGTAGTCAATGGCGACAATCAAAAACTTCCTCTGTGCTGATGCCACAGGGAAAGGACCAAGAATGTCCATCCCCCACATTGCAAATGGAATGGGGGAACTGACTGATGTTAACATCTCAGGCAGCTGCCTGACCATCGGAGCATGCTTCTGGCACCTGTCACACCTCTTGACATAATCCTGTGCATCAGCCAGCATCTCTGGCCAGTAGAATCCCAAACGAGTTATTTTGTGAGCCAGGGCCCTGCCCCCCAGGTGCTGCCCACAGATCCCTTCATGAACTTCTTCCAAAGCTTCCCTTGCCTCTTGGGGCCTCAAGCACTTCAAGTACGGGATGACAAATGATCTCTTGTACAGAATGCCCTCAATCAAAGTGTATCTCAATGCTCTTACTGAAAGTTTTCGTGCCTCCAAGGCATTGTCTGGGAGCCACCCGGTCTCAAGGTGTGCCTTGATAGGATCTATCCAAGAGCTTCCCACATCAATTGGTGCTACTAACTTCGAGTCGATAGTCGGGGCCTTCAAGAGCTGGAAGTAAACACTCCCTGCATAGTTTTCTATCTCGGAAGAAGCGAAATTAGATAGGGCATCGGCCTTAACGTTCTCTTCTCTCGGGATGTGTTCTACATAACACTCATTAAACTGAGTCATGACAGCTTTCACAACTCGCAGATACTTTGCCATAGTTTCATCCTTGGCCTAAAATTCACCATTTACTTGAGAGACTACTAATCTTGAATCTCCACAAACTTTAAGATTCTTGACTCTCATGATTCTGGCCAATCCTAAACCAGCTATTAAAGCCTCATACTCAGCTTCATTTTTGGTTGTCTGGAAATCCAACTTCAACGCATATTCGACTGTGAACCCATCGGGGCTTTGCAATACTAAGCCTACGCCACTAGATTTTGTTTTTGATGCTCCATCAAAATAGAGCACCTAATATTCCTTCTGATCAGGTTCAAGTTCTCCATCTTTATCTTGCTTCTCAGGGGTTGTTATCATCTCCTGCCCCCGACTTCTTGGTTGCTAATGGTGCATTCAACCACGAAGTCAGCCAATGCCTGAGCCTTAATGGCTGTTCGAGGCTTATACGTGATGTCAAATTCTCCAAGTTCAATCGCCCACTTGATTAGCCTTCCACTAGCCTTCGGGCTATGCAAAATGTTTCTCAACTGTTGGTCCGTCAGGACCTCAATCTTATGTGCCTGGAAGTACGGGCGTAACTTCCTCGAGGCTTTTATCAATGCCAAGGCAAACTTCTCAATGGGAGAGTAATTCAGCTCCGCCCCGTGCAACACCTTGCTCACATAATAGATAGGTTTCTGGACCTTCTTCTCTTCTCGAATGAGAACGGCGCTCAACGCTTGCTCAGATACCGCCAGGTATAGATAAAGAGTCTCCCCGGGACTAGGTTTGGCCAGCAACGGGGCTTCAACCATGTACTTCTTCAGTTGTTCAAAGGCCTCTTGGCTCTCAGGGGTCCACTCAAAATTTTTCACCTTCTTCAATGCTTGAAAGAAAGGCAAGCATTTGTCACCAGACTTGGAAATGAATCTTCCTAAAGCCGCTACCCGGCCTGTCAACTTCTGCACATCTCTTATAGAGCGTGGTGGCTCCATGTCTAAGATTGCCTTGATCTTGTCAGGGTTGGCCTCTATGCCTCTCTTTGAAACCATCAGACCCAAAAATTTGCCTGATCCAACGCCAAAGGCACACTTGGCTGGATTCAACATCATTTTGTGGTGCCTCAGCACTTCGAATGCCTCTCTGAGGTGCTTAATGTGGTCTGCCTTGAATAGGCTCTTGACTAGAATATCATCAACATAGACCTCCATGGTTTTTCCAATCAGATGGGTGAATATCTTATTCACCAGTCGTTGATAAGTAGCTCCTGCATTTTTTAGACCGAAAGCCATAACAAGATAGCAGAAAACACCGAAGTCAGTTATGAAAGATACCTTAGGGACGTCATCCTTGTGCATCTTAATCCGATTGTAGCCGCTGAAACCATCCATGAAGCTCAGCATCTCATGTCCAGCTGTGGCATCTATTAACATGTCTATCCTTGGTAAAGGGAAGCAATCCTTAGGGCATGCGTCATTCAAGTCGGTGAAGTCTATACACATCCTCCACTTACCGTTGGCTTTCTTGACCATCACAGGGTTAGCCAACCATTCTGGAAACTGAATCTCTTCAATAAACCCAGCTTCTAAGAGCTTTTCCACTTCTTGCTTTATGGCCTCTTGCCTTTCAGGTGCAAAGTTCCTCTTCTTCTGCTGTATTATCTTCCGATTAGGATCGACATTCAATCTGTGAGTTATGAGTTGGGGATCGATCCCTGGCATATCAGCTGCTGTCCAAGCAAATACATCGCTATTTTCTTGCAAGAATGCTATCAACTTGCCCTTCAGGGGTTCTTTCAAAGAGGCTCCTATATAAGTCACCTTCTCAGGGTCACCTAGCTCCAGAGGAATAGGTATTAAGTCCTCTGCTGGCTTTCCTCGGTGTTCATCATCACCACGGACATCCATGTCTTCAATCGGAAGTACCTGCCCCCCGATTCCATCAGCCCTTAACGCGGATACGTAACAACTTCTTGCCATCTTCTGATCACCCTTTTGTTCTCCAACACCATTCCGGGTTGGAAACTTAATCTTCATATGATATGTGGAGGCCACAGCCTTGAATGCATGAAGTCCAGTCCTTCCTAGGATTGCGTTATAAGTCGAGGATGCCTTGATCACAAGGAAATTCAGCATCTGAGTAGCTTCCTTAGGTTCCTGTCCAATAGTCATGGGCAATCGAATAGTACCTTCGACCTTGGACTCAACTCCATTAAATCCGTAGATTGGCATGTTGGTGGGGGTCAACTGAGAATCGGTGTACCCCATTTCCACAAACGCATCGTGAAACAAGATATCAACAGAAGCTCCATTATCTATCAAGACTCGTTTCACCTCCGAGTTTCCAATCACAGGAGTTATGACCAACGGGTCGTCATGGGGGAATTTCACCCCCTCAAGGTCTGAATCATCAAAACCAATCACTATCTCAGTCTTAGCACGCTTCGGGGCTTCTCTCACGAGGTGCATTACTTCTCTGGCATACGCTTTTCGAGAGTTTCGAGTCGTGCCGGCCGCTGTCGGGCCTCCCCAAATCATATTAACAACTGGCCCTCGGGGCTGTGGGTTACGATCACGATCACGATCGTTATCTCTTCTATCATTGTCTCTCCTGTCATAGTCCCTTCTTTGGGTTCCACGATCATCATTCTTCGTGAACCTGCTTAGCTTTCCTTTTCGGATCAAAAACTCAATCTCATCTTTCAACTGTCTACAATCATCTGTATCATGACCCACATCACGGTGGTACCTACAGTATTGATCCTTGTTTCTTTTCGTGGGATCACCCCTAAGTGGCTTCGGCCATCGGAAGTCTTTATCCTTCTCAATATCTAGCAAGATCTGACTCCTAGGAGCGTTCAGCCTCGCATAATCAGAAAACCTCGGTCCCAAACCCTTCTTTGGTGGTGACTCGGAATCCTTGCTAGTCCGGGGATACTTGTCCCTAGCATCGTACTCTTGCTCTTGCTTTCGTTTCTTCGAATCATTAGAACCCTTTCCATTGCCTCCTGTGGTTTCCTTCTTCATGCTGTCCTCAGCCTTGATATATTTGTCGGCCCTCCGTTGGAGCTCGGCCATATTTTCAGGAGGATGTTTTGCCAAAGACCTTTTAAAGAAGAGATCAGTGGTTCCGTGTTCCAGGGCTACCATGGCCACCTTATTTTCCAGATCAGTGATATTCAGCGTCTCCTTGGTGAACCGCTTGAGGTAATCCCTCAGATTCTCGTTCTTCCCCTACACCACATACATAAGGGATGCAGAACTTTTTTCATGAACTCTCCCACTAATGAACTGGCTGACAAAGGCGGCACTCAGTTCTTTGAATGAGCCAATTGAGTTTGCAGGTAAGCGACTATACCACCTTTGAGCCATGCCAGGCAAGGTTTGAGGGAACGCCCTACACTTTAAGGCGTCGCTCGCAGGCTGCAACAGCAGTGCATTTGAGAATGTCCTAACATGGTTTGCGGGATCGCCCGTTCCATCATAGGCCTTGATTGTCGGCATCTTGAACTTCCTTGAGATGCGAGCATTCATCACCTCCTCAGTAAACGGGGGTGTGGGATCATCAGGATCCCCAAGTGGCATCAGATCCTTAGGGTTGCTTCTGGGGGTCTCCACCCTTGTTGACTTTTCAGTTGGGGCTTCGACCCTTCTTTACCTTCTTGAAGGCCTCTCCAAATTTATAATTGGAATCCTCTCTGCAGTTGGAGGAGGCTGAGCTTGATTCAATCTATCTTGTTCTCTTGCAATATCGTCCTTCAATTTTAAGATCTCTGCCTCATAAGCCTTGATTTTCTCAGCAGTTGTCAAGGGGAGTCCATCATGGATTCTTCGTGTCCTTCTAGAGGTTCTTTGCTAGCACGTCGCCTCCTCGGGGCTTCATCTCGATCATCATCCTCAGATGATGTTGAGTCATCAGTATAGGGACCAGAGTAGTCATCATATTCTCGATCCCGGATCTGTAAGGCGTGACCGCTTGGTCCAGGTTCCCTTCGTCGAGGGGGGTAATTAGGCAGCCCATACATAGGGTTGGTGTTCAAAGGGAGATCCGTAGTATGGATCTGTACCCCCGTGCGATCAACGTTACCAAGAGGAGAAACCACCATCTGGAGTGGGTTAGTTTCTTGGCTTTGATGGACAATCACTGAGTGGGTCCCCTCTACATGGGGAGTCGTCCCTGGGGGCTGAGTGGGCAGAGGTTGAATGACCGCCCCTGCTGATGGGAGTATTTGTCCTTCTTCAGTGACGATAAGCGGATCAGAAGTGGCTGGTGGAGCAGAGTTAAGGGGCACGACCTCGGTTGATGTTGTTCTTCGTGTTTGAACCATGGTTGATGTTGTTGTCCCACAGACGGCGCCAAATGTTGTGGATCAAAAACTAGGTTACGATTTGTAATTAATGCTAGGGTGGTTGAGCTTCGAGCTTTAATGGCTGTTTCTGTGTTCGAGACTTTAATCGGTCCTCACAGAGTGCCTACGTATCTCGTATTGAGAATCAAGCCAACGTAGTTCTGAGGGTGAAGGAGCAGGTCCTTATATAGGCTGAGAAGCCTTAGAATTATTGTAGGAATATGAGACTTGGTAGACAAGTCTTTGGGGAAGGTTCTAGATCTATTCCTTGTAGGAATCAGTTTCCATATTGAATTGGATGCCTTGGTGGCTAAGTCTGGTGGAAATAATATCCTTATCCAACTCTTATTGCTGAGCTGTTTATTATCCCCAATATTAATTACGAAATTAATATTATAATTGGGGTTTTGGGCCCACCTAGTGGGCCCCACGTTTGGACCATTCTTTGCCTAATTAATGCCACATTAAATGTTTCTTTAGGGCTTATTTTTAGCCCATATCAAATATATTATATGTAACATAGTGTAATATACGTTTTTAGTTTTTTTTTAAAAAAAATATAATTAAATTTATATAATAATTTAAATTAAAAATACATTAATATGCATTGAGTTTGCAATATTACATGATTTTATTTGTTAAATTTAGCCAGTAAAAAAATTATGGCCCTTTTTTTGTCTTGCCCTTAGGCCCTCGAAAGGTATGGAACGGGCCTGGGCCCATCCACGGCCTTCTACTTAAAAGCCAACATCATTTTCTTACGATCCAACATGGCCTGGATAGTTCAACACCCGGTGCAACACTGCAAACAAGCAAAAGGAAGTACATTAGGCCACAGGACACAAGCCACATAAACAAGCAGAAGGTAGTATCAACATATAAAAGAAAACAAAGGCAAAGTTATAATCTACGCGAATTACAAGCAAGGAAGAGCTACACGGTTATACTATTCCAGAAGTCGACTAATTATACCATTGTACATCACTCGTAAGGCATGATCCTGGATCAGGTCGGCTCACAATAGGTAAACACCCTGATGTTCTCAAGCTCCTCCTGAAACACGTTGAATGGCTCCAAGGGCACACTAACATCCTTGGACCAGACTGGCATCCAAGCCAGATCTCTACCCATGATAAAAATGTACTCCATGTGCCAAGTTCGGTTGGATGTCACCGTTCGGAACCACTTCGCCCTGAATTTCCCACTCGACCTCCAATGCAAATCATAGAGTGGCTTGTTCCTAGTGGCCTAAACATGGAAAATAGTAAAGAATAACCTGGTAGTCGCCTCCCAACCAAGCTCCGCACATCTAGCCATAAAATATGCGATACAAAGCCACAAAGCCACACTAAAAAATGAACCGCAAACAGCGCTCAGACAAAACTGTGTAGGACCAGCTAGAATCAAACCCTCAAGAAACCTACAGGTACAACAACCCAACCGCCTTTAGGTTGATGATAAGGCCGCTCCCCGGGCTCGGTAAAGCTCCACCGGCCTCCTTAACCTTCTTCTCATACGTCCGAAAATACTCGTCCCTAATTGTTGGTCCCTGAGTATTGTAGAAGGGGGTTGAATGTAGTACTGATAAATTCAAATCTCTACTTCAACAACAGTAATAATGATTTTAATCCATTAGTAGAAGAAATGTAAACACAAGTGGTTACTTAAGATATTCTCACAAATAAATGTTTTATTTATTTTGAAATATGTTGCTACAACCTAGAGAAAACAAAGTTTTTCTCTAGCTTCGTTTTCTTGAATGATACAGATGAAATGAGAGATAGATCTCTATATGAATCTAATTTGTTCTACCATCTCTATCTACATGGGTTCTGGAGCTGCTGTCATTTTCAATTGGCAGCTCCTTACAAATTGCAGACCCATGTGACTTTCCTAAATTGCAATACAATCAGAGTTATCAGTAAATATAAAGCAATCTGGATACATTCTAAATTAAGCTAACACATAGTAGATGTAGATTTGTCATACTCTCAAATTGGTAAGCTTTGTCTTGTTATCTCTCAAGCTTCTGTCGTAGTCTTTGTAGGTCTGCTACAATCTTTCGATATTGCAGCACGCCTGTTTCTTGAACATCTTCTCTGTCACATGTTTGACTTGGTAGATCCCCAATTCAAAATGATTCCATGGAGACAGTAACCTTAGACGCCAAGTCTGCTATCATGAGAATGTACTTTGGATGACAGTATGAATCCCCGCCAATGTTGCTGTCAGGAATTCCAGACTTGCTGTCAAGATGTGAGAATGTTGCTATCTTCATGCTTCCACCAATGTTGCTATCAGACTGAATATTCCGTCATGACTTGCAACATGCTGTCTTCTTTTAACCTTGTTGTCAGTACCATGACAATCACTTTTATTCTTGCTGTCGAACTGATGCACTCCTTGAGGCTTGAACACTTGAATGAACTTCTTCCAAGATGTACACTTATTATATGACATTAATTTATTTGGTAACAAGAACATACTCTGGATGTGACAATATGTTCTACTTAGCCTATATGATAAAACTAAGCATAGTGAAATCTAGTTAAGTTGTCTCTAAGATATCACCCATGAATCCCAACACTAATCGATAGGAAATTTTGATGGGCGGGGTAGATTATCCTTGCAGTGTGATCCAGCCCCTCTCGTCCCCATGGAGTGGCAGTATATCACCTTCAAACCTCAGCCTACCTCGAACATACAGTGTCAGAAAATCCCGACCCCAGGCTCGGCCCCAACCGCTACTTCGACAACACTATGTACGGGGACCGTAGTCGGAACATCATTGATATTATCACCTCCACCCTCGGTCACGGTAACTACGCTAACTCCGGCACCATCCCCGACCCGGGAAGAACCGACTTCACCATCTCCACCATGCCTGGTCTCAATCGGATTTCTCCTCCCAGACATTGTGTCCTCTGAGTCATCGCCAAAAGAAGCATTTATACTTCTAGCGGCCACTCGACTTTCACCCTCGGATGGCCAAAATTTCAATGGGGAACCACCAGCCTGAATCTTGGCATACTCTCTGGCAGCGTTGGCAACAGTACTCAGCCTCCTAACTTTAACCGACCTCAGTATCTTCACTTCACTTCACACCCGAGAAACTTAGAACAAGGGAGAAACATTTCTTAGAAACCCTCAAAAGGCACTAAAAGATCTATAACCCATACACACATATATACACCTCACACGAAAAGATGAACACCACCATAGATGCTCATCACGCAAACCCAGAGACTCCAAACAACCCAGAAACATAGCAAGGCTTACCAAAGACCAATACCAAAAACAACAAAAAAATGAAATAATAATAAGCAATATCAAAGTATACATTGCTATCATATAAAAATTGCATGAAGAAGCGTGCGAAGGAAACAAACAGAGGAGCTACAAAACAACGCAAGCTATCATCAAGCATAAAATCAACCCAAAAATGAAGCACAAGCGTGCATGCATAAAGAAAACAAGAGCAAATACTCAACAAACAAACCTATAATCACGATAAAGGAACGGTAATAGAAAGATCCAACAAAGCTTCTCACCGGGATTCAACGCCTCACCTACTCCAAATTCCTCAACTCAACCCGTGTATATATGTGTGTGTATATAAATTTTTTTGTAAGAAGGTAAAAAGTTAAAAAATGATGTAAAGGCCTACGCCTTTATATATATACAAACAAACCACTCCCCCACTTTTAGTGGGACACGTGGAAACACCTTATTGGTCCCCAAGAAACTCCCAGGGGATGTTACCACTTCCCACGTGCCTAGAAAAGTAGGTAACTCTCTCTTGTGTCTATGCATTGATGACGTATCATTGATAGCCATCAATACACATTCCCCCATATTTCGACGTAAGACCTCCCTAATCTTTTCAGTTCCACTTGTTCAATTTCAAATCCCAAAGATACATTATAAATTCAACTATTAATCCACTTTGCATGTAAATTTTTTATCAAAGACCCTCGGTCCTAATCGACTCCCAGAAGGGGGACACCAATTTAACGTTAACCCTAGTCAATTTCAACTTCCAGGCTTCCTATATCTGGTAGTCGGTCCTAACCGACTCCCAAAGGGGGGCACCAATTCAACGTTGATCCTAGTCAACTTTAACTTCCAGGATTCCTATATTTGGTAGTTGGTCCTAACTGACTCCCAGAGAGGGGCACCAATTCAACGTTGACCCTAGTCAACTTCAACTTCCATGCTTCCTATATCCAACAATCGGTTCTAACCGAATCCTATAGGGGGCACCAATTCAATGTTGACCCTAGTCAACTTCCGCTTCTAGGCTTCTATATCTGGTAGTCGGTCCTAACCGACTCCTAGAAGGGGGCAATAATTCAGCATTGATCCTAGTCAACTTCAACTTACACGCTTCTTATATATATAGCAGTCAGTCCTAACCGACTCCCAGAGGAGGCACCAATTCAATGTTGATCCTAATCAACTTCAACTTTCCGGCTTCCTATATCTCTAGTAGTCGGTTAGGGCACCAATTCAGCTTTGACTTTAGTCAACTTCAACCTCCAACCCTCACTCTCAGGCCCGGCTATACTCCTCCATCCAACTGAAAGTTGCATAAGGGATTGGGGGCAAATGATAGGCTGGGCCCAATCGACCCAACCCAACTCTTATTAATCACAAAAGAGCAAGGTCCAAGCCACAAAAGCCCCACAAACCCAAACTTCCTAGCACAGACTCCCAAGTGCACATGGCAGCCATGTGCCTCTTTTCCTGTAAATACTAAGCTCAACCAACACAAATTTTCTACACACATAGTAAGCTCTACCTTCTCTCTAACTTTTTCTCTCTAAAATTTGGTCGGAATACTTACTCTTGCACTGAAGATGTCCTCGGAGGTCCAACCTCTACCGGGCATCCATTTTAGGTACTCGAAAGCTCAACTCCAGCCGAATGAGCAGTCCAAAACCCACATCCGACCCAATACCGAGAGGGACAACGTCCAGTGAGATCATATACTTATCAATAAGAATTTTAAATATTTAACTATTACCTTCTAGATCAATTCGAATATTAAATTTAAGACATCATTATCATAAGAAAATTAAACAAAATAATCGTTAAAATGAATATATTTTATTGTTCCCAAATGTATTCATTTATCGAGGTTCTATTGTACTCTGCACTTGCATATAATTTCGTAGAAAATAAAATTTTGTATAAATACTAATAAACGTAAATTTATTTGAGATTTTAACGGATAATTCATAATTATAAAAAGTTGTTACTAATTTAATTTTACATGGATTCTATGTCAGGAATTTTGTAAAGTCAATGTAGAATATTTTACAATTATTTTAAAAACTTGTTAATTTTTAGATTCCCAAAAATAATTCGAATTCTCATAATTTTAGCTGAATTTTGTAATTTACAAAAAAACATTAACGAATTAATGAGAACTAGCTTAAAACCCGTGCGATGCACGGATTTTTTTAATATTATATGAAATTTTTTCATTAATTTGAATTAAGTTTTTTAAAACATGAATTTTAGAGGTGAAAGGCATATGACTCAGCCTATTTGTAGTTCGAGGATTTAACTCAACTTAAATTAGATTGTAATAAGTAAATAATATTAACTGTCTCAGGAATCTCACAAAGTATCATATGTCAGAAGAAAGAAGAAAGTCAATCTATAGTTTTGATGCTTTTCACTGAAAGAAGATTCAGCTAGCTGATCATGCCTCAGTATAGCATTGAAGTAAGTGGATTCATTTAAAGTGACAGAGATTGTTGTGGAGACAGCATCAGTACAGAAGAATTTTAGAGTGTTGAGAAATTATGTGGACCACAGCTAAGAGTCTAAATGAAGAACAGAGATTGGAGTTAGTCGTTCATGAACCAGACCGTGCATCGAACGTCAACAATTATCCAGTGGAAGTTCCTCATTATCTATAGTGGTTCAAAAGAAGCATTTGTACATCAAGAGTTAATAATTCAATCATTAATTAACTATGTTATATTATTAATTTATTTAATAAAATTAATTCTGCAAGAATTAATTTATTAAATAAATTAATTGCATTAGTTAATTAATCCTTGAATTATCAAACAGAAATAGTTTATGGTTTATACTATTTCTGGAGTATTATAGATACTATTACTAATCAGTAATAGTATACTATACTATTCCCGAAGTTATACTATCCCCGAAAGTATACTATCAACGAGCCTTTGCAGCTGTACTATCACCGAAGGAAAGGTATACTATTACCGAGAAACAAGCCATACTATCACCGACATTGGCTTGACTATTACTCAACTTGTTATACTATTTCAGGGGAATGATTTACAGTATCTCTGCACCTGTTATACTATGCCCGAATGAATTAAAAGAGACGTGCAGGAAGTGAAGTCTTGTTCGTGGCTATAAAAGAAAAGAAGAGCAGAGACAGTATACACACACGAGACAGAAGATATTAAAGACAGAACTGAACATCAAACTCTCTCATCTTTAAAGCTCAACCAAGAAGAATTAAATTGTCATAAATTCTTAAGTTCTTTTTTTCAAAAATTGTATCCATTAGAACTTAATTATTTGTAACTTTCTTGCTACTAGATTTTTATTAACTAAATTAGAAAAGTTCATGTCGAATTTTCTAATTAGTTTTTATTAACGTGATAACACTCTGTACTGATTTTGTAACAACCATCAAGTTTAATATATCGTTATATTTAACTTGAATTTTGTTTCAATTAATTCCGCACAAATTTGTCTAAAACTAAATTTTATTTAACGGATAAATTTCGAGAAAAAGGTAAAGATTGTATTCAACCCCCCCTTCTACAATCTCAACGGACCTAACAATTGGTATTCGAGCTGTTTGATTGACATACAAATCAAGATCCTATCCTTACTCAATTAAAAATCAAGCTCGAATTTTTAACTCACTTAAAAATTCATCATGACTTCTAAACCCATTGTTAAGATACCTATCTTTGACAAAGATAATTATGATATGTGGAAAAATAAAATGGAATTGTTTCTAGATGTTACAAATTCCAAATATTTGGGTGTGTTGAAAAAAGGACCTAAAATTCCTACGGTCTATGAAGCAGAAGTTGTTGTTAATAATGTGGTTGTAACCCCTGGCAGAGCCTATGAAAAGGACCCTGCTTTGTATACCCCTGATGACAAGGAGGATGCTGGACTGGATAAGAACTTAAGACTCATCCTAATAGATTCCCTGGATGCTGTGATGTATAGCCATGTGATGAATTGTAAAACTGCTCAACACATGTGGGAAACTATTTAGACCATTAATGAAGGAACGGATGAAGTCAGAGAGAACAGACTTGAGATCCTAACCTCTGAATACGAACACTTTAGATCTGGTCCTAATGAAGGCATTCAAGAAGTGTTTGAAGGGTATAATAAAATAATCAACAACTTTTTAATCCATGGTAAGCACTATACACAGAAGGAGATCAATCGGAAGTTTTTACTGACTATGCCTACTCACCTGGAACATAGAATCACTGCCATTAGAGAATCCAAAGATCTGAATGAAACCTCTCTTGAAAGACTCTTTGGTGTTTTGAAAACCTATGAACTGGAACAAGCTCAACAGAAAGAAATTTATGGTAAAGGTAGAGTTGCAAACACATCTACAGCTTTAGTGGTTGAATCTCCAAAAGAAGTGGAAGCCAAGGTTGTTCGACCTTGCAATTCAGATAAGGAGCAGACTGAAGTGGAACAGGGTCAGACACCAGCTACTCAGGATGGAAGTGAGTTTTACTCATTAGAAGAATTGGATCAATTGGAGGATGAATCCATGGCACTAATGGTGAGGCAATTTGGTAAATTTAGATTCAGAAGAAATCCATAGTTCAAGTTCAAGTCTAATAACAGATTCCAGAGAGGAGGTTCTTCATCCTCCAGTAGCAGAGGTGGCTATAAAACTGGGACTGTTGATAGAAGTAAAATTCGTTGTTATAATTGCAATGAACTTAGACATTTTGCCATTTAGTGTCTGAAACCCAAACAAGCCCAGAGAAGAGATTTTGCTCCTGAAAAGAAAAAGCCTGCAAAAGCCTATGTTGCTGCTGGTAAAAGCTAGGATGACACAGATAGTGAAGATGAAGAATATGGAAATCTTGCTATGGTGGCAAATGCTGATTCACCTACTGTTTCTAATTCTCAGGTAAAGTTTACTGACTCTGACTTGGTTCATCAATTAGGTGATTCCTTGGTTAATGCACAGAATGAAATTGCTAGATTAGTTTTGTTAAACACTAATCTTGAAAATGAAGTGTTAGAGCTGAAAAAGGTGCATGTTAATCAAGAACAGCAACAAGAGCAAATGACACTACTTATTAAAAGGGATAAGTCTTTAGTGGAAGTTGTGTCCAAACAACTTACTAGGATTGATGAACTTGAAACACAAGTTAGGTCTTGCTTTAACTCGATTAATGTTTCTAAGGAGCTCTTCAATAAACAAGCTGTAGAACGAACTGTAGGAATAGGGTATGGCTACAACGAGGCTGTTGGATCCTTGGGCATAAATACTCCTAACCTTGTTAGTGCTAAGGAAAGGGGTATACCACATGTGCGCAAGAATGTTAAAGAACCTCTATTCAGAAAGTCTGTTGTTGAACCACCAAATATGCTTTCTTTTGTTATCCAGGAAGAGATGAGAAATGAGGACAGTGCTGATGGTATAGTCCTTGATAATGTTAAATCTGTTAAGGATCCAGTTAAGATTGTTGAGTCAACTAGTTCATCTAAAACTGGATCAAGTGGTAATAAGTTGATAAAGAACAATAACATGCCTATCATTGATTATTCGCATAAAGCATGTGGTGTTGTCAATTGTATGTCTTGCGCTTTTAATGTGATGTCTGCTTACTTTAATGGTAATCAAGCATGTGCTGGTAAGACTGCTCCTCGACAATATATGAATAAGAATAAAAATGTTAGATCAAAGACTGCTAGTCCTTCTTAAGTCAGGAGAGAGACATTTGCACCAAAGCCTAAACAAACCTTTGTTAAGGCTGCTTACAAGGTTAAATGTCCAGTCAATGAAACAAATGTTATTGCTGCTAAAGAAACATGGATACCCAAGATAAAATAAAAGATTGTCAAATCTGTTTATATGGTTAAAAGCTTATTGCTTAATGGTTAAATTGGTGTTAAGGTCAAAAATGTTGTTTTGCCTGACAAAGGCCAATTCTTTAAGTATTCTGGACCCAATCAAATTTGGGTTCCGAAGAAGGTTTAATCCATTTGTCATTGCAGGGTGTTAAGCAGGTTGATCGTGTGACATGGATCTTGGACAGTGGATGTTCAAGGAATATGACTGGAGAGAGAACCTTGCTGACAAATGTGGTGGAGAAAGTTGGCCCAGTAGTTACCTTTAGAGATAACAACAAAGGTAGAACTGATGGATATGGTAGACTTGAAGCAGGAAATGTTATCATTGATGAAGTATCTTTTGTAAAAGGACTGGAGCATAATTTGCTCAGTGTCAATCAATTCTGTGATAAGGGATTTGAAGTATACTTTAACAAGAAGAATTGTCTGGTCACACACAAAAGATATGAACAACCATCTCTTCTGGGAGTTAGAAAAGGAAATTTGTACGTGGCCAATATGAACACTGGAAGCTCTGAAGAAATCAACTGTTTCTACTCTAAAGCATCTTCTGATGAAAGTTGGCTATGGCACAAGAAACTTTCTCACCTAAACTTCAAAACAATGAATTCTCTAGTTAGGAGAGAAATGGTGAGAGGGTTGCCTCCAATGGAATTCACCCAGGAAGGACTATGTGATGCTTGTCAAAAAGGCAAGTTAAAAAGAGCAACTCACAGGAGCACTGACATATCTTCAATAACTGAACCTTTACAACTTCTACATATGGATCTGTTTGGTCCAGTTAATGTGATGTCAATGTCTAAGAAAAGATATGCTCTTGTGATTGTTGATGACTTTTCAAAGTACACATGGGTCCTATTTCTAAATTCCAAAGATGAGACTCCACAACTAGTGATTGATCACATCAAGCTGATTGAGTTGGACTCAAAGTATCCAGTGAGAGCCATAAGATCAGATAATGGAACTGAATTCAAGAATGCAGTTCTAAATGATTTCTGCACTGAAAATGGTATAACCAGACAGTACTCAGCCCCAAGAACTCCTCAGCAAAATGGGGTAGTGGAAAGAAAGAATAGAACCTTGATTGAAGCTGCACGTACTATGTTAAGTGAATCAAGGCTTCCCTTATACTTCTGGGCTGAAGCTGTCAATACTGCGTGCTATACCCAGAATCGAACTCTCATCAATAAAGACTTGATGAAGACCCCCTATGAAGCATTAAATGAAAAGAAACCAACACTCAAATACTTTCATGTATTTGGAGCTAAATGCTTTGTGCTAAAAGAAGGAGATGATCAAGGTGGAAAATTCGAGGCCAAAACACATGAAGCAATTTTTATTGGTTACACAAGAAGAGCCTATAGGGTGTATGTGATTGTTCAGCAGAAAATGCTTGAAAGTGTCAATGTAACATTTGATGACACTAAACTTCCTAGTATCCAAACTGAAGATCTATCTGAAAAGCTATCTTTTGATGACATGACATATTCAGATTCAGATGGTGACAATCCACCTGATGTTGTTGCTGATGATAATGACAACAATGATGATGATGGTGATGATCAGGGTAATGGTGGTGGAAACAATAATAATATTAGAGATACACCTGACACTCCTGAACATTCATATAGTCAACCTGGCAACAACTCAGGGGGAGATAATGGAGGATCAACTAGTAATACTCAACATCACAATGAAGATCAAGGTGAATCATCAAGATCTAATCTTCCCAGACAGACTATCTGGAATAGAGCTCATCCCTTTGAGCTAATCATTGGTGATCCAGATGTTGGTGTGAAAACTAGAAGATCTTTTCAGAATCAATGTAATTATTCAGGGTTTCTGTCTGAGATGGAACCTAAGAAAACTGAGGAAGCTCTTTCTGATCCTGATTGGGTGATTGCTATGCAAGATGAACTCAATTAATTCAAATAAGAAGTATGGAAGCTGGTGCCCAGACCTAAGGACAAGAAAGTGGTTGATACTAGGTGGGTATTCAGAAACAAATTAGATGAAGATGGCACAGTGACGAGAAATAAAGCAAGACTGGTAGAAAAGGGTTATTTTATAAGCTGAAGGCATTGATTATGATGAGACATATGCTCCAGTGGCTAGACTTGAGGCCATTAGAATATTCTTGGCATTCGCAGCATTCTCAAACTTTAAAGTTTATCAAATGGATGTCAAGAGTGCTTTTCTGAATGGTAAGCTTGATGAAGAGGTATATGTAGAACAGCCCCCTAGCTTTGAAGATCCAGATTTTTTGGACTATGTCTACTTTCTCTTCAAGGCAATTTATGGTCTTAAGCAAGCTCCAAGGAAATGGTATGACACTCTCTCTGAATTCTTACTTGAAAATGGTTTTGTTAGAGATGTCATAGATGATAAGTGGATTTTATATCCACTTAAAGCGTTCCATATCGGCTTAAATTGATTACTTGGCCTCAAGTATGTGGTGTGTTTAATGTGTTTTCATTGAGTTTTGCAGAGCTAAGAGAGTTGGAGGTTAATTTGATTAAAATTCGGATTTTCCGGGTCGGCTGCGCAGTCTACACTGTTTTGGCCATATCTGGAGTTCTACAAGTCCGATTCTGACGATCTTACAGCTCACGCGAAGAGGAGAAGATTTTCTGCAAAAGTGAACAGTAACCAAGGTGTGCTGCGGCCTGGAGAGCACGCTGCGGCGCGGTGTCTTTGCTGGAAATTCCGAATTTTTATCCTGAAAATTCTGATTCAATGTTTGGGCCATATCTTGAGTTCTATAAGTCCGTTTTGGACGATCTTACAGTCCACGCGAAGATAACAGAATTCTCTTTCATTCTAAAGTGGTTCAGATGTCCAAATACAACTGGAACGGCCCAGAAATACTGAAGAAAAGTCAGTTACGAATTTTCCTTCAAAACTGAATCAGTTTAGGAAACGTATTATGTGCCGAACTGCAGAAATTCAACTTTGACAAGGAAATTGCTATAATTCCTACTTCTAATAAGCATGGTAATTGCTCTGGGCGGCTAGAACATTCCAGAATCAGATCTACACATGGAATTTGCAATTCTATTCTCATTCAAGAACGGAAATTGCCATACTCCTATTCCAACTCTAAAATGGCAATTGCTTGATGGAGAGGCAAATTGGGGCTATAAATACACATCTTTGGGGACAGAAAAAAAACATATCATTACATATAAATTACTTAGGTTTATTTGTATCTTTTCATACTTTGTTTTTATCATGGTTTCATCAGATCCCATGATGACGAGAGGTTCAACTACGAACTAATCGTTGTCATGGGATTCTAACGGATTTATTTATGGAGCTTTAGTATTTTGATGCTTTAAAGATCTGTGGGTGATGTATATTTAATATCCTTGTATGGTTATTCTTAATGCTTTTAGATGCGTAGCTAACATCTAAATTGAATTGTTAATCTCTTGCGAAACGAGAGTGGATCTTGAGATTTAGAACTTGCCATGCTAGCATAGGATAGGTTGATGTTTTAACATCATGATTTGTAGCATAAATAGAGATATTATGCTGCCCTATGTGATCAATATGGATAACTTGTGCTTAAACCGTTATGTTTTCAAATCTTATAGAGATATAGGGTCTAAACATAATTGGTGTCTATTCATCTTCTATCTTTTTTGTGGATGTATGAGTAGTTTGGTGTTAGTATACCGAGAGGTAGCTTATACTTGTTTCGTGTTGTCCGATCAGATATCATAACTATTGCATATAGTGATTAAAGGCGTCAGATCTAAGCAAAGTATTTAATGAAGTTAGGATCCCATGTTTTCTCTTACATAAGTAATTCGATTCCAATTCTCGTTAGTTAGTTAATTCTTAGTTTTGTTAATTTGTTTCTTAGTTAATTATAGTTAATCTAAGCCCAATCTTGTTAATTGTCTTAGCAGTGAATAAAAACCATACATTGTTGCATAGGTGCATGAACTGAATTGAAACCCAACCAGATCTTTGTGGGAACGAACTTGACTTATTCATATATTACTTGTGATCACGTACGCTTGCGTGATTTAGTGCAAACAATAGACAAAACTCTCTTCACAAAGAAACATAAAAATGATACATTACTAGTCCAAGTCTATGTGGACGATATAATATTTGGGTCTACTAATGATCTTCTTTGCAAGAAATTTGATAAGTTAATGCAGGGTAAATTTGAAATGAGCATGATGGGTGAGCTGAAGTTCTTTCTTTGATTGCAAATAAGTCAAAGGACAGATGGAATCTTTATCTATCAATCCAAGTATGTGAGGGAGCTTCTTAAGAAATATCAAATTGAGGACTCATCTTCAGCAAGAACACCATCATCTACCGCTGTCAAATTTGGAGCTTGTGAAAATTCTGCCAAGGTAGATATCACAAGTTACAGAGGTATGATAGGCTCATTACTTTACCTTACTGCAAGTAGACCTGATATTATGCATGCTACATGTTTGTGTGCAAGGTTCCAAGCGGATCCTAGAGATGTGCATCTCATTGCTGTTAAACGAATCTTGAGATATCTTAAGGGTACACCTAACTTAGGTATCTGGTACCCTAAAGAATCTGGTTTTAACCTTGTTGGATATACAGATTCAGATTATGCAGGAAGTTTTGTAGATAGAAAAAGCACCTCTGGGAGTTGTCAATTCCTAGGTGGTAGGTTGGTCTCCTTGTATAGCAAGAAGCAACAAACAGTTTCCTGTTAGGTCCAATTAGATTGTAGAAGGGGGGGTTGAATACAATCTATATCATTTTCTCCAAATTTATTCGTTAAACAATTTTCACTTAAACGAATATTTTGTGCGGAATAATATTACACAAATTTTCAAGTTGAATATAACAATATATTAACTTGATGGGTGTTACAAAATCAATACAAATGATTATCAAGTAATTAATAACTAATTAGAAAATTCAACATGAACTTTTCTAATTTAGTTAATAAAAATCAAGATATCAAATCTAGAACTAGGAAACTTAATTCGCTAGTAGTATAAGAGTGATCAATAAACAAGTTCCAGCGGATTAGATATTACATAGAGCTTGAACTGAATTTATTGTGTAAATTAAAGCTTGGGCAGGTGTGTAGAAGTTGAGAGAATTTGATGCTTGGGTGTTCTTCAATTTTTCTGTCCGTGTGTCTCTTTTTTTTTTCTTCTGCTGGTTTCTGTCCATTTTATAGCAATGTTAGATATTTGCTGCTACCATGACATAATTTGTTCCATGACATAACTTGTATATTTCGGTATGACAAAAACCTTGTCATGACATAACTTCAGCAGTTCGGTATGACAAAAACCTTGTCATGACATAACTTCATAATTCGGTATGACATAATATGTGTTATGACATACTCTCAGAATTCGGTATGACATAATCTGATCATGACATAATCTGATCTTCAGCTCAGAATGACATAAACCTCACGTTTCCTGTCAACATGACATAATCTGTGCAGCTCTATTCCAATATGACATAATTTCAGCTTTTCACATTTATTTTTTTTATGTCATAGAAACCTTATTAATTATTTAATGATTAATTAATTAATTCAGACTTAATTGACACAATAAGTAATTTAATAAATAAATTAATTCTTTTTGAATTAATTCATTAATTAAATAAACTATAGTGATTTATATCAATTAAAGGTGAACTAATTAAAATCAATAAATACTTAATTTACCTCAATGAACCACTGTTAGTAATGAATAATTTCCATTGGATTATTGTTGACGTTCGATGTACTGTCTGGTTCATGAACGACTAACTCCAATTTCTATTCTTCACTTTGACTCTCAGTTGTGATCCACGTACTTTCTCAACACACTTTAATTCCTCTTGTACTGCCTCTGTCACTATTGAAATCTCTTGTCACTGCAAATAAAATCCAATTGCATTAATGCTACACCAAGGCTTGATCAGTTGTCTGAATCTTCTTTCGGTGTAAAACATCAAAACTATAGATTGACATTCTTCTTTCTTCTGACAGATATCACTATCTGAGATTCCTGTGATGGTTACCATTAATTACGTATTACAATCTAATTTAAGTTGAGTTGTATCCTCAAAATACAAATAGGCTGAGTCTTATTCCTTTCAATCTCCCCCTATTTGTTTGTTAAAAATTAACAAGCAAATTCCTAGAGGATAACTCAACTGACTCAACTTAAACTAGTAAAAGATAAATCTATAATCGGAAAGTAAATAATGAAAAACGGTTCAAGTTTATATTTAACATTTCCAGATTCAAACTTAAAAGATAAATACAAGATAGATGATCCTCTAGACTGATCATATTTCACATTAACCTATCTTGTTCTATTTAAGCTCTAAAAATATAACATGTAGAGCAGTTCTTCACTTCGGACTGTCTTCCCTTCTGAATTCTCCTTCTTCAGGTTCATCTTTGACTTGAAGTTTCTTGTGCAAATCAGAATCAACAAGACGCTCTTTTCTTGACGACAATCCTTGAGGTAAGATTAAAGGAATTCCAAGCTTCTTTCTCAGTTCACCTTGAAATTTCTTGTAATCTTTTATATTCGTTTGTGCATAGGATCGAATGTGATCTGCAGCTATTACCTTTTCTTCAGTCAAGAATCCATGATTTCTAAGAGCATATTCAGCATATACCAAATGTTTTGCATGATGTTCATATAACTCATCTGTCTGAAGATTGATTGAATGAAGTATCTCTCCCTTAAGAAATTTTACTTGTGGAGGATCCTTAATCACTTCTGGTCCAGCTCTTTCAGCAAATTCTTTGAACTTTTCATGTAGTAAAACACCTAGCTCAGACGATGTTCTCACTTTAGGCCAAAGTACCCAAATCTCTGTCAGCGATCTGTCATAAAAGAACTGAATAGATACTCTGAAAGTTCCAACATAATGACAATCCACAAATATTACCAGCTCATCAGATTTGGGATCAAATGCAGTAGTTATCCTGATGACTTCTACCTTTAAGGCCCTTATATACATATCATGAATTGGATTTGCCAATTTAAATTCCTCGAGAATTTCTCCAAGACGACGATCTTCATAATCAGAACTCTGAGGTGAATCAATTGCTTTTTGAGCACGTTCCCATTTGTCTCCACTCTTGAGTCTGATATACATCTTTCTTGCTTCAAGCTTCTGAGCATGTTGCATTTGAAGAGCTTCCTTTTCAGCCTTTTGAAGCCTTTCATTATGAGCTATCTGTTCTAGTGTCTTTTTGAGTCTTTCATCTCACATAGATAGATTAGCTTCATTCTGTTCAAGTTCTTGATTGGCTTCAAAATCCATTCTTTGAAGTTCAGCAGGATCAGGAACTGGAATCTCTTCATCATCCCAAAAACTGAGATCTGGTTGACCAAACTCTTCACCATCATCTGAAAAGTCCAAATCAGCAAAAATATCAAGGTTATCAGGTTCACCTGAGTAATAATAACCTTCTGTAGTGTCATCCTCCTGTGCTGTTTGAGCTTTCTTTCCCTTGTCACTTGTATCTTCAACTTGTTTATCAGATTTTGATTTACTTGCACTTGCTCCCCCTTAGTTAAGGAATCCTCTACAGTTCTGTGGCTTGGGTCATCTTCACCATCACCTTCAAAGAACCTCACCTCTTCTGGTGTAGTAGAGTGAGTTCTGCTGATAATGTTATACAAGTGTCTTAACCCTTTAGCTTGATAAGCAGTTTGCCTTTCAATTTGACGTACTCGATGGCCAGTGGATAAATGATTCTCATTTACTTCTTTCTGCAGATCTTCCATTTTACTTGATATAGAAGTGATGATGAGATCTTGAGCCACTGTGACATCTCCAGAATCTTCGATCGCTTGTTGCTGTGAGAGTTTAAGTGCATTGATCTTGTTGTTGAAGATAGTTCTCATGTTATCCATGTCAAACCTTAAGTTTTTATTGTCTTCTTCAGCTTGAGCAAGGCTTTCTTTCATTTGATTCAATTCTGCCATGAGAGAAAGAGTGTTTGTGTCATTGTGTGCGCTCACCTCACTATCTCTCTGAGTATCACTCATCTCACGTGCATGTGTTTCACTCAGTTTAGAGGTGATCCTCACATCACTCCTCTCATGTTCCAAAGCTGCTTCCATTGTACCTGCAGGTAAAATCACCCTAGCCTTCTCTTGGAAGGTCAGTGGTGGTGCATTGGGAGTTCGCAAATCCCTATCCACAGTCATTTCTGTCATGTCAGTTGGAATTGAGGTCTGAATTGCTTCAGTGACAGAAAGACTGAGTTGCCTTCCACCTTCTCCAGTTGAAACTGAGAGTGGAAAATCCCTTGAGGGAGCCAGGAATGTTCCTCCTGGGAGGGGAGATGATGATTCTATTAAAAGTTGCTCAGAATCAAGATTTCCCTCATTAGCCTGTGAAGGCTCCTCTACCGTGACTATGGTAGGCACTGTTTCAGTTCCTATGTGCTCTCCTCGCTGAGTGTCCCTATCTTCATTCATTTCTACATGTTCTCCCATTGTTAGTAATAACAGTGGGGTTGTGCTTGACACTTTACAGGATGCCATGGCCGACTGGTGAAATTCATTGGACTCATCCTGTTCATTAGCCATATCAAAGTCCATATCCTGTTGGGAGGATATGGATGAGCTTACAGTTGCCTCAGGTTCATTTCTACTCTTCTTTAGTAGAGGCAGAGCTGTGGGTTCACTCATTTCATCACTACTTCTTGCACTTCTTTTAGGTTGCAATTTCCTTCTGTATTGGTAGAATTTAGTTGTTTTTGACTCAGTGTTTGGATCTTTGACCTGGGATAGAGATTATGGTGCTACAATCCCTTGGTCAGTCCTAACAACCACTTGGGTTTCAGAAGTAGATTGAGATACAGAGGTAGTTTCAGAGTTAGGAGGCAATACCTGGTCAGCAGATGGAGGTTGAAGTTCTGGTTCAGCTAGCTCTTGAATAACTGGTTCTTGTTCAGGTACTGGTTCAGTTGGCTCAGGAACTTGTTCTTCAAGAGGAGGTGCAAGTTGTTCAACTATCTGAGGTACTTGTTCAATTGCTGCTTCAGGTTGATCAGGAACTGGAGCAAGTACATTCTGAATGATAGGAAGTTGAATGCAGGTGGACATGTATTGAGTAACAGCCACTTGCACATTTGGAAACTTTACTTCAGCACCATATCCTGTGAATAGTTTGGTTGAAGGTTTACCAGACACCTTAGATTGACAATTCAGGAATGGAGCATGAAGTTCAATAGGAACCAAGTGATTAAAAATCAATGTAAAGAATCTAGGGTAATAGAATAAGACTTTTTCACCCTTATCAATGTTCTTCTTAACATTGATAATTCTTCTAACCATAGGAACACAAAGAAGTCTGCCAATATTGATGCTTCGATTATGAGCAATTGCAAATCCAATATGTTGCAAAAAAGAAGTTATTACATTGAAGTTTCTTCTTGTAGTATTTGCAAACACCTTTGCCAGTGTGTCAAATAGATAATCCCATTCTTGAACAAGATACTTTTTATTCAGAGAAGAGAGATCTATTTCATGTTGATAATTAATTCCAGTGAAAAAATTAATCAACTCTTGATTGGACGGAAGATCTTGAAAATTTTCATTGGGAAAGCCCAGAACAGTGTTAATAATAGATTCATTCACTGTGTACTGATTTGGTCCAACGGTGAAAACAAAAGATCGATTATCCCTTGAAGCAACAGCAGTTGTACACATTATTCGTAAGGGTTCAATCTTCAAAGGAGCATCCAGTCTTAATGCAGTGCTAACCAGTGAATGATTATTCAAGAAATTAATCCAAGGTCGAAACCGTTCGATGGAACACCTTTCGGGATCAAAATATCCGACCAAATTATGATTTATTAGCTCAAAATGTTCATCAATATAATTAGCCATTTTTTAAACAATTTTTTCCCTTTTAAAAAACCAGATTTTAACAAAATAACAACTAAACTGAATTATTTCGAATTAATAATTAATTAAAAATTCGAAATTTTTCAAAGTTCTTCAAAAATTCTGGAAAAATCACACTATGATCTAGAATCAACCACGAGTACTCAGGTATTTTTAGATTTCACAGAATCAAACTCAAAAGCCTCAAAATTCAGATCGAAAATTTGACTTTTCGAAAACAAAAACTGCAAAACTCGACTAAAACTCTCGATTTAACCGTCAATTGGATGTTTTAAGAGAGATTAATCGATGTAATGAACTCAGTTAGAGCAAATTAGTGTTTAATCGAGAAGAAAATTGAGCAGAATTTCGACTTATTGATGTATGTATATGTGTGTATCGATGGATACAACCTCTGTGACTTAACACGAGAGGTTTATGACAAAACAAGGGATATGACAAAACACATACACTCTACTGTTATATATACTAAGCCCTGAATATGACATAATCCTTACTACTACCCGAATATGACATAAATCTAATACTAATGTGAATATGACATAATTCTTACCATAATGCAAATATGACATAATTCTAACTAAATGCCCGAATATGACATAATTTACATTATCATACGATTATGACATTATTACACTAACACACGATTATGACATTATTTACACTAAACCAAGTATGACAAAATTTATACTACAGTCGAATATGACATAAAACTCGATTATGACAAAATTCTGACTAAGACTGTATTATGACATAATTTTATTATGACTTAAAATAAACAGAAATTAATATACAAACAAACTACTACAATAAAAATAAAATAATAATTTACAGAAAATTAGAAATATTAATAAAATAATAATTTACAACAAATTAATTATTTACAACACTGAAATAAACATAGGTTAGCCTTTTTACGAAATCAAACAATAATAACAAAAGGACAAACACTACAAATAAAATAAAATAAAATAAAATAACATACTAAATATTTACAAAATTATTTCTGATGAATTAATAAATCTATAAATTTTCTAATAAAATAATTTCCATATAGAAAATTATTCAAAAAGAAACTATGATTTATTTAAACAACAAAAATAATTAAACTGAATTTAAGATAATAACATTTTCAAGAAAAATAGATTTCTCATAAATTACAGCTTGTAAAATTCGAGAAAAATATTTTTAAAGAAAATGAATTAATTTAAAAACACAAGAAGTAATTTAAAAAAATAGAGAAGATAATAACAATGATTTAAGAAGAAACAAGCAAGATTATAAGTTGATAAAATAATTATACAAGTGATTCAAATAACAAATATTAACACACCAATCACTTGTAAATTATTAAAGATCAAACCTCAGATATTAACCAGTTTAATTACTAAGACTATTTAACATACCCAATTCACCAACAATTCTGGTAAATGTGGATTCGTCAAGAGACTTAGTAAAAATATCTGCTGTTTGTTCTTCCGTAGGTACAAAAAATAACTCCACGGTACCATTCTTGACATGCTCTCGAATAAAATGATACCTGATGTCAATATGCTTTGTCCTTGTGTGCTGCACAGGATTGTTAGAGATTGCTATGGCACTTGTATTGTCACATAAAATAGGAATTTAATCAAGTACAAACCCATAGTCTCTCAACTGATTCCTGATCCACAAAATCTGTGCGCAACAGCTTCCAGCAGCTATATATTCAGCTTCAGCTGTTGAGCTGGAAACTGTTTGTTGTTTCTTGCTGTACCAGGAAACTAGTCTACCACCTAGAAATTGACAACTCCCAGATGTGCTTTTTCTATCCACAACACTTCCTGCATAGTCTGAATCTGTATATTAAAACCAGAATCTTTAGGGTACCAGATGCCTAAGTTAGGCGTACCCTTAAGATATCTCAGAATTCGTTTAACAGCAATGAGATGAACATCTCTAGGATCCGATTGGAACCTTGCACACAAACACGTAGCATGCATAATATCAGGTCTACTCGCAGTAAGGTAAAGTAATGAGCCTATCATACCTCTGTAGCTTGTGATATCTACCGTGGCAGAATTTTCACATGCTCCAAATTTGACAGCAGTAGATGATGGTGTTCTTGCTGAAGATGAGTCCTCCATTTGATACTTCTTGAGAAGCTCTTTGACATACTTGGATTGACAGATAAATATTCCATCTATCCTTTGATTTATTTGCAATCCAAGAAAGAACTTCAGCTAACCCATCATGCTCATTTCAAATTTACCCTGCATTAACTTTGCAAATTTCTTGCACAAAAGATCATTAGTAGACCCGAATATTATATCGTCCACATAGACTTGGACTATAATTGTATCATTCTTATGTTTCTTTGTGAAGAGAGTTTTGTCTATGACACCTCTAACAAAATCATTTTCAAGTAAAAATTCAGAGAGAGTGTCATACCATTTCCTTGGTGCTTGCTTAAGACCATAGACAGCCTTGAAAAGGAAGTAGACATAGTCAATTAGATCTGGGTCTTCAAAACCAGGGGGCTGTTCTACATAAACCTCTTCATCTAGCTTGCCATTCAAGAAAGCACTCTTGACATCCATTTGATAAACTTTAAAGTTTGAAAATGTTGCGAATGCCAAGAATATTCTTATGGCCTCAAGTCTAGCCACTGGAGCATAGGTCTCATCATAGTCAATGTCTTCAGATTGGGAGTAACCCTTTGCTACCAGTCTTGCTTTATTTCTCGTCACTGTGCCATCTTCATCAAGTTTGTTTCTGAATACCCACCTTGTGCCAACTACTGGTCTGTCTGTAGGTCTGGGTACCAGCTTCCAAACTTCTTGTTGTTTAAATTGATTGAGTTCATCTTGCATAGCAATCACCCAATCAGGATCAGACAGAGCTTCTTCAGTTTTCTTAGGTTCCATTTCAGACAGAAACCCTGAATAATTGCATTGATTCTGAAAAGCCCTTCTAGTCTTTACACCAACAACTGGATCACCAATGATTAACTCAAAAGGATGAGCTCTATTCCACACAGTCTGTCTGGGAAGATTAGATCTTGATGATTCGCCTTGATCTTCATTGAGATGTTGTGTGTGACCAGTTGACCCTTCATTTTCTCCCCCTGAGTTGTTGCCAGGTTGACTAGATGATGATTGTTTAGAAGAGTCTGGGGAATTTTGACTACTATCATTGTTTTCATCACCATTACCCTGATCATCATTGTTGTCATTAGCATCAGCAAAAATCTCAGGTGCATTGTCATCATCTGAATCTGTATCTGTCATGTCATCGAAAGATAGCTTCTCAGATGGATTCTCAGTTTGGATACTAGGGAGTTTAGTGTCATCAAATGTTACATTGACACTTTCCATCATCTTCTGTTCATCAATCACATACACCCTGTATGCTCTCATTGAATAACCAATAAAAATTGCTTCAAATGCTTTGGTATCGAATTCACCACCTTGATCATCACCTTCTTTAAGCACAAAGTACTTTGTCCCAAATACATGAAAGTATTTAAGTGATGGTTTCTTATCAGCCATAATTTCATAGGGTGTCTTCATTTGATCTTTATTGATTAGAGTTCGATTCTGGGTATAGCACGCAGTATTGATAGCTTCAGCCCAAAAGTACAATGGAAGCCTTGATTCACTTAACATAGTACGTGCAGCTTCAATCAAGGTTCTATTCTTTCTTTCCACTACCCCATTTTGTTGAGGAGTTCTTGGAGCTGAGTATTGTCTGGTTATACCCTTCTCAATGCAAAAGTCATTTAGAACTGCATTCTTGAATTCAGTTCCATTGTCTGATCTTATAGCTCTCACTGGATACGTAGAATCTCGCTCAATTAATTTGATGTGATCAATCACCAGTTGTGGAGTCTCATCTTTAGAATTCAAAAACAGGACCCATGTGTATTTTGAAAAATCATCAACAATCACTAGAGCATATCTCTTCCTTGACATAGACATCACATTAACTGGACCAAACAAATCCATATGAAGTAATTGTAATGGTTCAGTTATTGAAGATGTGTCAGTTCTCCTGTGACTTGCCCTTTTTAGCTTGCTTTTTTGACATGCATCATAAAGTCCTTCTTGAGTGAATTCCATTGAAGGCAAACCTCTCACCAACTCTCTTTTAACTAGAGAATTCATTGTCTTAAAATTTAGATGAGAAAGTTTCTTGTGCCATAGCCAACTCTCATCATTAGATGCTTTAGTGTAAAAGCAAGTGATTTCTTCAGTGCTTCCTGAGTTCATATTGGCTACGTACAGATTGCCTTTTCTAACTCCTGTCAGTTGTGGCTTTTCATGTCTTTTGTGTGAAATTATACAATTCTTCTTGTTGAAATGAACTTCATAACCTTTGTCACAGAATTGACTGACACTGAGCAAATTGTGCTCAAGTCCTTTCACAAAAGAGACTTCATCAATGATAACATTTCCAGCTTCAAGTCTGCCATATCCATCAGTTCTACCTTTGCTGTTATCTCCAAAGGTAACCACTGGGCCGGCCTTCTCCACCACATTTGTCAGCAGGGTTCTATCACCAGCCATATGCCTCGAACATCCACTATCCAAGATCCAGGTCACTCGTTCAACCTGCTCAACACCCTACAATGACAAACGGATTAAACCTTCTTCGGAACCCAAATTTGATTTGGTCCAGAATACTTAAAGAATTGGCCTTTGTCAGGCAAAACAACATTCTTTATTTTAACAACAGCTTTACCATTATTCAACAAACATTTCACTTTATAAACAGATTTGACAAACTTCTATTTTATTCTAGGTATCCACGTTTCTTTAGCAGCAATAACACTTGTTTCATTGACTGGACATTTGACCTTGTAAATAGCCTTAGTAGAACTTTGTTTAGGCTTAGGTACAAATGTATCTCTCCTTACATAAGGAGGACTAGCAGTCATTGATCTGACATTTTTGTTTCTGTTCATATGTTGCCTAGGGGCAGTCTTATCAACACATGCATGATTACCAGAAAAGTAAGCAGACATGATATTAAAAGCACAAGACATACAATTGACAACACCACATGCTTTATGAGAAGAATCAATAATAGGCATAGCATGCATGTGAGACTTGTTATTGTTCTTTTTCAACTTGTTGTCACTTAACCCAATTTGAGAAGAACTAGTTAACTCAACAACCTTAACTTGTTCCTTAGCAGATTTGTCATTATAAAGGACTATGCCATTAGCACTGTCCTCATTTTTCATTTCTTCCTGAATGACAATAGAGAGCATATTGGGTGGTTCAGCAACAGATTTTTTAAACATTGGTTTTTCAACATTCTTGAGAATGTGTGGTATACCTCTTTATTTAGCTAAAATAGGATTAGGAGAATGATTACTCAAAGAACCAACAGCTTGATTGTAATCAAATCCTATTCCTATAGTTCGTTCTACTGCTTTTTTGTTGAAGAACTCTTTAGAAACTTTAACAGTATTATAACAAGCTCTAATCTGTGTTTCAAGTTCTTTAATCCTGATGTCTTGATCAGCAATCCTATCAACTTGTTTTACCATGTATTCTCCTAATGACTTATCTCTGTAATTAAGTCGAGCTATTTCTTCTATATTCTTATCTTGATTAACCTGCACCTTTTTTAAATCTAACACTTCATTTTCAAAGTTAGTGTTAACAAGACTTATTCTCTCGTACCCTTTTTGTGCATTATTCAAGCAATTACGTAAACTATGAATTAACTCAGCATCAGTAAGAGTTACCGGTGTGGTGTAATAAGTTGATGATTCAGCGTTTGCCACTAGTGCAAAGTTTCCATATTCTTCATCTTCACTATCTGTGTCATCCCAGCTTTTACCAGCAGCTACATAAGCTCTTCCAGTCTTCTTCTTTTCAGAAGCATAATCTTTCTTCTGTGCTTGCTTGGGTTTCTGACACTCAGTAGCAAAGTGTCCCAACTCATTACAGTTGAAGCAACGAATCTTGCTTCTGTCAACAGTTCCAGTTTTGTAACCTCCCCTGTTACTAGAAGATGAAGAACCTCCTCTCTGAAATCTGTTATTTGACTTAAACCTGAACTTTGGATTTCTTCTGAATCTGAAGTTACTGAATTGTCTCACCATCATCGCCATAGATTCATCTTCCAATTGATCCAGCTCTTCAAGTGAGTAAAATTCTCCACCATCCTGAGTAACTGGTGTTTGGCCATGTTCCACTTCAGTTTGTTCCTTGTTGAAGCTGTTAGGTTGAACAACTTTAGCTTCCACTTCCTTAGGAACTTCAACCACTAGAGCTGTAGAAGAATTTGCCATTCTGCCTTTGCCATAGAATTCCTTTTGCTGTACTTGTTCTAATTCATATGTTTTCAGAACACCAAACAGCCTTTCAAGAGCAATCTTAGTTAAATCTCTAGATTCTCTGATGGCGGTGATTCTATGCTCTAAGTGAGTAGGCATATTCAGTAAAAACTTCATGTTGATCTCCTTCTGAGTATATTGCTTGCCATGAACTTGCAAGTTGTTGATTATTTTGTTATACCTTTCGAACACTTCCTGAATGCCTTCATTAGGGCCAGCTCTAAAGTGTTCATATTCAGAGGTCAAAATTTGAAGTCTATTTTCCTTGACTTCATCAGTCCCTTCATTAATGATCTCAATAGTTTCCCAGATATGCTTAGCAGTTTTACAATTCCTTACATGGCTATACATTGCAGCATCTAGGGAATCTAATAGAATGAGTCTCAAATTTTTATCCAATCCAGCTTCCTCTTTTTCTTCAGCGGTAAAGTTCTTAGGGTCCTTTGGATAGGATTTTGCAGGTATTGTTACAACTCCATTTGTAACTGTTTCAGTATCATGTTGGATAGGAATTACTGGTCCATTTTTCAAAACCCACAAAAATCTTGGATTTGCTACATCAAGAAATAACTCCATTTTGTTTTTCCACATGTCATAGTTATCTTTATTAAAGATAGGAATTTTAACATTGCCTTTGGCTGACATGATGAATTTTTAAGAGAGTTAAAAATTCGAGCTTGATTTTTGATTGAGTAAAAATAGGATCTTGATTTGTGTATCAATCAATAGGCTCTGATACCAATTGTTAGGTCCAATAAGATTGTAGAAGGGGGGGTTGAATACAATCTATATCATTTTCTCCAAATTTATTCGTTAAACAATTTTCACTTAAACGAATATTTTGTGCGGAATAATATAACACAAATTTTCAAGTTGAATATAACAATATATTAACTTGATGGGTGTTACAAAATCAATACAAATGATTATCAAGTAATTAATAACTAATTAGAAAATTCAACATGAACTTTTCTAATTTAGTTAATAAAAATCAAGATATCAAATCTAGAACTAGGAAACTTAATTCGCTAGTAGTATACGAGTGATCAATAAACAAGTTCCAGCGGATTAGATATTAAATAGAGCTTGAACTGAATTTATTGTGTAAATTAAAGCTTGGGCAGGTGTGTAGAAGTTGAGAGAATTTGATGCTTGGGTGTTCTTCAATTTTCTATCCGTGTGTCTCTTTTTTTTTCTTCTGCTGGTTTCTGTCCATTTTATAGCAATGTTAGATATTTGCTGCCACCATGACATAATTTGTTCCATGACATAACTTGTATATTTCGGTATGACAAAAACCTTGTCATGACATAACTTCAGTAGTTTGGTATGACAAAAACCTTGTCATGACATAACTTCATAATTCGGTATGACATAATATGTGTTATGACATACTCTCAGAATTCGGTATGACATAATCTGATCATGACATAATCTGATCTTCAGCTCAGAATGACATAAACCTCACGTTTCCTATCAACATGACATAATCTGTGCAGCTCTATTCCAATATGACATAATTTCAGCTTTTCACATTTATTTTTTTTATGTCATAGAAACCTTATTAATTATTTAATGATTAATTAATTCAGACTTAATTGACACAATAAGTAATTTAATAAATAAATTAATTCTTTTTGAATTAATTCATTAATTAAATAAACTATAGTGATTTATATCAATTAAAGGTGAACTAATTAAAATCAATAAATACTTAATTTACCTCAATGAACCACTGTTAGTAATGAATAATTTCCATTTGATAATTGTTGACGTTCGATGTACTGTCTGGTTCATGAACGACTAACTCCAATTTCTATTCTTCACTTTGACTCTCAGTTGTGATCCACGTACTTTCTCAACACACTTTAATTCCTCTTGTACTGCCTCTGTCACTATTGAAATCTCTTGTCACTGCAAATAAAATCCAATTGCATCAATGCTACACCAAGGCTTGATCAGTTGTCTGAATCTTCTTTCGATGTAAAACATCAAAACTATAGATTGACATTCTTCTTTCTTCTGACAGATATCACTATCTGAGATTCCTGTGATGGTTACCATTAATTACTTATTACAATCTAATTTAAGTTGAGTTGTATCCTCGAAATACAAATAGGCTGAGTCATATGCCTTTCATTTCCAACTCAATAGCTGAAGCCGAATATATAGCTGCTGGAAGCTATTGTGCTCAGATCTTGTGGATTAGGAATCAGCTACGTGACTATGGCTTTGTACTTAACAATATTCCAATTTTGTGTGACAATACAAGTGCCATAGCAATCTCCAACAATCCTGTGCAGCATACAAGGACCAAGCACATCGACATCAGGTATCATTTTATTCGAGAGCATGTCATGAATGGTACCGTGGAGTTACTTTTTGTACCCACGAAAGAACAAACAGCAGATATTTTTACTAAGTCTCTTGACGAATCCACATTCACCAGAATTGTTGGGGAATTGGGTATGTTAAACAGTCCTAGTAATTAAACTAGTTAATATCTGAGGTTTGCTCTTTAATAATTTATAAGTGATTATCTTGTTATTAATTATTATTCAAATCACTTGTATAATTATTTTATCAACTTATCTTCTTGCTTGTTAATTCTTAAATCATTGTGATTATCTTCTTAATATATTTCTATTTACTTCTTGTAATTTTAGAATAATTCATTTTCTTTAAAAATATTTTTCTCAAAGTTTATGAGTTGAAATTGATGAGAAACCTATTTTTCTTGAAAATGTGATTATTTTAAAGTCACTATTGAATATTTGTGATAATTTAATAAGTCATATTTTCTTTTTCAATAATTTTCTATATGAAAGTTATTTTATTAGAAAATATATTGATTTATTAATTTACTATAAATATTTATGTAAATATTTATTAATTTAGTTTTTTTTTTATTATTTGTAGTGTTTGTCCTTTTGGTATTAATGCTTCGTTTCCATTTAAGGGACAACCTATGATCATGTTAGTTAAATTTTGTAATTTGCTAAGTTTGTTAGTTGTACATATAGTTTTATTATTACTAAGTTTATTTTTCTGTGATAATATGTGAATTATGTGTCATTCGTGATAGTATAGAAATTCAGTAATAATACATCAGTTTAGTAATAATATTAATATTCGGTAATAGTATAAATTATTTCTGTAAATAATATACTAGTTACATAATTCGGTAATAGTATAAACTGATCTTAGAAATAGTATAGTAATTCTGTAAATACTATATGAATTATTTATGTTATTAATAGTATAAGTATGTCGGTAATAGTATGTGTCTTAGTAATAGTATAGTAATTCAGTAAATAGAAATAAGTCAGTAATAGTACGGATATTCAGTAATAGCATAATATCTTAGTAATAGTAAAGGGATAATGTGAGTAATAGTTTAGAGAGTCGGTAATAGTATAATTTACAAGAAATAATGAAGGAATAATGTGAGAAATAGTATAGGAAGTCGTTAATAGTATAGATGGTCTGTGTATATAGTCTGTACTATCTCTCCTCACATTATTTCTCATATTATCTCTCGTGTTAAGTCACAGAGAACTCAATCGATACACACAATACACACAACCTTGAGACGAAGCGCTGCCGGATTTTTGCCTCAAAATCTCAACGGAAATCATAAACTAAGATCACCCATCGATTCCTTGCATCAAAAACTCTGTTTTGATTGTTCAAACTCACGATTTGGTCGAGTTCTTGATAGTTTTGTTTTTCGAAAATCGTAAATTCGATCTGAAATTCAACGAGTTAGAGTTTGATTCTGAGAAAACTAAAAATACATATGTGTTTGTGAGTGAATCAAGATCATCTCTTGAATTTTTCAGATTTTTTGAACAACATTGAAGTTTTTTGAATTTTTAATTTATTATTAATTCGAATTAAGACAGTTTAATTGTTTAATTATGTTAAAATCTGAAATTTTTAAAAGGGGTAAAAATCAATTAAAATGGATGAGAATTTCGAAATTGTGAAGCATAACTTGGTTGGATTTTTTGATCAGGACGAATGTTTGGTTGAACATTTTAAACCTTGGATTCGATTTTTGAACGAACAGCCATTCATCAGCAGTGCTTTATCTCTTGATGCTCCACTAAAAATTGAGCCCCTTCGTCTAATGTGCACTACAGCTATTATCTCTGAAGCAACTAATTCTTTCACATTCAGGGTTAGGGACTCACAGTACAGAGTTAATGAATCAGTGATTAAGACAGTGTTGAACCTTCCTACTACTGACTTTGTTGCAAAATCTTCCAACAATGAATTGACTCAATTTTTCGCTGGAATTAATTTCCAGGGTCAGTTAACTTGAGTAAACTGCCGAAAAATGGTTTGGTGGCTGAATGGTATTTGGTATTTGACACATTGATTAGAGTTTTCGCTTTCAAATATCCCTTCTTTGATTCAGTATATTGGTTATTCAATTGCTTACAATCTAAGGATCGATATAGGTGAAATTCTGTGGAAAAACATGTTCAGACGAATCATAAATGCTAAGAAGAATTTTAATAAGGGTTCAAAGGTTTCAATTTATTATCCTAGATTTTTCACTCTTATTTTTAATCACTTGGTTCCTGAGGAGATACAAAATTCGTTTATTGATGAGGAAGCTGGAGATTCAAGTTCTTTTCATAAAAGATTTCACACAAGAACTATCTCACAACAAAATGATTACAACAACGTACCAGTGGTTATCACTCAGTACATGTCTACCTTCATACATCTTCCAGTAATGCCTGAACCTGCTCCTGAGCAACCAGAACCTATCATTGAGCCATTAGTACTTGCTATTGAGCAAGCTGAACCTGTTCCAGAGCAACCTGAAACTATTCCAGAGCAACCTGAACCTGAACAAGTTGCACCTGCTCTTGAGCAAGCTGAGCAAGAAGTTCAACCTTAATTGGGTCAATTCACTCCATCTGCTGACCAGGTATTGCATTCTGATCCCTTAACTACTTCTCTTTTGCAATCTTATTCTGAAACCCAAGTGGTTGTTAGGACTGACCAAGGGATTGTAGCACCACAATCTCTAACCCAGGTCATAAAGCCAAACACAAAATCAAAAATAGGCAAGTTTTATCAAACCAAGAAGAAGAAATTGGCAATTAAAAGACCTGAAAGAAGTAGTGATGAAGTGAGTGAACCCACAGCTCTGCCTCTACTAAAGAAGAGTAGAAATGAACCTGAGGCAACTGTAAGCTCATTCATATCCTCCCAAAAGGATATGGACTTTGAAATGACAAATGAACAGTTACTGGAACCATTCTCTCAACAGGATGAGTCCATTGAATTTCGTCAGTCGGCCATGGCATCCTGTAATGTGTCGAGCACAACCCCAGTATTACTTTTAATAATGGGAGAACATGTAGAAATGGATGAAACTAGAGACACTATGAGAGAAGAGAACATAGGAACTGAAACAGTACCTACCATAGTCACGGTAGAGGAGCCTTCACAAGCTTACGAGGGAAATCTTGATTCTGAGCCACTTATAATAGAATCATCATCTCCCCTCCCAGGTGGAACATACCTGGATCCCTCAAGGGAGTTTTCACTCGCAGTTTCGACTGGAGAAAGTGGAAGGCAACTCGGTCTTCTGTCACTGAAGCAATTCAGACATCAAATCCTAATGAGATGACAGAAATGACCGAGGATAGGGAATTGCGAACTCCCATTGCACCACCACTGACCTTCCAAGAGGAGGCTAGGGTGATTTTATTTGCAGGTACACCTTCTGGAGATATGGATATTGAGAGGAGTGATGTGAGGATCACCTCTAAATTGAGTGAAACACAAGCACGTCAGATGAGTGAAACTCAGAGTGATATTCAGGTGAGTGCACACACTGACACATACACTCTTTCATTGCAAGAAAAGATAAAAGCTCTAGAAAAGGAACTTGAAGAAACTAAAGCTGAAGCAAGATTACTGCGAGCACAAGTGGATGAACGGTCTTCTTCATATACCTCTGTCAATAGTCAGCTTGGAGAAATAAGGAATTATATTCAGAACATGAAGACTGGCTTCAACACCAAGATCAAAACTCTTATTTCTGAATCTGAAGATATCACTGTTGCTCAAGATTTACTTATTGGTGATATTTCGGATAAAATTGACGATCTTCAGACTGAAGTACTTAAGAATCAGTTGTCTACTAAACGTCGTCTTGACTTGATTGAAAGGCAGAATGCATAACAAGGTAAAGGCCTGAAACTTTTATTTAACATGATTAGAAAAACTCATGCACCCACTGCAGAAGAAAAGAAATTCTTTGAAGGAAAAGGTGGTGTTGGTGATGAGCGAGACCCAGGAACCAGTGCATTTGATACTTCAGTAGAGGATCCCTCAACTAAGGGGGAGAAGTCAAAAGAGGGAGGAGAAAGTTCTGGAGTCAAATCTAAAGATGATCAATGTGAACAAGGGAGAGATAAGGGGAAAAGGAAAGCAGTTGCAGATTCTCAGAAAGTAGCTGAAGACACTGAAGGCTATTTCTACTCAGGTGAACCTGTTGACATGGATATGTTTGCTGACTTGGAGTTTCCTAATGCGGGTAAAAAAATATCAGAACCAGATTTGAGCAACTGGGAAGATGAAGTGCCTGTTGATTCTGAATATGAAGCTGAACAAACTCGATTGGATTTTGAAGCTGAGTTAGAAATTGATAGGCGAGAAGCAGAACTGAAATTGAAAGATGTAAGGCTTTAAAAGACATTAGATCACCTTGCACACAATGAAAGTCTACAAAAAGCAGAAGCAGAAGCAAAGCAATGAGAACATGCTCTCAAGGTTAATGAAAGGAAGATGTACACCAAGTTCAAAAGTGGTGATAAATGGGATCGTGCTCTAAAAGCAATAGACTCACCTCAAAATTCTGCAAATGATGATCGTCGTCTTGGTAATTTCTTTGAAAATCTTAAAGAATTTAATCCAATACATGAGATGTACATCAGAGCCCTAAGAACAGAAGTTATCAGGATATCAACTGGATTTTAACCTAGAACTGATGAGCTAGTGATTTTTATTGATTGTCATAAATTTGGAACACAGAGAGTGTCTATTCAGTTCTTTTATGATAGATCACTGACAGAGCTTTGGGCTCTTAGGCCAAAGGTGAGAACTTCTTCGGAGTTAGGTGTGTTACTTCATGAAAAACTTAAAGAGTTTGCTGAAAGAGCTGGTCCAGAAATAGTTGAATTGCCTAGACAATTGAAATTCCTTAAAGGTTAGCTACTTCATACAATCAATCTTCAGAATGATGAATTGTTCACACATTCTGCCAGGCATTTATTCTATATTGAGCATGCTCTGAGAAATCAAGGATTTTCAACTCCTGAGAAGTTAGAAATCACAGATCATATTCAATCCTATGCAGAGATCAATATGAAGGATTATAAGAAATTCAAGGGTGAATTGAGAAAGGCACTTGGGATTCCACTAGTTCTTCCAACAGGATTCTCATCAAGAAGAGTGCTGCTAGTTGATGCTGAACTGCATAAAATCTTGCCAGAAATTGAAGAATCAGAAGAAGGAGAGTTTAGGAGAGAAGACAGTCAGAAATGAAGACCTGCTCTACATGTGATATCTTTAGAGCTAGATAGATCAAGATAGGATAATGTTTTATATGATCAGGCTAGAGGATCATCTATCTTGTATTTATCATTATGTTTGAATCTGGAAATTGTTATAAATACCATAACTTTTTCATTATTTACTTTGCAATTACAGTTTTATCATTTACTAGTTTAAGTTGAGTTAGTTGAGTTATCCTCTAGGAATTTGCTTGTTAATCTATAACAAACAAATAGGGTGTTAGATATTGATTCAAGTGATGATCAGGATCTGGACTACTGATTAGATACTGATGCTGACGTCATCAGTAATGCACCGTCAGGATTGGGTTATCATCAGGATTGGAAGCTCATCAGGATTTCATGAGAATATACATCAGTCCAGGAATCTAGGAAGATTGACATGTCGGTTCCTGATTTATGGGAACGCAGCTATCATTCAAGATATGTACTAATAAACGTATGTAATTGATTTGATATATCTTGTAATTGATAGTGTAGCTGTGTACTGTATATAAACACAGTTTAGGTTTTACTTAATTGGAATCGCTTACACGAATTATCTTGTAATCTAGCAGCTCTCAAGAATATAAGAATTTCTTGAGAGAGTTTGTAACAGTTTTATATCAGAATTAATAAAGCTGTTATTTATTCATACTTGTGTTATTATTTCTGTTTAAGTCGAAAATATTATACAATTGTATTCAACCCCCCTTCTACAATTGTTAATTACTGGGCAACAATTGGTATCAGAGCAAACTGATTAATTACAATCAGAAACGATCTTAATATGTCGACAAGCAAGTATGAAAGTATTAAAATCCCTATTCTCAAAAAGGCTGAATACCCCACATGGAGGGTAAAGATGTTGATGTATCTGGAGGTAACTGATACTAACTATCTTGATCGAATATATGATGGACCATATATCCCTAAGAGACTGGTTGCTAGAACAGATACTATACCTGAGCACTATGTTCAGAAGACAAAGGCTGAATGGACTCCTGAGGAAAAGGCTGAAGTACTCAGAGATGCAAAGGTGAAGAACATTCTTCATAATAGCCTTGATGCTGTCATGTCAAATAGAGTGATAGCATGTAAAACTGCTAAGGAGATCTGGGAAACTTTGGAGACTCAAGGCCAGGGTACTGAATCTATCAAAAGGAACAGAAGGGCTCTGTTGATTCAAGAGTACGAGCAGTTTGATGCAAAATCTGATGAGAGCCTCACTGGTCTGTATGATAGATTTCTGACACTATTGAATAATCTATCTCTAGTGGGTAAAGAGTATGAACCAGAAGACTCGAATACCAAGTTTCTTAGAGCTTTGCCCGAGGAATGGGATACTCAAACCTCTATCATTAAGCATCAGTATGATCTTAATGTTGTATCTCTTGATGAAGTCTATGGGATGCTAAGAACCCATGATCTTGAGGTTCAACAAAGGAAGAATAAGAGGACCAACAAAGCAAAGGCTGTTGCTTTGAATGCTGAATAAAAAGCAAAAGGAAAAAGCGTGGAGGTTTCAAGAAGGAGAAGTAGAGTCGTTGAGTCCAATACTGATGACTCATCATCAGATCCTGATGCAAATCCTGATACTGATGATGACTCTACTGATTCTGATATGATAGAAATGGTTGCTATTATAGTCAAGGGTTTCAAGAAGATGAAGTTCAGAAAGGCTAGAAGACAAGGCAACTTTCAGAAGAAACCTGCCAATACTGACAAGAACAGGTACAAGAAGAATGAAAGCAAAAGCAGCAAGTTTGACAAGTCAAAAGTCAAATGCTACAACTGTGATGGAATGGGTCACTTTGCAACTGAATGCAAAAAGGCAAAAACCAAAGCTCTTATCTCATCTAGCAAGGATTGGATGGACTCTTCCTCAGACTCTGAAGTGGAAAAAGTGAACTATGCATTAATGGCAAATGTGGATGAGATTGCTGAAAATAAGGTACCTGAAGTTGTTTTTGATTTTGATACTGATAATGTCTCTGAGTTAAGATCTTTCTTAAAGTCTCTGCATATTAGCTTTAAAAGTCAATCTCTTGAAAATGCTAGAATAATATCTGAGATGTCAGAATTGACTAAAAGAAATGATCATCTAGAAGCTGAGTTACTCTTCATGGAAGAAGTACAAAATGAATGTGATAAGGCTAAGCGAATGAAGCTAGAAATGGAGTTTAAATGTACTGCACTTGAAAAGGAACTTAATGAAGCTAATGAGAAACTCAGAACCTGGACACACTCTGGAAAGAAAAAACACGATCTTATCATAGATAAGAACTGGAAAGAGGGTCTAGGTTATAAACCAGAGGACAAAAAGAAGAATAAAGGTAAAGTTGTTACTGCTGAAACAACAAAATCAGGAAGAGTTGTTGTGAATGAGTCAACAAATCCAAAAACCTATAGACATGTAATAGACAGAACAAAGACCAAATTAAAACATGTTAAGTATGTGTATCCAGAAAATCCCAACTCTACTTTAGAAAAGGGATCTACTTCTACACAAAATCTGTGAAGCGACAGATAGAAAGAAAACCACTACTGCTAAGAGGAACAGGAATGGTAAAATTGGAATAAACAAAGAGAATAATTATAAGTATATTTCAAATGCACCAAGGAAAACATGCTTTAATTGTGGTAACTCTAATCATCTTGCTATTGATTGCAGGAGGAGTAAAAAGAAGGCTACTGTAGTTCCTAAGTCTGACATTAGGAATAGATCAGTATTTTATAAACCACAGAATCCTTGTTTTCACTGTGGCAGTAAATGGCATTCTATCTATACATGTGAAGAATACCATAGTTTGTACTACAATTATTATGATCCCTTGCCAAAATTTAATAAAAGTGCAAATTCTGGTAGAACAAAGAGTCTGAATACTAAGCATGCATCTGTTAATTCTGATAATGACAAAGCAAATTTTGATGGATTTAAATCTGACAGAACTGCTTTTGTTAAAAAGACTTCTGCTGTTAATAGTGTTAAATTGCATGCAAAAAGAACCCAACAAGTGTGGGTTCTTAAAAATTTTAACTGAGCTCTTTGTGTTTCTGATTGCAGGGTAAAAAGAAAAATGTGTTAGTCATGGATAGTGGATGCTCTGTGCACATGACTGGAAACAAAACCTTGCTATCAGAATTTGAGGAGAAAGCTGGCCCAACAGTGTCTTATGGAAATGGCAACATTGGACAAACTTTGGGATATGGCAATATAATAATTGGAAATGTCATCATTGAAAAAGTAGCTCTGGTGAAAGGACTCAAACACAATCTGCTCAGTGTTAGTCAAATCACAAACAGAGGTTATCATGTCAACTTTAATGATACTCACTTTAAAGTGATCAGTAAAACATCTTGAAGGAGTGTCTTGACTGGTCAAAGACATGGTAACATTTATGAAGCCAATGTCTACACCAATACTGATGGTCCCTCAACATGTCTCATCAGTAAAGCAACAGTAGATGAACGTTGGAATTGGCACAAGAAGCTTTCTCATCTCAACTTCAACAACATCAATGAGTTGGTTAAGAAAGATTTGGTGAGAGGATTACCAAAGGCGTTGTATACTCCTGATGGACTCTGTGATGCTTGTCAGAAGGCTAAAAAGAGAAAGACATCATTCAAGAGTAAATCTGAATCCTCGATTGATGAACCATATCATATGCTACATCTTGACTTGTTTGGACCAGTTAACATTATGTCCATCAGTAAGAAAAGGTATACTCTAGTCATTGTTGATGAATATACTAGATTTACCTGGGTGTATTTTCTGCACAGAAAAGATGAAACTGCAGAGATACTTTTGGACCATGTAAGACTCATTGAAACTGGCACAAAGTACAAAGTCAAGATTCTAAGAAGTGATAATGGAACTGAATTCAAGAATTCAGTAATGGAAGAGTTCTGCAAATACAAAGGAATAGTTCAACAATTCTCTGCTCCTAGCACACCCCAACAAAATGGAGTAGTTGAAAGGAAGAACAGAACTCTTATTGAAGCTGGCAGAACAATGTTGGAGGAAGCTAAACTACCTACATATTTCTGGGCAGAAGCAGTCAACACAGCATGCTACACTCAGAACATTACTCTAATCAACAGACATGGTGTCACTACTTATCAAATGATTAAAGAGAAGAAGCCAAGTCTGAAACATTTGCATGTGTTTGGTTGCAAGTGCTTTGTTCTTAGACCTCATCCTGAACAGCTAGGAAAATTTGAAACTAAAGCTGATGAGGGCATTTTTATTGGTTATCCAACTTCAAGAGCCTTTAAAGTATATAACCTAAGAACAAGGACAGTCATGGAGTCTATCAATGTTTCTTTTGATGATAAGAAGATAACAGGAATTGCTGAAGACTCATATGGCAGTTTGATCTTTGCAAATGAAGCTACCAAGAATTCTGATGAAGTAATGTCAGATACTGATACTCCATCAGATCCTGATGATCGACCAATGTCTGATGAAACACCAGTTACTGATGATGATTCAAATAATGCAAATGTTGAGGAGGAGCAACAGCAAAATACCATCAGTACTGATATAACTCAAACATCAGGAGGAGAATCATCAGAAACAGATTCAAGTGATAATCCTGACAGCACTTCAGGAGGAGATAGCACTATCTCAGGGTAGGGGTGTCAAAATTTGACACGACCTGAAACCCGACACGGAAAAGTACGAATTTGGGTCGAGTGTTTTGAGTTTTGGGTCAGGTTCGGGTTGGGTAAAAATTTACCCAAAAAAATCGGGTCAGTTTCGGGTTAACCCAAAATACCCGAACCCGACCCGAAAATTTAATTTATGTAATATATTATACATAATATTAAAATTTACTTTATAATTGTATACATGTGTGATATATTTATAAATTATTTAAATAATTTTAATTTACATCTCATCTCTTTAAATTGATATTATATTTTTTTAATATATTTTAAATAAAAATTATTTTATAAAATAAAAATAATTATTTTTTATTATTTTCGGGTCAAAACGGGTCATTTTCGGGTTGACCGGGTACATAACAGGTCGGTTCGGGTTGAAATTTTCAACCCATTTCGGGTTCGGGTCGAGTTCGGGTTGACCTAAAAACAGGACCGGGTACAGCAAACCCGACACGAACCCGACCCATTACCCGAAATTGACACCCCTATCTCAGGGGAAGCTTCTAATAATTCTAGTTCTTTTGAAGATAACACCAATCAAGGGGGAGCATCCAACTCAAGAAATGATTTACCACCAGCAAGGAAATGGACCAAAAGCCATACTCCTGATTTAATTATTGGGAATCCTAATGCAGGTGTTAAAACCAGAAGTGCAACACAAAATGAATGCCTCTATAATAATTTTCTGTCAAAGGAGGAGCCTAAGAAAGTTGAAGATGCACTCAAGGATGCTGATTGGGTTACAGCAATGCAAGAAGAACTGAATGAATTTGAAAGAAATGAAGTCTGGAAACTAGTACTAAGACCAAAAGGTAGATCAATTGTTGGTACAAAGTGGGTGTTCAGAAACAAGACAGATTCAGATGGCACTATTGTGAGGAATAAAGCAAGAGTAGTTGCAAAGGGGTACTCTCAACAGGAAGGAATAGACTATGATGAGACTTTTGCTCCTGTTGCAAGGCTAGAAGCCATCAGAATTTTTCTGGCATATGCAGCTCATAAGCAATTCAAAGTTTGCCAGATGGGTGTTAAAAGTGCTTTTCTGAATAGAGAATCGGAAGAGGAGGTATATGTTGAACAACCTCCTGGTTTCATTGATCCTAAATATCCAGATCATGTCTATAGATTGGATAAAGCACTTTATGGACTAAAGCGAGCTCCAAGAGCCTGGTATGAAACTCTGGCTCAATTCTTACTAGAAGGTGGTTTCAAAAGAGGTACAATTGATAAAACCTTGTTTTATTTGAATCATGGGAAGGACTTGCTGTTAGTTCAGATTTATGTTGATGATATCATTTTTGGGTCAACTAACCCCAAATTGTGTGAGAATTTTTCAAAGCTAATGCAGTCTAGATATCAAATGAGCATGATGGGAGAAATGAGCTATTTCTTAGGTCTGCAGGTTAAACAGACTGATGATGGAATTTTTATTAATCAGTCAAAGTACACAAAGAATCTATTGAAGAAGTTTAATATGCAAGACAGTGCTACTGCTACAACTCCCATAGCTACAACTACAAAGCTTGATCCTGATCAAGGTATTGAGGTAGATGTAACTAACTACAGAGGTATGATTGGCTCACTTTTGTATCTAACAGCTAGCAGACCAGATATCATGTATGCAACCTGTCTATGTGCAAGATTTCAGGCAAACCCCAAAGAACCACATCTCATTGTTGTTAAAAGGATTTTCAGATACTTGAAAGGCACTCCATCACTTGGCCTTTGGTATGCTAGAGAGTCTGAATTTAATCTATGTGGTTACTCAGATGCTGATTTTGCAGGATGCAAAATAGACAGGAAAAGTACTTCAGGCAGTTATCAGTTTCTTGGAGGAAGACTAGTTTCTTGGTTTAGTAAAAAGCAAAAGTCTATATCCACATCAACTGCAGAAGCTGAGTACATAGCTGCAGGAAGCTGTTGTGCTCAGATCATGTGGATGAGGAATCAGCTAATGGACTATGGTTTGTCATATTCAAAAATATCTATTTATTGTGAGAATCAAAGTGCTATTGCTATGACAGGAAATCCAGTTCAGCATTCTCTTACTAAGCATATCAGTATCAGATATCATTTCATAAGAGAACAAGTACTGGAAGGGACAATCGAACTCCACTTTGTTCCTACTGATTGACAGCTAGCTGATATATTCACCAAGCCACTACCTAAAGCTACTTTTACAAAATTGGTGAATGAATTGGGAATGGTAAACTATGAAAGTTTCTGAGAACAATGGGAGACTAAATACTGATGAGTGTCAGATCCTGATGCATGTCGAATACTGACGAAAAGTCAATCCTGACGTTAGTCAAACATTAGATCCTGATGCAATGGTTTGGTTATCAGTACAATATGTATACTTCAAGTAATCCCTAATTGTTCTGTTCCTGATTTAACTGTGGTTATTGTTGATGAATTTGTTACTTACATGATTACTTTAATTAGTTTTCATTTTCACTTCTTTGATTTAATTCTTTGAAGAACAGTTCATAAACATAAAAAAAAATTGCAGAACACATTGAATAAGATTAGAGAAATAGGATTCTTCATTAATAATAAGAAAGAGACTACATGCACATATTACATCTTTTTTTTCTCTATCTACTAATCTATTCAACAGGAAAATAAAAAGTGAAGTCCAAACCACTCCATTGTTAGCAGCCATCCCAGATCCCATCTTTGCCACTTTGTTTGGGTGGAAGTTGAAGGGATAAGGTTATTTTTGCTAACATATTCATTAACAATGGTTGGTGGTGTTGGATGAGGATGCCTTAGAGGAAAGCCATGTTAATGTTGCTTGAAGAGCAGCATCGATGTCAATCACTCTTGCAGGCCTTTCTCTCTCGATTTCTTCAAGACAGGCATCCATCTGTAGCCACAAAGTTTCAAGCTGCCTTTCCCAGTCAAAGGCATCAAACTCTTCACGAGTATAACGGAAGATATCTCTATTATCTACGAGATGGAGATTCTTTTCTTTGACGGTAAGTTTTGACATTGTTTAAAGGTGTGTTGTGTGAAGGGGTTTTAATTTTCAGGAGAAAATGAAGGATTGAAGGGATAGTGGACAAGTCTCTAAGTGTTAAATAGAGATGGGTAAGTAACAAAGTGAAGAAACGCTTCGTATTCTGGTTGTTAATGGTTCCAGGTATTTTAAGAGAGTGTTATTTGATTTTTTAATTAAATATTTATTGTTATATTCACAAATGCACTTCTTAAAAATACGAGCGCGTGTATTTTACTCACTGATACATATAGATACACAATGTGTCATATACGGTTAACACCACTCTCTCATGATGCACAAATCGATTACTGACACCTGTTTTTGAGAAATTATTAGTTGTCTAAAATCAATTTAGTTCACTAAACTGATTCATTATTCTCAAATCTATCAGTATTGTCCTTTTCTCTGCGCGAACATAAACCCTAATTGCTCAAAATTTCAATCTCTCTTTGTCACACCAAAAATGGAGAATTCATCATTTATAAACAATAAGGTTGTTATCAATGGTGTCACTTTTGCTCCCAACAATTATGTTGCTGTTTTTGACCATCAGGAACTATCGAATGATTTTCATATCATTCAGGATTTCTTGGCGTCTAGTCCGATTCATTATGCTTTAACGGCACCCGCCAAAGTCTCCTTCAAGTGTGTGATGCAGGTTTGGAAGACCGCTGTCTTTGGTATACTTGAACCTTCAGGAATGCCTAACCTGACCTTTACACACAATGGAGTTACACATCATGTTACTCCAGAAGTAGTTGTTGAAGCTCTACAATTACCTTCTCTAAATGGTAAGACTCCTGCAACAATTTCTGATGCTTCTTTGTTGGAGTTTGCTACGAGTCTTGGTTACAATGGAGAACCAAGAAAGTTTGGAGAGTTATACAGAACTAAACTAAAGAAGGAATGGAATTTCTTCTTTGATACCATCAGTAGATGCTTCTTGAACAAAGTCTCTAACTTTGATGCACTACCGACTGCTTCAGTTCACATTGGGTACTCTCTAATCCATGATACTGTATTTGATTATGGGTCATTCATTCTGAGAGCATTAAATTCTAGGAAAACAGATAAATGTGGTTATGTCTGTTTTATTAGATTTTTTCAATTAATATTCTCTCATTTATGTCCCAATGTTGAATTTGAAAATGATACAGTATTGCCTATCTTTAAATTTCTGATAACAATATCAAATCCTTAGTTAAATCAGATAAGGCAAATGGTTTTAAGGGAAATCCTTATATTCCTGATGGGGTCTGGCTTCTCTTGAAAAAGAGATTGCCTGAACTTTATGGCCCAGCCACAAGTGCTATGGGACAGGACCAAACACATCCTGTTCCTGACACAAGCACACATCATAAACAGTTACCTAAACAGTCAACCACCTCTGGTGTCTCTCAAAAGACATCAGTTGTAAAAGAAAAGAAGTCAGCTAGATCTGATGTGTCTGGTAGACAATCAGGATCAAAGGATTTCTCCACTTCAACCCTCACTAAAAAGAAGTCACAAGGAGGTAAACAAGAAGTTCAGATTGATGAATCTTTGATTAAGGCTGGAGCATCTAAAGAAACAGGTGAAAAGAGGAAGTTTTTACAACAGGTCTCTGATTCTGATAGTGATGATGACAAGACCATCTCTATAATCATGAAGAAAAAGGAAATTGCTGCTCCTGTTGCTGCTGAATTGGTTAAGCCAATAAAGCAAAAGAAAAGAAGAAGAATAATCAACAAGAGTCAGTATTATATTCCTGAAGATATGCAGAATCTTAATGATGATATTGATCTTGATGAATCATCAGTTCCTGATACAACTGTTCTTCCAGATATCTCTACTCCTGATACATCACCTGTAAAGACTGTTGAGATTATTGATTCTCCAGCACCTACATCTCCTAAGAGAAGAATAATTGAGATGTCTGTGGATGAAGTAAATGCTATTGTTGCTCAGCTTGGTCATAAACCAACACCTCTTTAGATAAAGAGACAAGCTGAAGCAAAGGTTTTTAGTAGACAGAAGAAGCAAAGGATAACTTCACCTCTGAAAGGATCAATCCCACAAGAACCTGAACTTCAAAGGAGTTCAGAAGCTATTGAAGATCCAGTCCCACAAGAACCACCCACTCAAAGTGTGGGTGCAGACATTTTTGAAGGAATGGTCCCACAAGAACCACTTTCTCAAAGGGAAGGTGAAGACAAGAACATTCCTGCCCCACAAGAACCATCTTCTCAAAGTGAAGATGCAGGCAAGCTCACATCAGCACAGGAGATTTCTAACACTGCATTTGAGGGAAGCACACAAGAACCTTTGACTCAAAGTGTTAAAGTAGCTTCACAACCTCAGACTACACAAGAACCATTGGTAACAAATACTGATGCAAGTCATTCTCCAGTTGCAGATGTCAATCCTGATGAAAGTATTTCTGATCCAAATATTCCACTGCTCATTGAACCACTTTCTTTAAGACCAATGGAATCTATCTCAACTTTATCAGGTAACACTTCTATCTCTGCTTCTTTTACTGATAGTATGATTACAGATAGACCTGAGACACAGGATACCTCTATTTGTATGACTTCAGCCCACTTCTCTCAGCCACCTCTTATTTCTTTGAATTTGTTGAGCCAGAACCTTTCTTGTGAGAAAGAGAGTGAACATTTAGAGAAAAAGAAGAGTGAAGAAAGGCAGTCTCCTGAACTGGCAAAAGGAGAGGTAGAACAGAGTGAGAAGTTTCAAACTTCTAGTGAGGTAGCAGTTACTATTGAAAGTAACTTAGGTGATATTGTGAGAAGTGATGAGATCACTTTAGAAAAATAGAGAGATTTAGGAATTGTTTTTACTCTGAATGCAGGTTTTCAGGATACAATAGTACCATCTGCTGTTGATTTAAAAATGAAAGGAGTTATGAATCCTGAAGACAATGAGGATGATAGAATTCCTGAGGCTAAAGATAGCTCAGATGATGATGATGATGCTAATAATGATCCTGAAGCGGCTCTGCTTAATGCTGTCATGAAAGCAAGTCTAGGATCTACTTATGGATCATCCAGTATGTTTATGGAGTCTATGGGTAAATCTACAGCTGCTCAAGTTGAGATCATAGGAGATTACAGCAATCTTCTTCCTGAACATATTCAAGCTGCCAGAAGATCTGAATGGTATACTGAGTGGAATCAGCCTTCTGCTGATATAAATTTCAATAATGCACTTTTTCACTCAAGTCATATAGCTACTAAGATTTCTGATCCTAATCTCAAAGCTCATTTGAAGACAACAACTATTCTGGCAAAAGGGCTGAAAGATGAAATTAATTCTGTCAAGCGTGATAATGAAAAATTTCATGCTCGATTTGTTAAGGATTATTCTGAAATTGCCACTGCTAAACAGCTTCAACGTTTAAGCACTGCCTTCACCACAAGGATGGATACCTTGGAAGATAAGGTTGTCACTATGTCCTCAAGGATGACGAATATTGAAGATTCTCTATAACTTATCTTATCCTTATTGACTGATCCTGATGATACTACTGATGTCAAAAAGGGGGAGAAGGTAGTTAAAACAAAATGCACACCTGATCTAGTTGTAAGAAAGGATGATGATACTTCTGGAAATGATGGTGGTGCTCAGTCATATGAACCAGGAACCTCTGATGCTACTTTGGTAACAGGGAAAAGTCAGTCACAAACTCAAACCAACGGTCAACTCATGTTTCTGAATCTGGGAAGAGAATAGTAAGAACAATGGTGCAATCTCAAATCCTGACAGAAGAACAATTTTTCTCACCTGGTCAAAGTCAAAGGCAAACACTTCCCACAATTCTTGAAGGTGATGAAGATTTTCTAATTACTGATGTAGAAGATGCTCCACATCTATTTGAGAAGATTACTACTGGGACAGGTGACAGTGAAATTGTATATCACACTAGTGCTAAGGTTCATCAGTATCATGCTGAGAAGGCACTTGCTTTAAGTTCTGAAGAAAATCCAAATATGACTACTGATGAGATCTTAGAAGAACAAAACAGGATTCTTGAGGAGATTGCTAGACAAAAAGAAGCTCCTACTGCAAGAAGAGGAAGAGGCAGAGGAGATAGAAACAGAGGAAGAGAAAGAAAGCCTATTCAAACAAGTTCAAGACAAACAAGGTCTAGTGGAATAACGATTGAGGAGATACCTGAAGATTCTCAGAAAGTAAAGAAGAAGAAATCTCCGTTACTTCTTACACTGACTCCAGATAACAAATTTAATGTACCTGAAGAAGCTGCTGATGAAAGACCACAGTTAGCTAGAAGAGGTAAAGTTACTGTGAGGACTACTCAATCTGCTGTTCCTGATTCTGATGAAGCTGAAATCTTGAAAGAACTTGAGGTTATGATTCTTACTGTTGTGGTTGAAATTCACAATCTGGAAGTTGATGAACAAGAAAAGGAGGCCAGAAAAAGAGCAAAAGATACTGAGGTTGAAGAAACCAGAAAGTACTTGGAAGATCTGGCTGGTTCAAATAGATTATTATGGTATGATCAAAATAGACTTATTCCGGAACATCAATAGAATGATACACCAGTAATAGGAAAGAAAAGCAAGAAATGGAAGAACAGAGTAAGCAAATATAGAGAACCAGTTGTTTTCAAAGCTATTGGATTAATTACTGGACCTTCACTGATTGAGTCTGATGAATCTTCATTGATTGCTAAAGCTGAATCTGTTGAATCTGCTAAATCTCTGCCACTGTGGACGAGTATGCAATCTGGTTTGAAGGGTTTAGAACCTGGAACAAGAGGAGGTATTGGATTTCATAATGCAGAAGTTGTTTTTATATCTCAAGCAGATCAACATTTTCTTGTTAAAAGGATTGGTGATGAACTAACTGTTAATGATCTTTGGGAACTAGAATCTGTTGCTATTGTCGCTTGCAATGTGAACTCAAAGAAGATAGAGAAATTGCTGTATTTCATGAAAGACAAAAGTGTCAAGAAGCTGTCTATTCATGAGGTGTTGTGCAAATCAACAAAAGAGCTAAAATATGTTCTCTATTTGCTTGAAAATAGACAAATCCCTGATAAAGAAGCCAGTGTTTACAATAACTGGTGTACCATGATTTTCAGAACAATCAAGTCTAGATATTTAGAAGGAGGATCAAGGTATGATGGTAATTACACTCCCATGCACTTGAATACAGAAGGACATGAAGTTAAAATGCAAAGGGGTTCAGCTGTTAAAGAAGTGATATTTTATCAAGAACAATTATCTCTGAATCCTGGTGGAAGAGAACTTGCATATTTACTATTGGGAGAGTTAGATTTACCAAGAAGCTCAATTCAGAATCTCAGAGCTGGAATCTATCAGATTGGTAAAGGAGACGAAGAACTTAGAAATCTGAAGAAAAGTCTAATTCAAATTCTCGGTGATAAAGAAGAAGAGTTATTATCAAGTTTCTTGCAGTTGAGTAATTTCTTTGTGAGAATTTCTGAGACTAAGCCTGAGGATTTCTTGTAATATTTTGTTTTGAGTTTTTGACATCACTGAATCAAGGAATTTATGATTTATTTCACAAAGTACAAATTGGGGGAGATTGTTAGATATTGATTCAAGTGATGATCAGGATCTGGACTACTGATTAGATACTGATGCTGACGTCATCAGTAATGCACCGTCAGGATTGCATTATCATCAGGATTGGAAGCTGATCAGGATTTCATGAGGATATACATCAGTCCAGGAATCTAGGAAGATTGACATGTCGGTTCCTGATTTATAGGAACGCAGCTATCATTCAAGATATGTACTAAGAAACGTATGTAATTGATTTGATATATCTTGTAATTGATAGTGTAGCTGTGTACTGTATATAAACACAGTTTAGGTTTTACTTAATTGGAATCGCTTACACGGATTATCTTGTAACCTAGCAGCTCTCAAGAACATAAGAATTTCTTGAGAGAGTTTGTAACAGTTTTATATCAGAATTAATAAAACTGTTATTTATTCATACTTGTGTTATTATTTCTATTTAAGTCGAAAATCTTATACAATTGTATTCAACCCCCCTTCTACAATTGTTAATTACTGAGCAACATAGGGGGAGATTGAAAGGTATATGACTCAGCCTATTTATAGTTCGAGGATTTAACTCAACTTAAATTAGATTGTAATAAGTAAATAATATTAACTGTCTCAGGAATCTCACAAAGTATCATATGTCAGAAGAAAGAAGAAAGTCAATCTATAGTTTTGATGCTTTTCACTGAAAGAAGATTCAGCTAGCTGATCATGCCTCAGTATAGCATTGAAGTAAGTGGATTCATTTAAAGTGACAGAGATTGTTGTGGAGACAACATCAGTACAGAAGAATTTTAGAGTTGAGAAATTATGTGGACCACAACTAAGAGTCTAAATGAAGAACAGAGATTGGAGTTAGTCGTTCATGAACCAGACCGTGCATCGAACGTCAACAATTATCCAGTGGAAGTTCCTCATTATCTACAGTGGTTCAAAAGAAGCATTTGTACATCAAGAGTTAATAATTCAATTATTAATTAACTATATTATATTATTAATTTATTTAATAAAATTAATTCTACAAGAATTAATTTATTAAATAAATTAATTGCATTAGTTAATTAATCCTTGAATTATCAAACAGAAATAGTTTATGGTTTATACTATTTCGGAGAATTTCTTTATACTATTTCCGAAATTCAGTTACACTATTTCTGAATTTGAGTTATACTATTTCTGGAATTATTAGTATACTATTTCTGGAGTATTATAGATACTATTACTAATCAGTAATAGTATACTATACTATTCCCGAAGTTATACTATCCCCGAAAGTATACTATCACCGAGCCCTTGCAGTTGTACTATCACCGAAGGAAAGCTATACTATTACCGAGAAACAAGCCATACTATCACCGACATTGGCTTGACTATTACTCAGCTTGTTATACTATTTCAAGGGAATGATTTACACTATCTCTGCACGTGTTATACTATGACCGAATGAATTAAAAGAGATGTGCAGGAAGTGAAGTCTTGTTCGTGGCTATAAAAGAAAAGAAGAGCAGAGACAGTATACACACACGAGACAGAAGATATTAAAGACAGAACTGAACATCAAACTCTCTCATCTTTAAAGCTCAACCAAGAAGAATTAAATTGTCATAAATTCTTAAGTTCTTTGTTTCAAAAATTGTATCCATTAGAACTTAATTATTTGTAACTCTCTTGCTACTAGCGAATTAAGTTTCCTAGTTTCTATCTCGATTTTTATTAACTAAATTAGAAAAGTTCATGTCGAACTTTCTAATTAGTTTTTATTAACGTGATAACACTCTGTACTGATTTTGTAACAACCATCAAGTTTTATATATCGTTATATTTAACTTGAATTTTGTTTCAATTAATTCCGCACAAATTTGTCTAAAACTAAATTTTATTTAACTGAAAAATTTCGAGAAAAAGGTAAAGATTGTATTCAACCCCCCTTCTACAATCTCAACGGACCTAACAAGAGGCTTAAATTTTTAAATGAGATGATTTGATAATAATTACATAAATGTTATCCTTGATATTTTTAAAAAAAGTGGGATTTTAGTTAGATAATACAGAAAAGATGATATGTTTTAGTTGAAAAGATAATCGGTTCATTATTAGTAATTATAAAATTGTTATTTTATTTTATTAAATAGATGTCAGTGATATAATTGATAAAAAGAGGTCTTAGAGAAAATTAAAAAGGTAACATGTTTTAGGTGAAAAGGGTTATTGATTAGTTTATAATAATTATAATTTAATTATGTTATTTTATTAAATAAAATTGCTCATAATGTTTTTAGAAAAGGAGAAATTAATGTTGCCCGTGATATTTCTAGAAAAAGAGGGATTTTAGTTATAAAAATATAGAAAAAATGATAGGTTTTAGCTGAAAAAGGTAATCGTTATTTATAGTATTGTAATATTAATATTTTATTAAATAAATTCAACCGTGATATAATTGGAAAATGAGAGATTTTAGTTAGAGAAAATAGAAAAGGTAACATGAAAATTAAAAATGTGATATGTTTTAGGTGAAAAAGATAATTGATTAGTTTATATTATTTATACTTTAATTATCTTATTTTACTAAATAAAATTGCTCGTAGTTTTTTTCTAAAATGAGAAATTAATGTTGCCCATGATATTTTTAGAAAAAATGGAATTTAATTATAAAAAATGGAAAAAAATGATACGTTTTAACTGAAAAGGTAATCGATTAATTATTAATATTATAACATTATTATTTGATTTTTATTAAATAGAACCGCCCGTAATATAATTGGAAAAAGAGAGATTTTAGTTAGAGAAAAGAGAAAAGATAACGTGTTTTGGCTGAAAAAGGTAATTGCCCGTGATATAATTGGAAAAAAGGATATTTTAGTTAGAGAAAAGGCAACGTGTTTTGGTTGAAAAAGAAAATTGGCTACTTAACAGTAATTATAATATAATTATGTTATTTTATTAAACAAAATTGTTCGTAGTTTTTCTAAAAAGGAGAAATTTTAGTAAGATAAAATATAAAAGATATTGTATTTCATCTGAAAAAGAGGGATTTTAGTTATAAAAATATAGAAAAAATGATAGGTTTTAGCTGAAAAAGGTAATCGTTATTTATAGTATTGTAATATTAATATTTTATTAAATAAATTCAACCGTGATATAATTGGAAAATGAGAGATTTTAGTTAGAGAAAATAGAAAAGGTAACATGAAAATTAAAAAGGTGATATGTTTTAGGTGAAAAAGATAATTGATTAGTTTATATTATTTATACTTTAATTATCTTATTTTACTAAATAAAATTGCTCGTAGTTTTTTTCTAAAATGAGAAATTAATGTTGCCCATGATATTTTTAGAAAAAATGGAATTTAATTATAAAAAATGGAAAAAAAATGATACGTTTTAACTGAAAAGGTAATCGATTAATTATTAATATTATAACATTATTATTTGATTTTTATTAAATAGAACCGCCCGTAATATAATTGGAAAAAGAGAGATTTTAGTTAGAGAAAAGAGAAAAGATAACGTGTTTTGGCTGAAAAAGGTAATTGCCCGTGATATAATTGGAAAAAAAGGATATTTTAGTTAGAGAAAAGGCAACGTGTTTTGGTTAAAAAGAAAATTGACTACTTAACAGTAATTATAATATAATTATGTTATTTTATTAAACAAAATTGTTCGTAGTTTTTCTAAAAAGGAGAAATTTTAGTAAGATAAAATATAAAAGATATTGTATTTCATCTGAAAAAGAAAATTATTTAATTATTAAAAAATAGAAAAGGTAATATGTTTAACCTGAAAATGAAAATTGATTAGTAAAGGAGATATTTTAGTTAGATAAAATATAAAAGATATTGTATTTTACCTGAAAAAAGAAATTATTTAGTTATTGAAAAATAGAATAAATAATATGTTTAACTGAAAAAGTAAATTGATTAATTAGTAGGATGGATTTTATTTTTGATTAAGTAAGGGTAAATTAGTAAAATCAACATGTACCGTACCGACCAACCAAACTTTTAATGTTTCGGTTATTATATAGTAGTATTGATTGATTTATCATTTTATCAAATTTAAAAAATTTCATGAACTTTTGAATAATATCAAATTTTAATAGATTTATTAAAATATAATTTAAATACACCCATATTTTAAAAAACATATTAAATTATAATTGAATACCAAAAATTATAATAATTTTTTATATTGAACACATGAATTTCTGAAATCTAAGAAATCTATACTATTATATAAAAACCGAAATATTAAAAGTTTTAGTACCTATTTTTTGGTACCTATTTTTTGGTTATATAAAAGCCGAAACATTAAAAGTTTTAGTACCAGTTTTTTGGTACTTGTTTTTTGGTACATGTTTTTTGGTACTTTGTGAATTTACTTATTTACCCTTCATTATAAAAAAAATAAATACGCATAAAATAAATAATAACATAATATAATTAATGGTAATTATTCGATTGCCTTTTTCACATTTACTTTTAGTTGAAGAAATTACCTTTTATAAACACCTAAATTATATACCCGAAAATATCACACCATAATTTTCAAGAAAAATATAATACCTAAAATAAATAATAACATAATATAATTAATGGTAATTAGTTGATGAACATAATAAAATTACTGGTAATTAGTCGATTGCTTTTTTCACATTAACATAATAAAATCAATGATAATTAGTCGATAGCCTTTTTCACATTTACTTTTAGTTAAAGATATTACCTTTTATAAATACCTAAAAACATCAATCAATCATTAATACTTCCTTTCGAATTAAAACATGTTATCATTTTAATTTAAAACAAATCTTACGATCATTAATATATACCCGAAAATATCACAACTTAATTTTCAAGAAAAATATAATACTTAAAATAAATAATAACATAATATAATTAATAGTAATTAGTCGATTTTCTTTTTCACATTAACATAATAAAATTAAAGGTAATTAGTCGATTGCCTTTTTCACATTTAATTTTAGTTGAAGATATTACCTTTTATAAATACCTAAAAATAGATCATTAATATTTCCTTTCGAATTAAAACACGTTACCATTTTAATTTAAAACAAATCTTACAATCATTAATATATACCCAAAAATATCACACTATAATTTTCAAGAAAAATATAGCCCGAAAATATCACACCATATTTTTCAATTATTAATAAAATATATTAAAAATCATATATGTTGTTTATAATAAGGAAACATTAGTATAATCCGTAAACATTAGTATATTAAATTATATCAAATTAAAATTAAAAAAATTATTAAAAATAATGATTATATAAAAACATAATTGTAATATTAAATAAAATTTATAACATAATACAAGAAACCCGTTCATTGCACGGGTTATAAGGTAGTTATCTATACTATTATATAAAAGTCGAAACATTAAAAGTTTTGGTACCTGTTTATTGGTACTTCGTGAATTTACATATTTACCCTTCAAAAAATATATATAAACACCTAAAATAAATATTAACATAATATAATTAATGGTAGTTAGTCAATTGCTTTTTTCACATTTACTTTTAGTTGAAGATATTACCTTTTATAAACACCTAAAAACATCAATCGTAGATCTTCCAATCATTAATATTTCCTTTCGAATTAAAATACGTTACCTTTTTAATGTATAAGGAAACATTAGTATAATTCTTCATTAAAAAGAAAAATATTGGTAACTGTTTTTTGGTACTTCATGAATTTACTTATTTACCCTTCAAGAAAAATATATATAAAAACAACTAAAAAAATATTAACATAATATAATTAATGGTAGTTAGCCAATTGCCTTTTTCACATTTACTTTTAGTTGAAGATATTACCTTTTATAAACACCTAAAAACATCAATAGTATCATATCTTCCAATCATTAATATTTTCTTTCGAATTAAAACACGTTACCTTTTTGATTTATAAGGAAACATTAGTATAATTCTTCATTAAAAAGAAAAATATATTCGATATCTATATTATTAAAACACCTAAAATAAATAATAACATAAAATAATTAATGGTAATTAGTCGATTGCCTTTTTAACATTTACTTTTAGTTAAAGATATTACCTTTTATAAACACCTAAAAACATCAATCGTATCATATCTTTCAATCATAATATTTCCTTCCGAATTAAAACAAGTTACCTTTTTGATTTAAAACTAATTTTACCATATTATATTTTTCAATTATTTAATAAAATACATAAAACCAACAAAAAAACTCAAGCCTAAAAAAAAATAACTAAACTAATTCACTTAAAAGTTAAAACAGAATAATAAACACAGAGAACAAAGCGCAAATCGTCTAAGGACATAACAAGACTACCCTAGCACCGGAGAGTGTAGAGGAAGAGTCCAAAAAGTCATGCATAGTAAGGGCATCTCCAACTATGTAATACCCTCACCCAAAATTAATTAAACTATAAATAAATTTTCACATTTACTTTTAGTTGAAGATATTATCTTTTATAAACACCTAAAAACATCAATGGTATCATATTTTCCAATCATTAATATTTTCTTTCGAATTATAAACGTTACCTTTTTGATTTAAAAGGAAACATTACTATAATTCTTCATTAAAAAGAAAAATATATTCCATATCTATACTATTAAAACACCTAAAATAAATAATAACATAAAATAATTAATGGTAATTAATCGATTGCCTTTTTCACATTCACTTTTAGTTAAAGATATTACCTCTTATAAACACCTAAAAACATCAATCGTATCATATCTTCCAATCATAATATTTCCTTTCGAATTAAAACACGTTACCTTTTTGATTTAAAACTAATCTTATCACACCATATTTTAAATATTTAATAAAATATATTAAAAATCCATATACGTTATTTATAATAATGAAACATTAGTATAATTCGTAAACATGAGTATATTAAATTAAAATTAAAAAATTATTAAAAATAATGATTATATAAAAACATAATTGTAATATTAAATAAAATTTATAACATAATAAAAGAAACACCATATCAATAAATTTTATTTATAACATAATAAAATTTTAGTATAATTTTATAAATTTATATCTTCCAATCAATAATAGTTTTTCCTAATTTAAACACGTTAACTTTTAATTTAAAACATAATCTTGCAATAATTAATATATACCCAAAAATATCACACCATATCTTCTAATTACTAACAAAATATAATAGAAATTCGTATACTACGAATAATGATCATTAAATTTTTAGTAAAAAATCAGAACCGTTAGATCTAATGATTAGATATATTATATGATTAAATTAATTTATTGAAATTTCAAGTTCCGAATTCCATCAATGACATATTTATTTTAAAATTTTATAATATAAGTTTTAAACCATGCTTATCATTATTAATTAAATTTTTATTAAATAATTTAAGTTAAAATTAAAATAAAATATTGTAAATAATAATTATATAAAACAATAATTGTAACATATAATAAAATTTATTACATATCAAAAGAAATCCGTGCATCGCACGGGTTATAAGCTATACAACTTAAAATTTTAACAATGAAATATAATTAAATAGTTTATAAGCAACCGTGCATCGCACGGGTTCATTGGAGGGAAGTTCCGAAAGTTTTTGGCCCAGTTCGGAATTCAACAGAAATTTACTTCAGTCAGACTTCCTCAAGGAAATGGGACAATCGATCGGCCAACAAAATTATTTTTAATGGGATCAAGAAAAGACTGGGAGAAGCTAAAGTCCTTTGGTCCGAAGAGTTACCTTGGGTTCTTTGGGCATACCGAACGACAGCAAGATCTTCGACCGGGGAAACACCATTCAAGTTAGCCTTCGGAACAGATGCTCTTCTACCAGACGAAGTTGGCTTAGAGTCCTATCGAACACAAGTGTTCAATGTAGAGATGAACGAGTTTGGACTTTGGGTGAACATTGATTTACTGAAGGAAGAGAGGGAAGCAGCTCATCAAAGAAATCTAAGGTACCAGCTCCAAACAGCACAATATTATGATTCGGGCGTGAAAAAACGATCGTTTCAAGTCGGGGACATGGTGCTTCGGGAATTGGCTACTTCAATGCCGGCCAAGCAAGACAAACTTATGCCTAACTGGGAAGGTCCCTACGTGATGATTGAAGTGGTTCGGCCAGGCACCTACAAATTAGCTCATTCGAACGGCAGCCCAATTAAGAATACATGGCACGCGTACCTGTTTTTTGGTACTTCGTGAATTTACTTATTTACCCTTCATTATAATGAAAAATAAATACACATAAAATAAATAATGACATAATATAATTAATGGTAGTTAGTCGATTGCCTCTTTCACATTTACTTTTAGTTGAAGATATTGATTAATTGATTAAATATATTATATAATTAAATTAATTTACTAAATTTCACGGTTCAAATTTTATCAACAACATATTTATTTTAACATATTTATTGGGGACTCAAGTCAAGTATTATGAATGGATGTAAGACCGTAACCACCAGATCCCTGACCCCGGATCTGGGGGTGTTACAGAAGTGGTATCAGAGCGTACGTTATAAACCCCAGAGATGAGGCGACGTTAAAACAATAAATTCATTAAGATAATAAGAACTCTTGCCAAGTTCATAGTCGGACTACTTAATGTAGTGATGACATATAAAACCCTTATGGGAACTCTTAAGTATCGTGATAGTAACTTAGCTCGATATCGTATTGACGAGTAAGGTGACAGACCTTGAGGCATACGAGCAGCAGCGCGATGATGCTTTATTATATGCTGAAGATCAGCGGGTAAATTCAATAGAGTACCCTACTGGAGACCCGGAAGAGGTTCCAGCAGATAAGGAAAATCTTGTCAGGATAAGGAGCTTACCCTCGAGGAATGAAGGCTGTAGCCAGAAAGACTGAGATGATTAAGGTATAGTGCTCAGAAAAGTGGGCATAAAGAACTAAGCTATTAGCAAGAGAACTGAAGATTCATGTTGGATTCGTGGCTGGACTACTGGAGGTAGTACCAGCAAGTAAGACGGATTGGAAGAATTACTTGAGATCTTATACGGGAGTAGATGAGAATCATAAGAGACTTTCATATTAACGAAAAGAGTGCTAGAAGGATGTATGATTATCAAAGGCATCGATATAAGGCGAGGAGCAGAGTCCCTAGGAATAGTTGAGAAGAGGCAGTAAGTGCCATATCATTTGATAAATGAATAAGTATGAATATTGTCAGTAATAATTCGCCATGAGAAGGCAGATGTCATAGGTTGTAAGTTATGGAACCAAATTGAGGTTGATGAAGTTGTTTTATTCAGGAAAATGTCCATTTTAGGAATGAATCAGTTAGAAAGTGAAAACATTGGGAAGTGACAGCGTGATTGGATAAAGTTATATAAGGAAGTAGTAAGCAAGACAATGATCTCAGAACCTACCGGAAGATAAGACCAGTGAGTCAAGATGAACTCGTAATGAGACTATTGTCAGAGACTAAGTATAGGGTTAATTTAACTCAGTGAAATGATGAACCAGAAACGTTAGATGCATGTGATTCAGAGGAATATTAAATTCTTTCTTTTCTTTGAATGGATTATAGTAGTTACCTTAAGTTTACTCCGACGCGGAATTATAACGGATCAAGTAATACGATCAGCAGTTAAAGAGAAAAATGTGAGAAAATCTTCCTGGAGCTAAAAGATGAAATTGGTAATGACCTAGAGTTGGCATTGTTTAATGGAAAAGGGAGACTTTGTGCTTCCAACGACGCTTCGCATAAAAGATTAGGATGTGTTCTTGCGCAGCACGACAAAGTACTTGCGGATGCATTCGGACATCATGGTTCACCAGGTTCGGATGGCCTTAGTAGTGCCAATTTTTGTGGAACAACCAACTCCGACGGTAATGTTCCTTCTAAGACTGGTAGTCAGGTAGACTGACATTTGGTAATATTGAATATCAGGACGTATAGGTATCAGGACGTTGTGATAAGTTTCAGTATAAAACTGTTGATTCCCTTCTAAGGGATGTATATAATTGGTTCCTCTCCAGGGGTTAAACTTCCAACCCGATGACGATTACTTCGTTAATTATGACTGCTTACGGTTTTACCTACTAGGAGGTTCATAGAACTATTCTTCAGTTTTCGAAATCGGTCTCCTTAGTGTTACCAGTCGATGGATAGATTGACCAAAATTTCCCTAATTCTTGGAAGAACTTCAACGAATTTTGGCAAACCTTGTCTTTCTGATTATCAAAGAACATCATGGAAGAAAGTAGAAACTGGGGCAAACCCCGTGAATTGGGTAAGGTAGCCGCTACATGGGTTGGTGGACAGACCCCGGTTATCGCGATTGATTGTAGAAATACAATGATTAAGTGAGATTGGACGAAAACAGGAAATGTAAGTAAGAAACCAGCCAGATTGAGAAACTCCGGGATTGACTTAATTGAAAAGGCTGTTATGCCAGGAATGGTAAGTTTGCGTGGCACGTGGGAGTGATAAGAATAGTTGAAAAGATAAAAATAGAGGAAAGGTGACCAGAGACGGCGCCGAATAGTCGATTAAGACTTATATGAAGTAAAGTTTTAGAAAGGTAGAAAGGTATCAAAGAAGGCACTATGCCGGAAATTGCTAGAAAAGTAATGCTATTAGCCAACCCCTAAAATCATATATATTGAGGCCAAGTCACAAAGGATTATCAAGTGACTAGACCAGCAATGAAAGGACAAAGCAGGGTTGCTTCTAAGAAAGCACCGACTGCAAGGCCTTCTGATATAAAGGAAACATTAATGAGATCGTAGGAATCTTCTGCTGAACCCTTTGCAACCCATGTTTGGATTGGGAATTTACTAGACTTTTTGGAATGGGGTCACCCGTACTAAAGTGATTCATGTGTACATGATTGCCCAAGATTACGAGTAAAAAAAAATGGAAGTATAATGACTTGAGATGTATGATGTTAGGGTATTATAAATACCATGAATATATTATGACGGAGGAAAGTAAACAATGAAGGTATATGAAGAAAGTATAGAAATGGTCAGAAATTGAACAGTATGCTGTAGGAATTTTGTCTGAGGCAAGTACCTTTGTGAAGAACGATTAGCACTAAGAAATTCACGTTGAACTCGAGCAATATCTTTCAGAACATCCTTGCTACCATTAACAAGTTCTGTAAGAGAGCAGAAAGACATACGTTGTCTTTTGGAAGGTTAAATAGGTTGACCACTATCTGAAAGAAGAAATTAGCAGTAAGCTACCGATCGATTATCAAATAAGAATGATTGAAAAGAGACCCTTATTAAGGATACATGATCTGATTGCCAATTATAGGATGCAGGAATTCCTTGACAGTTGAATTAAGGATAAGATATCCATAAAGTAAGGCAAACCCTGGGGAATGCACAAGGGATGGCACTAACCCTAATAAAGACATTGTAAATTCAGATGATATGAGTTGGATTTGCTAAGGCAACAATGACCTGTAAAGATTATTAAAAAGAGTTCTGGAAAGAACAGAGATAGAATTATTAGAGTATTGATCAATGACGTTTTGATATACCCTGTACCTAGAAAATATAGGAGGAATGATGAGGACGACCTAAGAAACCTTACAAGGAAAAGTTAATATTCTGAGTTTCCAACTAGAAGTTTGGAAGAGAATGTAAGACACAATAACAATATACCAGATGATGCATGTACGAAACCCTGAGGGAGTATGGATTGAACCTATAAAGGTTGAGATTATCCTAAGATAAGGAAAGAACTAAGAAAAGAAGTATCATAAGTAGGAGTGGGAATAAACGTGATAAAGTTCCCACGGATAGATGGAAGCAAGCAGAGCTTAAGGGAGAATGCTTTCACCCAACAGTGATGGGAATGAGGTAGAAAAATTTGAGTTGGAATGTATCCAGAAAACATTGATTACAAGGAATTATTATTATCAGGAAAGGCCAATGAGGTGGCCGACAGTCTAAGTATAAAGGAATAATTACAAATGTTCATACCGAAGAAAGAAAATGATATTTGGAAAGACCTTGAAGGTCATATCGGAGTGGAGGAATTTACATTCCTTTTGATGATTGTGCAAGAATCGAAGGTAATAATAGTTTAAGTAAAGATTCAATTCCTAATGGAGTCTTAAGCATATTACGTACCTTAGAAGGTCCCGTTTTGAGGCAAACCAGGACCATGATACAAAATTGACGAAGTAAACCGTTAAGTTTCCAGTCTTTTATGGAAGCTGCATGAGTGATAGTTTCATCAACCGGACCTAGCTGCGATGCTTGAAACTCTTCTGCAATTTTATCTACTTCATGTAATATCTACATTGAGTTCAGGAAGTGTTCCTTAGGGATAAGGAATAGTGATTACTTTGTCTCCCTAAAGGATTTGTAACCCGTAAGGTTAGCTATTAACGCATTACGTAAACAACAATCGATGGTGATTCTTCTAAGAAAGTAGATGACAACGTAAAGATAAAAAAAGTGCTGCTATTAATGAACTAAGTGGCATGTTGATGAATGACAAGCAAGTTTGTGTTAGTGTACTTCTACGCAAACAAGATAGAGAATATGAGGTAGATGATTCATGATGCTAAATGTATTCCCGTGGAAAGAATTAATGAGGCTTAGAGAGAAGGGTAGTTGAGCCCGAGACTTATTAGGCCACCTGAGAGTTTAAAAGTGTTCGGAAGGTGGCATTCGAGCCAGTTTTACCCCCAAAGCTTATAGCATGGTAGTAACGTGTTTCATGTGGCAAAGCTACACCAGTAAAATGCAGATGCTCAACAGATGATAAGAGTGCGAGCAGGTAGGTGTACGACCTGGTCTGACTTACGAAAGACAACCTGTGAAAAACCGCGGGTAGAAAAGAATAAGTGATGAGAAACAAGTTGACAGAAGTAGATTATATTGGATCTAAGCTAAAGAAATCGGCCAGATTCATTTCGGAGGTTTTAAATTTGAAATAATGTAATGATTATAGAGTAAATGTGACGGGATACCAATAAGGTGCCAAGTGCAAAAGATGTCTCAATAAAGAGATGAAGGTGGAAGTAAATAACAGAAGTAAATAAGAATCAGATAATAAGAAGGATGTGATTGAAAAAAAAAAGACGGGGAAAGCAACTACGAAATAGGAAGCAAGGAATGTTAGGAATGGATTAATAAATGGGTTTTCCGATGAATTCTCGGGATGACAACCTGATAGTGTTAATATTATAGATATGAAAAAGCTAGTAGCGTGACATGGAATGTCAGTAACAATGGTGTCAAGCGAGAAACTAAGATTTAACCTGAAAGGTTCAAAGATTTTCCAAAAGTAAGTGTTGCTAAGGTGGAACCAGGGTACAGGTCCAGAGAATAGTGGACAAAGCAACAAGATATGTTGACACGTGAGGTTACGATCAAATAGTATTGGATATAATTATGATTAATTTCTTCTTTGATGAACCTCTATAGTTCAGAGGTAAATTCTGAGTATGATATTTTACAGTCATGAAAACCTTCTATAATCCTTTAAAACTCTTTTCTTTTCTTCTCTCTTATTCATCTTCCTTATGAATTGAGAAGAACAACCCTTTAAGGAGGGGAGGTACTGCTACGTGACTATCTGTCTATGTGATAGAAGTCTAAGTGGAATACCAAAACTTGTTTAATTGCTTGTCAAGTACTAAAGGTTGGCCCCCTTCTGTACTAGCTATGCAATATGACAAATGTTTAATTGATCATAGTGATCTCTCAATAAATCTTTCCACTTCTCTATATTGATCGAGATTGCAAAGATTAAAGCGACAGGAAATGCACAGTGCGAGTGAGGTTACCTCCAAATTCGCAGTGGGATAGTGATACCAATGTTACTGCAGATACCAATAAGGAAAATAGTATATGACTGGGTAAGAGCATAACCTGAATAGTGTGTTGTACGAAAAGTAGCAGAGATTAATGAAAAAGGATAAAAGGATGTATTGTAGCACTAGTATGATGTGCTGAACAAGGATTGGGATTGATTAAGGATTGACTGGGAAACTGGAAAGTGAAATAACCAACAAGTACTCAATTGTCTTCTACCTGATTCCGGGACGGAATCCTTTTAAGGAGGGGAGACTGTGAGAACCCAAATTTTGGGTAGAATTAAAACTTTTATTTATTTAATGATGTAAGAATGAATAGTGGCTACGGCTACAATGTAATAGTTGATTGATAAGTGGATTTTATATCCACTTATTATGCACTAAATGGACCTAGATTGGTGGTTTATCCTTAATTATGTTGTGTCTTTTAATTCGTTTTTGTTGTTTAATTATTTGTTGTGCAGAAATCGCAATTTTAGGTTTTGTGGCAATAAAAGGACTAAAAACGGTAGATTTCTGGCTCAATTTTATCAAGTGATCTGGCTACGAGGAAAAAAAAATTATCATAAAGGAATCCTGAATGATATATTCTTAAATCTGGAACCCCGGTTGGAATTGATATATTTTTTCGTTAAGAAAAAAAAGTCCGGTTTTTGGCCCGTAATTTACCGCAGCTTGGGACTTGAAAATTTATTTATATTAATACATACTTTATTTAATTAGAAAATTATATTTATAAATATCTAATAATATTAGATATTTATTTTTATAAATTCGAAATTAAATTAATTATTTATTAATTAAATATATTTTATTATGCAAGTTGAAATAAACAAAAGAAAAAAAAACAAAAACAAAAAAAACAAAAAAAACAAAAAAAGAAAAGAAAACGAGCTATGTACCAATTTGTAGCAGGTGGGAAAGAAGGCCATGTTCACAAATCAATGATTGCTGTCGGCATAATCAATTAATAAAAAAAAACTCTGTGCAATTCATGTAGGCATTAAAGGAAATAAAAGAATGGGATTTTGACTAGTGCAAAAGCTGTCGGCCGGCAAGGAGCTTCAGCTGTCACGCGCCTCAACCGCGCGTGCGTCGCACGCGCCTGCTTTAAGGCTGTCCAAGAAGCGCGTGTCCTGCACGCGCCTACCGTGAGTGTGGTTTTTGATTGTCAACGTGTGCAGGTGGTAGTAATGCAGTGGTTGGGGAGAGTGCTTTCGGTTGTTTTTTTTTTGTTGTTTCAATTCTTTTGTTTTCTTTTTGTTTTCTTTTTCTTTTTCTTTTTATTTTTTTAATCTCTTGGTGTGCTAGAATTGTACTATAAATAGGCCTTAATTCTTGCAGTAGTAGACACCTCTCAACTTAATTCTCTCATTTGCTCTCTAAAAATTCAGTAGCTTCTTTTGTAATTTTATTTTTATTTTATACAATTAAATTTTCTGTAATTTTAGTATAATTTTCATTTTGGGTTGAAGAAATTACGGGAATTAATTGGAGTGCTCTTCTCTTTCGGTGGAAACTATTTCGGTTTTATTTTCTAATTTCTTATTTTACAGGGAATTATCGGAGTGCTCGTTTCTTGCAAGTGGAAATTATTTCGGTTTTAGTTTCTAAACTCTTATAATTTTCATATTTAATTTATCGTAATTTTTAATTTATTTTTATTATTGTTGTTGTTATTATTATTATTATTATTATTATTATTATTATTATTATTATTATTATTATTGTTATTATTATTATTGTTATTATTATTATTATTATTATGATTTCAATTAATCCCATGATGACGATTCGTTTAATTATGAACTAATCGCCGTCATGGGATTCTAATGGATTTATTTACGGAATTTAGTAATTCGATGCCTTAATAAATTGTGTTATGATAAAAATTCCGATTGCCTAACGTGGTTGTACTTAATTTATTAGATGCGTAGCTATCATCTAAATTATTAATTCTTAATGAATGCGAAAGTGGATTTGAGAATTTAGAATTTGCCATGTTAGCACAGGTTCGTAATTTTCATATATAATTACGATTAGTGGTAGGGTTTTGAATCACATCGCCCTGTGTAGCCAAAAATAAGGAATTTATTCGTAAACCAGTTATGTTTTCAAATCTTATAGACATATAGGGTCTAGACATAAATGGTGTCCACACAACTTCTATCTTTTAAGTGGATGTTTGTATGGTTTGATATAAGTTAAGGCTGAAAGGTGCTTATATTAGTTTCGTGTTCCCGGCTAGCTTTCATAATTATCAGAATCACTTTACATTAAGGCATCAATTCTAAATGAAATAAATAATGAAATTAGAATCTCATGTTTATCTCATATATAAAATCTTTATCATATTATTTTTAGTCGTTATTTCATTAATTAATTGTGATTTGAACAAACCAACCATTCCGTTGTTCAGGCTTCTATAATTAACCGAACGTTGTTGAATAAACATATTTACTTAAATACACCAAGTCTTCGTGGGAACGATCCTTATTTCCCTATATTGCTTTTGGACTGCGTATACTTGCGTAGAGAAAATAGCGAACAAGTTTTTGGCGCCGCTGCCGGGGATTCGGTGTTATTTTGTTTATGTGTTTTACTACAATAGAAGTTAATTTGTTTGACTTGAACATTTGATCTTATATTTTGAAGTGATTATTTGTGTTCAGATACTTGGATTTTTATGCTAACACGTGCTAAAGCATTAAAGGCCAAACAAGTACTTAAACTAGCAAATACTCACAAGATGGACGGAGAAGCCGAAGTAGTTGCACCTGCAGCAGCAAGGGCTTTAATGGACTACTCGCAACCGAAGATTGATGACATTCAGTCAAGTATCATTCGTCCAGCAATTGCGGCTCCTACATTTGAAATTAGATCCAGCACTATTCAGATGGTGCAGAATCAAGTACAGTACGGAGGAACTGCAACGGAAAATCCTAACTTACACATTAGGAACTTCATAGAAATATGCGACACATTTAGATTCAACAATGTGTCAGATGATGCTGTGAAGTTGAGACTCTTCCCGTTTTCCTTAAGAGACAAGGCCAAAAGTTGGTTACACTCTCTGCCACCGGGATCTATCACCACTTGGGCTGATCTAGCTCAAAAGTTTCTTAGCAAATTCTTCCCCATGGCAAAGACTGCAGCTATAAGGAATGCTATCACGCAATTTTCTCAACAGTCTGGTGAATCTCTATGTGAAGCGTGGGAAAGATACAAGGAAATGCTTCGGCAATGTCCTCATCATGGCATGCCAAATTGGATGGTCATAAATTGCTTCTATAATGGACTAGGAATACAATCAAGGCCAATGGTAGATGCAGTTTCGGGGGGGAGCATTATGGGCTAAAAGTTATGAGGAAGCCTACGATCTTATCGAGATGATGGCAGCTAATGAATATCAAAACCCAACTCAGAGGATGCCACAACAGAAGGTAGCAGGAATTCTTAATGTCGACAAGGCCACTTCCTTAGCAGCTCAGATAGAGGCTTTGAACTTGAAAATAGACTCTTTGACAGCACAAGGATTTCATCAAGTTGCTAGTGTGTGTGAGTTGTGTGCGGGCGCACATGAATCAAACCAATGTGCCATCTCAAACGAGTCGGTTCAATTCGTAAGCAATTTCCAAAGACAGCAACAACCAGCTCCCAATTCCTACCATCCGAACAACCGAAATCATCCAAATTTCAGTTGGAGCAATAATCAAGGAGGAGCGCAACAATCAAATCAGCCCTACCAACAATTTCAAAATCAGCAGTTTGGAGCTAGGCCATATAATCCATCTGGATTCCAGCAACAGCAGGGGCACCAATATCAGCAACAATATGCCCCGCGACAATTTCAACCCCCAGGATTTCAACAACAATCCTATGGGAATTCTGGGCAATCATCTTCTAGTGAAAAGGCAGAATTGGAGGAGTTGAGGTTGGCATCCAAAAGCCAAGCGGCTTCTATTAAAAATTTGGAAACTCAATTGGGACAACTCGCTAGTTTCATGATGAACCGACCACAAGGAACACTCCCCAGTGATACTGAAGCTAATCCAGGGAGAAAGAACAACCAAGAACACATTAAAGCCATCACTTTAAGATCGGGAAAAGTCACAGAAGGCACTGAATTGGAAAGAGCAAAAAGAATTCTGCCCGATGAAGAAACAGTGAACGTGGGAGATACCGAGGACAAGGGTAAGACTCCAATTTCAAGCACGGAGGTAGAAGAAAGTGTACCACCTCCTAAACAGTCAGTCCCTGCACAGAAAGAAGCAGAAGACCATGTCTATCCACCTCCGCCATTTCCTCGACGTTTGCAAAAACAGAAACTGGACAAGCAGTTTGGCAAATTTCTTGAAGTCTTTAAGAAATTACATATCAACATTCCATTTGCTGAAGCCCTGGAACAAATGCCGAGTTATGCCAAGTTCATGAAGGGCATTCTATCAAGAAAAGTAAAACTTGAGGACTTAGAAACTGTTGCTTTGACAGAGGAGTGTAGTGCGGTATTGCAACAAAAGTTACCGCCTAAGCTAAAAGATCCTGGCAGTTTCACCATACCATGCACCATTGGGAATTTGTCTTTTGACAAATGTTTATGTGATTTAGGAGCAAGCATCAACCTCATGCCATACTCAGTTTTCTTACAACTTGGTCTTCCCGAGCCAACCCCGACGAACATGTCACTTCAGTTAGCTGATCGCTCTATCACCTATCCTCGGGGAGTTGTTGAAGATGTCCTAGTGAAAGTAGACAAACTTATCTTCCCAGCTGATTTTGTCATACTTGATTTCGAAGAGGACAAGAAGATTGCGATCATTCTTGGTAGACCATTCTTGGCGACAGGACAAACATTGATTGACGTCCAAAAGGGGGAACTTACAATGAGAGTGCATGATCAAAATGTCACCTTCAATGTTTTCAAAGCCATGAAGTTTCCAACAGAAGAAGAGCAGTGTCTGAAGGTAGACTTGATTGAGTCTACGGTACAAGAAAAATTGGATCACATGTTCATGAATGACACTTTGGAAAGGGCCCTCAGTGGAAAGTATTCATTAGATGAAGATGATATAGATGAACAATTACAATATCTGGATGCTTTGTCGTGGCAAAGAAAATTTGAAAGACCAGTGGAATCATTGGATCTTCCAGAACTAAAAGGGCCGCATCAGCAAATGAAACCATCTATCGAGGAAGCTCCAACTCTAGAGCTCAAACCACTTCCTAATCACTTAAAGTATGCTTCTCTTGGTGAATCATCTACCTTACCTGTGATTATATCTGCTAACCTTTCAGACTCTGAGGAAGACAAGCTTTTAAGAGTCCTGAGGGAATTCAAAACAGCCATTGGTTGGACCCTAGGGGATATCAAAGGCATCAGCCCAGCTTATTGTCAACATAAAATTCCATTGGAAGAAGGTAGTAAACCAACAGTGGAGCATCAAAGGCGGCTAAATCCTCTTATGAAAGAGGTAGTGAAGAAAGAAATCATCAAGTGGCTGGATGCAGGGATTATCTATCCCATTTCTGACAGTGCATGGGTGAGTCCAGTGCAATGTGTGCCGAAGAAGGGAGGCATGACTGTGATTACCAATGAAAAGAATGAACTCATCTCTACTCGCACAGTCACCGGGTGGCGAATCTGCATGGACTACCGGAAGTTGAATAAAGCCACAAGGAAGGATCATTTTCCCCTTCCTTTCATTGATCAGATGCTAGATAGACTAGCCGGCCATGATTATTACTGCCTTCTGGATGGTTATTCTGGATATAACCAAATCTGCATTGCTCCTGAGGATCAGGAGAAAACAACATTTACATGCCCGTTCGGCACTTTCGCCTTTCGGCGGGTTTCTTTTGGCTTGTGTGGAGCACCTGGTACTTTTCAAAGGTGCATGATGGCCATCTTCTCAGACATGATTGGCAAGACCGTAGAAGTCTTCATGGATGACTTCTCGGTATTCGGTCTATCTTTTGATGAATGCTTGCAAAATCTTGGCTCGATGCTGAAAAGATGCGTGGAAACTAACCTAGTGCTCAATTGGGAGAAGTGCCACTTCATGGTACAAGAAGGAACTATTCTCGGGCACAAGGTGTCAAGGAAGGGTCTAGAAGTGGACAGAGCAAAGATAGAAGCTATTGAAAAGCTGCCGCCCCCTAGTTCAGTGCGAGGGATTCGCAGTTTCCTTGGGCACGCAGGTTTCTACAGGCGTTTCATCAAGGACTTCGCAAAAATTTCCAAACCCTTGTGTCAGCTGCTGGAAAAAGATATTCATTTCAAATTTGATGAAGAATGTCTCACAGCTTTCGAGACTCTGAAGAAGAAATTGATTTCAGCACCCGTGATCATTGCTCCAGATTGGAGTGAGCCTTTCGCTATGATGTGTGATGCTAGCGATTACGCAGTTGGGGCCGTTCTTGGCCAAAAGAAAAATAAAATGTTTCATGTCATCTATTATACAAGCAAAGCCCTCAGCGATGCTCAATTAAACTACACAACCACTGAGAAGAAACTGTTAGCCATAGTTTATGGTTTTGAAAAATTCCGTTCATACTTGCTTGGCACGAAGGTGACTGTGTACACTGATCACACGGCTATCAGATATCTGCTCTCTAAAAAAGACTCCAAACCTAGGTTGATTCGATGGATTCTCCTGCTGCAAGAATTCGATGTGGAGATCAAGGATAGAAAAGGGACAGAAAACCAAGTAGCCGACCATCTCTCACGATTGGAAGACCTTGGGAAGACATACCAAGATAAAACCGTCATTAATGAATCCTTTCCTGATGAACAGTTGTTTGGGATACAAGAAGAAGAGCCTTGGTTTGCAGACATTGTGAACTTTCTGGTGAGTCGAGTGATTCCTCCCGGGCTCTCTTTTGCACAAAGAAAGAAATTCTTGCATGAAGTCAAATGGTATCGTTGGGATGAACCATATCTGTTTAAACAAGGAGCCGATCAAGTGATTAGGAGATGTGTGCCATACAGTGAAACAGAGGCTATTCTAAGGGATTATCACGCCACGACATATGGTGGCCATTATGGAAGTGAAAAGACCGCAACTCGAATTCTTCAAGCGGGATTTTATTGGCCATCCCTTTTTAAGGATGCCCATCAGTTTGTGCTGAAGTGTGATCGTTGTCAGCGTGTTGGTAACATATCTAGGAGGGATGAGATGCCCCTCAATATAATGCTAGAGGTGGAAATCTTCGATGTTTGGGGCATCGATTTCATGGGACCATTCATTTTCTCGTGTAACAACCAATACATCTTGCTAGCCGTTGATTATGTTTCCAAATGGGTTGAAGTCAAGGCACTTCCGACCAATAATGCCAATGTCGTGCTCAATTTCCTTCACAAGAACATCTTCACAAGATTCGGCACTCCTCGAGTAATCATAGGCGATGAAGGTACTCACTTTTGCAATCGCAAATTTACTAATCTTATGGCAAGGTACAACATCAACCACCGGGTAGCTACGGCATACCACCCGCAAACCAATGGCCAAGCCGAGGTATCTAATCGCGAGATTAAGCGCATTCTGGAAAAAGTGGTGAATCCTTCGAGAAAGGATTGGTCTTTGAAACTCGATGAAGCCGCATGGGCTTATCGTACAGCATATAAAACACCCTTGGGTATGTCACCATATCAGCTTGTCTATGGGAAGGCTTGCCATTTACCGGCAGAATTGGAACACAAAGCTTATTGGGCTTTGAAGAAGCTAAATTTCGATCTTAAGGCCGCAGGTGAGAAAAGGATGGTGCAACTCAACGAGATGGACGAGTTTCGATTGCAGGCATATGAGAACAATAAGCTCTATAAGGATAAAGTGAAACGATGGCATGATGGTCGTCTTATTCAAAAGGTATTCGTTCCTGGTCAGTCGGTCTTATTATATAACTCTCGTCTTCGATTGTTTCCAGGGAAGCTCAAATCGAGATGGTCAGGGCCTTTTGTTGTCAAAACTGTGTTTCCACACGGAGCGGTGGAAATCTTTGAGAAATCACCCGATCAATCGTTCAAAGTGAATGGGCAGAGATTGAAACCCTATTTTGGTGACACGGTGAACCGTGAGGCTGATACCACCAAGTTGGCCACCACATGATTCTCAGTATAATCGTCAAGCTAGCGACAATAAACAAGTGCTCCATGGGAGGCAACCCATAGGTTTGGTGTTTTTTTTATGTGTGGTTTGAATTGGTGTGATTTTGTTTAGTATTATGTCAAAAGTGCAGGTCATTGCCTTAGTTTGAAGCTCATTTCCACCACTTGATTCACCACCCGAGGAGGGTGACGATTGCCGGCAGTTAGGGGAGTTCTCTTTTATCCTTTATCTATACCTTCAATGAGGACTTTGAATATTTTAAGTTTGGGGGTGATTTAGGATAATTGATTAATTGAGTCATAGTATGCATACAGTTTCATGTAGTTCATAATATGCCATGCTAGTATAATTTCATATAATTTCATATAAAAAAAAAATTTGCATATTCATGATTAGTTGCATATCATATTTTCCTTGATCCCGTAGCGCTTGGCGATTCCGTTTAGTAGTCAATGATGAATTTGAGTGTGATAATGATGGATAGAGGGCTGATTTAAATACTATGAATTGACGTGCATGTTGCAGAAACACAATCTTACACAACTCATCGGTTACTTTTGGGCTAGGTTAAGGTCATGCTTGTTTGGTTGTTGAAATTTAATCACCTGATTATATTCAGAATTTTCTTTATTCCCTTGATGGCGTAGGAGCACTAAATTCTAAGTTTGGGGGAAACCAGGAATTTCATGCTAGTAATTTGTCAATAATGGCTAGGCGTCAAATGGCTAGTAGCCAGCTCATATTTATATGAGTAGTCTAGGGTTGGAAATGAGAATTCACATTCCAGATTGCATATAAAAAAATGAAAAACAAAAAAAAAATGAAAAAAAAAAAGGAAAAAAAAAGAGTGTTTGCGAGTATGTATGCAAAATTGATCAGGGTGAGCTCTTTAATACTCGAGCAATTAAGTTCTAGGGGACTCAAGCCTAGTGACCTAAGACTTTTCCGGTCTGGGATCCACTAACCTAACGCTCGCTACATGGGTATTATTGTATAAGCCTTTTGGGGTCTCATCCATTGCACGGTCATTTAAGCATATGTGTTGTGTATAGTATTATGCGTCATAGTTGTTAATAAAGCATGAATTCCTGTCTAACTCAAATGATGATAGAGGTGTTTCTAGGTTATGAAGTGTCTAGCGTCCATTCTATTTATAAACTTGTGATTGTTATGACGAAGAATATGTATGGTTTTGATCTAGTGCTAAGAGTAATTCTAATGAGTATTGCACACATGCACGTTTCTGTACTTGTAAATGTTAATATGCTGATATTTAGTCGATCTCTATTTGGAGTTATCACATTCTCTGAGACACTCTCCTAAATTGGTTTTTGCCTTGCCTATGGGATCCTTGCATCGTTTGCATTCATGCATTTAGAGATAATCGAGTCTGTTTTCGCTTGAGGACAAGCTTCAGTTTAAGTTTGGGGGTGTGATAAGTGGATTTTATATCCACTTATTATGCACTAAATGGACCTAGATTGGTGGTTTATCCTTAATTATGTTGTGTCTTTTAATTCGTTTTTGTTGTTTAATTATTTGTTGTGCAGAAATCGCAATTTTAGGTTTTGTGGCAATAAAAGGGCTAAAAACGGTAGATTTCTGGCTCAATTTTATCAAGTGATCTGGCTACGAGGAAAAAAAAATTATCATAAAGGAATCCTGAATGATATATTCTTAAATCTGGAACCCCGGTTGGAATTGATATATTTTTTCGTTAAGAAAAAGAAGTCCGGTTTTTGGCCCGCAATTTACCGCAGCTTGGGACTTGAAAATTTATTTATATTAATACATACTTTATTTAATTAGAAAATTATATTTATAAATATCTAATAATATTAGATATTTATTTTTATAAATTCGAAATTAAATTAATTATTTATTAATTAAATATATTTTATTATGCAAGTTGAAATAAACAAAAGAAAAAAAAACAAAAACAAAAAAAACAAAAAAAACAAAAAAAGAAAAGAAAACGAGTTATGTACCAATTTGTAGCAGGTGGGAAAGAAGGCCATGTTCACAAATCAATGATTGCTGTCGGCATAATCAATTAATAAAAAAAAAAACTCTGTGCAATTCATGTAGGCATTAAAGGAAATAAAAGAATGGGATTTTGACTAGTGCAAAAGCTGTCGGCCGGCCAGGAGCTTCAGCTGTCACGCGCCTCAACCGCGCGTGCGTCGCACGCGCCTGCTTTAAGGCTGTCCAAGAAGCGCGTGTCCTGCACGCGCCTACCGTGAGTGTGGTTTTTGATTGTCAACGTGTGCAGGTGGTAGTAATGCAGTGGTTGGGGAGAGTGCTTTCGGTTGTTTTTTTTTTTTTTTTTTGTTTCAATTCTTTTGTTTTCTTTTTGTTTTCTTTTTCTTTTTCTTTTTATTTTTTTAATCTCTTGGTGTGCTAGAATTGTACTATAGATAGGCCTTAATTCTTGCAGTAGTAGACACCTCTCAACTTAATTCTCTCCTTTGCTCTCTAAAAATTCAGTAGCTTCTTTTGTAATTTTATTTTTATTTTATACAATTAAATTTTCTGTAATTTTAGTATAATTTTCATTTTGGGTTGAAGAAATTACGGGAATTAATTGGAGTGCTCTTCTCTTTTGGTGGAAGCTATTTCGGTTTTATTTTCTAATTTCTTATTTTACAGGGAATTATCGGAGTGCTCGTTTCTTGCAAGTGGAAATTATTTCGGTTTTAGTTTCTAAACTCTTATAATTTTCATATTTAATTTATCGTAATTTTTAATTTAGTTTTATTATTGTTGTTATTAGTATTATTATTATTATTATTATTATTATTATTATTATTATTATTATTATTATTATTATTATTATTATTGTTATTGTTATTATTATTATTATTGTTATTATTATTATTATTATTATTATTATTATTATGATTTCAATTAATCCCATGATGACGATTCGTTTAATTATGAACTAATCGCCGTCATGGGATTCTAATGGATTTATTTACGGAATTTAGTAATTCGATGCCTTAATAAATTGTGTTATGATAAAAATTCCGATTGCTAACGTGGTTGTGCTTAATTTATTAGATGCGTAGCTATCATCTAAATTATTAATTCTTAATGAATGCGAAAGTGGATTTGAGAATTTAGAATTTGCCATGTTAGCACAGGTTCGTAATTTTCATATATAATTACGATTAGTGGTAGGGTTTTGAATCACATCGCCCTGTGTAGCCAAAAATAAGGAATTTATTCGTAAACCAGTTATGTTTTCAAATCTTATAGACATATAGGGTCTAGACATAAATGGTGTCCACACAACTTCTATCTTTTTAAGTGGATGTTTGTATGGTTTGATATAAGTTAAGGCTGAAAGGCGCTTATATTAGTTTCGTGTTCCCGGCTAGCTTTCATAATTATCAGAATCACTTTACATTAAGGCATCAATTCTAAATGAAATAAATAATGAAATTAGAATCCCATGTTTATCTCATATATAAAATCTTTATCATATTATTTTTAGTCGTTATTTCATTAATTAATTGTGATTTGAACAAACCAACCATTCCGTTGTTCAGGCTTCTATAATTAACCGAACGTTGTTGAATAAACATATTTACTTAAATACACCAAGTCTTCGTGGGAACGATCCTTATTTCCCTATATTGCTTTTGGACTGCGTATACTTGCGTAGAGAAAATAGCGAACATTGATGGTTTAAAAGAAATGAATGGAATTCGACTTTATTATTTCTATGTCTTGAAGAATGCTAAAGGGTGACAACATAGGTAAGAATAATCTATCTCCTAAGGGAATAAGATATGGCAATTCCAAGCAGGAGAATATTCTCATGTCATCCAGATAGATAGCGATTAATCCAGTGGTTCCGTAAAAAGGTTAAGGAACGATCGAAAGAGAATACGGACAATTGTACAACCCTAGATGAATAAGTAAAGAATAAGGATGAATAGTGATTTTGGTGTAATTGAGAATATTATTAGACGACGCTATATAGAAGTACCCGGAACGAAATTCTGAGTTCGTATTATTGATCCGGAGGGAAAAAGAGTGTATGTAAAAGCTGTCGGATTCTGAAAAACCGCACTTTTATTTTCTCCGAGAGTTCCCTGGACACTGATAGCCCTAAGTATTTAACGAATGGATTTAAGGAATATAAATTGGAAATTTAGAAAGAAAGATGGAGAATGATAGTATTAATATTAGAAAGATTCCCGGTAAACCCTAATTAGAAATCCGTGAAATATTCCTACGAACGATCAATCGAAACGGGCAATAACCGGACACAGAAACAAGCAGAGGAAGCAAGAGTCTTGTGCAAGCTACTAGAATAAATATCTAGTAACTACTTAGTTACATAAGTAACTAGCATGTTTGGAGATTAAATAGCACTTACCAAAATCAAACCACTAGTTACATGAGAACCATCAAAATCTCAACACTTGTCCATCCATTTTCATCATCCTATACATCATCACTTTATTAAAGTGGCTTTTAGATGAGATATTATCTAAACCTCATCCACTTGATGCATTATTATCACATTAACCAAGCAAAGAACACAAAAATATCAAACCTCTCTCTCCATTACATCCATTCGACCTATGCTCTAAATTCAAAACCAAAATCCAACTTCCAACCATCATTTGATCTTGTAATTTTTAAGGTGAGTCCTATAATTCAAGAAACTAATCTCCTAGAAATTTCAAGCCCAAATTCCTTTGTTTCCATTTTCAAAAAAATCACTAAAGATAATGATGAATAGTGTTCTTCATGTATTAACCTTGTTTTCTTTGAATCTTTTGATTGTTCTAGCAAGCTTAAGCACTCCTAAGGACCATACAAGGATTTTTTAGGCTAGTACACATTCTCAAGAAGGTATAAAGCCCTTGAAACCCTAGATCTACTTTGAGTTTTTATGCATGTTCTTGAGTTATATAAGTTAGTTATGTTGTTAGTAAGATATAAGAAAGATTATAAGCATGATTATGATTGGGTTTTGGTTAAATGTTAAAAATAGTTAGATGAATGGAAAGGCATTGCTTGGCCTCAGTTCATAGTTATAAATCATGTATATGTTGTTTGGAGTGGATACTATGTTTATGGGAAGATTTGGAATTGGTAAATATTCGATTTATAGCCGTCGTAATGCCGAAATTTCGTTAACCTTAAGAAAAACGACTTGGACAGTAGATTTAACTCACTGCCTAGCTTTGAAATCTACCATGATAAGATAGATAATGTTCCAAGCTTCGTTTTGATATAAAGAACGTGTGAAACAGACTTACGGTTTAGGAGTTATGGCCGGTATACTAAAAGTAGTTCGAATCCGTAAACGAAAGTTCGTAACTTAAATTGAACCCCGATAGAATATGTAAAGTCATGACGAATCTTGGGAAATAAATACTAGAGGTAAAAAGGAAGGTGTGAAAGAAAACCGTATGTCAAAAGGATCGTTTTTCGATTTACTAAAAATATTCGAATCGAGATTAAACGCGAACGAACCCCTAAAAGACGACTCGTTTATAACTTCGTTAAAACACTTAGAAAACGAGCGATAAAACTCGGAGTATAATATTGGTTCGTAACGATCGACTTTCGGACTTATATGACTTAAGTATATGCCAAGTATAAGTACAGTGACATGTCGTATTAACGAACGAATGTCGGGTCGGATCGATGATAAAAGAAATACACTAAAAGGGGTATAACGAGATAACTCGAGAACGTGTTTCGATTTAAGTATAACTTAACCTTTAAAGTTTTAAGTGATTAATCCCGAATGTCTTGGCTATTTATAGATCACCAAGCTGACCCGGGACCCGCTACCACTACCCCTTATCGTACTCGACTACCAGACAAGTTTCAATTCCCTTCTTTTAGGCTGTTGTTGTGATTGAATATATATATATATATATATATATATATATATATATATATATATATATATATATATATATATATGTTTTCTGTTATACATATGCCATAGCATGCATGCCTACTTTCAAGTTATATCGTTATGCTTGTTCCTTGATTGTTTATTGGCTTATAAATTAGATAGCTAACGTATCAATTATAAGCCGGTTATTGTAAGACCCTCATAGAAGGGCGTATCCATCTTATTCATCAAATATAGATCGGGAGTCAATATTTCTTGACATATCGAGATTACCTCGAAAGAAAATATCTAAGTAAATATTTTCCATTATTCGGGCGACGAATATTATTTGAATATTCGTTCGAGATTATTTATTTAACGATCCCTACTTCAAATAATTATTTGAACGTAACTATTCGACGAATAATATTTTTTTAATATTCATTCAGAGTCGAATTATTTATCGATTATTATTTCGAATATTCTTCTAAAGGTTGGACTACTAAATGAATATTATTTGGATATTAATTTAGAATATTATTCATTAAATGAATATTACTTTTGAATATTCATTTAAGATAGTAATTACCTGATGAATATTATTTTAATGTTCATCTAAAGCTTGATTTATTTATCGAGTCTTATCTCGAATATTCCTTTAAAGCTTGGATTACTAAATGAATATTACTTGATATTCATTTAGAATATTATTCATTAAATGAATATTACTTTTCAATAAACATTTAAATTCCTAATTAATTATGAATATTATTTTGAATATTCATCCAGGGTTCTATTTAATCATCGAATATTATTTTAAATATTTTAAATATTCCTTTCAGGTCTTATTAATTAATAAATATTATTTTGAATATTCATTTGAATATTTAATTATGCAATAAATATTCTCTCGATATTTCTTCAAGGATTATTTGAGAAATACTCTGATTAAAGATATTCTTTGATATTCCTAAATATCCTGTAAAATATTTTAATTCAATAAATATTCTCTGAATATTTATTCCATACTTTGAATAACCTCGATAAGGTTTATCTTCTTCGATTATTACAGAAAATATTTCGGAGTCATATTATTATTAATCATATATCAAGAAAGGTTCTCAGACATCATTCTTCTTTGAGTCTATCTCCCTAATAATAAAGGAACCTTACTTGGAAAATGTTAATTATCTTGTCGACTTCCCGGTCATAGAGTATTCTCTTCACTCGCAACTCGGGTGCTATTGACTTATTAAGTCGTTGTTTACCTTCTCATCTTTCGAGGGGTAAGATTGTTGGAACAAGTTGATATTCGTTACCAAGCAATAGCTTGGAAGTTATTGGTAAATTTTCCTTTCCAACTAGATACGACTACTTTGTGGAGTCCTATCAACAAGTATTATACTTGGGGAAAGGGGGACGAACGTTACATTCAGAATCATGAATTCTATTGGAACTAGGAGTCGTGTAAGAGGCCGAGTAGCGCCGGTCCATCCCCTTTGGCCCAACCGTTGGCCTGGGAGAGCTAGTAAGGCGGTAGACAAGTAAAGCCGTCAGTTCTTCCTTCTACCGGTAGTAAATCTAATTTGAGCTGTACGATCTCTACTGATCATCAAGATTGGAACAGCGGGCGTGGTGAATACTCCATCATTGGTTCATCATCCAAACTTATTTATTTCCTGCAACATGATTACTGTTGGCAGAGCTGGAAAAGTATTCGTAACTGGAATTGCAATCTTTTCATGCAAGTTCCTCTTTTAATGACAATGAGAATATCTCGCTTACTTTTGATGTAGCAGATATTTCTACAAACAAATACTTTGAGTTACCTGGTAACTTCATCCCTTATATTATACTGGCAATAACTTCATCAATGCATGGCATATGATTTCAAAGGATATTTTGAACTGTTGTATATATGTATCACTATTCAGTTATATTATTGTTGGTGGGCTTTCGCTCATCCTTGCTTTGTTCATATTATCACAACAACAGCTAGGACAGATGGCCCGCGTCAGGCGCACTCGGCGCAATCAGGTTACCGCCGTTCGAGGACTACCCGCTGATGTCCTAGCTGCCATTGCTGAGGTAGCATAGATAGGCAGCTTTTGTTTATCAGTCTATTTATATGTAACATTAACGTTAATCAACGACAAAACCTTTAAACATATCATTTGGCTTGTAATAACTTTTATTCGTAAACTCTGATATTATGGACTTATTTCAATTTCATCTCTGGGACTATAACTGTTGTGTGTGTGAGTGGATATTATTGTGGGGTCACAGCATGTGATTTATTTATTTGGGACTCAAGTCAAGTATTAAAAATGGATGTAAGACCGTAACCACCAGATCCCTGACCCCGGATCTGGGGGTGTTACACCCTTCCTCCATATCCCCTGCTCTTTTTGTATTAAAAAGAGCAGGGAACACAAAGGGGACATGGATGAAGGGGACAGAGGATCCGGACCCGAATAACATTAGGGATATCAAAATAGGTACTGTTGATGTGTATTTTTACGAAGTTCGTTCACAGGAAAGGACTGATATCAATACCAATTCTAAGTCTTTTATCTATTACAGTTCAGAAGTGTGGTGAAATATTATGGTGGTTTGTGTTTATCTACTAATTAATCTAATAAATAAATAAAAACTATATAAAATATATGAGAGAAAATAATCCAAGAATTAGGGTTATTCAATTGGCTATCATGAATGTCTAATTTGTGCCTCTTATTTTGTTAAAAACAATCCTTCTAATGTTTATAAAATCCTCTCCCAAGATGAATTATAGTGCCCACAATCATCCCTTAATCGCCACTCCCATGGTCAATCAAAGTATGGCTAAAGACTATTAAGAACCAAGAATTATCAGTTTCACAATTCGCATATCAATCTCCCGATCTAATACTTAAATTGTGTCTATCATATCATGTACTAGAATTACAACTCCTCTCCCAATTCGTTATAATTCCTAGAGATGCAACTAAAAGTTCGCGACTCTTCTAATTGTATAAAGTGCTCAATGACAGATTAACAATAACAAGAAAACCACAATACAATCAAACAAACTCAATAAGCCAACGAATACTACCCAACTCTTGGATAAAGTGATTAGTTACTCATGATAAGATAAAGAAAATATGAATTAAAAACTTAAACCATGAGTTTAAGAATTGAAGTACGAAGAATACAACTTTAAAAGCTTCTCGAAATCAGGATGAATCCCTTCACTCCTTCTTCCAGTCTCCCTCTCAAGGTGCTTCTCTCCCTTCTCTCTCCAAAGTACGGCTATCTCTAAATCTATTCTATATGATAATATGTTATGATATATTAGGATGTCTCTTTACAATATATAAACCTAATATAAAATAGTTTTTAATGCTTTCCAAGAAAATATAAGTAATTTTCTAAAACAAATTGAATTCTGAATGTAAAATTCGTAATCTATCTTCCAGGCCTGTTTCTGGGCTGCTCCAGTTGGAATATTGATGTTGGACTAGTTCTGAGTTGTAGATAATTTCGTTAGCTTCGCATGGACTGTAAGATCGTCCAATTCTGATGTCTGAAACTCAAGTTATGGCCCAAACAGTGATCGTTGCGCGTGTAGTCCAATAAATCCGAATTTCCTTATAATTTAAGTCCAAATAAGTCCAATTCCTTCCAAGTATGGGAATTCTTTATTTCCTGTCATAAAACATTAAAATCTAATTAATAATATCCAATTACTTATAAAATACAATAAATATGAGAATAAAATCATATAAAATACATATAAATATATATACTCTATCAAATATCCCCACACTTAACACTTTGCACGTCCTCGTGCAAACTAATATTATATAACTACTAACTAGTACCACTTCCGTAGGTGATCACGGTTGCATTTGCCATATGCAACAAGCCCTTTAAACCCCTAGGTAGCCCTAGTGGACGAGTGAGGTCTCGTTAGGGCCTATAGTGAATGTACCCAAAAAATCCATCTAGCTCGTGTAAAAGATTGAATGCCAACACCACACATACAAGTCATCTCATGCCACATCAACTTAAGAATCAAAGTGAATAATGCAATGCCTTGGTATTGAAGGTACAATTTTTCATATAGTCTACTGAATGAATTTGCATAAGTTCTCAAAAGTCCATGTCAAGTGTAAGAATAAGTTGGTAACCATGCTAAGCCCACAAGAGTACATCTCTAAGTCAAAACTTGGGATCTCATATGCAAAAATAAGTAATTACTCACCTTTCACTCACAAAAGAATATTCACTCAAGAACAAGGGTAAACGTATCACTCAATTCCTACAAAATTATAAGCATGCTTGACACTTGGTATCAATCTAACTTTAACACAACATACACCACTGATGATAATCAAAAGGTCTTTATTCGGGTTGTAACGGGGCTAGGGACAAGGTATGTCAAGTAAAGCCAAAGAAGGTGAAGTGTCAAAAGCTAGTACCCAACAAAGTAAATGACTCAACTCCCTATCTATCATCCCCACACTTTGATTTTTCTTTATTCTTTTTCAACAAATAACATGATTAGTAGAATGAAGAAGGATCATAGAAACATAAGTATGCTCTCGTATAAATTATTTTTTTTCTTTTTTTCTTTTTTTTTCTTTTTTTTCCGAGAGCTAAGGAGCTAATATATAAATAGGTACAATGATCCCACCATATTCTTATAAAGTTTGACTAACAAGCAAACAACCAAACCCATATTTTCCCAAAATAATGACCATCAATAGACCCCCCTTTGCACACCTTATCATTCCCTCAAACACTCTACTAGCATTTGACAATTTGGGTTCAAGTTAAAATAAGGCCAATACAAGAAAAAGGTCTAGGCAAGTAATGTGGTGTGTCACCGAAAAAATAAGATTAAGTTTAACGGGTTAACTAATTGATCTTGCATACATGGTGTGGTAATATAGGAAATACGGGGTTATCCCTAAATGCCTTTATCATGTTATCATCAAATAATGTCATGCGTTTCAAGAAAGGTCTCAAACAAGTGCTAGCAATGCAAACAACATGTGGACACTCAAGCAAATGAATATAAAATGCAAAAGATATGCATATAGGCTCAAAAGCTCACTTGGTGACAAAATATAATCAATCCCGAGCAAAAAGTCTCTCTAATGCACCTACTTGTACTCAAAGCATGTAAACCAAATCAACTTGCACATATTCTTGTCCTTTTAATCACTTACAACATTCAATAAGTCTACTAGTTTCAACTTACTAGTGTATGTGTGTGCACAAGAACAAAATATATCACTTCTCAATCAAAAGCGTCAATAACACAAAATTTCTATAGCATGCATGGGTGCATTAAGCTAACTTACAATAAGTAATATTTACAAGGCTAGAATTATTTTTGTGATTTTTGAAATATTTTAATTTTTTTTTGTGTTTTCAAAAAAAATATATTATAACTATTGAGAACACATCCCCACACTTAAATGAGTCAGTGTCCTCAATGATACACTAACTACTAATCCTAGAATTAAAAAGAAAAGAAAGAAGTACTCCCCTATGCATAAGCATGAAGTGTCACGATCCTTTTTGGACCAAAAATACCAAGTCCAAGCCGCCTCACTACGGGGAGCTTAATCCTCACTATGGTGCAATAACCCCTGCCCTAACCTTAATAAACTGACTTCCTGACCTTCAAATCCGATCTCCACCGTTCAGAATTTAGATACTGGAGTAAGGAAGATATTGTCCAAAATTCAGGACGATCCGACCGTTGGAACTCCGGGAAACGCAAAAACAAGACAGGTAACTCAACCAGAAAATTTTCTGCGAATTTTTTCAGTTTTGCACCAATAACAACCACTTGAAACAAACACATCAAGGTAACTTATGGGAGTAAAAAAAACAAATCTAACTAATAATATAGTCTTGGGTTGCCTCCCAAGAAGCACTTGTTTATTGTCATTAGCTCGACTTATTTGCACATAAAGTCTTCAATGAGGAGAAAAAGCAAATAGATGCACATATCTACGAATTAGTAATAAAACTATGATATGCATATATGCCTTAGATCCATAAAAGTAAAAGAAACTTTTTATGATCCTCACTTTCTCAAGAGACTTGCAAAAGCAAAGTAGCCAGAAAAGTCGTCAGAATAATCATCATAAATACGACTCATAAACTCCTCCCAAATTGGATCCTTATATTCCAAAACAATTTTTTCAATTTCATCAAATTTGGACTCCTCCTCAATTATAATTGGACACTCATCAATTTTTATCTCATCTACTAATGTCTTAAGCTCAACAATATTTTTCAAATTTGGTAGAATTTCTATTGCATCCAATTTATCATTAGCATGCATGGGACAATCATTATCTACATAAATATACTCATCAAACACAAAATTTTCATCAATTGCTAAATAAGAATCATGGATCGTTGGAAAATTGACACAAGGAGGAATTTGAAGACAACCGTTATGCATCACAAGTTGAACCTCCATTATAAAACTATTTTTTTTAGCATTCTCCTCGTACCAACCTATTGATTCTGGTTCACATGGAATATCATTCGTACTAGCAATCTCAAAAGTTGGGTCATCAAAGTGTTTAAAAAGTCCCAAAGAATGTAAAGAAGGATTATAATGAAATAAGCTCTTATCAGCATCATTAAATATATATGGATAAGGATCATGATATTGATTTTCAAAGGCACACAAAAAATCAGTGCTAGGTGGGTATGGAGCATAATATGAGTCTTCAGAATAGAACGAATTCACCTGATATGTATTAAAATCCACATAAGCATTGAATTGTCAATAAGGATTAAAGTCTTGATATCGTACTTGATAGTCGGAGAAATTCTGAGCGTTATTCCAACCAAAGTTGTAATCCATGTTGTCTCTCTACCTCAAACGCCTTGCTCTATGTTCCTCAAAGAAACCTGTAGAAACACCAAAAAAAACAAAAGAAAGGAAAAAAATATGTACAAATATAAAATCCAAACTACAAGAAACAATTAACTCAAAATCAATATTGCTGCCTTCCCCGGCAGCGGCGCCAATTTGTTGATGTGTATTTTTACGAAGTTCGTTCACAGGAAGGGACTGATATCAATACCAATTCTAAGTCTTTTATCTCTTACAGTTCAGAAGTGTAGTGAAATATTATGGTGGTTTGTGTTTATCTACTAATTAATCTAATAAACAAATAAAAACTATATAATATATATGAGAGAAAATAATCCAAGAATTAGGGTTCTTCAATTGGCTATCATGAATGTCTAATTTGTGCCTCTTGTTTTGTTAAAAAAAACCCTTCTAATGTTTATAAAATCCTCTCCCAAGGTGAATTATAGTGCCCACAATCATCCCTTAATCGCCACTCCCATGGTCAATCAAAGTATGGCTAAAGACTATTAAGAACCAAGAATTATCAGTTTCACAATTCGCATATCAATCTCCCGATCTTATACTTAAATTGTGTCTATCATATCATGTACTAGAATTACAACTCCTCTCCCAATTCGTTATAATTCCTAGAGATGCAACTAAAAGTTCGCGACTCTTCTAATTGTATAAAACGCTCAATGACAGATTAACAATAACAAGAAAACCACAATACAATCAAACAAACTCAATAAGCCAACGAATACTACCCAACTCTTGGATAAAGGGTTAGCTACTCATGATAAGATAAAGAAAATATGAATTAAAAACGTAAACCATGAGTTTAAGAATTGAAGTACGAAGAATACAACTTTAAAAGCTTCTCGAAATCAGGATGAATCCCTTCACTCCTTCTTCCAATCTCCCCCTCCAGGTGCTTTTCTCCCTTCTCTCTTCAAAGTACGGCTATCTCTAAATCTATTCTATATGATAATATGTTATGATATATTAGGATGTCTCTCTACAATATATAAACCTAATATAAAATAGTTTTTAATGCTTTCCAAGAAAATATAAGTAATTTCCTAAAACAAATTGAATTCTGAATGTAAAATTCGTAATCTATCTTCCAGGCCTGTTTCTGGGCTGCTCCGGTTGGAATATTGATGTTGGACTAGTTCTGAGTTGTAGATAATTTCGTTAGCTTCGCATGGACTATAAGATCGTCCAATTCTGATGTCTGAAACTCAAGTTATGGCCCAAACAGTGATCGTTGCGAGTGTAGTCCAATAAATCCAAATTTCCTTATAATTTAAGTCCAAATAAGTCCAATTCCTTCCAAGTATGGGGATTCTTTATTTCCTGTCATAAAACATTAAACACTAATTAATAATATCCAATTATTTATAAAATACAATAAATATGAGAATAAAATCATATAAAATACATATAAATATATACTCTATCAGGTGCCAAAATAGTTCCCAAATGACACATGACAATTTCCTATTAGTGGTATTCTATTAACACTAGTTTATAACCCGTGCGATGCACGAGTTTTTTTATATTAAATAAATTTATTTTATAGTAATAATTATTTTAAATTAAATTAAATTAATATATATATAAATTTAATTAATGATATGCTTGGTTTAAAACTTATATTATGAAATTTTAAAGGGATATTTACAAAAATATATATGTTTTTAACTTTCTTTTACGTTTTTACTATCATTAACTTCCTCTTTCAATTCTATACTTTTACTTTTACAAAAATACTACCAATTTTGTTTTTAACTTTTTATTTTTCTAAAAATACGTTTTGCAACCTTTGCAACCTCATTTGCAACTTCAGGGCGGCGCCAGCTGTGTGAGTTGCAAATGAGGTTGCAACTGAAAACTGGAAGTTGCAAATGAGGTTGCAACTGAAAACTGAAAGTTGCAAATGAGGTTACAAATGAGGTTGCAACTGAAAGCTGGAAGTTGCAAAAGTTCCAACTTCGATGCAGACGAATTTCTGATTGTAAGTTCCAGTTTTCAGTTGTCATTTTCGACATGTTTTTTGGAATCTATTTCCAAAAAACAGGTCGAAAATGACAACTGAAAACTGGAACTTGAACTTCCAGTTTTCAGTATTCGGTTGCATATAAGGTTGCATATGAGGTTGCGCAACCTCATATGCAACCTTATCTATTATATATATAAAGGAGAACCCGCAGGAGCTCTAGAATCGCTCGATTCATATTTATCTATTTTTCTAGAGCTCCTCTATTTTAAATAATTAAAATCAAACTTCCTTTTTTAGCCCCTATTTTTTAGAAAAGAAATTAGAATTTCCTTTTTAACATTAAGATTAACATTAATTACAACTTCCTTCTTTAGGTCCTATTTTTAATAAAGGAAATCTAAACTTCCTTTTTATCATTAAGATTAACATTTTCGAAATAGAAAAAGTTTCGCGAATCCTATTTATCTAATTTTCTAGAACTCCTCTATTTTTATTAATTAAAATTAAAACTTCCTTTGTTAGGCCCTATTTAGAAAAGAAATCAAAACCTTTTTTAAATTGAATATCAAAACTTCCTTTTTTAGATCATATTTTTTAGGAAAAAAATTGAAAACTTTTTTAAATTGAATAATTTCCTTCTCCAAGTTGCACCTATATATACAGCCATACAAATAAAGAGATAAAGGAAATTCCCCGGGAGTTTGGTGGAGCTCTAGAATCGCTCGATTCATATTTATCTATTTTTCTAGAGCTACTCTATTTTAAATTACTAAAATAAAATTTCCTTCTTTAAACCCTATTTTTTAGAAAAGAAATCAAAACTTCCTTTTTTAACATTAATATAAACATGAACATAAACATTTTTGAAATAGAAAAGGTTCTCGAATTTGTAGGGAAGAAGAATTCAAATTACATATTCGAAATAGAAAAGGTTTTCGAGCTTTGTAATTACTCGAAAGCTGTTTATCTAATTTTTTAAATTATCTCAATTTTCAAATATAAAATATCTAATTAAGTAAATAATCTATTACTATATATTATAAGCTGACATAAGGGCAAAAGTTGCCAATTTAATGATCGTGAAATTACGATTTTACCCCTATATTTTTTAAAATTACAAAAATGTCATCTTTTAATAATTATGTAAAAAGAAGTGAAATTATGTTTTTATTGAGATTCGAACCACTGACCCTCTTCTATTAAACTTATGCCATAACCAACTTTGCTACACTTAATTTTGAGTTTTGTTCAAAAATCCTATAAGATAAGCCACATCTTCTATTCTTGTCCATTCTTCTTTTACTTTTATTTTTGAGGAAGTAAAATATTGATTTATATTATTTCTAAAATATTTGATAGAAAAACTTACAAAAAATATTCTATCGATTGAGTATACTCTACAATTCTCTTTTGTCATTTTATATTATACATACTTTAACCGAGTACCCAAAAAAATTATTTATATGCATCTCCAATCCATGTAGATATTAAATTCTTGAAATAAAAAATAAAAATTGATTTTTAGAAATATGTAAATTTTAGTTATCAAATCATACATAATTAATAATTGCATCACATTAGTTTTAGGTATATAAAAAGTTAAATATGTGAGTTATATTATGGGGTTTGATCGACCAACTATTTAGACTTTCAACGAATAAAATATATGATTGGTCTAAAAACATATATATTTAAATATACAAGAAGAAAAATGAAATCATGTTAAAAGGATGAGAACTCTAAAAATGTGATCTATGTTATATATATAAAAGTAATATAATTAATTAACATTCAGTAAAATCAAAAAATATATAAAATTTTAAATCATAATTATTACAAAACTACAACAATTATTTATAATGATCAATTAGACTATAACTCGACTATGAAGTATGGTACATATGAATATTTATATAATATGACAAATTGATCAAAATATAATATATAATGGTTGAGTTCTTAAATCATTATAAGATAAAATTAAAAAAATTGATTGTAAATTTCTTATACATGCGTTGGTCATTAAGGTCGTTTTATCATATTTAACATTAAATGAAATATTTAGAAGAGAAAAATGTTCATATATTTAACCCTAGGTAATTATCTTAAGTTATCAACATTTTGAGTATAAAAAGTGGATGGCATTTTTATAATAATGAAATCCACCCCATGCTAGCCTTCGAATAGTATTATAATATGTCTTAACTTTAGGTAATTATCTACAATTAACTATAGGATCATTAAGCCCTATTTAGAAAATTTTAAAATTGAGTTAAAAACTAATTCAAATTGTAATATAAAAAATTAGTATGGAAAATTATAAAATAATTATAAAAATATTAGATAAATTGAAATCTTATAGTTTATCATATTTTTAATTACGAGAAATTAGTTCAGTGCCACCTCTAAACTATATTATAGTTAGATATAAAAAACGAGTTCTAACCCTTTTTTTACAACCAAATCTCTCAATTCTAATTGAATCATGAGAAAATCTCATCTGTGTACAAATAGAAATCAAAATTAAAGAGGATTTTAGTATTTAAATTTTTATTATTGTGACATTTAGTATTTTTATAATACATACAACGGTTGTCGGCCTAAAAATAGTTAGATAAACCCGGTACCGAAAACATATGAATAATTTATTATTTATCTTATTAACATGTATATTTAATTTATACAATATTGTGTTCACTAATCTATATTGATATTATAGATATATTATTGTAGATTTGTTAAAAATTCGAAAGCTATTTATCTAATTTTTTTAAATTATCTCAATTTTTAAACTAAAATATGCAATCAATGAAAACATGTGATTAACATGTATATTTAATTTATACAATATTGTGTTCAGTAATCTATATTGATATTATAGATATATTATTGTAGATTTGTTAAAAACTCAAAAGTTATTTATCTAATTTTCTAAATTATCTCAATTTTTAAACTAAAATATGCAATCAATGAAATAATTGATGTACATAAATATGCAATCAAGAAAATAATTGATGTTATTAGAGGTAAGTCTCACCGCTAAATTAAATTATAGTTGGAATATAAAAAGGAAGTTCTAACCTTTTTTTTACAACAGTATCTCCAAGTTCTAATTAAAACATAAGAAAATTATAGTTCGAATATAAAAGTCAAAGAAAATTTTAGTAATTAAATTTTTATTAGTGTGTACTCTTTTTTATAATATATACAATGGGTGTCGCCCTAAAAAATCGTGAGACAAAATTTGTATAGAAAAAAATATGAATAATACATCTTATTATCAATGTATATTTAATTTATACAATATTTTGTTCACCAATCTATTTTGATATTATACATATATTTTTATCAATTTTTTTCTTAAATAATCATTATTTTATTTTTATTTTTTTAAAATTAGAAGGCCGCCGCGAAGCGCGGCTTAGTTAACTAGTATGCTATATAGGGGAGCAGACGAATTTCCGATTGCAAGTTCAAGTTTTCAGTTGTTTCAGTTTTCAGTGTTCGGTTGCATATAATGTTGCATATGAGGTTGCTACGTGACCTCATATACAACCTTATATGCTATATAGGGGAGTAGACGAATTTCCGATTGCAAGTTCCAGTTTTCAGTTGTTATTTTCGATCAGTTTTTTGAAATCTATTATTTATATATATATATATATATATATATATATATATATATATATATATATATGGCTCCCGGTCTGGTGCAAACGTATGCACCAGACCTGTTACACAGCATACGACTCCCTCGCCGTTGGATCAACCATCCAACGGCCCTGATTAAAAAAAAAATTTTTACCGTACCGCAACAAGTTTCCGCGGTACGGGGCAATTACCAAAATACCCCTGCTCCCGTACCGCAACAAGTTTCCGCGGTACGGTACTGTTTTCTTTTTCCCAACCGAAACTGCTCCCTTATCTCCACTTAAACAAGACCACACAAAACCAAAAAAACATCAGACCTGGTCTCTCTCTGTCTCTGCCGAAATTTCAAAAGTGGGAAGGAATAAAAGTGAGATCTTCATCAACTTTGAGGTAAAATCTATCTCTTTTATTTGTGATCTTTGTAATGGCGGATAGATTATTTTATCGTATGTTTGGTTCAAAAAAAATGATAATGAAAAAAAAATTGAAGATTCCTTGCATCTTGATGATTTAAGTATGGATGAATTTATCGATGAAAGTAGTGCTGAGCCTAGCACCCCCAAATTTGTTAATATTGATGAGTTCATTAATGTGGATGAAAATGATGAATTTGTTAGTGTTGAGGAAGATGAGGAGCTAGATGATGATTTAGATGATGATTTAGATGTTGAAAATGAAAATGAGGATAATGTAGAGTGTGAAGATGGAAATGGCGTTCCATATATGCATCAATTATTTCATACTTTGGAACAAGGGGAAAATTTTTTTAGGGCATATGCTCTAAAAAATGGATTTGGTATTAGAATTCAATCAACCCATAGGCGTTCTAAAAGTAATGAAATATATGCTCGTATGTATGTTTGTAGACTTGCGGGTAGAAGTGGTGAAAGTAGTAGTAATCCTAAACGACGTAGAGAAAATCTTCCTAGGAGCGATTGCAAAGTAAGAATGTATGTGAATTATTCGAAGAATTTAAGTCTTTGGGAGGTAACTAGTTTTGAGTTAAATCACAATCACGTATGTGTCACTCCTTTGAAGAGGAATTTGATACAACGAGAAAGGCATGTGAATACCGCTACTCGTAGTTTGATCAAAACTCTTCGTGGTGGGGGAATTCGTGATTTTCAAGTAATGAATATTATCGGTAATATGCATGGAGGTAATGACAAAGTAGGGTTTGGTACTCAACATGTTTGAAAGTTTGAAATTATGATTGCAAGATTATGTTTTAAACTAAAAGGTAACGTGTTTTAATTAGAAAAAGAAATATTAATAATTGGAAGATACGATATTTTAGGTGTGTATAAATGGTAATATGTTAAATTAAAAGTAAGCGTCTTTTAAATTGATTGAAAGATACGATATTTTAGGTATTTATTAAAATTTATTTAATATTATAGTCATGTTTTTATATAATTATTATTTTAATAATTTTTTAATTTTAATTTAGTATAATTTAATATACTCATATTCACGGATTATACTAATGTTTCTTTATTATAAACAACGTATGGGGATTTTTTATATATTTTATTATTAATTGAAAATATTGTGTGATATTTTTGGGTATATATTAATTATTGTAAGATTAGTTTTAAAAAAAAGGTAACGTATTTTACTTAGAAAGGAAATATTAATGATTTGAAGATATTGTACGATATTTTAATAAAAGGTAATATCTTCAATTAAAAGTAAATGTGAAAATGGTAATGGCTAATTACCATTAATTATATTATGTAATTATTTATTTTAATAATTAGGATAACCAAACCGAAAACCAAACCGACAAACTTTTAATCTTTCAGTGTTATAACCATGAATTTTCGATTAATATTTTAAATATTAACCGAATTTTAGAGTCTCGTTTTAATTAGTCAGCGGGAGAAAAAAAACGAAATCTTTTTACTAAATAATTATATTAAATGTTTTCATCATTATATCATTTCAATTTGTCCCCCATTTTTATTTCTTTTTATTTGATAATTACCACTTAAAAGACAATAATTAGGCATTATGTCCACTAGAAATTTTACAATTATTTTGTCCCCATGATTTAATCTTTTTAATTATTTTAAACAAATATTATCAGCTTCATGATTATAGAAACAGTACCTAATTTTTGTTATATAACTCGTTGGTCACTGCATTAACAGATACAACACCAACCATACCAGTCTCTTTTATTCACAAACAAACCCAACACATATTACACGCATAAAAACAAAGGAGGTAGTTTATTTTTTCTGTCTTTCATTTTTTCTATTAATTGCCTTGTTGAATTCATGTTGTAAAATCTGGTACATGTATGTGTGTTCGGTTCTTGTCGGGGAAGGGGGCAGAAACGACCACCACCGTTGCGGTGGTGGTGTTTGTGGTTATTCGAAGTCGAGTAGAGAGAGATTGATAAGAGAGTCAGAGAGATTAGATGAGAGATCGAGGGGATTGAGAAGGGGATGAAGTTGGGCTATGTTGTTGTTGTTTATATGGGTGTGTCGATGGTGGTGTTAAAATCGATAGGGAGAGATTGAGTTACGAGAAGAGATTGATTTTGTTGTTGGGTTGTGGATGGTCGGAGTTGTACTGGGCGGCGGTAGTGATTGAAATCGGAAGAGAAAGAAAGGTGGAGGAGGGTGGCGTGAGAGAGATTGTTGCGGAGTGAAGAGAGGTCGAGGGGGGGGGTTCGACTTTGGTCGAGAGGAGAGACGGAGAGAGATAGATTGCGAGAGAGGTGTGGTGATAGAGAGAGATTGAGAGTGCAGAGAGATTGAGGGGTTCAGGGAGAGAGAGGAGAGGCTGAGAGAGATAGGGAGAGAGGGAGAGTGACAGAGAGAGATCGAGGGAGAGAAAGCAGGGCAGGAGGGGAGACTGGTGGTGGCGCGTGGGTGGTGGCTCGTGGGTCCCACGCGTCGTTGATGATTATTGTCCCGAATTGTTTTGTCTAAACTGCTATAATTAGTTTCGTTAAAATTTGAAATATTATTTAGTTTGGTTAGTAATAAATAGTTTAAATAAAAATGATATAATTGATTATTAATATTTAGAGCGAGAATATTATTTATTTTAGTGGGTAATTAATAATTTACAAAAAAATGGTATAATTGATTAATTAAATAGTAATATTTTGTGATTTTGAAAATAATTTAGAGATTTTATAATTTGTTAATAAAAGGAGAATATTTGTGAATAAATAGAATAAAATATGTTTTATTTTGGGAAGCTGTTTTTAATATTTTCCGGTTTATTTTTTTTAACTAACCGGATCGAGTCAGATTTAATTTAGAGATTAATATTTTATCAAAATAAATTAGGATTTGTGAGGTTTATTAAAAGTGGAATTCTTTGATGAATTTTTTTTTTAAAATGAGATTAATTATTTTGGATTTAAATTGAATAAAAATGGATTGTTGAATTTTTCATTTTGAGTAAGAATTGAGATTTCCAGATATTAAAAATAGAATATATTCCCCAGATTTAATTCCTGAGTTCGAAGAGATATTTATCCCGGAATTAATTTTCGTTATTTATTCAGGAGATGTTTATGAGATATTATGGGGGTGTTTGGGAGAACTTTTTTTCAGAATAAGTCAACTTATTTTAAGACAAAGTTAGAAATTCCTAACTTTCCAACTTATTTTTGCAACTTATTGAATCTCAAACATACATTAAATACTTCTATAAAAAAAATTATCAAAATATAAAATTTTTACCCGAAAATAAGTCCATAAGCCCTTAAAAAAAGTTATGGCAAACAGGCACTATATTATTATTAATTATATTATCGGATCGGGAATATTTTATTCTGAAGAATCGCTCACGTATTTCTGGTTGCCATTTTTAGAGAATAATTCTCGAGACGTAGATCGACGCCAAGTTCACGGGTAGAGTATAATTTTATCTGCATTCATTTGCACTTCGAGATCGAGGCAAGTTCATTCCTACCCTAACTTTTGGAAACTGTGAATTTCTGTTCGTATTATTTAATTCCTTAATTATTTTTGAGATATTATATGTTGAGATTTATCTGTTGCTTCGTATGATGAAATAATTTCTTTTGTGCATTATTTCTCGTTAAATATTATTACGCTGTTAATTTAGTTTATTGAGAATTATAATCCCTATAAGCGTAGGAATAATTTAGTTGCTATCGGGTCGATCTCATTAATTCGAGACAACTTTTATTTTGATTCAGTGAAACTAATCTCATTCGTTTGAGATAGTTAAATTTATTCTTTTCGATTGAATTTATTGTACAAATTCAATAGTTATTTATTGATTATCTTTTAGTTAGTTCCTCGTTTGAACTAACCGATAGAAGTTTAAAAATTATAATTATTAGAGATTCTTACTCGTCGATCAAGTGAAAAAAATATTCTATTTAAACGTTCATCATGTTGAGTATTATAAATATTGAGAAGTACTATTTGTTCAGTACGACTCCCAATTACTTCATTTTAAGACTATTCTCATAATTTCGAGATAGTTGAGTTTATTGTCAAGGTTTGACATTTTGTTCGTGTCAACCGATAAATTATTATTATTGAGAATTTACATCAGTCCATTGTTCGGATTGGTGGTAAAATCGAGTCAGACTGGTAGTCCGCCAGATTTGTAAATATTTTCTGGAAGAATTATTTCAAGTTATCTGTACCCCAAATATTCGGGAATTCTGTATTCTACTGGTCAATTTTGGGCAAGAGGCCCATTATAGAGAAAGAGAGACTCGTGTACCGTTTTACGGACCCGAGAATAATTAGGCACTTTGTTGCCATGGTTGAATTGATAACCATTATGATGCTAGCATTCATACAAATATATATTATTGTTGATATCGTATTGTAGCCGTGATCGGGCGAAGTGCGGTGTCATTGGAGGCCGGTATTCTTGGTTGGTTAGTTGATCGCCCCACCGAGATACGGAGAGGTGGAAGACCAGTTCATTCTTGAATCATGAGTTATCAGAGTTATATCAAATGAGTTATCGAGTATTCTGTTTCGAGATGAGTAATGAGTCTTTTGAGTATTCTGTTTTGAGATGAGTTTTGAGCCTTTCGAGTATGATATTTTCAAGATGAATTTGAGCCAAATCATATTGTGATATCCGATATTAAAATTTTGAGTATTTATTTCGGTAAACCTTATTATATTTATATACCGAGCGAGAAGAGAACTTGCTGAGCACTATAGTTGCTCATTCTTGCTTTACAACATTTTGTTCAGCTGTCAAGACGGAAAGAGGCGAGACGTCCAGCCAGGGCTACAGAGGCAAGGGGAAAGCACAAGGCTATGGCGACAATAATTAGAAGATCCAGATGGAATCTTTATATTTCTACTGTTGTGAACTTTTGTAACATATTATTTCGAAATGTATCAAGTTGGATTGTACTATGTTGTGAAGACGATCTTGGACCTGCGGAGTGGGACATTTTATGCTCCGTTGTAATAAAATTTGGTATTGTTATTGCGTTATCATATTGAGACAATGTGACGACCCGAGTTCCCAGTCAGGGTGGATTTGGGGGCGTTACAGTTTTGGTATCAGAGCCTTAGTTATATTTTTAGGAATCGTACGAGCCTAGAATTATAATACGACGTGAGAATTTAGAGGTATTATACAACGTGGAGATATTAGCACCAAGTGCCTTACACCCTTATATATTTATATACGTTTATAGTTGACTAGAACCTGTTTGTGATCGACACTCTTTGCTTTTGTAGATGTCTTCTTCAGGATCTACCGGTTTCTTTCCTACTGGAGACAGATCCCCCACCCCATACCCACTAGGACCTCTAGATCCTAGCTCAGGGACGGATAGTGACCCATCAGAGGAGTACATGGTGATCAGTAGCGACTCGGAGGATTCTTCTGTCCAAATACTTACACCTTCACCTCCACATGTGATTGACTTAGATACACCTCCACATGAGGTTCAGATAGAGGCTGAGCAGATAGAGCAGGCTACCTCACTGTTTACCCCCGAGATGTTTAGAGCTGAGACCCCAGAGCCAGAGATTGCTGATCAGGTTGATGAGAGGCTGCATTCACCTGTCCACACTGACGTGGTGCCTAGTTCAGCTGCCCCAGAGTCTAGAGTTGATACACCCACCAGAGTGGCAGCTTTTGCTGACTGGTTTACTTCCCAGGTTCCCGTATATGTTTCGGCTCCGTCAGCCCCTACCATACCGAACTACATGTTTCCACAGGATCGGCACCTACTATACCTGTTCGTGCTCCGACTCAGCCCACTGCGGCCCCTGTTACTACTACTGCGGTGCCACCAGTTCACCCTGAGTATGAGGGAGCGGCAGGAGAGATGGTCCCTTGGCACGTTCACCATTCCCTCTTCCAGCATTATCGATGGTTATGGTCTCGTTATGAGGAGATCTTTGCTACTAGGGATGGTATCCTTAGATTGTTGGCTGTTCCTGATCCTTTTGTTGTGCATCACGGAAGGAGTTTACTGGTGAGAGACGTCCCAATGGAGATTATGCATCAGATTGCTCTTACCGTTTTGATGGGACTACAGACTGACTTTGCTGCCTTGCCGTCATCGAGTACCGGGCAGATTGATCGTGCCAGAGTTGCCACCATGATTGCAGATATCGTAGCAGAGTTCCATAGGAGGGTCGGTGAGATGTTCCCACGTTGATGACCTATTTGCACGCTTGAGCATCCTCATCGTTTGGCTTGAGTAGCTAGTAGTGAACCATTTTCTGGATGGCGTCACATTAGATCTTTCTGTATTGGGATGTACATAGTCTTTTGTTATATGTATTTGATGTAGCTGAGATGTATTATATTCAGTGTTATGACATGTACCGTACCAGTAATTGTACCTTTTCATTATTGTATATTCTGATCTGTTAGTAGAACTGCTATCTTGCTTTATTTATTGGAAAATTGTGTTACAGTAGAGTATCATGTGATATTGTATCCTCATGCTACCCCGATATAGATAACAACTTATTTGCAAAAGTTACGATTTAAAATGAGTTTAACCAAAATTCGAGAACCAGAGATTAATAACGATTGAATTTTAGAATTTATAAGGTTTCCCGAGAACTGCTAGTTATACTAAGAATAAGAGTAATTGTTTATAAAGAAACCAGAGAGAATCACGATTGTGGGTATGATTTATTTCGAGGAACCGAGAATTTGACCGAGTATTTATTTATGAATGTCTATCATAACTGTGCCAGCAATGGTGTCGTATAATTGCAAACCTGAGATATAACATACCTTATTGTTTTCGCTTTTATAAAAAAAGATGCCACCTAAGAGAGGAAGACCCGCAAGAAATCCTCGTCCTCAACCCGAGGTGAATCCAGAGAATGAGGTTCCACCTCATAACCAAGTTCCAAACCCGGAACCACAACTCGCTCGAGATCCTAACCAAGAAAATAACCCGATGAGTCTACTTATGAACTTTCTTATCCAGCATACCCAGAACCTTCAGCCCCAACAGAACCGACATCCAGTGGGAGGAAATCTACCTCCAGCTCAACTGACACAGGCTACCGTTAGTTTCAAATCATTTAAATCTCTGAATCCCCCTGAGTTTAAGGGTACTACCGATCCTGTTGTAGCAAGAATATGGTTACGTGAGATAGAAAAGACCTTTGAGATCGTAGGGGTAGAAGAAGAGAAGAAAACCATCTTTGCGGCCTACATGTTAAAAGGTGAAGCGAATTATTGGTGGGAATCAAAGAGAGCAATGGAAGGGAACGTAGTCATACCTTGGACCAGGTTCACGTGGCTATTTTTAGAGAAATATTTTCCTAAATACTTGGAGAGTCAAATGGAGGTCAAGTTTCTGGAACTCAAGCAAGGCAACATGACTGTAGCTGAATATGAAGCCAAGTTTTCTGAACTCTCTAGGTTTGTGCCTTACCATGTGGATACTAACGAAAAGAGAGCTAAACGTTTTCAACTAGAGCTGAAGCCGTGGATCCAGAATCGAGTTGCGGTCCTAGAAATCACCAACTATGCTACTGTGGTTCAAAAAGCATCTATTGTGGAAAGTGGATCTGAGTTGTACTTAAAGGACAAGGATATGAAGAAAAGGAAGTTTCAGAATCGTGGAAATAATTTTGAGAGGAAGCCGGACGATCGGAATGGAAAGAGACCTTTTGTGAAGCGGGAAGACAGAAGCAATGATACAAAGAGAACTGAGAATCAAGACATTAGGGGAAACAATCAAAAGTCCAGACCCACTCAGGCAACCAATCTAATTCAAGGAAGGCCACCGCTACCCGAATGCAAAACGTGTGGAAGGAAGCACCCAGGACCTTGTAATCTTGCCAGCATTGTTTGTTACAACTGTGGACAAAAAGGGCACTATTCTTCTCACTGCAAGGAGAAGGCCATTACTTGTTTCAATTGCGGGAAGAAAGGACATATTGCACGAGATTGCAAGTCACCACCAAAGGAGACAACTGCACCTAGACTCATGGCACCTCCCAGCAACAAGCCCACTGCTCGTACTTTCAACATGACAGTGAAGGATGCTATTGCTGACAGTGATGTAATTGCAGGTACGCTTTTAGTCAATTCTGTAGATGCATGTGTTTTGTTTGATTCGGGAGCAACAAAATCTTTCATATCGGAGAATTTTAGGAGTAAATTGGATATTCAATCTATACCATTAGGGGAGACATTGATTATAGAAGTAGCAAATCAGGAAAAAGTCCCTGTAGATCAGATATGTCCAGATTGTGGAATCGAAATCCAAGGACAACGTTTCGAAGCAGACCTTCTTTCTTTTAATTTAGGGAGTTTGATATAATTCTGGGAATGGATTGGTTGACACGTTATGATGCTCAAATCAATTGTCGGCGTAAGTGGGTTAGTTTAAAGGGGCCCAACGGCAAAAGAATACAATTTCGCGGAAGGAAACCTACCCTTAATTTTCTGACCATGATTCAAGCGAAGAAACTACTAAGGAGTGGGTGTCAAGCCTACTTAGCTTATGTGGTTGACAACGAGAAGCAAGCCCCTGCCATTGATGAAATCCCTGTAGTGAATCAATTCGAAGATGTTTTTCCTGAAGAGTTACCTGGATTGCCGCCCGACAGAGAAATAGAATTCAATATAGATCTTGCCCCGGGAACTGCACCAATTTCCAAAGAACCATACCGAATGGCTCCAGTTGAGATGAAGGAGTTGGCTACCCAACTGCAAGAATTACTTGACAAAGGCGTAATCAGACCAAGTGTATCCCCGTGGGGAGCTCCAGTGTTGTTCGTGAAGAAGAAGGACGGATCTATGCGACTATGTATTGATTATCGTGAGTTGAACAAGATGACCATCAAGAATAAGTACCCTCTACCTCGAATCGACGATCTGTTTGACCAACTTAAGGGAGCTAGATGTTTTTCAGAGATTGATTTGAGATCCGGCTATCATCAACTAAAGATCAAGCCTGAAGATATTCCTAAGTCTGCCTTTAGGACCCGATATGGACATTACGAATTCTTAGTCATGTCTTTTGGATTGACGAATGCGCCTGCTGCTTTTATGGATTTGATGAATCGTGTGTTCAAGAGGTACTTGGACAAGTTCGTGATTGTATTTATTGATGACATCCTGATATACTCAAAGTCCCCTGAGCAACATGTTGAACACCTCCTTTTAGTTCTGGAAACGCTGAGAAAGGAGAAGTTATATGCGAAATTTTCAAAGTGTGAATTCTGGCTAAAAGAAGTTCAATTTTTGGGACACATTGTAAGCGGCGAAGGGATTTCTGTAGACCCCGCAAAGATAAAAGCCGTAGCAGATTGGGAGAGACCCAAGACTCCAACCGAAGTTAGAAGTTTCCTTGGATTGGCCGGATACTATCGTAGATTCGTGAGGGATTTCTCAAAGATAGCTACGCCACTTACTCGACTTACCAGAAAGAGTGAAAAGTTCGAATGGACCCCCAAATGCGAAGAAAGCTTTCAAGAATTGAAGAAGAGATTGACTACTGCCCCGGTGTTGACCTTACCCGATGAGAAAGGCGATTTCGTAATTTTCAGCGACGCCTCTCACAAGGGTTTAGGATGTGTTTTGATGCAACACGGAAAAGTAATAGCTTATGCCTCTCGATAATTGAAGGAGTATGAGTCCCGTTACCCTACTCACGATTTGGAACTTGCTGCTATTATTTTTGCACTCAAGATTTGGAGACATTACCTTTATGGAGAGAAATGCGAGATTTACACGGATCACAAGAGCTTAAAGTATATATTCACGCAAAAGGAATTAAACATGAGACAGAGAAGATGGTTGGAATTGATCAAAGACTATGATAGCTCGATAAACTACCACCCAGGGAAGGCAAATGTTGTAGCTGATGCATTAAGTAGAAAGGAGAGACTAAACCTGTTGACAACCCCAGAAGAATTGGTTAGAGAATTTGAGAAAATGGAATTAGAAGTCAAGGTCCCAGTCCAAAACAATGAAAGAGTTTACAGCATTCAGTTTCAACCGGAGTTACTCGAGAAGTTTCGCCGTTGTCAAGAACAAGTAATGGAAGAAAGAAGATCAGAGTTGACCGGAGAAGAATTTCTAAGTTCAAAAGATGATAAGGGAATTAAGCGATTTGCATCGAGAATATGGATTCCTAATGTTACCGAGTTGAAGGAAGAAATTATGAGTGAAGCGCATAACTCGAGATATTCCCTTCACCCAGGGAGCACAAAAATGTATCAAGACATCAAGTTGAATTATTAATGGCCCAACATGAAGAGGGAGATTGCAGAATGGGTAAGTAAGTGTTTGACATGTCAGAAAGTGAAGGCAGAACATCAACGACCAAGTGGACTTCTACAACCTTTAGAGATACCCGAGTGGAAATGGGAGCATATTACCATGGATTTTGTCGTAGGATTGCCCCGAACTAGAGCCAGCCACGATGCTATTTGGGTTATTATCGACCGACTCACTAAATCTGCACATTTCCTTCCAATTAGTGATAAGTATTCCGTTGAGAGATTGGTGAACATATACCTAAAGGAGATTGTGGTTCGTCACGGAGTACCTGTTTCAATTGTATCTGATAGAGATGCCCGTTTTACTTCTCGATTTTGGAAAAGTTTTCAAGAATGTCTTGGCACGAAGTTAAATCTAAGCACTGCATATCATCCACAGACCGACAGACAAAGTGAAAGGACGATTCAAACAGTTGAAGATATGTTAAGAGCCTGTGCACTTGATTTTAAAGGAAGTTGGGATGAGCATTTGCCCCTAGTCGAGTTTGCTTACAACAATAGTTACCATTCGAGCATATGTATGGCACATTATGAAGCTTTGTACGGAAGGAAGTGTAGATCACCTTTATATTGGGATGAAGTAGGAGAAAGAAAGATACTAGGACCGGAATTACTTCAACAAACTAAGCAAGCAACCGAGGTTATTCGAAAAAGGTTAGTTGCAGCTCAAGATCGACTGAGGAAGTATGCAAATCAAAAGAGGAAAGACAAAGCATTTGAAGTGGGAGATAAAGTGATGTTGAAAGTTTCACCTTGGAAAGGGGTAATGAGATTCGGAAAGAAAGGCAAGTTAAGCCCCAGATATATAGGACCTTTTGAGATTCTTAAGAAGATAGGACCACTAGCTTATTAGTTGGCCCTACCTCCAGACCTTCAGCATATCCACGATGTGTTTCATGTTTCTGCGTTAAGAGAGTACCATTCTGATTTCAGGCATGTTATAACCTACGAACCAATGGAAATTCGTCCCGATTTGACATACGAAGAAAAGCCAGTGGAGATCCTAGATTACAAAATGCAAGAGTTAAGAACTAAGAAAGTAAATTTAGTGAAAGTACTTTGGAGAAACCACCAAGTTGAGGAAGCCACGTGGGAATTAGAAAGTGAAATGCGGAATAAATATCCTGAATTGTTTAGTGCATAGTTTTGATTCCGAGGACGGAATCCTATAAGGGGGGAAGACTGTTATAACCACGAATTTTCGATTAATATTTTAAATATTAACCGAATTTTAGAGTCTCGTTTTAATTAGTCAGCGGGAGAAAAAAAACGAAATCTTTTTACTAAATAATTATATTAAATGTTTTCATCATTATATCATTTCAATTTGTCCCCCATTTTTATTTCTTTTTATTTGATAATTACCACTTAAAAGACAATAATTAGGCATTATGTCCACTAGAAATTTTACAATTATTTTGTCCCCATGATTTAATCTTTTTAATTATTTTAAACAAATATTATCAGCTTCATGATTATAGAAACAGTACCTAATTTTTGTTATAAAACTGGTTGATCACTGCATTAACAGATACAACACCAACCATACCAGTCTCTTTTATTCACAAACAAACCCAACACATATTACACGCATAAAAACATATGAGGTAGTTTATTTTTTCTGTCTTCCATTTTTTCTATTAATTGTCTTGTTGAATTCATGTTGTAAAATCTGGTACATGTATGTGTGTTCGGTTCTTGTCGGGGAAGGGGGCAGAAACGACCACCACCGTTGCGGTGGTGGTGTTTGTGGTTATTCGAAGTCGAGTAGAGAGAGATTGATAAGAGAGTCAGAGAGATTAGATGAGAGATCGAGGGGATTGAGAAGGGGATGAAGTTGGGCTATGTTGTTGTTGTTTATATGGGTGTGTCGATGGTGGTGTTAAAATCGATAGGGAGAGATTGAGTTACGAGAAGAGATTGATTTTGTTGTTGGGTTGTGGATGGTCGGAGTTGTACTGGGCGGCGGTAGTGATTGAAATCGGAAGAGAAAGAAAGGTGGAGGAGGGTGGCGTGAGAGAGATTGTTGCAGAGTGAAGAGAGGTCGGGGGGGTTCGACTTTGGTCGAGAGGAGAGACGGAGAGAGATAGATTGCGAGAGAGGTGTGGTGATAGAGAGAGATTGAGAGTGCAGAGAGATTGAGGGGTTCAGGGAGAGAGAGGAGAGGCTGAGAGAGATAGGGAGAGAGGGAGAGTGACAGAGAGAGATCGAGGGAGAGAAAGCAGGGGAGGAGGGGAGACTGGTGGTGGCGCGTGGGTGGTGGCTCGTGGGTCCCACGCGTCGTTGATGATTATTGTCCCGAATTGTTTTGTCTAAACTGCTATAATTAGTTTCGTTAAAATTTGAAATATTATTTAGTTTGGTTAGTAATAAATAGTTTAAATAAAAATGATATAATTGATTATTAATATTTAGAGCGAGAATATTATTTATTTTAGTGGGTAATTATTAATTTACAAAAAAAATGGTATAATTGATTAATTAAATAGTAATATTTTGTGATTTTGAAAATAATTTAGAGATTTTATAATTGTTAATAAAAGGAGAATATTTGTGAATAAATAGAATAAAATATGTTTTATTTTGGGAAGCTGTTTTTAATATTTTCCGGTTTATTTTTTTAACTAACCGGATCGAGTCAGATTTAATTTAGAGATTAATATTTTATCAAAATAAATTAGGATTTGTGAGGTTTATTAAAAGTGGAATTCTTTGATGAATTATTTTTTTTAAAATGAGATTAATTATTTTCGATTTAAATTGAATAAAAATGGATTGTTGAATTTTTCATTTTGAGTAAGAATTGAGATTTCCAGATATTAAAAATAGGATATATTCCCCAGATTTAATTCCTGAGTTCGAAGAGATATTTATCCCGGAAGTAATTTCCGTTATTTATTCAGGAGATGTTTATGAGATATTATATTATTATTAATTATATTATCGGATCGGGAATATTTTATTCTGAAGAATCGCTCACGTATTTCTGGTTGCCATTTTTAGAGAATAATTCTCGAGACGTAGATCGACGCCAAGTTCACGGGTAGAGTATAATTTTATCTTCATTCATTTGCACTTCGAGATCGAGGCAAGTTCATTCCTACCCTAACTTTTGGAAACTGTGAATTTCTGTTCGTATTATTTAATTCCTTAATTATTTTCGAGATATTATATGTTGAGATTTATCTGTTGCTTCGTATGATGAAATAATTTCTTTTGAGCATTATTTCTCGTTAAATATTATTATGCTGTTAATTTAGTTTATTGAGAATTATAATCCCTATAAGCGTAGGAATAATTTAGTTGCTATCGGGTCGATCTCATTAATTCGAGACGACTTTTATTTTGATTCCGTGAAACTAATCTCATTCGTCTGAGATAGTTAAATTTATTCTTTTCGATTGAATTTATTGTACAAATTCAATCGTTATTTATTGATTATCTTTTAGTTAGTTCCTCGTTTGAACTAACCGATAGAAGTTTAAAAATTATAATTATTAGAGATTCTTACTCGTCGATCAAGTGAAAAAAATATTCTATTTAAACGTTCATCAATGTTGAGTATTATAAATATTGAGAAGTACTATTTGTTCAGTACGACTCCCAATTACTTCATTTTAAGACTATTCTCATAATTTCGAGATAGTTGAGTTTATTGTCAAGGTTTGACATTTTGTTCGTGTCATCCGATAAATTATTATTATTGAGAATTTACATCAGTCCATTGTTCGGATTGGTGGTAAAATCGAGTCAGACTGGCAGTCCGCCAGATTTGTAAATATTTTCTGGAAGAATTATTTCAAGTTATCTGTACCCCAAATATTCGGGAATTCTGTATTCTACTGGTCAATTTTGGGCAAGAGGCCCATTATAGAGAAAGAGAGACTCGTGTACCGTTTTACGGACCCGAGAATAATTATGCACTTTGTTGCCATGGTTGAATTGATAACCATTATGATGCTAGCATTCATACAAATATATATTATTGTTGATATCGTATTGTAGCCGTGATCGGGCGAAGTGCGGTGTCATTGGAGGCCGGTATTCTTGGTTGGTTAGTTGATCGCCCCACCGAGATACGGAGAGGTGGAAGACCAGTTCATTCTTAAATCATGAGTTATCAGAGTTATATCAAATGAGTTATCGAGTATTCTGTTTCGAGATGAGTAATGAGTCTTTTGAGTATTCTGTTTTGAGATGAGTTTTGAGCCTTTCGAGTATGATATTTTCAAGATGAATTTGAGCCAAATCATATTGTGATATCCGATATTAAAATTTTGAGTATTTATTTCGGTAAACCTTATTATATTTATATACCGAGCGAGAAGAGAACTTGCTGAGCACTATAGTTGCTCATTCTCGCTTTACAACATTTTGTTCAGCTGTCAAGACGGAAAGAGGCGAGACGTCCAGCCAGGGCTACAGAGGCAAGGGGAAAGCACAAGGCTATGGCGACAATAATTAGAAGATCCAGATGGAATCTTTATATTTCTACTGTTGTGAACTTTTGTAACATATTATTTCGAAATGTATCAAGTTGGATTGTACTATGTTGTGAAGACGATCTTGGACCTGCGGAGTGGGACATTTTATGCTCCGTTGTAATAAAATTGGTATTGTTATTGCGTTATCATATTGAAACAATGTGACGACCCGAGTTCCCGGTCAGGGTGGATTTGGGGGCGTTACATTCAGCTTTAATATAATAGTATAGATTAAAATTTAATTTAAATACACCAATATTTTAAAAAACATATTAAATTATAATTGAATACCAACAAATTATAATAATTTTTTATATTGGAGACCTGAATTTCTGAAACCTAAGAAATTCTTTAAAATACCAAAGCCCCTAAAATTAAACTGCATCTTACATCTAATTAACTAGCACTATAAATTTGTAGTAATTGGAAATGTCATTTTCTTATTCCATTTCTCCATCACAACTTCTCTCCTAGTGGGTTAAAAGAATATACTACCTCCGTCACATTCATTTTTTTACAAAACTTCTATACTATTTAATTAGGGGTGATTATTCGGTTATTCAGTAACTGAATCGAAATATATTTCGGTTATCGAATAAAGAAAAACAAACATATTCAAATAATAAATCGAAATAATTTCAGTTATTTTATCGTATCGAAATATTCATTTGGGTTAAAACCGATTATCAAATTAAATAACGGAATTACGAAAACAATTATTTTTTTAGTCACTTTTGATTATTTTAATTTTTTTTGCCTTATTTTTTTTCAATGGTTTTAAAAATGAAAAGAAATGTAAAAATATTAACTACTGTTGTGGAATAAAAAATAGGGTTATCGAATTGCGGCTAGAGTTCATGAACTTCGTGCTTTAATGGCTGCGCTTGCGTTTTCGTGACCTAATTCGGGTCCTCACAAGATGCCTACGTATCTCAGGGTTGAGAATCAAGCCAAGACGTAGTTCTGAGATGAGGGGTCTGGCCCTTTATATAGGCTGTGGGAGCCTTAGAATCGTAATAGGGTTTGGAGACTTGGTGGACAAGTCACCGTTATTGAGGAAGGTTCTGCTCCTTTCTTGTGGGAGTTAGTTTCCATATCGAATTAGGTGCCTTGGAGGCTACATAATATCCCAACGATATTCTAGGACGTTCCTTGTTTCTAGAACGTTCCCGGTTTGTGGATCAGGCCCATGTTAGAAACAAGCTTATACCGGGCGTCCCCGGCTTGGGCTGTTCTTTTGGGCTTAATCATTAATTACGAATTTAATGCCAAACTAGGGTTTTGGACCTTATTTACGAGCCAATAAATATTATATTAATTATGTCTTTAGGGATTATTTTTCACCCATATCATTTGCCCCCCCAACTTCTAGGGAAACTTGATTTCGTAGAAGTTTAAGGTCACACCGGCCCTACCAAGGTATCGTCTTACAGTGAAGTGTGGAGCGACCTACATATTCATAATGACTAAGATTCTCTCCCAAGTTACTACTTAAGAAAGTTAAACGTTCCTTGACCTCTCGAACCTTTTTCTTAAGATTTCCGGGCCTTTCGGGAATAGGATTAGTGTCGTTTCGAGCTCGTAGACACTAATCCAAGTGCAATTCGTGCATAGGATCCTTTATCATAAATTCATTAGTGATTTATTTCCCTTAACTTATCTAAGTTAGGGTTGATATCAGGCGGTCATTATTCATAAGCCTCAATAAGTGCTAATTTTTGAGCAAAAGACACTAATTCGGCCCTAATCGGGGCTAAACAACCCTAAACGGGGCTATAAAGGCCTTGATCGAGGCTAACTAGTTCGTACTTAATGTAATTACTACAAGGATATCCACCCTTAACCTTGAGATAAGTTAATTTTAGAGTGGAAGTCCTTAAACGTCGATAATCGAGGTTAATCACCCTCTAATTGTGATTAGCGAAACCCTAACCCTAAATTTTGGAGTCAAGCCAATCTAGTAGAGATTCTAATAACCTCATGGTTGTAGAAAGAATCACGTGAAAATTCTCATTTTTGAGTTGTCATCTGGACAAGGTGTTTCAAACACCTTCCTCATTTTTCAACACCCTCCTCGTTTTGAACACCCCTAACATTCCTAAACCCAAATTTTGAAGTTGAGCTTATATGATAGGGATCCTTATAATCTCCTTGTATGAAGAAGAATCACATGAAAACATGCATTTTTGAACGTTTTGGAGGCGAAATACCTCATTTTAAGCTGGTTTTCAAACCAGACCTTGTTTCAAACAGGGTCACTTTTTCAACTTCTTGAAATCACTAGGGAACCTACATAGGCTTGTAAAGGACCTTATAAGGTTCTTGAATCTCAAATTTGAGCTCAAACGGAGCATTTTGAGCGTTCTGGGGCCAAACGAATCAGCTAGGGGTCCAGGAAACACCTGGACCCATTTTTCTTCCCCATGCCTCTGGTCGGCTGGGTCTGGTCGGCCAATTCCCACGTTGCCTTACTCGGTGCCACACCCTTCCACCTCACCAAGTATTGCCTACTTGGTGCCAAACCCTTCAATTTCACGAGCTGCTCCCCAAGTATTTCCTTGACCTCCTTGTGCCACCTCTCGGCCCTTGTCGGAGATACCCGTTGCGACTCCTGCCTTGCAACGCCCCCACGTTACCTCTTTTTGCTTGGCAACACACGCCCCTCGTCCTTGGCTCCGTTCCCCTTAGGAGACTTTGGACGTCCCTTAGTTGTGCTACCATTAGCACCATCGTTAGTCGCCTTGCCCTTGGCTTCGCGCCCTTGCTTCCTCTTCGTTGAGGGTTGTTCCACCTCAACCATCCTCATACTCCCAAGGTAGGTCACCCTAGGTTCCTCTGTTGGTGCCTCCACCCTCTCCAAAGTTGGCAACCTCCTTGGATCGTCTTCCCCTTTTTGGAGCATGGCACTCAACGACCCCAATTTAGGGCACTTCACCATCACATGCGGTCCCTTGCATATGTAGCACCCTTTCTTTGTCCCATGGCCCTTTGGCTTCCCTTCACTTGGGTCATGGCTTGTTGATGCCCCCACATCACTCCTTCTTCGTGGGCTTTCACTCCTTGAGCCAACACTGCCCTCGTCACCCTCGTTATCTTCACCATCACCCTCCTCGTGATGCTCCCTCAGCTTGGGTGACTCCCTTTAGAACTCCGTCAAGGACTCCACCACGGCTAAAGCTTCGTCCACATCCTTGACGTTTCTCCGTTGTACCTCTTGCTTGGCCCAGTTTTGTAAGCCATCCACGAAGTAGAACAAGAAGTCCTCACCCGTCATGCTAGGAATCTGCAACATTAAGGTGCTGAACTCGCTCACGTAGTCCCCTATGTTGCCCCATTGCTTGAGCTCCCTCATTTTCTTCCTAGCCATGTACACCACATTCTCGGGGTAGAACTGCTTCTTTAGCTCCCGTTTAAAGTCACCCCAAGATTCGATTCGGCAAAGGCCCTTCTCCATGACGGCGTGTTTCCTACGCCACCACAAGGTTGCATTGTCACTAAGATATCGGGTAGCTGTACGTACCTTTGTCGCCTCGTTACTAATGCCGACCGCTTCAAAGTAGTTCTCCACGTCCCAAAGGAAGTTCTCCACAACCTTGGCGTCCCTTACGCCACTGAACTCCTTGGGTTTAGGTGTCTCGATTCTTTGCGCCTCGAGCGCCCCAAAGCCTCCACCAAGCATACCAGCCTCGATCCTAGCCAATTGTGCCTTGACGGAGGTGCATGCTTCGGTGACCATCTTCTCCAAGTTGGTGACTCGCTCCTCTCGTGCCACCTCCTTCGTTTGTAAATCTTGGACCTCTTCCTTCACACGTCCAAGCTCCTCAAATACCTGGTCTTCTAAGGTCTTGAAATTGCTCTCGATTTGCTCCATGCGTGCCTCCAATTTCTCCAAGCCCACGCCGAGCGCCACGAGAACTTCGTCAACCTTCTTCGCCATGATTCGTGTCAAGATTACGCCCTTTGTAACCTCTAGCTCTGATACCACGTTATTGTCACGGCCTTATAATTCGTCCTCTTTCTAAGCCAACCGTGCCGGCGTCTAGCTCTTGTCGATCCCCCGAACGAACTACTAGACCAACCTTACCCCAAGTGTTTCCTAACACTTATGTAGCGGATGTAAGAGAAATATAAGAGTAGAAGACAACCACACTTACTAACAAAGACCCTTTCTTTATTAGTAATCCCAATATTACAAGAGTTGGATCCCCTTGACCCACACTAGCCCCTTGCTAGTTACAAGACAACCTCTATATTCCTCTCTCACTTTCTATATCACCTTCTATCCATGCCTCTCCAAATGAGGGGTCTCACCTTTTTATAGGCTCCTCCACCACTTGGAGAGAATTCTAGAACATGTACATCACACATGTTTCTAGATTATCCTACTATCAAGCCTATACAAGATTATTCTATATCCTACCATATCTAGAATATACAAGTATATACATAACATCTAGGATTTCTCTAGAAAGCTCCCAAGCTCCTGAAGGTTCCGGAAGATTCCACGAGGCTCCACCACGTTCCGCCATCTTCTAGATTCTTCTTGAATTCTCGAGCACCTTCTAAAGAACTGCACAATGTTTCACTATAATCTAGAGTCATCCGGACCCTTCCGGTCTTCTCTAGAATATTCCGCGCTTAGAGAGGTTGAATTTTGGAGGGGCGTGACATCATGCTCTCTTCTTCCTTTATGTATTTACTCGCCCTTCTTTGGTGCTCAGTCATACTCTCAGGAGGATGTTTTGCCAATGACATCTGAAAGTAGGGGTTCGTTGTTCCATTCTCCAAGGCTATCATAGCTAACTTGTTCTCCAGATCTGGAACGTTCAACATCTCCTTGGTGAAGCGCTTGAGATAATCCCTCAGGTTCTCATTCTTTCTTTGTTTCACTTGCATGAGAGATGCAGAGCTTTTTTCGTGGACCTTTCCACTAACAAATTGGTTGATGAAAGCAGTGCTCAACTCTTTGAAAGATCCAATCGAGTTTGCGGGCAATCGGCTATACCATCTTTGAGCCATGCCTGCCAGGGTTTGAGGGAACGCCCTACACTTAAAAGCGTCGCTAGCGGGTTGTAACAGCAGTGCGTATGAGAATGTCCTGATGTGATTTGAAGGATCACCCGTTCCATCGTATGCTTTTATCGTAGGCATCTTAAATTTTCGGGAAACATGAGCGTTCATCACCTCCTCAGTGAAAGGGGGTGTGGGATCGTTAGGGTCTCCAAGTGGCATCAGGTCTTTGGGATCACCCCTGGGGGTTTCCATCCTCGTAACTCCTCCAGTTGGGGCATCAGCCCTTCTCTGTCTCCTTGAAGACCTTTCCAAATCGATGAAGGGAATCTCCCTTAAAGTTGGAGGAGGCATATTCTGGTTCTGCCTTGCTTGCTCCCTGGCTATGTCGTCCTTCAGCTTTTGGATCTCGGCCTCATAATCCTTGATTCTCTCAGCAGCTGTTGGAGGGGGTCCATCATGGATCCTTTGAGTCCTTCTCATAGGCTCCTTGCTTGCACGTCGCCTCCTCGGGGCTTCATCGCGATAGTCTTCCTCAGACGATGAATCATCAGTGTAAGGTCCGGAGTAATCATCATATCCTTGCTCAGGGGGGGCTAAACCCTAATATAGGGTGGTTGATACGACTCAGGTATCTGCAGAACCTGACCGCTTGGTCCAGGATCCCTTCGATTTGGGGGATAGTTAGGCAACCCGTATACCGGATTGGTGCTTACGGGGAGCGTAGTGGTGGAGATCTGAACTCCTGAGAACGGGGGATGGCTAGTTAATGGTGAGACCACCATCTGAAGCTGATTAGTCTCCAGTCCCGGGTGAACGTCCACTGGTAAGGTTCTCTCAACATGGAGATTCGTCCCTATAGGTTGAGAAACTTGAGGTTGAGTGGTTGTCTCTGTTGATGGGGGTACATACCCTTGCTCCGTAACAACGAGTGGAGCGGAGGAGATGACCGGTGGATCGGAAGTAACAGGAACGTTCTCGGTTGTTGTTCTTCGTGTGTTAACCATGGTTGATGTTGTTGTCCCACAGACGGTGCCAAATGTTGTGGAATAAAAAATAGGGTTATCGAATTGAGGCTAGGGTTCGTGAGCTTCGTGCTTTAATGGGTGCGCTTGCGTTTTGGTGACCTAATTCGGGTCCTCACAAGATGCCTACGTATCTCAGGGTTGAGAATCAAGCCAAGACGTAGTTCAGAGATGAGGGGTCTGGCCCTTTATATAGGCTGTGGGAGCCTTAGAATCGTAATAGGGTTTGGAGACTTGGTGGACAAGTCACCGTTATTGAGGAAGGTTCTGCTCCTTCCTTGTGGGAGTTAGTTTCCATGTCGAATTAGGTGCCTTGGAGGCTACATAATATCCCAGGGATATTCTAGGACGTTCCTTGTTTCTAGAACGTTCCCAGTTTGTGGATCAGGCCCATGTTAGAAACAAGCTTATACCGGGCGTCCCCGGTTTGGGCTATTCTTATGGGCTTAATCATTAATTACGAATTTAATGCCCAACTAGAGTTTCGGCCCTTATTTACGAGCCAATAAATATTATATTACTTATGTCTTTAGGGATTATTTTTCACCCATATCAACTACATCAACTATAAATGTCAACAAACTAGGATTATTAATTATCATCAATTAATATTTAAAAAAAATATAAAACAAAATGTAATTATTGTACAAAATTTTAGCGCTATTAAATAATTAAGAGTTATAACAGTTTCATCTTTAATTTAAATAGAAACATATTGTTACTATAAACCTTAATTTAAATAGATTTATAACAGTTTAACTTTAATTTAAATAAAAGCTTATTGTTATTACAAATTTTAATTTAAATAGAAACATATTATCAGTAGTAGCTGCCTTGTTCAAAAACTTCAAATATTAATCAATAAATTACTTGAATTCAACAAAAAAAAAACTTCAATTGAAAGAAATACAAATTACGATTAACATATAATATATGAATGTAGATAGATATAATATAATATGAATATATAACTTGAATATTATATAAATATTATAAATATATAATCAAAAAATATTATATTTTATATATTTCGGTTAATTCGGAAATTTCGATTATTTCGGTAAAAAAACCGAAATATCGAATAACAGAAATTTTCATAACCGGATTAGAACCGAATTATTTTGGTTCGGTTAATCGAACCGAATTATTTTGGTTACTTCGGTTCGGTATGCGGTTAACCGAACCGAATGCTCAGTCCTATTGCTTAGCACGCATTTTAAGGTGTATATAAAATATAGTTCTATACTTATTTCTAAATTTTTATTTTTTTGAATAAAAATTTAAATATTAAATTTTTATTCAGAAGAAAAAAAATTTAAAAAAATATTATGAAATTATACTTTATAAGAATATTAAAATACGTGCTGAATCCTCTATCCCAAGCATAAAGAACTCGCTGTCCTTTTCTTTTCGAGTACAACGTAAAAGCGCAAAAACATTACACATACATCCTAGACAAAGGTTTTTTTTTATGATATACTCCCTCCGTCTCATATTGTACATGTCTGGCAACACTCAAATAAGTGTTTTTGGCCTTAAAAGCCCAAAATCACTTATTTGAAATGTTTGTGTAAATAAATCAGAGGGCTTATTTACTAGCTTCTTGGAAATATGTTGGAAGTTAGAAATCTTAACATTCAACTTTCAGCTTATTCTTATTTCTCGATACACGCAATATATAATATGCTTCCAATCTTCAAAATCATATATCTTTTGATCCGTTCATTAGAAAATTGATATGTATATATCAAATTTCTCTACTCATCGAGATCTATCCATTGATATCCATTGATATATATTAAAAAACAATATTTTAAAAATAATAAAAAATGTTAACTTATAAGTTCTGATTTACCAAACACTCTAATGATTTATAAGTTCTGATATACCAAACACTCTACTCTTATAAGCTCTGATTTACTTATCACTTATATGACACTTATCACTTTAAGCTATAAGTTATTTATTTTAAGGTAAGCCAAACGAGTCCATTGTTTTTCCTGTTTTGACTTTTTACACTATTTATTATTGGCGGTTGACTACTAATTTACGCATAATTTATAAGATAAAATATAATCATGAATGATTTTGTTTAATTCGTATTTGTGAATACTTTAATACAATGAAGGTTTTATATTTAATACTAATACGAAATTAAAGATATTAACGATCGAAAATGTGCGTTGACAAACGTGTTCAGCCCAGCCCAAACAGAAAAAGTAATAAGAGATGGAGGGAGTACCATTGTGGAATGTCTCAAGCATGTTGCTACCAGAAAAGTACATACATCATACTTGCCGGTATATAGTTTCATTATTATCTTATAAATGCCAGTATATATTTTCATTATGAATAATATTAGGGATATCAAAATAGGTACCAAAATAGTTCTCAAATGACACATGATAATTTCTTATTAATGGTATTCTATTAACACTAGTTTATAACCCGAACGATGCACGAGCTTTTTTTATATTAAACAAATTTATTTTATGTTACAATTATATTTTTATATAATTATAATTTTTAATAATTATTTTAATTTTAATTTAAATAATATATATAAAAATTTAATTAATGGTATGCATGGTTTAAAACTTATATTATGAAATTTTAAATTTAATACGTCGTTGAATTATGAAATATTGGATTAAATACGTCGTTGACAAAATTCGAATCTTTAATATTTTTTAAAGTAACTTAATCATATAAAATATTTAATCATCAGATCTGACGGTTCTGATTTTTTTGCTAAAAATCTAAAGGTAATTATTCGTTGTATACGGATTTCTATTATATATTTTTATTAGTGATTGAAAGATATGGTGTGATATTTTTTGGTATATATTAATAATTGCAAGATTATGTTTTAAATTAAAAGGCAACATATTTTAATTAGAAAAGAAGTATTAATGATTGGAAGATTATGATTGCAAAATTATGTTTTAAGCTAAAAGGTAACGTGTTTTAATTAGAAAAAGAATTATTAATGATTGGAACATACGATATTTTAGGTGTGTATAAAGGGTAATATGTTCAATTAAAAGTAAACGTCTTTTAAATTGATTGAAATATACGATATTTTAGGTATTTATTAAATTTTATTTAATATTACAGTCATGTTTTTATATAATTATTATTTTAATAAATTTTTAATTTTAATTTGATATAATTTAATATACTCATATTTACAGATTATACTAATGTTTCGTTATTATAAATAACGTATAGAAATTTTTTATATACTTTATTAATAATTGAAAATATGGTATGATATTTTTGGGTATATATTAATGATTGTAAGATTAGTTTAAAAAAAAAGTAACATATTTTACTTAGAAATGAAATATTAATGATTTGAAGATATTGTACGATGTTTTTATAAAAGGTAATATCTTCAACTAAAAGTAAATGTGAAAATGGCAATGACTAATTACCATTAATTATATTATGTAATTATTTATTTTAATAATTAGGATAACCAAACCGACAAACTTTCAATCTTTCGGCTTTAATTTAATAGCATAGATATGCCGAATCCATTACATTTATGTGCATGTAGCCAATCAAAATATGACAAACTCATTTAGCAAAAAAAAAAAAAATATGACAAACTCACTTTTTGGGAATTTTTTTGAAATTTTTTTTCATTTATCATTGATAGCTTCTTTGTACATGTACATTCCTGGGAATCCAGATACAGGTTCATCTAATTGACCCCAGAGAAATGAGATTCAGCAACAAGAACTGTGTACTTTGTGCAAATTCACCGAGGTCTGAACATTAAAAACCAACCATTAGATTTTAAATTCCGTGGTAAGAGGAGGTTACGACAGACATAATTACATATGAAACAGCAATTACATTGACGGCGACCAGTGATTCTTGGTCAAGGATATTACAAGGGCTTCTGAATCCATCTATTTGGGTACCCGAGTGACCTACTATGATTGTAGGAGTCTGTGAAAGTGACATCACTGCAAACTGTTACTGCAGAATCTGAAAAAACTATTTCTGCATTCTGAAGTGTGAAGCCATGAATAATTGGCAGAGGAAATCCTTTCCCAAGGCGTGAGTTAGCATATGGCAAGCATACAGTTTCAATAAGAGTCCACACTACAGGCTGCAAAAGAATTTACAGAATTTTATAATTAAAAGAAATAATCACAATAAGAATTATTCATTATCCTGCATACTATTTTTTACATATAAAAGTCAAACAGTTAAGGTACAAGATCCTCTCATGGAGAGTTTCTTAAAATTATTGAATAAATATCTTAGATCCATCAGCCTATGGAAAAGTCAGTTCAATTATCTCAACGAAAAACATATTCTCTCGCTGTCTTTCAGGATATGTTCAGCATGTGGTCAAACAAAGGAAATAAAGAGATGTATATAGACAACATAGTGGATGTACCAATAAAGTAATTTAGTAATATATGATAAAAAATAAAGTTTGAACACCGTAAATAAATAAATATATATTACGACCATTTCGACACTTGAAGGTTGTACATACACAATGCACACATGACACACAAGTCACAACTACCTTTTATTTCGTACAGATGCAGAGAAGCTAACATATGTAAAGAGTATATCCCAAGTGTAACACCAAGGCAGCAGCTTGTCAAGATTCATAATGTATTTTTCTAATAATAATTTTGCAGTAAACATTCTTAAAGTTGGCGCGACACAGTTGGCTTGTATTCATTAGATCTATATAACCAAATATGTATAAAATTATGACACTTCCCATGAAATCACCGAGAAAGATGCATAATAATAGTATAATACTGTAAATTGGGAATTCTACTTGATGTCGGCATGTACCTGAATTAAGTACATGTGGAGTTTACCAATTTGGCTCCATTTCAGTTGCATTGTGAAATCCTCCAATTGCAAGCTACCAGCAAGATTGTTTTGCATGATTTTTACCGAACCTGAACCACGTATAACCTGAATCAGGAAAAAGCATAGTATCAGACACCAAAAAAGTACAACCACCATTAACAAGACTCCAAAAGCAAAAGCAAAAATATAATGGCCACTGTCTGACTATGGAGATGCATATGATTAGGAGGAGATAACACTATACGGCATGCACTAAACCTTCTCTGCTACGAGAATCTCCTAAGCTCGAGCCAGCCTAAATGTCAGAGGCCATAGACATTGACGAACATTGCACAAAACTAAGCTCAACAGCACGTTTTATTAACCTAAAGTTAGCTCAATTGGGAGTCAAGTTTCGTTAATTTGTTGAATTTTGTTTTTATCGTTTCTAGTTATCTCCTCTTCTTTGTAGACGCAGTGAGGAAAAAGATAATAATCCAATTCAATGATTTTGTCATGCCATGACAAGTCATTTTTCTAGGTTTTCTATTGTTTTTATATTTTCTGTGTTTAGGAATAGAAGATAACAGTAAAACAAGTAAGAAAGTAAGAGATTAGAGCTAGATAAGTAGAAGAAACAGATCAGAACAGAGAGATTTAGAGAGATACTAGAGAGAATCAGGAGAGAGATAGAAACCCTAGGAGAGAGAAAGCTAACAGAATAACAGAATATAGAGAGAGAAAGAAGAACTGGTGGAAAAAAGATTTCCTTTTCTGAAATATTCATACATGCTCTACAATGACACTGCTGATGTCTATTTATAGACCACCAGTCCACATACTAACCACAGTACATTTACTGATATACCCTTACTAAATGACATACTAGCACAATACACACTACTAGCACACTATTTATTTACTGTGGTCAGGCTTGAGTTCCTGACAAACCTCCCCGCTTAAAATTCATCCATGTCCTCATGGATCTTGCACTTCCAATCTTGCTTCTCTTGGATCAAATACATCTTTGAACAGACTTGCAAACTGCTAAGCATATAGAATTTAAGGTTTTTCCTCAACAAGTTGAGCCTCATAGACACAAGGGTATTTCCTCCTGGATCAAAGATGGTTAACATAACCCTTTCCCTTGAAGCATCATGTTCTTCAAATCTCCTGGCCTTGTCAAGGATACCTTTTCCAATTTGTTGCAACATCCTGAACTTGGGTAGCACCTTCCTCACAGCCATTACATAATCAAAACCGACATACTGGTGGTTGATCTCACTAACAACTCTATCAATTTCATCATTAACCCCTTTTGAATTGTGCACATAACCACCAGGATCAAAGATAATCATTTTTTGCTTGTCAAGATGGCTGGACTTCTCTTCCAAACCAGAATAATTTGCAGCTGCTGGACTATCTCTGCAAGGAACATCCTTACTTTGATTGTAGTTCAGGCATATTGTAGGATCCTCTTTTGACATTATGGATAGGCCTACTTGATTACAAAGATGCTGGAAACCATCAAGTGCATGACATAATCCAGTATCTAGTCCATCTCCAAACTTACTAGGTATCATTATCTGTGATGGACTGTAGATCTTCCTGTCATGTATCACTTGTGTGTATAATAGATCATCACCATCTTCTGATTGTTCACTAGTACAGACCTCAGAGGGTAAGGTATTAGGAGACTTTGGACCTCCTCATTCTAAGGCTTCTAAGATGAATTTCTTCTCTGGCCAACACTCTTCGACCTCCCCTGGTTCTTTATCTTCATCATAGACAGGTTTACTGTCATATAGACAATCCTGTAATGATGCTGCCTCTTCATTATAGACAGGTACCCCTATAAATTCCTTCCAAGCAACGTGCACATTTTTCCCTTGGGTAGGATTTGGCTGTTCCTGTATCATATTTCCAATGCCAACACCAGCCAACTGGTGCTCACAATCCTGTAAACATTCAGAGATTTGTGCTCCTTCAAACTCACACTTAAGTTTGGTGGCTGTCTGCTCATCAAGGAAACTATGTGTGCTTCCATCATCCACTAATATAGAGAATTCCTTTTGACCCCTTTTTCCAGTCAATATTGTAATTTGATTACTATGAGCACCCTCTATAGCATGGACAGACACTTCCATAGTCTGTGTTTGTACCATGTCTAGGTCCACTGTGCCACACCTTTTCTGTTGCCACTTCCTCAACCTTCTTCACAGGTTGAACCTCCTTTTTTTTCTGGCACCATTTTTTGCTCAGCCTTGTCACTGTTTCTGATACTTGCTTTCTGTTCTATGTCTTGTTCCTGTGGTAACTCCTTAGCTTCCACCTTCATCTCTCTTAAGCTCAAAGCCATCACTTCTGATTTTTTTGTTTCCTCACCCTTGATGGCATCACCCTTTCCACTGTTTACAATAGAATCTTCCTGGTGCTTCTTACTGTAGAATGAACTATCACCCTGAGCACAGTATTTAGCTTTTTTGAATGCACCTTCAATACCACTGGGCTCAAATAGCTTCATTACTTGCCTCACATCTTCTTGTAATCCACTTATGAAACATTCTACAAAGTATTCTTCAGGCCAATGTGGCATTACAACCCTCAACTTTCCCATATACAAAGCAAACTGATCACAGTAAGCCTCTACAGTTCCTTCTTGCCTCAAATGCTTGAACTTTTCTTGTAGCAACTCATGTTCCTTCACACCAAACCTGGCTATGAATTGCTCACAGAAGTCATGCCACCTCAGGTTCCTCTTGTCCATAGCATACACTTGATACCAGCTCCTGGCTGTGCCTTCCAAGTGCATACCAGCAACCACAACCTTCTTATTGTCATTTACTCCAAAGATCTCAAAGTAAAGCTCACAATCTTGAATCCAATCAATAACTTCCTTTCCTTCTTCAAACCTAGGAAAGTCTTCTTGAATCCTCTTAGGTTTTTCATGCATCTTCTTCACTGCCAATTCTACCATCTCTTCTATCATTTTAAGCTTGGCACTAGTACTTTCCTTATATCTCAGAAACTATTGTTGCACATCTTGCAACATCACATTGTGCTGCCTATTCTCTACTTCCTTGAACTTATGATCCAATTGCTTCCTTACTGAAAAATTCATTCTCCTTAGCAATTGAACAAACACCTGGTGGACACTAGCTTATGTCTTCACAGAGTTTCAACAGTACTTAATGACTACTACAATACACCAGTATACAAACACAATCACCACTCCAATTCACAGCTCCACCAGAATTCCACAATCAATAATGAAATCAACCAGCAAATCCACAACTCTACTTAGAACAAACAGTTTGTGTACTGAACAGAATTTTATACTACTAACAACACCATCACACAGATATAAACTTGCTATTTTTTGTACTTTTCTCCAACAATTCTCAACAGAACTCAACTATTAGCAAATAAATGTACTCAAAACTGCTATAACAACTTCAAAACTACCTAGTTACAACAGTAAATCTACAGATCTGTAAGTATAAGAACAGAACAGAACACCTGAACTGATTTGAACAAATCTCAGGCCTTTGAGTTGCGATTACTGCCGTTCTAGGCTCGTTCAGCTCGCACAGAGATGCACAACATGATTAAGCAGTGGTTGATCGAATTTGAAGAGCTCTGATACCAATTTGTCATGCCATGAGAAGTCATTTTTCTAGGTTTTCTATTATTTTTGTATTTTCTGCGTTTAGGAATAGAAGATAACAGTAAAACAAGTAAGAAAGTAAGAGATTAGAGCTAGATAAGTAGAAAAAACAGATCAGAACAGAGAGATTTAGAGAGATACTAGAGAGAATCAGGAGAGAGATAGAAACCCTAGGAGAGAGAAAGCTAACAGAATAACAGAATATAGAGAGAGAAAGAAGAACCGGTGGAAAAAGATTTCCTTTTCTGAAATATTCATACATGCTCTACAATGACACTGCTGATGTCTATTTATAGACCACCAGTCCACATACTAACCACAGTACATTTACTGATATACCCTTACTAAATGACATACTAGCACAATACACACTACTAGCACACTATTTATATACTGTGGTCAGGCTTGAGTTCCTGACAGATTTCAGTTTTGAAACTATAATAAGTAATGACATCATCTAGCTACATATCAGAGACAACATATGTAGTTGTATTTTATACTGAGCTACTTTGTTTCTTATCTCCATTTCATTAGTTATCCAATCAAAAAATATGGAAAAATGATTTATATATATATATAAAAAAAAAAAGAAGAAAGATCAGAGGAGCTTGTGAGGGTTGAGGTGATATTTTAATCTAGTCAATAATCTTACCAATGATATACAGACAACTGGAACTATATTCTCGCCTTCCAGGACATCAATGATTAGATCTGCATGAACAGTGGCACTAATACCATGTGGTGAAATTCGCACAACTGGAGGAGTAGAAAGAGAGATATTAAGATTCATGTCATCATTTGGGTATTTCTTGTAAAGTTGGGGGATAAGATATCTCCACCATGCAGTGTTTAACATCGCCTGATCTGGTAATGTATCGACAGTCCATAGCATAAATTCTGCCTGATGAAAACAATAACACACAACAAATTTTAAAGTTAATCCTATATTCTAAAACTTATTAGCTCACAACAGTCGCAGTGGCAACTTTACATTGGATTTCGAAGAAACTCTAAATGATGCATGTCTGCAGTTGCAACAAATATATTATCAATTTAATAACTTTCTTACTTACATTGTAGTACAAGGCAGATGCAGAGTTGAAAACAGCCTCATCTAACAATATTCCAAGCATTTTTGGTGAATTTGTGCAGGAAACCAAGGATTGGGAATTCTTGTGGAACACAGTTGATACTTTTCCCTTTTCAGTTCTTGTGAATAAGCCATTGATTTCAAAACCAATAGAATTATTACTAATTAGCGGGTCATTAACTAAAGTTACATTTAAAGAAGCAGTGTCGTCCACGGGTATTTCTTTTGGAAGGCCTTCCAAGAAAGTTTTAAGCTTTAAAACTCCTTCTTCTAGTGCCTTTGCAATTGCATTTTCTACTGCAGATGCAATTTGTCCTTCAAAAGCATTCACCATCCTTCGAAGTTGAAAAAAATTAGAATGAACAAACAATATCAAGTAACTTAAGGAATCATAGTTCTCCAGCAAATAAACATAGAAAACTGATTACAGGTCTTTATAAAAGTAGTAATAATAACAGTTATGTAAGCTTTCTGCTGCCCTTTTTCGCCTGACATTAATCCTCATGTACAGTAGATAAGATCTCTTAAAAGGGCCAAAATAAAAGGTAGAATACATATATATACCTGCTAAATATGCACATACTTGACCCTACTGGTAGGGATGGCAACGGGTCGGATCGGATCGGGTTTTGGCCAAATCCAAATCCCAATCCAAAGTTTTCGGATCGGTTCGGGTTTGGATTCGGGTTTGAAAATCAAAATCCAAATCCAAACTATCGGGTTTCGGTTCAGATTCGGGTTTAAATCGGGTTTTTAATTCAAAATTTAAAAATTAAAATAATCACATTAAGCAAAACATAAAAGTACAAATATATTTAAAATTTAATATAAAAAATATTTTAGTTGCATAAAAAATATAGAATATTATAAATAAAATTTAAAAACAATCAGAAAAATAAAAGAATATATATATATAAATATATATATGTGGGTGATCATTTTGTTATTTGCTTGATATGTATCTTAAATATATATGTATGTTTTGAAATATTAAATTGTTAAGATTAAAATATTATTATTATTATATATATTTATATAATACCATATATATGTATATATATATATATATATATATATATATATGTCGGGTTTTTTCGGGTTTCGGGTTTGGATCGGGTTCGGTTCGGTACACGTAAAATCCAAATCCAAAATCTTTTGGGTTTAAAAATTAAATCCAAATCCAAAATCGGGTTCGGTAAAATCCAATCGGATCGGTATGGATCGGGTATCCATCGGATCAGATTTTTTTGCCATCCCTACCTACTGGTGTGTCGATTCAATCAAAAGCTATATTTTATAACATTAGATGATGACAAATTAAGAATAGATAATGAAAATGACATCCTTAAAAGAAACATACCCTTGATACAACCAAGAGGCTCCTCCATCCAGTTTAATGATGATGTCTTTAACATAGCAGCCACCTTCAAGGAGAGAGATGTCTATAACTCCCTCCTGGATTTTCAAGCCAAGAGTCAGCCCAATTTCCATGCCTTCAACCTTTTCCCAGAGGTTAATCAATCAGATCCTTTTGAAAACACATACTTAAAATGAGCACCAAAGAATGTATTCTAAAAGAGAAAGCATTTTAATTACATAGTATGTATGGCATGTGTATTAACTGCATATGAGCTCAAATATTAGATATTCAACCACTATCAATTCATCCATAATCAAAATTCGTACTTGCATTCTTACAAAACAATACACCATGGGGTTTTTAGTAAACTTGATTATATCATTATACAATAAAAGTTTGCTTTCTACACATGGTTCTTTTACAGATCACATCCACCAAACTTAAGCTCTAGTAATAACTTATTGCAATGAGTATGGAACTTTTTTGGGATGTGAATGACCGAATGTATGGTCTTATTGTCTTCGCCAAACGGTCAATACGATATAAACCATAGACGTCATAATTTTGTAAAAGCAGATACTCCCTAGTAACTGAATTACTTATGTTGTGTTTGGTCCCGATGAATGAAATTGGAGGGAATAAATGAAGTTCGAACTAAAATATGACTAGTGTTGTGTTTGGTTGGGATGAATGAATGGGGAGGGAATGGAATGAAATTTGAACTATAATATGCCAAAACGTTGAAATTTTTATTTTATCCTCCATTCCATTCCTAACACTTTACTCGAGCCCAAACCCAAAAATTTGAGAAAATGTCCCCTTCTCCCTCATACCCAAATCTCATCAAAGAAAATTTTCACACTCAATTTTCTACGCGTCTTCCTTCCTAACTCCCATTACTTCCTTTTAATTTAACTCATTCCATTCACACCAACCAAACTCAACATAAATGTTTACAAGTTTCATTCCTTCCCCCATATCATTCTTAACAAGCTCAACTAGAGCTCAAAACCCTCCAATTTAAGAAGGAATGTTCCATTCTACATTTATCCATTTTTTATCCAAACCTCATCATAGAACATTTCCACCCACTCATTTTTTTTAAGTCTTCTCTGTTACCTCTCAATTCTCATTATTTCCTCCTAATTTCACTCCTTCTATTCCATTCACCCCAACCAAACACAACAATAAAGTACATAAAATTCTTACATACTAAAGCAACTACACAATAAGTTTTTAATCTAAAAAGTATTAAACTATACAAAAAATCCATGTACTCATAATCCTAGTACACGATAAAGACAACTAATCAACAAAGAGTAAAATGTGGCAATAAACTCCACTCTCATCTTCACGCCTACAATAATGGAATTGTTTAATTTAAAACATACATCAATAAGAAATCTATACAATTTTATATAAATCAAACAAGAAAAAAAAATCTTTAAAGAAATTAAGTACTAGGGGAATATTTGCTTTACATGAGTCTGTATTTGTCTTCATAACATATAAGTTAAACATTATCAACCGAAATAGCAACTTATCTCAACTAACTTTCCTAGGCAAACATAGTTTCTTGTAAAATGTTTTACTTTTACACCAAACAAATCGGGATCACCTAACAGGTAACTTTTTAAGTAATCACTAAGCAAAAGTAACTAGCTGAGAGAGGGAGAGGGGGGGGGGGGAGAGAGATTCTCTCACCTGAACAGAAGCAAGGCCGCTGTCGGAAATAGAGATAGGAACAAGCCAAGTACCATAAGAATAATGCCAATTCATACTAAGATTACAACTAGTACCCGACCCCACAATAGCAATCCCAGTATCACCAGGCTTAATAAACGAAGTGGGAACATCAACATGATAAATAGTTATATTCGATAATACCACATGTATTTTACCAAGAAGGGGTATTTTAAGTGTCTTTTCAATCTGAGGTAATTCAAGGGGTGTGATAGAAGCAATAGCGTTGTTGACGAGCAGTTGTTTGAGAAAGTCGAGGCCAGTTTGGGAAATAAGCATGGAGATGAAGGACTCATCGGTCAATCCAGATGATGAAGAAAAAGGGGTTGTGATAAAGAAGATGACAAGGATGTAAGCAGTTGTTGCGGTGGCCATTGATGAGCTGCTTTTGGGTGGACTTCTTTGGTGGGAAGGAAGGACAGAGCTGGATCGTGTTCGTGACTTCGTGTTCGTGTTCGAGGTTATCAATTTATATTCTATTTTTATTTATTTAAGAAAAGGAAAATTAGAAAAAGAAATAAGTTAACGTAAACATTCAAGTTTTGCAATATAAAAATGGGATATTCCTTGCAATATAAAAATGGGATATTTTTAGTGGTACCATTTTACAATTGCTTTTCCATTTGATATCATCCAATATTTTTTACTTTCAAATGACATCATTATACTTTTGAGTTCATCCATATAATACTATTTTGTTTCAAGTAAACATTAATCGAACGTTATAAACTTGTGAATTATTCTAAATGATACCATTATACAATTGATTTTTCCATATGGTATCATTCAATATTTTTGACTTTTAGGTGGTACTATTTTTCTCTCACTAATGTCAAATTTTTCCCAGAATTTCACAATTTATCTATACATGTTACTCTGTAATAAGTCATTAATTCTCTCACTATTTCTGATCAACATCCAGGTCATTAATTAGTCTTGTATCCAATTGCTTGATCATAATAAACTATGTATTTCAAATTATTTAGCTTCTTTCAGCGCTTTCAATGGTCAAAGTAAAATCTCTGAAAGCTCTTGGATAGATCCGAGCACACATTATATATGTATATGTTTATACGGTTGATTCTATATATTATGTATTAATTTAATATTTTGAACTATTGATCAAAGTTTATTATGATTAGACAATTGAATCTGAATCTAATAAATGACTTGTTTGCTTATCAGAAATAATGATAGCTAGATAATCAATGGCTAATTACGGACAAAACATATAGATAAGTTGTAAAAGTTTCAAGAAAAAATTGATTTTAGTGAGAGAAAAATGGTAACATGTAGAAGTCAAAAATATTAAATGGCACCGTATGAAAAAGTCAATTGTATAGTGATATTATAAAGAATAATCTCTAATTTTATAATGTTCGACTAATGTTTACTTGACATAATGGTATAAGATGGATGAAGCCAAAAGTACAGTGATGCCAATTGGAATTCAAAAATGTTGAATGGTACCAAATGGAAAAGCTAATTGTACAATGGTATCATTAGAAATATTCCTATAAAAATTCATACTTTATTTTGGGATGAATGTATAATATTTTTTTTTGTCAAGAAATGTTTAATATTTTTTGTTTTCACAAAAAACAACAAATCTTCTGTCGTCTTAGTCTGATGACACCCCGGTCATCTCCATCAATTATGATCCAAAAAGTTAAATTTGGATCATCAATTAATCTAAATTTTGATCCAAATTTCTGACCAATTATAACAGTGTGATCTAAATTTATCCAAATTATTATTTACATATTATATAACATAAATTTACTATTTAATCTTAAATTTAATGTTTAATTAATATTAATTACATTAAAGATAAAAATTTTTAATTGATTAAATATAGTTAATCTAATTATTTAAAGAAGGAATTGATCTGTCTTTGACATAATAAATGTTGGACATCAGGTTGATGAAGGGTTCAAGGCTGAATTATTTTGTGGTCGTGAACACCTTTCAATTTGTGGTAGTGTTGCTTAAATATAACTTAACAAACTCTCTTCTCGAGGGCTTCATTTTCAATATGATCTGTCAAGATTTATAATATCTATTAAGATAGTCATCTAATTCAACGTTTTCAGCTATGAATTTAAATTCACTTTATTGAGAATTTAAATCTAATTACTGGCGAATATAAATATATGCACGAATATAAATTATTAATTGCGAATATAAATATATGCACCAATATAAATTATTAATTGCGAAAGTTAATGACTATTATTAGTTTGCTGTAATTAATCACGTAATATTTAAGTAGATATTAAATAGATATATTGAATATAAGATTATTAAATGAAGTAATTTTACAAGGAATAAAATGTGACATGTTGTGGTCTTATATATATAATAATAGATAGATTATTATTTACATATTATATAACATAAATTTACTATTTAATCTTAAACTAGCTTTGAAGCCCGTGCAATGCACGGGCACGTTCTATATATTAATAAATTATAAATGTTTGCCCAATTAATTAGATATATGATGAATGGTTGCGTTATAAGATATTAAATGTTAATAAAAATATGTGTTTAGATGTTAATCATTTTTCAATTTATTGAGCTTCATGTTTAGTTATTTTCTTGTAAATTTAAACTTATTTGTACTATTTAATATTCAAAATTTGATAAAAGCAATTGTTTATTACGTAAATACATGAATAGCAATATAAGTTATTGTTTTATAAAATATGAGTTTTGGTTTATATACACTAAAAATTTTCTCATAAACGTTTTCATATTATAATTGCAACAACAGTATTACATGCTATTAATTTGAAAAAAAAATTTATTATAAATATTTGAAAATTTTAATTCGATATTGAAGTATTAAGTATTTAAATATTTTATTTTAACTCTACAGTGAAGACGTCTATTTTTTAAAAAATTCTCGTAGCACTAACGTCAACTACGTGTCTTGCGATTTTAAAGAAGTGTGTATATCCATATGTATATATTTGTGTGTATATATATATATATATATATATTCACATATTCTTATGAAAATACAATTGCAATGGATTACAAATAATTATAATGATTAATTAGATAATTATTATTAAATAAAAATGGAGAAACATTGATTAAACTAATATCATATGTCTATTAATGATAAATTAAAATTTATACTTATATAATTAAAAGTTTGATATTAGTAATAGATAGTAGTATGGGTAGTATAACTAAAAGGGTACGTAATTGAATATTAATTGAAGTGTAATTAAAAGAGTTTGTTATTAAGTTAAATATGTGGTTTATATTTTGTAAAATAAAATTTTATATGTATTTTAATTTATTTTTTCATTTTTAGAAGGTGTTAGCAAACTTTTTGGGAAGGTGTTAACCAACCGACCAACCAACCAATTATACTCTGTTTCGCTTATAATAGTATAGTATAGATAGATTATACCATATTTCGCTTATAATAGTATAGTATAGATTTTGGAAGGTGTTAACAAACTTTTTGGAAGGTGGTAACCAACCGACTAACCAACCAATTATGCCTTATTTGGCTTATAATAGTATAGTATAGATATGTTTATACGGTTGATTCTATATATTATGTATTAATTTAATATTTTGAACTATTGATCAAAGTTTGTTATGATTAGACAATTGGATCCGAGTCTAATAAATGACTTGTTTGCTTATCAGAAATAATGATAGTTAGATAATCAATGGCTTATTACGGACAAAACATATAGATAAGTTGTAAAAATTCCAAGAAAAAATTTATTTTAGTGAGAGAAAAATGGCACCATGTAGAAGTCAAAAATATTAAATTGCACCGTATGAAAAAGTCAATTGTATAGTGGTATTATAAAGAATAATCTCTAACTTTATAATGTTCCACTAACGTTTGCTTGACATAATGGTATAAGATGGATGAAGCCAAAAGTACAGTGTTCGTCTTAGTCTGATGACACCCCGATCATCTCCATCAATTATGATCCAAAAAGTTAAATTTGGATCATCAATTAATCTAAATTTTGATCCAAATTTCTGACCAATTATAACAGTGTGATCTAAATTTATCCAAATTATTATTTACATATTATATAACATAAATTTACTATTTAATCTTAAATTTAATGTTTAATTAATATTAATTACATTAAAGATAGAAATTTTTAATTGATTAAATATAGTTAATCTAATTATTTAAAGAAGGAATTGATCTGTCTTTGACATAATAAATGTTGGACATCAGGTTGATGAAGGGTTGAAGGCTGAATTATTTTCCGGGCTTCTAAATGGTCCACCATTATGTGCTGATTATGAACAACTCGACTCTCCACAAGATAACTTTGCTGCTTCTACTAAAACAACATTCACAAAATGTTGCCCACTTCACTGAAACTGCTCATCAAGAACTTTTGCTGCTAAAAATGATCCAATTCTAGCTAGCACCTTGATATTTGGTCAATTAATGAATTAATATTGCATTTACATCCTTCAATGTTCAACTTATATGTACAATTCAGTGACAGTGTTGACGACTGGATTGTGTTTGCTGTTTTCAATAATAAAATTTCCCTAATGATCCCAGTTTAAAATTTAGATCAGACTAAGCATTGTTTATAGAGAAATGAGGATATCTTAGCAACATAAGCCTCCCACTGTATGACCTTTCAAGGTCATAGTTCGGATGTTTGTACTGTTTTCCTCATATCTATAAGTTACGATAACAGAAAACATATGATTTACCAATCATCCCAATACTAATATAACACATAGAATTTTGAGGATGAGTGCTTTGCTGAACTAAACAAGAAAAGATGATTTAAATCTGGGAAGCTTTTGGCCGACTTGTTGGAACAGTTTGGTGAAAAGATTTTTTTTCTTTCATTCGAGTTCCAGAGTTGTATTTAGCTGTCTCCATTGGAAAGAATTTGATATTATATTGCCATAAGTTGCCAAGTTTTTGTGTATAAATTCTCAACTATTTGGATTTGTAGTGTGCTGTATTCTGTGTACCATAGAAAGTGTAAGCAGCCAGCGTCTGCAATCAGGGGCGTAGCTACGTTAAGTATTGTGGGGTCACTTATACCCCTCAACTCTTCAATGTCTTCATATATGTATTATATAAAAATTTAATATTTTGTTTTTAACCCCCAAAAATAGAAGTTTGACCCCACTTAAAATTTGTTTTTGACCCCACTTAATTCATATGATATGTAAAAGGTGCATAAATTATAAGAAAATTGATTTGTCTTTCATATTTGATAAAAATGGATTAATATTGAGCAAGATGTAAACGATTAATAAATAAAGAAGAATAAAACAAAAGTTAAATTAATTAGAAATAAAAGTAAATAGATTGTAATTGTCAATTAAGTTGCTACCTCCTATGATATTGTCAATGAAGCAATTATGAAAATCATCGAGAACAATTGTAAATTTATAAATATAATTTAACGATTGATTGTTTGTCACATTTTTATAATTGAAATTCCAGTTATCGTACATTTTTTTAATGAACTTATTTTTCGACCCCACTGGCTAAGTTTTGGCTCCGCCCCTGTCTGCAATTGCAAATACTGTATGTTAAACAGGTGAAAACTCCCAGGCATAAATATAACATTATTGGCTAGAATAATAGTGAGACATTTGAAATTTTATTCTGTGAACACAATGCATGAAAAACACATGAAGCAAATACAGGGAGTCTAATAGGAGGAAATACATGTAAAAAGTTAAGTAGTGGAGAGCAGGCAAAACTTAGACTTGGGATGGGATCAATCACTTGAATAGGGAAGTGGATTCTCTTTGAACAGCTTTCATGAGTAAACTATTCTCTTCCAGGGCCATCTGAACAGGCAAAAATCCCAGCCCGTCAGCCATGGCAAGCATTATCTGCTTCATCTCGGCCTTGAATTCATCCATATCTACAGTTCCATTAGAGTCATGGTCAAAAAGTAAAAACAAATTATCATAAACTTGAGTAAGCTCATCTGGATCAGTCTTCACGTCAATCCCGAAATGAGTTTCCAAGACCCTGAGACTCTGTAGCTCTATCAGCATCTCTGCATACGACAGGACCCCGTTGTGGTCCGTGTCAAGAAGCACAAAGCGCTCCTGAATGGAACCGGTAAATGCTTCATCGTCTTCCACAAAACTCACAATGGTGGCACCATCCAACACTTGTACACTCATTTTTACTGTGCAGATTGTGATTAACAGCTAATAAATCAAGAAATGGAGAGCTTTGGTTGATGTTTTGATATATTGGTGAAGTTGAAGTCAGGGAATGTTTCATTATATAGAATTGGTAATAAAGTCCAGAGGTTTCTGCCTGAAGTTTCTTGTTGTTTGCAGTCATTTTTCAGCATTTAGTTTTGAGTTGCCACTTATTTGACTCTAATGTTCATACAGTTTGATTAAAACCAAATTAACTAATCCATAGAATATAGTCAAGTCAAAGCTTGTGACTATTTCAAGTCCAATACTGGGAGAACCATTAGAATCTTCTATTCATTGTTTACTTTATTTTGTGGTATCACAACATTGCACTAACATCATCTTATTAATTCAATCAAAATCTTAGTTTGATTTTACTAAACATATCATTAAATCAGTGTTCTCCTATCTTGACTGCAACACATTATTATAGAAAATGTGTTTTTACAGTCAGTTGTCACAATTAGTAGAAGTGAAACTAACTTTCAACTTTTTAATGTAGTGGAAGAATAATAGAGTTTTTGTGTCAATCAAATTTGTTAAACAAAATTATGAAATTCCATCAAATACATTTTTAAGTAATTACTGGATTTGGTTAAAATAAAAGAAACTGAAAGGAATAGAATTATACATTTTTTTTTGTGAACCCCCATATATGACAAACATTTTAGAATGAGAATAAGAATAGAAAAAAATTCAAATTACTAATGATTCTGCACATTTTTTTATAAAATTCATATTACTGTATATCGCTCTTCACTTAAAAAGAGTGCAGAATTCTCCAGGTAAAAATTATTCTTAACAATCACTTTCTTTTTATTTCTTCTATTTTGTTCCTAACAATTTGTAGTAAATATTACTCCCTTAGTCCCAACCAATTGTTTACGTTTCTGAGAGATTATTCGGCACGCATTTTAAAATGTATATAAAGTATTGTTTTATAACTTATTTTTAATTTTTTTTGAATAAAAATATAAACATTCTACTTTTATTCAACATCATAAAATTGTAAAAATAAGTTACGAAACTATATTTTATAAGCATCTCAAAATGCGTGTCACACATTCTTTTATAAATGTAAACAAAGTAGATAAGTACATCATTTGAGAATAAAACTTTGAACATAGCATATGGATGGAGGTAGAGGTGGCAATTTCTAGTTTTAATTCATGTTCGTGTTTGTAAACATGTCAGATCAAGATAAGATTACTTAAAATTGAATAAATTTATTATCTATTATGTATTATATAACTAATATATCAACATGGAATTTTCCTGAGCAAGTTTATTATTAGGTTCGATCCTTCTAAACTCACACTCCAAACATAATTCCTTATCGATCCATATTAAATTACTAATATACCCTTAAGTATATATCAATGTCAAAAAATTTGAATGAGCAAGTTTATTCTTAGGTTCGGTCCCTCCAAACCCACACTCCAAACCTAATTCCTTATCGATCCATATTAAATTACTAATATACCCTTAAGTATATATCAATATCAAAAAATTTGAATTTGATAAGAATCGAACCTATGACCTCCCAATACATATATCTTTATGTTCGCATGTATAACCACTACGCCAAATCCCTTTTAGTAATACATTTTAAGATCATTAACTACATTCTTGAATAACTCCTAACTACATTCTATGAAATTTTTATTTATTATCACATATACAATAACTAAACCAAATCACATTTTGTAACATATTTTAAAATCATTGACTACATGCTCGAATAATCCACTTACCGCTATCATTATAATATTTATTTTATAACTTATTCATTGACTATAATTTTGATTTTGAGGGGAATTAAACCCATGACACCCACACACTCAAAAAAATTATATTCATGTTTATTTTATAATTTATTATGGATAAAATTATTGGAATATTTTTTACTCTAATATATTGTTAGATAATATCCTTTATATTAATTATAATGTCGTTTTATAGCCCAATTGTGTATTTTACGTAATTCTTTAATCGATAAATGATAGAAGAGTCTAAAACTCATTTAAAATTTAGTAATATTTAATTAATAATATTTTATCAATATCACACACATACATATTGTGTGTATGATTTAAAATACATGTGAATGTGTGGCCTAATGATATGAAGATGCACAATTTAACTCGGTGTTCCAAGTTCAATCACCATTGAAAATAATACTTCTATATATAAATAGGAACTTAGGGGTAAATTGGTGCTTTTAAATCATGAATAAAATACATTATACATTTCACATTTTTTCTTTATATAAAACCAAATATTGTCCCACTTAAGGGTTACACACAAAGATATCATGTGTATTATCAATATCACACACATACATATTGTGTGTATGATTTAAAATACATGTGAATGTGTGGCCTAATGATATGAAGATGCACAATTTAACTCGGTGTTCCAAGTTCAATCACCATTGAAAATAATACTTCTATATATAAATAGGAACTTAGGGGTAAATTGATGCTTTTAAATCATGAATAAAATACATTATACATTTCACATTTTTTCTTTATATAAAACCAAATATTGTCCCGCTTAAGAGTTACACACAGAGATATCATGTGTATTATCAATATTCAAAATCAAGATAACTATACTTTTTGTTATATATATATATATATATATATATATATATATATATATATAATAGAGCAAATGGGGGGTTCCATGAGCATATTTATTCATATAAAAAATCAGATTTACCCCTACTAATTCTATCTATGTTATATATCTGGGGGCTATTTAGGTATTACAACACTAATATATTTATTACATAATAATAACTAATATGAACTAATATGCATTTATTATTATGTAATTAATACTTGTATGTATCTCTGTATCTATGTAACACCCCCAGATCCGGGGTCCGGTCGTTACGGTCTCCAATTCTGTCCACAATACTTGAACTTACCTCAATATAAAATAATTTACATCTTTATGACCCAACACAACAATATAAAACACACCCGTTATAGTCCCAGAGATGAAATCAGAGTAACAATCAAATTTATTAAACACATTATGAGTTCTTACAACTCAAAAGAGTTACAATATGAATACATACTCTTTGCCATCCATTTACATAAGTCATACTAGTACATATACTTGGTACTGAAAGAATAAATCTATCCTACCAATAGCTTTCTCTTCGGCTCTGGTAGTCTCATCATCCTCGCCAGCGTCGAGTGCGCCTTGTGCGAGTCATCTGGTCTAGCTGTTGTTGTGATATAATAATAAAGCAAGGGTGAGCAATAGCCCACCAACAATAATATTTAACTGAACGATAATATATAACAGTTCAAAAGTATCTTTCAAACCATATGCCATGCATTTACAGAAATGATGCCAGTATAATATGAACAATGAAGTTACATGGTAACTCAAAAGGAAAATATATGTGGGAATATCTGCTATGTCGAAAATAAGCCAGATATTATCATTTATCATATAAAGAGGAACTTGCAAGGAAAATATTGCAATTCCAGTTATTAACATTTTTCCGAAGTCCTACAACCTGAAAGAAGTCTCTTCGATACGTGTTGCGGAAGACACCGTCAACCTGAAAGAAGTCTCTTCGATACGTGTTGTAGGGAATTCCCAATTTGGGAGATGAATTAATACTAGAGTCATCACGCGCCAGCTGTCCCACTCCCTGATGATCAGTCGGGGATGGTACAGCCCAATATAGTTTACTATCGGTAGAAGGAAGAACTGACAGCTCCACTTGTCGATTGCCTTTAATAGTAACTCCCTGGTCAATGGCTAGGCCTTGTGATGGACCGCGCGACTCGGCCTCTTACACACGACTCCTAGTTCGAATAAATCCACATCATTGAAACGTAGAGTTTGTCCTCCCTTCCCCAAGTGAAATACTTGTTGATAAGACTCCACAAAGTAGTCGTATCTAGTTGAAAAGGAAAATTCACCAACATTTCCCAAGCTTTTGCTTGTTAATGTATATCAACTTGTTCCAACAATCTTACCCCTCGAATGATGAGAAGGTACACACAGACTTAATGAGTCCATAGCAACCAAGTTGCGAGTGAAACGGATAAATTATGACTGGGAAGTCAACAAGATAAATAACCTTTCTCAAGTAATGTTCCCTTATAATTTAAGAGATAGATTCGAGTGAAGAATGGAATCTTGAGGACCTTTCTTAATATAATATTAATCGTAGGGCTGAGCAAAAATCCGAAAAAATCCGAATCCGTTAAAAACCGCTAAAAACCGATCCGAATCCGATTATGCGGTTTCGGTTTCTTGTCAAATCCGATCCGACAAAACCCGAATCCGATCCGATTAAAATAAATAAATAGATTATATATATATATATAATTAATATATACACATATTTTTTGAAATATAACTCAATGGATTTTGCTCATATCCAACACTAGGAGGAATGGTCAAGAGAAAACTGCACGTAGCAAGAGCATCATCAGGCTATCTATATATATAAAAACTTTAAACTTTGATCATTAAGCATCTACATGATTACAGTTCAACCAATTTCCCGTACTAAAATAGTTGACTTGGAATAAATACAAATACACTCCCTTCTTCCCGCAAAAGACTTTGTGAAATTGATATGTTACACAACAATCTATTCTACTGGATGCCTTAGTTAGGAATTAGGATATCAACATATTTCGCCACACACAGGAGTAATGTAAAAATTATAATTCTAGAGTATGAAACAGTACATAAACATGTTTGTTTTGTGTGATCTCTTAGGTTCTTAACTTATCTACTTTAATGTTCTACTACGATTCATTCCTATGTTATCCCATAGACCAAATTTTAACCAACGACTTAGTACATTTCCATAGGATTATAATATTTTGTAAGAAAAATGAACTAGACCTTACCTATACATTCTGAACTAGAAAAAATCTTGTAATCGTATTCATTTTGTCATTTTTATTTGAGACGGGTTTAAAACCGAAACCGAACCGATTGCATCCGATCCGACATTTTTGAATCCGAAACCGAACCGCCGGTTTCGGTTTTAGATTTTAAAATCCGAAGAGTTTCGGTTTCGGTTTCGGTTTTACCATAAATTCTATCCGATCCGATCCGTGCTCTCCCCTAATTAATCGTATGACTCCGAAGAATTTTCAGAATGATCGAAGGTCGAAGATAATATTTGAAGAAGAATAAACAACATTGAAGTTGTTTCCAAGTATTGAATAAATATTTATAGAATATTTATTGAGTCGGAAGTATTTAATGAATGAAAGAATATTTTACATAATATCTGGAGGTGAAAGATAATCTCCAAATAATATAAATCATTTTTAAAAGAATTTAAAATAATTAAATAAATATTCCAAGAATATTTATTAACTCAATAATAATTACGGAATATTATTAAGTCATAATATTGCTCGTAAGTAATCCTCAAATGAATATATAGAATTATTTACTAAATAAATCACTCCTTAAAGGAATATTCAAAATAATATTCATTAATAATTAGATTCCAATAAGTATTTAAAATAATATTCAATAATGAGTCAAACTTTAAATGAATATTTGCAAATAATATTCATTTAATAAATAATCTTCTCAAAAGAATATCCAAATAATATTCATTTAGTAATCAAAACTTTAAAGGAATAATCGAAATAATATTCCTTAAGTAAATAGAAATTCCGATGAATATTTAAAATAATATTCATCAAGTACATAAAACCTTAAATGAATATTCGAAAGTAATATTCATTTAATAAATAACATTCTAATGATTATCAAAATAATATTTATTAATTAATCACCTCTAAATGAATATTCGAAACTAACATTCATTTAATATCTCTCAACTGAGATAGTACTCGAATAACATTCCTCGAAATATTTCCAAGTAATTGATACTAATAATATTCCTCAGATAAATAATATTTGGAATCCCTCCGGGTTTCCACGACTATTTATATCTCAAAATACCGACTCCCGGTCTATATTTAAGAATGAATATCGTTTGACCTTCGCTAAGGGTCTTACTAAAAATATCCGGCTTATAACTGATAATTCGTATCTAGATTATAAGCCAATGGCAATTCAGGGAACAAGTGTCACAACAACCAGAGTCACAATATAATTGGAAACAGGCATGCATGCGATGACATATGTAAAACAGAAATCATATACATATATTATCACAACAACAGGTTCAAAGGTTTGAACACTTGCCTGGTAATCGGGTGTGGGTGGAGATAGCGTGTCCTGGGTCTGCTCGATGATATATAAACAATCAGAACATTCGAGATTAACCACTTAACACCTTTTAAAAGTCTAAGTATAAACTTCACTTGAGTCGAAACAAGTTTTCGAATTATCTCGTTATACACCTTTTAGTGTAACTCTTTTTATCACCGATACGATCCGACATTTGTTCGTTATTACGACATGTCATCGTACCCACACTTGGTATATACTTAAGTCGTATAAGTTCTAAAGTCGATCGATCACGATCCGAGATTATACCTCGAGTTTTATCGTTCGTTTTCTAAGTTATAACCAAACTTATACTTTTAAGGGGTTCGTTCGCGTTTAACTTCGATTCAAACATTTTTATAAAATCGGAAAACGATCCGTTTGACATGTGGTTTTCTCTCATACCTTCCTTATGACCTCTAATATTTAATTACCAAGAATTTCCACTGACTTACATATTTTACGAGGGTTCAATTTCAGTTACGAATTCTCATTTACAGTTTCGAACTACTTTTAGTATATCGGCCATAACTCCTAAACCGTAAGTCGGAATGTTTCGATTCTCGCGCCAAAACGATCTATGGCTCGAGATCTACAAGGGCATGTCATTTATTCATCAAGGCCAGAAATTCATCCTAACTGTTATGCACGGTTTCCTAGAGGTTAACGAAAATCGGGCATTACGACGGCTATAACTCTGATATTTCCAAAATCAAAACCCTCCAAATAATCATTCAATCCACCACCAACACTCATGGGCACTATTTATCATCTCCCTCACTGTCTCAACAGGTCTTGGGGCCACAAAACATATATTAACCTTTTTATAACACCCACACAACATACATGTTCTAAATCATGAATACAAGCCATAAACATTATCAAATCTCATCTAAAACTCCATTAAAACTCAAATCAAAGACTAGGGTTCTTGAAGTTTTATACCTTCCTTCGAGAGTGAATAACACTTGTTAAGCCTTGAATGATCCTTAAGTAGCCTTAGTCTACTTGAATCAATCAAAAGAAAACAAGAACACAAAGTTAATACTTAAAAGTTACTATTCATCATCATCTTCTTGATTTTATATCTCAAGATTGGTATGGAATTTGAAGATGAAATTCATAGGGTATCTTAGTTATGAAATATAGGACTCACCTTAATTTTCTTGAGATTTAACCATGGATGGGAGTTGGATTTCTCCTCTTGAAAAAGAGGGCAGGTCGAATGGAGGTAAATGGAGGGGGAAAGAGTTTGTTTGCATCTTTTACTTGGTTGCTTGTGCTAAATGAATTATTGGGATGAGGTTTTGATAATATCTTGGCCAAAAGTCACTTTAATAAAGTGATTATGTCATGGATGATGTTTAAACAAGTGGACAAGTGGTGTGTCATGTACTAATATCTTGTATCCTTGGTTTGATTCTTAGTGTGCTAGTTACTCTTGCAACTAGCTTAGTTACTTGATCTCATCCACTTGCACATACTTGCATCTTGGTTCTCTGCTCGTTTCTTTGTCCGTTTATTGCTCAATTCATTGATCGTTCGGACGAATAACTCAATTGTTTCTAGTTAGGGTTTTACCGAAAACCGTAATAATAATTACACCATCATTTTCAATTCTCTTTAATAATTCTTGGACCTATATTCCTTAAATCCCTTCAATAATTCTTTAAGTCTTTCCGTGTCCAGGGAAATCTCGGGGAAAATAAAAGTGCTATTTTTCAGAATCCGACAGCTTTTACATACACTCTTTTTCCCCCTGGATCACTAATACGAACTCCGAATTTCGTTTCGGATACTTATATATCGCGTCGTCTAATAATATTCCCATGTCTACCCAAAATCACTATTCATCCATTTTTCTTTACTCATCCTCTTAGGGTTGTACAATTGTCCCTGATCTCTTTCGATCGTTCCTTAACCTTTTTACGGGCCCATTGGACCAATAACAGATATCGATTTGGATGACATAAGAATAATCTTTTCCTTTAGAATAATCAAATCTCAATTCCCTAGGAGATAGATAATTCTTATCTAAAGTGTCAACCAATAGTATTCTTCATGGCACCTAAACATTTGAATCCAAATCTATTCCTTATCTCAATCGTTACATCATAGTCGTAATCACTATTCACCATTACCTCAGTACATAATAAAAAGTTTTAATTATTTCCAAAATTTGGGGTTCTTACAATCTATCCATGTTAACTCTATATATTTATATTTCGAAGTACGGTTTTGATCTTAACACTAGCATTCGACTCGTGCTACGCACCGAATGGTAAAATTTTTTAATTAATTAATATGAATATTTAAAAAAAATCATTCAAATGTAATTAATTTAAGTATAAAATTACTTATTCACCAACTTATACCAATTGCAGTAATATTATCAGTATTATCAACAATTATCATAACAATGACATCCCGCTGAAACGTTATAAGAACCTTTTTATTATTTTTTGTTAATTTTGTTTTCTCACTTGATTTCTCATTTTTTTAGAATCTTTCTACCAAATTCATAATTTTTTAACCATATTTAAAATTTTGTTTTTTTTGGAAATTTGGTATATTTAAATGTGCAGTACCATGTGTTTCTAGAATTAATATTATATTAATTTATTTAAAAAAATTGTACAGGTCACGATCAATTTTTTGATTACATATTAAAAATTCATAAACACTTATCTCTCACGATCATTATAAATTATTAGATTGTCTGTAAAAAAGGTTGCATGTTTCAGCGATATGCGAAAGGGTCTCTATTGTGTAAAATCCGTTAAACGAACTTAATTATTATAAAAGAAAACTTTAATCTAATTTACTTTCCAATATGTTTGTTCAATGTTATTTTTATAAATTGTATGCTTTTTTATTAGTCAATGGATTTACTATAGAAAAATAAACATTATCAATTAACTAAACATATCCAATATATTCCGTTCTTAGAGTAAGATATGATTGTTAGAGTTTATGATGATTGCCCTCACCCAATACATATATAATATAATATCATAATTTGAAATTATTATATGTAATATTTTAGATGTAAGATATATAATTTATTTAATTTATTCAAATATTTCATTAGAAATTGTCAATAATAATTAGTAATTATATGTAATAACCCAATTTTTGTACTTAAGAAAATTTTATTTTATGAACGAATAGTACTTTGCATGGATGAATAGTGAAATGCATGGATGAATAGTGATTTTGAGAATTTAGAAAATTTTTACGTTACCATATGTCCGGGACAGGAAATGGATATTTCGAAGTTATACGAGTAATATGCGATGCAAAAGAGTGTATGTAAACGCGATCAGAATTCAGAAAATCCCAACTTTATTTTTATGGAAATTTGATCGAGCAGTGAAGAGCATATTAATACGATCAAGACAAGTGAACTAGTATATTAAGGATTCAAGGATTTTATTTTTATTAAATATGATTTGAGGATTTAGAACGAGAACCCTCGAGTTAGTATAACGAACGTTCTAGGAATCGCTAGACCTTTATAACGAGATTAAGCGATGAAGTGAACGCAAAACAAATTATGGATTAAATACGTAACGAGATTAAGAACTATGCATGATCATCTAGGGTTTATATTAAGTGTAATTGGTGGGAAAAGAAAATCAAGAAAGAAAAAGAAAAAGATCGATGAGGTGTGTGTTCAAGGAGATGCCAACAAGGCTTCATGTCATTACATTTTTGCACACCACACAAACTTGGTAAGTGGATTAAGAGGGTGACATAGCTGATTATACATCCCAAATATCTCACATAATTCATTTGACAACTAGCCAAGCAAGAGAAAAAGAGAGAAAAGCAAGAACACCACTAAAACAAACATCCTATCCAGTTTCTGTCCAGCAGGAAAAATGGGTTCAAAACCATAGCTACCAAGCTTCAAATTTGATGTTCTATAGCTTAAAACAAAGCTTATGAAGAGACCAAGGTGTGGTAAAAATTTGAGGACCAAATTCTTATTTTTCAATTTTATATGAATTTTACAAGTTGAGAATGAATAGTGGTGAATAGTAACTTACATGGTTTTCTTGTTTTGATCTTAAGGTTTAAGATTTATAATGATTATCTATAGCTTGTTAAGTGATCATAAACACTTGATAGTGTTGTTAGAGCTTCCAAGAAGGTAAAACCCTAACCCACCTATTGAGTATTGAATATACCAAAGAGAATACAGAGGGGGGGTGAATGGATTCTCTAACTTTTCTTCGAATCTGCTTAATGCTGTATGTGGTAAAGTATGTGCTTTGTGCTTAAACAAATATGAGTGAGGAAATATAAGGCACACCAACACAGTACTCACTTTAATCTAATATTTTATTAGATCAAAATGTTGCTACAACCTGAGAAACAAGTTCTTATTCTCAGCTTCTTTCTCAGAGAGATGTATTTCCTGAATGTGTATCTTTCCAAGCTTAACTACTAGAGAAGTGAGGTTGTACTCTTATATAACATGAGTACACCCTACTTACTACAAATAAGGTTACAGGATAAATTACTTTCTAGTATGTCTATCCTTTTTGAGTAACATCCAAACGGCTTGAGATTTGACTTCCTTTAACTCTGTTCAGATCCACTTCTTTAGCAGCTTGTCTCTTGAAACATCTCTCTAAGCTTCTTTGTAGTCTTTCCAAAAACACTTTACAGTCCTGTGGTCCTGAAAGCGTTTTGGCTTGCTGCAGGTTTCTGACTTGTACAATTCTTCAGTATTTTGTCTCCATGACTGTATTCGAGAAGTAACTGAGTGATTGATTCGAGAACTAGATTTAACTCTGTTTAGATGCTTGAGAAATCGAATGAAATAAATCGAATAGATGTAGAATTGTATAAGTATGAAGTACTTGAATTGTCGATTAGATATATGTTTTGTATCGACAAGTCAGGCATTCGAGAAGTAGAAATCAACTATTCGATAAGTCAAGAAAGGCATAATCGATATCTCAAGCAGTTTGTAACTCACAGCTGGCAGTTTATCGAACTTAGAAGTAATTCTAAATTAAATAAAATATGTTTTTATGAGTGAATTAAAATTTTAGACAAAAATCCAAAAATGGTTGAAATTCAGCTAGAATTCAGCCTTTTCAAATGATTTGAGAACTCAAATACAGTATTCGAGAACTTAGTCATTAGAGAACTCAATTACCATATTCGAGAAGTCAAGCATGCCTTTGTTCGATATCTCTAAAAGGCCCTGTTCGAGAACTCGAGAGTGCTCCAAAGAGACTTGTTAGAGAAGTCGAGCAGTGAATCATTAGAGAAGTCTGACTTATTGAAATATTCTTTTCACTCATAAAAATTCAATTTTCATTATCTTTTAAAAATTCACCAGACATATTCAATGAAGAATATTCTAACAAATTAAATAGTGATTTTCTCAAAATTTCATAGAAATTTCAAGTTGATATAATATGGTTTTTCAACATATGCAACAGATTTGAAATATTTATAAATCATATTTCAGCCAACACTTACCTCAAAAATATTGAGCATTTAGATAAAGTAAGTGTTTACTGCTGCAACAATCTAGTTGAGATTTTCATTTAGCCAGATTCTGAAGAATTCAGCATTCCAATCTCACTAACCAACCTTGTGAAGGTGGCTTCATCCAATGGCTTAGTGAATATATCAGCTAATTATTTATCTGTGGAGACATAATGCAACTCAATGGTTCCATTAGTTGCATGCTCCCTAATGAAATGATATCTGATGTCAATGTGCTTTGTTCTAGAATGATTGACAGGAAGCAACTATAGAGATTGCACTTGTGTTGTCACACATGATTGGAATTCTTTCCAACACAAGTCCATAATCTCTAAGTTGATTTCTAATCCAAAGCACTTGAGTACAGCAACTTTCAGCAGCTATGTATTCAACCTCAGCTGTGGAAGTTGACACAGATTGTTGTTTCTTGTTGTACCAAGAGACTAACCTTTGTCCAAGAAACTGGCAGCTACCTGAGGTGTTTTTCCTATCCACTCTGCATCCAGCATAATAAATATCGGAATAACCAACCAGATTGAACCCTATGTCCTTAGGATACCATAAACCCAAGTTTGGAGTGCCCTTCAGATATCTAAAGATCCTTTTAATAGCAATCATATGTGATTCCTTTGGATTTGACTGAAACCTTGCACACAGACATGTAGCAAACATGATGTCTGGCCTACTTGCAGTGAGATAGAGTAGAGAACCAACCATGCCTCTGTAGACTGAGATATCTACCTTCTTGCCCTTAGCATCTTCATCCAATTTGGTGGCAGTGGCCATGGGTGTCTTAGCAGGTGAGCAGTCTTCTAAGTCAAACTTCTTCAATAAATCCTTGATGTACTTGGTTTGACTGATAAAGATACCATTTTGCTAACTTGTAACCCAAGAAAGAATGTCAACTCTCCCATCATGCTCATCTCATATCTGCTCTACATGAGCTTAGAGAATTTCTCACACAGCTTCTCATTTGTAGAGCCAAATATGATATCATCCACATAGATCTGAACTAGGATAATATCATCACCATGCTTCTTGCAAAACAGTGTCTTGTCCAATGTGCCTCTAGTGAATTGATTTTCAAGAAGAAATTGTGATAAAGTATCATACCATGCCCTTGGAGCCTGCTTAAGTCCATACAATGCCTTAAGCAATCTGTAGATAAATTCTGGGAAATATGGATCCTCAAAGCCAGGTGGTTGTTGCACATATACCTCTTCTTCCAACTCTCCATTCAGAAATGCACTCTTGACATCCATTTGATAGACTTTAAAATTTGAATGGACAGCAAATGCCAAGAATATTCTGATGGCTTCCATTCTAGTAACAGGGGCAAATGTCTCATCATAATCAATGCCTTCCTGTTAAGAGTATCCTTTTGCAACCAACCTTGCTTTGTTTCTTACAATTACACCATCTTTATCCATCTTATTTTTCAGAACCCATTTTGTTCCAACTATGGGTCTGTTCTTTGGTGCAGGTACAAGTTCCCATACTTTGTTTCTTTCAAATTGATTCAGCTCCTCTTGCATAGCAATAATCCAATCGGGATCCAACAGTGCATCATCAAGTTTCTTAGGCTCAATCTGAGATAGAAAGCAACCATAGAGACACTCATTTTGAGTTACTCTCCTAGTCCTCACTCCTGCATTTGGATCTCTAATAATTTGCTCTGCAGTGTGTGATCTATCCCATTTTCTTGAATGCTCAGTCTGATTTCTCAACCTTGAGGTTGCTTCATCATCCAAGTCACGATCATTTTCATTTCCTCCCCTTATGAAGTTGCCACTATTCACAGGTGTGTCTTGGATGCTTGTCTTTTCACTGTTGATTGGCACAAATTCTTCTCTTGCTTCATCATTCATTGGAATTTGTTGAATTATAGTCTCAACTTCTGTTTCAATCTCTTCATCAGAATCATCTAGATTTTCAGACCTTAATGGATCTTTATCTTCATCATTGGCTTCTTCTAATCCAGGTAGTTTGCTGTCATCAAAAGTCACATCTGTGCTTTCCATAACTTTCTTTTGACTGATGACATAAACTTTGTATGCAATTCTTTCCATAGAATAGCCAAGAAAAGTTCCCTCAAATGCCTTTGCATCAAACTTCCCAACATATTTTGAATTATCTTTCAACACAAATCATTTGCTTCCAAAAGTATGAACATACTTTAGAGTAGGCTTCTTTCCAGTCATCAAATTGTAAGGTGTCTTTCCAGTGTTTTTGTTGATGAGGGTTCTGTTCTGGATATAGCATGCAGTGCTCATAGCCTCAACCCAAAAACATGTAGGCATCTTTGCATCAAGTAACATTGTTCTAGCAGCTTCAATCAGAGTTCTATTCTTTCTATCAATAACTCCATTTTGTTGTGGAGTCCTTGGAGCTGAGAATTGTTGAGAAATGCCATTCTCTTTGCAAAATGCTTCAAGTAAAGCATTTCTGAACTCTGTTCCTTTATCACTTCTCAATGCAATCACACTTGCATTGTTGGTCTTTGCTTCCATATCAATTTTCTTTATATGCTCAATGATCACTTGTGGAGCCTCATCCTTTGATGCTAGAAATTCCACCCATGTATACCTTGTGTAGTCATCAACCATCACTAGGGAATACTTCTTTCTTGAGAGTGACATAATATTGACAGGCCCAAATAAATCCATATGAATTAATTGCAGGGGCTTGGTGATTGATGTCACTGTCTTTGACTTGTGGCTTGACCTTTTCATTTTTCCTTTTTGGCAAGCCTCACACACTCCTTCTTGACAGAACTCAAGTGTGGGCATACCTTTCACTAACTCTCTCTTGACTAAAGAATTAATGGCCTTGAAGTTCAGGTGTGATAGCTTTTTGTGCCACAACCAACAATCTTTGTTTGATGCCTTTGAATAAAAGCAACAAATTTTATCCTTGCTTGCAGAGTCCATATTGGCCACAAACAGGCTTCCCTTCTTTACTCCAGATAGAGCAAGATCACCAGTCTTTTTGTAGGAGATCAAACATTCATCTTTGTCAAAATTTACCTTGAATCCTCTATCAGTAAACTGACCAACACTTAGCAGATTATGCTTGAGTCCCTTGACTAGTGCTACATCTTCAATGATGACATTTCCAACTTTCAACTTGCCATATACCAATGTGTTACCCATGCTGTCTTCTCCAAAAGCAACCATTGGGTCAGCCTTCTCCTCATACTGTGATAGCAGGGCCATATCACCAATCATGTGATTTGAGCATCCACATGACCTTTTTTTCATTTTCTTTACCCTGCAAACACAAAGGTATTACTTCTCCTTTGGTACCCAAACAAGTTTGGGTCCACTTGGCGTAGAAACAGATTTATCAAAAACAGCATGCTTATTAACTTTCTTAGGACTAGTCTTCTTGTCACTGTTAGAAGTCTTAGAAACTGAGTTCTCAGACTTAGGTGACAGAGGTACCTTACTAGCTCTAGGAGGACTTGAAGACTCTGACCTTGTGTAGTGTGTGTGAATGTTGTGACTTATACAGCCATCCATGAATTGTCTTCTCAAATTAAAATAGCTGGTCATCACATTCATGTTACATGGCATACAGTCAAGTTTATCACAAAATGGTGAATCTCTATGTCTTAAAGGCACAGAGCAATCATAGAAAGGCTTAGCTATACTATCAGTTGGTTTCTTGCATGCATGTGTTAAATGATTAGTGCTAAAACAGTTTTGACAGACTTTTCTAGGGGCATTTGGCACATAAGCATAATTGTTATTCTTGTTTATCCCTAGTTTTCCATTCCTGTTTTGTTTCTTTTTAGCCACTTTCTTCTCAGATTAATTTTTCCTAGCTAAAACAAATTTCACAAACTTCTCAGGTCTAGGTCTCCCTCCTATTGGCTTCTTGGCTTTTGCCTTGACACTCTCACTCTTAGAGGATGCTGGTTGATCACTAGACTGTGCCTCATCCTCATCATTCAACATTTGCTTAATGAGTAAGGCATCCTCATCAATTTCAAATGTTGGTTATTTAAAAATTGGAGACTCAGTCTTTTTCAAAATGTGAGGCACTTCCTCCTGAACAACTATGTCATCTTCAATGACAACATAGCCTTTCCTCTGTTTGAGAGTGCCATAGTCAAGTCCAATGGCAGCCTTGGGTTTAGCTTGGTTTCTCTCATGGTAGGACTGCAATAGACTAGAGGAGTTCTTAAAAGTTTTCAGTTTGAATTCATTTTCAGCTAGTTCATCCCTAAGAGCCTTCTCAACCTGACTAGCACAAAAAACCTTATTCTGCAGATATTCAACTTCTTTCTTAAGGTTATCTACTTGCATAGCAGTTAGCTCAAGTTCCTCATTCTTCTTGTTTAACAGTTCATTTCTAGTAGATAGTTTAGCAATCTCTTCATTAGCAGTAGTCATACTAGTATGGATATTAAACATTTTAATAAATAGTTGTTCAACCATACACTTATATTCAGAAACAGACATATCTATAGTAGTGAGAGATGGTACCTGAGAGTCAGATGGAGATTGTTCATCCTTCGAATCAGCCATCAAGGCATAGTTGCAAAATTCTTGCTCTTCTCCATCACTATCAGAGTCATCCCAACACTTCCCTTCAGCTATGTAGGCCTTGCCTTGTGTTTGCTTTTTCAGAAGGGCCTCAAACTTAGCTTCAAGCTTTAGAAACTCCTTATCCTTCTTTTTAGGCTTCTTGCATTCACTGGCAAAATGCTCTAGGTCATTGCATCTATAACACTTTCCAGATGACCTATCCACATGGCTGGTTTTGAATTTATTCTTGTTTGCTTTCACAGGTGTCTTGCTCTTATTGAATGAATGGTTTTGAGATCTAGGTTTAAAGGGTTGGTTCCTCTTGAATCTGATGTTTAGAAATTTCCTGGCCATGAAAGCATATGAAGTGTTCTCCATGCCATCTAGTTCTTCAAGAGTATAGAACTCATTTTCTTCCTTCTCTTCAATAGGTTCAGTCACTTCACCTTCAGTTTCTTCATCATCTACTATCTCCTCTATCCTCAGCTGACTTGTAGATGCTTCTAGGTCTTGAACAGATTTGCTGACAATCAAGGCACATGATGTGTTTATCATTCTGCCTTGGTTGGCTTGGATAGCCCTCTTCTGAAGCAGTTCAAACTCATGAGTCTTTAAAACCCCATAGAGCACATCATATGTGATTTTATTCAAATCTCTTTCCCTTAGAGAAATGACCAACCAACCAAACTCAACATAAATGTTTACAAGTTTCATTCCTTCCCCCATATCATTCTTAACAAGCTCAACTAGAGCTCAAAACCCTCCAATTTAAGAAGAAATGCTCCATTCTACATTTATTCATTTTTTATCCAAACCTCATCATAGAACATTTCCACCCACTCATTTTTTTAAGTCTTCTCTCTTACCTCTCAATTCTCATTATGTCCTCCTAATTTCACTCATTGTATTCCATTCACCCCAACCAAACACAACAATTAAGTACATAAAATTCTTACATACTAAAGTAACTACACGATAAGTTTTTAATCTAAAAAGTATTAAACTATGCAAAAAATCCAAGTACTCATAATCCTAGTACACGATAAAGACAACTAATCAACAAAGAGTAAAATGTGGCAATAAACTCCACTCTCATCTTCACAAACTCCACTCTCATCTTCACGCCTACAATAATGGAATTGGTTGATTTTAAACAAACATCAATACGAAATCTAATCTTTAATTTTATACAAATCAAACAAGAAAAAAAGGAGTCTTTAAAGAAATTAAGTACTAGGGGAATATTTGCTTTTCATGACTCTGTATTTGTCTTCATAACTTATAAGTTAAACATATCAACCGAAATAGCAACTTATCTCAACTAACTTTCCTAGGCAAACATAGTTTCTTGTAAAATGTTTTATTTTTACACCAAACAAATCGGGATCACCTAACAGGTAACTTTTTAAGTAAATCACTAAGCAAAAGTAACTAGCTGAGAGCGGGGGGAGGGGGGAGGGAGAGAGAGAGAGATTCTCTCACCTGAACAGAAGCAAGGCCGCTGTCGGAAATAGAGACAGGAACAAGCCAAGTAACATAAGAATAATGCCAATTCATACTAAGATTACAACTAGTACCCGACCCCATAATAGCAATCCCAGTATCACCAGGCTTAATAAACGAAGCGGGAACATCAACATGATAAATAGTTATATTCGATAATACCACATGTATTTTACCAAGAAGGGGTATTTTAAGTGTCTTTTCAATCTGGGGTAATTCAAGGGGTGTGATAGAAGCAATAGCGTTGTTGACGAGCAGTTGTTTGAGAAAGTCGAGGCCAGTTCGGGAAATAAGCATGGAGATGAAGGACTCATCGGTCAATTCAGATGATGAAGAAAAAAGGGTTGTGATAAAGAAGATAACGAGGATGTAAGCAGTTGTTGCGGTGGCCATTGATGAGCAGCTTTTGGGTGGACTACTTTGGTGGGAAGGACAGAGCTGGATCGTGTTCGTGTTCGAGGTTATCAATTTATATTATATTTTTATTTAAGAAAAGGAAAATTAGAATAAGAAATAAGTTAATGTAAATATTCAAGTTTTGCAATATAAAAATGGGATATTCCTTGCAATATAAAAATGAGATATTCCTAATGATACGACTATACAATTGGCTTTTTCATTTGGCACCCTCCAACATTTTTGACTTCCAAGTGATACCACTATACTTTTGATTTCATCCATATAATACTATTTTGTCAAGTAAACGTTAGTCGAACGTTATAAACTTGTGGATTATTCTAAATGGTATCATTATACAATTGGTTTTTCCATAAGGTACCATTCAATATTTTTGACTTCTAGGTGGTACCATTATTCTCTCACTAAGGTCAAATTTTCCTCTGAATTACACAATTTATCTATACATTCTACTCTGTAATAAGTCATTGATTCTCTCACTGTTTCTGATCAGCATCCAAGTCATTAATTAGTCTTGTTTCCAATTGCCTGATCATAATAAACTATGTATTTCAAATTATTTAGCTTCTTTCAGCACTTTCAATGTCAAAGTAAACCCTCTAAAAGCTCTTGGACAGATCCGAGCACACATTATATATGTATATGTTCATACGGTTGATTCTATATATTATGTATTAATTTAATGTTTTGAACTATTGATCAAAGTTTGTTATGATTAGAAAATTGGATCTGAGTCTAATAAATTACTTGTTTGCTTATCAGAAATAATGATAGTTAGATAATCAATGGCATATGACGGACAAAACATATAGATAAGTTGTGAAAATTCCAAGAAAAAATTGATTTTAGTGAGAGAAAAATAGTGCTATGTAGAAGTCAAAAATATTAAATGGCACCGTATGAAAAAGTCAATTGTATAGTGGTACCATTAAGAATAATCTCTAACTTTATAATGTTCGACGACTAACGTTTGCTTGACAGAATGGTATAAGATGGATGGAGCCAAAAGTAAAGTGGTGCCAATTGGAATTCAAAAATGTTGGATGGCACAAAATGGAAAAGCCAATTGTATAATGGTATCATTAGAAATATCCCTATAAAAATTCATACTTTATTTTGGGACGAATGTATAATATTTTTTTTGTCAAGATATGTTTAATATTTTTTGTTTTCACAAAAAACAACAAATCTTCTGTCGTTTTAGTCCGATGACACCCCGGTCATCTCCAACAATTATGATCCAGAAAATTAAATTTGGATCATCAATTAATCTAAATTTTGATCCAAATTTCCGACCAATTATAACAGTGTGATCTAAATTTATTCAAACTAGCTTCATTCCCCATGCAAGGCACGGGGATATTCTAGCTTTATTGGAGATTTTGATTTTTAATAGTTGTTACCATGAATAGTTTTCAATTTGTTGCAATGTTGCCTAAGAGCATCTCCAACCCAACACTCCTGTTAGGTATAATATCTAGGTGGCAGGGAGATTTTAAAAAATATACCTATTATGTAAAAAAAAGACACTCCAAGGGAAAAGAACTGTTAGGTATAAATTTAGATAATAGGAAAAGAGACGCTATATTTGTTGATTGAAAGCCCATCGCTAAAATCAATACACGTCATCTCCCTCTAAAATATCCCTCTCCCGCTGAAATGGCTGTAGAGATCTCCCGCTTCTTTATATTTATCCTCTATTTTTCTCTTCAAAATCCGTGTTCTTGTTTATGGCAAATATATATAATTAGGGTTTTGGTTTCTACTATTTGTGGATTTTTCACTGAAAATGGAAGGGTCTTTTTTATCTTTGCTGAATGATGGTTCATTCGAATATGAAGAAATGGTATTTTCTTAACCATCTCATCAGTCCCGATCTCAATCCCAATTCCAACCAGAAGCTGCAAAACAAAGAAAGGGAAAGAGGTCAAAAATTTCTTAATTGAAGAGGACATGCTGCTGATTTCTGCTTGGCTGAATGTAAGTATGGATCCTGTACAAGGTAATAATCAAACACATACGTGTTATTGGAATAGGATTTGGAATTATTATAATGAAAATAAAGAAGGGCTTGCAAGTGATCGAAGTGCTAATTCCTTGTGTAATCGATGGTGCACAATCAACGAAAAAGTGGCCAAATTTATAGGATTCTGTAATCAAATATTCGGAAGAAATCAAAGTGGATGATCTGAGCAAGATAAGGTATTATTCAGTTCAGTTAATGCTTTACTTTTTAATTTGGAATATAATAGTTATTCTGATAATTTAGAGCTTATTTGGTTTCTGGTTAAGGATTGGTAATTGTTTCTTTGAAAGAAAGATACTAATTGGTTTGATAACTTCTACGGTAAATTCGTTTCATACTTTTTGTTGATGCAAATTGGTGGTTTATTTTGATGTTATGATTAGTTAGCTCCTAATATATATCGTTCAGTAATCTTATGATATTATCTGTTTGTCGATTTCTGTTAAGAGATGCTACATTATAGCTGAATACTAATTAGCTGAATACTAATTAGGCAGTCACTTATGATTCTAAGAAGCCTTTATTTAAATCTGAAGAGGAGAATTTGTAAATGACGAGAAACTGTGCCGTTTGATAATTTCTAACCCTACTGCACACATGTTTATACGCACTATTTACATCATTTTGATTTATCTATAAAAAAATTATATTTTTATGAGAAAATAATTTATATGTTATTTTTGCTAACAAAATATGAAGTTTGTATTTTTAAAATATTTTTAAAAAATTGGGAATGAAATTAAATTTTAAAAAAATGTACAATTTGTATTATAAAATAAAACTACTTTAATTAATTAAATAACATATATCCTTGTATATATATAACTTTTATTTGATTGAATTTGACAATAGTAAAATAACATATTTTCAAATAATAAAATATTTAAATTAATTAAATAACATATATATTAATGTAAAAAGTTTATTTGATTGAATTTAGAAAAAAAAATTTATTTTTGAGTTTTATCCCGAATAAATAACTACCATTTGAAAATATAGCCGTTAGGATTTCAAAAATAATAAAGTAACAGATTTTTAAATATAGCTAACGTTTATAGCTAACACCGCTGGAGAACACAAGCTTACAGGTTCAGCAAATTTAACATAATCGTCTATTTTTCTGATTTTAGCTAACAATTATAGCTATCTCCCTTGGAGATGCTCTAAATATAGATTAACTTACTCTCTTTTCAATGCTCTCACTCTGTAAAAGGTTGTTTCCAAAAAAATTTAATATCCAATCAATTAGTCATCTAGTTCAAGGATTTTAGTTATAAATTTAAATTCATTATATTTAGAACTGAGATGTCACAGTTTCGATTCTGGACAATGTGAAGATTAACTAACGATTTCATAACATTTGACTTTAGATTAAGAACTTTAGAGGGTTTTAGAGTAAAATCATAGAAAATTGGAAGGCATAAATGTGAAATGATATTAAATAAAATGTAGAATATTGTGATATTTTGACTTTTAGTAGTTCAACTTTGTGATCGTGAACACCTTTCAATTTGTGGTAGTGTTGCTTAAATATAGCTTAACAAACTCTCTTCTCGAGGGCTTCATTTTCAATATGATCTGTCAAGATTTATAATATCTATTAAGATAGTCATCTAATTCAACGTTTTCAGCTATGAATTTAAATTCATTTTATTGAGAACTGAGAATTTAAATCTGATTACTGGCGAATATAAATATATGCACGAATATAAATTATTAATTGCGAATATAAATATATGCACCAATATAAATTATTAATTGCGAAAGTTAATGGCTATTATTAGTTTGCTGTAATTAATCACGTAATATTTAAGTAGATATTAAATAGATATATTGAATATAAGATTATTAAATGAAGTAATTTTACAAGGAATAAAATGTGACATGTTGTGGTATTATATATATAATAATAGATAGATTATTATTTACATATTATATAACATAAATTTACTATTTAATCTTAAACTAGCTTTGAAGCCCGTGCAATGCACGGGCACGTTCTATATATTAATAAATTATAAATGTTTGCCCAATTAATTAGATATATGATGAATGGTTGCGTTATAAGATATTAAATGTTAATAAAAATATGTGTTTAGATGTTAATCATTTTTCAATTTATTGAGCTTCATGTTTAGTTATTTTCTTGTAAATTTAAACTTATTTGTACTATTTAATATTCAAAATTTGATAAAAGCAATTGTTTATTACGTAAATACATGAATAACAATATAAGTTATTGTTTTATAAAATATGAGTTTTGGTTTATATACACTAAAAATTTTCTCATAAACGTTTTCATATTATAATTGCAACAACAGTATTACATGCTATTAATTTGAAAAAAAACAAAATTTTATTATAAATATTTGAAAATTTTAATTCGATATTGAAGTATTAAGTATTTAAATATTTTATTTTAACTCTACAGTGAAGACGTCTATTTTTTAAAAAATTCTCGTAGCACTAACGTCAACTACGTGTCTTGCGATTTTAAAGAAGTGTGTATATCCATATGTATATATTTGTGTGTATATATATATATATATATTCACATATTCTTATGAAAATACAATTGCAATGGATTACAAATAATTATAATGATTAATTAGATAATTATTATTAAATAAAAATGGAGAAACATTGATTAAACTAATATCATATGTATATTAATGATAAATTAAAATTTATACTTATATAATTAAAAGTTTGATATTAGTAATAGATAGTAGTATGGGTTAGTATAACTAAAAGGGTACGTAATTGAATATTAATTGAAGTGTAATTAAAAGAGTTTGTTATTAAGTTAAATATGTGGTTTATATTTTGTAAAATAAAATTTTATATGTATTTTAATTTATTTTTTCATTTTTAGAAGGTGTTAGCAAACTTTTTGGGAAGGTGTTAACCAACCGACCAACCAACCAATTATACCCTGTTTCGCTTATAATAGTATAGTATAGATAGATTATACCATATTTCGCTTATAAAAGTATAGTATAGATTTTGGAAGGTGTTAACAAACTTTTTGGAAGGTGGTAACCAACCGACTAACCAATCAATTATGCCTTATTTGGCTTATAATAGTATAGTATAGATATGTTTATACGGTTGATTCTATATATTATGTATTAATTTAATATTTTGAACTATTGATCAAAGTTTGTTATGATTAGACAATTGGATCCGAGTCTAATAAATGACTTGTTTGCTTATCAGAAATAATGATAGTTAGATAATCAATGGCTTATTACGGACAAAACATATAGATAAGTTGTAAAAATTCCAAGAAAAAATTTATTTTAGTGAGAGAAAAATGGCACCATGTAGAAGTCAAAAATATTAAATGGCACCGTATGAAAAAGTCAATTGTATAGTGGTATCATAAAGAATAATCTCTAACTTTATAATGTTCGACTAACGTTTGCTTGACATAATGGTATAAGATGGATGAAGCCAAAAGTACAGTGTTCGTCTTAGTCTGATGACACCCCGGTCATCTCCAACAATTATGATCCAAAAAGTTAAATTTGGATCATCAATTAATCTAAATTTTGATCCAAATTTCTGACCAATTATAACAGTGTGATCTAAATTTATCCAAATTATTATTTACATATTATATAACATAAATTTACTATTTAATCTTAAATTTAATGTTTAATTAATATTAATTACATTAAAGATAGAAATTTTTAATTGATTAAATATAGTTAATCTAATTATTTAAAGAAGGAATTGATCTGTCTTTGACATAATAAATGTTGGACATCAGGTTGATGAAGGGTTGAAGGCTGAATTATTTTCCGGGCTTCTAAATGGTCCACCATTATGTGCTGATTATGAACAACTCGACTCTCCACAAGATAACTTTGCTGCTTCTACTAAAACAACATTCACAAAATGTTGCCCACTTCACTGAAACTGCTCATCAAGAACTTTTGCTGCTAAAAATGATCCAATTCTAGCTAGCACCTTGATATTTGGTCAATTAATGAATTAATATTGCATTTACATCCTTCAATGTTCAACTTATATGTACAATTCAGTGACAGTGTTGACGACTGGATTGTGTTTGCTGTTTTCAATAATAAAATTTCCCTAATGATCCCAGTTTAAAATTTAGATCAGACTAAGCATTGTTTATAGAGAAATGAGGATATCTTAGCAACATAAGCCTCCCACTGTATGACCTTTCAAGGTCATAGTTCGGATGTTTGTACTGTTTTCCTCATATCTATAAGCTACGATAACAGAAAACATATGATTTACCAATCATCCCAATACTAATATAACACATAGAATTTTGAGGATGAGTGCTTTGCTGAACTAAACAAGAAAAGATGATTTAAATCTGGGAAGCTTTTGGCCGACTTGTTGGAACAGTTTGGTGAAAAGATTTTTTTTCTTTCATTCGAGTTCCAGAGTTGTATTTAGCTGTCTCCATTGGAAAGAATTTGATATTATATTGCCATAAGTTGCCAAGTTTTTGTGTATAAATTCTCAACTATTTGGATTTGTAGTGTGCTGTATTCTGTGTACCATAGAAAGTGTAAGCAGCCAGCGTCTGCAATCAGGGGCGTAGCTACGTTAAGTATTGTGGGGTCACTTATACCCCTCAACTCTTCAATGTCTTCATATATGTATTATATAAAAATTTAATATTTTGTTTTTAACCCCCAAAAATAGAAGTTTGACCCCACTTAAAATTTGTTTTTGACCCCACTTAATTCATATGATATGTAAAAGGTGCATAAATTATAAGAAAATTGATTTGTCTTTCATATTTGATAAAAATGGATTAATATTGAGCAAGATGTAAACGATTAATAAATAAAGAAGAATAAAACAAAAGTTAAATTAATTAGAAATAAAAGTAAATAGATTGTAATTGTCAATTAAGTTGCTACCTCCTATGATATTGTCAATGAAGCAATTATGAAAATCATCGAGAACAATTGTAAATTTATAAATATAATTTAACGATTGATTGTTTGTCACATTTTTATAATTGAAATTCCAGTTATCGTACATTTTTTTAATGAACTTATTTTTCGACCCCACTGGCTAAGTTTTGGCTCCGCCCCTGTCTGCAATTGCAAATACTGTATGTTAAACAGGTGAAAACTCCCAGGCATAAATATAACATTATTGGCTAGAATAATAGTGAGACATTTGAAATTTTATTCTGTGAACACAATGCATGAAAAACACATGAAGCAAATACAGGGAGTCTAATAGGAGGAAATACATGTAAAAAGTTAAGTAGTGGAGAGCAGGCAAAACTTAGACTTGGGATGGGATCAATCACTTGAATAGGGAAGTGGATTCTCTTTGAACAGCTTTCATGAGTAAACTATTCTCTTCCAGGGCCATCTGAACAGGCAAAAATCCCAGCCCGTCAGCCATGGCAAGCATTATCTGCTTCATCTCGGCCTTGAATTCATCCATATCTACAGTTCCATTAGAGTCATGGTCAAAAAGTAAAAACAAATTATCATAAACTTGAGTAAGCTCATCTGGATCAGTCTTCACGTCAATCCCGAAATGAGTTTCCAAGACCCTGAGACTCTGTAGCTCTATCAGCATCTCTGCATACGACAGGACCCCGTTGTGGTCCGTGTCAAGAAGCACAAAGCGCTCCTGAATGGAACCGGTAAATGCTTCATCGTCTTCCACAAAACTCACAATGGTGGCACCATCCAACACTTGTACACTCATTTTTACTGTGCAGATTGTGATTAACAGCTAATAAATCAAGAAATGGAGAGCTTTGGTTGATGTTTTGATATATTGGTGAAGTTGAAGTCAGGGAATGTTTCATTATATAGAATTGGTAATAAAGTCCAGAGGTTTCTGCCTGAAGTTTCTTGTTGTTTGCAGTCATTTTTCAGCATTTAGTTTTGAGTTGCCACTTATTTGACTCTAATGTTCATACAGTTTGATTAAAACCAAATTAACTAATCCATAGAATATAGTCAAGTCAAAGCTTGTGACTATTTCAAGTCCAATACTGGGAGAACCATTAGAATCTTCTATTCATTGTTTACTTTATTTTGTGGTATCACAACATTGCACTAACATCATCTTATTAATTCAATCAAAATCTTAGTTTGATTTTACTAAACATATCATTAAATCAGTGTTCTCCTATCTTGACTGCAACACATTATTATAGAAAATGTGTTTTTACAGTCAGTTGTCACAATTAGTAGAAGTGAAACTAACTTTCAACTTTTTAATGTAGTGGAAGAATAATAGAGTTTTTGTGTCAATCAAATTTGTTAAACAAAATTATGAAATTCCATCAAATACATTTTTAAGTAATTACTGGATTTGGTTAAAATAAAAGAAACTGAAAGGAATAGAATTATACATTTTTTTTTGTGAACCCTCATATATGACAAACATTTTGGAAAGAGAATTAGAATAGTGATAATTATTTATACTAGCTTATAGTCCGTGTAAAGCACGGTTACTTTTAAATATTTTTAAAATTATATGATTAAATAAAATAGAGTATAATAATTTATTATGGATATAATTTAACTTTGTAATATTAATTAATAAAATTATTAGTAATTATAATATTTATTTAATAAATGATATGTATCGATTATAACTAAGAATATAAAATCTAATGTAAATTTGTTGTTGACGGGATTCGAACCTTGAATCTTTAGAAGAGTGATTTGAATATAGAATATTCATTATTATTAGATCTAACGGCTATCATCTATTTACTAAATATCTACCGGTCACTATTCTTTTAGATGGTTGAACCAAATTTAGATGGTTGAACTAAACAACCAAATTATATCCCTGTTTGCTTATTATATAATACTAGCTTATAACCCGTGCAAAGCACGTGTTACTTTTAAATATTTTTAAAATTATATGATTAAACAAAATAGAGTTTTATAATTTATTATGAAATTAATTTAACTTTTTAAAATTATTTAATAAATCACATGTATTGTTTAGAACTAATAATATAAAATCTTAATATAAATTTGTTGTTGAAGGGATTCGAACCGGGATTTAAATATAGAATATTCCTTATTATTAGATCTAATGGTTATCATCTATCTACTAAATATCTAACGATCATTATTGTTTTAAATAGTTGAACCAAACGACCAAATTATATCCTTGTTTGCTTATTACATATTAGTAAAAATGTATATAGATTTTTATTATATTTTATTAATGATTGTAAGATGCGATGTGATATTTTTGGGTTTATATTATTGATTGCAAGATTAGTTTTAAATTTAAAGGTAACATATTTTAGTTAGAAAACAAATATTAACGTTTGTAAGATATGGTATAATTTTAGGTGTTTATAAAATATAATTTCTATTAAAAGTAAATGTTAAAAAAGTAATTTCTATTAAAAGTACATGTTAAAAAGGCAATCGGCTAATAACTATTTATTATATTATTATAAATAATAATTAAGTAAGAATAATTAAGTAAAATAACATGTTTTATTAGTTAAGGTTAAATAAGTAAAATCAACAGGTACTTTCTTTTGATATGTTATAAATTTTATTTAATAATATAATTAGGTTTAATATAATCATTATTTTCAATAATTTTTTTACTTTTAATATAATTTAATATACTCATGTTCAAGGATTATCCTCATGTTTTCTTGTTATTAACAATGTATATAGAATTTTATTATATTTTATTAATGATTGTAAGATGCAGTGTGATATTTTTGGGTTTATATTAGTGATTGCAAGATTAGTTTTAAATTTAAAGGTAACATGTTTTAGTTAGAAAACAAATATTAGCATTTGTAAGATATGGTACAATTTTAGATGTTTATAAAGGGTAATTTCTTCAATTAAAAGTAAATGTTAAAAAGGTAATCGGCTAATAACTATTTATTATATTATTATAAATAATAATTAAGTAAGGATAATTAAGTAAAATAACATGTTTTATTAGTTAAGGGTAAATAAGTAAAATCAACAGATACCAACCAACCAACCAACCAAACTTTTAATGTTTCGGCTTTTATATAATAGTATAGATATATAAATATTATAAAATAATAAGTTTTAGTGAACATGTTATTTTATTTAAACTCCAACAATAATTCTTATACTCTTCCTTATTATTATTATTATAATAATAAATTTGGAAAGAGAAGGACAAAAAATGTATTGAAGAGAGAGAAAAGAAGTTAAAAGAAGAAAGAGAATGATTTTATTGATAAAAATGATATAAGGGATGACTAGTGATTACTTAAGAGCAACTTTAAAAGACTACTTATATGAGCTCCTAAACAAAAATTTAAGGGATATGATCTAATTTTGCATTCCAACAATCTCCTAAATGATCCCTTAAAATTTAGCATATGTCTTTCATTCCTTATTTTGAAGGATCTCCTAGTCCTCCCTTATTTCATTTTCACCAATAAAATATTTACTTCCATCGTTTTTTTACATCTTTTTCACGGGTTACTTTTAAATACTTTTAAAATTATATGATTAAATAAAATAGAGTAAAATAATTTATTATGGATATAATTTAAGTTTGTAATTAATTAATAAAATTATTAGTAATAATAATAGTTATTTAATAAATGATATGTATGTAAAATCTTAATGTAAATTTGTTGTTGACTTTAGAAGAAGGATTTAAATATAGAATATTCTTTATTATTAGATCTAACAGCTATTATCTATTTACCAAATATCTAACGGTCACTATTCTTTTAGATGGTTGAACCAAACAACCAAATTATACCCCAGTTTGCTTATTATATAATACCCTATTTCCTTAGAGAAAAGGCCCTCTTTATCACAATTTAAAGGTAAAATGCCCTAAATAACACAAACTTAAAAAAAGGCCCTTAATATTACAAAAAAACGCAATGGCGTGTGGCGTTTATGTTTTTGGGGGTGTAACGCAACTTCATGTTGCGTTTCCTATTTTTTTTTAATTTTTTTTTAGTCACGCATGATGTGTATGCATTTCTAAACTTTTTAAATTTTTTTTTTCAGTAACGCATCTTCAAAATGCGTTTCTCAATTTTTTTTTTTTTTGGAAAAATTCGTGCTTTCAAAAATATAAGGGGCAAAAACATCACATTAAGTTGCGTTTTTAATAACCCAACATTAAGTTGCGTTTTTACGTGATATAAATGGTCATTTTTGTAGATTGTGAGATTTAGGGCCATTTGATTACAAATTATGATAATAAGCGCCAACACCCGTTTGCTTATTATATAATAGTGTGGATGTACTTTAAAAAATTCAAATTACTAATGATTCTGCACATTTTTTATAAAATTCATATTATATGATTCTTCACTTTAAAAAGAGTGCAGAATTCACCAGGTAAAAATTATTCTTAACAATCACTTTCTTTTTATTTCTTCTATTTTGTTCCTAACAATTTGTAGTAAATATTAGATAAGTACATCATTGAGAATAAAACTTTGAACCTAGCAGGTAGGGGTGGCAATTTCTAGTTTTTACTTTCAAGTCATGTTGGTGTTCGTAAACATGTCAACTTCGGATCAAGATAAGATTACTTAAAATTGAATAAATTTAATATTTAAGCGTAAACGAACGGAAATCTAAAATCGGATCACTTTTGAATGGATAAGATCATTTTCGGCTCACCTTCCAATTTTGTTTTAGGAAATAGAGTTACGGAATGGGTTGGGTTTTAGAATTTATATATAAACTAAGCTTATAATCTGTGTATTTTTAATTTTTTATAATTTATTTATAATGTAATATAATATTATAAATATTAATTTTAATATGTTATTGGAAGAATTTGAACCTTACATCTTTGTATATACTAATTTTTAATATTAAATATCAATTAATATGTTGTTGACGGAAATCGAACCTTGGATCTTTGTATATAACAACTTTTAGTATTGTTATATCTAACGGTCATGATCTATTTGAGTTGATAATCTAACGGTTGTGAATGAGTCATGATAACCAAAAATGGGGATAACCAAACTACAAATTATACCCCTTTCGCTTATTATACAAGATGCGTGACCCGTGGGTAGATAGGGCCATCCCTCGCGCCAATCAATATTTCGGGCCTTCTATTTTGGTAGGTGGGTATTTAGGGCATTTTCTATTAAATTAAAAGGTAGTGCATTTAATTAGAAAAAAAATATTAATGATTGTAAGATTATGATTGCAAAATTATGTTTTAAATTAAAAGGTAACGTGTTTTAATTTGAAAAGAAATATTAATGGTTGGAAGTTACGATATTTTAGGTACACATAAAGGGTAATATGTTCAATTAAAAGTAAACGTATTTTAAATTGTTTGAAAGATAAGATATTTTAGGTATTTATTAAATTTTAGTTAATAATACAATTATGTTTTTATATAATTATCAATTTAATAATTTTTAATATTTTAATTTAACATAATTTAATATACTCATATTTACGTATTATACTCATATTTTCTTATTATAAACAATGTACATGAATTTTTAATATATCTTATTAATAATTAAAAATATTGTGTGATAATTTTGAGAATATATTAATGATTGTAAGATTAGTTTTAAATATAAAAGGTAACGTATTTTAATTAGAAAGGAAATATTAATGATTTGAAAATATGGTACGATTGATGTTTTTATAAAAGGTAAGATCTTGAATTAAAAGTAAATGTGAAAATGGCAATAACTAATTACCATTAGTTATATTATGTCATTATTTATTTTAATAATTAGGATAACCAAACCGAAAATCAAACTGACCAAACTTTCAATCTTTCGGATTTAATATATTAGTATAGATATACTAGCCTATAACCCGGGCGATGCACGGTTGCTTGTAAATTGTTTAATTATATTTTATTAAAATTTTAAGTTTTATATATGTTTTTATTATTAAAATATTTTTTGAATTTTATAAATTTCATGAATATAAATATTATTCTAATTATGTATTTTAATTATTTCTTTCAAATACATATGTATATATAAAAATAATACATAAAAGTAGTTTTTTTTAACTTTTATTTGGTAGAAAGAGTGAAATTTATCTAATCATAATATATATGTTTAATAAAGATATGTTGTTGGTGGGATTTGAACTTAACCCATGAGAATATTTAAATATTAGAAAAAGAATATTCTTCTAGTATTAGATCCAACGGTTTTCACTAATCTATCTCAAAATCCAACGGTTGCTATTGAGTGTACCAAAAAAGTGTACATTTTAAATATTTTTATCTTAATATTTTTATTTGATTATTTATAATTTTAATATTTGCTAATTAGTTAGTAATAATATAAATTATAAAAGATAATAAAATATGATTATACGTTTTTGATAATATTCTAATTGATAGTTTTTTTTAGATTGAAAATAGATAAATAATTGTTAAATTTAATATGTTGTTGAGCATGTTTGTTCTCACGAATGCCACAAAGTACATAAATAATATGTACTGAAAGGATAACTTAATCGGATTAATGGAAGGAATATTTTGGGTCATTCTAAGACTTGGGCCATGCAAAAGGGTTATCCATATGGTGTACTACAGTACCAGTATGTCACGAGATGAATGGGACCGAATGCTTAGAGGAAAAAACAAACACTTCCATGAAGTAGTTTATAATATATATATATATATATATATATATATATATATATATATATATATATATATATATATATATATATATATATATATAAAGAGTTTTTTTTATTATTATATCCAACGGTTCTCATTAATCTATTTTAAAATCCAATGATTGATATTGAAGGTACCAAATAAGTGACCAAACTACCAACCAACCAAATAGAGGTTGTTTTGCTTATAATAGTATAGTATAGATATATGGTATAGATTTCAAATCTAAAATTCAAGAATAATTATTATCAAAATATAAGATGAATTTTCTATTTCAACAATAAAAAAAGGTAACAAATTCAAACTGTGCTTTGCACGGATTATCAACTACAGTAGAACCTCGATATATGAATGTTCGATAAATGAATAATTTCAATAAATGAATATTTTTTTCCGGTCCCGACTTGGGAAAATGAGCTTAATGAATAATCTCGCTAAATGCATTAACGAATAAAAAAAAGTCCCCATAGACCCTATTTAAATATAAATGAATAATCACTATATTTCGAATAATATATTTATATTAATATAAATATATGAATACATTTAATCCAATTAATATTTTTCATATACATTAATAAATCATATCTTCTCGAAAAAAGCTTCTAAAGTTGATTGTTTTTCCCCCACCAAAATGTATCTTATCCTTAATTTTGTGTAATGCATGCACGACTTCTGTAATGTTCTGATCATGTTGCAACAAGTAATTTTTTATGGTGACAATAGCTATTCTACACATAGTGAATGTATGGTCTCGATACTATGCATTGCACTAATTAGTAATATACATGGTTGTACCTATTCCATGTTGTTAGGATTTATGGGTGATAGCGTAGAGACAACTTAACTAGTACTTAGTTTATTTGTATAGGCTAAGTAGAACATACTGTCACAGCCAGAGTGTGTTCTTGTAATCAAATAATTGCTGTAATGTAATAAGTATATATCTTGGAAGAAGTTCATTGATATGTTCAAGCCTCAAGAGAATACATCAGTTCGACAGCAATAATAAAGTTACCGTCAATACATTGATGGTAACGTTTCAAGAAGACTGCATGTTGCAAGGTCACGACAGCAAGTTTCATTTGACAACAACATTGGCAGAAGTAGGGGACAGCAACATTCTCACACTTGACAGCAAGTTTGGAGTTCCGACAGCAACATTGGCGGGAGCTGATACTGTCAACTACTGAATATTCCTATGACAGCAAACTTGGAGGCAAGGGTTACTGTCTCACTGAATTATTTGATTTGGGGATTTTATCTCAGTCAAACCCCCGTGACAGTTTAGATGTTCGAGAAACAGATTTTCTGCAATTCGTCAAAGATTGTAGCAGACCTGCAAGACTACGACAGAAGCTTGAGAGATCACAAGACGAGGCTCGAAAATTCAAGAGTATGACAAGTTTGCATCTACTAGAATTGTTATAGCTAATTTTGGAAAGAACCCAGAATGCCTTATACTTAAAGATAACTCTGTTTGTATAGCATTTTAGGAAAGGTCACATGTGGGGGCAAACTGTGAGGAGCTGTCACTTGAAAACGACAACAGCTCCGCGACCCATGTGACTGAGATGAAAAAGAAAGATTAGTCTATATAAGGACACATCTCTCATTCTTTCTGTAAGCGATTCTCACAAGAAGTCGAAGCTTGAGAAAACCATTTTTCTGGAGGTTGTAGCAACACTTTACAAAATAAATAAAATATTTATTTTGTGAGAACATCTTGAATTACTGCTTGTGTTTGCAATTCTTTTCTAGATAGTTTACAATCTTTATCATTGTTGTTGAGCTAAAGATTTGAAATTATCTATATTGCATTCAACCCCCCCTTCTGCAATATACTCCGGGACCAACAACTGGTATCAGAGCATCAGATTGATATACAAATCTGAAGATCATGACGAGTATTCAGAAGTCAAGTGGTATCAAGATTTCAGTCTTTGATAAAGAGAACTACAATTTCTGGAAAAGAAAGATCTTGTTATTTATCAAAGCTGCCCATCCACTATACTTGGGAATCCTTGAGAACGGCCCCTTCATTCCTCAAAAGGAAGTAGCTGCTGCTACTTTAAATGACGAAGTCATTCCAGCCCATTGGGTTGCCAAGAGGCCTTCAGAATACACAGAGACTGAAAAGGAGAAAGTAGCCCTGGATGACTACTTACAACTTATCTTGCTCGACTCTCTCACTTTAGACAAAGCCATGTGTGGTAATGTCATGGGATGTTCATCTGCAAAAGAGATGTGGAGTAAGATAGAGCTGCTGTGTGAAGGAAGTGAAGAGGTCTGAGAAAATCAAAGGCAAATCCTTGTATCACAATATGAAGCCTTCATGGCCAAGCCAAGCGAAGAACTCACACACATGTTTGAAAGGTTCAGTAAGCTAATAGCTGAGTTACAAATTCATGGAAAGTTCTATGATAGAAAGGAGATTAACATCAAATTTCTGCTCACTCTCCCTGAGCATCTTGAGCACAAAGTCACAGCCATAAGAGAAGGAAGAAACTTGACCGATGTCTCTCTAGAAACTCTTTATGGTGTGCTCAAATCATATGAACTCGAACTCTTTCAAAAGAGAGCTATTCAAACTGGAACCAAAGGAAAGTTGGCAAACATGTCAGGAGCCCTTGTAGCTCATGAACCAAAAGTAGCTTGTCCAAGTGAATCCTCACAAAGTTCACAACTAACACAAGTACCACCATTGAAGATTGAAGAGGTGTTGGATGACAAGGAGAAGGTGGTTCTGCAGCTCAAAGACGTTAAAGATGAAGACTTCTACACAATAGAAGAGATTGAAAGCATGGATAATCCAACCATGGCTTATATGGCTAAGAGATTCAAGAACATCAAGTTCAGAAAGGACAAGTCATATAAGCCACAGGGTCAAACATCTAAGTTCAACAAGGGGAGTTTTTCAAAAGCTGCTGGTGGTGCCATGAGAGGTGGATACAAGACCGGAATGGTGGATAGGTCGAAGTTCAGGTGCTACAACTGCAATGAGCTAGGTCATTTTGCTATTGAATGCAGAAGACCAAAACAGAATCAAGGAAAAGGATCTGGAAATTAGTTTAAGAGGAATCAAGGTAAAGCCTATGTGGCTGAAGGAAAATGCTAGGATGATTCTAAAGATGAGGAAGAAGAAGAGTTTGTAAACTTGGCCCTCATGGCTAAATCTGATGATGAAGCTTCTAGTTCCTCAACTCAGGTACCATCTCTAGTCTTACTTGATATGTCTAAAACTGAATACAAGCATACCATTGAAGATTTAAGTGCTGAGATGTTTAACATTCATGTTAGTTTATCTGCTGCTCACAAAGAAATTGCTAAGTTAACTAAACAAAATGAAACTCTCAAATCTGAAAATGAAATGTTATTGCTTAGAACCAGTCCTCTAGATTCGTTAGCTCAAGAAAATACTAGATTGAAAAATGATATTGTCTGTGCTAAGGAAATAGAAGAATTTCTCAAGAATCAAATTGCAGAAAATGAGTTTAAACTTAAAGCATTCAGAAACTCTTCTAAGTTAGTCCAGGAATATCATGATAATCACACTGAGAATCAAAAGGTAGGTATAGGCTTCGAGTATGGTAGGAGGCATGGAAAGGCAATTGCTCTTGATGATAGTGATGCTGTCAAACCTCATATTCTCAAAAGAGTTTACAAACCGATTTTCAAAAATCTTCAAGCTGATTTTGATGAAACCTCCATGTTCATCAAACAAGAGCTTCTTGATGAGGATGAGTGCGTTGATAGCACAACAGATGAAGGGAAAGATACTGTCAAGTCTCCCGTGACAGAAACTTTGCCAAGCAATCAGACAGAATGTTCTAAAGTAGCTGTCAACAAGGATATGACAGAAACTTCAAAAGATACTATCAAGAGAGAACCCAAAACAGCAACTTTCAAACCTGCTGTCAAGACAGAGGGAAAGAAAGGTACTGTCAAAGGTAGCTCGACAGCAACTTCAGAACATACTGTCAAGGCAAATGCCTACAAGCCTAAGAATAGGAATGACAAGTTAGGAATTGACAAAAAGAATGGCTATGCTCATGTTAAAGATGCTCCTAGGAAGCTTTGCAATAATTGTGGCTCATCTCAACATTTAACATTTGTTTGTGAGAAACCCAACAAGAACAAGGTTAATGCGACCAATGTTAGTGGTAACTTACATAGAACCCCATCATGCAAAGAGAAGTGGACGTCTATAATAATACTGACTGTATGCCATGCAAGATTGTTGTTATGAGTACTTGTTTCAATTTGCCTATTCTGTCTACTGAAAGATGTTCCTATATGCAAACTGCTGAGACTTCTAAGCCTGCCTATGTTGGTAAAAAGGTAACATCCACCAAGAGAATGACCAAGTCTAACTCTAAGCCTAAGTGGACTGTGAAAGAAGTCAAATAGGAGGATTCTAGTGTTGATTCAAATGTGAAACAGAATGATATGAATAATGCTGTAACTGCAGGACCCAACAGAGTTTGGGTACCAGATGCAAATTAAAATCATCTGTTTTACAGGGCAAAAAGCAGAAGCAAGTCATGCGGATCATCGATAGTGGATGTTCCAGACACATAACAGGTGATATAGCCCTGCTATCACATTTTGTGGAGAAAGCAGGCCCAATCATAACTTTTGGAGACAACAGCAAAAGTTACACTGTGGGATATGGCTGTTAGGAAATTGGGAATGTTGTCATTGAAGACATTGCTCTTGTAGATGGATTGAAGAATAACCTACTCAATGTCAGCCAGTTTAGTGACAGGGGATTCAAGGTTGACTTTGATATGATGGTTTGCAATATTTATCACAAGAAGGATGGAAGCCTCTCCTTGAAATGAGTCAGGAAAGGAAGCTTGTTTGTTGCAGACTTAAATTCTGTGAAGAAAGACAAGGCTTACTGTTTTTACAATAAAGCATCAGTTGGTGAAAGCATGCTTTGGCACAAGAAGCTCTCCCATCTAAATTTCAAGAATATGAATATTCTGATGAAGAATGATTTGGTGAGAGGACTACCTCAACAGGAATTCTGTCAAGAAGGATTGTGCGACGATTGTCAAATGGGTAAATTGAAAAGATCAGTGCACAAGTCAAAGCAAGTGAATACCAACACTGAGCCACTCAAATTAATTCAATGGATTTGTTTGGTCCAATAATGTTCAATCTCTTGCAAGAAAGAGATATGCCCTGGTAATGGTGGATGATTACTCGAGGTACACTTGGGTAAAGTTCTTAGAGACAAAGGACGAAGCTGTTCAAGAAATCATTGATCACATAAGAGTTCTTGATAGAACCCCGAATGCAAAAATTCAATATCTGAGAAGTGACAATGGTACTGAGTTCAGAAATTCCACATTGGGAAACTTCTGCAAGAAAGAAGGCATTATCCAACAATTCTCCACTGCCAGGACACCACAACAAAATGGAGTTGTAGAAAGGAAGAATAGAACTCTCATTAAAGCTGCGAGAACTATGTTGAATGATTCTAAATTACCAACATATTTCTGGGCAAAAGCTATTAACACAGCTTGCTACACACAGAACAGATCCTTGATCAACAAGACTCATGGAAATACTCCTTACTATCAAATACTTTCATGTATTTGGGAGTAAGTGTTTCATGATGATTGACAACCATGAAAGGAAAGGAAAGTTTGATGCTAAAGCTTGTGAAGGCATTTTCATGGGATATGGATTGGAAAGGACTGCGTATAGAGTCTATGTCATTGATCATAAAGTCATTGAAGAAAGTGTAAATGTCATATTTGATGAAACCAAGTTCCCTGGATTACAAGAGGATGGTCAAATGGAGCCTCTTAGATTTGAAAATCAAGGTTACTTGGAGGAAGAAGAAGTTGTTGCTGATGAACCTACTTGCACTCAGTCCATTGAGTTTGGAAGAGATGCTGTCAACACCAATGATGTTACTCAAACTCCAGCTCAGTCTCAAACAATAGCTCCCAATCATCAGAATGAGAATGAGTCTGGAGATGTTGAAGAACATGAAGGAGAAACCATCAATGGTGGAGAATCAACTCCTCAAAGAGGAACTGATCAAGCAGATCAAGAAAGAAGCTTGCCTAGAACCACTAAGTGGAACAGAGATCACACCAGCAATCTAATCATTGGTGATCCCACTACTGGTATAAGGAAAAGGAGAAATGTTTCTGCTGACAGCATGTTCTCTTGCTTTCCATCTCAAACTGAGCCAAAGTCAATTGATGAAGCATTGTTGGATTCATATTGGGTGATAGCCATGCAAGAAGAGCTCAACCAATTTGAGAGAAACAATGTATGGAAGCTGGTCCCTAGACCTAAATGGAAATCAGTTGTTGACAAAAAGTGGGTCTTCAGAAACAAACTGGATGAAGGTGGAAGCGTGACAAGGAACAAAGCAAGACTAGTAGCCAAAGGATACTGTCAACAGGAAGGAATAGACTATGATGAAACATTTGCACCTGTTGCCAGACTTGAAGCCATAAGAATTTTTCTAGCCTATGCTGCACACGGTAACTTCAAAGTGTTCCAAATGGATGTCAAAAGTGATTTTCTCAATGGAGAGCTAGAGGAGGAAGTGTACGTTGAACAACCACCTGGATTTGAAAATGCTGAATTGTATGACTTTGTCTACAAACTGTTCAAAGCACTTTATGGATTGAAGCAAGCCCCTAGAGCTTGGTATGATACTCTCTCTACCTTTCTGCTGGAGAATAAATTTGTAAGAGGTGTTGTAGATAAGACACTGTTCTACAAGCATCATGGCAAAGACATCATTCTAGTGCAGATCTATATTGATGACATAATCTTTGGTTCTACAAATGAGAAGCTGTGTGAAGTTTTCATCTCTTATGAGGAACAAATATGAGATGAGTATTATGGGAGAACTGTCATTTTTCCTAGGTTTACAAATTAATCAAAAGGATGATGGCATCTTCATTTGCCAAGAAAAATATATCAAGGAACTTCTCAAAAAGTTCAACTTGGAAGATGCATCACCTGCCAAGACACCTATCTCTACTGCAACCAAACTGAATTTGGATCCTAAAGGAAAGAAAGTGGACTCTAGTACCTACAGGGGCATGGTGGGATCACTACTGTATCTAACTGCTAGCAGACCAGGCATTATGTTTGCTACATGTCTCTGTGCAAGGTTTCAAGCTGATCCAAAAGAGTCACACTTGGTAGCAATCAAGAGAATCTTTAAATATCTCAAAGGTAATCCAAATTTAGGCCTTTGGTATCCTAAAGATTCTGGATTTGATCTGATAGGATATTCGGATTCAGACTATGTTGTATGCAAGATTGACAGAAAAAGCACAACAGGAAGCTGTCAATTTCTTGGTGGAAGATTAGTGTCATGGTTTAGCAAGAAGCAGCATTCTGTGTCTACCTCAACTGCAGAAGCTGAATACATTGTAGCTGGAAGTTGCTGTGCTCAAATTCTTTGGATGAAAAATCAGCTAATGGATTATGGTTTAGAATTGTCCAATATTCTAATTTATTGTGATAACACCAGTGCCATAGTCATCTCAGATAATCCAGTTCAACACTCCAGGACAAAGCACATTGATATTAGACATCATTTGATCAGAGAGCATGTTGAAAAGGGAATTGTGAAGCTGGTTTATGTTCCAGCAGAAAAGCAACTTGCAGACATCTTCACGAAGCCACTAGATGAAGCAACCTTCAACAGATTGGTAAGTGGATTGGGAATGCTAAATCTGGTATGTTAACTTACTAGTTTTTACATTTTCAAAGTGGTTAAATCGCAGCTTGTGACCATAGCTTTCAATGTTACTGTCATGAGAAGTTACTGTCTTATGTGCTACTTGTTTGTTGACAGCATGTTTGCTATGACTTTGCTAAATTCAAATTACATGCCTGTTTTAACTTATGTAATGAGTAGTCACGTGACATTAACTTAATTCACACGCGTGTAAGTGATGAGTAGTCGTGTCATTTGAAATGTACCCGGGTATTTGTCAGACTTTTAGTTTAAAGTTTAATACTTTATTAAGAGGAAGCGTGTAGGAAGCTCTAGAGTCACTTAATGTGTTATAAATAAGACCGAGGCCAAACCCTTATCTCTCATTTAACACACTCAAAGAACTTTAGAGAAGAGTATGAGTAAGAGGAAAGCGTTTGAGATGTCTACATCCAAAGCTCCAGCCACCGAAGGAATCAAGCCGGGAATGCCAAGCTTGAAGAAGCAGATGGAGATCGAAGCCTCTGATGAATCATTTAATCTCTGGGTCGATAAGCTCTATGTATCTGGATGAGCAGGGAATCTCCGATGAAAAGGAGATTGAGAAGATTGTGGAAGGGCTGCTGTTGGAAGCCTTTCCCAACTTAAAATAATTTTCAGTTCTTAAGAACTATTTGTATTATTTTAAGTTTTTTTTAATGAAAAGACCATTCCATCTTCTTAATGTTCTTGCATGTCTTTCATTATCATCTTCTCATCTTGGTTAATTGTTCTTGAATTCATGTGTTTACTTGTGTGTATGGATGTATGTGGATGTATGTGGATGTATGCCTGCTTAACAAATATGTGCTTAAATCGATAAAAATGCTAATTGGTGATTTTACTTTTAAGCAATGGGCAAAGTCGATTAAAACTCATGACACAAATTATTTCTGCACAAGTTGCTGTCAATAAGTGAAGATGCTGTCACGATGTGCCTTGATAGCAAGTTCCTTATCAGCAACGGAAAAAGTTTCTGTCATGAAATTTAAAGGAAATTGTATAAATTGCTTAATGGTGACAGCATGTTCTTGCGCCGATGTTACTATCAAGCAAAACTTGCTGTCATCCTCCTAAATTACTAATGAATTTGTTCCAGCGCACAGGTTACTGTCAAGATTAGTGGACCGATTTAATTGGGACTTTACCTCCACGATTTACAGCCACTAAAAAGTAACTACCGACAACACCACGTGACTGACTAATTGGCTAAGACATTACTACTTTCCCTTCTTCAGTAAAACATTTGCTATTTTCATGTAAGCAACTGTCAAACACACAACACTCAACATAACCTCTCTCTCTCAAAAGCAAAAATCTCTCTCTCCCAAAACTCAAAGCAAAAATGGCACCCAAACAATCCTCTTCTCAAACAAACTTTGCTGGTATTCTCTCTGCTAGAGATGCTGGTGAAGGTTTCAAAGGACTCGTGTCCTTCATCAACAAGTCCTATCTAGGTCATGCTATAACCTCTACCCCATCTTTAGACCTAGAAAGACTTGAAGAATTCTAGAAATATGCCTTTGTTCCAAGAGGTGCGGGTAAAGACACCATAAACTGCAAAATCAAAGGGGTTACCTGCATCCTCACAATAAAAGGTATTAACGAAGCTTTGGGAACTAGATTGCATGCTAAAGAATCATACAAGGAACTTTCAAGTGATGAAACCGTGAAGAAGTTTTTCTTGAAAATTTGGTATTCTGGTCCTGTTCTCGAAGAGGGTACAACAAATTGGTACTCAACTGGTGAAATGGACAGAAAGTTTTTGAGAAAATAATGGAGCATGATTTTTGATGTCATGGTGAAGGTTTTCTCAACCAAAACCACTGGCTGGAATGGAATTCCCTCCTACATCAAGAAGCTCACTCACTCTCTAGTCCATGGTTACAAAGTGGATGTTGGAAAGCTGCTTATGAGTCAACTCAAGTCAGCTCTGAGCAGGAAGGTACTTGTCTATCCTCGCTTTCTTACAATGTGCTTAAATTCATTATGTAGTACTGATGATAGTGCATCTCTATCTATGGAGTGCAATGTTTTGAAAAGAAATACACACACATCACTCAATTCACAAAATTTGAATGCACATATTCCACTCTGTTTCACCAAACACATGGCTGATCAAGAGCCTAATCTTGATTTTGAACTACCTTCTGGGTATGTTAATTTCTCCCTTGAGAATGAAGCTGAATTAGACCCAAATTCAGTTAACCCACATTCTACACCATTCGTTCCAATCAGACCTTCCAGACAAACTAAAGCCACAAAAATAGCCTTGCAAGAATCCAAGAAAAGACCCTTGGAAACTGGAGTTTGTGGTAGTTCTGAGAATGTTGAGGGACAAACTGCACCTGGTGCAGCAAATAAGGATGTTAGTAAAAGTGAACCCACAGTGGTTCCTCTTGAGTCTAAGAAGAAGAGAGCTAAGAGGGACAAAACCATTGTCAGCTACCCTTCAGTCTCACAAAAGGTTGTGAAGGATAAAAGGGAATCAAACACATCCCTAGGTGCTTCTTCTCAACAAGAAGTATCTATTGAAACTGGCCTGTCTCCCAAGGCATCCTGTAAAGAGTCTGCACAACCTCATGTACTCACTCATGAGGAGCCTACACTTGCAGGAATGCACATGAAGTTAGGGCACAGTGAGGGTCATGAAACTTCTACTCTTGATGTTCCACAAGTTATCTCTGTGGAATAGCCAGAAATCTCTTCTATACCATCACCTTCTTTATTCTCTAATCCATCAATTGTTTCTTCTCAACAACCTAGAGAAGGAGACAGTCCCAACCCTTCAGGTTTTGATCATCCATCTCAAGTCATGGATGAGCCCCCATCAAGTGGTCCACAAGAACCCATTTCTCAAAGTGAAATGGATACCACTCCCTCAAACACTGAGCTAGATCAAGATGGAAATCTGCCAGAAAATGAAACAGCCAACATCTTGGTCGACCTCCAAAAAGCAACTGACCTTCAGGAAGTTGCTATCACAGCCTCAGCTGCTATCAAAGACACCACAAAAGTTACTGTCAACCCACCTGTGGACAGTAACATTTTGAGCAAAGATGCTGTCACCTCTTCACAGTTTGATCAAGATTCAGTAATTGTTGAAGATGCTTCTGATAATGATCATGTGTTAATCTCTACTTTCAAAAGGTAAAATCTAAACCTTCTCTTTCAATGCATGTAAGTACTGCTCATACCCATGCATTTAGGATGAGTGAGGGAGTGTAAAAGAAAAGAGAGATAAAAGAAAAGAGAGGTGAGCATAAAAATGAGAGGCGGCAAAATGAGCTGGCAAAAGGAGAGGGACTTGAGCATGTCCAGAGTGAATTTGAGGGAACCCCGCACAAAAAGGCACTAGGCCTTGAGAGTCATTCTGTGAGGAGTGATGATTTCACTCAGAAAAATAATGAGCGTGTGAGACACCACATAGCCTCCTTGCCTCAGTCTTTTCCTTTCCCATCAAAAAGGTTAAGGTTTAATGGTCCTTCTAAACAAGCTGAATCAAGGTTGAAATCCCTTGAGGACAGATGTGCATCCATGGAAGCTAAACTTGATGCTCTGTCCACCATGGTAGCTACTGGCTTTGTTGAGATTCAACAAACTCTGTTATCGTTTTCTGCTATCCTTAGTGCTGTCAACTTAACTAAGGGGGAGAAAGTGGTAGATCAGAATAAAGTACAAAATTAGAATACTGTAAGTCCAGTAGAGAAGGAGACACAAGGTGGAGCAACAAGTAAGGGGGAGTCTAGAAGAGAGGGGGAGCAAATGGAAGAAGATGGAGATGGAAGTAAGGGGGAGCAAAATGCAAATGAAGATAGAATCTTTGGTGAAGAGTTGAGAGCTAGTGGAATTGGTGAATCTGTTGAAGTAGATGATGAGCCAATGTTGGTAACTAAAGAAATATTGGAGCAATTACAAAGGGCTCAAACATCAACATTGCCTCCTCTGAAAATCAATGAACCAGCTCCTGAAGTCATGGAAACTCCATTGCAGAAACATTGGAGAGAAATAGAAGAAGCCAACAGACTTGGCAAAGGCAAAGACAAAATGCCTGAAATTGTAATAACCCGGATTTTTCAAGAAATGAATTATTATTATTTCAATAATAATAATAATGTTTTTCCTAAAATGAGGAGGAATTTTTTTTATTATTATTTTTTTATTTAATTATTTTCGGTTAAGTGGAACCGGGACCCTTTTTAAAATTTTATGGATCGAGTAGATATCTCGAGTCAATAAAATTATTTGGATAAAGATTTAATTTTGGAGTGTGGAATTATTCAATAGAGTTTTTTTATTTTAAATTATTGAATGATTTGGAGATTTTAAAATCCTTAGAAAATGATTATTTTAATTATTTGAGGAATTGCAGAAATTACTTGATTAATATATATATAATCGAGAATTCAAGGTTTTACTAAATCATTAGTGTTTGTAGTATTTTTATAAAGCCCGGTAAATTGTGATTTATGAATCATAATTATTATTTTTATGATTTGTTTTTATAAATTATTATTGACTTGTAAAATGTATATCAAATTAGAAAATTTAGATTTAATTCTACTTCTTTCTCCAAAAATCTTTAAAAACATTCTAGTATTTAATTATGCTAGAAACTTTATTTTTACCAATTAGATTTATTTACTCCAAATATTATTTATATAATGTGTAGTAATTAATTGGGTGTTTTAATTTGTTATTGGGCCTAAGCCCATTAGGGTAGAACACACCACACGGCATGGTATATACACAGAGACACATACACGCAGCCACAGGAGGAAATAAACGGGGAAAGAGAGATTAAGGAGAAGAAAAGGGGGAAAAAGAAAAGAGATGGGAAGAGAAATTGAGAGAGATGGGTGTATATACATATATATGCGTGTGTAAGTGTGTGGGTGTGTGTGTAATTCGCGTGTGTAAGTGTGTGGGTGTGTGTGTAATTCGCGTGGGTAGTGTGCGGGGTGAAGAGGACAGCGGGGAAGGGGGAGGCAGGCCGCGCGGTGGCTGTGCAGAGGCGGCGACGGGGCGGTGCTGTGGTGGAAGTCGCGTGAGAGAGAGAGAGAGAGAGAGAGGAGAGAGATGGTGGAGATTTTCGTGGTGGTCATCGGAACGAAAATGGTATAATTTCGCATATTAATTATTTAATTCTTTCTTTTTTTATTTATTATTAAATTAGTTGTAAATTCGATATAGTTTAATTGTTGTAATTAATTTAGAGATGAATTGCGATATTGCGAGATTATTGTTATGATTTAGTTAGTTTAAATTATGAGTTAAGGTGTTAATTGTCGTATTAGATTAATGTGGTAAATTATGAATATTGTGAATTTCCGAGATTCGATTCGGAAAGTATGTTGGTAGTTATAATCGTTGAGTTTAATTACGAGTCCGATTAAATGTTCGAGTTAATAATTGTTAATTGTCAAATTGTTAGTTGCTAATTGGAATTGTGAGATAAGTTGTGGTCTTGTTAATATTCGAGTTTAATAGTCGGAGTGGAAGTTAGATTTAAATATTATTATGATTCGTGTTAAATGAATAAAATGATTAAGTGGCTATATGAAATTGCTATACTTAATTGATTAAATGATAATCGAGTTAGTCAACAATCGAGTTTGACCATGGTATTTGATAAATGTCTTATATGCGAGAATTAAATTAATCGAGTCGATAATTAAGGTTTATGTGACTTACTTGTAACATATGGTCATCAATAAATGTTTACGTGCTAAGTGCTATAAGTCGAGTCGTGGTATTTGATGGCCTTACTAATTATGAATGTTATATGTTAAATGTTAGAATTTTATAATAATTAGAACTGTGCTAGGGGTTATGAGAAGATCAGAAGTTTTTAAATGTCAATATTTAAAGGACTTGTGTAATTCTTTTCGACTAATCCCTAGGGCTTACGAATATCCATGATTAGCTATCACAGGTATAATTAATATACTTGAGTGGTGTGATCATCGATATAGCGTAAGTAATAGTTAGTGCTAGGGGTTGTTCCCTAGGGCTTACGAACATCAATGATCGATTGTCACGTGTATCATTAAAATACGTGAGAAATACGATCATTGGTGTAGCGTAAGTAGTAGTGTAATATAAATCATTATGTGCTATGTGCCGCATGTCAGGGCGGATACTTTCTTATGTGTTTATTTTATGTTGCTGCAAGTTGAGGCAGCTTTATTTTTGCTAAAACAGGGTTGTATTGTATTTAGGGGCTTTGCCCATAGTCCGATAAACGAATACTTCATGCCGAAATTTTCTGAAATCCCCTGCGATTAATTATATTTAATTTATTAAATTTCCGTGGTCTAGAGGCATGAAGTGGATGTTAACTGATTATGTGTGTATGTGTTAAGTGGTTGATTTGAGGATTAATTGTCGTCTCGAGGATTTATATGCTAAGTTAAGTATTAAAAATGGTATTGAGGATAAATGATGCTTTGAGGATTAATTATATATTAAATTGGTTTAAGTCTATTAAATGGATATAAATGTGTTAAGTGCATTAAGTGGTATTAGAATAGTTAACTATGTAGAAGACGCCTATAGTTTTCTTTAAGTGACTTAGTAGTAACTCTGAGTCGGGACTACTCGAGATACGAGGGAGGTCTGACACGTACTCGTAACCATTTCAGTACTATTAGGGCGTAATCAAATTGGAGCGACGTGCATCCAAAAAGGAAGATCGAGACGTCAGGTAAGGTCCATGGAATTGCTTGGACGAGGTGCGAAGGATTTGTTCGCGGTTTCTATTTTCTGCTAAGGACCCGAGGCAAGTTTACTATGCATACTCTATTGTTCAGAGTATATTTATTTTAAATATATGAAATATGTTAAATAAGTTTTCAATCCGTATTCGCGAGTTTTCCAACCTTGTACTTCTTCTTCCAAATCATTGTATTCCTGGTTTTGCCAACAATATTAAATTCTGCTCGTGTAATAACCGAAACCCCATGGCTTAAAATACTGTTGATGGGCAGTGATATTTTTATGGATCTATATCTTGATTTATACGGTATATATATATATATATCTATAAACTTTTCGTACTATGGTAGTGGACTATATGTTATGAGGTATGTATTTATGTATCGGAATAAGAGAGGCTCAAAGGGTAGAGTATGTATTGAGTTTTAGAACTTAGCCGCGTGTCGGGGCTATTTTGTATTGTATGTTTTCGAAAACCCGGGCAAAGCTTTTAAAAAGAATTTCGCAATAATTAACCTAAAGGCAACATCACCAATAAACCAGTGTTTATTTAATTAATAGATGCTTCTGAAAGCATTCACTAATTAAATAAACCTCATTCGCCTAATTAAATTTATTTAATTAGATGAATATTGCTTTCAAAACGCTTTCTTAAAATCACTTTGTCCCGGAGAAGTAATAAAATAATTTAATGGAGTGATTCTATCTAGTATATTATTTATCGGAGATAGTTTATTTTCAATACGGATTAAAGATATTCCAATGGTTATAAATTGGTTATTTTCAGCTTAAAACAGCTAGATTGATATCGATATATGTTATTTGAATGATTATTTAAATTGATGAATATCAATTATAATATTCATTAACAAAAAGAGAGAAAGAGAAAAAGGATTTTTAGGCTTATTAATTATTTCTTACTGACCGAGAGTCAGTAGTAGTTATTTGATAAAGTGGCTAAAGTTTGCAGACTACCGGAGAGATTGTGTCTTGATTTTTATTAGAAACATTCCAAGAGTTGTATTTGGGTGTTTGGAGGTTATCAAATATTTCAGTATTAATAGTAAATATTATTTGAATATTATTTAATAAATGAATATTATTTTGAGTATTCTTTTAAAAAGGGATTATTGAATATTTATTATTTGTTACATATTAGTCAAATATTTATTAAATACTTTGAGTGTTCTGAAGATTATAAAACACTATTCAAAGGATGTATAAGGACTTTCATAGTCATTTAAAATATTATATTTTGATTCTATCTAGGTAAGTTACTTTTCAAGAACTTATATATATATATGGAATTACCCTATTGTGTTACAAGCTTTATGCGTACCATTTTCCATATGTGAACACAAAACCCTGTGTCGGGATTGATAAAGGTATAAGTGTATACCTATACTCGAACTCTTTCGAACTCAAAATATTTTCGAAAACCCCCGGTCTGGTTTTTCTTCCTTGCACATTTTTCAAGAATTATCGGTCGACTGATGTCGGACCTCAACTACTCGATTTTCAATCAAAACAAGTTTTGAAAGAAAAAGAAAAAGGGACTCTGGCAGGTGTGGGAATCGTTGACGAACGATTCCCGGGATGTGTAAGCAGCCGTGAGCCAGGCGGTCCATCAATTATTATTCCGGCCCAGGTGTTGCCGAAGGATGATTACAGATGTAGTTTTCATCGAGGGTGATTACGGATGTAGTTTTCACCCGGGGATAGTTACGGATGTAGTTTTTATCCTTCTACCGGTAGAGAAGACCCGCGGATTATTGGACTTGGATGTGGCGACGGATCATCGTCAATCCTTGTCAGGTTTTTAAGTTTTCTTTAAGTCCCATCCTCCACTTTGGAAAAAATACTCAAAAACTGCTTCTTAGGCCGAAGTGCCAAGTAGCCGATAGTGTTGTTTTCAATTATGAAAGATGATGATGAATTCATGCAGTATCTAGAACTGCAATAGTATTCTAACAATAATGGCACGTGTTTGTGCACTTTTGCAATTATTCAAAGATGAAAGATAGTTCATCGGTTATTGATATCAAGTCTCAAATGTTTTGCTTCAAGAGCTTTGACTCGCTTCCTATCAGTTATTTCTGAGTTTATATTTATCAAGTGGTTAAAGAACTTATATCCGATACATGATGTTGATCTGTAAGGTGTTTGATGGAAATGACATACTTATATGTATATACTTTCAGACTTGAGAAATACTAAAAATGAAACCTTCTAATGGTTTGGTTTGTATACGATGATAAACAACTGTCTTAGCAGCATATTGAACTGCGTATTTTGAAAAGCTTTCTAAAAGATTAGCAATACTGTAGTGTATACCATTTCGCTAAGATATGAGGATTACTATGGTTATTATAAACTTATCTGTTCATTGGATGTTGCGTTAAACGTTATATTTTCCTTATTGAAGTTTCATAGTATAAATGTTTCGGAAATGATGTTAAGTATTGTTGGATTTTAAAACCCCTGTGTATATTGGATTATATATTGTTAAACTCTATTAATACTTGCTGGGCAATTCCTCCACTCATACTTGTTTGTTTTAAATATTAACCTTTCAGAGAAAGGTAGGCGGATGATGCTTGTATGCGTAGCTCGGAAGAAGCAGGTAGTATGCCCTTATGAAGACGATATGATCCAGAAATCTATAGCTGGAGTAAGTTACATGTAATCATATTGATGTGTAATAATTATATTACTTTGTACAGGGTAGCACTAGTTGGTGTACTTCTCATCGAAGCTATACTAGTAGTATAGGATTTGTAATACACGATGTGATGTAATTGTATGGCTGTAATGAATCGAGTAATGTAAGGATTTTAGTTCTTGTTTCTAGCCTATAACCCAAAAGATGCTTGGTAGTTGGGGTCTCAATTGTTGTATTTCTGTTAGTAAGTGACTACAAATGGTTTAATATTGATAAACAGGTGATTTGTTATTGAGGATTTCCGCGTGACGACCAAATCCCTGACCCCGGATTTGGGGTGTTAAAGAAATGGTATCAGAGCTGAGGTTATAGTAAACTAGAAACGAGAGTGTGTAGGAGTGTGTATAGTTATGTGAGAACGTTAGAACTCATGTAGAGTTCATGTTGGGCTATCGGATATAGAACCAATGATTAAGTTAAGATTGGAATGCTATGCTGAGGAATATGTTGAGATAAACCTCACTTCTTGTGATGATGGATGTCTACTAAAGAATTCTCAGAGCCAAGTATTGGTCGGCAGGGGCATAGATCGCCCGAGGTATGAATTTAAGATGATTTTAGGGGATTCATTGAAACAGTTATGTATTCTTCGAACTATCGGAAATCTTAATATGATGATAAGGATGGAAAGTTGGCATCTAGGATTGTAGCAAGGATGTGTAGAGAACGTACTCATGCTGTTAAAATTCCGAAGAAGGAAGTAAAACAAGATCACTATGAAAGATTATTAGTCGAAGTTGCGGATGTTTAAACCCTCTCGAGCTTAACAGAGTTTGAGGTATTATTATGAATGGATTAGTGGACAGACATCGAATGTTTCAACTGATTATAGAAGTAAATGGTGAAGATGAAATTGGTCAATAAAGATGAAATGTTTTAAGAACGAAGACGGACTGAGAAAGTCTGAGAAAGACTAGTACGAAGGCTGTTATGCCAAAGAGAGATAAGCTTAAGTAGCACATGGAATTGTCATGAGGACAGGAACATGTGGTATAAATATGGTTATAATGGTGACTGAATCTAAGTAGGTATTTTCTAGCAATGATCCGGAATATCGTCCGTTCGACATGTGGAATTCGTCGTCGCAAGGGGCGACACCGTATCGAAGTCTTCTCAAAGAAAAGAACGCTTGCGTGAGATGTTTGCGCCGAGTCGAATAGAACTCCTTACGATTGTAAATGTCGATGATTTAATCCTTAGCGAATATTACGAGTCAACGATGACGTCAGCTATCGAGCACCATAGGGTGTGCGTGGAAAAGAAGATCGTTAGAATCGAACGATTATCCATCAGAGGAGCCGATATAAAAAGGCATCCGTGGCGACGTTGGCAATACCCTCCCCATTCGTGAATCATTTGGATTACCTCCCCAATCTGTGAATTATTTGATATCTCCCCATTTGCAAATTATGTTTATTACCTCCCCAATCTATGACTTATTTGACACCTCCCCGTGCATAAATTATTTTGATTACCCCATAATCTATGACCTATCTTGACATCTCTCCAAGAGAGAATTTTAATAAAGAATACATTCCCTCCTCGAAGTTATTCTTTAATACTTGTGTTAAGCCATATTTAATTTCGATTGTGCTAGAAGCTGTCATTATTCCTACTTTCAGGTTTCTGAAGTCCTGATGAATGACGATATTTCAAACTTCCACTTTCCTCCAACAGTGGATGATTCTATGGTGTATAGCTAGCACCACTTGCTTGTTGAATACCAGTGTCTTTCTGGTTATCCATTTCTTTGGAAATCACACCTTTGGAATCCGTTCAATTCAACTCCAAGGTGTCCCTTTGAGAATTAATTGTCAAGATACGGTAATTATTAACTTGACTTTGAATTACTTTCATACTAAACAACTTCCACTGAGACGAACAACCCTATACTTATAGGGGCCACAAGGACTTTCTGTCTGTGTGATAGAAGTCTGACGGGACGCCGTCACTTGTGAGTTGTGAAATACAAGAAGGCTAATTACCTTTAGTAATGTCTTAACTGAGACACGCAACGTGAGTTCTTACGATCAGATTGATCTTTCGGTAAATTTTCTTATCTCAAATAAGGTTTGCTTTAACACTCTTAACCTTATGATCACCAGTGTGTGGCAATAGCCTTAATATGACAACTACCTTTTCAAAGCTCCATAATTCTAGTTGTCTCTAATGAATTTCAAGGGGATGCCAACCAGGTCGGCCAAGTCATAAATTCGCTGATAGAAATTAGATTCGAATGGGATCGTCTATGACAAGAGCGAATTCCAAGGTGAATAGAATATCAGTGACGTATCAATGGAATTAGTAAATTCTTTCTCTCTCAATGATATTATGTTAATGGAATTATTGTATTCTCTCTCTCAAGAATTTTTGTGAATAGAATCAGTGGACTTTCTCTCTCAAGGATAGTACGATAATGGAAAGTTGGTCGAGACATATGTGTGAAAGGAATAACGTGGTAAGACTCAAGTGATAACCGTGTCAAATAGAGATCCTATGGTTGGGTTGAGGTTTCGGAGAAGTTGTTTACGAATGGACACCTTCCGGTTTGGCAGAATAAATGTTGATGATGAAAGAGTTAAGGAATCCCAGTAGTGGCCTTAGCTGATTCCGTGGACGGAATCCTTTTAAGGAGGGTAGACTGTAATAACCCGGATTTTTCAAGAAATGATTTATTATTATTTCAATAATAATAATGTTTTTCCTAAAATGAGGAGGAATTTTTTTATTATTATTTTATTATTTAATTATTTTCGGTTAAGTGGAACCGGGACCCTTTTTAAAATTTTATGGATCGAGTAGATATCTCGAGTCAATAAAATTATTTGGATAAAGATTTAATTTTGGAGTGTGGAATTATTCAGTAGAGTTTTTTTATTTTAAATTATTGAATGATTTGGAGATTTTAAAATCCTTAGAAAATGATTATTTTAATTATTTGAGGAATTGCAGAAATTACTTGATTAATATATATATATATATATATAATCGAGAATTCAAGGTTTTACTAAATCATTAGTGTTTGTAGTATTTTTATAAAGCCCGGTAAATTGTGATTTATGAATCATAATTATTATTTTTATGATTTGTTTTTATAAATTATTACTGACTTGTAAAATGTATATCAAATTAGAAAATTTAGATTTAATTCTACTTCTTTCTCCGAAAATCTTTAAAAATATTCTAGTATTTAATTATGCTAGAAACTTTATTTTTACCAATTAGATTTATTTACTCCAAATATTATTTATATAATGTGTAGTAATTAATTGGGTGTTTTAATTTGTTATTGGGCCTAAGCCCATTAGGGTAGAACACAGCACACGGCATGGTATATACACAGAGACACATACACGCAGCCACAGGAGGAAATAAACGGGGAAATAGAGATTAAGGAGAAGAAAAGGGGGAAAAAGAAAAGAGATGGGAAGAGAAATTGAGAGAGATGGGTGTATATACATATATATGCGTGTGTAAGTGTGTGGGTGTGTGTGTAATTCGCGTGTGTAAGTGTGTGGGTGTGTGTGTAATTCGCGTGGGTAGTGTGCGGGGTGAAGAGGACAGCGAGGAAGGGGGAGGCAGGCCACGCGGTGGCTGTGCAGAGGCGGCGACGGGGCGGTGCTGTGGTGGAAGTTGCGTGAGAGAGAGAGAGAGAGAGAGAGGAGAGAGATGGTGGAGATTTTCGTGGTGGTCATCGGAACGAAAATGGTATAATTTCGCATATTAATTATTTAATTCTTTCTTTTTATTTATTATTAAATTAGTTGTAAATTCGATATAGTTTAATTGTTGTAATTAATTTAGAGATGAATTGCGATATTGCGAGATTATTGTTGTGATTTAGTTAGTTTAAATTATGAGTTAATGTGTTAATTGTCGTATTAGATTAATGTGGTAAATTATGAATATTGTGAATTTCCGAGATTCGATTCGGAAAGTATGTTTGTAATTATAATCGTTGAGTTTAATTATGAGTCCGATTAAATGTTCGAGTTAATAATTGTTAATTGTCAAATTGTTAGTTGCTAATTGGAATTGTGAGATAAGTCGTGGTCTTGTTAATATTCGAGTTTAATAGTCGGAGTGGATGTTAGATTTAAAGATTATTATGATTCGTGTTAAATGAATAAAATGATTAAGTGGCTATATGAAATTGCTATACTTAATTGATTAAATGATAATCGAGTTAGTCAACAATCGAGTTTGACCATGGTATTTGATAAATGTCTTATATGCGAGAATTAAATTTATTCGAGTCGATAATTAAGGTTTATGTGAGTTACTTGTAACATATGGTCATCAATAAATGTTTACGTGCTAAGTGCTATAAGTCGAGTCGTGGTATTTGATGGCCTTACTAATTATGAATGTTATATGTTAAATGTTAGAATTTTATAATAATTAGAACTGTGCTAGGGGTTATGAGAAGATCACAAGTTTTTAAATGTCAATATTTAAAGGACTTGTGTAATTCTTTTCGACTAATCCCTAGGGCTTACGAATATCCATGATTAGCTATCACGGGTATAATTAATATACTTGAGTGGTGTGATCATCGATATAGCGTAAGTAATAGTTAGTGCTAGGGGTTGTTCCCTAGGGCTTACGAACATCAATGATTGATTGTCACGTGTATCATTAAAATACGTGAGAAATACGATCATTGGTGTAGCGTAAGTAGTAGTGTAATATAAATCATTATGTGCTATGTGCCACATGTCAGGGCAGATACTTTCTTATGTGTTTATTTTATGTTGCTGCAAGTTGAGGCAGCTTTATTTTTGCTAAAACAGGGTTGTATTGTATTTGAGGGGCTGTGCCCATAGTCCGATAAACGAATACTTCATGCCGAAATTTTCTGAAAATCCCCTGCCATTAATTATATTTAATTTATTAAATTTCCGTGGTCTAGAGGCATGAAGTGGATGTTAACTGATTATGTGTGTATGTGTTAAGTGGTTGATTTGAGGATTAATTGTCGTCTCGAGGATTTATGTGCTAAGTTAAGTATTAAAAATGGTATTGAGGATCAATGATGCTTTGAGGATTAATTATATATTAAATTGGTTTAATTCTATTAAATGGATATAAATGTGTTAAGTGCATTAAGTGGTATTAGAATAGTTAACTATGGGGAAGACGCCTATAGTTTTCTTTAAGTGACTTAGTAGTAACTCTGAGTCGGGACTACTCGAGATACGAGGGAGGTCTGACACGTACTCGTAACCATTTCAGTACTATTAGGGCGTAATCAAATTGGAGCGACGTGCATCCAAAAAGGAAGATCAAGACGTCAGGTAAGGTCCATGGAATTGCTTGGACGAGGTGCGAAGGATTTGTCCGCGGTTTCTATTTTCTGCTAAGGACCAGAGGCAAGTTTATTATGCATACTCTATTGTTCCGAGTATATTTATTTTAAATATATGAAATGTGTTAAATAAGTTTTCAATCCGTATTCGCGAGTTTTCCAACCTTGTACTTCTTCTTCCACATCATTGTATTCCTGGTTTTGCCAACAATATTAAATTCTGCTCGTGTAATAACCGAAACCCCATGGCTTAAAATACTGTTGACGGGTAGTGATATTTTTATGGCTCTATATCTTGATTTATACGGTATATATATATATATATATATATATATATATATATATATATATATATATATCTATAAACTTTTCGTACTATGCTAGTGGACTATATGTTATGAGGTATGTATTTATGTATCGGAATAAGAGAGGCTCAAAGGGTAGAGTATGTATTGAGTTTTAGAACTTAGCCGCGTGTCGGGGCTATTTTGTATTGTATGTTTTCGAAAACCCGGGCAAAGCTTTTAAAAAGAATTTCGCAATAATTAACCTAAAGGCAACATCACCAATAAACCAGTGTTTATTTAATTAATAGATGCTTCTGAAAGCATTCACTAATTAAATAAACCTCATTCGCCTAATTAAATTTATTTAATTAGATGAATATTGCTTTCAAAACGCTTTCTTAAAATCACTTTGTCCCGGAGAAGTAATAAAATAATTTAATGGAGTGATTCTATCTAGTATATTATTTATCGGAGATAGTTTATTTTCAATACGGATTAAAGATATTCCAATGGTTATAAATTGGTTATTTTCAGCTTAAAACAGCTAGATTGATATCGATATATGTTATTTGAATGATTATTTAAATTGTCGAATATTAATTATAATATTCATTAACAAAAAGAGAGAAAGAGAAAAAGGATTTTCAGGCTTATTAATTATTTCTTACTGACCGAGAGTCAGTAGTAGTTATTTGATAAAGTGGTTAAAGTTTAGAGACTGCCGGAGAGATTGTGTCTTGATTTTTATTAGAAACATTCCAAGAGTTGTATTTGGGTGTTTGGAGGTTATCAAATATTTCAGTATTAATAGTAAATATTATTTGAATATTATTTAATAAATGAATATTATTTTGAGTATTCTTTTAAAAGGGGATTATTGAATATTTATTATTTGTTACATATTAGTCAAATATTTATTAAATACTTTGAGTGTTCTGAAGATTATAAAACACTATTCAAAGGATGTATAAGGACTTTCATAGTCATTTAAAATATTATATTTTGATTCTATCTAGGTAAGTTACTTTTCAAGAACTTATATATATATGGAATTACCCTGTTGTGTTACAAGCTTTATGCGTACCATTTTCCATATGTGAACACAAAACCCTGTGTCGGGATTGATAAAGGTATAAGTGTATACCTATACTCGAACTCTTTCGAATTCAAAATATTTTTGGAAACCCCCGGTCTGGTTTTTCTTCCTTGCACATTTTTCAAGAATTATCGGTCGACTGATGTCAGACCTCAACTACTCGATTTTCAATCAAAACAAGTTTTGAAAGAAAAAGAAAAAGGGACTCTGGCAGGTGTGGGAATCGTTGACGAACGATTCCCGGGATGTGTAAGCGGCCGTGAGCCAGGCGGTCCATCAATTATTATTCCGGCCCAGGTGTTGCCGAAGGATGATTACAGATGTAGTTTTCATCGAGGGTGATTACGGATGTAGTTTTCACCCGGGGATAGTTACGGATGTAGTTTTTATCCTTCTACCGGTAGAGAAGACCCGCGGATTATTGGACTTGGATGTGGCGACTGATCATCGTCAATCCTTGTCAGGTTTTTAAGTTTTCTTTAAGTCCCATCCTCCACTTTGGAAAAAATACTCAAAAACTGCTTCTTAGGCCGAAGTGCCAAGTAGCCGATAGTGTTGTTTTCAATTATGAAAGATGATGATGAATTCATGCAGTATCTAGAACTGCAAGAGTATTCTAACAATAATGGCACGTGTTTGTGCACTTTTGCAATTATTCAAAGATGAAAGATGGTTCATCGGTTATTGATGTCAAGTCTCAAATGTTTTGCTTCAAGAGCTTTGACTCGCTTCCTATCAGTTATTTCTGAGTTTAGATTTATCAAGTGGTTAAAGAACTTATATCCGGTACATGATGTTGATCTGTAAGGTGTTTGATGGAAATGACATACTTATATGTATATACTTTTAGACTTGAGAAATACTAAAAATGAAACCTTCTAATGGTTTGGTTTGTATACGATGATAAACAACTGTCTTAGCAGCATATTGAACTGCGTATTTTGAAAAGCTTTCTAAAAGATTAGCAATACTGTAGTGTATACTATTTCGCTAAGATATGAGGATTACTATGGTTATTATAAACATATCTGTTCATTGGATGTTGCGTTAAACGTTATATTTTCCTTATTGAAGTTTCATAGTATAAATGTTTCGGAAATGATGTTAAGTATTGTTGGATTTTAAAACCCCTGTGTATATTGGATTATATATTGTTAAACTCTATTAATACTTGCTGGGCAATTCCTCCGCTCATACTTGTTTGTTTTAAATATTAACCTTTCAGAGAAAGGTAGGAGGATGATGCTTGTATGCGTAGCTCGGAAGAAGCAGGTAGTATGCCCTTATGAAGACGATATGATCCAGAAATCTATAGCTGGAGTAAGTTACATGTAATCATATTGATGTTTAATAATTATATTACTTTGTACAGGGTAGCACTAGTTGCTGGTGTACTTCTCATCGAAGCTATACTAGTAGTATAGGATTTGTAATACACGATGTGATGTAATTGAATGGCTGTAATGAATCGAGTAATGTAAGGATTTTAGTTCTTGTTTCTAGCCTATAACCCAAAAGATGCCTGGTAGTTGGGGTCTCAATTGTTGTATTTCTGTTAGTAAGTGACTACAAATGGTTTAATATTGATAAACAGGTGATTTGTTATTGAGGATTTCCGCGTGACGACCAAATCCCTGACCCCGGATTTGGGGTGTTAAAGAAATGGTATCAGAGCTGAGGTTATAGTAAACTAGAAACGAGAGTGTGTAGGAGTGTGTATAGTTATGTGAGAACGTTAGAACTCATGTAGAGTTCATGTTGGGCTATCGGATATAGAACCAATGATTAAGTTAAGATTGGAATGCTATGCTGAGGAATATGTTGAGATAAACCTCACTTCTTGTGAGGCAGGAGGAGTATATACAAAACTGTCACCAATACTGAAGGACAAAATAACAAGTATCTCTGTGAAGGTGAATCTGGAGAAAATATGGGTAGTTGATGTTTATCTGAAAACTGGCATCTCTATATTCATTACAATGCAGCTGCTATAGAGTCTGCAAGCTAGAGTGCAGAATGCCATGGGAACGAAAGTGAAAGCTAATTCTACAGTCTTCAATAACGATCTGCTAGCACAAATTAAAGGTATTGTTGAAGAAAAGCTACCAGAAGTGATTGAAGAACCCTATGGTATTTGCTACAGAACAACCACAAGCACAGGAGCTAAAAGGATTGGATTTCTGATCCTAAGTGAAGAACCAAGATTGCATTCTAACATAATTATGGGAGTGCTGAAACAGATCCTCAAATCTAAGATAAACAAAGACAAAGTCAAGGTTGTCAAAGCTACTCACAAATTGCTGGCAAAGAGAGATGAAAGTCTTAGCTCTCAAGTGAAGAAATTGATTTCTGAAGCTAATGCCAGAAGAAGTGAAAGTAGTGGAAGCTGCACATATGATTACACCCTTGATGATGATGATGATCTTGATGGAACTGGAGGATCTGGTACAACTGGAAGTGGTTAAGAAACTGCTGAGATTACTGGAAGTCAGACTCAGGAGGAAGCAAAGGAAGAAGCTCCCAAGGATGATAAGAAAGATGCTGAAGCTAAATATGAGGTAGAGACAGACATTCTTGACACACTGGAAGGAAGTATCTTAAGATTTGTTATTGTCTATTTTAATGCTGAAAAAGATACTATCAACAAGGAAGCTGTCAAGAATGATGAAGTTACTATCGAAGAAGCTACTATCAAAGAAGACACTGTCATGAAAGACACTGTCAAGAGCTTGAATGAAGAAGCCGTCACAGGCAAAACTGTAAAGACATCCAAGTCTAGAAAGACAAAACAAAGAGCAAAAGCCTGGTGTACATTTCCAAGAAAGGGAAAGACAAAGGCTGCAGCAAGGAAAAAGAAGCATGGAGTGATGTTTCTTAAGAAGCCTATTCGAAGAAGAAAAACAAACAGCTTCGAAATCCAGAAGGAAGCTGCGACACGAGATATCACTTCAGCCGAATTGGAGCTGGATAATTCTAAGGAATATGCATCCAGATACATTCTTTGGAAAGATAAAGCACAAGTCATGTTTGTTTAGAAGGATTTTACTATGGTGAATATGTCAACAATAATAGACAGATACACTCTCAAACAAACATCACAAGAAGTAAGGTGTAGAGTCAATTACTTCGTGCTTGAAAGAATGGTGGAGCTTATGGGAACATATGAAAATGTTCCTAAGAAAGCCATGGAACACATCCAAAAGTACCATGCTGAAAGATATGCTGAATTTTATGAGAGATATGGTGACTGGAGAAACATCGATGATGCGAATGAGGATGTGAGTATAGATGAGGAATAACTTGTGTCTAAGTATGATTGGACAGAAAGGATGCCCTCCTATACACCTGAAGCTATGGCTGCCTATGAAGCCGAATTAGCCTATGAAGCCGAATTAACTGCTGAAGCTGCTAGGAGAAAGCTAATAATGGTAAACAGATTGCTGAGATAGTGGAAGCTGAGCTGAAAGAAAAATGCAAGAAAGTCAACAAGATGAACAGTGAAGCTCCAAACTATCAGCCATGTGCACTGGAAAATCCTCTCAGGATCATAGATGACAAAGAAGAAATCTATGCAGATAGTCTTCACAAGCTGAGGACCAGTGTAGTGAAAGGTATATACTGGAAAGTTGTTGGATCATCTCACAAACTGGAAATGCTGTGTGCATGGGAATTGGAAGTTATTTTTGATAGTAGGAGAGATGAAGATCCAAAACTTGACAGAAACATAAGAGTGACATTGAATTCTTTTCCTGGCAGAAGATTCAAGATTGAGAACAACATCTTGAAATTCAGAACTTACACCTATGGTTTTGAATCATGGTTTGATCTGAAAGATGTTCAGTATGTCTCTTCTAGACAAATCCAACAGTACATTGATGAGATTGAAGATGATGTTGTATCTACTGATGAAAAGAAGCTAGTGCAAGATCTCAGAAAGTACTTGGAAGAAGCTCTCCACAGACAGAGAGAGAACATACAGAACAGGAAAGCTTAATAACAAGATAAGTAAATCTCATATCTACTCAACCTCGAGGAGTACTTGTTTTGCTTTAGATCATTGTCCTATGTAATGCTAAATGCTTGGAAATGTTCTAGAATCCTATTCTGATCTATGTTAGTTAAGTTGTCAGCATGCTTGTATTGAGAATTTGTTATTATCGTCCATAAAAACAAATTGGGGGAGATTGTTAAGATTTATGGGTGATAGCGTAGAGACAACTTAACTAGTACTTAGTTTATTTGTATAGGCTAAGTAGAACATACTGTCACACCCAGAGTATGTTCTTGTAATCAAATAATTGCTGTAATGTAATAAGTATGCATCTTGGAAGAAGTTCATTGATATGTTCAAGCCTCAAGAGAATACATCAGTTCGACAGTAATAATAAAGTTATTGTCAATACATTGATGGTAACGTTACAAGAAGACTGCATGTTGCAAGGTCACGACAGCAAGTTTCATTTGACAGCAACATTGGCTGAAGCAGGGGACAACAACATTCTCACACTTGATAGCAAGTTTGGAGTTCCGACAGCAACATTGGCGGGAGCTCATACTGTCAACTACTGAATATTCCTATGACAGCAAACTTGGCGCCAAGGGTTACTGTCTCACTGAATTATTTGATTTGGGGATTTTATCTCAGTCAAACCCCCGTGACAGTTTAGATGTTCGAGAAACAGATTTGCTGCAATTCGTCAAAGATTGTAGCAGACCTGTAAGACTACGATAGAAGCTTGAGAAATCACAAGACGAGGCTCGATAATTCAAGAGTATGACAAGTCTGAATCTACTAGAATTGTTATAGCTAATTTTGGAAAGAACTCAGAATGCCTTATGCTTAAAGATAACTCTGTTTGTATAGCATTTTAGGAAAGGTCACATGTGTGGGCAAAGTGTGAGTAGCTGTCACTTGAAAACGACAACAGCTCCGCGACCCATGTGACTGAGATGAAAAAGAAAGATTAGTCTATATAGAGACACATCTCTCATTCTTTCTGTAAGCGATTCTCACAAGAAGTCGAAGCTTGAGAAAACCATTTTTCTCGAGGTTGTAGCAACACTTTACAATAAAAATAAAATATTTATTTTGTGAGAACATCTTGAATTACTGCTTGTGTTTGCAATTCTTGTGTAGATAGTTTACAATCTTTATCACTGTTGTTGAGCTAAAGATTTGAAATTATCTATATTGCATTCAACCCCCCCTTCTGCAATATACTCCGGGACCAAAACATGTATACTGTACATGCATGTAAAACTAATTTAGAATGTTAAAAAAATGAATGTAGTTAAACATCACATACATATTATAAACCCATAATAAATTTTAGGTACATTTGAATATAAAATGTATTAGAAAAATTATTAAAATAATTGAAAATAATATCTAAATGAATAAATATCCATTTATCGATAAATAAATAAAATATTCATTAATCGATAAATAAATACTTTCTCTAAATGAATATATACTTTTGGTTTCAAGAATATTCATTTATCGAGGTTCTACTATAGCACTAATAAAACTTATTTCTGGTCTTAGAAAACATCCTTTTTTACGTGTCCGGATCCTCTGTCCCCTTCTTCATGCCCCCTTCTGTGTTCCATGCTCTTTTAGTATTAAAAGAATGCACCTAGCATGACCATTTTAAGAAAAATAAAAATAAAAATAAAATATTAATTTCATTAAAATGGGTCCCGCCAGAGGCACTCTTTTAATACTAAAAAGAGCAGAGCACACATAAGGGAAAATGGAGAAATGGACAGAGAATCCCTACTCCTTTTTTACACGCATTGACTTGCAAATCATGTGCGTGATTCTGCTGGAAAAGGTGGGGGAACAAGTGACAAATATTCAACTCATTGTGGGAGAAAAATTTACAAAAAAATTGAGTTATCTTTAAAAAATTCATAATTATAAGTGAAATTTTTCTCATAAATTAATTTACTTTCGATAGTTTTACTAGTAACTTCTTGAGTTTATTCAAGTTTAATAAATGATTTCTGATGTTATCGATTTTTATTGTTAGTTAATAATTTGAAAAACAATCTAAACCAGTAAGTTTGTGTAAAGCAGTAGGCAGGGTTATTAGCAAAAACATCACAATATACCGTCTTCATCCGGATGATAACTTAATTGAGTTATTTGTTTATTTTTGCTAAAAAAAAGAAAAAAGATTCGATCTGTATTCTGCAACATAAAAGGCCACAGTTTTAGCTAATTCAGAAAGGCCCGCAATTTATATTGAACATAAGCTAAAATAACCTACCAGTATCCAAAGAGGCCTTAATGCCAAGTTTAGAGGTAAATAAATTTAGGTGTGTAATTTAAATCGAATCGGTTCGAACTCGACTCAAAAAAGTGGGTTCGACTCAGTTCGAATTTGTTATCGAGCTCGAGATCGAATACATTTTTGGGTTCGATTAAAAACTCGAGTCGAGTCGAGTTTTTTTGAGCTCGATTCGATAAATTCGAACTCGAACTCGACTCGGCTCGACTCAAACTTGATTAATTTTTTTAATTCTTTTTTAAAAATAGTCATGGGTTCATTATTCTATGTGTCATCACTCAACTATTTATGAAAATTACCTTTAATACTTAACTTTATATTTTTTTTCATATATTATGTGCAACATTATATTATTAGTATAGTTAGTGAAATTTTAAATTAAATTTTTTCTAATATGAGAACATGAGATATTTAATTATACATTTTCATATATCATGTTTCAAAGTTTTACCGAATAATTTGTTTTTTAAAATCAAGATATCATGTCAACACTTTGGATTAAAACTACATTATTCACAAATTTTATAATTAAATATGATATACACATATAATTAATCTAAAAATTAATAATTTTTGAGATACGATTTATATAATATTGTATGTTCTTATCAGATTATAATATTAAATTAATTATTTACATTCTTACACGTAGACGTAGTGATTAGTAACTCGAATCAAAGATTTTTACATGCACAATTTTTAAAATTCAATTAATATTATAAATTGTTATTAAATTATCAAAATATATTTGATATCACGATTAGTCTATACTACTTCGATTGATATTTTGATCGATCCTTAGTCGCCAACGATCAAGTTCAATTTCTGACTTTTACTTCCATATATTTTGTCTTTGTACAATTATAAACTATAACAGGAAGATAGTAACATCATATACTTGTTGTACGCAATATTTCTATTAAATTATAAAGTAATTTTATAAAACTACTAATGATTCTCGGTATAGGGTGCCTATTTGCATATTTTGAAAAAAATATAATACATATGAGCTCACAATCAAAAAATGTCTCACATTTTATTATTTTTATTATCATCGTTTACTAGTTAAGATACTTAGATAGTTAGATGCATAATCTGAAATAAAGATGAAATTTGTCCGTAAATATATATGAATAGAATAAACTAAAAGTTTACTTAATTGATTGGAGAAGTTGATTATCGAAATCATAAAATATAAAATTTCGAAAGTTTATTGTCATTTGAAATTGGGAAAAAAAATCTAGGTTAAACTTAAAAGAAAATAATATAAACAAATAGTTTGACGGAACTTAAGTCAAAACTCATTTTTAATAATGAAAACTGATACATTAATAATGCTCATGATCTCGTGTTCAAGAACACCTCTTTTTTAAATTTTAGAAAATTTTTAATGCATTAAAATAAAAAAACAGAGTACTAAAAACTTGAGAAACATGCTTCTAATCTAGACTTATGAACGAGTCGAATGTGAATAAGATTTAGTTAATATATAACCGATTAATATTATAATTTACATTGTTATTTATGTTATAATTTAATTATTGATAATAGAATTAATGTATAGATTTGTCAACAAAAAATAAACTAACATATTATTTCGTAGATATTTAAATATATAATTATTTACTAGTTACCGTGAATTCAAGAAAATAGATTAAAACCTGTGCGATGCACGGATTTTCTTTAATATTAGATGATTTTTTTTCTTTAATTTAAATTGAATTTTTTAAAATATGAATCTATAGGCTTAAATTTTTAAATGAATATGATTTGATAATAATTATGTAAATTTTTTTCGTGATATTTCTAGAAAAGAAGGGATTTTAGCTAGAAAATATAGAAAAGATGATACATTTTAGCTGAAAAGGTAATTGGTTAATTATTAGAAATTATAATATTATTATTTTATTTATAAGTTGAATCGTACTCAAATCGAACATTTTCAAACCAAATATCGAAACGTATTGATTAGAGAACTACTTATCAGCTTGTAAGTTGTTTGGAGCTCATATAAAACCAGTTATGTGAAATAGGCCGAACAACCACCAAAGACTTGAAATAAGTAAATAGATGGCTATTTATGTTTAACAGAAGTAAATTTGAAAAAGTGGTAAAGGTGACAATTAAATTTGGTATAAAAAATGTTTACCAAATGTCATGTATCATATTTTTAGTTATCAACTTGTATTATATTAATATCATCCCATAAAAATGTTTCTTAATGTCATATCATTAATTTTACATCATTTAGTAACAATGATATCCTTGACTTTACTCTAAATTTAAATATGAGTTATGATCTTTTTAAAATTAATTAATCTCATTTTAACTTTTGAAAGTAGAAAGGGATATTTTTATTTTAAATGAAGTAAGGGAATATTCCTCTGTTTTTTTAAAAAATAAATAAAATTAAGTATAGGAATTTATCGAGGGATAAAATATGTAAATTATGAGAGGGAACCTTTTTTCTTAATACGCCAAAAATAATATTTAAAAATGAAGCAGTACATTGGGCCTAGCCCATTACACCCAATTATGGGCGAAGATTAAATACTACAGTCCTTGGTATAAATATGCTCGTATATTTAACCTGACTTTTAATTCGAAAAAATATTTAATTTTCTTTTCATAAATTAGCATGCACTTTAAATAAATTGTAAAACAAATAAAATTAAAAATTCAGCAATAACAGTTGATAGACTATAATGCAAGGAATTAAAATCCCATGTCTACGGAAGAGGTACATGGAAGGACCTGGAGGAAAACAGTACTATAATGCACAGATGAGCTTCATCTGTGAAGTAGAAAATTAAATATTATGTACGCACGTTACCCTGGAAACGTATAGTGCATTTTCTATGGCTATGGATAATTATGTTGACTTGTGTTTTTGAGTTACATGTATTAATGCCATTGCCAGTCAATCTGTAAGTAATCTGTTACATGCAATGCCCATGAGAGTCAACTTCGTATGTGCAATCTGTACGTCAGTTACGTGCAATGTCATTGCCAGCCAAGTTCTTATCTGCTGCAATCCGAACGTTTCCCCTATTTTCAAATGCAGATGTAATCCCAACACTGAATGCAGAGCATGCAGGAAGGTTTGAAAATTGTGCGAGCAATCTTGTATACGTAAGATTAGGTGCGATGTGAATCCGTAATGGTTTTCTTTATGCACATATGCGATCTGGCACACTTACGAGCTCATACTGATTCACGTGGCAGCACCAAAAGTGATGATACTCTGCATGCCAAGAATTGAGCCTCTGACTAATTGAATTCTCATGCAAAAATTTCCAAATATCAACCCCTAACTACATACATTCTACTACTGGATGGATGGTTAGATGTTAAATAAATCACAATAAGACACTGCCCTCATTTACTTCTAAGGTGCATGCCTGTGCATATAAAAAGGGAGGAATATGGATCGAGAGACAGCAAGTTGTAGTCTCTTCATCTCATCCACATATACATACTCTTTTATCCATCGATCGAGGAAAATGAAGCAGGGGCCTCTTAATTTCTTGCCTCTTCTACTTGTAGCAGTCTTCTTCATAGCTTTGATTGCCAATGCTGAAGAAGAGAAGAGTAAGCACACAACAATTACAATGCATGCGTATACATTATGTGTTTTTAACTGAGATATAACTGTGTCTATCTACAAGAAGATGTGCTAGAAAGGGAAAAAACATTTATAATCTCATTAAATTTTGTCCTGTACGGTCTTTTAAGATTAAAATCAATATGCTGGAAAAATCTTAACATATTTTATGCTACTTTTTTGATTTTGCAAATGGAAGATAAATCGGCTTGCTGATTTTTGGTGTTTGATGCAGCAGCAGAAGTATCTCAAATGCATAGCAGCTATGCATTAGGTCGTCGCGGAGGATACGTATATTTTGATGACAAATGGGGCAAAAGATCTGGCCATCACCATGGAGGTGGTGGTCATCAACATGGGGGATATGGTGGACAACAAGGCGGTGCACAACCAGGTGGAGGTGGTGCTCAACCAGGAGGTGGTGATCAACAAGGGGGATATGGTGGACAACAAGGCGGTGCACAACCAGGTGGAGGTGGTGCTCAACCAGGAGGTGGTGATCAACAAGGTGGATATGGTGGACAACAAGGCGGTGCACAACCAGGTGGTGGTGGTCAACAAGGCGGTGCTCAACCAGGAGGTGGTGGTCAACAAGGCGGCGCTCAACCAGGAGGTGGTGATCAGCAAGGTGGATACGGTGGACAACAAGGCGGTGCACAACCAGGTGGTGGTCAACAAAGCGGTGCTCAACCAGGTGGTGGTGATCAACAAGGCGGTGCTCAACCAGGTGGTGGTCAACAAGGTGGAGATGTAGGTCAACCTGGTGGAAGTGGTGGTCAACAAGGTGGATATGGTGGTCAACCTATAGGAGGTGCTCACCCAGGTGGTGGTGGCCAACCTGGTGATGTAGGCCAACCTGGTGGAAGTGGTGGTCAACCTGCAGGAGATGCTCAACCTGGAGGTGGTGATCAACCTGGTGGAGATGTAGGACAACCTAGTGGAAATGGTGGTCAACAAGGTGGATATGGTGGTCAACCTGCAGGAGGTGCTAAACCCGGTGGAGATGTAGGCCAACCTAGTGGAAGTGGTGGTCAACAAGGTGGATATAGTGGTCAACCTGGTGGAAATGTAGGTCAGCCTGGTGGAAGCAGTAGTCAGCCAAGTACAGGTGGAGCTCAACCAGGTGGAAGTGGGGGGCAAGCAGGCGTTGGTGGTCCTCAACAAGGTGGATACGGTGGTCAACAAGGAGGATCTACCGGTGCTCAACCAAGTGGAGGTAGTGTTGGAGGCGCTCAACCAGGTGGCGGATATTAAACATCTTAAAAGACGAGGTTAAATGAGAATTAATCATGTAATATGAATCAAGCTCGTGAATGCGGCATTTAACATGTAAGACGTTATGATTCATATGTAAAGAGTTTTTGACGAATAAAAAGAGAAGTTTTAGTTAGACAAAATAGAAAACGTAACGTGTTTTAGCTGAGAAAGATAAATGATTAGCTAATTATTTTTATAATATAATTATTTAATTTCATTAAATAGAATTGCTCGTAGTAATTTTACAAAAAAGAAAAAATTTAGTTAAATAAAATATAAAAGATATTGTATTTTACCTGAAAAAGAAAATTGATTAGTTATTAAAAAATATAAAAGGTAATATATCTAACATGAAAAGTGAAATTGATTAGTTATTAGGAGGAATTTATCTGTAATTAAGTAATGGTAAACACGAAGTATCGTACTGACCGACCAAACTTTTATTGTTTTGTCTTTAATAATACTAGCTTATAACCCGTGCAAAGCATAACACCTTTTTTAATATCTATAATTATATTATTTTTCTTATTTTTATATGTTATTAATTTACATATCAATTTTCTGTTAAAAACTTGATATATATAAGATTTTACACATTCGATTTAATATTTGTCCTCTATCTTGAATAAAACTTTGATTTGGACGATTTTACAGACCATGTGAAATTAACAAAATAATAATTAATTTAGTGATGTTTTAACAATTATTTTTCAATTAAACATACGCAGAAACGAAAGAGAGAAGAAATTGACGATTTTTTACGTTGAAAATTCTTTTCGATTTATGAATTCTACTCATAAGTCGTTTTGATTATCAAAATACCCTGTTATCATTTGAAGATAGTTCTACTAACAAATAAATACAATTTTAATAATAAGTGTAGTTGTGTAGGAGAGATTTTGTCCAAAACTTTGATAATCGGTTTGGTCCTCCGTATGACAAAATAAATAAGAACCGTTAGATCTTAAAATAAATAGATGAAAACCGTTGGATCTAACATAAAAAAATATATTTTATATTTCAATATGTTATAAGCTAAAAAGTGTATTTATATTGAAATACGAAAATATGTATCAATGATTTAAATCGCTATGATTAGGCTTTCTACATTGAATAGCATTATCAATGTAGTTCTTCTACATTGAATAGGATTAATGCAAAAATTCATAATTATAGTTTTACTTGAGATTCTAAGTGTTTCCATTTGAATAATAATTATTAAATCATCAATAAATTAAAGATAATTTGATGAGGTTCGCGTGGATTTCAAAATCATCCAAATCTGATTTCTAGATCTCAAGATAGAGCCCAATTAGTAAATATGAATTTTTTTAATACTAATAAAAAAATAAATAAAATTCAATTCTAATACAATCTTTTTTAATTTATTATTTTCAGATATGATTATAAATTTTTTTAAAATTCAATTCTAATACACTATATCCTTTTTAGATTATAATTTTATTTTTAAAATTCAGTTCTAATGCAACATTTTCTAATTATATCCTCTTTAGATTACAATTTTCGTTTTAAAATGTTCTAATCTTGATCGTCTATTTTTAATCCAACGGATCATATGATTTTGGTAGTACAGTGACCAGACCAGACCAAAAATTTGGATATGATCCCCCTTATGTTTATTATATACAAATGATATAATAGTATAAATAATATAGATTTGTGAAATGTTAATGAAATATATTCACGAGCATATATATCGAGGTTGTGCACGAATCATAATATATTTACAAGCTTGTTCACGAACGTAGTTCATGAACTATATTACGAACTTGTTTACGAATTATATAATGATATAATCAAACTTGTTCGCAAACTTTCAAACCGAATTATGTGGTGTTCAAGTTCAACTCAATTACGAGACAAACTTCAAAATCGTGTTTATGTTTGATTTGTTTACAAGTTGAATCGAACTCAAATCGAATCATTTTCGAACCAAATATCAAATAATTCATAAACGTATCGACTAGAGCCCTACTTATCAACTTCTAAGTCGTTTTGAAGCCCACAAGGATTAGTTAGATATGGGCTTGGAGCTCATATAAACCACTTATGTGAATGGCCGAACAACCACCAAAGACTTGAAATAAGTAAATAGTTGGCTATTTGTGTTTAACAAAAGTAAATTTGAAAAAGTGCTAAAGGTTTCAAATTTGGTACTAAAAATGTGTATCAAATATCATATATCACATTCTTGGTTATAACTCAACTAAAGGTAATAGATCACTTGTAATTAGAGGTGGCCGAACGGTCGTGCCGTCCGTGCTGTGCCGGGTTTGAACCGGACTGGTTCGGTTGAGCATAAACACGGGAACGGCACGTATGGGGTTAGCGGGTTGTGCCGTGCCGAAACCGTGACTGCTTGACTCTTGCACGGCACGGGCAGTTTGGCGGGCAGGTTCGTTTCTATTTTTTTTTACTTTTTATTTGACATTTTAATATTTAATTAAAATTATACGAATTTTTTTGGAATAAAAGAGGACGGTACCTCGTATAAATTTTATTAATTAAAAAAATATTTTACAAATAGTTTGAGAGGACTCCTCTCTATGAAAAGGGAACAAATCGCATTAAACATATTTAAAAAATTACAAAGCAAACAAATTCTAAAAATACAAAATAAATAAAATTCTACACACAATTTAATTTATCATTCTTGAAGTTCGTTGCCCGATTCTGATGAAGTATCCATTGTCATACATGGATCGTCTTCTCCATCCGAGTCATCTTCTTTCTTTCCTTGTTGTCTTTTTTCGGCTTGATCCCAATCCTTTTTGCAAACACAAATCTTTACCACGTCTGGTGCAAGACTTGATCTCTTCTCCTCTAACACTCTTCTACCTGCACTAAAAGCGAACTCGGACGCAATTGTAGAAGCGGGGACTACTAAAATGTCCTTCGCAATTTTTGCTAAAACCGTAAATTGTAACTCATGATTCTTCCACCTTGTTAGTATTTCAAAGTCCTCATTTAACTCATAACTAAAAGAAAAAATTCGCTAACCATACTAAAAACAGAAGAAGGGACATTAGATGAAGTGGAAATTCTACATTTTTGTTTCTTGTTTATTATAGATGAAATAGTACTATTAAACCTATTAACACTACTAGTACTCTTAGGTGGTATAGAATTTTGAGTTTTAGGAGCATACATATCTACAAGATGATACAACAAGTCTAAACAATTAGTTACATATAAATCATGATTATATGAAACTCCTTACACTTTAGAATAATGCTCTAACATGTTTTCTAAACCTTCCTTTCTATAACCCGGATCAAGAAGACATGCAACACCGTAAATATATGGAAATTCTGTAAAATATGCGATCCACGTAACTTTCATATCACGAATAACATCACTCAAATAGGCATTTTGTTTATAATTACATAAAGTAGTAACAATAAGAACACATTCAATGATAATTTGATGTACATTTGGTTAAAAAACATAAGAAAAAACCTTAGTAGCATTTGCAAAACAATCAAGTATATCACGTACGGTAGATGCCAACTCCCAATCAAATACGGTAATAAGTCCACCTTCGTGTCGGTGACATGGACCGTCATTATATAATTCGGTGATAATATCTTTAAATATAATTGCATCATTTCATAATTTATAAGTCGAACTCCATCTAGTAGGACAATCGATACCCAATTTCTCCGGCCTTAATCCATTATCTTTACACAATTTCTTGCACCCAGACCTACATGTACCCACTAGACGTAGATACTTAACTACTTTTCCAATAGGTTGTAGTAAATAAGTGAATTTTTGAATTCTATTTTGGGTCGACAAGTTAATTATGTGAGCACAACATCTAATGTGTAAAAATACTCCATCTAAAACTAAAGGAATTTTTCTAAATGACGGGTTTAGTGAATGCTTAATCATGTGCTCTAAATTCGGACTCTCACCGTAGGAGAAAGATAACTCGTCTAATGTAACATAAGTAGCAAAATCTTCAGTCATTCTATCTCTACCATAGGAGAAAGGCATACCTCCACCGGGTGACGAAGTCATGAAACCACCAATTTGTGTTTGTTGTGAACCACCGGGTGACGAAGCCATGAAACCACCAATTTATGTTTTTTGTGAGAGAGGAGAGACGGTGATATTGAAAAAGAAAGACTCGAGAGAGTGCGACAAAAATAGAGAATGTAGTGGAATGGAGTGGAGTGAAGGGTATTTATAGGGCAGATAGTCGTTAGAGATGGAGCCGTTAGTGGTGGAGAGACGTTGAAGTTGTAGAGAGACATTGCAAAGTAGAGAAACGTTGGGGCGGGCTGGCAGGTTGGGCGAGTTCAGGGTTACACATGTTGGCGGGTTACACGGGTTAAACGAGCGTGTCGAGCCGGTTACGGTTCACAATCTTCTAACTTGTGAACGGCCCGTAATTTTGAGCAGTTTGTATGGGTTTCGAACCGGCGCGGTTCGTGCCAAACTTTTGACGGGTTTTTGGCGAGCCAAGCACGATCGGGCCGTGCAAAACCGCCGATTTGACCACCTCCACTTGCAATAATACTAATATCATCCTATAAAAAAATATTTCATAATGTCTTACTATCATTAATTTTGCATCATTTTGTAACAATGATACCCGTGACATTACTCTAAATTTAAACATGAGTTATGATCTTTTTAAAATCAATTAATCTTATTTTAATTTTAACTTTCAATGTAGGAAGGGATATTGTTTTTTAAGGAAGTAAGGGAATATTCTTTTGTTTTTTAAAAATTAAATTAATTAAGTATAGGTTTATCGAGGGATAAAATACGTAAATAATGAGAGGGAACCTTTTTTCTTGAAAAGCCAAAATTAATATTTAAAAATGAAGCAGTACACTGGGCCTAGCCCATTACACCCAATTAGCGAAGATTAAATACTACAGTACTTTGGTTGGGATCAATCTATACTATTTATCTATACGATACTATATTATAAACATGAAACATTAAAAGTTTTGGTACGGTACTTACCATATTTAGAGCATCTCCAACCCAACACTCCTGTTAGGTATAATATCTAGGTGGCAGGGAGATTTTAAAAAATATACCTATTATGTAAAAAAAAGACACTCCAAGGGAAAAGAACTGTTAGGTATAAATTTAGATAATAGGAAAAGAGACGCTATATTTGTTGATTGAAAGCCCATCGCTAAAATCAATACACGTCATCTCCCTCTAAAATATCCCTCTCCTGCTGAAATGGCTGTAGAGATCTCCCGCTTCTTTATATTTATCCTCTATTTTTCTCTTCAAAATCCGTGTTCTTGTTTATGGCAAATATATATAATTAGGGTTTTGGTTTCTACTATTTGTGGATTTTTCACTGAAAATGGAAGGGTCTTTTTTATCTTTGCTGAATGATGGTTCATTCGAATATGAAGAAATGGTATTTTCTTAACCATCTCATCAGTCCCGATCTCAATCCCAATTCCAACCAGAAGCTGCAAAACAGAGAAAGGGAAAGAGGTCAAAAATTTCTTAATTGAAGAGGACATGCTGCTGATTTCTGCTTGGCTGAATGTAAGTATGGATCCTGTACAAGGTAATAATCAAACACATACGTGTTATTGGAATAGGATTTGGAATTATTATAATGAAAATAAAGAAGGGCTTGCAAGTGATCGAAGTGCTAATTCCTTGTGTAATCGATGGTGCACAATCAACGAAAAAGTGGCCAAATTTATAGGATTCTGTAATCAAATATTCGGAAGAAATCAAAGTGGATGATCTGAGCAAGATAAGGTATTATTCAGTTCAGTTAATGCTTTACTTTTTAATTTGGAATATAATAGTTATTCTGATAATTTAGAGCTTATTTGGTTTCTGGTTAAGGATTGGTAATTGTTTCTTTGAAAGAAAGATACTAATTGGTTTGATAACTTCTACGGTAAATTCGTTTCATACTTTTTGTTGATGCAAATTGGTGGTTTATTTTGATGTTATGATTAGTTAGCTCCTAATATATATCGTTCAGTAATCTTATGATATTATCTGTTTGTCGATTTCTGTTAAGAGATGCTACATTATAGCTGAATACTAATTAGCTGAATACTAATTAGGCAGTCACTTATGATTCTAAGAAGCCTTTATTTAAATCTGAAGAGGAGAATTTGTAAATGACGAGAAACTGTGCCGTTTGATAATTTTTAGCAGTAGGTTGAGCAAGTGAAGGATTCTCATAGTTGTTTTGTATTCGTCTTGTTTGCTCAGGTGATTGGATTTTGTATGCATATATGCATATGTATAAATTTGACAGTGGTGAAAGTATATGATATCTCATACTCTTGTTGCATCCCATTTCTTGAAATTTGTTTTTCCTGTTTCTTGTTACTGCCACATGGATTGCATATGGCCTCGGAAGGTGATAGTTCACATGTTTGATTTTTAGAGTTAAAGCTAAATATGGATTGAGCAAATAGTCTGGCTGCTTCTTGCAATAACGACTTGTGCATCTCCTTGTTTCTTGGATAAATACCTGGTTATAGTTTACATCTTAGAATAGTAGCTTTACTTATGATTAGGGGATAAACTTAATGCTGATAAACTTTGAGAGATATTCTATGTGATTGACTGCTTCTTGTGAGCCTGAATTTTTTATGCAGCACTTCTACTAAAATTTAGTTGAATAAATTACCAGTGAAGGGCTACCTTCACTTTACTAAGCACTTCTATAATTATTCAGTCGAGTAAATTCTTAATAGAGACTAGAGAGCAATTAGCTGAAAAAAATTCCTTGTAGAGAGCTATATGCACGTCACCAGCATTTTAGATTTTACGAGTCCCCTTATATAAATGGATATCACATTGTTTGTAAGCCATTTTGTTATTTTACTTGATGCGCGGCATCACAAACTTGCCGAGTTCTTGCCAACTTTTTTTTTTTTGCGAACTGGTTCACAGACCAGATACAACTTCATCCACTCTATCGAACATTGTTTGACCTGCGTTGATTGCAATGGTACATTTAAGAGCTTAGCTATGTTATATATCAGTCATTTTGTATGATCTGATTAATGCGACCTACGAGGCATTGGTATGCCAGGGCAACAGGGTTTATTGCTTGTAAGTTGCTTGATACTGAGACGATGCTTGTTTTGTGAATTTGGTCCATTGCCTTATTTACTTGTTCTATATCTGTCTTGTTTGCTCAGGTGGTTGGATTTTGTATGCATATGCATATGCCAGTACATTAGTGAAATCTGGTTATTGTCATATTGAGTCATTGTCTGTTGAATTTCCCTAAGCTTCTTGCTAGTACGTCGACTTAAGTTGCAAAAAAAATGCTTCAGATGATACTAAAAAAGCCAATTTTGATGATGAACACTAAAGAACCAGAACAATAACCATAACACAAAAGGAGGGTATCTGCTGGGCTAAGTCTGCGGGTTTATGGCGTGTTAGAACTGTTACTTTGGTGCCATGTAAGGCAACTTTCCAATTAAGTTATACTTGATCATGATGTGATTTTGCGGTTGCTAACGTAAAACTAATGTTGTCAGGTGGTTAATATAGAAAGTATCTTTGTAATTCTTAATTAGTTATATTCTTTTTCTTCAATTTTCTTTATTCCATTAGATCCGTGTTATTGTCTTGCAACTTTCTGCATGACCTAATAAGTTATTGCACAATCTATAACATGCCTGTGCACCAACTAATGTGTTTCTGCACATTAGAAAACATTCTCATGTCCACAACTCTATAAGTTACTGCACAGTAAACTCTATAAGTTACTGCACAGTAGAAGATATTCTCTCTGCAACCTAGTTACTAGTTAGTTATTGCTCAATAGAATATTTTTCTGTTTAAAATGAATTTTTGAATACTTTACATTTGTTTTAGTCTTTGAGGGGACATTAGAGAGGACCATTTGGTTGCAAGTCATTTTCCTGTTTTGGTGTTTGCTCCTGAAACCTTTGCTGATGTCCGTATCTTTCTCCGACAATAATGGGACCAATGTCTTCTACTTTCGTTTCTTTAGCTTATTCTGCGGATAAAAGATAATTTATACTTCAGAATGAAAATGAGATAACCAATTAAAAGTGTGATCATGTAATATGTAGACATATAGTATAATACCAGAACACAATCTTGATTTGTAGTATAATTCGAGCAGTTTATATATATACATTAGAACATGAATAAGAGAAAATAACTAGCATTGTGCGTGGACAGAGTGAATGACCCGAAGACCAAAGAAGATTAAGAAAAGAATCAGTTGAGTATTCTCTGGTGCCTTTTTAACTATCTTATATTTTCATAACCTGCTTAGACGTCTAAACTGATACATGGTTCAGACAATTTTGACTCATTTTCTTTTTAAAAAAAATCCTCCATGAGCAACTAGTAAGCTATGTTATTCCCTTTCATCTTCAATGATCATGTTGTGTAATATTATGCAGGCGGTCATAATGTATTTCATTGTGCCCACGTCCCAAAACCGTGATGGACCACGAATCATTGCAAACCGAGATTGCAACACTCCAAATGCTCTCTCAACATCCTTTCTAACAGATTCTTGTGCATTTGCAAAATATTTTTTTTTGTTGCCTTGAGGTTTTGAAATAGTTTTGACAAAAGTTGGCCAAGAGGGATATATACCATCAGCAAGATAATATCCCATGTTATATTCATGTCCATTGATGGTATACCTCACTTCAGGGCCACGACCTTCTGCCAAATCTTCAAAAAGATGAGACCGATCTAACACATTAATATCATTTAATGATCCCGGTAATCCAAAAAAAGAATGCCAAATCCACAAGTCTTTTGAAGCTATTGCTTCTAATATAATAGTTGGTTCATGAACATGACCTGTGTACATACCTTGCCAGCCAGCTGGACAATTCTTCCACTTCCAGTGCATACAATCAATACTACCTAACATTCCGGGAAAGCCTCGTTGTTCATTCTCTGCTAATAATCTAGACACATCTTCAGCATTTGGGCGTCTTAGATATCATTTAAACTCTCTATTGCTGTACTCTCACCAATTCTAACGTAATCATCAATAGCATCAGCTGCTGTACCATATGCAAGCATCCTAAGTGCAGCCGTCACTTTCTGAAGTGATGATAGTCCACGAATTCCCACAGCATCGGTTCGTTGAGTAAAATAATTGTCATGAGCTGTGACTGCTTCTTCAATTCGCATAAACAATGACCTACGCATTCGAAACCTTCGACGAAATTGTGTCTCTGTATATGTAGGTGTATCAGAAAAATAATCACGATACAGTCTAGCATGACCTTCTTCTCTATTGCGATCAATTACACCATGATTCATTGTGGAACCACCATGATCCGGGATAGAATTTGCCCTTTGATGCTGATTATGAAGGTAAGCCGCACCCATTCTCATTCTTGCTTCCTGCTCTTCTTCTTCTACCTGCATAATATCAAGAATCATTCGCGTAGTATTATCCATTACAAATGAGTATTTAGATGGGTGTGTTGTTTGTATCGTGTTTAGTTCTCAATCAGGGGTAAAAAATTTCTAACCCTACTGCACACATGTTTATACGCACTATTTACATCATTTTGATTTATCTATAAAAAAATTATATTTTTATGAGAAAATAATTTATATGTTATTTTTGCTAACAAAATATGAAGTTTGTATTTTTAAAATATTTTTAAAAAATTGGGAATGAAATTAAATTTTAAAAAAATGTACAATTTGTATTATAAAATAAAACTACTTTAATTAATTAAGTAACATATATCCTTGTATATATATAACTTTTATTTGATTGAATTTGACAATAGTAAAATAACATATTTTCAAATAATAAAATATTTAAATTAATTAAATAACATATATATTAATGTAAAAAGTTTATTTGATTGAATTTAGAAAAAAAAATTTATTTTTGAGTTTTATCCCGAATAAATAACTACCATTTGAAAATATAGCCGTTAGGATTTCAAAAATAATAAAGTAACAGATTTTTAAATATAGCTAACGTTTATAGCTAACACTGCTGGAGAACACAAGCTTACAGGTTCAGCAAATTTAACATAATCGTCTATTTTTCTGATTTTAGCTAACAATTATAGCTATCTCCCTTGGAGATGCTCTAAATATAGATTAACTTACTCTCTTTTCAATGCTCTCACTTTGTAAAAGGTTGTTTCCAAAAAAATTTAATATCCAATCAATTAGTCATCTAGTTCAAGGATTTTAGTTATAAATTTAAATTCATTATATTTAGAACTGAGATGTCACAGTTTCGATTCTGGACAATGTGAAGATTAACTAACGATTTCATAACATTTGACTTTAGATTAAGAACTTTAGAGGGTTTTAGAGTAAAATCATAGAAAATTGGAAGGCATAAATGTGAAATGATATTAAATAAAATGTAGAATATTTTGATATTTTGACTTTTAGTAGTTCAACTTTGTGATCGTGAACACCTTTCAATTTGTGGTAGTGTTGCTTAAATATAGCTTAACAAACTCTCTTCTCGAGGGCTTCATTTTCAATATGATCTGTCAAGATTTATAATATCTATTAAGATAGTCATCTAATTCAACGTTTTCAGCTATGAATTTAAATTCATTTTATTGAGAACTGAGAATTTAAATCTGATTACTGGCGAATATAAATATATGCACGAATATAAATTATTAATTGCGAATATAAATATATGCACCAATATAAATTATTAATTGCGAAAGTTAATGGCTATTATTAGTTTGCTGTAATTAATCACGTAATATTTAAGTAGATATTAAATAGATATATTGAATATAAGATTATTAAATGAAGTAATTTTACAAGGAATAAAATGTGACATGTTGTGGTATTATATATATAATAATAGATAGATTATTATTTACATATTATATAACATAAATTTACTATTTAATCTTAAACTAGCTTTGAAGCCCGTGTAATGCACGGGCACGTTCTATATATTAATAAATTATAAATGTTTGCCCAATTAATTAGATATATGATGAATGGTTGCGTTATAAGATATTAAATGTTAATAAAAATATGTGTTTAGATGTTAATCATTTTTTAATTTATTGAGCTTCATGTTTAGTTATTTTCTTGTAAATTTAAACTTATTTGTACTATTTAATATTCAAAATTTGATAAAAGCAATTGTTTATTACGTAAATACATGAATAACAATATACATGAATAACAATATAAGTTATTGTTTTATAAAATATGAGTTTTGGTTTATATACACTAAAAATTTTCTCATAAACGTTTTCATATTATAATTGCAACAACAGTATTACATGCTATTAATTTGAAAAAAAACAAAATTTTATTATAAATATTTAAAAATTTTAATTCGATATTGAAGTATTAAGTATTTAAATATTTTATTTTAACTCTACAGTGAAGACGTCTATTTTTTAAAAAATTCTCGTAGCACTAACGTCAACTACGTGTCTTGCGATTTTAAAGAAGTGTGTATATCCATATGTATATATTTGTGTGTATATATATATATTCACATATTCTTATGAAAATACAATTGCAATGGATTACAAATAATTATAATGATTAATTAGATAATTATTATTAAATAAAAATGGAGAAACATTGATTAAACTAATATCATATGTATATTAATGATAAATTAAAATTTATACTTATATAATTAAAAGTTTGATATTAGTAATAGATAGTAGTATGGGTTAGTATAACTAAAAGGGTACGTAATTGAATATTAATTGAAGTGTAATTAAAAGAGTTTGTTATTAAGTTAAATATGTGGTTTATATTTTGTAAAATAAAATTTTATATGTATTTTAATTTATTTTTTCATTTTTAGAAGGTGTTAGCAAACTTTTTGGGAAGGTGTTAACCAACCGACCAACCAACCAATTATACCCTGTTTCGCTTATAATAGTATAGTATAGATAGATTATACCATATTTCGCTTATAATAGTATAGTATAGATTTTGGAAGGTGTTAACAAACTTTTTGGAAGGTGGTAACCAACCGACTAACCAATCAATTATGCCTTATTTGGCTTATAATAGTATAGTATAGATATGTTTATACGGTTGATTCTATATATTATGTATTAATTTAATATTTTGAACTATTGATCAAAGTTTGTTATGATTAGACAATTGGATCCGAGTCTAATAAATGACTTGTTTGCTTATCAGAAATAATGATAGTTAGATAATCAATGGCTTATTACGGACAAAACATATAGATAAGTTGTAAAAATTCCAAGAAAAAATTTATTTTAGTGAGAGAAAAATGGCACCATGTAGAAGTCAAAAATATTAAATTGCACCGTATGAAAAAGTCAATTGTATAGTGGTATCATAAAGAATAATCTCTAACTTTATAATGTTCGACTAACGTTTGCTTGACATAATGGTATAAGATGGATGAAGCCAAAAGTACAGTGTTCGTCTTAGTCTGATGACACCCCGGTCATCTCCATCAATTATGATCCAAAAAGTTAAATTTGGATCATCAATTAATCTAAATTTTGATCCAAATTTCTGACCAATTATAACAGTGTGATCTAAATTTATCCAAATTATTATTTACATATTATATAACATAAATTTACTATTTATTCTTAAATTTAATGTTTAATTAATATTAATTACATTAAAGATAGAAATTTTTAATTGATTAAATATAGTTAATCTAATTATTTAAAGAAGGAATTGATCTGTCTTTGACATAATAAATGTTGGACATCAGGTTGATGAAGGGTTGAAGGCTGAATTATTTTCCGGGCTTCTAAATGGTCCACCATTATGTGCTGATTATGAACAACTCGACTCTCCACAAGATAACTTTGCTGCTTCTACTAAAACAACATTCACAAAATGTTGCCCACTTCACTGAAACTGCTCATCAAGAACTTTTGCTGCTAAAAATGATCCAATTCTAGCTAGCACCTTGATATTTGGTCAATTAATGAATTAATATTGCATTTACATCCTTCAATGTTCAACTTATATGTACAATTCAGTGACAGTGCTGACGACTGGATTGTGTTTGCTGTTTTCAATAATAAAATTTCCCTAATGATCCCAGTTTAAAATTTAGATCAGACTAAGCATTGTTTATAGAGAAATGAGGATATCTTAGCAACATAAGCCTCCCACTGTATGACCTTTCAAGGTCATAGTTCGGATGTTTGTACTGTTTTCCTCATATCTATAAGTTACGATAACAGAAAACATATGATTTACCAATCATCCCAATACTAATATAACACATAGAATTTTGAGGATGAGTGCTTTGCTGAACTAAACAAGAAAAGATGATTTAAATCTGGGAAGCTTTTGGCCGACTTGTTGGAACAGTTTGGTGAAAAGATTTTTTTTCTTTCATTCGAGTTCCAGAGTTGTATTTAGCTGTCTCCATTGGAAAGAATTTGATATTATATTGCCATAAGTTGCCAAGTTTTTGTGTATAAATTCTCAACTATTTGGATTTGTAGTGTGCTGTATTCTGTGTACCATAGAAAGTGTAAGCAGCCAGCGTCTGCAATCACACTACAAGGATTTTTGCTTTAGACGACACTCAAAACGTGTTGTCTGAATGTACCAAAAACTGTTGACTATTGAGAAGTCGTCTGATACACACCTCAGACAATACACAGCAAGCTGTTGTGTGAAAGTTGAAAGACAAGTAAAAGCCACCTGAAAAGAGTTGTCTGATATCCAGAAACAACAACACTTTCTTTGGAAACCTGTTGTCAAAGCTCCAATAATGCAACACGTTTTAACGAATATATTGTTGTTTTAAGCAGTAAAGACAATGGTTTTTAAAAGAAAGCCTATTGTTGAAGTGCAAAAGATACAATCCTTTACTTGATCAGGGCTGTTGTTGTATGTCATTACAGACAATGGTTTCTTAGCAAAAACGAGTTGTTTTATGGTTAGATGTACAACATGTTATCTCATATGGCATGTTGTTGTAGAGTAGGAAGGATAACACTTTCTTAGCATATAACATGTTGTTATTTGTTAAAAGAGACAACAGTTTTGTAGAGTATAACATGTTGTTATTTGTTAAAAGAGACAACAGTTTTGTGGGTTTTAACCTACCGTGTGTATTCTTCTCCCACATTACTTTGTTAAATGGTACAAGTTGTTTGATTGCATTTTTTACAACTGTTAACATTAAGTAGTTTTTATTTTCCTGTTGTGTGAGTCATTCTCACAAGGGTCTCACAAGGGATTTTAATAAAAGCATTGCTTGATATATAATACAACAAGTGTTAATCATTGGTGAGCATTGGCTAAAATTATCTTAAACAATGGTTCTAGACATGTAAAGAAAACCAAACTACACTATAAAATGAAAATGCCAAGAAACAAACAATAGAAACCAATTCAATCCATCCCTCCATTACGACCAATATTCACACCATCAACCAAAACCACACAAGCAATTTTTCACCTTATAACACCAACACCACCAACAAACGTACACAACCAACCAACCAAGTACATAATTAAAGTCTATCCATATCCAAAACAACTAATACATAAGTCATAGTTTAATTTACGCTACTACCAAGTTCAATAAAAGACGACAAAGTTCAACGAGCCAGGTGCTTCAACATATACTTCGCCAAGTCAGTCCTTATATCATTAAGCTCAGCCATGCCATAGTTCAAGTTGCTTCTGCGTCGCCACTGCAAAATGGAACATGTATTGGAAGTCATATATCTTCACCACAAAACACAAGGATATCAGAAAGAAAAAAAATGCATTGTTACCTTCATAGAAAATTTCAATTCCTTATCAAGACATATCTCCTTCATATAACGCATCACAAACACGCCACAGTCCTTGGACCCAGGTTGAAGAGGAATTCCCTGAAGAACATGTAGAATTAATTATATGTCTACACTGTCCTTGTGGAATTCAGAGATACAAAAAAAAAAAACTTAAGAAAAGGATAATACCGCCAGGTTCTCCCATGTAATTTTGTTTTTGGTAAACTTCTTCGCATCGTCATTATAGAGATTGATGGCACTACGAAATATAATGTAAATCAAATTTATGACATTTAACTTAATAAGTGGTCTCAAATGAAATTAAGTTAATATAAAATACTCACTTGTCGACCACTTCCGTCCATTCTTCACATGTAATTCGGCGCTTCAAAGGATCCATCTGGTAAACGATTTGAGCATCTAGATGTACAGCGGTGAGCGTCCAATGGTTCCTAATAATTCATGAAATTAAACTATATTAAAGTGTGCATTTAAAAAACATTAACAATAGCACCACACATTAAATTAAATCAGATCACATGGTCACTCCTATAAAATTAATAGACTTGATAGCATATAAGTGTTAAAAAAAAGAACTGACCCGGAGTTATATGGTAAGAGAAAATACTGGCCAGGCTGAGCATTCTTGAACCTGAGAGATAGGGATCGCGACCTCTCTGCTGGATTACCACAACCGAGGGCACCAATCGTATCAGGATCAACAAACGCTATCATATCAGTCATCTTGTGTTTTTTCAAATATTCCTGCAGAAAACTGTATAAAAAAAAGTCATTACACAAGCAGTCCGTTTTCATTGCAGAACTATTTACAAAGTCAAATAAATTTTTGAACGTCGATACTTACTTAATGTATAAGCAAATAACGCCCCCTGACATCTCACCCCCACAACACAAAGCATGAATATCCGACAAAAAAAGGGGCTTCTTAGCAGTTGATCCGAAAGCTTCTTCGGATATCAAAAAAGTAGATGCTCGGCCGTCCACCAAAGCATCCTTTGCCCAAAGCCACAAACGCTTCAAGGCGGAGGGAAAGTCAGGACCGAAGTCCAGCACATACTCTAGGACTAATTCCAGATCTTTCACCTTCTTCCACTTCTTTTGTCCATTTTTCTTGCTTCCCTGAAATATGACATTAAAAAACAATTGTGAATGAAAACTGCCTAATATAGTAGGTTTGTTAAAGTAAACTGCCTAATATGTTTATTTTAATTATGATTTAATAGATTACAACGAATTTAACCTTTGTACTTCCATTCTGTCTGGCAGTGGTTTTCTTCAATTCCGTTATGAGATCTTTTGGCCATGCAATATAAGTCCCGATAGCTTGCTCCACAGTTATGATCTCATCTTGGATTGGAAAAGGAATCTTTTCAGATCCTTGAATTACACGAGTGATAGAGACTCGGGCATTCTCTTTTGTCAAAGGTTTCCCATGAAGAATCTGACTCTTTGTATCAACAGTAGCATGTGCAACAATATTATTTGGGGAGTTAATTGCCAGTCCCCACTCTGTATCATTGTCATCTTCCACTTCCACACACAAATTTACAACCAGCTCCTGATCATCCTCCAAATGAACCCCCTCAACAGCCTCCTCCATTTTTTTTACCACGTCAACAATCTTCTCAGTCCTTTCTCCACCCTCCACAACCTTCTCATTATTTTCTTCCACATCAACCTTCCCATTCTCTTGATCCCCTTCAGGAAGAATATAATCACCTTCGAGGAGATTGAGTCTCTTCTTTACAACTGGCAACTGCAACTCCTTGATACCCTTGGAACAACTTGCTTGCTGAGATCCAATATTTGGACCACCTTCAGAATCATTTTTCTTTTCACATAAAGCATTTTTCAGCTTCTCAATCTCAGCAGACCAAAAGGAATCTCGCTCTCGAACTATCCTCTCTGATTCCTCTTTCATATACTTCTTAATGCCCTCCTAAATCCTCTCATCCATTGACTTGCCGGTCTTCTTCTTCCGTGGAAGATTAAAGTATGTAGACTGCTTGACATAAGTACCTTGTCCACGTACCCTTCCTCGGTTCTCAGGGTTACCGAGAACCTTGGTCAAGACATCATCTGTGCCTTCCACAGAAACTTCTCCATCCCTAACCCTCTTCTTCATTATCTCCTACAAAAAGTGACATGAAAAATGTAAGTACATGAAAAATATAAGTACGTTAACTAAAAAAATAGATATCACAGTGAAAGAACTCAAAATATAAAATAAATGAAAAACTTACAATCTCTTTCGCAATTTTTGCAACTTTTGCAGACTTATAATTCCCATTTTCATCCTGCCGCGCACGGAGCCACGTATCCGTTCGATCTATGTCAAATTCCTCAGGATCACCAAGAGCGAGAAACTGTAAAACAAAGTATTATTGTATTGTTTAACATACAAGTCATCGTAAAATTAAACACAATTATCATGCATGTTTGAAAGGGATATATGTATGATTACTAACCATTTCATGTTCTAGGTTAGCATAACCTTTTCTTGACATGTTAAGAGGATATTCGCTCAACTTCCTCCTCTTTGCGAGTTTTTCGTGGATCACCTTAAGGAACAATGATCAAAATGTTAGTAACAAAGCTGTTCAACTATATATTTTTGTAATCTCGGAAATTCAAAAACAAATATGGTAAGAAAACTTACACCAAATTTTTTTGACAGACGGTCAACAACAAACATGTCCCAATGATCCTTCTCAATAAAGGTGTAGTCAGCAGGAGGAACCTGTAGCAAATCAGGCTGATCATAGTGTGGCAGGACGTATTTGGTTGACAAGCGGCTCTTGAACTCTCGCCATTTTTTGCCCGCAGATTTCAAAACCATCTTCTTGGCGGTTGGTGGTACATCAAATGCCATCTACGTAGATAAGTATTTTAATTAGCATACATGTATTAACTAAATAGGTGGTCATGAAAGAAAAGTTATTCCATAAGATGTAATTCGTTTTACCTCCACACATTTCCAAATCTTGTTTTTCCTTTCAATCGGAACAATTAGCCAGGAATCATAGCAGATTGGGACTTTACTTCTCGCAAGAACACCAATATAAGATTCCATTTCCGTGCCTGCTTTACCGTAAGGCTGTCCCTTTTCATTGAAACTCACCAACGGCTTATCTCCCAACATCTTACGCCTAATTATCTTGTGCATCGTTACAGGTCCACGCTTTAAAAGCTTCAGTCCAGTTGTTTCCTTTTTCGTAGCCAGCGGTTGCTCCATTCGTTTCCTCTTCTTAGATAAAGTGGTTTTTAGGTTCTTAGAAATAGACATCGATCGGACAGGATGGAAATAAAATCAGTTGCCCCTGTGTAAATTGTGCACATAGTAAATCATGGAAAGCTCGAATTGTGAGGGGCCATCTTTTCCAGAATGGCATCGATCGGAGCTACACGTGTTGGATTTGGCATGGGGAGGTAAGTACGGGAGAAAGTCAGCATGCCACTGAAGATACTTCTAGTTCTTCACAATCTGTAGATCAAAACCCGATGAAAACAGAGAATGCCGGTGATACCGATGACAATGCAGATGACGTTTCCCTAGATTCCTCGGATGTATTTAACCATATACAATCTGAACATGAACCCCTCTATCCGGGATGCGAAGGATTTACAAAGATGAAGGATTTAGTAAAATTATATAACTTGAAAGCAAAATATCAAATCTCTGATTCTGGCTTCTCAGAAATTCTTCTTTTGGTTGGGTCTATGCTTCCCAAAGGCAACAACTTCCCTTCTTCTTTCAGTGAAGCTAAAAAAAGCTTGTGTGCTTTGGGAATGGAGTATGAAAAAATACACGTTTGCCCAAATGATTGTTTAATATACCGTGGAGATAGAGATGAAGATGCGACCAGGTGCCGCATTTGTGAGGCTTCTAGATGGAAGTTGAATAAAAATGGGGATGAATTGGAAGGGGTTCCTGCCAAGGTTCTCTGGTATTTTCCGTTAATACCACGTTTGAGGAATTTGTTCAGTTCACCTCAAACAGCCAAGGAGTTGATTTGGCATGACAAGGAGAGATTGAAGGATGGTAAAATGAGACATCCTGCAGATGCACAGACATGGAAGGAAGTTGACGCCAAGTGGCCTGAGTTTTCTTCGGATCCTAGAAACCTCCGGTTAGCTTTATCGTCCGATGGATTTAATCCGTTCTATAGCACAAATGTTGATTACTCATGTTGGCCAGTTTTGTTGACAATTTACAATCTTCCACCATGGCTTTCTATGAAGAGGAAATATATTATGCTATGTTTGTTAATATCTGGACCAACTCAGCCCGGCAATGATATCGATGTGTTCCTTCAACCACTCATGGAAGATTTAAAAAAGTTGTGGCATGGGAAACAAGTGTACGACGCATACAAGAAGGAGTATTTTCTGCTTAGAGGCATTTTGTTATGGACAATCAGCGATTATCCAGCCTATGGCAATTTGTCAGGCAACATTATCAAGGGTTATAACGGGTGTCCTGTATGCGTTGATAACACAAAAGCTACAAGGCTAGTTAATTGTCGTAAGTGTGTGGTCATGAGGCATCGGAGGTGGCTGCCGCGTCATCATCCATATCGCCGACAGAAACAAGATTTTGATAACACCGTGGAAAAGGAAACTGCTCCAATTCCCCTAACCGGAGAGGAGGTGCTTCAAAGAGTACAACATTTGAAGGGCCATGTCTACGGTAAGACACAATGCCAACCTCGATTAAAGAAAGGTGATGTTCGACCTATTTGGAAAAAGGTATCTATATTCTTTGAGCTTGAGTACTGGAAGTTTCTACCGGTTAGACATGTTCTCGATGTGATGCACATTGAGAAAAATATATGCGAAGCTTTACTTGGCACCATGCTTAATATACCAAAGAAAACAAAAGACAAAGAATCTGTTCGTATTGACATGGCTGAAATGGGAATAAAAACCGAGTTGAGGCCAAAAACTCCAGGGAAAAAGGAGAAGTTACCATTAGCATCTTGGAATTTGACTCATTCCTAAAAAAAGGTTGTCTGCTCTTCCTTTCTTAACATGAAGTTGCCTGATGGTTTTTGTTCTAATGTTAGGAGTCTAGTTTCAATGGAAACTCTTAGACTTACTGGAATGAAATCTCATGACTGCCATATGATATTGCATCATTTGCTCCCAATTGCAATTCGATCGTCATTGCAAAAAAGAGTCAGGAACACAATTATCAGGTTCTGCCTCTTCTTTAAGGCAATTTGTAGTAAAGTTATTGAGCCTGATAAGTTGGAGAAAATGCAATCGGAATTGGTAATTACTTTATGCCAGCTTGAAAAATACTTCCCCCTTCCTTGTTTGATCTAATGTTTCATATATCGGTGCATCTTGTACGAGAAGTTGAGCTCTGTGGACCAATTTTCCTTAGGTGGATGTATCGTTTTGAGAGATACATGAAGACATTCAAAGGATATATAAAGAATCGGGCTCGTGCAGAAGGTTGTATTGCGGAGGCCTATATAGCAGAAGAGGCGGTGGAATGTTTGGTGGACCATGACGAAGGAACAACTATCGGGGTACCGAAAACTGGTAGACATACTAAGGATGCCATTTGCAGGCCATTATCGGGTGCAACCGTAATAACCCCGAGTAGGACTGATTTGCACGTAGCACATTTGTGTGTTCTCCAGAATACTAATGCAGTTATACCGTTTTTCAAGTAAGCCATGAATTTAATTTCTTTATTTTCTTTATTTGCATGCATTTCTTATGTCATTTTTAATGACTCCAGGGAACACATGGCATTTTTAATGACCAAATATCCGGAACATGTAAATGATGAAATGTGGCTAAAGAACAAGCAAAATGAGACATTCCCTAAATGGTTTAAACAAAAGGTATTATGTGATTTTAATAATAGTTTTGTGATTTTTTTACAACTCCATAGCTCAGATGAATCATTTTACTACTTGTTTATTTTTTTCAGATTGCTTCAGATTTGGAAGACAAAAAAGAGTTATCAAACGAGATAATATGGATCGCAGACGAACCCAACAAAGATGTTCCTACATTCAGCGGATACAGAATGGATGGGGTTACCTTTAGTACCAGGGATCGTGATGACATGCGTCAGGTTCAGTGCAGTGGTGTGTGTGTAGAAGCCGATACAATGGTTGTGCACGGTAAGGATAAAAACATTGAGCACACATCACATACATATTACGGAGTTATAACAAGTATATGGGAGTTGGACTATAATTACCTTAGGGTCCCTATTTTTCATTGTAAGTGGGTAGATATGAACATAGGCACGAAGGTAGACGACTTGGGATATACATTAGTAAATTTGAATAGGTTGGGCTTTTTAGATGATCCATTTGTATTGGCAAAACATGTTAAACAAGTTTGTTACATTGATGATCCTCTTGATAAATCATGGTCCGTTGTCTTGAAGTTACCGGAGAAAAATTACTATGAAGACAATGAGGCATCTGTAGAAGTAGAACTTGAGAATGACTTCTTTATGCCCAATTTTCCGGATGTTGATGAAGACATGCCTACTAGTTACATTCGAGATGATGTTGATGAACTAATACAATTTTCGTAATGTAATAAATTAATTTGTGAATATAACTCTTGATAGATTGTTGGTTGGTTTGTTCTCTTTTGTTTGGACTTTGTTTGGTTTGTTGGATGCCAATTTGGTAGGTTAGTCATCTTTTAAATATATTTTTTTTTCATGTACAGTTCATTAGACAACAGTTTTAAACAGAAGACACTTGTATGAGTTGAAACACACAATAGGCCAGAACCTGTTGTGTGTTGGATTAAGTTCATACAACACTATGTAAAGCACTTGTGTTAAATATCATTACACAATACCACATTGGAAACCACTTGTCTCATTCTAACAATACTTTTTATGAAGTATTGTCTATGCTTCATTCATATAATATTTCAAAAAAATGTTGTGTGTTGGTTCACTTTCACACAACACTATGGATAACATATTGTATGACTTCTAATTAGACAACAGACCTAAAAACACTTGTCTAAATGCAACAACAGTTTTCCTGTATATTGTGTTGCAGGCATTCACACAACACTTATTTGCTAAGGCTTGTCTAATCTTAAAAATACTTATGCATTTACACAACACCCCTGGTCAAGAAATGCTTGTCTGGTAAGATTTATCACACAACGGTTTTGGCCCATTGTGTGAATGTAGGATTACACAATACTTTTTCGAGTTGGAAAATAACAGTTGTCTGATCATTTCGGGCAACACTTTTTCCCATGGGTGTTGTCTGATACGTGTCGTCTATAGCCAGATTTGTTGTAGTGTCAGGGGCGTAGCTACGTTAAGTATTGTGGGGTCACTTATACCCCTCAACTCTTCAATGTCTTCATATATGTATTATATAAAAATTTAATATTTTGTTTTTAACCCCCAAAAATAGAAGTTTGACCCCACTTAAAATTTGTTTTTGACCCCACTTAATTCATATGATATGTAAAAGGTGCATAAATTATAAGAAAATTGATTTGTCTTTCATATTTGATAAAAATGGATTAATATTGAGCAAGATGTAAACGATTAATAAATAAAGAAGAATAAAACAAAAGTTAAATTAATTAGAAATAAAAGTAAATAGATTGTAATTGTCAATTAAGTTGCTACCTCCTATGATATTGTCAATGAAGCAATTATGAAAATCATCGAGAACAATTGTAAATTTATAAATATAATTTAACGATTGATTGTTTGTCACATTTTTATAATTGAAATTCCAGTTATCGTACATTTTTTTAATGAACTTATTTTTCGACCCCACTGGCTAAGTTTTGGCTCCGCCCCTGTCTGCAATTGCAAATACTGTATGTTAAACAGGTGAAAACTCCCAGGCTTAAATATAACATTATTGGCTAGAATAATAGTGAGACATTTGAAATTTTATTCTGTGAACACAATGCATGAAAAACACATGAAGCAAATACAGGGAGTCTAATAGGAGGAAATACATGTAAAAAGTTAAGTAGTGGAGAGCAGGCAAAACTTAGACTTGGGATGGGATCAATCACTTGAATAGGGAAGTGGATTCTCTTTGAACAGCTTTCATGAGTAAACTATTCTCTTCCAGGGCCATCTGAACAGGCAAAAATCCCAGCCCGTCAGCCATGGCAAGCATTATCTGCTTCATCTCGGCCTTGAATTCATCCATATCTACAGTTCCATTAGAGTCATGGTCAAAAAGTAAAAACAAATTATCATAAACTTGAGTAAGCTCATCTGGATCAGTCTTCACGTCAATCCCGAAATGAGTTTCCAAGACCCTGAGACTCTGTAGCTCTATCAGCATCTCTGCATACGACAGGACCCCGTTGTGGTCCGTGTCAAGAAGCACAAAGCGCTCCTGAATGGAACCGGTAAATGCTTCATCGTCTTCCACAAAACTCACAATGGTGGCACCATCCAACACTTGTACACTCATTTTTACTGTGCAGATTGTGATTAACAGCTAATAAATCAAGAAATGGAGAGCTTTGGTTGATGTTTTGATATATTGGTGAAGTTGAAGTCAGGGAATGTTTCATTATATAGAATTGGTAATAAAGTCCAGAGGTTTCTGCCTGAAGTTTCTTGTTGTTTGCAGTCATTTTTCAGCATTTAGTTTTGAGTTGCCACTTATTTGACTCTAATGTTCATACAGTTTGATTAAAACCAAATTAACTAATCCATAGAATATAGTCAAGTCAAAGCTTGTGACTATTTCAAGTCCAATACTGGGAGAACCATTAGAATCTTCTATTCATTGTTTACTTTATTTTGTGGTATCACAACATTGCACTGACATCATCTTATTAATTCAATCAAAATCTTAGTTTGATTTCACTAAACATATCATTAAATCAGTGTTCTCCTATCTTGACTGCAACACATTATTATAGAAAATGTGTTTTTACAGTCAGTTGTCACAATTAGTAGAAGTGAAACTAACTTTCAACTTTTTAATGTAGTGGAAGAATAATAGAGTTTTTGTGTCAATCAAATTTGTTAAACAAAATTATGAAATTCCATCAAATACATTTTTAAGTAATTACTGGATTTGGTTAAAATAAAAGAAACTGAAAGGAATAGAATTATACATTTTTTTTTGTGAACCCTCATATATGACAAACATTTTGGAAAGAGAATTAGAATAGTGATAATTATTTATACTAGCTTATAGTCCGTGTAAAGCACGGTTACTTTTAAATATTTTTAAAATTATATGATTAAATAAAATAGAGTATAATAATTTATTATGGATATAATTTAACTTTGTAATATTAATTAATAAAATTATTAGTAATTATAATATTTATTTAATAAATGATATGTATCGATTAGAACTAAGAATATAAAATCTAATGTAAATTTGTTGTTGACGGGATTCGAACCTTGAATCTTTAGAAGAGTGATTTAAATATAGAATATTCATTATTATTAGATCTAACAGCTATCATCTATTTATTAAATATCTACCGGTCACTATTCTTTTAGATGGTTGAACTAAACAACCAAATTATATCCATGTTTGCTTATTATATAATACTAGCTTATAACCCGTGCAAAGCACGTGTTACTTTTAAATATTTTTAAAATTATATGATTAAACAAAATAGAGTTTTATAATTTATTATGAAATTAATTTAACTTTTTAAAATTATTTAATAAATCACATGTATTGTTTAGAACTAATAATATAAAATCTTAATATAAATTTGTTGTTGAAGGGATTCGAACCGGGATTTAAATATAGAATATTCCTTATTATTAGATCTAATGGTTATCATCTATCTACTAAATATCTAACGGTCATTATTGTTTTAAATAGTTGAACCAAACGACCAAATTATATCCTTGTTTGCTTATTACATATTAGTAAAAATGTATATAGATTTTTATTATATTTTATTAATGATTGTAAGATGCGATGTGATATTTTTGGGTTTATATTATTGATTGCAAGATTAGTTTTAAATTTAAAGGTAACATATTTTAGTTAGAAAACAAATATTAACGTTTGTAAGATATGGTATAATTTTAGGTGTTTATAAAAGATAATTTCTATTAAAAGTAAATGTTAAAAAAGTAATTTCTATTAAAAGTACATGTTAAAAAGGCAATCGGCTAATAACTATTTATTATATTATTATAAATAATAATTAAGTAAGAATAATTAAGTAAAATAACATGTTTTATTAATTAAGGTTAAATAAGTAAAATCAACAGGTACTTTCTTTTGATATGTTATAAATTTTATTTAATAATATAATTAGGTTTAATATAATCATTATTTTCAATAATTTTTTTACTTTTAATATAATTTAATATACTCATGTTCAAGGATTATCCTCATGTTTTCTTGTTATTAACAATGTATATAGAATTTTATTATATTTTATTAATGATTGTAAGATGCAGTGTGATATTTTTGGGTTTATATTAGTGATTGCAAGATTAGTTTTAAATTTAAAGGTAACATGTTTTAGTTAGAAAACAAATATTAGCATTTGTAAGATATGGTACAATTTTAGATGTTTATAAAGGGTAATTTCTTCAATTAAAAGTAAATGTTAAAAAGGCAATCGGCTAATAACTATTTATTATATTATTATAAATAATAATTAAGTAAGGATAATTAAGTAAAATAACATGTTTTATTAGTTAAGGGTAAATAAGTAAAATCAACAGATACCAACCAACCAACCAACCAAACTTTTAATGTTTCGGCTTTTATATAATAGTATAGATATATAAATATTATAAAATAATAAGTTTTAGTGAACATGTTATTTTTTTAAACTCCAACAATAATTCTTATACTCTTCCTTATTATTATTATTATAATAATAAATTTGGAAAGAGAAGGACAAAAAATGTATTGAAGAGAAAGAAAAGAAGTTAAAAGAAGAAAGAGAATGATTTTATTGATAAAAATGATATAAGGGATGACTAGTGATTACTTAAGAGCAACTTTAAAAGACTACTTATATGAGCTCCTAAACAAAAATTTAAGGGATATGATCTAATTTTGCATTCCAACAATCTCCTAAATGATCCCTTAAAATTTAGCATATGTCTTTCATTCCTTATTTTGAAGGATCTCCTAGTCCTCCCTTATTTCATTTTCACCAATAAAATATTTACTTCCATCGTTTTTTTACATCTTTTTCACGGGTTACTTTTAAATACTTTTAAAATTATATGATTAAATAAAATAGAGTATAATAATTTATTATGGATATAATTTAAGTTTGTAATTAATTAATAAAATTATTAGTAATAATAATAGTTATTTAATAAATGATATGTATGTAAAATCTTAATGTAAATTTGTTGTTGACTTTAGAAGAAGGATTTAAATATAGAATATTCTTTATTATTAGATCTAACAGCTATTATCTATTTACTAAATATCTAACGGTCACTATTCTTTTACATGGTTGAACCAAACAACCAAATTATACCCCTGTTTGCTTATTATATAATACCCTATTTCCTTAGAGAAAAGGCCCTCTTTATCACAATTTAAAGGTAAAATGCCCTAAATAACACAAACTTAAAAAAAGGCCCTTAATATTACAAAAAAACGCAATGGCGTGTGGTGTTTATGTTTTTGGGGGTGTAACGCAACTTCATGTTGCGTTTCCTATTTTTTTTTAGTCACGCATGATGTGTATGCATTTCTAAACTTTTTAATTTTTTTTTTCAGTAACGCATCTTCAAGATGCGTTTCTCAATTTTTTTTTTTTTTGGAAAAATTCGTGCTTTCAAAAATATAAGGGGCAAAAACATCACATTAAGTTGCGTTTTTAATAACCCAACATTAAGTTGCATTTTTACGTGATATAAATGGTCATTTTTGTAGATTGTGAGATTTAGGGCCATTTGATTACAAATTATGATAATAAGCGCCAACACCCGTTTGCTTATTATATAATAGTGTGGATGTACTTTAAAAAATTCAAATTACTAATGATTCTGCACATTTTTTATAAAATTCATATTATATGATTCTTCACTTTAAAAAGAGTGCAGAATTCACCAGGTAAAAATTATTCTTAACAATCACTTTCTTTTTATTTCTTCTATTTTGTTCCTAACAATTTGTAGTAAATATTAGATAAGTACATCATTGAGAATAAAACTTTGAACATAGCAGGTAGGGGTGGCAATTTCTAGTTTTTACTTTCAAGTCATGTTGGTGTTCGTAAACATGTCAACTTTGGATCAAGATAAGATTACTTAAAATTGAATAAATTTAATATTTAAGCGTAAACGAACGGAAATCTAAAATCGGATCACTTTTGAATGGATAAGATCATTTTCGGCTCACCTTCCAATTTTGTTTTAGGAAATAGAGTTCCGGAATGGGTTGGGTTTTAGAATTTATATAAACTAAGCTTATAATCTGTGTATTTTTAATTTTTTATAATTTATTTATAATGTAATATAATATTATAAATATTAATTTTAATATGTTATTGGAAGAATTTGAACCTTACATCTTTGTATATACTAATTTTTAATATTAAATATTAATTAATATGTTGTTGACGGAAATCGAACCTTGGATCTTTGTATATAACAACTTTTAGTATTGTTATATCTAACGGTCATGATCTATTTGAGTTGATAATCTAACGGTTGTGAATGAGTCATGATAACCAAAAATGGGGATAACCAAACTACAAATTATACCCCTTTCGCTTATTATACAAGATGCGTGACCCGTGGGTAGATAGGGCCATCCCTCGCGCCAATCAATATTTCGGGCCTTCTATTTTGGTAGGTGGGTATTTAGGGCATTTTCTATTAAATTAAAAGGTAGTGCATTTAATTAGAAAAGAAATATTAATGATTGTAAGATTATGATTGCAAAATTATGTTTTAAATTAAAAGGTAACGTGTTTTAATTTGAAAAGAAATATTAATGATTGGAAGTTACGATATTTTAGGTACACATAAAGGGTAATATGTTCAATTAAAAGTAAACGTATTTTAAATTGTTTGAAAGATAAGATATTTTAGGTATTTATTAAATTTTAGTTAATAATACAATTATGTTTTTATATAATTATCAATTTAATAATTTTTAATATTTTAATTTAACATAATTTAATATACTCATATTTACGTATTATACTCATATTTTCTTATTATAAACAATGTACAGGAATTTTTAATATATCTTATTAATAATTAAAAATATTGTGTGATAATTTTGAGAATATATTAATGATTGTAAGATTAGTTTTAAATATAAAAGGTAACGTATTTTAATTAGAAAGGAAATATTAATGATTTGAAAATATGGTACGATTGATGTTTTTATAAAAGGTAAGATCTTGAATTAAAAGTAAATGTGAAAATGGCAATAACTAATTACCATTAGTTATATTATGTCATTATTTATTTTAATAATTAGGATAACCAAACCGAAAATCAAACTGACCAAACTTTCAATCTTTCGGATTTAATATATTAGTATAGATATACTAGCCTATAACCCGTGCGATGCACGGTTGCTTGTAAATTGTTTAATTATATTTTATTAAAATTTTAAGTTTTATATATGTTTTTATTATTAAAATATTTTTTGAATTTTATAAATTTCATGAATATAAATATTATTCTAATTATGTATTTTAATTATTTCTTTCAAATACATATGTATATATAAAAATAATACATAAAAGTAGTTTTTTTTAACTTTTATTTGGTAGAAAGAGTGAAATTTATCTAATCATAATATATATGTTTAATAAAGATATGTTGTTGGTGGGATTTGAACTTAACCCATGAGAATATTTAAATATTAGAAAAAGAATATTCTTCTAGTATTAGATCCAACGGTTTTCACTAATCTATCTCAAAATCCAACGGTTGCTATTGAGTGTACCAAAAAAGTGTACATTTTAAATATTTTTATCTTAATATTTTTATTTGATTATTTATAATTTTAATATTTGCTAATTAGTTAGTAATAATATAAATTATAAAAGATAATAAAATATGATTATACGTTTTTGATAATATTCTAATTGATAGTTTTTTTTATATTGAAAATAGATAAATAATTGTTAAATTTAATATGTTGTTGAGCATGTTTGTTCTCACGAATGCCACAAAGTACATAAATAATATGTACTGAAAGGATAACTTAATCGGCTTAATGGAAGGAATATTTTGGGTCATTCTAAGACTTGGGCCATGCAAAAGGGTTATCCATATGGTGTACTACAGTACCAGTATGTCACGAGATGAATGGGACCGAATGCTTAGAGGAAAAAACAAACACTTCCATGAAGTAGTTTATAATATATATATATATATATATATATATATATATATATATATATATAAAGAGTTTTTTTTATTATTATATCCAACGGTTCTCATTAATCTATTTTAAAATCCAATGATTGATATTGAAGGTACCAAATAAGTGACCAAACTACCAACCAACCAAATAGAGGTTGTTTTGCTTATAATAGTATAGTATAGATATATGGTATAGATTTCAAATCTAAAATTCAAGAATAATTATTATCAAAATATAAGATGAATTTTCTATTTCAACAATAAAAAAAGGTAACAAATTCAAACTGTGCTTTGCACGGATTATCAACTACAGTAGAACCTCGATATATGAATGTTCGATAAATGAATAATTTCAATAAATGAATATTTTTTTCCGGTCCCGACTTGGGAAAATGAGCTTAATGAATAATCTCGCTAAATGCATTAACGAATAAAAAAAAAGTCCCCATAGACCCTATTTAAATATAAATGAATAATCACTATATTTCGAATAATATATTTATATTTATATAAATATATGAATACATTTAATCCAATTAATATTTTTCATATACATTAATAAATCATATCTTCTCGAAAAAAGCTTCTAAAGTTGATTGTTTTTCCCCCACCAAAATATGTATCTTATCCTTAATTTTGTGTAATGCATGCACGACTTCTGTAATGTTCTGATCATGTTGCAACAAATAATTTTTTATGGTGATAATAGCTATTCTACACATAGTGAATGTATGGTCTCGATACTATGCATTGCACTAATTAGTAATATACATGGTTGTACCTATTCCATGTTGTTAGGATTTATGGGTGATAGCGTAGAGACAACTTAACTAGTACTTAGTTTATTTGTATAGGCTAAGTAGAACATACTGTCACAGCCAGAGTGTGTTCTTGTAATCAAATAATTGCTGTAATGTAATAAGTATATATCTTGGAAGAAGTTCATTGATATGTTCAAGCCTCAAGAGAATACATCAGTTCGACAGCAATAATAAAGTTACCGTCAATACATTGATGGTAACGTTTCAAGAAGACTGCATGTTGCAAGGTCACGACAGCAAGTTTCATTTGACAACAACATTGGCAGAAGCAGGGGACAACAACATTCTCACACTTGACAGCAAGTTTGGAGTTCCGACAGCAACATTGGCGGGAGCTGATACTGTCAACTACTGAATATTCCTATGACAGCAAACTTGGAGGCAAGGGTTACTGTCTCACTGAATTATTTGATTTGGGGATTTTATCTCAGTCAAACCCCCGTGACAGTTTAGATGTTCGAGAAACAGATTTGCTGCAATTCGTCAAAGATTGTAGCAGACCTGCAAGACTACGACAGAAGCTTGAGAGATCACAAGACGAGGCTCGAAAATTCAAGAGTATGACAAGTTTGCATCTACTAGAATTGTTATAGCTAATTTTGGAAAGAACCCAGAATGCCTTATACTTAAAGATAACTCTGTTTGTATAGCATTTTAGGAAAGGTCACATGTGTGGGCAAATTGTGAGGAGCTGTCACTTGAAAACGACAACAGCTCCGCGACCCATGTGACTGAGATGAAAAAGAAAGATTAGTCTATATAAGGACACATCTCTCATTCTTTCTGTAAGCGATTCTCACAAGAAGTCGAAGCTTGAGAAAACCATTTTTCTGGAGGTTGTAGCAACACTTTACAAAATAAATAAAATATTTATTTTGTGAGAACATCTTGAATTACTGCTTGTGTTTGCAATTCTTTTCTAGATAGTTTACAATCTTTATCATTGTTGTTGAGCTAAAGATTTGAAATTATCTATATTGCATTCAATCCCCCCTTCTGCAATATACTCCGGGACCAACAACTGGTATCAGAGCATCAGATTGATATACAAATCTGAAGATCATGACGAGTATTCAGTCAAGTGGTATCAAGATTTCAGTCTTTGATAAAGAGAACTACAATTTCTGGAAAAGAAAGATCTTGTTATTTATCAAAGCTGCCCATCCACTATACTTGGGAATCCTTGAGAACGGCCCCTTCATTCCTCAAAAGGAAGTAGCTGCTGCTACTGTAAATGGCGAAGTCATTCCAGCCCATTGGGTTGCCAAGAGGCCTTCAGAATACACAGAGACTGAAAAGGAGAAAGTAGCCCTGGATGACTACTTACAACTTATCTTGCTCGACTCTCTCACTTTAGACAAAGCCATGTGTGGTAATGTCATGGGATGTTCATCTGCAAAAGAGATGTGGAGTAAGATAGAGCTGTTGTGTGAAGGAAGTGAAGAGGTCTGAGAAAATCAAAGGCAAATCCTTGTATCACAATATGAAGCCTTCATGGCCAAGCCAAGCGAAGAACTCACACACATATTTGAAAGGTTCAGTAAGCTAATAGCTGAGTTACAAATTCATGGAAAGTTCTATGATAGAAAGGAGATTAACATCAAATTTCTGCTCACTCTCCCTGAGCATCTTGAGCACAAAGTCACAGCCATAAGAGAAGGAAGAAACTTGACCGATGTCTCTCTAGAAACTCTTTATGGTGTGCTCAAATCATATGAACTCGAACTCTTTCAAAAGAGAGCTATTCAAACTGGAACCAAAGGAAAGTTGGCAAACATGTCAGGAGCCCTTGTAGCTCATGAACCAAAAGTAGCTTGTCCAAGTGAATCCTCACAAAGTTCACAACTAACACAAGTACCACCATTGAAGATTGAAGAGGTGTTGGATGACAAGGAGAAGGTGGTTCTGCAGCTCAAAGACGTTAAAGATGAAGACTTCTACACAATAGAAGAGATTGAAAGCATGGATAATCCAACCATGGCTTATATGGCTAAGAGATTCAAGAACATCAAGTTCAGAAAGGACAAGTCATATAAGCCACAGGGTCAAACATCTAAGTTCAACAAGGGGAGTTTTTCAAAAGCTGCTGGTGGTGCCATGAGAGGTGGATACAAGACCGGAATGGTGGATAGGTCGAAGTTCAGGTGCTACAACTGCAATGAGCTAGGTCATTTTGCTATTGAATGCAGAAGACCAAAACAGAATCAAGGAAAAGGATCTGGAAATTAGTTTAAGAGGAATCAAGGTAAAGCCTATGTGGCTGAAGGAAAATGCTAGGATGATTCTAAAGATGAGGAAGAAGAAGAGTTTGTAAACTTGGCCCTCATGGCTAAATCTGATGATGAAGCTTCTAGTTCCTCAACTCAGGTACCATCTCTAGTCTTACTTGATATGTCTAAAACTGAATACAAGCATACCATTGAAGATTTAAGTGCTGAGATGTTTAACATTCATGTTAGTTTATCTGCTGCTCACAAAGAAATTGCTAAGTTAACTAAACAAAATGAAACTCTCAAATCTGAAAATGAAATGTTATTGCTTAGAACCAGTCCTCTAGATTCGTTAGCTCAAGAAAATACTAGATTGAAAAATGATATTGTCTGTGCTAAGGAAATAGAAGAATTTCTCAAGAATCAAATTGCAGAAAATGAATTTAAACTTAAAGCATTCAGAAACTCTTGTAAGTTAGTCCAGGAATATCAGGATAATCACACTGAGAATCAAAAGGTAGGTATAGGCTTCGAGTATGGTAGGAGGCATGGAAAGGCAATTGCTCTTGATGATAGTGATGCTGTCAAACCTCATATTCTCAAAAGAGTTTACAAACCGATTTTCAAAAATCTTCAAGCTGATTTTGATGAAACCTCCATGTTCATCAAACAAGAGCTTCTTGATGAGGATGAGTGCGTTGATAGCACAACAGATGAAGGGAAAGATACTGTCAAGTCTCCCGTGACAGAAACTTTGCCAAGCAATCAGACAGAATGTTCTAAAGTAGCTGTCAACAAGGATATGACAGAAACTTCAAAAGATACTATCAAGAGAGAACCCAAAACAGCAACTTTCAAACCTGCTGTCAAGACAGAGGGAAAGAAAGGTACTGTCAAAGGTAGCTCGACAGCAACTTCAGAACATACTGTCAAGGCAAATGCCTACAAGCCTAAGAATAGGAATGGCAAGTTAGGAATTGATAAAAAGAATGGCTATGCTCATGTTAAAGATGCTCCTAGGAAGCTTTGCAATAATTGTGGCTCATCTCAACATTTAACATTTGTTTGTGAGAAACCCAACAAGAACAAGGTTAATGCGACCAATGTTAGTGGTAACTTACATAGAACCCCATCATGCAAAGAGAAGTGGACGTCTATAATAATACTGACTGTATGCCATGCAAGATTGTTGTTATGAGTACTTGTTTCAATTTGCCTATTCTGTCTACTGAAAGATGTTCCTATATGCAAATTGCTGAGACTTCTAAGCCTGCCTATGTTGGTAAAAAGGTAACATCCACCAAATGAATGACCAAGTCTAACTCTAAGCCTAAGTGGACTGTGAAAGAAGTCAAATAGGAGGATTCTAGTGTTGATTCAAATGTGAAACAGAATGATATGAATAATGCTGTAACTGCAGGACCCAACAGAGTTTGGGTACCAGATGCAAATTAAAATCATCTGTTTTACAGGGCAAAAAGCAGAAGCAAGTCATGCGGATCATCGATAGTGGATGTTCCAGACACATAACAGGTGATATAGCCCTGCTATCACATTTTGTGGAGAAAGCAGGCCCAATCATAACTTTTGGAGACAACAGCAAAAGTTACACTGTGGGATATGGCTGTTAGGAAATTGGGAATGTTGTCATTGAAGACATTGCTCTTGTAGATGGATTGAAGAATAACCTACTCAATGTCAGCCAGTTTAGTGACATGGGATTCAAGGTTGACTTTGATATGATGGTTTGCAATATTTATCACAAGAAGGATGGAAGCCTCTCCTTGAAATGAGTCAGGAAAGGAAGCTTGTTTGTAGCAGACTTAAATTCTGTGAAGAAAGACAAGGCTTACTGTTTTTACAATAAAGCATCAGTTGGTGAAAGCATGCTTTGGCACAAGAAGCTCTCCCATCTAAATTTCAAGAATATGAATATTCTGATGAAGAATGATTTGGTGAGAGGACTACCTCAATAGGAATTCTGTCAAGAAGGATTGTGCGACGATTGTCAAATGGGTAAATTGAAAAGATCAGTGCACAAGTCAAAGCAAGTGAATACCAACACTGAGCCACTCAAATTAATTCAATGGATTTGTTTGGTCCAGTAATGTTCAATCTCTTGCAAGAAAGAGATATGCCCTGGTAATGGTGGATGATTACTCGAGGTACACTTGGGTAAAGTTCTTAGAGACAAAGGATGAAGCTGTTCAAGAAATCATTGATCACATAAGAGTTCTTGATAGAACCCCGAATGCAAAAATTCAATATCTGAGAAGTGACAATGGTACTGAGTTCAGAAATTCCACATTGGGAAACTTCTGCAAGAAAGAAGGCATTATCCAACAATTCTCCAATGCCAGGACACCACAACAAAATGGAGTTGTAGAAAGGAAGAATAGAACTCTCATTAAAGCTGCGAGAACTATGTTGAATGATTCTAAATTACCAACATATTTCTGGGCAAAAGCTATTAACACAGCTTGCTACACACAGAACAGATCCTTGATCAACAAGACTCATGGAAATACTCCTTACTATCAAATACTTTCATGTATTTGGGAGTAAGTGTTTCATGATGATTGACAACCATGAAAGGAAAGGAAAGTTTGATGCTAAAGCTTGTGAAGGCATTTTCATGGGATATGGATTGGAAAGGACTGCGTATAGAGTCTATGTCATTGATCATAAAGTCATTGAAGAAAGTGTAAATGTCATATTTGATGAAACCAAGTTCCCTGGATTACAAGAGGATGGTCAAATGGAGCCTCTTAGATTTGAAAATCAAGGTTACTTGGAGGAAGAAGATGTTGTTGCTGATGAACCTACTTGCACTCAGTCCATTGAGTTTGGAAGAGATGCTGTCAACACCAATGATGTTACTCAAACTCCAGCTCAGTCTCAAACAATAGCTCCCAATCATCAGAATGAGAATGAGTCTGGAGATGTTGAAGAACATGAAGGAGAAACCATCAATGGTGGAGAATCAACTCCTCAAAGAGGAACTGATCAAGCAGATCAAGAAAGAAGCTTGCCTAGAACCACTAAGTGGAACAGAGATCACACCAGCAATCTAATCATTGGTGATCCCACTACTGGTATAAGGAAAAGGAGAAATGTTTCTGCTGACAGCATGTTCTCTTGCTTTCCATCTCAAACTGAGCCAAAGTCAATTGATGAAGCATTGTTGGATTCATATTGGGTGATAGCCATGCAAGAAGAGCTCAACCAATTTGAGAGAAACAATGTATGGAAGCTGGTCCCTAGACCTAAATGGAAATCAGTTGTTGACAAAAAGTGGGTCTTCAGAAACAAACTGGATGAAGGTGGAAGCGTGACAAGGAACAAAGCAAGACTAGTAGCCAAAGGATACTGTCAACAGGAAGGAATAGACTATGATGAAACATTTGCACCTGTTGCCAGACTTGAAGCCATAAGAATTTTTCTAGCCTATGCTGCACACGGTAACTTCAAAGTGTTCCAAATGGATGTCAAAAGTGATTTTCTCAATGGAGAGCTAGAGGAGGAAGTGTACGTTGAACAACCACCTGGATTTGAAAATGCTGAATTGTATGACTTTGTCTACAAACTGTTCAAAGCACTTTATGGATTGAAGCAAGCCCCTAGAGCTTGGTATGATACTCTCTCTACCTTTCTGCTGGAGAATAAATTTGTAAGAGGTGTTGTAGATAAGACACTGTTCTACAAGCATCATGGCAAAGACATCATTCTAGTGCAGATCTATATTGATGACATAATCTTTGGTTCTACAAATGAGAAGCTGTGTGAAGTTTTCATCTCTTATGAGGAATAAATATGAGATGAGTATTATGAGAGAACTGTCATTTTTCCTAGGTTTACAAATTAATCAAAAGGATGATGGCATCTTCATTTGCCAAGAAAAATATATCAAGGAACTTCTCAAAAAGTTCAACTTGGAAGATGCATCACCTGCCAAGACACCTATCTCTACTGCAACCAAACTGAATTTGGATCCTAAAGGAAAGAAAGTGGACTCTAGTACCTACAGGGGCATGGTGGGATCACTACTGTATCTAACTGCTAGCAGACCAGGCATTATGTTTGCTACATGTCTCTGTGCAAGGTTTCAAGCTGATCCAAAAGAGTCACACTTGGTAGCAATCAAGATAATCTTTAAATATCTCAAAGGTAATCCAAATTTAGGCCTTTGGTATCCTAAAGATTCTGGATTTGATCTGATAGGATATTCGGATTCAGACTATGTTGTATGCAAGATTGACAGAAAAAGCACAACAGGAAGCTGTCAATTTCTTGGTGGAAGATTAGTGTCATGGTTTAGCAAGAAGCAGCATTCTGTGTCTACCTCAACTGCAGAAGCTGAATACATTGTAGCTGGAAGTTGCTGTGCTCAAATTCTTTGGATGAAAAATCAGCTAATGGATTATGGTTTAGAATTGTCCAATATTCTAATTTATTGTGATAACACCAGTGCCATAGTCATCTCAGATAATCCAGTTCAACACTCCAGGACAAAGCACATTGATATTAGACATCATTTGATCAGAGAGCATGTTGAAAAGGGAATTGTGAAGCTGGTTTATGTTCCAGCAGAAAAGCAACTTGCAGACATCTTCACGAAGCCACTAGATGAAGCAACCTTCAACAGATTGGTAAGTGGATTGGGAATGCTAAATCTGGTATGTTAACTTACTAGTTTTTACATTTTCAAAGTGGTTAAATCGCAGCTTGTGACCATAGCTTTCAATGTTACTGTCATGAGAAGTTACTGTCTTATGTGCTACTTGTTTGTTGACAGCATGTTTGCTATGACTTTGCTAAATTCAAATTACATGCCTGTTTTAACTTATGTAATGAGTAGTCACGTGACATTAACTTAATTCACACCCGTGTAAGTGATGAGTAGTCGTGTCATTTGAAATCTACCCGGGTATTTGTCAGACTTTTAGTTTAAAGTTTAATACTTTATTAAGAGGAAGCGTGTAGGAAGCTCTAGAGTCACTTAATGTGTTATAAATAAGACCGAGGCCAAACCCTTATCTCTCATTTAACACACTCAAAGAACTTTAGAGAAGAGTATGAGTAAGAGGAAAGCGTTTGAGATGTCTACATCCAAAGCTCCAGCCACCGAAGGAATCAAGCCGGGAATGCCAAGCTTGAAGAAGCAGATGGAGATCGAAGCCTCTGATGAATCATTTAATCTCTGGGTCGATAAGCTCTATGTATCTGGATGAGCAGGGAATCTCCGATGAAAAGGAGATTGAGAAGATTGTGGAAGGGCTGCTGTTGGAAGCCTTTCCCAACTTAAAATAATTTTCAGTTCTTAAGAACTATTTGTATTATTTTAAGTTTTTTTTAATGAAAAGACCATTCCATCTTCTTAATGTTCTTGCATGTCTTTCATTATCATCTTCTCATCTTGGTTAATTGTTCTTGAATTCATGTGTTTACTTGTGTGTATGGATGTATGTGGATGTATGTGGATGTATGCCTGCTTAACAAATATGTGCTTAAATCGATAAAAATGCTAATTGGTGATTTTACTTTTAAGCAATGGGCAAAGTCGATTAAAACTCATGACACAAATTATTTCTGCACAAGTTGCTGTCAATAAGTGAAGATGCTGTCACGATGTGCCTTGATAGCAAGTTCCTTATCAGCAACGGAAAAAGTTTCTGTCATGAAATTTAAAGGAAATTGTATAAATTGCTTAATGGTGACAGCATGTTCTTGCGCCGATGTTACTATCAAGCAAAACTTGCTGTCATCCTCCTAAATTACTAATGAATTTGTTCCAGCGCACAGGTTACTGTCAAGATTAGTGGACCGATTTAATTGGGACTTTACCTCCACGATTTACAGCCACTAAAAAGTAACTACCGACAACACCACGTGACTGACTAATTGGCTAAGACATTACTACTTTCCCTTCTTCAGTAAAACATTTGCTATTTTCATGTAAGCAACTGTCAAACACACAACACTCAACATAACCTCTCTCTCTCAAAAGCAAAAATCTCTCTCTCCCAAAACTCAAAGCAAAAATGGCACCCAAACAATCCTCTTCTCAAACAAACTTTGCTGGTATTCTCTCTGCTAGAGATGCTGGTGAAGGTTTCAAAGGACTCGTGTCCTTCATCAACAAGTCCTATCTAGGTCATGCTATAACCTCTACCCCATCTTTGGACCTAGAAAGACTTGAAGAATTCTAGAAATCTGCCTTTGTTCCAGGAGGTGCAGGTAAAGACACCATAAACTGCAAAATCAAAGGGGTTACCTGCATCCTCACAATAAAAGGTATTAACGAAGCTTTGGGAACTAGATTGCATGCTAAAGAATCATACAAGGAACTTTCAAGTGATGAAACCGTGAAGAAGTTTTTCTTGAAAATTGGGTATTCTGGTCCTGTTCTCGAAGAGGGTACAACAAATTGGTACTCAACTGGTGAAATGGACAGAAAGTTTTTGAGAAAATAATGGAGCATGATTTTTGATGTCATGGTGAAGGTTTTCTCAACCAAAACCACTGGCTGGAATGGAATTCCCTCCTACATCAAGAAGCTCACTCACTCTCTAGTCCATGGTTACAAAGTGGATGTTGGAAAGCTGCTTATGAGTCAACTCAAGTCAGCTCTGAGCAGGAAGGTACTTGTCTATCCTCGCTTTCTTACAATGTGCTTAAATTCATTATGTAGTACTGATGATAGTGCATCTCTATCTATGGAGTGCAATGTTTTGAAAAGAAATACACACACATCACTCAATTCACAAAATTTGAATGCACATATTCCACTCTGTTTCACCAAACACATGGCTGATCAAGAGCCTAATCTTGATTTTGAACTACCTTCTGGGTATGTTAATTTCTCCCTTGAGAATGAAGCTGAATTAGACCCAAATTCAGTTAACCCACATTCTACACCATTCGTTCCAATCAGACCTTCCAGACAAACTAAAGCCACAAAAATAGCCTTGCAAGAATCCAAGAAAAGACCCTTGGAAACTGGAGTTTGTGGTAGTTCTGAGAATGTTGAGGGACAAACTGCACCTGGTGCAGCAAATAAGGATGTTAGTAAAAGTGAACCCACAGTGGTTCCTCTTGAGTCTAAGAAGAAGAGAGCTAAGAGGGACAAAACCATTGTCAGCCACCCCTCAGTCTCACAAAAGGTTGTGAAGGATAAAAGGGAATCAAACACATCCCTAGGTGCTTCTTCTCAACAAGAAGTATCTATTGAAACTGGCCTATCTCCCAAGGCATCCTGTAAAGAGTCTGCACAACCTCATGTACTCACTCATGAGGAGCCTACACTTGCAGGAATGCACATGAAGTTAGGGCACAGTGAGGGTCATGAAACTTCTACTCTTGATGTTCCACAAGTTATCTCTGTGGAATAGCCAGAAATCTCTTCTATACCATCACCTTCTTTATTCTCTAATCCATCAATTGTTTCTTCTCAACAACCTAGAGAAGGAGACAGTCCCAACCCTTCAGGTTTTGATCATCCATCTCAAGTCATGGATGAGCCCCCATCAAGTGGTCCACAAGAACCCATTTCTCAAAGTGAAATGGATACCACTCCCTCAAACACTGAGCTAGATCAAGATGGAAATCTGCCAGAAAATGAAACAGCCAACATCTTGGTCGACCTCCAAAAAGCAACTGACCTTCAGGAAGTTGCTATCACAGCCTCAGCTGCTATCAAAGACACCACAAAAGTTACTGTCAACCCACCTGTGGACAGTAACATTTTGAGCAAAGATGCTGTCACCTCTTCACAGTTTGATCAAGATTCAGTAATTGTTGAAGATGCTTCTGATAATGATCATGTGTTAATCTCTACTTTCAAAAGGTAAAATCTAAACCTTCTCTTTCAATGCATGTAAGTACTGCTCATACCCATGCATTTAGGATGAGTGAGGGAGTGTAAAAGAAAAGAGAGATAAAAGAAAAGAGAGGTGAGCATAAAAATGAGAGGCGGCAAAATGAGCTGGCAAAAGGAGAGGGACTTGAGCATGTCCAGAGTGAATTTGAGGGAACCCCGCACAAAAAGGCACTAGGCTTTGAGAGTCATTCTGTGAGGAGTGATGATTTCACTCAGAAAAATAATGAGCGTGTGAGACACCACATAGCCTCCTTGCCTCAGTCTTTTCCTTTCCCATCAGAAAGGTTAAGGTTTGATGGTGCTTCTAAACAAGCTGAATCAAGGTTGAAATCCCTTGAGGACAGATGTGCATCCATGGAAGCTAAACTTGATGCTCTGTCCACCATGGTAGCTACTGGCTTTGTTGAGATTCAACAAACTCTGTTATCGTTTTCTGCTATCCTTAGTGCTGTCAACTTAACTAAGGGGGAGAAAGTGGTAGATCAGAATAAAGTACAAAATTAGAATACTGTAAGTCCAGTAGAGAAGGAGACACAAGGTGGAGCAACAAGTAAGGGGGAGTCTAGAAGAGAGGGGGAGCAAATGGAAGAAGATGGAGATGGAAGTAAGGGGGAGCAAAATGCAAATGAAGATAGAATCTTTGGTGAAGAGTTGAGAGCTAGTGGAATTGGTTAATCTGTTGAAGTAGATGATGAGCCAATGTTGGTAACTAAAGAAATATTGGAGCAATTACAAAGGGCTCAAACATCAACATTGCCTCCTCTGAAAATCAATGAACCAGCTTCTGAAGTCATGGAAACTCCATTGCAGAAACATTGGAGAGAAATAGAAGAAGCCAACAAACTTGGCAAAGGCAAAGACAAAATGCCTGAAATTGTAATAACCCGGATTTTTCAAGAAATGAATTATTATTATTTCAATAATAATAATAATGTTTTTCCTAAAATGAGGAGGAATTTTTTTTTATTATTATTTTATTATTTAATTATTTTCGGTTAAGTGGAACCGGGACCCTTTTTAAAATTTTATGGATCGAGTAGATATCTCGAGTCAATAAAATTATTTGGATAAAGATTTAATTTTGGAGTGTGGAATTATTCAGTAGAGTTTTTTTATTTTAAATTATTGAATGATTTGGAGATTTTAAAATCCTTAGAAAATGATTATTTTAATTATTTGAGGAATTGCAGAAATTACTAAATCCTCCGGTAAATTGTGATTTATGAATCATAATTATTATTTTTATGATTTGTTTTTATAAATTATTATTGACTTGTAAAATGTATATCAAATTAGAAAATTTAGATTTAATTCTACTTCTTTCTCCGAAAATCTTTAAAAATATTCTAGTATTTAATTATGCTAGAAACTTTATTTTTACCAATTAGATTTATTTACTCCAAATATTATTTATATAATGTGTAGTAATTAATTGGGTGTTTTAATTTGTTATTGGGCCTAAGCCCATTAGGGTAGAACACAGCACACGGCATGGTATACACACAGAGACACATACACGCAGCCACAGGAGGAAATAAACGGGGAAAGAGAGATTAAGGAGAAGAAAAGGGGGAAAAAGAAAAGAGATGGGAAGAGAAATTGAGAGAGATGGGTGTATATACATAGGGGTGGGAATCGGATAATCCGGATCCGGATATGGCCATATCCGTATCCGGATCCGCCAATCAATAATGATATCCGAATCCGTATCCGGATCCGAAAATATCCGGTTAAACCGAATACGGATAATATCCGAACGAATCCGGATCCGAATCCGGATATATCCGGATCCGCCACTTACAATCTTGGTTATCCAAAATTATTGCATGGGGAGGGAATTGAACCCGTGTGTTGCTCCTTTTCCTTTCCTAAATTTCTAATGGCACACTCAAACCACTTTGGCTACCTGATTGTTGTGTTACAATAGTTAATAATTAATCATAACTTAGTATAAACATGCTTATATTTGTATTATTAATAATTAATGATAACTATATTATTATATTATCTTGAAAGAATGATAGGCATGCTTATATTTTGTAATTATATATTGAAATATATATTAGATATTAAAAATATATTAAAAATATATATTATATCTATTTAATTTCGGATACGGATATTTTCGGATACGGATGCGCCTATATCCATATCCGCATCCTAAACTCCCGGATTCAAATACGGATAATATCCGGTTGACTCCGAATACGGATAATATCCGCTTTTTTTCGGATACGAACACAGATGTATATATATAATATACATATATATGCGTGTGTAAGTGTGTGGGTGTGTGTGTAATTCGCGTGTGTAAGTGTGTGGGTGTGTGTGTAATTCGCGTGGGTAGTGTGCGGGGTGAAGAGGACAGCGGGGAAGGGGGAGGCAGGCCGCGCGGTGGCTGTGCAGAGGCGGCGACGGGGTGGTGCTGTGGTGGAAGTCGCGTGAGAGAGAGAGAGAGAGAGAGAGAGAGAGAGAGAGAGAGAGAGAGAGAGAGAGAGAGAGAGGAGAGAGATGGTGGAGATTTTCGTGGTGGTCATCGGAACGAAAATGGTATAATTTCGCATATTAATTATTTAATTCTTTCTTTTTTATTTATTATTAAATTAGTTGTAAATTCGATATAGTTTAATTGTTGTAATTAATTTAGAGATGAATTGCGATATTGCGAGATTATTGTTATGATTTAGTTAGTTTAAATTATGAGTTAAGGTGTTAATTGTCGTATTAGATTATTGTGGTAAATTATGAATATTGTGAATTTCCGAGATTCGATTCGGAAAGTATGTTGGTAATTATAATCGTTGAGTTTAATTATGAGTCCGATTAAATGTTCGAGTTAATAATTGTTAATTGTCAAATTGTTAGTTGCTAATTGGAATTGTGAGATAAGTTGTGGTCTTGTTAATATTCGAGTTTAATAGTCGGAGTGGATGTTAGATTTAAATATTATTATGATTCGTGTTAAATGAATAAAATGATTAAGTGGCTATATGAAATTGCTATACTTAATTGATTAAATGATAATCGAGTTAGTCAACAATCGAGTTTGACCATGGTATTTGATAAATGTCTTATATGCGAGAATTAAATTAATCGAGTCGATAATTAAGGTTTATGTGACTTACTTGTAACGTATGGTCATCAATAAATGTTTACGTGCTAAGTGCTATAAGTCTAGTCGTGGTATTTGATGGCCTTACTAATTATGAATGTTATATGTTAAATGTTAGAATTTTATAATAATTAGAACTGTGCTAGGGGTTATGAGAAGATCAGAAGTTTTTAAATGTCAATATTTAAAGGACTTGTGTAATTCTTTTCGACTAATCCCTAGGGCTTACGAATATCCATGATTAGCTATCACAGGTATAATTAATATACTTGAGTGGTGTGATCATCGATATAGCGTAAGTAATAGTTAGTGCTAGGGGTTGTTCCCTAGGGCTTACGAACATCAATGATTGATTGTCACGTGTATCATTAAAATACGTGAGAAATACGATCATTGGTGTAGCGTAAGTAGTAGTGTAATATAAATCATTATGTGCTATGTGCCGCATGTCAGGGCGGATACTTTCTTATGTGTTTATTTTATGTTGCTGCAAGTTGAGGCAGCTTTATTTTTGCTAAAACAGGGTTGTATTGTATTTAGGGGCTTTGCCCATAGTCCGATAAACGAATACTTCATGCCGAAATTTTCTGAAATCCCCTGCGATTAATTATATTTAATTTATTAAATTTCCGTGGTCTAGAGGCATGAAGTGGATGTTAACTGATTATGTGTGTATGTGTTAAGTGGTTGATTTGAGGATTAATTGTCGTCTCGAGGATTTATATGCTAAGTTAAGTATTAAAAATGGTATTGAGGATCAATGATGCTTTGAGGATTAATTATATATTAAATTGGTTTAAGTCTATTAAATGGATATAAATGTGTTAAGTGCATTAAGTGGTATTAGAATAGTTAACTATGGGGAAGACGCCTATAGTTTTCTTTAAGTGACTTAGTAGTAACTCTGAGTCGGGACTACTCGAGATACGAGGGAGGTCTGACACGTACTCGTAACCATTTCAGTACTATTAGGGCGTAATCAAATTGGAGCGACGTGCATCCAAAAAGGAAGATCGAGACGTCAGGTAAGGTCCATGGAATTGCTTGGACGAGGTGCGAAGGATTTGTTCGCGGTTTCTATTTTCTGCTAAGGACCCGAGGCAAGTTTACTATGCATACTCTATTGTTCAGAGTATATTTATTTTAAATATATGAAATATGTTAAATAAGTTTTCAATCCGTATTCGCGAGTTTTCCAACCTTGTACTTCTTCTTCCAAATCATTGTATTCCTGGTTTTGCCAACAATATTAAATTCTGCTCGTGTAATAACCGAAACCCCATGGCTTAAAATACTGTTGACGGGCAGTGATATTTTTATGGCTCTATATCTTGATTTATACGGTATATATATATATATCTATAAACTTTTCGTACTATGGTAGTGGACTATATGTTATGAGGTATGTATTTATGTACCGGAATAAGAGAGGCTCAAAGGGTAGAGCATGTATTGAGTTTTAGAACTTAGCCGCGTGTCGGGGCTATTTTGTATTGTATGTTTTCGAAAACCCGGGCAAAGCTTTTAAAAAGAATTTCGCAATAATTAACCTAAAGGCAACATCACCAATAAACCAGTGTTTATTTAATTAATAGATGCTTCTGAAAGCATTCACTAATTAAATAAACCTCATTCGCCTAATTAAATTTATTTAATTAGATGAATATTGCTTTCAAAACGCTTTCTTAAAATCACTTTGTCCCGGAGAAGTAATAAAATAATTTAATGGAGTGATTCTATCTAGTATATTATTTATCGGAGATAGTTTATTTTCAATACGGATTAAAGATATTCCAATGGTTATAAATTGGTTATTTTCAGCTTAAAACAGCTAGATTGATATCGATATATGTTATTTGAATGATTATTTAAATTGATGAATATTAATTATAATATTCATTAACAAAAAGAGAGAAAGAGAAAAAGGATTTTTAGGCTTATTAATTATTTCTTACTGACCGAGAGTCAGTAGTAGTTATTTGATAAAGTGGCTAAAGTTTGGAGACTACCGGAGAGATTGTGTCTTGATTTTTATTAGAAACATTCCAAGAGTTGTATTTGGGTGTTTGGAGGTTATCAAATATTTCAGTATTAATAGTAAATATTATTTGAATATTATTTAATAAATGAATATTATTTTGAGTATTCTTTTAAAAAGGGATTATTGAATATTTATTATTTGTTACATATTAGTCAAATATTTATTAAATACTTTGAGTGTTCTGAAGATTATAAAACACTATTCAAAGGATGTATAAGGACTTTCATAGTCATTTAAAATATTATATTTTGATTCTATCTAGGTAAGTTACTTTTCAAGAACTTACATATATATATGGAATTACCCTGTTGTGTTACAAGCTTTATGCGTACCATTTTCCATATGTGAACACAAAACCCTGTGTCGGGATTGATAAAGGTATAAGTGTATACCTATACTCGAACTCTTTCGAACTCAAAATATTTTCGAAAACCCCCGGTCTGGTTTTTCTTCCTTGCACATTTTTCAAGAATTATCGGTCGACTGATGTCGGACCTCAACTACTCGATTTTCAATCAAAACAAGTTTTGAAAGAAAAAGAAAAAGGGACTCTGGCAGGTGTGGGAATCGTTGACGAACGATTCCCGGGATGTGTAAGCGGCCGTGAGCCAGGCGGTCCATCAATTATTATTCCGGCCCAGGTGTTGCCGAAGGATGATTACAGATGTAGTTTTCATCGAGGGTGATTACGGATGTAGTTTTCACCCGGGGATAGTTACGGATGTAGTTTCTATCCTTCTACCGGTAGAGAAGACCCGCGGATTATTGGACTTGGATGTGGCGACTGATCATCGTCAATCCTTGTCAGGTTTTTAAGTTTTCTTTAAGTCCCATCCTCCACTTTGGAAAAAATACTCAAAAACTGCTTCTTAGGCCGAAGTGCCAAGTAGCCGATAGTGTTGTTTTCAATTATGAAAGATGATGATGAATTCATGCAGTATCTAGAACTGCAAGAGTATTCTAACAATAATGGCACGTGTTTGTGCACTTTTGCAATTATTCAAAGATGAAAGATAGTTCATCGGTTATTGATATCAAGTCTCAAATGTTTTGCTTCAAGAGCTTTGACTCGCTTCCTATCAGTTATTTCTGAGTTTAGATTTATCAAGTGGTTAAAGAACTTATATCCGATACATGATGTTGATCTGTAAGGTGTTTGATGGAAATGACATACTTATATGTATATACTTTCAGACTTGAGAAATACTAAAAATGAAACCTTCTAATGGTTTGGTTTGTATACGATGATAAACAACTGTCTTAGCAGCATATTGAACTGCGTATTTTGAAAAGCTTTCTAAAAGATTAGCAATACTGTAGTGTATACCATTTCGCTAAGATATGAGGATTACTATGGTTATTATAAACTTATCTGTTCATTGGATGTTGCGTTAAACGTTATATTTTCCTTATTGAAGTTTCATAGTATAAATGTTTCGGAAATGATGTTAAGTATTGTTGGATTTTAAAACCCCTGTGTATATTGGATTATATATTGTTAAACTCTATTAATACTTGCTGGGCAATTCCTCCGCTCATACTTGTTTGTTTTAAATATTAACCTTTCGGAGAAAGGTAGGCGGATGATGCTTGTATGCGTAGCTCGGAAGAAGCAGGTAGTATGCCCTTATGAAGACGATATGATCCAGAAATCTAAAGCTGGAGTAAGTTACATGTAATAATATTGATGTGTAATAGTTATATTACTTTGTACAGGGTAGCACTAGTTGCTGGTGTACTTCTCATCGAAGCTATACTAGTAGTATAGGATTTGTAATACACGATGTGATGTAATTGTATGGCTGTAATGAATCGAGTAATGTAAGGATTTTAGTTCTTGTTTCTAGCCTATAACCCAAAAGATGCTTGGTAGTTGGGGTCTCAATTGTTGTATTTCTGTTAGTAAGTGACTACAAATGGTTTAATATTGATAAACAGGTGATTTGTTATTGAGGATTTCCGCGTGACGACCAAATCCCTGACCCCGGATTTGGGGTGTTACAGAAATGGTATCAGAGCTGAGGTTATAGTAAACTAGAAACGAGAGTGTGTAGGAGTGTGTATAGTTATGTGAGAACGTTAGAACTCATGTAGAGTTCATGTTGGGCTATCGGATATAGAACCAATGATTAAGTTAAGATTGGAATGCTATGCTGAGGAATATGTTGAGATAAACCTCACTTCTTGTGATGATGGATGTCTACTAAAGAATTCTCAGAGCCAAGTATTGGTCGGCAGGGGCATAGATCGCCCGAGGTATGAATTTAAGATGATTTTAGGGGATTCATTGAAACAGTTATGTATTCTTCGAACTATCGGAAATCTTAATATGATGATAAGGATGGAAAGTTGGCATCTAGGATTGTAGCAAGGATGTGTTGAGAACGTACTCATGCTGTTAAAATTCCGAAGAAGGAAGTAAAACAAGATCACTATGAAAGATTATTAGTCGAAGTTGCGGATGTTTAAACCCTCTCGAGCTTAACAGAGTTTGAGGTATTATTATGAATGGATTAGTGGACAGACATCGAATGTTTCAACTGATTATAGAAGTAAATGGTGAAGATGAAATTGGTCAATAAAGATGAAATGTTTTAAGAACGAAGACGGACTGAGAAAGTCTGAGAAAGACTAGTACGAAGGCTGTTATGCCAAAGAGAGATAAGCTTAAGTAGCACATGGAATTGTCATGAGGACAGGAACATGTGGTATAAATATGGTTATAATGGTGACTGAATCTAAGTAGGTATTTTCTAGCAATGATCCGGAATATCGTCCGTTCGACATGTGGAATTCGTCGTCGCAAGGGGCGACACCGTATCGAAGTCTTCTCAAAGAAAAGAACGCTTGCGTGAGATGTTTGCGCCGAGTCGAATAGAACTCCTTACGATTGTAAATGTCGATGATTTAATCCTTAGCGAATATTACGAGTCAACGATGACGTCAGCTATCGAGCACCATAGGGTGTGCGTGGAAAAGAAGATCGTTAGAATCGAACGATTATCCATCAGAGGGGCCGATATAAAAAGGCATCCGTGGCGACGTTGGCAATACCCTCCACATTCGTGAATCATTTGGATTACCTCCCCAATCTGTGAATTATTTGATATCTCCCCATTTGCAAATTATGTTTATTACCTCCCCAATCTATGACTTATTTGACACCTCCCCGTGCATAAATTATTTTGATTACCCCATAATCTATGACCTATCTTGACATCTCTCCAAGAGAGAATTTTAATAAAGAATACATTCCCTCCTCGAAGTTATTCTTTAATACTTGTGTTAAGCCATATTTAATTTCGATTGTGCCAGAAGCTGTCATTATTCCTACTTTCAGGTTTCTGAAGTCCTGAGGAATGACGATATTTCAAACTTCCACTTTCCTCCAACAGTGGATGATTCTATGGTGTATAGCTAGCACCACTTGCTTGTTGAATACCAGTGTCTTTCTGGTTATCCTTTTCTTTGGAAATCACACCTTTGGAATCTGTTCAATTCAACTCCAAGGTGTCCCTTTAAGAATTAATTGTCAAGATACGGTAATTATTAACTTGACTTTGAATTACTTTCATACTAAACAACTTCCACTGAGACGAACAACCCTATACTTATAGGGGCCACAAGGACTTTCTGTCTGTGTGATAGAAGTCTGACGGGACGCCGTCACTTGTGAGTTGTGAAATACAAGAAGGCTAATTACCTTTAGTAATGTCTTAACTGAGACACGCAACGTGAGTTCTTACGATCAGATTGATCTTTCGGTAAATTTTCTTATCTCAAATAAGGTTTGCTTTAACACTCTTAACCTTATGATCACCAGTGTGTGGCAATAGCCTTAATATGACAACTACCTTTTCAAAGCTCCATAATTCTAGTTGTCTCTAATGAATTTCAAGGGGATGCCAACCAGGTCGGCCAAGTCATAAATTCGCTGATAGAAATTAGATTCGAATGGGATCGTCTATGACAAGAGCGAATTCCAAGGTGAATAGAATATCAGTGACGTATCAATGGAATTAGTAAATTCTTTCTCTCTCAATGATATTATGTTAATGGAATTATTGTATTCTCTCTCTCAAGGATTTTTGTGAATAGAATCAGTGGACTTTCTCTCTCAAGGATAGTACGATAATGGAAAGTTGGTCGAGACATATGTGTGAAAGGAATAACGTGGTAAGACTCAAGTGATAACCGTGTCAAATAGAGATCCTATGGTTGGGTTGAGGTTTCGGAGAAGTTGTTTACGAATGGACACCTTCCGGTTTGGCAGAATAAATGTTGATGATGAAAGAGTTAAGGAATCCCAGTAGTGGCCTTAGCTGATTCCGTGGACGGAATCCTTTTAAGGAGGGTAGACTGTAATAACCCGGATTTTTCAAGAAATGATTTATTATTATTTCAATAATAATAATGTTTTTCCTAAAATGAGGAGGAATTTTTTTTTATTATTATTTTATTATTTAATTATTTTCGGTTTAGTGGAACCGGGACCCTTTTTAAAATTTTATGGATCGAGTAGATATCTCGAGTCAATAAAATTATTTGGATAAAGATTTAATTTTGGAGTGTGGAATTATTCAGTAGAGTTTTTTTATTTTAAATTATTGAATGATTTGGAGATTTTAAAATCCTTAGAAAATGATTATTTTAATTATTTGAGGAATTGCAGAAATTACTTGATTAATATATATATAATCGAGAATTCAAGGTTTTACTAAATCATTAGTGTTTGTAGTATTTTTATAAAGCCCGGTAAATTGTGATTTATGAATCATAATTATTATTTTTATGATTTGTTTTTATAAATTATTATTGACTTGTAAAATGTATATCAAATTAGAAAATTTAGATTTAATTCTACTTCTTTCTCCGAAAATCTTTAAAAATATTCTAGTATTTAATTATGCTAGAAACTTTATTTTTACCAATTAGATTTATTTACTCCAAATATTATTTATATAATGTGTAGATATTAATTGGGTGTTTTAATTTGTTATTGGGCCTAAGCCCATTAGGGTAGAACACAGCACACGGCATGGTATATACACAGAGACACATACACGCAGCCACAGGAGGAAATAAACGGGGAAAGAGAGATTAAGGAGAAGAAAAGGGGGAAAAGAAAAGAGATGGGAAGAGAAATTGAGAGAGATGGGTGTATATACATATATATGCGTGTGTAAGTGTGTGGGTGTGTGTGTAATTCGCGTGTGTAAGTGTGTGGGTGTGTGTGTAATTCGCGTGGGTAGTGTGCGGGGTGAAGAGGACAGCGAGGAAGGGGGAGGCAGGCCACGCGGTGGCTGTGCAGAGGCGGCGACGGGGCCGTGCTGTGGTGGAAGTTGCGTGAGAGAGAGAGAGAGAGAGAGGAGAGAGATGGTGGAGATTTTCTTGGTGGTCATCGGAACGAAAATGGTATAATTTCGCATATTAATTATTTAATTCTTTCTTTTTTATTTATTATTAAATTAGTTGTAAATTCGATATAGTTTAATTGTTGTAATTAATTTAGAGATGAATTGCGATATTGCGAGATTATTGTTGTGATTTAGTTAGTTTAAATTATGAGTTAAGGTGTTAATTGTCGTATTAGATTAATGTGGTAAATTATGAATATTGTGAATTTCCGAGATTCGATTCGGAAAGTATGTTTGTAATTATAATCGTTGAGTTTAATTATGAGTCCGATTAAATGTTCGAGTTAATAATTGTTAATTGTCAAATTGTTAGTTGCTAATTGGAATTGTGAGATAAGTCGTGGTCTTGTTAATATTCGAGTTTAATAGTCGGAGTGGATGTTAGATTTAAAGATTATTATGATTCGTGTTAAATGAATAAAATGATTAAGTGGCTATATGAAATTGCTATACTTAATTGATTAAATGATAATCGAGTTAGTCAACAATCGAGTTTGACCATGGTATTTGATAAATGTCTTATATGCGAGAATTAAATTTAATCGAGTCGATAATTAAGGTTTATGTGAGTTACTTGTAACATATGGTCATCAATAAATGTTTACGTGCTAAGTGCTATAAGTCGAGTCGTGGTATTTGATGGCCTTACTAATTATGAATGTTATATGTTAAATGTTAGAATTTTATAATAATTAGAACTGTGCTAGGGGTTATGAGAAGATCACAAGTTTTTAAATGTCAATATTTAAAGGACTTGTGTAATTCTTTTCGACTAATCCCTAGGGCTTACGAATATCCATGATTAGCTATCACGGGTATAATTAATATACTTGAGTGGTGTGATCATCGATATAGCGTAAGTAATAGTTAGTGCTAGGGGTTGTTCCCTAGGGCTTACGAACATCAATGATTGATTGTCACATGTATCATTAAAATACGTGAGAAATACGATCATTGGTGTAGCGTAAGTAGTAGTGTAATATAAATCATTATGTGCTATGTGCCACATGTTAGGGCAGATACTTTCTTATGTGTTTATTTTATGTTGCTGCAAGTTGAGGCAGCTTTATTTTTGCTAAAACAGGGTTGTATTGTATTTGAGGGGCTGTGCCCATAGTCCGATAAACGAATACTTCATGCCGAAATTTTCTGAAAATCCCCTGCGATTAATTATATTTAATTTATTAAATTTCCGTGGTCTAGAGGCATGAAGTGGATGTTAACTGATTATGTGTGTATGTGTTAAGTGGTTGATTTGAGGATTAATTGTCGTCTCGAGGATTTATATGCTAAGTTAAGTATTAAAAATGGTATTGAGGATCAATGATGCTTTGAGGATTAATTATATATTAAATTGGTTTAATTCTATTAAATGGATATAAATGTGTTAAGTGCATTAAGTGGTATTAGAATAGTTAACTATGGGGAAGACGCCTATAGTTTTCTTTAAGTGACTTAGTAGTAACTCTGAGTCGGGACTACTCGAGATACGAGGGAGGTCTGACACGTACTCGTAACCATTTCAGTACTATTAGGGCGTAATCAAATTGGAGCGACGTGCATCCAAAAAGGAAGATCAAGACGTCAGGTAAGGTCCATGGAATTGCTTGGACGAGGTGCGAAGGATTTGTCCGTGGTTTCTATTTTCTGCTAAGGACCAGAGGCAAGTTTACTATGCATACTCTTTGTTCCGAGTATATTTATTTTAAATATATGAAATGTGTTAAATAAGTTTTCAATCCGTATTCGCGAGTTTTCCAACCTTGTACTTCTTCTTCCAAATCATTGTATTCCTGGTTTTGCCAACAATATTAAATTCTGCTCGTGTAATAACCGAAACCCCATGGCTTAAAATACTGTTGACGGGCAGTGATATTTTTATGGCTCTATATCTTGATTTATACGGTATATATATATATATATATATAAACTTTTTGTACTATGCTAGTGGACTATATGTTATGAGGTATGTATTTATGTATCGGAATAAGAGAGGCTCAAAGGGTAGAGTATGTATTGAGTTTTAGAACTTAGCCGCGTGTCGGGGCTATTTTGTATTGTATGTTTTCGAAAACCCGGGCAAAGCTTTTAAAAAGAATTTCGCAATAATTAACCTAAAGGCAACATCACCAATAAACCAGTGTTTATTTAATTACTAGATGCTTCTGAAAGCATTCACTAATTAAATAAACCTCATTCGCCTAATTAAATTTATTTAATTAGATGAATATCGCTTTCAAAACGCTTTCTTAAAATCACTTTGTCCCGGAGAAGTAATAAAATAATTTAATGGAGTGATTCTATCTAGTATATTATTTATCGGAGATAGTTTATTTTCAATACGGATTAAAGATATTCCAATGGTTATAAATTGGTTATTTTCAGCTTAAAACAGCTAGATTGATATCGATATATGTTATTTGAATGATTATTTAAATTGTCGAATATTAATTATAATATTCATTAACAAAAAGAGAGAAAGAGAAAAAGGATTTTCAGGCTAATTAATTATTTCTTACTGACCGAGAGTCAGTAGTAGTTATTTGATAAAGTGGTTAAAGTTTGGAGACTGCCGGAGAGATTGTGTCTTGATTTTTATTAGAAACATTCCAAGAGTTGTATTTGGGTGTTTGGAGGTTATCAAATATTTCAGTATTAATAGTAAATATTATTTGAATATTATTTAATAAATGAATATTATTTTGAGTATTCTTTTAAAAGGGGATTATTGAATATTTATTATTTGTTACATATTAGTCAAATATTTATTAAATACTTTGAGTGTTCTGAAGATTATAAAACACTATTCAAAGGATGTATAAGGACTTTCATAGTCATTTAAAATATTATATTTCGATTCTATCTAGGTAAGTTACTTTTCAAGAACTTATATATATATATATATATGGAATTACCCTGTTGTGTTACAAGCTTTATGCGTACCATTTTCCATATGTGAACACAAAACCCTGTGTCGGGATTGATAAAGGTATAAGTGTATACCTATACTCGAACTCTTTCGAATTCAAAATATTTTCGGAAACCCCCGGTCTGGTTTTTCTTCCTTGCACATTTTTCAAGAATTATCGGTCGACTGATGTCGGACCTCAACTACTCGATTTTCAATCAAAACAAGTTTTGAAAGAAAAAGAAAAAGGGACTCTGGGAGGTGTGGGAATCGTTGACGAACGATTCCCGGGATGTGTAAGCGGCCGTGAGCCAGGCGGTCCATCAATTATTATTCCGGCCCAGGTGTTGCCGAAGGATAATTACGGATGTAGTTTTCATCGAGGGTGATTACGGATGTAGTTTTCACCCGGGGATAGTTACGGATGAAGTTTCTATCCTTCTACCGGTAGAGAAGACCCGCGGATTATTGGACTTGGATGTGGCGACTGATCATCGTCAATCCTTGTCAGGTTTTTAAGTTTTCTTTAAGTCCCATCCTCCACTTTGGAAAAAATACTCAAAAACTGCTTCTTAGGCCGAAGTGCCAAGTAGCCGATAGTGTTGTTTTCAATTATGAAAGATGATGATGAATTCATGCAGTATCTAGAACTGCAAGAGTATTCTAACAATAATGGCACGTGTTTGTGCACTTTTGCAATTATTCAAAGATGAAAGATGGTTCATCGGTTATTGATGTCAAGTCTCAAATGTTTTGCTTCAAGAGCTTTGACTCGCTTCCTATCAGTTATTTCTGAGTTTAGATTTATCAAGTGGTTAGAGAACTTATATCCGGTACATGATGTTGATCTGTAAGGTGTTTGATGGAAATGACATACTTATATGTATATACTTTCAGACTTGAGAAATACTAAAAATGAAACCTTCTAATGGTTTGGTTTGTATACGATGATAAACAACTATCTTAGCAGCATATTGAACTGCGTATTTTGAAAATCTTTCTAAAAGATTAGCAATACTGTAGTGTATACTATTTCGCTAAGATATGAGGATTACTATGGTTATTATAAACTTATCTGTTCATTGGATGTTGCGTTAAACGTTATATTTTCCTTATTGAAGTTTCATAGTATAAATGTTTCGGAAATGATGTTAAGTATTGTTGGATTTTAAAACCCCAGTGTATATTGGATTATATATTGTTAAACTCTATTAATACTTGCTGGGCAATTCCTCCGCTCATACTTGTTTGTTTTAAATATTAACCTTTCAGAGAAAGGTAGGCGGATGATGCTTGTATGCGTAGCTCGGAAGAAGCAGGTAGTATGCCCTTATGAAGACGATATGATCCAGAAATCTATAGCTGGAGTAAGTTACATGTAATCATATTGATGTTTAATAATTATATTACTTTGTACAGGGTAGCACTAGTTGCTGGTGTACTTCTCATCGAAGCTATACTCGTAGTATAGGATTTGTAATACACGATGTGATGTAATTGAATGGCTGTAATGAATCGAGTAATGTAAGGATTTTAGTTCTTGTTTCTAGCCTATAACCCAAAAGATGCCTGGTAGTTGGGGTCTCAATTGTTGTATTTCTGTTAGTAAGTGACTACAAATGGTTTAATATTGATAAACAGGTGATTTGTTATTGAGGATTTCCGCGTGACGACCAAATCCCTGACCCCGGATTTGGGGTGTTACAGAAATGGTAAATCCTACAGCAGGATACATTTGGTCTGATGGAAGTGAATATAGTCCAGAAGAGGCAGAAACGATGATGGTTAGCTACATGGAGAGTACTGTGCAGAACAAAGATGAAGAATTCAGTGCATTGGTGAATAGTGCCATAAAAGAGGCAGGAGGAGTATATACAAAACTGTCACCAATACTGAAGGACAAAATAACAAGTATCTCTGTGAAGGTGAATCTGGAGAAAATATGGGTAGTTGATGTTTATCTGAAAACTGGCATCTGTATATTCATTACAATGCAGCTGCTATAGAGTCTGCAAGCTAGAGTGCAGAATGCCATGGGAACGAAAGTGAAAGCTAATTCTACAATATTCAATAACGATCTGCTAGCACAAATTAAAGGTATTGTTGAAGAAAAGCTACCAGAAGTGATTGAAGAACCCTATGGTATTTGCTACAGAACAACCACAAGCACAGGAGCTAAAAGGATTGGATTTCTGATCCTAAGTGAAGAACCAAGATTGCATTCTAACATAATTATGGGAGTGCTGAAACAGATCCTCAAATCTAAGATAAACAAAGACAAAGTCAAGGTTGTCAAAGCTACTCACAAATTGCTGGCAAAGAGAGATGAAAGTCTTAGCTCTCAAGTGAATAAATTGATTTCTGAAGCTAATGCCAGAAGAAGTAAAAGTGGTGGAAGCTGCACATATGATTACACCCTTGATGATGATGATGATCTTGATGGAACTGGAGGATCTGGTACAACTGGAAGTGGTTAAGAAACTGCTGAGATTACTGGAAGTCAGACTCAGGAGGAAGCAAAGGAAGAAGCTCCCAAGGATGATAAGAAAGATGCTGAAGCTAAATATGAGGTAGAGACAGACATTCTTGACACACTGGAAGGAAGTATCTTAAGATTTGTTATTGTCTATTTTGATGCTGAAAAAGATACTATCAACAAGGAAGCTGTCAAGAATGATGAAGTTACTATCGAAGAAGCTACTATCAAAGAAGACACTGTCATGAAAGACACTGTCAAGAGCTTGAATGAAGAAGCCGTCACAGGCAAAACTGTAAAGACATCCAAGTCTAGAAAGACAAAACAAAGAGCAAAAGCCTGGTGTACAGTTCCAAGAAAGGGAAAGACAAAGGCTGCAGCAAGGAAAAAGAAGCATGGAGTGATGTTTCTTAAGAAGCCTATTCGAAGAAGAAAAACAAACAGCTTCGAAATCCAGAAGGAAGCTGCGACACGAGATATCACTTCAGCCGAATTGGAGCTGGATAATTCTAAGGAATATGCATCCAGATACATTCTTTGGAAAGATAAAGCACAAGTCATGTTTGTTGAGAAGGATTTCACTATGGTGAATATGTCAACAATAATAGACAGATACACTCTCAAACAAACATCACAAGAAGTAAGGTGTAGAGTCAATTACTTCGTGCTTGAAAGAATGGTGGAGCTTATGGGAACATATGAAAATGTTCCTAAGAAAGCCATGGAACACATCCAAAAGTACCATGCTGAAAGATATGCTGAATTTTATGAGAGATATGGTGACTGGAGAAACATCGATGATGCGAATGAGGATGTGAGTATAGATGAGGAAGAACTTGTGTCTAAGTATGATTGGACAGAAAGGATGCCCTCCTATACACCTGAAGCTATGGCTGCCTATGAAGCCGAATTAGCCTATGAAGCCGAATTAACTGCTGAAGCTGCTAGGAGAAAGCTAATAATGGTAAACAGATTGCTGAGATAGTGGAAGCTGAGCTGAAAGAAAAATGCAAGAAAGTCAACAAGATGAACAGTGAAGCTCCAAACTATCAGCCATGTGCACTGGAAAATCCTCTCAGGATCATAGATGACAAAGAAGAAATCTATGCAGATAGTCTTCACAAGCTGAGGACCAGTGTAGTGAAAGGTATATACTGGAAAGTTGTTGGATCATCTCACAAACTGGAAATGCTGTGTGCATGGGAATTGGAAGTTATTTTTGATAGTAGGAGAGATGAAGATCCAAAACTTGACAGAAACATAAGAGTGACATTGAATTCTTTTCCTGGCAGAAGATTCAAGATTGAGAACAACATCTTGAAATTCAGAACTTACACCTATGGTTTTGAATCATGGTTTGATCTGAAAGATGTTCAGTATGTCTCTTCTAGACAAATCCAACAGTACATTGATGACATTGAAGATGATGCTGTATCTACTGATGAAAAGAATCTAGTGCAAGATCTCAGAAAGTACTTGGAAGAAGCTCTCCACAGACAGAGAGAGAACATACAGAACAGGAAAGCTTAATAACAAGATAAGTAAATCTCATATCTACTCAACCTCGAGGAGTACTTGTTTTGCTTTAGATCATTGTCCTATGTAATGCTAAATGCTTGGAAATGTTCTAGAATCCTATTCTGATCTATGTTAGTTAAGTTGTCAGCATGCTTGTATTGAGAATTTGTTATTATCGTCCATAAAAACAAATTGGGGGAGATTGTTAAGATTTATGGGTGATAGCGTAGAGACAACTTAACTAGTACTTAGTTTATTTGTATAGGCTAAGTAGAACATACTGTCACACCCAGAGTATGTTCTTGTAATCAAATAATTGCTGTAATGTAATAAGTATGCATCTTGGAAGAAGTTCATTGATATGTTCAAGCCTCAAGAGAATACATCAGTTCGACAGTAATAATAAAGTTATTGTCAATACATTGATGGTAACGTTACAAGAAGACTGCATGTTGCAAGATCACGACAGCAAGTTTCATTTGACAGCAACATTGGCTGAAGCAGGGGACAACAACATTCTCACACTTGATAGCAAGTTTGGAGTTCCGACAACAACATTGGCGGGAGCTCATACTGTCAACTACTGAATATTCCTATGACAGCAAACTTGGCGCCAAGGGTTACTGTCTCACTGAATTATTTGATTTGGGGATTTTATCTCAGTCAAACCCCCGTGACAGTTTAGATGTTCGAGAAACAGATTTGCTGCAATTCGTCAAAGATTGTAGCAGACCTGTAAGACTACGATAGAAGCTTGAGAGATCACAAGACGAGGCTCGATAATTCAAGAGTATGACAAGTCTGAATCTACTAGAATTGTTATAGCTAATTTTGGAAAGAACTCAGAATGCCTTATGCTTAAAGATAACTCTGTTTGTATAGCATTTTAGGAAAGGTCACATGTGTGGGCAAATTGTGAGTAGCTGTCACTTGAAAACGACAACAGCTCCGCGACCCATGTGTCTGAGATGAAAAAGAAAGATTAGTCTATATAGAGACACATCTCTCATTCTTTCTCTAAGCGATTCTCACAAGAAGTCGAAGCTTGAGAAAACCATTTTTCTCGAGGTTGTAGCAACACTTTACAATAAAAATAAAATATTTATTTTGTGAGAACATCTTGAATTACTGCTTGTGTTTGCAATTCTTGTGTAGATAGTTTACAATTTTTATCACTGTTGTTGAGCTAAAGATTTGAAATTATCTATATTGCATTCAACCCCCCTTCTGCAATATACTCCGGGACCAAAACATGTATACTGTACATGCATGTAAAACTAATTTAGAATGTTAAAAAAATGAATGTAGTTAAACATCACATACATATTATAAACCCATAATAAATTTTAGGTACATTTGAATATAAAATGTATTAGAAAAATTATTAAAATAATTGAAAATAATATCTAAATGAATAAATATCCATTTATCGATAAATAAATAAAATATTCATTAATCGATAAATAAATACTTTCTCTAAATGAATATATACTTTTGGTTTCAAGAATATTCATTTATCGAGGTTCTACTATAGCACTAATAAAACTTATTTCTGGTCTTAGAAAACATCCTTTTTTACGTGTCCGGATCCTCTGTCCCCTTCTTCATGCCCCCTTCTGTGTTCCATGCTCTTTTAGTATTAAAAGAATGCACCTAGCATGACCATTTTAAGAAAAATAAAAATAAAAATAAAATATTAGTTTCATTAAAATGGGTCCCGCCAGAGGCACTCTTTTAATACTAAAAAGAGCAGAGGACACATAAGGGAAAATGGAGAAATGGACAGAGAATCCCTACTCCTTTTTTACACGCATTGACTTGCAAATCATGTGCGTGATTCTGCTGGAAAAGGTGGGGGAACAAGTGACAAATATTCAACTCATTGTGGGAGAAAAATTTACAAAAAAATTGAGTTATCTTTAAAAAATTCATAATTATAAGTGAAATTTTTCTCATAAATTAATTTACTTTCGATAGTTTTACTAGTAACTTCTTGAGTTTATTCAAGTTTAATAAATGATTTCTGATGTTATCGATTTTTATTGTTAGTTAATAATTTGAAAAACAATCTAAACCAGTAAGTTTGTGTAAAGCAGTAGGCAGGGTTATTAGCAAAAACATCACAATATACCGTCTTCATCCGGATGATAACTTAATTGAGTTATTTGTTTATTTTTGCTAAAAAAAAGAAAAAAGATTCGATCTGTATTCTGCAACATAAAAGGCCACAGTTTTAGCTAATTCAGAAAGGCCCGCAATTTATATTGAACATAAGCTAAAATAGCCTACCAGTATCCAAAGAGGCCTTAATGCTAAGTTTAGAGGTAAATAAATTTAGGTGTGTAATTTAAATCGAATCGGTTCGAACTCGACTCAAAAAAGTGGGTTCGACTCAGTTCGAATTTGTTATCGAGCTCGAGATCGAACACATTTTTGGGTTCGATTAAAAACTCGAGTCGAGCCGAGTTTTTTTGAGCTCGATTCGATAAATTCGAACTCGAACTCGACTCGGCTCGACTCAAACTTGATTAATTTTTTTAATTCTTTTTTAAAAATAGTCATGTGTTCATTATTCTATGTGTCATCACTCAACTATTTATGAAAATTACCTTTAATACTTAACTTTATATTTTTTTTCATATATTATGTGCAACATTATATTATTAGTATAGTTAGTGAAATTTTAAATTAAATTTTTTCTAATATGAGAACATGAGATATTTAATTATACATTTTCATATATCATGTTTCAAAGTGTTACCGAATAATTTGTTTTTTAAAATCAAGATATCATGTCAACACTTTGGATTAAAACTACATTATTCACAAATTTTATAATTAAATATGATATACACATATAATTAATCTAAAAATTAATAATTTTTGAGATACGATTTATATAATATTGTATGTTCTTATCAGATTATAATATTAAATTAATTATTTACATTCTTACACGTAGACGTAGTGATTAGTAACTCGAATCAAAGATTTTTACATGCACAATTTTTAAAATTCAATTAATATTATAAATTGTTATTAAATTATCAAAATATATTTGATATCACGATTAGTCTTTACTACTTCGATTGATATTTTGATCGATCCTTAGTCGCCAACGATCAAGTTCAATTTCTGAATTTTACTTCCATATATTTTGTCTTTGTACAATTATAAACTATAACAGGAAGATAGTAACATCATATACTTGTTGTACGCAATATTTCTATTAAATTATAAAGTAATTTTATAAAACTACTAATGATTCTCGGTATAGGGTGCCTATTTGCATATTTTGAAAAAAAGATAATACATATGAGCTCACAATCAAAAAATGTCTCACATTTTATTATTTTTATTATCATCGTTTACTAGTTAAGATACTTAGATAGTTAGATGCATAATCTGAAATAAAGATGAAATTTGTCCGTAGATATTTAAATATATAATTATTTACTAGTTACCGTGAATTCAAGAAAATAGATTAAAACCTGTGCGATGCACGGATTTTCTTTAATATTAGATGATTTTTTTTCTTTAATTTAAATTGAATTTTTTAAAATATGAATCTATAGGCTTAAATTTTTAAATGAATATGATTTGATAATAATTATGTAAATTTTTTTCGTGATATTTCTAGAAAAGAAGGGATTTTAGCTAGAAAATATAGAAAAGATGATACATTTTAGCTGAAAAGGTAATTGGTTAATTATTAGAAATTATAATATTATTATTTTATTTATAAGTTGAATCGTACTCAAATCGAACATTTTCAAACCAAATATCGAATAATTCATATAAACGTATTGATTAGAGAACTACTTATCAGCTTGTAAGTTGTTTGGAGCTCATATAAAACCAGTTATGTGAAATAGGCCGAACAACCACCAAAGACTTGAAATAAGTAAATAGATGGCTATTTATGTTTAACAGAAGTAAATTTGAAAAAGTGGTAAAGGTGACAATTAAATTTGGTATAAAAAATGTTTACCAAATGTCATGTATCATATTTTTAGTTATCAACTTGTATTATATTAATATCATCCCATAAAAATGTTTCTTAATGTCATATCATTAATTTTACATCATTTTGTAACAATGATATCCTTGACTTTACTCTAAATTTAAATATGAGTTATGATCTTTTTAAAATTAATTAATCTCATTTTAACTTTTGAAAGTAGAAAGGGATATTTTTATTTTAAATGAAGTAAGGGAATATTCCTCTGTTTTTTTAAAAAATAAATAAAATTAAGTATAGGAATTTCTTGCCTCTTCTACTTGTAGCAGTCTTCTTCATAGCTTTGATTGCCAATGCTGAAGAAGAGAAGAGTAAGCACACAACAATTACAATGCATGCGTATACATTATGTGTTTTTAACTGAGATATAACTGTGTCTATCTACAAGAAGATGTGCTAGAAAGGGAAAAAACATTTATAATCTCATTAAATTTTGTCCTGTACGGTCTTTTAAGATTAAAATCAATATGCTGGAAAAATCTTAACATATTTTATGCTACTTTTTTGATTTTGCAAATGGAAGATAAATCGGCTTGCTGATTTTTGGTGTTTGATGCAGCAGCAGAAGTATCTCAAATGCATAGCAGCTATGCATTAGGTCGTCGCGGAGGATACGTATATTTTGATGACAAATGGGGCAAAAGATCTGGCCATCACCATGGAGGTGGTGGTCATCAACATGGGGGATATGGTGGACAACAAGGCGGTGCACAACCAGGTGGAGGTGGTGATCAACAAGGGGGATATGGTGGACAACAAGGCGGTGCACAACCAGGTGGAGGTGGTGCTCAACCAGGAGGTGGTGATCAACAAGGTGGATATGGTGGACAACAAGGCGGTGCACAACCAGGTGGTGGTGGTCAACAAGGCGGTGCTCAACCAGGAGGTGGTGGTCAACAAGGCGGCGCTCAACCAGGAGGTGGTGATCAGCAAGGTGGATACGGTGGACAACAAGGCGGTGCACAACCAGGTGGTGGTCAACAAAGCGGTGCTCAACCAGGTGGTGGTGATCAACAAGGCGGTGCTCAACCAGGTGGTGGTCAACAAGGTGGAGATGTAGGTCAACCTGGTGGAAGTGGTGGTCAACAAGGTGGATATGGTGGTCAACCTATAGGAGGTGCTCAGCCAGGTGGTGGTGGCCAACCTGGTGATGTAGGCCAACCTGGTGGAAGTGGTGGTCAACCTGCAGGAGATGCTCAACCTGGAGGTGGTGATCAACCTGGTGGAGATGTAGGACAACCTGGTGGAAATGGTGGTCAACAAGGTGGATATGGTGGTCAACCTGCAGGAGGTGCTAAACCCGGTGGAGATGTAGGCCAACCTAGTGGAAGTGGTGGTCAACAAGGTGGATATAGTGGTCAACCTGGTGGAAATGTAGGTCAGCCTGGTGGAAGCAGTAGTCAGCCAAGTACAGGTGGAGCTCAACCAGGTGGAAGTGGGGGGCAAGCAGGCGTTGGTGGTCCTCAACAAGGTGGATACGGTGGTCAACAAGGAGGATCTACCGGTGCTCAACCAAGTGGAGGTAGTGTTGGAGGCGCTCAACCAGGTGGCGGATATTAAACATCTTAAAAGACGAGGTTAAATGAGAATTAATCATGTAATATGAATCAAGCTCGTGAATGCGGCATTTAACATGTAAGACATTATGATTCATATGTAAAGAGTTTTTGACGAATAAAAAGAGAAGTTTTAGTTAGACAAAATAGAAAACGTAACGTGTTTTAGCTGAGAAAGATAATTGATTAGCTAATTATTTTTATAATATAATTATTTAATTTCATTAAATAGAATTGCTCGTAGTAATTTTACAAAAAAGAAAAAATTTAGTTAAATAAAATATAAAAGATATTGTATTTTACCTGAAAAAGAAAATTGATTAGTTATTAAAAAATATAAAAGGTAATATATCTAACATGAAAAGTGAAATTGATTAGTTATTAGGAGGAATTTATCTATAATTAAGTAATGGTAAACACGAAGTATCGTACTGACCGACCAAACTTTTATTGTTTTGTCTTTGATAATACTAGCTTATAACCCGTGCAACGCATAACACCTTTTTTAATATCTATAATTATATTATTTTTCTTATTTTTATATGTTATTAATTTACATATCAATTTTCTGTTAAAAACTTGATATATATAAGATTTTACACATTCGATTTAATATTTGTCCTCTATCTTGAATAAAACTTTGATTTGGACGATTTTACAGACCATGTGAAATTAACAAAATAATAATTAATTTAGTGATGTTTTAAGAATTATTTTTCAATTAAACATACGCAGAAACGAAAGAGAGAAGAAATTGACGATTTTTTACGTTGAAAATTCTTTTCGATTTATGAATTCTACTCATAAGTCGTTTTGATTATCAAAATACCCTGTTATCATTTGAAGATAGTTCTACTAACAAATAAATACAATTTTAATAATAAGTGTAGTTGTGTAGGAGAGATTTTGTCCAAAACTTTGATAATCGGTTTGGTCCTCCGTATGACAAAATAAATAAGAACCGTTAGATCTTAAAATAAATAGATGAAAACCGTTGGATCTAACATAAAAAAATATATTTTATATTTTAATATGTTATAAGCTAAAAAGTGTATTTATATTGAAATACGAAAATATGTATCAATGATTTAAATCGCTATGATTAGGCTTTCTACATTGAATAGCATTATCAATGTAGTTCTTCTACATTGAATAGGATTAATGCAAAAATTCATAATTATAGTTTTACTTGAGATTCTAAGTGTTTCCATTTGAATAATAATTATTAAATCATCAATAAATTAAAGATAATTTGATGAGGTTCGCGTGGATTTCAAAATCATCCAAATCTGATTTCTAGATCTCAAGATAGAGCCCAATTAGTAAATATGAATTTTTTTAATACTAATAAAAAAATAAATAAAATTCAATTCTAATACAATCTTTTTTAATTTATTATTTTCAGATATGATTATAAATTTTTTTAAAATTCAATTCTAATACACTATATCCTTTTTAGATTATAATTTTATTTTTAAAATTCAGTTCTAATGCAACATTTTCTAATTATATCCTCTTTAGATTACAATTTTCGTTTTAAAATGTTCTAATCTTGATCGTCTATTTTTAATCCAACGGATCATATGATTTTGGTAGTACAGTGACCAGACCAGACCAAAAATTTGGATATGATCCCCCTTATGTTTATTATATACAAATGATATAATAGTATAAATAATATAGATTTGTGAAATGTTAATGAAATATATTCACGAGCATATATATCGAGGTTGTGCACGAATCATAATATATTTACAAGCTTGTTCACGAACGTAGTTCATGAACTATATTACGAACTTGTTTACGAATTATATAATGATATAATCAAACTTGTTCGCAAACTTTCAAACCGAATTATGTGGTGTTCAAGTTCAACTCAATTACGAGACAAACTTCAAAATCGTGTTTATGTTTGATTTGTTTACATGTTGAATCGAACTCAAATCGAATCATTTTCGAACCAAATATCAAATAATTCATAAACGTATCGACTAGAGCCCTACTTATCAACTTCTAAGTCGTTTTGAAGCCCACAAGGATTAGTTAGATATGGGCTTGGAGCTCATATAAACCACTTATGTGAATGGCCGAACAACCACCAAAGACTTGAAATAAGTAAATAGTTGGCTATTTGTGTTTAACAAAAGTAAATTTGAAAAAGTGCTAAAGGTTTCAAATTTGGTACTAAAAATGTGTATCAAATATCATATATCACATTCTTGGTTATAACTCAACTAAAGGTAATAGATCACTTGTAATTAGAGGTGGCCGAACGGTCGTGCCGTCCGTGCTGTGCCGGGTTTGAACCGGACTGGTTCGGTTGAGCATAAACACGGGAACGGCACGTATGGGGTTAGCGGGTTGTGCCGTGCCGAAACCGTGACTGCTTGACTCTTGCACGGCACGGGCGGTTTGGCGGGCAGGTTCGTTTCTATTTTTTTTTACTTTTTATTTGACATTTTAATATTTAATTAAAATTATACGAATTTTTTTGGAATAAAAGAGGACGGTACCTCGTATAAATTTTATTAATTAAAAAAATATTTTACAAATAGTTTGAGAGGACTCCTCTCTATGAAAAGGGAACAAATCGCATTAAACATATTTAAAAAATTACAAAGCAAACAAATTCTAAAAATACAAAATAAATTAAATTCTACACACAATTTAATTTATCATTCTTGAAGTTCGTTGCCCGATTCTGATGAAGTATCCATTGTCATCCATGTATCGTCTTCTCCATCCGAGTCATCTTCTTTCTTTCCTTGTTGTCTTTTTTCGGCTTGATCCATTCCTTTTTGCAAACACAAATCTTTACCACGTCTGGTGCAAGACTTGATCTCTTCTCTTCTAACACTCTTCTACCTGCACTAAAAGCGAACTCGGACGCAATTGTAGAAGCGGGGACTACTAAAATGTCCTTCGCAATTTTTGCTAAAACCGTAAATTGTAACTCATGATTCTTCCACCTTGTTAGTATTTCAAAGTCCTCATTTAACTCATAACTAAAAGAAAAAATTCGCTAACCATACTAAAAACAGAAGAAGGGACATTAGATGAAGTGGAAATTCTACATTTTTGTTTCTTGTTTATTATAGATGAAATAGTACTATTAAACCTATTAACACTACTAGTACTCTTAGGTGGTATAGAATTTTGAGTTTTAGGAGCATACATATCTACAAGATGATACAACAAGTCTAAACAATTAGTTACATATAAATCATGATTATATGAAACTCCTTACACTTTAGAATAATGCTCTAACATGTTTTCTAAACCTTCCTTTCTATAACCCGGATCAAGAAGACATGCAACACCATAAATATATGGAAATTCTGTAAAATATGCGATCCACGTAACTTTCATATCACGAATAACATCACTCAAATAGGCATTTTGTTTATAATTACATAAAGTAGTAACAATAAGAACACATTCAATGATAATTTGATGTACATTTGGTTCAAAAACATAAGAAAAAACCTTAGTAGCATTTGCAAAACAATCAAGTATATCACGTACGGTAGATGCCAACTCCCAATCAAATACGGTAATAAGTCCACCTTCGTGTCGGTGACATGGACCGTCATTATATAATTCGGTGATAATATCTTTATATATAATTGCATCATTTCATAATTTATAAGTCGAACTCCATCTAGTAGGACAATCGATACCCAATTTCTCCGGCCTTAATCCATTATCTTTACACAATTTCTTGCACCCAGACCTACATGTACCCACTAGACGTAGATACTTAACTACTTTTCCAATAGGTTGTAGTAAATAAGTGAATTTTTGAATTCTATTTTGGGTCGACAAGTTAATTATGTGAGCACAACATCTAATGTGTAAAAATACTCCATCTAAAACTAAAGGAATTTTTCTAAATGACGGGTTTAGTGAATGCTTAATCATGTGCTCTAAATTCGGACTCTCACCGTAGGAGAAAGATAACTCGTCTAATGTAACATAAGTAGCAAAATCTTCAGTCATTCTATCTCTACCATAGGAGAAAGGCATACCTCCACCGGGTGACGAAGTCATGAAACCACCAATTTGTGTTTGTTGTGAACCACCGGGTGACGAAGTCATGAAACAACCAATTTATGTTTTTTGTGAGAGAGGAGAGACGGTGATATTGAAAAAGAAAGACTCGAGAGAGTGCGACAAAAATAGAGAATGTAGTGGAATGGAGTGGAGTGAAGGGTATTTATAGGGCAGATAGTCGTTAGAGATGGATCCGTTAGTGGTGGAGAGACGTTGAAGTTATAGAGAGACATTGCAGAGTAGAGAAACGTTGGGGCGGGCTGGCAGGTTGGGCGAGTTCAGGGTTACACATGTTGGCGGGTTACACGGGTTAGACGAGCGTGTCGAGCCGGTTACGATTCACAATCTTCTAACTTGTGAACGGCCCGTAATTTTGAGCAGTTTGTATGGGTTTCGAACCGGCGCGGTTCGTGCCAAACTTTTGACGGGTTTTTGGCGAGCCAAGCACGATCGGGCCGTGCAAAACCGCCGATTTGACCACCTCCACTTGCAATAATACTAATATCATCCTATAAAAAAATATTTCATAATGTCTTACTATCATTAATTTTGCATCATTTTGTAACAATGATACCCGTGACATTACTCTAAATTTAAACATGAGTTATGATCTTTTTAAAATCAATTAATCTTATTTTAATTTTAACTTTCAATGTAGGAAGGGATATTGTTTTTTAAGGAAGTAAGGGAATATTCTTTTGTTTTTTAAAAATTAAATTAATTAAGTATAGGTTTATCGAGGGATAAAATACGTAAATAATGAGAGGGAACCTTTTTTCTTGAAAAGCCAAAATTAATATTTAAAAATGAAGCAGTACACTGGGCCTAGCCCATTACACCCAATTAGCGAAGATTAAATACTACAGTACTTTGGTTGGGATCAATCTATACTATTTATCTATACGATACTATATTATAAACACGAAACATTAAAAGTTTTGGTACGGTACTTACCATATTTAATTATTTCTATTTTATTATCCTTAATTATTTTAGAGTTAATTTCACTTTACATCCCCTACCTTTACTCCAAATTCAATCATATTTACATAGTTTCATAAATTACATTTTACATCCCTTGAATTTATATCATAGATTGAATCACAACCCCTTATACATTTTCTATCAAAAACATTATCATTTTTAACGAATTTAGAGTTAATTTCACTTTACATCCCCTACCTTTTCTCCAAATCCAATCATATATACACAGTTTCATAAATTACATTTTACATCCCCTGACTTTAGAACATAGGTTGAATCACAACCCCTTATACATTTTCTATCAAAAATGTTATCGTTTTTAATGAATATATCGACAAATGCGATATAAAATAGTGCAATGATTATATATTATATACTTTATGATGGTTTGAATATATTTTAATAATATTATTATGTATCGTATATCATAATATTTATAACTTTATTTAATTGAAACATGTTAGTTCAATTTTTTGAAAATACATTTTATTGATTAATGATTAAAAAATAATATTAAATTATAATTAAAAGTGTAAAATTAATTACATGTATAAATTCTAAAATTTATATAATCACTGTAACAATTAATATAGCAATTTTCAATATATTCGTTAAAAATGATGGAACTTTTGATAGAAAACGTAAAAGGGGTTGTTATTCGACCTATGATTTAGAGTTAGAGGATGTAAAGTGCAATTTATAAATTATGGATACATGATTGAATTTGGAATAAAGGTAGGGGATGTAAAGTGTAATTAACTCATTATTTTACTTAATTATAAAAAATCAAAACATAATTTTTTTCTCAAAATATTACACGAATATCTTCCCAACACTTCTCATAAATAATAATTAACCAATTACCTTTTACAGCTATTAGAGCATCTCCAATGGGAAACAGCCCTTAGCAATATTATCTTTGGTGGCATATTAGAGCATCTCCAATGGAGATATCTATATTGATTGGCTAAAAAATTTTAAAATAGGAAATAGTTAAAATTTTGCATAAGGAGAATGGGGAGAACTCCAATGGTATTAGTTATAATACATATTGTGTATATTTTTGCTAAGGGGAAATAGATGTTCGACAAATATGGCCAACGAACATTGATTGTCTATAATTTTTGCTAAAGGTTTTGATGCATTGGAGTGCTTAATATTTTACATATTATCTATATCGTTTGCCACCTAGATTTCATAGCTAAGGGCTCTCTCCCATTAGAGATGCTCTTAGGTGGCATGAAATAGAGATTATGTAAAAAAAAATATACTCCAATGTATAATTGTCCTTGACAAAAATTATAGACAATCATACTTGGTTGGCTATATTTGTTGAACCAATTTAACCTCTTAGTAAAAATATACACAATTTTCATTATAGCTATATCAACTGAAATTCTACTTGCCACCCTTAAGTAAAAATTTAATTATTTTCAAATTTAAAATTTTATATTATTAGTTTTAAGCAATACATGTCATTTATTAAATAACTATTATTATTACTAAAAATTTATTAATTAATATTACAATATTAAATTATATTCATAATAAATTATTATACTCTATTTTGTTTAATCATATAATTTTAAAAATACTTAAAAACTATAAGCTAGTAGACTATAATGTAAGGAATTAAAATCCTATGTCTACGGAAGATGTACATGGAAGGACCTCAAGGAAAACAGTAATATTATGCATAGATGAGCTTCATCTGTGAAGTAGAAAATTAGATATTATGTACGTCACTACTACAGAAATCAGCTTGCATAGCGCTCATTTTTGACATAGCGTTTTTAAGCGCTATGGAAGTCAGAGCTATGCAAGTTCAACGAGCTTCTATAGCGCTTAATTTCGGCGCTCTCTAAGTATCTACTTCAATAGCGCATCTATAAGTGCTATGGAAGTAACCGTCTTGTACCTTGCATAGCCCCTTAGGAAACGCTGTGCTAGTGGAAAAAACCATATGTAACTACTTAATTACACAGCACTTATAAGAGCGCTATTGAAGTCATTTTTCAGAATATATTCTATTTAAATTTTTTTTGCCCATTTTATTTAAATTGTAATATTCCAGAAAGGTTACAAATACAATAATAAAAATAAAAACACCCCAATCAACAATAATAAAAATAGAAACACCCCAATCAAAAATGGAAATACAATAATAAAAATAAAAACACCCCAATCAAAAATGAAATTAATTCAAAAAAAAGTACGATTTTCATTAGTCTTAATATCATCGTACAAGTCAAATATTCCAAATTTCTGCTTAGATAGCTACCACCACTGATCACTACAATACAACTAAAACTAGACTAATAACTTGTCCTTGAGAAACCGATTATACAAGTAGCCTGCCCAATTTTTCTGGAAACGGATCATTTTGTCACGAGAATAGGACTTCGAACCCGAGGAATATGAGAACTGTACACCAACAAAATTGTTATTAAAATTTGAATCATATAAAAAAGTACACCTGTAATTTAAAGACTAGCAGTAATTTCAAAATTATGGAATATACTTACGTTAACATTCATATTTATTTCACCGGTAGACAATATGTCCTCAATGAAGCATCCAACATAATATCCACAAAAGATGTCATCATTCAACGCTTGCTTGGGGCACTAAAATTTTTAAAACATACAAAATCAATCTTACACAAAATCAGTCTTAAAAATAATTCACTGAAATTATGTGCCTACAGGTGTCCTGCTATTTTGTTGGGAAGGACAAATATTAGATTAATTTGTGCTTCATTTATCTTACTTAAAACTCCATTATCTTACTTAACTTATATATTTATATCAATTACAAAGGACTACTACTGTAAAGAAGTAAATTATTTGGGAGGAGGGGAACAGAGGCATGAAATCGTACGCGTACGTTCAGTGGCGGAGCCAGGAGATTTTTTGGTGGGGCACCCAATTATAACAAAATTTTGATACACGTTGAAACGGCCTACTTAACTAAGTGGTTATCTTATAAAAAATTTAAATTCGGTTTGATTCGAATTTAATCTGAAATTTATTAAAAAATTGATACTTCCTCCGTCTCACCAATTTATTTACATTTCTGAAAGAGTGTCTGACACGCATTTTAAGGTACATATAAAATATAGTTCCGTAATTTATTTTTACAATTTTATGATTTTGAATCAAAGTAGAATGTTCATATTTTTATTCAAAAAAAGAAAATTTTAAAAATAAATTATAGAACTATATTTTATATGTATCTTAAAATGCGTGTCGAAAACTCTCTCAAAAACGTAAATAATTGGTTGGGACAGAGGGAGTATTTTTTATTGAGAAACTTATAAATTATATTAGAAAAATGTCCTATACAACTAAAATATAGCATTTTTACATTTTTTTAAAATATTTCACCATTTTTTAAAAAATAACACATAATTTGTTTTAAAAATTGATATTTTCATCAAAAAACAAATATAATCCTTTCCAAAACATACACAATTTATATTCTTCATAAAAATATTTAAACTATTTTAAATACAATAGGTCAAACTAAAAGAAAAATAAAAGAAAATTTACAATTATAACTAAATAAATAGTTGTTTAAAATAAAAATAGAAAGATATCGTACTGGGAGATTTGTGAAATGGGGGCACAGGACTACAAAATTATACTGTAACAATTTTGCTTTATATCGTAAGGTACGTTACCCTGGAAACGTATAGTGCATTTTCTATGGCTATGGATAATTATGGTGACTTGTGTTTTTGAGTTACATGTATTAATGCCATTGCCAGTCAATCTGTAAGTATTCTGTTACATGCAATGCCAATGAGAGTCAACTTCGTATGTGCAATCTGTACGTCAGTTACGTGCAATGTCATTGCCAGCCAAGTTCTTATCTGCTGCAATCCGAACGTTTCCCCTATTTTCAAAAGCAGATGTAATCCCAACACTGAATGCAGAGCATGCAGGAAGGTTTGAAAATTGTGCGAGCAATCTTGTATACGTAAGATCAGGTGCGATGTGAATCCGTAATGATTTTCTTTATGCACATATGCGATCTGGCACACTTAGGAGCTCATACTGATTTACGTGGCAGCACCATAAGTGATGATACTCTGCATGCCAAGAATTGAGCCTCTGACTAATTGAATTCTCATGCAAAAACTTCCAAATATCAACCCCTAACTACATTCTACTACTGGATGGGTGGTTAGATGTTAAATAAATCACAATAAGACACTCCCCTCATTTACTTCTAAAGTGCATGCCTGTGCATATAAAAAGGGAGCAATATGGATCGAGAGAGAGCAAGTTGAAGTTGTAGTCTCTTCATCTCATCCACATATACATAGTCTTTTATCCATCAATCGAGGAAAATGAAGCTGGGGCCTCTTAATTTCTTGCCTCTTCTACTTGTAGCAGTCTTCTTCATACCTTTGATTGCCAATGCTGAAGAAGAGAAGAGTAAGCACACAACAATTACAGACATGCGTATACATTATGTGTTTTTAACAGAGATTATAATTGTATCTACAAGAAGATGTGCTAGAAAGGGAAAAAACATTTATAATCTTATTATATTTTGTTCTATACGGTCTTTTAAGATTAAAATAAATATGCTGGAAAAATCTTAACATATTTTATATGCTACCTTTATGATTTTGCAAATGGAAGATAACTTGCCTTGCTGATTTTTTGTGTTTGATGCAGCAGCAGAAGTATCTCAAATGCATAGCAGCTATGCATTAGGTCGTCGCGGAGGATATGTATATTTTGATGACAAATGGGGCAAAGGATCTGGCCATGGCCATCACCATGGAGATGTATATTTTGATGACAAATGGGGCAAAGGATCTGGCCATGGCCATCACCATGGAGGTGGTGGTCATCAACAAGGTGGATATGGTGGACAACAAGGCGGTGCACAACCAGGTGGAGGTGGTGCTCAACCAGGAGGTGGTGATCAACAAGGTGGATACGGTGGACAACAAGGTGGTGCACAACCAGGTGGTGGTGGTCAACAAGGTGGGGCTCAACCAGGAGGTGGTGGTCAACAAGGCGGTGCTCAACCAGGAGATGGTGGTCAACAAGGCGGCGCTCAACCAGGAGGTGGTGATCAGCAAGGTGGATACGGTGGACAACAAGGCGGTGCACCAGGTGGTGGTCAACAAAGCGGTGCTCAACCAGGTGGTGGGGATCAACAAGGCGGTGCTCAACCAGGTGGTGGTCAACAAGGTGGATATGGTGGTCAACCTGGTGGAAGTGGTGGTCAACATGGTGGATATGGTGGTCAACCTGCAGGAAGTGCTCAACCAGGTGGTGGTGGCCAGCCTGGTGGAGGTGTAGGCCAACCTGGTGGAAGTGGTGGTCAACCTGCAGGAGGTGCTCAACATGGAGGTGGTGATCAACCTGGTGGAGATGTAGGACAACCTGGTGGAAGTGGTGGTCAACAAGGTGGATATGGTGGTCAACCTACAGGAGGTACTCAACCCGGTGGAGATGTAGGCCAACCTGGTGGAAGTGGTGGTCAACAAGGTGGGTATGGTGGTCAACCAGTAGGAGGTGCTCAACCTGGTGGAGATGTAGGTCAGCCTGGTGGATACGGTGGTCAACAAGGAGGATCTACCGGTGCTCAACCAAGTGGAGGTAGTGTTGGAGGTGCTCAACCAGGTGGTGGATATTAAATATCTTAAAGGGCGAGGAGGTTAAATGAAAATTAATCATGTAATATGAATCAAGCTCGTGAATGCGGCATTTAACATGTAAGATGTGATGATTCACATGTAACGAGTTTTTGACGAATAAATAAAATTTGTTTCAAATAATTATTATCTTAAATATTATTGGTTTAAATTTTAATTCCTTCTAGAATCATTCATGGTTTCCTCGCTTGATGAGGATATTGCATACCGGCATAGGTGTACATGGATCGACATATCTATTTAATCCGACCAAAACTGACCGTATTTTCGACCGATCAAACCGAATCATTACAACCCGATATGTATTTTGGTTATGAAAACGTCAACCCGACTTTAATGAATTGGTATGATTTTTAATTTTTCTTAACCAAACTGGTCTTAAAATATTGCATTGTACATATATCTTACATAATACTTATCTGTATTTATATATTCATATTATATGTTGCAAATTTGTTGCTCTATGTCTTAAAATTTGTTTCTAATATGCCTAATTGTAGAAAACATTGAATACCTACCCATGCTCGTTATAGTAGCATTTATTCTTACGAAAAATATTTAAATTATAAAAAGTTTATAAAATAACTCACTTTTTATTTTACCATTTCTTATTTTCAAAATTTACTAATAACCTGTTTAAACCGATCCAAACTAACATATAACAAATAGGGTTGGGTTACAAATTTAATTTTGATGGGTTGGATTGAAAATTTTCAAATCGATTTAATTGGATTGGGTCGCCAAAAAACCCTAAACACGGGCAACCTGACCCGTGTACACCTCTACGTATGGGGATGTTTCGTAGGGAAATTGGGGATATTTTGTTGGGAGATTATTGAGACTGATTGTAATAGCCCGACTTTTCGGACTATTAATTCTAAATTGAAAACTAACATAAAAGAGATTTTATTAATCCAGAAAGCCTATTACAAAGTAATTATTACAAAAGCGCAGCTAACACCAATCGAAAAGTCAATCTAGCCGAATTCTATGGTCCTCGAACTCCAACGCTACCAAACTCGATTGTAAACCGAACCTGAAAATTGTAAGTAATGAGCTAAACAGCCCAGCAAGTAACCAATAGATCCAACTAGTAAGTCCAAGTAACACGTATACATATAATAATAGTATAATATTCAATACAATACAATAACGATATACGAAACAATCACTTATACGATGCACTTATTCTTATTCGATATAATTCGATAGCACATAACAACAATAACAAAAACTTGAAACCCACAATTCATACCACGATCACTACAACCCGGTGATAACGATCCTAAATTTTCAGAAAACTGCCACAACAACCTTGTGACTCGGTCCTTATTCTTATTCTTATTTACGCAAACCATGGCATAAATCAAGGTACCAAGACTATTGCTTACACATAACACATATATACAATAGTACATATAACTTCAAAATATAATCACATAGCCCAAGTTTTGATAACAAATACGTACACATAACACATAATTTTGAAAACACTAGAAAGAATGATCAGAAACTTACCCCTACGCGGAAACTCAAGAATCAAATCATCCTATCCAATTCTGTCCAGACCTTTATTTACCCTTTTTGACCCTCTAAACGATGTTTTCATGAAAAATCCAAAGAACGAAAGTTGTAGAGCACGAAAAGATCTTTCCGAAAAGTCCAAAATCAACGAATTCTGACTTACGATAAATTTTCTACGAATTTTACAAGACACCTGATTTTGTGTGGACAAAACCCTACGAATTTTAATAGCTAAGACACGAAAGAAGAATAAGATACTTATATAGAGTTTCAAAACCCTATGTCCAAACCTACAAGTTATCTGTATTCAAATCCGATCCATACTTTAGGCCAAATTAAGCTAATTCAATTTTAAATTTCTAATCATTATCTAATTTTAATCATTTTTTTTCTATTATTCTTTTATTATTATTATTCTAAAAATTACGGGATATTACATACTACCCTCCTTAAAAAAATTTGGTCCTCAAATTCTAAACTCCTATACTCCAAAAGTTCATGACACATCTATTCTAAAATTCTAGGCTTAACGACAGTCTAAAGGATCGCATCCTAGAGAATGTACTAGTCCCATACCTAATACACTCCGAAGGACAGCCTGCTCTGATACCAAATGTAACAGCCCGTCTTTTCGGACTATTAATTCTGAATTGAAAACTAACATAAAAGATATTTTATTAATCTAGAAAGTCTATTACAAAGTAATTATTACAAAAGCGCAGCTAACACCTATCGAAAAGTCAATCTAGCCCAATTCTATGGTCCTCGAACTCCAACGCTACCAAACTCGATTTTAAATCGAACCTAACAATTGTAGGTAATAAGCTAAACAGCCCAGCAAGTAACCAATCGATCCAACTAGTAAGTCCAAGTAACACGTATACATATAATTGATAGTATAATATTCAATACAATACAATAACGATATACGAAACAATCACTTACGATGCACTTATTCTTATTCGATATAATTCGATAGCACATAACAACAATAACAATAACTTAAAACACACAATTCATACCACGACCATTACAACCCGGTGATAACGGTCCTAAATTTTTTAGAAAACTGCCACAACAACCCAGTGACTCGGTCCTTATTCTTATTCTTATTTTCGCAAACCATGGCATAAATTAGGGTACCAAAACTATTGCTTACACATAACACATATATACAATAATACATATAACTTCAAAATATAATCACTTAGCCCAAGTTTTGATAACAAATACCTACACATAATTTTGAAAACACTAGAAAGAATGATCAGAAACTTACCTCTACGCGGAAACTCAAGAATCAAATCATCCTATCCAATTCTGTCTAGACCTTTATTTACCAATTTTGACCCTCTAAACGATGTTTTCATGAAAAACCAAAAGAACGAAAGTTGTAGAGCACGAAAAGATCTTTCCAAAAATTCCAAAATCAACGAATTCGGACTTACGATGAATTTTCTACGAATTTTACGTGACAGCTGATTTTTTGTGGACAAAACCCTACGAATTTTAATAGCTAAGACAAGAAAGAAGAATAAGATACTTATATAGAGTTTCAAAACCCTATGTCCAAACCTACAAGTTATCCGTATTCAAATCTGATCCATATTTTAGGCCCAATTAGGCTAATTCAATTTTAAATTTCTAATCATTATCTAATTTTAATCGTTTTTTTTTCTATTTTTTTTTATTATTATTCTAAAAATTATGGGATATTACACTGATAGATTGCATTTTAAGGATATGTGTAAGCAAAATCTTAATACGTATGCAGATCCATGCCGACCATATATATATATAGGCAAGTGCTCAAATGAGACCACTCTTAAAATATAATCTGAGAACAAATCTCAACCCTCATTTTTTATTTAAAATTTAATCTCAACCATGTATTTTCTTCGCCAGCGTCTCTCACCTATAGCCTACCTTTCTTCTCCATCACCAACCACCCTCATCGTCACCGCCATCTTCCACCGTCGTTCTTCTCAATGATTCCAAAAAAATCATCATCACCATATATACATACCGTATCTATATACACATGTATACATACACGTATATCTCCTCTCCATCTTCATCTCTCCTCCATCACTGACGGCCATAAATGCATCGATGATCGAATTCTTTTAAAAAACAATCAGTGATTTGCGACCTTTCCATGGAAGTAATATACAAATCTGAAAGTTTTAGTGAATTGCTTTCAACAAATTTAGTGATTTGCGCTAAAAGAATTAGTGATTTGATTATAAATTTCAGTAATTTGAGTTTAATTTACGTCTGGCCCGCAGGTAGGGCTGTAAACGAACCTAGCCGAGCCGAGCTTTGATCTTAACCAACCGAGCCGAGCTTTGATCTTAACGAACCGAGCTGATTTCTTAATGAACCGAGCCGAGCTTTGACCGAACCGAGTCGAACTCGAGTTGTTCACGAACAGCCTCGAGCCGAGCCGAGCCGAGCTCGATCCGAGCTCGAGCTGTTCGCGAACAATTAATTTGGTTGGAGATCTTAGTAGATCACTACTATTCTAACTAGTACTAGTAACTAGTGCTTTGTCACGGATTGTTGTTTCTATTTTTTTAAAAATATTTTTCCATGATCCAAGCATACGGATATCAAGATCTATATAATTTATTGATATTCTCAAATTTTTAAAAAATAAAAAATTAATTTGGTTGGAGATCTTAGTAGATCACTACTATTCTAACTAGTACTAGTATCTAATGTTGTGTGTACGGATGTCAAAATCTATCTAATTTAGTGATATTCCCAAATTTTCAAAAAATAAAAAATTAATTTGGTTGGAGATCTTAGTAGATCACTACTATTCAAACTAGTACTAGTAACTAATGTTGTGTCACTAATTGTTGTTTCTATTTTTTTAAAAATATTTCTCGACGATCAAACCGTATGGTGTCAAGATATATCTAATTTAGTGATATTCCCAAATTTTTAAAAAATAAAAATTAATTTGGTTGGAGATAAAAAAATAAAAAGTAAAAATTTTGATTTTTTTCGAGCTTTAACGAGCCGAGGGCTCGAGCTCGAGCCGAGCCGATCTCAAGCCTAACTGAACCGAGCCGAGCTTAACGAACAAAAATCTTGTTCGAGCTCGAGCCGAACCAAGCTCTTATCGAGCCGAGCTCGAGCTATTCGTTAAAAGCTCTATTCGTTAAAAGCTCTATTCGTTTACAACTCTACCCGCAGGGGCACCATCTCTATCGTATTCCTCCGGCGAGCTCCATGGTTCGATCTCCATCCGGTGAGCACGTGATTTATGATGAAGAAGAAAGTGAAGACTTGACTGAAAAACTCGTTACAAATCTGAAATAAGCAGGTGGTTAGTGGCAGTGGTGGTGGTGGTGGGGACCGGAGATGGTGGTGTTGTGACTTTGTCTTGTCTCAGATCTTGATTTTTTTTGATGATTTATGCTCGAATATTTGATGATTTGTATTAAATTTTTTGTTTCTATTTTTTTAAAAATATTTTTCCATGATCCAACCATACGGATGTCAAGATCTATATAATTTATTGATATTCTCAAATTTTTAAAAAATAAAAAATTAATTTGGTTGGAGATCTTAGTAGATCACTACTATTCTAACTAGTACTAGTATCTAATGTTGTGTGTACGGATGTCAAAATCTATCTAATTTAGTGATATTCCCAAATTTTCAAAAAATAAAAAATTAATTTGGTTGGAGATCTTAGTAGATCACTACTATTCAAACTAGTACTAGTAACTAATGTTGTGTCACTAATTGTTGTTTCTATTTTTTTAAAAATATTTCTCGACGATCAAACCGTATGGTGTCAAGATATATCTAATTTAGTGATTCCCAAATTTTCAAAAAATAAAAATTAATTTGGTTGGAGATAAAAAAATAAAAAGTAAAAATTTTGATTTTTTTCGAGCTTTAAGGAGCCGAGGGCTCGAGCTCGAGCCGAGCCGATCTCAAGCCTAACTGAACCGAGCCGAGCTTAACGAACAAAAATCTTGTTCGAGCTCGAGCCGAACCAAGCTCTTATCGAGCCGAGCTCGAGCTATTCGTTAAAAGCTCTATTCGTTTACAACTCTACCCGCAGGGGCACCATCTCTATCGTATTCCTCCGGCGAGCTCCATGGTTCGATCTCCATCCGGTGAGCACGTGATTTATGATGAAGAAGAAAGTGAAGACTTGACTGAAAAACTCGTTACAAATCTGAAATAAGCAGGTGGTTAGTGGCAGTGGTGGTGGTGGTGGGGACCGGAGATGGTGGTGTTGTGACTTTGTCTTATCTCAGATCTTGATTTTTTTTGATGATTTATGCTCGAATATTTGATGATTTGTATTAAATTTTTTGGTGATTTCCTTTGAATTATTTGAGATTTGCTTTGAATTTTTGGTGATTTTGACAAAAAATTAGTGATTCTGTGGGTGATAGGAGTGGTGGTGATTTGGTGATATGTGGTTTGTGGTGTGGTGGTTGTGGAGTGATGGTGGTTATGGTGTGAAGGTGGTAACGACGGTGGTGATATGGTAGTGAGGTGATGGTGAGGGCGGTGATGTGCAGTTCCGGTGGTGGTAGCATGGTCGGAGGTGAGGTTGAATATGGTGGCAGCATGGTTGATTGGAAGTGAATGTTGTTGCCGGAGGCTAGTGGTGCGGAGTGGTCGGAGGTGAAGTTGATTGAGCAGAGAAGAAGGAGCAGAGAAGCATGGGGGGAGGGTGCGCGCCTTTTTGTTTTTTGGGCTTTTTTTAGGTGGCCCAATGTGCAGTTCTCACTATAACAGGGGTCTCACTAGAGTAGCCCTCTATATATATATATATATATATATATATATATATATATATATATATATATATATATACCCACAATGCACGGGTTCTTTTAACATACTATAATTGCTTTTTTTATGTTATTATTTTGATATTTCTAATGATTATTGTAATTGTAATTTAATATATCTAATAATGTTAATTAGCTTTCCAGCAAAATTGGTTTAAATAACTAATATTATTTAAAATAATTTATTCATAAAATTATAATATTAATTATATATTATTAATGATAGATCTAACGGCTCAAATCTTATTCATATTTTGGCATTTTTCATTTCCAGTGTTTTAGCCCCGATTAACAAATGGCCCGAGAAACTTTCTAGTTATGAATCAGGTATAGAACCAATGGGCAGCATTTGATTTACAATTTTGAATCCGTTATTATATGTTTGCTCTAGCTTTTGTTGTTTTTGATGTTGAAACGATTTTTCTTTATTCATGGGCAATGAGTTTCGATGTATTACATGTACTAGCTTATAACCTGTGCGATGCACAGAAGATTTTGAATATTTTTATCTTAATATTTAAATTTTTTTTATCTTATTATTCATAATTTTAATATTTGTTTTTTAATTAGTAAGAAAATAAATTAGTGAGAAAATAATACATATATGATAGTATTTTAAATGATAGTTTTTTGCTTGTTTGAAAATAGATAAATAACTTTTTAAATTTAATATGTTTTTGACGGGAATTGAAACTTCAAATTCTTGGAGTAATTTATAATATAATAAGAATGTTTAATAATAATACGGTGAAAATAGATAATATAAATTTTCAATTAAAATATATTGTTGAGGGGAATCGAACCTTGAACTTCTAGGAGTAGTTTATAAGATGATATAAAGGTTTAATAATAATAATATGTTGTTGGCGGGATTCGAAAAGAGTATTTTACAAGATGAGCATGAATAGTAATGAATAGTGTTTTAAGTTGTTTCCATGTTTTGATTCATGGCTTTTAGGCTATGTTGAAGCAAACCAAGACCATACCAAGGTGTGACAAGCTCTGCTAGCGTTACTAGAGTATCAAGGAAGGTAAATCCCTAACCCACCCTTTGAGTTCTTATGAGTTTTTGATATGGTTTTGATGTTATGTAAAGATTAGTGCGTAATAAGAACATCCTTAGATATTTGGCTTTGTTTTGATGTGTAAAATGATGGGTGATGGATTTTAGTCTCACCACTGGACTTATAGATGTAAAATGGATGTTTTGTTGAGGTTGAGGATGTATGGGTTGTTTTGGTCGGTTGTTTGGAGTGATCGTAAAATGGAATTGTTCGATTTATAGCCGTTATAATGGTGAAATCTGGTTAACCCTTGAAAACAATTAAGGCCCAAGACTATAAAACCATTTCTAGACTTACCACAACCTATGGATGTAAAGATATGGTTGTCTAGTTTATTTTGCCGCAAGAATCGCATTAAAAGAGTTTACGGTTTAGGAGATATGGTCAAAATCGTAAAATTGGTTCGTAAACGCAAGTGTTAGTTCGTAACTGCAATTGAACCCTCTTAACATGATAAATTCGGTTATGAATCTTAGTAATTAAATAATAGAGGTTATAAGGAAGGTGTGAGAGAAGACCTCATGTCAAAAGGATCGTTTTCGATTTTATAAAAATGTTCGAATCAAGGTTAAGTACGAAGGAAACCCTTAGAGGAGTACTTAGTTATCACTTTGAAAACCACTTAGAAAACGGACAAAAGATCTTGAAGTATAATCCTCTCGAGTAACGATCGACCCTTGTTATTCCCAGATTACACACTTGTATAATTGTAGAAGGGGGGGTTGAATACAATTCTTGATATTTATAAATTTCTGATAAGAACTCCAGAAATCTATACTTAGATAATTGCTTGTAAAAGATTAATGCACAAACACATAAAAATCAGAAATGCACCACCTGAAGCTTTTATTCGAAGAAAACTCTGTGATACAAAAGTACACAGCTTCTGTTTTTACAACTCTTTGCTCTCTAAGAAAATTCAATAAAACCCTAGGCAAAATGTATCTGTTTTCTTAACCTACAAAGTGTTGCTACACTTGGTTATAAATCCCAAGTTTTACAAGTACTACTGGAATAAGATAATATTAATCTAATTCTAGTTGACTTGCTACTACACTCCAAATACACATGTAGCCGAAAGGTTGTCCTTGTGTTCAGACATGTCTCCTGCACCTTTCTTGTATTCATAGTGTAAATGGAATGCTTCTTTCTTCTGTGTTTCCAAAGTATGGCTGCCATACTGCTTTTTGTATCTAATATCAACCCATGTGATCTGTCACTCAAACATGTCCTTATCAACTGCTAATCCCCAGCTAATCATAGAAGACAGTGTCAATGATTATCCGTTGATGTTGTACCCTGACATCCGTTGATGATGTATTGAGCGGTATCCGTTGATATTGAGACTTGAGCTGTATCCGTTGATAGAGTGGATTTGAGTTGCATCCGTTGATAGAGTTTTGTCTTCATCTGTTGATACACTTTCACTTAGACAGAATTACATAGCATAGCTTATTTACAATTGGCTACCCTATTCTGCCTATCCGTTGATGGTCAACATGACTGTTGATAAAAACACTATCAACTGATAACATAGAGATACTGCAGTATGCTACAAAACCTCATCCGTTGATGAGCTACCTGTCAACGGATAGAGTTATAAATCCTCATCCGTTGACAGCTACAAAACCTTAAACAATTTGATTGATTGTGAAGTTATCATCAAGTACAACATATTCCTAACAATCTCCCCCAATTTATACTTGATGGCAATAAAGCATAAATTCAGGACCTTGATGATAACAAAACATTCCTAAAGATATATAAAGAACAATGCATAAATTGTATTAAGCTACAAAAATTAAGAAACTGAAAGTTTGAGAGATTTACAGAGAAGTGCTCCTCTAGACTGAGCAGATTAAGACTGTTTCTTTTCTCTTGTTGGCATCACCCTTGACTTTCCTTCTTTGGCAGAGTTGGACTCAATCTGTATTTGGAGTTTCCTATAGAAGGCATCTTCTTCATCTACCTTTGGATTTAGCTTTTGTTGTAACCATCTCAGGTATTGAGAACTAGCCTTTGGTAGTTGGTCTTCCAACCTGAAGAATCTCCTGTTACCATCTTCATCCCTGAACTCCATCATCCAGAAGGGTTGAAGGTGGATTTTCTGTCCATTGTATGGGATCTTCATTTTCCTTGGTAGACTTGATGGTGAGTTCCATTCCCTCCTTATTTGTTCTATTCTGTCCAGTATCTCCCCTTTTGCTATCTTGGAGAACCCTGTGTATCTCTAGATTGCAGAGAACACTTTGGTTAAGGTATGATAATTTTCTCCAAGAACCCTTTGTAGTGGCCATGTCCTTTCCATTCCTCCCTTGTATACAAAGACCAATCTTTCAGGCAAATGTTTATATTTGTCAATTCCTCTTACTTCTGACAATTCATCCAGATAAAGATTCATGCCAGAGTATTCTTCAATATCTGCCTGATGGACAAAATCATCCTTGTTTTCCAAGATTGGCTGCCTGACAATTGCAGGTACCCTAGCAACTTGAATTGGTTCCTTTGAAGGTTGCTTCCTTGGTTTCCTTTTCTTCTGTATAGGCTTCTGTTGAGGCTTCAGCAAGAATGAAGGAACCTCAATGGAGTCAAGATTCATTGGTTCCTCTTTAGGTACTATGGGATCACCATGGAAATTCACAGCTGGGTTGAACACTTTTACAAAAGTAGGTTGTGATGAGCTAACTGTCTCCTTGTTTTCAATTTCTGGAGAGACAGGCCTCCTTGCCTTTGATTTTATTCTTTTGGATTTGGATTTGGGGACTGATTTCCCTTTCTTTTTGAATTTGGGAACTTCCTCAGGTTCCCTCAATTCATCCTCTACCTCATCCATTAACTCTTGAGCCAGCCTTGCTTGCTTCTCATCTGAGTTTTCATATTGATATTCAGTGCTTGGTTGAGATTCTCTTAGCAGCCTTGAAGTCTCTTCTCTCTTGGCTTCAACAAATCTAGGATGGCTGTTGGATATGTTTAGAACTTTTCCATTCCTTATGATTACAGCCATCCATTCTCTTACACAACTGTTAGCCTTCTCCTTGAATTCCTTAATTTGCTTACCCATCAGCTTCTCTTCATCATCCTTGGGAAATGGAAAGTCCAGTTGTAGCTTGTTCTTCCCATTTGCTTTTGGTGGTGAGTAGGGTCTTGTTTTGATGTAGGGTTCAAATTCTTTAACATGAGAAGGCTCAGCATCATAGAATGTAGGAGCCACAATTGCTGGAGTGAGCACCTTCAGAATTGTGGTAGAAATTGTTGGAGCTGAGGATTGGCTAGAGAACAGAGTTGATGCAATAGATTGATTGATCAATCTTTCTGACCTCATTATCCTTTCATAGTTTTCCTCTTTCATCTTTTGTAGAACTTCAATTTTGGCTAGCTTTTCCTCTTCTGTCATGTTTGAGAAATCAAACTCTTCAGATAGAGCTACTTGTACAGGTTTGGATTTGCTGGGGGAAGCTGTGACAATGAAGTCCTGTGGATTGACCACTATGGTAGGCTGCTGCTCCCCCTCACTTGCTGCTTCCCTCCTTTCAGAAATTAAGATTTGACTTGTAGTTGCCACAGCCTCTTCCACTTTCTCCCCCTTTTTGTTAGCATCAAGGGTTTGACTAGCAGTTGGGGCTGCAACTAACTTTTCTAGCAGTTGGGTTTGCAGTTTCTGATGTTGAAGAAATTGCTCCATCTGGGATTCCATCTTTTCCACTCTTGAGGTGAGGAGTTGCACAGACTTAGCCAGGTTGTCTTCTTTGATGAACCTTTGTTGCAACACCCTCTGAGTGGTTGTAGGAGCTAGTTGCTCTAGCTTGGAATCCACAGAGATCTTCACATCCTTGATTTCTTGTTTGACCTCCTCTAAGTTGGATCTCTGAATCACCATTTGCATCTTTTGTAACTTAAGGGAGTTGCCTGTTGAAGAACAACCTTTCTCTGTGGATCTGCTTCTGGGTGCTCAGCCAGGGCAGATTTATATTGCCTTATGATTTCCATATCAAGTTGATGATAGGTGTAGTTGTGAGCAAATGCAAAATCATGAATACTGCTACCACCTTCATCTTCAGGGCTCTGGCTGTCTTCATCTTCAGAATCTTCAAATTCTCTACTCTCAGCAGTGGTTGGCAGAGCTTCTATAGATTCCTTAGCTCTAAGTAGAGACTGTGAGGTGTGCACTAGGTGCATTGCCTCCTCTGCTTCCACATTGCCCTGTTGTGCCAGAATTTGATAGGCAGGAACAGGGTGAGTAAAGGTTTCAGCATCCAAAGAAATGGAGTCAATCATGGACTGATATTCTCTTTGATATTCCATTTCCTTGGCTGCATCCTCAACCTCCATTGACTCACTAGCAATGGCTGCTTCTTCCATCCTTATTTCTCCTGTAGTCCCTTCTCTCCCCTCATCTCTCTTTTCTTGCATCAAGGGCTCCCCTTGGCTCACACCTCTCACACCCTCACCTTCACCTACTAAGGTGGAACTCTCAAACTCTCCTTTTGCCTGACCGGAAGAAATGGCCAGCCTCTCATTATTTACCTCTCCTTTTGCCTGCTCACAAGGCAGCCTCTCACTCCCTTCCCTCAATCCTAAAAGTGTTTCAACTACTGAGAACTCCTCCACACTTGACACAGGAATGTCAGATATAGCAGTGGTAGAGTGAGTTATCAATGGATAAGGAATATCCGTTGATGGAGTAGTTATAGCTGTCAACGGATGGCTAGATAGAGGCGCATCCGTTGATGGAGAAACACTTGTCAACGGATGAAGGATATCCGTTGAGGAAGGAATAATTTTATCCGTTGAAGAGAAAACCAACACTGAATCTGTGGAGATTGATTTTAAGTTCGAGGCCACATTCTGTGTTGAGAATTCTGGAAGGGAAGATTGATGGTCCAACAAATCATCTAAAAGATGATGACCACCAATTTCAGAGTGGGGCTTCTCCAAGAATCTTAAAGATGGAGAATCAGGAATTGATGTAGATATCATATCCACATCCAGAGATGGAGTTGGTGATGGTGGATTGTAATGTGTATCTATTTGAAGATTAAGATCAAGGGGCTGTGACTCCACATTTATTGAAGCCACATCAAACTGAGTTTGAGAAGGTACAGTTTCCTGTACTGTGTGTGCACCCTGTGATTCCCCTGTGGTTTTAGATTTCACTCTTCTTCCATAGGTTTTTGAGATTGGGCTATTTGTGTCTCTAACCCTCTTGTGCAGTGTTCCTTGTGGGAAACTTGATACAGTAGTCACACTCTATTGAGAGAGTGTAACTAGAATTTGGCTTGTAGTTACATTAGCAGTCTTTTGAGAGACTGAAATGGTGGTTGCGCTCATCTCTCCTTCCTTATCCTTAGGGCTTCTTTAATGTTCACCCTGTCCCTCACCACTCACTACCACCTTCACACTCCCCTCAAGAGTTTTGGTAGATTTTACAACAGGTGTCTTTTGAGAGACACTTGAGGTTTGCTTTTTAGAATGTGGTTTCGGAACTCTGGATTTGGTCACTTTGGTAGGAGCCTGTTTGGTCACAACTACAGACTCCATTGTGACACTAGAAGGCAAAGAAATTTGGGGGTTGGAGATAGTTGTTTCAGAGTTAGAGATAGTTACCTGAACAATTGGTAGATATACCAATTGTACTCCTGCATTGAGGTTCATTCGAATTAGGTCACTTAAGACTCTCTTCTCCTGAACAAAACATTGAAACTTGCTATCCGGGTTTGCAATGGATAGCTTATTCTCAGATACATGCAGTGCTAAGAGCATTAAAAATCTAGCAAAGTAGATATTCTTGCTCCTAGTTTCCTTTTTACCCAACTTTGCAGCTATCTCATACATAACTAATGTGCCAAAATTATAGAATTTATCATTTAAGAGCATACACATCATAGTTAGCATAGACAGGGTAACAGCATCAAAATTACTAATTTTACCTGAAAAAGTTTTAATGAAGGCATCACAGAAATAGCTCCATTCTTTAACCATTCCTTTCCTAACAATTTTCCCTAAGTTTTCAGTACTAAGGGAATAATTAATAGAATTAAGCATGGCAACAATTTCAGCATCAGTGGGTACTTTCAGACAGTTATTCTCAGGCAATTTTAAACAAGCAGTTATTACATCAGAATTAACCACATAGTTTTTACCCTTTAAAGAAAAAGCAATTGTACCGTCTGTGCCATTGTACTCAGCAGATGTCCACATTTCTTCAATTACCTCGTGGATTAAGGGAGTGGTGGCAGTCATAGCATATGACAGTTTGCATTTCTTCACGAAACTCATCAAAGTGTGGTAAGCTTCTGGAGCATTCACTGTGTCAACAAAGGCCGCGAAATTGTTCTTCTCATAGGTAAACCCAGTGGAGGACATCATCTTAACAATGGGCGCCATTGAAGTGTTTGAACTTTGGTTACAGAGAGTTTTAGAGAAGAAGATGCAGTTAACTTTTGATATGCTTGAAAATGAATAAAAGTGAGATGTGAGAGTACAAGTCAGCCTTTTATATTTTTCAAGAATTAAAAATGAAATAATTAAAAGTAATTACTCTATTGGTCAAAAGTAACTGTCAGATAATAAATGAAAAGAAAATAAGTACAGCCATGATTAGATATACACGGTTACCAACGGTTATAAAAAAAATGTATATCAACGGATATATAATGAACGGTTGAGATACAGTTTATCCGTTGATGACGTGGATAGCCTGTTACCCGTTGACATGCGAAAATCTAGTAATGTGTTTATACTATCAACGGATAAAAGGATATCCGTTGATAAGCTAATTTTGCCTTAGACAAAATTCCTGCAGAAAATTTTTCTGAAAGTTTTAACTTTCAAGTAAATCAAAACACATTTCTAGCTTCAATGCAGTGAAATCAAATATCACTAGGAATTATGACAAGTTAAGCATACCTAGCTCACCTACCAATCTTTTGAATGTGGATTCATCAAGAGGCTTGGTGAAGATATCTGCAAGCTGCATTTCACTTGGCACAAAGTGCATTTCTACTGTACCATTCATCACATGTTCTCTAATGAAGTGGTATTTGATGTCAATGTGCTTGGTTCTCGAATGTTGCACTGGATTCCCTGTGATGGCAATAGCACTTGTGTTGTCACAGAAAATTGGAATCTTCTCAACTTTTAGACCATAGTCAATGAGTTGGTTTCTCATCCATAGAATCTGTGCACAACAGCTTCCAGCAGCAATGTACTCAGCTTCAGCTGTTGAAGTGGAGACTGAGTTTTGTTTCTTACTGAACCATGAAACAAGCCTGTTTCCTAGAAATTGACAGGAACCTGTAGTACTTTTCCTGTCAACTCTGCAACCTGCATAATCTGCATCTGAATAGCCAGTTAGATCAAAACCAGATTCTCTTGGGTACCAAATGCCAAGGTTTGGTGTTCCCTTAAGATATCTGAAAATTCTTTTAATAGCTATTAAGTGAGACTCTTTAGGGTCAGCTTGAAATCTAGCACAAATACAAGTAGAAAACATTATATCAGGTCTACTAGCTGTTAGGTATAGAAGTGAACCTACCATGCCTCTATAGCTTGAGATGTCCACAGACTTTTCCTTAGTATTCAACTCAAGCTTAGTTGCAGTGGCCATAGGTGTTTTAGCAGATGTACAATCCATTAAGTCAAATTTCTTTAAGAGATCATAAATATATTTTGTTTGACTTATGAAAATGCCCTCATTAACTTGCTTTACTTGTAGGCCAAGAAAGTAAGTTAATTCACCCATCATGCTCATTTCATACCTACTTTGCATAAGTTTGGCAAACTTTTTGCAAAGCTTCTCATCTGTAGACCCAAAAATAATATCATCTACATAGATTTGAACAAGTATTGAAGAGCCATTAATATCCCTATGAAATAAGGTTTTATCTACTGTACCTCTAGTGAAGTGGTTCTCCAAAAGAAATTGAGATAAAGTGTCATACCAGGCTCTTGGTGCTTGCTTCAAACCATAAAGTGCTTTCATGAGAAGATATACATATTCTGGAAATTCTGGATCCTCAAAACCAGGAGGTTGATGGACATAGACCTCTTCTTCCAGTTCCCCATTTAGAAAGGCACTTTTGACATCCATCTGATAGACTTTGAAATTGGCATGTGCTGCATAGGCTAGAAAGATTCTTATTGCCTCAAGTCTTGCCACTGGAGCAAAAGTTTCATCAAAATCTATTCCTTCTTCTTGAGAGTAGCCCTTTGCCACTAATCTAGCTTTATTCCTCACAATTATGCCATTTTCATCTGTCTTATTCTTGAGAACCCATTTAGTACCTATGACACTTCTATCATCAGGTTTGGGCACAAGTTTCCATACTTTATTTCTTTCAAATTGGTTTAGCTCTTCTTGCATTGCTAACACCCAATCTGGATCTAGAAGGGCATCTTCCACTTTCTTAGGTTCCTCTTGAGACAGGAAGCTACTGTATAGACATTCTGCTTGAGTGGCCCTTCTAGTTTGGACTCTTGAAGCTACTGTATAGACATTCTGCAGGTGGAAGGTTTGATCTTGATGAGGTTGCTTCATTTCCATGATCATGTTGATTTAGCATTGAATTTTGACCTTGAGAAACTCCCCCTGAGTTTGTTGTCCTTGCTGAATTATGAAGTTGACTGTCAATGGATGCATCATTTTGCCTGTCGACGGATGCTTGAGAATATCTGTCAACGGATGCATCTCTAATAGTGTCAACGGATGTTGCAGAATGACTGTCAACGGATGTTCCACAATGACTGTCAACGGATGCTTCATTTTCAGTGTAAGCATCACTTCTAGTTGGTACAACAGCTCTAGGTGGATCTCTGTGGTCATGATCTTCATTTTCCTCATCATCATCATAGTACATTCTTCCTTCACCTTCATTCTCAAATTCCAACTTTTCATGGTAACCTTCATCATTTAGGCCTAGAATCTTTTGATCATCAAACACAACATGTACAGATTCCATAACAATGTTGGTTCTTAGATTGTAGACCTTGTAGGCTTTCACTACTGCATATCCAACGAAAATAGCTTCATCTGCCTTTGCTTCAAATTTGCCCAAGTTATCTCCATGATTCCTTAGCACAAAACACTTACATCCAAAGACATGTAGGAAAGCTAAAGTTGGTTTCTTGTTGGTTAATAACTGATAAGGAGTCATTCCTCTAGATTGTTTGACCAAGGAAATATTCTGAGTAAACCATGCAGTGTTGACAGCTTCAGCCCAGAAATATGTTGGTAACCTTGATTCACTTAACATTGTTCTAGCTGCTTCAATGAGAGTTCTGTTTTTCCTTTCAACAACCCCATTTTGTTGAGGTGTTCTGGCAGCAGAAAACTCATGGACAATTCCATTCTCTTCACAGAAAATCTTCATTGTGGAATTCTTGAATACTGTACCATTGTCACTCCTGATTCTTTGTACTCTGTCTTCAGAACCATTGTTTAGCATTCTGAGGTGATTGATGATGATTTCACCTGCACAATCCTTGGAGTGCAGGAAGAAGGTCCATGTGAACTTAGAAAAATCATCTACAATCACCAGACAGTATTTCTTCTTTGAAATAGACATGACATTTACTGGACCAAATAAATCCATATGCAGCAATTGAAGAGGCTTAACAATGGATGACTCTGTCTTGCTTTTGAAGGATGATTTCTTTTGTTTCCCTAATTGGCAGGCATCACACAGCCCATCTCTGACAAACTCCAATTGAGGGATTCCTCTAGCAAGATCCTTTCTTACCAAATCATTCATAACTTTAAAATTAAAATGTGACAGCTTCTTATGCCATAGCCAACTCTCATCCTTACTTGCTTTGCTGAAGAGACAAGTAATGGATTCTGAGCATGCTGAATTGAAGTCAGCTATGTAAACATTTCCTTTTCTAAAGCCTGTCAATACCACATTGTTGTCTTCCTTGGCAGAAACAACACAGGCTTCTTTTGTGAACTTTACTTCATAGTCTTTGTCACAAATCTGACTGATACTCAGCAAATTGTGCTTCAAACCTTCAACTAAAGCCACTTCTTCAATGATGACATTGTCTTTTGAAATCAGGCCATATCCCTTAGTATATCCTTTGCTGTCATCTCCAAAGGTAATTCTAGGGCCAGCTCCTTCCTTGAACTCTGTGAGCAGGGTTGAATCTCCTGTCATATGCCTAGAGCATCCACTGTCTAGGTACCATAGATTCCTTCTGTTTCCCTGCACACATTTCAAAAACAAATCAAGTTGATTTTGGTACCCAAGCTTCCTTGGGTCCTTTCTTGTTAGCCTTTGACTTTGCACTCTTAGCATTCTTCAACTTAGGTGTAGATGTTTGAGTGATGGGGTTTGACAGATGCTCATTTGCATGAATATTGGATGCATGCATGTGTGGAAAATTGGCATACATATTATTCATTTTAGGTATGTTCCATGACATTTGTGGCACATTCATAGATTGAAAGTAAGGATTAGACATATATGGCATGTTCACATATGGATTTGAAAAACTAGCATTTTGATACAAACCAGGCATTGCAGGCATACATGGCATTGGTTGAGGTACATGAACAGGAGCCTTGTTGACAATCTTGCAATTAGAAGATAGATGATTGACACTATTACAATTACTACAAGTTTTCCTAGGAGCAAACTTGTCAGGAGAGTAATTGTTTTTCTTGTTGATGCCTATCTTACCATTTCTGTTCTTTTTCTTTTTGCCCTCAATTTCTACCTTTTCATTGTCCGATTTACCAACAGCCTTTTTGTTGTGTAAATCACCTGTCTTAGCCTTCCCACTGGATTTGGTTTTGCTGCACTCACCACTAACAAAATTCTTGTTTACTGGACCATACTTGATATCCAGTTTCCTAAGTTCCTTCTTACTAACAGACTTTTTGTTAGTCAACGGATACCTCTCATCCGTTGACATTGACGGTTCATCTGTCAACGGATGATCACTATCCGTTGATTCACAAATAGTCTCTAGATTCTCAAGGCCAGGTTCTAGCTCCTTTTTCTTTTGAGTCCAGGTATCCTTCACAAATGATTCTATTCCCTGAACTTCTATTATGTTTTGAGAAATATTCCTACAACTTTGAAATTTAGCAATTATCCCTTGTTCTTTTTCCAGCTGGTCTTTTAAAATCAGTTCTCTTTTTAACACAGCTTCAAGTTCACTTTTAGCATTATTGCAATCAACTCTCATTTTCTCAAATTCTAGAAATTGAGTTTCTAGAGCAGCATTTCTATCAAAACATCTTAAAAGTTAAGTTATACTTAAATCGAAACATGTTCTCGAGTTATCTCGTTATACCCCTTTTAGTGGATTCCTTTTATCATCGATCCGACCCGACATTCGTTCGTTAATACGACATGTCATTGTACTTACACTTGGGACATACTTAAGTCATACAAGTTCTAAAGTCGATCGTTACAAATCAATATTATGCTCCGAGTTTTATCGCCCGTTTTCTAAGTGTTTTACCGAAGTTATAATCAAGCGGGTTTTTAGGGGTTCGTTTGCGATTAACTTTGATTCGAACATTTTTATAAAATCGGAAAACGATCCGTTTCACATGAGGTTTTCTCTCACACCTTCCTTTTTACCTCTAGTATTTAATTACCAAGATTCGCCACTGACTTACGTATTTTACGAGGGTTCAATTTTAATAACGAACTCGTACTTACGGTTTCGAACGTCTTTTAGTGAATTGGCCATAATTCCTAAACCGTAAGTCCGTTTCACATGATCTTTATATCAAAACGAAGCTTATAACATGACCTATCTTGCCATGGCAGAACATGATACTGGACAGTGAATTATGGCTACTGTCAAACACGATTTATTAAGGTTAACAAAAATCGGGCATTACGACGGCTATAAATCGGACGTTCCATAAATCGTAATCAACAACCCAAGCCACACCGGGCATCTAAACAACTTATACACATAATAAGCATCTCAAGAAGTCCAGAAGCTACTGATCTTAGCATCAAAATCATCATGTTAATCAAATCACTAAATCACTAACTAAGCATGCTTATAACATGAACATAATCATAACTAAGCTAGATCCATCAAGAACATGTTTAAAACTCAAAGTAGATCTAGGGTTTTCAATTCTTATACCTTCCTTGGAGTATGTACTAGCCTCACAAATCTTGGTATGGTCCTTGGATAGCCTTAAGTTAGCTAGGATCAACCATGAAAACAAGAAAAACAAAGATTAGTTCTTGAAAACACTATTCATCATCATCTTTGATGATTTATTTGAAAATGGAAAAAGATGAATTTGAAGCTGAAATTTCTAGGGGATCTAAGCTATGATATGAAGTACTCACCATAAATATTTCAAGATCAAATGATGGTTGGAAGCCTTACTTCTAGCACCTTGGCAGAATTTTTCAAGGAAGAAAGGAAAATGGAGAGTTCTTTGTGTTTGCTTGGTTGTTTTGATAATAATTCATAAAGTGATGAGCCTTGGATGATATCTCATCTCTTTTTACTTTATTAAAGTGCTTTTGGAATGAATGGTGAGATTTGAAAGCATGTGTAGCACTTGGATTGATTTATGGCTAACTAGAGTTTGATTTGGCTAACTAGTAGTTCAATCCTTAACATGCTAGTTACTTAGCCCACTTGGTTGCTAGATATTTATCTAGTAGCTTATGCATGACTCTTGCTTCCTCTGCTTGTTTCTTTTGTCCGGTTATTGCTCGTTTCGATTGATCGTTCGGGCGAATAACTAAGTAGTTTCACCTCTAGGGTTTACCGAGAAATTTCTCGATATTCATAATACCTTCCCCAATCCTTAATATAATCCTCGTGATGACCATGTAGGATATTTAATCTCGATACGAACTTAATCCGTAATCTAGGATTCGTTCGCTTTATTGATTAATCTCGTTATAACGCTTTAGCGGTTTCTAGAACGCTTGTTTCACTACCTCAGTGGTTTCCTACCTTCATTCTTAAATCAAATATAATAACATCCCAAAATATCAAATCCTCAAAGTTAATATCTCAATTCTTGGATTATAATAATATTTAATCCACTGTCCGGTCAAATATTATACCGAAAAAGAATTTGGAATTTCTGAATTCCGATCGTCTCTGCATTCACTTATTTCCTCCGCGTATTACTAATATGACTTTGAAACATCCATATCACATCCTGTACATAGGGTGGCGTGAAAAGTTTTCCAACTTACAAAATCACTATTCATCCACCAAATTACTATGCACGTACAGGAAACACTATGCACGTACGGGAAACACTATGCACGTACGGGAAATACTATGCACGTATGGGAAACACTATGCACGTACGGGAAACACTATGCACGTACTCATTTCCCTTCAAGGATCCATTAGCTCCTTCCTGGATGGTAGATTATTCTTATCTAGGTCCTCAACCATCGAATTACTCTATTCTGACAATATACCAATGCATCAGGATCATTGTCCAAAGCAATATCCATTCATTACAATCATTGTTCTTTGAAACCACCATTCATTAGAGCTGGTGACCTTGTTGTCGGAATCATTGTTCCTCATTTTATCATTACTTAATAAAAAGTTTTAATTATATCCAAAATTTGGGGTTCTTACACCCGGTAACCCGACTTACTTGTAAGACTGAGAAGTTTGAATGGACAGAAAAATGTGAGAAAATCTTCCTGGAGCTAAAGATGAAATTGGTGATGACCCTGTGTTGCCATTGCCTGGTGGGAAATGAGACTTTGTGATTTCAGTGACGCTTCACATAAAGGATTAGGAAGTGTGCTTATGCAACCCGGAAGGGTAATCGCGTATGCGTCAAGACATCTGAAGGATTACGAGATTCGATATCCTACCCATGATCTAGACTGGCATTAATAGTTTTCGCTTTAAAAGGGTTGGAGGCACTAATTGTATGGAGACAAGTACGAGATTTACACTGACCATAAGAACCTCCGTTATATTTTACTCAGAGAAAGCTTAGCATGCACCAGAGTAGGTGGTTAGAGTTGATAAAAGATTATGATTGCAAGATTTTGTATCACCCAGGGAAAGCCAATGTAGTGGCTAATGCCTTTAAGTAGGAAAGATAGACTCCAGATGATAATGTTTTCAGAAGAATTGATAAGAGAATTTGAAAAGATAAAAATAAATGAAGAGTGATGAACGAAGAGTGGCAGTGCTCGAGTTGAGTGACTATGCTACTCTGGCCCGATCCCCTTAACTTAGATTCATATAATCTACTTCTGCCAACCTTGTTTCTCATCACTTGTTCTTTTCTATCCGTGGTTTTCGACAAGTTGTCTTTCGTAAGTCATACCAGGTCGTATATCTACATGCTCGTACTCCTATCATCTGTTGAACATCTGCATTTTACTAGCGTAGCCTTGCCACATGAAAACCCGTTATGACTGTTAGGAATATGTTGTACTTGATGATAACTTCACAATCAATCAAATTGTTTAAGGTTTTGTAGCTGTCAACGGATGAGGATTTATAACTCTATCCGTTGACAGGTAGCTCATCAACGGATGAGGTTTTGTAGCACACTGCAGTATCTCTATGTTATCAGTTGATAGTATTTTTATCCACAGTCATGTTGACTATCAACGGATAGGCAGAATAGGGTAGCCAATTGTAAATAAGCTATGCTATGTAATTCTGTCTAAGTGAAAGTGTATCAACGGATGAAGACTAAACTCTATCAACGGATACAACTCAAATCCACTCTATCAACGGATACAGCTCAAGTCCCAATATCAACGGATACTGCTCTATACATCATCAACGGATGTCAGTATACATCATCAACGGATGTCAGTGTACATCATCAACGGATAATCATTGACACTGATTTCTATGATTAGCTGGAGATTAGCAGTTGATAAGGACATGTTTGACTGACAGATCACATGAGTTGAAAGTAGATACAAAAAGCAGTATGGCAGCCATACTTTGGAAACACAGAAGAAAGAAGCATTCCATTTACACTATGAATACAAGAAAGGTGCAGGAGACATGTCTGAACACAAGGACAACCTTTCGGCTACATGTGTATTTGGAGTGTAGTAGCAAGTCAACTAGAATTAGATTAGTATTATCTTATTCCAGTAGTACTTGTAAAACTTGGGATATATAACCAAGTGTAGCAACTCTTTGTAGGTTAAGAAAACAGACATATTTGTTTAGGGTTTCTTGAATATCTTTAGAAGCAAAGAGTTGTAAAACGGCAGCTGTGTACATTTTGTATCACAAAGTTTTCTTCAAATAAAAGCTTCAGGTGGTGCATATTAACCACCTGATTTTATATGTGTTTGTGTTTAAATCTTACATTGCAATTATCTCTTCATAAGTTTCTGAAGTTCTTATCAGAAATTTATAAATATCAAGAATTGTATTCAACCCCCCCCTTCTACAATTATACAAGTGTGTAATCTGGGAATAACAATTGGTATCAGAGCAAGCTTCTAACATATTTGAAGTTTAAAGATCAACACACTTCCAACATGTCTAAGAAGGATTATGGAGTGAAGATTCCAGTTCTTCATAGAGAAAATTACTTTCACTGGAAAGTAAAAATGCGTCTACATCTCTCGTCTATTGATGAGGGTTTTGTGGATTGCATTGACAAGGGTCCTCACGTTCCAATGAAGACGGCAACAAGAGTTGGCCTGGCTGATGATGTGCCTGACACTTTCATTCCCAAACCTGTTTCTGAGTGGAGTCTTGAAGATATTGCAGAAGTCCACAAAGACAAAAAGGCCATGAATATTCTGTTCAATGGTCTAGAAACAGACATGGTTGACAATGTTATTAACTGCACTACCGCCAAGGAAGTATGGGACATTGTTCAAACCCTGTGTGAAGGAACAGAACAGGTAAGGGAAAACAAGATGCAACTACTAATCCAACAGTATGAACATTTTCACTTTAAGAGTGGAGAAACATTGAATGATACATTTAGTAGATTTCAAAAGCTACTAAATGGTTTGAAACTGTATGGAAGAGTCTATCAAGTTAAAGACTCTAATCTCAAATTTCTGAGATCACTGCCCAAGGAATGGAAGCCAATGACTGTTTCTCTAAGAAACACTCAAGAGTACAAGACATTTACTCTTGAAAGGCTCTATGGAACTTTAAAGACCTATGAGCTGGAAATGGAGCAGGATGAAGAGATTGAGAAGTCTCAAAAGAAAAGTGGGTCAGTTGCACTCGTTGCCAATTTGGAACAAAAGGAGGAAAGGACAGAAACTGCTAGTTCTACACCAAACAGGGAGGTTTGTAAAGGTAGAGCAGAATCAAGCAGGAGCAAGGAAAAGGTGTCTGAGGAATTGAATGCCCTTCAGCAGGATGAATTGGATGAGATAGATGAGCACTTAGCTTTTCTATCTAGGAGATTCTCTAAGCTGAAATTCAAGAGAAACTCTGGGATGGCCAAGCCATTTAACAAGGATTTTTCCACAAACAACTATGTGGATAAATCCAAAATTAAATGCTACAATTGTGGGATTGCTGGTCATATGATAAGTGAATGCAGGAAACCTAGATCTGAGAACAAGGGAAAGCCAACTGAGGTTGTTGACTATAAGAAGAAATATTTTGATCTTCTCAGGCAGAAAGGAAAGGCATTCTTGACCCAAGAGTATGACTGGGCTGTTGATGACAATCATTCTGATGATGATGCTGAGTTAGTCAACCTTGCTTTAATGGCTGATTCTGGAGAGCAGGAAGCAAGTTCAGCTAGCAATCAGGTATTTTCTACTAATCTCTCTGAGCTCACTAAAGAGGAATGCAATAGTGTTATAGATGAAATGTCTACTGAACTATATCACTTAAGTGTTACTCTTAAATCACTTACTAAAGAGAACAATAGAATTAAAGAGTCTAATCTGTTTTTAAGTGATAGAAATGCTGCTATAGAATCTCAATTTCTAGAATTTGAGAAAATGAGAGTTGATTGCAATAATGCTAAAAGTGAACTTGAAGCTGTGTTAAAAAGAGAACTGATTTTAAAAGACCAGCTTGAAAAAGAACAAGGGATAATTGCTAAATTTCAAAGTTGTAGGAATATTTCTCAAAACATAATAGAAGTTCAGGGAATAGAATCATTTGTGAAGGATACCTGGACTCAAAGGAAAAAGGAGCTAGAACCTGGCCTTGAGGATCTAGAGACTATTTGTGAATCAACGGATAGTGATCATCCGTTGACAGATGAACCGTCAACGGATGAGAGGTATCCGTCGACTAACAAAAAGTCTTTTAGTAAGAAGGAACTTAGGAAACTGGATATCAAGTATGGTCCAGTAAACAAGAATTTTGTTAGTTGTGAGTGCAGCAAAACCAAATCCAGTGGGAAGGCTAAGACAGGTGATTTACACAACAAAAAGGCTGTTGGTAAATCAGACAATGAAAAGGTAGAAATTGAGGGCAAAAAGAAAAAGAACAGAAATGGTAAGATAGGCATCAACAAGAAAAACAATTACTCTCCTGACAAGTTTGCTCCTAGGAAAACTTGTAGTAATTGTAATAGTGTCAATCATTTATCTTCTAATTGCAAGATTGTCAACAAGGCTCCTGTTCATGTACCTCAACCAATGCCATGTATGCCTGCAATGCCTGTTATGCCTGGTTTGTATCAAAATGCTAGTTTTTCAAATCCATATGTGAACATGCCATATGTGTCTAATCCATACTTTCAATCTATGAATGTGCCACAAATGTCATGGAACCTACCTAACATGAATAATATGTATGCTAATTTTCCACACATGCATGCATCCAATATTCATGCAAATGAGCATTTGTCAAACCCCATTACTCAAGCATCTACACCTAAGATGAAGAATGCTAAGAGTGCAAAGTCAAAGGCTAACAAGAAAGGACCCAACGAAGCTTGGGTACCAAAATCAACTTGATTTGTTTTTGAAATGTGTGCAGGGAAACAGAAGGAATCTATGGTACCTAGACAGTGGATGTTCTAGGCACATGACAGGAGATTCAACCCTGCTCACAGAGTTCAAGGAAGGAGCTGGCCCTAGAATTACCTTTGGAGATGACAGCAAAGGATATACTAAGGGATATGGCCTGATTTCAAAAGACAATGTCATCATTGAAGAAGTGGCTTTAGTTGAAGGTTTAAAGCACAATTTGCTGAGTATCAGTCAGATTTGTGACAAAGTCTATGAAGTAAAGTTCACAAAAGAAGCCTGTGTTGTTTCTGCCAAGGAAGACAACAATGTGGTATTGACAGGCTTTAGAAAAGGAAATGTTTACATAGCTGACTTCAATTCAGCAAGCTCAGAATCCATTACTTGTCTCTTCAGCAAAGCAAGTAAGGATGAGAGTTGGCTATGGCATAAGAAGCTGTCACATTTGAATTTTAAAGTTATGAATGATTTGGTAAGAAAGGATCTTGCTAGAGGAATCCCTCATTTGGAGTTTGTCAAAGATGGGCTATGTGATGCCTGCCAATTAGGGAAACAAAAGAAATCATCTTTCAAAAGCAAGACAGAGTCATCCATTGTTAAGCCTCTTCAATTGCTGCATATGGATTTATTTGGTCCAGTAAATGTCATGTCTATTTCAAAGAAGAAATACTGTCTGGTGATTGTAGATGATTTTTCTAAGATCACATGGACTTTCTTCCTGCACTCCAAGGATTGTGCAAGTGAAATCATTATCAATCACCTCAGAATGCTAAACAATAGTTCTGAAGACAGAGTACAAAGGATCAGGAGTGACAATGGTACTGAATTCAAGAATTCCACAATGAAGATTTTCTGTGAAGAGAATGGAATTGTCCATGAGTTTTCTGCTGCCAGAACACCTCAACAAAATGGGGTTGTTGAAAGGAAAAACAGAACTCTCATTGAAGCAGCTAGAACAATGTTAAGTGAATCAAGATTACCAACATATTTCTGGGCTGAAGCTGTCAACACTGCATGCTTTACTCAGAATATTTCCTTGGTCAATCAAGCTAGAGGAATGACTCCTTATCAGTTATTAACCAACAAGAAACCAACTTTAGCTTTTCTACATGTCTTTGGATGTAAGTGTTTTGTGCTAAGGAATCATGGAGATAATTTAGGCAAATTTGAAGCAAAGGCAGATGAAGCTATTTTCGTTGGATATGCAGCAGGGAAAGCCTACAAGGTCTACAATCTAAGAACCAACATTGTTATGGAATCTGTACATGTTGTGTTTGATGATCAAAAGATTCTAGGCCTAAATGATGAAGGCTACCATGAAAAGTTGGAATTTGAGAATGAAGGTGAAGGAAGAATGTACTATGATGATGATGAGGAGAATGAAGATCATGACCACAGAGATCCACCTAGAGCTGTTACACCAACTAGAAGTGATGCTTACACTGAAAATGAAGCATCCGTTGATAGTCATTCTGGAGCATCCGTTGACAGTCATTCTGCAACATCCGTTGACACTATTAGAGATGCATCCGTTGACAGTCATTCTGCAGCATCCGTCGACAGGCAAAATGATGCATCCATTGACAGTCAACTTCATAACTCAGCACGGACAACAAACTCAGGGGGAGTTTCTCAAGGTCAAAATTCAATGCTAAATCAACATGATCATGTAAATGAAGCAACCTCATCAAGATCAAATCTTCCACCTGCAAGAAAATGGACTAGAAATCATCCATTTGAGTTAATCATTGGTGAATCAAATTCAAGAGTCCAAACTAGAAGGGCCACTCAAGCAGAATGTCTATACAGTAGCTTCCTATCTCAAAAGGAACTTAAGAAAGTGGAAGATGCCCTTCTAAATCCAGATTGGGTGTTAGCAATGCAAGAAGAGCTAAACCAATTTGAAAGAAATAAAGTATGGAAACTTGTGCCCAAACCTGATGATAGAAGTGTCATAGGTACTAAATGGGTTCTCAAGAATAAGACAGATGAAAATGGCATAATTGTGAGGAATAAAGCTAGACCAGTGGCAAAGGGCTATTCTCAAGAAGAAGGAATAGATTTTGATGAAACTTTTGCTCCAGTAGCAAGACTTGAGGCAATAAGAATCTTTCTAGCCTATGCAGCACATGCCAATTTCAAAGTCTATCAGATGGATGTCAAAAGTGCCTTTCTAAATGGGGAACTGGAAGAAGAGGTCTATGTCCATCAACCTCCTGGTTTTGAGGATCCAGAATTTCCAGAATATGTATATCTTCTCATGAAAGCACTTTATGGTTTGAAGCAAGCACCAAGAGCCTGGTATGACACTTTATCTCAATTTCTTTTGGAGAACCACTTCACTAGAGGTACAGTAGATAAAACCTTATTTCATAGGGATATTAATGGCTCTTCAATACTTGTTCAAATCTATGTAGATGATATTATTTTTGGGTCTACAGATGAGAAGCTTTGCAAGAAGTTTGCCAAACTTATGCAAAGTAGGTATGAAATGAGTATGATGGGTGAATTAACTTACTTTCTTGGCCTACAAGTAAAGCAAGTTAATGAGGGCATTTTCATAAGTCAAACAAAATATATTTATGATCTCTTAAAGAAATTTGACTTAATGAATTGTACATCTGCTAAAACACCTATGGCCACTGCAACTAAGCTTGAGTTGAATACTAAGGAAAAGTCTGTGGACATCTCAAGTTATAGAGGCATGGTAGGTTCACTTTTATACCTAACAGCTAGTAGACCTGATATAATGTTTTCTACTTGTCTTTGTGCTAGATTTCAAGCTGATCCTAGAGAGTCTCACTTAATAGCTATTAAAAGAATTTTCAGGTATCTCAAGGGAACACCAAACCTTGGCATTTGGTACCCAAGAGAATCTGGTTTTGATCTAACTGGCTATTCAGATGCAGATTATGCAGGTTGCAGAGTTGATAGGAAAAGTACTACAGGTTCCTGTCAATTTCTAGGAAATAGGCTTGTGTCATGGTTCAGTAAGAAACAAAACTCAGTCTCCACTTCTACAGCTGAAGCTGAGTACATTGCGGCTGGAAGCTGTTGTGCACAGATTCTATGGATGAGAAACTAACTCATTGACTATGGTCTAAAAGTTGAGAAGATTCCAATTTTCTGTGACAACACAAGTGCTATTGCCATCACAGGGAATCCAGTGCAACATTCGAGAACCAAGCACATTGACATCAAATACCACTTCATTAGAGAACATGTGATGAATGGTACAGTAGAAATGCACTTTGTGCCAAGTGAAATGCAGCTTGCAGATATCTTCACCAAGCCTCTTGATGAATCCACATTCACAAGATTGGTAGGTGAGCTAGGTATGCTTAACTTGTCATAATTTCTAGTGATATTTGATTTCAATGATTTGAAGCTGGAAATGTGTTTTGATTTACTTGAAAGTTAAAACTTTCAGAAAAATTTTCTGCAGAAATTTTGCCTAAGGCAAAATTAGCTTATCAACGGATATCCTTTTATCCGTTGATAGTATAAACACATTACTAGATTTTTGCATTTCAACGGGTAACAGGCTATCCACGTCATCAACGGATAAACTGTATCTCAACCGTTCATTCTATATCCGTTGATATACATTTTTTTTTAACCGTTGGTAACCGTGTATATCTAATCATGGCTGTACTTATTCTCTTTTTATTTATTATCTGACAGTTACTTTTGACCAATGGAGTAATTACTTTTAATTATTTCATTTTTAATTCTTGAAAAATATAAAAGGCGAACTTGTACTCTCACATCTCACTTTTATTCATTTTCAAGCATATCAAAAGTTAACTGCATCTTCTTCCCTAAAACTCTCTGTAACCAAAGTTCAATCACTTCAATGGCGCCTATTGTTAAGATGATGTCCTCCACTGGGTTTACCTATGAGAAGAACAATTTCGCGGCCTTTGTTGACACAGTGAATGCTCCAGAAGCTTACCACACTTTGATGAGTTTCGTGAAGAAATGCAAACTGTCATATGCTATGACGGCTACCACTCCCTTAATCCACGAGGTAATTGAAGAAATGTGGACATCTGCTGAGTACAATGGCACAGACGGTACAATTGCTTTTTCTTTAAAGGGTAAAAACTATGTGGTTAATTCTGATGTGATAACTGCTTGTTTAAAATTGCCTGAGAATAACTGTCTGAAAGTACCTACTGATGCTGAAATTGTTGCCATGCTTAATTCTATTAATTATGCCCTTAGTACTGAAAACTTAGGGAAAATTGCTAGAAAAGGAATGGTTAAAGAATGGAGCTACTTCTGTGATGCCTTCATTAAAACTTTTTCAGGAAAAATTATTAATTTTGATGCTGTTACCCAGTCCATGCTAACAATGATGTGTATGCTTTTAAATGATAAATTCTATAATTTTGGCACATTAGTTATGTATGAGATAGCTGCAAAGTTGGGTAAAAAGGAAACTAGGAGCAAGAATATCTACTTTGCTAGATTTTTAATGCTCTTAGCACTGCATGTGTCTGAGAATAAGCTATCCATTGCTAACCCGGATAGCAAGTTCCAATGTTTTGTTCAGGAGAAGAGAGTCTTAAGTGACCTGATTCGAATGAACCTCAATGCAGGAGTACAGTTGGTATATCTACCAATTGTTCAGGTAACTATCTCTAACTCTGAAACCCCTATCTCCAACCCCCAAATTTCTTTGCCTTCTAGTGTCACAACGGAGTCTGTAGTTGTGACCAAACAGGCTCCTACCAAAGTGACCAAATCCAAAGTTCCAAAACCACATTCTAAAAGGCAAACCTCAAGTGTCTCTCAAAAGACACCTGTTGTAAAAACTACCAAACCTCTTGAGGGGAGTGTGAAGGTGGTAGTGAGTGGTGAGGGACAGGGTGAACATCAAAGAAGCCCTAAGGATAAGGAAGGAGAGATGAGTGCAACCACCATTTCAGTCTCTCAAAAGACTGCTAATGTAACTACAGGCCAAATTCTAGTTACACTCTCCCAAAAGAGTGTGACTACTGAATCAAGTTCCCCACAAGGAACACTGCACAAGAGGGTTAGGGACACATATAGCCCAATCTCAAAAACCTATGGAAGAAGAGTGAAATCTAAAACCACAGGGGAATCACAGGGTGCACACACTGTACAGGAAACTGTACCTTCTCAAACTCAGTTTGATGTGGCTTCAATAAATGTGGAGTCACAGCCCCTTGATCTTAATCTTCAAATCGATACACATTACAATCCACCATCACCAACTCCTTCTCTGGATGTGGATATGATATCTACATCAATTCCTGATTCTCCATCTTTAAGATTCTTGGAGAAGCCCCACTCTATAATTGGTGGTCATCATCTTTTAGATGATTTGTTGGACCATCAATCTTCCCTTCCAGAATTCTCAACACAGACTGTGGCCTCGAACTTAAAATCAATCTCCACAGATTCAGTGTTGGTTTTCTCTTCAACGGATATAATTATTCCTTCCTCAACGGATATCCTTCATCCGTTGACAAGTGTTTCTCCATCAACGGATGCGCCTCTATCTAGCCATCCGTTGACAGCTATAACTACTTCATCAACGGATATTCCTTATCCGTTGATAACTCACTCTACCACTGCTATATCTGACATTCCAGTGTCAAGTGTAGAGGAGTTCTCGGTAGTTGAAACACTTTTAGGTTTGAGGGAAGGGAGTGAGAGGCTGCCTTTTGAGCAGGCAAAAGGAGAGATAAATAATGAGAGGCTGGCCATTTCTTCCGGTCAGGCAAAAGGAGAGTTTGAGAGTACCACCTTAGTAGGTGAAGGTGAGGGTGTGAGAGGTGTGAGCCAAGGGGAGCCCTTGATGCAAGAAAAGAGATATGAGGGGAGAGAAGGGACTACAGGAGAGATAAGGATGGAAGAAGCAGCCATTGCTAGTGAGTCAATGGGGGTTGAGGATGCATCCAAGGAAATGGAATTTCAAAGAGAATATCAGTCCATGATTGACTCCATTTCTTTGGATGCTGAAACCTTTACTCACCCTGTTCCTGCCTATCAAATTCTGGCACAACAGGGCAATGTGGAAGCAGAAGAGGCAATGCACCTAGTGCACACCTCACAATCTCTACTTAGAGCTAAGGAATCTATAGCAGCTCTGCCAACCACTGCTGAGAGTGATGAATTTGACAATTCTGAAGATGAAGACAGCCAGAGCTCTGAAGATGAAGGTGGTAGCAGTATTCATGATTTTGCATTTGCTCAAAACTACACCTATCATCAACTTGATATGGAGATCATAAGGCAATATAAATCTGCCCTGGCTGAGCACCCAGAAGCAGATCCACAGAGAAAGGTTGTTCTTCAACAGGCAATTGACTCCCTAAAGTTACAAAAGATGCAAATGGTGATTCAGAGATCCAATTTAGAGGAGGTCAAACAAGAAATCAAGGATGTGAAGATCTCTGTGGATTCCAAGCTAGAGCAACTAGCTCCTACAGCCACTCAGAGGGTGTTGCAACAAAGGTTTCTCAAAGAAGACAACCTGGCTAAATCTGTGCAACTTCTCACTTCAAGAGTGGAAAAGATGGAATCCCAGATGGAGCAATTTCTTCAACATCAGAAACTGCAAACCCAACTGCTAGAAAAGTTAGTTGCAGCCCCAACTTCTAGTTAAACCCTTGATGCTAACAAAAAGGGGGAGAAAGTGGAAGAGGCTGTGGCAACTACAAGTCAAATCTTAATTTCTGAAAGAAGGGAAGCAGCAAGTGAGGGGGAGCAGCAGCCTACCATAGTGGTCAATCCACAGGAATTCATTGTCACAGCTTCCCCCAGCAAATCCAAACCTGTACAAGTAGCTCTATCTGAAGAGTTTGATTTCTCAAACTTGACAGAAGAGGAAAAGCTAGCCAAAATTGAAGCTCTCCAAAAGATGAAAGAAGAAAACTATGAAAGGATAAAGAGGACAGAAAGATTGATCAATCAATCTATTGCATCAACTCTGTTCTCTAGCCAAACCTCAGCTCCAACAATATCTACAACAATTCTGAAGGTGCTCACTCCAGTAATTGTGGCTCCTACATTCTATGATGCTGAGCCTTCTCATGTTAAGGAATTTGAACCCTACATCAAATCAAGACCCTTCTCACCACCAAAAGCAAATGGGAAGAACAAGTTACAACTGGACTTTCCATTTCCCAAGGATGATGAAGAGAAGTTGATGGGTAAGGCAATCAAGGAATTCAAGGAGAAGACTAACAGTTGTGTAAGAGAATGGATGGCTGTAATCATAAGGAATGGAAAAGTTCTAAACATATCCAACAGCCATCCTAGATTTGTTGAAGCCAAGAGAGAAGAGACTTCAAGGCTGCTAAGAGAATCTCAACCAAGCACTGAATATCAATATGAAAACTCAGATGAGAAGCAAGCAAGGCTGGCTCAAGAGTTATTGGATGAGGTAGAGGATGAATTGAGGGAACCTGAGGAAGTCCCCAAATTCAAAAAGAAAGGGAAATCAGTCCCCAAATCCAAGAGATTAAAATCACATGCAAGGAGGCCTGACTCTCCGGAAACTGAAAACAAAGAGACAGTTGGTTCATCACAACCTATTGATGTGAAAGTATTCAACCCAGATGTAAATTTCCATGGTGAGCCTATAGTACCTAAAGAGGAACCAATGAATCTTGACTCCATTGAGGTTCCTTCATTCTTGCTGAAGCCTCAACAGAAGCCTACACAGAAGAAAAGGAAACCAAGGAAGCAACCTTCAAAGGAACCAATTCAAGTTGCTAGAGTACCTGCAATTGTCAGGCAGCCAATCTTGGAAAACAAGGATGATTTCATCTATCAGGCAGATATTGAAGAATACTCTGACATGAATCTTTATCTGGATGAATTGTCAGAAGTAAGAGGAATTGACAAATATAAACATTTGCCTGAAAGATTGGTCTTTGTATACAAGGGAGGAACGGAAAGGACATGGCCACTACAAAAGGTTCTTGGAGAAAATTATCATACCTTAACCAAAGTGTTCTCTGCAATCAAGAGATACACAGGGTTCTCCAAGATAGCAAAAGGGGAGATACTGGACAAAATAGAACAAATAAGGAGGGATTGGAACTCACCATCAAGTCTACCAAGGAAAATGAAGATCCCATACAATGGACAGAAAATCCACCTCCAACCTTTCTGGATGATGGAGTTCAGGGATGAAGATGGTAACAGGAGATTCTTCAGGTTAGAAGACCAACTACCAAAGGCTAGTTCTCAATACCTGAGATGGCTACAACAGAAGCTAAATCCAAAGGTAGATGAAGAAGATGCCTTCTATAGGCAACTCCAAATACAGATTGAGTCCAACTCTGCCAAGGAAGGAAAATCAAGGGTGATGCCAACAAGAGGAAAGAAACAGTCCTAATCTGCTCAGTCTAGAGGAGCACTTCTCTGTAAATTTCTCAAACTTTCAGTTTTTTAATTATTGTAGCTTAATACAATTTATGTATTGTTCTTTATATATCTTTAGGAATGTTTTGTTATCATCAAGGTCCTGAATTTATGCTTTATTGCCATCAAGTATAAATTGGGGGAGATTGTTAGGAATATGTTGTACTTGATGATAACTTCACAATCAATCAAATTGTTTAAGGTTTTGTAGCTGTCAACGGATGAGGATTTATTACTCTATCCGTTGACAGGTAGCTCATCAACGGATGAGGTTTTGTAGCACACTGCAGTATCTCTATGTTATCAGTTGATAGTGTTTTTATCCACAGTCATGTTGACTATCAACGGATAGGCAGAATAGGGTAGCCAATTGTAAATAAGCTATGCTATGTAATTCTGTCTAAGTGAAAGTGTATCAACGGATGAAGACTAAACTCTATCAACGGATACAACTCAAATCCACTCTATCAACGGATACAGCTCAAGTCCCAATATCAACGGATACTGCTCTATACATCATCAACGGATGTCAGTATACATCATCAACGGATGTCAGTGTACATCATCAACGGATAATCATTGACACTGATTTCTATGATTAGCTGGAGATTAGCAGTTGATAAGGACATGTTTGACTGACAGATCACATGAGTTGAAAGTAGATACAAAAAGCAGTATGGCAGCCATACTTTGGAAACACAGAAGAAAGAAGCATTCCATTTACACTATGAATACAAGAAAGGTGCAGGAGACATGTCTGAACACAAGGACAACCTTTCGGCTACATGTGTATTTGGAGTGTAGTAGCAAGTCAACTAGAATTAGATTAGTATTATCTTATTCCAGTAGTACTTGTAAAACTTGGGATATATAACCAAGTGTAGCAACTCTTTGTAGGTTAAGAAAACAGACATATTTGCTTAGGGTTTCTTGAATATCTTTAGAAGCAAAGAGTTGTAAAACGGCAGCTGTGTACATTTTGTATCACAGAGTTTTCTTCAAATAAAAGCTTCAGGTGGTGCATATTAACCACCTGATTTTATATGTGTTTGTGTTTAAATCTTACATTGCAATTATCTCTTCATAAGTTTCTGAAGTTCTTATCAGAAATTTATAAATATCAAGAATTGTATTCAACCCCGCCCTTCTACAATTATACAAGTGTGTAATCTGGGAATAACAATGACCGTGCTATAAGTTTTGGGGGTAAGGCTGGCTCGAGAACACTTTTGAACTCTCAAATGGCCCAATAAGTCTCGGGCTCAACTGCCCTTCCCTCCAAGTCTCATTAATTCTATCTACGGGAATACATTTGGCATCATGAATCATCAACCTCATATTCTCTATCTGGTTTGCGCAGAAATACACTAACACAAACTTGCTTGTCATTCATCAACATGCCATTTAGTTTATCAATAGCAGCACTTTCTTTATCTTTACGTTGTCATCTACTTTCTTAGAAGAATCACCATCACTTGTTGTTTACGTAGTGCGTTAATAGCTAACCCTACGGGTTTCAAATCCCTTAGGGAGACAAAGTAATCACTATTCCTTATCCATAAGGAACACTTCCTGAACTTGATGTAGATATAACATGAAGTAGATAGAATTGCAGAAGAGTTTCAAGCATCGCAGCTAGGTCCGGTTGATGAAACTATCACTTATGCATCTTCCATAAAAGACTGGAAACCTAACGGTTTACTTCATCAATTTTTTTACCATGGTCCTGGTTTGCCTCAAAACGGGACCTTCTAAGGTACGTAATATGCTTAAGACTCCATCAGGAATCGAATCTTTACTTAAACTATTATTACCATCAATTCTTGCACAGTCATCAGAAGAAATGTAAATTCCTCCATTCCGATATGACCTTCAAGGTCCTTCCAAATATCATTCTGTTTCTTCGGTATGAACATTTGTAATTATTCCTTTATACTTAGATTTTCGGCCACCTCATTGGCCTTTCCTGATACTAACAATTTCTTGTAATCCATGTTCTCTGGATACATTCCAACTCAAACTTTTTTACCTCATTCCCATCACTGTTGGGTTAAAGCATTCTCCATTAAGCTCTGCTGAAGGAGAAAATATAACTATCAGTCTTTTTTTTTCCATAAGTCATTGCTTCCACCTTCCCGTGGGAACTTTATCAAAGTTACTCTCGATCATACCTAGGATATTTGTTCTCTTAGTTCTTTCTTGTTCTAGGATAATCTCAACCTTTGTTGGTTCAATCCATACTTTCCCATGGTTTCACACATGCCTCGTCTGGCATAATTATTTCTATGTCATATATTCCCTACCAAACTTCCATTTTGAACTTCAGAATATTACCTTTTTCCTTGTAAGGTTTCTTAGGTAATCCTCATCATTCTTCCTGTATTTTCTGGGTACAGGGCACATCAAAATATCAGTAATTAATCATATAATAATTCTGTCTATATACCTTTCAAAACTGCTTTTTTTTTATAAATCCTCAAAGTTTGATGTCGCCTTAATCAATTCAATTTATATCATCCAAATTCACAATGTCCTTTATTAGGGGTAATGCCATCCCTTGTCCATTCCCCAGGGTTTGCCTTACTCTATGGATATCTTATCCTAATTCAACTGCCAAGGAATTCCTGCATCCTATAATTGGCAATCAAATCATGTATCCTTAATAAGGGTCTCTTTTCAATCATTCTTATTTGATAATCGATCGGTAGCTTACTGCTAATTTCTTCTTTCAGATAGTGGTCAACCTATTTGACCTTCCAAAAGACAACGTATGTCTATCTGCTCTCTTACAGAACTTGTTAATGGTAGCAAGGATGTTCTGAAAGATATTGGTCGAGTTCAACGTGAATTTCCTAGTGCTTATCGTTCTTCGCAAAGGTACTTGCCTCAGAGAAAGTTCCTACAGCATACTGTTCAATTTCTGACCATTTCTATACTCTCTTCATATACCTTCATTGTTTACTTTCCTCCGTCATAATATATTCATGGTATTCACGATACCCTAACATCATACATCTCAAGTCACTATACTTCCATTTTACTCGTAATCTTGGACAACCATATACACATGAGTCACTTTAGTACGGGTGACCCCATCCCAAAAAGGTCTAGTGAATTCCCAATCAAAACATGGGCTGTTCAGCAGAAGATTCCTACGATCTCATTAATGTTTCCTTTATATCAGAAGGCCTTGCAGTCAGTGCTTTCTTAGAAGCAACCCTGCTTTGTCCTTTCATTGCTGGTCTAGTCACTTGATAATCCTTTGTGACTTGGCCTCAACTGGCCACAAAAATATATATATATATATATATATATATATATATATATATATATATATATATATATATATATATATATATATATATGATTTTAGGGGTTGGCTAATAGCATTACTTTTCTAGCAATTGCCGGCATAGTGCCTTCTTTGATACCTTTCTATCTTTCTAAAACTTTACTTCATATAAGTCTTAATCGACTATTCGGCACCGTCTCTGGTCACCTTTCCTCTATTTTTATCTTTTCAACTATTCTTATCACTACCACGTGCCATGCAAGCTTACCATTCCTGGCATAACAGCCTTTTCATTTAAGTCAATCCTGGAATTTCTCAGTCTGGCTGGTTTCTTACTTATATTTCCTGTTTCCGTCCAATCTCACTTCATCATTTTATCTCTACCATCGATTGTAATACTCAGGGTCCGTCTACTAACCCATATATGACGGCAACCTTACCCAATCCACAGGGTTCGCTCCAGTTTCCATTCTCTTCAATGATGTTCTCTGATAATCAGAAAGACAAGATTTGCCAAAATTCGATGAATTCCTTTTTTTTGTTGAATCAGGGAAATTTTGGTCAATCTATTCACCTACTGGTAACATTAAGGAGACCAATTTCGAAACCTAAAGAATAGTTCTATGAACCTCCAAGTAGGTAGAACCATAAGCAGTCATAATTAACGAAATAATCGTCATCAGGTTGGAAGTTTAACCACTGGAGAGGAACCAATTATATACATCCTTTAGAGGGGAATCAACAGTTTCAAACTGAAACCAGTCACAATTTCCTGATACCTATATGTCTTGATATTCAATATTACCAAATGTTAGCCTACCCAACCACTAGTCTCAGCAGGAACCTTACCGTCGGAGTTGGTTGTTCCAAAAAATTTGGCACTACTAAGGCCATCCGAACCTGGTGAACAGTGTTGTCCAAATGCATCCGCCAGTACTTTGTCATGCTGCGCAAGCACACATCCTAATCCTTTATGTGAAGCGTCGTTGGAAGCACAAAGTCTCCTTTTTCCATTAAGCAATGCCAACTCTTGGTCATTACCACTTTCATCTTTTAGCTCCAGGAAGATTTTCTCACATTTTTCCCTTTAACTGCTGATCGTATTACTTGATCCATTATAATTCCGTGTCGGAGTAAACTTAAGGTAACTACTATAATCCATTCAAAGAAAAGAAAGAATTTAATATTCCTCTGAGTCACATGCATCTAACATTTCTGGTTCATCATTTCACTGAGTTAAATTAACCCTATACTTAGTCTCTGACAATAGTCTCATTACGAGTTCATCTTGACTCAATGGTCTTATCTTCCGGTAGGTTCTGAGATCATTGTCTTCCTTACTACTTCCTTATATAACTTTATCCAATCATGCTGTCACTTCCCAATGTTTTCACTTTCTAACTGATTCATTCATAAAATGGACATTTTCCTGAATAAAACAACTTCATCAACCTCAATTTGGTTCCATAAATTACAACCTATGACATCTGCCTTCTCATGGCGAATTATTACTGACAATATTCATACTTATTCATTTATCAAATGATATGGCACTTACTGTCTCTTCTCAACTATTCCTAGGGACTCTGCTCCTCGCCTTATATCGATGCCTTTGATAATCATACATCCTACTAGCACTCTTTTCGTTAATATGAAAGTCTCTAATGATTCTCATCTATTCCCGTATAAGATCTCAAGTAATTCTTCCAATCTGTCTTACTTGCTGGTACTACCTCCAGTAGTCCAGCCACGAATCCAACATGAATCTTCAGTTCTCTTGCTAATAGCTTAGTTCTTTATGCCCACTTTTCTGAGCTCTATACCTTAATCATCTCAGTCTTTCTGGCTACAGCCCTCATTCCTCGAGGGTAAGCTCCTTATCCTAACAAGATTTTCCTTATCTGCTGGAACCTCTTCCGGGTCTCCAGTAGGGTACTCCATCGAATTGCCCGCTGATCTTCAGCATATAAAGCATCATCGCGCTGCTGCTCGTATGCCTCAAGGTCTGTCACCTTACTCGTCGATACGATATCGAGCTAAGTTACTATCATGATACTTACGAGTTCCCATAAGGGTTTTATATGTCATCACTACATTAAGTAGTCCGACTATGAACTTGGCAAGAGTTCTTATTATCTTATTGAATTTATTGTTTTAACGTCACCTCATCTCTGGGGTTTATAACGTACGCTCTGATACCACTTCTGTAACACCCCCAGATCTGGGGTCAGGGATCTGGTGGTTACGGTCTTACATCCATTAATAATACTTGACTTGAGTCCACAATAAATAAATCACATGCTGTGACCCCACAATAATATCCACTCACACGCACAAGAGATGAAATTGAAATAAGTCTTACATTAAAGGGTTACGAATAAACGTTATTACAATCCCAAAAGGATAACATCATAAGTTTAACAGTTTTGCCGTTGATTACAATAATTATACATATAGTTAAACAGGAAACAAAAGCTGTCTAACTATGCTACCTCAGCAATGGCGGCTAGCATCTCAGCGGGGAGTCCGGTGGGTCGGGTAACCCGCTTGCACCGAGTGCGCCTGATGCGAGCCATCTGTCCTAGCTGTTGTTGTGACATAATATGAACAAAGCAAGGGTGAGCGAAAGCCCACCAACAATAATATAACTGAACAGTGATACATATATACAGCAGTTCAAAATATCCTTTGAAACCATATGCCATGCATTAATGAGGTTATTGCCAGTATAATATAAAGGATGAAGTTACCAGGTAACTTAAAGTATTTGTTTGTAGAAATATCTGCTACATCAAAAGTAAGCGAGATATTCTCATTGTCATTAAAAAGAGGAACTTGCATGAAAAGATTGCAATTCCAGTTATGAACACTTTTCCAGCTCTGCCAACAATAATCATGTTGCAGGAAATAAATAAGTTTGGATGATGAACCAATGATGGAGTATTCACCGCGCCCGCTGTTCCAATCTTGATGATCAGTCGAGATCGTACAGCTCAAATTAGATTTACTACCGGTAGAAGGAAGAACTGACGGCTTTACTTGTCTACCGCCTTACTAGCTCTCCCCGGCCAACGGTTGGGCCAAAGGGGATGGACCGGCGCTACTCGGCCTCTTACACGACTCCTAGTTCAAATAGAATTCATGATTCTGAATGTAACGTTCGTCCCCCTTTCCCCAAGTATAATACTTGTTGATAAGACTCTACAAGGTAGTCGTATCTAGTTGGAAAGGAAAATTCACCAATAACTTCCAAGCTGTGGCTTGGTATCGAATATCAACTTGTTCCAACAATCTTACCCCTCGAAAGATGAGGAGGTAAACAACGACTTAATAAGTCAACAGCACCCGAGTTGCGAGTGAAGAGAATACTCTATGACCGGGAAGTCGACAAGATAAATAACATTTTCCAAGTAAGGTTCCCTTATTATTAGAGAGGTAGACTCAAAGAAGAATGATGTCTGAGAACCTTTCTTGATATAATATTAATAATAATATGACTCCGAGGTATTTTCTGTAATAATCGAAGAAGATAAACCTTATTGAGGTTATTCTAAGTATGAAATAAATATTCAGAGAATATTTATTGAATTAAAAATATTTAAAGAATATTTAAGAATATTAAAGGATATCTTTAATCAGGGTATTTTCCAAAATAATCCCTGAAGAAATATCAGGAGAATATTTATTGAATAAATAACTATTTAAATGAATATTCAAAATAATATTCATTAATTAATAGGACCTGAAAGGAATATTTAAGACAATATTCATAATTAATTAGGGATTTAAATGAATATTCAAAAAGTAATATTCATTTAATGAATAATATTCTAAATGAATATCAAGTAATATTCATTTAGTAATCCAAGCTTTAAAGGAATATTCGAGATAATATTCGATAAATAAATCAAGCTTCAGATGAATATTAAAATAATATTCATCAAGTAATTAATATCCTAAATGAATATTCAAAAGTAATATTTATTTAATAAAATAATATTCTAAATGAATATCCAAATAATATTCATTTAGTAGTCTCATCTTTAGAAGAATATTCGAAATAATAATCGATAAATAATTCGACTCTGAATGAATATTAAAATAAATATTATTCGTCGAATAGTTACGTTCAAATAATTATTTGAAGTAAGGATCGTTAAATAAATAATCTCGAACGAATATTCAAATAATATTCGTCGCCCGAATAATGGAAAATATTTACTTAAATATTTTCCTCCGAGGTAATCTCGATATATCAAGAAATATTGACTCCCGGTCTATATTTGATGAATAAGATGTATACGCCCTTCTATGAGGGTCTTACAATAACCGGCTTATAGTTGATACGATAGCTATCTAATTTATAAGCCAATAACAATCAGGGAACAAGCATAATGATATAACTTGAAAGTAGGCATGCATGCTATGGCATATGTATAACAGAAAACATATTTATATATTTATTCAATCACAACAACAGCCTAAAAGAAGGGAATTGAAACTTGCCTGGTAGTCGAGTACGGTAAGGGGTAGTGGTAGCGGGTCCCGGGTCAGCTTGGTGATCTATAAATAGCCAAGGCATTCGGGATTAATCACTTAACATCTTAAAAGTTAAGTTATACTTAAATCGAAACACGTTCTCGAGTTATCTCGTTATACCCCTTTTAGTGGATTCCTTTTATCATCGATCCGACCCGACATTCGTTCGTTAATACGACATGTCATTGTACTTACACTTGGGACATACTTAAGTCATACAAGTTCTAAAGTCGATCGTTACAAATCAATATTATGCTCCGAGTTTTATCGCCCGTTTTCTAAGTGTTTTACCGAAGTTATAATCAAGCGGGTTTTTAGGGGTTCGTTTGCGATTAACTTTGATTCGAACATTTTTATAAAATCGGAAAACGATCCGTTTCACATGAGGTTTTCTCTCACACCTTCCTTTTTACCTCTAGTATTTAATTACCAAGATTCGCCACTGACTTACGTATTTTACGAGGGTTCAATTTTAATAACGAACTCGTACTTACGGTTTCGAACGTCTTTTAGTGAATCGGCCATAATTCCTAAACCGTAAGTCCGTTTCACATGATCTTTATATCAAAACGAAGCTTATAACATGATCTATCTTGCCATGGCAGAACATGATACTGGACAGTGAATTATGGCTACTGTCAAACACGATTTATTAAGGTTAACAAAAATCGGGCATTACGACGGCTATAAATCGGACGTTCCATAAATCGTAATCAACAACCCAAGCCACACCGGGCATCTAAACAACTTATACACATAATAAGCATCTCAAGAAGTCCAGAAGCTACTGATCTTAGCATCAAAATCATCATGTTAATCAAATCACTAAATCACTAACTAAGCATGCTTATAACATGAACATAATCATAACTAAGCTAGATCCATCAAGAACATGTTTAAAACTCAAAGTAGATCTAGGGTTTTCAATTCTTATACCTTCCTTGGAGTATGTACTAGCCTCACAAATCTTGGTATGGTCCTTGGATAGCCTTAAGTTAGCTAGGATCAACCATGAAAACAAGAAAAACAAAGATTAGTTCTTGAAAACACTATTCATCATCATCTTTGATGATTTATTTGAAAATGGAAAAAGATGAATTTGAAGCTGAAATTTCTAGGGGATCTAAGATATGATATGAAGTACTCACCATAAATATTTCAAGATCAAATGATGGTTGGAAGCCTTACTTCTAGCACCTTGGCAGAATTTTTCAAGGAAGAAAGGAAAATGGAGAGTTCTTTGTGTTTGCTTGGTTGTTTTGATAATAATTCATAAAGTGATGAGCCTTGGATGATATCTCATCTCTTTTTACTTTATTAAAGTGCTTTTGGAATGAATGGTGAGATTTGAAAGCATGTGTAGCACTTGGATTGATTTATGGCTAACTAGAGTTTGATTTGGCTAACTACTAGTTCAATCCTTAACATGCTAGTTACTTAGCCCACTTGGTTGCTAGATATTTATCTAGTAGCTTATGCATGACTCTTGCTTCCTCTGCTTGTTTCTTTTGTCCGGTTATTGCTCGTTTCGATTGATCGTTCGGGCGAATAACTAAGTAGTTTCACCTCTAGGGTTTACCGGGAAATTTCTCGATATTCATAATACCTTCCCCAATCCTTAATATAATCCTCGTGATGACCATGTAGGATATTTAATCTCGATACGAACTTAATCCGTAATCTAGGATTCGTTCGCTTTATTGATTAATCTCGTTATAACGCTTTAGCGGTTTCTAGAACGCTTGTTTCACTACCTCAGTGGTTTCCTACCTTCATTCTTAAATCAAATATAATAACATCCCAAAATATCAAATCCTCAAAGTTAATATCTCAATTCTTGGATTATAATAATATTTAATCCACTGTCCGGTCAAATATTATACCGAAAAAGAATTTGGAATTTCTGAATTCCGATCGTCTCTGCATTCACTTATTTCCTCCGCGTATTACTAATATGACTTCGAAACATCCATATCACATCCCGTACATAGGGTGGCGTGAAAAGTTTTCCAACTTACAAAATCACTATTCATCCACCAAATTACTATGCACGTACAGGAAACACTATGCACGTACGGGAAACACTATGCACGTACGGGAAATACTATGCACGTATGGGAAACACTATGCACGTACGGGAAACACTATGCACGTACTCATTTCCCTTCAAGGATCCATTAGCTCCTTCCTGGATGGTAGATTATTCTTATCTAGGTCCTCAACCATCGAATTACTCTATTCTGACAATATACCAATGCATCAGGATCATTGTCCAAAGCAATATCCATTCATTACAATCATTGTTCTTTGAAACCACCATTCATTAGAGCTGGTGACCTTGTTGTCGGAATCATTGTTCCTCATTTTATCATTACTTAATAAAAAGTTTTAATTATATCCAAAATTTGGGGTTCTTACACCCGGTAACCCGACTTACTTGTAAGACTGAGAAGTTTGAATGGACAGAAAAATGTGAGAAAATCTTCCTGGAGCTAAAGATGAAATTGGTGATGACCCTGTGTTGCCATTGCCTGGTGGGAAATGAGACTTTGTGATTTCAGTGACGCTTCACATAAAGGATTAGGAAGTGTGCTTATGCAACCCGGAAGGGTAATCGCGTATGAGTCAAGACATCTGAAGGATTACGAGATTCGATATCCTACCCATGATCTAGACTGGCATCAATAGTTTTCGCTTTAAAAGGGTTGGAGGCACTAATTGTATGGAGACAAGTACGAGATTTACACTGACCATAAGAACCTCCGTTATATTTTACTCAGAGAAAGCTTAGCATGCACCAGAGTAGGTGGTTAGAGTTGATAAAAGATTATGATTGCAAGATTTTGTATCACCCAGGGAAAGCCAATGTAGTGGCTAATGCCTTTAAGTAGGAAATATAGACTCCAGATGATAATGTTTTCAGAAGAATTGATAAGAGAATTTGAAAAGATAAAAATAAAGGAAGAGTGATGAACGAAGAGTGGCAGTGCTCGAGTTGAGTGACTATGATACTCTGGTACCTAAGATTTGCTGTGTAAGGGAAAACAGTGACAAATACAAAAAGAAAAAGTTTAAGAGTACGCGGGAAAAAGCATATTGATAAACGTAACCTATCCCAGATAAATTATCTTCGCTATGGACGAAGGAGGCACTATGTTGGGAATTCCTAGAAAAGTAATGCCATTAGCTAACCCTAAACTCACATACTGTAGCATGGCCATTTGGGGCCATGTGATAAAGAATTATGAACTGACTAGACCAGCGATCTAAGGACAAAGTGGGGTTGCTTCTAACCAAGCGCCAACCGCGAGAACTTTTGATATAAAGTGAAGTGATTCAGGTGTATATGATTGACAGCTTATGAACTAGAGAGGGAAGTAAAGTGAATTGAGATACATGATGATGGGATTTTATAAATACCATGGATGTATTATGACTGAGGAAAGTGATCAATAAAGGTTTATGAAGATTGTCATAGATGGTACAGTATGATGCATAAATGTTATCTGAAAATTAGTATCCTCAAGAAGAGTAATAGGTACTAAGAGATTCACATTGAACTCGACCAATATCTTCCAGAACATCCTTGCTACCATTACCAAGTTCTGTAAGAAGAGCAGATAGACATATATTGTCTTTTGGAAGGTCATGTAGACTGACATCCATTTGAAAGAAAAGGTTAGCATTAAGCTACATATAGATTATCAAGATGAGAATGATTGAAAAGAGACCCTTATTAAGGATAGATGATTCGATTTATCAACTGAAGGATGTAAGTATTTCTTGAAAATAGAATTGAATATAGAATAAAAAAACTTAAGATAGACCCTGGGGAATGCGCAAAGGATGGCATTTCACCCCTATTAAGGACATTGTGAGTTTTGATGATATAAATTGGGTTGGTGAGGGTATCAACAACCTTTAAGGATTCATCGAAAGGAGTTTCGGAAAGTACATAGACAGCATTGTTATAGTATTGGTTAATGATATTTTGATGTACCCTGTGCCCAGAAAATATAGGATGAATGATGAGGATAACCTAAGAAATTTTACAAGGAGAAAGGTAATATTCTAAGCTTCAAAATGAATGTTTGGTGGAGAATGTATGACATAATAATAATAATGCCAAGTGGGGCATTTTTTAACCATGAACAGGTACAGATTAAGCCAATAAAGATTGAGATTATTTTAAAACAAGAAAGACCTAAGAGAAGAAATATCCTAGGTATGATTGGGAGTTAGCTGTGATAAAGTTTATACTGAAATATGGAGGCAATAACTTATGGAAAAAGTGCTGATATATTTTTCTCCTTCAGCAGAGCTTAAGGAAAAATACTTTCGCCCAGCAGTAATGGAAATGAGGTAGCAAAAGTTGAGTTGGAATTGATCCAGAAAACATTGATTGCAAGGAATTATTATTATCAGGAAAGGCTAATGAGGTGGCCGACACTTTAAGTATAAAGGAGTAATTATAAATGCTTGAAGCAAAGAAACACAATGATATTGGGAAAGACATTGAAGGTCATAATGTGGTGGAGGAAATTTATATTCCTTCTGATGATTGTGCAAGAATCAACCGTAATAATAGTTTAACTAAAGATTCGATTCCTAATATCGTCTTCAACATATTACATACCTTAGAAGGTCCTATTTTGAGATGAACCAGGACCATGATACGAAGATGACTAAGTAAACCTTTAAGCTTCAAGTCTCCTACTGAAGATATATGATAAATAATTTCATTAACCTATCATAGCTGCGGTGATTGAAGCTCTTCTGCAATTTTATCTGCTTCATGTAATATCTACATCAAGTTCAGGAAGTATTCCTTACGGATAAGGAATAGTTATTATTTTGTCTTCCTAGAGGATTTTGATCTGACAATTATGAAACCCGTATGATTAGCTATTAAAGCACTACGTAAACGACAAACGATAATGATTCAATAATGAACTACATTAAGGTGGTGGTGATTCTTCTGAGAAATTAGGTGATAACGACTGTGGAGAAGTCGGAATGAAAAATAGAAATAGATTGTATTGGATCTAAGTTAGAGAAATAATCAAGTTTTATTTTGGATGGTTTAATTTTGGAATGACGTGATGTTTGAAATAAATGATTAGGCTATGATGGTTCATAAGGTGATTATGGTAGAAACGGAAACCAGGTGACTGATAGAAATAAATATAGAGTCAATAAGGGAGTTAGATATGCAGACTCCTGAGAACACCAACAATGAAGCTAGAAAGGTATGAAATTGACATGGCGAAGGTTGTTGGTCACAACGGGAAGTTGAAATTAAAAGCATAAATAACATACAGATTAACTCCCTTTAAGTATGGAGAACTCGAGGAATTTTGGAATAGACTGAATGATTAATAAGGAGACACATGGATCGAGAAATTGAAAATTTAGATGGTTGAACAAAGGAAAGTTTGACCCCAAAATATGATGCTTATTGAGTGCACGTGACGGGATACCAATAGGGAGGTACCAAGTGCAAAAAGGGTGTCCAAATAATGAGATGACGGTGGAGATAAATAACAGAAGTGAATAAGAATCATATAATGAAAAGGATGTGATTGATATAGAAAGATTGGGAAAGAAATTGTGAAAACATGACGCAAGGAATGTTATGAATGGATTGATGGATGGGTTTTCTAATGAACTCTCGGAATGACAACCTGATAGTGTTATTTTTATGAATATGAAAGAGCTAGTAACGTGGCGTGGAATGTCAGTAATAATGGTGTCAATGGAGAAATCTAAGATTTAACTTGAGAGGTTGAAGGATGTCCCAAGTGTGAGTGTTGCTGAGATTGAACAAGAACATAGGTCCATAGAATGATGGAGAGAGCAGCGAAGATATGTTGACAAGTGAAATTATGATAAGATGGTATTTGATACGAATACGATTATTTTCTTTCTTCCTCAATAAACCTCTATAGTTCAGAGGCAAATCCTAAGTACGATATTCGACCACCATAAATATTGCTATGATCCTTTAAAATTCTTTCCTTTTCTTCTCTCTTATTCATCTTCCTTATAAATTGAGAAGAAGAACCCTTTAAGGAGGGGAGGTGCTGCTAAGAGGAATACCATTAATTGTTAATTGCTTGTCAAGTACTAAAGGCTGGCCCCCTTTTGTACTAACTATGCAATATAACAAATGTTCATTGATCATATTGATCTCTCAATAAATTCTTCTATTTCTATATATTAATCGAGATTGTGAAGATAAAAGCAATCAAGAAAGGTATAGTATGAGTGAGGATATCTCCGAATTCGAAGCATAAGCGTGATACCAAAGTCACTGCAGATATTAATGAGGGTGATAGTATACGATCAAGTAAGAGTATAACTAGAATAGGGTGGTGTACAGAAAATAACCGCGTTGATGGAATGGATAAAGTGTGTATGGTAGCACTAGTAAGATGTGATATAAGAGAATCGGAATGTTTAAGGATCAACCGGGGAACTGGAAAGCGAAATGACAGACAAGTACCCGTTTGTTTTCTACTTGATTCCGGGATGGAATCCTTTTAAGGAGGGGAGACTGTAAGAGCCCAGATTTTTGGAGAAATTAAAAACTTTTATTATGTATTGGTGTATGAACTGAATAGTGGTTATGACCACAATGTATCAGTGGTTTTAATTAACAAATATTTTAATGGATGGGGATTCTAGTGTCTATATGCTATGAATGGTGTAATGGGTTGACAATTTATATAAGAATAATCTATCGTCTAGAAACTAAGCTATGGTATCCCAAGAAAGGAAATTATTCTCATGTCATCCAAATCGATATCTGGTAGCTCATGTCATCCAAATCAATATCTGGTGAAAGTCAAGCAACTCCGTAAAGGAGATTGAGAATGTTCGAGAAAGCGCAAGAACATTTTCTAAGTACAAGAGTTAAAGAGAGAATAAACAAGGAATGTTGGACATAATATGGATTTAAGAAATTGTGCCACGGTGAAGCAGTGAAATGGAACATATAAGTCGTAACGTATTAAAATTATTAAAGAGGACATAAAGGAAATCATATTGGTGGGAGAACGAGGAACTAAGGTGACCAAAGAGCAAGTCAACTAACCTTACAATGGTGTGTTTGCATTTTGCCAAAAAGGGAGTAATGTGTTTATAAGCCAACAAGTGGCACAAGATGATTGGTTGTGATAAAGCTACTTTATTAAAGCTACTTTATGGAGATGAAGAGATAATATCAAGGATATCAAGCATTTAGCAAAGAAAAAGCAAGCAAAATTCATATCTTCCCTTCTACCCATTTATAAATCACCAAATTTGAACCATAGCTTCCTCAATATATGTAGAACATTCGTTCAAAATTTCATGGCCAACAAAGGATTGTAGACTAGACAAATCCCTCCCCCAAGTTGAAGAATCCGAACAGCCCTGTTACTTAGCAGTTTCTGCACCGACTTTTAAATGCCAATAAGTTGATCTTCATGCATCCCCTGGAGATGAGATATGACTCAAAGGAAATCCCTTGAAGAGTAGAAGATGTGGTAAAAATTTGAGAACCAAACTCTTAATTTTCGATTTTATACGAATTTTACAATATGAGCATGAATAGTAATGAATAATGTTTTAATTTGTTTCCATGTTTTGATTGTTAACTCGAATAACTTGTAGAAGGGGAGTTGAATACAAGTTATATAACCGTGTCTGATTTTTTCTTGATTAGATGAACAAGAACAAATGAATGAATCAAACTTTGTTTGTATTAAATAAATCAAATACAAACTCTACCAAAGTTGTACAATACCTTTAGCAGCTGCTGACAATACAAATCTCTCTCTCTGTTTGTTTCGAACTCTCGAATACAAACCTTATACAGAGCTTCGCACGATATGCACTCAAAAATCCACTCTTTTAAAATGATATAGAGAGAGTATTTATAATGCTACCTATCAACTAATAAAAGAAAGTAATGATCTATACATGACAATGTTCTGCCGTCCAGTTGATAGTTTCCATCAATAGAAAATTCTTTTCTTCATGATATCTTCTTGCTTGTTCTTCAAAACAACAATCCTATTTTATAGCACTTGCCTGTTTCTGTAGCATCCATAATGACATCATCAGTAACACGACTGATATCAGGATTCCACCTTGCATCAGGATTCGACATTCATCAGTATTTGACTTGGCGTATCAGGATTTGATCTCAGTTCTTGACATGTAGTCCTTGATGCACTGTTGTTCCTGACTAAACTCTACAGATTACTGTTTAATGCATACATCCTATAAAAAGTGCTAAATCCTTTATAAGATCAGGATTTACAAGAAATATAAGTAAAATTATATTCACAACGTCACAACTTATGAATTATTCCTAAAAATCTCCCCCTATTTATGCTTTAGAATCTGAAGCATAAATCTAAGTTGTAGATGTCAAAACATATGACAATTCAACTAGAATAGAATTTATGAATTTAGATCATGAAGTTAAGTACCTCCTTCTTCAGATGTAAACATAGTATTCAGTACTTAGAAGAAAGAATTCAACTATTTGATGCTTCCACTTCCTTATTGAGATTCACCTCTGTCACTCGTAGTTCTTCCTTTATCTCCAGTCTGTTCATCTCCCCCAGTCTGTTGCCTCTGAATTGTTTTTATCTCCCCCTTTTTGACATCAACAACATTAATTTTGAGAGATTCAGTAACAAAAGAAATAAGATTCATCAGAACTGCTTGATTTTCCATAATAGTGACTTGGTTATCTTCAAGTGTTTGAAGTCTCGATTGAATAGTAATTTGGGATTTCTGAATATCCTTTAGAATTCCAGAATTAACTTCAAAGTTGGAAGTGCTTGTTGTATCTTCAGACTTAGATGCAGAAATAACCTTATCTTCAATCCTTGTAGAAGAAGTTGTCTGTGTAGCATGCTCTACTGGAGTAGAATGATATTCAAGTAATAATACTTTATTAGAAGTACACACATCTTCACTTTGCTGCTCTGAAGCTGAAACATGATTATCCTGTCCTTCACCAGTATTCTGTGTACTAACATCTACAAATCCTGACTCCTCCTTAGATTGATCAGATACCGTTGATGTCTCAATTCTAGCTGATATTGGAAGTACATACAAAGGAATACTAATATCTTCTAGTACATGTGGAGTAAGAGATTGTCTTAGCTTTTCATCTCTTCTGTTGATGATTCCCGCAAGCCTCTCTTTCTGTTTCTGAGCTTTAACTTCTGGCTTTGCATTGTGCTTTGATAAGTCATTCTTCTCATACATCTTGATAAAGGAATAAGTACCAGCATCCATACCAAGATTTTCAGACCAAGATTCAGGAAAAACCTGATCCCAGAAATCAAACGATGGTGGTTTCCTAACTTTCTCTCCCTCACTATGGAGTTGATCATCCATACCCTCATTCTCACTTTGACTATCTAAAGTCAACACTCTGTCTACCTCTCCTTTTGCCTGGTCAGGAGCCATCCTCTATGTGTGTGGATCTATGTCCATCTTTTCAAGTGTATCACTCAAATTTGGATAAGTACTCTCATGACTTACAGAAAAATAGGGGTTAGAAGAAGTTTTTATACTTGAACTCACATGGAGAGAGGGTTCCTCATATGGCATGGGGCTTGAGGTTTTCTCCAAGGAGTGAGCTGCTATAGTCTCTGAACCCTTACAAACATCTACTTTCTTTCCAGAGACTACAGGCTCCAGTATACCACTTTCAAGATCTACACTAGACTCTGATGTCTTCAGTAATACTTCATTAGACACCATAGCTAGTATATCACCGTCTTTAAGTGTTGATTGCTGAGACACACCCGATAGACTCTGACTGAACAATATTTGTTTGATCTTCAGGAAAATCAATCAAAGTCATTCCTCCCATATCATAGGGTTTCTCACTTGCAATTTCAGTCATCACAAAAGACCTTCCAGCATCATCAATCACAGTTCCTGAGTCATCCAACCTCTGACTAGATGGTTCTTGTGTTGCAGTGACTATGATATGATCTATCCTACTATTCACCACTGGTGCAATAGTATCTTCTGTTGACTGCTTCCCTCTATCAACTACCTCCTCTTGATCACCTTGGGCTGAAGCATCTTCAACAATGACATCCTTGTCAAATAAATATGCATGAAGTGATTGAAGTGCAAAATGCTTAGGAAGTCCAAATTTTTGTACAATTCCTTTCTGACTGATACATAGAATGTAAGAACCCCAAATTTTGGATATAATTTGTAAGAACCCAGATTTTTGGTACTAATTAAAACTTTTTATTATGTATTGGAGTATGAATGTATCAATGGGTTAATAGATGGATATTGAATGGATTCGGATTCAATTATGATATGCCATGAAGAATGGTATTGGTTGACAACTTATATAAGAATTATCTATCTCCTAGGAAATTAAGAGGTGGCAATTCCAATGAAGAAGATTATTCTTATGTCATCCAAATCGATATCTGTTATTAGTCCGGTGGTTCCGTAAAAGGGTTAAGGAATGTTCGAAAGAGAACCGGGACATTTGTATAAACCGAGAGAGTAAGTAAAGAAAAATGGATGAATAGTGTTTTTGGTGGGAATGAGAATATTATGAGACGACACTATATAGAAGTACCCGGGATGGATTTTTGAATTCGTATTAGTGATTCGAGGGGAAAATAAGTGTATGTAAAAGCTGTCGGATTCTGAAAAACAACATTTTTATTTTCTCCGAGAATTCCTTGGACACTGATAGACTTAAGGATTTAATGAGAGGATTTAAGGAATTTAAATTCGAGAGTTACCAAGAAAGATGGAGAATGGTATTATAAATGTTAAGAAGGTTGTCAGTAAAACCCTAACTAGAAACGAATGAGTTATTCCTCCGAACGATCAATGAATTGAGTAATAAACGGACAAGGAAACAAGCAAGGAATCAAGATACATGCATGTGCTAGTGGATAACATCAAGTAACCAAGCTAGTTACAAGTTAACTAGCATCATTAGAAAACCAACCAAGCACTTAGCTTACAACACACACCTTGCCACAAGAATGCAACACTTGTCCACTTGATTAGCTCATCCATGACCAAAGCACTTTATTAAAGTGGCTTTATGCAAGATATTATCAACAATAATTCATTTAGACTAGATGAGATCAAAGACAAGCCAAGCAAACTCCATTCTCTCCATTTCTTCAAAACTGCCCAGCAAGAATAGCCATGAAAGAAAAATTCATATCTCAAAATCTAGAGCTTCTAAAATCACCAAATTTTGACCATAGCCTCTCCACACCATGTGTAAGGTTCGTTCAAAATTTCATGGCTAACAAAGTAGTATAGCCTAGTCAAATCCATGCTCAAAGTTGGGGCAACAAATCTGACCAGTTTCTGTCCAGTGGGAAAAACGGGTTCAAAACCATAGCTACGAAGCTTCAAATTAGATGATATAGGACTCAAAACAAATCTTATGAAGAGGCCAAGATGTGGTAAAAATTTGAGAGCCAAACTCTTATTTTTCGATTTTCTATGATTTTTACAAAAGTGATGATGAATAGTAACTCTTAGAAACTAACTTTGATTTCTTGTTTTGTTTGGATGATCTAAGCTTTGTTGAGGCTATACAAGGACTATAACAAGCTTAGTAAGGCTAGGACACTCTCCAAGGAAGGTATAATCCTTAAGAACCCATGATCTTATTTTAAGATTATGTATGTTTTTGGTGGATTTTAGCATAGTTATGACATTAGTGTTATCATGAGCATGATCTTGTAGTTGGTTTGACCATATGATGATTATGATGGTGAAGAGTAATATTCCTGGACTTGTTGAGATGTATAACATGTGTATAAGATGTATGGATGCCCGGTGTGGCTTGGTTGTGTTGAAAACAATTTTGAAACGTTCGATTTATAGCCGTCGTAATGCCCGATTTTCATTAGACCTTAGTAATTCGTGCATAACAGTTAGGTTAAATTTCTGACCTTAATGGATACATGACCTAACCTTGTAGATCTCGAGTCATAGATCGTTTTGGCGAAAGAATCGAAGCATTCCGACTTACGGTTTAGGAGTTATGGCCGACTTAGTAAAAGTTGTTCGAAACCGTAACTACAAGTTCGTTATTAAAATTGAACCTCGGTAAAATATGAAAGTTTGTGACGAATCATGGTAATTAAATATTAGAGGTCATGAGGAAGATTTGAAAGAAAACCACATGTCATTTGGATCGTTTTTCGATTTTATAAAAATGTTCAAGTCGAGGTTAAATATAAACGAACCCCTAAAATGGATACTTGGTTATAACTTTGGTAAAACACTTAGAAAATGGGCGATAAAACTCGAGGTATAATCTTGGTTCGTAAACGACCGACCTTAGGACTTACCCGGCTTAAGTATATGTCAAGTGTAAGTACAATGACATGTCTTAATAACGAACAAAAGTCGGATCGTATCGGTAATAAAAAGAGTTATACAAAAGGGTGCATAACGAGATAACTTGAAAGCGTGTTTCGACTTAAGTAAAGTTATACGTAACCTTCTAAAGAAGTGTTAGGTGATTAATCTCGAATACTGATTGTTTATAGATCACCGAGCTGAACCGGGACACGCTACCTCTACCCACACCCGACTACCAGGCAAGTGTTCAAACCTTTGAACCTGTTGTTGTGATAATATATGTATATGATTTCTGTTTTACATATGCCATCGCATGCATGCCTGTTTCCAATTATATTGTGACTCTGGTTTTTTTTGTGATACTTGTTCCCTGAATTGATATTGGCTTATAGACTAGATACGATTTATCAGTAATAAGCCGGATTGTTTTGGTAAGACCCTTAGCGAAGGGCATATGATATTCATTCTAAATATAGACAGGGAGTCGGTATTTTGAGTTATAGATGGTCGTGGAAACCCGGAGGGATTCCAACGACAGATTATTATTTATCTGAGGAAGGTTATTGTTAAACGTTATTATATTCCATAAAGTATCAATTACTTGGAAATATTTCGAGGAATGTTATTCGAGTATTATCTTAGTCGAGAGATAATAAATGAATGTTAATTTTGAATATTCATTTAGAGTTGATATTTAATGAATATTATTTTGATATTCTTTAGAATGTTATTTATTAAATGAATATTAATTTCGAATATTCATTTAAGGTTTTATGTACTTAATGAATATTATTTTAAAATATTCATTGGAAGTTCTATTTACTTAAGGAATATTATTTCGATTATTCCTTTAAAGTTTTGATTACTAAATGAATATTATTTGGATATTCATTTAGAAGATTATTTATTAAATGAATGCTATTTGGATTTTCATTTAAAAGAGTAAATATTAAATGAACATTATTTTCAAATATCCATTTAAGGTTCGACTTATTTATTGAATACTATTTTAAATGTTTATTGGAGTTTAATTATTTAATGAATATTATTTCGAATATTCATTTAAGGAGGGATTTATTTATTAAATAATTCCATATATTCATTCGAGGATTACTTACGAGCAATATTATGAGTTAATAATATTCCATAATTATTATTGAGTAAATAAATATTCTTGGAATATTTATTTAATCCTTTTAAAATTCTTTTTAAAATAATTTATATTATTCGGAGATTACCTTCCACCTCCAGATATTATGTAAAATATTTCGGAGTCTTTTTACGACTATTTTATCAAGGAAAGGTTCCCAACTCTTTCTTTTTCATTTAAATCTATCTTAAAAGGATTTAAATGCTCGCTCAAACTTCCATATTATAGGGGAACCTACTTGAGCAATGTTATTTATCTTGTTGACTTCCCGGTCATAATTTATCCTCTTCACTCGCAACTCGGTTGTTATGGACTCATTAAGTCTGTGTTTACCTTCTCATCTTTCGAGGGGTAAGATTGTTGGAACAAGTTGATGTTCGTTACCAAGCAATAGCTTGGAAGTTATTGGTGAATTTTCCTTTCCAACTAGATACGACTACTTTGTAGAGTCTTATCAACAAGTATTATACTTGGGAAAAGGGGGACGAACGTTACATTCAGAATCATGAATTCTATTGGAACTAGGAGTCGTGTAAGAGGCCGAGTAGCGCCGGTCCATCCCCTTTGGCCCAACCGTTGGCCTGGGAGAGCTAGTAAGGCGGTAGACAAGTAAAGCCGTCAGTTATTCCTTCTACCGGTAGTAAATCTAATTTGAGCTGTACGATCTTGACTGATCATCAAGATTGGAACAGCGGGCGCGGTGAATACTCCATCATTGGTTCATCATCCAAACTTATTTATTTCCTGCAACATGATTATTGTTGGCAGAGCTGGAAAAGTGTTCGTAACTGGAATTGCAATATTTTCCTTGCAAGTTCCTCTTTATAATATCTTGCTTATTTTCGACATAGCAGATATTCCCTCATATATTTACATTTTGAGTTACCTTGTAACTTCATCGTTCATATTATACTGGCATCATTTCCGTAAATGCATGGCATATGGTTTGAAAAATACTTTTGAACTGTTATATATTATCGTTCAGTTAAATATTATTGTTGGTGGGCTATTGCTCACCCTTGCTTTATTATTATATCACAACAACAGCTAGACCAGATGACTCGCACAAGGCGCACTCGATGCTGGCGAGGACGATGAGACTACCAGAGCCGAAGAGAAAGCTATTGGTAGGATAGATTTATTCTTTCAGTACCAAGTATATGGTCTAGTATGACTCATGTAAATGGATGGCAAAGAGTATGTATTTATATTAAAATTCTTTTGGGTTGTAAGAACTCATAATGTGTTTAATAAAATTTGGTTGTTACTCTGATTTCATATCTGGGACTATAACGGGTGTGTTTTATGTTATTGTTTTGGGTCACAAGGTTGTAATTTAATATTTATGTTGAACTGTGGATGGGAATTAAGACGGTAACGACCAGATCCCTGACCCCGGATCTAGGGGTGTTACATAGAAGTACATCTTCATTAAATCAAGTCTTTGATGTAACAGTCCATATCCTCTAGGAAATGAAAGTTTGGGAACTCTTTCAATCAGAAAATCTAGAACAGGCCTGGAAAGCTTCACTTTTAGAGAATTAAGTTCCATAGCCAGTCTGTATGTTAATGTAGTTTCCCATGAAGAATCAAGATCCAGATCTCTCTTGTCAGATACTGACGTGGATATAGCCTTTTTTGTAGAGACCTGCATAATGTTAGTTGGACTAGACATTGTGTGTAGGTGACAAATGAATCTTTCTCCTTGTTCTCCTAGTGTAGTGAGCAACAGATTTATCTTGAGAAGACTCAAGAGGTGTAGACACAAAAGTGATCTTGGGATGAGATCCTTTTTCAATAGACACGGTCTTTTGAGAGACAATATCCAGTAATTGTTTTCCCTTTTTAAGAACTACATCCTTTTGGGAGACTGCAGCCTGGCTGTGACTATGTGTTCTATCTCTTTGTCCTAGCTTAGAAAGTTGAATTGCATCCTTCAATTCTGCTCTCTCAGCAAGAGATATATTATCATCATCTTCACTAGAACTACTACTATAAACAACAAATTTCCTTTTCTTTACAACTGATGTCTTTTGAGAAACACCAGAGGTTGGCTTCTTTGAAACAATAGGCTATGGATCAAAATTTGGTTCTAGAATTGTTTTAGTGACTGTAATGTTTTTGGCTACTTGGGTAGACACATGGGGGTTCTCCTCCAATTGAGATTCCTGAGTAATTTCACCACCAAAGAAAGAAGAATTATAGATATTAGGAAGATGAGTTCTTAGAAGTACCTGAACATGATTTGGATAGTGTAATGCAGGTATTTCATCTAGATTCTTTTCACTATCCTTCTTTGTAATGTCAGAGAAAATTCTCTTTTGCTGTACATAAGAAGAAACACAATATTCTCTTCCAAATCTAGCTTCAACATCAGGAATGAAATGGTTAATAAAAAGTTGCATGAATCTGTGATAATAAAACATATTCCTGTCATGATCTCTTGATCCAAGTTTAATACACATCTGACTTAAGATAATGTGACCAAAATTAATTACTCTGTTATAAAGCAAGCCATTTGCAATGTAAGATGTAATAGCAGTAATTTGTTGAAAAGAACTACATTTACCAGTAAAACATTTAGCAAGTTGGTCAAAGAAGAAAGACCATTCTTTCCTAAGAAAGGATCTATTTAACTGGCTCATGTTATCTAGAGCTCCATTGTAACCTAATTCAGACAACATAGTTCTAACATTATCATCAGATGGTACATTCTCAAAATTCGTACTAACAGGTAAGTGAAATACTGAATTAACAACAGAATCAGTAATATCAAATGAGTCTTGTCCTAAGTGTAGAACAATCTTACCTGATTGACTCTGAGTAGAATCAATTACCTCAGCATTCTCCCAAGCTTGTGAAACATCAACTTGATTAATTTGAGGAGATGCTGTCAAGGCATAACTTAATGGTCCTTTCGCCATAAAGTCCATAATTGGGTGAAAATCAGTTGACACCCATTCCTTGTTGGTGATAGCTGCAACATGATTGTTCATCATAAAATCAAAGTCACCAAACTTGAAAGCTACTGATTTGGGTAGTCTTCTTTGAGTTGCCATTTTGATCTGAAAAGAACTTAAGAAAGCTTTGAAATTGATTAGCAATTTTGAAAACTCAAGAGTGTTTTTTTGCTTTAGAAAATGAAATTAGAGAAAGCAATTACACGATGAGAGTTTCAATATAATTATATTTCAAAAATCCTTCAAACCCATTATCCCACGTTGACACGTAGGTTGACAGGTGTTAGTCCCTGAAAAATGCTGTTACCCACGATTTTTTGGAAAATAAAATCCAAAATTTATTTCAAGTAAAATCAAGATAAAAGTCAATACTGATCAGCTTCCTCTCCTGATGTGATCTTCTCACCAAGATAATCACAAGATTCAATGTGATTTCTTAATAGAAAGAATTATTAATCCTGATATGAACACACTTGTATTCCTGATCAATATCATCCTGATTCCAGAGAATAAATGGAGTTTCCACGTGGCATTTTCTTTTACCTGTAAGAGAAATAAATAAAATCTGAACAAAATCAATTAGTTAGATACATTCAACATTTCTTGAAAATATAAGAAATACAGTGACACATAATTATGACTGACTGCATTGATATCCCTCAAACGACGGTTCAGCTTCCACGTCTTTCTATAAAAGAAATTAACGCATTATGCCATACTCCAAAACCTTTTCATTCCTTCCTCTTTTCACCATGGCTTTCAACCCAAATCTTCATATGAACCCTAGCTTTTGGTTCATTACCACTGAGAAGTTCTTTACTCTTGATGATCAGGAGCAAGTGAACTATCTCTTAGAAGAGATGACTTTTCTCATCGAGTTAGATATGGTTGGTTTTAACCCAGATGATTTCCAAAATCCTCCTCTAATCTCTTCACACCTTGAGGATGAGGAATTTGGCAAAGAGTCTGAGGTTGATCTTGATGGAGATGCTATTCATTTTCTTCAATAAGCATGAAGATGAGTCATCTGCTCTCATTCAAGTCATCATGAGATGAGGTCTAGAAGCAGATGAGGCATTTAAAATCACTAATGCGGATCTTGAGATGCTCCTTGTCCTGTCTCTTAGACAAATGAAAGAAGCAAGATTCAAAAGCCCCATCTTTAGACAAGAATAGGATTATCAGTAGTAGTTAGACAAAAGGAAGAATGTATTTCATTTCCATGTATGTAATGCTTTTGATTAATGAAAATACAAGTTTTCTTAATATCTACTTATCTATTGTTGTTTATTGACTGATCTGAATAATGATATAAATTATCAGTATGCATGTGGTAAAACTTGCTAACATAGACTTAACAAAACTCAGAATTAAACCACTGTATAGAATGATCTTCAGGATTTCAAATAGTAAGACACACAAATTTCACAATCCTGATACTGACGATACAATCCTGATGTCAATACTGATGATGTCAGCATCCTGATAGCAATCCTGATCCTGATGTTTATTAATAAGTCTATCATACTGAAATTTATCAAAGTAAGATGTTACAGCTTAAGCATTTAATAGTCAAGTATAGATCCTGACAAAAATATCAAGTCTATAAGCTGAAACAACATACCTTGCTACTTGTGCAGATGTTAAAGATCTAAAAGTTTAACATTCCTAACTCACTAACCAATCTAATGAATGTAGTCTCATCAAGTGGTTTAGTTAGAATATCTGCAAGCTGTTTATCAGTAGGAAAAAAATGAAGTTCCACAGTACCATTTTCAATATGTTCTCTAATAAAATGATACCTGACATCAGTGTGCTTAGTCCTTGAGTGTTGAATTGGATTTTCTACAATTTTGATAGCACTAGTATTATCACAATACATAGGAATATTACTAAGTGTCATACCATAATCCATCAACTGATTTCTTATCCAAAGGAGTTGAGCACAACAACTGCCACTAGTACAAAACTGATCTTTTACGTCGCCTATTATACGTCGGTTCCGCTTAAAGGCGACGTATATTCAACCATTATACGTCGGTTCCGCCTAAAGGCGACGTATAAAACACTTATATACGTCGCCTTTGTTTAAGGCGATGTATAAGATGTACTTTTTACGTCGACTTTATTTAATGCGACGTATAAGATGTACCTTTTACGTTGGCTTTATATAAGGCGACGTATAAGACGTATTTTTTTATGTCGGCTTTGTATAAAGCGACGTATAAAGTTCATTTTTTATGTCGCACTTTATATAACCGACGTATAAAATCTTTAATTTAATTAAAAATGTAATCTTGAGTTGTTGCGGTTCCTCCCCAATTAAACTCTATTCTTCCCCAAATTCAAACACCACTCGTTGTTATACTCCTCAATCCCCAATTTCTCTCTCTCTCTCTCTCTCTCTCTCTCTCTCTCTCTCTCTCTCTCCTCTCGCTGTAACCAATTCAAAACCTCACCTATATATACAACTCCCCTGTATCTATATTTGTCATTTTTCTCCCTTCAACCGCCACTACAATTCCTAATTGTAGAGACGCCGGAGTTGAGAAATGAAGAGAGTGATAGGAAGGAGATGGAGGAGAAGGAGAAGGAGGAAATTGAGAAGTTTGCGCTCCGGCCGTCAGCGCTGGCGCATCAGTGGATTAAAGAGAGTCCGCTTATCTCTACTTCCATATTTAAGCAGGTTCTTAGCTCTTCCTCTTTAAAATTATAATTCTAGTTGTTAATTTATGATTTTCTATTCGATTTTCGTTTCGGTTATATTTGAATTTGTGTTTGTTTCCACTATAATAATAGCTTCTTGTTCAACACTTTTTGTAAAAAACTTTGAACCATTGAGAAGTGTCAAAGCAGTAATCTTTAAATTCTATTTTCACTTTTGTAATCTTTACTCTCTCTATTTTCACTTTTCCAATTCTTTTCTCGCTGATGTATGCATCAGGATTTTGAATTCTCTGAGTTGGATGAAGTTTGACAACATTATCCTCAAGGATATCATGGTGTTGATAAGGGGGAAGGCCTGTTTATATTGAAAGATTATTTACTTACTTGTTCATGTGATTTGTAATATACATGCACAAGTGGATAAACACAGCAAGAGCTTCATAATTATATATATCTTTCATTCTATAGCCACCAGAGTGTCTCATCAACTGGTGCAGGAGTAGAGGCTCCCAACAACTGGTTACCTGGATATTGTTAGCTTGATAGTCAAATTCTGTCAAATTGGTATTTGTAATTGCCTTTGTTGTTGGCATTTGAACTTTCTAAAGTAGGTACAACTTGAGTCTGAAGTATTGTTTATCAAGACATGATAAATAATATACATGGAAATTTTAATTATTGTAGGTTTGTCATTGTACAAAATTTTGTTAAACGCAAGTTATTTTGATTGTTTAACAGGTTTTTGGGTATGGGCACAGAGAAAAAAAAAATATTTTTTTTAAATTTTTGTGGACAATATACGTCGGTTCCCGCATGGGCGATATATAAAGCATTATCTATATACATCGAATTTTTGGACATTATACGTCGCTCTTCTTCGACATTATACGTCGCCCTTCTTCAACTTTATATGTCGCATTTTTAACCGACGTATATTAAACTTTATACGTCTCCTTTTTAATCGACGTAAAAGACTCGTGACTTTATACGTCGCCCCTCTATACGTCGCCATTTAACCGACGTATCAGACCTATTTAACCGACGTAAAAATCCAATTTTGTACTAGTGTGCCTGCTGCAATGTATTCAGCTTCTACAGTTGAGGTTGAAACTGATTGTTGCTTCTTGCTTGCCCAAGAAATCAATCTGTTTCCCAAGAATTGACATGTACCTATAGTGCTTTTCCTATCTATTTTATACCCTGCATAATCAGAGACTGAATAGCCAATTAGGAAGAAATCAGATTCTCTTGGATACCACAAACCAAGATTTGGAGTTCCCTTGAGATATCTAAAAATTCTCTTCACAGCAATTAAATGAGAATCCTTAGGATCACTTTGGAATCTAGCACATAAAAAGGTAGAGAACATTATATCCGGTCTACTTGCAGTTAAATATATCAGTGAACCTATCATGCCTCTATAGGTAGTGTTATCAACACTCTTTCCCTTAGAATCAGAGTCTAGCTTAGTGGCTGTTGCCATGGGTGTCTTTGCAATTGCACAATCTTGAAAGTCAAACCTTTTTAAAAGATCTTTGATATACTTTGACTGATTAATGAAAATACCAGTCTCAGTCTGTTTGACCTGCAAGCCTAAAAAGTAATTTATTTCACCCATCATGCTCATCTGATACTTAGACTGCATAAGCTTGCTAAACTTAGCACATAACTTTTCATTAGTAGAACCAAATATAATATCATCAACATACACTTGAAGTAAAAGCAAATCACCTTTTATCTTTCTAAAGAATAGAGTTTTGTCAATTGTACCTCTTGTGAAGGCATTTTCAAGAAGAAATTTAGATAAAGTTTCCTACCATGCTCTTGGTGCCTGCTTTAGTCCATAGAGTGCCTTGTCAAGTTTGTAGACATGATTTGGAAACTTTGGATCAACAAAACCAGGTGGTTGCTCCACATACACTTCCTCATCAAGCTTACCATTTAGAAAAGCACTCTTTACATCCATCTGGTATACCTTGAATTTTGAATGAGCTGCAAATGCAAGAAACATTCTGATTGCTTCCAATCTTGCTACAGGGGCAAAGGTTTCATCATAGTCAATTCCTTCTTCCTGAGAATAACCCTTGGCCACCAGTCTTGCTTTGTTTCTTACAATCATACCAGATTCATCTAGCTTGTTTCTGAAAACCCATTTAGCACCAACAATAGATCTATCTTTAGGTCTTGGTACCAGTTTCCAGACTTTGTTCCTCTCAAACTCATTTAGTTCTTCCTGCATTGCAATTACCCAATCAGGATCCTGTAAGGCTTCTTCAACCTTCTTAGGTTCATTCTTCGAGAGAAAACAATTGTACAAGCATTCATTTTGAATTGATCTTCTAGTTCGAACACCACTATTTGGATCACCAATTATCAAATCTTCAGTATGATCCCTTGTCCATTTTCTAACAAGTGGTAGATTGCTCCTGCTAGACTCTCCCCCTAAGTTAGTGGTATCTCTTGTAGAAGAACTTTCTCTGCCTTTAAAAGCTCCCCCATGATCAGTAGAATCAGTGGATTCAATACTGCTGCTAGTTTCTGATCTTCCTTCATTAGACTCTGAAGGATCAATTCCTGATGAAATAGACTCCGAAAGACTAGTCTGATCCTGACCAGTACTGTGTTCTCCTTGATTGAATTTCTCCCCCTCAACAGCAGCATTCCTTTGAGAAGCAATAGAGATCTCCTCTGGAGAACCTTCATCATCACTGGAGAGAATCTCAGAATTCTTAAAATTTTCAAATTCCAGATTGTCATGGCTTTCATCAGTTTGCAAAATTCCAAACTTCTTATCATCAAATGCAACATGAATTGATTCCATAACAATGTGAGTTCTGAGATTGTATACTTTGAAGGCCTCTGGTGTTGAATATCCTAGAAAGATTGCTTCATCCGATTTGGCTTCAAATTTTCCAAGTTATTCTGGATGAACTTTCAGGACATAGCATTTGCATCCAAAGATGTGAAAGTATTTCACACTAGGCTTCTTTCCTTTGATCATCTCATAGGGAGTCTTTCCATGGCCATTTACCAAGGTACAATTTTGAGTGAAACATGCAGTGTTAATAGCTTCTGCCCAGAAATAGGTTGGAAGCTTTGCATCTGCAAGCATGGTTTTTGCTGCCTTTATGAGAGTTCTGTTATTTCTTTCTACTACACCATTCTGCTGAGGTGTTCCAGGTGCAGAAAACTGTTGAGTAATTCCATTGTCTCCACAATACTCCTCCATTGTAGAATTATTAAATTCTGTACCATTGTCACTCCTAAGCACTTTGATCTTGTACTCAGAGCTATTTTGAATATTCTTGACAAGTTCAATGATTTGCTGAGGAGCTTCATCCTTTTTGTGTAGAAAGAATACCAATGTGAACCTTGTGTAATCATCCACTATAACTAGAGCATATCTTTTCTTGCTGATAGACATAATGTTTACTGGACCAAATAAATCAAGATGTAGCATGTGAAATGGTTCAGTAATTGAATTTTTTGTCTTGCTCTTGAAAGTGGTTCTTCTTTGTTTTCCAAGCTGACAAGCATCACAAAGTCTATCTTGCACATAATTTGCCTGAGGTAGGCCTCTCACCAGATGGTGCTTAACAAGTTGATTAAGCTTCTTGAAATTGAGATGTGAGAGCTTCTTGTGCCAGTTCCAGCTTTCATCATTCGAAGCCATGCTGTAAAGACATCTGACAGTTCCTTTAGATGTGTCACTCAAGCTGGCTTCATATATGTTACCATGTCTCTGACCAGTCAGAACAATGTCTCCATTCTTCATATTCAAGATTTTGCATCCTTCATTGTTAAAGATTGATTGGTAACCCTTATTGATAACTCTGAATCTCAATCGGGTCCTTCCTCGCCAACTCCTGCCTCGGAAGGGGTGTAGCTGTGGTGGGATGTCCGCAAAACAACACCGGAGGGGGGGTTTGGCCCCGAGGTGCCTCCGGCGTGTGAATAAGAGTTGGCTTTGGAAGATAATAATCAAGTAGAGTATCACAAGAGTAATAAATGTGTGTAGGTGTGTAATAATGGCTAACCCCTAAACCCTATTTCCTATGGGTATTTATAACCCTAGGCTTAGGGTTTTAGGGGTAGGTTACCTCTTCCCCTGATCGTTGGATCGGGGGACAAGCCGCTGAATTCCCGGGATGCGGGACACGTGTCCCTAATTGTGGAGACCGTTGACCTGAGTGTGGCAGTACTGTTGTAGACATGATTTGACACGTGTTGTTCTTTGGCTTTTAATGTTGGTCAGCGCCAGGTGTGGGGATGTTGGCTGAGCTGGGGTGCCACGTGTGCTGAGTGTCATCAATCTAGGGTCCCCTAGTCTGGGGTGGGGGCCATGCCACGTAGAGCTGGCTCCGGGCTCGGGCCCACTACCTTGGGCTGGGCTGCTCTTATTCTCATGAGATGATTTTGCTTGTAACTTTGGGCTTAAAGTTGGGCCTAATTGGGCCTGGGCTATTTCTAGCCTATCATTTGCCCCCCACTCCCTTATGCGGATTCTCCGGATGAAGGAGTAGTAGGAAGATCGAGGCTTTGTTGCTTCTGGGAGGAATTTTTTTGTTGTTGGTTGCCCCCAGGTCCGGGGTGTGTGTTGAGGTACACAGCCCGGGGCTAGGGTTGGTTAGAGTTTGGAACCTTATGCATGTATATATTCATAAATATATACTCGTAGATAATGATTCGCATATATATGTATATTCTGAGGTTTTGTGTGTTTGTTTTTTTTTTTTTGGAAAAACAGCTGTCATCCACTATCTCCGGGTTTTGGAGATAGTGGGCCGAGTTTCTTGGGCCGCCACGTGTCTCTGGCGGTTGAGATTCAGGGTTTGCCTATAAATAGTGGCTTCCCCCCTCACTCTTGTCTTTTACGAGTTTTCGATTTGCTGTTGTTAATCTGCTTCTCTGAGGACCTGCACTCCGGACTAGAGGCGCAATCTGATTTCAAGTCATCCTCGCACCCTGGTCTCCGGACTTCATTGTAAGTTTTCTTTCTCCGATCTTTGAATTTCTTTCCCTTTTCTTTTCCTATTTTGCTTTGTGTCTTGGGTAGATACACTGGCTTAGGCTTTCATCTTTTGCTGGGTAGCCCGGGGTAGTATTCTTGTATGGTTAGGCGATGGGTAACTGCTAACCGAGTATTAATTCCTCTTTCCGATCCCAGCACCTCTCCCGGTAGTGTTAGCTCTTCGGATAGCAGTTTAGATTTGATAGACCTAGATTGGTGTATAATGGGTAAGAAGAAGAGCCGCCTCTCTGTGCTTATGAACATTGCGACCAAAGATATGGGACCGGGGTATAGTCTTAGTGAGCCAGACGGTAGCTGGAGTCATTCCAAGTACTATTTCGTAAGAAAGGATCCGGGGATTCCTCAAGCTTATTTCTTTAGGGATCTTAGTACGGAGTTTTCGCAGAATCCGGATGTGGCGGATATGACCAAGTATGATAAGGCTTTTCTCGATTTTAAATTTGGGGGTAAGCCGGGTTCCGGTATGGATGTCGGTCCATTTAGGGCAGAGTATTTGGAGACACCGGTTGATTGGGATCCGATATTCCGGGCTACGTTCCACTTGGATAATGATGTGGAGTGGAGGTAGCCGGAGCCCGGGGAGAAAATATACCACGGACCGGAGGGTGGTTGGGTTGGAGTTTGGTTGGAGCACCTGAGGTCGGGGTATGGGCCTAGGTGTCATCAATTTGCCAAGTCATTGTGCTTGTTTGAGTATGGGATCCCTATTACCCAGTTGACCCCGAATGCAGTGAAGTGGATTTCTTACTTCCTGGGGTGCTGCGAGGTTGCCCAAGTACTGTCGACCTTCAAGCTTTTTCACCATCTTTTTCAGTTGGTGTATTCCAACAACGTGCCCATGTATGAGTTTAGATTCCGGGGTAAGGCATGTGGGTATCCCTCTTCTGCCTCCAAGCCTCTTGGCACTCTGCCCTCTCTGAAGGGTTGGAACAGTGAGTTTGTATTTCTTCGGGGCTTGGATATCCGGTTCATGCCTACCTTCAAGGAGGAGCCCCTGGCTATGCACTTCGAAGTGTAAGATCTCCAGGATGCGGCGTTGGACCGGGTACATGGCTTCTGCCGGGGTCTTAAGAGGCAGGCGACTAGGGAGGATCTCATGAGTCACGAGTACCTTTACGGGATAGGATGTAAGTCCGGGTTATATTTTACTTCGCCTTAATCTTCATGTGATTACTTGCTGAATCTCCGGACTAATGTAGCTCTTTTTTTTGTCTCAGGTCTTCCCGGTTATAACCCAGATTTTGAAAAGTTTGCGAAAATGACCAAGGCTAATGCTGCTCTTCAAGCTGCCTTGCTGGGGCTGGGTCACGTTCGTGACAATACCAAGGCCCCTGGAGAGGGTAGTGGTTCGAAGTCTCAAAAGGAGGGAGGGAGTGAGACCAGGGCTCCGGGGGTGGAGGCTCATGAGGTAGAGCTCGATGAAGTGCCCTTGAATCTAAGGAAGAGGCCTCGCTCCTCGGTGCAGCAGGAGAAGTTCGGGGCCATGCTGTCCGATTGCGAGGTCGAGCATGAGTGCCCTTCCGGTATGCCTTCAGAAAAGGTTGAACACTTCGGGCCCCATGTCCCGGTCCCTCTCACCCCGGAGGATCGGAACTTCATTGGTTTCCTTGCCGATCTCCCTGGCAAGAAGGAGTGGGAGGAGATGAGCAAAGATTCGGCCATCTCTCTCTTCGAGGATATGATGGGAGTCTATGGTCAGGTAAACCTTCTGCTGGGCTTTCCTTCAGTTGCTTTATTTTTTGACTTTTGTTTACTGATTGTTGCCTTCGTTTTGTCAGCTGGGCGTTCGTATGGCCGGGGCTTGCGCCGCTACTCGCCGGGAGGTGGAGATGATTAAGGATGCCCGGGGTGTGCTATGCTCTGCAGCTGAGACGAGAGAGGCAGCTGAAGCGGATCTAGCTGCTGTGAAAAAGGAGCTTGAAGATTTGAAGGAGTCATCTGAGGCCCGGGTTCAAAAATTCAAGGATGCGGCTAGGACCATCGCTGATGAGCGGGACCTCGTTCGGACTAAGTACAGGGACGCCAAGGAAGATGTAAGGAAGCTTCGGGAGGTGCTAAAGGGTAAAAAGTCCGAGGAGCAGGTGATCTCCGAGTTTCGGGCTTCGGACGTCTATGCCACTGATCTTGCAAACGCCGCCGCGGCGAAGATTCGTCGATGCTGGTTAGTTGCAGAGAAGTTGTGCAAGACCACCTCGGGGTCTGCGGATTGGGAGAGCTTTGTTGCGGCCTATATGGACGCCGAGGACAAACTGGCCCGGGGTGAGGGTGAGCCAACTCCTTATGCTGCTCCCAGCTCCTCCCCTCCTCCGGAAGCTTGAATATCGACCCTGGCTGCGTCCAGAATCCGGGTTGTGCCCTTGTAACTTTTTAATTTGTCGATGTACTCTTCAAACCTTGCTGTATAATTTTGAATTCTGCTATTGTGTTGTTGTAACTTCTACTGTCAGGTGTTTCGGGCTGTCGGTCAGCCCGACCTTTTTATTACTTTTGCTTTTGCTTCGCCAGTTCCAAGTTTTGCATTGTTCTTTTGTTGTTGCTTGTTTGTAGTTTGTATTGCCCCCACTCCCTTATTCGGGTAGCCCGGATGTGGGAGTAGTGGTTTGTCCCCGGGCCAAGGCACCGCTGAGGACCCGGGTATGGCCATACTTGGAGAGTGTGCAAACTTTCCAGGTAGGTATTTGAATTTGCCTATGGCGCCCCGGGCCAAAGCACAGCTAAGGTCCCGGGTGTGGTCCTACTTGGAAAGTATGCAAACTTTCCAAGCAGGTATTTGAATTTGCCTATGGCGCCCCGGGCCAAAGCGCAGCTAAGGTCCCGGGTGTGGTCCTACTTGGAAAGTATGCAAACTTCCCAAGCAGGTATTTGAATTTGCCTATGGCGCCCCGGGCCAAAGCGCAGCTAAGGTCCCGGGTGTGGTCCTACTTGGAAAGTATGCAAACTTTCCAGGCAGGAATTTGAATTTGCCTATGGCGCCCCGGGCCAAAGCGCAGCTAAGGTCCCGGGTGTGGTAGTAATTATAGAATTGAAATGCTAAGTAAGGAGAAGAGCTCTTTTTCATTAATAACAGAATAATTACATGTTTTCGAATTACAACCCAACACATGCTCGTATATGAGCCTGAGCCTTCTTCCTTTACTGGTAGTACTTCCTGAGCCTGAGGCCGTGCCAGGTGTTGGGGACCTCAGTGTTGTCCATGTGGCTGAGCTCATAGGTCCCGGGACGGAGTACTTCTTTGATTTTGTAGGGACCTTCCCACTTGGGCATGAGTTTGCCCGTGTTTGTGGGGTCCGATGCCTCCGTGTCCCGGAGTACTAGGTCACCGATTTGGAAGTTCTTGACCCTTGATTTCTTTCCAAAGTACTCTCTTGTTTTTTATTTATACTTCTCCATTCTTTGTACTGCTTTGTCCCTTACCTCATCAACTAGCTCCAGATTAGCTCGTAGCCCTTCTTCATTTGCAATTTCATCAAAGTTAATTACTCTGTGGGAAGGGGAACCCACTTTGATTGGCAACATTGCTTCGGTTCCATATGCTAGTTTGAACGGAGTTTCCCCTGTTCCGGACCTTGTGCTAGTTCTGTATGCCCATAGCACATGTGGTAGCTCTTCGGGCCATTTGTTCTTACTTTCCTTCAGCCTTTTCTCGATTCACCTTAGCAAAATTCTTTTTGTTACTTTGACTTGTCCATTACCCTGGGGATAGGCCACTGAAGATTTCTTGTGTTTGATTCCCCGTTCCTTCAAATAGTTTTCGAAGTCTGAGCCAATGAACTGGGGGCCATTGTCTGAAACCAGGACCCTGGGTAGGCCGAACCGCATTAAGATGTTGTCCATGAACTTGATGCAATCTTGCTGATTTATGGTCCTCATTGCTTTTGCTTCGGCCCACTTAGTCATGTAGTCAATGGCTACGAGGAGGTACCTCAGGTCGCCTTTAGCCCGGGGGAAGGGTCCTACTATGTCGATGCCCCACACAGCAAAGGGAATAGGTGATAGGACTGAAGATGGTAGGACCGGGCTCTACCTTAGCACATTGCTGAACAGCTGGCAGTTTCTACATTTCTTGACAAATTCTACTGCATCTGAGTGGATGGTTGGCCAATAGTAGCCTTGCCTTATGATTTTGTATGCAAGGGCCTTTGTGGACATATGGTCCCCATAAATCCCTACATGTACTTCTTGTAAACAGTAACTGGCTTCCTCCGGGCCTACACACTTCAGTATTGGAGATGAGAAAGTCCGGCGGTAGAGTTGATTGTCTTCAATGAAGTATTTCGAAGCCTTATTTTTCAACCTTCTGGCTTCATTCTTATCTTCGGGCAACTCCCCTTTCTCTAGATAGAGGATGAAGGGGGTCATCCAATTCGGGCTGTCGTCTATCTCGATTACCTCGTCTTGTTCAATGGCCAGGGTTCCCAATTCTTCAAAATAGACTGAGCTATCTAGTTCGACTGAGTTCTGAACTAGCTTAGAAAGCTCATCTGCTTCAGAGTTATCTTCTCTGTTGACTTGGATGATTTGGTACTCCAGAATGGTGGCCAGGTGGCTTTTGACAAGGGCTTGGTATTGGGCTAGCTTGGGATCCTTGGCTAAATATTCACCCTTGGTTTGCCGCACCACGATTTGGGAATCACTATAGATGCTCAGGCTGTTGATTTTCAAAGTTCGTGCTAACCGTAGCCCGGCAAGAAGAGCTTCATATTCTGCTTGGTTGTTGGTTGCTGGGAATTTGAATGTTATGGCCTGTTTGATCTGGAAGCCTTCCGGGCTTTTCATGATAATACCTGCCCCGGACCTGTCTGTTGTGGAGGATCCGTCTATGTGAAGAGTCCATGACTCCTGGTTTTGGTTCGGGGTTGCCGTATGTCCCGTTACTTCGGGAGTTTGCTGGGGCTCCGGGAAGGAGCATTCCACTATAAAGTCTGCCAGAGCTTGTGCCTTGATAGCTGTTCGGGGCACGAAAGTCAAGTGGAATTGGCTTAACTCGATCGCCCAATTTATCAATCTCCCGGATGCATCTAGCTTATGAATTATTAGTCTTAGTGGCTGGTCTGTTATCACCTTGATCTCTCTGCCCTGGAAATAATGCCTGAGTTTTCTTGAGGCCGTGACCAAGGCGAAGGCAAACTTCTCCAGATTGGGGTATCTGGTTTCTGCATCTTTTAGGACTTGGCTGATGTAATACACCGGCCGTTGGTTTCCCTCGACTTCCCGAAATAAAGCTGCGGCCACAGCACGAGGCCCGACGGAGAGGTAAAGATGTAGGGGTTCTCCGGGCTCAGGCTTGATTAAAAGAGGTGGTGATGAGAGATATTCCTTGATCGTGTCCAGGGCTTGTTGACACTCTGGGCTCCATATTATTTCTTTTTTGTTGCTTGCCCCTTTAACAAGTTGAAGAAGGGCAAGCATTTTTCTGCCAACTTGGATATGAACCTTCTCAGTGCTGCCAACGATCCGGCTAGTTTCTGAATATCCTTCTGAGTCCGGGGTGGTTGCATGTCTAAGATGGCTTTTATTTTCTCGGGGTTGGCTTCAATCCCTCTTTGGCTGATCATAAAGCCTAGGAATTTCCCTGCTCCCGCCCCAAAGGTGCACTTTTCCGGGTTCAGCTTCATTTGGTTTTTTCTCAGATTCTCGAAGCATTCCCTCAGGTCCGGTACATGCTCCTCAACAGTCTTGGATTTGGCAATGATATCATCAACATAGGATTCCAAGTTCCGGCCTATTTGGTCTTGGAAGACCTCTACCATGGCCCTTTGGTATGTGGCCCCGGCGTTCCGGAGTCCAAAAGGCATGAACTTGTAAGCGTAGACAGCTCTGTGAGTAATAAATGCGGTTTTGGCTACGTCCGCAGGGTTCATCTTAATTTGGTTATATCCAGAGAAGGCATCCATAAAGCTCAGCATCACATGGCCGGAGGTGGCGTCGATGAGCTGGTCTATACTTGGTGGTGGATATGGGTCTTTGGGGCAGGCCTCATTTAGGTCTGTGTAATCAACACACATCCTCCATTTCCCATTAGGTTTTTTGACTAGTACCACATTGGCCAACCACTCTGGATATTTGATCTCACAAATGATGTCTGCCTTGAGGAGTTTCTCAATTTCTTCTTCTATGGCTCTCTGTCTTTCCCGGGCGAAGTTCCTTCTTTTCTGTTTCACAGGTTTTCTCCTGGGATCGACATCCAGGCTATGCATGGCAAGGGATTCCCGGAGCCCGGGCATATCATATGGGCTCCAGGCGAAAACATCAGCATACTCCCGGAGTAGCTGGACTAATTCTTCCCTGAAGGCAGTTTCTAGACCAGCCCCGATCTTGATTTTTCTTTCTGAGTTGCCCGGTATGAGCTCAATTGTCTCAATTTGTACAGCGGGCTCTAGTTTGGCTTGATCTTTTACCAGGGATGATTTCTGGACCCGGGCGTGAGAGTTTGAGGCTAGGTATTTCCGGGCCTCAGCTGTACCTGATTCCTGGTTCGGGGCTCCGATGGTTTCAATATTTTGTACCTCTTTCCCGGGGTTCTTGTAAGTTGAGCTCCTGTGTTTCTTTCTGCTTAGATTCTTGTGATAAGAGGAGGCTTTCCTTTTATTCTCCGGGTCTGTCTCTGCTATGACTAAGGCTTGGCCATAGCATCGATTGGCCGTTTCGGTGTCGCCTTTTACCTCCCCGATCCTGGAGGCCGTAGGAAATTTGAATTTAAGATGTGGGATTGAGGTTATGGCTCGGAGCTTGGTCAGGGCTGAGCGCTCCAGAATCACATTGTAGGAGGAAGGACTGTTGATCATATAGAATTTGACCATGTGGGTTATCTGCTTTGGAGCGGTGCCGAATTGGACAGGTAAGTAAAGGGTTCCCTGGATGGGAACCAAGTTGTGGCCGAAGCCGTACAGTGGGTCTTCCCTACAGTCGTTCATTTTGACACTTCCAAGCTACATTCTGTCCATTGTGTGTTTGAATAGTATATTGACCGAGGAGCCGTTGTCAATAAGGATTCTCTTCACCTCATTTTCGGAGATATCCAGGGTTACCACTAGGGCCTCATTGTGGTTAGGATTTATTCCTTCGAAGTCAGCATTATTGAAGGATATGATTTGCTCGGGGGCCGAGTCTATCATCATTACCTCGTCCCCAGAGTCTGGGCTCCTCGGCGGGGAATTGGAGCCTCCCAAAACTACATGCACAACATTCTTAGTTTTTTGGGCTCCAGACCCCTCTCCCCTTTCTGCCGTTCTCCGGGCCAGATATTGGCCCATATTTCCTTTCTTGACCTGGTCCTCAATGAAGAACTTAAGGGAGACGCAGCTTTCTGTCTCATGCCCATGAGTTGCATGATAGTCGCAGTGTTTATGCCTGGGCCTGCTCTCCGGGGCCGATACCAATGGCTTGGGAGGGTAAAAGAAGGATTTGTTCTGGACCTCTTTCAATATATCGGCCCGTGGCCGGTTCAAAGGCGTCCATTCTGGTTCCGGCTTTGGTTCGGCCCTCCCTGGTCTCGGGGGCCTGGCTTCAGATTTGGTCTTGGAAGAGTGGTCTTTATCCGGGACTGTTAGTTGAAAATTGGGGATATAGTTATATTGCTTGCTGGGCTTAAATTTCTTGTCCGGTTGGTGGTCGCTTCTGGGACGATCCTCCTTATTTCTGCCCGAGGAAGTGCCCTGCCGGGTCATCCTCATTGCTGGTAGGATGTCAGTTTCTTTGATGAACTTGGCAGCCATGGAATAGGCCGCGACCAAGCTCTGGGGCTCTTTGTTCACGAGCTCTATCACGTAGCGCTCGCTACGTTCCGGGTCTAAGTTTTTCTGGAATATGCTTAAGGTTTCGCTTTCATCCAGGTTCGTGACTCTGTTTATGGATTCTTGGAATCGCTTCATGAAGGCTGATAGGGTTTCATTGTCACCTTGTCTAATTGTCCCGAGGTGGCACATGTGGTACTCTGGGGGTTGTTGGCCCGGAACCTCCGAAGGAAGGCTTCCCTAAACTCCTTCCAGCTGTGTATGCTCCGGGATGGGATCCGGCTGAACCATCTCTGGGCTGCCCCCTTCAGTATGGAGGCAAAGAATCTACACTTGGTTAGGTCGTTGTAGAAGTATATCAGGGCTATTTGCTCAAAGTAGTTAAGGTGTTCTTCCGGGTCTTCCAGCCCATTAAAGGAGTCGAAGTTGTAATGTTTGAGGTTCTTTTGCCGGGGTATGGCTTCAAGGGAATGGCTGAAAGGGGTAAGTGTGTCTTGGATCTCCAATTCGGAGTCACTATTGACTTTCCTTTGTAGTTCATGGATCATTTGTACCAGGTTATTTGGATGTTTTTCATCATCTGAGATAATCTCCGGGATTACTTCTCTCCGGGTTCTTTTGGATTTGGATTTTCTTATTCTTTCCTCCTCTTCTTGGAGCCTTCTTTGGATTCTAAGCTCCAACTTAGCCTGTTCCTCCTACCTTATCCTTTCCCGGAGTCTTTCTATCTTCTTGAGCTTGTCGGCCTCATCATCTCTGACCTTACTCTGGGCATGATGGTCCCTTTTATTTCTTTTGCCCTGGTCCCCGAGGCGATCGAAGACCGAGGCTCGGGATTGGTGGGAGTTGGCTGACCCTTCAGAGTCTTCCGCCTGTTCGGGCTCAGGTTCCGGGATGGGGCGGTTTCGAAAGTTTCGGATTGCTTGGGCGAGCTCCTCGGGGGTCAGGTTTTCCATTTGCGCGGAGTTAAGAGGCACGTCTGTATATTTGTATCGGTTTACCTCAACGGTTATCCGGGCATCATTGGGCCCGATTCCGAGCCTCTCCTGGACTGGGATCTGAACAGGTGGGACTTGCTCCGGGATAGGTACCAGAGGTTCTTCTCTAGTGGCACTGGGTGCCTGACGTTGGGTGGAGGTAGTTTTTCGGGGAATGGTTGTGGTTTTGAGTGGTTCGGGTCTTTCTAACTTGTCTGTTTAGTTCGGGGTTTTGGGGTTCGGAGGTTCAGCCCCTCCTTCTAGCGCCAATGATAACTCTGAATCTCGATCGGGTCCTTCCTCGCCAACTCCTGCCTCGGAAGGGGTGTAGCTGTGGTGGGGTGTCTGCAAAACAACACAGGAGGGGGGGTTTGGCCCCGAGGTGCCTCCGGCGTGAGAATAAGAGTTGGCTTTGGAAGATAATAATCAAGTAGAGTATCACAAGAGTAATAAATGTGTGTAGGTGTGTAATAATGGCTAACCCCTAAACCCTATTTCCTAGGGGTATTTATAACCCTAGGCTTAGGGTTTTAGGGGTAGGTTACCTCTTCCCCTGACCGTTGGATCGAGGGACAAGCCGCTGAATTCCCGGGATGCGGGACATGTGTCCCAAATTGTGGAGACCGTTGACCTGAGTGTGGCAGTACTGTTGTAGACATGATTTGACACGTGTTGTTCTTTGGCTTTTAATGTTGGTCAGCGCCAGGTGTGGGGATGTTGGCTGAGCTGGGGTGCCACGTGTGCTGAGTGTCATCAATCTGGGGTCCCCTAGTCTGGGGTGGGGGCCATGCCACGTAGAGCTGGCTCCGGGCTCGGGCCCACTACCCTGGGCTGGGCTGCTCTTATTCTCATGAGATGATTTTGCTTGTAACTTTGGGCTTAAAGTTTGGCCTAATTGGGCCTGGGCTATTTCTAGCCTATCACTTATCACCCAGTTGACTTATGCTTAAAAGTGTGTGTTTCAAGCCTTCAACCAGTGCTACGTTTTCTATGATGACATTCCCCAAAATAATTGAGCAATATCCCAGAGTTTCTCCTTTGTTGCCATCTCCAAAGGATATTACTGGGCCAGCTTTCCTCTCAAACTTTGTAAGCAGGGACTTCTTTCAAGTCATATGTTCAGAGCATCCACTGTCCAAGATAATTGAATGCTTCTTTCCAGTGCCCTGCAAACAAAAAGTGGCTAGTTAGAATTTTTTAGGACCCAACTTTGATTGGATCCTTTCTTACTAACTTTTGAACCAACAGGCTTTGAAGATTTTGCTTTTGATTTACCTGTTGTAGAGTCAACCTTAGACTCTGATTTCACAAACTGTTTGTGACTAGGAGTTTCAGATTTCAGAGAATAATAGTCATAATACAGTTCATGATATTCCTTACACATATAAATGGAATGAAGTAAACTGCCACAATGATAACAGGGTTCTTGTGGTTGGTATTGAATTCTCTGAGTCTTGGGGAATCTGGACTCAGTTTTCCAAAAAGGTTTTTGATTTCAGTCTAGGGCCAAATGATTATGATTTCCACATTTATAGCATTTTTCCTAGGTGTATCAGGTACATTCTTGTAATTATTCTCTTTGTTACACTACACCAAACTGGAAAATTACTAACAGATAAAAAAAGCCATTAGTAACGGATATATCCGTTACTGATGGCATTAGTAAAAGATATATCCGTTACTAATTAGTAACGGATATATCTGTTACAAAATTTTAAAAAAAGCAATTGTGACGGACGATTAGTAACGGATATATCCGTTACTAATGTCATTAGTAACGGATATATCCGTTACTAATGGCCAGTTTTGGTGTAGTGTTAATACCTTCTTTTCCATTCCTACTTCTTCTGATCTTGCTAGACTCTGAAATACCTTCTAGTCTCTATTTCAACTGAGACTTAGACAGAAAGCCTATGTTGACATTCTTAGGTTTTTCTAACACTCTCTCATCTGAATTGCTATTGTTAATTCTTTTGTGCACAACTGGGGTACCTTTAGAATCAACAAATTTAACATGTTTAGGTTCAGAAACTATCTTCTTACCTTCATATTTGGATATTCTAGCTTCTTATTTCCTATCATCCAAGACAATAGCTATAGAATTTTCACTTTTATTCTTTCCAAAACCTAAGCCATAGACTTTACCAAGAATTTGATTGTCAATGATTTCTTGAGTCTTTTTACCAGAAGTGTTAATGGTTTTCATCATATCTCTCTCTTCCTCTAGTTCTTTTCTGACATAGTCATAAGCCTCAAGGATAACACCATAATCATGCTTAGCTTTATCAGAACTTACCCTATATTCTTCCATTTGAATTAACTCGAATTCAAGAAAATTATTTCTACTAACTAATTCATCATTCTTAGCCTTAAGTTCATCTTTTTCACTAGTAAGAATTTTGAAATTAGTCATAAGATTCTTAAACTCAACATGAATAGATCTAATATCATCAGAATCTAAGCTATCAAATGAATCAAAAGAGTGAAGTGATACCTTAACAGAAGATGAAGAAGTTTTCTTTGGAGATCCAGGCTAGTCTGAAGCACTTGCCATCAATGCAATTTTGTCATAATCCAATTCATCTTCAGAATCACTGGAGTCTGCCCAATCCTTCTGTGTGACCATGAGTGCATTACCTTTCCCTGAATTCCTAGGCTTCTTGCACTCACTGGCAAAGTGTCCAAGCTCACTGCAGTTAAAGCACTTGATCTTGGCCTTATCAAGCTTGATAATTGTACTCTTGCCTTTGTCACTCTTCTTCTCCTCTTTCTTATGAAAATATCCTTTGCTAAATCTTCTCCTGTTGAATCTTACTTTCTTGAAAGCTTTAGCAAACATAGCAAAGAGTTCTTGCATCTCTGATTCAGAATCATTATCTTTAGAGTCTATATCTACAGTCTCTGACTCAGAACTTTCTTTGCTCTTCTTCTTCCTCAAGTCTCTTTTAGTAGATTCAGACTTTTCTTCTGGAAGCTTCTTTGATTCAGATTGAGCAGTGAGTGTAATAGTTTTCAACTTTCCTTCACTCATTCTCTTTTTCTGCTGCCTGTCAAGTTCATAAGCTCTCAATTTTCCATAAACTGCTTCTAATGATATTTCATCCAGATCATTAGCTTCCTCAATTGCAGATATCTTCTCATTGTAGAAATCAGGAAGAGCTTTCATGAACTTAGTATTCATATCCTCCAAGTCATAATATTTCCCATGCATGGCCATCTCATTGATGAGTTTAGTAAACCTATCAAAGGTGTTAGTAAGTGACTCACCAGACTTGGAGTCAAAGTACTCATACTGTTGTATGAGAAGTGTCCTCATATTCTTCCTGACAGGTTTTGTTCCTTCATAGTGAACCTTTAGATTGTCCCATATCTCCTTAGCAGTTTTACAAGAGAGAACAGAATCAAGACTATTGAATAGTATTTCTCACTTTAGCATCCTTAATAACGTTCTCCTTTTCCTTATCTGTCCATTCAGATTTAGGCTTCTCTGCTGTATGTTCTGGAATAACTTTTCCTTCGACAGTTGCTTGAGAAATAAGCCTTGTTGGAACAAAAGGCCCATCTCTGATTCTGTTAAGATAATCAGGATTTTTTGCTTCCAGGTGATGCAACATCTTCACTTCCCATAGAGTATATTCGTTTCTCTTGAGCATAGGGATCTTAGTATTACCATCCTTGTAACCAGACATGATTGCAGATCTTTATGATTATTCAAAATCAACCTGCTCTGATACCAATTCTTAACTCGAATAACTTGTAGAAGGGGGGTTGAATACAGGTTATATAACCGTGTCTGATTTTTTCTTGATTAGATGAACAAGAACAAATGAATGAATCAAACTTTGTTTGTATTAAATAAATCAAATACAAACTCTACCAAAGTTGTACAATACATTTAGCAGCTGCTGACAATACAAATCTCTCTCTCTGTTTGTTTCAAACTCTCGAATACAAAACTTATACAGAGCTTCACACGATATGCACTCAAAAATTCACTCTTTTACAATGATATAGAGGGAGTATTTATAATGCTACCTATCAACTAATAACAGAAAGTAATGATCTATACATGACAATGTTCTGCCGTCCAGTTGATAGTTTCCATCAATAGAAAATTCTTTTCTTCATGATATCTTCTTGCTTGTTCTTCAAAACAACGATCCTATTTTATAGCACTTGCCAGTTTCTGTAGCATCCATAATGACATCATCAGTAACACGACTGATATCAGGATTCCACCTTGCGTCAGGATTCGACATCCATCAGTATTTGACTTGGCGTATCAGGATTTGATCTCAGTTCCTGACATGTAGTCCTTGATGCACTGTTGTTCCTGACTAAACTCTACAGATTACTGTTTAATGCATACATCCTATAAAAAGTGCTAAATCCTTTATAAGATCAGGATTTACAAGAAGTATAATCAAAATTCTATTCTCAACATCACAACTTATGAATTATTCCTAACATTGATTCATGGCTTTTAGACTTTGTTGAAGCTAACCAAGACCATACCAAGGTGTGACAAGCTCTGCTAGTGTTCCTAGAGTATCAAGGAAGGTAAATCCCTAACCCACCCTTTGAGTTCTTACGAAGTTTTGATATGGTTTTGATGTTATGTAAAGATTAGTGCGTAATAAGAACATCCTTAGATATTTGGCTTTGTTTTGATGTGTAAAATGATGGGTGATGGATTTTAGTCTCACCACTGGACTTATAGATGTAAAATGGATGTATTTTTGAGGTTGAGGATGTATGGGTTGTTTTGGTTAGTTGTTTGGAGTGATCGTAAAATGGAAATGTTCGATTTATAGCTGTCGTAATGGCGAAATCTTGTTAACCCTTGAAAGCAATTAAGGACCGAGACCATAAAACCATTTCTAGACTTACCACTTCCTATGGATGTAAAGATATGGTTGTCTAGTTTATTTTTCCACAAGAATCGCATTAAAAGAGTTTACGGTTTAGGAGATATGGTCAAAATCGTAAAAGTGGTTCGTAAACGCAAGTGTTAGTTCGTAACTGCAATTGAACCCTCTTAACATGATAAATTCGGTTGTGAATCTTAATAATTAAATATTAGAGGTTATAAGGAAGGTGTGAGAGAAGACCTCATGTCAAAAGGATCATTTTTATATTTTATAAAAATGTTCGAATCAAGGTTAAGTACAAAGAAAACCCTTAGAGGAGTACTTAGTTATAACTTTGAAAACCACTTAGAAAATGGACAAAAGATCTTGAAGTATAATCTTCTCGAGTAACGATCGACCCTAAAACTTATACGACTTGAGTACCTATCGAGTGTATAGTATAATGACATGCCTTGATAACAAGCAAGTGTCGGATCATAACGGTGTCTATGGAAGTTACGTTAGAATGTGCATAACGAGATAACTTGAAAACATGTTTTAGCATAAGTAAAGTATATACTTAACTTTTCAAAGTGTTAAGTGATTAATCTCGGATATTTTGACTATGTATAGATCACCGGACCAACCTGAGACACACCACCCCTATAGAACTTCCAGGCAAGTTTTCCAACCCTAAGATTTTGTTTTCAAATTATTATATTTTGATTCTGCTTATGCAAGTTTTCAAACCTTTTTGCTAAACTGTTGTTGTGAATAAATATGATTTCTACTATATATGTTCATAGCATGCATATATGTTTTCGAAAGTATATTGTGATACTTGGTTTAAGATGATTTAATATTGGCTTATAAGCTGGATACGAGATATTAGTTATAAGCCGGGTATTACAAATGCCCTTAGTACGAGGCGTATGAATCGTATTCTTTAGTATAGACCGGGAGTTGATATATTTCTGTATATCTGATAGTTTATTTTCTGAGAACGATATTGAATAAATATTATTCAATTTTATTAAATGAATATCATTTTTGAATATTTATTTAAGGTTTTATTTATTTAATGAATATTATTTTTTAAATATTCATTTAAGGTTTTATTTATTTAAGGGATATTTATTTGAATATTCATTTAAGGTTGTTTATTAAATGAATATTATTTTGGAATATCTATTTAAGGAGTTATTCAGTGAATATTATTTCTGAATATTCATTTACGGATTTAATTATTAAGCGAATATTATTTTGAATAATTATTCGAGGGTAATTATGACCAACTATTCTGTTTATAAATATTCCTTAATCATTTATAATTTAGTAAATACTATTCGAATATTTATTAAATACTTTTAAAATAGTTTTAAAAATGGTTTATCTTATTTGAAAGTTATTTTTGACCTTCAATAATTATGGAGAATATTTCTGAGCCTTATTATGATTATTTTATCAAGTGGAGGTTCCCAAACTCTGTTTTCCATTTAAATCTGTCTTTTAAGAAGATTTAAATGCTCACTCAAACTTCCAAAATATAGGGGACCTTACTTGAGAGACTGTTATTTACTATGGTTGACTGCCCGGTCATAAACTTTTGAAAGAAATTATTTTCATTCGTACCTTCAGTGTTGCCAGTCAACATAATTTAGTTACTTCTTCAATTATTCGAGAAGTAATCCGAGTATCAGGTTATAATCCAATAACAAGCAATAGCTTGGGAAATATTGGTGAAATTTTTCTTTCCAATCTGATGCAACTACTTTGTGGAGTTGCATTAACAAGTATTACACTTGGGGAAAGGAGGACGAACTTTACGTTTCAGAGTCATGGATTTACTCGAACTAGGAGTATTTGTGTAAGAGGAGTATTCCTTCATCAGCTTTTAACTCAAATTTGGTCAACTGTTCAGAATGAGTTTTAAACACAAAGCATTTGCACCCAAAAATATGAAAATATTTCAGGTTAGGCTTCTTTTCCTTCACCATCTCATATGGTGTTTTCCCATGCTTGTTGATCAGAGTAGCATTTTGAGTAAAACAAGCAGTTTGAACTGCTTCTGCCTAAAAATTGGTTGGCAATTTTTCTTCATCAAGCATATTTCTGGCAGCTTCTATCAAGGTTCTGTTTTTCCTCTCAACTACACCATTTTGCTGTGGTGTACCAGGTGCAGAAAACTCTTGCTACACTCCTCTGTTCTTGCAAAATTCTTCCATTGTTGCATTCCTAAATTCAGTTCCATTATCACTCCTGATTATTTTGACTTTGTGATTTGATCCTTTGTCCAGCAGCTTTACATGCTCCATCAGAGTTAATGCAGTTTCATTCTTCTTTGATAGAAAATACACCCAAGTGTATCTGGTGTGTTCATCAATAATGACTAAAGCATATTTCTTTCTTCCAATAGACAAGACATTCACTGGTCCAAACAGATCAACATGTAGAAGATGATAAGGATCAACAATTGAAGATTCAGACTTGCTTTTGAAAGATGACTTCCTTTGTTTGGCCTTTTGTCAGGAATCACACAGGCCATCAACATTTAATAAAGGCTTTGGGAGTCCCCTTACAAGATCCTTTCTTATCAACTCATTGATGTTGTTCAGATTCAAATGAGAGAGTTTCTTATGCCATTTCCAACTCTCTTCACTATACATTCTTGTTGACAGGCACACGGCTTTTCCATCAGAGTTTGTCAACAAACTTGCTTCATAGATATTATTGCGCCTGTGTCCAACTAGAACAACTTTCCCTATAGATTTACTGATAACTTCACAGTATTCAGGTTGAAAATCTACATGATAACCTCTGTCACAGATTTGACTCACAGATAGCAGATCATGCTTGAGTCCTGGAACCAGAGCTACATTTGTGATTATGACATTTCCAAGATTGATATTGCCATATCCCAGAGTACGTCCTACGTTGCCATCTCCATAGGAAACTTTTGGGCCAGCCTTCTCCTCATACTCTGATAGCAGGGCTTTATTTCCAGTCTTGTGTCCTGAACATCCACTGTCCACGACTAGGGTACTCTCCCTGATGCCCTGCAATCACAAACATTCACTGAAGGTCAGATTTAAGGATCCAGACTTGCTTGGATCCTTTGGCTTTCTTAACTTTGTCAACTTTAGCAGCGGAATCCTTATTGTCAGAGTTTAAGCTAACATTTTCAGAGGTTACACTTGCAGAATTAACCTTAGCCCATTTCAAATTGGGCTTCAGTTCATAATAATTATGATAAATAGCATGATAATCCCTGCAAGTATAAATAGAATGCCAAGTACTTCCACAATGTTTGAATAAAGTCTGTGGTTTAGTTTTAACATAATCATTCTTTACTCCAGACTTGGAGGGTAAAGAATTAATGTTTTTATTTTTCCTGCAGAAACTAGCAAGATGATTAGTACTACCACAGTTATGACATGTCTTCCTTGGAGCATAAGTAGCAAGCATTTGATTATTACCTTTAGTAATGCCTACTTTACCATTTCAATTCTTCTTGGACACTTTTTGTTTCTTAACAGATTTTAACTCCTTAAGCTTATGTTTGAGTTGTTTATCTGTCATTGAACCAATATTAATCTGTTTAACACAAGTTTTACTGATTCTTCCTTAATAGCTTCTTTTTCAACTTCAGATTTAGGTTCACTTGTGCCGGTATCAAATTTTCTAGATGGAAGAAGTGTTCTAATTTTGACTTCTTTTTGAAACCTAAGTTCATCTTCCTCACAGTAACCTAAGCCAACTGTGTCTGACTGAAAAACCTCATGGGTATCTTTTCCAGAATCAGTCCAAGTCTTAATTATGTGATTTGCTTTCTCCAATTCAGATTCTAGTTTCCTATATCTTCCAAGAAACTCCTGTTCTAGATAAATAGCATCATCTCTTTCTTTCTGAACTTGTTGCATGTTGACAAGTTTCTCTTCAACAAATTTATTTCTTTCTTTAAGTTCAGAATTCTAAAATTTGATTCTCTCATTCTCTAAAGTCTGATCCCTATAACTGATATGTAAGTCCTTAAGATAAATTCTCAATTCAGATATATTATCAGTATTATAAGCATAGGTAGTTAGGGGTACCTTGTTTTCAGAATCTTCAGATTCATCCTCATTAGAAGCCATGAGAGCATAGTTAACATCCTCATCTGAGTCTGAAGTGTCTGCCCAGTCTCTGCCTTTTGTGAAGAGTGATTTTTCAGTTTTACCCTTCTTGCACTCAGGAGCATAGTGACCCATCTCCTTACACTTGTAGCATTGAATCTCAGACTTGTCTTTCTTCCCAGATTTGGTATCCTTTCTCTCAGACTTTCTGAAACTCTTTCTGTCAGAATTTGAATCTTTCTTAGAGAACCTTTTTCCCTTCTTGAAGTTCTTGAAACCCATCTTCTTGAAGGTCTTCACCATCAAAGCAGCCATTTGCATCATTTCTTCTTCATCATCCTCAGATTCAGATGATTCATCAGTGTTTGAGTCAACATCAGAATTTGATGACTCACTTTCAGAATGTATGACCAAAGCTTTTCCCTAAGCTTTCTTCCTTAATGCTTCCTTCTTCAAGGGTTTTTCTTCAACCTTAAGAGCAACAGACTTTGTCTTCTTGCTTTATCTCTTGTTTCTCTGTTCTAATTCCAGTTCATGAGTTTTGAGCAACCCATAGATTTCATCAATCTCAGTGTCAGCAAGATCATAATTATCTCTTATAGTGGTTGTCTTTACATCCCACTTTTCAGGTAGAGCAAGAAGAAATTTGAGATTAGAATCTTCTAGATCATACTCTTTATTGACCAGTGATAAATCATTGAGTAGCTTACAGAATCTGTCAAATGTTTCTGTCATGGTTTCTTCAGATTTAGCCTCAAAATGTTCATACTCCTGTGTGAGTATGTTCCTTCTGTTCTTCTTGATAGTAGCAGTTCCTTGACATCTAACTTCAAAGGCATCCCAGATTTCTTTGGTAGTTGTGCAATTAATCACTTTGTTATACATAACATTGTCTAAGGCACTATGAAGTAGATGTCTAACCTTTGCATCCTTAGCAATAGATGAAATATCCTCAGGAGTCAGATCTTTCTTCTCCTTTGGAACTGATTTAGCTTCTTGACCAGCAGTAACAACAGATAACTTCGTAGGCTTATGAGGACCTTCATAAATTCTGTCAAGGTATTCTGGATTTGTAGCCTCCAGAAACATGGTCATCTTCACCTTCTAGATTGAATAATCTGTCGGCCTGAGAATAGGAACCCTAATTGTCTCATAACGACTCACAGTAGTAGGTTGAGCCTTCTCAGTACTAGAACCAGAACCTAATGGAGGAGGTATCTCTGCCATTGATTATAGTTATGTGTGGATCTTAAACTGTATAGAGTAACAGATCAGCTCTGATACCAATTGTTAGGCCGAATACACAAATATAATCAAGTTTGTATGAGAGAATAACAATTAACACACGTTTTAATAATCAAAAACTGTATGGAATTAATAACTCCTCTCTCAGTGATGTAAAATATCACAGAGAGCTGCTTAGGTTACAATGAAATGATAATACGTTTTTCGATACCCTTATAGGGTTAACCTAACTGTATTTATAAAGATATACAGCTACAGTACAATCGATAATTGATACTACTATAAATCAGCTATACAAATGTTATCAATTATGATTGTTACACGTCTTCTTAGTCAACACGATGTCTTCGACAGCTATCTAATCTTCAAAGATATCGCTTCCATAATTATCTTCAATTATTCTTCAAAGTCTGATGATGACCAGTAGACGCTTCCTCCTGACAGAGTTTAGTAAACTCTGTCGAGCTTCCATCTGTCAGAGTTTAATTAAACTCTGACCGCTTCCAACTTCCAGTTAAACTCTGATGAACCTCTGTAACACTTAAACACTAACATTACTCACATCAATTATATTTAACAAAGTCTATGGAACTTCATTATATATTATGATGAGATTTTGCTCATAGTATGCATGAAAAAGGTTTTCAGAAATGTTAAGAAACATGTTGATCTATATTGTGGATAGATACAAACTATTTTGGTGAGCTGTTTTGCTCACCCTTGCTATGTTTTAAATATATCACAACAACATATAGGCGAGCTGAACCTGACTAAGCGATCAGTTCGTGAGCGGATGAGGAACGTTTCGCAACTTGATGAGGATGATGTAGCTACCATTGCTAAGTAGGAAGCTATTGGTAGGCTAGTTGTTAGCTTTTAAGTATCAGATGTATTTACTAGTATGACTTATGTAAATGGATGGCAAAGAGTATGTAAGGTGAAATTGTAATTCTTTTGGGTGGTAAGAACTCAAATTTGTGTTTAATAATATTTGATAGTTACTCTGAGGTCATCTCTGGGAATATAACGGGTGTGTTTTATATTGTTGTTTTGGGTCAAGGTTGTCATTTAACTTATGTTGGTTCAAGTTCAAGTATTATGGATGGAAATTGAGACCGTAAAGACCGGATCCATGACCCCGGATCTGGGGCTGTTACATAAATCTAGGCATGCATTTTATAATTTTGAAAAGTATCATACACTCTCATCCGATCTACAACATAGGCTTCATCTAAACCCCATAAAATAAATTAGCTATTCATGACAATACAAAACATGGTATGGATACAAAATCGAATTTTAATATACATAATTCGGTTATATCATTAAATTTTTAAGTTAATTTTTTCACATACATATTTTAAATTTTTATTTCATAAGAGCACCAAAAGAATAACTTAGGATGATGGCGAACACAAAAAACAAAAAGAAGTAAAGCACTGCATAAGAGTTGTGCTCAGTGAAATCAAAGCAAAGGTAATTCATGCTCCAACCTACTTTTAAATTTTGATTTTGAAGTTGGTGATTTTATTCTTCATTTTCTCTTGTGCTCATGCGCAAATTGCAATTTATCATGATATACATAAACATTTTCTGATATATCATTGGATGTTTATTTTTTGCACTAGGATTTGAAATTATTTATTAGTTCTTGAATTTAAATTAAATTTAAATTTATAAATAACAATAAAAATTTTAGTGTTTAAGCTGTGTTTTTATCTTTCTCATTAAAACATAAATAATATCCATTTTTTAATAATAATTTTAGTATTTAAGTTGTTTTTTAATATATCCCTTAATCAAACAAATAATATCCAATTTTAAATTTATCTCGAGTTGAGCGAGAGTCGAACCAAGAGTATTAGGGAATAGTACTTTTTTTCCTGAGGTAATTAATTCACTAATTGAAAGTCATATGACATATAAAGATATAATCAAAATTGATCAAACATGTACTAAAATATATTAAATCAAGATTTCCTTCATCCAACTACGCTGGTTGACTGGATCTTCAATTATGATGGACAATTTGTAGTAATCATGAAAAACATATATATATATATAGGCTAGTGGTCAAATGAGACCCCTACTTAAAATGAGAACTGAGACTAAATCTCAACCTTCAATTTTATATCAATATCTTATAATCTGGACCACACATTCGTTATCTCTTCTTTTACCTTGATGTGTAAAATAATTGCAAGCGCACAATGTTTAGTTGTAGCAAATACAGATCGATCATCAGAGACTATGAATTTTCAACACCCTAATAATTAAATCAGGCAAACTAGACAAATAGGTTTGAGATGAGTTTTAATTAACCTAATTAGCAAAGATTACCAAATAATATGGAAACCTAGGAATCCAAATCCATTAATCAATCATAATTAATATCAACTCGCCCTAAAATAAATTCTCTTTCCTTCACAAATCAAATATATCAATTGACGAGTCAAGCATATACTCTGAAAAATAAATCCGGTAACAATAATATATCAAAATCACTTTGTCAATCGATCAATTAAGCACCAAGAAAAATCATTAGAATCAACTAATAGGAACGAGAAGAAATCAAGAGTAATTAAATTAACTTCATCTTCATCCTAGGGTAGGAGAATTAGCTAGACATGATATTGAAAAAATGAACAAGAATTTAAAAGCATGAATTGAATAACAGAAAAGTGTTGAATAAAGCAAATAAAAATTGTTTGTATCGAAGGACAATTAAATCTACTCCTACCCCTAAATTATGAATCTATATTGGTGTCTAAATTGTTATCTCAAATACAAGAGAGAAGCCCCATATATATATAGGGAAAAATAATGGGTTTGGGCCCTTGATTACAAATCAGATCTCGAAAATAATTTCTTCAATTTCCTTTTTCTTCTCCGATAAGTATTCGATTTTTCCTTCAATTTCTTTGGCTACAAGTATTTTCCACCTCCTTGCCTTTTTTTCACCATTTTCTGCTTGAAATATAATTTTATTTATTTTCCTACAAAACAAAATAAAACAATTTATTAAATAATAAAATTACGAAAACGGACATAACATAGGTATTAAAAATATGATGAATTATGGACCTATCATACTTCATCTCCTTCATCTCTCTTACCTCTCTCATATGCCGCACAATCATTCCCATACTTTTATACATACAAAGATATATGTATATACTTTGTTCCCTGATATCTTCTCTGGCGAGCTGATATATTTTCCCACAAGTTCGTATGTTTCTGCTCGCTACCTATCTCGTTCTCTATTCTTTGCTAATCAAATACATGAATAAACTCAATACCACTTCCTGAACAATGTTATTTATACAAATAGATACAACATCATTATATTAATATTTTAAAGATTCGCATGGAGGAGAAAAGGGATAAATAGCTAAAGCATCGTAAGAGGGAAGAAGGGAAAGGTGTGTTTATACTCAAGTTTGAAACTTTTGTTGATTTGCCTTCAAAAAATTCGGTTATATTAGTGTTTAGTATTTTTATGATTTACGTATTAATTTTAGTAATTTCAAATAAATTTTGGTGATTTGAGCTTGATTGTGATTCCAATTAAAATTTTGGTGACCTGATTCTAGTGATTATATAGGTGTTGGTCATATAGTGTAGTTTATATTCTAATAATTCTTAACAAAGCTTTTTAGATCTAATACCGGAAGACAATTTCATGACAATTTTATTCTTTGATATCAGTTTTATGTATTTGATTTAATTTAATTTACGTAATTTTAGTGATTTACTACTAAGTACTAGTTTGCGATACATGTACTGAGTGGATGTAAAATGTTAGAAGTTTGTGTACTCTGCTAGAACTATCCTAAAACTTCTTATAGTAGTTGTATACTTGTACTGTTGATATTCGGAAGTAAACTTTTTATGATTTTGTAAGTCATATTTGGAGCTTAAGGGCCAAAAATTTGTATTATAAACATGGTGCACGTTTTATTTGTGTTCAAATGATACTGGTAGCTTTGTCATCGTCTTTGTATCTTTTGTTAGGTCTTTTTATAGGGTTTTTTATTTCAATCAAGCATTGCATATGGTTAACCAGAATTAATTAGTAGGACAAAAATAAATTATCAGTTGATCGGATTCGAAAATTTTCCTGTCTTGACTTTTGTCATGGTAAATCTGTCATAATCGTTTAAGTTGTTCTGTCCAGTCTTTTAGTATTTGTTAATCGTTTCTTGGTTAAGTTCATATGGCGAATCAGAAAAACTCGTTAAATGAAATGGAGGAAAGTTTTGCATCAATTCAGTTGGAGGATGAGGAAGAGGGAGGGTTGAACTATGAAGGGGTCACGGAAGAGAATCTTTCAGAAATTGATACAAGATGGGTTCTGGTAGGCAGGTTTTTGACAGAATCTCCGATTGATTTTCAAGCAATGCAGCACAAAATGGCTTCATTATGGAGACCAGGAAGGGGGGTTTATGTGAAGGCGCTGGAAAACAATAGATTCATTTTTCAATTTTATCATGAGGTTGACATTAAAAGGGTGATAGAAGGGAGTCCTTGGACGTTTGGAAGATTTCAACTGGTGTTTGAACGTCTGAAGCAGGGAGAGGATCCACGCTCAATTCCTATTAATAAGTTAGATTTATGGGTGCAACTACATAACATGAATTCTGGGTTCATGTCACAGAGGGTGGTCCAAGACATTTGGAATTACATTGGTGATTATGTTGAGGCGGATCCCAATAACTTCATAAGCGTCTGGAGGGAGTATCTACGAGTTAGGGTGTCGTTATCATTAGATAAACCATTGAAGAGAAGAATGAAATTGAAGAAATCAGAGGATAATTGGTGCTGGGTGAATTTCAAGTATGAAGTTGTTCCTACTTTTTGTTTCATTTGTGGAATGATGGGGCATAATGAGAAGTTTTGTCATAAAATATTTGATATACCATTGGAGAACATTGAGAGACCATATGGAATCTGGATGAAGGCAGAACCGCGTCGGAGGAATCATACTATAGGTTCAAAATGGCTCAGGCAAGGAAATCAGATGCCGGAAAAGAATACGGTGGTGAACATGGAAAGTGGGTCGACAAACAGGGATGGCGAGATTGGTGCAAGGGTATAACTGATCCCTTAATTTCAGGAAAGGAAATCGTGTTAGTTGGGGATAACAACTTGAAAGGTGGGAGAGAGTTTACAGGAGGTAAAGATACTGAAACCTCGGGAATAAATTCAAATTTGGAGGGGCTGGTTTCAAAAGATATGATTGCGGCAAATTTTAAGGTGGATATTGGGCATAGTCATACAATGGAGCATGGGCTTAAGGTAGTGGATTCAAAAAGGAGAAGGGTGGAGGAAACAAATGTGGATGGGCCAACTTTGGAAAATAGCCATCTGGATATTACAATGGTGGACTCTCAAGGTAACAACTCACAGAGCCAAAAAAACGGGATATTGGCGGGTGCTGCAGTGCAGGCCTGCCTAGGATTATGAGTGTTATCAGTTGGAACTGTCGAGGTGTTGGTCTACCCTCGAATGTTCAGTTCCTAAAAGACGTTGTACGTCAAGAGAGACCTTCATTTATATTTTTATGTGAAACTATAGATAACAAAGGAAAGTTGGAAAGTCTGAGAAGAATGTTAAGATTTGATGGTTTAATAGTTGTAGACGCAATAGGCAGGAGTGGTGGCTTAGCACTCTTATGGAAAATTAAGGAGCAGGTGTCGTTGTGCAGTTTGTCTAAAAATCACATTGATGTGGAAATAATCATGGATGGGAGAGAAAAATGGAGATTAACAGGAATGTATGGTGAACCTGATAGATAGCAACGAAGGAAAACATGGGAGTTATTGCGAAATCTGGCCAGAGATTTCAACCTTCCTTGGTGTATTATAGGTGACTTAAATAATGTGTTGTCTCAACAAGATAAAAAAGGAGGGGCTCCTTATCCTAACTGGCTGGTGGAGGGTTTCAATGAGGTGGTGTCAGAGATAGGGTTGGTGGACATTGAGTTAGTGGGGCATCAGTTTACGTGGGAGAGAGGTAGAGGAACAGAAGCTTGGACTGAAGTTAGATTGGACAGGGCTTTAAGTACAGAATTGTGGTTAAGGTTATTTCCCTCGGCTAAGCTATATAATTTAGAAGGTTCTACGTCAGACCACAGTCCGATTTTACTAGTTCCTGAAGATGGTTCTAAGTTTGCAGGGCAACGAAATTTTCGGTTTGAGAATGCTTGGATAACAGAGCCTATGTGCAGACAGTTGGTGGTTGAAAGTTGGGAGATGGATCATGGATTGGATATTCATGTGAAGATTAAAAATTGTGGCGAAAGTTTGCAGCAGTGGGGCAAAGAAATTACGGGAAGGTTTAGTGCTCGTATTAAGTAGTGTAAGTTGGAGATGAGGAAAATCAGGAAGTGCAGAGATGTACATTCGGTGGAGAAGTATAAGGAGCTTAAGAGTAGGCTCATTCGTATTCTAGAACAGAGAGAAATTTTCTGGAGACAACGCTTAAAGCAACTCTGGTTGCAGTCAGGTGACAGGAATAGTCGATACTTTCATGCGTCTGCCACTGCTCGAAAAAGAACGAATCAGATTTTTCGTCTGAAAAACAGTGAGGGAAGTTGGGTTGATTGGGAGGATGGGTTAGGAGACCATATAACAGAGCATTTTAAACATTTATTCACAGCAACTCATACTAGTTGGCAAGAGGTGGTGGAATGTATGGACACAAGAATAACGACAGAGCAAAATGCAGAATTACTTCATCAAGTGACGGAGGAGGAAGTCAAGTCAGCTCTGTTTCAAATGGATCCAGATAAGGCTCCAGGTCCGGACGGTATGACTCCAGCATTCTATCAAAAATATTGGTCCATTGTAGGTAAAGATGTTGTGCATTTGGTTCAGAAGTTTTTTCAAGATGGGAGTTTGCCTGATAACTTAAATGATACAAACGTGGTGCTTATTCCAAAGAAAACGAGTCCTGTTTCAGTGGGGGATTTAAGACCAATATCGTTATGCAATGTATTGATTAAAATCATTACGAAGGTCATGGCTAATCGAATGAAGGGTATGTTGGACGGGGTGGTGTCAGAAAATCAGAGTGCTTTTATCCCGGGGAGGTTAATCACGGACAACATTATGGTTGGTTATGAAATGATACATTATTTGAAGAGAAAGAGAAGAGGGAAGAAAGGTTTTATGGCCCTAAAAATTGATATGAGCAAAGCATATGATAGAATTGAATGGGATTTTTTGTGCTCGTTGCTTAGTAAAGTGGGTTTTGATGACTGGTGGGTGAAGCTTATTCTTAGGTGTGTTACTACAGTAAAGTATAATATCACGCATGGAGCAAGGGTTATGGGGCCAGTGGTTCCTAGTCGGGGTCTCAGGCAAGGAGACCCCTTGTCGCCATTTCTGTTTATCTTATGTACAGAGGGTCTGTCTGCATTGCTTCGTAGGTATGAAAAAAAGCAGCTGGTTCAAGGTATTCAGGTGTGTCGAAATGCCCCTAGGATAAATCATTTATTATTCGCCGATGACAGTTACTTGTTCAGTAAAGCTACTGAAAATGTAGCGTTAAAGTTAGTGGATCTGCTTTAGAGTTATGAGGAGGCTTCGGGGCAACAAGTAAATTTGGCAAAGTCTTCGATAATTTTCAGTCCTAATGTAGGAAATGAGTGTAAGGATCAAATCTGTCAGGTTCTTCAAATGAAGGAGAGGGATGATTCAATGAAATATTTGGGCTTACCGAATATGGTAGGGAGGAATAAATCAAGGGTGTTGGGGTTTCTCAAAGATAAGGTGAAGCAGCGAGTTCATTCTTGGAAGGAGAGTTGGATATCTCAGGCAGGTAGGGAAGTTCTAATAAAAAACGTGGCTCAAGCAATTCCCACTTATGCAATGAGTTTGTTCTTGCTTCCAACTGAGATTACAAAGGATTTCGAGAGGAGTTTATCGAGATACTGGTGGGGTATTAAAGAGAATTCTAAGTCTGGGATACATTGGATGAATTGGGAAAGACTCAGTAGACATAAGTCGAATGGGGGCTTAAGCTTTAGAGACTTTCAGAGTTTTAATTTAGCTCTTCTCGGTAAGCAAGGATGGAGGTTGGTGATGAATCCGGAAAGATTGTCAAGTAAACTGTACAAAGCTAGGTACTTTTCGAACTGTCATTTTTTTGATGCCAAGTTGGGCAACAATCCGAGCTTTATTTGGCGAAGCATTTGGGAAGCAAAAAGGGTGGTGAGTGCAGGAGCTAGATGGAAGGTGGGTAATGGGAAGAAGATAAGAATTCTGGGGCAGCCATGGTTACGAGACAAGGTGAATCCATGTATTACAAGTGATTTACAGGGTTTAGACAGTGCCACGGTTGATTCATTGCGAACGTTAGATGGTCAGCAGTGGGATGTAGAAGTAGTGGAGGATCTGTTCAATCAAAGGGACCAACAATGTATCTACAATACTCCATATGGTGGGAGTGATGAGGTGGACAGTTTGTATTGGAATGAAGAGATGACTGGGGAGTATACGGTTCGAAGTGCTTATCGCTTAATTCAATCCCAGAAGTACACGGAGACTACATCTGAGAGCAGTGATTTGTGGAAGGTAATTTGGAGAATTAAGGCTCCCCCTAAAGTGTTAAATATGGTTTGGCGTGCGTTAGCTCAGTGTTTGCCAACGAGAACTAATCTGTATGCGAGAAGAGTTCCTGTGTCAGTATTGTGCCCATTGTGTAATGCAGAAGAGGAGACAGTAATGCATATCTTGGTTAGCTTTCCGTTTGCCAGTCAATGTTGGAGACAGAGGGGATCTGTTTGTCAAAATTCAGGTAATTTTTCTTTTGACAGGTGGTTGAAGAATATGTTGGACAAGTCGAGCAAGGAAGATCATGGGGAAATAGTTACCATGTGTTGGAGTTTGTGGCGAGCCAGAAATCAGATGGTGTGGAATAATAAGAAGAGTGAGGTAAATTATGTTGTGTTTTCTACCAAGCAGTACCTTGCAGAGTGGAAGGAAGCCCAAGTAAGTTCGACAAAGGCTTTATACCGGGATGTCATTCCAGGTGATGGAGCTAGTTCTTGGGAGAAGCCAAAAAAGGACACAGTCAAGGTATCGGTGGACGCTGCACTATTTACAGAACATTCGAAATATGGCATCGGTATGTTAGCTCGAGATGAGGAAGGTCAGGTCATTCAAGGTCGCTCAGAAGTGTATGTAGGTGCAGTTAGGGCAGAGTTTGCAGAAGCTATTGCTGTGAAGGAAGCCTTAAGCTGGGTCAAGGCGAATGGATGGCGTGAGGTGGTGGTTGAATCAGATTGTTTGGGAGTGGTTCAAGCCATTCGAAGCAAAGTCAATATGCTATCTCCTTTTGGTAGTATAATTTTAGAGTGTCGTAGGATGCTTGTTGAGTTAAACATTGAATTGTTTTTTATTAAACGATCTGCCAATATGGCTGCTCATTGCTTAGTGAGAGAGTCATGTTCTTTCCCAGGTCGAGTTTTCGATAGGTGGTCTGTTCCTATTGAAGTGGAGTCATGTGTATCAACCGATTTATTTGAGTAATATATTTCATTTTCCGTCAAAAAAAAAAATTAGTAGGACAAAAAGGGCGCATTTATAATACCTACTTGTCGCATTGTGACTCTCATTTTGTTTCTTGTTCAGAATGTAACTTTCAAGTTGGACTGTGGATGCAAGTTTTTTCAAAGCCTTAGAACAAGAATGGCAACATGATTATTATCAAGAAATTATTGAAGATTACTTTGGTTTATTTCATTAATCACGGAAATTACTAGAATAGTTTATTGATGAGGTATTTCCTCATAAGTTTGTAGAATGATTTTTAGATCATGATTTTTTGATACCACATTTCACTAGTGGCTGAGCGCGTACTGTAACAATGCTGTAAAATACTTATTATGTATAGTTATTAAAAACTTTCAGACACTACCCGAATAATTACCTAACTTTTTCAAAATATTTTCAAAAATACTACCTGAAGTTGCAATTCTGGCATCGCAGGTGAAAATCGATTGCAAATGAGATTGCAAATGTTGCAATCGCATTTTTTTAAAAAAATTGCAACTTGGGTAAGTTTGAAAAAAGCCCTAAATATGTGATACAAATGATAAATATTATTTTATAACTCGACTATTTAAATAGAAAAAGGTTTTTATTCTATTTTTGATAATTAAAATCTTCTTATTCTATGAAATCCAATATAAACAATAGACATTATTTTCATAATTTCTCTCCTCTTTATGTACAACAAAAATAATTAATGTTTTAGCAAAAAAAATTAAAAACAATTAATGTTTGATTTTCAGAGATATGCTATAAAAATATTATTTTTAAAAATGCTAAAGGTGATTTTTGTGTACTTTTTTGGTAATTTATGTTTTTTTCAATATTAATATTATTTTTATAAATACTAATATTATAAAAAAAAAGAGGTGATTTTGATGTATTTTTGGTGATTTGTGTGATTTTTTTTTATAATGGCCACTAAGTTTTATAAAGATTAATTTTAACAAATGATCACCTCCTCATATACAAAAAAATATGACTGTATGTACTTTTTTGATGATTCAAAATACTCAACTATAATGTAATAACAACTGATATTTTGTGTATTTTTTTGTTGATCTTACAATGAAAATGATAAATATTATTCTTACAAATATTCAACTCTTAAAATACAAAAAAAGATGATTTGTGAATTTTTATAAAAATATTAAATTTAGTTTCACTCTTAGTGAATTGGTATTTACTCATTTAGTGATCAATAACGATTACATGCCCAATATCCAATTTTTAGAGTAATGTTTACTCTATTAAATTTAATCTGTTTCATCAAATAAATTACACTTGAGATTTCTTTTATTCTCAAATAAACATTTCTATACATCTAAGAAAAGGTTTCTCTATAAACCAAAAAACTTAACAAAACAAAAATTAAAAAAACTTTTGACAAAATTATTTGCATGTGTATGTGTAGTTTCTAAGGTAGAATAGAAACTAACCAAGTCACAATAGCAAAACATGATCGTAAAAACCTTACTTTCAACCACATTAATGCAAAAAAAATCTCTGCAAATCACAACAAGATCCCAGTTATCATAGTCATTTTGGTTGCCACTTTTCTACCAAAAATAAAAGTTCGATTATTGCTTTCGATCTTAGTGAATACTTGCCTCGCTTCAAAACTAATGAGCTTAGATTACGGATTTGCACATAGTATTAAAAATTCTTATACAACTTTAAACATCACTATTTTGAAGTAATAAAGTATTAATAAAATCTATAAAAAAAAACCAGAATTACTGATATGGGCTGAAAGTAAGCCCTCAAAATACATTTAAAGTTGTATTAAATGAACCTAGGTTGATCCAAGGTTAAAGCCCAAAGCCCTAAAATTAATATTAAATTCGTAGCTATTAAATCAGCCAAATAAAAGACTCTGTTATTGAGTCCAAAAGGAAACCAAATCATCTGTGGAGTAGTCTCCAAGGCATACAAATCCAACAGTTATCCACCTTCGTCATGGAAGGATCTAGAACCGGGCTTAGAGTGGGTATCTTGCCCACCAAGATACTAAACCCTACTCTAACTCCAAGGCACCCAACGCCTATATAAAGGACCTGATCCTTAAATACAGAACTACGTTTTTTGGCTTGATTCTCAGCATTCATTGAGATACGTAGGCATCTCGTGAGGACTCGAATTAAGTCATGAAACACGAGGGCAGCCATTAAAGCTCGAAGCACTCAAACCATAGCAATCAATACGCAATAAATACATCCTAGTCTTTATTCCACCGTTGATAAAAAACCACACTACTTATAATAAAAACAAGAATAATCTACATACAAAGAAAAAATATTAACAATCACAGATTTATGACAATAAAATACGAATAAGGCTAAGTATAAAAATGATGATATGTATCATTCTTTTAACACAAATTACAAAATGTCAACATATATCTTTATATAAAAATGAAATCACTAAAATTAAGAAACAAATTACCAGTAACATGGAACTCACCGGACAAATATGCCAAATCACCAAAAATAGGGCATAAGAAATAATGATTTTTATTATTAATTTACAAATCAGCTTTCAGGACAATTAAGAAACTAAGATCAATACATATTTTAGAAGAGCATAGGATCAAATATTATATTAAAAACATTCTCTAAAAGCACATATTAGCTTTTAGTATCACCTAATTACCAGAAAACATTAATTAATATAAGTGCATTTTGTTCAAAAAAAGAAATGAATAAAAAAAAATCACCTTATATATTTCATATGTTTACCCGAAATTGATAATTAAAAATCCAAATTTGTTAGAAATTTTACAAATTAAACTAAAAAAAGTTAGCCTTCCTCTTTCCTCTTCATCTTCAACAGCCTCTCCTCCTCCGGCGGTGGTTTATCCACCGACCGGAGGCCCCTTTTCCTGTCCAGTTTTTTATTTCTTTCAATAATCATCCTCCTTTTGTGAGGATTGTGAGTTTTTTATTTGCTTTACCCATTAATTGGGTTTATTGGTCTCTCCTTGTGAGAGTTTGTTTGTCTCTCCTTGTGAGAGTTTGCTTGATTTGTTGGTTTTAATGAAGATCTATAATAGATCAGATCTGCTGAGAATGATTTTGTCGATAGTTTGGGGGATCTGGAAAGTCCGTATCGAAACTGAGATGCTAACGTTTAATGCAAGAGCTCATCACTTACAACCAAAGATTGTTCAATATTATTTGTTGGGGGTTTTCACTTTCGGCATGTCTATAGCTGGTATCCGGCATGTAGATAGCTGGGGTATTATTCATCCTTTAGGGAATTCCATTTCGGGCATGTCTATATCTGGTATCCGGCATGTAGATAGCTGGAGGATCGTTCCTCGGACCTTAGTTTATACAACTGAGGATTCTGAACACTGGGGTATCAACGGATCTTACGTGAAGTGGTCAATTGTAATAACGCGGCTTTCAGGGATGTTGGCACAATTTGGATCTTTTCGAATATCTTCGAATTCATTTTTTAGCTTCAAGAACTTTTTAGTTCAGTTTGTTGCACGATCTGGAAACAATTTATTGTTTTTTCAACCTGGTCGTATCTACAGTCGGGGGTTTGTCCCGCTGTTTTATTGACTTGTTTCAGTAATATAATCTTTTGCATTTTGTCAAAAAAAAAAAAAAAACTAAAAAAAGTTACAATATCGAGAATTGATTACATGCTCCACTTATACAATCACATTAGTACAGAAAATGGTAAGAAAAATTTCAAAAATTACTAAATATAAAATAACAATATATGAAAACGTGGTTTGAATTTTTGTTTCTTGTGTCAACAATTTATTAATGATAGAATTGTGAAATTCCTAATTAGTGATGACCAATACATGTAGATCTGGCTATAATTCTTCAATTTTGCACGATATATGTGCAAACAATTGACACGAAGATGCATACATAAGTTGTATATGTGATTGTATTTTGAATTTTTGAAATGGTGTCGATAACAAACTTGAGGGTGAATCACTCGACAAGGAGGGGACGAGAAGTGGAGAGAAGAAGTTGGTTTAATTAGTGGAATGTAAGAGATTGATTGGCAGAGTCTAGTGATAGAAACGAAGATTGATCATGCGTATTGGAATTTAAAAAGGCCAAATAATTCTCAGTTCTCACAATAGTAGGATTCCCATTAGAGTAGCCCATATATATATATTTATATACACATGGTTCTCCTTTTTATTTGATTTTTTATTTATAATATATAGGTTTTTGCTCAAATGAGAACCCACAATTAAAATGAGAACTGAGATCTAATCTCAGCCCTCTATTTTCTATTAAATCTTTTAATCTCAGTCTTCCATTTTATATCACACCACACACACACACACAACACACTCATACACTCTGCAAACACACAAAACAAACGCATACACATACCACCCCCACCCCCACCCCCACCCCCACCCATCGTCATCGCCATCGCCATCGCCATCGCCGCCCTGCCCTAGTCCGTCGCCTCCCGCCCCGCCCCACCGCGGCCCCGGCCGCTGCCGCCACCTGCCCCCAATCTACTGTTACTCTCTCCCCCCATTTCTCTCTCCCTCTTTCCACTCTCTCTCTCCTCTCTTTCTCTCAGCTATTATCCATTCCTCCGGTGCCGCCAGGCACGATCTCATCTTCTTCATCCAGATCTGACTACTGGAGTTATTGCCGAAGTTAGAGAACGTAATTATATGAATTATAATTCAGATATTTTAATTATAGCTTTGTAATGTGTATATGTATATGAATTAGTGGTGAATTGTACGACTATAAATTATACGACTATGTGTATATGTATATGTATTTGGAGCGTTTTGTTGCGTTTTAGTTTGTTATCGTGTTGTTTTAAGAATGATTTCCATGATGTATTGGGAGATCTGGGAAGCCCACTTCGAATCTGAAACGGTAGTGATTATCGCGAGAGCACACCTTGCACAACAAAAAATTGTTCAATATATGGGGGCATCTATACCCCCGACCTCAGTTGGTGTAACTGATGGGTATGAACAATGGACTATCACCGGTTTTTTATGTGCGCAGGTCAATTGTGATGCTACTATTTACAAGAATGTTGGTGTCGACTGGATTGCTCGGGAAATCTTTGTAATCATTTTTATTTTCAAGAATATTTATATTCTATGTGGTAAGCAATCTGAATACGAAATGGCTATTTGTTTAGCTCGTTTTTTGTTTCACAATCAGGTTGTAGCTGACAGTTCGGGGGTTTGTCCCGGCTGAATTTCAATGTTTAAGTATTAATAAAATCTTCTTGTTCGTAAAAAAAAAAGAGTACAAATTATAATGTGTCACTTGGATACATGTCATTTTTTTTAATTTAAATTGAACACATGTCTTTCTTTTATTACTTATGTTTGGTACATTTTAAAAAAAAAATACTTTTATATTCAACTTATTCTCTCATTTACTACTTTTTATTTATATTTAACTTATTATCTCGATCTCCTCCTCATTTAGCTTTTCTTTCTCCACTAATTTTCCAGCTTTCTTATTTTCTTTTATGTTTCACTCAAAAAACCTTTATCCCTTTCGACTTCTCATTTCCCATCTTTATTAAATTAATTTGTAAATTTTTATTTTACCTATTTAAATAAAATCTGAAAAATATTTATTAAAAAATCTAATTTAAGTATGTTAAATTAACACTACAAGAAAATCGTTTTAAACCGACCGTCAAAAATGGTCGGTTATAAAAGGAATCGGTCGGTTTAACGACTAAAACCGACCAAAAACGCTGGTCGGTTTAAGCCTGGTTGGTTATGTCATTTGGTCGGGTTTAACACACATAACCGACCAATAATTTGGTCGGTTATATGTGTTTACAAATTCTCTAATGTGGGGTCCGAATTGGACATGTGGCACCACGTGTCACCACGTGGCGACAGCTGGTGGCAGACGTCATCAACACATAACCGACCGACAGCGGTCGGTTATGACTTAAAAAATAGAAAAATACATTTTGACTGGCACACATAACCGACCACAGTCAAACGTGCACAATCGGTCGGTTTCATGCCAGTGGCTGTGCTAATTTGTATAACCGACCACTTATAACCGACTACTTAGACCGACCACCCTCGAAGGGATCGAATGGTAAAAAATGGTCGGTTATGTCTTTTTGTGGTCGGTTTTCTGGGAATTGAATGGTAAAAAACGGTCGGTTATAAGGCACGTCGGTCGGTTTTCTGGGTTTTTTGTAAAAAAATTGCAGGTTTTGCCAGTACTGCAGCCTGCCATTCCATTTCAACATTAGCAATTCACCAAACCATTCAACTTCATAATAACATAATTAAACATACAAACATAAAAACCAATTTCATAAGTTCGATCATTCCAACAAATATAAAAACCACATTCATACAAACATTCCAAGTTTTCTGGTCATTCCAACTAATTACAAACAGCTTAGAAAAAAAAACAAGTCATAAAAACCGATCACACTTAAAAACCTAATGATCCGACAAAGAAACATCGGATGATTGATGACCATCTTTTTCACCCTCTTCCCCACCATCATCACCAGCGCCATCACCATCATCTCCACCACCATCTTCACCGCCACCCATATCCTCATCCTCGGAGGTATAGTCCTTTTCATCTTCCAATGCAAGCCGATCCTTTGCCTATGTACACATATAACCAACTAATTAAAAAGTAAGAAATATAAATATTTAAGGACAATTTAGAAACTCCCTTTTCCCAATATTTAGCAAGATCCTTCCAAAATGTCTCGGACCAATACGGGGGCCATCATACACACGATCATTGAAACCATTATGATCATCACTAGTCAACCGAGCACCCAAAATTAAAAAAAAAAAACATTAGTACACAAACAAATCGAACATAAACGTGGAAAGAAAATCGAACATAAGTACACAAACATAAATATCTTATTAATTTAACTATAAGTACACAAACATAAGCAAATTGAACATATAAGTACACAATGCATATTTAACTCTAAATTCAAATACAATTTCGTATACAAAATCGAAGCAATTACAAATACATGACCTTCAATTCAAATACAAGTCAATATCGTATACAATTAATTATAAGCACTTAGGGGAAAATCGATATTGACCTTAAATTGAGCAAAATATAAGTTCATGTGTCTATCATTATATGACATAAATCGATGCTTAATTAAACCCATTAATCAAACCTATAAATCGAACCCATAAACCCAAAAATCCAATTTCAAATAAACAAATATATATATATATATATATATAAACATGAAAATATAAACAAATGGGAGAAAATATATTTATGAATTTCAAATGGGAGCAAACTAAACTATGAAAATATAAGCAACAAACAAAAAACACATAATTAAAAGCAAACAATACAAACAAGAGAATAAAATAGACCAATTAAAGGCACAAAATGGAAGATAACAATACTTTGAAGAAGAGGAAGAGTTACAAGAAGCTTACATCAACACAAAATGGAGAAGAGGAAGTTTGGGTCCGAATTGAACGGAACGATTTTAGTGAGCGGATTGAGTTTGCACGGGTAAGCGCCATTTTTACTTGAACGAGCTGAGTTTGAATGGATTTTAGTTTGTATTGAGAGGAAGAGATGAAGAGAGGAAGAGAGAGATATGAGAGAGTAAGAGTAATGAGAGATAAAATGAAAGGGGGAGGGGGTTTCTTTTTTATTTACACTCAGACTATAACCGACCGATCATAACCGACGAATGATCGGTCGATTATGTCATTGGTTAGTATGACTCGAAAATTTGGGCAAGGGCGGGATTTTTGACTTTTCACGAAAATTTTCCCGCCCAAAAAAATTGGTCGGTTATACATCAATTCGGTCGGTTTTAACGTAAAAAGAAAAAAATAGAATAAATATAGGGGAAAAAATAGAATAAAAATATTAAAAAATCCTATATTTAATTTAAAATTTATACAATTCCAACTATTCATGCTAATTATTTTTGTGATTATTATTACCTAATTTTCTAATAATTTGAATTTTCCCTCATTTTTAATTTAGTTCGTAAAAAAAATAAAAATAGAAAAAATGTCAATCTTTCGATAAAAGATTAGCATACTCACTATGAACACTACAAAATAACTAAAAATAGTAGTAGTAGTAGTAGTAGTAGTAGTAGTAGTAGTAGTAGTAGTAGTAGTAGTAGTAGTAGTAGTAGTAGTAGTAGTAGTAGTAGTAGTAGTAGCAATGGAAAAAGAAACGGGTCAAATAACTCAAATTAAAATTTTAAACAATGACGGTGTTTAGGGTTTCGGGTTTCGCTTTTTAAAAAAAATTTATCGATGACCCAACCTTAGGGAAGTCAAGATCCATCCTTTTTAATGTTATTGGAAATATTTTAGGCAAAAAAAATTTAGTTGGTTTGCTAATTTAACGGTCAACTAGTAGTTGACTAGAACCCTAAACAGGGTTTCGTCACGGTTTAGGATTTCAATTTTTTAAAAAATATTTCTCGATGGCCCAACCTTACGGAAGTCAATATCCATCCTTTTTAATGTTATTAGCAAAATTTTAGTGAAAAAAAAAAATTTATGTGGTTTGGCAATTTAACAGTCAACTAGTACGTTGACTAGAACCCTTAAACAGAGTTTCGTCAGGGTTTAGGTTTTCGATTTTTTAAAAATGTTTCTCGACTGGACTCCTTTTGCTTAACAAAAAATATATCAATTCCAACCGGGATTCCAACTTTAAAAATATATCACTTTCCATATTTTTGTGATAATTTTATTTTCTCATAACCCGTCCAAGTGTAAGCTACGGTCTCTTGAGGATCTGAAACCGGACTCCTTTTGCTTAACAAAAAATAAAACAATTCTAACCAGGGTTTCAGTATTAAGAATATATCACTTAGAATTGATAGGTCTCTTACGAATTTTCTAAAAAAATAAATTTATAAATAATTTACATTAATTATTAGTTGGAAAAATACTCTGATTATATATCTAAAATTTTGATAATCTTAAAAATATCACAAACATATAAAAAAAATTATAATACAAACGTAATATTTACGATCAAAATTTACAAATATTGAATATATAACTTTTGTTTCAATTAAATCTTTCGATAAAATGGTTTAGTTTATTCAATTTAATTAGTTTGGTCATAACTCATGTGTAATTTATTCACGTACAAAAGTAAAAATATGTCTATATTATTTGTTTACAAATTTTAGATATTAAGTAAAGGTCTATGTACTTCCATAATATATTACGATTCCACAATCATTGATAATAAAGATTGTTTGAGAAGTTCATGTTAAAAACGTTTTTAAACAAATTAAATAGAGTAAATTTAATAGATATTTAATAGGTGTAATTAGTGACTAAATAAATTGGCATTAATAGCTATTTAATGCAAGAAAAAAATTTACATAAAAAAAATCAAAATACAAAAATTTAAGAAAAATATCTCAAATTGTTTTGGTGAATTTTCGATCTCTTGGCATTATAATATATATTGATTATTAAGACATCGATCATTTTAGCAAGTGATGTTCAGAAAGTTGTTTAACATCGCTTTTAAAATAACTGATGTTAAAAACGTTTTTAACATTGGTAGTTTTTTAAACCGATGTAAAAGGTGTGATGTCTAATCCAGTTTTTCTAGTAGTGTAATAACGTAGTAAAAGTGTTGTTTCCTATCATGGGACACGATCCAGTTTCTCTGAATAATTTTTTTGAATAATTTTTTGCCTATCGAACCGTACGGATGTTAATAAACACTCATTTTAGTGTTGGAAAAAAATAGTCAAAAAATAAAAAGGTCGATTTGTTCAAGATTTTAACAAAAACGTAGTAAAAGTGTTGTTTCCTATAACGGCACTACTACAAAAAAGCCTAAAGAGACCACCTCAAAACCATCTTAGAGACCACCTCAAGAGGGGGTCTCTAGGTCAGTGGTCTCTTAGGATAAGAGACCTCTTCTTTGAGGGGATTTCTTAAATAGAAATACCAGACCAGCTATTTCAGAAAAGTGGTCTCTTAGATGGAAGGAAAAGAAACCACTTATTTAGATTAGATGGTCTATCCGGTTCTAGTAAAGAAACCACATAGGCCAATAAGTGGTCTATTTGATTTCTCTAAAAAAATCTGTTGTCTCTAAAAGGTGATCTCTTTGCTCTGAATAGGATTAAATTTCTCAAATTAATAATTGTTTTTATATTATTAATTGTAATTGAGATTATTATTATTAATTATTATAATAATATTCTTATATTTACAGAATATTATGAAAAAATAACTAACTAATGAATACACTAATATTATAAATGTGCACAGATATACAACTACAAAAACAAAATGTGTACATATACAGAATTGTAACTTGGCTAATTACGAAAATACAATTACCATTCACCAAATACAATTACTTGAGATTCTGGGCTAGCTGGACTTGCAAACCTAGCAAAAGAGAACATGAAACATGTACATACTACACATCTACACTACAGTTATGCCCTTCACCAGGTAAAACTAAAAAGCAAAAACATCCAATTGAAAGCATATATACACTGACGACGCGGAGCCACATCGTTCACTCTGGTCATCTGAAGATGCGGAGTAGAGAGAAGATATTGAGTTTGTGAAGAGACCAATCCAAAGCTTGACATTTTGGTGGCTGCTGAGACAACCATGTCATCGTTAGAGTAAATTGCTCCAACGCGAAAACCCGGTAGACCGAGATCTTTGGAAAGGCTGTACACAATGTGAATTCTTTCCCACACTTCAGTGTTCATCAAGTTTTTGTTCTTTAGTACCTCCATGATACTGATGAAACTTGGTGAATCAAAAACTGTACCTGAATAGATTTCGTCGCTAATTAAGTGAATACGTTTGGCTTGAATGAAGTCAACAAGGAGGTTGAGCTCCTTAAGGGTCAATGTTGTGCCTAGAGGGTTGGAAGGGTTGGTAACCAAGACACCTTTTAATCTCAAGTCCAGTTTATGTGCTTGCTTATAGGCCTCTTCTAAAGCCGATTCAGTGATTTCGAAGCCATTTGAGCTAGTGCAATGTATGGGTACAATCTCAACTCCAGTTCTCCACTTGAGATCCCTATCAAATCTGCATAATATTAAAAAAATAAATTAACAACTTGTTTGATGCTTAAGAAACATGTCCATATGGTAACGGCAATTTGCACATAAAAATAAAACGGAAGGGCTGTCGTGCATACCCTGGATAGTAGGGGGTGGGAAGCAGGAACGCGTCGCCAGGTTCGGCCAAGCAGAACATGAGTGTCTCGTTAGCTGAGGTTGCACCAGCAGTAAGAACTAGATTGTTGGGATCAAAAGTAACTTTGTTTCCTCTAATTTCGGACATGAAATCAACTAATGCCTGTAACAAGTTAAACGTAAAAACCAATTAGTACTCAATATACTAAAAATTCGTAGCAGTTGAATTTCGAACCAATTTGTTAGTATCGAATCAAGCCATTAAAATGAAATAAAATGCTTACATTTTTGAAAGCGGGAAGGCCATGGTAATCCTGAAATAAAGCAAGTTCTCTGAAAATGGAGTCTCCATTTCTCTTGAAGCATAATGTCCAGGCTTAAAAACAACACCCCTTAAAGTGATATTTGAATTTCCAATTTTAACAGCAATCAGATAACCAGCATCGAATACCGACTCTACAACACCTGTAACTGCCTGGCCTACCTTACTACTTGCATCCTCAACTGGATTAACATGCACTCCTTTGAGCAATGGAAGTCCAGGTGGCACGCTAGCATTTTCGATGCGAAGTAGGTTCTCATGCTCTCTTGGGCGAACACTTAATCCACGATATAAGCTTTTATCTTTTCGTGGGCAACCTCGTTTTCGCTTCAAAGGGAAACCTGCTGAGTCATAAGAGTTGTTCCCTTGGACAGCTTCACTCATTGTAACTCCGAAATTCTCTGGTCCCTTTCCTCTGCAGACAGATAAGCTTTCATCACTAAGCAGATAATAAAAGCTAAACAGATGTAACACAAGGATTAACCTGATATGTTATTTGATGTGATACATATAGATGTAAATATATACAGTACACGTTTACGAAATGAATATGTAAAACTGATGGCTTGTACCCTGCAGGACTGCAGCTAAAAAAATTAGCGAAAATTAATAAATACGCAAAACATATATGACCACATGAAGGTTTCTGACTTGCCTAAGAGTAATACTAAACTGAATTAGCATGCTTAAACAAAATATCTGATTTACTTTGCTTCACAGTATAGAGAAAGATATAACAACCCAAACTGTCACAATGGTAACCTACTTTTGATATGTACGTTGAAAAGTTAAAGGGAACACCAAAAACACACACTACATGTTATATCATGAAGACTAAACAGAAGACAAGGAACATAAACCCTATCTCTTCAAATTAGATGTATATATAGAAAACAAGGAACAAATGTTATATAGGCGAAACAGGGACTGCAGAGCCTAGATGAAGTAATTTAACAGTAAAAAACAAGTATCATATAAATACATACAGATTAATAACCATGAAAATCAAATCAACAAATCACCAAATATACAAATCACCGAATATACAAATGATAAAAAAAACAAGGGAGAAACAGAGAGAGATTGAGAGAGAGAGAGAGAGAGAGAGAGAGAGAGATTTCTGCAAAACTTACACGGAACTTACACGGAAAATCCCCAAATCTTGAACTAATCAAGCATCAAAATCCTTTGACCTGAAAAATCCCCAAATCGTAGAAACTAGGGCTTGAATGGATTTGAGATTTGTGAATTAAATCGGAGATAAAACTGTATAGAAATTGAAGTATAGGACAAGAGAAGCACGGGTATATGATTTGATTAAGAGACGGTGGAGTAGCCCCCGGAAAACCGAAATCGCCAGTTTACAATCGGAGATTGAAACGAGAACGAAACGAAGCAAAATCTATATGGATCTTGATGTACATAGCAAGAGGTACAAGAATATGTATATCGATTTATCGGAGAAGCAAACGATTGGCGAATTTTGAAAGTCGCCGTTAAGATTTTTTTGAGTTGCAATAATGAGAGAGAGATGATACATGAAGAAAATGATAAGAAGATTTTCTTGAACGATATGCGTAAAAGATGAGATGTCTACTATTAACGGAAGCCATAGAAAATAAATAATATTAAAAAATGATAAGAAACCATCTTTTTAATTAAAGTGGTCTCTTTTCATGTATTATAAGAGATCTCTTTTATAAAAAGTGAGGTTTCTTTTATTAAATAACCACTTATTTAAATAAGAAGTCTCTTTACTTATATTATTAGAGATCGTTTTTTGAAAAAGTATGGTTTCTTTTCTTAAGTAATCAATTATTTGAATAAGGTGGTCTCTTATTAGCGGTTCCTTTGCCTATATTTGTAGTAGTGCGGGGCACGATCTAGATTCACTGAATAATTTTTTTAAATGATTTCTTCGACGATCAAACCGTACGAATGTTAATAAACACTCATTTTAGTGTTGAGAAAAAATAATTAAAAAATGAAAATGTCGGTGTGTTCAAGATTTTAACAAAAATGTAGTAAAAGTGTTGTTTTCTATAACGGGGCACGATCTAGATTCACTGAATAATTTTTTTGAATGATTTCTTCGACGATCGAACCGTACGGATGTTAATAAACACTCATTTTAGTGTTTGAAAAAAATAATCAAAAAATAAAAAGGTTTGGTGGTAGGAGATTTTAACAAAAATGTAGTAAAAGTGCATCTTTCGATAACAAAGCACGATCTAGATTCACTGAATAAATTTTTTTAATGATTTATTCGACGATCGAACATTACGTATGTCAAAAACCATCATCTCTAATGTTATTTCCAAAATTTCAGAAAAAAATAAAATTATTTGATTGGATAATTTAACGGTCAACTAGTATTTTGACTAGCAATAACGGTCGGTTATATACAGAATCGGTTGGTTTTCTTGTTTTTATTTTTGGGAATGGTCGGTTATATATGAAGACGGTCGGTTTTATGGAGTTGCAATGGTAAAAGACTGTCGGTTATATATGAAGACGATCGGTTTTCTGGAAATTGAATGGTAAAAAGTGGCCGGTTATGCAAGTTGTCGGTCGGTTTTCTGGGTTTTTAAAAAAAATATTGCAGGTTAATTTTGCCAGCAGCCTACAGCCATTCCATTTGATTTCAAGACTGCAATCACCACCAAGCCATTCAACTTTAAGAAACTACAGATTCACACCAACAGTGAATTTAAATCCAAAAACAAACTCATTACAATCATAATCAAACTCATTACAAACAACTTTAATATTCAACTTTTGGACTACAATATCTATTACAACTAATAGAAACTAGTCCATATCTTCAAAACCATCGGTCTCATCACCATCTTATTCTTCTTCATTTTCTTCACCTTCTTCTTCTTCTTAAACAATCATTAGCATCATAATACACCAGACACATAACCAAATCATCGCCTTATACAAGTAGCTCTGACACCATTGTTGGATTTCGAGGCAGTAAAACACAACGATAGTAAGGATAAGCATAAAAAAAATCGAAATCCAAAACCATTGATCCATGTATAAGGGAGATGATTTGGAAAAGAGTTTTTTTAGTCCAAATTTCGAAAATAAAAGTTAAAAGGGAGAGGAATTTTGGTGAAGTGGATGTAAGGATATAGATGAAATTTGGTGAATTGGTTTGTTTAAATGAAATTTGGCAAAAAATTTGAATTTTTTAGTTTGGGCTCCATTTTTAAAATTTTTGTGAAATCAAGGCTTATTTCCGACCGATATGTGGTCGGTTATGAGTTTGATAAAAAATTTGAATTTTTCATTTGGGCGGTATTTTCAAAATTTAGAAATTTGCATAACCGACCACCTAAAACCGACCGTCATTTATAAAACCGACCACCTAAAACCGACCGACAATTATCGATCGGATTTGACATCTAAAACACGTCATCAAAACGACAACATTTCTTCATTTGGTCAAAATGTAACCGACCGCAGTGGTATCGATCGGTTTTAGATGACGTGTCATGGAAACCAAAAATGTGAGTCAGCAAAATGGGCCCGGGTCCACACCGGTCGGTTTTAGATGGTCGGTTTTATCTTAAAACCGACTACCTACGGCAGCGGTCGGTTATAATTATTGGATTTGTGACGGTCGGTTTTGTAACGGTCGGTTTAAAGTTGTTTTCTTGTAGTGTAAACATAGTATTGCTTAATATTTTTAATTATATTGATTATATCTCATAAATATATGATATACCACAAATAATACATATTTAAAATTAATTTTATCAAATTTTTAAATAAAAATAAATATTATGTAATCTGGCATCTTTCGGAAACTCATCTAGTGAAAAAGTAAGGAAAAATATCTGAGAAATAGAGTGCCTAGAACGATCTAGGACCATCTTTGACTTTAAACATACTAAGGGGTGTATTCATTAGAGAATCTGGTGGATTTTAATGGATTCTCAAAATCAGCAGGTATTTATTTCAGATTTTAAACAATCTTTTAAAATCTGCAGGTATTCAATTCGGATTTCAAATAATCTTTCTAAATCTCTGGGTATTCAATTGAGATTTTAAAAAATCTTCTAAAATCTGTAGGTATTCAATCCAGATTTTAAACAATCAATCAAAATCTCAAGGTTTTCAACTTTCCACTGATTTGCTAAAGTCATGGATTTTAAAATATTTGTTGGAGATTTTATATGTAAAATTATCAACGTCAAATTTGTAGTTACTAGGCAATATTTTGATGGATTTGTAAATTATAACATTTGTGGGTTGATGAGGCCTTTGATTTCTATAATGCAAACTCTAGTTTTAAGTCTGTTACTACTGACTAGTTCACGTCCTTGATGACTGTATTGTACTTCTGTTCATCAACCAGTGCTCTGTGGTAAAGATAATCATCTTTATGAAATCTATTGTTACCTACCAATAAAAGAAAGAATTGTGACGATAAGAGCCTTTTGTTCTAGAGATATCTATGTCCCATATTTCTCCACTCTCCAGTTGTTTAATGTCAATGTTACTTGCGAGCCCACTTTACCATGAATAATTTGCCTGAATCTAGCTCATGAATAATGTGGTCGTCTCGTAAATTAGTCATCTGGTTCCATTTTAATCTTCATCATCTTTATCTTTCCCATTTTAAGCACTTTTTTTATTTTGTTCTCGAATCTTTTCTGTCTTTTTTTTCGAAATACTATCACTCAATATTTTAAATTTTTCGGACTATTTATTTATATATAGTTATCTTCAATTGATATATAGAAATTATAAAATAAAAAAATAAAAGAAATCAATCTCGTAGAATCTGTGAGATTTTGTAATTCTACAAAAATCCATCAAAATCCATCCATCAAAATCTGTTGGGAATTAAAATAATCTGTGTAGAGATTTTAAAGAATCCATGGATTTATACATTTCATTAAAATCCATGGATTATTAACAATCTACCAGATTCTCAAATGAATACACCCCTCTAAATAAGAATTTAAGATACTTTTTTTTAAGAATGAATATATTATATTGTTGATTGTTACGGGGAAAAACAGTGATTTTAATATAACAATTAAGATAAGAATCTTTCCGTTTATATAAATGGATCAAATTAGCGTTTGTTAACAGAAATACTTAGCTCAAAATCTCATATATCCATTTCACCCTGCATAACTTGATTTTGTTGATCATTTTCTTACATAGAAAACTCCTCTAATATCAGAAATGAAGTTTTTATCTTCAAAATTCTTGTGTGTTGTGTTTGTAACACTTTTTATTTCAATTCTCACAGTCAAGGCTGGCCAAAAACAGAGTGAGCATTTTTCAAGTTCATAAATCTTCCATTTGTAAGCTTTTATCTCTTCTAATGTTTTTTTTTATTTATATAAATTGTTACATGTGCTTGCAGGTAATGAAGTAAACCAATCCTATTACGAGGGGCCAATTGAAGAGAAATGCAGTATAGGTAGAGGAGATTGTTGCGTTTGGTTCTTCAAATGCTTGAAATGCTGTCACAGTACTGGTACTACAACACCTTGACAATTATCAAATTATTTTACAATTATGAATATACGTGACAAGCATTGAAACCCTGATTTTGTAAACATGCAGAAAATGGAACTTCCAGTAAGGAACAAGTCTACAGCTTGATTGGACGACGTGGGGGTCGGGATCCGGTCACAAAGTCTAAAACACAAGAGCCGTAGGACATGGACGCTTTACGATAGATATTATTAAGCAGGGATCGTCGATTCATAATAAGACATGTGTCTAATTTTCAATATAAAAATACATGTCAAATTACAGTTTCGTTAAAAAAATTTCCATTGCTTTAATATTACGTAGTAGATTAAATATAACCTTGCAAGTTGCAATAACATCACATACAAATGGCAATTAAGCGGGAGGGAGATAGTTGGAGCTGGCTGAACTTCAAGTATGAACGATTGGGAACATTTTGTTTTGTGTGTGGTATATTGGGCCATTTTGAAAGAGATTGCAATGTTGTGTATGCAAACCCAGATAAGCAAGTGGAGAAAGCGTGTGGAGCATGGCTGCGAGCTCCGTCGCGGAATGTTAAAAATAATAATTCTGGTGCAAGGTGGCTTCGAGGAGGAAATGAAGGAGGTGGGTCGAGAACAGTGTATAACTCAGAAACGCCATTAACGACCAAGGACGTGGGGAAGCAGGTGCAGGAAAGGTTCATGGAGGTGGATGGCATTGTTCGCGAGATTAACGGGAACACTGGAGGAGTGCAAGTCAAATCGCGTGATTGTAGGAATCAGTTAATTGAAGATATGGCATTAACAATAACAGATCAGAGGGGAGGGTCCAGGGAATTAGGGGAGGATGATATGGCAGAAAATATGGTATTAACGGATTTCAAACGTAAACGAGTGGATGATGTTGTAGTTGGAGAAAATTCAGGAAAGGATGGGGAGTTAATGTTGGAAAATCAGTTGATCGTGTCAAAAAACTTGCAGGTGGCGGGTCCTGGAGCCCAGGCCCGCCTAGCATTATGAGTCTGTTATCGTGGAACTGTCGTGGGCTGGCCAACCCACGAGCAGTTAGATTCTTAAAAGAATTAAATAAATACTATAGGCCCTGTTTAATATTCTTATGCGAGACATTAGTTAAGAGTAGTAAAATACAAAAAATACAAAAACAGTTGGGTTTTGCTTGTTGTTTTGCTGTGGATGGAGAGGGGCATGGGGGTGGGGTGGCTCTACTATGGAAGCATGAGGGAGGAGTGACAATCATTGGGAGTAGTCGTAATTATATCGATTTTGAAGTTATGCATGAGCAGATAGGTAGGTGGAGGTACACGGGTTACTATGGTTTTCCCGAAAGATCAAGACGACATGAGGCATGGAGTATGTTAAAACAACTTGCTGGGGAGTCGAGACTTCCATGGTGCATCATTGGCGATTTCAATGATTTAATGACGGATGATGAGAAGCAGGGTCCAGTAAGACATCCTCGTGCTTTGTTAAATGGCTTTTCTGAGACAACTATGGAGTGTGGGCTTCATGATTTAGGTTTTACTGGGGATAAGTTTACATGGGAACGTTTTAGAGGGTCTGAAAGGTGGGTGCAGGAGAGGTTAGATAGGGGTTTTGCAACCAAGGATTGGTGTGGTTTATTTCCGAGTGCAGAGGTGATTGTCCATGAGGTGTCCAGTTCAGATCATTTACCAATTTTTCTGCAGTTGAATAAGAAAGTGTACGTGCCGAAAGGGAGGAGATTTCGGTTTGAAAACATGTGGATTAAAGAAAAGGAGTGTTACAATATTATTAAGGAGTGCTGGAGTGACATAGAGTCTAATGATATTTTTGACAAAATGGGTCGTTGTACCATCAGGTTGGAAGAGTGGGGTGGGGGAATGATTAAGGATATTAAAAGGAAGCTGAGTTCGTATAGAAGAGAAATGTAGCTGCTTCGTTCGAGGAGGGATGCAACAGGAGTTAGTAGATATGGTGAAGTTAGATGGAGGTACCTTAAGCTACTGGCGAAGCAAGAGACGTATTGGAGTCAACGTGCAAAACAGTTTTGGTTAAGAGACGGAGATAAAAATACACGTTTTTCCATAAGTATGCATCTACAAGAAAGGAACATAATAAAATCACGAGAATGAAAGATGAAAATGGTGTGTGGCAAGATGCAGATGAGGAAGTTCAGATGGTTATTACTCGGTATTTTGAGAATATATTTAGTTCGTCAGTGACTGGGGAACAAATATCTGATCGAGTAAAGTTTCAAAGCATCACTGAAGAGCAAAGCAATAACCTGTTGATTCCTGTAACGGAGAAAGAGGTGAAAGACGCAGTGTTCTCAATGGCTCCGGAGAAATCGCCTGGAGTTGATGGACTAAATCCAGCGTTTTTTCAGACTTACTGGAGCATTGTTGGACAGGACGTTGTTGAGTTTTGTAAGAATTTTTTAGAGGATGGAGTGCTCCCTGAGAAGGTCAACAGTACATTGGTTTGTTTGATTCCCAAGGTAAAACATCCAAAGCAAGTTTCAGATCTCCGTCCTATTTCGCTTTGCAATGTTTTAATGCGTGTTCTATCTAAAGTCATGGCCAACAGGCTTAAGCCATGTTTACATAGTATCATCTCTGAGAAACAAAGCACGTTTATTGAGGGACGGCTCTTGACTGATAATGCATTAGTGGCTTTTGAAGTTAATCACTACATGCGTAGAAAGACACAAGGGAAGTGTGGTATAGCTGGGCTTAAGGTGGACGTTTCGAAAGCGTATGATAGATTAGAGTGGAGGTTTATTGAGGTGATGTTAACAAGACTTGGTTTTCCACAGAGATGGAAGGATCGTATAATGCAATGTGTGAAAACTGTAACGTATAGCTTTTTAAGGGATGGTGTGGTTTTTGGGGAGGTACAGCCAAGTAGAGGTGTGCGACAAGGGGATCCTATATCCCCGTATTTATATATTATTTGTGCTGAGGGCTTGGCGGGAATAATTCGAAGTTATGAGGAGAGTGGGTTGTTTACTGGATGTAAAATAGCAAAAGGAGCACCTAGGGTATCTCATCTACTCTTTGCAGATGATTGCTATTTTTTCTTTAAAGCGAGTCAGACAGAAGCACATAGCATGAAGAATATTCTGAACAAGTATGAACTACTGTCTGGTCAGGTGGTGAACTATACCAAGTCTAGTATTACATTCAGTGCGAATACATGTGAAGATGATAGACGTGTGGTTTGTGACTGTCTGGGAGTGCAACAAGCTGAGAAACCGGGACACTATCTTGGTATACCTATGGTAGTGGGTAAGAATAGAAGTGAGGTTTTTGGTTTTATAAGTGATCGTCTCCAGCATAAATTACAAGGGTGGTATAATAAGGAGTTGTCAAAGTCTGGGAAGCTGACTCTTTTGAAAACATCTGCACAAACTATTCCGAATTTTTGGATGAGTTTGTTCTTGATTTCTGAATCTTTGTGTGATGAAATGGAAGTTAAAATGAATGCATTTCTTTGGGGTAATGGAAGGCAGGGGAAGGGTGTCAAATGGTTCACCTGGAAGCGAATGTGTGCCTCCAAATCAGTTGGTGGTTTGGGACTTAAGGAGCTTCGAAAATTTAATCTAGCAATGTTAGCTAAACAGGGGTGGCGTTTACTTGTCGAGGCTAACCCTTTGGTGTCTGCAATAATGAAGGATAGATATTTTCCGAATAAATGTTTTTTGGAGGCTGACTTGGGAAGAAATCCGAGCTATGTGTGGCGTGGATTGATGGCTGCTTTAGAACCTATCAAGGCAGGAGTGAGGCGCCAGATTGGTGATGGGGAGGACACTTTTGTTTGGTCTGTTCCCTGGTTACCAGACCAGGGTTATGGTTTCATAACTACCAGGGTGCATAGTAATCTACAAATGGATAAGGTGTGTAACTTATTTGTTCCTGGAGAAATGAAGTGGGATGTTGAAGTGTTGAATGACCTTTTTGAAGCCAGGGATGTAGAGTTAATTCAAAGGATCCCTCTACCCTTAATAGGAAGAAAGGATTCGTGGTATTGGCTCTTAGATGACAAAGGTGAGTTCACAGTTCGGAGTTGCTATAGACTGCTGCAAGGTGAATATCATGGGGTTGTTAGTAGCATCTGGAAACAGGTATGGAGTCTAAACCTCCCTAGTAAAGTTGTCCACTTTTTATGGCGTGTCTGTAAAGGTTGTTTACCAACGAATTATGCTTTGGTTCAAAGGCATGTAGAGATTGATGTTAACTGTCCGTGGTGTCATGCTGAGGTAGAGAGTGATGTTCATGTATTGTTTAAGTGTGACTTTGCAAGGACTGTGTGGATAATGGCAGGTTTGAGGGAGATTGTTCAGTGCTCTTCAAATGATACCGCAGTGGAGGTTATTCTAAACGTTTTTTCCAGGAGTTCTAAGGAACAATGTGCTCAGGTGGCTATGCTGTGTTGGAGCATCTGGTGTAGGAGAAATAAATGGGTTTGGGATCGAAGAAATGGGTCTGTGTTTGGGGTGAAAGCAGCAGCTATGCATCTTCTCGCAGACTGGAGGGAGGAACAGATGAAGATTGATGCTCGGGTGAGTATAGGAGGGTTGGGTGCTCGTAGCTGGTCTAAACCACAGAATGGTTGGGTGAAGGTAAATTCCGATGCGGCAGTGTTTCAGGATGGTAGTGTAGGTATTGGAGCTGTTGTTCGGAACGATCGAGGGGAGTTTCTGGCAGTATTTTGCAGGAGGATTACAGGAGCATGGCATCCCAGGGAAGCGGAGGCAATAGCTTTAAAAGAGGCATTGTCGTGGACTGCTATGCAAGGTTATCAGCAGTGTATTTTTTAGACTGATTCTCATGCACTGGCTCTGGCTTGTAATGGAAATAATGGGCGAGCTTTTTTCGGGACTATAGTAGATGATTGTATCTATTTGTTAAAGCACATTAATCTGGTGCTAGTTGAATTTGTGTATCGATCTGCGAATATGGTTGCTCATGTGTTAGCACAAGCTTCCTATTCTATGTCAGATTCAGGGGAATGGCTTAATACCCCTCCTAGTTTTATCTCTCATGTACTCGAGATGGATTCGATTATTTGAATGAAATTACAACTTTATTCAAAAAAAAAAACATCACATACAAATGGCAATGCTATGTTAACAAATAGACTTCTCAATCATTACTATTAAAAAGGATAAAATTTATAATAAAGAAATACTAAAAATTTAGCCAAGCTTTTCTTGTTTTCGTATCACTTAGTGTCTCCGTCCCAATTTTATGTGACTCTTTGAATTTTTACATATTTCAATGTTCTCGGTTGGGCTATTATCTTATATTTTTATTCAAAATAAAAAAATTGAGAAAATATTATTTACAAATATCTCAACCGAGCTTATTGAAATGCGTAAAAAAGTCAAATAATCATAAAAAATGTGATGGAGGGATTATAAGTTATAATCAATGCTATGAAAAGCGGGATTCGAAACTAGTCGATGAAGATACAAAACATGGATTATTTAGATAATTGGGGATTAATTGGAATGATTAATCGGAATCTATTTAATATTATCTTATACATATAATTATTATTATATGTATTACATAAAGTTTAAATAAATATTCAATGAAACTTATCATTTATAATTTTTTTTAAAAAAAAATTGATCGAACTTGATCGTTTATTGGCCGAATTTATCATTTTTGATTGAATTATCTGTTTTTGATCGCTTTTTATAAAAAACAATTTTCTTTAAATTTTGTTAACATTCAATTGAAAAGATACTAAATAGTGATTAATCACCAATTAATCTCAATTAATTACCGTTTTTTAAATTACCGATTATAATAGATTTGAACAAAAGATGAAGTATATCTTTACATACAGAAAGATGAAGTATAACTTTACGTACAGAAATATGGATGGGGATGGGAATTGGGGATTGGGGATGAGAAAGAATCTTGAGAATGTTCATTCCTTGGAGATGGTACTAAAACTGTGTATCCATTCGTCAATTTTGGTTTAACAATGAATATTTTATCCATTTTTTCATATTCATTCTTTTTCACTTTTTCTTGCTTTTTTTTTTCCAAGTTATTTCTTCTGTCTCATTTAGTATGATCATATTTCCTATTCTATCTAATTGGTGAGAAATGAATTGGACAAAAGAAGTATTTTTAGATACCTTCTACCGATCAGAATGAGAAATGTATCTTTCTTTCAATGTTCTAAAAAGCTTATTAAGCATCTAAACGGATAATTATCGAAATCAAATACCAAGCATCTCAATTTCATATTAAACGGATGATTTCGCGTTTTTAAAATTTAAGCGATTTATTAAGCAGATTAAACGGTCATCAAACGATCAAAATGATGTTGACTTGATAATTATTTCGATTTTAAAATTTTAATATTTAATATAATATGAGAACAATTATAATATAACATTAAAAATATTTTTTTTAATTAAGAACTATTCATATTTAAATTCTTATTACTTAAATTATTGAATAATTTTAATTTTACATTAAATTATATTATATATAAAATTTAAATATATATTAATAATTCGCTTAATGATCAATTTAAAATTCTGTTTATACTTCCGCTTAAGTGCTAGAAGATCCTCTGAATGCTTTGATCTGTTTAGCCTTTTTAGAATTTTGTTTTTGTTCTGGTGCTTAATTTGTAGCGAAATTTTAAGAAGAATATTTCGACCAAATTGCAAATGGGTGCTTTTTTTTTTTGTCTCAATGATTTTCATATGAATATTTCGACCAAATTGCAATCATATTTATTTTTACGCTTCTCAGATTTTTTTCATTACATTCTAATATCTATAATTGGGCTACAAAAGAACAGAAATCTTGTCAATAATATTACGCAAATTAAATGTATAGATGTGGTTGGGTAATAAGTTGGTTACATAACTAGGCATGAAAAATTAATTACTAACAAAAACAAATAGGTTTTTGTTGTGAAACGTGATTGTCATTTTATCAAATGTTAAATAGTAAGACTAAATTTATAGTAGAAAAGTTTGCTTTCATTTAATGTTCTTGTCTATTGTTTTTGCTATAAATAGTCACAGATAACCGAAGAGTAAAATGCACCAAGCAGCCAGCTTCTATACTGCTTTCTTCTTCCCTCTGCTATCCCTCTCTTTCTCTAGCAGTTAATATTAGTAATATTGCTAGTAATTTATAACACGTTATCAGCACGAAGCCCTGCCAGAACTAAGAAGGTATAATTTTATTTATATATATGACCAGAGCATCGCCTACTAATAACTAAAAAATATATGGTCGGAGAACCGCCTAATAAAACGGTACCATTTAATTTTGGATAATATCGAAATATTGTGGGAACCTTTTAATTACATTGTCATTGATATATAAATTGTTGTTATATTTTAATATATTGACCTTTATCTACGCTGTTGTTAAAATGGTACCATTCATCGAAAGATATTGTGGGAACATTTTTTATGATTATTATTTATCGTAAAATAATCTTTGTGCATGAACTAACTTATGCAGGATTTTCTACCTAAATATATTTATCAGTTGGAGATAACCTGTATATGCAGACGTCCGTACGGCGGGTGAAAATCCATTTGTTGTTCTATACATAGATCTGTTTATAATATCAATATAATAATGATATATACATTTATCATTGCGTATCAGTTAACGCACTCAATTAACTAGGATTTATGTAATATTTATATTAATTATTTAAATTTAATAATTTGTGTGTTAAATTTAAATTTAGTATGACAAACCTTACAAGCTTATCGTGCGTTACGTTAGAAACTCATCTAGTGAAAAGGTAAGGATAAAAATCTGAGAAATAGAGTGCCTAGAACGGTCTAGGACCATCTTTGACTATAAACATACTAAATACTCTGTGTAGAGATTTTAAAGAATCCATGGATTTATACATTTCATTAAAATCCATGGATTATTAACAATCTACCAGATTCTCAAATGAATACACCCCTCTAAATATGAATTTAAGATACTTTTTTTTAAGAATGAATATATTATATTGTTGATTGTTACGGGGAAAAACATTGATTTTAATATAACAATTAAGATAAGAATCTTTCCGTTTATATAAATGGATCAAATTAGCGTTTGTTAACAGAAATACTTAGCTCAAAATCTCATATATCCATTTCACCCTGCATAACTTGATTTTGTTGATCATTTTCTTAGATAGAAAACTCCTCTAATATCAGAAATGAAGTTTTTATCTTCAAAATTCTTGTGTGCTGTGTTTGTAACACTTTTTATTTCAATTCTCACAGTCAATGCTGGCCAAAAACAGAGTGAGCATTTTTCAAGTTCATATATCTTCCATTTGTAAGCTTTTATCTCTTCTAATGTTTTTTTTTATTTATATAAATTGTTACATGTGCTTGCAGGTAATGAAGTAAACCAATCATATTACGAGGGGCCAATTGAAGAGAAATGCAGTATAGGTAGAGGAGATTGTTGCGTTTGGTTCTTCAAATGCTTGAAATGCTGTCACAGTACTGGTACTACAACACCTTGACAATTATCAAATTATTTTACAATTATGAATATACGTGACAAGCATTGAAACCCTGATTTTGTAAACATGCAGAAAATGGAACTTCCAGTAAGGAACAAGTCTACAGCTTGATTGGACGACGTGGGGGTCCGGTCACAAAGTCACAAACACAAGAGCCGTAGGACATGGACGCTTTACGATAGATATTATTAAGCAGGGATCGTCGATTCATAATAAGACATGTGTCTAATTTTCAATATAAAAATACATGTCAAATTATAGTTTCATTAAAAATATTTCCATTGCTTTAATATTACGTAGTATAGATTAAATATAAGTTATAACCTTGCAATAACATCACATACAATGGCAATGCTATGTTAACAAATAGACTTCTCAATCATTACTATTAAAAAGGATAAAATTTATAATAAAGAAATACTAAAAATTTAGCCAAGCTTTTCTTGTTTTCGTATCACTTAGTATCTCCGTCCCAATTTTATGTGACTCTTTGAATTTTTACGTATTTCAATGCTCTCGGTTGAGCTATTATCTTATATTTTTATTTAAAATAAAAAAATTGAGAAAATATTATTTACAAATACCTCAACCGAACGCATTGAAATGCGTAAAAAGTCAAAAAATCATAAAAAATGTGACAGAGGGAGTATAAGTTATAATCATTGTTATGAAAAGCGGGATTCGGAACTAGTCGATGAAGATAGAAAACATGGATCATTAAGATAATTGGGAATTAATCGAAATGACTATTCGGAATCTATTTAATATTATCTTATACATATAATTATTATTATATGTATTACATAAAGTTTAAATAAATATTCAATGAAACTTATAATTTGTAATTTTTTTTAAAAAAATTTGATCGAACTTGATCGTTTATTGGCCGAATTTATCGTTTTTGATTTTTTATCTGTTTTTTGATCGCTTTTTATAAAAAACAATTTTCTTTAAATTTTACTAACATTCACTTAAAAGATATTAAATAGTGATTAATCGCTAATTAATCTCAATTAATCGTCATTTTTTGGATTACCGATTATAATAGATTAAAGGGATAATTAATTTTAAGGTCCTTGAACTATATGTCATTTTTTATCTAAGTCCCTGAACAAAAAAAGTTAATAGGTAGGTAATTAAACTTTGAAAAATTTCTGATATAAGTCCTCCCGTCAAATTCCGGCCAAATTCAAGAACGCTGGTGAACTTCAATTCCTCCGGCAATCAAAAATAAACTCAGAACTCGACCAAACAGGTACCAAATTAAAGCTTATGACCTGACAAAACTATTTCAGTAAACAACATATACAATCAATCAACACTACGCCTACGCCTGCAAATTGAGAAACGGTGCCGGAGTAAAACTTTTCCGGCGAACACAAGCCTAGACTTTAAAAATCAAAATAAAAATACCTACGAACTCAGGATAAGCATATCTATGCAACCATATAAACAAAAACAAGTAAAAATCAACGGTTCATAAACCCTAATTAATCGAAAATTAGAAAATATGTCTATCCTTGAAATTGATGGTAGAGGGTTGTAGAACAGCTTGAGGGATTCGATTTGGTTACTAGAACTCTAGATTTGGACTACAATAACACGATCAAAAGTACTTTGATCTCCAAGAACACCTCAATAACAAGTTTTCAGAAAATTTCTATTTTTAATAACTTTTAACGGAAGGACTTAGATTAGAAAAATTCAAAAGTTTAATTACCTATCAATTGACATTTTTAGTTCAAGGACTTAGATAAAAAACAGCCAATAATTCAGGGACTTTAGAATTAATTTTCCCTAGATTAAAACAAAAGATGAAGGATAACTTTACATACATGGATGTGGATGTGGATGTGGATGGGGATGGGGATAGGGATGGGAATGGGGATGGGGATGAACTATGTATCCAATATCCATTCATCAATTTGGTTTAACAATGAATATTTTATCCATTTTTTCATATTCATTCCTTTTCATTTTTTCTTGCTTTTTTTCCAAATTATTTCTTTTGTCTCATTTAGTATGATCATATTTCCTATTCTATCTAATTGGTGATAAATGAATTGGACAAAAGAAGTATTTTAGATACCTTCTACCAATCATAAATGTATCTTTTTTTCAATGTTATTTTTTTTGAGGGTATCTTTTTTTTTTCAATGTTATAAAAATCTTATTAAGCGTCTAAACAGGTAATTATCGAAATCAAATACTAAGGTGTGTTGGTCCTATCTATCACAATCTGAAAGGAAATGGTCCCAAATATCACAACTCAAAAACTTGGCCCCAAATATCACTCCAAAACATAGTATAAAACAGCATTTTTATTTTTTATTTTTTCTTCTTCTTAACGCTGATGCGTGTAGCGTTAGAAGAGATTGTTTTTTTTTTTGTTTTCTTGCTTGAAAACGCAAGTTTAGATTTTGTTTTCAAAAGTAAACGCCACTTTATGTGGCGTTATTTTTTTTTTGTTTTTTTTTCGCTTTTTTCTCCTAAATATATACGGTTTATTCGTTTTTCTGAATATTTCTAAAACCCAAAATGGAAACGTTGAACATTAAAAATTAATTGTTGAACCCCTTAAATATTTAATTAAAATTGTATTTTTAATATTTAAAATTTTTAATTTAAAAAATTGAATCCGGCGGCCTGATTTTTAAACGCTCACGAGTTTAAAAATCAGGATAAGTTAGGGTTTAGGGTCTAGGGTTTAGGGTTGTAAACAATCCTAAACCCCAAACCCTAAACCCTAAGTTCGTATACGGTTTATTCGTCGTTCTGAATATTTCTAAAACCCAAAATGGAAACGTTGAACCCTTAAAGTTAATTGTTGAACCCCTAAATTTAATTAAAATTGTAAGAGAAAACAGAAAAGAAAACAAAAAATAATAATAATAAGACAACAAACAAACAATCAAACACTTCTTTGTCTCGATGGTTATTAAAGTGTCGACGGTTATTAACTATCAGCTGGTATCTTTAAGCAACGGAAAAAAAAAAAGAAAAACACTCAAAACATCACATTAAGTACCGTTTTCCTTCCAAAACATCACATAAAGTGGCGTTTTTACCTCCTAAACGCTAATCTATCTAGCGTCTATATATAAAAAAAAATTGCTGCTAACGCTAAACGCACTAGCGTTTTGTGGAAAAAAATAAAAAAAATCGAAAACGCTAAACGCAACTTGGTTTTGAAGTGATATTTGGGGCCATCTTTTCAGGTTGTGATATTTGGGACCATTTAGTTTAAAATTGTGATATTGGGGGCCTTTATTCAATACTAAGCATCTCAATTTCATATTAAACGGATGATTTCGCGTTTTTAAAAAATAAACGATCTATTAAGCAGATTAAACGGTCATCAAACGATTGAAATGATGTTGACTTGATAATTATTTCAATTTTAAAATTTTAATATTTAATATAATATGAGAACAATTCTAATATGACATTAAAAATATTTTTTTTAATTAAGAACTATTTATATTTGAATTCTTATTACTTAATTATTGCATAATTTTAATTTAAAATTAAATAATATTATATTTAAAATTTAAATATATATTAGAAATCCGCTTAGTAATCCATTTAAAATTCTATGTATACTTCCGCTTAATCGCTAGAAGCCTTTTTAGAATGTTGTTTTTGTTCTAGTGCTTAATTTGTAGCGAAATTTTAAGAAGAATATTTCGACCAAATTGCAAATGGATGCATTTTTATTTTGTTTCAATGATTTTCATATGAATATTTCGACCAAATTGCAATTATATTTATTTTTGCGCTTCTCAGATTTTTTTCATTACATTATAATATTCTATAATTGGGCTACAAAAGAACAGAAAGCTTGTCAATAATATTACGCAAATTAAATGTATAGATGTGGTTGGGTAATAAGTTGGTTACATAACTAGGCACGAAAAATTAATTACTAACAAAAACAAATAGATTATTTCTTTTTGCTTTATGGAGAAAGGGCTAGAGTTAAGATGAAACAAGATAAAATAAATAAATAAAAATATAATTATAATTATAAAACGATAAACAGGATTACAATAAATATTCTTGATACATTTTTTTTTTTTTGAAGAAAAAATTCTTCATACATGAAAGTTTATTATTAGCCAAGTATAAATAATTAATTGGCGTATTAAACTAATCAATCCTCTTTTTTCATGACAAATTTAATGTGTTATGTTTGCTAAGTCCCCGTCAAATATATATCCACCATCCCATTTTATATAAGCCTTATTTCTTTTTGGAACATTTCAAAAATAATGAATCTACTATCTATACTATTATATAAAAGCCGAAACATTAAAAGTTTGGTTAGTCGGTCGGTCAGTCGATCGGTTGGTCGGTACTGTTGATTTTACTTATTTACCCTTACTTAATTACAGATAATCAATTTCCTTATTGAGTTTAAACATATTATCTTTTCTATTTTTCAAGAACTAACTAATTTCCTAAAATATAACATCCTTTTATATTTTATCTAACTAAAATTTATACTTTATTAATCAATTTCCATTTTCAGGTTAGACATATTACATTTTCTACTAACTAATCAATTTCTAACTAATCAATTTCCTTCTTGAGGTTAAACATACTATCTTTTCTCTTTTTCAAAAACCAAATAATTTATTTTTTATGATAAAATAAAATATCCCTTTATATTTTATCTAACTAACTAATTTCCTAAAATACAATATCCTTTTATATTTTATCTAACTAAAATTTCTCCTTTATTAATCAATTTCCTTTTTCAGGTTAGACATATTACCTTTTCTACTAACTAATAAATTCCCTTACTTAATTACAGATAAACTAACTAATCAATTTCCTTCTTGAGTTTAAACATATTATCTTTTATATTTTTCAAGAACTAATTAATTTCATAAAATATAATATCCTTTTATATTTTATCTAACTAAAATTTCTACTTTATTAATCAATTTCCTTTTTCAGGTTAGACATATTACCTTTTCTACTAACTAATCAATTTCCTTCTTGAGGTTAAACATATTATCTTTTCTCTTTTTCAAAAACTAAATAATTTCCATTTTATGATAAAATATAATATCCCTTTATATTTTATCTAACTAACTAATTTCCTAAAATACAATATCCTTTTATATTTTATCTAAAACTAAAATTTCTCCTTTATTAATCAATTTTCTTTTTCAGGTTAGACAAATTACCTTTTCTACTAACTAATAAATTTCCTTCTTGAGGTTAAACATATTATCTTTTTTCTTTTTCGAAAACTAAATAATTTCCTTTTTCTGATAAAATATAATTTTCCTTTATATTTTATCTAACTAAAATTTCTCCTTTATTAATCAATTTCCTTTATTACCTTTTATATTTTTCTATAACTAAACAATTTTCTTTTTCAAGTAAAATAGAATATCTTTCACATTTTATTTAACTAAAATATCTCTTTTTTTAAAAATAGTACGAGCAGTTTTGTTTAATAAAATAACGTAATTATATTATAATTACTATTAACTAATCAATTACCTTTTTCACCCAAAACACATTACCTTTTCTTTTTTCTCTAATTAACATCTCTCTTTTTCCAATTATATCATGAATGGTTACCTTTTTCAACCAAAACACCGTACCTTTTTTCTTTTCTCTTATTAAAATCTCTCTTTTTCCAATTATATCACAGATGTTTCTATTTAATAAAATAAAATAATAATATTATAATACTAATAATTAACCGATTACTTTTTCAGCTAAAATGTATCATCTTTTCTAATTAAACTCCCTTTTTTTCTAGAAATATCACGGACAGCATTAATTTCTCATTTTCTAAAATCTATGAGCAATTTTATTTAGTAAAATGACATAATTAAATTATAATTATATAAGCTAATCAATTACCTTTTTCACATAAATCATGTCATTTTTTTAATTTTCACGTTACCTTTCTATTTTCTCTAACTAAAATCTCTCTTTTTCCAATTATGTCAAGGAAGGTTTTATTTAATAAAATAAACTAATTATATTTTAATAATAATAATTAACCGATTACCTTTTTCAACTAAAACGTATAATCTTTCCTATATTTTTTTTAACTAAAATCCTTCTTTTAATAGATATATCACGGACAATATTAATTTCACCTTTTCTAAAAATATTTCGTACAATTGTATTTAGTAAATAAGGTAATTAAATTATAATTGCTATAAACTAATCAATTATATTTTTTCACCTATAACATGTTTTCTTTTTAATTTTCTCTAACTAAATCCTATCTTTTTCTAATCATATCACATGCATTCTATTTAATAAAAATAATAATTTTATAATTACCAATAATTAATCCATTACCTTTTTCAACTAAAACCTATCATCTTTTCTATATTTTCTAACTAAAATCTTTCCATTTCTAGAAATATCACGGATAACATTTGTATAATTATTATCAAATCATCTGATATAATAATGTAAGCCTCCAAAATTCATCTTTTAAAAAATTAATTTAAATAAATAAAAAAATTTATATAATATTAAAATAAAAAAATCCGTGCATCGCACAGGCTTTAAGCTAGTATTTATTATTTTTTAACACTAATTTTCACTATTACACCAACTACTTCTTTATTTTATACTCTTTTTTATATTAAATAAACACTATTATATCGACTAAATTCTTTCAATATCTCAAATTTATTATTAAATATCGATAGATTCCATCACTTTACTCAATTTTCAACTATTTTTACTACATTTTTTAAATTTTGTGAAAATCAAAACGGAAAATCAAAATGGTTCATATAATTCGGAACGGAGAGAATATTTTTTTATGGGCAAGTTATAAAAAAGGAAAAGAAAGGAAAGCCTTTTGAATGTTGTTCGAAACCAGAATTCCAGAAAGTAATTAGCAAAAGCAAGTAAAAAAAAACTTAGGATTCTTCTTCTTTTTTTTTTTTTTTTTGACAAAACTTAGGATTCTTTTCATACAGTATTTTCAAGACCAACAAAATCAAGTTCGATTCAGATACATCGCCTACATTTCATCCTCATCTCATCCCCCTAAAATCTGAGCTTTGTTTTCTCTTATCCATTTTATATACACATATATAAAATTGTATTTCTGTTTTCTCTCTTAAAATTATTAGTCTGCTATGCTATATTTGCCTGATGGATTCTGGTCATGACAATCGATTGTGAGAGGCCATTTATCCAACAATTACTTTCCTGGCCGTTGGATCAACGATCCAACGACCAGGATTTAAAAAAAAAAATCACCCATTCTACGATAATTTTCCGCGAAACACTATTCATCCGCGCATAATTTTCCACGGAAAGATTGTATAGAAAACAAATTGATCTCATTAGTCTTGGAAAGTGGAAACTACGTAATTAATTAATGAAACTCACTGCCTATATTAAGGACTATGAACGGACTACGAGGCTCTAATTATGAACACCCGTGCATGTGCCCTTGGGGTATAGGATAGCCATCTCGATAAATTAATGATAAAGATGGTGTTTGGGATTGTTTAAAATAAGTTTTTTTTAATTTAATGGTGGTATTTTTAACTTAAAGGAGAAATTAAAGTTGTTTACTTTAAGTTGAATGAAATTGTTTGGGTAATTTTACTTAAAGTTAAATGAGGGTTTAATAATTTTGACTTAAAGTGAAATTTGACTTAAAAAAATTTTAAATTCATGATATTTAAGCTTTACAAGAATCGTGAAAAAAAATAAAAAATAAAAAAAATCCGTAAGTCATAAGTCATAAGTCAAAAATACCTAAATGGAACTTATGGCTTAAAGCAGTTTTTTTAACTTAAAACGGGCTTAAAGTCCTTGTTGCCAAATATGACAAAACCGATTTAAAGCTCAAAACTCCTTTAAGGAGCTCTTGCCAAAGAGGCTGAAAATCTTCAATCAAATAGTCAATTAACTCTCTCTTTTCTCACTCACTCTCTCTCAATCACCAAACAAATAAACTAAGTCTTGAATTTCTTTTTAATCTCCCGCCCACTTTCCCCCCTCTGAAATGAAATATTGAGTATAGCGTTCCGCGAAAATTTTTTACGGAACGGTAGAGCCTTCCGCGAAAAGATAGGCGAATTTTTTTTAAAATCCTGATCCAACGACCAAAAAAGTGATTGTTAGATAAATGGTCCCTGACAATCGATTGTTAGGGACCAGGACCCTTGTCTGATTATCTTTTGTCATTTACTCCCTCCGTCCCTTTTTAGTTGACACATTTGCAAAAACACATATATTAAGAAGTTTTAATGATATAATTTGTTTACATGTTTGCCCTTAATTTTAATATTAAATGATGAGTTTTGATTATGTATATTAAATATGAAGTCAAACATTGGTATTAAAAATAAAGGGATATATATGAAAAAATTGGTAAAAATGTGTATTGGAATAAGGTATGTGACAACTATTTAGGAACAAATTTTTTTTGCAAATTTGCCAACTAAAAAGGGACGGACGGAGTACATCACAACCCATATTCCGGTACCCTCTTTTTTCTTGACTTGTTCTTTACTGAATTGCAAAGCAACCAACATTTACATTAGTATATTTTTAATTTTTTTTTCATTTTTTTAATTTTTTGTTGCATTGTATTATCATTCCTCCGGCCTTAGAGCAACTCCAAGAGCCTCCTTGTGTTTTTCTTATAAATATTATAAAATATTAGGCTTTTAGTGATTTAGGATATTATAATGTATGACAATTCCAACAAGCTTCCTTATAATTATTAATTAATAAATAAAAGAAGGAAGCAAGAACAAAAAAGAGGGAAACAATTGAAAAGAGGAGGAGAAATAATATTTTATTGATAAAAGTGAAATAAGGAAGTCCTTAAAGATAAGAGATTACATGATGCTCTTAACTTTTTAAGGAAAAGTTAAGAGCCCGTTAGAGCACAATTTTAAACATAATCCCTTATAATTTGAGTAAGGAGGTTCTTAGTTTTTTATTTTTACCCTACTGCTCAAGCACCCATTTGGAGAAAGATTCAAACTTTAAATTATTCAACCCAACTGCATAAAAATACACACACATAAACATATGCTTACATTAAGAAAAAGATTTTATTTTATACCCAAATCAAGAAACTTTGCTATAATATAGTACCCTTTTTATTAGATATGATTCTTGATAATAAAATATGATGGGTACTGAAAGCAGGAGAGATTTTGCTTCTGAAATCCAAGCCCAAGTTTCAATTTTGAGACCAAGCATTCATGCAAGAAGGGCCAATATGTGCCCGTTTGGCTCAGCTTATTTTAAGGATTTATGGACTTATTTTCGGGTAAAAATTTTATATTTTGAAAATTTTCTTTTATACAAGTATTTAATATATCTTTGAAATTCAATAAGTTGTAAAAATAAGTTGGAAAATAAGTTGGAAAGTTAGGAATCTCCAACTTTGCCTTAAAATAAGTTTGACATATTCTGAAAAAAAGTTCCCCAAACACCCCCTATAATTGTTAAATTTCAAGATTTTTATGGTTTTACTGTTCAAGGCAATGTATATGATGTTAATATATTGAATGAAGTTAAAGAGAAAGTGAGACAACAAGGCAAGGTTTGGTGGGCACTAGAAGCTAGTAAAGGTTCAAATTGGTATTTGCAGACTCATGTTTCTACTAATATTAAATCATCCCTTAACTTTTCGAATTTGGTAAATGCAATTGCACTCAGGAGGCTGATTAGAAATGGGATTCCTCCGGTTTTGAGGCCAAAGGTGTGGTTTTCGTTGTCTGGTGCTGCTAAGAAGAAATCCACTGTGCCTAATAGCTATTCCAATGATTTGATTGCTGCGGTGGAAGGGAAGGTCACTCCTGCAACTAAGCAGATTGATCATGTGAGTTTTGTGTTGGATAGTATTACTCGTTTATTAATGATATTCTGTTGTTTCTTTTTAGTTTTTGTTGCTTTTGCTGTTGAACATGGGATGATTATAATGAATGATGGGAAAAGAGTATCTAAAGTACACAATAGAGAAGTTTTCTATTAATGCGGCTTAAAATATGATAAATTAATTATTATTTGAACAATCGAACCGTACGGATGTTAAATTCATACAAAAATACGCGAATATACAAATTTTCATGTAATTTAATTATTTGGAACTATAAATTTATAGCAATAAAATTATGAGAAATCCGTGTCGTTGAATATATATAGAAAATAGTATTATTATAAAAGTGATGCTCCACTATTTCAAATATAATAAAAATTTGTATACAATGTTATTTCGACATAAACTTTTCATCCGTACGGTTGGATTATCAAAAATAATAATAAAATACAAGATTTAAGGTGCACTAATAGAGAACTTCTCTATTGTGTGCTTTAGAAACTCCATGCCCATGTAGTATATAGCACCCATTGTTTTATATTGTATTAGACATTACAAGGTAGGACTTATAGGTTATGCAGAATTTTGTGGACCTGTTTCAACAAACCATGCCAAGGTCCAATGGCGTTTATACAATTTTCTTCTGTGTAGGTGGTAGAGACTACAATCCCCCCCCCCAAAAATAATAATAACAATAACTCATGAAAGATTTTTTTTTTTTAAAAGAACATTAGATTTGTGATCATCAAATATAGGCTTAATGGCCTTTTAGTCCTCAAAGTTTTCACTGATATACCCATCAGCCCTCAATATTTCAAAACGTTCCTTTTAACCCTCGAAGTATCCATAAAGGTCCTAATAACCCTTAAACCGGTATAAAAAAATAAAAAATAAAAAAACGGTATAACTCGGATGGGCAAAAGAGACATTTCACAAACCGATACAGAGGGTTAAAAGGTATACTTTAGATACTTTGGGGGTTAAAAGATATACTTTAGATACTTTGGGGGTTAAAAGGTATAACTCGTACAAATGAAGTTTCAATTAAAACTCAATAATAGCATCCATCAACAAAGGATAGAACAATGACCATGAAAAGTGCTGACCCTGTTTTTGGCTAAATCATGGATAGAACATTGGTTTTACTCATGAATAATGCAGCTAAGGTGGCTCAATATGTTTTTTTCACTGTTAGCATTAACTGTAGTAGGGGACCAGCTAATGCATAAAAAGATTCATCTTTTGGCCTTCATTATTCATTTGCATTACTTACTAGTACTAGAACTTTGGTTTCTCTTTTCCCTGCCAGCATAAACTCAAAAAAAGGAGAAAATAGAAGTTAGAATATATTTGGTTACTTGTCATCATAACAGTTTACAAGTTCGTAAAATATTCTGGGGTCAGTTGATGACAAAGAAGCGGTGAAACTGTCTAGAACTTGCATCTCCTTTGCTCCATTCTTCTTTAAAGAAATTGGATTTGGAAGACCAGCAACTTGTAATTTTGTAACTCACTCACTTATCATAGGAGGTGCAAGAATTAGGCTTGTAAGAGGATATCAATAAATAGTGGCTTGATCACTATATTTTTTGCAAATAGTAAAAGGTATATGCAGGTTCTGTAATAAAATTTTAGTGCAGCAGCATCAACTATCAGGAAACCTTGTCATGTAATTTACATATTTCGGAATGGTACTTACATAACTCTTAATATTCAACTTCAACTCTACTTTATCGGTCTTCAAAAGATATTTCATCATGATGTAGGCAAAATACCTTGTGATATTTAAATAGAATGATTATAAAGAGCAATTGGCTTTTTTAGGTTCTAATGCTTTTAAAATGCGAATGTTTAAGGTCTGTGCTTATTATTGCAGCTGGTCTCAACTCTTGGAAAATCTTCCTCTTCCAAATGTAAGACAATCTTTCCATAATATCAAACACAAGCCCACATTTTATACGCATACTGTTGTTTCCAATATATAAGTAGTAGCAAACACCTTTAAACACAATTACTCATCCCCTCCCCCAACCCCAACACAAATAATTATAAACGAGGGGTAAAAGGATTTTTAAAAAAAACAAGAAGTTATCTCCTGGTTCCCAAGCTCTGTTTTTTTCACTGATTCATTTTAAAACTCATGACACAGATTAAATGGATTTGCCCAACTGCTCCAACTCGTCCAGTGGCTCTACTTGGTGGATTCCCCTGCACTGCATGTAAGACAAAACACATGGTACCTTCTGTCATGAACTTTATCTTTCACTACTTACTCCAACTGCTTCAACGTACCAACTCATTATGTGATAGAAGTTTCATGTAAAGTTCCTTGAGATCAATGGTACTATCCTTTGTTGATGGATGCTATCATTGAGTTTTAATTGAAACTTCATTTGTACGAGTTATACCTTTTAACCCCCAAAGTATCTAAAATATACCTTTTAATCCCCAAAGTATCTAAAATATACCTTTTAACCCTCGGTATCGGTTTGTGAAATGTCTCTTTTGCTCATCCGAGTTATACCGTTTTTTTATTTTTTATTTTTTGTACCGGTTTAAGGGTTATTAGGACCTTTATGGATACTTCGAGGGTTAAAAGGAACGTTTTGAAATATTGAGGGCTGATGGGTATATCAGTGGAAACTTTGAGGGTTAAAAGGTCATTAAGCCTCAAATATAAACCCTAAACCCTTGGAATTTTAGCTATCAGCTATAGGCATGGGCAGCTGAATCTGTATTTAAATTGTTAGTTTTTGGTAATCAGGTCAAACTTTTATTGTGTTGGCCCATACTCCATTGCTAGTTTATCTTACCTTTTTGATAAATAACAAATTCTATTACTAGGGGTTGTTCTTAATAAATTATGCAGGACCTACCTCGAACATTTCCTGGTCACCCATGGTTGGACACTAAAGAGCGCCATGCAGCTTTAAGACGTGTTCTTGTTGCATATTATTTTCGTGATTCTGATGTTGGCTACTGTCAGGTGTGTGTGTGCTCATTAAATATGTCTATGCACGCACACATGCTGCCTCGTCGCACTAACTTATAGTCTTATTCATCAACCACTAAGTTCCAAACTTATCAAAAATTTTAATACATGGACCTTATCACTCGAATATTTCATAATTTTCCAGCAAGGCATTTATATATAAATACATTAAAGTCAACATTAATAATTTCCTGTGCGTTGTAAACTGTTGCCTGTTGCGAATGAAGCAGGACAGTTATATGAATGATAGAATTTGGTGTTCGCAATTATATTTGTGAGCAGCGGATAATTACTTTAGTGAATACCTAATGACGTTTTTCTCAGATAGTTAAATGTGAGCTATGAGATCATACTTGTAGTTAACGTAGACAAAACTTTTCAACTACTTAAACAGCATTACCTTTTTAAAGCCTTAAAAGCATTGTATTTAATTGATATTTACCAGTATTAGCTTTCTTCGCTGTGGTTCACAGTTTCCTGCATATTGGTCCATCATAACTTAAATAATTTAGCGACAATCAATTTTTTGAATCAATGCTTTAAATACTGAGGAATCTAATTTTGAGCATATATCCCTCATCCATCTTGTATAAACTTCGACTTCATTTTAGGCATAGTGTTAGCATATGCTGCCTACTGTAATGCTCTGATTTTCCCATCTTTGAACTCCTCAGAGCATAGTATTTATTTAGCATATTTTCTCCAACCTGGTTATGACTTTGACTATTAAAGTTAAGATAGAAGATTTTCAGGTAATGATATCAGTTTGCGAGTTTGAAACTTCTAATCGCTATGTGGTGTGGATGAATAATGTAATGTAGGGTCTAACTTATGTTGGAGCATTATTGTTGCTTGTCATGAAAACTGAAGAAGATGCGTTCTGGATGCTAGCTGTCCTCCTGGAGAATGTTTTGGTTAATGATTGTTACACGACTAACTTATCAGGATGCCATGTTGAACAAAGGGTATTTAAAGATATACTGGCTAAAAAATGTCCAAGGTAATACCTTTTCCTCGATTTGATTATTTATCCAACATGTAAATATTTCCGGATTTTAAATTGACAAAAGATTACATAATAGCTGCTCATCTAGAAGCTGTGAAATTTGGTGTCTCCCTTGTTGCGACCGAGTGGTTTTTGTGCGTCTTTTCAAAGAGCTTACCTTCAGAGGTTAGACACACACGAATACACACACACAGACTGCAATCAGTTCTAGGGCTGGTTTCGTCAGACTTAAGACCTTCGAATTTGTTTTGTTTGTTCAGACAACTTTTCGGGTATGGGATGTCCTTTTTTATGAGGGTGCAAAGGTTCTTTTCCATGTAGCTCTGGCTATCTTCAAGGTAAGTGGCTTTGTTGAGTAGTTTCCTCTTCTTGCTCTAAGTTGTAAGTTTACACTAGTAGTTTGCTGTTGATCTCCGAAGTATGTCATTAGTACCAACATTAAGTATTAAGTTATGGATAAATGATTGCAGATGAAAGAAGAGGAGCTGCTTGTAGCACAGCATGTTGGAGATGTAATTAATATATTGCAGATGACCACCCATCATCTCTTTGATCCTGATGAATTACTGACGGTAAATCCTCTCATTTGGTCTTAACCTCGGGAAAAAACATAATATCATAACATATCAGTTGCAATGATCAAATCATGATGTTCTTGGTTGCCCCATCGTTTGTCTTATATCACAACTGAGTTTCTTTCAAGTTATAACTGACCATGGACAGTTAATGCGGATCTGCTTTACCTTAATTATTAAACACATGTTTAGTCCTTGAGGCTTGAAGTTTCGAAAAGATTATTAAAACTCATGTTACAAAAATTTCGCAGGTTGCATTTGATAAGATTGGCTCATTAACAATTACCAACATATCAAAGCAACGGAAAAAGCAGGAACCGGCAGTTATGGCAGAGCTTGATCAGAGGCTAAGACGGCTAAATTCCATGACTGGATAGCACTGTAAAGAAACCCTGTAGTGAATCAACCTGTAATCATTTGAGGGGTGATGATACAACTTCATCTTTCCAAATGTTTATTGATACATATACAGTACTGGCAAATCATGTTTCCTATGGCCTATGAGCGATAAGAATGGCCCTAGTTAGAGCATCTTCGATGCCAGCTAGTTATTTAACTCTCTTAAATATATTATTAGCTAAAATGTTGCTGATTAAATTCATGTGTTGTGTGTTAAATGTTCAACTCTCAACTTATAGAAGAGCAGCTAAAAAAGTTCAATCAGTTATCCGAATAAAAGTTAATTTTACATTTTCAAATTTAGATAGTCACTAAAACAGTGTTATCCAATTGAAGTCTCGCCCTTTGTAGAATGTACTTATTTGTTCCATTTTTCAAATATTTAACAGTTTTCATTTAAGATTGTAATTTTTACTAACATTTAAAACTTTAAGTTTCATTACTGCAACTTTTAGAAAATAAGAAAAATTTGTAATTACAAAGTGATCTAACAGTTCAAAATTTTGGAAAATTAAAAATATTGTACATGTTACATTTTAAATAAAGAAAAAAGAAGTGGTAGTATCAAATGAAATAATATGGTCCAATTTAAGGTTAGAAGAACCGATAACTTAACATTATTATCAAATGAAGAAACACAGAAAACTCTAATCACACATACTCATACATTTTGTAATTAACAAATGATACATAAATTTACTGCATGTCTCGCAAATTGAAATAATTACAAAAATGACCTGTTTTTTAAAGAAGTTAATCAAAATAGCCGATTCTGAAAAAGTGAGCAAAAATAGTCGATTGAATACCCCACCAGAAAATGCGTAATCAGGTTACGCATATGCAAACTGAGTATTCAAGCTTATTACGCATATGTAAAAGGAGTATTCTTCATAAAAGCTGAGCCCGCAGGGGGATAAAAATTGGGTTACGCATATGATGATGGAGTATTCCAAAAAAAATATCTTCCAATATTCCATTCTCATTTGCATATCCTTTGTAAAATGAATACCCCTTTGATGATTGCGTAACCAATCAGCTATAGTTGGCCATCATTCCAGAACTGGTCATTTCCGTATATTGCTTGCTCAAAATCAGCTATTCTTGTCACTCACCCTCGCAGATTGCAATTCTACCTTGTCATCTTATAAGACATATTGACTAGAACTCTAGAAGAGTATTTTTGTATGAATATATAGTTTAAGATGTACCTAAAAATAAAAATGCAGTTATATATACTTCACTTTTATAGTTCTCTCTCTTGTTTGATATCTCACGAGGGTTCTTTTGCCTCAGCGGGTGGCTCACTGGATCCCGCCTCGGCCGGTGGCTCACTGGATTCAGCCTCGGCCGGTGCCTCACTGGATTCAGCATCAGCGGGTGGCTCCCTGGATTCAGCGTCAGTTGCTTCATTTTCCATAGCGTCAGTTGCTTCATTTTCCATATAATCGTCTTCCTCTTCTGTTGGAGATTCCTCAATAGTTTCACTTGTAAGAGGAACTGGAGGCAAATTCTGTCCACTCTTTTGGTTTAGACTCCAAAACATGATGCTTGCTGTTAGAATGAGAATCATCTTCGAGTTCACCTGTCAAAGATATTTGACCTATGCTAAGGTGATGTTTCCAGCCATTATATGAAGGAACCGCTTTTAAATTAAATTTGCACTCTTGCTAATAAATGCTATTTTTAACAAGAACCATTATTTGGCGTACAGGTACAACCATGTATGCATCTATCACTAAATCGAGGAACTTCAAAGAGTTGGGAACATGGTAAACAATATAGGAATATTGAAATTAGGCTAACTATAAACCTAGTCTTACCTCCATAATATCCTCTGGCAATAAAAAGATTGAGCAGCCTAGCTTGCGTGCTACACTAATTATATATGTCGCGTTTGATTTCTTATCCTCATCTGCAGTTGCAGTAACAATTATCATTATTTTGCAACTGGTATAGTGACCAGAATTCTAATATCTACTTACCATTCTCGCCTTTAGTAACAAGATCCCAGTTGACAACTCTTGGCTCCACTGCACTAAGAAGTTCGAGGAAGAAAACCCCATTTGAAAGGCTTTTATCCTAATAAATGTCTCACAAAATTTACGAATCAGGTACTCACATTTATAGAAGTTTTGAGATAATAATATTTCCTCACCTTGAAGCTATCCATCTGACTTTTCTTTCCTGACTTTTTTACTTTGTCATTTGCCCAATTTAAAATATCGGCATCTGTTATTTCCTTTCCTACGGAGTGAGACCTTAAGTTTTTGAGTAGCTGGAGCATGCTAAACCTCATCAGTTGCCATAGAAAAGCTGGGTAAAGTGATTAATGAGTTAACATTCAATAATATGTAAAAACTACTGGTATATGTTTAAAACAAGAAGCATAGAATCTAGCAGATGCCTTTTAAATAATTACTAGCAGATATAAAAAGGAACCATGATTCACTTTGAGTGCCAGCAAAAAAAGGAACTCAATTCAGGAACAACCAGATCAGGTAGGAGTTTCTCACAGATAATGAACGTCCAATCCATATCTTCCAAAACACAATAATACTACTACTTAGGTCCTAAGCGAGCTCTATTAACCAGATGAAAACTCGTCCCCTAAATGAAGTACTACTGCCGAATGAAATATGTACGCATTCACATGTGAAGCAAATATTCTAGTCTTTTATTAGCGAAGTGTATTGATTGATTAGATGTTGCCTTCTTTTTTCTTTTTTCTTTTTTTTTACTTATGGGAGGATGCAAGATAGAAGGGAGAATTAAAACAGACTAACCCACTATGAGCTTCTTGTTTCCTTGTACAAAATCATTTCCTGCTACATTTACTAGTGAGAAGTTTAATTCTCTTCCAATCTCAATGGCTTGGTTGCAATTCTCAACTTTTTTAAAAGGCATCTTTATGGGAGGTTTTGTTGCTTTCTTCCAGTTGACTGTTCCAGGGAATATTTTGTCAAGAACTTCCAACATGATCCATCTGTATGCAAGGACATAAACATCGACATTTTTCACAATTTTAAGGGATCTTAACGTTGCAAAGAAGTGGAAGAAAACTCACCCAGGTCTTATATCTTCAAACAAATTATTCACATATGTTCCAGTTCCAAGACTATTGATCCACAAACGGAAGCATCTCTCTTCTCTAGAACTCTCAGCATCATCTGTCATCATTTCTGCATAGGAATTTTGGGTTTCCTCTGTCGGTTCATGTAGACCATTTCTGAGGTATATTACACAGTAACAACATTAAAAATGAATAGAGACAACTGAAAATAGAGAGAACATAATAATGACTAAAGATGAAAAATAGGTTTAGTGCAGATTATGAAAATCCAATACAGAAAGCAGCACTACTGTACATGGTCCAAAACATTCTTTTGGGTACTGTAGGATATAAATCCAAGAAACAGTCGGAAGTCGGAAAATGATTTTGATCAGATAAAGAAGGCAACACATGGATACAGCAAAGAGTCGGGTAGCAGGCAACATTTTTCCAAGCTTCAGTAAAGGTTACAAAGTAATACACCAACAGAATACGATGGTGCGAATCAGCAAAAGTACAAACTTCATAATATTATTATCAAAATAGTCTGACCTGTGCTGAAATATTTCTGCAACGAATGCAAGATTTAAATTTGTTGAGCCCTCAACAATATCATCTGGACTGACGTATCTTTTGACATCCATTTTATCTGCTTGCTCCAGGATCATATTTGCTCTTTCATTAGGATCTTTTGTCTCCATTGCTTCGGCAGTGTCAAGTTCCGGAGCAAGAGCATTGAGCAAGTGAGCATAGGCCATTCCATCCTGCAATTGATACACCCTCTCAAGTCAGTATGATCAAGCACAGAAAACACTTAAAAATACAGATAATGCACTTCAGCAACTACGAGTATTAGATGAAGAATACATCTGTCGCTAAGAAAACACAAAAATGTTCGCAAACATATTATATTGGTTTCTGTCATGATGATTTGTTGTCACATTTGACAGTCTTCTCCCAGAAGTAAATAGTTTACTTCTTCTTCCTTGTGCAGAGCCATACAACCGCTTTTAAGTTTTGATTTTTTGGATAACCGTACATCAAGTCAGCAGTTCCAAAGTTTCACTTTTTAACCATGTACGAAATCTCAATCACAGTCATGCATAAGTTCCAGAAGTAGATTCCCTTTAAAAAAAAGTGTTAGAACTATAGAGGCATTTAGCTCAGAAATGGTGCGTGAGCTTGAATAATATACTGTACCCAAGCATAATAGCTCGACTGACTCATTAATTAGGACCTCCTGGCCTCACGCGATACGTTTTATGTGCTATGTTGCGATTTAAACTAGTTATCAAGCTTAAGATTGAAGAAGGAAAAGTGCTCGTTAATGATTACAAGGATAAGACTGTGATATTAGTCTAGGCACATAGAATATTGTTAGAATATAGGATATATGGTGAGATTATAAAGAGAGAAGAGAGAAATCAGTTGGGGTAGAAGAGAATTGTATTCATACTTCTCCAAGTATTACAAATGAGGTAATTGACTCTTATATAGAACTATACTTTAACACTATTTCAACAACCCCAACAACCATCTACTATTACAACAACCCCTAAGATGTCATGCATGATGTCATACCCCCAACAACTCTTTGACACACCCCCTCACTCGAAATCACATCTTGGGATAAAAAAACCTATCTTGGGATTGAAGAGTGGAACACTAGGAGCTCTTGAGCGTAACCTAGGCATTCAACTTGACCCATCTCTAGGAATTGAAGACCCATCTTAGGATTGACCCATCTTGAGATTTACTCATCTTGGAGTTAAAGATCCATCTTGAGATTGCTCATCTTGGGATTCACCTATCTTGGAATATGTAATTGAGAATGTTGGGATACCGGGACTCGAATTTTCGACCACACGATATATTTTAGGCCATGTCAAATAATAGAAAGTGCTGCTTTTCAGCACAACGGTGGATGACCACCAATCAGTCCTTGAACTGATTATTTTGAAGAAACTGAGACTCGACTTTGTGATCACTCAGTATTAAAAAGCCTATGTCTGAACACAGGAGGAATCTGCATCTGTCATTCCCTGAACTATAAGCAACTAGAACCGTATTTGGTAGACTGCATACCTTAAGATCGTCTATGAACTGGTCCTTCTGCTTCTTTTACAAGAATGAAATGTAAGATATAGCAGTGAACTGTGTGTATGTATTTGTATACATATTACTACTTCTGTTGCTTTGTCATTTGTGGCAGTGAACTGTGTGCACATCTGTATATACACTACTTCTGCTGCTTTGTCATTTGTGGTAGTGAACTGTGTGTACATCTCTATATACACTACTTCTGTTGCTTCGTAGTCATCGACACCGGAATGAATATCTTCGCCGGAACCTAGCCCTCTGAACTATTTAATTTGTAGCATTTATAATAATTTGGAGGGATACCGTAATATCAACCAACCGCTTGAATACTACACAATTAAATCTATAACCGGGGCAAAATCATAAACTAAAATGATATGCTTGTACAAATGTTCCTAAAAAAATTTTCCCTTGAGAAAATAACTATTAAATATTTTTAACGGATCTAAATACATATAATCATTTTATTTAAGAAAATAACATCTGGCCCAACCCAATTGCCCAACAATAATATAGGCTGCCTTTTTACAAGCCCAATAAACTCCTAGCAATAGGCTGTCATAACTAAACACAAAAAACAGAAAAGCAAACCCAGAAACATCCTGCAGAAAAACAGAAAAACGGAGTAAAACCTGAAAAATTCTCGGTTTTAAGAGATTTTACCACATATAGACTCGGAATAGGGAGACGAACAAGAAACCCTAAAGAAGTTTTTTCAAAAAAAGGCCGGAAGATGCCCCACGCGCCGGCACGTGCCGCGCGTGGGGTGGCGCGTGGGATGCTTTTTTTGAGATCTGAAAATTTCTGGTGGCTTCTCTGTGTGTGTACGACTTTGTGGTATGTTTAGATTTCTGTTTCCATGTGTTTTGATTTTCGGATTTTATTTTGAGAAGAGTTGTTGGTTGCTGGTTCTTCTTCTGATTTTGATTTCTTTTCTTCTCCTATGTTACAACCTGCTCTGATACCATGTTGGAATATAGGATATATGGTGAGATTATAAAGAGAGAAGAGAGAAATAAGTTGGGGTAGAAGAGAATTGTATTCATACTTCTCCAAGTATTACAAATGAGGTAATTGCCTCTTATATAGAACTATACTTTAACACTATTTCAACAACCCAAAAACCATTTACTATTACAACAACCATGATGTCATACCCCAACAACTTTTTGACAAATATCCCATTACGTAGAAATGTAGTGAATCTTGTTGATATAAATTTATTCAAGACGGACCATAGAGAAGCATGCAAAGAAGTGCAGAGAAAAAGAATTGTATCTTGTTGAAACAATGTAGCGTTCATAGTAATAAAGCTAACACATATACAATGAGACTAATAGAAACAAACAAAAATTATCCAAACAGAGGGATGAATGATCACTAAATTGAAGCACAGTGGACATACATATATAAATAGAGTACAAGGTGCTCAAAAGTAAGAGCGTCAAACTTAAATCAAACCAGTACCAGTGTGATTGGATAGTTCATGTGTAACTACTCAATCTATAACTTTAGAGAAATTAATCTCTCACCTTTAAATCGCTGGAAAAATTTGTAACCTCCTTTTCATATCCTGATTTCTTTAGGTGAAAGTTCATCCATTTTAAGAGAACCTTTTCAGGAGCCATACCCTTGAGCTCTTCCACATCCTGGATAGAATTGAAACAATATTATCATAATAACACGACGAAAATCACATTGCAGGCAAAAGGCTACACTTGAATGTGTTATAGAACAGAAACAACAATTATGTTTACAATAATTTGTGTGTGTGAGTGTGAGTGATTCTTGCAACCTTTTCTTCTTCCACCAGTTCCAGTAGCTCGGGAGTTTTCTTGATATTGAGATTAGCTAAAAGTTGTATCTGATATGGAAATGCAACAAAGTAAAATATAAATAAAATTCATGGCAGGGCATTAAATTTATGATTTTTATGTTCTAAAGGATGTAAAAACTTGAAAGTAAACATACCTTAACTATCTGGGAAATCAATCCAAGTATCAGATGGGGCTGTAGAAATAGAAAACAACACGACGTAAGCAATATCACGGAGGATTAATTCTGATAAAAGTCAGTACTGAGAAGCGGGGAGCAAAGATATGTTTGAGTTTGTTCATCCAACATTACCATCATACCTTTAGCTCCATCAGTGATTAAAGAAAAAGGTGAGGCTGTCTCATTGTATGTCTCATCGCATTTAAGGATGATTTTCATATAGAAATAACTAATTCTTTATTCCTTTTGAGGTTTTATAAGAACATAGAAATTTGGAACAGCGTAGGAAAAGGATAAAAGTAATTGAAGCCTTTCCTTGTCTTAGATAATGTCTTAGATGAAAGTATTTGAAACCTGGCAATTAATACTAAAAAAGCATGATTTAATGTAGGTTTTGGAACTAACTATTCTCATTCTAGATTAACAAATCTCATTTAAATTACCCTTCTCTGTACTAAAACTGAAATATTGAAACAGATAGATGACTGGACCACAATACAAAGGTCTACAAATTAAATGCTAAAATTAGAGTAGATGTTTCTGTTTATAATAATACTAACTTACTCTAGCTTCAGCCAGGTCCTCTGTGCCAATGTTCACTACAGTGCAGCCAATGGCCTGTGCAGAGTTGAGGCACAACGTATGATTCTCAGTTCTCTCCCAGGGATTAAGCCTACTCTTCGTATTTATTGCCCGCTCGTCTATTGTACCAGGGACAGCCACATTGATAAGCTTACTGTGGAATATTGTCGTCAAATTAATCAAAAACTAAAATCAGGAACCAAAATGATTAAAACAAAGTAGTAAAGTGGGTCCATCTAAAGTACCAGAGGAGAACACCATCCTTAACAAGATCAAACAACGCATTGGTGTCCGGATCTATAGGAAGATGCTTCTTTAGATAGGGATCTTCTTCAAGATATCTATTAATGTGGTTGACATAAGATGTCTTCTCTGATTGGCTAATGGTGTGGCGATTTGTGGTCGTGGGTGCCTTGAGGAAAGAAGTTGCAGTTCTAAATTTTGAACCACCTGCCTTTGTTCGAGCTCGAGCATTTATACTCAGATACATCTGCCGGCATAAATTCTGGTTGGTTATATTATTCCTTGGTTATTAAATTTATAATTTTTTTAGTTCATTATTCAAACATAGTAAATATGGGTATTTTGCATTTGGGATCAAAATTTAGGGAATTGCATAATTGTTCTTTGGGCAAACGTTCTTATGGCCCAATAGTTCGACTCAAACAAGTATCACTGCAATGGAAACTGACCCGCAGGAAGGATTCGAAATCAACTTCGTGATCCATGTTTGAGTTTGTCTCACTCAAGATAGCTTTGATGTCCCTCTCTCTGAAAAGCTCACCGAAATTCTTTAACTGCAACATCACTGGTGGTAGATCCCCTAACCTGATATGGCCTGATTGATTTTTTGCTGAAAGAAACTGCATGCCAATGCCACACACATTTCACATATAGATCAAACACATGTCACTTAAATTAGAATAAATCAGGGAAGAATTATACAGTTAAATACAGAATATCATATACTTTGGATTTGAGTTTGCGAAGCTCGACTTGAGCAAATTGACTCTCAAGCCATGAATCAGAGATGTGAATTGCTTCAAAGCCTGATGCCATCTTGTAAAATTATATGCAATTACATGTGTACACAGTACGTCTTGTCTTCTTCGTGTTGAATCCCTAATGGGAAGAAGAAAACCTGATAACCACAGGAAACAGAGCCAAGCATCAAAAACATTGTAAAAATAAATCAAGATTCATAATAGTACAATCTACCAATCAATACCCAGTTGGAAATAGTTATATACATGTTGCATAACGATTGTTCACCATGCATGCATGCTACGCAACGCCGATATTGTGTACTTTTTTTTATGTGTCTTAGCATTTTCTAATTATCCCAAAACATAATTAACATGTAATAAAAGATAGGTAAAATGTACAACAGCAAAATGAAATACTGCAGCATGCACTAACCTTTTGAAGATCAAGAACTTTTGAAATATTACTGTGTGTACATTTTTTCCTTCTTGTGTTGTTTCAAATGTAGGGTTATTTTTGAGGGTGTGTTGCAATGGGGGAGGGAGAGAATGAGAAAGTTGGAAAGAGAATGAGAATGAGGATGAGACTGAGATAAAACCGTTTTGCCTTGGAGACCCGCGAATTTCTCCCAGTGTCTTAACAAGTACTAGGTACATATAAAAAAATATTTTTATGGTTACTATGGAGTACAAATTTTGTCCGTGTCTCTCTTTAAAATGTCTACTATACAATGTAAAAGGTCATTTCAAGAAAATTCGTATGTTCCACTACCACAAATATCACAATTTTGATTCCAAGTATCTGCAGGGGTTATATAAACCAAGTGCGACAAAAAAGAATTGTCCTCAATATAAGCACTATGAGGTCTTTCAGGAGCAATCCAAAAACAAATTTGTACGGGTTTATCATCTCGGTCCAAATCGGACAATATAATGCTAATACTAATGTGAAGTTAAGGAATGACAAGCAGAGTTTCCAATTCCAAAGGTATATTATCCATATACTTGAGCAAGCAACCTTCCATAGGAGAGAGATGGTCCTCCACATCCTACCGGAGAAAGAAAATGTGATACTGCTTATGCCAACCCACTCGGAGAAAATATAACCACTTCATTGTATACTTTGGATGTGTGACAATGTTTACAACACAACAGGAGACACATAATGAAAAATGAGGAAGGGTAGAGAATGGGCATGGCTAGCTGCTACCTAAGTAAGAGAAAAGGGGGGGGGGGGGTTGTAGGGGAAAGATCTCCAAATGCAAATACTATGCTTGTTTGAACACAAGTTGAATGTCAAAAGAAAAATTAATGATACTATAAGTTACGTCAGTACTAGCAAACGCAAGCTGAATGTCGAAAGAAAAATAAATGATATAAGTTACGTCAGTACTACCAAAAAACATAGTAATGTATAACACAATGAATCTCATACAAATATGATCACCAAAAAATGCTTGAAACAATTAAAAAGAATAAATGGTTGTGAATCCCTTGCATATAAATTATGGCACTAAACAAATTCTCCCTTACAAGAACAAGGCAATTCCACCTGAGAGAACCAAAACCAAGCAACTCCAAGCACTCGTGTTTATAATCCTATAAGAAGATGACGGAGTTGAAGTTGATTCTGATGGTGCATGTCCCCGTCCCCCATCCGCAACTGGAGCACCTGCAGAAGGGGCGATGATATCAGGAGACGGTGCAGGAGCAGGCATTGGAGGTATATCTGTACCAAAAATTGCTTCAGGAAGAAGCACCTTATCAACCTGATAAACTGCAACAGGATCAGTTGAACGTACACTACTACTGACTTTTGTGTTTGTCCATCCGGAACCAACTAGAATGCTGCCAGAATTATCAGTGAAATTTAAAGTGTATGTACCACCAGCTAATGTCATAATAGGGCTCGCTTGGCTGAGGTTCTTAAAATCTGAAAGAGAGTAGTAATGCGGCAAGGCATGGAAAAGGCAGAGTGATTTGAGTTGGTCTGCAGTAAGGTTGGATAGAGAAGGAGTTTTAAGTGATGAAAATGCCTTGTCTTTGGGTACAAACAAAGTCAGTCCTTCCTCAGTATCATTGGCTTGGTTCTGCAGGGTTTCAATAACTTTGGTTGACACGAGGTAATCGAGAAATGTGTGGAATGGACCAGCAACAGACAGTAGCTCGGTGAGGTTTACGTGTTCTGGTGCTGGTGCTGGTGCTGGTGCAGGAGTTGGGGTTATGGATATTAGTGGTGATGGAGGAGATTTAGCCTTTTGTGCATACGCTGATGTAGAACATAAAAGGAGCACTAGTGTGCTACAGACTATGAACATCATGGTCTTCTCCATCGACAGAATCTCTAAAATCCTGAAAATTTTAAAGATCTAACATAGTAAAGTCTTTGCAAATTACCACAACCAATAATCCAATACATAAGATTATCCTGCAACATTTTACATACATCAAGTCTAAAACCAATTTCGAAATCTAGTTCAGACAATAATGTCAAGTTAGATCTCGGCCTTGTAGCACAGTATTTCAACAGGGTAACTTCAATCACGATGTCAGTAACTTAAGAATTTTTTAGATACAAAAAACCCAGTCCTGCAAGATATTCAAGATTTTTAAACCAGTAACTCCATAACTGTATGAACCAGTAACTAAAGATTTTAATAAATAAAATTTCTGGAGTAGCCCAGAGCAAGATTTAAAAACAAGATCAGAACAATCTTTACTACTTGATTAAAAAAGTAGATATCAGCTAGATATCTGAGGTCAAGAAGTTATGAACTACAAGAACCTAACAACTGAAGTTCCCACAAGATTATCATGCACTTAAAAGAAACTAGATCAACATTCCATTTTTTAAACTATAGATAATTACTAAGCAAACAAAAAAATATATAGTTAAGCAATGTAGCAAGCTAAAACATGAGAAAGGACAGATCTATAGTAGTTAAGATACGAATAAGCAACAATGAGAAGAGATACAATTCCAGATAGTAATGAATAAAGAATATATGAGAAGTGATGAGAAGGAAACTGACCTGGGGCAGAGGATCTCAGAGGGGTAGAAGTGTGAGTGAAATTATGAATGGAAGAGATTAGAATGTAGGAGACTTTATATGCACAGTTACACACACACAACGGGTTGTCTTTAATTAATTTGATTTTAAAGACTTGCTAGTAAAACTTGTGCCCAGTACTGACAGTGCTAGTTGAAGCCGGTGTGTACAATAAGTGCATTTTAGTTTACAGCTACAAAGTACACTAATTTTTTATAGGTTCCCGGTCCTGGCAAACGTATGTCAGGAACGTATTATATAACATACGGTTTTTCAGCGGTTGGATTAATTATCCAACGACTGTGATTTTAAAAAAAATTTGCACCGTATCGCAGAAACTACTACAAAGTACACTAATTTTTTATAGGTTCCCGGTCCCTGGCATACGTTGCCAGGGACGTCGGTATTATATAACATACGACTTTTCAGCTGTTGGATCAATCATCCAACGGCTGTGATTTTAAAAAAATTTGCACCGTATCGCAGAAAGTTTATGCGATACGGAGAAATTACCAAATTGTCTCCTGTTTTCACACCAAAAATCTACTGTTCACCGTACCGCAGAAAGTTTCTACGGTACGTGAACAGTAGGGGCATTTTGGTAATTTGCCCGTACCGCAGAAACTTTTTGCGGTACAGTGCAAATTTTTTTTTAAATCAGAGCCGTTGGATCATTTGATCCAACGGTTCTGAAACAGTATGCTAATTAAACCGTCTGTGGCAAACGGTTGCCACGGACCGGCCCCCTTTTTTATAATAATATTTCAATGATTTTATGAAAGTAAATTGTATCTTACACTTCCATTATATTGCTAGATATTGGAGGTGTTTGGGGGAACTTTTTTTCAGAATAAGTCAACTTATTTTAAGACAAAGTTAGAGATTCCTAACTTTCCAACTTATTTTCCAACTTATTTTTGCAACTTATTAAATCTCAAACATACATTAAATATTTGTATAAAAAAATTATCAAAATATAAAATTTTTACCCGAAAATAAATCCATAAATCCTAAAAAAAAGGTACGCCAAACAGACCCATTGTTAGCTTAGGTACATTAATTTTATACTTCAACTTTTGAATTTAATTAAGATACATAATATCAATACATAGTAGAGTACAATTTATTTTCCTGAATTTACATAGTGGTTCCGTTAAACAGAATTCTAGTTTAATATCTATCTGCAACCGTATGATGTGCAAAGAGCGAAACAATATAAATGTTAACAACGTACCACAATCTGGTCTAAAATTCAGTAATGATGTTAAATGCGTGGCACAGGACAATTTTGATTTTAATTGTGTTCAACAGATTGACAAGAAATGGACTTGGTTCGATTCTTATTAACCTTGCAAGGTGATCTTATTTCCATCCCTTTTAACATGAAATTTTTTTACACAATCAAGAAAACTGCTAGTACTAATTACTTCTTCAAATACCGGTTTGAACGTCACGTTTTCATCCCTTTTAACATGAGAAAATTTTATGGAATCAAGAGAACTGCTAGCACTAATTACATCTTCAAGTACCAAATCTAGGTCACTATAGTTTATATTAACGACCTAGAAATGCACACCGTAAACTTATTTATGCACATCTTATTTACCTTAATCTTCACAGGTTAATCTTTGTATTTTTTTTTCTGGCATAATTTACCCAAATCTTACAATTATGCATAATTTTCTTTTCTAATAAAACTAGTTGATAAAGCCGCGCTTCGCGGCGGCGTTACAATATTTTTAAAAAAATTCAATACATTTACGTTATATTATAATATTAATATTAAATTTTAATAATTAAATAATCTTTTCTAATGAATCAATTTCTTGTTAAATACGATTCTTTTGATTGAGCCGCTCTCTCGTTAAAACCAAAATCCCAACTTTTTAACATATATTATAAAGACTGCATGAGATTGTTCTTTTACTCATTATTCTTTTATTATGTTAACACGTCAATTCTTTTCTTTTTAAATACAGTGACTTTTTTCATGATAATAGTATTTGATTTATGAATAAATTTTGACTGCATGAGATTGTTCTTTTACTCATTATTCTTTTATTATGTTAACACGTCAATTCTTTTCTTTTTAAATACAGTGACTTTTTTCATGATAATAGTATTTGATTTATGAATAAATTTTCCTAATATAAGTATAATTAACCTATATAAAAAATATATAATTTAAGAAGATCGTACTTTCTATAAAATATTTAATTATATGTCTGCTATATATATTCAAACACCTATTCTAGTTCTAGTAGAACTTTTATTTATATATTTTTTCTATAAATTCAAACTCTTATTCTCTATAAATTCGAACTCCTATTCTGCTTCCAATAGAAGTTTTAATCGTATGCCTTATAAATATTTATTATACTTTCAATAGAACTTCTAATCATATGTTTTTCCTATAAATTCGAACTCTTCTCCTTTATAAATTCGAACACCTATTCTACTTCTAATATGCTAATTGATATTTTCATATTTATTAGTGTTTAAAATTCTAGAAAATTAGAAAAATCGATTGAGACGATATTAGAGCGCCACCTAAACTCCCGATATCCTCCTTTATATATATATATTGATGTTTTATGAATTTTGAAATTAAATTATTATTATTAAAATTTTATTACTTGTCTTAATAAATTATTAGCTCAATTATATCCATGGCTTACTATAAATATGAATATCCAACTCAAAAAATAACCAATAGAAAAATACGAAAAAGAAAAGTAATTTTAGATATGTTTTATTATTTACCAAAGTAAAATAATGAGTAGTTCTTCAAGTTACAATTTACTCACTTCTAATCACATATACTAATTACACTTTTTCCTATATTTTATTTCAAGATAAGAAAGTTGACAGATTTTAATAAATTTATATAATATTTTCTTAAGTATTTTTATTATTTTTCTAATTTAAAAAAATAATAATAATAATAAAAGGATGGCTACAAAACTAAAAGACGTCACCTCAATCACGGTTATTTTTCTACCATCTTTTTTAAGCAAGTAAAGGTATATAAAATGATCAATATTATAATAAACAAAATAATAGACTAAGGATATTTTAGTAAAATGTATAGACAAGAGTGTGCATGAATAATTTTAGGTGTGCATCCATTATTAATTATCAATTGTCGGAATGTAATAATGATGTAATTGAATTATTGTACTATCTAGTGTATCTTTTTTTCAATAAATACGACTTATATGTATTATCAATGAATATCTGTTATTATAAATCTCAGGATTAACAAAAATAAAATCCAAAATCTGCAACGACAAAAAATGAACTCTCACCTTATTACTTAAATTATTTCATCACACTCATTATCTCCTATATCTGAGCGACATAATTTACGAAATAATTCCACTCATTTCTTTTAAGTGCAATATGATCCCTATTCATACGGCCACATGTGTACTAAAAAGTTCACTTTGAGGGTTTTATTTAAAAAAATGTGCTCCTATTGAAATGAAAAAAGAGAATAGAAAGACCTCAACACACGGAAGAATCACCATTCAATGAACTTATAAAAGGCTGGATTTCATTTGATTTGATTTTTAAAAACTAAAAACTAACTTAATTTGATAGAAGATTATATTATTCATGAACGAAAATAATTTATATTGTAAGTTGATACAACTCGAATTTTCAGAGTATTGTTAAAAATACAAAATTTTGTATCAGAAAATTGTTCACAATGAACGTGACATGATCTAGCATTATAACATGCATTTAAAATTATTTTATCCATGTGAATCAAAAAGATATTCATTTCAACTAATAAATTTCAAAAAGATCGAAATGTGCTGTGTTTGGGACTTCTAACGTCTTCCATCATTTTGTACATAAATTACAAGAATTGTATTGCCAATTTGCCATATTAATCGTTTAGTAGAGTTTCATGCTGCTTTTTCTTTTTTCTTATGTAATCCAGCATGTGGAACACCATGATTCGTGGTTGTACATAAATATAATATTAGTGTTGTATTAAAGCATGTGAAAACCGTGATTAGTGGAGAATCTATTCTCAAGTATCAACTAAACATATTCTTTAAAGAGTAATGTTAGGTACACATAATTACTTACATAATTTTAGCATAGAATGAGTTTGATTTCACTAATATGAATTTTTATTGGTTGATATTAATGTAAATGCAGGATGTCCATTGAATTGTAACCAATCAAATTGAAACAATTATCATTTTGTGAAAATTTTTGTAAGATTTTATTTAACTCTAATATTTTTCTTGTTTAAATTAACAAGTGCCTATGACCTGAAACTTCAAGTTCATTTGGAAGAAGGTGCCTTGTCAATTTCTTACCTGAATGGTCTAATCATATTTCATAATCCAATATGAGCAGCCAAGATTCAAATATTGGATCTGATGGGTTACCTTTCGATCAAGAGGGGGCTCCTCTCGAGTATGGTCTATTTTCTGGGCAGGAGATGCCATTTGTAGTTTCTGGATCAGTTCTACGGGAGCTGGTAGGTGGTCAAGGTCGAGAGGAAGCAACTCAACACCTTGAGGCAGATCCAGTAAGGGACGAAAAAATTATGGGGGGTGGAAATGATAGACCCAACAAGCGACAGGTCAGTTCGTCTGGGGAAATCATGGTAGAAGAAATGGTCGCAGTCTCCAACTCTGAAGAAGAAGACGAAGATGCCATGGACATAACAGGTCATTTCACTGCAAATGAAGCAGTTAAGGCAGCGTTCTCATTAAGCAAGGCGGAAAGGAAGGAGCTAATTGAGGCGAGAAATCTCGTTTTGGATCTGCAAAGGTTCATGGAGTCGCGAGGTCTGACAATGGCTGATTTTGACAAAGACAAAGTCGATAAACTTGACTCTTTCAATGCTGGGCTTCCCAAATATGCTAGACTTGTGACTGGTAGAGATGAATATGGGCTTCCCATATTCTCCAAACCTAATGAACCTTCATCTTCAGGGGTGAAAAACTCACAAGGAATAGACAGTTGCTCTGGGCCGGGCTTAGTGAAGGAGCTACATAAACAGAGTATGGGAAATAAATCTTGGAGGAATGTGGTGAAAGACTCCACATCTGATACAACAACCAAGCTCCAATACTTTCCCCCTCAAGTAACAACAGGGGGTGCTACGCCAATCATCAGACCTCCCAAAGAATTTTTGCTGTCAAGCCAAAGAGCATGGGACAACAGCTTGGTAGGATACTTTGTTGGATCGAGCCTACCTTTCAAACTGGTTGAAGAAGAAGCAAAAAGACTGTGGTTACATTTAGGGTTCTTGAAAATGTACATGGTCAAGAAAGGTTTCTATGTGTTTAAATTCAACTCGGAATTGGATCGTAACAAAATTTTGGCCGCTGACCCATGGCATTTCAAAAGGAACCAGATTATTCTACAACCCTGGTATGAAGGCATTAAGTTAGAGAAAACAGGGTTCACTAAATTGCCTCTTTGGGTTAAAATTCACGACATACCATACTCGTACTGGTCCTCTATAAATGGCCTCTGTTATGTTGCTAGTGGAGTAGGGAAGCCTTTGCAACTTGACCACATTACTGCGAAGCTAGATCCAATGCCTTATGCGAAGATGCTGATTGAAGTGGACGCTTCAGTAGCCTTGCCATCTAGCCTCAATGTTGCTGTTATGAATAGTGATGGGATTACTGAATCTCTTATGGAGTCAAAGGTCGAGTATTTCAATAAACCTTCACAGTGCTCTGTTTGTCATGTTTTTGGGCATTCGCTTGCTAAATGTCCAAAGCAACCTCCTCAAACCAACCAAGCTTCTCACCCTCCTGCAACTTGGGTTCAAAAGTCTCCGTCTGTAACGGGGGGAAACCTTCATCCCACTCAGGTCATCCATCTTGATGAAAGCACGCCTAATCACCCTGTCACCTCTTCAAGCTCAGTAGACGCTCAAAAGCCCCATTCAAGTCAAGCAACGCCTTCTCCTTGTGAATTCTCACCTCCTATCCCTACCACAGGTATTGTACCAAAGCTTAAACATGTGGATGAGGTTGGGAAAATTCGAGGCATCCTCAAGCAACCATCAACAAACAGCAATGCTTCGAGGCCCAAACACAAGATGGATGCAGAGGGTTTTCAAACTGTGTTAAGCAAAAAACACAAACAGAAGGGGCTTAGCCCCAAGAACTCCCCCTCCTAACTATTAATAATGGTGAGAGTGTGTGCCTACAATATCAGGGGCCTCAATAAAAGGGTCAAGAAGACTGATTTACATTCTTTTTTGGTGGATCAGAACATCTCATTTGCTGGTATTCTTGAGACCAGGGTTAAAGCAAATAAAGCCCCTACTGGCTTTCGAGCTGTCCATCATTTTTGGAGTTGGGATGCCAACTACCAATTTCACTCAAATGGTCGAATCTGGGTTGGATGGAATCCGAACATCTGGAATGTTTCTGTCGAAATTAAATCAGCACAATTTATTCATTGTAAGGCCACTCTTATCTCCTCTCAAGAAGTTTTTTTTATTTACTTTTATTTGTGCTTCTAACGATCATGAGGACAGGCTTAAGTTATGGACTGACTTAACATCTTTACAAACCAATAATCACCCTTGGGCCCTTCTTGGTGATTTTAACACCATAAAAGACCTAAATGAAAACTCCGGTGGTAAGGCTATTTGGACGCGAGATATGCAATTCTTCAAAGACTTTGTTATCAACAATGGCCTTGCAGATGTGAGATATCTTGGGACTTACCACACTTGGTGGAATAAGCAAAGCACCCACCCAATTACAAGGAAGCTGGATCGTGTGTTGGGGAACCATGTCTGGCTATCAACCCAAAGCAATGCAGATGCTCTCTTTACCCCTTGGGGGTTGTCAGACCACAGTGCATCAATTCTAAACATCCAAGACCATGCTAGGGGAAAACCAAAGGCATTTCAGTTCTATAACTACTGGACTAATCACCCAGATTTCCTCAATGTAGTCAAAGAGGCTTGGTCAACTGAAATCAAAGGCAATCCCATCTATATCCTCTCTCAAAAGCTCAATCGGGTGAAAAAGAATCTAACTTCCCTTCAACGCAATGAAGGCTCTATCACAATGCAAATTAAAAGTTCTAGAGATCAGCTCTGCCTTGTTCAACAGAAAATCCTTGATGGTTGTATTGATGGTTCAGTGTTTGAAGAAGAGAAAAACCTCACTTCAAAGCTTGAAGATTTATTGCTCTGCGAAGAGAATATCGCTCACCAACGATCTCGTGTGCAATGGCCAGCTCTTGGTGACCAAAACACTCCCTACTTTCATAAAAAAATTGCTGCAAACTGGAACAATGGCAAAATCACTTCTCTGGTGGATGCAAATGGTCACATTATCACTGATGGAGAGGCTATAAAACAGGAGGCAGTTAACCATTTCAAGGAATTCTATAACGAAGAACTGCAATCCTATCTAGGAATAGACTATCTTCACAGCTGCATTAAGAAGAAAATCTCATCGTCTCAAGCTCAACTGCTGACTATTAAGGCTACAGACAAAGAAATTTTTGGCATTCTCAAATCAATGAAAAGGAACAAGTCTCCGGGACCGGACGGGTTCAATGTAAATTTCTTCCTGGAGGCTTGGGATGTAGTTGGTCGAGACTTTCTCAATGCAGTCCATCATTTCCTGGAAATAGGGGTATTTCCTCCCTATGCTAATGCCACGGTGCTTGCCTTAATCCCTAAGTGCAAAAACCCAACTACAATGAAGGATTACAGGCCAATCTCTTGCTGCAATACATTCTATAAGTGTATATCCAAACTGATTGCTCAGAGACTGAGATCCACCTTGCCTGACTTAGTGGACAAAGCCCAAGCTGCATTTATCAAAGGCAGGAACATCTCAGACAATATTCTCATGGCCCAGGAGATTTTAAAAGGATATAACCGCAAAAGGGATGGCCCAAGAGCAGCTTTCAAGATGGATTTAAACAAGGCTTTCGACTCGTGTCACTGGCAGTTTATCATCGATGTTTTAATTCTCAGAGGATATCCCTTCCCTATTATTCGCTGGATTCACTCATGCCTTACCACGGCCCGCTTCTCAATCAAAGTTAACGGTGAGTTGGAAGGATACTTCTCTAGCAAACGTGGCGTCAGGCAAGGGTGTCCTCTCTCTCCTTTTCTCTTCGTCCTTGTCATGGATGTTTTATCGGAGATGCTATCAAACCTGCCAGAAAGTTCAAATTTTAAATGGCATCAGGGTATGAAGAAGTTGAAATTGAACCATCTTTGCTTTGCTGATGATCTAATCCTGTTCTGTCGAGGGGAGACTCATTCAATATCCCTTCTTATGAACGCTATGGCTCAATTCAAGAATCTCTCAGGGCTATCAACAAATCCTCAAAAGAGCACGTGCTATCTTTCTCAGGCATGTGTGAGTCTAAGCACTTGGATCCTCAACACTTATGGAATTGAAATGGGTATATTACCTGCCAAGTTCCTAGGTGTTCCGATGATCACAAAGAAGCTATCAAAAAACAACTGTCAACCCTTAATTTCAAGGATTAACAGCCGTCTTGAGGCTTGGACAAACCATTTCTTATCCTTTGCTGGCCGTCTCCAACTCCTAAAATCGGTTTTACAAGCAATTTGCTCATACTGGACTGCCCACTTCTTGCTTCCCAAAGGTGTTCAAAACAATTTACAGCAAATTTTCTCACGCTTCCTTTGGAATGGGAACACCCCAGGTCGTGCCAAAGCAAAAGTAGCTTGGAGCATAGTAACTCTTCCAATCAACGAGGGTGGGCTGGGCATAAAAGATCTATGTGAGTGGAACAAAGCACATATTCTTAAACACCTTCTGTCGATCATAAATCCATCCACAACCTCCCTCTGGGCAGATTGGGTCAAGAAGACGATTATCAAAAATAAATCCTTCTGGATTATCGACAAACCGAACAAATGCTCTTGGATTCTTCGCAAAGTTTTGGATATGCGTGGCGAGGCCAGGCAATTTATCACTTACATGGTTGGGAATGGCCAGGAAACTTCTCTATGGTTCGATCCTTGGCACAACAATACCCCTCTCTGTCCTGTCTAGAACGATCCAATCATCTATCAGTCAGGCTACGGCCACCAAGCTAAGGTCTCGGACATCCTTTCCATATCTGACGGTCTCTCAACTGACTTGCCGATTTGGTGGCAGTTTATTCAATTGTCCACAACCTTCAACCGAGATCGTCAGGATGAAATTCGATGGAATGATACTGTCTTGAAACGAGTCCAGTTGAGCAATCTCTGGGAGGCTATCAGGCATTCGAGTACTTATACTCCATGGACCAATAGTGTTTGGCACAAACTTAGAGTCCCTCGATACTCATTCCTTCACTGGTTGATTATGCATGGTCGAGTTGCAACTCTATCTCGACTTAAACGATTTGGGGTGGTCCAGCAAGATAACTGTTACTTCTGTATTAGTGGCACAGAGAATGCGGCTCACCTGTTCCTAGAATGCCCTTACACACAACATGTTCTCAGGCTTGTACTGCATGGTCGTCTCCAAAACTTCCCAGTAGACTAGTGCTCATTGAAACAAGACAAAGACAACTTTGATCAACACTCTCTGATAGGCACCATTAGAATTTTTGCTTTTCAAACTGTATGCTATGCAATCTGGAGGGAAACGAATGGCAGATTTCACAACGAAGAAGTTAATTCTCCGACTAAACTAGCTCACACATGTGCTAATCTCATTCAATGCAGGCTCAAATCCTCTAAGTGGTTCAACACCCAGTGCAACTCAGACCAAGCTCTATTAGATTGGATAGAAATCTAGTTCTGTATAGCTTCTTTGTTGATGGTTCCTTGGTTTTATTCTTTAGGGGTGTGTCCCTAAAATATTAAGGCTTAAGCCTCTCCTCTTGTATTTTTCTCTTCTTTTTAATGCACAAAAGCTTTTAGCAAAAAAAAAAAAAAAGTTAAGTATCAAATTGAGTATTATATAATTAATAGATATCAAATTTATCATTAATTAATTTGAGGTTTTAAGTTGATCACTTTTCAAATAAATTATTAATTTTTGATGGTAGATTTAAGATTTTGTTAACTTACCATCAACTTAAAAATAAATAATTTGAGATCCCGCCAACTTAATGGTGAATAAATTGAGATCCTAAATTTATCGATGATGAATTTGAAACTTTTCCAATTATAAAATAGTTAATTTGATAATTAACCCTGTATACAAGTCCTCGAGAGTTCAGGATGTAAAAGTAAAGACACCCCTTACCCTAAGGGTGATTACGAATTGGGTTAAATAGCATAATACACATAAATTGATTCGATTTTGCAGGGGTGAACATAAACGAGCCCGGATTCTCTGTTTCCTTCTCCATGTCCCCTTATATGTCCCCTGTATTAAAAAGTGCCCCTAGCGGGGCCCATTTTAAGAAAAATGAATAAATGAGCCCGGATCCTCTGTTTTCTTCTCCATGCCCCCTTCTGTGTCCCCTGTATTAAAAAGTACCCCTGGCGGGGCCCATTTTAAGAAAATATATTTTTATTTCCATTTTTCTTAAAATTGGCCCTGCCAGGGGCACCCTTTTTATACAGGAGACACAGAAGGGGGCATGAAGAAGGGGACAGAGGATCCTCACTCAACATAAACCGCACCAAAAGGAAAACCGTCCGCACCGCATCGCACCACACCGCACGGTTTTTATTTTTTGTGGTGCGGTTTCAAATTTTGATAAAACGCGCGGTACAGTGCGGGTTGGGGTTTTAGTTTTCTGAAATGCGGTTCAAAATGCACCGCAATATTTAATATATTATATAATATGTTAGTATTTTGTTAAGAATTTAAGGGATAGTTTACAAGTTATTTGTTTCATTAGTGCCTAGTAGTTTATTTCAGAGGTTTATGATGGGACTGTACTGATTAATTGTAATGGGTTAGCACATCTTTCTTTATTTTAGTATCATAATATTTCGTACTACAGTATTTGTGTTTCATTAAGTCTGTAAAGATCACAATATTCATAATAATTAAAAAAATATGGTTGAGTAAGAACTCTAAATATTAATTCCACATGTATGAGAATTAATATTTCAGATTCATAATTATTTTATCGAAGGCGTAAACCGTAATGAACCTCACCGCACCACATTTTCACGATGTGATTTATGCGGTTTTAAAATTTCGTTGTACGGCTGCGCTTTGAAAATTTGACCAAACTGCATACGCGGGTTGGTCCCACTATTTTTATCAAATTAATAGCCCTTACTATTAAATCGGAAAGAATATCCCATAAATCTTTCTAGTGAGCCAAGATCCATATTTCGTCATATCCTAAGTCAACCACTGGTAGTCCTTAAAATATGATTATTTAGGTAGACAACAGTTGTCAATTATATCATATATAATTCTTGGATAGTTTGGTGAACAACAATTGTTCTTGTCTATCTAATAGATTTTGAACCAAACTCTATGCTTCTAAGTTCATAATAATTGAATATAACCGTTTATTTTCACCTTATTATGACGACTCAGTTAAGTTAAACCCAATGAGACAACGGTCGAATATAACCGCTTATATTCGTCACATCTCACCACGATAGACAGGAGTCCCCTGCCACTGGCAGTCATTCCCCTTATCGATCTAGGATTCAATAAGTGTTCATTCATTGGAAAGCATCCGATTAAAACTTAATATTTTGTTAAGGGGTTTCAAAATTAAAACGACCATGATCCCATCATAAAGAGATTCCCAATTTTTCCTTGAATTAAATACTTCAAATCAATATTCATCAATAGTTTGATTTCCAGGTTGTTGGAGGAGTCACAAGTGGCCTCACTTAATACCCAACTTCCTTATAGGTAAAACCCGTTTTTGACAAAATCTCCCCATATCTAAATAATTGAAAATTCGTATTTTAATTCCGTGTTTCATAAACACAGAAATCTCATGATCGTTTGTTCATTTTAAAATCTCGAATCGTTACAGATTTTATCTTGTTTAGCATGGCAAGCATGGTATGGGTGACGTATCTAATACATACATGATTAATCTAATTAAACATGCATCTCTATCACTACGCATACATATCATCATATGTAAAGTGCATGAAAATAAAATCGTGCTTGGTTATGGCCCAATCCTATATGATCTTTCCAAGCTAATGGAAAAATCTAGGTCAATCTATGGTGGTTAATAAAACTAAATTATTACATAGTTGGTCTTCATAAATACATGTCTTCATGTCTTCTTTGTGTCAAATGCCTTCATCTCCATTGATCCTTCATTGCATGCTTCCAATGATCTTCTTATTACATTGAATATAAAACATAACTATACTAATGAAATTACATAAGAACTCGAGTTACATTCGAGATGAACAATTACAAAGCACCAAGAAAACGACATGCAAGTCGTATTTATAAAACCAAACCAAACCATAGTAATAAAAACCACTAACCTATGGGTCTCAAGGCCATAACCAATCATCATGCTCAATTAACACTTAAGAACATCATCATCATATTATTATATATCACAATATATCATATGAATAGAGCATATGTCATAAGCCCAAATTTGTCACAAGCCCTAAACACGCGGATTTACCTCAAATTTTGCAAAATCACGTATCAAAATACATGCAAATCATGTATCAGAATACATGTCCAGAAGCATATATCAACATATATGCGACCTCAATTCCAGTTACCAGAAACATGTATCGGTATACACGTAACCCTAATCCCAGTAAACAAATCGTATCCATTTGCATCCATCCGACAGTTTATATCATCATACAAACAGATCGTATACATATGAGTCATGGCAGATTCCAAACATGCTAACATCACTATATCAGATACATACGATTCATCACACATGTGATATAGCAGTTTATAATCAACGTATATAGAAACTATTTCATGGCAGATTCATAGAACATGCATACATGCATCAAATACAGTAAACACGTAACCAAATCAGCCCCTTATACACGTAGCTCTGATACCATTGAAGGGTTTCGGGGCATAAACGCAGCGAAAACAGTCGTAAAACAATAAAAATCCGAAACCCTAATCATAGGATCCATGTATAAGACATGCTGATTATGGTGAATAGAATCAGTACCTTTACGAAGCTTTACGAATTCGGTTGACAGATGGAGGTCCTAGATTGTGATCACCACGCAGCCCTTGATGCAAGATCCGCGTCTCTAAATCGTCCACACGAACGTTCGATCGTCCAACGATCCAAGGAGCAGGTACTAGCCAAAATCAGCCTCTCTCTCTCTCTCTAGCCTCTCAAAGAATAGAGCAGCTAGGGTTTTTAAGAAAAACGATTTTGCAAAAGTGTTACCCTAACCAATACATCTTTATGTATTTATAGAGAGAAAGATGGGCCTAACCCTAATCAGCTTGGGCTTCAATTAAAACAAACTGATTTGGGTTTTTTAATGAATTAAATTCGAAATAACATTTAATTAACTAAGTCCAACTCAATTAATTATTTATCCAATTTCGAATTTATAATCATTTAATTAAAAACGAAATCTGATTCCATAATCAATTTCGAATTTTAATTATTTAATTTAAATCTGATATTTAAATTAAAACTCCTTTTAAAACGTTCTTATTGTGTAACCCTTTAGGTTATTATTACGATGGCAATAATTTTAATATCCAATAATAAAATTGTAAACAATGAGTGGCATCTAGTAATACATCATTGCTACCCAAGTAATAATAATAATTGGTGATCCAATTAAACCTTTCGTGATAAATGTTTCCATGTAATATAATCCCTTTAACCAAATATTATAGATTAAACTCGAGGCATGTATTTCGTCATCCTCTTCAACATTTAATCCAGGTTTACTTGATCCATGAGTAGACTATTAAAACAAATCAATATTTGAGCACGGCCATGTATTTTATAGTCTCACTCAATCAAGAGGCCAATAATATCTCTCCTAATTCTAGGAGGGTTAAATCCTTTATCTATCATTCATATTTTTCATACGACTAATAATATACCCGATGTCCACTTTTATCATCACTCGATCAAAGGTAACTTTTAATGTATGTTAGGAATATGTTGTACTTGATGATAACTTCACAATCAATCAAATTGTTTAAGGTTTTGTAGCTGTCAACGGATGAGGATTTATAACTCTATCCGTTGACAGGTAGCTCATCAACGGATGAGGTTTTGTAGCATACTGCAGTATCTCTATGTTATCAGTTGATAGTGTTTTTATCCACAGTCATGTTGACCATCAACGGATAGGCAGAATAGGGTAGCCAATTGTAAATAAGCTATGCTATGTAATTCTATCTAAGTGAAAGTGTATCAACAGATGAAGACAAAACTCTATCAACGGATGCAACTCAAATCCACTCTATCAACGGATACAGCTCAAGTTTCAATATCAACGAATATCGCTCAATACATCATCAACGGATGTCAGGGTACAACATCAACGGATAATCATTGACACTGTCTTCTATGATTAGCTGGGGATTAGCAGTTGATAAGGACATGTTTGACTGACAGATCACATGGGTTGATAGTAGATACAAAAAGCAGTATGGCAGCCATACTTTGGAAACACAGAAGAAAGAAGCATTCTATTTACACTATGAATACAAGAAAGGTGCAGGAGACATGTCTGAACACAAGGACAACCTTTCGGCTACATGTGTATTTGGAGTGTAGTAGCAAGTCAACTAGAATTAGATTAGTATTATCTTATTCCAGTAGTACTTGTAAAACTTGGGATATATAACCAAGTGTAGCAACTCTTTGTATGTTAAGAAAACAGACATATTTGCTTAGGGTTTCTTGAATATCCTTAGAAGCAAAGAGTTGTAAAACGGCAGCTGTGTACATTTTGTATCACAGAGTTTTCTTCAAATAAAAGCTTCAGGTGGTGCATATTAACCACCTGATTTTATATGTGTTTGTGTTTAAATCTTACATTGCAATTATCTCTGCATAAATTTCTGGAGTTCTTATCAAAAATTTATAAATATCAAGAATTGTATTCAACCCCCCCTTCTACAATTATACAAGTGTGTAATCTGGGAATAACAATTGGTATCAGAGCAAGCTTCTAACATATTTGAAGTTTAAAGATCAACACACTTCCAACATGTCTAAGAAGGATTATGGAGTAAAGATTCCAGTTCTTGATAGAGAAAATTACTTTCACTGGAAAGTAAAAATGCGTCTACATCTCTCGTCTATTGATGAGGGTTTTGTGGATTGCATTGACAAGGGTCCTCACGTTCCAATGAAGACAGCAACAAGAGTTGGCCTGGCTGATGATGTGCCTGACACTCTCATACCCAAACCTGTTTCTGAGTGGAGTCTTGAAGATATTGCAGAAGTCCACAAAGACAAAAAGGCCATGAATATTCTGTTCAATGTTCTAGAAACAGACATGGTTGACAATGTTATTAACTGCACTACCGCCAAGGAAGTATGGGACATTGTTCAAACCCTGTGTGAAGGAACAGAACAGGTAAGGGAAAACAAGATGCAACTACTAATCCAACAGTATGAACATTTTCACTTTAAGAGTGGAGAAACATTGAATAATACATTTAGTAGATTTCAAAAGCTACTAAATGGTTTGAAACTGTATGGAAGAATCTATCAAGTTAAAGATTCTAATCTCAAATTTCTGAGATCACTGCCCAAGGAATGGAAGCCAATGACTGTTTCTCTAAGAAACACTCAAGAGTACAAGACATTTACTCTTGAAAGGCTCTAGGGAACTTTAAAGACCTATGAGCTGGAAATGGAGCAGGATGAAGAGATTGAGAAGTCTCAAAAGAAAAGTGGGTCAGTTGCACTTGTTGCCAACTTGGAGCAAAAGGAGGAAAGGACGGAAACTGCTAGTTCTACACCAAACAGGGAGGTTTGTAAAGGTAGAGCAGAATCAAGCAGGAGCAAGGAAAAGGTGTCTGAGGAATTGAATGCTCTTCAGCAGGATGAATTGGATGAGATAGATGAGCACTTAGCTTTTCTATCTAGGAGATTCTCTAAGCTGAAATTCAAGAGAAACTCTGGGTTGGCCAAGCCATTTAACAAGGATTTTTCCACAAGCAACTATGTGGATAAATCCAAAATTAAATGCTACAATTGTGGAATTGCTGGTCATATGATAAGTGAATGCAGGAAACCTAGATCTGAGAACAAGGGAAAGCCAACTGAGGCTGTTGACTATAAGAAAAAATATTTTGATCTTCTCAGGCAGAAAGGAAAGGCATTCTTGACCCAAGAGTATGACTGGGCTGTTGATGACAATCATTCTGATGATGATGTTGAGTTAGTCAACCTTGCTTTAATGGCTGATTCTGGAGAGCAGGAAGCAAGTTCAGCTAGCAATCAGGTATATTCTACTAATCTCTCTGAGCTCACTAAAGAGGAATGCAATAGTGTTATAGATGAAATGTCTACTGAACTATATCACTTAAGTGTTACTCTTAAATCACTTACTAAAGAGAACAATAGAATTAAAGAGTCTAATCTGTTTTTAAGTGATAGAAATGCTGCTCTAGAATCTCAATTTCTAGAATTTGAGAAAATGAGAGTTGATTGCAATAATGCTAAAAGTGAACTTGAAGCTGTGTTAAAAAAGAACTGATTTTAAAAGACCAGCTTGAAAAAGAACAAGGGATAATTGCTAAATTTCAAAGTTGTAGGAATATTTCTCAAAACATAATAGAAGTTCAGGGAATAGAATCATTTGTGAAGGATACCTGGACTCAAAAGAAAAAGGAGCTAGAACCTGGCCTTGAGGATCTAGAGACTATTTGTGAATCAACGGATAGTGATCATCCGTTGACAGATGAACCGTCAACGGATGAGAGGTATCCGTCGACTAAAAAAAAGTCTGTTAGTAAGAAGGAACTTAGGAAACTGGATATCAAGTTTGGTCCAGTAAACAAGAATTTTGTTAGTGGTGAGTGCAGCAAAACCAAATCCAGTGGGAAGGCTAAGACAGGTGATTTACACGACAAAAAGGCTGTTGGTAAATCAGACAATGAAAAGGTAGAAATTGAGGGCAAAAAGAAAAAGAACAGAAATGGTAAGATAGGCATCAACAAGAAAAACAATTACTCCCCTGACAAGTTTGCTCCTAGGAAAACTTGTAGTAATTGTAATAGTGTCAATCATCTATCTTCTAATTGCAAGATTGTCAACAAGGCTCCTGTTCATGTACCTCAACCAATGCCATGTATGCCTGCAATGCCTGGTTTGTATCAAAATGCTAGTTTTTCAAATCCATATGTGAACATGCCATATATGTCTAATCCTTACTTTCAATCTATGAATGTGCCACAAATGTCATGGAACATACCTAACATGAATAATATGTATGCCAATTTTCCACACATGCATGCATCCAATATTCATACAAATGAGCATTTGTCAAACCCCATCACTCAAGCATCTACACCTAAGTTGAAGAATGCTAAGAGTGCAAAGTCAAAGGCTAACAAGAAAGGACCCAAGGAAGCTTGGGTACCAAAATCAACTTGATTTGTTTTTGAAATGTGTGCAGGGAAACAGAAGGAATCTATGGTACCTAGACATTGGATGCTCTAGGCACATGACAGGAGATTCAACCCTGCTCACAGAGTTCAAGGAAGGAGCTGGCCCTAGAATTACCTTTGGAGATGACAGCAAAGGATATACTAAGGGATATGGCCTGATTTCAAAAGACAATGTCATCATTGAAGAAGTGGCTTTAGTTGAAGGTTTGAAGCACAATTTGCTGAGTATCAGTTAGATTTGTGACAAAGACTATGAAGTAAAGTTCACAAAAGAAGCCTGTGTTGTTTCTGCCAAGGAAGACAACAATGTGGTATTGACAGGCTTTAGAAAAGGAAATGTTTACATAGCTGACTTCAATTCAGCATGCTCAGAATCCATTACTTGTCTCTTCAGCAAAGCAAGTAAGGATGAGAGTTGGCTATGGCATAAGAAGCTGTCACATTTGAATTTTAAAGTTATGAATGATTTGGTAAGAAAGGATCTTGCTAGAGGAATCCCTCAATTGGAGTTTATCAGAGATGGGCTGTGTGATGCCTGCCAATTAGGGAAACAAAAGAAATCATCCTTCAAAAGCAAGATAGAGTCATCCATTGTTAAGCCTCTTCAATTGCTGCATATGGATTTATTTGGTCCAGTAAATGTCATGTCTATTTCAAAGAAGAAATACTGTCTGGTGATTGTAGATGATTTTTCTAAGTTCACATGGACCTTCTTCCTGCACTCCAAGGATTGTGCAAGTGAAATCATCATCAATCACCTCAGAATGCTAAACAATGGTTCTGAAGACAGAGTACAAAGAATCAGGAGTGATAATGGTACTGAATTCAAGAATTCCACAATGAAGATTTTCTGTGAAGAGAATGGAATTGTCCCTGAGTTTTCTGCTGCCAGAACACCTCAACAAAATGGGGTTGTTGAAAGGAAAAACAGAACTCTCATTGAAGCAGCTAGAACAATGTTAAGTGAATCAAGGTTACTAACATATTTTTGGGCTGAAGCTGTCAACACTGCATGCTTTACTCAGAATATTTCCTTGGTCAATCAAGCTAGAGGAATGACTCCTTATCAGTTATTAACCAACAAGAAACCAACTTTAGCTTTCCTACATGTCTTTGGATGTAAGTGTTTTGTGCTAAGGAATCATGGAGATAACTTTGGCAAATTTGAAGCAAAGGTAGATGAAGCTATTTTCGTTGGATATGCAGCAGGGAAAGCCTACAAGGTCTACAATCTAAGAACCAACATTGTTATGGAATCTGTACATGTTGTGTTTGATGATCAAAAGATTCTAGGCCTAAATGATGAAGGTTACCATGAAAAGTTGGAATTTGAGAATGAAGGTGAAGGAAGAATGTACTATGATGATGATGAGGAAAATGAAGATCATGACCACAGAGATCCACCTAGAGCTGTTATATCAACTAGAAGTGATGCTTACACTGAAAATGAAGCATCCATTGACAGTCATTCTGGAACATCCGTTGACAGTCATTCTGCAACATCCGTTGACACTATTAGAGATGCATCCGTTGACAGATATTCTCAAGCATCCGTCGACAGGAAAAATGATGCATCCATTGACAGTCAACTTCATAACTCAGCAAGGACAACAAACTCAGGGGGAGTTTCTCAAGGTCAAAATTCAATGCTAAATCAACATGATCATGGAAATGAAGCAACCTCATCAAGATCAAACCTTCCACCTGCAAGAAAATGGACTAGAAATCATCCATTTGAGTTAATCATTGGTGAATCAAATTCAAGAGTCCAAACTAGAAGGGCCACTCAAGCAGAATGTCTATACAGTAGCTTCCTGTCTCAAGAGGAACCTAAGAAAGTGGAAGATGCCCTTCTAGATCCAGATTGGGTGTTAGCAATGCAAGAAGAGCTAAACCAATTTGAAAGAAATAAAGTATGGAAACTTGTGCCCAAACCTAATGATAGAAGTGTCATAGGTACTAAATGGGTTCTCAAGAATAAGACAGATGAAAATGGCATAATTGTGAGGAATAAAGCTAGATTAGTGGCAAAGGGCTACTCTCAAGAAGAAGGAATAGATTTTGATGAAACTTTTGCTCCAGTGGCAAGACTTGAGGCAATAAGAATCTTTCTAGCCTATGCAGCACATGCCAATTTCAAAGTCTATCAGATGGATGTCAAAAGTGCCTTTCTAAATGGGGAACTGGAAGAAGAGGTCTATGTCCATCAACCTCCTGGTTTTGAGGATCCAGAATTTCCAGAATATGTATATCTTCTCATGAAAGCACTTTATGGTTTGAAGCAAGCACCAAGAGCCTGGTATGACACTTTATCTCAATTTCTTTTGGCACTTCACTAGAGGTACAGTAGATAAAACCTTATTTCATAGGGATATTAATGGCTCTTCAATACTTGTTCAAATCTATGTAGATGATATTATTTTTGGGTCTACAGATGAGAAGCTTTGCAAAAATTTTGCCAAACTTATGCAAAGTAGGTATGAAATGAGCATGATGGGTGAATTAACTTACTTTCTTGGCCTACAAGTAAAGCAAGTTAATGAGGGCATTTTCATAAGTCAAACAAAATATATTTATGATCTCTTAAAGAAATTTGACTTAATGGATTGTACATCTGCTAAAACACCTATGGCCACTGCAACTAAGCTTGAGTTGAATACTAAGGAAAAGTCTGTGGACATCTCAAGCTATAGAGGCATGGTAGGTTCACTTCTATACCTAACAGCTAGTAGACCTGATATAATGTTTTCTACCTGTCCTTGTGCTAGATTTCAAGCTGACCCTAGAGAGTCTCACTTAATAGCTATTAAAAGAATTTTCAGGTATCTCAAGGGAACACCAAACCTTGGCATTTGGTACCCAAGAGAATCTGGTTTTGATCTAACTGGCTATTCAGATGCAGATTATGCAGGTTGCAGAGTTGACAGGAAAAGTACTACAGGTTCCTGTCAATTTCTAGGAAACAGGCTTGTTTCATGGTTCAGTAAGAAACAAAACTCAGTCTCCACCTCAACAGCTGAAGCTGAGTACATTGCTGCTGGAAGCTGTTGTGCACAGATTCTATGGATGAGAAACCAACTCATTGACTATGGTCTAAAAGTTGAGAAGATTCCAATTTTCTGTGACAACACAAGTGCTATTGCCATCACAGGGAATCCAGTGCAACATTCGAGAACCAAGCACATTGACATCAAATACCACTTCATTAGAGAACATGTGATGAATGGTACAGTAGAAATGCACTTTGTGCCAAGTGAAATGCAGCTTGCAGATATCTTCACCAAGCCTCTTGATGAATCCACATTCACAAGATTGGTAGGTGAGCTAGGTATGCTTAACTTGTCATAATTCCTAGTGATATTTGATTTCACTGCATTGAAGCTAGAAATGTGTTTTGATTTACTTGAAAGTTAAAACTTTCAGAAAAATTTTCTGCAGGAATTTTGTCTAAGGCAAAATTAGCTTATCAACGGATATCCTTTTATCCGTTGATAGTATAAACACATTACTAGATTTTCGCATGTCAACGGGTAACAGGCTATCCACGTCATCAACGGATAAACTGTATCTCAACCGTTCATTCTATATCCGTTGATATACATTTTTTTTATAACCGTTGGTAACTGTGTATATCTAATCATGGTTGTACTTATTTTCTTTTCATCTATTATCTGATAGTTACTTTTGACCAATGGAGTAATTAATTTTAATTATTTCATTTTTAATTCTTGAAAAATATAAAAGGCTGACTTGTACTCTCACATCTCACTTTTATTCATTTTCAAGCATATCAAAAGTTAACTGCATCTTCTTCTCTAAAACTCTCTGTAACCAAAGTTCAAACACTTCAATGGCGCCCATTGTTAAGATGATGTCCTCCACTGGGTTTACCTATGAGAAGAACAATTTCGCGGCCTTTGTTGACACAGTGAATGCTCCAGAAGCTTACCACACTTTGATGAGTTTCGTGAAGAAATGCAAACTGTCATATGCTATGACTGCTACCACTCCCTTAATCCACAAGGTAATTGAAGAAATGTGGACATCTGCTGAGTACAATGGCACAGACGGTACAATTGCTTTTTCTTTAAAGGGTAAAAACTATGTGGTTAATTCTGATGTAATAACTGCTTGTTTAAAATTGCCTGAGAATAACTGTCTGAAAGTACCCACTGATGCTGAAATTGTTGCCATGCTTAATTCCATTAATTATGCCCTTAGTACTGAAAACTTAGGGAAAATTGTTAGGAAAGGAATGGTTAAAGAATGGAGCTATTTCTGTGATGCCTTCATTAAAACTTTTTCAGGCAAAATTAGTAATTTTGATGCTGTTACCCTGTCCATGCTAACTATGATGTGTATGCTCTTAAATGATAAATTCTATAATTTTGGCACATTAGTTATGTATGAGATAGCTGCAAAGTTGGGTAAAAAGGAAACTAGGAGCAAGAATATCTACTTTGCTAGATTTTTAATGCTCTTAGCACTGCATGTATCTGAGAATAAGCTATCCATTGCTAACCCGGATAGCAAGTTTCAATGTTTTGTTCAGGAGAAGAGAGTCTTAAGTGACCTAATTCGAATGAACCTCAATGCAGGAGTACAATTGGTATATTTACCAATTGTTCAGGTAACTATCTCTAACTCTGAAACTCCTATCTCCAACCCCCAAATTTCTTTGCCTTCTAGTGTCACAATGGAGTCTGTAGTTGTGACCAAACAGGCTCCTACCAAAGTGACCAAATCCAGAGTTCCAAAACCACATTCTAAAAAGCAAACCTCAAGTGTCTCTCAAAAGACACCTGTTGTAAAATCTACCAAAACTCTTGAGGGGAGTGTGAAGGTGGTAGTGAGTGGTGAGGGACAGGGTGAACATCAAAGAAGCCCTAAGGATAAGGAAGGAGAGATGAGTGCAACCACCATTTCAGTCTCTCAAAAGACTGCTAATGTAACTACAAGCCAAATTCTAGTTACACTCTCTCAACAGAGTGTGACTACTGTATCAAGTTCCCCACAAGGAACACTGCACAAGAGGGTTAGAGACACATATAGCCCAATCTTAAAAACCTATGGAAGAAGAGTGAAATCTAAAACCACAGGGGAATCACAGGGTGCACACACAGTACAGGAAACTGTACCTTCTCAAACTCAGCTTGATGTGGCTTCAATAAATGTGGAGTCACAGCCCCTTGATCTCAATCTTCAAATCGATACACATTACAATCCACCATCACCAACTCCATCTCTGGATGTGGATATGATATCTACATCAATTCCTGATTCTCCATCTTTAAGATTCTTGGAGAAGCCCCACTCTGAAATTGGTGGTCATCATCTTTTAGATGATTTGTTGGACCATCAATCTTCCCTTCCAGAATTCTCAACACAGACTGTGGCCTCGAACTTAAAATCAATCTCCACAGATTCAGTGTTGGTTTTCTCTTCAACGGATAAAATTATTCCTTCCTCAACGGATATCCTTCATCCGTTGACAAGTGTTTCTCCATCAACGGATGCGCCTCTATCTAGCCATTCGTTGACAGCTATAACTACTCCATCAACGGATATTCCTTATCCGTTGATAACTCACTCTACCACTGCTATATCTGACATTCCTGTGTCAAGTGTGGAGGAGTTCTCAGTAGTTGGAACACTTTTAGGATTGAGGGAAGGGAGTGAGAGGCTGCCTTGTGAGCAGGCAAAAGGAGAGGTAAATAATGAGAGGCTGGCCATTTCTTCCGGTCAGGCAAAAGGAGAGTTTGAGAGTTCCACCTTAGTAGGTGAAGGTGAGGGTGTGAGAGGTGTGAGCCAAGGGGAGCCCTTGATGCAAGAAAAGAGAGATGAGGGGAGAGAAGGGACTACAGGAGAAATAAGGATGGAAGAAGCAGCCATTGCTAGTGAGTCAATGGAGGTTGAGGATGCAGCCAAGGAAATGGAATATCAAAGAGAATATCAGTCCATGATTGACTCCATTTCTTTGGATGCTGAAACCTTTACTCACCCTGTTCCTGCCTATCAAATTCTGGCACAACAGGGCAATGTGGAAGCAGAGGAGGCAATGCACCTAGTGCACACCTCACAGTCTCTACTTAGAGTTAAGGAATCTATAGAAGCTCTGCCAACCACTGCTGAGAGTGAAGAATTTGAAGATTCTGAAGATGAAGACAGCCAGAGCCCTGAAGATGAAGGTGGTAGCAGTATTCATGATTTTGCATTTGCTCACAACTACACCTATCATCAACTTGATATGGAAATCATAAGGCAATATAAATCTGCCCTGGCTGAGCACCCAGAAGCAGATCCACAGAGAAAGGTTGTTCTTCAACAGGCAATTGACTCCTTTAAGTTACAAAAGATGCAAATGGTGATTCAGAGATCCAACTTAGAGGAGGTCAAACAAGAAATCAAGGATGTGAAGATCTCTGTGGATTCCAAGCTAGAGCAACTAGCTCCTACAGCCACTCAGAGGGTGTTGCAACAAAGGTTCATCAAAGAAGACAACCTGGCTAAGTCTGTGCAACTCCTCACCTCAAGAGTGGAAGATGGAATCCCAGATGGAGCAATTTCTTCAACATCAGAAACTGCAAACCCAACTGCTAGAAAAGTTAGTTGCAGCCCCAACTTCTAGTCAAACCCTTGATGCTAACAAAAAGGGGGAGAAAGTGGAAGAGGCTGTGGCAACTACAAGTCAAATCTTAATTTCTGAAAGCAGGGAAGCAGCAAGTGAGGGGGAGCAGCAGCCTACCATAGTGGTCAATCCACAGGAATTCATTGTCACAGCTTCCCCCAGCAAATCCAAATCTAAGAGAATAAAATCAAAGGCAAGGAGGCCTGTCTCTCCAGAAATTGAAAGCAAGGAGACAGTTGGCTCATCACAACCCACTTCTGTAAAAGTATTCAACCCAGCTGTGAATTTCCATGGTGATCCCATAGTACCTAAAGAGGAACCAATGAATCTTGACTCCATTGAGGTTCCTTCATTCTTGCTGAAGCCTCAACAGAAGCCTATACAGAAGAAAAGGAAACCAAGGAAGCAACCTTCAGATGAACCAATTCAAGTTGCTAGGGTACCTGCTATTGTCAGGCAGCCAATCTTGGAAAACAAGGATGATTTTATCTATCAGGCAGATATTGAAGAATACTCTCGCATGAATCTTTATCTGGATGAATTGTCAGAAGTAAGAGGAATTGATAAATATAGACATTTGCCTGAAAGATTGGTCTTTGTGTACAAGGGAGGAATGGAAAGGACATGGCCACTACAAAGGGTTCTTGGAGAAAATTATCATACCTTAACCAAAGTGTTCTCTGCAATCAAGAGATACACAGGGTTCTCCAAGATAGCAAAAGGGGAGATACTGGACAGAATAGAACAAATAAGGAGGGAATGGAACTCACCATCAAGTCTACCAAGGAAAATGAAGATCCCATACAATGGACAGAAAATCCACCTTCAACCCTTCTGGATGATGGAGTTCAGGGATGAAGATGGTAACAGGAGATTCTTCAGGTTAGAAGACCAACTACCAAAGGCTAGTTCTCAATACCTGAGATGGTTACAACAAAAGCTAAATCCAAAGGTAGATGAAGAAGATGCCTTCTATAGGCAACTCCAAATACAGATTGAGTCCAACTCTGCCAAAGAAGGAAAATCAAGGGTGATGCCAACAAGAGGAAAGAAACAGTCTTAATCTGCTCAGTCTAGAGGAGCACTTCTCTGTAAATTTCTCAAACTTTCAGTTTTTAATTTTTGTAGCTTAATACAATTTATGCATTGTTCTTTATATATCTTTAGGAATGTTTTGTTATCATCAAGGTCCTGAATTTATGCTTTATTGCCATCAAGTATAAATTGGGGGAGATTGTTAGGAATATGTTGTACTTGATGATAACTTCACAATCAATCAAATTGTTTAAGGTTTTGTAGCTGTCAACGGATGAGGATTTATAACTCTATCCGTTGACAGGTAGCTCATCAACGGATGAGGTTTTGTAGCATACTGCAGTATCTCTATGTTATCAGTTGATAGTGTTTTTATCCACAGTCATGTTGACCATCAACGGATAGGCAGAATAGGGTAGCCAATTGTAAATAAGCTATGCTATGTAATTCTGTCTAAGTGAAAGTGTATCAACAGATGAAGACAAAACTCTATCAACGGATGCAACTCAAATCCACTCTATCAACGGATACAGCTCAAGTCTCAATATCAACGGATATCGCTCAATACATCATCAACGGATGTCAGGGTACAACATCAACGGATAATCATTGACACTGTCTTCTATGATTAGCTGGGGATTAGCAGTTGATAAGGACATGTTTGACTGACAGATCACATGGGTTGATAGTAGATACAAAAAGCAGTATGGTAGCCATACTTTGGAAACACAGAAGAAAGAAGCATTCTATTTACACTATGAATACAAGAAAGGTGCAGGAGACATGTCTGAACACAAGGACAACCTTTCGGCTACATGTGTATTTGGAGTGTAGTAGCAAGTCAACTAGAATTAGATTAGTATTATCTTATTCCAGTAGTACTTGTAAAACTTGGGATATATAACCAAGTGTAGCAACTCTTTGTATGTTAAGAAAATAGACATATTTGCTTAGGGTTTCTTTAAAATTCTTAGAAGCAAAGAGTTGTAAAATGGCAGCTGTGTACATTTTGTATCACAGAGTTTTCTTCAAATAAAAGCTTCAGGTGGTGCATATTAACCACCTGATTTTATATGTGTTTGTGTTTAAATCTTACATTGCAATTATCTCTGCATAAATTTCTGGAGTTCTTATCAGAAATTTATAAATATCAAGAATTGTATTCAACTCCCCCTTCTACAATTATACAAGTGTGTAATCTGGGAATAACAATGTAGTCAAAGTACATTAATCCTCGTATAGAAATATAATGATCTCAAGTCAAAGGATCATTACACCATTATCACTGTGAGTCTTTCTTATGACTTTATTAAACATGAAGAATCTCACTTTGGGTCTGTCCAGTACCATGTACCCTTACATGTACCTATGTATTGACTTTAGTATCTCCATACTGATAACCAATGAGATGTGGTTATCTGTTAAACAACATACTAGTCTACTTATGTATTATTATTGTCCTATATAATAATACTCGACTAGGGACCTTTAAGAATATGATATATTATATAATCTCAAGTTCAAGTCATGTACTTAAACTATACAACGTGTATCATGACTCTAAGGACATTTATTATGCTAACAAATATATCGCAGTAATTAAAGTCATAATAAATACGTTTATTGAATAATCAAATGACATAAAGGTTTATTAAAAGAACCAATGTATTGCCTATAGGGCACCTACACTAACACATCTTACTTATATAGGTATTTTAATATTAATGTAACTTGATAAGTGTTCAATTTGGTGTACTTTTCTAATGGGTCATTATTAGTTTTTGGGTTCATTTTATTGGATTTTGGTTGTTCTTTAGTTGCCTACAGAGACTGGTATATTTCAGAATATGCACCTATGCAACAATGTATAATTATTATTCACTGCTAAAACAATAACAAATTTGGGTTTTAATTATCTAAATTATCTAATAAGCAATTTAACAATACTAAGAATTAATTAACTAATGTAATTTAAAACTGATTTACTTATGAGAGATAAAACATGGGATCCTAACTTCATTAAATACTTCGTCTAGAGTTGATGCCTTTAATCAAAGTATGTGATGGTTATGATAACTGATCGGACAACACAAAACAAGTACACGCTACCTGTCAGTACGTATACCAAACTACTCAAACATCCACAAAAGCGATAGAAGTTAAGCAGACACAAATTATGTTTAGACCCTATATGTCTATAAGATTTGAAAACATAACGGTTTAAGAACAAGTTATCCATTGAGATCACATAGGGCAGTGTAAGATGGTTAAAATCACACTACGAATCATGATGTCAAAACATTCATAAACCTATGCTAGCATGGCAAGTTCTAATCTTTATATCCACTGTCGCTTCACTAAAGATTAACAATTTAGATGTTAGCTACGCATCTAAAAACATTAAGTACAACCATACGAGGATATCACAATTCATCACATACAAATATTTAAAGCAACAAACTACTAAACTACATAAATAAATCCGTTAGAATCCCATGACAACGATTAGTTCATAATCGAACGGCTCGTCATCAAGGGATCTAGAGATAACATGATAACAAACAAAGTCCGAAGAAAAACAATAATTCTAGAGTAATAGAGTTAAGAAAACAAATCCAAAATAACGAGGATCCAAAGTATCGCCTAAAAGAAAAATACAAAAGATGAAGTAGATCTAGATCTCCGTTGATTGTCACGATCTTCCGGGAATCCTTCTCTAACTCGACTCTCTTGTCTCTCTCTTTGTACAAAACGTACTTCTATTGATGTCTAGATGTACTTATATAGCCCCAGCGTCTTGTCCTCCAAGAAAAATACAAAACAGAAACCAATCTGGATTTTCAATAGCCTGCCCAAGCACGTCCGCACGGCTATGGAGCGCGCCCGCGCCTCCTGAATCTCTCCATGCGCGCCCGCGCCTTCCTGCTGTGCGCCCGCGCGGCTGCCTCCTGGAAAACTTGCTGATTTTCTTGTTTTTCTTCATTTCTTTCCCGATTCTCTTGCCACTTCCCGTTCTTCAGTAGTTGAGCTCCATTCCACCACATAATCAAGGAAAACAACAATCCTGCCTCTAGAGTATAGTCCTGCACAACTCAATGAAAATGCATCAAAAACATGACATACTTGAGGTCAAGTCACCAATTTAAGCCAATACGAAGCGTTCCAAGTGGATATGAAATCCACTTATCAAATTTATATGCATAATTGGTTTAAACAATATATTTGTAATCTTCATCATTATAATACATATCATTTGAGTTACTTCATGGACAAAAAAAACATATTGATGTTGCGAGTAAAGTTGAAACTAGGCCATTTTTCACGAAATGAGTTTTGTTGAAACCGAACCACTTTTCACAAATTAAGTTTTTATGGCTCACGTGACATTCTGTTGTATAATAAGTCCACCCATGTAGGCATGTCTAAATATCAATTGGCATATGAAAAGATGCATTGGGTGTATTTCTCATTAATATGAAATTTAAATAATAACATTTTTTTAAAGAGTAAATTGCACTTTAGTGGCTTGTACTTTAATATTTTTGCACTTAGATGGTCAACTTTTAAAAGTGAAGACTTTGATGACTTAACTTTTTTTATTTAGCACTTTGGTGGCCAAGTTTTTTTAATTTTGACGCTATTTTGGTGACCAAAGTGCTAAACAAAAAAAAAATTGGTCATCAAAGTGCTAAACGAAAAAAAGGTAAGTCATCAAAGTGTTCACTTTGAAAAGTTGGCTATCTAAGTGCAAAAAAAATTAAACTACAATCATCAAAGTATTCACTTTTAAAAGTTGGCCACCTAAGTGCAAAACAATTAAAATACAAGCCCCTAAAATGCAATTTACTCTTTTGTAAGTGGTTACCTCTTTAAGTACAAATCATATGCTTCATTGGTATTTTTAGTTTTTTGTGTTTTTTATATAAATTTTTGATATAAGTAATGATGATTAATTTTTTTAATAAATGTTCACCTCTTTAAGTATAAAAAAGGTGATTTGTATAATCTTTTGGTGATTTGTATGTATTTTGTTTTTCTTTATAAATATACAATATAGATCATATATATTATACATGCTCGATTCGTTAAACAAAAAACTTAATTTGTTGTATTTTATTTGTTAAAAATATACAGTGTAGTAGGTCATCATGTGGTATTGTATTATACAAAGCGGTTTATTTAATAAGTTCTATCCTAATTGATATCCCACCAAAAGAACCGCAATCATGCACCAGACTTGTAGAAACATAGCACTTGGAGATTGCCTAACAACACACCTAAACATCATAGGCATCGTCGGACATCGGTAAACCACCAAAATTTGCGTTAGAAAAGAACCTATGATAAGGGATAATGAACACTGTGACATGTATCTTCAAAATGAATTAACTGCTAACTACAAAACCTATTCAATTCAGCACAACCAAATGTAATCTAACAAAATAGCACCCTAGGCTTGTCCTAGTAGAAATTCAGATTATGATTAAATGAATTAAAAGGTCACATACATAATCCACAAACACTATTAGTGCCAATGTTGATTCTATCAAATGAGAAGAGTACGTATACCAGATTATATATCTAACTCAATGTCACTGAAGCATAACTTTGATGCTCAAGCAATTTACAAATATAAAAATTACTATTTAGTAAACCCACCAAATATCTGCAATACTTTTGGTAGCAAAATGACAAAACACGCTAATGGAGTAAATTTGGCCTGATTGAAACCATGCGGGTGTATGATCCTGAGTGTCACTATGCTTGTAAAGGCACCAGCGCAGTGTATCTTTGGATCAAATATTGGGAATTCAAAATTTCTTGGAAGTTTTCAAATTGTAAATCTAGTGATGCACGTTGAGGCACAAGACATTAACCTTCAGAACAGTAATATGAGTAAAATTCTAACAATACGATCATGTCACAATACAAACATGAAAAATAAAAGCGTAGCGATTGAGATATATAATATATTACAGGCACTCATGAAGCATATAAATACCTAGAACCATGTGTCACTATTGTTGGCCACGAAAAAATGATTCAATCTTCCTAAACCTGAAAAATATGAAACAAATATGTTCAAATCCACTTCGTGGCAAACTACTGATTCAAAGTAGCACCAATCTCTAAGATCAACCTTCATTAAAAAACTAAAAATTGAGATTACATCAACATATATACACATGTACTACTTGGAATTAGAAAAATATGGAGTTGCTTTATGATAGCAGAGTACTACATTATCAAAAAACTATATGTAACAATGAACACAAATCACCATTTTACATCTATGAATCACCAAGAAAACTATCACAATACTATAATTATAATTCCTTTAACAAATAAGTCTCAATATTAAAACAAATTACCTTTTTCACAATGAAATCACCAAAAAATTATCACAAGGGCAAAACATCATATTATCTAAAATATATATATCATTCTGAAGGGTAAATCACCATTTTTCATCATTGAATTACTAAAAAAATTTGTATTACAAGCCTACAGTTATATCTTTCATGAAAAAGTGAAACCCATTATCATAACAAATCTCCCAATTTACAATTAAAGAATACCATATTATCTTTTATGAACAAATAAAGTTGATTATCAAAACTATTTCATTATTAACCCAACTAAATCACATGAAAAAGAACATTACCGATGACATATATTTCTTTTAACAAAAAGTGAGATATACTATGTTCTCCGTTTGAATCATCTATTTAGAATGTAGTGATTTTTAAGTCCAGAAATCCTAGAATGTATACAAAAATCATAAAAATTTCGAAAACACTAGAGAAATAGTACAGAAAATACGTATTTATGAATTCTATATCACATATTATGAATTTGGTGTTAACATAGTCAATTTCGTTAACGATTCACTGATATTCATGTATCAATTCAACTAATTATCAAAGAAAAATAATTAGCAAAAAAAAAAAATTTCGAAGAAAAATATTGAAAGTACCTGATATTTGGTGATTGATATCTTAAAGTCTTTGCGATCTGAATTGGGAAAAAAACCATGTTACATAATGATAGGGACACAACATATAGCTTTAAATTAGTGGTTTCTAATCGTTAATGGAGTTTTCAAGAGTTGTGGAATACTGATTTATGGCTATTGGATGTAAGGGCGAAGAAGGAGAGTGGTCAGAGCATTTTTTTTTCTTATATGTATCGTAATTTCTATTTGTCCTTACAGTTCTATTTATTTACAAAATTGCCATCCGGCTCTCAGTTCTCATTATAACAGGGTCTCATTGGAGTAGCTCCATATATATATATATATATATATATATATATATACATACATACTTAATTAACGTAGAACATCCAACCTTCCACAACAGAGATTTAGCTAATACTAAACATTAATTAAAAGAAGAAGTAAGGGGGGTGTACCTTAACCAGGGCTTTATCAATGTAATGGCTTTGATACCAAAATGGGCAGGATCTTAATTTGATTAAGTAGAATGTAAAATGTACAATATAGACTGTATAAGAAAGGGGCTCAGCACTGAAAACGGATACAAAGCTCTCATTATATAGAGAGTAGGAAGCCTTTGGATTTAGGTGATTCATACAAAAAACAACGAACTTTTAAAAAGAAAGAAACATTATTATTGACGGGTACTCACTGGGCCCCATCGACGCAATCAATAATGAATACATACAAACAACTTTAAATAAACAAACAACAAACTTTATAAAAGCAAATATTATGCTCCGTCCACTAGGAGAAAGTGGATTCCACTAACTGAATTATTCTTCAAAAAGCAACTATTATTGATGTTTCCTTTTGTAAAAGAAAGATTCCATTATCTTTTCTGCTGATGACTCATCCTGTCAATTTGGCAGCTTTGAGAAGCAGTCTTCGTCTTCTAGTGAAGTTTTTCATCACATCCCTTCTCCGGTTGAAAAACCTTTTGAGATTTCGGAAATCGGTAAATATCTCTAGGGCTGACCGATTTCTTCTCTCCATTAGAGATGCTTGCTTATATTTAGAATCAATTCTGTCAATTTGACTGTTAAGGTGAAAGAGCCCCTTTTCTTCCTTCTTTAATTTTTTGAATGCCTGGATTAATGGAGACATTGCTTAATTTGATACTGGACCTTTACCTTTACCCTGAAACTTTTGAATTAAAGTCTGAGTCATAGAATCCCAGAAATCTTCTAGGGTAGGTTCTTGGGAAGGTTCTTCCTGAACAGAATCCTTAGCTTGAGATTCTCCTGCTAAACAATTAAAATTATTAGAATCCATTGATCATGGGATGAGGTAGCCTTCATTGAATCATCATCTTTTGAGGACTGAGAGGGAAAAGAACTGAAAAATTATTCTTTCATATTGTCCAAAACTCGAACCATAATTTGTTCTTCTGACTCAGAGGGATATTTTCTTTCAAAATATTCCTTTAAATTTGCCAAAGAGGCTTGTTGAGAATTTTTCTCCTGAGATGCTTTGCCCTTTTCGGTAGAAATGGCAAGATTAATATTTTTCACCATAATTTTGATGTCTTCGGAATCCATATTATTCTACCATTTGAAGAAGAATTTTCTTCGAAGAATTGAGATATTTAATTCATCCTTAGAAACATCAAGAGACCATCTCCAAATCCAAGGGATTTGAAATTTAGCAAAAAATAAGATTGGACATTGTCCAGTGATCAAATTATCCAATTTTGATACTAGTGGACTACTGTCACACCATGGATTATATAAATCCTTTATTATTTTTGGTAAGATTTCCAAAGAAGGACCGAATTTTGCCCACCATCTGAAGAACCAATTAAGAACTGGCTTATTAAGCACTTCTGGATTGATAGTGAAAAACCAAGAATATTTATTCTTGGGGTTTTGATAATAGAAAGCTTTAGTAAAAGCATGGATATAATCCCAATAATTAAATTAAATATATTTACCTTATGCTATCTTAATAGCTTTCTCCGCATTAGGATTTAATCCCCATTCTCTTGGAAGGAGAATCTTATTAATATGGCATTTACTAAATTTATGAAATTATCATGATTATTATTCTGATAATGGTGAGTAATTGTCACCGATTCGGAAATTGTTAACAAAATTTCTAAATTTTGTCTGGCTTGATTATGAAGCTTTGCGTATCCTATGGATTCGAGATACCTTGATCTTAAAGACCATCCATCAATAGGAGTTGACTGAAGGTCTTCGTCATCAAGAAACAGAATATTTTCTGTAACAGGATTTTCGAAATATTCTTTATCCTGAGGAGCGTCAGTGACTGCTATATCTTTGTAAGTTTTGGACTTACTAGATGAAGAGGAAGGTATATCTTCCTTTTTTGTAGGAGCAAGTAATTGCTGCATTCCTCTGGATCTATAATGCTGAACTGTCCAATCTCCTATTAGAGGGATAGTTGATTCTGGATGGGGCAACATATTGTTACTCCCATAACCTCGACCGCGGCCATACCCGCGACCTCTTTCCCTATTAGGGGTTGACATCATTCACCCTGTAAAAATTCACGGGTTAAATAATCAGCAAGAGAATTATTTTCTTCTTTTGTGTATTGAATATCAAATTCAAAGGCTGAAAGCTGAGCTTGCCATCCTGCAAAAATTTGTTTTGTTACAAGATTTTTTACATCCTTTTCAATAATTGATTTAGCTGAGCTACAATCAATTCTTAATAGAAATTTCTGATTTAATAAATCACTCTGAAATTTTGTAATACATTTAATAATAGAAAGAATTTCTTTCTTAATAGTCGAGTATTTCGACTGAGTAGGATTCCATTTCCCTGATGTAAATCTTACCAGGATTTCTTTTGAAGTTTCGGAAATTACTTGTTTTAGTATTCCTCCATAGCCTATATTAGAGGCATATGTTTCAACAATTTTGAAATATTTTGGATTAGCCAAATATAGGCAAGGTAAACATTTCACCTTAGTTTTAATCTTTTGGACTGCTTGAGAATGTTTCTCTGTCCATGGCTCAGGTTTTTTCCCGAGTCTAGAATACAGTATTGCTGTATCTTGTGCCAAATTAGCATAGTAATCTGAAATATAATTCAGACTCCCTAAAAATCTTTGTAACTATTTTTTATCAGTTATTGTATCAGGAAATTTAGAAGCAAATTCAATACTTCTATCTATAGAAATAATTTTTCCTTGATTAATCATATGACCTAAAAATCTGACCTGAGTTTGAGACAATTTCATCTTCGGGGCAGATATAACTAACCCATTATGTTTTATCAAATTCTTAAATATTTTTAAGTGTTTGATATGTTGCTCAATCGTTTTAAAGAATACTAAAACATCATCTATATAAACAATTATAAACTCAGTATAGGGATTGAATATATCATTCATTATATTCTGAAATTCAGAAGGGGCATTTTTCTGACCAAAAGGAAGGACATTCCATTCATAATGACCAAAAGGAACTGTAAATGCAGTTTTATATCTATCAGATTCATTAATCTGTATCTGCCAATAACCTGATTTCATATCGAATTTAGAAAAGATTAAAGCATCGCTTAATCTATCTAACAAATCCTTTTTATTAGGGATTGGATATCTAATCCATTTTAACACTTTATTAAGAGGTTTATAGTTAATTACTAACCTAGGGACACCTCTTTCTTTTTCAGCAGCATTATTAACATAAAATGTTAAACAACTCCAAGGAGATTTAGACTTTCGAATTAAGCCTTTTTCTAAGAGAGAATTAATCTCCTTTTTACATGATTCTAAGTATTCCTTATTCATTTGGGCTGGCCTAGCCTTAGTATGAATTTGGTTTTCATTAAAACCATCTATATAAGAAAGAGAAACAACATGTTTCTTTCTATTCCAAAAAGCATTAGGAAGGTCATTGCAAACCTCATCATTGAATTGCTTTTCAATGATTTTTATTTGGCTTTTAATATCGGGTCTTTTGAGTTGTTCATTAATGCTCAAAACTTTTATTTCTTCTTTTAGAAAACATAATTGGTTTTCTTTACTAAGAAGATGGTCTCTTAATTCATTAAGTATACGAGTTTGGGGGTCTGTGACAAATTCAAATTTTGTACTTTTCCCTTCTATTATGGCATAAATCCCACTTTGATCAACATTGTTGAGGGCATAATATTATGAAGGAAAGGTGTTCCTAATATTATTCTATGGTTAATATTCTTTATTAGAATAAAGGATGTGGGAAGACAAACATCTTTGTTACAAATATAAGCATTTGGTAACTTGTACCTAACTTGGAGTTTGTCTCCAGCAACATGAGAAATTGATTGAGTAGTTTTCTCAAAATATTTGGCAGGGATTATTCCCTCTTTAATACAATTCAAGTCAACTCCACTATCAACTAGAGCTATCTCATCTTTAAGGATAAAATCTATATTTACCACTAAGGTAACCTTAATGTACCATCTTTGAGATGTTACTTGTTCTAAAAGATTAAGGTATTCTGTAATCTCAGTATTACTGGTAGAGGGGATATCCTTGGGTTCTTCCTTTTTAATAGGGGAGGAAGATTTACCTTCTAACAAAGTAATTCTTTGTGCTAACAAGGTGTTATTCTGTTTAATCTGATTAATTTCAGATTTTAATAAATTAACTTCTTTTTTCAAGTCATTAATAGAAATAGGAGTCTCCTTTATAGTAGACTGCTGAAATCTATCTATAACTTCAATAAATTGATAAGGAGCCTCTATTACTAGAGGAGCTTCTTTCTCTTTATTGTCCTTAATAAGAGCTTCGAGCATTTGCTTCTTTAAGTCAAAATTCGTAATTGAATCTATAATCTTTCGGGCTCGATCTTGATCAGCCGTTAAGACATTTAATCCATTCATATCTACTATGGATTTATAATAATTTAACTCATTACACTGACAATCATTGTTGTTAGAACTAACTGAGTCTGATGAGGACTCATAAATTAAGGCTAAATCTTCATCATTAGAAGATTCTCTTTCTTCATCTGAACTATGAAGCATAACCTTTTCTAATTGTGAACGTAATTGTTAATCCTCTATCTCATTAAGAGCTTTCTTTGTCCAACATTGATTGGCATAATGGCCCACTTTACCACATTTATGGCAAGTTATATCAATCTTTTTGGCTTTTCTTTTCTTCTTATTAGGGATAAAGGGTTTTTTCTTTGATCTATTATAGGAATTTCCTCTGAAGTTCTTTTTATAAAATTTTTTATTAAAAGGATATTATGATTTATTCTTATAGGGCTTACTCCTCTTATAAGCAATCTTTTGCTTTTCCTTTTCTTGATATCTAGGAATTTTTCTTATGTCAAAGGCGAATTGATCACAGAATTCTCCTAATTGGTGTTTTTCTGAAAGCTTTTGCTTTTTAGCTGATTTCTTAACTTTATGTCATTACATAAAGTTAATCCTTCGTTAATGCAATTACTAACAATCTCTCCGTAGGTCAGAGAAGAGTAATTAATGTTTACTCCATCATTCTTATTTCTTAAGGATTGTCTAACCCTTTCAGCAAAGAGATGGTAAACTGTCTACAAATTTAGACTTCCAATGAATTGAATTAAGGTCATTAAGTTGATAAACCCTAGATAAAAAGGTATCTTTATACCATCTAAAATGAGTCAATGGGGGGCATCTAAGATTCTGAAGAAGCGTACATAGCTTCTCTGTTACAGGAATATTAGTTCCCACAAAATGTTGTAGAATGGCAATACACAGAGTATAAACTGCATCTTCTTCCCCAGTAGTGGTAGTACCATCTTCTATTTTTACGATTTTCTTTTGATTAAGAATTTCTAATCTCTAGTTTTGGGTAAGATAATGATCCCACCATCTTCTAATTTGTCCTATAAATTATGTGGATATAAAGGATGTTATTGCACTGTCAGTGCTTCCATTCTGTTTACAAATAGTGGAATACATAATCATTCTATGTATAACATCGAAAATTTATTTTTCGTTTAAACCATCGATGTTCCATTCATATATGGCTTTTCTTGAATAGGAAGTTTGGATGTATTCTGGTTCTTCAAATAGAAGATCCTGAGGAGAAGGTCTTTGATAGTAAAACTTTTTTAACGGTTTGGGAGCATAAATAGGGTTTAACTCCGCAATACTAATTTGTTGTTTAGCAAACATGGTTGCTAATTGATTAATGTCATCTAAGTCTTCAGAAGGATCTGAAGCTTCGAATTGTTGGGAAGAGTCATCTTCAGATAACACTGCTAAGTTTAAGTTTTGAAACTTTTGCTGAAGAATTTGCAGGAATTCTTCACCACTAGTTTCTATCTTAAATCCCTTTATGAGAATGGGAGGTTGAATCATAAGAATATTGTCTTTATTAGACGACGATTCTGGTAAAAGGTTCTGAGGCTCTTGTTTCTCAACTGCCTTTTTAAGCGAGACTAATTCGTCTTTTATGGCTTGCCTAAGAGAAATTATTTCGTTTTCTAAGGCTATAAATTGGTCACCTAAACAAGTAAGAAAGGTGTTGGTATAATTTTGTAATTTAATTATTGCATTCAAATCTTTTACGATAGCTTGAGTACTCTCAAGTTTTTGAAGGCTTGTATAATCTGTGGCTTCTGTGGTATTACTTAAGCAAATTATTTGCTCTGGAGGAAATGGAGAATTAATAATATTTCGCTTGGAAGTCTTCCAGGGTCTTTGTAACACTAAAATTTCTTTATTTGTGTTACTAAGGTAGGTTTTCATAAACCAATAGACAAAAGATATATAATCCTCTGTCTTGGTTAAGTAAGAATAGTATTCATCTTTGAACTTTTTTAGGTCTTTTGATGAATAATTCTTAAAATACCATTGCCTAAATTGGGAATGTTTTTCTTGTTGGAATTCCTTATTAAGGATTTCCCTCATCGTACTTCCTAAGGATAAATCAATCATTGATATGAAAACTCATTTTTGATGGAGTAAGAGATTGCCTACTCTTTTCATAAATTCCTTCTGGAATTCTATTTTGGCTAATTCTTATTTCTGCTACAGACTCTGCTTCTTCTCTTAATTGAGAAGTTGAGGCTCTAACCGAGACGCTTGAGGCTGTGATATATTCACTAGCAGTAGAATATCTAGCAGATATAGCTCTAGGGAGCCTAATAGTTATTTGAGAATTAAATTTGATTTCTACATCTCCTTCAAATGTTTGAATGATCTGGTCAACTTCTTTGTTGAGCTGGGGTTCAGGCTCTAGCTCTTGAGGAAGAGACCATGTTTCTGGAAAATTAATCTCATGCCATTTAATCAGCCTATTGGTGGCTATATTTGAGGTTAATAAATTGGTTCGAACTACAGTTGTAGTTTCGGGAAAGGATATTTGTTTAGCCTTAGGATTTAAAGTATTTAAGACTTTATAATAAATTCTATAGCATATTGCTATAATCTCACTTCCTGGTTTGAAATCATATCCGTGAGTATGTAATGTTAGTTGCATAGCATCTAACAAATGACTATCAGATAAAGGTAGTGTTATATTGGGAGCCACATCAAAGTAGACGGGTCCATGACATAAACAGGTTTCTATTAACGCGGCTAAAGATTGTTTAAAATCTCTACATCTGCCATCTCTAACAGAGGCCATAATACCGGTATTTAATCCTAACAAAGTAAAGGGGTTAAAGGCTATTTGAATTAATCCAATATGGATAAAGTTATAGCTTTTAAAAGGAAGTAAATCCTTCTTATTTAATAACCTAATGGTTTGATTATTGCCAGTGACTCTAATCGTTTGTTCCATCGTTTTGATGGCCTGTCGCGATTTAAAATCGAGAAAGCTAATAGTGTAAATTTGGCTCATGGGAACTGAGGGTATGACCCATTTGTTTAATTTATCCAAATTCTTTAGATACTCAGCTAATTCAGCTAATTCAGCATTTTTAATCAAATCATTTTGATGATTATCATCATCTAAATCATTCATATTCATGAATAATGAAGCTAAGACTGTTGTGGTTGGTTGGATCTCTAAGTTATTTAAGTATGCTTATTAAATACGAAAAAGTAAAATTACGAGAAAGTAAAATATTTTTGGTCATCTTTGCAAACGACTTACCCGTTTAACTATCAACCAAAGGGATAGACGGATAAAATCCACGAAATCAAAGATGTAAAATATTTTTAGCAAAAATTTTCTTTTATGAAATCATCTGAAAAACTCCCATTTTATCTCTCGGGATTAAAGATGAAGTTTTGAGAAAACACTAAAAATATTCCAATTTCTGCCTTTTTTTTTTTACATAATTAACGTAGAACATCCAACCTTCCACAACAGAAAATTAAAGAAGGAAGAAAAGGAGCTCCTTCACCTTAACAGTCAAATTGACATAATTGATTGTAAATATAAGCAAACATCTCTAATGGAGAGAAGAAATCGGTCAGCCCTAGAGATATTTACCGATTTCCAAAATCTCACAAGGTTTTTCAACCGGAGAAGGGATGTGAGGAAAAACTTCACTAGAAGACGAAGACTGCTTCTCAAAGCTGCCAAATTGACAGGATGAGTCATCAGCAGAAAAGATAATGGAATCTTTCTTTTCCAAAAGGAAATAGCAATGATAGTTGCTTTTTGAAGAATAATTCAATTAATGGAATCCACTTTCTCCAAGTGGACGGAACATAATATTTGCTTTTATAAAGTTTGCTGTTTGTTTATTTAAAGTTGTTTGTATTTATTCATTATTGATTGCGTCGATGGGGCCAAGTTAGTACCCGGCAACAATAATGTTTCTTTCTTTTTAAAAGTTTTTTGTTTTTTGTGTGAATCAGTCTAAATCCAGAGGCTTCCTACTCTCTATATAATGAGAGCTTTCTATCAGTTTTCTGGGACGTTTGAAATAATATTTGATTTTCTCCTTCTATTCTCCCTTGCTCATGTGCTGAGCCCCTTTCTTATACAGTCTATATTGTACATTTTACATTCTAATTGATCAAATTAAGATCCTGCCTATATATATATATAGGGAGCTACTCTAGTGAGAATTTATTAAAATGAGAACTGAGAATCGGTCCATTAAGCCCAAAAACACTCGGTGGTAGTTTGGTAATCAAAAACAATATGAAGGCTAGATCTAGCAGTTTCAAAATTACCGTTCTAACAAACAACCACTTGATTAATTGTCCCTGATTAATTGTCCTAGCTCCCCATAAACCCATAACTCCCATCCTTTTTTTGTTGTTTCTTCATCACCAAAGTTCTCAAAACACATCTTCAAAAACTCAATTAAAATTGAAAATTTCAGTGATACGAAGCTATATCATACCTTTTCATAACAATTTTCAAGTCAATTGAAAGATTTAAGACCGTAAAATCACCGATTCGATTCAGGTATGTGTAATTTTCATAATCGAACAAGCAATGCAACTATATTATCACTTAATCGCAATGTTTTTTATACTTATATGTTTATACATGATGTTGCAGATCATCAAAGCTACTGTGGAGATGTCTATTCGTCGAGAAGGTAAATTTCTAGGGTTTTTTAAATATTTTTGTTGATTGAAGCTTGTAAACAAGTAAATTTGGACTGTTATTAAGTGATTATGTTTATTTTTGATAATTTTTTTGTTTGATGTTAACAAGAAAATTTGGACTCTTATTAAGTGATTATTTCTTTGTTTTTGGTGATTAAGTTTGTTTTTGGTGATATCATGTACTTGTTTGTGATATAAAGTTTAATTTCTAGGGTTTTTTGTTATCATATCTTTTGGTGATAAGCTTAGTTTTTTGGTGATAATTTCTAGGTGCACTTGTTACGCTTTGGTGATGTGAGTTTTAGTAATTATTAGCTTTGGTTACAGTAGTTTTAGTGATTTGTTATTGTTATACTTGTATAATTATGTTTTGCTTTTTTTTTTTAGTATTAAACTGATTTGTTCAAATAGACAACTATGTTTAGTAGTGTAAGTACTGAATCAATTAAAAAAATAATTTTAATATTTAGGAGAAGTTAAGTGAGGTAAAGTGGTTTATTAAAAGTGATTTGTGCTCTGTTTTTTTTTGTAACTATGTATGCAAAAGTGAGGTACCTTTTTTGTTATAGTTTTGATTTTGTACTGTATAGAGGATTATTTGTTGACTTATTTCATATAGTTGGAGTTGTGTTGTAATAGTGAGGCCTTATTGAGTTATTTTGAAAGTTAAAGATAATTTTTTTTGGTAATTGATTTTTTTGCTGGTATAGATATTTTATTTTTTTTAATGCAACTTAGCTAATTTGATATAAAAAATTGCAGATTCGAGTGTAAGAAGAGAAAGTGGGAGGCTAAAATTACTGAAATTGCAAAAAGCAACCTATAGTGACCCGCTTGAAATTGATCAGGAGAGTGCTAAGCAGCTTGAAATTGGACCAAATAGAAGAGGTGAAAACTAGTTTAACGTCATATAAAGCAGTAACTATTATTAGATTAAATTATCTTCTTATTGATTTTTGTCTATCTTCTTATTGATTTTTGTCTTTCAGTTAGTAGATCTATCCATTTTGATGACAATGATGATTTTGTAACACCACCACCCAAGACAAACAAAAGTGCACCAATAATGATAATAGGCCACTACGCCATAAACAGCTTACGGTAACACCACGACTGTGTTACCTTAGACCCTAAAAAACGTTACCAAAGGCCAAAAAAAGGCGAAGGTAACACATTAGCTGGGATAGTTTTGTTCTATGTAACCTTTGGGGTCTAAGGTAACACCGCGACACACATAAGCTAACATAGGCAAATTCGTTACCTTAGACCTATAAGGTAACACACTAAGCAATTCTATAGCAACACCAAATCTATGTCACCTCAGATGTTATAATTTTGCAAAATTATTAATTAATTATGTGGGTCCCACATGTGGGCCCCACCAAAGTGGGCGCCACATGGGGGTCCACTTTGGTGGGGGCCACATGCGGGGTCCACTTTGATGGGGCCCACATGCGGGATCCACTTTGGTGGGGCCCACATGTGGGGCCCATAAACTGTGCAGCAGCTTTTAGTCTACGGTAACATATAACAATACCTAAGGTAACACCCTGAGTTCAACATAATAAAAATGTAAAGCATAAATATTGCATTTCCCATTAGAAAAACAAACCAACCAAGTCACATAAACCAACTACATAATCCCAATATCCCATCACAAAATAACCAAACTACATAATCCGATCAAATCCTCCAACACCAAACTACATAATCCGATCAAATCCGCCAACACCAAGATTACAACATTAAAGTGCAGTAGAATAAAATATTAAACACAAGGGAAATGCCAAGACACTAGTTCAAAAGGTTATATTACATGGATTTCTATGAGCTAGGACCGTCGGTCACGGGAGTACCATCTCCCACTGTGTCACTAGAAATTGTGCCACAAAGTTCACCCAGATTAATCTGCAGTCCTGGGTTTGCTTCAGCCAATTTTTTGAGGGCAAATGCCAAGTTGTACTGGACCTTCTGATTGACCTTGGCATCCACTTCTTCATTGACCTTCCTTTGTAGTTTCACTTCCATGTCGTCAACAAGGTTCTGTCGTATCTTATTGGTCAACTCTTCTATGTACGAATCTGTTGGAGCTGGAGTCTGGGAAGAAGTTTTGATGACCCTCGAGTCATGTCTGCCAATAAGCCAACCAGGACCATGAGATTTTCCACCAGAAATTAGCTCCTCAATACCATCAACTCCTTCGGATGACTCGAGTCTGTTCTTAATCGTTTCCTACAAAATAAAACAACATTGTACATGGAAATAATTAATTGACAGAATAAAGTAAAATATGGATTTAAGGGATTGACAAAAAAATACAGTTACTTACAATTCTGAAGTTCATTACTTCAGGATTAGCCTGGTAATTATGTCCAGGCTTGCGCTTTCGAGTTTTAGAAAAAACTACGGCATCGGTTAACTCAAGTGCTGGGTTCTTTTTTTCTAGCAAAAAATCAGCAAAACAATATGCAGATCAACATAATATATTTCAAAATTATTTAACAGTATGGATTTGGGTTCTTGCACACAGATTACAGATTTTCTAATATATAACCTGAATCTACATATTACAGATTTTCTAATATATATATTGGTACAATTTTTATAAAATTTTCTAGTATGGATTTGATTTACCAACAAATAACCTGAATCTACATATTACAGATTTTCTAATATATATATATTGGTACAATTTTTATAAAATTTTGTATCTAACAAAACATATTGCAATGTTTGCTAATTGTATCCAGTGGAAAAAATTGAATTAAATTAAATCGATCAACTTAAACCTAATGTTTCTAAATAACTTCTCAAGAAACGTACCATCTTGTGTTTAACTTGGGAAAACAGTTTTGGACCTCTAGTGTGTGTGTCCTTGTACTCACGACGACTTTTAGTATTTTTCTCGGCCTTCCCCTACAAAAAAACATGAAAAAATTAGCATCAGTTTATGTCACTGGAAATTGACCAAATATCAAACTTGCAGAAAACAGTACCAATTTTAAATTTTACGTATACCTGAATTTCAGGATCTCCCCAATACTGTAAGAGCAACTTGAATTCCTCAAGTGGAATTTCCTCAGGCTTATTTTGTATTCTCTCCTCATCAGTTGCAAAAGGTGTATAATGATCCCTCTTAGTTCGACTCTTGTACCCCTTCCAAGCCTGTTGTATTGTCTTCAATGCCCATTTTCGACATTCCTCGGGGATGATAAAACGTTGCTTACATGGAAATGAAACATAAAAAGGAATAAACAATAACTTAGCAACTAGAAACAAATCGCAGAAACTTGATGACTCAGTCGACTAACACTCACTAAACAACAACTCAACGATTCAGCAGCTCAGAAATTCAGAAATAGCAACTTAATTCGAACAGGAATTCAGACATTAGCAAACAAATAAAGCAGCGAATAAGTGCAGAAACTAACGCATAAATTAAAATTATCGAAGATTTTAATAATATATCATAAATTCGAGAAACACATTGACTTTAGGCATATAATTCAGATGGAGAGATGGACAGAGATGGAGAGGGAGAGGGAGAGGGAGAGGGAGAGAGAGAGAGGGAGAGAGAGGGAGAGAGAGAGAGAGAGAGAGAGAGAGAGAGAGAGAGAGAGAGAGAGAGAGGGAAGGGTGAGAAAGAGATGGAGAGAGACCGAGAGAGAGAGAGAGGGGGAGAGAGAGAGAGAGAGAGAGAGAGAGAGAGAGAGAGAGAGAAGGGTGAGAAAGAGATGGAGAGAGACCGAGAGAGAATGGTGAGAGAGAGAGATGGAGAGAGGGGTCAAAATCGAAGCATGCAACACATATATATATATACAAATCGAAGCATTAACACATTTATATTTACAGATCGAAGGATAAAAAGCGAGATTTATACCTTAATTGCAAGTGAGAGAGGCGGATTGAGTCCGATAACCCTTAATCCAACCCTAACCCTAATCCGCAAGTGAGGCAGAGCTTGAGTGAGCGTTAGCGAGATTGAGTGTGAGCTTCAGTGAGCATGAGCGAGCTTGAGTGTGAAAATTGAGTGCGAGAGAGAGGCAGAGAGGTGTGTGAGTGTTCGAGAGAGAGCGGTGAGTGAGAGAGGGAGGTGAGTATGTGTGACCTAATTGACTAATTTTCCCCAATTCTCCCGACTAAACTTTGAAAGCCCGCTTTCCTTTTTTATTTTTTTGATGAAATCCCGCTTTAATTTTCATTTCCACCGCCAGCCACCAGCCAACACGTATGTTTTTTCCCCAATTTTTCCTTATGTTTTTTTTAAAGACCAATTTTTCCTTATGTTGCTTTTTCTTTCTAATATTACAAAAATAATTATTTTTCTTGTGAAAATTGTATGAAAATAAAGTGTAATATTTCAATTATAGAATAATAATTTAAACATATTATACTCAATAATTATAGAATATTATTTTTATAATAATAAATTCAATGACTTGATTAAAATTATTGAATTTTAAATTTTAATAATTATTAAATCGTTAATTATAAATAAAATTCAAAAATATGTTAATTATACTCTAAGGTAACACAACCCATGGTGTTACTAAATTTAACACCTTCCACAGCTAAGGTAACATACCTTTAAGGATATGGTAACACCAAAACTAGAGTGTTGTAGTAGGTCCAAAATTTCATAGCTATGGTAACACCCGAGAAGGTAACACCCCCCCTAAGTGTTGTAAAAAGTCATCTATGGTGTAGTGGGCACATCAACAGCTGCGAAAGAAGCAATCAGTAAGACTAAAAGGAAGCTTAACATTGAGGTAAATAATGAAGGGAAAAAGCTGAAGATCGTAAATCAGAAGACAACATTGCGACTTGTTGATGAGGCAAAATAACAACTTTTTTCTTCTTCTGTCTTCTCAGAAAGGTATGTTTCTAATTTTTTAATGTTCTATATTAGGAAAGCGATGATGATGAACTTGGTGATGCTAATGGCAAAGAAAGAAATAAGAAAAAAGTAAAGACTGTTAAGGTAGGCATGATGCACATTTACCAATATGAAATGTATATCACTGAAATAGAAAAAAATGTTAAGTTGTTATCATGTTCACTAATTCTTAAATTTTGACAGGAACCAGGGAAAGTTCGCAAAGGTGGAAAAGTAAATATAACTGAGAAATTCAAAATACGAAACTCACCTAATACTTTGACAGACATGGTGACAAACTTGTCTGACCAGCAAAAATAGTGGGTGAGAAGAACTGGTTTCAAACATATACTTGACTTCCGTTTGGGAAAAATTCCACATAGACTGGCATGTAGTATACTTGAAGCGTTTGATGCACAGACATGCTCTCTCAAACTTCAGAGTGAAAGCATTGTTATCACTAATCAGGATGTATATAATGTGCTTGGATTGCCGATTGGGGACAAAATTTTCACACTGGCGACAGAAGATCAAGCTTCAGCTAGATATAACTCATGGAAAGAACACTTTGGAAAGAATAATGTCACAACAGCAGCAGTGGTGGAAAGAATGAGAGAAAGTCAAGAAGCCGATGATACGTTTAAACTTAACTTTCTCATAGTATTGTCCAACATCCTAATATAAAGACAAACTGGATCATATGTGCATAGGGAAATACTAGGATATGACATTGAAATTGATGAATGTAATCAGTACAACAGGGGGGAATTTTTGCTCCGATGTTTGGTGAAAACAAAAGAAAATTGGAGGAAGACTACAAGCTCACTCTTTTACACTGGTCCGATAATATTCCTCACTGTAAGTACCTCTATCACTACTCTTTACTTGCACAAATTACTAGTTTTTTTGCGTAAAAGCAAAACTGATTGGTTTTTCTTGAAATAAATGCATGTTTCAGATATTTTATGTTGACCGTGTGATAGTCAAAGGCCTAAAACCAGTTGAAAGAAAGTTTCCGGCATTCAAAAATTGGACAATGGAACTTCTCAAGCAGAGGCAGAACTATGAGAAGAAATGTGGAGAGTTTGGAGAAAATCTGGTAATTAGGCAACAAGCAAAAATTGATCAAGTAAGAAGCATGAAGTCTACTTTAATCGTACCTTAGTCATAGAATACTTGATTTTGATATTATTATTTGTTATGGTAATTAATATGAAGGTTGATAATGAAGATGAGGACAACAACACTAGCCATGAAGATCACCAAAACATTGCAGGACAGGTGAAATTTCTGTATAAGAAGATTATGAATCACTAAGTTGCAATTAAAATCACCAAAAAATAATTAGTAATTTAATAGTAAAAATCACCAATTAATAATTAGAAATTACCAATAATTTAGTAATTTGAATGTAAAAATTTTAAAATCTGATTTTTCGTTTCCATTAATATTTTGTAGGATGGCTTTGATCATGTGAGGAATGATGGAAAAATGTCCCTGGCCAAGGAAAGACAAGAGGTGGTGTTCGATGAAATAAACTTTCCTTTCCTATAAACTTACCTGGTCATTATAAGTTATCTTATTGAATTATTTGTTCTATTAGAACTGGTTCAATAGTTTAAATGTGAAAGCTGCAATGGTGATGGATGCTTTGGAACGATATAGAGCTGACTTGCAAAATGCTAAGGAAAAGCATCCAAATGACGTGAACATTGCTCAGCTTGAAGGGAAAATTGCTGAATCTTTACAAAGTTTCATTGCAAACAGTAAACCCGAGACTATCCCAGAAAATAAAGAGACTGTGGAAGAAATAGAGAAGGATTTGGAAGTAGAAGATGTTGCAGCTTTGGTAGTAGAAAGTGCAGAAATTGATCCTTTTGTATTAGATCATGTCGAGTTAATAGAATATTTGTACTCATCCCAAGGGAAGAAAGACATGGAAATAGACATGGAAAACTTGTCAATTCCTTCATTTGCACTCGGGATTGATTTTCTTGTTTATGATAGTAATACATGCAAGGACATAAAAAGGGAGCATGGAAATGAAAACAATGTTGAGCAAGAGACTGAAAAAGATGATTATAAAACACCTGCACTTGAAGAACAGAAAAGGGAAAGGAGGGAAACAAAACTGGTGAACAATGTTGATCAAGAGACTGAAAAAGATGATTATAAAACACCTGCACTTGAAGAACAACAGAAAAGGGAAAGGAGGGAAACCAAAGTGGCTGCAGCATATCGATCGCCATATGTTCAAAGGGAAATAGACATCACAAAGGGCTACACATCACTAGACTATGCTGTTTGGAGATGGTTAACTAAAGAAGGCGAAGATGATATGTAAGTATTTCTTACAAAAAACTTGTTATCTTTTTAAGTTTTCATTTGGTCCTTGTTAATATAGTGATATTATTGTATCAGGGAGCATGTTTTTGAGTATGGAGAGCAATTATGTACTAGAGAGCATATGGTAACCCTAAAGCCAAATGAGAAGTTGTATTATTCTGTTATAGATGTGTGGTCAACTTTGATGAATGATAAAGAGAAGTACAAGGCACCTGAATCACCACTATGTGTATTCTTCGATGTTGGCTTTTCAGTAATTTAAATTTGTATTACTATTGGCTACACTCTATACAAGTTTGAATCACCAAGTACTGATTTCCTTGGCTTAAAACCCAACATATTGGACCACTGGATGCAACTAAGTCTGAAGAGGATCAGTATAACCCGAGACTATCCCAGAAAATAAAGAGACTGTGGAAGAAATAGAGAAGGATTTGGAAGTAGAAGATGTTGCAGCTTTGGTAGTAGAAAGTGCAGAAATTGATCCTTTTGTATTAGATCATGTCGAGTTAATAGAATATTTGTACTCATCCCAAGGGAAGAAAGACATGGAAATAGACATGGAAAACTTGTCAATTCCTTCATTTGCACTCGGGATTGATTTTCTTGTTTATGACAGTAATACATGCAAGGACATAAAAAGGGAGCATGGAAATGAAAACAATGTTGAGCAAGAGACTGAAAAAGATGATTATAAAACACCTGCACTTGAAGAACAGAAAAGGGAAAAGAGGGAAACAAAACTGGTGAACAATGTTGATCAAGAGACTGAAAAAGATGATTATAAAACACCTGCACTTGAAGAACAACAGAAAAGGGAAAGGAGGGAAACCAAAGTGGCTGCAGCATATCGATCGCCATATGTTCAAAGGGAAATAGACATCACAAAGGGCTACACATCACTAGACTATGCTGTTTGGAGATGGTTAACTAAAGAAGGCGAAGATGATATGTAAGTATTTCTTACAAAAAACTTGTTATCTTTTTAAGTTTTCATTTGGTCCTTGTTAATATAGTGATATTATTGTATCAGGGAGCATGTTTTTGAGTATGGAGAGCAATTATGTACTAGAGAGCATATGGTAACCCTAAAGCCAAATGAGAAGTTGTATTATTCTGTTATAGATGTGTGGTCAACTTTGATGAATGATAAAGAGAAGTACAAGGCACCTGAATCACCACTATGTGTATTCTTCGATGTTGGCTTTTCAGTAATTTAAATTTGTATTACTATTGGCTACACTCTATACAAGTTTGAATCACCAAGTACTGATTTCCTTGGCTTAAAACCCAACATATTGGACCACTGGATGCAACTAAGTCTGAAGAGGATCAGTATAAGATGTTTTCTGTTGAAAAGGATCACTTCTTTCATAGATACCCAAACATGAAGATTGAAGACTGCGATCTGGTACATAATTATGCTTCAATTTTATTTATAATTATGCGTGTGATTTTAGTTGAATAATAATTCTTTTACAGTCCTCATCACCAAATGGCTATAATATCTTTTGTAGATATTCTTTCCAATTCTACAAGATGATCATTACTACTTGGTTTGCATGAATAAAAAAGAAGATAGTTGTGAGGTAATTGATAACATCAGAATCGGTAGAGCGGTCACAAACTTCTATGGGAAGAGTGTTCGTAAACTGGTAATAATAAAAAAACTTGTTATTTTAAAACTACTATGGAGCATGAAAGCACAATATTAACAATTTTTTTGTATTCCTATGTTTGTTATTCTAATTGCAGAAAAGCCACTTTGTGAAATACTTGGAAGATAGAGAGGAAAGTTTTAGCAAAGACAATAAATAAAATGAACGTTTCTTATTTATCCATGAGTTGGCAGAAACTCGAAAATGACGTAGATTGTGGAGTTTATCTTATGCGGCACATGGAGACATACAAAGGCAGTCTAAACAAGTGGAAAACTCAACTAAAAACAGAAAAGGTAAATCATATATTTTCTGTTAAAGAAAATATTAGTGATTTGTCAGATTTTGCTTGAGATGATGAAAGTAATCGTTTACTGTATTGTTGTAGGCGGCGAGACAGAAAGGGCAAATGGAGAAGCTAAGAACAAAATATGAAAATGCTATTTTGACTTCACATGTCAATGAAAGGAGGCAATTTGTCCAACAAGAAACTGCAACTTTTTACAATAAAATAGTAGCTGAGAGCTTGGTGAGCATAATTGAAGAAAACGCAAGTGCAAAGAAGCCAAGAAAATACAAAATGCATGGGACTGTCCTATTTTCTGATAATTGCAAAGCTGTAGAAGAGAAAGCAGGTGAAGAGAAAGCTACTGAGTTGAAAACTAATGTGGGTGATGAGAGAAATTGATATTAGGAAAGTAGAACTGTGTAGGCTGGTTTTAGAAGTTACATTGAAAACTTGTACTGAGGCAACTAATATTTGGTGAATTCTGTTGAAATATTATATGTATTGGAGCAAAATTCCTTGGTAAATGGTAGAAAATGAGAAGGTTTTTGGTAAAAATGTCAAAGTTGTACTTTATTGTTCTTTTTTTAAAGTTTTATGATACTACATTTTGTAGTTCTATTGTTGTTAAATTTAGCATACATGAACTTTACTGCTTCAAATAGTAGTAGAACATAAATTGACTTTGAATGACTAAAATGTAGGAAATGGGGAAAATTGAAATCACCAAAAAAAAAATGTAAAATTACCAAACTCAAGAGGCCAATGAAAAAAGTAATCATAAAAAATTAATCAAAAAGATAACAAGAGAAAAATTACAAGAGATAACAAGAGAAAAATTAACAACTTAGGACATGAGAAATGAATGAAACTAAGAATTGACAAATGACTTTATATCGTATTATCGCAACAAAGTACACATCATATTGGTCGAAACGTAGTAGAAAAAGTTTTTATATTACAAAAATAAAAAAAATACAAACTACGATATAGTACAAATAAGCTTTCTACTCAATCTGAACATCAGCTGACACCATCTCAACATGGACAGTAGGAACATTGGTAGTAGGAACAGTGGTACTATGAACATTAGTAGTAGGAACAGTTGTAGTAGGTATAGTGGTAATAGGAACAACGGGTTTTTTCGGACATGTTCTTGCATCATGAACTACGGAAGTACAGAACTTGTATTTCCTAGGGCGCTTGTTTCCTTCCATTATTGCCTTCTCCCTATGACTGATGAACCTCTTCAAACCCGAACCTTTGTTTTTAGATTGATTTGGTGCACGAATAATAATTTCTTCAGTTGGTTGAGGACCCATCATCTCTTCCATCTGAGCTTTCTTTGTCATAACAGAATCATCGCCAAGATCAGAACCCAATTGTTTTATTGTCTTTTCAACATGATAGAGCTTGTCGATATTCACTCCAACTTTGTTCATAGTTTTTTGAAAATTAAACCATATATTTGTCACTGTAAGAGAAACATTGTCCACCTTAGCAAAATCATTAGAAACACCAGGAAATTTGGACGAAGGAGTATGTTCTGCACATCTACTCCATCTATTGAGAACAAGATTCCTCGGTATTTTCACAAGCTCAAATTGGTTTAGCGCACAAAAAGCATGTCTGCAGAGTATACCACACATGACAAACTTCTTGCAAGAGCATTCTGCATGATATTGACTGACTTTGACCTGAAATGGTCCAACAAATTAAAACAAAAAATAAAAAATGGATTACCAAATTACTTAGAAAAACATATTACTGAAAAATAGGTCATCCTAATTACTAACAAATAAATAGATGATCGAAACGGATACCAAAAATCACTAAAACGATAATCACATCACCAAAACAGACCACTAAATATAACTAGATCACCAAATGAATTAATAAGAAACAGACATTATGAGCAAAAAAAATTATGAAAATTACCTCAAACAATTTATCTTTCATCTTCACATCCTTCAGTTGATAGGTTTTAACTCCATCAACTAATGGTCCAATAGATATGATTCGCATGTCATAACAAGATGCTAGTATCTCTTCTTGAACTTTATAAAAAATAGGTCGAGTATACAACTGTGCAGCATCAGCCTCAAGAAACAATATAGAAACAGTAGAAGGTATTGAAGACCTGCCCTCTTCATTCAACCGTGCACTTTCATGGCGCTGTTTATCCATCGCGCTCTAAAAACAAAGATAAAACTCGCATAGTGAATCACTCTGTCTATGAAACTGACTAAAGAAGTGATTCTCACTCTTGAACCTTGATGTCGACCGCATTAATCCAAACATAGGTTTATCTCGAAAAAAAAGTCGGTATCCACGATGCTCGAATAGCATACATCTCCCAAAGCCATCTGTGCCCCTCCAATTTAAATTCTTTCAAAACTGATTTCCAACCATTTTCAAAATCAGAAATCTCTAAAGTAGATGACCATATGTAATTTTTCATTTTGGTCATAAAATCAGTCTCTTTACACAAGAAATTACCAAGCTGCAAAAAAAATGTTATGATTTGTTATCAACAATCACTACTAGGATTAATGAAATTTTAAGAAATAAGAGTGAAATTTCAACCTTGAGAGAAAACTTTTCCATTATATGCCACATACATAAGCGATGTTTCGTAGCGGGAAATTCATCTGTGGCAGGAAAAGAAAGAGGGATAGCTTGTTTCATAGCAGGACATTAATCGGTCACCATTACAATGGGATTACGACCCATTGCTTTTAAAAGGTGATCAAATGCCCATTTGTAATGCGGAATATCTTCCTTAGAGAGCAGAGTGAATGCAAAAGTGACACATTTGTCATTCTTATCAACACCAGTAAATGGGCAAAAAACCAAGTTATACCTGTTGTACACATAGTCCAGGAGTCAAACACGTAAACTAAAATAAAAGAGCACAAAAAATAAAAGGCTATAGAATAAATTAATGAAGCATATCACCAGAAGCTGATTTAACTGAACAAGTATAACATATAAAGAGTAAGGCAGTTAATACAACCACCAAACAATATAAATTCTTATAAAGAATGAAGGCAAGTTACGAAAGTTTAGTATGCCAATTACTAAAAAACTAATTTCATGATAAAACGTGTATAACGAAACAGAACTACAAAAATTCAGAAACATAAAAACAAAAAAGATTAAAATAAAGTTAAGGAAGGTCACATACATATTGGTGTCAAACGTAGCATCAAACGAAACAGCATCACCATACAACTCATAATTCCTCCGAGCAACTGAATCAGCCCAAAATAGTTTTGTCAAATATCCTCCTGCATCAACATCGTATGCGTAGTAAAAAGATTCACAGCTCTCATGTTTAACCTTAAATTTGTCTATAATCATTTGTGCATCGCGCTCACCAACATATGCCTTCAAATTCCTACTAAAATTTCGGTAATCCCTAACTGTAGCACCAACATTGGCATATCCACCAACCATTTCCTTCATCAACGTAAATGATTGACTAGTTCCAACATTAACCTTTGAAGAATCAAAGACGAATTTGCGTGAAGTGTAAGACAGTTGGCGATTGACTCTTAAAAACTGTCGTCCCTTTTCAGAAGCTACATCATGATTATGTTCTTCAACAAACACAGAAATCCTATAACTATCACCAGAAGCAATTTTCAAAATGACCTTCGCATTACAACCACACCTGTTAAAAATTGTCCTCCTCCGAATAGCTTTACTAGTACTACAATTAGATTTCGTTTTCTGTAGTCCTACATGTATCAAATCCACATATTTGGCCATACTCCTTGTAGAAATTCATAGCTTTCTCCAAAGAGTCAAACTTCTGATTGACAAACGGTTTAGAACTATCATCGACACAAATAGGTACATAATAACGATGACCACCAGGGGTAACAGTACACCTTGAAATAGCATCATCACTTTCAGTTGAACCAGAAAGACTAGTAGAAGCATTAACACAATCGGAAATAGTATCTTCAATTAATCGACTAATGCGTGAAGAATCACCACTGGTAACTCCTACATATAAAACAATAAAGACACATAAATAATAAACTAATTAAAAGTAAAATCAGGAAAATCACTAACACAAAAGCACTAATTAAAGAAGCACTAAATCACAAAAACATTAATTACAAAAGCACTAATTACATAATACAAAAGCACTAATCATTAATTACACAATAGAAACAGCACTAAATCACTACTTGTAAATAAGTAATTGTTCAATCAAACAGCAGGATCTTAACAATATGATAAGAACAATTTGTTTTTTGTGAATTGAAGCGTAAACTTCTCAACTATGGATTTAACAACATACAAAATATATAGTTTTAGAAGAAATTACCTTGATTAGTATTGATTCGTAACAAATCCTCTGTTATCATGTTGAAGAACAACTATTTGTATCAATTTGATTGATATAACACGGAATCAAATAGTTAAAAGCAGAAAAAATCAACGTAGTAATGATGAAGATGAGTATAGAGATTGTATATAGAGAGAATGTGGAGATCGTATACGTATACAGAGAGAGTAGCGAGAGAGAGATGCAGCAAGAAAGAGAGATACATGGAAGGAGTGTATGTGAGAGAGAGAGCGCATTAAAGAGAGATTAGATATAATTATTATACGTATCTTTGTCGGTTACGGAAGTTATAAAAATAGGCGGTCAGGATTAAAAGATATAACATAAAAATGAACGGTGATGATGGAGACTAAATTCTCATTTTAATCAAGGTTCTCATTTGATCATCTCCCTATATATATATAGGCCATTGTCCATACAGAACACCCTTATATAACAAATAACAAAGAACACCGTAGATTTAAAATTTTTTATATATTTTTTTAATTTTTTTTGCTAGATGGATAGAGGGTAAAAAAATAACAACTTTTTGTATTGGGTGCCATGACGAAACTCTTATATTAAATTAGATATGAGGTGTTCTTTATTGTTTGTTATATAAGGTGTTTGTTATGGAGTACAACTCATATATATATATATATATATATAGGCTCATGCTCAAAAGAGAACCCCCTTAAAAAGAGAACTTAGAGAACTCCCCATTAAACCTTTAGATTTATGATCTAATGGCGCCGCTAGGGACCCCCTCATATAATAAACATAGACACTCACACACATTAAAAAAAAAAAACTTCAAAAAAAAACTATGAAAATTGTATAAAAAATATACAAAAAATGGTATATATAAAAATAATATATTAAAAATATATTTTTTGTATTAAAAAATAAAATAAAATTTGTGGATCCCAAAGACAAGTTAGATGAATTCTAAAATGAATTTGAGAATGAAGTAATCAACAATGTAGATGAAATTCTCTAAGTTTACTATATAAAAAGTTTTCCCTGGATCCCTACATCAAGGCATAACATTGTACTCCTGCTCACTTGTGGGAGTAATTATTTGTATCTTAAGAACGCATCAAGCATAATAAATTAATAATGTACCTTTTGTCAATAGTGGGGTAATTATTTGTATCTTTTTATTGAAGTATTAGCAACTAACTAATAAACATTTTCTATTCAAAAAAAAAAAAAAAAAAACTAATAAACATTTGCTCATTGTTAACCCTAATCCAGATACAGTAGTTCTACACCTCAACTGCAATCAATAGTGTTAACCAAGTGAAAGTAGGAAAGTTTAAGAAACAGAAACTACAAGAAAGAAAATTCCACCAACTAAATCATGCTCGAACTTAATAGTTCTATACTCGGCAACTGCAATCAATAGTGTTTACCAAGCTAAAGTAAGGAGTTTGAAGAAACACCAACAAATTCATGGTGATCATCTAGCTCAAAACAAATGGTAACTCGGTTTAGAAGCTAAGACATAAATACAACCAAAGCACTTTTTTTTATTAGCGGGATAATCCACCTTGCAAGACTTCCGCTTTTTATAAAACATTACCATCACACTAAATTGTTTTCTAACATACAGAGCGAATTCTACTCAGGGGTTGGCCCAATCCTTCCGAATGTCAAATGTGTACTGGATATCCAGGTAGCACTTGTTATCATCATCGACAAACTGAAAATAAATTAGATTCAAACAATGCTTGTCAGTATACCAACAATTAACTATGCAAAAGCCAATATAACACATCGACACAATAATTTTAAGAAATAAATTTGCTGCATGTGCTGGAACTCTGGGAAATGATGGCCAAATTGTACAATCTATACATTACTGAGTGGCCTAAAGTTTTAAAAAGGAAAACCGTTGTAATAGGCTACGTGGGCTGCTTAAAAAAATGTCAAGGGTATACAAGATGCTATCTTTATCAAATAAAAGTATACTTATTGCAGAGTGCAGCATTTTGTCCTGTAAAATGAATACAAGTACATCATAACTAGTTATATAGACAAGGAATAAAAAAGTATTCTAACCATTATAAAACAACTCCCTTTGCCTATATACATCTCAAAATTTAATTTATTTTTTTAAAACAAAAGGGATAATTATAGACATCCAACTCAAAATGCATAACACGTACTGATAATGCAAATAAATTTTTAAGAACAGAAAAAAAAATTAAAACTACACATTGTAACCTGATCGCCATGTTACATCTAGCATTTTATCTAGGCTAAATTTTCAAAAGATCGTTACAGATGAGTTCTACAAATATTTCAGCCCAACTTCAGCCATGATTGATCCCACAACACTTACAGTTGTGCCTCCTATTATAATTGCTAACAATTTTGACACAAATCATACGGTAACTACAATGATCTGCACAGTTTGTACAGAAAGTCATGAATGCTCGGAGCCAGTAGTATGAACAAAAAAACATGAATCTCAAGTGCCAGTTCAACTCTCAATATCTCTTCTGTTCTAGTAAGACTGAAAAGGGAAAGGAAGCAATCACAAAACAAAAAGTTTGATGCAAGTGGTTTTACAGAGTTTTCTGCTCATGTATTAGACAAAGTGCGTGTTTGATAAACTTATTTGGAAAATAGTACTTATATCATGGAAAAAGTACCAATTTCGGTACTCTTTATGGGAGATAATTACTTTAGTAGAAAAAGTTAAACTGAACACCCCCAGAGTCCAAAATGAATAGTTATACTAATCGTAATCGATATATATTTATCTACTCATAACTCATTTATCACTATGATATATTTTATTTCAGTTGCACTAGTGACTATCCAAGGCATGTAAGTATTTTGCCCACTATCATAATTTTCATGTCATGCTTAGTTGCGTACCTTTGACTTTGCAGTATATGAACCTCTAGCAAAGTAACCAGAAGGGGTGGTTTCCTCCGGCGCGTCAAATGTATAGGGCTCTAGCTGAGGACTAAAAGTTCCAAGCATCTCTTTTGTGGTATCAACTGAAATAAAAGAACTGTTATATGACACGTTCTCCTCAGTAATTTCTGTTTAGTAGTTTAATTAGCATACAGGTTGCTCACCCTTGACACCAGTTTTCCATACATTGTTTGTGTACCTAAAGCCGACAACAATGTTATTGCTGACTTGGAATGAAAATCTTAGGCTATAAATACTGCCTTCTTTCAAAGTAAACCACGGGCCCTTTGGTTTTCCATCTTCTGGAATAGGAAGAACTATGTCAGGTCTACCAGGTGAAATAATAGAGAGACTGATGATCTTTACTTCTGGATCTGCAGATTCTGCAATAATTGGAGTGATGAACCAAGTTACAAACAGTAGTCGAGAGTGACTATGAGCTCCACTTGTTATACATATCTAAATCTTCAGTTTTTATTTTTGAAAAGGCAAACTGAATAAAAGGTATAAAAATACACAAGCTCGCTGGTTCATAACAGATATCAGCCAGAACATTCTTACTGTGATATGAATAGTGTGACTATCTTGTGCACAATATTTTAAATCTATGAAACAATCAGCAAAAGGGTGACCGTTACTTGAACAAACTGGACTTGGGCCATTTGGGTGTTTTAAGATTCAGCCGGCCGGGGGGACATTTGAAATACTAATCAAGAGATGTAACAAGTTACTTAAACTTTTAGTTGCGACACTGATAAGTAGACCATAAAGACAGGACAAGGTCTTCATTCTTCAAAAACAGCAAGAGTTCTTTTAACCAGTCATAATTTTCGAGGATATAAATATATATATAATCAAGAAAAAGATCAATACTTTGGTCATAGCACCTTGTCAACTAAAACAAAACCTGGCTTTGAGTTTGGAACAGAAGACTTATTATAACTTATTGGCAATAAATATTAGGCAAACATCTGACAAATTAAATTGTCACATTAGGAAGAAGAAACTATGGCACGAGTACGCAAGACATAATTTTTAAGGGAATTGAAACAGTAATGAGGGGAACTAAAGATAGAAACCTCCAACATTGTTAACATCCACAGCTCCAAGTAGCTGTTCCTTCCACCTCCTCAAGCTCTCATCATCCTAACAAAACCAAAAACCCCAACAAAAGATAAACAAACATATAGCTGAGTAACATCTATAAGCTGCTAATACATGTAAACATATATTAACAGACCTTGTCTTTTTCAAGCTGTTCCTTGAGAGTGTATTGAGGACCCAATTGTATAGTAGCATCATCTTCATCCTCCTGATCAGTAGAATATAAAGAAGCTTCACTGGGACTTCTCTTTACATGTTCATCACCACTCTTCTGTGCATCCTCTTCATCAATTCTCCCCATCTTACTATTATTATTGGAACTAGATACAGCTCCAACAGCTAAAGACATATCAATTCATACACACTTTTTTCAACCCCCCACCAGTTTTTAATCCTCAATGATTCTTTAATTATTACACAGCTACCTGAATAACAGAATCCAAATAATGGGTTTTCAAGAAAATAGAAAAGATGAGATTTTTGTGAAGAAAAAAAAAAAGGAGAGAGGATAGAAGAGGGAGTTAGTACAAAATAGATACAATCTGTGTGTGTATGTGTGTGAAAAAGTCTTGTGGTGATCCGTATAATTATGTCTGCAGAGACTGAAAGAGAGAGAGTTTGAAGGGGGGAGTTTCAGTTGCACGCACGGGGGGCAAAAGCTGTCTCTTGGGGACCAACTCAAAGTCTAGACACAAGTCTTGTGACCAGATCGAGTCGAGAAGGGGTGAATAGTTTTATTGGATCACATATTCACATTCTACTCGAATTTATATTTACTTCTTCGAATTTATTTGCATTATTAAAAATATTAATTTTATTTAAATTGAATCCAAATTTGATTACAATTGTTTATATATTTAATTTTAATAAATTATAACCCATACTACGTATACAAATATTTAAAAATTTATTAAATAATAATAATAAATGAAATAATTCAATATTTAATATTGAATTATAATTATGAAAATATTAATATAAATAAAGTAATCGCGCTGATTTACATATTATAAAAAATTTATTTAAATTTATTTAAATTAAATATAATTGTATAAGTTATGTATGTAATGAAATAATTTACATTAATAATTTACTAAAATTTAAAAATTTATCCAATATTCTGTTAATAAACTTACAATAAATAATATAGATCATTTAATGATCTTGAAAATTTTCTATAATTGAAGATGGGTTAAAAACCTAAAATCTTTATTAATTTCCTATAATTTAATGATCTTGAATTATAGGAAATTTCCTATTATTTACGTATCGATTTATCCATTGATTTGATCCAATGGACCTTTTACTATTCTAAATAGGGATACAAACCTAAAAATGAATGATCCATGGGATTAAATCAATGTTAAAAAATTTATCCAATTTTAAATATGGATCAGAAATGAGTTATTCACTAATTTATAATAGTAATTTATAAATCCCTGCAACGCACGATTTTTTTTTTCTAATACCTATGATTATATTAATTTATTAAATATTTATATGTTATTAATTTACATATCAAATTTTTGTTAAAAAATTAATATAATATAAGATTTTACATGTTTAATTTAATATTTGTATTCTATCTTGAATTCTTAAAATTTGATTTGAATAGCTTTACAGCCCACGTGAAATTAACATGGTTTAACAATTATTTTCCAATTAAAAATACTTAAAACAAAAGATAAAAGAAATTGATGATTTTTAAGTTGAAAATTCTATTTGATTTATGAAATCTATTTATATTTCATATTTATTAAAATATCCTTCTTATTATTTGAAAATAATTCTACCAACAACCCGATACAGTTTTAATAATAAGTGTTAGAAGAATTTTGTCCTACACTTTGGTAATCGGTAATCTAGTCCTCACTACGATAAATTAAATAAGAATTGTTATATCTTAAAGTAGATAGATGAAAACCGTTCGATCTAGCATAAAAGAAATATTTTATATTTTAATTTATAGGGTCTTGCTCAAATGAGAACAATGAGAAATGAGATCTAATCTCAACCACACATTTTCATATCTAAATTAAATTTTAACCTCATAATTACACTAGTATAACTAAACTCATCATCAATAGCAAAAGCCTCTACCCACTACCACCTGCACCCACCTGCCTCCACCCCACCGCCATTCGACCACCCATCTCTCACTCCCGCCCGCTTGCTCGCCCGCCCTTCCTTTCTCTCTCTTTTCTTTGCCTCACCTGCCTCCACCCGCCACATCGCCCCCACCCCTTATCGTACTCCCACATCCAATCCCACCGCCTATCGCCGATTTGAACTAGTACTTCGATTTGTGGTTATTTTTTGTTCATTTTTGGGTGATTTTTTACAATCCGAAAATTTTGTTGCAGTGGCTGTGTGATGATTACTGTGTCGACGATGGTAATTAATGGAGACGATGGTGGTAATTAGTGGTTATTGTGTTGAAAACGTGGTGATTTTGTGTTGAATTTTGGTGTTTGGAGATAGTGGTGAAGTGATGATTTGTAGGTAATAGCTGGAAATTGTGATCGGAGTTAGTGGTGGCCGGAAATGATAGTGCAAGATGGTTGAAATTTGAAGGAGGTGCTGTGCTTTCTGTTTAACGGTGGTGATTTAATTCTGATCGGTGGTGATTTTAGTGACGATGTTGGTAATTATTGTTGGTCACGGTCACTAGTGGCCGGAGGTGGTGGGTGGGTGGGTCCAGATAACGAAATATTAAAATTTTAATAAAAGTAATGGATGGTGGAGATGAATATAGGGTATGAAAATGAGTTGCTAGGATTATATCTCATATTTCACAATAGTGGAGTTCTCACTTGAGTAAGACCCTTAACATATAAATTAAATACTGTGTTTATATTAAATACGAAAAAGTGCATGTCAATAATTTAAATCATATATAATTATGTTTTTTTTTGCCGAGAAATGAATGCTTTCATTAAACTTTCAAATCATTTAATAGTACATGTCTTAAATCCGAGTGGATACTTTTCCCTCGCCAAAAACGATCAACCAATGAACTATGATATCTCGTTAAGAAGTGAGCCACCTTGTTCGCAGATTGTTTTACAAATTTTAGTACCACCTTTCGATCTCCTAAATCAGATAATAATTGTTTGTATACGTCAATCACCCTCCCTAAATAAGAAAGGTTGATTATTGAACATCTAATAGCCTGAGTTACCACCAAGCAATCGGTTTCCACAACTACCTTCGGCTAGTTCTTAGATTTTACCCAACTGAAGGCTTCCCTTATCCCTATTGCTCCGGCCATTTCTAGATCAATCTGTCCTTGCTTACAGTTTGCAATTGCCTCCACCAACTTACCTTCATGATCTCAAACAACTACTGCATAACTTTATCTGTTTGAGTCCTCGAATAAAGTTGCATCTTTATTAACCTTAACTGTACCTTCATGTGGTTGTTGCCAAAGCACGTCACCATTTGTTTGAGTCATAAACCCAAAATTTGAATCAAATGACCTGTCCTATGCGTTCTACCAGTTGTTAAGGATAATTATATTTTCTATATTGAATAGAATATATAGGTCCGCTACATTGAATATGATTAATGTAAAAATTCTAATTATATTTTCTTTTGAGATTTCGAGTGTTTTAATTTGAATAATAATTAGTAAATCACCACTAAATTAAAGATAATTTTATGAGTTTCGTTTGGGCTGTAAAATTATCCAAATCTGATTTCTAAATTTCAAAATAGAGTCCAAATATTAAATATGAATTTTTAGTATTAATAAAAAATAAAAAAATTCAATTCTAAAACGAACTTTTTAATTTTATCATTTTTAGATTATAGTTTTCTTTTTATACATAAATTAAAAAATGAATAAATGAAATTCAATTCTAATACAACCTTTTTTAATTATATCCTTTTTAGATTATAATTTTCTTTTTAAAATCCAATTCTTTTAAACATGATATAATTTTGATCATCTATTTTTAAAAATATTAAATTTGACGGTCAAGATTATTTTGACGGTATAGAGACCATTATTTAGATTAAGTTCGAATGGAGTATTAAACTACCCATTCTTATGTATTTGAAAGCTTACTAGCATATAACCCGTACATGGATCCTTTTTTAATATCTATAATTATATTAATTTTTTAATTTTATATGTTATTAATTTACATATCAAATTGTAGTTAAAAATTGATATATATATATATATATATATATATATACATATTTACATATTTACACATTTGATTTAATATTTTTACTCTATCTTGAATTCTAAAAATTTGATTTGGATGATTTTACACGCCACATAAAATTAACAAAATAATCTTTAATTTAGTGATGGTTTAAGAATTATTTTCAAATTAAACCTACGCACAAACAAAAGAGAGAAGAAATTGACGATTTTATATGTTGAAAATTTTATTCGATTTATGAATTCTATTTATATTTCGTTTTGATTATCAAAATATCCTTGTTATTATTTGAAGATAGTTCTACTAACAATCAAATGCAATTTTAATAATAAGTACAGGAGATATTTTGTCCAAAACTTTGATAATAGGTAGTCTTGTCCTCCGTATGACAAAATTAATAAGAACTGTTAGATATTAAAATAAATAGATGAAAATCGTTGGATCTGGCATAAAAAATATTTTATATTTTAATATATTATAAACTAAAAAGTGTATTTTTATTAACATACGAAAAGGTGTATGTCAATGATTTGAATCATATATAATTAGGTTTTTGCATTGAATAGCATTATTAATGTAGGCCTTTGAATAGGATTATTTCAAAAATTCGTAATTTTATTTTCTCTTGAGATTCTGAGTGTTTCCATCTGAATAATAATTATTAAATCATTATTAAATTAAAGATAATTTTATGAGTTTCGCATGGTTGTAAAATCATCAAAATCTGATTTATAGATCTCAAGATATAGCTCAAATAATTTATATGATTTTTTTTAATAATAATAAAAAAAATTAATTTTAATACAACCTTTTTTTATTATATTCTTTTCAGATTATAATTTTCTTTTTAAAATTCAATTCTAATACAAACATTTTTAATAATATCCTTTTAGGATTATAATTTTCTTTTAAAATTCACTTCTAATGCAACCTTTTCTAATTATATCCTTTTTAGATTATAATTTTCTCTTTTAATATGATATAATTTTGATCATCTATTATTAAATAATATTCAACGGTTGAGATTATTTTGATAGTACATTGACCAAATTATGGATAAGATCCCTCTTATACTTATTATATATACTAGCTTATAGCCCGTGCAAAGTACGGGTTACTTATAACTTTTTTTAATTTACATATAATGTAGTTACATAATATTATAAATATTTCACCTTTGTGCATAACAACTTTTAGTATTAAATCTAAATTAATATGTTGTTGATGGGAATCGAATCTTCAACCTTTCCATGTAGCATCTTTTAATATTAATTTTTAATTAAAATGTTGTTGATGGGATTCGAACCTTATACCTTTGTATATAACAACTTTTATAACAACTTTTAGTATTGCATCCAACGATCATCATCTATTTGAGCTACCGATCTAATAGTTGTGAATGAAAGGGATAACCAAAATCAAAATACAAAATATATCTCATTTTGCTTATTATATTATAGTAAGTATTGTATAGTATAGATAATATAGATTTTGTAAAAAAATTATGTATGTAACTAATAACAAGTAGTTTTTTGACTTTTTTGTTACATTTTATTATTACCTTATTTTTTTCCCAATATTGACGTAAATTATGTGCACATATGAAGTATGGAAGACAAGCATTAATTTTTGTTTTGAATCGGAACTATTTAGTAGTTAAAGTCAGGTTTGATTTGGATTGTTTCCCGAAAGCCAGGGCGTAATAGTTTTCTATAGAAGAGATGGGGGCTGCCTCGTACTTATGTATTCGTAATTTCAATGCTATGTTGTAAATTAAATTTTTGGCGTGTACCAATATCAAATTTAATAGATGATTAATGAGTTTCTAATATTAAATTTTATAGATGATTAATGAGTTTTGAAAAGTGAATTTTATCATATGTTTTGTTTTGGATTGTTTCCCGAAAGCCAGGACATAGTAGTTTTCTATAGAAGAGATGAGGCCGCTTCATGCTTATGTACTCACAATTTTTCAACGCTATCTTGTAAACTAAATTTTTGGCTTGTACTAATATCAAATTTATTTGAAGATTAATGAGTTTCTAATATTAAATTTAATAGATGATTAATGAGTTTAAAAAAGTGAATTTTATCATATGTTCTATTATTAGTATATTTAGAGTTATAAATATTAAATTTAATTATGTTGAAAAGTGAATTTTATCATATGTTTTATTAGTATATTTAGAGTTATAAATATTAAATTTAATTATGTTGTTAGTGAGAGTCGAACCCTTGACCTAGGTAGTACTCGCTTATTATCCCTCAAACTCTTGTTATATAATAGGATATAACTAGCTTATAACCCGTGCAATGTATGTCTCCTTTTTAAATATCTATAATTATATTAATTTTTTTTTAATATTTACATGTTATTAGTTTACATATCGAAAATTGATATATATATATATATATATATATATATATATATATATATATATATATATATATATATATATATATATATATATATATATATAAGATTTTACACGTTAAATTTACAATTTGCAACATATCTTGAATTCTTAAAATTTTATTTGGACGATTTTACAGCCCACGTGAAATTAAGATGGTATAATTTTTGTTAGTCACAGAGGCATGCCTGAATACATCTAATAACAAGCCTAAGTATGTGTAATGCTATGCATTACCTACATGACCTCTTAACTGAGGGAACCTCTAGTTGTAGAGTTTCTATTTGTTCTGTACTTGTAATAGGCATCAAATTCTAGTTGTGTTACTGTACTTATAAAGTCAAGAATAATGATTGAAAGAAGTTCCAAGGTTCATGCCTCAAGTAAGGAGATAAAGACTGCCAAATAATCACAATTGGGATTTGAAAAAATGAAGAATTTGCCTAAGTACCAATTCGAGAAGTACATTTGTCTATTCGAGAAGTCTAGCATTCGAGAAGTCAGAGATTCGATATCTCAGAAGACACTATTCGATATCTCTGAATACACTGTTCGATATCTCATTCGATATCTCAGAGATTCGATATGTCTATTACTCTATTCGAGAACTCATGGAGTCAACAAGTCAAAGCATCATTCGAGTTCTCTAAGGGTCAACAAGTCAATGCTCTATTCGATATCTCAAGGACTAAAGAAGCTATTCGACATCTCAGGGATTCGATATGGCAAAATGCTCTATTCGATATCTCAAGGAGTCACATAGAAAAGAGCTATTCGAGAAGTGATTTGATATGTCAATATAACACTATTCGAGAACTCAGAGTTATCGATCAAGTCAATTCGAGTTCTCGAATCAATCACTTAGCCACTTCTCGAATACATTCTTGGAGACAAAATACTGAAGAATTGTACAAGTCAGAAACCTGCAACAAGCCAAGTCGCTTTATTTGACTATGTACTATAAAGCACATTGGAAAGCCTACAAAGAAGCTTGGAGAGATAAGACAAAGGGACAAGGAGCTAAAGAAGTGGATCTGAACAGGCTTTGCAAAGTCAAATCTGTAGCCGTTTGGACTCTTACTCAAATGAGATAGACATACTGGAAAGTAGTTTGTTTTACCTACCTTATTTGTAGTAAGTAGGTGTATCCATGTCTATAAGGATACAGCCTCACTTCCTTAGCAGATAAGTTTTTTTTTCAAGATACATCACAAGAAATATCTCTCTAAGAAAAACGAAGCTGAGAATACTATCATTTGTATTCACAGATTGTAGCAAAATCTTTATCTAATAAAATATTAGATTAAAGTGATATTGTGTTGTGTTTGTCTTTGTTATCTACACTTACATACCTCACACACTCAACACATATCTTGTTGCAAAGATTCAAGAACAAAGAAAAGTTAAAGAATTCATTCACCCCCCTCTGTATTCTTTTACTGTATTCAATACTCAACTAGTGGTATCAGAGCAGGCTGTTTAATCTAAACAGAAAACGATCATGAGTTCGAATACACCAAAGACTACAGGTACGGTGAAGGTCCCTAAGTTCGATAAAGAGAATTACAACCTCTGGAAAATAAAAATGTTGTTGTTCATCAAAGCTGCCAATCCTCTCTACCCTAACATCCTCAAGAATGGTCCATTTGTACCACAACAAGAAATTGCTGAATCCACAGTGGGCACAACAGTCATTCCTAGATCATATGATGCAAAAAAGCCATCCAAATGGACGGACTCAGAGAAGGAAAAGGTTGCCCTAGACAGTCATCTCATGTTGCTGATCATAGACTCCATGGATATGTCGATGTTTGCCAATATAGCATCATGCACATCAGCCAAGGACATATGGAACCACATCGAGGTGTTATGTCAAGGGACAGAGGAGGTAAGAGAAAATAGGAAACAGATACTGGTCACACAGTATGAATCTTTCATGGCACAGTCCAAAGAAAGTATTACTGATATGTTTGAGAGATTTCACAAGCTGGTGACTCAGCTTCAAATGAATGGGAAGGTTTACAGCACTAAGGAATTAAACATGAAGTTTCTACTATCTGCACCAAACCATCTAGAGCAAAGGGTCATATCTCTAAGAGAAAGAGATTTGAACAAAGTCACATATGATGTGCTCTATGGGGTTTTAAAAACTCATGAGCTTGAGTTGCTTCAGAAGAGGGCTATCCAAGCCAACCAAGGCAGAATGATAAACACATCATGTGCCTTGATTGTCAACAAATCTGTTCAAGACCTGGAAGCATCTACAAGTCAACTGAGAATAGAAGAGATAGTAGATGATGAAGAGACTGAAGAAGAAGTGACTGAACCTGTTGATGAAAAGAAAGAAGATGAGTTCTATACTCTTGAAGAGTTGGATGCCATGGAAAACACTTCATATGCTTTTATGGCTAGAAAATTCCCAAACATCAGATTTAAGAGGAATCAGCCCTTCAAGTCTAGATCTCAAAATCATTCATTCAACAAGGGCAAGGCACCTGTGAAAGCAAACAAAAACAAATTCAAAACCAGCTATGTGGATAGGTCATCTGTGAGATGTTATAGATGCAATGACCTAGGGCATTTTGCTAGTGAATGCAAGAAGCGTAAGAAGAAGGATAAGGAGTTTCTTGAGCTTGAAGCTAAGTATGAGGCTCTGCTAAAGAAGCATACACCAGGTAAGGCCTACATAGCTGAAGGGAAGTGTTGGGATGATTCTGATAGTGATGGAGAAGAACAAGAATTCTGCAACTATGCCTTGATGGCCAACTCCAAGGAAGAACCATCTGAATCAGACTCTCAGGTACAATCCCTCACTATTATAGACATGTCTGTTTCTGAATACAAATCTATGGTTGAACAACTATCTGTTGAGATGTTTAATATTCATACTAGTATGACTGCTGCTAATGAAGAGATTGCTAAACTGTCTACTAAGAATGAACTGTTGAACAAGAGAAATGAGGAACTAGAACTAACTGCTATGCAAGTAGAAAACCTTAAACAAGAAATCGAATATCTAAAGAATAAGGTCCTATGTGCTAGTCAAGTTGAGAAAGCTCTTAGGGATGAACTAGCTGAAAATGAATTTAAATTGAAAACATTCAAGAATTCCTCTAGTCTATTGCAGTCCTACCATGAGAAAAATCTAGCTAGACCTAAGGCTGCTATTGGACTTGATTATGACACTCTCAAACAGAGGAAAGGCTATGCAGTCATTGAAGATGACATTGTTGTTCAAGAGGAAGTGCCTCAGGTTTTGAAAAAGGCTGAGACCCCAATATTTAAAACACCAACACTTGAGATTGATGAGGATGCCTTACTCATTAAGCAAATGTTGGATGATGAAGATAAAGCACAATCAAATGAACAACAAGCATCCTCTAAGAGTGAGAATGTCAAAACCAAAGCCAAGGAGCCAGTAGGAGGCAGACCTAGACTTGAGAAATTTGTGAAGTTTGTTTCAGCTGTGAATAATGAGTTTGAGAAGAAAGTGGCTAAAAAGAAACAAAACAGGAATGGCAAATTAGGGATTAACAAGGACAACAATTATGCTTATGTTCCAAATGCCCCTAGGAAAGTTTGTCAAAATTGTTTTAGCACTAATCATTTAACTCATGCATGCAAGAAACCATCTGGTAGTGTTGCTAAACCATTCTATGATTGCTTTGTGCCCTTAAGACATAGAGACTCTCCTTTCTGTGATAAATTTGATTGTATGCCATGTAACATGAATGTAATGACTAGTTGCTTTAATCTGATAAGACAATTCATGGACGGTTGCATCAGTCACAATGTTCACACACACTACACAAGAAAAAAGTCTTCAAGTCCTCCTAAATTTAGGAAGGTGCCTCTGTCACCTAAGTCTAAGAACCCTGATTCTAAGACTTCTAACAGTGACAAGAAGACTAACATCAAGAAAATTGATAAGCATGCTGTTTATGATAAAACTGTTGCTAAGCCACATGGACCCAAACTTGTTTGGGTACCAAAGGAGAAGTAATACCTTTGTGTTTGCAGGGCAAAGAAAGTGAAAGGAAGGTCATGTGGATTTTGGACAATGGATGCTCAAACCATATGACTGGTGATATGGCCCTGCTATCACAATATGAGGAGAAGGCTGGCCCAATGGTTGCTTTTGGAGATGACAGCATTGGCAACACACAGGGATATGGCAAGTTGGAAATTGGGAATGTCATCATTGAAAATGTAGCACTGGTCAAGGGACTCAAGCACAATCTACTGAGTGTTGGTCAATTTACTGACAGAGGCTTCAAAGTGAATTTTGACAAAGATGAATGTTTGATCACCCAGAAGAAGACTGGTGACTTTGCTCTATCTGGAGTAAGGAAAGGAAGCCTGTTTGTAGCCAACATGAAATCTGCAAACAAGGATAAAATTTGTTGCTTTTACTCAAGAGCATCAAATGAAGATAGTTGGCTGTGGCATAAGAAGCTATCACACTTGAACTTCAAAGGCATTAATTCTCTAGTCAAAAGGGAGTTAGTGAAAGGCATGCCCACATTTGAATTCTGTCAAGAAGGAGTGTGTGAGGCTTGTCAAAAGGGAAAAATGAAAAGATCAAGCCACAAGTCAAAGACAGTGACATCAATAACCAAGCCCCTACAACTAATTCATATGGACTTTTTTGGTCCTGTCAATATTATGTCACTAGGAAGGAAAAAGTATGCTCTGGTGATGGTTGATGATTTCACAAGGTATACATGGGTAGAATTTCTGGCATCAAAGGATGAGGCTCCACAAGTAATCATTGAGCATATAAAGAAAATTGACAAGGAAGCAAAGGCCAACAATGCAAGTGTGATTGCATTAAGAAGTGATAATGGAACAGAGTTCAGAAATGCCATGCTTGAAGCATTCTGCAAAGAAAATGGTATTTCTCAACAATTCTCAGCTCCAAGGACTCCATAACAAAATGGAGTTGTTGAGAGAAAGAATAGAACTCTGATTGAGGCTGCTAGAACAATGTTACTTGATGCAAATATGCCTACATGTTTTTGGGCTGAGGCTGTGAGCACTGCATGCTATATCCAAAACAGAACCCTCATCAACAAAAACACTGAAAGACACCTTACAACTTGATGACTGGAAAGAAGCCCACTCTAAAGTATGTTCATACTTTTGGAAGCAAATGCTTTGTGTTAAAAGACAACTCAGAATATGTTGGAAAATTTGATGCAAAAGCATTTGAAGGAATTTTTCTTGGCTACTCTATGGAAAGAATTGCATACAAAGTTTATGTCATCACTCAAAAGAAAGTTATGGAAAGCACAGATGTGACATTTGATGACAGCAAACTACCTGGATTAGAAGAAGCCAATGATGAAGATAAAGATCCTTTGAAGTTTGACAATTTAGATGATTCTGATGAGGAGATTGAAACTGAATTTGAGCCCACAATCCAACAAACTCAGGTGAATGAAGAACCTGTGTCAACCAACAATGAAGAAACAAGCATCCAAGACACACCTGTTATTAGTGGAAACTTCACAGGGGGAGGAAATGTAAATGATCATGATCTGGATGATGAAGCCACATCAAGGCTGAGAAATCAATCTGAACATACAAGGAAATGGGATATATCACATACTGCAGATCAGATAATTGGAGATCCAAATACAGGAGTGAGGACAAGGAGAGCAACTCAAAATGAATGTCTCTATGGTTGCTTTCTATCCCAAGTTGAGCCTAAGAAACTTGAAGATGCATTGTTGGATCCTGATTGGATAATTGCTATGCAAGAGGAGCTAAACCAATTTGAAAGAAGCAAAGTATGGGAACTTGTGCCTGCACCAAAGGATAGAACCATTGTTGGAACAAAATGGGTTCTAAGGAATAAGATGGATGAAAATGGTGTAGTCATAAGAAACAAAGCAAGGTTGGTTGCAAAAGGATACTCTCAACAGGAAGGCATTGACTATGATGACACATTATCATAATTTCTATTGGAGAATCAATTCACTAGAGGCACACTGGACAAGACATTGTTCTACAAGAAACATGGTGATGATATTATCTTAGTTCAAATCTATGTGGATGATATCATATTTGGCTCTACAAATGAGAAGCTGTGTGAGAAATTCTCTAAGCTCATGCAGAGCAGATATGAGATGAGTATGATGGGAGAATTAACATTCTTTCTTGGGCTGCAAGTGAGTCAAAGGAAGGATGGCATTTTTATAAGTCAAACCAAATACATCAAGGATCAATTGAAGAAATTTGACTTAGAAGAATGCTCACCTGCAAAGACACCCATGGCCACTGCCACCAAGTTAGATGAAGATGGTAAGGGCAAGAAGGTAGATATCTCAATCTATAGAGGCATGGTTGGTTCTCTACTCTACTTCACTGCTAGTAGGCCAGACATCATGTTTGCAACATGCTTGTGTGCAAGGTTTCAATCAAATCCAAAGGAATCACATATGATAGCAATAAAGAGGATTTTCAGATATCTGAAGGGCACACCAAACTTGGGATTATGGTATCCTAAGGACACAGGGTTCAATCTGATTGGTTATTCTGATGCTGATTATGCTGGATGCAGAGTGGATAGGAAAAGCACCTCAGGTAGCTGCCAGTTTCTTGGACAAAGGTTAGTCTCTTGGTACAACAAGAAACAACAATCTGTGTCAACTTCCACAGCTAATGCTGAATACATAGCTGCTGGAAGTTGCTGTGCTCAAGTGCTTTGGATCAGAAACCAACTTAGAGATTATGGACTTGTGTTGGAAAGAATTCCAATCATGTGTGACAACACAAGTGCAATCTCTATAGTTTCCAATCCTGTCAATCATTCTAGGACAAAGCACATTGACATCAGATATCACTTCATAAGGGAGCATGCAACTAATGGAACCAACTAGCTGACATATTCACTAAGCCATTAGATGAAGCCACCTTCACAAGGTTGGTTAGTGAGATTGGAATGCTGAATTCTTCAAATTCTGGCTAAGTGAATATATCAACTAGATTGTTGCAGCAGTAAATACTTACTTTATCAAATGACTCAATATTTCTGAAGTAAGTATTGGCTGGTTTATGATTTATAAATATTCCACAATGCTGCATATGTTGAAAATCATACATCTTTAGCTTGAAATTTCTGTGAAATTTTGAAAGAATCACTATCTAATTTAGTAGAATATTCTTCAGTGAATATTTTTGGTAAATTTTAAAAGATAGTGAAAATTGAATTTTATGAATGAAAAGTATAGTTCGATAAGTCAGACTTCTCGAATGGTTCATTGTTTTGTCATGGCTCGAGTTCTCGAATAGGCCTATCTAGAACCCTCATGAGTTCTCGAATAGTGTCTTTTGGAGAAATCGAATAGCACACTTTGAGTTCTCGAATATAGTATTTTAGTTCTCTAATGATGGAGTTCTCGAATACTGTATTTGAGTTATCGAATCATTTGAAAAGGCTGATTTCTCGCTGACACTTAATCGCTTTTTGGATTTATATTCAAAATTTCATTTCGCTCATAAAAACATATTTTATTTAGCTTAGAATTATTTTCTGAGTTAAATAACTGCCAGCTGTGAGTTACAAACTGCTTGAGATATCGAATAAGCCTTTCTTGACTTATCGAATAGTTGTTTTATACTTCTCGAATGACCGTCTAGTCGATACAAAACTTATATCTAATCGACAACTCAAGTCACTCACATATATACAATTTCACAACTGTTCAACTCATTTCGTTCGATTTTTCAAGCATCTAAACTCTTAAAACCTCTGAAAACCCTAATTGCGAATTTCTTCTTCAACCTTAATTCTCTTCTCATCTCTACCCAAATGGCAAACACTCAACTCACCATACCATCCCAAACCAATTTCATCGCAATTACCAGTGATGTGGAAGCACCAAATGCTAATTTCAAGTGCTTTGTTCGATGGTTGTCTGAATCTTACATCAAGGGTGCACTATCAGTCAACCCAACCCTGTACATAGACATATTAGAACAATTCTGGAGGACAGCTACAGTGGAGGTCATCGCCCTTGAGAATGCTATCACCTCATATGTTGTCTACTGCAAGATTCAAGGCGTGGATATTTCTATCACTACCGCAGACATGAATGAAGCCTTGGATTTGCAGCAAGAGGCATATGACTCCTTGGTCATAGATGCTAAGTTGGAAGAATTCTTTGAATTTATCAACTACTCAGAGGCTATTAAACTTGGAAAGCTGAATAGGAAGTACTTGAGAAAGGAATGGAGCTATGTTTTTGCTACACTCCTTCAGGTATTCACTGCCAGGAAATCGAGCTTTGATCAGATTAGTACACCTGTGCAACAGCTTGCCTATGCCTTGGCTCATGGGAGAAAGATAGATGTTGGACATCTCATCTTACAAGAGCTATATGGGAGACTTGGTAAGAACACAGCCAAGAGAGGTACTGAAATTTTCTTTCCCCGATTTATTCAATCAGTACTTAATTTTAAAAATGCTTCATTGATTGAATTGCCTGGATTAGATAAAAGTAAAATAGGCTATCCTAGGTCCATGACCAAACTTATTTTTGGTAACTTGGAGACTAGGAATGATGTGGATGTAAGGCTTAAAATAACTCCCCACATGGAGGGTTTGTTTAGGTCTTACCCCCACAACATGCCAATATTTGAGTCTAAGTCTCAGTTAGCACAGCCTAAGCAAGAAGAACACAATGCTAACCCAAGGCTTGCTAACCAACCCTCTCAGACAAACACTCTACCAAACAAAGAGCCAACTGCATCATCCTCTCAAAAGGGTGATGTTAGTAAAAAGAAGAGAAAACAGGTTGCTTTTGAACCTTTAACCATCTTAACTGAAGCAGCCTTGGCTGTAGAACTAGGTTTAGGAGGTGAGGAAACTGAGTCACCTATCATTAGCCTAAAGAAGAAGAAGAAATCTAAAACCACCTCTTCAGTCACCCAAATGGCTGAAGTTGTAAAATCAGGGGCAAACAGCTCACTAGATGTATCCTCTCAACAGGGTGCATCTATAGAATCAAGCATCCTCCCCAATGCACCTATTTGTACAGAGTCAGTACATGGGAGTGGTAAGGCTGGCACAACACTGAGTGGAGAGCACATCACAATTGAAACTCCCTCTATCTCTCAGGGGGAGTTGCCAAAATCTAATCTACAACACACTTCTCTTCCAGAATCTACCACTCATATTTCTTTGGAGCCTGCAACTCAAGCAATTGAGGAGCAAGGCATTGATCATCAAGAATTCTTTTCTCTTGATGAGCCAATGGATTCAAGTGACTTGGTGCATGACACCTTGTTCACCACCCAGGTACCACATTTAGATGGTCAGGGAATGCATGCTGGGGCATCTCCTAATGACACCATCACAAACACAGAGGATTCACTAGTTTTAACTAGAGACTCTGTGCCTGTGTCAACTACTGTTGTAACCCATCCCACTCCTGTGGAGACAACAGTAGCAGAGTCTTTCCATCCGGTTACAGAAGTTGCATCTGTAACTGAGGAGTCTAGCTTGCCTAGCTCTAGCTCTCACTTTCTGTCCCAATGGCTGAAGCCTGTGCAACATGACAGTGCTTCAGGATCAGGGTCTGTTCCACCATAAATGTCCATTGAAGCTCTCCAAAGCTATGTTGTGGATAAGATTCCTGAGTTTGTAAAAATATCCCAGAACCTTGTCACCTCCAACATCTCAAATCCAGATTATGAAGCCATCCTACTATGCCATAGGGATGATGTGGAGATGCAGAAGGCCAAGATTATTGATGATGCTGAGAGATGTGGCAATGTAGATGCCTGGATGCAAGGAAAGTATGATGTAACTCTCAGTGAAGCACTTCAATATCTTAGAGAGGAATACATCACTTCACTGGGTTCAAATGCAAAATCCTTGTCCCCTAGTGAAGTGTATGAAGCTGTCAATGATTCCTACAAGGGTTTCCTCAAGGCTGCACACTATCTTGGCAAGGGAGTCAAAACTGAAGTCAACAAGGTGAGTGACAAGACAGCCACTTCAGTAGAAGAGATAAAGAGGGCCTTTGATGCCAAATTTCCTCAACTAGACAGTGTGGTCAAAGATCTCAGACACTGCAACACCACCTGCACCAAGATGGATAATGGTCTAGCTCTACTTAAAATACAGTCACAGGTCTAGGAAGCAAATTTCAAGTTCTATCTGACCAGACTACAGACGCCAATGCCATGCTTAGGACACTCTTTGCAAATCAATATGGAGACAAGCTGGTCACTGAGGTCCCTGTGCATGAGCTGTCTAGATTTGAAGTGCAGAGACTTAAAGAACAATCCCTGTCTGGCTTCAAATCTACTGCATTATTCAGTAAGGTAGATGCACTTGAGAAAGAGGTAGCTACTCTCACTAAGTCTAATGCTCATCTTACAGACAAGGTACAAACTCTGACTGAGCAGTTGAACACTCAAGCCACCACCACAACTAATGTTCTTCTGCATCAACAATCAATGTTGTCTGCAATGATGAAGCACATGGGTCTTCCTCTACCTGAAGAATCTTCAACCCCAAAGGTCAATCCTACAGCCTCTGTGCCTGACAACAAGCCTAAGGGGGAGAAAAGGACATCAAGAAATTCAAATACAAAGGGGGAGAAACCACCAGCAGTAAAGGGCATCAAAATCATTGAAGGTGCTCATTAAAGAACTTCCAAATCTCTAATTCATGTGCCTGGCAAAGGAAAAGACAAAGTTGATGAGCCTCCTACTTCTCTGCCAGTTGTCACTCTACCAACTGTGCACATCACTACTTCTAGTGGTCAAAAGCAATCTATTACAACCACAGTGGTTGCAGGGAGTATGCTATCTGACAGACCTCAAATCTCCATATCTAAGAGTGCCAAGCCAGTAGAAGTGAAGGTAGTCACTGAGGCCAAGCTACAAGAAATTTCAAACTCAAATGTCTATCATGATGATGCATTCTTGGAGTTTCTGAAAGTCTCAAGAGAACAGGATGGTGATGCTTTATCATATCATGGGAGTTTGAAGAGTCAGATTGACTTTCTCACTGTAGTACCAAGGAGAGTTGATGGCCTATGGCTCAAAGAGATAATGATGGTAGGAAAGAATAAGATATGGCATTTAACCATCAACACTCTATAGGGTCTAAAGCACTCAGAAGTGGATGTGTTCCTTGGAATGATTGAAAAGAAGGATGAAAACTGCAAGAGTCTCTTTGAAGAGTTAAGGGATGGTCAACCAGCAAGGCTTCCTGAAGTATTCACAAATCCTAGAACAATCATCTATCAGGCTGCAACAAGAATTGATGATATCAAGCAGCTGGTCATCCTTAAGCATCTAATTCCTCAGAACAAATCTCTCATTATTGCCATCATTGAGCAGCTGAACAAGAAGAAGGGTTTAAGAACAGTAGAAGAATTGGAAGCTATATCTTATCTCAGGTCATACATTGCAACTGGCATTGTACCTGAATCTGCTAACTTCAACCCTAGCAAGGATGGTGATCAAGACAAGGATGGAGACAAAAGTGATGGAAGAAGAAGACATCACAGGAGTGATAAGGGTGATGAAGATAAAAAGAAAAAGAAGGATGGTAAGGAGAAGAAGAATGATGATGACCAAGGTAAAGTCTCTGAGAGGAAGAGTGGAAGACAGCAAGCCTTAGGCATTGCTGACAGTAACCTCACCACATCACAAGACTCTAAGTCTAGGGTGAATGCTGTTAGTAGTGACCTACCAAAATCTACATCTATGGCTTCTGCAACTATCTTGCCACCTCAAGAAGAGAAGAAGATTCAAGTCAAGAAACCATCTGTATATTTCAAAAAGCATACTGCTAATGGAATACTACAATGGTCCACAAACAAAGGTCACATGCTACTGCCAGGCAACCATGTTAAAAGGATCAAATTCAAACAAGCTGCAAGGAAACCAAAGCTATCCAAATCAAGGACTCTGACAATCTATCCAGGCTTAAAACTCCATCCACTAGATGAAGATTTTGATGAAGACCAACTGCAATTCTTACAAGCTCAAAGAATCTATCATGTTGCCATTGTTGATAACTGCCTTGAGATCAAATATACTGATGGAAGGGAGGAGAAATTCAAACAAGGAGGATGTCAACACTGGGGCAAGCTACATGACATAGAAAGAATCATTGCATTGTTGAGCTCAGAAGATTAAGTGGAAAGAGTATGGAAGCTGGAGCTAATTGATTTTGTGAAGATGAAGAGAGACCATGAGGAGAGAATCAGAAAAGAGTGTCTTGAGAAATGGCTAGCAAGGGAGAAAGAAATTGAGAGACTGGAGATTGAAGCAGAAAAGCTAAGGGCAAAGGGATTGTGTAGAGTTCAGTTTAACCCCTATGTGGTGAAGTTTAGGAGGAGAAATGGGAATCAGATCCACATCAGAATGAATCTACTCAACCACTATCCTACAAGCATTCTGAATTCAGTACTTGAAGATTTCAAAGACTCAATTTTGCTTGAAGAATTGGATGCTATGGCAGAAATCATAAAAGCTATGGATGAGAATACAAGGAAGGAGAAAGAAAGAAGACAGAAAGCATATGATGATCTGCAATCCAAGGCTATGGAAAGGGAAACAAATGACAATGGCTAGTACTTCATCATAGGCTGTAAGATTACTCATCCTGTAGTTCTATCCACATTGCTAATCGAAATTCATACATGTACTGTCAAGTTTTTATCTTTATGTATGTTAGGCTTGTTATCAGACATGAAATTGTGACTAAGGGTCTTACTCACAATTTGGGGGAGATTGTTAGTCACAGAGGCATGCCTGAATACATCTAATAACAAGCCTAAGTATGTGTAATGCTATGCATTACCTACATGACCTCTTAATTGAGGGAACCTCTAGTTGTAGAGTTTCTATTTGTTCTGTACTTGTAATAGGCATCAAATTCTAGTTGTGTTACTGTACTTATAAAGTCAAGAATAATGCTTGAAAGAAGTTCCAAGGTTCATGCCTCAAGCAAGGAGATAAAGATTGCCAAATAATCACAGTTGGGATTTGAAAAAAATGAAGAATTTGCCTAAGTACCAATTCGAGAAGTACATTTGTCTATTCGAGAAGTCTAGCATTCGAGAAGTCAGAGATTCGATATCTCAGAAGACACTATTCGATATCTCTGAATACAGTGTTCGATATCTCATTCGATATCTCAAAGATTCGATATGTCTATTACTCTATTCGAGAACTCATGGAGTCAACAAGTCAAAGCATCATTCGAGTTCTCTAAGGGTCAACAAGTCAATGCTCTATTCGATATCTCAAGGACTAAAGAAGCTATTCGACATCTCAGGGATTCGATATGTCAAAATGCTCTATTCGATATCTCAAGGAGTCACAGAGAAAAGAGCTATTCGAGAAGTGATTTGATATGTCAATATAACACTATTCGAGAACTCAGAGTTATCGATCAAGTCAATTCGAGTTCTCGAATCAATCACTTAACCACTTCTCGAATACATTCTTGGAGACAAAATACTGAAGAATTGTACAAGTCAGAAACCTACAACAAGCAAAGTCGCTTTATTTGACTATGTACTATAAAGCACATTGGAAAGCCTACAAAGAAGCTTGGAGAGATAAGACAAAGGGACAAGGAGCTAAAGAAGTGGATCTGAACAGGATTTGCAAAGTCAAATCTGTAGCCGTTTGGACTCTTACTCAAATGAGATAGACATACTGGAAAGTAGTTTGTTTTACCTACCTTATTTGTGGTAAGTAGGTGTATCCATGTCTATAAGGATACAGCCTCACTTCCTTAGCAGATAAGTTTTTTTTCAAGATACATCACAAGAAATATCTCTCTAAGAAAAACGAAGCTGAGAATACTATCATTTGTATTCACAGATTGTAGCAAAATCTTTATCTAATAAAATATTAGATTAAAGTGATATTGTGTTGTGTTTGTCTTTGTTATCAGCACTTACATACCTCACACACTCAACACATATCTTGTTGCAAAGATTCAAAAACAAAGAAAAGTTCAAGAATCCATTCACCCCCCCTCTGTATTCTTTTACTGTATTCAATACTCAACAATTTTATATGTAAACTAGTCGATAAAGCCGCGCTTCGCAACGGCATTAAATTTTTTTGATAAAATTCAATACATATTTACGTTATACAATATTATCGATGTAACACCCCCAGATCCGGGGTCCGGGATCCGGTGGTTACGGTTTCCAATTCTGTCCAAAACACTTGAACTTTCCTTAACATAAAATAAATTACGTCTCTATAACCCAACACAATAATATAAAACACACCCGTTATAGTCCCAGAGATGAAATCAGAGTAACACTCAAATTTTTATTAATCACATTATGAGTTCTTACAATCCAAAAGAATTTCAATATAAATACATACTCTTTGCCATCCATTTACATAAGGCATACTAGACCATATTCTTGGTACTGAAAGAATAAATATACCCTACCAATAGCTTCTTCTTCAGCTCTGGTAGTCTCATCGTCCTCGCCCGCGTCGAGTGCGCCTTGTGCGAGTCATCTGGTCTAGCTGTTGTTGTGATATAATAATAAAGCAAGGGTGAGCAATAGCCCACCAACAATAATATATGACTGAACGATAATGTATAACAGTTCAAAAGTATCTTTCAAACCATATGCCATGCCTTTACGGAAATGATGCCAGTATAATATGAACGATGAAGTTACAAGGTAACTTAAAGTATTTGTTTGTAGAAATATCTGCTACATCAAAGTAAGCGAGATATTCTTATTGTTATTAAGAAGAGGAACTTGCAAGAAAAGGTTGCAATTCCAGTTATGACCCTTTTCCAACTCTGCCAACAGTAATCATGTTGCAGGAAATAAATAAATTTGGATGATGAACCAATGATGGAGTATTCACCGCGCCCGCTGTTCCAATCTTGATGATCAGTCGAGATCGTACAGCTCAATTTAGATTTACTACCGGTAGAAGGAAGAACTGACGGCTTTACTTGTCTACCGCCTTACTAGCTCTCCCCGGCCAACGGTTGGGCCAAAGGGGATGGACCGGCGCTACTCGGCCTCTTACACGACTCCTAGTTCAAATAGAGTTCATGATTCTGAATGTAACGTTCGTCCCCCTTTCCCCAAGTATAAGAGTTGTTGATAAGACTCTACAAGGTAGTCGTATCTAGTTGGAAAGGAAAATTCACCAATAACTTCCAAGCTGTGGCTTGGTATCGAACATCAACTTGTTCCAACAATCTTACCCCTCGAAAGATGAGAAGGTAAACAACGACTTAATAAGTCAACAGCACCCGAGTTCCGAGTGAAGAGAATACTCTATGACCGGGAAGTCGACAAGATAAATAACATCTTCCAAGTAAGGTTCCCTTATTATTAGAGAGGTAGACTCGAAGAAGAATGATGTCTGAGAACCTTTCTTGATATAAGATTAATAATAATATGACTCCGAAATATTTTCTGTAATAATCGAAGAAGATAAACCTTATCGAGGTTATTCTAAGTATGAAATAAATATTCAGAGAATATTTATTGAATTAAAATATTTTACAGAATATTTAGGAATATGAAAGAATATCTTTAATCAGAGTATTTCTCAAATAATCCTTGAAGAAATATCTAGAGAATATTTATTGCATAATTAAATATTCAAATGAATATTCAGAATAATATTCATTAATTAATAAGACTTGAAAAGAATATTTAAAATATTTAAAATAATATTCGATGATTAAATAGAACCCTGGATGAATATTCAAAATAATATTCATAATTTATTAGGAATTTAAATGTTTATTGAAAAAGTAATATTCGTTTAATGAATAATATTCTAAATGAATATCAAGTAATATTCATTTAGTAATCCAAGCTTTAAAGGAATATTCGAGATAAGACTCGATAAATAAATCAAGCTTCAGATGAATATTAGAATAATATTCATCAAGTAAGTAATATCTTAAATGAATATTCAAAAGTAATATTCATTAAATAAAGTAATATTCTAAATGGATATTCAAATAATATTCATTTAGTAGTCCAATCTTTAGAAGAATATTCGGAATAATAATCGATAACCTATTCGACTTTGAATGAATATTGAAAAATATTATTCGTCGAATGGTTACGTTCAAATAATTATTTGAAGTAAGGATCGTTAAAATAATTAGTCTCGAACGAATATTCAAATAATATTCGTCGCCCAAATAATAGAAAATATTTACTTAAATATTTTCCTCCGAGGTAATCTCGATATATCAAGGAATATTGACTCCCGGTCTATTTTTGATTAATAAGATGTATACGCCCTTCTATGAGGGTCTTACAATAATCGGCTTATAACTGATATATAACTATCTAGCTTATAAGCCAACAATAACATTCAGGGAACAAGTATATCACTTCAACTTGAAAGTAGGCATGCATGCAATGGCATATGTATATCAGCATATATATATATATTTATTCAATCACAACAACAGCCTAAAAGAAGGGAATTGAAACTTGCCTGGTAGTCGAGTACGGTAAGGGGTAGTGGTAGCGGGTCCCGGTTCAGCTTGGTGATCTATAAATAGCCAAGGCATTCGGGATTAATCACTTAACATATTAAAAGTTAAGTTATACTTAATTCGAAACACGTTCTTGAGTTATCTCGTTATACCCCTTTTAGTGGATTACTTTTATCACTGATCCGACCCGACATCCGTTCGTTAATACGACATGTCATTGTACTTATACTTGGGACATACTTAAGTCATATGAGTTCTAAAGTCGATCGTTACGAACCAATACTATACTCCGAGTTTTATCGTCCGTTTTCTAAGTGTTTTACCGAAGTTATAAAAGAGTCGTCTTTTAGGGGTTCGTTCGCGTTTAACCTCGACTCGAACATTTTTAATAAATCGAAAAATGATCTTTTTGACATACGGTTTTCTTTCACGCCTTCCTTTTTACCTCTAGTATTTATTTACCAAGATTCGCCATGACGTTACATAGTTTACGAGGGTTCAATTACAGTTACGAACTTTCGTTTACGGATTCGAACTACTTTTAGTAATTTGGTCATAAATCCTAAACCGTAAGTCCGTTTCATGCGATCTTTATATCAAAACGAAGCTTGAAACATAATCTATCCTATCATGGCAGAAAATGAAGCTGTACAGTGAGTTATAGCTACTGTGATGCTCGGTGTTTAATAGTCTAACGAAAATTCGGCATTACGACGGCTATAAATCGAACGTTCTAAAATTCATAACAATCAATCCAAGCCACACCGGGCATACTATACATGGTTTTCATCTTAACCAGTCCAAGAAGGTTTCAATTAACCATCATAATCATCAAAACTCTTAAATCATCACTACTAACTACATAATCATGCTTTTATGCATATAACAACACCATAATCTTAACTAATCTAAAACCATCAAGAACATATATAAAACTCAAAGTAAGATCTTGGGTTCTTAAGAATTATACCTTCCTTGGAGAGTGTACAAGCTATAATAACCCTTATATAGTCCTTGTATGGCTTTAACAAAGCTTAAATCATCCAAAGAAACCAAGAAATCAAAGTTAGTTTCTTGAAAACACTATTCACCCTCATCTTTGAGGATTTATTTGAAAATGGAAAACATGGAGTTTGAAGCTAAGATTTCTAGGAGATCATTTTTATGAAATATAGGACTCACCATAAAAATTTGGAGATCAAACAATGGTTGGAAGGTGGATTTTGAAATCTTAAAACTCCAAAATTCGAAGTGCCTTGGTTTTGGGGGAAAAACAGTGAACTTCTCGAATTTATTTACCCATCCAAACGATCTTCAAAAATTATGAAATTAAATCCCCAACTTCACCTTGATGTGTAGAAGCTCCATGAATTTTTTCATGATTTTTAGATGAGTAGATCTAGGTGAAAAAAAATGGCAAAGACCCCTGCCCTGGAAAATGCAACTGCTGGAAAAATGGGGGAGAGGTGGTGTTTGCTTGGCTTTGATCTTGCTCTCATCTTATCTAAAGTGAATTATTGAATGTCTTTGGATAATATCTTGTCCATAAAGTAGCTTTAATAAAGTTCTAGGTCATGCATGATGTAATTAAATGGACAAGTGTTGGTTTGTAATGGTAAGATGATGACAAGAAGCTAAGTACTTGGTTATGTTTGCTAAGTATACTAGTTGCTCATGTAACTACTTAGTTACTTGGTCTTATCTCCTTGTACATGCATGCATCTTGATCCTCTGTTTGTTCTTTGTCCGGTTATTGCTCAATTCGTTGCTCGTTCGAGGGACTAACTCATTCGTTTCTAGTTAGGGTTTTACCGAAAACCTTCTTAATATTTATACTACTATTCCTCATCTTTCTTAATACTTCTCGAATTTAAATTCCTTAAATCCCTTTTATAATTCCTTATGTCTTGCAGTGTCCAGGGAAATCTCGGAGAAAATAAAAGTGCTCTTTTTCTGAATCCGACAGCTTTTACATACACTTATTTTCTTCCCGGATCACTAATACGAACTCAGAAATCCGTTCCGAATACCGGGTATAACATTATTATAATAATATTCCAAATTCCACCAAAATCACTATTCATCACTTATTTTTATTTAATTCCTATAATTAGGAAAATGAACCTGGTTCACCCTCGAGTGTTCCTTAACCTTTTTACGGAACCGCTGGGCTTATAATAGATATTGATTTGGATGACATGAGGGTATCTATTCCTCTCTAGGGAATCTTATCTTAACTTTCTAGGAGATAGATTATTCTAATCTAAGTTATCACCCAATAGCATCCTTCAGGACATATAACCTTGGAATCTTTTATCCTTCCATTCTTCATCCTTTAAAGCCAGTATTACATTGTAGTTGTAACCACTGTTCATTCTTACATCAATACATAATAAAAGTTTTAATTCTACCCAAAAATCTGGGTTCTTACAGTCTCCCCTCCTTAAAAGGATTCCGTCCCGGAATCAGGTAGAAGACAATTGGGTATTTGTTGGTTATTTCACTTTCCAATTCTCTGGTCGATCCTTACACACTCCAATCTTTCTAAAGCATCTCATACTGGTGTTACAATACACCCTTATCCGTTCTACCAATTCTTTGATACTTTCGCACAACACATCATCCGGTATACGCTCTTGTCCGTTCTTATACTATTAACCTTATTGGTACGTGCAGTGACTTCGGTATCACTAACGCGCTACGAAGTCCGGAGATAACCTCACTCGTAATTTTGCAATTCCTAATCGTTTTAATCTTCGCAATCTCGATGTATATATATTTAGGTGGAAAATTTTATCGAGAGATCACTGTGATCAATGAACATTTGTTATATTGCATAGTTAGTACAAAAAGGGGGCCAGCCTTTAGTACTTGACAAGCAATTAAACAATTAATGGCATTCCACTTAGACTCCTATCACACAGACAGAGAGTCACGTAGTATTACCTCCCCTCCTCAAAGGGTTGTTCTTCTCAATTTAGAAGAAGATAAATAAGGGAGAAGAAAAGAACGAATTTCAAAGAATCATATATGAACGTTTTCATGATTGTCAAAATATCATATTTAGAATTTACCTCTGAACTATAGAGGTTTATTAGAGAAGAGAAATAATCATATTCGTATCAAATTCCACTTTTTCGTAATCTCACATATCACATGTCCTTGTTGCTCTGTCCATCATTCGGTGGACCTATACTCTTGTTCGATATTAGTATCAACTACTTTTTGGAAAATCCTTCAACCTCTCAGGTTAAATCTTGGATTTCCCGCTTGACATTATTATTACTCACATTTCATGCCCCGACACTGGCTCTTTCATACTCATAATTCTAACACTATCAGGTTGTCATTCCGAGAGCTCATTAAGAAGAACCCATTCATCAATCCATTCATAACATTTCTTGCTTCACATTCAATAATTATTTCCCATTCTTTTCTTTATCAATCACATCCATCTTATCATCTAGTTCTCATTCACTTCTGTTATTGAACTCCACCGTCACCTTATTAGGGGAACGCGTGTTACCTTTATTCAATATACGTGGCACGTTTGTGGTCAAACTTTCCTTTGTTCAACCATCTAGATTTCACTTTCTCATTCCATGAGTCTTTTTTTTATTACTCAATCAAACTATTCCATATTTCCTCGGATTTTCCAGTCTTAAAAAGGAGCCAATTTGTATGTCATTCATGCTCCTAATTCCAACTTTCCGTTTTGGCCAATACCCTTACCTTGCCAATTCCATACTCTTCTCGCTTCATTACTGGAGCTTCTCATGAGTCCGCATATCTGACTTTCTTATTAATCCTCGACTCTTCATTCATCTCAATCAGTTGCTTGTCTTCATTTCTACTATAATCATTCTATGAACATTATAGCCTAATCATTTATTTCAAATATCCCGTCATTCCAGAAATTACACCATCCGAAATAAACCTGGATGATTTCTCTAACTTAGATTCAATTCGACATTACCACAGTCGTTACCACCTAATTTCTCATAAGGATCACCATCGCTTATCGTTTACGCAGTGCTTTAATAACTAAGCATCATAATTGTCAATTCAAGATCCTCTAGGAAAACAAAATAATCACTATTTCCTATCCATAAGGAACGCTTCCTGAACTTGACGTAGATATTACCTGAAGCAGAAAAAAAAAATTGCAGGAAAGCTTCCAGCATCGCAGCTGGAACAGGCTGGTGAGATTATTAATCATATATCTCCGGTAGAAGACTAAAAGCTTAGCGGTTTGCTTAATCGCTTGCCAACCTCATAATTCTCTATCTTGTTTGCACAGAAATACACCAACATAAACTTGCTTGTCATTCATCATCGTGCCATTTGGCTTATCAGTATTTGTACCTTCTCTACTTCTGGTCATTTACTACCAATTCATTGTTACTTAACCTCCCCTCTCTCTTTCCAAAGAAAAGGCGAGTCTCTTGGGGAATTTGGTCTGGTCTGTCGTAGAGCCTCCTAATGTCGGTAATGTGCTACTGGCAACATCAGGAATCGAATCTTTACTTAAACCATTCTTATAGTTGATCCTGGCACAATCATCAAACGGAATGTAACTTCCTCTACCACATTATGACCATCAAGGTCCTTACATTATCATTCTATTTCTTTGGTCTGAGCATTTATGCTTACTCCCCTATATTTAAAGTGTCGGCCACCTCGTTGGCCTTTCCTGATTATAATAATCAATGTTTTCTAGATCTATTCCAACTCAGGGTGGAAGCATTCTCCCTTAAATTCTGCTGAATGAGAGAAAGCATCTATCAGTCTTTTCCAAAAGTCATTGCTTCCACCTTTCTAGTGCGATCTTGACTACAGGTACTCCAAATCATACCTAGGATATTTCCTTACTTAAATCCCTTCTTGTTTTAGGATAATCTCAACCTTATTGGTTCAACCCATACTTCCTCAGGGTTTCATACATGCCTCATCTGGCATTATTGTTACGATGTCATACATTCCTTACCAAACTTCCGTTTTTGAAGTTCGGAATATTACCCTTTTTCCTTGTAAGGTTTCGTAGGCCATCCTTATCATTCCTCCGGTATTTTCTGGGTACCGGGTATATCAGAATGTCATTGATCAATACTCTAATAATTCTATCTATGTTCTTTCCAGAACTCTTTTTAATAATCCTTACCGGTCATTGTTGCCTTAGCAAGTCCAGCTCATAACATCTGAAGTCATAATGTCGTTATTAGGGTTAATGCCACCCCTTGTGCATTCCCCAGGGTTTGTCTTAATTTATGGATATCCTATCCTTAATTCAACTGCCAAGGAATTCTTGCATCTTATAATTGGCAATCAGATCATGTATCCTTAATAAAGGTCTCTTTTCAATCATTCTCATTTGATAATCGATCGGTGGTTTAATGCCACCCTCTTCTTTCAGATAGTTGTCAGCCTATTTGGCCTTCAAAAAAGGCAATGTATGCCAATCTCTTCTCTTACCGAACTTGTTAATGGTAGCAAGGATGTTCTGGAAGATATTGGTCGAGTTCAACGTGAATCTCTTAGTGCTTATCGTTCTTCGCAAAGGTACTTGCCTCAGACAAAATTCCTACAGCATACTGTTCAATTTCTGACCTTTTCTATACCCTCTTCATATACCTTCATTGTTTACTTTCCTCCGTCATAATATATTCATGGTATTCATGATACCCTAACATCATACATCTCAAGTCACTATACTTCCATTTTACTCGAAATCTTGAACAACCATATACACATGAGTCACTTTAGTACGGGTGACCCCATCCCAAAAAGGTCTAGTGAATTCCCAATCAAAACATGGGTTGTTCGGCAGAAGATTCAAACGATCTCATTAATGTTCCCTTTATATCAGAAGCCCTTGCAGTCGGTGCTTTCTTAGAAGCAACCCTGCTTTGTCTTTTCATTGCTGGTCTAGTCACTTTATAGTCCGTTGGGACTTGGCCTCAACTGGCCACACATAAAAATATATGATTTTAGGGGTTGGCTAATAGCATTACTTTTCTAGCAATTGCCGGCATAGTGCCTTCTTCTTTGATACCTTTCTACCTTTCCAAAACTTTACTCCATATAAGTCTTAATCGACTACTCGGCACCGTCTCCGGTCACCTTTCCTCCACTTTTATCTTTTCAACTATTCTTATCAATCCTGCGTGCCACACAAGCTTACCATTCCTGGCATAACGGCCTCTTCATTTAAGTCAATCCTAGAATTTCTCAATCCGGCTGGTTTCTTACTTACATTTCCTATTTTCGTCCAATCTCACTTCATCATTTTATCACTACCGTCGATTGTAATGCTCAGGGTCCGTTTACTAACCCATTTTACAGCATCCTTACCCAAATCACAGGGTTTGCTCCAAATTTTTTTATTTTTTTTTTTCTCTCTTCCATGACATTCTCTGATAATCAGAAAGACAAGGTTTGCCAAAATTCACCGAATTCCTTTCCAGACTCAGGGAAATTTTGATCAATCTACCCACCTACTGGTAACATTAAGGAGACCAGTTTCGAAACCTGAAGAATAGTTCTATGAACCTCCAAGCAGGTGGAATCATAAGCAGTCATAGTTAACGAAATAATCATCATCGGATTGGAAGTTTACCCACTGGAGAGGAATCAATTATATACATCCCTTAGAAGGGAATCAATAGTTTCGAACTGAAACCTGCCACAACGTCCTGATATTCATTACTACCAAATGTCGGTCTACCTAACCCTTTATGCGAAGCGTCATTGGAAGCACAAAGTCTCCTTTTTCCATTAAGCAATGCCAGCTCTTGGTCATTACCAATTTCACCTTTTAGCTCCAGGAAGATTTTCTCACATTTTTCTCTTTAACTGCTGATCGTATTACTTGATCTATTATAATTCCGTGTCGGAGTAAACTTAAGGTAACTACTATAATCCATTCAAAGAGAAGAAGGAATTTAATATTCCTCTGAATCACATGCATCTAACGTTTCTGGTTCATCATTTAACTGAGTTGAATTAACTCTATACTCAGTCTCTGGCAGTAGTCTCATTACGAGTTCATCTTGACTCACTGGTCTTATCTTCCGGTAGGTTCTGAGATCATTGTCTTGCTTACTACTTCCTTATATACTTTACCCAATCATGCTATCACTTCCCAACGTCTTTACTTTCTAAATGATTCATTCGTAAAATGGACATTTTCCTTAATAAAACCACCTTATTAACCTCAATTTGGTTCCATAATTTACAACCTACGATACCTGCCTTCTCATGGCGAATTATTACTGACCATATTCATACTAATTCATTTATCAAATGATATGGCACTTACTGCCTCCTTCTCAACTATTCCTAGGGACTCTGCTCCTCGCCCTAAATTGATGTCTTTAATAATCATACACCCCTCTAGCTCTTTCTTTGTTAAGATGAAAATCTCTAAGGATTCTCATCTATTTCCGTATAAGATCTCAAGTAATTCTTCCAATCCTTCATTCTTGCTGGTACTACATCTGGTAGCCCGGCTATGAATTCAACATGCATCTTCAGATCTTTTAATAATATCTCGGTTCTTTATACTCACTTTTCTGAGCACCATATCTTAATCATCACAGTTATTCTGGCTGCGACCCTCATTACCCATGGGTAAGCTCCTCATCCTAACAGGATTTTCCTTATCTGCTGGAACCTCTTCCGGGTCTCCAGTAGGGTACTCCATCGAATTACCCACTGATCTTCAGCATATAAAGCATCATCGCGCTGTTGCTCGTATGCCTCAAGGTCAGTCACCTTACTCGTCGATACGATATCGAGCTAAGTTACTATCATTATACTTACGAGTTCCCATAAGGGTTTTATATGTCATCACTACATTAAGTAGTCCGACTATGAACTTGGCAAGAGTTCTTATTATCTTATTGAATTTATTGTTTTAACGTCACCTCATCTCTGGGGTTTATAACGTACGCTCTGATACCACTTCTGTAACACCCCCAGATCCGGGGTCCGGGATCCGGTGGTTACGGTTTCCAATTCTGTCCACAACACTTGAACTTTCCTTAACATAAAATAAATTACGTCTCTATAACCCAACACAATAATATAAAACACACCCGTTATAGTCCCAGAGATGAAATCAGAGTAACACTCAAATTTTTATTAATCACATTATGAGTTCTTACAATCCAAAAGAATTTCAATATAAATACATACTCTTTGCCATCCATTTACATAAGGCATACTAGACCATATTCTTGGTACTGAAAGAATAAATATACCCTACCAATAGCTTCTTCTTCAGCTCTGGTAGTCTCATCGTCCTCGCCCGCGTCGAGTGCGCCTTGTGCGAGTCATCTGGTCTAGCTGTTGTTGTGATATAATAATAAAGCAAGGGTGAGCAATAGCCCACCAACAATAATATATGACTGAACGATAATGTATAACAGTTCAAAAGTATCTTTCAAACCATATGCCATGCCTTTACGGAAATGATGCCAGTATAATATGAACGATGAAGTTACAAGGTAACTTAAAGTATTTGTTTGTAGAAATATCTGCTACATCAAAGTAAGCGAGATATTCTTATTGTTATTAAGAAGAGGAACTTGCAAGAAAAGGTTGCAATTCCAGTTATGACCCTTTTCCAACTCTGCCAACAGTAATCATATTGCAGGAAATAAATAAATTTGGATGATGAACCAATGATGGAGTATTCACCGCGCCCGCTGTTCCAATCTTGATGATCAGTCGAGATCGTACAGCTCAATTTAGATTTACTACCGGTAGAAGGAAGAACTGACGGCTTTACTTGTCTACTGCCTTACTAGCTCTCCCCGGCCAACGGTTGGGCCAAAGGGGATGGACCGGCGCTACTCGGCCTCTTACACGACTCCTAGTTCAAATAGAGTTCATGATTCTGAATGTAACGTTCGTCCCCCTTTCCCCAAGTATAAGACTTGTTGATAAGACTCTACAAGGTAGTCGTATCTAGTTGGAAAGGAAAATTCACCAATAACTTCCAAGCTGTGGCTTGGTATCGAACATCAACTTGTTCCAACAATCTTACCCCTCGAAAGATGAGAAGGTAAACAACGACTTAATAAGTCAACAGCACCCGAGTTGCGAGTGAAGAGAATACTCTATGACCGGGAAGTCGACAAGATAAATAACATCTTCCAAGTAAGGTTCCCTTATTATTAGAGAGGTAGACTCGAAGAAGAATGATGTCTGAGAACCTTTCTTGATATAAGATTAATAATAATATGACTCCGAAATATTTTCTGTAATAATCGAAGAAGATAAACCTTATCGAGGTTATTCTAAGTATGAAATAAATATTCAGAGAATATTTATTGAATTAAAATATTTTACAGAATATTTAGGAATATGAAAGAATATCTTTAATCAGAGTATTTCTCAAATAATCCTTGAAGAAATATCTAGAGAATATTTATTGCAGAATTAAATATTCAAATGAATATTCAGAATAATATTCATTAATTAATAAGACCTGAAAAGAATATTTAAAATATTTAAAATAATATTCGATGATTAAATAGAACCCTGGATGAATATTCAAAATAATATTCATAATTTATTAGGAATTTAAATGTTTATTGAAAAAGTAATATTCGTTTAATGAATAATATTCTAAATGAATATCAAGTAATATTCATTTAGTAATCCAAGCTTTAAAGGAATATTCGAGATATGACTCGATAAATAAATCAAGCTTCAGATGAATATTAGAATAATATTCATCAAGTAAGTAATATCTTAAATGAATATTCAAAAGTAATATTCATTAAATAAAGTAATATTCTAAATGGATATTCAAATAATATTCATTTAGTAGTCCAATCTTTAGAAGAATATTCGGAATAATAATCGATAACCTATTCGACTTTGAATGAATATTGAAAAATATTATTCGTCGAATGGTTACGTTCAAATAATTATTTGAAGTAAGGATCGTTAAAATAATTAGTCTCGAACGAATATTCAAATAATATTCGTCGCCCAAATAATAGAAAATATTTACTTAAATATTTTCCTCCGAGGTAATCTCGATATATCAAGGAATATTGACTCCCGGTCTATTTTTGATTAATAAGATGTATACGCCCTTCTATGAGGGTCTTACAATAATCGGCTTATAACTGATATATAACTATCTAGCTTATAAGCCAACAATAACATTCAGGGAACAAGTATATCACTTCAACTTGAAAGTAGGCATGCATGCAATGGCATATGTATATCAGCATATATATATATATTTATTCAATCACAACAACAGCCTAAAAGAAGGGAATTGAAACTTGCCTGGTAGTCGAGTACGGTAAGGGGTAGTGGTAGCGGGTCCCGGTTCAGCTTGGTGATCTATAAATAGCCAAGGCATTCGGGATTAATCACTTAACATATTAAAAGTTAAGTTATACTTAATTCGAAACACGTTCTTGAGTTATCTCGTTATACCCCTTTTAGTGGATTACTTTTATCACTGATCCGACCCGACATCCGTTCGTTAATACGACATGTCATTGTACTTATACTTGGGACATACTTAAGTCATATGAGTTCTAAAGTCGATCGTTACGAACCAATACTATACTCCGAGTTTTATCGTCCGTTTTCTAAGTGTTTTACCGAAGTTATAAAAGAGTCGTCTTTTAGGGGTTCGTTCGCGTTTAACCTCGACTCGAACATTTTTAATAAATCGAAAAATGATCTTTTTGACATACGGTTTTCTTTCACGCCTTCCTTTTTACCTCTAGTATTTATTTACCAAGATTCGCCATGACGTTACATAGTTTACGAGGGTTCAATTACAGTTACGAACTTTCGTTTACGGATTCGAACTACTTTTAGTAATTTGGTCATAAATCCTAAACCGTAAGTCCGTTTCATGCGATCTTTATATCAAAACGAAGCTTGAAACATAATATATCCTATCATGGCAGAAAATGAAGCTGTACAGTGAGTTATAGCTACTGTGATGCTCGGTGTTTAATAGTCTAACGAAAATTCGGCATTACGACGGCTATAAATCGAACGTTCTAAAATTCATAACAATCAATCCAAGCCACACCGGGCATACTATACATGGTTTTCATCTTAACCAGTCCAAGAAGGTTTCAATTAACCATCATAATCATCAAAACTCTTAAATCATCACTACTAACTACATAATCATGCTTTTATGCATATAACAACACCATAATCTTAACTAATCTAAAACCATCAAGAACATATATAAAACTCAAAGTAAGATCTTGGGTTCTTAAGAATTATACCTTCCTTGGAGAGTGTACAAGCTATAATAACCCTTATATAGTCCTTGTATGGCTTTAACAAAGCTTAAATCATCCAAAGAAACCAAGAAATCAAAGTTAGTTTCTTGAAAACACTATTCACCCTCATCTTTGAGGATTTATTTGAAAATGGAAAACATGGAGTTTGAAGCTAAGATTTCTAGGAGATCATTTTTATGAAATATAGGACTCACCATAAAAATTTGGAGATCAAACAATGGTTGGAAGGTGGATTTTGAAATCTTAAAACTCCAAAATTCGAAGTGCCTTGGTTTTGGGGGAAAAACAGTGAACTTCTCGAATTTATTTACCCATCCAAACGATCTTCAAAAATTATGAAATTAAATCCCCAACTTCACCTTGATGTGTAGAAGCTCCATGAATTTTTTCATGATTTTTAGATGAGTAGATCTAGGTGAAAAAAAATGGCAAAGACCCCTGCCCTGGAAAATGCAACTGCTGGAAAAATGGGGGAGAGGTGGTGTTTGCTTGGCTTTGATCTTGCTCTCATCTTATCTAAAGTGAATTATTGAATGTCTTTGGATAATATCTTGTCCATAAAGTAGCTTTAATAAAGTTCTAGGTCATGCATGATGTAATTAAATGGACAAGTGTTGGTTTGTAATGGTAAGATGATGACAAGAAGCTAAGTACTTGGTTATGTTTGCTAAGTATACTAGTTGCTCATGTAACTACTTAGTTACTTGGTCTTATCTCCTTGTACATGCATGCATCTTGATCCTCTGTTTTTTCTTTGTCCGGTTATTGCTCAATTCGTTGCTCGTTCGAGGGACTAACTCATTCGTTTCTAGTTAGGGTTTTACCGAAAACCTTCTTAATATTTATACTACTATTCCTCATCTTTCTTAATACTTCTCGAATTTAAATTCCTTAAATCCCTTTTATAATTCCTTATGTCTTGCAGTGTCCAGGGAAATCTCGGAGAAAATAAAAGTGCTCTTTTTCTGAATCCGACAGCTTTTACATACACTTATTTTCTTCCCGGATCACTAATACGAACTCAGAAATCCGTTCCGAATACCGGGTATAACATTATTATAATAATATTCCAAATTCCACCAAAATCACTATTCATCACTTATTTTTATTTAATTCCTATAATTAGGAAAATGAACCTGGTTCACCCTCGAGTGTTCCTTAACCTTTTTACGGAACCGCTGGGCTTATAATAGATATTGATTTGGATGACATGAGGGTATCTATTCCTCTCTAGGGAATCTTATCTTAACTTTCTAGGAGATAGATTATTCTAATCTAAGTTATCACCCAATAGCATCCTTCAGGACATATAACCTTGGAATCTTTTATCCTTCCATTCTTCATCCTTTAAAGCCAGTATTACATTGTAGTTGTAACCACTGTTCATTCTTACATCAATACATAATAAAAGTTTTAATTCTACCCAAAAATCTGGGTTCTTACAATCGATATTAAATTTTAATAGATATATAATCTTTTCTAATGCACCGATTTCTTGTTAAACACGATTTTTTTCGATTGAACCACTCTCTCGTTAAAATCGAAATCCCAACTTTAACATATATTATAAAGACTTATATTTTAATTCTAATCCATAAAAATCGAACCCTAAAAATAAAAATAAAAATTATGACATCAGTATCAAATTCTAATAGCTAATACAATCTTTTCTAGTGAGTCGTCTTCCCATTAAAACATGTTTTGAGTCGTTCTTATTTGGAACCGAAATTCTAACTTCATTACATATTAGTGATGACATTTATCTTATGAAATAACTTTTTTTCTTAAAAATTAAAACATTAGAAGAGAGTAAATTCCAATTTTTAAATTCATTAAACTTTCTAATATTTATGGAATTTTAAAAGATAAAAACACATCTAATATTTTTTGTACCACTCTCTCTTTAAGATCAAAACCCTAACTTTTAAATATATTACTTGTATAACAATGTTTATCCATAAAAATCAAATTCTAAAAATGATAAAAATTTATAACGTCAATATCAAATTCTAATAGTTGCAGATACAATATTTTCTAGTGAGCCGTCTTTCCGTTAAACACGTTTCGAGCCGCTCTCGTTTGGGATCAAAATTCCAACTTCATTACATATATTGATGATACTTATCTTATACAACTTTTTTCCTGAAAATCAAAACTTAAAAATAGAGTGAATTCCAATTTTTATTTTTTCCAAGCTTTTTAAAATTTATGGAGTTTTAAAAAATAAAAAAAAACATCTTATTTTCTCTTTATATTATAGATACTCCTGTATTTATTAAATGTTCCCGCATGAGAATGTTCTTTTATTATGTTAACATATCGGTTCTTTTATTTTTAAATACGAAGTCTTTTTTTTATGAGATTAATATTGGATTTTTGAAAAAATTTCCTAATAGAAGTATAAATAACTTGTATAAAAAATGTTTAATTTTAGAATATTGTAAAAAATGTTACCACCATCCTTGTATTCTACTTCTTATAAATTTTTTAATTATATGTCTCCTTTATATATTCAAAAATTCCAATAGAACTTAAAATTATATGTTTTTTCAATAAATTCGAACTCTTATTCTCTATAAATTCGAACTCCTATTCTACTTCCAATTGGACTTTTAATCATATGCCTTATAAATGATTATTATACTTGCAATATAACCTCTAATTATATGTCTTCCCTATAAATTCATACTCTTCTCATCTATAAATTCGAACACATATTCTACTTCTAATATGTTAAAAGATATTTTTATATGTATTAGTGTTTATTCGAACTCCTACTCAACTTCTAATAGAACTTTTAATCATATGCCTTATAATTAATTAAATACCTATTCTACTTCCGGTAGAACTTCTAATTATATGTCTTCCCTGTAAATTCGAACTCAACCCTTTCTAGTGAGACGTCTTCCCGTTAAACATGTTTCCAGTCGCTCTTATTTGAAACTAAAATTCTAACTTCATTACATGTTATTGATAACACTTATCTTATAAAACAATTTTTTTTTCTTAAAAATTAAATCTTTAAAAGAGAGTAAATTCCAATTTTTACATTTTTAACTTTCTAATATTTTCGATTGAGCCGCTCTCTCGTCAAAACCGAAATCCCAACTTTAACAAATATTATAAAGACTTATATATTAATTTTTATCCATAAAAATCGAACCCTAAAAATTAAAAAAAAAAAATATGACATCAGTATCAAATTTTAATAGCTAATACAATCCTTTCTAGTGAGTCGTCTTCCCGTTAAACACATTTCGAGTCGCTCTTATTTGAAACTGAAATTCTAACTTCATTAATTGATAATACTTATCTTATAAAACAACTTTTTTTTAAAAATTAAAACCTTAAAAGAGAGTAATTCCAATTTTTACATTTTTTAAACTTTCTAATATAGTTCTAATACAATCTTTTATAATGAGTCGTTTTTCCGTTAAACACGTTTCAAGCAGCTCTCGTTTGGGATCAAAATTTCAATTTCATTACATATTATTGATGATACTTATCTTATAAAACAATTTTTTTCCCATAAAATCAAAACCTAAAAATAGAGTGAATTCCAATTTTTATTTTCTCTAAACTTTCTAAAAATTTTTGAGTTTTAAAAATGAAAATACATCTTATTTTATCTTTATGTTATAGATATTACTGTATTTATTTAGGGTTCCCGCATGAGAATATTCTTTTATTATGTTAACACATCAATTCTTTTCTTTTTAAGTACGTATACTTTTTTTATGAGAATAGTACTGGATTTATGATTAAATTTTGCTAATAGAAGTATAGTTACCTTTAATAAAAAATGTATAATTTTAGAAGATCGTAAAAGATGTCACCATCGTCCTTGTATTCTACTTCCAGTAAAATATTTAACTATATGTCTTCTCTATATATTCAAACACCTATTTTACTTCGAACAGAACTTTTAATTATATGTTTTCTCTATAGATTCGAACTCTTATTCTCTATATATTCGAACTCCTATTCTACTTCCAATAGAACTTTTAATCATATATGCCTTATAAATACCTATTCTACTTCCAATAGAACTTCTAATTCTTCCCTATAAATTCGAACTTTTCTCCTCTATAAATTTGAACACCTATTCTAATTCTAATATGTTAAAAGATATTTTTATATTTATTAGTGTTTAAAATCTTAAAAATCTAGAAAATTAGAAAATAGATAGAGACGATCTTAGAGTGCCACCTAAGCTCCCACGCATCCTCCTTTATATAAATATATTGATATGGGTGGGCATTTTTGTAAAAATAAGATTTGTTTAAAATTTTATTAATTAGCCCTGCGGGCCCAATAAATTTTAAAGAGTATCACGGGAAAGTTTCCCAAGATCAATCTCAGGATCTTTTTTATTTTTAACAATTGTTTTCCAATTAAAACAACCCAGAAACAAAATTGAGAAAAATTTGACGATTTTTTATGTTTAAAATTCTATTCAATTTAGGAAATCAATTTATATTTCATTTTGATTATCAAAAAATACCCTTCTTATTATTTGAAGATAGTTCTGTTAACAACCATATACAGTTTGAATAATTATATCCTTATATATAATAAGCGTAAAGACATCTTATCCAAAATTTTGATCCTCACTAATTTTGGTCCTCAGTTCGTTAAAACAATCTCAATCATTTAATATAAAATTTATAACATAAACGATCAAGGTTAAATCATATATAAAAAGTTAATTATTATTAAAAAAGGATATTAGTTAAAAGAATTTGTATTAAAATTCTATTTTCAAATATTAAAAAGTGTATTTTGATAATTTAAATCAAATATAAATAGATTTCCTAAATAACATAAAATTGTCAAATATTATAATCTAAAAAGGATATAATTAAAAAAGGTTGTATTAGAATTGATTTTTTTTTATTTTTTTATAAATATTAAAAAAAATCATATTTACTATTTGGACTCTATCTTAAGATCTAGGAATTAGATGTAAATGATTTTATAACCCACCCGAAACTCATAAAATTGTCTTTAATTTAGTGATGATTTAATAATTATTATCCAAATGAAAACACTGAGAATTTCAAGAAAAAATATATTTACAAATTTTTACTTTAATCCTACTCAATGTAGAATACCTACATTGATAATTTTTCATATTTCAATATAAATAAACCTTTTGGTTTACATATTAAAATATAAATATTTTTTTATGATAGATCCAACGATTTTCATTTTTTTATTTTAAGATCTAATGGTTCATATTTATTTTTTCGTACTAAGGATCAGACTATCGATTACAAAAGTTTTACGCTAGTTTTATATTAATACTTTACGCTAGTTTTGATAATTAAGTATAAGAGGGATTTTGTCCAAAACTTTGGTAATTGATAGTTTGGTACGTAGTACGATAAAATAAATAAAAATCGTTAGATCTAAAAATAAATAGATGAAAATCATTGGATCTAGCATAATTTTTTTTTTTGATATTTTAGTATATAGACTAAAAAGTGTTTTTATATTGAAAGACGAAAAAGTGTATGTCAATAATTTAAATCATATATAATTAGGTTTTCTACATTGAATAGGATTATCAATGTAGGTCTTCTACATCGAATAGGATTAAAGTAAAAATTCGTAATAATATTTTCTCTTGAGATTCTTTATGTTTCCAGTTGTATAATAATTATTAAATTATTACTAAACTAAAGATAATTTTGTGAGCTTCGCGTGGACTGTAAAATCATCCAAATTTAATTTTGGATTTCAAAATAGAGCCTAAATAGTAAAAATGATTTTTTAAATATTAATTAAAAAATCAATAAAATTCAATTATCGTACAACTTTTTTGGGTGATGGCCCAAAAATAATCAAAAATAAATGCTGTTTGCCCAAAATACCGACGGGACACGGTAGATCGTGTACCGTGATAGGGGGTGTGTTGCGGAACACGATCTTCCGTAATAGGGCATGATACGGAGCTGCGTCTTCCGTGTTATGCATGATACGCTGTACCGTGTTCCGTGACAGTGCTGCGCACCCACCTAACACGGAACACCGTCCACCGTATCATGCATAACACGGTAGACGCAGTTCCGTATCTACGTAATACGGAGGACGATGCTCCGCATCATGCTAACACGGAGGACGATTCTCCGTATCCCGTCGGTATTTCGGGCACTTTTTTTCAAAATCAGTATTTTTGGCAAACACTTGTGAAAAATAGGCATTTTGGTCATTTTCTCAACTTTTTTTTTAAATTATATCTTTTTCATATTATTATTTTCTTTTTAAAATTCATTTCTAATACAACCTTTTTGAATTATATCATTTTTAGATTATAATTTTTTTAATATGATATAATCTTGATCGTCTATTTTTAAAACTATTAGATTCAATGATTGAGATTATTTTGGAGTATAGGGACCAAGACCAAAATTAAACGACCAAAATTATGGATCAAATTTCTTTTACGGTTATTATATCTAAGGATATAAATAAGATTTTAACAAATCATTGACACAATTTCAAATTCAACATTTATTTTATATTTTGATGAGAGTAGGGAACCTAAGATACATCTTAGGTAAATTCCATGATATATATGTATTTTATATGTAAATATGGGGTGGGCAATTTTGTAAAATCAAGATTTGTTTAAAATTTTATTAATTAGCCTTGCGGGCCCAATAAATTTTAAAGGATTTATTCATATCTCAGGAAAGTTATCTGATATATATCTCGTATTCCTTTTTCTCTATTTTGATTATATAAAAGTGAAGCTAGTTTAATAAATACAACTGCTGCAACTCTGAGAAATATGGAACGCACCTTTTCATAATTGTATTCGATCTTATCATTTTGAATTAGATGTTGCAATCTGAAATTCTGAATGGGAGTGGATATCGGTTTGTGATTATGGGAGTGGATATCGGTTTGTGATTAATGGACTAGCAGCGCAGGGTTTCCTTAGAACATTTCCAATGGGATGGGAGAGACCTTTTAGTTAAAATTTGAAATTAATTACCATAAATAAGATTTATAAAGAATGTATAAAAAAATTTGCACTCCAATGGGACAAAATCCTTGTCTATAATTATAGATAATCTATTGATATTGGCTATATTTGTCGAGATTAGGGAACCTGAGATGTATCTCAGGTAAATTCCCTAAGATACACGGGATTTGTATGTAAATAAGAGGTGGGTATTTTTGTAAAATCATAGTTTTTTTAATTAGCTCTGCGGGCCCAATCAAAATTAAAACATATTTGTTAAGTATCTTAGGAAAAGTTCCCTGAGATCAATCTCAGGGTCCTTTTTCTCATATTTGTCGAACCTCTAGAGACCTTTAGTAAATTGCCACATCATTTATTTCTATATTAAAATTATATATTCCATTAATAACAACTTGAAATATTAATAACATACCATTTTTAAAATATAGCCAATCATTATAACCAATACCCTCGGAACACAATGTCTTACAGGTTCGACAAATTTTACATAATCAATATTTTATTTAATTGAGCCAATCATTTTTAGATAACGCCGTTGGAGATGCTCTTACGAATTTATAAAATCAATTACTCTAATTCTAATACAACATGCACGTACGGTTTTCCATTTAAAAGTTAACATTATGTTGCAACAATAAAAATACATTAAATATGAGATTGATCATTTGATCTTTGGTAGTACTAACTTGATATTTCTTTTAATTTTCCTAGCTTATAACCCGTGCGATGCACGATTTTTTTTAATTTTTTTTATTTAATAAATTAATTTTTGTGTATTTTATTTTGAAAATTGCTATTTTTATGTATGGCATCATCGAAAGTATTTCAATACACTTGAGAGTAAATTTTTAAATAGTTTACAACATGATTTAAAATTTTATAAATAATATTTTTCAAAGATAAATCCTTAAATAATTATACTTTTTTTTATCATTGTTAAGTTAAGTATTTCAAATTTTGTAAAAAACATTGCAACGTTAAACCAATATAAGAATCAATTTTCTTTAAAATTTTCTTTTTATTATTTAAATTAATATATTCTATCTTTAAAACAGTGTTTAAATATTTGTATCTTCATATTGAAATCTATGTATGAAATTTAAAATATTATTTTTGTTTTATATTACTAGTTTATAACCCGTGCGTTGCACATCTCCTTTTTTAATATTTATAATTATATTAGTTTTTTTAATTTTGTATGTTATTATTTTACATATTAAATTGTTGTTAAAAAATTGGTATATATAAGATTTTACACATTCGATTTAATATTTGTACTCTATCTTAAATTTTAAAATTTGATTTGGACAATTTTACAACCCACGTCAAATTAACAAAATAATCTTTAATTTAGTGATGGTTTAACAATTATTTTTCAATTAAACCTACGCAAAAATTGACGATTTTTACATTGAAAATTCTATTTGATTTATGAATTCTACTTATAATTCGTTTTGATTATCAAAATACCATTGTAATTATTTGAAGATAGTTCTACTAACAACCAAATACAATTTTAATAATAAGTGTAAGAGAGATTTTGTCCAAAATTTTGATAATCGGTAGTCTAGTCTTTCGTATGACAAAGATCTTAAAATAAATAGATAAAAACCGTTATATCTAGCATAAAAAAATGTTTTATATTTTAATATGTCACAAACTAAAAAGTATATTTACATTTACGAAAATGTATATGTCAATGATTTAAATTATATATAATTAGGTTTTCTACATTAAATAGCATTATCAATGTAGGACTTCTACATTGAATATGATTAATGTAAAAATTCGTAATTATATTTTCTCTTGAGATTCTGAGTGTTTCCATTTAAATAATAACTATTAAAGCATCACTAAATTAAAGATAATTTTATGAGATTTGTGTGGATTGTAAATCATCTAAATCTGATTTCTGAATCCAAAGATATAGCTCAAATAGTAAATATGAATTTTTTTAATACAAACAAAAAAAAATTCAATTCTAATACAACATTTTTTAATTATATCCTTTTCAGATTATAATTTATTTTTAAAATTCAATTATAATACAAACTTTTATTATTATATCATTTTTAGATTATAATTTTCTTTTTAAAATTCACTTATAATACAACCTTTTCTAATTATATCCTTTTTGGATTATAATTTTCTTTTTAATGTGATATAATCTTGATCGTCTATTTTTAATCCAACGGATCATATGATTTTGGTAGTACAGTGACTAGGGCAAAAATTTGGATAAGATCCCTGTTATGCTTATTATATATAAGGATATAATTTGAAATTTTAACCCGTGCAACGCACGGTTCCTTTTTTAATATCTATATTTATATAAATATTTTTAATATTTATATGTTATTAATTTACATATCAAATTGTTATTCAAAAATTGATATTTATAAGATTTTATACTTTAATTTAATATTTCTGTTCTATCTTAAATTATTAAAATTTGATTTAAACGATATTACAACCCCCACGGTACTTTTTAATTATCTATTAAATATATTAAGTTTTTAATATTTATATGTTATTACATATCAAATTGTTGTTAAAAATTGAAATATATTAGGTTTTACATGTTCAATTATGATTATATCCTTTTTATATTATAATTTTCTTTTTAAAATTCAATTCCAATACAACCTTTTTTTAATGAAATCCTTTTTAGATTATAATTTCCTTTTTAATATGATATAATCTTGATCGTCTATTTTTAAAAATATTAAATTCGATGGTTGAGATTGTTATGGTAGACAGTGACCAAACCAAAATTATGGATAAAATCCTCTTACGCTTATTATATATAAGGATATAATATAATAGATATTTAAAAACGCGTGTGACTTTTTTCTTGCTCTTTTTGTTGAAAGTGGTTATATTCGATTTTTTTGTTGTTTGGAAGAGTCAAACTCTTGACATATGGTAGTACTTCTTAATTATCCCTCTTACTCTTATTATATAATACTAACTTATAACCCGTGCAACGCACGGTTCCTTTTTTATTGTCTACAATTATATTAATTTTTTTAATTTTATATGTTATTAATTTACATATCAAATTGTTGTTAAAAATGATATATATAAGATTTTACATATTCGATTTAATATTTATACTCTATCTTCAATTCTTAAAATTTGATTATAACGATTTTACTGCCCACGTGAAATTAAGAAAATAATATTTAATTTATTAATGTTTTAACAATTATTTTTCAATTAAACCTACGTAACAAAAGAGAGAAGAAATTGTCGATTTTTTACGTTGAAAATTCTATTCGATTAATGAATTCTACTTATAATTCGTTTTGATTATCAAAATACCCTTCTTATTATTTGAAAATTTTTCTACTAACCAAATACAATTTTAATGATAAGTGCAGGAGAGATTTTATCCAAAACTTTGATAATCGGTAGTCTGGTCCTATTATATCCTATTATATAGGGTATAATAGGATATAATAAGGATATAATTTGTAAAGCATAATGTAATGTAATATGTAATAGAGGACATATATAACTCAACTAGGATAAAAGATAAATAATATTAACTCTATACAGGGATCGAGAAATTTGAAGAACAAGCATCAACAAGGATCAAGTCGCTGAAAGAAGTTCATTAACATGATCAAGGCTCGGTGACAGAATATGATGTATAGATGATTCAGTTGCTGGGCCAAAAGATTCCATGTATTTATATTATATGAAGATACTACTGCAGGCTAATCAATTGGAATGTAACGAAGGTGTGAAGATCAAGATCAGTGCTAGTCACTTGTGAACCAGACCAGTGCACCGAGTGTCAGCACATACGAGAAAGATCAACACATTAATTCACAGAAAAAATTGCCAAAGCCTATTGATGATCAAGGACAAACATAATATCTCAAAGTATTGTCAAAAATTAATTTACTCTGAAAATTAAATAAGTAACAGATTAATTAATTATTTATAACAAAATAATTAAATTAATCTGGTACTTGGATTATTTTCTGAGATGAATTAAAACAGCAGAATAAACAGAAGTGAGAATCCCAAGAGATATAAAAAAATAGTAATACTATGCGCGGTTACTATGCAAGATTACTATGCACGGTTACTATGCAGGTACTGTGCAAATAGTGATACTATGCAAATAGTGGTACTGTGCAAATAGTGGCTGGTTGGGCCCACAGTGGCAGGTGATAAATAGTGGTACTATTTAAATAGTGGTTGGTGGGGCCCACAAAAGTTGTTGAAATAGTAAATGGTAGGTGAAATAGTGCCCTCCCTCAGCCTATAAATAGGCATGTTGTATTTCATTTCAAAACACACCTCAACACACAACTTTCTCTTTTCTCTCTTATATCTTCTCTTTGTAAGCTGCTAGATAGTCCATCTAGTAGGGAAGCCGGCTTAGTCCGCTTTCAGGAAGTGTCGGGTAGAAGGTCCTCGTGCCTAAACTATCCTAGGAGTGTTTGATTTTGTAGCTGATCCATAGGATTAGATTGTGTAGCAAACCTCCGGGTTTTATCTATTCAAAGATATTTCCCACACAGTTGTGTTATTTCGATTCAGTATTTTTTGATCTCATATCCACATCAAAAATCGAAATATTTTTGAATAACGTATTCAACCCCCCTTCTACATTATTCCGGACCTAACAATTGGCATCAGAGCCACTCTATTATTATACAACAGTTAAGATCCAAAAAAGCTATACAATCATGACAGAGAAAACATAAACTCCAACAACAAGGAGATATGAATCAATCAGAGTTCCAATACTCAGGGCATCAGAATATCCCATATGGAAGGTGAAGATGGAAATGTTTCTAGAGGCTACAGATCCACAGTACTTAGACAGAATCCATGATGGTCCACATAAGCCTACCAAATTGTCTGTTGCAGTTGCTGGAGAGCAACAGAAAACGATTCCAAGGGAGAAGAAAGACTACACTCCTGAAGATATCTCCTCTATTAGCAAGGATGCCAAAGTAAGGCATTTATTACATAGCGCTCTTGACAGTGTTATGTCTAACAGGGTCATTGGATGCAAAACTGCTAAGGAGATTTGGGATGTTTTGGAAGTCAGATGTCAAGGAACCAAAGCCATCAAGAAGAACAGGAGAACAATACCCACACAGGAGTACGAGCACTTTGAGTCGAAGTCTAATGAGTCATTAACAGATCTATATGACAGATTCCTGAAATTACTGAATGATCTGTCAGTGGTAGATAAGGAGTATGATCTTGAAGACTCCAATCTGAAATTCTTGTTGGCTCTTCCTGAGAAGTGGGATTTAAAGGCTACTACCATCAGAGACAATTATGATCTGGAAGACATGTCTTTTGATGAAATCTATGGAATGCTCAAGACTCATGAGCTTGAGATGGAACAAAGAAGCAAGAGGCATGGAGGCAAGTCCAAGTCAATTGCTCTTAAAGCTGAGGAGAAAGCTTCTAAAGAAGTTGCTGTGAAAAAGAGTCAATCCAATGAAAAGGCTCTTATTACAAAGTCTGATACTGAGTCATCAAACTCTGATAATGACTCAAACTCTGACAATCTCACAGACTTTGATGATGATGGCAGTGATTCTGAAATGATGCAACTTCCAGCCCTGATGGTAAAAAGCTTCAAGAAGATGGCTTACAAGAACTTCAGGAAGGGAAAGAAGTTCACACGAAGAGATTCAAATTCCGAAAAGAAGAATTTCAGAAAAGCTGAGGGAAAAGAAGGCAGGTCTGGGAAAGTGGACAAGTCCAAGATCAAATGCTATAATTGTGGTGAGAAAGGACATTTTGCACCTGAGTGCAAGAAAGCCAAAGCTGATAAAGGTCAAGCTTACATCACAAAGAAGAAGGACTGGGCTGACATTTCAGACTCTGAAGATGAGGTGAATTATGCCTTGATGGCAAATGCTGATAGTATCTCTGAAGCTACTGAGACCAAGGTACCTCACTCTACTCTAGCTTTTGATACTACTGATATATCTGAGTTAAGACTCTTTCTTAAAAACTTGCATGTTAGCTACAGAGATCAGAATTTAGAAAATGAAAGAATAAAATCTGAAAGTCTAGACCTTAGAATGAGAAATGACTATCTATAATTAGAATTAGTCCAGATGTTAAAAATTCAGAAAGAGAGAGATGATGCTATTATTGTTAAAACTGAATTATTGAAAAAGCATGCTTATCTTGAATCTGAACTTGCTAAAGAAGGAAACATTATTAAAACTTGGACTAACTCTGGTAAAACTACTCAGAGTAATTTAGAGAATAGTTGTTGGAAACAAGGTCTAGGTTACACTAATAAAAAGAAAACTGCCAACCTAGAAGCTGAGACCTCTAAACCTTATTTACTGAAAGGGCTGCAAAGCCCAAAATTAATCCTGTGAGGTTTGTACCAAAACTTAAAATCTGACAAACCAAAACAGGATGAAGTCAAATCAGTAAATATTGGCTTAATGTCTCAGTTTAAACAAAAGCTGAAGGAGATAAAAAGAGTGAACAAGGTAAAAGAACCTAGGAAAAACAGTGTAAGAACCCTGATTTTTGGTAGGAATTAAAACTTTTATTATGGAATGGATATGGATTCCAATATTTATATGTCACGAAGAATGCAATGGGTTGACAACTTAAGTAAGAATGATCTATCGTCAAGAAATTAGGATATGGCATACAAACAGAGGAAGTATTCTCATGTCATCCAAATCGATATCTAGTATAAGTCCAGTGGTTCCGTAAAAGGGTTAAGGAACGCTCGGGAAAGCGCAAGGACATTTTTCTACTTAAAAGGAATAAAGAGAGAATAAGTGATGAATAGTGTTTTTGGTGGAAATAGGAATATTATTAGACGACACTATATAGAAGTACCCGGAACGGATTTCTGAGTTCGTATTAATGATCCAAGGGGAAAAGAGTGTATGTAAAAGTTATCGGATTCTGAAAAATAGCACTTTTATTTTCCCTGAGATTTCCCTGGATACTGAAAAACTTAAGGAATTATTGAAAGGATTTAAGGAGTATAGGTTCAAGAATTATTAAAGAGAATGGAGAATGATAATATAAATATTAAGACGATTTCCGGTGCAACCCTAACTAGAAATCTTCGAGATATTCCTCCGAACGATCAATGAATTAAGCAATAACCGGACAAAAGAGCAAGCAAAAAGCCAAGGTGCATGCATGTGCAAGAGGATAAGAGCAAGTAACCAAGATAGTTACAAGGGAACTAGAACAATTAGCAAGCAAACCAAGTACTTAGCTTAAAAACCATAAGAATGCAACACTTGTCCCTTGCAATTGCATCACCCATGACCTAATAACTTTAATAAAGTGGCTTTAGGCTAGATATTATCCATACAACACAATAATTCAAGGGATTAGATCAAGAAACAAGCCAAGCAACTCAATCTCTCCATTTTCTTCAAACTGCCCAGCAGGAGCATCAAGGAAAGAAAAATTCATATCTCCACTTCTACCCATTCTAAAATCACCATATTTTAACCATAGCTTCTCCACTCCATGGGTAAGGTTCGTTCAAAATTTCATGGCAATCTAATGATTATAGCCTAGTCAAATCTCCTCCCCAAGTTGAAGAAGCCAAACTGCCTGTTCTTGACAGTTTCTGTCCAGCGGGAAAAACTATTTCAAAACCATAGCTAACAAGCTTCAAATCTCATGATCTATAGCTTAAAATAGAGCTTATGTAGAGCCCAAGATTTGGTAAAAATTTGATAGCTAAACTCTTATTTTTCGATTTTCTATGATTTTTACAATAGTGATGATGAATAGTAACCCTTAGAAACTAACTTTGTTTTCTTGCTTGATTTGGATGATTCAAGCTATCTTAAGGTTATACAAGGACTATATAAGGATTATTAGGGCTACTACACACTCCAAGAAAGGTATAACACTTGAAACCCAAGCTTGAATCTTGAGTTTTTATGGAGTTTTGGATGATATATGAATGTATAACTCTTAGAGATGTGATTAAGCATTGTTATATGTTAAACTAGTTAGTAAGAATGGAAAGGCAGTGCTTGGCCTCATTTCTATGGTAATTATCATGTATATGTGGTTTAGAGTGGAAACCATGATTGTTGGAGTGTTTTAATTTTGGAAATATCCGAGTTATAGCCGTCGTAATGCCGAATTTTCGTTAAACCTTAAAAACCGTGCATCACAGTAGCTCTAATTGTCTAAACTGGTTAAGTATATGACACATACTCTTGTAGATCTCGAGTCATAGAGCGTTTTGGCGAAGGAATCGAAGCAAACGGACTTACGGTTTAGGAATTATGGCCGATTTACTAAAAGTGGTTCGAAACCGTAAATGCAAATTCGTAATTGAAATTGAACCCCCCTTAACTCGAGTAATTCAGTGACGAATCTAGGTAATTAAATATTAACGATCATAAGGAAGGTGTGAAAGAAGACCTCATGTTAAAAAGATCGTTTTTCGATTTTATAAAAATGTTCGAATCAAGGTTAAGTGCGAACGAACCCCTAAAAAGGATACTTGGTTATAACTTTGTAAAGTCACTTAGATAACGATCGATAAATATCGAGATATAATCTTGGTTAGTAAACGATCGACCCTAGAACTTCTATGACTCAAGTACCTACCAAGTGTAAGATTAATGACATACCTTGATAGCAAGCAAGTGTCGGGTCATAACGGTGTTAATGAGCGATAACTTGAAAACGTGCTTTAGCTTAAGTAAAGTATTTACTTGGCGTTTCAAAGTGATAGGTGATTAACCCAGGATAATTTTGGTTATTTATAGATTGCCGGACCACCCCGAGTCATACCACTAGCATAGCGGGTTACCAGGCAAGTTTCCAATACTTTGGAACTGTTGTTGTGATAATATATATATATATATATATATATATATATATATATATATATATATATATATATATATATATGCTATTTTCTGATACATATGTCATAGCATGCATGCCTACTTTCAAGTTATATTATGATCCTTGTTCCCTGATTTATTGTTAGCTTATAAGCTGGATAGATAACGTATCAGTTATAAGCTGGATATTGCTAAGACCCTTATGAAAGGGCATTTGAGTCTCATTCTTCGAATATAGACCGGGAGTCAGTATTTCTTGATATATCTTGATTATTCCAGAGAGAATATTTAAGTTAATATTTCTCCATTATTTATTCAATAAATATTATTTCAAATATTCATTCGAACTTTATGTAGTCAATGAAAATTATTTCTAATATTCATTTAAAGTTGATTCATTTATCGAATATTATCTCGATTATTCCTTTGGAATTTATTCATTATTTATTTATTGAATATTATTTCAAATATTCATTTGATCATTATCTAAATATTATTTCGAATATTCATTCGAGTTTTATTTATTTGATAAGTATTATTAATTTAAATATTCATTAATTATTTAATGAATATTATTTGTGAATATTTATTCGAGGATTATTCCGAGTGATATTTTTTATTAAGACTATTCATTCAATATTTTTTTAACTTAATAAATATTCTTTGGAATATTTATTTAATTCTTCAAACTCGTTTCAAAAATGATTTACTTCATTCAAATATTATCTTCGACCTTCGAATATTATGTAAATTATTTTCGGAGTCTTATTATTAATACTTGTATCAAGAAAGGTTCTAAAAATTTCATTCTTCATTCAAATCTAACTTTCAAATTATAAGGGAACCTTACTTGAAAAATGTTATTTATCTTGTTGACTTCCCGATCATAAATCCTTCGAAATTATTCTTTTCATTCGCAACTTGGTTGCTACTCATTTATTGAATCTTTGTGTACCTTCTCATCAGTCGAGGGGTAAGAGTGGTGGAACAAGTTGGTATCCATTAACAAGCAGCAGCTTGGGAAATATTGGTGAATTTTCCTTTCCAACTAGATACGACTACTTTGTGGAGTCTTATTAACAAGTATTATACTTGGGGAAAGGGGGACGAACTTTACGTTCAGAGTCAATGATTCTATTCGAACTAGGAGTTGTGTAAGAGGCCAAGTTGTGTAAGAGGCCAAGTAGCGCCGGTCCATCCCATTTGGCCCAACCATTGGCCGGGGAGATCTAACAGGGCGGTAGATAAGTAAATCCGTCAGCTCTTCCTTCTACCGGTAGTAAAACTAATTTGAGCTGTATAATCTACGACTGATCATCGTAAGGATTGGAACAACGGGCGTGGTGAATACTCCAGCATTAGTTCATCATCCAAATTTATTTATTGTCTACAACATGAATATCACTCTTGTTGGCAGGGTTGAGAATTGTTCAAAACTGAAAGTATTTTTGCTTACCTTGCAACTTCATTGTTTACCTTATACTAGTACTATGTTCGTTAATGCATGGCATATGGTTTCAAAGATATTTCAGAACTGTTAGATATTATTGTTCAGTAACATTTTATTTTTGGTGGGCTATTGCTCACCCTTGCTTTATTTATTATATCACAACAGCTAGATCTGATGGCCAACCCAAAGAGCACTCGGTGCAAGCAGGGACAGCAGTTATAAGGGTTGCCTACTGATGTCATGGATGACATTGCTGAGGTAGAAGCAACCAGTAGGCTAGACTGTCTGCTTTGGATTTATCAGATGTATTTACTTATATGACATATGTAAATGGATGACAAAGAGTATGTAATTCTTTTGGGTTATAAGAACACAAAAATTGTGATTAATAATATTTGTTGATTACTCTGATTTCATCTCTGGGACTATAACGGGTGTGTTTTGTGTTGTTGTTTTGGGTCACAAGGTTGTAAGTTAATTTATGTTGATGTTGTGGATGGAAATTGAGACCGTGACGACCGGATCCCCGACCCTGGATCTGGGGCTATTACATAAATGGTATCAGAGCGTTACGTTATAAACCCCAGAGATGACGCGACGTTAAAACGATAAATTCACTAAGATAATAAGAACTCTTGCCACGTTCATAATCGGACTACTTAATGTGGTACTGACATATAAAACCCTTATGGGAACTCTTAAATATCATGATAGTTACTTAGCTCGATATCGTATCGACGAGTAAGGCGACGGACCTTGAGGTTTACGAGCAGCAGCACGATGATGCTTTATTATATGTTGACGATCGGCTTGAAGACTCGATAGAGTACCCTACTGAGGACCCGAAGGAGGTTCCAGCTAAGAAGGAGAATCCTGTTAAGGATAAAGAGTTTACCCTTGGGGAAATAAGTGCTGCAGCTAGAGAAACTGAAAGAGTTAAGGTATATTGCTCAGAGAAGTAAGCGTAAAGAACTGAGATATTGTTAAGAGAACTAACGATGCATATTGGATTTATAGCCGGACTACCAGATGTAGTACCAGCAAGTAGGATATATTGGAAGAATGACTTGAGATCCTGTATGGGGATAGATAAGAACCCTTATAGACTTTCAGATTAATGAGAAAAGAGTTATAATGATGCATGATTATCGAAGACATCGATATAGGACGGGGAGCAGAGTCTCCCGGAGTAGTTGAGATAAAGGCAGCAAGTGCCATATCATTGGATAAAAAGGATTAGTGTAAATATTGTCAATAATAATTCACCCTGCGAAGGCAGATTTCATAAGCTATGAATTACGAAGTCAAGTTGAGATTGATGAGGTGGTTCTATTCAAAGGAAAAGTTCATCTTAGGAATGGATCATCTTAGAAAGTAAGGACATTGGAAAGTAATGGCATGATTGGACAAAGTTATATAAGGAAGTAGTAAACGAAATGATGATCTCAGAACCTATAAGAGGAGAAGACCAGTGAGTCTATGATAAATTCGTATTCAGACTATTGTCAAGGACTAAGTATAGGTTTATTTTAACCCAGTGAAATGATGAACCAGAAACATTAGATGCATGTGAATCAGAGGAATATTAAATTCTTTCTTTTACTCGAATGGATTATAGTAGTTACATTAAGTTTACTCCGACGCTGAATCATAAATGGATCAAGTAATATGATCAGTGGTTAGAGGTAATGGAAAATGTTTTGAGATGAAACCTGAAAGAGCAAGTGTATGCAAAGTTCTCGAAGTATGAATTTTGATAAAATAAAGTTCAGCTATTAGGACATGCGATCAATAGTGAGTAGTGTTGGTTGACCCAGCTGAGTTAAAGGCAGTTTCAATTGAGAAAGGCCAACCACACCAACTAAGGTGAGAAATTTCATAAGATTCACCAAGAAAATGTGAGAAAATCTTCCTAGAGCTAAAAACGAAATTGGTGACGAGCCAGCGTTGGAGTTGCCTAATGGAAGAAGGAAGACTTTGTGATATAATATGATGCATCTCACACAGGTTTAGGTGGTATGCATATGCAGCATGGTAGAGTAATTGCGGATGCATTCGGACAATACGATTCATCAGGTTCGGATAGCCTTGGTAGTGCTAATTTTGTGGAACGACAAACTCCGACGGTAGTGGTCCTTCTGAGACTAATGGTTAGGTAGACTGACATTTGATAGTATTGACTATTAGGACGTATATGTACCAGGAGGGTGTGGCATATTTCAGTTCGAAACTTCTGATTTCCTTCTATAGGATGTATATATTTGATTCCTTTCCAGTGGTTAAACTTCCAACTTTATGTTAAACATTCCGTATTATAACTGCTTACGATTCTACCTACTTGGGTGTTCATAGAACTGATCTTTAGGTTTCGAAATTGATCTTTTTAGTGTTACCAGTGGGTGGATAGGTTAACCAAGATTTTCCTGATTCTGGAAAGAAATCTAACAAATTTTGGCAAACCTTGTCTTTCTGATTATTAGAGAACGTCACTAAAGACAGTGAAAACTGGAGCTAACTGTAAGAACCCAAATTTTGGGGTAGAATTAAAAATTTTATTTATTTAATGATGTAAGAATGAATAGTGGCTACGGCTACAATGTAATAGTTGATGTTTTAAAAGAATGAATGGAATTCGACTTTATTATTTCTATGTCTTGAAGAATGCTAAAGGGTGACAACATAGGTAAGAATAATCTATCTCCTAAAGAAATAAGATATGGCAATTCCAAGCAGGAGAATATTCTCATGTCATCCAGATCGATAGCGATTAATCCAGTGGTTCCGTAAAAAGGTTAAGGAACGATCGAAAGAGAATACGGACAATTGTACAACCCTAGATGAATAAGTAAAGAATAAGGATGAATAGTGATTTTGGTGTAATTGAGAATATTATTAGACGACGCTATATAGAAGTACCCGGAACGAAATTCTGAGTTCGTATTATTGATCCGGAGGGAACAAGAGTGTATGGAAAAGCTGTCGGATTCTGAAAAATAGCACTTTTATTTTCCCCGAGATTTCCCTGGACACTGAAAGACTTAAGGAATTATTGAAGGGATTTAAGGAAAATAGGTTCAAGAATTATTAAAGAGAATGGAGGATGATAGTATAAATATTAAGACGGTTTCCGGTAAAACCCTAACTAGAAACGAATGAGTTATTCCTCCGGACGATCAATCAAATTAAGTAATAACCGGACAAAGAGACAAGCAGAGAGACAAGATACATGCATGTGCAAATAGATAAGATCAAGTAACTAAGTAGTTACAAAGTAACTAGCATCTTTAGAAACCAAATCACTTAGTTAGCTTGCATGACACCTTTCCACCACAAAATCACAACACTTGTCCCTTGGATTGCATCATATATGAGCAAAGCATTTTAATAAAGTAGCTTTATGCTAGATATTATAGAGTAAATGTGACGGGATACCAATAAGGAGGTGCCAAGTTGAAAGGCATATGACTCAGCCTATTTGTACTTCGAGGATCCTAATCCAATTAAACTAGATTGTAATAATTAAATAATATCAACTGTCACAGGAATCTCAAAAGATGATAACCGTCAGAAGAAAAATCAACAAGTCAATCTATAGTTTTGATGTTTTACATTGGAAGAAGATTCAGATATCTGATCAGGCCTCAAGGTAGCATTGAAACAAGTGGATTCATTTACGATGACAGAGATTTCTATTAGTGACAAGAAACAATTTCAGTACCGAATGATTGATGAGAGTGAAGAGTATAAAAGACCACAGTGTTAAAAGTCACGATGAAGAACAGAGATTGGAGTTAGTCGTTCATGAACCAGACAGTACATCGAACGTCAACATCATGCCAGTGTATGTTCCTTATTATAATTACGTGGTTTTCAGCGGAGTATTGACTATTAAAGAATTTATATTAATTCTATTTTAATTGATTAAGTCAAGTAATTAAGTTAATAAATAAATTAATTCTATCAGAATTAATATATTTGTTAAAGTGATTATTAGATTAATTAAATAAGAATTAATATGGAAAAGAATTAATTAGTTAAATGATTTTTTATAAGTCATTTAATTAATTATAAGCTGAAAAATATGAATGATATAACTATCAAACTGATAGTTATACCGATAGTCATATTCAGTTAAATGGAGATAGTCATATTCAGTTAAATGGAGATAGTCATATTTCATTCAATTGGTAAGTTATACCGAATGTCATATTGGCTAGTTAAGTTATACCGAAAGTTATATTTAAGCTGGACAGTCATATTACATTGATTTGATAGTCATACCGATTGTCATATTAATGTAAAATGATTGTCATATCAGTTTAAATCAAGTAGTATGACTATGGCTGTGTATATAAGGCAGAAGAGTGCAGAAAGAACAGAACCAGTCGAACCAAACACAAGAAATTCACACAGCAGCCTATTTCTCTCTCTCTCAAGCTCAAGAACACCTACAAGTTTAATTCTGTAAATTCAAGTTCATCTCAGTTGTAATATCCTATCCGTTGGAACTTGTTTACTTATGATTCTTGTACTACTAGCGAATTAAGTTTCCTAGTTCACAAATTGATATCTTGATTTTATTAACTAAATTAGCAAAGTTCATGTTGAATTTTCTAATTAGTTATTAATCACTTGATAATCATTTGGACTGATTTTGTAACACCCCTCAAGTTAATATATTGTTATATTCAACTTGAAATTTGTGTTATATTATTCCGCACAAAAATATTCGTTTAAGGCAAAATTATTTAACGAATAAATTTTGAGAAAATGGTATAGATTGTATTCAACCCCCCCTTCTACAATCTTAACGGACCTAACAATTGGTATCAGAGCCTATTGATTGATACACAAATCAAGATCCTATTTTTACTCAATCAAAAATTAAGCTCGAATTTTTAACTCTCTTAAAAAGTCATCATGTCTGCCAAAGGCAATGTCAAAATTCCTATCTTTAATAAAGATAATTATGATATGTGGAAAAACAAAATGGAGTTATTTCTTGATGTAGCAAACCCAAGTTTTTTGTGGGTTTTGGAAAATGGACCAGTAACTCCCATGCAACATGATACTGAAACAGTTGTAAATGGAACTGTAACAGTCCCTGCCAGATCCTATCCAAAGGACCCTAAGAATTATACCTCTGAAGATAAGGAGGCAGCTGGATTGGATAAAAATTTGAGACTCATTCTGTTGGATTCCCTAGATGCTGTAATGTATAGCCATGTGAGAAATTGTAAAACTGCTAAGCACATCTGGGAAACTATTGAGGTCATTAATGAAGGGACTGATGAAGTCAAGGAAAATAGACTGCAAATTCTAACTTCTGAATATGAACACTTTAGAGCTGGCCCTAATGAAGGCATTCAGGAAGTGTTCGAAAGGTATAACAAGATAATCAACAACTTGCAAGTTCATGGCAAGCATTATACTCAAAAGAAGATCAACATGAAGTTTTTACTAACTATGCCTACTCACTTGGAACATAGAATCACTGCCATCAGAGAATCTAGAGACTTAACTCAGGTTGCTCTTGAAAGGCTGTTTGGTGTTCTGAAAACATATGAATTAGAACAAGTACAGCAAAAGGAATTCTATGGCAAAGGCAGAATGGCAAATTCTTCTACAGCCCTAGTGGTTGATGTTCCTAAGGAAGTGGAAACTAAAGTTGTTCAACCTATCAGTTTCAACAAGGAACAAACTGAAGTAGAACTTGGCCAAACACCAGCTACTCAGGATGGTGGAGAATTTTATTCACTTGAAGAGCTGGATCAATTGGAAGATGAATCTATGGCAATGATGGTGAGACAATTTAGTAACTTCAGATTCAGAAGAAATCCAAAGTTCAGGTTTAAGTGAAATAACAGGTTTCAGAGAGGAGGTTCTTCATCCTCTAGTAACAAGGGAGGTTATAAAACTGGAACTGTTGACAGAAGCAAAATCCGTTGTTTCAATTGTAATGAGTTGGGACATTTTGCTACTGAGTGTCAGAAACCCAAGCAAGCACAGAAGAAAGATTATGCTTCTGAAAAGAAGAAAAGTGGAAGAGCTTATGTGGCAGCTGGTAAAAGCTGGGATGATACAGATAGCGAAGATGAAGAATATGGAAACTTTGCGTTGGTGGCAAATGCTGAATCTTCAACTTATTATACCACTCCGGTAATTCTTACTGATGCTCAGTTAATTGATTGTTTACGTAGTTCCTTGAATAATGCAGAAAGAGGGTACGAGAGAATAAGTCTTGTTAACACTAACCTTGAAAATCAAATGTTAGATTTAAAAAAGGTACAGGTTAATCAAGATAAGAATATAGAAGAAATAGCTCGACTTAACTGCAGAGAAAAAGGTCTAGGAGATTACATGACAAAACAAGTTGATAAAATTGCTGAACAAGAAACCAAGATTAGAGAACTTGAAACACAGGTTAGAGCGTGTTATAATACTGTTAAAGTTTCTAAAGATTTCTTCAACAAACAAGCATTAGAACAAACTGTAGGAATAGGATTTGATTACAGTCAAGCTGTTGGTTCGTTGAGTAATCATTCTCCTAATTCTATACCAGCTAAAGAAAGAGGTATACCACATATTCTCAAGAATGTTGAAAAACCAATGTTTACAAAATCTGATGCTGGTCCACCAGATTTTAGTTCTATGGTTATACATGAAGAAATGAGAAATGAGGATGCTGCAAATGGCACAGTTCTTGTTGAGAATAAATGTGTTAAGAATAAAACTGCTAAAAACTATAATACAAAGAATGTGTCATCCAAGAAAAATGTCACAGTATTTGTTAAGGCTAAATCAGTTGAGGACGTTAACACAACAAATGTGTCACCCAAGAAAGATGTACCTAAAGTACCAGTCAAAGTTGTTGAATCAACTAGTACTTCTAAGACTGGATTAGGTAGTAACAAGTCAAAGCAGAAAAATACCATGCCTACTATTAACTCTAATCATAATTATGCATGTGTTAAACAGAATGCTCCTCGACAGCACATGAACAGGAACAATAATGTTCGATCTAAGACTGCTTTTCCTCCTCAAGTTAGGAGAGAGACATTTGTACCTAAGACTAAACAAAAGATTACCAAGAATGTCAACCAGGTCAAATGTCCAGTCAATGACACAATTGTTACTGCTGCGAGAGAAACATGGATACCCAAGAGTAAACAAAAGATTTTCAAATCTGTTTATAAGGTTAAATGTTTATTGACTAAAGAGGTTAAACTTAAAAATGTTGTTTTGCCTGACAAAGGTCAATACTTTAAGTACGCAGGACCCAATCAAATTTGGGTCCCGAAGAAGGTTTAACTCATTTGTCATTGCAGGGTATTGCACAGGTTGATCGAGTAACCTGGATATTGGACAGTGGATGTTCAAGGCATATGACTGGAGATAGAACCCTGCTGACAAATGTGGTGGAGAAGGCCGGCCCAGTAGTTACCTTTGGAGATAACAACAAAGGTAGAACTGATGGATATGGCAGACTTGAAGCTGGAAATGTTATCATTGATGAAGTTTCTTTTGTGAAAGGACTTGAGCACAATTTGCTCGGTGTCAGCCAATTCTGTGATAAAGGTTATGAAGTTCATTTCAACAAAAAGAATTGTCTAATTTCACACAAGAGACATGAAAAGCCACAACTAACAGGAGTTAGAAAAGGCAATCTGTACGTAGCCAATATGAATTCAGGAAGCACTGAAGAAGTCACTTGCTTCTACACTAAAGCATCTAATGATGAGAGTTGGCTATGGCACAAGAAACTTTCTCATCTTAATTTCAAGACAATGAATTCTCTGGTCAAAAGAGAATTGGTGAGAGGTTTGCCTTCAATGGAATTCACTCAAGAAGGACTGTGTGATGCATGTCAAAAGGGCAAGCTAAAAAGGGCAAGTCACAGGAGCACTGATACTTCTTCAATAACTGAACCATTACAATTACTTCATATGGATTTGTTTGGTCCAGTTAATGTGATGTCTATGTCAAGGAAGAGATATGCTCTAGTGATTGTTGATGATTTTTCAAAATACACATGGGTTCTGTTTTTGAATTCTAAAGATGAGACTCCACAACTAGTGATTGATCACATCAAGTTAATTGAGCGAGATTCTACGTATCCAGTGAGAGCCATAAGATCAGACAATGGAACTGAATTCAAGAATGCAGTTCTAAATGACTTTTGCACTGAGAAGGGTATAACCAGACAATATTCAGCTCCAAGAACTCCTCAGCAAAATGGGGTAGTAGAAAGAAAGAATAGAACCTTGATTGAAGCTGCACGTACTATGCTAAGTGAATCAAGGCTTCCATTGTACTTTTGGGCTGAAGCCGTCAATACTGCGTGCTATACCCAGAATCGAACTCTAATCAATAAAGATCAAATAAAGAAACCCTATGAAATTATGGCTGATAAGAAACCTTCACTCAAATACTTTCATGTATTTGGGGCAAAGTGCTTTGTGCTTAAAGAAGGTGATGATCAAGGTGGTAAATTCGATACCAAAGCATTTGAAGCAATTTTTATTGGTTATTCAATGAGAGTATACAGGGTGTATGTGATTGATGAACAGAAGATGATGGAAAGTGTCAATGTAACATTCGATGACACTAAACTCCCTAGTATCCAAACTGAGAATCCATCTGAGAAGCTATCTTTCGATGACATGACAGATACAGATTCAGATGATGACAATGCACCTGAGATTTTTGCTGATGCTAATGACAACAATGATGATCAGGGTAATGGTGATGAAATCAATGATAGTAGTCAAAATTCCCCTGACTCTAATAATCAATCATCATCTAGTCAACCTGGCAACAACTCAGGGGGAGAAAATGAAGGGTCAATTGGTCACACACAACATCCCAATGAAGGTCAAGGAGAATCATCAAGATCTAATCTTCCCAGACAGACTGTTTGGAATAGAGCTCATCCTTTTGAGTTAATCATTGGTGATCCAGTTGTTGGTGTAAAGACTAGAAGAGCTCTTCAGAATCAATGCAATTATTCAGGGTTTCTATCTGAAATGGAACCTAAGAAAACTGAAGAAGCTCTTTCTGATCCTGATTGGGTGATTGTTATGCAAGATGAACTCAATCAATTTAAACAACAAGAAGTTTGGAAGCTGGTACCCAGACCTACAGACAGACCAGTAGTTGGCACAAGGTGGGTATTCAGAAACAAACTTGATGAAGATGGCACCGTGACGAGAAATAAAGCAAGACTGGTAGCAAAGGGTTACTCTCAATCTGAAGGCATTGACTATGATGAGACCTATGCTCCAGTGGCTAGACTTGAGGCCATAAGAATATTCTTGGCATTCGCAGCATTTTCAAATTTTAAAGTTTATCAAATGGATGTCAAGAGTGCTTTCTTGAATGGCAAGCTAGATGAAGAGGTTTATGTAGAACAGCCCCCTGGCTTTGAAGATCAGGATTTAATTGACTATGTCTACTTCCTTTTCAAGGCTGTCTATGGTCTTAAGCAAGCACCAAGGAAATGGTATGACACTCTCTCTGAATTTTTACTTGAAAATGATTTTGTTAGAGGTGTCATAGACAAAACTCTCTTTACAAAGAAACATAAGAATGATACAATTATAGTCCAAGTCTATGTTGACGATATAATATTTGGGTCTACTAATGATCTTTTGTGCAAGAAATTTGCGAAGTTAATGCAGGGTAGATTTGAAATGAGCATGATGGGTGAGTTGAAGTTCTTTCTTGGATTGCAAATAAGTCAAAGGACAGATGGAATATTTATCTGTCAATCCAAGTATGTCAAAGAGCTTCTCAAGAAGTATCAAATGGAGGAATCTTCTTCAGCAAAGACACCATCATCCACAGCTGTCAAATTTGGAGCATGTGAAAATTCTGCCAAGGTAGATATCACAAGCTACAGAGGTATGATAGGCTCATTACTTTATCTTACTGCGAGTAGACCTGATATTATGCATGCTACGTGTTTGTGTGCAAGGTTCCAATCGGATCCTAGAGATGTTCATCTCATTGCTGTTAAAAGAATTCTGAGATATCTTAAGGGTACGCCTAACCTAGGCATCTGGTACCCTAAAGATTCTGGTTTTAATCTTGTTGGATATACAGATTCTGACTATGCAGGAAGTGTTGTGGATAGAAAAAGCACATCTGGGAGTTGTCAATTCCTAGGTGGTAGACTAGTTTCCTGGTACAGCAAGAAACAACAGACAGTTTCCAACTCAACGGCTGAAGCTGAATATATAGCTGTTGGAAGCTGTTGCGCACAGATTTTGTGGATCAGGAATCAGCTGAGAGACTATGGCTTTGTGCTTGATAAAATTCCAATTTTATGTGATAATACAAGTGCCATAACAATCTCTAACAATCCTGTGCAGCACACAAGGACAAAGCATATTGACATCAGGTATCATTTTATTCGAGAGCATGTCATGAATGGTACCGTGGAGTTATTTTTTGTACCCACGGAAGAACAAACAGCAGATATTTTTACTAAGTCTCTTGACGAATCCACATTTACCAGAATTGCTGGTGAATTGGGTATGTTAAATAGTCCTAGTAATTAAACTGGTTAATATCTGAGGTTTGATCTTTAATAATTTACAAGTGATTATTGTGTTAATATTTCTTATTAAATCACTTGTATACTTATTTTATCAACTTATAACCTTGTTTATTTCATCTTAAATCATTGTTATTATCTTCTGTACATATTTTTAATTACTTATTATATTTTTAGATTAGTTTATTTTCTTTGAAAATATTTTTCTCGAATTTTACAAGCTGTAATTTATGAGAAATCTATTTTTCTTCAAAATGTTATTGTTTTTAATTCAGTTTGATTATCTTTGTTGTTTAAATAAATCATAGTTTCTTTTTGAATAATTTTCTATATGGAAATTGTTTTATTAGAAAATTTATAGATTTATAAACTCATCAGAAATAATTATGTAAATATGTAGTATAATTATTTGGTTTTATTTTATTTTATTTTATTTTATTTTGATTTGTAATGTTTGTCCTTCTGTTATTAATGTTTGATTTCGTAAAAGGGACTGCATATGATCGTTTTTACAATTTTTATTAGGTGTTATAATTTTAGTATAAATTACTTTGCTATTTTTTGTTTATGTAAATTATTAATGTAATTTTCTTGATTTAAATTCTGTTAATATTCTATTTTTAGTTAGTTATATTAACTGATTTATTAGAATATAACTATCGGTATAACAATCTCCTTGATTGTTATATTCGAAATTGTGATTAGTTATATTAGTTTTAAATAGTGTAATATAACTTAGAATTAAATTAGATATAACTGTGTTTTTGTTTTTGCTTAAATATAACTGTTAATTAGTTTATAGTTATATTGTGTGTTTTTATAGTAATATAACTATCGGTATAACTGTGATTTAATTGTCATATTCTCTGTTTTTTCGATAGTCATATTACTGTCATATTGTTATTCAAATTGAATATAACTGTCTAAGTAGGATAGTTATATTACGTTTAAAACGTAATATAACTATCGGTATGACTATCACCCGATAGTCATATCTAGCTGTTTTAATATATAATTCAGTAGTCATATTACAGCTAAGTCATATTCAATAGTTATATTGCTGCTCTGCTACTCTCTCGCGTGTTAAGTCACCGAGAACTCGATATACACACATATACACACAGAATTCGAACGAATTGCTGTCCAATTTCTGCCTCAAATCTTACTCAAAACACGTTTCTAAGGATAATTTGTGATTACCCAGTCTATAACCTTCCTAATCAAGGTTGAAAATGTAAGATTTGATCGAGTTTTGAGTGTTTGAGATTGAAAAAATTCGAATTTTTGATCTAAAAATCCGAACAATTGGTTGTGATTTGGTAAAAACTAAAAATACATGTGTGTTTGTATTACAATCAAGATCATTGTCTGAATTTTTCAGAATTTTTGATAGAGATCTTGATTTTTCGAATTTTTTAATTATTAATTAATTCGAATTTTGTAATTTAATTGGGTTAAATTGTTGAATTTTGCAGATTTACTAATTTTAATCCCTGATTTGCAATGGCTGGTGCTTATAATAATTTTGAACTTGTGAATCACAATTATATTGGATACTTTAATCCTGAGGATTGCCCAGTGGATCGGTTCAAGTCCTGGATAAAGTTTCTAAATGAGCAAAATCTCTGTAGTCACTCTATAACTGCAAATGTTCCAATGAAATTTGGTCCACTCAAATTAATGTGTACTACAGCTGTCTCAGATGAAAGATCATTTTCATTCGATTTTAATGGCCAGACATATACAGTGGATGAATCTGTCTTCAATGCTGCTCTGGGACTTCCTACTGAACGATTTGCTGAATTGCCTTCAAATGATGAGTTGACTCAATTTTTCACAAATATCAACTATCATGGTCAACTGAATCTGAAACGACCACTCAAAAGCAATCTTGTTCAAGAATGGAATATCTTCTTCGAGATCATAGCAAAGGTGTTTGCTAATTCTACAAAGAGCAACAATACTGTCATCACAGGTATGTTACAGTCAATTGGTTTCGCTATTGCTCACAATAGAAGAATCAATTTTGGCAGTTTGATATGGCCTATTCTGCTGAATCGATTGAAGAAGGCTACAAAGAACTTTGGAAAAGGTAAACCGGTTAAGTGTCATTATCCTCGATTTTAATTTTTAATCATCTAATGCCTAAGGATCAACCTGCTCCATTTCCAAATGATCGAATTCAATGGTCTGGTAAATCAAACAAGAAGTTCTACACCAGGCTGGACACTTCTAAAGTCTTGTTGCATGTTCCTGTAGTCATAACACCTTATATGTCTACATACATACATTTGCCAAATGTCATGCCACAGCCAGATGCTGTGGTACCTTTAGTTCAACAAGCTCCACAGCCTGAAGCAGAACAAGTTCCAGTACCTCAACCTGATTCTGAACCCTTGAATGTTCTTGAACATCAACTTCCAGTGGATCAACACACTCAAAATGAAGATGATGTACATGTCAATGATCAGGTATTTGACTCAACTCCACTACAATCTCAATATCTTTCTGGTAGTCAAATGATTGTGAGAAGTGACCAAGGGGTTGTAGATCCACAACCTTTATCCCAGGTCAATACACCAAACACTGATCCTGAATTCTCCAAACACTATAGTAGAAAGAAATTGTCATTCAAAAGAACTGTTACCAGTAGTGGTATTGTGAGTGAAACAGATTTGCCATCGCAAAAGAAAAGTAAAACCATGTCAAAGGCAATCTTAAACCCATTCATTCCTTCAAGCTCACCCCTGTTACTCACAATGGGGGAAGATATTTTTGAAAATGAAGCTGAAAATATTGTTATGCAAGTGGAGCAAGTTACAGTGCCTGCCATTGTTACGGCAGAAGAACCTTCACAGGTTGATCGGGATTTGCGAAATCCCATTGCACCACCACTGACCTTCCAAGAGGAGGCTAGGGTGATCTCCAGTGCAGGTACAATGGATGCAGCTATGGACTATGAGAGGAGTGATGTGAGAATTACTTCAAATCTGAGTGAAACACCAGCACATGAGGTGAGTTATACTCAGAGAGCTGTTGAGGTGAGAGCACACAATGACACATACACTTTATCTCTCATTACTCAATTAAATCAGATGAAAGAAAGTCTTGCTCAAGCTGAAGAGGACAACAAAAACTTAAGGTTTGATATGGACAACATGAGAACTATCTTCAACAACAAAATCAATGCACTTAAACTCTCTCAACAACAAGCAGTTGAAGACTCTGGAGATGTCACAGTGGCTCAAGATCTTATTATATCATCTATGGCTAATCAGATTGAAGATCTTCAGAACAACATAAATGAAAATCATTTAACCACTGAACATCGTCTCAGTCAGATTGAAAAGCAAAGTGATCATCAAGCAAAGGGGTTAAGACATTTATATAATATCATCAGCAGAACTCACTCACTTACAGCAGAAGAGAAGAAATTCTTTGGAGGTAGTGATGGAAGTGACCCTGGAGCTGGTACAAGTCACAAGACTGTAGAGGATTCCTCAACTAAGGGGGAGAAATCTAGAGGGGGAGCAAGTGCAAGTGCAAGTAAAGAAAAATTTGAAGATAGGAGTGAAGGGAAGAAGACAACTCATCAAGCAGCAGAACAGGAAAATGATGATGTAGAAGGTTTTTACTATACAGGTGAACCTGATATTGATCTGTTTGCTGACTTACAGTTTCCTGATGTTGGTGAAGAATTTGATGAACCAGATCTCAGTTTTTGGGATGATGAAGAGCAAATAATTCCTGATTCTGTTGAAACACAACAAATGAATTTTGAAGCAAACAAAGAACTCGAACAGAATGAAGCTAATCTGGCTATGAGAGAAGAAAGACTCAAGAAGACACTTGAACAGTTAGCTCATAATGAGAGACTTCAAAAGGCAGAACAGGAAGCACTTCAAAAGCAACATGCTCAGAAGCTGGAAGCTAGGAAGATGTATATCAAGTACAAAAATGGTGATAAGTGGGAACGTGCTCAAAAGGTAATTGACTCACCAAAAACTTCTGACTATGATGATCGTCGGATGATTGCTATCTTTGAAAGCTTTAAACAGAAGAACCCTATACATGATATGTATTTGAAAGCTTTAAAGACAGAAATTGTGAGAATAACCACTGCATCTGATCCTAAGAATGGTGAGCTACTTATCTTCGTTGAATGTCATAAGCTCGGATCTCACAAAGTATCGCTTCAGTTCTTCTATGATAGATCCCTGTCAGAGCTTTGGGTGTTGAGACCAAAAGTAAGAACATCTTCTGAACTAGGCATACTGCTTCATGAAAAGTTTCAAGAGTTTGCTGAAAGAGCTGGTCCTGAAGTTATAAATGACCCTCCACAAGTTAAAATTCTCAAGGGAGAAGTCATTCATACTGTTAATCTTCAGACAGACGAATTGTATACACATCTTGCCAGACACTTGGTATATGTTGAATATGCTCTTCGGAATCATGGTTTTGCATCACAGGAAAAGATTGAAGCTGCAAATCATATTCGATCCTATGCTCAGACCAACATGAAGAAGTACAAGCAATATCAAGGTGAGTTAAGAAAGAAACTTGGAATACCACTGGTCTATCCTACAGATGTGTCATCCAGAAGGGATTTACTTGTTGATTCAGAAATGATCAAGAATCTACCGGACATGGATGAACAAGAAGAAGGAGAAATCAATGAGAAAGAAAGTGGTAACTGAAGATTAGCTCTACAAGTTATATCATTAAAGCTTTGATAGAACAAGATAGGATAATTATCTTATATGATCAGTCTAGAGGATCATCTATCTTGTATTTATCTTTTCTGTTTGAATCTGGATAATGTTAATATAAACCAGAACTTTTACATTATTTACTTAGCATTTAAAGTGTTTTCTTTTACTTGTTTAATTGGGATTAGTTGAAGAATCCTCTAGGTATTTGCTTGTTATTGTATAACAAACAAATAGGGGGAGATTGAAAGGCATATGACTCAGCCTATTTGTAGTTCGAGGATCCTAATCCAATTAAACTAGATTGTAATAAGTAAATAATATCAACTGTCACAGGAATCTCAAAAGATGATAACCGTCAGAAGAAAAATCAACAAGTCAATCTATAGTTTTGATGTTTTACATTGGAAGAAGATTCAGATATCTGATCAGGCCTCAAGGTAGCATTGAAACAAGTGGATTCATTTACGAAGACAGAGATTTCTATTAGTGACAAGAAACAATTTCAGTACCGAATGATTGATGAGAGTGAAGAGTATAAAAGACCACAGTGTTAAAAGTCACGATGAAGAACAGAGATTGGAGTTAGTCGTTCATGAACCAGACAGTACATCGAACGTCAACATCATGCCAGTGTATGTTCCTTATTATAATTACGTGGTTTTCAGCGGAGTATTGACTATTAAAGAATTTATATTAATTCTATTTTAATTGATTAAGTCAAGTAATTAAGTTAATAAATAAATTAATTCTATCAGAATTAATATATTTGTTAAAGTGATTATTAGATTAATTAAATAAGAATTAATATGGAAAAGAATTAATTAGTTAAATGATTTTTTATAAGTCATTTAATTAATTATAAGCTGAAAAATATGAATGATATAACTATCAAACTGATAGTTATACCGATAGTCATATTCAGTTAAATGGAGATAGTCATATTCAGTTAAATGGAGATAGTCATATTCAGTTAAATGGAGATAGTCATATTTCATTCAATTGGTAAGTTATACCGAATGTCATATTGGCTAGTTAAGTTATACCGAAAGTTATATTTAAGCTGGACAGTCATATTACATTGATTTGATAGTCATACCGATTGTCATATTAATGTAAAATGATTGTCATATCAGTTTAAATCAAGTAGTATGACTATGGCTGTGTATATAAGGCAGAAGAGTGCAGAAAGAACAGAACCAGTCGAACCAAACACAAGAAATTCACACAGCAGCCTATTTCTCTCTCTCTCAAGCTCAAGAACACCTACAAGTTTAATTCTGTAAATTCAAGTTCATCTCAGTTGTAATATTCTATCCGTTGGAACTTGTTTACTTATGATTCTTGTACTACTAGCGAATTAAGTTTCCTAGTTCACAAATTGATATCTTGATTTTATTAACTAAATTAGCAAAGTTCATGTTGAATTTTCTAATTAGTTATTAATCACTTGATAATCATTTGGACTGATTTTGTAACACCCCTCAAGTTAATATATTGTTATATTCAACTTGAAATTTGTGTTATATTATTCCGCACAAAAATATTCGTTTAAGGCAAAATTATTTAACGAATAAATTTTGAGAAAATGGTATAGATTGTATTCAACCCCCCCTTCTACAATCTTAACGGACCTAACACAAGTGCAAAAGATGTCTCAATAAAGAGATGAAGGTGGAAGTAAATAACAGAAGTAAATAAGAATCAGATAATAAGAAGGATGTGATTGATAAAGAAAAGATGGGGAAAGCAACTACGAAATAGGAAGCAAGGAATGTTAGGAATGTTAGGAATGGATTAATAAATGGGTTTTCCGATGAATTCTCGGGATGACAACCTGATAGTGTTAATATTATAGATATGAAAAAGCTAGTAGCGTGACATGGAATGTCAGTAACAATGGTGTCAAGCGAGAAACTAAGATTTAACCTGAAAGGTTCAAAGACTTTCCAAAAGTAAGTGTTGCTAAGGTGGAACCAGGGTACAGGTCCAGAGAATAGTGGACAAAGCAACAAGATATGTTGACACGTGAGGTTACAATCAAATAGTATTGGATATAATTATGATTAATTTCTTCCTTAATGAACCTCTATAGTTCAGAGGTAAATTCTGAGTATGATATTTTACAATCATGAAAACTTTCTATAATCCTTTAGAATTCTTTTCTTTTCTTCTCTATTATTCATCTTCTTTATGAATTGAGAAGAACAACCCTTTAAGGAGGGGAGGTACTGCTACGTGACTATCTGTCTATGTGATAGAAGTCTAAGTGGAATACCATAACTTGTTTAATTGCTTGTCAAGTACTAAAGGTTGGCCCCCTTCTGTACTAGCTATGCAATATAACAAATGTTCAATTGATCATAGTGATCTCTCAATAAATCTTTCCACTTCTCTATATTGATCGAGATTGCAAAGATTAAAGCGACAGGAAATGCACAGTGTGAGTAAGGTTACCTCCAAATTCGCAGTGGGATAGTGATACCAATGTTACTGCAGATACCAATATGGAAAATAGTATATGACTGGGTAAGAGCATGACCTGAATAGTGTATTGTACGAAAAGTGGCAGAGATTAATGAAAAAGGATAAAAGGATGTATTCTAGCACTAGTAAGATGTGCTGAAAAAGGATTGAGATTGATTAAGGATTGACTGGGAAACTGGAAAGTGAAATAACCCACGAGTACTCAATTGTCTTCTACCTGATTCCGAGATGGAATCCTTTTAAGGAGGGGAGACTGTAAGAACCCAAATTTTGGGGTAGAATTAAAAATTTTATTTATTTAATGATGTAAGAATGAATAGTGGCTACGGCTACAATGTAATAGTTGATGTTTTAAAAGAATGAATGGAATTCGACTTTATTATTTCTATGTCTTGAAGAATGCTAAAGGGTGACAACATAGGTAAGAATAATCTATCTCCTAAGGGAATAAGATATGGCAATTCCAAGCAGGAGAATATTCTCATGTCATCCAGATCGATAGCGATTAATCCAGTGGTTCCGTAAAAAGGTTAAGGAACGATCGAAAGAGAATACGGACAATTGTACAACCCTAGATGAATAGTGATTTTGGTGTAATTGAGAATATTATTAGACGACGCTATATAGAAGTTCCCGGAACGAAATTCTGAGTTCGTATTATTGATCCGGAGGGAACAAGAGTGTATGGAAAAGCTGTCGGATTCTGAAAAATAGCACTTTTATTTTCCCCGAGATTTCCCTGGACACTGAAAGACTTAAGGAATTATTGAAGGGATTAAAGGAAAATAGGTTCAAGAATTATTAAAGAGAATGGAGGATGATAGTATAAATATTAAGACGGTTTCCGGTAAAACCCTAACTAGAAACGAATGAGTTATTCCTCCGAACGATCAATCAAATTAAGTAATAACCGGACAAAGAGACAAGCAGAGAGCCAAGATACATGCATGTGCAAATAGATAAGATCAAGTAACTAAGTAGTTACAAAGTAACTAGCATCTTTATAAACCAAATCACTTAGTTAGATTGCATGACACCTTTCCACCACAAAATCACAACACTTGTCCCTTGGATTGCATCATATATGAGCAAAGCACTTTAATAAAATAGCTTTATGCTAGATATTATCATCAATAATGCATTTTGGACAAGGATGAGATCAAAGCAAGCAAAACAAACTCCATTCCTCTCATTCTCTCAAACTGTCCAGCAGAAACACTCTCCAAAGACAAATTCATATCTCCATTTCTATCCATGATAAAATCACCAAATTTTAACCATAGCCTCTCCACGCCATGGGTAATATTCGCTCAAAAGTTCATGTCAAACAAAGTAGTATAGCCTAGTCAAATCCATGCTCAAAGTTGAAAAAGCCAAACTGATCTGTGCTTGACAGTTTCTGTCCAGAGGAGAAAGGGGGCTCAAAACCCTAGCTAGGAAGCTTCAAATCTGATGATCTAGGACTCAAAACAAAGCTTATGAAGAGGCCAAGATGTGGTAAAAATTTGAGAGACAAACTCTTATTTTTCTATTTTCTATGAGTTTTACAAAAGTGATGATGAATAGTAACCCTTAGAAACTAACTTTGTTTTCTTGGTTTTCTTTGTTGCTCTAAGCTATATTAAGGTGATCCAAGGACTAGATCAAGGCTTGTTAGACTCCTAGACACACCAAGGAAGGTATAATACTTGAAAACCCTTGGTGTTATTTTAAGATCTTATGAGATTTATGGATGATTTAGTGATTAGTATGTTATTATAAGTTTAGATCCATGTTAGTAGTTGTTATGATTATGATTTGGTTTGTGAACCATGTAATGGTTAAGATGAGTTGTTGATAGACTAGTCAAGATGATTATCATGTATTTGTGTGGTTGGATTGATCTTTGTTAGATCGAGATAAAGTGTAAAAACTTTGGAAAACGCGTAAATATAGCCGTTATAATGCCCGATTTTACAATATCATGTTTTGTATGCCATTTTTCACATCAAGACCCTACTGTCCAGAAACGTTTCTGCCATGTTAGGATAGCTTATGTTATAAGCTTCGTTTTGATATAAAGATCACGTGAAACGGACTTACGGTTTAGGAGTTACGATAAAATTCATAAAAGTGGTTCGGAGCCGTAAACAAGTATTCGTACTTAAAATTGAACCCCGATAAAATACGTAAAGTCATGACGAATCTTGGTAAATAAATACTAGAGGTAAAAAGTAAGGCGTGAGAGAAAACCTTATGTCAAAAGGATCGTTTTTCGATTTATTAAAAATATTCGAATCAAGATTAAACGCGAACGAACCCCTAAAAGACGACTCGTTTATAACTTCGTTAAAACACTTAGAAAACGAGCGATAAAACTTGGAGTATAATATTGGTTCGTAACGATCGACTTTCGGACTTATATGACTTAAGTATATGCCTAATATAAGTACAGTGACATGTCGTATTAACGAACGAATGTCGGGTCGGATCGATGATAAAAGAAATACACTAAAAGGGGTATAACGAGATAACTCGAGAACGTGTTTCGATTTAAGTATAACTTAACCTTTAAAGTTTTAAGTGATTAATCCCGAATGTCTTGGCTATTTATAGATCACCAAGCTGACCCGGGACCCGCTACCACTACCCCTTACCGTACTCGACTACCAGGCAAGTTTCAATCCCCTTCTTTTAGGCTGTTGTTGTGATTGAATATATATGTATGTTTTCTGTTATAATATGCCATAGCATGCATGCCTACTTTCAAGTTATATCATTATGCTTGTTCCCTGATTGTTATTGGTTTATAAATTAGATAGCTATCGTATCAATTATAAACCGGTTATTGTAAGACCCTCAGAGAAGGGTGTATACATCTTATTCATCTAATATAGACCGGGAGTCAATATTTCTTGACGTATCGAGATTACCTCGAAAGAAAATATCTAAGTAAATATTTTCCATTATTCGGGCGACGAATATTATTTGAATATTCGTTCGAGATTATTTATTTAACGATCCTTACTTCAAATAATTATTTGAACGTAACTATTCGACGAATAATATTTTTAATATTCATTCACAGTCGAATTATTTATCGATTATTATTTCGAATATTCTTCTAAAGATGAGACTACTAAATGAATATTATTTGGATATTCATTTAGAATATTATTTTATTAAATAAGTATTACTTTTGAATATTCATTTAGGATATTAATTACTTGATGAATATTATTTTAATATTAATCTGAAGCTTGATTTATTTATCGAATATTATCTCGAATATCCCTTTAAGGCTTGGATTACTAAATGAATATTACTTGATATTCATTTAGAATATTATTCATTAAATGAATATTACTTTTTGAATATTCATTTAAATTCCTAATTAATTATGAATATTGTCTTAAATATTCCTTTCAGGTCTTATTAATTAATGAATATTATTTTGAATATTCATTTAGATATTTATTTATTCAATAAATATTCTCCTGATATTTCTTCAGGGATTATTTTGAAAAATACTCTAATTAAAGATATTCTTTCATATTCCTAAATATTCTTTAAATATTTTTAATTCAATAAATATTCTCTGAATATTTATTCCATACTTAGAATAACCTCAATAAGGTTTATCTTCTTCGATTATTGCGAAAAATATTTCGGAGTCATATTATTATTAATCTTATATCAAGAAAGGTTCTTAGACATCATTCTTCTTTGAGTCTATCTCCCTAATAATAAGGGAACCTTACTTGGAAAATGTTAATTATCTTGTCGACTTTCTGGTCATAAAGTATTCTCTTTACTCGCAACTCGGGTGCTATTGACTTATTAAGTCGTTGGTTACCTTCTCATCTTTCGAGGGGTAAGATTGTTGGAACAAGTTGATATTCGTTACCAAGCAATAGCTTGGAAGTATTGGTGAATTTTCCTTTCCAACTAGATACGACTACCTTGTAGAGTCTTATCAACAAGTATTATACTTGGGGAAAGGGGGACGAACGTTACATTCAGAATCATGAATTCTATTTGAACTAGGAGTCGTGTAAGAGGCCGAGTAGCGCCGGTCCATCCCCTTTGGTCCAACCGTTGGCCGGGGAGAGCTAGTAAGGCGGTAGACAAGTAAAGCCGTCAGTTCTTCCTTCTACCGGTAGTAAATCTAATTTGATCTGTACGATCTCGACTGATCATCAAGATTGGAACAGCGGGCGCGGTGAATACTCCATCATTGGTTCATCATCCAAACTTATTTATTTCCTGCAACATGATTACTGTTGGCAGAGCTGGAAAAGTGTTCATAACTGGAATTGCAATCTTTTCATGCAAGTTCCTCTTTTAATGACAATGAGAATATCTCGCTTACTTTTGATGTAGCAGATATTTATACAAACAAATACTTTGAGTTACCTGGTAACTTCATCCTTTATATTATACTGGCAATAACTTCATCAAGGCATGGCATATGATTTCAAAGGATATCTTGAACTACTGTATATATGTATCACTATTCAGTTATATTATTGTTGGTGGGCTTTCGCTCACCCTTGCTTTGTTCATATTATCACAACAACAGCTAGGACAGATGGCCTGCGTCAGGCGCACTCGGTGCAAGCAGGTTACCGCCGTTCGAGGACAACCCGCTGATGTCCTTGCTGCCATTGCTGAGGTAGCATAGATAGGCAGCTTTTGTTTATCAGTCTATTTATATGTAACATTAACGTTAATCAACGGCAAAACCTTTAAGTATATCATTTGGCTTGTAATAACTTTTATTCGTAAACTCTGATATTATGGACTTATTTCAATTTCATCTCTGGGACTATAACTGTTGTGTGTGTGAGTGGATATTATTGTGGGGTCACAGCATGTGATTTATTTATTGTGGACTCAAGTCAAGTATTATGAATAGATGTAAGACCGTAACCACCAGATCCCTGACCCCGGATCTGGGGGTGTTACAGAAGTGGTATCAGAGCGTACGTTATAAACCCCAGAGATGAGGCGACGTTAAAACAATAAATTCACTAAGATAATAAGAACACTTGCCAAGTTCATAGTCGGACTACTTAAGGTAGTAATGACGTATAAAACCCTTATGGGAACTCTTAAGTATCATGATAGTAACTTAGCTCGATATCGTATCGACGAATAAGGCGACAGACCTTGAGGCATAAGAGCAGCAGCGCGATGATGCTTTATGTGCTGAAGATCAACGGGTAAATTCGATGGAGTACCCTACTGGATACCCTGAAGAGGTTCCAGCAGATAAGGTAAATCCTGTTAGAATAAGGAGCTTACCCTCGAGGAATGAGGGCTACAGCCAGAAAGACTGAGATGATTAAGGTATAGTGCTCAGAAAAGTGAGCATAAAGCGCTGAGCTATTAGCAAGAGAACCAAAGATTCATGTTGGATTCGTAGCCGGACTACTGGATGTAGTACCAGTGAGTAAGACGGATTGGAAGAATTACTTGAGATCTTATACGGGAATAGACGAGAATCCTTAGAGACTTTCATATTAACGAAGAAAGAGCTAGAGGGATGTATGATTATCAAAGACATCGATTTAGGGCGAGGAGCAGAGTCCCTAGAAATAGTTGAGAAGGAGGCAGTAAGTGCCATATCATTTGACAAATGAATTAATATGAATATTGTCAGTAATAATTCACCATGAGAAGGCAGATGTCATAGGTTGTAATTTATAAAACCAAATTGAGGTTGATGAAGTTGTTTTACACAGGAAAATGTCCATTTTATGAATGAATCAGTTAGAAAGTGAAAACATTTGGAAGTGACAGCATGAATGGATAAAGTTATATAAGGAAGTAGTAAGCAAGACAATGATCTCAGAACCTACCGGAAGATAAGACCAGTGAGTCAAGATGAACTCGTAATGAGACTATTATCAGAGACTAAGTATAGGGTTAATTTAACTCAGTGAAATGATGAACCAGAAATGTTAGATGCATGTGATTCAGAGGAATATTAAATTCTTTCTTTTCTTTGAATGAATTATAGTAGTTACCTTAAGTTTACTCCGACGCGGAATTATAATGGATCAAGTAATACGATCAGCAGTTAAAGAGAAAAATGTGAGAAAATCTTCCTGGAGCTAAAAGATGAAATTGGTAATGACCAAGAGTTGGCATTGTTTAATGAAAAAAGGGAGACTTTGTGCTTCCAACGATGCTTCGCATAAAAGATTAAGATGTGTGCTTGCGCAGCACGACAAAGTACTTGCGGATGCATTCGGACAACATGGTTCACCAGGTTCGGATGGCCTTAGTAGTGCCAATTTTTGTGGAACAACCAACTCCGACGGTAATGTTCCTTCTGAGACTGGTAGTCAGGTAGACTGACATTTGGTAATATTGAATATCAGGACGTATAGGTATCAGGACGTTGTGACAAGTTTTAGTTTAAAACTGTTGATTCCCTTCTAAGGGATGTATATAATTGGTTCCTCTCCAGGGGTTAAATTTCCAACCCGATGACGATTATTTCGTTAATTATGACTGCTTACGATTCTACCTACTAGGAGGTTCATAGAACTATTCTTCAGGTTTCGAAACTGGTCTCCTTAGTGTTACCAGTCGATGGATAGATTGACCAAAATTTCCCTAATTCTGGGAAGAACTTCAACGAATTTTGGCAAACCTTGTCTTTCTGATTATCAGAGAACATCATGGAAGAGAGTAGAAACTGGGGCAAACCCCGTGAATTGGGTATGGTAGCCGCTACATGGGTTGGTGGACAGACCCCGGTTATCGCGATTGATTGTAGAAATACAATGATGAAGTGAGATTGGACGAAAACAGGAAATGTAAGTAAGAAACCAGCCCGACTGAGAAACTTCGGGATTGACTTATGTGAAAAGGCTGTTATGCCAGGAATGGTAAGCTTGCGTGGCACGTGGGAGTGATAAGAATAGTTGAAAAGATAAAAATAGAGGAAAGGTGACCAGAGATGGTGCTGAGAAGTCGATTAAGACCTATATGGAGTAAAGTTTTGGAAAGGTAGAAAGGTATCAAAGTAGAAGGCACTATGCCAACAATTGCTAGAAAAGTAATGCTAATTAGCCAACCCCTAAAACCATATATTTTTATTTTAGTATGGTCGGTTGAGGCCAAGTCACAAAGGATTATCAAATGACTAGACCAGCAATGAAAGGACAAAGCAGGGTTGCTTCTAAGTAAGCACCGACTGCAAGGGCTTTTGATATAAAGGAAATATTAATGAGATCGTAGGAATCTTCTACTGAACCCTTTGCAACCCATGTTTGGATTGGGAATTTACTAGACTTTTTGGAATGGGGTCACCCGTACTAAAGTGATTCATGTGTATATGATTGCCCAAGATTACGAGTAAAAATGGAAGTATAATGACTTGAGATGTATGATGTTAGGGTATTATAAATACCATGAATATATTATGACGGAGGAAAGTAAACAATGAATGTATATGAAGAGAGTATAGAAATGGTCAGAAATTGAACAGTATGCTGTAGGAATTTTGTCTGAGGCAAGTACCTTTGTGAAGAACGATAAGCACTAAGAAATTCACGTTGAACTCGACCAATATCTTTCAGAACATCTTTGCTACCATTAACAAGTTCTGTAAGAGAGCAGAAAGACATACGTTGTCTTTTGGAAGGTCAAATAGGTTGACCACTATCTGAAAGAAGAAATTAGCAGTAAGCTACCGATCGATTATCAAATAAGAATGATTGAAAAGAGACCCTTATTAAGGATACATGATTTGATTGCCAATTATAGGATGCAGGAATTCCTTGGCAGTTGAATTAAGGATAAGATATCCATAAAGTAAGGCAAACCCTGGGGAATGCACAAGGGATGGCAATAACCCTAATAAAGACATTGTAAATTTAGATGATATGAGTTGGATTTGCTAAGGCAACAATGACCTGTAAAGATTATTAAAAAGAGTTCTGGAAAGAACAGAGATAGAATTATTAGAGTATTGATCAATGACGTTTTGATATACCCTGTACCTAGAAAATACAGGAGGAATGATGAGGACGACCTAAGAAACCCTACAAGGAAAAGTTAATATTCTGAGTTTCCAACTAGAAGTTTGGAAGAGAATGTAAGACACAATAACAATATACCAGATGATGCATGTATGAAACCCTGAGGGAGTATGGATTGAACCTATAAAGGTTGAGATTATCCTAAGATAAGGAAAGAACTAAGAAAAGAAGTATCCTAAGTAGGAGTGGGAATAAACGTGATAAAGTTCCCACGGATAGATGGAAGCAATGACTTATGGAAAAAAAAGACTGATAGATATATTTTCTCCTTCAGCAGAGCTTAAGGGAGAATGCTTTCACCCAATAGTGATGGGAATGAGGTAGAAAAATTTGAGTTGGAATGTATCCAGAAAACATGGATTACAAGGAATTATTATTATCAGGAAAGGGCAATGAGGTGGCCGACAGTCTAAGTATAAAGGAATAATTACAAATGTTCATACCGAAGAAACAAAATGATATTTGGAAAGACCTTGAAGGTCATATCGGAGTGGAGGAATTTACATTCCTTTTTATGATTGTGCAAGAATCGAAGGTAATAATAGTTTAAGTAAAGATTCGATTCCTGATGGAGTCTTAAGCATATTACGTACCTTAGAAGGTCCCGTTTTGAGGCAAACCAGGACCATGATACAAAATTGACGAAGTAAACCGTTAAGTTTCCAGTCTTTTATGGAATCTGCATGAGTGATAGTTTCATCAACCGGACCTAGCTGCGATGCTTGAAACTCTTCTGCAATTTTATCTACTTCGTGTAATATCTACATTAAGTTCAAGAAGTGTTCCTTAGGGATAAGGAATAGTGATTACTTTGTCTCCCTAAAGGATTTGTAACCCGTAAGGTTAGCTATTAACGGATTACGTAAACAACAATCGATGGTGATTCTTCTAAGAAAGTAGATGACAACGTAAAGATAAAGAAAGTGCTGCTATTAATGAGCTAAGTGGCATGTTGATGAATGACAAGCAAGTTTGTGTTAGTGTACTTCTGCGCAAACAAGATATAGAATATGAGGTTGATGATTCATGATGCTAAATGTATTCCCGTGAAAAGAATTAATGAGACTTAGAGAGAAGGGCAGTTGAGCCCGAGACTTATTAGGCCACCTGAGAGTTTAAAAGTGTTCGGAAGGTGGCATTCGAGCCAGTTTTACCCCCAAAGCTTATAGCATGGTAGTAACGTGTTTCATGTGGCAAAGCTACACCAGTAAAATGCAGATGCTCAACAGATGATAAGAGTGCGAGCAGGTAGGTGTACGACCTGGTCTGACTTACGAAAGACAACCTGTGAAAAACCGCGGGTAGAAAAGAATAAGTGATGAGAAACAAGTTGACATTAGTAGATTATATTGGATGTAAGCTAAAGAAATTGGCCAGATTCATTTCGGAGGTTTTAAATTTGAAATAATGTGATGATTATAGAGTAAATGTGACGGGATACCAATAAGGAGGTGCCAAGTGCAAAAGATGTCTCAATAAAGAGATGAAGGTGGAAGTAAATAACAGAAGTAAATAAGAATCAGATAATAAGAAGGATGTGATTAATAAAGAAAAGACGGGGAAAGCAACTACGAAATAGGAAGCAAGGAATGTTAGGAATGTTAGGAATGGATTAATAAATGGGTTTTCCGATGAATTCTCGGGATGACAACCTGATAGTGTTAATATTATAGATATGAAAAAGCTAGTAGCGTGACATGGAATGTCAGTAACAATGGTGTCAAGCGAGAAACTAAGATTTAACCTGAAAGGTTCAATGACTTTCCAAAAGTAAGTGTTGCTAAGGTGGAACCAGGGTACAGGTCCAGAGAATAGTGGACAAAGCAACAAGATATGTTGACACGTGAGGTTACGATCAAATAGTATTGGATATAATTATGATTAATTTCTTCCTTAATGAACCTCTATAGTTCAGAGGTAAATTCTGAGTATGATATTTTACAATCATGAAAACTTTCTATAATCCTTTAGAATTCTTTTCTTTTCTTCTCTCTTATTCATCTTCTTTATGAATTGAGAAGAACAACCCTTTAAGGAGGGGAGGTACTGCTACGTGACTATCTGTCTATGTGATAGAAGTCTAAGTGGAATACCATAACTTGTTTAATTGCTTGTCAAGTACTAAAGGCTGGCCCCCTTCTGTACTAGCTATGCAATATAACAAATGTTCAATTGATCATAGTGATCTCTCAAAAAATCTTTCCACTTCTCTATATTGATCGAGATTGCAAAGATTAAAGCGACAGGAAATGCACAGTGTGAGTAAGGTTACCTCCAAATTCGCAGTGGGATAGTGATACCAATGTTACTGCAGATACCAATAAGGAAAATAGTATATGACTGGGTAAGAGCATGACCTGAATAGTGTATTGTACGAAAAGTGGCAGAGATTAATGAAAAAGGATAAAAGGATGTATTGTAGCACTAGTAAGATGTGCTGAAAAAGGATTGGGATTGATTAAGGATTGACTGGGAAACTGGAAAGTGAAATAACCCACGAGTACTCAATTGTCTTCTACCTGATTCCGGGACGGAATCCTTTTAAGGAGGGGAGACTGTAAGAACCCAAATTTTTGGGTAGAATTAAAAATTTTATTTATTTAATGATGTAAGAATGAATAGTGGCTACGGCTACAATGTAATAGTTGATGTTTTAAAAGAATGAATGGAATTCGACTTTATTATTTCTATGTCTTGAAGAATGCTAAAGGGTGACAACATAGGTAAGAATAATCTATCTCCTAAGGGAATAAGATATGGCAATTCCAAGCAGGAGAATATTCTCATGTCATCCAGATCGATAGCGATTAATCCAGTGGTTCCGTAAAAAGGTTAAGGAACGATCGAAAGAGAATACGGACAATTGTACAACCCTAGATGAATAAGTAAAGAATAAGGATGAATAGTGATTTTGGTGTAATTGAGAATATTATTAGACGACGCTATATAGAAGTACCCGGAACAAAATTCTGAGTTCGTATTATTGATCCGGAGGGAACAAGAGTGTATGGAAAAGCTGTCGGATTCTGAAAAATAGCACTTTTATTTTCCCCGAGATTTCCCTGGACACTGAAAGACTTAAGGAATTATTGAAGGGATTTAAGGAAAATAGGTTCAAGAATTATTAAAGAGAATGGAGGATGATAGTATAAATATTAAGACGGTTTCCGGTAAAACCCTAACTAGAAACGAATGAGTTATTCCTCCGAACGATCAATCAAATTAAGTAATAACCGGACAAAGAGACAAGCAGAGAGCCAAGATACATGCATGTGCAAATAGATAAGATCAAGTAACTAAGTAGTTACAAAGTAACTAGCATCTTTAGAAACCAAATCACTTAGTTAGATTGCATGACACCTTTCCACCACAAAATCACAACACTTGTCCCTTGGATTGCATCATATATGAGCAAAGCACTTTAATAAAGTAGCTTTATGCTAGATATTATCATCAATAATGCATTTTGGACAAGGATGAGATCAAAGCAAGCAAAACAAACTCCATTCCTCTCATTCTCTCAAACTGTCCAGCAGAAACACTCTCCAAAGACAAATTCATATCTCCATTTATATCCATGATAAAATCACCAAATTTTAACCATAGCCTCTCCACTCCATGGGTAATATTCGCTCAAAAGTTCATGTCAAACAAAGTAGTATAGCCTAGTCAAATCCATGCTCAAAGTTGAAGAAGCCAAACTGATCTGTGCTTGACAGTTTCTGTCCAGAGGAGAAAGGGGGCTCAAAACCCTAGCTAGGAAGCTTCAAATCTAATGATCTAGGACTCAAAACAAAGCTTATGAAGAGGCCAAGATGTGGTAAAAATTTGAGAGACAGACTCTTATTTTTCTATTTTCTATGATTTTTACAAAAGTGATGATGAATAGTAACCCTTAGAAAGTAACTTTGTTTTCTTGGTTTTCTTTGTTGCTCTAAGCTATATTAAGGTGATCCAAGGACTAGATCAAGGCTTTTTAGACTCCTAGACACACCAAGGAAGGTATAATACTTGAAAACCCTTGGTGTTATTTTAAGATCTTATGAGATTTATGGATGATTTAGTGATTAGTATGTTATTATAAGTTTAGATCCATGTTAGTAGTTGTTATGATTATGATTTGGTTTGTGAACCATGTAATGGTTAAGATGAGTTGTTGATAGACTAGTCATGATGATTATCATGTATTTGTGTGGTTGGATTGATCTTTGTTAGATCGAGATAAAGTGTAAAAACTTTGGAAAACGCGTAAATATAGCCGTTATAATGCCCGATTTTACAATATCATGTTTTGTATGCATTTTTCACATCAAGACCCTACTGTCCAGAAACTTTTCTGCCATGTTAGGATAGCTTATGTTATAAGCTTCGTTTTGATATAAAGATCACGTGAAACGGACTTACGGTTTAGGAGTTACGATAAAATTCATAAAAGTGGTTCGGAGCCGTAAACAAGTATTCGTACTTAAAATTGAGCCCCGATAAAATACGTAAAGTCATGACGAATCTTGGTAAATAAATACTAGAGGTAAAAAGGAAGGCGTGAGAGAAAACCGTATGTCAAAAGGATCGTTTTTCGATTTATTAAAAATATTCGAATCAAGATTAAACGCGAACGAACCCCTAAAAGACGACTCGTTTATAACTTCATTAAAACACTTAGAAAACGAGCGATAAAACTCGGAGTATAATATTGGTTCGTAACGATCGACTTTCGGACTTATATGACTTAAGTATATGCCAAGTATAAGTACAGTGACATGTCGTATTAACGAACGAATGTCGGGTCGGATCGATGATAAAAGAAATACACTAAAAGGGGTATAACGAGATAACTCGAGAACGTGTTTCGATTTAAGTATAACTTAACCTTTAAAGTTTTAAGTGATTAATCCCGAATGTCTTGGCTATTTATAGATCACCAAGCTGACCCGGGACCTACTACCACTAACCCTTACCGTACTCGACTACCAGGCAAGTTTCAATCCCCTTCTTTTAGGCTGTTGTTGTGATTGAATATATATGTATGTTTTCTGTTATAATATGCCATAGCATGCATGCCTACTTTCAAGTTATATCATTATGCTTGTTCCCTGATTGTTATTGGCTTATAAATTAGATAGCTATCGTATCAATTATAAACCGGTTATTGTAAGACCCTCAGAGAAGGGTGTATACATCTTATTCATCTAATATAGACCGGGAGTCAATATTTCTTGACATATCGGGATTACCTCGAAAGAAAATATCTAAGTAAATATTTTCCATTATTCGGGCGACGAATATTATTTGAATATTCGTTCGAGATTATTTATTTAACGATCCTTACTTCAAATAATTATTTGAACGTAACTATTCGACGAATAATATTTTTAATATTCATTCAGAGTCGAATTATTTATCGATTATTATTTCGAATATTCTTCTAAAGATGAGACTACTAAATGAATATTATTTGGATATTCATTTAGAATATTATTTTATTAAATAAGTATTACTTTTGAATATTCATTTAGGATATTAATTACTTGATGAATATTATTTTAATATTAATCTGAAGCTTGATTTATTTATCGAATATTATCTCGAATATCCCTTTAAGGCTTGGATTACTAAATGAATATTACTTGATATTCATTTAGAATATTATTCATTAAATGAATATTACTTTTTGAATATTCATTTAAATTCCTAATTAATTATGAATATTGTCTTAAATATTCCTTTCAGGTCTTATTAATTAATGAATATTATTTTGAATATTCATTTAGATATTTATTTATTCAATAAATATTCTCCTGATATTTCTTCACGGATTATTTTGAAAAATACTCTGATTAAAGATATTCTTTCATATTCCTAAATATTCTTTAAATATTTTTAATTCAGTAAATATTCTCTGAATATTTATTCCATACTTAGAATAACCTCAATAAGGTTTATCTTCTTCGATTATTACGAAAAATATTTCGGAGTCATATTATTATTAATCTTATATCAAGAAAGGTTCTCAGACATCATTCTTCTTTGAGTCTATCTCCCTAATAATAAGGGAACCTTACTTGGAAAATGTTAATTATCTTGTCGACTTCCCGGTCATAAAGTATTCTCTTTACTCGCAACTCGGGTGCTATTGACTTATTAAGTCGTTGGTTACCTTCTCATCTTTCGAGGGGTAAGATTGTTGGAACAAGTTGATATTCGTTACCAAGCAATAGCTTGGAAGTTATTGGTGAATTTTCCTTTCCAACTAGATACGACTACCTTGTAGAGTCTTATCAACAAGTATTATACTTGGGGAAAGGGGGACGAACGTTACATTCAGAATCATAAATTCTATTTGAACTAGGAGTCGTGTAAGAGGCCGAGTAGCGCCGGTCCATCCCCTTTGGCCCAACCGTTGGCCGGGGAGAGCTAGTAAGGCGGTAACAAGTAAAGCCGTCAGTTCTTCCTTCTACCGGTAGAAATATAATTTGAGCTGTACGATCTCGACTGATCATCAAGATTGGAACAGCGGGCGCGGTGAATACTCCATCATTGGTTCATCATCCAAACTTATTTATTTCCTGCAACATGATTACTGTTGGCAGAGCTGGAAAAGTGTTCATAACTGGAATTGCAATCTTTTCATGCAAGTTCCTCTTTTAATGACAATGAGAATATCTCGCTTACTTTTGATGTAGCAGATATTTCTACAAACAAATACTTTGAGTTACCTGGTAACTTCATCCTTTATATTATACTGGCAATAACTTCATCAAGGCATGGCATATGATTTCAAAGGATATCTTGAACTACTGTATATATGTATCACTGTTCAGTTATATTATTGTTGGTGGGCTTTCGCTCACCCTTGCTTTGTTCATATTATCACAACAACAGCTAGGACAGATGGCCCGCGTCAGGCGCACTCGGCGCAAGCAGGTTACCGCCGTTCGAGGACTACCCGCTGATGTCCTTGCTGCCATTGCTGAGGTAGCATAGATAGGCAGCTTTTGTTTATCATTCTATTTATATGTAACATTAACGTTAATCAACGGCAAAACCTTTAAGCATATCATTTGGCTTGTAATAACTTTTATTCGTAAACTCTGATATTATGGACTTATTTCAATTTCATCTCTGGGACTATAACTGTTGTGTGTGTGAGTGGATATTATTGTGGGGTAACAGCATGTGATTTATTTATTGTGGACTCAAGTCAAGTATTATGAATGGATGTAAGACCGTAACCACCAGATCCCTGACCCCGGATCTGGGGGTGTTACACGAACCCTGCGGATTGGGTAAGGTAACCGCTATATGGGTTGATGGACAGACCCTGATTATTACAATTAATTGAAAAGATAAAACGGTGAAGTTGAGATTGGACGGTAAGAAAGGAAATGTGTTTAAGAACCAAAATGGACTGAGAAATTCCGGGATTGGCTTAAATGAAAAGGTTATTATGCCAAGAGTGTTAAGCTTATGCAGTACGTGGGATTGTTAAGAGAAGTTGAAAAGAGAAAAATAAAGGAAAGGTGATCGGAGGCGGTACCGAGAGGTCGATTGAAACTTATATGGAGTAAAATTTTGAAAAGATCCGAAACGGTATCAAGGAAGGAGGATGAACGAGGAGTGACTATGCCACTCTGGCACCCAAGATTTGCTGTGTAAAGGAAAGCAGTGAACAATACATTTAGGAAAACATGGGAAAAAGCATATGGATAAGCGTAACCTGTCCCAGATAATTGTCTTCACTATGGACGAATGAGGCAATTGCTAGAAAAGTAATGCCATTAGTTAACCCCTAAACTCATATGTTTTAGTGTGGCCAGTTGGGGCCAAGTCACAAAGGATTATAAACTTACTGGACCAGCGATGTAAGGACAAAGCGGGGTTGCTTCTGACCAAGCACCGACCGTGAGAACTTTTGATACAAAGTGAAGTAATACAGGTGTATATGATTGACCAGCTTATGAGCTAGAAATCCAACTATAGTGAATTGAGGTACATAATGTTGGGATTTTATAAATACAATAGACATAGTATGACTGAGGAAAGTGATCAATAAAAGGTTTATGGAGATTGTCAAGATAAGAGTAATTGAAAAAAGACCCTTATTAAAGATATATGATTTGATTGTCAATGAAAGGATGTAAGTATTTCTTGAAAATAGAATTTTGGATAGAATATCCATAAACTAAGATAAACCCTGGGGATGCATAAAGAATTGCATTACCCCTAATAAAGACATTGTGAATTCAGATGATATAAGTTAGATTGGATAAGGCAATAATAATCTTTAAGGAGTTATTGGAAGGAGTTTCGGAAGGTACGTAAACAGAATTATTATAGGATTGATTAGTGATATTCTGATATACCCTGAACCTAGAAAATACAGGGGGAATGGTGAGGACGACCTAAGAAACCTTATAAGGAAAAAGGGTAATATTCTGAGTTTCAAAAATAGAATTCTGGTAAGGAAAGTACGACAATAATAATAATGCCAGGTGAGGCATGTGTGAGACCATGAAGAAGTTTGGATTGAACCAAATAAAGGTTGAGATTATCCTAAAACAAGAAAGAACTAAGAGAAGAAATATTCTAGGTATGATTAGGAGTAACTGCGACAAAGTTCACACGGGAAGGTGGAAGCAATGACTTATGGAAAAAGACTGATCTATATTTCTCTCCTTCAGCAGAGTTTAAGAGAGAATACTTTCACCCAACAGTGATGATCGAGAATGAGATAGAAAAATTTAAGTTGGAATAGACCCAGATAGCATTGATTGCAAGAAACTATTATTATCAGGAAAGGCCAATGAGGTGACCGACACTTTAAGTATAGAGGAGTAATTATAGATGTTCATACCAAAGAAACAGAATGATATTGAGAAGGATTCGAAGGACATATTGTGGTGGAGGATTTACATTCCTTCTGATGATTGTGTAAGAAGCAACCATAAGAATAGTTTAAGTAAAGATTCGATTCCTGATATCGTCTTAAGCATATTACATACCTTAGAAGGTCCCATTTTGTGGTAAACCAGGACCATGATACAAAATTGATTAAGTGAACCGTGAAGTTTCCAGTCTTCTAATGAAGACATGTGATTAATAATTTCATCAACCTGGCATAGCTGCGGTGATTGAAACTCTTCTGCAATTTTATCTGCTTTATTAATACCTACATCAAGTTCAGGAAGTATTCCTTATGAATAAGAAATAGTGATTAGTTCGTCTTCCTAGAGAATTTTGGATATGACAATTATGAAACCCGTCTGATTAACCATTAAAGCAATACGTAAACAGCAAACGATGGTGATTCAACAATGGACTACAATAATATAGTGGTGATTCTTCTAAGAAAGTAGATGACAACGCAAAAATAAAGATAGTGCTGCTATTGATAAGCTAAATGGCATGTTGATGAATGACAAGCAAGTTTATGATGGTGTATTTATGCGCAAACAAGATAGAGAATAGGAGATTGGAGATTCATGATGCTAAAATTATCCCCATGGGAAGAATTAATGAGACTTGGAGAGAAGGGCAGTATAGCCCGAGATTTATTGGGCCATCTAAGAGTTTAAAAGTGTTCGAAAGGTGGCATTCGAGCCAGCTTTACCCCTAAATCTTATAGCATGGTCGCAACGTGTTTCATGTGGCAAGGCTACACTAGTAAAATGCAGATGCTCAACAGATGATAAGAGTACGAGCAGGTAGATATACGACCTGGTCTGACTTACGAAAAACAACCTGTGGAAAATCACGGATAGAAAAGACCAAGTGATGAGAAACAAGTTTGGCAGAAGTAGATTATATTGGATCTAAGTTAAAGGAATCGGCCAGATTCATTTCGGAGGGTTTAAATTGGAATAATGTGATGATTATAGAGTAAATGTGATGGGATACCAATAAGTAGGTGCCAAGTGCAAAAGATGTCTCAATAAAGAGATGACGGTGGAGGTAAATAACAGAAGTGAATAAGAATCAGATAATAAGAAGGATGTGATTGGTAAAGAAAAGACTGGGAAAGCAACTATGGAATGTGAAGCAAGGAATGTTATGAATGGAATAATGAATGGGCTTTCTAATGAATTCTCGGGATGACAACCTGATAGTGTTATTATTATATATATGAAAAAGCTAGTAGCGTGGCATGGAATGTCAGTAACAATGATGTCAAGCGAGAAACCTAAGATTTAACCTGAAAGGTTAAAGGAATTTTCTAAAGTGAGCGTTGCTAAGATTAAACAAGAGTATAGGTCCATAGAATGATGGACGGAGCAGTGAGGACATGTTCACACGTGAGATTACGATAAAGTAGTATTTGATACGAATAAGATTATTTTTCTTCTCTGATGAACCTCTATAGTTCAGAGGTCAATTCTAAGTATGATATTTTGCAATCATGGAAACTTTCTATAATTCTTTGAAATTCTTTTCTTTTCTTCTCTCTTATTCATCTTCTTTTTGAATTGAGAAGAACAACCCTTTAAGGAGGGGAGGTACTGCTACGTGACTATCTGTCTATGTGATAGAAGTCTAATTGGAATACCATAACTTTTTTAATTGCTTGTCAAGTACTAAATGCTGGCCCCCTTTTGTACTAACGATGCAATATAATAAATGTTCATTGATCATGGTGATCTCTCAATAAATCTCTCCACTTCTCTATATTGATCGAGATTGCGAAGATTAAAGCGATCAGGAAATGCATAGTGCAAGTGAGGTTACCTCTGAATTCGCAGTGTAATAGTGATACCAATATCACTGCAGATATCAATAAGGATAATAGTATAGGACTGAGTAAGAGCATAACCCGGATAGTGTGTTGTACGAAAAGTAGCAAAGTTGATGGAAAAAGGATAAAGTATGTATTGTAGCACCAGTAGATGTGCTGAGAAAGGGTAGAACGACTAAGAATTGACCGAAAAGCTGAAAAGTTAAACGACAGAGAAATGACTCTTTGTTTCCTACCTGATTCCGGGACAGAATCCTTTTAAGGAGGGGAGACTGTAAGAACCCTGATTTTTGGTAGGAATTAAAACTTTTATTATGGAATGGATATGGATTCCAATATTTATATGTCATGAAGAATGCAATGGGTTGACAACTTAGGTAAGAATAATCTATCGTCAAGAAAGTAGGATATGGCATACAAACAGAGGAAGTACTCTCATGTCATCCAAATCGATATCTAGTATAAGTCCAGTGGTTCCGTAAACGGGTTAAGGAACGCTCGGGAAAGCGCAAGGACATTTTTCTAATTAAAAGGAATAAAGAGAGAATAAGTGATGAATAGTGTTTTGGTGGAAATAGGAATATTATTAGATGACACTATATAGAAGTACCCGGAACGGATTTTTGAGTTCGTATTAATGATCCAAGGGGAAAAAAGTTTATGTAAAAGTTATCGGATTCTGAAAAATAACACTTTTATTTTCCCCGAGATTTCCCTGGACACTGAAAGACTTAAGGAATTATTGAAAGGATTTAAGGAGTATAGGTTCAAGAATTATTAAAGAGAATGGAGAATGATAATATAAATATTAAGACAGTTTCCGGTGTAACCCTAACTAGAAATCTTCGAGATATTCATCCGAACGATCAATGAATTAAGCAATAACCGGACAAAAGAGCAAGCAAAAATCCAAGGTGCATGCATGTGCAAGAGGATAAGAGCAAGTAACCAAGCTAGTTACAAGGGAACTAGAACAATTAGCAAGCAAACCAAGTACTTAGCCTTAAAACCATAAGAATGCAACACTTGTCCCTTGCAATTGCATCACCCATGACCTAATCACTTTAATAAAGTGGCTTTAGGCTAGATATTATCCATACAACACAATATTTCAAGGGATTAGATCAAGAAACAAGCCAAGCAACTCCATCTCTCCATTTTCTTCAAACTGCCCTGCAGGAGCATCAAGGAAAGAAAAATTCATATATCCACTTCTACCCATTCTAAAATCACCACTTTTTAACCATAGCTTCTCCACTCCATGGGTAAGGTTTGTTCAAAATTTTATGGCAATCTAATGAGTATAGCCTAGTCAAATCTCCTCCCCAAGTTGAAGAAGCCAAACTGCCTGTTCTTGACAGTTTCTTCCAACGGGAAAAACTGGTTCAAAACTATAGCTACCAAGCTTCAAATCTCATGATCTATAGCTTAAAACAAAGCTTATGAAGAGCCCAAGATGTGATAAAAATTTGAGAGCTAAACTCTTATTTTTTCGATTTTCTATGATTTTTACAAAAGTGATGATGAATAGTAACCCTTAGAAACTAACTTTGTTTTCTTGCTTGATTAGGATGATTCAAGATATCTTAAGGTTATATAAGGACTATATAAGGATTATTAGGGCTACTACACACTCCAAGGAAGGTATAACACTTGAAACCCTAGCTTGAATCTTGAGTTTTTATGGAGTTTTGGATGATATATGCATGTATAACTCTTAGAGATGTGATTAAGCTTTGTTATATGTTAAACTAGTTAGTAAGAATGGAAAGGCAGTAGGGGTGAGTATACGGTCCAGTTAACCGAAAACTGAACCGAATAACCGAAATAATTTCGGTTCGGTTAACCGAAATTAATATTTCGGTTCGGTTTTCGGTTCCCCTTTTTCTGAAATTTTGGTTTTCGGTTCGGTTCGGTTTTTAACCGCGGTTAACCGAATAACCGAAATAAATAACTGAATTTTTTTATATAATAATAAAATATTATTATTAGATGAGGTACTGGCCTGGGACTGTAAACTCTCAAAGGTCAACCTTTCTTCTTTTCTATACATTTTTTCCAGAATGTTCAGACCAGTCATTTCCACTGCTTGAAAAATCCCCCCTCGCTCAGATATTTTCAGGTTCTTTATATGCATTAATCATCGTTAATGTACTCAGTTATATGCATTAATCCTCGTTAGTAGTTTTAATGTTAAATACTGATAACAAATTTGCAAGGTGTTAGCACTCATTCTAATCTTGGTAATAAAAGCTCTGGGTTAAGTTTTGTTAATTGATGTGTGATCAATTTCCGTAAAAAGTTTCTAGTCCCAAGTTTTATTCTTGAAATTAAAGCAGTAGAGTGGACTGAACACTCAGTTATATGCATTAATCCTCGTTGTGTGATCAAGAACTTGACTAGACAATATTACTTTTGTGTCATAGCACTGGCATTACTTATGGTTTCTAATGCAGCATGAGATATGAGACACTTATTAATTTTTTTTGCACTATTTTAAAATTTCGATTTTATATTTCGGTTTTCGGTAATAACCGAAATAAATATTTCGGTTCGGTTAAAAACCGAATTTAATTGGGTTCGGTTTTTGGTTTTGATTTTTCTGGAATTTCGGTTTTGGTTAACCGAATTAAAATTCGGTTCGATTCGGTTTAAACCGAATACTCACCCCTAAAAGGTAGTGCTTGGCCTCAGTTCTATGGTAATTATCATGTATATGTGGTTTATAGTGGAAACCATGATTGTTGGAGTGTTTTAATTTTAGAAATATCCGAGTTATAGCCGTCGTAATGCCAAATTTTCGTTAAACCTTGAAAACCGTGCATCACAGTAGCTCTAATTGTCTAAACTGGTTAAGTGTATGACATACCCTTGTAGATCTCGAGTCATAGAGCGTTTTGGCGAAAGAATCGAAGCAAACGGACTTACGGTTTAGGAATTATGGCCGATTTACTAAAATTGGTTCGAAACCGTAAATGCAAATTCGTAATTGAAATTGAACCCCTCTTAACTCGAGTAATTCAGTGGCGAATCTTGGTAATTAAATATTAGCGATCATAAGGAAGGTGTGAGAGAAGACCTCATGTTAAAAAGATCATTTTTCGATTTTATAAAAATGTTCGAATCAAGGTTAAGTGTGAACGAACCCCTAAAAAGGATACTTGGTTATAACATTGTAAAGTCACTTAGATAACGATTGATAAATCTCGAGATATAATCTTCGTTAGTAAACGATCGACCCTAGAACTTCTTTGACTTAAGTACCTATCAAGTGTAAGATTAATGACATACCTTGATAGCAAGCAAGTGTCGGGTCATAACGGTGTTAATGAGCGATAACTTGAAAACGTGCTTTAGCTTAAGTAAAGTATTTACTTGGTGTTTCAAAGTGATAGGTGATTAACCCGGGATAATTTTGGTTATTTATAGATTGACGGACCACCCCGAGTCATACCACTAGCATAGCGGGAGTACCAGGCAAGTTTAAATTACTTTGGAACTGTTGTTGTGATAATATATATCTGTTGTTTTCTGATACATATGCCATAGCATGCATGCCTACTTTCAAGTTATATTATAATCTTTGTTCCCTGATTTATTGTTAGCTTATAAGCTGGATAGATAACGTATCGGTTATAAGCTGGATTTTGCTAAGACCCTTAGGAAAGGGCATTTAAGTCTCATTCTTCGAATATAGACCGGGAGTCAGTATTTCTTGATATATCTTGATTATTCCGGAGAGAATATTTAATTTAATATTTCTCCATTATTTATTCAATAAATATTATTTCAAATATTCATTCGAACTTTATGTAGTCAATGAATATTATTTCTAATATTCATTTAAAGTTGATTCATTTATCGAATATTATCTCGATTATTCCTTTGGAATTTATTCATTATTTATTTATTGAATATTATTTCAAATATTCATCTGATCATTATCTAAATATTATTTCGAATATTCATTCGAGTTTTATTTATTTGATAAGTATTATTAATTTAAATATTCATTAATTATTTAATGAATATTATTTGTGAATATTTATTCGAGGATTATTCCGAGTGTTATTTTATATTAAGATTATTCCTTCAATATTTTTTTAACTTAATAAATATTCTTTGGAATATTTATTTAATTCTTCTGACTCGTTTCAAAAATGATTTACTTCATTCAAATATTATCTTCGACCTTCGAATATTATGTAAATTATTTCGGAGTCTTATTATTAATACTTGTATCAAGAAAGGTTCTCAAAATTCCATTCTTCATTCAAATCTAACTTTCAAATTATAAGGGAACCTTACTTGAGAAATGTTATTTATCTTGTTGACTTCCCGGTCATAAATCCTTCGAAACTATTCTTTTCATTCACAACTTGGTTGCTACTCATTTATTGAATCTTTGTGTACCTTCTCATCAGTCGAGGGGTAAGAGTGTTGGAACAAGTTGGTATCCATTAACAAGCAGCAGCTTGGGAAATATTGGTGAATTTTCCTTTCCAACTAGATACGACTACTTTGTGGAGTCTTATCAACAAGTATTATACTTGGGGAAAGGGGGACGAACTTTACGTTCAGAGTCAATGATTTTTTTCAAACTAGGAGTTTTGTAAGAGGCCGAGTAGCGCCAGTCCATCCCATTTGGCCCAACCGTTGATCGGAGAGATCTAACGGGGCGGTAGATAAGTAAATCCGTCAGCTCTTTCTTCTACCGGTAGTAAAAATAATTTGAGTTGTACAATCTGCGACTGATCATCATAAGGATTGGAACAGCGGGCGCGTTGAATACTCCAGCATTAGTTCATCATCCAAATTTATTTATTTTCTGCAACATGAAGTATCACTCTTGTTGACAGGGTTGAGAATTGTTCAAAACTGAAAGTATTTTTGCTTACCTTGCAACTTCATCATTTACCTTATACTGGTACTATGTTCGTTAATGCATGGCATATAGTTTCAAAGATATTTCAGAACTGTTATATATTATTGTTCAGTTACATATTATTTTTGGTGGGCTATTGCTCACCCTTGCTTTATTTATTATATCACAACAGCTAGATCTGATGGCCAACCCAAAGAGCACTCGGTGCAAGCAGGGACAGCAGTTATAAGGGTTGCCTACTGATGTCATGGACGGCATTGCTGAGGTAGAAGCAACTAGTAGGCTAGACTGTCAGCTTTGGATTTATCAGATGTATTTACTTATATGACATATGTAAATGGATGGCAAAGAGTATGTAATTCTTTTGGGTTATAAGAACATAAAACTTGTGATTTATTATATTTGTTGATTACTCTGATTTCATCTCTGGGACTATAACGGGTGTGTTTTGTGGTGTTGTTTTGGGTCACAAGGTTGTAAGTTAATTTATGTTGATGTTGTGGATGGAAATTGAGACCGTGACGACCGGATCCCCGACCCTGGACCTGGGGTTGTTACAAACAGAAATGGAAAGGTAGGCATCAATAAAAGCAATAACTATATGCCTATTCCCAATGCTCCTAGGAAGAAATGTCACAACTGTGGAAATCCTAACCATCTTGCTACTTTTTGCAGGAAGAATAAAAATATAAAATCTATACCTCCTAAGTCAGGAGTTAAGAGTGGTTCTGTTAGGTTTAAGCCACAGAATCCTTGTTTTCACTGTGGCAGTATTTGGCATTCTATTTATACATGCAAAGAGTATCATAATTTGTATTATGATTATTATGAACTTAAACCCTCTTTTAATAAATTCAAGGTTGATTCTACATATATAAATTCTGATAAAAAGTATGTTAGCACAAACTCTGATAAGACTTCTGCTGCTAAAGCTAACAAACTTAATAAGGCCAAAGGATCCAAGCAAGTCTGGGTCCTTAAAACTAATCATTATTGGTTTTGTGATTGCAGGGTAACAGGAAAAATATCCTTGTTCTGGACAGTGGATGCTCTGGACACATGACTGGAAATAAAGCCCTGCTATTAGAATTTGTGAAGAAAGCTGGCCCAAGTGTTTCTTATGGAGATGGCAACATAGGAAGGACTCTGGGATATGGAAATATCAATCTTGGGAATGTCATCATTGAAACTGTAGCTCTAGTCTCAGGACTCAAACATAATCTGCTAAGTGTGAGTCAAATCTGTGACAGAGGTTATCATGTGGATTTCTTTGAAGAACACTGTGAAATTATAAGAAAACCTACAGGCAAAGTTGTTCTGAAGGGATACAGGCATGGTAACATTTATGAAGCCAAGCTTTCAACAAACTCCGAAGGCTCTGTAATCTGTCTACTGAGTAGAACATCAATTGAAGAAAGCTGGAACTGGCACAAGAGACTTTCTCATCTGAATTTCAACAGCATTAATGAGCTAGTGAAGAAAGATCTTGTGAGAGGATTGCCCAAATCAGTTTTTACTCCAGATGGCCTGTGTGACTCATGTCAGAAGGCAAAACAAAGGAAAACTTCGTTCAAAAGTAAGACTGAATCCTCAATTCTTGAGCAATATCACTTATTGCATGTTGATTTATTTGGTCCAATAAATATAATGTCTATTGGAAAGAAGGTTATTATTGATGAATACACCAGATATACATGGGTGTATTTCATGCACAAGAAAGAAGAAACTGCATCAATCTTAACAGAGCATGTCAGACAACTGAACAAAGGATCTAGGCATACAGTGAAAATCATAAGAAGTGATAATGACACTGAGTTCAAGAATGCAGCCATGGAAGAATATTGTGAAGAAAAGGGAATAAAGCAAGAATTCTCTGCACCTGAAACTACACAAAAAATGGAGTAGTAGAGAGAAAGAACAGGACTCTCATAGAAGCTGCAAGGACCATGCTTGATGAAGCAAAGTTGCCAACTTACTTCTGGGCTGAAGCTATGCAAGAAGCTTGTTTCACACAGAATGCTACACTCATAAACAAGCATGGTAAAACACCATATGAGATGGTGAAAAATAAGAAGTCGAACCTGAAGTACTTTCATGTGTTTGGATGTAAGTGTTTTGTTCTTATGACTCATCCAGAACAGCTTTCCAAATTTGATTTAAAAGCTGATGAAGGAATCTTTGTGGGATACCCACTATCCACAAAAGAATTCAGAGTCTACAATCTGAGAACAAAAGTGGTCATGGAATCTATCCATGTGTCTTTTGATGATAAGAAGATAACAGGACTTGAAGATTTTGATGAACATGACCAGCTGAGATTTGAGAATGAAGAAATAAATGTTGATCTACAAAATTCTGATACTCTTTCAGATAATATTTTTCAATCTATACAAGTAGATCAGACTGCAACACATGTCGAGGGGAGAAAATTAACGATGAAAATTAACCCTAATCAAGTGAAGAAACATCAAAGAATGCATCTGCTGCTAATTATTCATTAAACTCTGATTCATTAGACTCTGAAAGCAACAGTTCAGGGGGAGCAAACAACGATTTTGGATCTACTAGTCACCACACTCAACACAATTATGAACTTGGGGAATCATCAAGATCAAATCTGCCGAAACAAAGGGTATGGAGTAGAGCGCATCCCTTTGAACAGATCATTGGTGAACCGGAAACGGGTGTACAGACTAGAAGAGCAACACAGAATGAATGCAATTTCGCAGGATTTTTATCTCAAATTGAACCTAAAAAGGTTGATGAAGCTCTTGATGATCCAGATTGGGTAACTGTAATGTAGGAAGAACTCAATCAGTTCGAAAGGCAGAAAGTATGGAAGCTAGTGCCAAGACCAAAAGATAAATCTGTAATTGGTACTAGATGGGTGTTTAGGAATAAACTAGATGAAAATGGTATTGTTACGAGGAACAAGGCTCGATTGGTAGCAAAGGGTTACTCTCAAGAAGATGGAATTGATTATGATGAAACCTATGCTCTAGTTGCAAGGCTTGAAGCAATCAGGTCGTTCTTAGCATTTGCTGCATACTCCAACTTTAAGGTTTTTCAGATGGATATGAAGAGTGCATTTTTGAACGGAGATCTAGAAGAAGAAGTCTATGTTGAACAACCCCCTGGGTTCGAAGACAAGGAATTTGAAGGTTTTGTGTACTTTCTCTTCAAAGCTCTCTATGGTCTCAAGCAAGCCCCTCGAACATGGTATGATACTCTCTCCAAGTTCTTACTTGAAAATGGTTTTACAAGAGGTATCATCGACAAAACTCTCTTTCATAAAAAGCATAAAAATGATATAATTCTGGTGCAAGTATATATGGATGATATAATATTTGGTTCTACTAATGATTTACTATGCAAGAGATTTGCTAAGCTAATGCAGAGTAAGTACGAGATGAGCATGATGGGTGAGTTGTCCTTCTTCCTTGGACTTCAAGTTGTTCAGAAGCCTGATGGTATTTTCATCTGCCAGTCAAAATACATAAAGGATCTTCTGAAGAAGTATGGATGGAAGAAGCAGCTACTGCCAAGACCCCGATGCCAACTGCTGTCAAGCTTGATCAAGAAAAATCTGGTAAGTCAGTTGACATCACGAAGTATCGAGGTATGATCGGCTCTCTCTTGTGCTTAACTACTAGTAGACCAGATATTTTGTTCGCAACTTATTTATGTGCTAGATTCCAGGCTAACCCTAAAGAGTCACATCTTATAGCTGTTAAACGTATTTTAAGATACCTTAAGGGAACCCCCAATCCTGGGATTTGGTACCCTAAAGGAACAGGTTTTGACCTAGTTGGCTATACAGATTCTGACTTCACAGATTATAAGATTAATCGGAAAAGTACTTTTGGAAGCTGTCAGTTTCTAGGAAGAAGGTTGGTATCTTGGTAAAGCAAGAAGCAACACTCAGTATCTTCCTCGACAGCCGAAGCAGAATACATTGCGGCAGGTAGTTGTTGTGCTCAGATCCTGTGGATGAGGAATCAACTTCAGGACTATGGACTCATGTTGGACAAAATTCCAATTCAATGCGACAACACGAGTGCCATTGCCATTGCCAACAATCCAATTCAATATACCAGGACTAAGCATATTGATATCAGGTATCATTTCTTACGAGACCATGTCATGACAGGAACTGTGGTATTATATTTTGTTCCCATAGATCAACAAATTGCAGACATCTTTACTAAACCACTGGATGAATCCACTTTTTCCAGGTTAGTTGGTGAACTTGGGATGTTAAATCTGTCTAATTAATTTTGGATAATCAATAACTGCAATTTGTTATAAGTTCACATGTATTTTAAATGTCCATATGTAGGACTTGTGAATTTTTTTGCATCCAGTCCTCATATTATAGTTATCTCTATATTAATTACCATGCTTATAAATGCTATATTTTATGGTAATTAGTTAGTAAATAATTGTGTTAATTGTAGTATAATTAAATAAAAAATTTATTGACATATATCAATTAATGATATTTTGTTAATTCTATGTCTTTTTAATTATGAGTTTGTCTGATTATTGTGGAATAATTCTTGAATTATTGATTGGTTATGTTAAATCCACAATAATTAGAAACAATAAGTTTGTATGTGTGTGTGTATATAGGCTGATAGGTTTCGGTGATAAGATGTTTTTCGGCTGACAGGTTTGGTGATAAGATGTTTTTTCGGCTAATTACGTTTATTATGGATGTATTCAACCATGTTAGGTAGCCACCATGTTAGGTAGCCACATTTGATGAATCAACAATGGAGGCTAGTCAAACATAACCTGTCACTATCACACCTAACCCACTAATCCTTGAAACCTTATAAATGATGAGTTTTTTTTTATGTTTAACATCATCATTTTTCAGATATACAGAGCATATACATACAATTGCTGAAAATTTCAAGCTTTGACAGGAAAGATCTCAAAATCTAGCTGGTGGTTTTTAGAGCAGATTTCATATTCGTGTTATACGCATCATCCTGTATAAAAACTAACCCTTGTTGTTGAATTTCCTCAAAGTTTTGAAAATGGCATTGCAAGGAAGCTTTTTAATTGCTAAAGTTAATCCTATTTCCATTCAGCAAATCGAAACCATTCTGGATGACCAATTTCGGGCTTAGACACAATTTCTAAATGTTAGAAAATCAAACTCTCTAGAAACATAATAAATGAATAAAACAAATAAGGTCGGTGTGTATGAAAAGAAGATTTGCAGCTGGCAGTTGTGAAAGAGCAAAGCAGTAGCAGTCATGTTTGAATCTTAGAAATAAGGTAGGCTGTATGTTTTCCACAAAAATAGCTAGGAGAATATGTAAGCAATGAGATAAGCAATTTATGAGCCTATAAATATGTCGGACCTCTGTGATTTTAAACATACCAAGTGAAGTGAAATAAAAGAGAGAAATACAAGAGTTGTTTCCAACATTTGGTAGAGAAACACAAGAGTTGTTTCCAACATTTGGTATCAGAGCTGAGGTCGATATATACACAATTATATATCAAATCTAAGGTCTCTCGGAAAGGAATCCAACGCCGCCGAAATCAGCCCAATCGGAGCTTGGACGCGCCTTAAGAAGCAGGCTGCAGAAGGAGAAAAATCTGCAGAAAATTGCAGAATTTTTTGGAGAAGATGAAGTACTGTTCATCCATATGCACTATTCATTGTTCATACAGATGATACTGTTCATACAGACGACATTGTTCACACGGACGACACTGTTCATACAGATGATACTGTTCGTACAGACAACATTGTTCATATCGTAGAAGATAAAGTACTGTTCACTATAAAAATCATGGGAGATTTTACAAACTCTATTCAGAAACTCAACAACGGTAATTATGGGTCATGGAGTACTCGTATAAAGTTTTACCTGCTTGGACAGGATTTATGGGATGTTGTAAATGGCAGTGATACAACACCACCAAGGGAGGCTAGAAGCACAGACACGACCTCTGTCACCTCAACCTCAACACCGGCACGACCAGATGCTACACCTCAAAGACCAGTAGCTGACCCTAAGATCTTAAAGAAATGGAAGGTTAAGGCAGGCAAAGCCATGTATGCTTTAACCGTAGTTGTGAAGGATGAATTTCTACAGCGAATCAAAGACACTCAAACGCCAAAAGAAGCATGGGACATATTAATAGGAATTTTTGCCAAGAAGAATGACACGAAATTACAATGGCTCGAAAATGAGCTTTTGTCAATCTCCCAGAAAAATATGACCGTTAGTCAATATTTCTCAAAGGTAAAATCTCTGAGTGATGAGATTTCAAAACTAGATCCAGAAAATGGTATTACATCAACCAGGATGAAAAGAATTATCATCCATGGACTAAAGCCGGAGTACAAAAGTATTATCACGGTAACTCGGGGCTGGGCCATCGAGCCAACTTTAGCAAATCTGAAGAATTTGCTAATTAACGAAGAGGAACTAGACAAACTCATGTCTAGTCAACCAACCATCCGTGAAGAGACGACTCTTTTCACCAATAGGAGAGACGGCCGAGGACGCGATCGTGGTCGAGGACAAGGACGTAGTGCCGGGAGACTCAATAGTCAAGAAAGAGACGTTCGAGGAAATCAATATAGAGGTTTCCAATCAGGGGGAGCTCGAGGAGCTCAAAATAATCAGGGTGGTTAGAACCGGTGGCAACAAAAAGATCATCAAAGTGATGAATGTTATAACTATGGTAAGAAGGGACATTACGCAAGAAATTGCTGGTCCAAGAAAATTGAAGGAAATATCGCAACATCTTCTAAGAAAGAACACGCTGGAGAAGAAGATTGGAACTTTGACACTTCTTTCTTTGTGAAAGAGAAAGACATTGTTGATGCACGAGGGAAAGGCCCAACAGAACTTACTGCTGTATGCGAGCAGTCAGTCGACTACAAGAATGATTGGATCGTTGATTCAGGCTGTTCCAATCATATGACCGGAGATGAGTCAAAATTATCGAGCATAACAAAGTACACAGGAGATCATGTTATCGTAACAGTAGATAACACACATTTTCCAATATCCTATGTTAGCAAGTCGCAGCTGTCACAAAAATATGGACATGAAGGTATACAACTCGAAAGTGTTTATCATGTCCCAGGGATGAAGAAGAACCTGCTGTCAGTACTCCAACTAACAACTTCAGGTAACTACGTATTATTCAGCCCAGATGATGTGAAGGTGTATAAAGAATTAAAAGTCATAGGTACACCTTTCATAGAAGGACCAAAACTGAAGGCTATCTATGTGATGTCAGCTGAAGAGGCCTATGTAGACAAGGCCAGAAAGAGTGACACAGGCGACTTGTGGCATGCACGACTCGGGCATGTCAACTACAGCAAATTGAAGATTATGATGCAAAAGTCAATGTAGAAGGGACTCCCACAAATTGAGATCCGCCATGATACTGTATGTGCTGGATGTCAATATGGTAAGGCGCATCAATTGTCGTACAAGGAGTCAAAGTTTAGAGCAAAGGAGCCATTGGAGGTGGTGCACTCAGATGTTCTTAGGAAAATCAAACAACCGTCAACTCGTGGTTATCAATATTTGATAACTTTCATTGATGACTTTTCGAGGTATGTGTGGGTATACTTCTTAAAACATAAAGATGAGGCCTTTGAAAAATTCAGGGAATTCAAGGACACGGTAGAACGCGAGCTCGAGAGAAAAATCAAGTGCCTTCACACTGATAATGGAGGAGAATACACTTCAAATGAGTTCAACAACTACCTTAAGGAGTTCAACATCCGAAGACAACTCACTTGTGCAAAAACTCCGCAATAGAATGGAGTAGCGGAGAGAAAGAACCGCCACCTAGCAGAGACGTGTAGAAGTCTTCTACATGTCAAGAATGTTGATACAAGATTTTGGGTAGAATGCATGAAGACTGTGGCCTATATCACTAACAGGTTACCACAACCAAGGTTGGAATTTGTTTCGCCATTTCAGAAGGTGCATAATGTAAAACCAATGGTCAATTATTTTCGGGTATTTGGTTGTGTATGTTATGTGTTTATTGCAGATGAAGACCGTAGTAAGTTTGATAAGAAAGCTATCCGTTGCATTTTTGTGGGATATGATGAACAGAAGAAAGGTTGGAGATGTTGTGATCCCAATACAAACAAGATATATGTCTCACGAAATGTTGTATTCGATGAGGCATCTTCATGGTGGGCAAATAAATTGGTGTTACCAAATTCACAGGAGCTGCAAGAAAAGTTACAAATCAAGTTGCAGCTAGATTCCTCCCAAAATAATGATGATATAGAGGAATCAGAATCCCCGACGGATCAATTGGAGGTACAATCCAAGTCAAGAAGCCCTTGGAGAACAGGTGTTCATGAAACACCAGATGAAGAACAGACTAATCAACCGGAAGAGCAACAACAAGAGCCTTCACAACCTCAAGTGCGAAGGTCTAACAGAGATAGATGACCAAATCCAAAGTATATAGATGCTGCCTATGCTGAGGTCAAAGAGCCAACTAACTTTGATAAAGCATCAAAGAGTCCAGAGTGGAGAAAGGCCATGGAAGAAGAGATTTTTGCACTTAAACAAAATCAAACATGGAATTTAGTGCCAAAACCTGAATGTGTTAAACCCATATCTTGCAAATGGGTTTACAAGTTAAAGATTCGCCCAGATGGTATGACCGAGCGATACAAGGCTCGATTAGTTGTTCGTGGGTTTCCTCAGGAGTATGGCATAGATTATGATAAGACGTTCAGTCCAGTGGCAAAGATTACTACAGTTCGTGTCTTACTAGCCTTGGCCGCAAGTAAGTCATGGAAATTATGGCAGATGGATGTGAAGAATGCTTTTCTACATGGAGAACTTGATCGTGACATTTATATTGATCAACCCCAAGGATTTGTGAATCATGAAAAGCCAGAATTCGTGTGCAAGTTGAAGAAGGCATTATATGGCTTGAAGCAGGCACCCAGAGCATGGTACGGGAAGATTGCTGAGTTCCTAGTACAAAGTGGTTATCATGTTGCCCCAGCAGATTCGAACTTGTTCGTGAAATCTAAAAGGGGGAAATTATCAATTTTCCTTGTATATGTAGATGATCTAATCATCACCGGAGATGACAAAGATGAGATTCAACGAACAAGGAAGAACTTATCAGTTCGATTTCAAATGAAGGAGCTTGGTGAGTTGAAGCACTTCCTAGGATTGGAAGTTGAAAGAACAGAAACTGGTATATTTCTTGGTCAGCAAAAATATGCAAGAGCTATCATTCAAAAGTTTGGGCTAGCTGAATGCAATCCGATCTCTACCCCAATGGAGCCAAACTTAAAGTTGTGTGCCTACGATGGAAAGGACTTGAAGGATACAAAAATGTATAGGCAAATAGTAGGTAGTCTTATCTATTTGACTCTTTCTAGACCAGACATAGCTTTCGCAGTAGGTGTTGTTAGCAGGTTCATGCAGAAACCAAGGAAGACAAACCTTGAAGCAGTTAAACGAATTTTGAGATATGTTAAAGGTACAATTGATTGGGGACTCTTTTACAAGAATGGAGTACAAAGCAAGGTCAGGGCTACTGTGATGCTGATTATGCAGGAGACCATGACACCAGGAGATCGACTACAGGATATGTATTTAATCTTGGATCAGGAGCTATATCATGGTGCAGTAAGAGATAACCTACCGTTTCTCTCTCAACCACAGAAGCAGAATATAGAGCAGGAGCGATGGTAGCACAAGAGTGTGCTTGGTTGACTCAACTCTTGAAGGACTTGAATTAACCAATAGAAGATGGAGTTCCATTACACTGTGACAATATATCAGCAGTCCGTTTGGCCGAGAATCCGGTCTTTCATGCTAGGACCAAACATGTCGAAGTACATTATCATTTCTTAGGGAAAAAAGTACATAAAGGAGATATTGACATGAAGGCAATCAGGACCGAAGATCAGGTTGCAGATATATTTACGAAGAGCTTATCTGCAACAAAGATTTATGAGTTTCGGAAATCACTCGGAATGGAAAGTCGAGTTTGAGGGGGAGTGTTATAAAATCAAACTCTCTAGAAACATAATAAATGAATAAAACAAATAAGGTGGGTGTGTATGAAAAGAAGATTTGCTGCTGGCAGTTGTGAAAGAGCAAAGCAGCAGCAGTCATGTTTGAATCCAAGAAATAAGGTAGGTTGTATGTTTTCCACAAAAACAGCTAGGAGAATATGTAAGCAATGAGATAAGCAATTTATGAGCCTATAAATAGGCTGGACCTCTGTGATTGTAAACATACCAAGTGAAGTGAAATAAAGAGAGAAACATAAGAGTTGTTTCCAATATTTGGTAGAGAAATACAAGAGTTGTTTCCAACATTTAAATGTTTTTTTGGCTAATTAGGTTTATTATGGATGTATTCAACCATGTTAGGTAGCCACCATTTTAGGTAGCCACATTTGATGAATCAACAATGGAGGCTAGTCAAACATAACCTGTCACTATCACACCTAACCCACTAATCCTTGAAACCTTATAAATGTTGAGTTTTTGTTTATGTTTAACATCATCATTTTTCAGATATACAAAGCATATACACACAATTGCTGAAAATTTCAAGCTTTGACCGGAAAGATCTCAAAATCTAGATGGTGGTTTTTAGAGCGGATTTCATATTCGTGTTATACGCATCATCAGTTATAAAAACTAACCATTGTTGTTGAATTTCCTCAAAGTTTTGAAAATGGCATTGCAGGGAAGCTTTTTAATTGCTAAAGTTAATCCTATTTCCATTCAGCAAATCGAAACCATTCTGGATGAGCAATTTCGGGCTTGGACACAATTTCTGAATTAACATTCATTAATTCACTATGCTTTAGTTACACAAGTGCAGCTTAACCATGATGCATTGTGTGAACTATATTGCAGTGCGGTTAACACTTTTGGACAGGACGGGTGTGCAATCACATATCGACTGTTTGGTAGGTCGATTAGGGTCACTGAACGAGATGTTAATCGAATTCTTCATTTTCCTATGGAAAATCTCATTTCTGATCCTACACCTGAACAGATTGAAATGTTCTTTCATTTTATAAGGTACCAAGATGGCAATTTCAATACTTTCTAGAACGTTTTTAACCCAGTACTGGAATTTCTTCTTTCACATTCTTAACCATGTTTTTTCCTCAGATAGAACAAATCAAGATCGAATACCTGTATTTATTCAAAAAATAGGGTATGCGGTCGCCAATAATTTGAGGATTAATTTTGGAAAAATAGTGTTTGGTCAAATCATTTTAAAGATGAAACACTTGGGAACAAGAGATGTTCGGAATCAAAATGTCAAATGTCTATATCCAAGGTTTCTACAGCTAATATTAAATGATTTTTTGAATGATGAAGACAGGGTACGCTTGGAAAATGGTCAAAAGGTGGAATGTTCTTACATGAAGACGAATGTAATTAATTACATAAGCAAAAAGAACTATACGGATGTGCCTACAATCCTAACTGAATATCTAAAGACTATCCCACTTCCGTTGTTACCAAGACCAGTGAGATAAGGTATACGACAAGGTAATATTTCAATCCCTGCTATTCCAACCTCCGTATTCCCTGTTGTGTTACAGGAAATACAGTTTCTACAGTCCCTAGTGGCCATCTTACCCGACCAAGAGCAGGAAATCCCACCGACTCTAACACAGGTCGAAGAGCCCATTCTACAAATGCAAACACAAACACAACAAACTCCTCCACCTCAATTGTCACTTAAACGACCAGCCATCAACACTTTTGAGGGAGATAGTGCCTCAGCAGCACCACATAAGGAGTTAGTTACATCAGCAGCTCTACCTCATTCTAAAAGAAGTAAACCAAATGAACCTGAGGTAAATGCAACTGTTACTGAAACAATTCTTCCTTGTCAAATGAGTGAAAATGTAAATAAGGTTGAATTGATGGCAGCAACTATCTTAAGTTCTATTTCACAGAGCATAAGAGCGGTTGATGATCCTTCTAAAGATCAAATGCTTTTACAGGCATCCGAGGTGGAATTACCTACCTCAAAACCTGCTGGAGAATCTTCCATTTTACGGAAAAATCCATCAATAGTTGGTTCTTTTATGAACCAAGTGTCTTCACAGACGTACGAGGGAAACTTGGGTTTTGTGCCATTTAATCGATTCAAGTTTAACCTCAGAGGGAAAATCTCTGGAACTCTTTCGAGATTTACCACTCTTTACCAGTGGTCGGCAACTCGCTTCACGCGAGGACGGAAGCTCACGAACTTTCATTGCACCATCAGTGACCTCTGACAAAGGGCCTAGGATGATTTCATTTGCAGGTACACATATCGGTGGAAGCTCTGGAGGAGAGTTGAGGGAAACACGAACAGAACATGTAATTGTAACCCAAACCACTAAACCGAGTGAATATAGAGTGTTGAGTGAAACACCTGCAGAACATGCGAGTGAGCAACCTACTCAACCACATGCACATGTAACCAGAAAGGAATACAGCAGACTCCTTACACGGGTCCAAACAATGGAGAAAGAGTTGCCAAATATTTGTAAGTCCATTGCAGAAATCAAAAATTTACAACTTATTCAACATGATGCATTCCAGGTTCAATTAAGTTCCATGGCAGTCCAGTTTAGTCATGTAATTAATTCCTTGGTAAAGTCATCTTCGTCTAATTTACCAACTCCACATCCTACTACTCTGGAGGATAACCTAACTGAGGGGTAGAAGGTGGATGACCAAGAAAAATCTACTTGGCGTAAGGGCAAGGAAAAGGTTGTTGACACGGAATTAACTTTATTTTGGGAAAGGAAAAACTAATGGGAGTAGTAGTGCTATGTGGAAAGAAAGCAAAGGTAAACTTGAAGATATGTTCAGTCCAGAGGAACAATTGTCTTGCACTTGGTTAAGTTTAGAAATCTGGAAAATGTATATATATGATCCAGAATGCACTTTAATATTATTTATCTTTGAACTTTATTTTTTTTTAATTGTATCAGTTGAGTTATCCTCTAGGAATTTGCTTGTCAAACCCTAACAATCAAATAGGGGGGGATTGTAAAGCATAATGTAATGTAATATGTAATAGAGGACATATATAACTCAACTAGGATAAAAGATAAATAATATTAACTCTATACAGGGATCGTGAAATTTGAAGAACAAACATCAACAAGGATCAAGTCGCTGAAAGAAGTTCATTAACATGATCAAGCCTCAATGACAGAATAAGATGTACAGATGATTCAGCTGAAGGGCCAAAAGATTCCATGTATTTATATTATTTGAAGATACTACTGCATGCTAATCAATTGGAATGTAACGAAGGTGTGAAGATCAAGATCAGTGCTAGTCACTTGTGAACCAGACCAGTGCACCAAGTGTCAGCACATACGAGAAGGATCAACACATTAATTTACAGAAAGAATTGCCAAAGCCTATTGACGATCAAGGACAAACATAATATCTCAAGGTATTGTCAAAAATTAATTTACTCTGAAAATTAAATAAGTAACAGATTAATTAATTATTTATAATAAAATAATTAAATTAATCTGGTACTTGGATTATTTTCTGAGATCAATTAAAACAGCAGAATAAACAGAAGAGAGAAGCCCAAGAGATATAAAAAAAATAGTAATACTATGCGCGGTTACTATGCAAGATTACTATGCGTTGTTACTATGCAGGTACTGTGCAAATAGTGATACTATGCAAATAGTGGTACTGTGCAAATAGTGGCTGGTGGGGCCTACAATGGTAGGTGATAAATAGTGGTACTATTCAAATAGTGGCTGGTGGGGCCCACAAGAGTTGTTGAAATAGTAAATGGTAGGTGAAATAGTGCCCTCTTTCAGCCTATAAATAGGCATGTTGTATTTCATTTCAAAACACACCTCAACACACAATTTTCTCTTCTCTCTCTTATATCTTCTCTTTGTAAGTTGCTAGATAGTCCATCTAGTAAGGAAACTGGCTTAGCCCGCTTTCAGGAAGTGTCGGGTAGAAGGTCCTCGTGCCTAAACTATCCTAGGAGTGTTTGATTTTGTAGCTGATCCATAGGATTAGATTGTGTAGCAAACCTCCGGGTTTTATCTATTCAAAGATATTTTCCAAACAGTTATGTTATTTTGATTCAGTATTTTTTTTATGTCATATCCACATCAAAGATCGAAATATTTTTGAATAACGTATTCAACCCCCTTCTACGTTATTCCGGACCTAACATAATTCGAATTCTCTTAAGTTATTTTAATTATTTTAAAAAAATGTAAATAAATATTAAAATTGTGAGGACTTGATATTTGTTTCCAACTATAAAATTAGATAAGAATATGTTAATTTGTATACAAATACAAATTATATTCCCATTTGTCAAAAGAAAAAAATATATGTATTCTCATAGTAGTAGCCCGTATTCGTTTCGAACCAGCGTCTTCAAAACATTGAGTTATTTGGGCTTCATCTAAGCCAGCCCAGCATCGTTAATGTTGACTTTGGGCTTTGAATCATAGCGAGCAAAGATTGGACAAAACTTACTGGCTTACCTTAAAATAAGTAACTTATAACTTAAAGTGATAAGTATCATATAAGTGATAAGTAAATCAGAACTTATAAGTTAATAGAGCGTTTGGTAAATCAGAAATTATAAGTCAGTGGAGTGTTTGGTAAATCAGAACTTATAAGTTAACTTTTTTAAATATTTTCAAAATATTTGTTTTTTAATATATATATAAGTGGATATCAATGGATAGATCTCGATGAGTAGAGAAATTTGATATGTACATATCAATTTTCTAATGAACGAATCAAAAGATATATGATTTTGAAGATTTGAAGGATATTATATATCACGTGTATCGAGAAATAAGAATAAGGGGGTGTTTGGGAGAACTTATTTTGAGAATAAGTCAACTTATTTTAAGACAAAGTTAGAGATTCATAACTTTCCAACTTATTTTTGCAACTTATTCAATCTCAAACATACATTAAATACTTTTATAAAAAAAATTATCAAAATATAAAATTTTTATCCGAAAATAAGTCCATAAGCCCTCAAAAGAAGCTGAGCCAAACACCCCCTAAGTTGAAAGTTGAATGTTATGATTTCTTAACATTCAACTTATCCCATATAAGTGCAGAAAATGGGCATGTACTTATTTTACCAAACGGTCTTCAAAAACAGGAAATGAGCTTTCCTCATATAAGTGCAATTATATGAAATGACAAACACGCACTCAATATTTTTGCAATGTTTGTTGCCAACATTTAAAAACATATTTCTTGGCACTCTAAATTATGAGAGCATCTCCAAAGGTAGTAGGTATAATGGTTAGCTAAAATAATATATAATAATTGTTAGCTAAAATTTGTTGAATCTGTAAGGGGTTCTGTTCTAATGGCATTAGCTATAACGGTTAGCTATAATTCAAAAACAGTATATATTGTGTAATGGATGTGTAGGAATTGATTTAAATGGTATATATTAATGTGTAGGTCTAGTTTAAATATGACATAAAGCTTAATGACTACAACTCAACAAATATAGAAGACGAGATGGAGGATATCTATAATTATTGCTAACAGTTCTGAAGGTTGGAGGGTTATATTTTTTAGCTAATATGTATATTAAAGTGACAGGTAGACTTTTTAGCTAAAAGATGGTAATGATTGGAAATGATCTGATGTCCGTAAGGTAACCAAGTCTGCTAATTTCACTGATTGTTTTCCCTGGCTTGTTTTATCAAGTCCTTTATTTTATTCAGTTAAAGTTTAAAATTGGAAACTTAAAACCAACGAGTATTAAAATTTTCACTTTGAGGGTTATTACGGAAAATTATATTTTCCAGACTTATTTATACATGGATATATCAGCCATAACTGCCATGGTTTTCCAATCATATTAATATAAATATTTTCGAAACAGAAGATAGACTTTCATGAAAGCTTAATGTCATTCAAGAATCAAGATTAGTATATTTTAGTAATCTAATTACTACTTTGTGTTTCAAAGTCAAGTAGTTCAATTTCCCTCAAACTCGGATCACTTCAATGTTAATGATAAAATATAATTACATAATTTATATGGTTTACTATAATTTAATCTAAAATTAAGAACGAATTTTCTTTAACATTATGTAAGTTGTTTTTTATTTCAATTGAAAATTTTAATATTTGAATTTTGTAAACTTAAAATTTTATATGATATGATTTGAAAATAATTATATACATGTTAACGGTGATGTTTTAGAAAATGAGGAATTTTAGTTAAAAAAAAAGAATGATATGTTTTAGTTGAAAAATATAATAACCAAAATTTTAAATTTTTCGATTTATTAGTGTAGATAGATATAAGTAAGAGTAATAAATTAAAAATAGCCAGTACCTATATAAAAGTAGGACGAGAATCAAATAAAAAAATTTCTTAAATACCATTTTTTGTTCAACGTATTTATAACTTCGGTTCAATATCAGTTATCAAATAATAGATAAAATTTTATTAAATACACATAATTTAATTTTTCAATATCCGGGTTCACCAACACCAAAATAGGGTATAAAAATATGAAATTTTATTTCTTTAATATAGGATATTTTGAACCATAGTTAAAAATTTGTTGAATAAATATTATATATGTTGTGGAATAAAATCGAGGGTTTGTACGTATTTAATGCTAGGGTTGGTGAGCTTCGAGCTTTAATGACTGTTCTTGCGTTTGAGACTAAACGGTCCTCACAAGATGCCTACGTATCTCTGTATTGCTAGAGAATCAAGCCAACGTAGTTCTGAGAATGAGGGGTCAGACCCTTTATATAGGCTGAGAAGCCTTAGAATTAAGGTAGGAGTTGGAGACTTAATAGATAAGTCACCTCCTTGAGGAAAGTTCTAGACTCCTTCCTTGTAGGAGTCTGTTGCCATATCGAATTGGATGTCTTGGAGGCTAAGTCTTGTAGAGATAATGTCCTTATCTGACACTTATTGCTGAGCTGTTTATTACCCCTAATATTAATTACGAAATTAATATTAAAAATAGGACTTTGGACCCCGCTGGTGGGCCCCACGTTTGGACCGTAATTGGTCTAATGTTAGGTCCAATATGTTAGTAGAAGGGGGGGTTGAATACAAACAGTACTGTTTTATCAAAATTTGTCCGGATAATTTAATTTATATTTTGACAAATTTGAGCGGAATTAAATGAAACAAAATTCAAGTTGAATATAAAATTATATTAACTTGAGAGGTTTGTTACAAATACAGTACAGAACTTATATCTAGTTAATAAAAACAAATTAGAAAATTCGACATGAATTTTTCTAGATTTGTTAATAAAAATCAAGATATAGATTAGGAGTAAAAACTCGCTAATAGTACAAGAGTATCAACGAAATCAGTTCTATTGGATCAGATATTAAAAATAAGATGAACTTGATTTTCTAAATAATTTTCTGCATCTTGTGCTGTGTTCTTGATGAGAGAGAAGAGAGAATTCAGTTCTTGAATGTAATATTTTCTGTGTGCTTTTCTTGCTTATTGCTTCTGTCGATATATCTTGTTATATATCAATCACTGACTCTTTGTCTTCAAATATAACTGCCAAGACAATCGTCAATACAATTTATTCTTCCAAGACAACCAATTTTGTACTGCCAAGACAATAGGCAATACAATCGTCAAGACAATCAGGTTCTTCCAAGACAATCGTCAAGACAATCAAATTCAGATATCTTTGTCTTGCTTTATCAAATTTATCATTCTGTCTGAAGCTTTTTCTTTTTGATCATTATCAAGACAATCAAATTGAACTGTCAAGACAATCGTCAAGACAATCAAATTAGATTTTTATTCTACTTTTCAAAAGCTATTCAGACATTATCATTATCAAGACAATCGGCAAGACAATCAGGAATTGTCTTGCTTTATTGATTTCTTCTCCAATACAATCGGCAAGACAATCTCCTATTGTCTTGCTGTTCTGAATTTAACCTTCAAGACAATCTCCTATTGTCTTGCTAGTTCATTTTTCAGAATTAAATTAAAATTGATTAATAAATAATCATTTTAATTTATTCTTACTTAAATAATTAATCTGATTTAATTAATCTAATAATTAATTTAATTAAAGAATTAATTCAAGATGAATTAATTAATTAATTAAATTGACTACTTGATTTAAATTAATTAAACAAGAATAATTATATATCCTTGAATTGTCTTAATTCTTTTCTGAATCACTGAAAGTAATAAAGGAATACCACTGAATATTTTGTTGACGTTCCATGTACTGTCTGGTTCATGAACGACTAACCTCAATGACTGTCCTTTAATTGTCATATTAAGAATGTGATTCATTTTTCTTCTCATCTCTTTCTCCTTCTTGTACTTCACTGTATACTGTCTGAACCTGTCACTCTAGAAATCTCTGTCTCAGAAATAAATCCACTTCTTTGATGCTATACTGAGGCTTGATCAGCAATCTGAACTTCTTCCAGTGTAAAACATCAAAACTATAGATTGACTTTAGTGTTTTTCTTCTGACAGATAGTACCTCCTGAGATTCCTGTGACAGTTAAAGTTATTTACTTATTACAAACCAAGTTTAAGTTGAGTTGAGTCCTCGAACTACAAATAGGCTATGTCATATGCCTTTCAATCTCCCCCTATTTGTTTGTTAAACAATAACAAGCAAATTCCTAGAGGATTACTCAACTAACTCAACTTAATTTAGTAAAAGATAAAACTTTAAACACAAAGTAAATAAACGAAAAGTTCTGGTTTATATTTAACATTTTCCAGATTCAAACATAAAAGATAAATACAAGATAGATGATCCTCTAGACTGATCATATAATACATTTTTCTATCTTGACCTATCTAAGCTCTAAAGATATTACATGTAGAGCTGATCTTCACTTCGAAGTTTCTTCATCCCTTATCTCTCCAGGTTCAACTTCATCTTCTTGCTCTAGGAATCTTCTGATATTCTCTGTGTCAAATCGTTCTTGATCATCCAAGGTTTTGATCAAATCCTTGTCAAGTACACGTTCATAATCTGACACAAGACCTTTAGGTTTCTTAGGCAAGATTCCAAGGTTACCCCAAAGTCGATTCCGAAGAATGTAATATTTCTTTTCAAAACCAGTTAAAGCATATGATCGAATAATGTCAGCAACAAAGATACTTTCTTTATCTTCGAATCCTGTAGTCCTCAGCATATGTTCTAACCATACCAGATGAGATGCAGTGTATAACTTCATCGACTTAGAATCAAGGAAACAAGAGTGTAGTGTATTACCCTTGAGAAACTTAACATGATGTGGAGTTTGAATAACTTGTGGACTATTCCTTTGAGCAAACTCCAAAAGTCTTTCATGAAGTAAAATATTCAGTTCAGAAAACCTTTTTACCTTTACAGACATAATCCACAGTTCCATCAAGCTTCTCTGTTGAAAGATTTGAAGTGACACATAAAGAGAACCCATTGTACGAGAGTCAATCTGAATTATCAGTTGATCTGCACATCTATCAAATCCAGCTACTATCCTTGAAATTTCCAGCATCAGTGCATCCATATATTGCAAGTAATCTGGATTGTTCTCTTGAAACTGTTGAAGTAGTTGGAGTAAACGTTCATCATCATTAGCAGTGTTCTGAATAGAATCAAAAATCTCTCTTGCTCTATCCCACTTTGGACCAATCTTCAACTGAATATCTCTTTTCCTTTCCTGTACAATGATTGCATGTAGCTTTTGTTTCTCTGCATCTTCAGCTTGCTTCAGCTTCAATCTTTCATTCACTACCTGTCTGGTCTTCTCAAGCTTAGCTTGTCTCATCAGACGATCAGCTTTCTCCTCTTGCATTTCCTTCTCAAACACAGGATCATCTTGCCAGTTTGAAAGATCTTCTTCGATATCATTTAATTGTTGTACTTCAAACTTACTATTCCTGAGATCAAAATCAAACTCAAATGCATCCTGATCATGAGCAGCTTGAGCGGCTTTTTCTTTTCCCTTGGTAGACTTCTCAGACTTCTCCTTATGCCTCCCTTGATCTCCTGACTTACTACCTCCTGCTTCTCCAGACTTACCTGCTCCTCCATCTCTAGACTTCTCCCCCTTAGTTGAGGAATCCTCTACAGACTTCCGTTGACTGTCAAGCTCCCTATTTGCATCATTATCCCCCTCATTATCATCATCATAGTCTTCAAAGTATGCTCTTTGTTCTGGTGTGATATTATGAGTAGGTTTAACAATTTTGTATAGATGATCAAGTCCTTCAAACATGTAATCATACTTCTCTTCAAGATTTGCAAAGGTTGTAGCATATGATTGAGCAGATTCATGCATTTCCACTTGAAGTTCATCCACCCTATTAGAGAGTCTGTCAATAGCATTTAGAATGTCTGTTCTTTCTGTAGATGCCTGGGAGTTGGATTGTATCAATGTATTGATTGCTGGAGTGAGTGTAGTCTTTATATTGTGGACATCGTCACGAATGATCATGAGCTGATTGTTGACAGAGGTGGAAGACGAAGACCGTTCATCCACTTGTGCTTTTAAAACTTGTTTTTCAGCCTCAGTTTCCATTAATTTCTTTTGCAGTTCTTTGATTTGAGCTATTAGAGACAAAGTGTTTGTGTCAGTGTGTGCGCTCACTTGATGTTCACTCAAGGATATGTCACTCTCCTTTCGTGCATGTGTTTCACTCATATTTAAGGTGGTCCTCACATCGCTCAACACTAGCTCCTTTCCTTGAGTTGTACCTGCATAAGAAATCACCCTAGCCTCTTCTGGAGAGGTCAGTGGTGGTGCAATGGGAGTTCGCAATTCCCAATCCTCAGTCATCTCTATCAATTCATTTGGATATGATAACTGAATTTCTTCAGTGATAGGATGACCAAGTTGCCTTTCACTTTCACCAGATAAATCTGCGAGTGAAGAATCCCTTGAGGGAGCCAGGAATGTTCCTCCTGGGAGGGGAGATGATGACTCTATTATACTTGGCAGAGAGTCAAGATTTCCCTCTGAAGCCTGTGAAGGCTCTTCTACCGTAACAATGGTAGGCACAGTAACAATCCCATCGTGCACTCCTTGCTCAGTGTCCTTAGCAACATCAGATTCTAAGTTAATGTTTTCCCCCATTGTGAGTAATAGAGGTGTGCTTGACTCTGTACAAGGTGCCACGGCCCTTTAGCGAATTTCAATAATTGCATCCTGTTGAGAGGATGAAATTAGTAACATTTTATCGGCCATTTCAATGTCCAAGTCCTGTTGGGAGGAAATGGATGGGCTAACAGATGCCTCAAGTTGTAGGTTTCTTCTCTTCTTTGGTGGAGGCAGAGCTGTGGGATCACTCAAATTATCACTTCTTCTATCAGCTCTTTTTGTCAACAACTTGCTTCTGGCTTTAGGTTTAGAGATTTGGTTAGACACAGTGTTTGGCTCTAAGACCTGGGATAGAGGCTGTGGTTCTACAACCTCTTGGTCTGACCTATCAGCCACTTGGGCTCCAGAAACAGTTTGAGAGATAGAAGGCAATACCTGCTCCATTGATGCAGTAGCTGTACCTGAAGGAATAGATTGTTCCATTTGATGTTGATGTTCAGGGACAGGTACATCTTGAGGTTCAGGTTCAGGTGCATTCAAAAGTCGAGGAATGACAGGTAGATTTATGAAGTTAGACAAATATGGTGTAATATACACTGGCACATTTATCAACTTTCTATGTGTATCAAGGCTAGTGAATATTTTCTTGGTTTGCCTGCCTGATACCATAGGGTTGTCATTCCTAAAAACTGTTTGTTGACCAACAGGAACAAGATGATTAAATAACAGAGTTAAAAATCTAGGATAATAACATAGAACTTTCTTACCCTCATCAAAATCCTTTCTGGCCTTAACAATCCTGTTAATAATAGTGTTCCAAAGTAGATTACCAATATTGATTCTACGGTTGTTAGCAACAGCATAACCAATAGTTTGTAACATAGAGGTGAGTAAGTGAAAATACCTTGGAGATCGTGTCGAAGAATGCATCCCATGGTTGAACCAGATTCCTTTTGCTCAGGTTGTTCATATCAATTGCTCCATGATAATTAATATCAATGAAGAATTGATAGAGTTGTTCACTGGTTGGAAATGGATCATAATTATCCGCCGGGAGACCCAAAACAGTAGTTAGGGTTGATTCCGTCACGACGTGGTGTGTACCATCAAAATCAAAAGAAAATGAGGTCAAGTCTTCAGACACCACAGATTCTGTGCAAATCAATCTCAGTGGTCCTATCTTAATTGGGGCTTCAATCGAAATGGCAGTTCGGATAATTGAATCGTCATTCAAAAATCGTATCCAAGGCCTAAATCGATCGTAGGGACAATCGTTCGGATTAAAATAGCCAACCAAATTATGTTTCATTATCTCAAAATTATCAGCCATTTTTAAATACAAAAACACACTTTAATTTTAAGAAAATTAAAACAATTCAAAAATTTTCAGAATTAATAATTAATTAAAATTAATTAAAAATTCGAATTAATTCAAAGTTGTCAGAAAAATCCCAAAAATTTATATGATGTTCTCTTGATCACTGGGAGTCTCAATCTATTTTTAGATTTCACAGAATAAATCTAGAACTCTCAAAACAGTCAAAATCCGATTCTACTTTTTGAAAAATTTGATTTTCAAAAACTTAACCAAACTTGAAGATGATCGGTTCAAAAGAAGGATAATTGAACGATCTACTTAAATCTGGTCTTGTTTTTCAGATTGGTTGAGGAAATTTTGGCAGCGATTCAATACAAGATTGCGTGTATTGTATGTATATATGCTGAGATCTTTGTGTAAAGACACGAGAGAGAAAGAGAGATAATTGTATTGTTGTGATTTAAGATCTGTTTTTTTTTGTTTGTTTTTTTTTAAGTACAAAACTATACTACAAGACAATCGGGTTGATTGTCTTGCCGATTGTCTTGGTAGTATAAATACTATCAAGACAATCGTTTACAATCCTGAAAAAATAAAAGAAAATGAAAACAATTTTATTATTTTTTTTTATTAAAATACATACTAACATTACAAGACAATCGGTTTGATTGTCTTGCCGATTGTCTTGGTAGTATAAATACTATCAAGACAATCAATTATTTAACTGAATAATCAACAAATTAACATTTTTTTTTAAATTTTGAAAATAAAGAAAAACACTCCAAGACAATCAGTTGATTGTCTTGCCGATTGTCTTGGTAGTTCAAAACTATCAAGACAATCGTTTATTTTGAGTAAAACAAAATAAAAACAGAATAAAAATCTGAAAAATGTTTTATTATCAACAAAATAACCTTCCAAGACAATCTGAGGATTGTCTTAGCGATTGTCTTGATGTGATAATCACAATCATGACAATTAATTAAACTGCTAATTAAATGCTAATAAAATACAAATTAATGTACATAATTAATCCAATTAAAATACACTCTAATTATATTATTAAAAATACTAAAAATAAATATTTTACAGAAACATGGATTAATATTTTTACAAGAACAAATATAAATAACAAAAGGACAAACATTACAAAACATTTAATAAAATAATTATTAAAATAGAAATAAATATCTACAAATATTCTAAAAATATAGAAATATGGAGTATTAAATAATATGAATAAACAAAGTGAAAAATAACTAAACAAGCAAGAAAATTAGTTGGTAAAATAATTATACAAAAGATTTTAAACAACAAATATTCACAGAATAATCACTTGCAAAATTATTAAAGATCAAATTTCAGATATTAACAGTATTAATTACTTGGACTGTTTAACATACCCAATTCACTAACAATTCTAGTGAATGAGGATTCATTAAGCGACTTAGTAAAAATATCTGCAGTTTGATCTCCAGAGCCTACAAATAGTAGTTCCACTGTACCATTCATTACATGCTCTCTTATAAAATGATACCTTATGTCAATGTGCTTTGTCCTTGAGTGCTGCACAGGATTGCTGGCGATTGCTATGGCACTTGTATTATCACATAAAATAGGGATATTTTCCAATTCAATGCCATAGTCCATTAATTGATTCCTAATCCATAAGATCTGAGCACAACAGCTTCCAGCAACTATATATTCAGCTTCGGCTGTAGAGTTGGAAACTGTTTGCTGTTTCTTACTGAACCAAGATACCAGTCTTCCACCTAGGTATTGGCAACTCCCAGATGTACTTTTCCTGTCTACAACACTTCCTGCATAGTCAGAATCTGTATATCCAATTAAAGTAAAACCAGATTCATTAGGGTACCAGATGCCTAAATTAGGCGTACCCTTTAGATATCTTAAGATTCTTTTGACAGCAGTGAGATGTATTTCTTTAGGGTTCGCTTGGAACCTTGCACACAAGCATGTGGCAAACATTATAACTGGTCTACTAGCAGTTAGGTAAAGTAATGAGCCAATCATACCTCTATAGCCTGTGATATCTACCTTGGTAGAACTTTCACATAAACCAATTTTGACAGCTATAGTTGATGGTGTCTTTGCTGATGAGCACTCCTCCATGTGATATTTCTTGAGGAGCTCCTTGATGTACTTGGATTGACAAATAAATATTCCATCTTGTCTCTGACTTATTTGTAATCCAAGAAAGAATTTCAGTTTCCCATCATGCTCATTTCAAACCTACCCTGCATTAACTTAGAAAACTTCTTGCATAGAAGCTCATTAGTAGACCCAAATATAATATCGTCCACATAGACTTGGACTAGTATTATATCATTCTTATGTCTTTTAGTGAAGAGAGTTTTGTCTATGACACCTCTTATAAAACCATTTTCTATTAGAAATTCAGAAAGAGTGTCATACCATTTTCTTGGGGCTTGCTTAAGACCATAGATAGCTTTGTAAAGAAAGTAAACATAGTCCAAATGATCTTGATCTTCAAAACCAGGAGGCTGTTCTACATACACTTCTTCATCTAGCTTACCATTCGGAAAGGCACTCTTGACATCCATTTGATAAACTTTGAATCTTGAATAGGATGCAAATGCCAAGAATATTCTGATGGCCTCAAGTCTTGCCACTGGAGCATAGGTTTCGTCATAATCAATGCCTTCAGCTTGGGAATAACCTTTAGCTACCAGTCTTGCTTTGTTTCTTATTACAGTGCCATCTTCATCTAGTTTGTTTCTGAATACCCATCTTGTGTCCACCACTTTTCTATCTTTAGGTCTGGGTACCAGCTTCCATACTTCTAGTTGCTTAAATTGATTGAGTTCATCTTGCATAGCAATCACCCAATCAGGATCAGATAGAGCTTCTTCTACTTTCTTAGGTTCCATGACAGACAGGAACCCAGAATAGTTACATTGATTCTGATAAGCTCTTCTTGTCTTCACACCAACATATGGATCACCAAGAATTAGCTCAAAAGGATGAGCTCTATTCCAAACAGTTTGTCTGGGAAGAATTGATCTTGACGATTCGCCTTGTTCTTCAGTATGATGTTGAGTATGACTTGTTGACCCTTCATTATCTCCCCCTGAGTTGTTGCCAGTTTGACTTGTTGATGGTTCAAGAGTATTAGTGGTGTCTTGAAAGTTATCATTGTTTTCACCAGCATCACCTTGATCATTACCACCAACATTTGGATTATTATTATCAGCAACAACTTCAGGTTGATTGTCATCATCTGAATCTGAGTCTGACATGTCATCAAACTTAAGCTTTTCAGATGGATCTTCATTTTGGATACTTGGGAGTTGTGTGTCATCAAATGTTACATTGACACTTTCCATGGTTTTCTGTTGATCAATAAGATACACCTTGTAGGCTCTTCTAGTATAACCAATAAATATTGCTTCATGTGCTTTTTCTTCAAATTTACCACCTTGATCTTCTCCTTCTTTCAACACAAAGCATTTTGTCCCAAATACATGGAAGTACTTGAGAGTTGGTTTCTTGTCATGTAGAGCTTCATATGGTGTCTTCATTAAGTCTTTATTGATAAGTGTACGATTCTGGGTATAGCATGCAGTGTTGACAGCTTCAGCCCAAAAGCTCAATGGAAGCCTTGATTCACTTAGCATAGTACGTGCAGCTTCAATCAAGGTTCTATTCTTTCTTTCAACTACCCCATTTTGCTGAGGAGTTCTGGGAGCCGAGTACTGTCTAGTTATACCCTTTTCAGTGCAAAAGTCATTCAGAACTGCATTCTTGAATTCAGTTCCGTTGTCTGACCTTATAGCTCTTACTGGACGATTAGAGTCCAGCTCAATTAACTTAATGTGATCAACTACCAGTTGTGGAGTTTCATCTTTTGAGTTCAGAAATAGTACCCAAACAAATCCACATGGACATGGAGCATATCTTTTTCTTGACATGGACATCACACTAACTGGACCAAACAAATCCATATGGAGAAGTTGTAATGGTTCAGTTATTGATGATATGTTAGTGCTCCTGTGAGTTGCCCTTTTTAACTTCCCTTTTTGACAAGCATCACATAGACCTTCCTGAGTAAATTCAATCGAAGGTAAACCTCTCACCAACTCTCTTTTCACTAGAGAATTCATTGTTTTGAAGTTTAGGTGAGAAAGTTTCTTGTGCCATAACCAACTTTCATCAGTAGATGCCTTTGAATAAAAACATCTAATTTCTTCTGTGCTTCCAGAGTTCATATTGGCTATGTACAAGTTTCCTTTTCTTACTCTAGTCAACTGCGGCCTTTCATTTCTCTTGTGTGATATTAGACAATTATTCTTGTTGAAATGCACTTCATAACCTCTGTCACAGAATTGACTAATACTGAGCAAATTGTGCTCAAGGCCGTTCACAAAAGAGACATCTTCAACGATAACATTTCCAGCTTCTAATCTGCCATATCCATCAGTTTTACCTTTGCTGTTATCTCCAAAGGTAACGACTGGGCCAGCCTTCTCCACCACATTTGTCAGCAGGGCTTTATCTCCGGTCATATGCCTTGAACATCCACTGTCCAGAATCCACATGACTCGTTCAACTTGTTTCAAACCCTACAATGACAAATTGATTAGACTTTCTTCGGAACCCAAATTTGATTGGGTCCGGAGTACTTAAAGAATTGACCTTTATCAGGCAAAGCAACACTTTTTATTTTAACAACATTTTCTTTAGGTACTGGACATTTAACCCTGTAAACAGCTTTAACTTGTTTTGGTTTCAGCTTGGGTAACCATGTCTTCACCATATCCTGAGAAGGACTTGGGGTCCTAATCTTAGAATTAGGTGATTTTACAGTCCTGGATCTTACATGTTTATTTCTGCTCATATGCTGTCTAGGAGCATTCTTATCAACACATGCATGATTACCGTTAAAGTACGCAGACATTATATTAAAAGCACAAGACATGCAATTAACAGCATCGCATTTCTTATGAGCAGTATCAATAACAGGAATAGCATGCATGGTAGATTTGTTGTTGCATTTATTCATGTTGTTACTTCTGCTACTAGTTTTCAATGAACTAGTAGACTCACCAACTCTTTCTGCTTTTACAAACACAGTCTTTCTATCTTTATCATTTTTAACAACTTGATTACTTTCTAAGACTACGCCATTAGCTACGTCCTCAATGCGCATCTCTTCCTTAATGATTAAAGATGTTGTATCCAAAGGTTCTGCTATGGATTTCTTAAAGAGTGGGTTACTAACACTCTTAAGCACTGATGGTATACCCCTATCTACAGCACTCACACGATTAGGGGTATTAATGCTTTTCCGTCCAATAGCTTCATTATAATCAAACCCAATTCCTACAGTTTGATTAATTGCTTGTTGGTTAAACAACTCTTTAGCCACTTTACAAGAATTAGAAGTAGCACTAACCCTTATTTCTAGTTCAGCTATTGTTTCACGTTGTTGAACCACTATCTCTGCTAGAGACCTCTCAAGTTCTTTTAGCATTCTTATTTCTGATTTTTGTATAACATGGCAATTTTGTACATCATGTAATTCTGATAATTGATTACTAAGATCTGTATTTAACAAATTTAGCCTTTCAATCTCTCTATTAGCATTACCTAGTGTATCAGTAAGTTGATAAATATATTGACTTTCAGTACATGATACCTCAGATGATGTACCACTGGAGTTATCAGATTTTGCCATCAGGGCAAGATTGCCATACTCTTCATCTTCAGAGTCTGTATCATCCCAACTCTTTCCAGCTGCCACATAAGCTTTACCTGTCTTCTTCTTTTCAGATCCAAAGTCTTTTCTTTGGTTTTGTTTTGGCTTCTGACATTCAGTAGCGAAATGTCCAAGTTCATTACAGTTGTAGCATCTAATTTTATTTCTTTCAACTGTTCCAGTTTTGTAACCTCCTCTGTTACTTGAGGGTGAAGAACCTCCTCTCTGGAACCTGTTATAGTTAGATTTGTATCTGAACTTGGGATTCTTCCTGAATCTGAAGTTACTGAATTTCCTTACCAACAAAGCCATGGACTCATCTTCCAACTGATCTAGTTCTTCTAATGAATAGAAGTCACCTTCATCTGGACTAGCATTCGTTTGACCAACTTCAACTTCCAGCTTGCCACTGTCAACACTACAAGGTTGAATAACCTTATCTTCCACTTCCTGTTTGTTCTCAACAATAAGAGCTGTAGAAGTATTAACAACTCTTCCTTTTCCATAAATCTCCTTTTGTTGAGATTGTTCCAGTTCATAGGTTTTTAAAACACCAAAAAGTCTTTCTACAGTTATTTCACTTAGATTCCTCGACTCTCTGATAGCTGTAATTCTATGTTCTAGATGAACAGGCATTGACAGTAGAAATTTTCTGTTGATCTCTTTCTGAGTGTAGTACTTGCCATGCATCTGTAAATTGTTGACAAGTTTGTTATATCTTTCAAACACATCTTGAATACTTTCATTGTATGCTGATCGAAAGTGTTCATACTCAGATGTCAGAATTTCTAGACGATTCTCCCTAACTTCCTCTGTTCCTTCATTCACAGTTTCAATGGTTTCCCACATGTGCTTTGCTGTCTTGCAGTTAATCACATGACTGTACATCACAGAGTCTAGAGAATCTATTAAAATCAGTCTTAAATTAATGTCAAGTCCAGCTTCCTCTCTTTCAGCAAGAGTGAATTCAGAAGAATCTTTTTGTACAAGCTTTGCAGGGGTAACAACTTTTCCATCAGTAACAACTTCAGGAGTTAATCCAAAAGGTATTATTGGTCCTTCTGATAAGACTTTCATGTATTTAGGATTTGCAACCTCGAGGAACATTAACATTTTGTTCTTCCACATATCATAACTGTTTTTGTCATATATGGGAATTTTCACAGTTCCGACTTTAGAAGACATGATGAATTTTTTAAGAGAGTTAAAAAATTCGGGAATGATTTTTAATTGATTAAAATGGAATCTTTGGTTTGTGTATCAACCAACCGGCTCGGATACCAATTGTTAGGTCCAATATGTTTGTAGAAGGGGGGGTGAATACAAACAGTACTGTTTTATCAAAATTTGTCCGGATAATTTAATTTATATTTTGACAAATTTGAGCGGAATTAAATGAAACAAAATTCAAGTTGAATATAAAATTATATTAACTTGAGAGGTTTGTTACAAATACAGTACAGAACTTATATCTAGTTAATAAAAACAAATTAGAAAATTCGACATGAATTTTTCTAGATTTGTTAATAAAAATCAAGATATAGATTAGGAGTAAAAACTCGCTAATAGTACAAGAGTATCAAGGAAATTAGTTCTATTGGATCAGATATTAAAAATAAGATGAACTTGATTTTCTAAATAATTTTCTGCTTCTTGTGTTGTGTTCTTGATGAGAGAGAAGAGAGAATTCAGTTCTTGAATGTAATATTTTCTGTGTGCTTTTCTTGCTTATTGCTTCTGTCGATATATCTTGTTATATATCAATCACTGACTCTTTGTCTTCAAATATAACTGCCAAGACAATCGTCAATACAATTTATTCTTCCAAGACAACCAATTTTGTACTGCCAAGACAATAGGCAATACAATCGTCAAGACAATCAGGTTCTTCCAAGACAATCGTCAAGACAATCAAATTCAGATATCTTTGTCTTGCTTTATCAAATTTATCATTCTGTCTGAAGCTTTTTCTTTTTGATCATTATCAAGACAATCAAATTGAACTGCCAAGACAATCGTCAAGACAATCAAATTAGATTTTTATTCTACTTTTCAAAAGCTATTCAGACATTATCATTATCAAGACAATCGGCAAGACAATCAGGAATTGTCTTGCTTTATTGATTTCTTCTCCAATACAATCGGCAAGACAATCTCCTATTGTCTTGCTGTTCTGAATTTAACCTTCAAGACAATCGGCAAGACAATCAGGGATTGTCTTTGTAACACCCCAGTCCTACATCGTGGAGATTAGGGACTTTAGTTCAGTTTATAAGGCAAAGTACTACTACTAAGTGCACCAACAAATCATGATCTTTTTGGGGCCTGTGGTGGGCTTGTGGATTACCCAAGTTGGCTGCATTTGGGCCAGTTTGCTTTGGATTATTTCGGATTCGTGATCGGGATTTGACCCAATTTTCGAAAAAGGCTCGGGATTTGACCCGGGTTGTCACATATGGTATCAGAGCCGACTCTCGAAAGCTTGATTCGTCAAGTTGCCGGAGGTGGGGACACGAAGGCTGGTGGTATTATCCCACAATGGACAGAGATCCGGAGGTGGGGACACGAAGCCAGCCGGTATTATCCCACAACGGCTAGAGAGGAACGATCTTGGAGTACCTATGGGATATCCGTTCAGGCCTGACGAGGACGTCAGGAGTTTAAGTGGGGGAGATTGTAACACCCCAGTCCTACATCGTGGAGATTAGGGACTTTAGTTCAGTTTATAAGGCAAAGTACTACTACTAAGTGCACCAACAAATCATGATCTTTTTGGGGCCTGTGGTGGGCTTGTGGATTACCCAAGTTGGCTGCATTTGGGCCAGTTTGCTTTGGATTATTTCGGATTCGTGATCGGGATTTGACCCAATTTTCGAAAAAGGCTCGGGATTTGACCCGGGTTGTCACAGTCTTGCTAGTTCATTTTTCAGAATTAAATTAAAATTGATTAATAAATAATCATTTTAATTTATTCTTACTTAAATAATTAATCTGATTTAATTAATCTAATAATTAATTTAATTAAAGAATTAATTCAAGATGAATGAATTAATTAATTAAATTGACTACTTGATTTAAATTAATTAAACAAGAATAATTATATATCCTTGAATTGTCTTAATTCTTTTCTGAATCACTGAAAGTAATAAAGGAATACCACTGAATATTTTGTTGACGTTCCATGTACTGTCTGGTTCATGAACGACTAACCTCAATGACTGTCCTTTAATTGTCATATTAAGAATGTGATTTATTTTTCTTCTCATCTCTTTCTCCTTCTTGTACTTCACTGTATACTGTCTGAACCTGTCACTCTAGAAATCTCTGTCTCAGAAATAAATCCACTTCTTTGATGCTATACTGAGGCTTGATCAGCAATCTGAACTTCTTCCAGTGTAAAACATCAAAACTATAGATTGACTTTAGTGTTTTTCTTCTGACAGATAGTACCTCCTGAGATTCCTGTGACAGTTAAAGTTATTTACTTATTACAAACTAAGTTTAAGTTGAGTTGAGTCCTCGAACTACAAATAGGCTATGTCATATGCCTTTCATCTAATTAATGCAACATTAAATGTGTCTTTAGGGCTTATTTTTAACCCATATCAATATAGTTTTTAACTGTCCTTCTAAGGTTCATTAATACCAAATTAGGGTATAGAAATATGCAATATTATTAACTTAATATAGTTTTTTTAATCATACCAATGTAAAATTATTTTATGTATTTGAATTCAACACAATATAACTATTGTTCAAGAGATGACGTTAAACTCAAATCATATATCTGTTGAACACTTGTTTTTAAAAAAAATTAGTTTTTTAAAAAAAAATGTTATAAACAAGTTTTTAATAAATTATAAAATGATACAATTAAGTTTTCGTTATGAATAATGTTTATTAAAAATTTTAATTTTTATTAAATAAATGATGTTGAACCTAAGTTATATATACGTGTTGAATAAAAAAAGTTTATATTTAAGAAAATTTTTAGTGAACCAGCCCTAAGTAAGTGATATAACTGAGGTAATAAACTAAAAACAATCTATACCAATATATAAGTAGGGTTAATTAAGTAAAAATATGAAATATCAAATAAGGGTGATAAATTAAAAATAATCAATATCAATATACAAGTAAGAATAATTATATACTACCTATGTTTCCCTGAATTGTTTATATTGGGGACGGGTGTGGCATGCATTTTATGGCTCCTAAAAAGTATAGTTCCATAATTTATTTTTAATTTTTTTCTTTTGAATAAAAGTTTAATGTTTACAATATTATTCGAAAAAAGAATATTTTAAAAATAAGTATGGAACCATATTTTATATATACCTTAAAATACGTGTTAAATAATGCTGAAAACATGTAAAGAAATGAGTGAGAGTAAAATTATAAAGTACGAAAAAAGAAGTACAGTACAAACTAAATTACAATTTTTAGATTATTATAATTATATCCTTATATATAAATAAATGAGGTAATAAACTAAAAACAATCTATACCAATTTATAAGTAGGGTTAATTAAGTAAAAATATGAAATATCAAATAAGGGTGATAAATTAAAAATAATCAATATCAATATACAAGTAAGAATAATTATATACTCCCTCAAGTTCCCTGAATTGTTTATATTGGGGACGGGGTGTGGCATGCATTTTATGGCTCCTAAAAAGTATATTTTCATAATTTATTTTTAATTTTTTTCTTTTGAATAAAAGTTTAATGTTTACATTATTATTCAAAAAAAGAATATTTTAAAAATAAGTATGGAACTATATTTTATATATACCTTAAAATACGTGCTAAATAATGCTAAAAACATGTAAAGAAATGAGTGAGAGTAAAATTATAAAGTACGAAAAAAGAAGTACAGTACAAACTAAATTACAATTGTTAGATTATTATAATTATATCCTTATATATAATAAGTGGGATCTTATCCATAATTTTGGTTTGGTCACTGTACCGCCAAAATAATCTCAATCGTCGAATATAATATTTTTAAATAGACGATTAAGATTATATCATATTAAAAAGAAAATTATAATCTAAAAATGAAATAATTGAAAAGGTTGTATTATAATTGATTTTTAAAAAGAAGTTATAATCTGAAAAGGATATAAAAGATTGAATTAGAACTGAATTTTTATTTATTTATTTATTAATATTAAAAAAGGTTCATATTTACTATTTAGGCTCTATCTAAATATATTGAAATTAGATTTTAATGATTTTACAGTCCACGCAAAACTCATAAAATTATCTTTAATTTATTGAGGATTTAATAATTATTATCCAAATGAAAACACTCAAAATATCAAGAAAAAATATAATTACGATTTTTTACATTAATCCTATTTAGTGTAGACTACCAACATTAATAATTCTATTCAATGTAGAAAACCTAATTATATATGATTTAAATAATTGACAAGTACTTTTTTCAATATAAATTCTCACTGTACCGCCAAGAAAAGAATTGTACAGTACGAAATAACATAAAAACAGATTCATTAATAAATCGAATATAATATTTTTAAAATTAGACGATCAAGATTATATCATATTAAAAAGAAAATTATAATCTAAAAAGGATATAATTAAAAAAACTTATATTAGAATTGAATTTTAAAAAGAAGTTATAATCTGAAAAGGATATAAAAGATTGTATTATAACTAAATTTTATTTATTTATTTATTAATATTAAAAAAGGTTCATATTTATTATATAGGCTCTATCTCGAGATATTGAAATCAGATTTGGATGATTTTACACTCCACGCGAAACTCATAAAATTATCTTTAATTTAGTAATGATTTAACAATTATTATCCAAATGAAAACACTCAGAATCTAAAGAGAAAATATAATTATGAATTTTTACATTAATCATATTTAGTGTAGAATACCTAAATTAATAATCCTATTCAATATAGAAAAACTAATTATATATGATTTAAATCATTGATAAACACTTTTTTTTATTTCAATATAAATACACTTTTTAGTTTACATGTTAAAATATTAAATATTTTTTATGCTAGATTCAACGTTTTTTATCTATTTATTTTAAGATCTAGCAGTTCTTATTTATTTTATCGTACTGAGGACCAGACTACCAACTACCAAAATTTTGGACAAAATCCCTCTACACTTATTATTATAACTGTATTTGGTTGTTAGTACAACTATCTTCAAATAATAAGAAGATTATTTTAATAATAAAACAAAATATAAGTAGATTTCCTAAGTAGAATAGAATTTTCAATATAAAAAATCATCAATTTAATCTATCTTTTGTTTCTTGGTAGTTTTAATTAGAGAAAATTGTTAAATCATCACTAAATTAAAGATTATTTTATTAATTTCACGTTGACTGTAAAATCATCCAAATCAAGTTTTAAGAATTCAGGATAAAACACATAATAATTAAATTAAACGTGTAAAATCTTATATATATATCAACAATTTCATAACAATAATTTGATATGTAAACTAATAACAAGTAAAAAATAAAAAAATAATATAATAAATATTAGAAAAAGATTCGTACGTTGCACGGATTATAAGCTAGTATAATATAAATAGATATGTACAATTTGTTTTGGGGTTAGATTTCTTCCATATATTTTTTTTTACGAAAAATAAAGACGAAGGTATAATGGTGTAAGAGTAGGCAAAAAATTAGAAATATATTTACTTATTTTTTGGCAGATTTAAGGATATTGAGTGAAATTATTTCATTCGTTTGGTGTAAAGTTGAAAGATAAATATGTACAATTTAACCTTTTTTAAATAAAAGTGAAATGGTAGATAGGGCAGATACCTTTTTCTAGGGTGCTGATATATGCACACCCTAACAATATTTTATACTAAAATATCCTTACTAACATTTCAATTATACTTCTTTGTTGGCATTTTTTTTTATAATCAAAATCGAATTGTCATGACAAAAAAAATATACACTACAATAGATAAGCGTCAAAATATTTATAATCTTAAATCACCAATGTATTTTGAATTAATTTTCTTGTGATAAGTTTCCACATAAAATAAAAATATACAATTAGAAATTAGAGTACCATAATTAGTGAGTTTAATCAACAAAAATAATATAACAGCCTCCATAATTTAAAAGTAAATTTTATCTACTTCAAAAGAAAAGGATATAATTAATATGTATTAAGATAAAAAAAATAACATATTAAGAAAATGTACCAGATATCAATAAAATTAGAGATTAACTTATGATACGCTTCTACACAAATTATTTACATTTTTTTTATTGTAACATATCTTCAGAATTCAAGTATTGTATATTGCATCTACAATATTACTATCCGTTCATTTAGACTTTAGAACAAGGTTTATTGCGGGGTTTTAGAAAAATATTAAAATTATATAACAAATGATTGATAAAGGATTAGAGTATGTAAAAAAAATAAGTAAGTGAAGGGCATTTTGGACAAAATATAATAAAAGAAAAAGGAATCGGAGATACATCTTAAGTAACTTTCGTGAAATACTATCTTATTTTTAAACAAAACGACGTAATTTTAATTATGCAGGAATAGCCCCACATGGACACTAAGATTTTTTAACTGATTTACTAAATATCTCATGGAAGTTACTTGAAATGTATGTCAGATTCCCATTCTCTTATAATAATATTGTATGCAACCGTTCCTTTTCTTAAGATGGATGGACAGCTCAAAAGTTGTAGTCTCTTCTCATTAAAATTTGACGGAAATGGAAATAATCGAATGAGGGTAGAGACTAGAGAGTAGGGCTGCACATGGGTAGGGTTGGGTCGGGTTTTTATCAATCCCCGACCCAATCCAATTAGTTTGGTTTTATAAAAAAATCAACCCATTAACTTAAAAAAATAATTATAATTCAACCCCGACCCAACCCAATTAATTCAGTTTGGTTCGGGTTGGGTCGGGTTAAATTTGTTAATCGGAAGAACTTTGTAGAAAATCCCGCACATCGTAGAAAATTTTGCACTTCGCAGAAAATGTTGCAGTAAAGTTGCAGAAGTCAGAAAGTGTTGCAGAATGTTGCCAAAAGTGTTGCAGATTGTTGCAGAAGCCAAAAAGTGTCGCAGAATGTTCTAGAAAGTATTGCAGAAAATTTATATAGTGCAGAAATTTATAGAAAATATGCAGAAAATATATAAAATATGCAAAAAAATTCTTCATTTTATGTAAACTGGTTGGGTTGGGTTGGTTAAGGGTTAAAATTTGTTAAACCCTTACCCAACCCAATTAGTTCGGATTTTTTAAAAATTAACCCGTTTAATCCATGGTTTTGAATGGTTCGATTTGATCGGTTAAAAAGATGGTCGATTTGGATCGGTTTGGTCGGATTTCGGAACTCATGGTGAATGCTAAACCAACGAAAAAGATAGATGTGGGCCCTCACTGCTGCGTCACTTCAGTTGAACGATGATATAAGTGGGATCCAATGCTGAGTCACCCTATGTCTCTTCTTGTCACCCCACCGTCTTCTCAGATTGACAGAGTTGACAAATAAGCACTCCTAAATAAGACTTCAACGAGTCCGACGCTGTAAAATTCGTTGCGCATAATTATCTGCATCGCAGTAGACCTCTCTTATAGTAGATTTTTGGTTCAATCGCATAAAATATTTATTTCACTTTGTTAATTAACTCAATTTATTAATTAAAATATTTAACTCCATTCGACAATTATTAATCATTAAAAAATTGGAAATCGGATTTAATCGATAGAAGTATTGTCCAAGAATTAATCGAATATTTAGGAACTAATTGGAATGATTAATCGAATATTCGAATTATTAATCAGTACGATTACCATGAAACAGGGATTAATCCCGATTAATCACCGATTTTTAGAACAATAATTACCACTATTATCATTCTTTGTTGAACAACAAATAGAATTAATTGTTTAAAAAAAAAAAACAAATAGAATTAATAAATGAAAATTTAAATGTTTCGATTTAAGAAATGTTTTTGAATCAAATAGATAGAATTTCGGACATATGTTTTGTGTGAAAAATATTTCCCAGAAAAATATCTTTTATGAAATTTATTTTGAAAAATGTTTTTCATAAAAATATTTTTATATAAAATATTTTTTTAAATTAAATTATTTTCCAATAAACAAACGAAACTTTAATAGCATATTGTAATTAATTTATGTGGCCATGAAAATGTTATCATCACTATATTACTACTATTTATTTGCTCTCTTAAACAAACGCAGGATAAGCTATATATTACAATTTACAACCTACAATGAGGTAATAGCACGGAATAAAACTAAATAATAATATCTTATTTTTCTTTTTCTATACTTTGACACCTCATTTCAAGGTACATAGATGATAAATTTTATACATAGATGATCAAACACAAGGATTAAGAAGAATCTAAAATGAATCAAATTAGCTAGTAACATGGGAGGAGCAAATGAAAAATCCAAAAGTGTAGGCATGTTTCGTGAAGCAAATCATAGCTAGCATGAACCAACCCACTAAATAAATAAATTCGAAAGCTACGACAAACTATAAATTGATTGATAGTACTACATAAAACTTTTACACCGGCCAATTATCTTTACAAACCGTCCGACAAGGCTCAAGCCGTCCTCTACAAATTGAAGGACCCTTAGCTTAGAGCTTCTACACCATTAAAATTAGTATGGGTTGAGAGTAACTTAGTTGGTAAAACTAGTCATTAATCATTCGTATTCTCAAGATCTTGTATTCGATTCTCTTCCGTATCAAATATGTATCGAATTATTAAAATTAGTATGGGTTGAGAGTAACTTAGTTGGTAAAACTAGTCATTAATCATTCGTATTCTCAAGATCTTGTATTCGATTCTCTTCCGTATCAAATATGTATCGAATTATTAAAATTAGTGATAGAATTTGTTACGCTGTAAAACTATAGTTTTGACATAAGTGTATGAAATATTGATGTAGAAAAATTATATAAATCTATTGCAGAGCATACAGAAAATTAATTTTTTTTTCGAAGAAAAATTGTAATAAATTTGAAAAAATTCCAATTTTTTTAGCGATATCCATTGTTATAGAAATCGGCCGATTTCTGAAAAATTGCCGATAAATCGACCAAAAATCGGTCAAAATTTTTGAACCAATTTGACCGATTTTGCAAAAATCACCGATAATTGCCGATTTTTCAACCGAATTATCCAATAAATTGTAAATCGGTACCCCAACCGAATAATTTCGATTTCCGAAATCTACAACACTGGCGATATATCACACCCTCTCACTAAAAGTTCAAGTTTTAGTATCGAGAACATATACGTGAGTAACCGAGTATGGTAAAAACCCCTTACAATTCATCGAGGATTAGCAAAATTACTAGTGAGAAGAAAATTGTACATGATTTTGTAAAAAAATAAAACGAAGATGTGTATATGATATCAACATGTGTGTGAATAGTAGGGATAGTGGTTGCTAAAAAAGTGAATCATGTTACACACAACTATTTTAGTTAAATCGGGAGATGAATTTTATTGGATCCATAAAACTGTGGTTGATCTAAGAGATTTGGTGTTATACAATGAGGTAACCTTAGAACATGAAGGCATCATTAGTGATTTAGTAAAGCGTTTCAACAGGTCACCTACATTCCCGACTGCACAAAGCACAGCTGCTGGATTGCACACGCAACCAAAAGGACATGATAGCTTTTACCAGTAGTATTTTTATATTTGGGTTTCATTTATTTTAAGCTATCTCTAATGGAAAGATAACCAACCTCTCATGCATCACACTCATCGACCTTCCAGCTATTTTTACACATTTTATTATGCAATTATTTTAAGGATCTTTAAAATTCTCAAGATTCTTCGTTTAATATTTTAAAATTTTAGATGAATCAATTATTTAACATGATAGTTTAATATCAAATGATATTAGCTTTACTATACTTCAATTTATACTTTAATATTTATTGCTTATAAATTAAGAAGTTAGGCAGGACCGGTCCTAAGGGCAAGCAATGGCTTGCATAGGATATCCAATGTTCGGGACAATGTTTTTTAAAAAAAATTAGGAGATAATTTAGAAATGACAAAAAAAAAATATAAAAGTTAAGTCTATTAGAAAATGTTTGTTTCTCAAGTTAAGAATTGTTAAAAAATGCTTACTTGTAGAAGTAATAATTGCGGTGATGAACTTTTTGAAGAGTAAGAATGTTGTTATCTAACTCCAACAAGTGCTACTTTCAAAAAGAAAAAAAACAGCAACAAGTGCTTATAGATATTGATTTTTCAAAATTAAAATTGATGAATTCGTATTCACAATGTCACAAGAATGATTGAATGAATTGGTTATATTATTAATTGAGAAAAATACATTATCAAATTGTAATTTGAAGGCTTATTTAATGGTTATGGATTGATTATATTATTGGTCGAGAAAAATATGTTATCAGATTGTAATTTGAAGACTTAGGTAATAATTTTGCTAGCAAAAATGCATATTAAATCGCGTGTTATCATTTTTGTTTATTAAGTACTCAAATGAGTTCCACGATTTTGTTATGAGTATCTTCTAACAAGAGTTGAGTGTCTTTTCAAATATTCTTAACGTCTCTAATCTTTTTTTTTTTTTTGCTTTTACAAAGGTGGCTAACCTTTTTAAGATGGTACTCCCTCCGTCTCATAATATGTTTCCTGTTTGAAAAAACACTTTTACCAACATACACTTTTGATCGTTAATATCTTGAATTTTGTATTAGTACTAAATATAAAAATTTCACTGTATTAAAGTACTCATAAATACGAATCCAACAAGATCACTCGTGACTATATTTTATCTTATAAATTATGCGTAAATTAGTAGTCAATCGTTTAAAATGAACAGTGTAAAAAGTCAAAACAGGAAACACATTAAGGCACGGAGGGAGTATAAACTAGCTACTTTTAATGTAATGAGAAAATTATGTGCCTTGTAAATTATTTTTATCATTTTCACTTAGATCGTTCGACCCTATTTTATATGACTATTTGGATTTCCTATCCATGTGACCCTTTGATAAATTTCCTGTTTACGTGACTCTTTGAAATTTACATAGGTGCTAAAACGAGGCATCAGCACCTCTATATAAACCTCTTCTGGTCGATCATCTCTACTCACCTCTTCAAGCTATACACTCTAGCTACATTTATCTTCTCCTCTCCAATCTTCTTAGATCAGTACTAGCAGTTCATTCAATTTTCTCTTGTATTCATAATGGCCACAGTCGAGGTAACCAAAACTGTCTCTGTTTTCATTTTAACTTTTACATGATTTATTTGTTAGAATTACTAAAAGTATAAGAATTATTTCTTTGTTAAGGTTTTAGGAGAGTCGGTAACTTAATTAATGAATGTAATGATAGTGGAGTGTTGACGTGCAGGTTGTATCAGCAACATCAGCCTTCCATGCAGAGAAAGTTGAAGATGCAAAGACAACTACTGAAGCAGCAGCCACAACAGTGGAGGAAGTAGTAGTAGCTCCAGCTGCAGCAGAACCAGAAGTGGCAAAAGAAACTGAGACTACTACCCCTACAGCTGTTGTTTCGGATGAGTCAGGGGCCGCAACCAATGTTGAAGCCCCGGCAGTAGAGGAAGTCAAGGCCACTGAAGAAGAGGTCAAGGTTGAAAGTATTCCAAAAGAAGCTGTGGAGGAAGAGAACAAGCCAAAAGAAGAAGTGGTGGCATCGGTTGAGGCGCCAGTTGCTGACAATGTTTCCGAGGCACCTGTAGAATTTGAACCAGAAGCTGAACCCCAAGCAGAAACAGAAGCTAAAATCGAAGCTGAAGTTGCAAAAGAAGATGTTGTCGCAGGTACTAACGATGAAGAGGAGAAGACTACTGAGGAAGTTGAAGCAGCACCAGCAGTGGCTGAGGTGGCAGAGGAGATAAAAAATACTGAAGAATAAATAAATTACATGCAGCATCAGATTACTGGCACTTTTTAGTGTTTGTGTTTGTTTTAAATAAAGAGTTATGTTTACTAGTACTATATTATATATGTGTCATGTATGCATTTTGGGACCTTGTCGTTATAATATAAATCCTGAAGGGTAAGGTCACCTGAAAACGTGAGGCGAAATGACCATGGCGACGTTCTAGCCTTGGCTGTTCGAATCACTCATGTGGTATGTGGTCACTGTGTAATATTTGTCTCCACCAATAATGTAATGTGAAATAGAGTGTAATGTTTTAATTAATTTATGGGCTACTACTTGTTTATTTGATGTTGCACTACCTATATTCCAGTTTCTTAATGGATCAATATTTGGGGTTTGATCTTATTTTGTTATCTGGTGCTGTTACGGACTAAAAATAAACAGTTGTTTTTAACAGCATATGTAGCGATAGTAAATTTTCAATAGTTTGAAATTTGTTAACAGAGCTTACTCTGCTCACTGCTCCAATAGCATACCACAGATATGTACGGGACAAATTCTCGTTGCCTCTGATAAATAGCTGTCCAGGTCTAATGGTAATGGCACAATCGGCTTAAATATGTTAATCCGTGGCTGTTTAAGAATTTAGACGATATTCACATACTAACAGTAACTTTCGTGCCCCTACCTCCCTCCAATGAAGAACCTGATCTGATCCAGAGTCATCTTGACGTTTTACACTTAAGTACTTAGTAGCAGATCAAGTCTTTTGTGTACACAATCTAGCCTACATTTTCCAACATGGAAAATATTGTTCAAATCAGACTATAATTGCTGCCTCCTCATTCACTTTTTGATCAAATGAATTTTTAAGTTTTTGTATATTGTGTGGATTCTTTAAAGATTCCTAGGAGGCCAGTACTGTGACCATAAAGTAACAATACAATTCTTGACAGAAACAAGCACGATATACGTTTAAAAGGAATTTATTTTATATTCATGTTAGTGGAGCTGTTTTTTATTCCCCTGATCATTAGATTCAAGTTATTAGGTAAAACTGACAAGAAATGTGTACTGTTTTTGATGCTTAACAGGCCAATCAAATCGTAATTTGTCTATGATCAACATATACGAGGGGCAAAAGTGTTCTTTATCGTGCATGTCTGAGAATTGCTTTTACCTTTTAGTTCTATGTAATATGTACGTGTACAGTAGTTTGTAGAACAAGGAGGATGCAGAAGATCCTGGTTGAATATGAACTTTTAAGCAGATACTGACAGAATACTCGCAGTGCAGGAACTTGTACACTCTGGCCTCACCTCACTGCATGTTACTCTACTAATTTTTAGTCTGTCAGCTTTTGGTATCCTTTGAGCATTTAGCATCTACGTTTGGGAAGGTTTTTATTTATTTAGGTTGGGAATAATTTAACCTTTTTCTGTCAGGAATAATCTTGCCTTTAAGAGAATGATTGTTCGTTTCTTTAATTGATGGGTAAAGAGACAGATTCTTAATTGCTTGGATATATTCAAGAAAAATTAGGGTAGAACTGTTTTATTTCTTGCAAATGCATAGATCTTACTCTTACAATCGCTTAGTTCAGTAGCTTCCATTAAGAACTTTAGCGCAAATAGTTAGGACAGTTGACTTCTAGGCTCAATTTCCATTTGACAGAAACCAGAGAACATGATTACTAATGGAGTGCTTAAAGTTAATTTGCATCAGACAGTAGCCTGTGAATAAATCTGAAACAGATAATCGACAAGTTGAGTTACATAAAGCATTGGCTGAGATGTGATTGAGTGTACCTGTGCAAAACGCTTGCATAATTTCAGAAGTAATGAAGGAAATGCAGCCAAGATTATTTCATGACAAAATGAGAGTTTGTAACCCCTATGTATATGGGTTTTGTCAAATTGGTCCAGATTTACGTTTTTTTTAGCACTTTGCAACCCCTATCTTCAAATCTCGCTTCATATTACAACCCATATTTCCAAAAATGACAATTTGTACCCCTTATGTATAGAGGTTTTTGACTCATTTGTACTTGTAAAATAGGTCAATTAGACGGGAGGGATTGTAATATGAAGCGAGATTTGAAGATAGGGGTTGTAAAGTGCTAAAAAATATAAATCTGAACTAATTTGACAAAACATATATACATAGAGGTTACAAACTGTCATTTTGTCTTATTTCATTTAAGAATTCATTCGCACGTAGCTGTTATCTAATGTTATAACTAATAATAGAGAACCTATAATTGAAATCGTTTTTAATTACTTTAGTCATCATAATAGGATTGTGACGGATATCTACTGTAGGCCAGTTGTTTGTGGCTACTTAGCACTTGGTAAGGCATTTGCATGTCATATAGTGCCCGCTGATGAAGATGTCCACTTTTCGAACAAACGAAGTGAGGAAAAAAGGAAGAGAGAAATAGAAGATGGCAAAATCCCCACTAAATCTGACAATTTAGTGCAGGTCCACTTGGATCATTAATGGACTAATCATCAAGCATGCTGGATAGGTACTATGGTAGTCATGATACACAAAGTCGGGTCATGTATGGCTGAATAAACAGGGGACTGCACTTAAAACAGATAAGAACTTTTCAGTCTATGATCTCCAAGTCACTGCCATGTATGCGGTACATGATTCCAGTTTCAGAGGCTCAGAGCTGGATATTTACTTTACAGCATTCTCAAGAACATACGTCAATTGTACTCCTTTTTATCTCAAACTTATTACTGGAACATGTAAGAACTTTCAAATTTCTGAGCTGTGGTGTTTGATTCCTGTTTCAGAGCTACGTATCTACACTACAGCATTCACAATAACTAATATTTGGATTTACTCTTATGATCTAAAACTTTTTAGTTTACCAAATTACGCTTCTAACTTGAACCTTTCTTCTAATACTCCGTGAAATCCCCATCTTCTTGTCATAAAAGTCGGAAAGTAAATGGATAGCATTTCATTTTTACTAAATATATAGAATCAATTTTTATGTCAGTGTCTGCATTTCCTACTAAAGTGTTTGACAACAATTACAATGTACAAAATTAGAGTCCAGAATCCCAGCTATTTTAGTATTCCTCTCTAGATACTACAAGAGCATAAAATTAAAAGCATACATACTCAAGCCTACTTACAGATTCACATCAGAATAGCATAACGCATGCTGTCACTAACCATAAGATGATTCATCTCGGATATGTGTGCCAAGTCTCCAGACACCAGAACACCATCAGCGTTATTGATGTGCGGATGAGACAGACAAGACAAAAGTGAGAGAGGAGCTCGAACAATACTACATATGACGGCAAGTCCATACCAACCTTGCCTCGTTCTGTTTTGTGCTAAAATAGGCAAGGCAACATTATTCGCATTGTCGCCAAACATGTTCTCGTCAGCTACTCGTGGACTCTTACGCCTCATCTTCACAGACCTAAATCCCGAGAATGAAGTGTTTGATAGAAATGTTGAAGGAAGGTAGACTTAGTTTTAAGTGAAGAGCATGAGGTCAACTTAGAAGAGCCTACCTTTGTATAAGTCTGGGGTAATGGAAGGTTGTGGTGGTCTTGTTAGTGCTTGTTCTTATCACATAGTTTTATTGGGTGCATTTCACTTGTTTAGTTTTCTATTTCTGTGGGGTCTTTTAAAACCAACTTTGCCGACAAAGGTGCCTAATCCTTCTAAAATAGCTATATAATTTAGTCCATTTGGGTGAATTCAGGAGATACTTTAATGTAGTAAATTACAATGATAAGGTTATTGTACTGTTGCAGCACATTTAGATGATGATGATGATAGTGCTTCCTCTGGTTCCCAAAAGACCAGAAGAGATGTTTGCTGGCATCTGCCTATAAGTGATTTCTGTGCTGTCTGGAAAAACTTAAATTCAAAATCCTGATCATGTAATATGTTTGCACTTAAATATGTGATTTCTGCACTTAACTCTAGAATTTTGATACATTATCCCTAACAAAATCACACTACTGTCAAGAGCGCGCAATATGATTAGCATTTTAAGTATTTAACAAAAGCATAACTCAATGATTCTTCCCCCAGATTAATGAATCGTACTTTATTTACTAATGCATCCTGCATTTGCAGAGTTATTTTATCTCTAAAAAGAAAAGAGATTGTGATGAAAAGCACTAGCAACAATCTGCAGCACGTTGTTTACATACAAGTCAAACAGAACAATCTGCAGAATAAGTGGTTAAGTATATTTAAATTGTGCTAATTACCATTTATATAGGTTAACTCAATGTACATTAATCCACAAAAACTGATTCTAGAACGATAACTAGAATATTATTCAAGAATAAACAATTGCTGTTTATATCATAAAATTTAAACTCTTGTGCCCACCAACTCTTCATGCGTAGCAGGAAGGGGTGCAGGAAATAAGTAGAGCCTGTGGTTATGTGAATATGTACACAGCACTTCCTACCTCTACATTTATACAACATATATACATCAGCAACAGCATTTACCCTAGGAAAATAAAAGAAATTACGGTGTTGTTGAACAAGGGGGAGGTAGGATTTGGCCAGTCATTGTTGGCTGAACATTTACACATTGAGAGACGCCATCTCCATCTGGACCATGGTACGTCAAATTTATGTCACTCAACTCCACATTCTGGCAAGGTATCCCTTTGCTGCAAGCAATCTTCGATACAACTTTTGTTGAAGACGTTCCGTGAATTCCTTTGAAACTCACCTGGCTAATCTTTACTTTTGAAGGAGCCTGCAAAAACAGCAATTTTAAAATTTTATAACAGTAACAAGTACTGCATTTCCTACTTTTGCACTCGATTTAATCACAAAACATATTAGTGTTGCATACCTGTGCTTGGCATTGACCATATGGGCAATACTGTTGATCTATCAAAATAGGGGTGCCAACATTATCCATTTGTAAATTCTCGAAGTGCAAGTCCTGACAGATGCCATTGGGAGAAGATGGCCATGTTTTGATACGAACACCGTTCATTGTGTTGGTAAATGTACAATCTCTGACAAAGACTCCCATGACAGGTTGTTCATCATGGTACTTTCCTAAGCTTCCTACACTAATGCCATGGCCAGGTCCACATGTCACCTTTTCTATAGTCACTTGCTGACTTCCGTCACCCATGGAGATACAGTCATCTCCGGTTTTAATGTCAGAATCCGTGATCGTAATCCCGGTTGAGCGACCAATATGAATGCCATCAGTGTTGAGGCTGTCTGCTGGCGCATTTATGGTTATATGGCTAAGAGTTAAGTTCTGGCATTGTAACAAGTTCATGTGAAACAATTTGCTGTCCACTGAAGATAGGCCTTGCACCATTGAATTGGTCACCTTGTTGAACCGTATATTCTAAGAACACCAAATAAAAAAACATGCATGTAGTCAATATAAAATTCTAATCTGACAACTAATAATTTAACACGGGTTAACAATTATTATATACATACTATGGGTAAATTGCTGCATTTTCCAGTTTGGGCACAATTATTTTGAGACCAAGCAACTTTGCCTTGACCATCGAAGACACCACCATTAAGCGTCATGGCATCGATTTGTTGGAAAACAATCCATCCGTCCTGTGATTTGAGCTGGTTGATGTCTGTAGGAGCCTTCAAATTTCCTTGAAACTGAACTGTAATGGGAGCTTTACAGGGACCAAGGAATGTCATCGGCCCAGCAGCATAATTCCCTGGTGGAACCACTAGCTTACTCGGAGTTGGCGACGAACATGCTTGTTGCCAAGCACTTGTAATAGCCTTAAAAATATCAAATATAAGCAACTCAAATTTAATTTCAAAAACTAAACATTTCAAAACGATAATAACAATGATTTATTTGTTCAAATTTCACCTTGCTATCATCCGTAACACCGTCACCTTTTGCTCCACTCTGTTTTGCATCAACAACTGATTGACCTTGGCTTTTTGAAATTATTGACATCCATATTAGGAAACATAAAAATGCTTGAATGGGTTTAAAAGTAATCATCTCCATATTTTTCGAACCAGCAGATTGGGATTAAATTTCCAAAAACAGGATAACGTAATGTACTTATAGATTGATGAAAAGGGAGCCCTGAGACGACCACCCCATATCTAGGAAGCCTAAATTTAGGCAAAGTATCTTTGAGGCCACCGTGTATTGTTACTGTTTGGTGTATAACTGTATATAAACATGAGGTTGAGATTAACTTAGTGCTGTTCACAAAAAAAATAGAATCAAAAATAGCACACTGCAGAACCTTCAGGGTGCACAAAATTTTTCATTTCTCAACCATAACTTTACTATTATCATTTCACATTTATGTTGTTCAGTAGGTATGGCTACAACTATAATTAAAAAACAAAAACATGATCTACAAAGTATTTCAACCCATGCATTCCTGCTTTATGTCTATTACAAGAGGTTATGTGCCCATGAAGCAGAAAGTATAATGGGGAACTAGGAATTTCCATATTCCAAGTGTCTTACATAAATGTTCTGTTTTCAGTTGCATGCTCCATTCGGCTGATAAAATCGTCGACTGCCATGGATCCGAGCTCCCCAGAAAACCTAGACCTAACTGTAACTGTACGTGTCTCAACTTCTTTGGGCCCAACAACTGCCATTAGAGGAATTTTTTGCTTTTCAGCATTTCTGATGAGCTTTGGCAGACGGTCACCACTGCAAACTTCAGCCCGAATACCATTAGCTTTCATCTTTCTGGTCACCTCTTCACAGTAGTCCAACTGTAGAAAAGCACAATCTCATCTTATACCAAGAGATACAGGTTTTATATATGTTACTAATACTTGGACTGTTTGCACATACATGACTTTCATTACTTTTTGGTAAACCAAATGGACAACTTGAATCTACAAACGTTTGATAAATGGGTCGGCAGAGGCTAAATGTAGAATGTTAAAGGGAGGGGGAGGGGGAGGGGGAGGGGGGGAAGAACTTACCTGCGTGTCTGTGACAGGCAAAATTCTAGCTTGAATGGGAGAAAGCCATAATGGAAAATCTCCAGCATAATGCTCTATAAGCACTCCGAAAAACCGCTCCAAGGACCCAAGAACTGCTCTATGAATCATGATAGGGCGCCTTTTTACCGAATCAGAATCAACATATGTAATGTCAAAACGTTGTGGTAAATTAAAATCAACCTGCATATGAACAAGAACACTGGTTTAACTAAGAACAGCATATTAACTGTTTGCCAAAAGAAGTGCAGATTAAACCATACTGGGAAAACAATTCAAAGAGCACAGATAATCTCATTGCTACCTAAAAAAACATATGATTATCATTATATATAACCAATTTTGGTGCTAAGACTTGCCTGTATAGTTGAGCACTGCCACTTCCTTCCAAGAGCATCCTCAATCTTGAGATCAATCTTTGGTCCATAAAAAGCACCACCGCCTTCATCAATTTCATAATTCCACCCTTTATCTTCTAAAGCATCCTTAAGCGCCAATGTTGCTTTTTCCCATATGTCATCACTTCCCACAGATTTCTCTGGTCTAGTGGAAAGGTTTACTTCGTATTTCTCAAAACCAAATTGCAGTAATATTTCCTCTGTAAGATCAAGAACGCCCCTGATTTCATCTTTAATTTGATCTTCTAAACAAAATATGTGAGCATCATCCTGCAAAATCAACAGATATTATCTTGGGATATGCTATATTGAGAAGCAAATAATTCAGAGATATCAGACAAAGAAAGCTACACTATAAATGATCACAGCATGTACTTTCAGTATCTTACTATGAAACCAATAATTCAGCTACCAGTGCTAAGATTAGTGCCTCAGCCTAGTTGGTTGTACGTATTTTTTAATTAGTTTGTAGTTATTTGCCCCCTTACTATCCCAGCCACCAAAGTGCTCTTGGGCAAATATATGATTTATCTATACTATATCTCTGATTTGTTTAACTTCCATTAATTTCTTAAATTTGGTTCCATTTTTCATCCATTTTAAAATTTTGAGTTGATGTATGTGCAACAAATAACTAGTAGAAGAAGAGAGATTATCTTAGAAAGATATACACATTAGTGTAACCAACTAAATCAACCGAGTGAATAATTTCGTAAGTGACACACAGTCAGAATATTCTTTACCCCCACTGGTCACTACAAACTTTCCTAGCTTAATATAGACACATGAGCCAGTAAAACAATATTGATCTAACTGATTCCCGACATCCGGTGAATACAAAGCAAATACTTACATATAAGCGAACACATATACCTAATATACACCTACGAGATAACAAGATGAAGAATGTACCTGGGTGAAACCTCTTACACGGAATAGACCGTGCAAAGCGCCAGACAACTCATACCTATACACTGTTCCAAGCTCCGCAACTCTGATGGGAAAATCCCGATAAGAATGCGGCTTTCTTTTGTATACCAGAATATGATATGGACAATTCATTGGTCGAAGCTGATAAAGCTCCTCCTCAATGTTCATCTGGTCATACATATTTTCCCTATAAAAGTCCAGATGGCCACTTATCTTCCACAGATCGGCCTTTGCCACATGTGGGGTATACAGAAGATCATAGTCTTGCCTAATGTGAATTTTTTTCCAAGCATCCTCAATCATGTGTCTGACAATTGAACCCTTCGGATGCCAGAAAACTAGACCACCGCCAGCTTCATCCTGCACGATTTGCACTAGGATTCTTATAAGCTAAGCGTATTTAATAGAATCATCTTAAAAAAGTGAATGGTGCTTAAAAGTGGAATCCATGCTCAAAGCACCCAATCGAAATCCACACCAAAATTTATCAATTTTGACTGGAAATTCTTTTACCTGTATAGAAAACAGATCAAGGTCTTGGCCAATGCGGCGGTGGTCCCGGCGCTTAGCCTCCTCTTTAAAGTGAACATATGCCTTCAATTGTTCTTCATTCTCCCATGCTGTGCCATAGATTCTCTGGAGCATCGGTTTATCTGTGTCTCCTCTCCAATATGCACCAGCAACAGATTCAAGCTCCACAGCTTTCCTGTTAATATTTCCAGTGGATTCAACATGAGGCCCAGCACAAAGGTCCCACCATTCATTACCTGGAAAAATTGAAGGGTAAGACAATCAGCATAGAATCAATCACATAATAAGTAAAAGCATAGCTCTTACTGGCTTACAACAAAGCTAATTATGCAACCACAGGATACAGTTTAACGGGTATCCATATTCTATAGGCCCTATACTATACTATTAAGCAACGATCTAAAACCCATATTTAGTTGTTCCTTCATTATTATTCCTGCACTGCTCCCACTAACGATATTGAATTGCCAGCATAACATAAATCAAATTAACACCAATTAATTTCTTACCTATGTGGTAGATTGTTATCGGCTCTTCCTTTATGCTTTCCAAAATCTCCATTTTGTATGGTTCATTAATGGCGGTTATCCTTTTCTGAGCTTCCTCTCTTGTAACTTCCTCCCTAACTAGAGGTAAGTTCCGGCTAATAATGCGATCCTACAGATGATTTAAGAAATAAATTCCGTACCCTGAAAGAATAGGCTAATAAATATTTTTTCGTGTATTGAGAAAAAAAGAGAATAATGGCAATACTGCAGTTGATGCTCACCATTTCCTTCTTTATCCTTTTGAGATCCTTGTCAGTTAGAGGCTCCATGTCAAAGTCGTAGTAGAAACCATTATCAATCCATGGCCCTATTGTTACTTTAGCATCTGGGAAGACCTTTTGAACAGCCATGGCCATAACATGAGCACACTGCAACCATGCACATGTAAATTTAGCTAGCTGGTATGTTTAATATTTATTTCCAACATTATCTGTGGGCTGTGCCACAGAGAATTTCATTCCATTTCCCTGAGTAAACAATTAATTTTCTTAATATTTGGATTTCAGATCATCTTTCTTCTATTCTATATATATAATTTAGAGTTCTTGTAGACCATTTAAATGTCGGATCCTTGGACCACACACACACACACACACACACACACACACACACACATATATATACTAGGGGTGAGCAAAAAATCGAACCGAAACCGGCCAAAACCGAACCGAAAAAACCAAAACCGAAACCGAACCGGCGGTTGCGGTTTTTGATTTTTAAAAACCGAGACTTTCGGTTCCGGTTCCGGTTATAGGTTAAAACCGAACCGACTAAAACCGAACCGAACCGATTATTAAAATAAATAAATAAATATAATTTTTTTATAAATTTATATAATTTATATGTATTCTTAAAATTAATAAATATATAATATCATATAATTTATATAAATTTATATAATTTATATGTATCAAATTATATGAAAGTATCCCACTTTTAGTCCTTCACAGTGGATAAAAAATAAAGTACACAGTTAGCCAAATTGTCACCGTCTGGATAAGAAGTGTCTGCAAAAATGTAGCAGTAGAAAAATTTGACTAAGAAGATTGTCAGGACATGGTCAGGTACAATTAAAATATGCATTATATAAAGTGAATAACTAGTAAATAAATTTGCACCAAAGCAGTGAAATTTATTTGCCTTGTTTATGCAGATAAGAATTTGAATTAAAATAGCAATACAGCCTATTGTAATTTGCCTTGTAGGTAATTATATATAGACAAAGTGTACTCATTCAATAGCTTAATCATTTTGTTTAAAAATCGAGAACGTTATAATTTATAAATTTAAAGTTTTGTAATATATTTATGATTTTTTCGTTCGGTTTTATAACCGAAACCGAACAGTTAAAAACCGAACCGAGCTTTTTAAAACCGAAACCGAAACCGATGGTTCGGTTGCGGTTGCGGTTTTCAATTTTTAAAACCGAAGACATGCGGTTTCGGGTTCGGTTTCGAGGCAAAACCGCCCCGAACCGAACCGTGCTCTCCCCTAATATATACATACATACATACATACATACATACTAGCTTATAACTCGTGCGATGCACGGTACTTTTAATATTTTATCATATTTTTTACATTATAATATATATCTTTTCATTGGTAGGAAAATAAATTATATAGAACAATAAATAATTATTGTGTTGGATGGTGTTTTGAACCATGGTCTTTTGCTTGTTTATTTTTATATAGATAATATAAATGTTTAACAACAATGTATTGAAAAATTCGAACCTTGAACCTTTAAAATAGATTATAAATGTTTAACTATAATATGTTGTTGACGGGATTCGAACGCTGAACCTCTGGAAGTAGTTACGTATATTAAGATAAAGAATATTTTCTTCAATGCTGCATCAAACGGTTCTCTTTTTTCTATTTTAATATCCAACGGTTATTATTTAATGAACCAAACCGACGACCAACCAACACCAACCAAATATCCCCTATTTTGCTTATAATAGTATAGATAGATCGATAAATATATTAAATACATTGTACTACAGTATGTACCATATAGTGCAAGACTAATTTTTTTATTTATATATATAGGGTCCTATTCTACTACAAACTAAAATTAACTACAAACTACAAACTAAACATTAATTCAATATTTCATGCTAATCTAATGATCAAACAAGGGGTACCCCAATACAAAAAGTGTTTAAAATAATTGGCTCCATTCAGCACAAAAAAAAATCACTGTTCACGTGATGACGTGGCAGTGGATTTCACTGGTTAACGGTGCTTCGCACCTTTTGTACGGCGCTTCGCGCCTTTATCATTCTAAAGTTGTAAGGAATGGCAATCAATGGTAAAGGCAATAGACGATTGACGGGTGTGTCGAGGGCCTGCGGCCCTCATGACTACCTAACTCATCCGTTTACTGTCTTAAATGATTCGCATTTCCACGGCAAGTTTTTTTTTTTTTTTTTTTGGTGGATAGAGCCAATTATTTTAAGCATTTTTTGTGAAGGTACCCTTGGCGGGAACCTTAGAATAAATGAAATATAATTAATCTAGTGTTAGTTTGTAGTTTGTATTTAAGGATTGGTTTGTATTTGAGCAAAAGCCTATATATATATAATATGGTTTTTACACTTCCACCCTACTACAATCTCTTCTCCAAAGATCTACAATCTCTTTTTTTTTTTTGGAGAATTTTAATGATCAAAATGAACATAATCAGCAAATCAAGTTCTTTGTACTGCAACTTTCGGATTCATTGTTCGAGACAATTTTTAATAATGTTATACAAGTTAAAAGTATATTGTTTTGCACTATATACTGCAATTGTCTTAAAGGTCTAAAAATTAAGTGGTCTACGCTGAACTTTTGCTATATAATATATACTATTCTACTAAACCCAAACCAAAGACCATACGTTGGTAATATGGCCCTAACCAATATAAAATACTACAAATTATCATAACAATATTAAAACCGAGTCACATCCAAAAATATATAGCCTTTAATAATAGTATTCAACATGTATAATTGAGTTACAAGAGTCATACATACAATATAACCATACTAAATATTAAATATCTCTCAGCATTTTTTTTTTTGGCTAAGCATCTGTCAGCATTTTTGAATATGAAAAATCTTAACTTATTTCTTCACTTGGTACTTGGTACCATGGACCTAACGGGCGTAAAAGTTTATGATTTCAACATGTTAACCTACAAAATATTATAAAATTAGAGTTGCTATATTTACAATGTAGCACCAAAAAGAAAACACCCTCCTCCAATGCAATGCTAACATTGATGTAAAATAACAAAATGCTATGTTTGGTGCTAAATATAGAACCAAGAACGGACATTTAAAGTTCAGGTGGTTAAATAGTAGCTACATTTAGATGTATTTTAAAACAATGCATTGGACTAGAAGCATCAAAAATCACTTTTCCAGTTCATAATATAGCAACACCCAACGTTTTTTAGCACTAGTATTGGACATAGATGGTCTTTTAAAGTCTAAAAACATGCATGCCAAGTGTTCGATAAAGTGTCAAAGAAAGCATTTAACTCAAACTCAGTTACATATGTGGTGTGGGTTTAATTTTGTTAAACCCTGGTTCCCCAACAATATGAACAACAAGAAGTCTACTTTAACACACACACATATATTTACATATATAGGAAAGAAAAATGGGTAAAGTGAGAAATTACAGTGTGACGGATTCTAAGGAGCTTTCCGGAAGATTGATTAGTTGGAAGAAGAATTTTGTTATCTTGTGATTGGGCAGCTGCTGCTGGTATCACAACTTTGTTATCTGACTTGACTAGTTCAACTGCGGCGGAGATTTCACGGCGGCGATAGTGCCGTTGAGTAGAGGGGAGTTTAGGAGTGAATAAACGGAAAGAGGAAGTGAGTTTTAAGAGCGATGGCGATAGACTACGTATCGCTGCCATCACTTCCGCTTACAATTTCCCGATGAATATACACTACTGTATCCCCCACCCACCCCCCAATATATCTTGTCTCTTGTGTGGCTCTAGTTTCCGGAATGGAGCGAAAATTTGGCAACTCACGGAATTGGATAAAATAATAATTACATAAAAAATGAAGATACATCACATAACCGTAAATTCTAATTTCATCATTTGTGTAATTATTTGTCCGTAAAAAACTGAAGTCATGAAAAATTGCAAAAAAACAAAAACACTTCATACAAAGATCACTTACTTATTACTAGTAATATTGTCTGTGCTTCGCACACGAGAATTATTTTCTATCTATTCATTTTTTAAATTTGATAAGCTCGTTGCAATTGATACAAACAGTGTCAATAGCCATGAATAACTACTAAGCGATTCATGTCTCAAATGTATAGTACATACAGTCATTTAACGACGACATTTTAAAAGTGATAACGAAAACATGGAGGGACGATTAAGTGTTGAACTGATAATAAATGGAGATAAATCAATTTCTCATAGGTTTAAAAAACATCCAACATGGTTTAAAACCAAGAAAAAAAAACATTAAGAAAGCCTTGAAAGTAGAATATAAATTCAGAAGTAATTCAAACAAAACGTTTGTTGTAAGCTAACAACAAATTATTCCTTAACAAAATGATAAACAAATTCTCAGAATGAAATTCTGGCCAAATTCTTCCTCACTGACTCCATAACTGCACTGCTTCTTATAGCTAACTTTCTCTTAAATTTTCCTGCAAATATAAAACGATTTATCAAACTAAAGAAATGTTTTGCTGAAGCAATTAGTATAATAATGATAATGAAAAATATATGTAACCATTTTAATTTTCTTTGTGCATGATGTGGCAGAACCTGGCGTATTCACAGAATCTTGAACCTCAATGATATTAGTCCACATATAACATATAATAACTAATCAATACACAGGATACAAATAAGCATCTTGCATTTGAAGTGAATTTGTCAATATGTATATAGATTAAACCAATGAATTCCAAACTCACATTGTCAAAAGCAGAAGAATCAAAACCAGATACTATTGTCTCAGACTTTGATGGATTAGCATTACCAGCTTCATATGCATCAGTAGCATGATAAACATTACTATTGAGTAGAATGTTGTCATCATTCAGTTCAATTTGTAGAGTTACTTCTTTGCCGGAGATCTCCTTGATTTCAGCAGGATATGTTTTGTCTGTGTTATCCTACAAATGTATATGAAATATATAATGCAAATTAGTTGTAAATCTTATATAACCATCTAAGATATTTAAAACCTAGAGATATAGCTTACATTAATTCCCTCAGCAATCAATTTTGTTGCTGTTTTCCCAATCAGTCTTTTTGCTGCACGATCCAATAGTACAAAGTTGAAAGCTTCAGTATCATCTTCAGCCAATACAACAATCCGATACCTGATAATCATATGTAAATTCATTATCAAAGACAAACATTTAAAAAAAATGTCACATTATGGTACATGATAATTTACATAGTGATTACAAAAACTACCTCTTTTGTGGAAGTGGAAAGTTTCTGGTGCATTTGAAGCACCTGTACTTGCCTTCCAATTTAGAAACCTCCTCATTGCATTTGTTTTTGTGACAGTCGTTGTACCACCAACAATCAGCTTCTTCTACCTTATTCACTTTAACTTTGCACAAAAAATTTTGCTAGAAAACATGTAAAAATAATGGTATGATTAACTGTTGAGTGACAATTATGTTTGAACATTAAAACAAATCTATATAAGAAATTATAAAAACTCCACCAATAATCTTTTAGTAATGCAAAATAGTGTTAACATGCTCTTTGACGTGCAAGTACAAATGAACCTTATAATACCTTAAGGAAATCAGTGCTTGTTCTTCCGCTTAATTCCTTCAAAGTTAAAGTTTGAATCACAGTTGCAGGTGCAGACACAGTATAAGATTGTGCTAGGGAATCTGCAGCTTTTTCTGATGTAACATAACCTTCTTCATCAAGTCTATCAGAAAAAAAGGCATTCTTTAATAGAATGTATTTAAGTAGTTAACATAGGTAAAACCGGCATGCCATTTAGTTAAATATTAACAATTCGAAACAGAATATAAAACCTTTGCTTCATTGCATGGACCACTTCATTATCAAGGTTGATATAAATTTTTAAAGAAGGCAAGGTGCTAATCTGAACTGAGGCTGCAATGAATAATGTTAAACAGTATGAATCAAAATTAAGTGTAAGTAACATTAACAAAATGGGTAACAATATTAAAAACTTACTACGAAAAGTTCTAAGCTTGACACTGGAGCATATGACAATAATAGGTCGCTCCACAGTTGCTCTATATGCATCCGTATTCACAGCAAGATTTCCCCAAACAGTAACCTTGGATGAATGTCTACATGTATAGGTAACAAATGACATTACATGTATAAAAAAAAAAAGAGGAATATAATAATCTATAGGCACAAAAAACATAAGCTATGGTATTTTAACCTCCCATCAGTAATCCTAAACTTCGCGATGTCCTTTTCGCCATACATAGTGCTGATTTTGGATACGTATTCAAAATCCTCAAGCACACCAATAACATCTTTCATAAATTGTAAACAAAAAAAAAGAATAAGAAAAATATATGAAACATGACTAAAACGAAACAGGTAATTCTGCATTCACAAAATTGAAAGAGTACTTCTACTAAAGTGCATATTAAGATTCTAGATTATAGTTCAAGAAAAACCTGTTGAAAATTCAGGGTATTCAGCATTTGCATAAGAACTTGCCAAACTGAATAAGTCGCTTAAATCAACAAACTCAAACTTATGTGTTGGTATCATAAAGTTATCCTTCTCCACTTTTTCCACATGTGTTGAAGGTGAGAAGTTAATGATAATAGGCGAGGAGACTGGCTTAAGATTAGATAAAGCTTCTTTGGTATAAAAGTTTGACACAACATAAATTGCACCCTCCCTTAGTTTATCAGCATGTGTTTTCCAGTCATTAGCATAAATGAAGGCATGGACATGACAATCCTGTTGAGAAATCAAAATATACTACTCTGAGAGTATATAATATATTCAGTAAAAAAACTGGTTTTAAAAAAGGCTTTCGGTGGAAATTAAAGCATAGTAATACTCACATCATCATCTAGCAAGATAAGATTATATCCTTTGAGAGTTTGAGTTCCACTGGATGCGTTTGATATTGAAGGTCACATTCTTGTTACTCTAACTTTGATTCTCCACGTGGTCCTCGTAGTATCGAGAGAAGACAATTGATCGAACATGTTTACTGCGATTCTGAAACATATCAAAAGTCGTTAACCACTTCGAAATACTACAGCAAATATACACCTAAGAAGTAATGTTAATAGTTGAATTTAGTTAATGAATAAGAAAAACAAAGTTAAGATATATGTATTGAACACTGTACGACATAGTAAACCTGGAATTGCATAAGAAAATAGATGAAAATTTAAGCAAGCAGGAGAACATACCAGTAAGGTTGTCGTCTATAGCTTAATGATTCACAGTAATTTTTTAGTGGTTATCGTGGGATAGAATTACGTGGGATAGTGGTTATATAGCAAAACAATTAGTTGTTTCTGTAGTATATCCTTTTTAACAAATTTGAAAAGCCTTGATTTCAGGGATATACGTTGAAAAAATATTGATAGAGTTGATTTCTACAATCATATTAACAGAATATTTTAATATACTCTTGTATTAAATTTAGGATGTATTAAATTTAGGATGTTGATTACTAAAAAGTCTTGCCACAAGAATTTGTCTATAATTAAAAAGATATACGATATATTTGAAATTTATATCGTTTTAATTTAATTGCCATATATAAACAAATCGCGTGCACCGACTTTAATCAAACACAAATCTATATTATTTGATTTTTATAAAAGATTTGATTTATAAATCATCTTGATAGTATTGTTTATTGTCCAAATATATATGATTTCAAATTTGGCCGACAAAATAATTTAAATGGCGAAATTGATGGAATTTTAAATACGAAAAATATAATGGTGAAGGAGTAAAAATAATTTAATTCCTTCCTTAATAAATTCTTATATAAAACTTAAAAATACATGTAGGTATGTAAATAAAGTATTATAGATTTTAGAATGCAAGACTAAGAATCGATCTTTTATTATTTAAAATAATAATTTCTTTTAATCTTTTTAACTTTTTTAAAATAAAACAATAGTATTTATGAAAAATGGATAAAATAACAGTATCGACCCATCAAATGACGTTGTTTTATAATTGTTGTCAACAGCGACGATATCTGTGAAAATTATAAAATAATTATTACGACATTAATTATAAAATTATGAATGTTTTTTAATAAACATTCTACATTTTTTTAAGAATTGCAAATATTTGGTTCTTATTAAAAGTGGAGCAAAAGTTTCAAAATACAGATTAATTAAAATATTACATTAAAGATGATCTTAAAAGGATCCTAAAACGAACAAACATTACAAAAACTCCAATCACGGTGAGAATTTAATTGCATGCATAGACGTACGAATTGGGGTTTTTGCTTTCTAAGATTAAGAATCCAATTCAGTAAACGATTTACTCAGAGTGATCTACAACTATGGAGGTATAGAAACATATCTCAATGTTGTTCTAAATGTAACATGTTTAATTGTATGGTTATATTCACCGAAAATTCTTGTTATGCTTGATATGTTGAATTTGTGTTTCAATTACACTTTTGCATAATTTAATTTTATTATTTCTGTACTATGAATCACTTATTTAAAACCTTAAAAATTGGTTCCTAAACTGGGTTTTCTAAGTTTTGGTGTTTCTTAATAATCTACATGAGTAAATTGCTAATGATCGTATCTTGATTTGATAATAATGATTTAATTAATTGTTTCTGTATAACAGAGTATAACTATAACGTTTGGGACCAAAGATCAAGCGTACTACACTGGTATATCTAAATTTGTTTCCATATGACATAAGGATACAATGTTTCAACATGAATCTATTGGTTTTGTAAACTCACATTCTTATACATCATATGTTGCTCAATATGTTATGACTTAACAGGAGATAGACAAATCTTGGGATGTTTTCTATCGCCTAACACAGATAATGAATGTTTTGGATCCCTTGTAAGTATGAAATTGTGAAAGTTTTCTTGTACTTTACCAGTAGTAATGCTTATGAGCAATACTTTTAGTATAACAATTGTATTATGAAATTATGACACAGAGGATTCCAAAATCATTTTACGAAGCATTTGGATGTCAACTATCTTCAAATGTGATTATAAAGTGCAAAAAAATAGCATGGAAAGCAATATTTGACAATGGCAAAAAGAGATTTTATGGATTGGAGAGTTTAATGCGATTCTACAAAATAAAGTTATACAATCTTATCCAGTTTGATTACTATGGTCAAAACTTGTTTGTAGTTAGCATTTACAGGGAGACAGCAATCGAGTGCAAGTATCCAACCACTAATCCCAATGTAAATTTTAAAAACGAAGACATGACCACTTGGATTAAGGATGAGTATGTTATTGAGCGGTTTTCGATGGAATACGACAAATCTCAAGAATTGTGGTCATTCAATGCTTGTCAAAATTGTGTTCTTTATTTCAATATCAACATTAGAAAATCTGATATTGATCTAAAAAAAAACATCTGGTAAGCACATGTTAACTAATATTAGACTACTTTATCAAATATGAGATTTTTTTCCAGTTTTTTAAAGTACAACATTTGATATAGTTTTCTTCTACTAATGCAGATTTTGAGTCCAGAGTTGGAAGAACTGTACAAACACTGGAAACATGGTGAAAAGTTGTTTGTAATATTTGGTGAGCTCTTATTTGTGATTGATGTTCACAGGAATGATGGAAAATGCATGCTTGGAAAAGGATGGTATGACTTTTCACAGATAATAAATATGAAAGACGGCGATACCTTGGTGCTCTATAGATTGCCAGATTCTGAGAACAATAGAATAAATGCATGCATTTTTGAAGCTACTGATGAAGGATTCGATGAAAACAAAGGTATAACATAATATAGCTTTATAGTATGAAATATAGCTACTTATTATAATTATGACTTGAAATTAATTTTTTTTAATTTGGCAACAGTTTGTAAAGAATGGAAAAGAGGTTTTTTCAAAGTTGTTTCTGAAGAATTCATCATTGGAGGAGTTCTGGTATATACTATACTTGGTTCTCAGTTTGCTTCTATTTACTTGACTTTTACTTTTTAATAAATGTCTTAATTTATCTAATATGATATGTCATTACAATGGTAATTTTCATGAAATACAGGTTGTTCCAAGACTAACTAAGGAATTCTACAAAGAAAAGATGATTAACACCAGAAAAATTGAAATTAACGGGGAAAGTTGGTACATCAATTACAATTATATAGGAGGATATGTGTCAATTTGAAAGAAATAATCAACCATTTCTCTTTGAGGGCAAAGGATACTATCATATTTACAATGAATAGAAGTAAGGTGTTGTGTGCAAGGATATATCAAGAGGATGGGAAGGAAATAGATTACACAAATAGGAAGTTTGAAAGATCAAATACTGCAATCTACAGTTGGGTTTGGGATGTAAACTTTCTATCAAAAACAGGTTTCCTGCACCTAACATAATCTTGGTAAATTATACCAAACTTGTGAACTTATGACTAATACAACACTTTCTAAATGTTATGTACAGAACTGGGGGATCATAGTGGAAGTCAAAACAAAAATGTACGCAGATCGAACAATGCTGAGAGCTCAAGCCTAGTTGAAAAAGTAGTTGAACCTGAAGAGGATGAAGAAGGTAATCTAATTCTCAAATTTAGTTATTTCTCTTGTGATTCAGCTATGCCTTAACAAATTTAAAGCTACAATACTTTGTAAATTATTATTAAGACATAATTGCATATATTTTGTAATAAATGTTTATGCTACAATTCATATAGATATGGATGTTGAAGATCTGGCTGGGGAAGAGCATGGACTTGATGAGAACCAGATTAATAATGCAGCAATAACTTTTATTACATTGTGGTAAGTCATAAAACATCACATTGTGCCTAACATTGTGCAATGTTAACAAAACATCACATGGAGTGGTAAGTCATAAAATCAGAATTACCTATTATTTGTTATAATAAACATTTGCACTGCATGATTGTTCTTATTAAGTTATTATATGGTTTTGCAGCATATTCCTAAAACTATCATTCCACATGGTAGACAATGGATAGCTGGTGAAAAGGTTTTGATGAGGACTCCAAATGGATCTTGGTCAGTTGGAATAGTATACAACCATAAAATCCCAAGATTTTATGCTGGGTGGAACCTTTTTGCAAAAGACAATGGAATACAACAAAACCAGAATTTAGTCTTCACTCTTGTTGAAGATCCTAATGGAATTGCTTTTGATGTTCAACTACCATAAAATAGATTACTTTTAAAGATCATTAAGAACAAACAATCATCTCTCAAAGTATTTTGTAATCTGTTCGACAAATTAAGTGTTTACTTCATTGTAGTTTGTCCATTTGAACCGTCTGATTATGTAATCAATTTGGATAATTTAGTTTTAATTGAAGTTCAGTTTCTTAAAAATTATTTTGTAATAGTTTGTCAGCAGGTTTTTTTAATTATAACTGTATTGTAATGATATTTCATAGTATCATGATCCCATTTTGTTTAAAAAAAAGTACTTATGTAACACGAAATTTAAAACGTATTTATGTAACACGAAACTTTATAAACGTTGTAAAACTTTTCATATGTTAATAAATATTAACGAAGAGATTACATGTAATCCTCTCGGTAAACTCATGCAATGTATTACATGGAAGATTTATCAGGCCTGAGTTAAAACAAATATGTATATATGTGATCTTGAAATTATGATTCCTCTAATTTAGCAACTGATAAGGATGGATAACTAGCATGCTATGGAACAGAACAAATCTTTATTATTTTTTGATACACTTTCCAAATTAGAAAGGATATGGGGATATATATCAACATTGGAGCAAAACATATTGAGTATCTTTTAATCGATCAATTACCAAAAATTAGTATGATATAACGTAATTATAACAATTTAAATTACTAACGTATAATTTATATAATAAATCATATGACAATGAATTATTCTTTAAGCTGCAATGTATACATAAGAACAATGTGTCATTATACATTAATATGTTTTGGCTCATCTATCAGTGTTTTAGTATCCTAAAAAATTGATGCAAATTAATTTATTAGTCTGCATTTTACTATTATTTTGATAAATTTGTGAACTTGTTAACCACTTAAATGAGGTGTTGTGCAAGGGCATATTTGTTTGGTTGAACATTGTCAATTTTTCAAAATAAAATGAAAAATTAATAAAAACATCATTCATAGGAAAGACAATTAGAAATAAGTACTTTATTGCATTAACAATAAAAAATACTCTGCTTAAACTGATAATAACAAAATTTTGGAAATCCAAACATTGTTGAAAACATTAAAAGCATTCCTTAATAACAAATTATAAAACCGTCATCTTGAATGACTGAAATCATATTGTTTTGTAAAAAACGCAACTGTGCCCTAAATGATTTGATAATATTTTAATGATCATGTAAGTTACCCTGAAAACTTTGATCAACCAACCTGCAAAACATAATAGGTCACGATTATTAATAAGTATTAAATAAATTGTGATTATCAAGACTCATATGTTATAGAAAATTAAAAAAAAAACTCATACCTATTCCTCATCATGAAAACATCCGGAAGTGGAAGATTAATATAAATCTTAGAAGAAGGCAAGCTATAAATATGTGGTCTTCCTGGTTTGCACAAAAATATTAAAATTGTGTAGATAGGAGAACATATGATATATAAAAAAAATATCATACATCACAAACCTTGGCAAACAGAAAGCTTGATACTTGCCAGAATTACAATTACTGGCATCATGTCGTGGTTTGCATACAAAGGTTCAGTATTTGCATTCAACGGCCCCCAGAAACAAACTCGGATAGAAACACTGAGCAAAACAAATGTCAATTAAGTGTGACATTTATATAATATTAATTTACCTGAACCTGGAAAAGTATTATACCTTCCATCAATTATTCTAAATCGCACATACTGTCTTTGACCAAAATGTGTGTCAACTGTCTGCAATGGTTCAAGATCTTCCAAAACTCCAATCACATCTTGGATATTAGAAAACAATATTAAAACTTGCAACAATACTGGAGTTATTGATACATAATGAAAAACTAAAATTTACCTGTAGAATAGTTTGGTTTCTGAAAAGGATCGTATGACCAAACGATATCATAAAGATCTCGGAGCGGTTTAAACTCAAATTTGTGCATTGGAATTATTAAGTCATCACGAGGATAAGCAATTATCATAGTAGAAGGAACAAATGTAAGGCATTTAACTGTGCTAACAGGCCTGTATAAACCAAAAGCTTGACGAACACGAACATTGATAATCTGATATAATTCTCCTTCCAATATAGGATTGTGAAAAGTATTCCATATAGCAGGAGTGACCATTGCATGCATATGAGTGTTCTGATTATAAACCATATCATGATTAATGAATTTTTCTAATATATCAAAGTGAAAAAAACTATTGATTTAAAACAAACTTATAGAGGAAAAGGAATCTTACCAAACAATCTAAAAGAAGCATATTGTGACAAATGATAGCACCATTATTGGAAATCGTATTCCAAATCCTTGTTACACGGACCTTAAGTGTCCATCCAACTGTAGTTTCATTCAGTGTGGAAAGATGATCGTGCATGTCCATAACTATTTGCAATAATGATTATATTAAAAGATTAAAAAACAATAAATACTAAAAACTTCTAATGAGCCTTGATATGATATACAAAAAGAAATGAAAAAACCATTGAAATGTAAGAAACATGAACCTTTGGAGGTATTTGACAATAGCTACTGTGTTTCTGGATTAGTAGGATAGTTTAAACGTGTTTTTTTGCTTAGAGAGTCTATCAGTTAGTTACCAAATATAATCTTTTAATTATAAGATATGAGGTATCCTACTTAAAATAAAATGATTTTATCACTCATGTTAACAAAATATTTTAACTTAAAATTAATGATATGATTGATGATCCATGCATAAAGTTAGTTAACAGATAAAATCTTTAAATTAGGAGTTATCTTCAAATTAGGAGGTAATCACTTTAAAATCAAATTATTTTATCAATCATTTTAACAAATTATTCTAAATTAAATTTAATGATATGATTGATGATTCATGCTTGATATAGGATCTCAAAACATAAAAGACCAATTTAAAGAAATTAAATAAATTAAACTTTTACTATATAAACCAAATTTATACTATATCTTATTGACGGAAAAAAAAAACTCTAAGAAAAAATAACATATTATATTTTATCAATAGATTGTTTGTATGGAGAATTAAAAAGGCATGAAAATAAACTAAAAAAAAAAATTATACCTCATAAAGATTTAAAAAAATACTGCAATGTACTACTAAAATTTAATTTGTTACTACTAATTAAAATAACTAACCGAGAGGTTAACTTATACTAATTAAAATAACTAACCAAGAGGTTACATTGTACGTGACATGGCGGTTTTAAAACCACCACCTAATGCAAAACCGTCCAAAAAGTTCTATAAAAATAGATATCAATATTTAAGAAAAAAATATATACAACATTCTTTCCTTCTTTTCCTAATTCTTAATTCAGAAATGAGTTCAAGATCTTCAAAGAGAAGAAGATACTCAAGTATCAAGAATTTGTTGGTGAATGACCTGAATAACATTAACATGACATCAGCAGAATTGAATGAAGAAGTTCGTGTAGCAAATGAAGACTTTGGTTTGTTTTTCAAGAGCATGTTTGACAGACAATCTTTGTTATTTGCTCAAACCATTGGCCTAGAGGAAAAATACGGGTACGAAAAAATGTTATTGCTAACTATTTTCAAATTGATTATAAGGATACAATTACATTGTTTAAATTGTAGGAACATTATCGAGGTGTTGGAAGGTAACGGACGTGGAAGTGTTGGAGAATCTTCCCAGCAAGATGTTCTACTTAACACTGCGTATTCTGAAAATGAAAGAAAATTTGTGGAAGATACAAACACATCAATTGTTGGCCATGTAAAACAGTTAAAAGAACGATTGGATGAAATGTTAACAGGTTTTCAGACTTTTCAAGCAGGATGAATTGAAAAGATACATGATTGGAAAGCAAAGTCTGAGGAACTTGAAAAATAGAGACTAAAGATGGGTGGTAGACTTGTGGATTTCATCCGTAACATATAGTTCAATATGTGGATTCCATCTGTAATATATAGTCAAGCCTGTATAGTATTGTGAATGTCTATTTTAGTGTTTGGTTTAGTCTAATTCAATGAAGACATGTTCATGTCATTTACTAATGTTGTAATCATGTTGTGTACATGTAAATATAAACGTCTTGTGTAATGGTTTAACCTATTTCTTATTATATGGTCTATGAATTTAATTAATCTTTCAAAAGTTTTTGCATTGCTAAACATGTCCATTACAATAATGATACATTGTTTAAAAATGAATCAGGTGTTCGAAAATGCTTCTATGGCAAAACAGACATGTATATCAAGCATAAGGTCTGTACAATCTGAACAAAGTACCACATACATGATTGAATAAAATGACAGGGAAAAAAAGAAAGCACGGTATAAAGTTCACGATTAATAAAGTACACTCTAATAAAGAAAATTTTTGTTCTGAAATCAAAGGATGGTGTAAGTAAACAACTTACATGACAATCAACATATCATCTAAGAAAAACAAATTTGTGTAAAAGGAGAGAAACGTAGTAACCTTTAGTGAATGCTACTGTAAAACCATTGAATACGTATAGCAAAATAACCAAGGACTTATAAGATTAAGTTTAGTTGTAAACTGTAGTACTAAACAGTGATTTAAAAGAAAAAAAACTAACTAAGAATTGGAAAAAAGAGATGTACAGTATGAACTGGGAAAGTAAAGTATTCCAATACATGTTTCCAACTAAAAGTATGTTATTGCTAATGATATAAAATGCAACATAAGTACAATAGTGATACATCGTTTATAAATGGATAAGTTGTGGAAAAAGGATATTGAGCAAAATAGAGATGAACTTACATGATTAAAGACTATTGTTAAACCATTGGCAACATATAGCAAAGAACTAAGAAACTATAAGAAGGAGTATAGTTGTAAATTGAACTACTAAACAGGGATTTAACTGCTCTACATGCAATGCTTAACTGTTTAGTGACAATCATAGTTGAAAAATTTCTAACATCTTAATCTGGACCAATAATTTGTATCCTTGATTCATTAATCTGGACCAATAATTTGTAACAGAGGGAGAAGTTAAAGTGATAGAAACAACATGCATTCAGTAAAACATATGAAAAACACTAACAAACAGATATTAAATCCATCTCCAGGTGGAGAAAATGTTGAAAATGAACCACAATAGTTATATTACATAGATCAAATTTAAGTCAAAATATTCTTGAAACATAAAAGCTTAAGTCTGAACATAAGAAAGCAGAACTTTGTAGAGAATTATCTGAAGTTTGCAGTAAATTCAATCAGTTTCCCACATGTGTTTCATGGTGATGGATTTTCCCCATGGATTGTTGTCATCAATGTAAATCTCTTCAACAGTTCTCGGACAGAGTGAGTACCATATTTCATCTCCTAGAGGAACACCATCTACCTGATACATTGGATTTGGATTCCTTGCATTTGGGCAAAACTTGAATACAGACAAAAGATAATCGACCTCGGAAATGTTAAAATACATATCTTGCAGAAATGACATTTGTTCGATTATACGATTCCTCATATAAGTATTATTCAGCAAGGTATTCATCTCCACAGCAGTTTCATTTCTCTCAAATGTTCTATAAATGGCTTTAAAAAATAAGTATGAGAATCTTGATGGGAAATGGTTACCTGATAGATCACTTAAAACATATAGATGTTGCTGAACATCCTCTCTCAAGAAAAGTTTTCGAGTAGAATTGTAAAATTTAGCTTGCTCAACATCAAACCGAACAGCAAATTGTATAAACCCCTCAAAACAATCACGAACCACTTCAATAGGATCATTATGAAACTGGTACAATACATCCCAGTTTAGACTCTCTAGAACAAACTTAATCGTTTGCCTTGATTGACCCATTGCCTAAACGATTAGTAGCTTTGAAAAACCAGAGAAATTATTGTCCTCCAGTATAATGAAATTGAAAACTTGACTAATAACATCAGCTCTTAAATTTTGAATGTTGGTAGCATCCATGGCTTTGGTTATAAGTCTATTGATCAATATGGTATTATGGATTTGGTTTAGAGATGATAGCAATCTTAAAGGATTCTGAACAGAGGTACATGCCAATGTCTAGAGATGAAAGTATTGGAGAATGTGAAAGGATGAAGCGAATGTAAACTGAAGTTGTACTCAACAGCACGCATGCAAAAATGAAACGACCATTCATCTCCCATATGTCTTAAATATTTCTGTTTTTTAATTTTAGTTAAATGTTGAATACATGAATCTCATTATAGATTCTGACAATCTAAGTAACTTGTAAAGTTAAACAAAATCATTACATGAGATGACAGCATTATGTAACAAAACTGCAAGAATATATAAATATTCTTAAGCCTATAATATTTAGTGTGAAAATATCATATTATCATTATATACAATAAATTATAAATTTTCTTCTTTAAAATGAATGTGATCACAAACCGAAATATATTTTCATAAAATATTAAAAATTCCTAAAATACAACATTAGCAATTAAATTAGTTAAACCTCCGCGATAACTAGAAAATAGTATGTCCAATCCAGAAGGATACGTAACTCCATAAACAACTATATTAAAATTTATATCGATGATAAATTAATATTTTGAATATAGATATTTGGTTAAACATAATAGCGACAATATAGATTTTAACTCACTTAATTAATTAATAATCGAGAAAAATTAATAAAATTTTTCGGTCCCAATGATATTAATTTATAGAGATTTTACTGTACATACAACTGACCATGGGTGAAACGACCTCGGCAAGTTAAATTAGTTAAAATGTTTAAACCTTTCCGGTGATTTGACATTTAAATAATAATTTGAAAATATTTGATAATTATGTTTCTTTTCCGTAATATTATTACAAACAAAATTATGGAAATATAAAAAATGTTGAACTATTTAAAATTAAAGCAAAAGAAATTAAAATTTTAAAGATATAAATACTTTGACATATGTTGTCTAAATCGCTTCGATTAAATATGAAAAATGCCTAATTTATTTTTGAGATAAATGCGATAATGTGATAAATCAGGCAGCAGCTGCAGCAGATACTTTTTTCCAATTTGCAGCAATCCTGTACATGATCAAAAAAAATTAAATGTTAATTATATATAAAACATGTGATCATTTAGTTCACTACTTGAACTTACACAAACCTAGACTCATATTATATTAGGAAAAAAAAATTGCAATAATTTTTTGAAAAAATACCTCTCTTTGACATGCATAACTTCTTCATAGTCAAGATTGATAAAAAAATCTAGAATGATCCAAATTGAAAAATTCAATGCGACCTAATTGTTGAGATGAGAAATGTTAAAATCATATAGACCAAAAAAATAAATTGAAGTTAGTAAAATAATATTGCTATTAGAATTGTAATTACCGTGAAACATACGTGGCCTCATGCTTGAAATTAATAAGATAGGAGGATGTTCAAAATCAACTTGAAATAATTGATTTAAACTTGCAATGTGGTTATCCCATATAACAACAGATACATAGCTTCTGTCGAATGCTTGAGATTACTTTAGACATATTTTTTAAATCTTTTTAAAAATTCTATTTTTAAAATTTATTTAAAAGTAAATTTTAAATTTAAATAAATCTGTTTTTTTTTGTAATTATTAGACGGTGTTAGTCATATTCATCATTGTGGGCATAAGGTGGTTGATAAAAATAAGGAAAAGTCTCATTTTTAGTGGATTACATTTTACATGTTTAATTTAAACGAAAATGTTAGTAACATTCAAAATTCTTGTAGCCAGATAATGGACTTTTGGTTGCAAAGTAATTACATGTATTTGATTTTTATAAAAGAATTAAATAATGTGTAATGCCCTATTTTATAAATGTGAATAAATGTGAATTTGAAATGGTTTTTGTTTAAGAGAATGGAAAAAAAAAGATTTAGTGAAAGCCTAAAAAATAAAATTAATTTAATAAAAAGGAATGGTTACCATAATATGTAATAACAATGTTACTTAGATTTAACGATGTTAGCTCGTAAAAGAACATGGCATTAAAATTCTATTCATAGAATGACAAAAAGATTGATTATTTTTTAAAAGAAAATAGAACGATTCAATAGTATATTTTTTAAATCACTTATTTTAATAATGGGTAAGATATTTAAATATTTTTAAGAATTTAAAATAAAATACTTCTTGATATACACAAAACAGGTAGTAGTTGAGACACTTATACAATTTAATGTTTGTCTTAATAAAAACTTATTAGGGTATTTATGATAAGAGTAAGAGCGTTAGAGATATATCCATTACATAATTTTAGAAAAACATGGAAACAATATAGGTAACAAAAAATCCCTAAATTGTAGTTGCATGCAAAATATATACATATCTCAACTGTGGGAAGAGAATACCGGTTGTGTGCAAACTTTGTAGAAGAGTGATATTCATCAAATGGAGGTACTAAATTACTCATCTTTTTTTATCCCTGATTTCCTTGATAATGAATTATTCTCCGGAATTTGCATGTATTGATTGTATGTATTGATTTGGATTTAGTTTGTAATTGTATATTTCAATTGTTATCAATCATATATATCAATACTTAGTCTTAATTTTTTGCATATTTTGTTGATTTTTGATTACGGTGTATGAATGTTTAGTTAATCAATACGAATCTGATAAGCCCAAGCATAACTCTGTTTGTATTATATGTTTGTTTTCATAATATTATATGATTATACAAAGACTCTCTCTTGCAACTTGTACGCATTCTTTATAATTGGTAATTTGTATCAAAATTGTTTGCATAGTTTTTCTTTAGTACTTGCTTAAAGTAATTACGACCTTGTTATCATACTGTTTCTGGTAAAACAGATTCTGCATTACAATAGTTCTATTTACTTTAAATACAGGGTACAATTGTGACTTACAGGAGTCGAGATAAAGCCTTTTGTACTGGTATGATGCATTTTTTGGAAATCAATTACTCAAATACAGTACTGATCATAATGATTTTTATTAAGTTATTGTGATTTAGTGTTTCAATCAATAAACGACTTTTAATGTAACAGGAGATAGACCCATATTGTCAAGTTTTGTTTCAGCCAATAATGATAAGCATGGCTATGGATCATTTGTAAGTATGATCTGTAAAGTAAATAATTTTACATTGTGATAAAATTGAACTACTAATCTTGAAAAGAAACAAATGTCATTTACATTTTTACTTTTTTGTACAGAGAATGCCTAAATCGTTTTTTGATGAATATGGAGATCAACTATCTCCAAAGCTGATCATTAGGTGCAAAAAATTAGTTTGGAAAGGGAAATTAGATGATGAAAGTAAAGAAATTTATGGCTTAATAAATTTCATGAGATTCTATGAGATTAAACTTTACAACCTTGTTCAGTTTGCTTACTATGGGATGATTTGTTTAAAGTGAAAATCTTCAAAGATACTGCTGTTGAGTGTAACTATCCGATCAAGGATCCAGAAGAGTTTTTTAAGGATGACAATATAAATACTTGGAAAAAAGAGCAATATATCATCAACTGTTTGTCATTGGAATATCAGAAAGCTTATGCGCTTTGGAAGTTTAATTGCTATGAGAATTATGTTCAATCATTCGATATCCATGTTGGTAATGCTGATCTTGATAAGAATATCTTGTCTCTGGTGAGTCATATTTGAAAATTGTTTTCTTAGCTGGGAAACTATGCATCTTTAGTTTGTACTAACTCATTTCTGGTTCTTTTATTTTTGAAAATCATAAAGTAAAAACAGAAGTGGAAAGATTTTACAAAGATTGGACAGATGGTAAAGAGGTATTACTAAGGTTTATTGAAACATTATGGGAGATTGATATTGAGTGGAAGGATGGTACATGTATGTTGGGCAAAGGATGGTATGATTTTGCTTTAGAAACCGAACTCAAGGTTGGCGATAGATTGGTGTTGTTTAAAGTACCTTCTGCTGGATCCAACATTGTCAATGTCTGCATTTTTAAAGATGAAGATCAAGTTATTGATGACAATCCTGGTAATAGAAAACATTTTAATTATTATAATGTTCTACTTTGTTTTTATATAGTATTTACATTCCTCTTGACATTATTGAAAATATAAACAGAGAGTGAAGTGTGGAGAAGATCTTTTCTAAAAGTTGTTACAGAGCCTTGTTTAACTGAAGGACTTGTGGTATGTATTTCTGTTTTCCAATCCTTATGCATAAATCTGTCAAATGCACTCTCTGCTCTAATGTAACTTCATTAAAAATGAAAAACTTTGTGCCATTTACCTTGATAGTACATATTACTTACCTGTTAATATATTTTATGTTAATTAGTATGTCCCAAAATGGATTAAGGAAATCTACAGTGAAAAGCTTAAACGGATAAAAAAAACTTGAAATTGGTGGCAAAGAGTGGGGCATTTCTTACAATTACATTGATGGATACCTCACAAACCTTAAAGCAATGATGGAAAATTTAAAATTGACACTAAGGGAGACTGTAATTTTCACTATGAATAACAGTGATGTGTTGTACGGAAGGATCTTTGAGGAAGATGGGAAAGAAATAAATTATTCAAGAAGTTCCTCCAAGCTTTCAATTAATGGAATTAGCAACTGGTTCTGGAATGTTGATTGGATTTCAGATTCTGGTACACTCAACTTATCTTACTTAGAGATACACAAATGCATGAATTCTTAATAAATGTATGTGTTAACAGTTAGAGTAACAATTAAAACAATTAACATGATCACTTCTTTTACAGATTCTGAGGAGGAAAGTGATAATGTTATTAAAGAGGATGAAGTACGAAGAGATCCTGCCATTGTTGGTTCGGTATGTCTCACATTTAACTTTATTCATGTTTATCTACTTAGCTGAGTTGACTGTGAATCTTTGATTACTATATTTGAATATTAATCTTTAATTTTGTAGAATAATATTGAAGACGGGATCTATCGGCAATTTATCATTGCTTTAAAGCTTAAACAGTTTGAGGAATGCAGGCTGGTATTCTTTTTTATACATTCAATAATTCAAAATTATTCAACATTTAAATATATAAATTATACTCATTAATTATTTTTCTTCATGAATTGTTATCAGACAATGCCTGATAAATTCTTTCTGGAATATGGTTACCAAATACCTTTAAGTGTCACACTACAGTTACCAACGGGACGTCAAATAAATGCTAAATTTGAGAAGACTTAGCATTATCTATATCTATATCATTTATCAGTCTTCTTTAAGGAAATTATAAATTTGTTCGGTTCCATTTTGGTATTTGGTTATAAGGGAAAGGTATTTTTATGGTTCATGTGTTGAATGATGATTCATCAGAGGTAGAATATTTACCAATCAGAACAGTTCGAAGAGCTACTGTATACCATCAAGGCAAGTTAAATTTTAAAATTGGAAAAAAAATTGGATAATAATTAAAAATTAAATTTTATAATGTAGCTTTTAATTATCTTATGTTATTTTGCAGATAAGAATTCTGGAGTTGGAATGAAATTCCTACTATCTGTCTCAGGTCGAGTAGTTGAATATGGAGAAATGGTATGGTGTAAAACAAATTATGGTATCGAATTAATTACAACTGTCTTGTATGAAGCATGTTAAATGACTGTTTTGGAAACCTTATATATGCTGCATGTTTGTTGTATGAATTGCATATTTTTGGTTGTTTCTAGGAGATCCCGGAATCTTTTTATGAACGTTTCGGAAAGCTTATACCTGCTGCAATTAAGTTTGAACTACAAAATGGGGAAATTTTCAATGGCATCTATGTGGAAAATGAGAGAAAAATTCTTGGATTGCTTGAGATAATTGGTATAAAACAGCTTGAGAAAAGAGATAATTTGTTGTTTACCTATTGTGGCAATGGAAAATTTGAACTTTGTATATTCGATAAGTCAAAGGTTGAGAAGTTTTTTCCTTGTTTTGAAGCTGAAAATGAAGCTCAAACTGGTAAATTTTGCATTCACAGATTACGTACTTTTTCTTTTAACTTTTGTAGAATTTAAAGTTTCTATTTATTTAATATGACATGAATGTAAGATTATTGATTAATCTTTATCTCTTAACGTAGTATCAGATATGGATATGGAAGTACAGATTAAGAATAATGTTGAACAGAATTTGATGATCGAAGCACCTATATCTGATAATGGTGAAGAGGAAGCAATGGATGATGAAGAGATGAAAGATATTGTCAATGGAGAGCAAGAGGAAATGGCTGAAGAAGGCATGGAACAAATAATCATGGAATTCACTACATCATTAATAATTTCAAATGTGAATCAGTCATCACATGGAGTGGTAATTTATAAATTTATAATTTATAATAGTGATTATTGAATTATTCTTTTTAACACAGCTTCAAGTTCACTTTTAGCATTATTGCAATCAACTCTCATTTTCTCAAATTCTAGAAATTGAGATTCTAGAGCAGCATTTCTATCACTTAAAAACAGATTAGACTCTTTAATTCTATTGTTCTCTTTAGTAAGTGATTTAAGAGTAACACTTAAGTGATATAGTTCAGTAGACATTTCATCTATAACACTATTGCATTCCTCTTTAGTGAGCTCAGAGAGATTAGTTGAAAATACCTGATTGCTAGCTGAACTTGCTTCCTGCTCTCCAGAATCAGCCATTAAAGCAAGGTTGACTAACTCAGCATCATCATCAGGATGATTGTCATCAACAGCCCAGTCATACTCTTGGGTCAAGAATGCCTTTCCTTTCTGCCTGAGAAGATCAAAATATTTCTTCTTATAGTCAACAACCTCAGTTGGCTTTCCCTTGTTCTCAGATCTAGGTTTCCTGCATTCAATTATCATATGACCAGCAATTCCACAATTGTAGCATTTAATTTTGGATTTATCCACATAGTTGTTTGTGGAAAAATCCTTGTTAAATGGCTTGGCCATCCCAGAGTTTCTCTTGAATTTCAGCTTAGAGAATCTCCTAGATAGAAAAGCTAAGTGCTCATCTATCTCATCCAATTCATCCTGCTGAAGGGCATTCAATTCCTCAGACACCTTTTCCTTGCTCCTGCTTGATTCTGCTCTACCTTTACAAACCTCCCTGTTTGGTGTAGAACTAGCAGTTTCTGTCCTTTCCTCCTTTTGCTCCAAGTTGGCAACGAGTGCAACTGACCCACTTTTCTTTTGAGACTTCTCAATCTCTTCATCCTGCTCCATTTCCAGCTCATAGGTCTTTAAATTTCCATAGAGCCTTTCAAGAGTAAATGTCTTGTACTCTTGAGTGTTTCTTAGAGAAACAGTCATTGGCTTCCATTCCTTGGGCAGTGATCTCAGAAATTTGAGATTAGAGTCTTTAACTTGATAGACTCTTCCATACAGTTTCAAACCATTTAGTAGCTTTTGAAATCTACTAAATGTATCATTCAATGTTTCTCCACTCTTAAAGTGAAAATGTTCATACTGTTGGATTAGTAGTTGCATCTTGTTTTCCCTTACCTGTTCTGTTCCTTCACACAGGGTTTGAACAATGTCCCATACTTCCTTAGCGGTAGTTCAGTTAATAACATTGTTAACCATGTCTGTTTCTAGACCATTGAACAGAATATTCATGGCCTTTTTGTCTTTGTGGACTTCTGCAATATCTTCAAGACTCCACTCAGAAACAGGTTTGGGAATGAAAGTGTCAGGCACATCATCAGCCAGGCCAACTCTTGTTACTGTCTTCATTGGAACGTGAGGACCCTTGTCAATGCAATCCACAAAACCCTCATCAATAGACGAGAGATGTAGACGCATTTTTACTTTCCAGTGAAAGTAATTTTCTCTATCAAGAACTGGAATCTTCACTCCATAATCCTTCTTAGACATGTTGGAAGTGTGTTGATCTTTAAACTTCAAATATGTTAGAAGCTTGCTCTGATACCAATTATTATTCCCAGATTACACACTTGTATAATTGTAGAAGGGGGGGTTGAATACAATTCTTGATATTTATAAATTTCTGATAAGAACTTCAGAAACTTATGAAGAGATAATTGCAATGTAAGATTTAAACACAAACACATATAAAATCAGGTGGTTAATATGCACCACCTGAAGCTTTTATTTGAAGAAAACTCTGTGATACAAAATGTACACAGCTGCCGTTTTTCAACTCTTTGCTTCTAAGGATATTCAAGAAACCCTAAGCAAATATGTCTGTTTTCTTTACCTACAAAGAGTTGCTACACTTGGTTATATATCCCAAGTTTTACAAGTACTACTGGAATAAGATAATACTAATCTAATTCTAGTTGACTTGCTACTACACTCCAAATACACATGTAGCCGAAAGGTTGTCCTTGTGTTCAGACATGTCTCCTGCACCTTTCTTGTATTCATAGTGTAAATGGAATGCTTCTTTCTTCTGTGTTTCCAAAGTATGGCTGCCATACTGCTTTTTGTATCTACTATAAACTCATGTGATCTATCAGTCAAACATGTCCTTATCAACTGCTAATCTCCAGCTAATCATAGAAAACAGTGTCAATGATTATCCGTTGATGATGTATACTGACATCCGTTGATGATGTATAGCGACATCCGTTGATGATGTAAAGAGCAGTATCCGTTGATATTGGGACTTGAGCTGTATCCGTTGATAGAGTGGATTTGAGTTGTATCCGTTGATAGAGTTTAGTCTTCATCCGTTGATACACTTTCACTTAGATAGAATTACATAGCATAGCTTATTTACAATTGGCTACCCTATTCTGCCTATCCGTTGATAGTCAACATGACTGTGGATAAAAACACTATCAACTGATAACATAGAGATACTGCAGTGTGCTACAAAACCTCATCCGTTGATGAGCTACCTGTCAACGGATAGAGTTATAAATCCTCATCCGTTGACAGCTACAAAACCTTAAACAATTTGATTGATTGTGAAGTTATCATCAAGTACAACATATTCCTAATAATCTCCCCCAATTTATACTTGATGACAATAAAGCATAAATTCAGGACCTTGATGATAACAAAACATTCCTAAAGATATATAATGAACAATGCATAAATTGTATTAAGCTACAATAATTAAAAAACTGAAAGTTTGAGAAATTTACAGAGAAGTGCTCCTCTAGACTGAGCAGATTAGGACTGTTTCTTTCCTCTTGTTGGCATCACCATTGATTTTCCTTCCTTGGCAGAGTTGGACTCAATCTGTATTTGGAGTTGCCTATAGAAGGCATCTTCTTCATCTACCTTTGGATTTAGCTTCTGTTGTAGCCATCTCAGGTATTGAGAACTAGCCTTTGGTAGTTGGTCTTCTAACCTGAAGAATCTCCTGTTACCATCTTCATCCCTGAACTCCATCATCCAGAAAGGTTGGAGGTGGATTTTCTGTCCATTGTATGGGATCTTCATTTTCCTTGGTAGACTTGATGGTGAGTTCCAATCCCTCCTTATTTGTTCTATTTTGTCCAGTATCTCCCCTTTTGCTATCTTGGAGAACCCTGTGTATCTCTTGATTGCAGAGAACACTTTGGTTAATGTATGATAATTTTCTCCAAGAACCCTTTGTAGTGGCCATGTCCTTTCCGTTCCTCCCTTGTATACAAAGACCAATCTTTCAGGCAAATGTCTATATTTGTCAATTCCTCTTACTTCTGACAATTCATCCAGATAAAGATTCATGTCAGAGTATTCTTCAATATCTGCCTGATAGATAAAATCATCCTTGTTTTCCAAGATTGGCTGCCTGACAATTGCAGGTACCCTAGCAACTTGAATTGGTTCCTTTGAAGGTTGCTTCCTTGGTTTCCTTTTCTTCTGTGTAGGCTTCTGTTGAGGCTTCAGCAAGAATGAAGGAACCTCAATGGAGTCAAGATTCATTGGTTCCTCTTTAGGTACTATAGGCTCACCATGGAAATTTACATCTGGGTTGAATACTTTTACATCAATAGGTTGTGATGAACCAACTGTCTCTTTGTTTTCAGTTTCTGGAGAGACAGGCCTCCTTGCATGTGATTTTAATCTCTTGGATTTGGGGACTGATTTCCCTTTCTTTTTGAATTTGGGGACTTCCTCAGGTTCCCTCAATTCATCCTCTACCTCATCCAATAACTCTTGAGCCAGCCTTGCTTGCTTCTCATATGAGTTTTCATATTGATATTCAGTGCTTGGTTGAGATTCTCTTAGCAGCCTTGAAGTCTCTTCTCTCTTGGCTTCAACAAATCTAGGATGGCTGTTGGATATGTTTAGAACTTTTCCATTCCTTATGATTACAGCCATCCATTCTCTTACACAACTGTTAGTCTTCTCCTTGAATTCCTTGATTGCCTTACCCATCAACTTCTCTTCATCATCCTTGGGAAATGGAAAGTCCAGTTGTAACTTGTTCTTCCCATTTGCTTTTGGTGGTGAGAAGGGTCTTGATTTGATGTAGGGTTCAAATTCCTTAACATGAGAAGGCTCAACATCATAGAATGTAGGAGCCACAATTGCTGGAGTGAGCACCTTCAGAATTGTTGTAGATATTGTTGGAGCTGAGGTTTGGCTAGAGAACAGAGTTGATACAATAGATTGATTGATCAATCTTTCTGTCCTCATTATCCTTTCATAGTTTTCCTCTTTCATCTTTTGGAGAGCTTCAATTTTGGCTAGCTTTTCCTCTTCTGTCAAGTTTGAAAGATCAAACTCTTCAGATAGAGGTTTGGATTTGCTGGGGGAAGCTGTGACAATGAATTCTTGTGGATTGACCACTATGGTAGGCTGCTGCTCCCCCTCACTTGCTGCTTCCCTTATTTCAGAAATTAAGATTTGACTTGTAGTTGCCACAGCCTCTTCCACTTTCTCCCCCTTTTTGTTAGCATCAAGGGTTTGACTCGAAGTTGGGGCTGCAACTAACTTTTCTAGCAGTTGGGTTTGCAGTTTCTGATGTTGAAGAAATTGCTCCATCTGGGATTCCATCTTTTCCACTCTTGAATTGAGAAGTTGCACAGATTTAGCCAGGTTGTCTTCTTTGAGAAACCTTTGTTGCAACACCCTCTGAGTGGCTGTAGGAGCTAGTTGCTCTAGTTTGGAATCCACAGAGATCTTCACATCCTTGATGTCTTGTTTGACCTCCTCTAAGTTGGATCTCTGAATCACCATCTGCATTTTTTGTAACTTTAGGGAGTCAATTGCCTGTTGAAGAACAACCTTTCTCTGTGGATCTGCTTCTGGGTGCTCAGCCAGGGCAGATTTATATTGCCTTATGATTTCCATATCAAGTTGATGATAGGTGTAGCTTTGAGCAAATGCAAAATCATGAATACTGCTACCACCTTCATCTTCAGAGCTCTGGCTGTCTTCATCTTCAGAATTGTCAAATTCATCACTCTCAGCAGTGGTTGGCAGAGCTGCTATAGATTCCTTAGCTCTAAGTAGAGATTGTGAGGTGTGCACTAGGTGCATTGCCTCCTCTGCTTCCACATTGCCCTGTTGTGCCAGAATTTGATAGGCAGGAACAGGGTGAGTAAAGGTTTCAGCATCCAAAGAAATGGAGTCAATCATGGACTGATATTCTCTTTGAAATTCCATTTCCTTGGATGCATCCTCAACCCCCATTGACTCACTAGCAATGGCTGCTTCTTCCATCCTTATCTCTCCTGTAGTCCCTTCTCTCCCCTCATCTCTCTTTTCTTGCATCAAGGGCTCCCCTTGGCTCACACCTCTCACACCCTCACCTTCACCTACTAAGGTGGAACTCTCAAACTCTCCTTTTGCCTGACCGGAAGAAATGGCCAGCCTCTCGTTATTTATCTCTCCTTTTGCCTGCTCACAAGGCAGCCTCTCACTCCCTTCCCTCAAACCTAAAAGTGTTTCAACTACTGAGAACTCCTCTACACTTGACACTGGAATGTCAGATATAGCAGTGGTAGAGTGAGTTATCAACGGATAAGGAATATCCGTTGATGGAGTAGTTATAGCTGTCAACGGATGGCTAGATAGAGGCGCATCCGTTGATGGAGAAACACTTGTCAACGGATGAAGGATATCCGTTGAGGAAGGAATAATTATATCCGTTGAAGAGAAAACCAACACTGAATCTGTGGAGATTGATTTTAAGTTCGAGGCCACAGTCTGTGTTGAGAATTCTGGAAGGGAAGATTGATGGTCCAACAAATCATCTAAAAGATGATGACCACCAATTACAGAGTGGGGCTTCTCCAAGAATCTTAAAGATGGAGAATCAGGAATTGATGTAGATATCATATCCACATCCAGAGATGGAGTTGGTGATGGTGGATTGTAATGTGTGTCGATTTGAAGATTAAGATCAAGGGGCTGTGACTCCACATTTATTGAAGCCACATCAAACTGAGTTTGAGAAGGTACAGTTTCCTGTACAGTGTGTGCACCCTGTGATTCCCCTGTGGTTTTAGATTTCACTCTTCTTCCATAGGTTTTTGAGATTGGGCTATATGTGTCCCTAACCCTCTTGTGCAGTGTTCCTTGTGGGGAACTTGATTCAGTAGTCACACTCTTTTGGGAGAGTGTAACTAGAATTTGGCCTGTAGTTACATTAGCAGTCTTTTGAGAGACTGAAATGGTGGTTGCACTCATCTCTCCTTCCTTATCCTTAGGGCTTCTTTGATGTTCACCCTGTCCCTCACCACTCACTACCACCTTCACACTCCCCTCAAGAGGTTTGGTAGATTTTACAACAGGTGTCTTTTGAGAGACACTTGAGGTTTGCCTTTTAGAATGTGGTTTTGGAACTCTGGATTTGGTCACTTTGGTAGGAGCCTGTTTGGTCACAACTACAGACTCCATTGTGACACTAGAAGGCAAAGAAATTTGGGGGTTGGAGATAGGGGTTTCAGAGTTAGAGATAGTTACCTGAACAATTGGTAGATATACCAACTGTACTCCTGCATTGAGGTTCATTCGAATCAGGTCACTTAAGACTCTCTTCTCCTGAACAAAACATTGGAACTTGCTATCCGGGTTAGCAATGGATAGCTTATTCTCAGACACATGCAGTGCTAAGAGCATTAAAAATCTAGCAAAGTAGATATTCTTGCTCCTAGTTTCCTTTTTACCCAACTTTGCAGCTATCTCATACATAACTAATGTGCCAAAATTATAGAATTTATCATTTAAAAGCATACACATCATTGTTAGCATGGACTGGGTAACAGCATCAAAATTACTAATTTTTCCTGAAAAAGTTTTAATGAAGGCATCACAGAAGTAGCTCCATTCTTTAACCATTCCTTTTCTAGCAATTTTCCCTAAGTTTTCAGTACTAAGGGCATAATTAATAGAATTAAGCATGGCAACAATTTCAGCATCAGTAGGTACTTTCAGACAGTTATTCTCAGGCAATTTTAAACAAGCAGTTATTACATCAGAATTAACCACATAGTTTTTACCCTTTAAAGAAAAAGCAATTGTACCGTCTGTGCCATTGTACTCAGCAGATGTCCACATTTCTTCAATTACCTCGTGGATTAAGGGAGTGGTAGCCGTCATAGCATATGACAGTTTGCATTTCTTCACGAAACTCATCAAAGTGTGGTAAGCTTCTGGAGCATTCACTGTGTCAACAAAGGCCGCGAAATTGTTCTTCTCATAGGTAAACCCAGTGGAGGACATCATCTTAACAATAGGCGCCATTGAAGTGATTGAACTTTGGTTACAGAGAGTTTTAGGGAAGAAGATGCAGTTAACTTTTGATATGCTTGAAAATGAATAAAAGTGAGATGTGAGGGTACAAGTCCGCCTTTTATATTTTTCAAGAATTAAAAATGAAATAATTAAAAGTAATTACTCCATTGGTCAAAAGTAACTGTCAGATAATAAATAAAAAGAGAATAAGTACAGCCATGATTAGATATACACGGTTACCAACGGTTAAAAAAAATGTATATCAACGGATATAGAATGAACGGTTGAGATACAGTTTATCCGTTGATGACGTGGATAGCCTGTTACCCGTTGACATGCAAAAATCTAGTAATGTGTTTATACTATCAACGGATAAAAGGATATCCGTTGATAAGCTAATTTTGCCTTAGGCAAAATTTCTGCAGAAAATTTTTCTGAAAGTTTTAACTTTCAAGTAAATCAAAACACATTTCCAGCTTCAATTCATTGAAATCAAATATCACTAGAAATTATGACAAGTTAAGCATACCTAGCTCACCTACCAATCTTGTGAATGTGGATTCATCAAGAGGCTTGGTGAAGATATCTGCAAGCTGCATTTCACTTGGCACAAAGTGCATTTCTACTGTACCATTCATCACATGTTCTCTAATGAAGTGGTATTTGATGTCAATGTGCTTGGTTCTCGAATGTTGCACTGGATTCCCTGTGATGGCAATAGCACTTGTGTTGTCACAGAAAATTGGAATCTTCTCAACTTTTAGACCGTAGTCAATGAGTTGGTTTCTCATCCATAGAATCTGTGCACAACAGCTTCCAGCCGCAATGTACTCAGCTTCAGCTGTAGAAATGGAGACTGAGTTTTGTTTCTTACTGAACCATGACACAAGCCTGTTTCCTAGAAATTGACAGGAACCTGTAGTACTTTTCCTATCAACTCTGCAACCTGCATAATCTGCATCTGAATAGCCAGTTAGATCAAAACCAGATTCTCTTGGGTACCAAATGCCAAGGTTTGGTGTTCCCTTGAGATACCTGAAAATTCTTTTAATAGCTATTAAGTGAGACTCTCTAGGATCAGCTTGAAATCTAGCACAAAGACAAGTAGAAAACATTATATCAGGTCTACTAGCTATTAGGTATAAAAGTGAACCTACCATGCCTCTATAACTTGAGATGTCCACAGACTTTTCCTTAGTATTCAACTCAAGCTTAGTTGCAGTGGCCATAGGTGTTTTAGCAGATGTACAATCCATTAAGTCAAATTTCTTTAAGAGATCATAAATATATTTTGTTTGACTTATGAAAATGCCCTCATTAACTTGCTTTACTTGTAGGCCAAGAAAGTAAGTTAATTCACCCATCATACTCATTTCATACATACTTTGCATAAGTTTGGCAAACTTTTTGCAAAGCTTCTCATCTGTAGACCCAAAAATAATATCATCTACATAGATTTGAACAAGTATTGAAGAGCCATTAATATCCCTATGAAATAAGGTTTTATCTACTGTACCTCTAGTGAAGTGGTTCTCCAAAAGAAATTGAGATAAAGTGTCATACCAGGCTCTTGGTGCTTGCTTCAAACCATAAAGTGCTTTCATGAGAAGATATACATATTCTGGAAATTCTGGATCCTCAAAACCAGGAGGCTGATGGACATAGACCTCTTCTTCCAGTTCCCCATTTAGAAAGGCACTTTTGACATCCATCTGATAGACTTTGAAATTGGCATGTGCTGCATAGGCTAGAAAGATTCTTATTGCCTCAAGTCTTGCTACTGGAGCAAAAGTTTCATCAAAATCTATTCCTTCTTCTTGAGAATAGCCCTTTGCCACTAATCTAGCTTTATTCCTCACAATTATGCCATTTTCATCTGTCTTATTCTTGAGAACCCATTTAGTACCTATGACACTTCTATCATCAGGTTTGGGCACAAGTTTCCATACTTTATTTCTTTCAAATTGGTTTAGCTCTTCTTGCATTGCTAACACCCAATCTGGATCTAGAAGGGCATCTTCCACTTTCTTAGGTTCCTCTTGAGACAGGAAGCTACTGTATAGACATTCTGCTTGAGTGGCCCTTCTAGTTTGGACTCTTGAATTTGATTCACCAATGATTAACTCAAATGGATGATTTCTAGTCCATTTTCTTGCAGGTGGAAGATTTGATCTTGATGAGGTTGCTTCATTTCCATGATCATGTTGATTTAGCATTGAATTTTGACCTTGAGAAACTCCCCCTGAGTTTGTTGTCCTTGCTGAGTTATGAAGTTGACTGTCAATGGATGCATCATTTTGCCTGTTGACGGATGCTTGAGAATTTCTGTCAACGGATGCATCTCTAATAGTGTCAACGGATGTTGCAGAATGACTGTCAACGGATGTTCCAGAATGACTATCAACGGATGCTCCAGAATGACTATCAACGGATGCGCTTCATTTTCAGTGTAAGCATCACTTCTAGTTGGTATAACAGCTCTAGGTGGATCTCTGTGGTCATGATCTTCATTCTCCTCATCATCATCATAGTACATTCTTCCTTCACCTTCATTCTCAAATTCCAACTTTTCATGGTAACCTTCATCATTTAGGCCTAGAATCTTTTGATCATCAAACACAACATGTACCGATTCCATAACAATGTTGGTTCTTAGATTGTAGACCTTGTAGGCTTTCCCTGCTGCATATCCAACGAAAATAGCTTCATCTGCCTTTGCTTCAAATTTGCCTAAATTATCTCCATGATTCCTTAGCACAAAACACTTACATCCAAAGACATGTAGAAAAGATAAAGTTGGTTTCTTGTTGGTTAATAACTGATAAGGAGTCATTCCTCTAGCTTGATTGACCAAGGAAATATTCTGAGTAAAGCATGCAGTGTTGACAGCTTCAGCCCAGAAATATGTTGGTAATCTTGATTCACTTAACATTGTTCTAGCTGCTTCAATGAGAGTTCTGTTTTTCCTTTCAACAACCCCATTTTGTTGAGGTGTTCTGGCAGCAGAAAACTCATGGACAATTCCATTCTCTTCACAGAAAATCTTCATTGTGGAATTCTTGAATTCAGTACCATTGTCACTTCTGATCCTTTGTACTCTGTCTTCGGAACCATTGTTTAGCATTCTGAGGTGATTGATAATGATTTCACTTGCACAATCCTTGGAGTGTAGGAAGAAAGTCCATGTGAACTTAGAAAAATAATCTACAATCACCAGACAGTATTTCTTCTTTGAAATAGACATGACATTTACTGGACCAAATAAATCCATATGCAGCAATTGAAGAGGCTTAACAATGGATGACTCTGTCTTGCTTTTGAAAGATGATTTCTTTTGTTTCCCTAATTGGCAGGCATCACATAGCCCATCTTTGACAAACTCCAAATGAGGGATTCCTCTAGCAAGATCCTTTCTTACCAAATCATTCATAACTTTAAAATTCAAATGTGACAGCTTCTTATGCCATAGCCAACTCTCATCCTTACTTGCTTTGCTGAAGAGACAAGTAATGGATTCTGAGCATGCTGAATTGAAGTCAGCTATGTAAACATTTCCTTTTCTAAAGCCTGTCAATACCACATTGTTGTCTTCCTTGGCAGAAACAACACAGGCTTCTTTTGTGAACTTTACTTCATAGTCTTTGTCACAAATCTGACTGATACTCAGCAAATTATGCTTTAAACCTTCAACTAAAGCCACTTCTTCAATGATGACATTGTCTTTTGAGATCAGGCCATATCCCTTAGTATATCCTTTGCTGTCATCTCCAAAGGTAATTCTAGGGCCAGCTCCTTCCTTGAATTCTGTGAGCAGGGTTGAATCTCCTGTCATGTGCCTAGAGCATCCACTGTCTAGGTACCATAGATTCCTTCTGTTTCCCTGCACACATTTCAAAAGCAAATCAAGTTGATTTTGGTACCCAAGCTTCCTTGGGTCCTTTCTTGTTAGCCTTTGACTTTGCACTCTTAGCATTCTTCAACTTAGGTGTAGATGCTTGAGTAATGGGGTTTGACAAATGCTCATTTGCATGAATATTGGATGCATGCATGTGTGGAAAATTGGCATACATATTATTCATGCTAGGTAGGTTCCATGACATTTGTGGCACATTCATAGATTGAAAGTATGGATTAGACACATATGGCATGTTCACATATGGATTTGAAAAACTAGCATTTTGATACAAACCAGGCATAACAGGCATTGCAGGCATACATGGCATTGGTTGAGGTACATGAACAGGGGCCTTGTTGACAATCTTGCAATTAGAAGATAAATGATTGACACTATTACAATCACTACAAGTTTTCCTAGGAGCAAACTTGTCAGGAGAGTAATTGTTTTTCTTGTTGATGCCTATCTTACCATTTCTGTTCTTTTTCTTTTTGCCCTCAATTTCTACCTTTTCATTGTCTGATTTACCAACAGCCTTTTTGTTGTGTAAATCACCTGTCTTAGCCTTCCCACTGGATTTGGTTTTGCTGCACTCACCATTAACAAAATTCTTGTTTACTGGACCATACTTGATATCCAGTTTCCTAAGTTCCTTCTTACTAACAGACTTTTTGTTAGTCGACGGATACCTCTCATCCGTTGACGGTTCATCTGTCAACGGATGATCACTATCCGTTGATTCACAAATAGTATCTAGATCCTCAAGGCCAGGTTCTAGCTCCTTTTTCCTTTGAGTCCAGGTATCCTTCACAAATGATTCTATTCCCTGAACTTCTATTATGTTTTGAGAAATATTCCTACAACTTTGAAATTTAGCAATTATCCCTTGTTCTTTTTCAAGCTGGTCTTTTAAAATCAGTTCTCTTTTTAACACAGCTTCAAGTTCACTTTTAGCATTATTGCAATCAACTCTCATTTTCTCAAATTCTAGAAATTGAGATTCTAGAGCAGCATTTCTATCACTTAAAAACAGATTAGACTCTTTAATTCTATTGTTCTCTTTAGTAAGTGATTTAAGAGTAACACTTAAGTGATATAGTTCAGTAGACATTTCATCTATAACACTATTGCATTCCTCTTTAGTGAGCTCAGAGAGATTAGTTGAAAATACCTGATTGCTAGCTGAACTTGCTTCCTGCTCTCCAGAATCAGCCATTAAAGCAAGGTTGACTAACTCAGCATCATCATCAGGATGATTGTCATCAACAGCCCAGTCATACTCTTGGGTCAAGAATGCCTTTCCTTTCTGCCTGAGAAGATCAAAATATTTCTTCTTATAGTCAACAACCTCAGTTGGCTTTCCCTTGTTCTCAGATCTAGGTTTCCTGCATTCACTTATCATATGACCAGCAATTCCACAATTGTAGCATTTAATTTTGGATTTATCCACATAGTTGTTTGTGGAAAAATCCTTGTTAAATGGCTTGGCCATCCCAGAGTTTCTCTTGAATTTCAGCTTAGAGAATCTCCTAGATAGAAAAGCTAAGTGCTCATCTATCTCATCCAATTCATCCTGCTGAAGGGCATTCAATTCCTCAGACACCTTTTCCTTGCTCCTGCTTGATTCTGCTCTACCTTTACAAACCTCCCTGTTTGGTGTAGAACTAGCAGTTTCTGTCCTTTCCTCCTTTTGCTCCAAGTTGGCAACGAGTGCAACTGACCCACTTTTCTTTTGAGACTTCTCAATCTCTTCATCCTGCTCCATTTCCAGCTCATAGGTCTTTAAAGTTCCATAGAGCCTTTCAAGAGTAAATGTCTTGTACTCTTGAGTGTTTCTTAGAGAAACAGTCATTGGCTTCCATTCCTTGGGCAGTGATCTCAGAAATTTGAGATTAGAGTCTTTAACTTGATAGACTCTTCCATACAGTTTCAAACCATTTAGTAGCTTTTGAAATCTACTAAATGTATCATTCAATGTTTCTCCACTCTTAAAGTGAAAATGTTCATACTGTTGGATTAGTAGTTGCATCTTGTTTTCCCTTACCTGTTCTGTTCCTTCACACAGGGTTTGAACAATGTCCCATACTTCCTTAGCGGTAGTGCAGTTAATAACATTGTCAACCATGTCTGTTTCTAGACCATTGAACAGAATATTCATGGCCTTTTTGTCTTTGTGGACTTCTGCAATATCTTCAAGACTCCACTCAGAAACAGGTTTGGGAATGAAAGTGTCAGGCACATCATCAGCCAGGCCAACTCTTGTTGCTGTCTTCATTGGAACGTGAGGACCCTTGTCAATGCAATCCACAAAACCCTCATCAATAGACGAGAGATGTAGACGCATTTTTACTTTCCAGTGAAAGTAATTTTCTCTATCAAGAACTGGAATCTTCACTCCATAATCCTTCTTAGACATGTTGGAAGTGTGTTGATCTTTAAACTTCAAATATGTTAGAAGCTTGCTCTGATACCAATTGTTATTCCCAGATTACACACTTGTATAATTGTAGAAGGGGGGGTTGAATACAATTCTTGATATTTATAAATTTCTGATAAGAACTTCAGAAACTTATGAAGAGATAATTGCAATGTAAGATTTAAACACAAACACATATAAAATCAGGTGGTTAATATGCACCACCTGAAGCTTTTATTTGAAGAAAACTCTGTGATACAAAATGTACACAGCTGCCGTTTTACAACTCTTTGCTTCTAAGGATATTCAAGAAACCCTAAGCAAATATGTCTGTTTTCTTTACCTACAAAGAGTTGCTACACTTGGTTATATATCCCAAGTTTTACAAGTACTACCGGAATAAGATAATACTAATCTAATTCTAGTTGACTTGCTACTACACTCCAAATACACATGTAGCCGAAAGGTTGTCCTTGTGTTCAGACATGTCTCCTGCACCTTTCTTGTATTCATAGTGTAAATGGAATGCTTCTTTCTTCTGTGTTTCCAAAGTATGGCTGCCATACTGCTTTTTGTATCTACTATAAACTCATGTGATCTGTCAGTCAAACATGTCCTTATCAACTGCTAATCTCCAGCTAATCATAGAAAACAGTGTCAATGATTATCCGTTGATGATGTATACTGACATCCGTTGATGATGTATAGCGACATCCGTTGATGATGTAAAGAGCAGTATCCGTTGATATTGGGACTTGAGCTATATCCGTTGATAGAGTGGATTTGAGTTGTATCCGTTGATAGAGTTTAGTCTTCATCCGTTGATACACTTTCACTTAGACAGAATTACATAGCATAGCTTATTTACAATTGGCTACCCTATTCTGCCTATCCGTTGATAGTCAACATGACTGTGGATAAAAACACTATCAACTGATAACATAGAGATACTGCAGTGTGCTACAAAACCTCATCCGTTGATGAGCTACCTGTCAACGGATAGAGTTATAAATCCTCATCCGTTGACAGCTACAAAACCTTAAACAATTTGATTGATTGTGAAGTTATCATCAAGTACAACATATTCCTAACATGTAATTACCGTGAAACATACGTGGCCTCATGCTTGAAATTAATAAGATAGGAGGATGTTCAAAATCAACTTGAAATAATTGATTTAAAGTTGCAATGTGGTTATCCCATATAACAACAGATACATAGCTTCTATCGAATGCTTGAGATTACTTTAGACATATGATAAATACAACAAATGAGTACTAATATAACAAAAAATAATTTAAATAACGAATATATTTTGAACTGCCATCATAGAGCTCAAAGCGAACTTAAGTCCTTTGGCCAGCAGTAGTGTTGATGACTCTAGCATCCTCTAAATTATAAACTTCACCAACAATATCTTTATGACAAAATGTCTATTAGTAGTGTCCAAATTTTGTTAACATTTTATAACGTATACATACATAAATAGTAATCTAAATTTAACTAACCTGTAGAAAACTCAGGTGTGTCATCTGTAGAGAAGGATTTTGGCGAACTATATAGTTCACTCAGATCAACACATTCAAATTTATGTCTACAGATTGAACTAACTTCAATTGGTACAGGTTGAACAGTAGTCCAAATTGTGAAAATGATGGACATTAATAAGGCTAATTTAAAAATTATGTGGTTACATTGTACAGAATTTAACTTTAATATATATTTCCATAATAGTTGATATGTCTTTAGCAATGTTGAAAAAACAAATATACATGAATATTTATATAAAATGCACAAATATTAAAGAGTACATATAAATAGGCATCCAAAAACCTACAAAGAATAAGGTAATGACGAATATATTATAAAATATAATTGTTCATTGTGTTATGTTGGTAAATTGTAGAAAACTTCCTTAAATACAACATTAGCTGTTAAATTAGTTGAACCTCCGCGGTCACTATCAATTAGTACATGCAATCCAGAAGGAGACGTAACTCTAGACACAGCTACATACAACTGACCATGAGTGAAAACCGACCTCGGCAAGTATAAACCAACTTTATCCAAGGATTGTCCTTGGCTTTTATTAATTGTCATGGCAAAACATAGTTGTACTGGAAATTGAACCCTCTTAAACTCAATTGGCCATTTTGAATCTGTTGGTTCAATCTCAATTCTAGGAATAATGTGCATTGTACCAGCTTTAGAACCAGTCAATATTTCACAAAGAATGCTATTTGGTAAACACTTCTTCACAATCATTCTGGTTCTGTTACAGAGTCCCATGAGCTGATTTAAATTTCGCATGAGCATAATAACAGAACCAACTTTGATAGTTAAATCATGTCTTGGAAGACATGGCGTATTAATTGAATTCAATACTCAACAGGAAAACCTGCTTCATAATCGTTATTCTCATCAACATTGTCACAAAGTGAATCTTGACTGAAGTATGTGTGGGCAGAACCTGGAATTTGTTCTGGAATGTAGGAATTCACATCACTGACGATAGCATTTGTTGGAGTCAGAATAGAACGTTGCTTCAAGAACTCTGGATTTGTAATGTTTGATTTTAAATCTGGATAAATAACATCAACAATATCCTTTATTTGCTGACTTGATGAATGAATTAAAAATTTATCCGGGATCACAACATCTGGATCATTGATAGTATCATCAGCATGAACATTAGGTAGAGTTCCATCTCCAACATCAAGTACCCACTTGCTGAACTCTGCTATATCTTGGATTTCTTGCATTGTCTTTCCATTTGACAAACGCATGTTTTGCTTCAACAAAAACACAACACAATGTTCCCACAACTTTGAACGATTAAGAGAAGAATTTACAACTTCTGCTCTTGTTGCTTTTGGAATAACTAGAAGAATCTGCCTAAAGTCACTACAAAAAACAATAGATATCCCACCAAATGGTTTACCACCTCTCAAAGGATCAACAGAAGAAATGATATCTCTTAAACTACGATCAACACTCTCAAATGCATGACGATGTTGCATAGGAGCTTCATCCCAAATAATTAGACTTGTTTGCTTCATTAACTCGGCAAGTTCAGATCCGTGCTTAATACCAGCAATGGAATGTTGGTCAATTTTTAACGAAATATGAAACCTTGAATGAGCTGTTCTACCACCGGGCAACAATGTGGCAGCAATGCCAGAGGAAGCTACTGGGAGTACAATTTTTCCTTCACTCCGTAATTTGCAGCAAATAGTATTCCAAAGGAATGTCTTACCACATCCTCCACTTCCATAAACAAAGAATACTCCACCATCGTTATTCTCAACACTGCTTAATATGGAATTATATGCATGAAGTTGTTCTTTGTTTAAATTCTTGTGCATTGCTTCATGACGTTGTTGCATATCATCCCGATCATAAGAAAACTCTTCAGACACTAACCTGTTATCCAAATCTTGAATATATCTCTCATCAGGATATGGCAATGTGGAAAAATATCTCAAGCTTTTATCAACATCATTGAATAGTTTTTCAATTTCTGCATTAAAGTAGAAAAAGTGAGATATTAGTAGAATGTCGCAAATAAATAGTTAGAACATTATAAAGAAAGCCATCAATTAACAATTACATGGGTAAAATGTGTAAAATACCTAACAATGTTAAGCTCTGAATTTCAGATTCGCTTAACTGGAGTCTCACATTATTGCACATTTTACGCTTAGAGTAGAGAATATCATCTGACATGGCTACCCAATGTTGTTCCCATAACTTAAGAGGATCAGCAACTTGATTATTTGATAAAATGTGAACAAACAACTCCCTAAGTTGTTGAGGCATGGTGTGAACCGCATTTTCAGACATAGTAAGGTACCACTGCCTGTCATCCTTAAGAAGTCCAAGCGCATCACAGGCTTCCTTGAAAGAATTATGAACGATACCATTTACAGTTTTCAGATCTTTATAAGAAGTTGCTCCTTTGCTATGCAGCAATAACATCCTAAAAAAAAAGACTCACCAGAAGAAGCATGTACATCGGTTAATCGACCAAAAACATTCCCTCTTTCTCTTATTTTCCATTTACATAAGTCTGGCTTCCAAGTGAAATTCTGAGGAAATTCAGCATATGTAAGAAGTCTTGCTTCTGGAAACATTTTGTTCGCTTCAAACCAACCTTCAAGCTTGCTATTTTTTTTTGGCCTTTTCAGCAACTTCTTCCAAATTAGAAGTTTGCTTAAAGTTCACATTCTTTTCACCCTCCAAATGTACTGGTAAACGCTCTACAGACGGAAAACAATAGTGGATGTCAAAACCCAACAGTCTTCAGGCAGCCTCCGCGACACATATATATCGACCATCAAGATAATTCTTTATTTCATCTCGGGATTTTGTTTTAGAACCTGCAGAACTCTCACAACCAGTAGCTTTTTTCTTTCTTAAAAGCATGGTAGCGGTGTCATGGCCTTTCAAACAGTATTTAAACAAATACTTCAAAGATCGAGAACTGTTACATACCTCAAGATTAATATGACACTGAAAGCGGACTAATAAATCCCTATTATATGGAACAACAAATTGGTTGTCAAGTATAACACCTTTTTTCTTGACATTAAAATCCGTACGACGACTGCGGTAAACTGGAAAACCACAGTCATCAAAAAATGTATTTGCATTATACCTGCATGATTATAAATTTGGAAATGTTACAAAGAATTATATCTGAAATTTAAAGAGTGTAAGCAGAATATAATTAAAAAAACATACTTTTTAGGAAAATGACGACCGCATTTCCCTTTTACCATGCATGGAGAATATGTGTAATCCTTTCCACATGGACCATATATCATGAAATTGTTAACAACGTGATAACCAATTGGATCAGTTTCTTGATTTGGAATCTTTGTAGATATTAATTTGTCTATGTCTTCAACATTTTTTGGTCGATCACTTGGATGCAACCATATTAACATGTGACAGTGAGGAAGACCACATTTTTGGAATTCAATTACATGCATAACTATTGGTAAATTGTTTTATAAAACCAAATTAACTAGATTAAAAATGTAGAAAATATTGCAATTAAGTTATAGTAAAGAAATAGTTGAAATAATTAAAGAATAATTACCTCCAATGCATTTTCCAAAATAATCTTGTTTCTTTATTAAGTTCAGCAATTGGTCAAGCTTTAACTTAAACACTCTAGCCACAATATCAGGTGCATCCTTGACACCAACTCCAGGTAAAAATTCTAACATGCTTTTGATCTCAGGCCATTGTGTATTGCATGTCATAGTCAAAAATAATGATGGATGACCAATGGTTCGACAAATGGCCAATGAATCTTTGAAATATTGATTCATGTATCTTTGAGAACATGTGTGCGTAGCTGGTAAAATAACTTTCTTACCCTTGTTATTAGAATCTGTATCACCTTTTTGAATAGAATCTCGAATTGACTTATAGAGGTCTGAACGAATAATATGTTGGTGTCCTCTTAGCCAATCCGATCTATACTGCTCAACTGCAGCAAAAGCATCAACAACATATTGTTGCCACAAACGACCACCAAGGTGGAGAGTTTTCCCTAAGATTAAAAACAATGTTAAAAAAAGGTAAAAAAATATTAAATAACATAATAAATAATATGATTTCAGTTTAAACGAATAATTATACCTTCATCAGGACGTATCATAAGCTTATATGCATAGAATTCCCTCATTGAGACTGTAGACCTATGTTTGACTTCATCTGGATGTTGATCGTTCACGTATTGAACTGGAACTTTATGTTTTTTATTATGCAGTGGAATCTTAAGGTGAAAACCATCATCGCCATAAGGAAATAGCAAGGGATACTGAAGCTGCATATAGTGCTTACACGTTTCAAAAACCCTTTTCAGATACCTCTGTTTGGTCTCTACAATAATATCTCTAAAAGGACAATTATCGTTAGAATCGCCAACAATTAAAGCAGCTACTTCATTTGATGGGCCTATCATATTTTTGCGACCAGATACTGATTTAGGAGAAACCAAAAGCAGGTCGAACTCATCAGGCTGATTTTGATTGATTCGATCACGCGCCATACGAAAGCTTTGAGCCATTTTATTGTTTTCATCTAACATATGTAAGAGGCTTTCAACAATTTCAGGATCCAGTTCATTTGTACCAGGAACTGTATTCATTCTATTATGAACCTCATTTTCCGTATCATAGACATAAAGTTGACAAAACTTTGGTGAAACACCTTCTTTGGGTTTAAGACTCCCAATCAAATGGTAATTCTGGCCATACAATTTAAACAATAGGGACCCCCGCCATTGTTAATTTTACGATCAATCTTTCCACCAAGTGAAGTAAACTGGAATAGCGAATTGTAAGTCCTTATGTTTTGTTTGAAGTGAGCAGATTTTTCACTACCATACAATAATGACGATAAATATGGAGGAGGTGACCTCTCTTCTGGAAGTTTAATTTGTCCATCCTTACAACATATTGAGAATGTTGGTTGATTGTTCCTGGATGATTTATTGTTCCTTTCCTCATTCCACATTCTTGCCTTGCACTTTTGACAAATTGCAGATGGAGGACCAAGATTCATATAACCTTTCCACAAATTTGGAGTACATTAAAAAAAATATGAACAAAAAGCTAAAACATTATATTCCTTAAATAAAGATAAAATTTAATGAATATGTTACCAATAGTTTCCAAATCATTATAATCTTCATCATCAAATATATATTGTCCTCGATGTGCAGCATCTTCATCGATTTCTCCGTCTGTAATCAATTAATATAAATAATAAAAATTAGTACATAAATATGCATACATTTGACAAAAATGAAATATAAGAATGTTACCAGATACAACTGCTTCATATACTTGTTTAGCTGGATTCATGATATTATCATCAAGATGATTGTTTCCAATAAGATGATCATAAGCCTCATTGAATTCTGACATCAAATTTTTAACACCGGAACTTGACGATTCACCACAAACTGAATCATGAACTCCTTTAATATTATTCTGTACACCTGATTTGGTTATAATAGCATAAGAGGATTAGAATGCACTTAACAACTGAATTTTAAAACACACAATTACAAACACTTACTTGTCATTGGCTGGAACCATTCTGCAGAATAAAAAACTAACAAAAGTTAAGAATATAAAAATATAAAAAATTAAACAATATGTATATTGTTTGACCTGGAAGCTTTACACCAATCTTTTCAGGATCTGGAACAGTTACTGTAATGAAATGCTGGTTTTCTTTCTTTTTTGCTGAAGCAGAACTTTCTAGAATGCGAGTATCCATTCGAGTCTTATAATTGTTCAAATTGGATTTTGGAACAAAGTGTAAACCTCGATCTGCAGAAAAAATATTTAACTAAAAAAATAGAATTTGATTTATAATAGTACATTATAATTTAGGAAACGTACCACAATTGTACGAATTCAAAAGTTTTTGATGATTTATTTCCCCATTTAGTGAGTTGCTTTGGGTAATTCTGGATGTCGGCAAATGGAACTTGTTTAGTTTGCTATTGTTTTGAGAACTTTTTTTAATAAGTCTTGAAACTGGAGTCTGAAATGTGGTTCCTGGAACAAACATAATTATAATGAGAAATACATTATGAAACATGAAACATGGTTCCTGGAATTAACATGATTCATGAGAATTAATATTATTATTATGAGACATACTCGGAAATGTTTACCTGAACCGGGTACAACCAGGGATTTTTGAGATTCAACACTTGGATTTGAAGCTTATGCAAAAAATGAAAAATAAACTATAAATATTTTTGCCAGAGGACATTATAAATATATACAAATAAATAAACAAAGATATACCTGAAGAGTTAATCCTGTTAACAACGGATTGTTTTGGGGTAAAAATATTGACATTAGGATCTTTGACATTATCCTCTATTTTGACAAACATGATGATTAGGAAGTATATGTAAATCATATGATGTTACAGACTGATAGAAAGAATACTACCTTGAAGGGTATATCCAGATTGGAATAGTTTTCGTGATGAACGACTTGCAATGGATGAACTTGGAACATAAATATGATAAGAATGTAAAATAATAGTTGAGGAGTACTATATCATAAGTTACCTGTATGATTCAACGTGTGACTGGAAACATTAGGATTTTGATTCTCATTAGTAACATTGGAGATCACTGAATTTTGTTGACTATAAACATTATTATTGGGCTTGAAATTAACATGACCGCCACCACTGCAACTCTCAGAACGTGCTCATCTTTTAGAAACTGAAAAAATAACACTAAAAACAGTTGACAATAGTATAAAAAACATTAAATCTTGATTCGTAGAGCAAAGAAAAGAAATTTTACCATGTTTGGACGAAGCAGAAGGGGATAGGGATGCAAGCGGAATTCGTTTACGACCTGCAATGTCTATACAATCAATAACTACATATTTTCCATCAAAGCATATTGACAAAGACCAAAGATCAGAACATACCGGATTTGTCCATAATGGTATTCTTCAATGGAGGCTCAACAACTATTTCGATTAACACGAATTAGAGGATTACAGACAGTAAACAATAATCATTAATTGACAAAAATATCTCCACCAAAAAAGAAATTATGAATCAAAATAAACAGACGACATGATTATAGGAAGATTTTGAAAAGAAGTTACCATAACAATATTTTGAAAACTGACGCAGTTAGAATTAGATAGATATGGATATGACTCATTTTGATTTGGATGACCCAGTTGAATGTTAAATGACCAAAAAGCCTGTAAACATATATTGGATGTTTAAGAAGTGGAAGGATAGATTAGGTAATTTTAATGTGAAATGACCAAAAAGCCTATAAAAATATAAAGGATGAGTAAAAAGAGGAAGGATAGATTATGTAATTTTAAAATGCTAATGCTAGCACTTATTTAGAATATATTGATATTGATATTGATATCCTCTACAAATAATTATTTACCGTATATATATCTTTCTGTTATTATAATACCTGAATCTACCACAATATACAGCCAATATGCAGTTAACTAATCAGAAAATTAAGAAGTATTTTTGGACCAATCAAAGCGCATCTCTAAATTTTAGACCAATCATGTTATATTAAGAGTTTTCCTTAATTAACATTACTAAACATGATTACTCAATAAATCTAATCTAAACACAATAATGATTTTATTTAATATATCCATATAATACATTTAATTCAAAAAATATTTACTAAAAATCAATAGTACACACACACACACACACATACACACACACACACACACACACATATATATATATATATATATATATACAAATTAATTTTCATTAAATAAAATTTTATTAAGGCTTAATGACCTTTTAGCCCTCGAAGTTTTATACGAAATACCTATCAGCCCTCAATGTTTCAAAACGTTCCTTTTAGCCCCTGAAGTATCCGTAAAGGTCCAATTAACCCTTGTACCGGTACGAAAAATTGTAACGGTACGTATCGGATGGGTAAAATGGACATTACATGTGTCCGTTACAGTTTTTATTTAATTTGTACCGGTATAAGGGTTAAGAGGACCTTTCCGGATACTTCAGGGGCTAAAAGGTATAACGTATTAAACTTGAGGGTTTGATTGGTACAAAAGGTCATTACTATATCTAGCTTTCTGGTTTCGAGTTTTGATATGAGGATGTTTGTCTCTGTTGTGTACGTTTAAATTGTAATTAGAAAATGCTTCTTTTATGGAATAAGTTAAACCGACATCCGGAAATTATCGTGTAGCTTGCAGTTTGATACTTTAATTTAATGTCCTGTTTTTTTTTCAATGAAAAACAAAACTATAACCTACCTGACATATAGCGTAAGAAACTTAATTAATTTTATTATATATAAACTATCTTATAACCCGTGCAATCTTTTCAAATATTTATAATTATATGAATTTTTTATGTCAATATTCAGATTATATATCTAAAAATATATCTAAAAATTACAAAAAATGAAATATTTTTTCTAAAAGAATATTTAGAAGGATACGAGTACTTTTCTTTAAAAAAAATCCACTTATTAATATTTTTAAGGATACTTAAGATTCCGTTAAGTGATTCGATAAAAATATAATTATTCTTTAAAAATTTGATCAATAAATATTTATCAAAAACTTAAGGGATCTCACATTGCCAATGTGTATTAAAAATATTTTAATGAATTTCACTATAAGTCTAAAAACTACAAAAAATGAAATCTATTTTCCAAAAAAAATTTCAAAAGATATGAATACTTTTTCAAAAACGACAATTATTTATGATTATACGAGATTCTCTTAAGTGTTATATTAATTTTTTATAACCTTTTACTAACTTTTTTTCCAAAGTGTTTTTAAAAGTATATATGACTATATTTTAAAATAATCATATAATATTTAAAATATTAAAATTTCATAAAAATTCTATTAAATGTTTTTAAATTTATTGCAACTTGATTTTCTTACGTATTTAATTTCATATCAATTTGATCTGCTAATAGTCTAATAACGGAGCAAAGTACACAAGCGCCACGTAAACTGAATCCCAAATATTGAATTGAAATATCAATTAAGCTAATCTAATTAAACCAGATTCAAGACCATGTCTATTATCCTACATATTGTCTGTGATACGATGAATATAATCAAACGATGATGATGATTGAGTCATTTGGCTGCTGATGTTTAGATGATTTTACCAAAATAAATTGACTGGTCAAATATTACGAGATTCTATAAAGTGTTCTAAGTATTTTATGGTGTACCATGTCTTTCGTTAATTTTTGAATTTATTATTACACACTTCCGAATAAATAGTGGGTAATGAAAAATATTAAAAAGAATAGTTATGAAAAATTTAAATTAAGATTGTGTAGTTAAAATATTAATTGTGGGTGATAAAAAATATGGAAAGAAATACTCAAGAGTTTAGATATGTAATCTTTTATATAAAGAATTGAAAAACGAGTGCATGAATTATGGGATTATATAATTTAGAAATCAATTATAAAAATTAGATTGATAACTGATATATGGAAAGACTATATTTAAAAGTAACAGTATCTCATTAAATCATTGCAAAAATGACCTTTTGTACCCATCAAACCCTCAAGTTTAATACGTTGTACCTTTTAGCCCCTGAAGTATCCGGAAAGGTCCTATTAACCCTTATACCGGTACAAATTAAAAAAAAATGTAACGGACACATGTAATGTCTATTTTGCCCATCCGATACGTACCGTTACAATTTTTTGTACCGGTACAAGGGTTAGTTGGACCTTTACGAATACTTCAGGGGCTAAAAGGAACGTTTTAAAACATTGAGGACTGATAGATATTTCGTATAAAACTTCGAGGGCTAAAAGGTCATTAATCCTTTTATTAATCAACCACTCTTTTAATATAAAATCAATCACGATTATATAATTATACACTATAAATTGATTTCAAATATTTATAATTTACTCAACCCGAAATTTGAAAAATTCGAACATATACAAAAATTTTATTATTTATCATATTTTTTTAATTTACTAATCGAGTTTAAATTAAATTTAAATGCAACAATTTTTTAATTTAATAAATTTATATATTACATGATTTTTAATTTAAAAAAAAACCATAAATTATATTTCGTAATGTATATATCAGTAGAGTACATATGTATATATCTCTTTTAATTATGATTATTTTTATATATCTTTATTATAGTACAGGAGTACTACATATTAATTAGCCAATCAGAAAATTTTAAATTATTTTAACATCAATCAAACTAAATTTTAAACTAATCAAATTAAATCTAACATGTTTCTCTCTTTAATTTAGATTCAACCTTTTGATCATGGTTAAACTCAACATAAGTGAAGCTCAATAACAATTGATTTTTTTAAATCAATTAACTAAACATAATAACTACTGATTTTTATTTTGACGATTAACTAATAACAAAAATTGCATTAAAAAAATTTCCTAAACTATAAAACCGAACTGGAAGGGTCATATGTGTACTACCACAAAACCGATTTACTTCTCTCTCTATCTCTCAAGCTCTCAAGCGGCTAGGATTTTCTAATAAAACTTATAACCTAAAAAATCAGTCAATGAAAGTTTATATAGGGAGAGAAAAATCAAAATTATAACTCTAATCAAATTATTATCTAATTAAGTCTCACTTAATTACTTAACAACTGAATTTTAGAATTAATAATACTAAATTCGAATTTCATTATTTATTCAAATAATTAAGTCATACTTAATTAATGTTATAAATAATTCAAATTAATTTTATTTTAATTTAAATCCAAATTTAAGTTAAATATTCCTTCAAGCATTTTTTGAGTATGACCCTATAGCTTATTATTACGTTGGCAACGATTTTAAAATCTAATTAAAATTGTAAGCAATGAACGGCATCTAGTAATACATCATTGCTACCCAAGTAATAATAATTAAATTGGTGATTCGATTAAGTCTTTCGTGAATAATGTACCATGTAATATAATCCTCTTAACCACGATATTATAGATTAAACTCGAGGCATGACATGTGTAACCCTCTTCATAATTTAATCTGTGTTTTCTCGATCAATGAGTACACTATTATAACAAATCAATATTTGAGAATGACCATGCATTTTATAGTCTCACTCAATCAAGTGGCCAATAATATCTCTCCTAAAATAGGAGGGATAAATCCTATATCTATCATTCATATTTCTCATACGACTCATAATATGCCCGATGTCCACTTTTATCATTACCCGGTAAAAGGTAACTTTAAATGTAATCAAAGTATATTAATCCTCGTTCAAAAATCTAATCCAGGACTTAAACCGATCACATGGATAATCATTTGGATTAAAGAGTCCAACCAAGTCAATTGAATTAAAATGAAGTGTGTAAAACACAAACACGCTCACACTCCACACACCCGTACATCCACTCTTTCCCCTCGCCTTCTCTGCAAATCTCCGCCACCACCACCGACGGCAACCACCAGCCGCAGTGGCGTCTCCCCCTCCCCATTCCGGTCGTCGCCAACACAATACAAACATATTCAAAACCATCTCTTCATTGTGAATCTATTTACATCATCCAACTCATCAATTCAACCAAGAATCAAAAGTGCGAGTGAAAAAAGTTTTTAACCCAATCAGAAAGTGGAATAGGGTGTTACATAAGCAGATTTTGTTTGAGTGTCCATTTGGGTTGGAGTTTTTATCAATCTGTATGTGTTTCTATGTTAGTTGTTAGTTGATAATTGACACCATTTGTGAATTCCTTGCTGCCTATCGAGTATTACATGTATCTTTAATTTGATTTTGGTATTAGTTTTACGTTTGGTTGAGTTTGGTTCGGTCGCCGGTTTCTTATTTTATCTAGCCAAATTTTGGTTTAATTGATGGTTGTGTCGGTGAATGATTGATTGTTTTGTTCATAGTAGAGTCACTGCATGTTATGTCATTTTTCTTCTTTGTTTTGTGTTAATCAGAATCGTAATTGTTGGCCCAATTTGTTTTGATTTTTAGGCCGCATTTTTGATAATTAAATCCTAATTATATCCTATTGTTTTTGAAGACATGCGACGCAATTGAGTAGTATGTATAGTTTTTAATTCAATTACTGTATTAACATTTTATGTGTTTGATTTATATCTGTGTATGTATATGTGCGCATGTTTTGGATTGGAGCTCGATTCGATAGAGTGCTATTACTATATAAAATCTATCTTTACTGCTTTTTCCATTTAGTTATGTTCTCTTCCAATTTTGCTGCTTATTTCTAATTGATTCCCTGATTAATGCATTTTTGATTAATTGATTTCCTAATTAATTGATTTCATGATTAAATGTTAACTGATTTTTTTGATTATTTGATTAGTTGACTTCCTAATTAGTTGTTTCCCTGTTTAAATGTTTTTTTGATTAATTGATTCTCTTAGTAAATGATAATCGATTAATTGATTCATTTATTAATTATACTGATTTTGAATAATTATTTGACTGGTGTACCATTATTGGGTGTACCGAAATTATCGGCTTTTGGACCTTTAATAGGTGGTTGTTATCTGTCGCCAGTTGGCGACATATATCTGTCATTAATGGACGAATTCGTGTTAGTTGACTAAGGTATCTAGCCAAAGGGATACTCTTTTTGGATAGAGTAATGTTTGCTTTTTTGTTTAATTTTGCAGGAAGCAATTTACACGAGTTGAGATGATGGACGAAGGAAGGAGCGAAAGTTTATAGAATGTCTTAATCTTTGGCTTAGGAGCCTCCTGTGTTTCATTGATTTTGGATTTCATGGAGGACACTCTTTTCCCACTTGAGTTTTTTTCCCAAAGGGTTTTGCTCTTGTGGGTGTTTAATGAGGCCCTTCTTTGTTCCCTTTGTGTCCCTATTGAATGGGTTGAGACTTTTGAAGATCGGCTATGATATATTTTTTTGGTGTGAAAGTTTCTTTGAAGTAAAGATGGTGACAAATTGTGGTTAAGGAGAGTTGGTGGACTAGCGAATTTTGAGACAACTGAAGATTGGATCAACACTTGTTAGGTCCAATATGTTTGTAGAAGGGGGGGTTGAATACAAACGGTACTGTTTAATCGAAATTTGTCCGGATAAATTTAATTTATATTTTGACAAATTTGAGCGGAATTAAATGAAACAAAATTCAAGTTGAATATAAAATTATATTAACTTGAGGGGTTTGTTACAAATACAGTACAGAAATTATATCTAGTTAATAAAAACAAATTAGAAAATTTGACATGAATTTTTCTAGACTTGTTAATAAAAATCGAGATATAGATTAGGAGTAAAAACTCACTAATAGTACAAGAGTATCAAGTAAACAAGTTCTATCGGATCAGATATTAAAAATAAGATGAACTTGAATTTATACAAATTTATTTCTCTTGCTGTGTTGTTCTTCAATGAGAGAGAATGGCTTTTTGTTTGTTGAAGATGATATGTTCTGTGTTGTTTTGTTCTGGCCGCCCGTCTTGATTTAATATACTCTTCTGCATCTTTTCTTTTTCATTTGTACTGCCAAGACAATCGGCAAAACAATCTGCTCTTCCAAGACAATCAGTTTTGTACTGCCAAGACAATCGGCAAGACAATCCAAAACCACCAAAACAATCAATTTGTATTGCCAAGACAATATGCAATACAATAGGCAAGACAATCAAGGCTTACCAATACAATCGGCAAGACAATTGAGATTGTCTTGTTAACATTAAATAATTCGGCTGTATGATTGAATTGATAACAAAATTCTGCTGTCAATCTGAAAACCAGTCTCAGGAGCAAGGAGTATAGGACACGCGCGGCTTTCTTTTGTTTTCTGTCTGGCGCGTGATTCCTATGCCGACAAAATTATGACAAGTAAACAGACAGCATGCATGATTTCTTCTTTTCGTTATATTCCTTCACAGCTTCCCCTTTTTCTTTTTTTTTGTTTACACAGCTTTTTTTTTTAATTCTTATTTGTTCTACCCGACAACAAACAAGTTACTTTGTTTATAAAACAAACTGACCTGATAACCTGCTGCAATTTGATTAAAAACCGGGGCCTATTTTGTCCTATTAGGACGGGCTCCGTAGAAATGCTTTTTAACCCGCATAACTTATAATCTTTAATTAATAAATAATTAATTTAATTCAGAAATTATAAAAATAAATATATAATAATATTAGATAATTATAAATATAATTTTCTCATTAAATAAATTATTTATTAATATAAATAAATCCTTAAGCTCTAAGATGCGGTTACCTGAGCGTCTGAAACCGAACTCCTTTTGCTTGACAAAAAATATATTAATTCCAACCGGGATTCCAGCTTCAAGAATATATCACTTTCCATTTTCTTGTGATAATTCTATTTTCTCATAACTCGTCCAGGTGTAAGCTACGGTCTCTTGAGGATGTGAAACCGGACTCATTTTCTTCAACAGAAAATACAACAATTCAAACCGGGGTTTCAGCATTAAGAATATATCACTTAGAATTTCTTTGTGATAATTCTTTTTCCTCGTAGACAGTCCACTTGATAGTAAAATCAATATGGTTAATTAATTTAGCACTTCTGTTGCTTGCACAATGATTTTCCCTCATACCAGTCTTGATAGCTTGAACCACTGAAGTTAATGATAAACAACCACTGTTTAATGTTGACACTCGATGTACTGTCTGGTTCATGAGTGACTAACCGCAATGACTGTTCTTCATATATTGACTTTAAAATCTGGTTCCTTTTCTTTTCTTTTTCTTCTCTCTCTATTAATTCTTCTGTACTGTCTCTGTCACTGTCGAAATCTCTGTCACTTTAAATGAATCCACTTCTTTAACGAATACTTCACTGAGGCTTGATCAGATGTCTGAACTTCTTTCAATAGTAATTCCTCACGTCTGTAGATTGACCTTGATCTTTTTCTTCTGACAGATAATACAATCTGAGATTCCTTGTGACAGTCTATATACTATTTACTATTACAATCTTGATTAAGTTGAGTTGTATCCTCGAAATACAAATAGGCTACATAATATGCCTTTCAATCTCCCCCTATTTGTTTGTTAAACAATAACAAGCAAATACCTAGAGGATAACTCAACTACCTCACTTAAACAAGAAAAAGATAAAACTTTTAGGAATTAATCAAATAATACAAAAAAAATTTCTCTGGTATAGATTTAACAATTCCAGAATCTTCAGTTGATGAAATGATAGATGATTGTTCCTCTAGCACTGAACTGATCTTCAATAGATAACTCATCTTCATTTCTGATTCTTCATATCTCTGCCTGATAATCCTTCACATCTTACATTGGTGATTATCAGCAGTTCTTGATTTACAATCACTTACCATTTCTGACACAGCTTTTCTCACTAAAGAAAAATAGTTGTTCCTACTATATAGACAATGGTGAATCAATACCATTTCTATAACTTCTGGTGAATTTACTACTCTTCCACTTAGCCTTTATACATAGTACATTGAAAGACTAATAGAATAGTATTGTGATGTAATTCTCCTTATATCTCCACTTTCATAACAAATGAAAGTTCTTTTGCTTCATCATCTTCATCATCTCCCCCTTAGTAACTAGACTTGCTTCTCATTCTAAGCACAGTCTTTACTGATAGACTTGCCTTTCTCATCCTAAGCACAGTCTTTACTGCTCCCCATTTCTAACTGACTCTTCTTTTACTTGTACCCCAATACTTCTCCCCCTTAGTTGAGTATATCCTACTAAGGTAAGCTTTAAGCTTGAATATATCTTTTTCAATATATCTCTCCCCCTTAGTTGAGGAATCCTCCATTCAACTAATTGACAAAGTAGTTGATACCAAATTGTTACCAATTTATACCAATCATTAGAGTACATTGAAATCAATTGATAAAGCTTTGTTAGAAAGGAAGTTTCATTTTCTTCCTCACTGTGAGTGTGTGATAGTGTTTAGTGTACCTCACAAGTGTTTCACTCTTCTCTCCACTCATTTGTGTTGAGTGTCTCACTTCTCTCTGTGTTTACACTCTTGCTCACTGGTGTATCACTCATTGCTCCAACATCCTTTAGTGTACCTGCAAGGAAAAATCACCATAGCCCCTTCTAGAGAGGTCACTGGTGGTGCAATGGGAGTTCGCAAATCCCAAATCCTCGTTGGACTCGTCAGACGAATCTGAGTCATAATCTACAAGTTGCTAATTTCCCTTTTTAGGGTTTTCAGATTTGAACTCTGAGAAGGTAAACAATGATTTGTAAATTTAGCATTGAGATCAAGGTTCCCTTCTAATGTCTGTGAAGACATCACCTTGTTAAACTCATCAGGTAAAATCTGAATCATAGTTTACAAGTTGCCGATCCGCACCTATGTCGGATCCGTTACCCGCAGGATCAAAAGATGTTCCCTCTGGGGAGTTAGATAATGATCTTGTTGAATTTTGCATTTGAGATCAATACCTTCTATCGAGGTCTGTGAAGACGCTTAGTTCATTAAAGAACCTTTAACTTATAATCCTAACCGTAAAATGGTTGGATTACAGGTTTCCGTCAATTCATCCTTAGTGTGTGCAATCTCACTTGTGCATATGAAATATTTTGGATAGTGTATAAGGTAGTGACTCTCCAACTGAATATCCCACACATCCTTGTTTGTTGCATCAAGTGCAGTTACTCCCTGGTGACCTCTAGTCTGATAGGTTACTTCCATTTAGAGGGTAAAATAGAATGTGTTTGAGTTTGACTGTAGTCTGGGATAAAAGTTGTTGGGTTTACATCCTTATGACTAAACATGTGAGAATACAAAATTCCATGTAGATGAACCTGCATCACAGAATATGAGCAATATAGAGATAGAATGCATTTTTAACATTGAAAAGTTTTCTAAGAAAATATTGCATTTTATCTTAAGAGAAATGATATACAGTTGTGATTTCAAAAGATTTACAATGTAAGCAATCACAGCTGTAGAAAGAGATTTTGAATTTAGGAAGATATAGATCTTGAGCCGGTTTTACAAAACAAGAACATAGGCAAAAATCCAATTAATAAATATTAATCGAATCAATGTATGTTAATGTTTAAACCAATACAAACAAAACTATTTTATCATGCTTTAGGTCCTGTAAGATAGATATCAACTATTAGAAATTGTTAGCACTTGATAGGTCTTGTCTTCCAAGTGTTAGATCCTAAAAATCAAACATTAGTTCCTAACCAATTGTATAGACACATACCAATTTGATACCAACATTGGTCAATTGTTAAGTTCTTAACACGAAGATCTGTTAACAGCAATCACAAAACAAAGATTTATACTTAAACTGCAGGTTTTGTGTGTGTTAAAAAAAAACAACAAAAGAACCAAGTACAGGGACCTGTTTGTAAGTGTTGAAAGTATAGTGACTAAACTGTAAAAACTATACAAACTATTTATATACACATTAAAAATAATATTCAAAAATAAGAAATAATATACATAATAATAATAATATTAAATAAAAACTAACAAGAAAAGAAAATTCAAATAAAACTAAACAAAGAAGAAAAATTTGAATTAACATAAAAATAATAAAACTATACATAATTTAATAATTTACATAGCTTAAACTATAAACGAACATACGACTAAAATAAAAAGACAAACACTACAAAACATGTTAAATAAGATTAACATTCGAAAATTACAATACATGTACAAAAACATTAAGTATATACAAGAGTATTTATAATAGGTTAGCAAATCCATATATTTTCTGACAAAACAACTTTCTACTAGAAAATTATTTAGAGAGAAAATATGATTTAATAAACTATCATAAATATGGCAGCTATTTTAAAATAATAAAATTTTCAACAAAAATAGCTTCCTCAAAAATTCTAACTAGAGAATTAGAGAAAAATATTTTTAGAGAAAATTATTATTCTAAAATAAAGAAACATGGATTAAAACATTAAAATGATTATGACAATTCTTGTTAGAAAGATGACAAGATAGAATTCGAAAAGAATGTCATACCAGTTACTTAGCGCTCAAACCTTGGCACCAACTTCCACGTTTCTTGTTGTTCCAGATTCACAATTGCTTTCTCAGATTCCTTAGATTCTATACCTTGATTCTGAGAGGCCCTTTTTGTTCTTACTCCAACATCTGGATCACCAATGATCAACTCTATTCCAAACAGACTGTTTGAGAAGGTTGGATCTTGACGAATCGCCTTGTTCTTCATTGTGATGTTGTGTTTGACTAGTGAATCCTTTGTTTACTTCCCTCGAGTTGTTGCCAGAATGACTTGATGATTATTTTCCAGTGACATTGGTATTGCCAATAACAAAATTGTTTCCACCACTATCACTTGGATAATTATCATCATTAACATTTTAATCATATGACTTCAAGACAACTCCTCGATAACAACAATTGTTAACTCCTAACAACTGTTTGTTTGTAGACAATCTTGGTTCTAAAAATAAAACTTGATTACCAAGACTGTCTTGTCTGCAATCTTAGAAATAATTTTCTAAGTCCAATACACCTTGATCCATAGTATATAACATTTATTATCAAAGTGATTAGAATCTTGCAAATAAGCATAAAAATTATTCAAAGTAATTGAACTATGGTAACTTTAGATATTTCAATATCCATAGTTCTACTTAGAGAATTTTTATACCATGTATAATAATATGAGTGAATTGTAAAAGATATAAAAATCATTACTTAGAGGAGTTCTAAGTAATTTCACACATACCAATACATCTCACAATTAGTTAGTAAATAGAATTCTAACTAAATATCATTAACTGATATAAGTCAAAATTTCAATACAACCAATTATTAGAACCATGATATTAATTATAATGAATTTCTGAAAATGGAGCATTGATAAAATTCACTAGAATTAACATCTCATAACTAATTGAAGACCAATACAGATTAGGTCCAAATTAGTTATGTTGTTTATTTATTTTAATAAATATGAGGTACAGAGCAAATACTAAATTGAATTGCTTCAAGTCCGTAACCCATATAAATCAAAATAAATAATTAAATAATTAAATACTAAATCTCTATGAGTTAGATTTTAGCATTTAAGTATTTAAATTATCCTTAAATAATCACCACTAAAATATATTGCAATTATACACATGGCAATCATTCAACAAATAATTTTCAGTGTGAGGTCTGGATGTAAATAAGTTCACTGTCCTTTCAATATAGACAATTGAATACTTGTGAACTTACTTAAGAATTACTTAACAGATGGGATTTACAATCATATAGCATTAATAAAATCCCAAGTTTACAAACCAATCTTGAAAAATTAATTTTATCAAGTGATTTAGTAAACATGTCTGCAAGTTATTCTTAACTAAAGACATGCTCTCGAAATAATTGATAACTTATGCAAGTTGCTTAGTCCTTGAGTGTTTCACAGAGTTGTTGGAGATGAAATTGATTCCTTGTGTTCTCCTGCTTTCGTCCAACTCATTTGATCTGTCTCTATGTAGCAAAACATGTCAGAACTGATGTCTCTAGGGTACCATCTCCGTAGATTTGGGTCCAACTTAAGACATCTGAAAATCAAGTGTAATAACTACAAGAATAGATTCTCAAGAATCCACTTGGGACCATGCACATTTGCATATTGAGAATAAAATATGTGTGTAAGTGATCTATTAGCAATTGAATAAGATAATGAGCTGATGATTCCTCCATAGCCTGATTAGGTCCTAATTAGTAGATCCTGAACTTGTTGGGTCAAATATCTCTAGAGTACCATTTCCTCAGATTTGGGTCCATCTTGAGATTTTTGATTACCAACTTGTTAGGTCCAAACTAATAGGTCAAAAGCCAGCTATAGTGAGGTGTTGGCATGTAGTCTTGACAGGTCTAGAATCTTCTGAATAGAAACAAAAGATCCTTGACTTATTTTTATTGTCATCATTCTTTTGGCTTATTGAAGTAAATCAAAAGAATTGCAACTTTACCAACATCAAAACAGCAAATATCTTGATAGCAATTTATAGCTAGTAGACCAACATATAATATAATCAAGATATCATTGCACATATATATCATTTATGTTTGTGCCTAAAGATGTAGAGAGTTCTATAAATGTGACACCAATTGTTAAAAGATACCAACTGTTAAAGATTGATACCAAATATTAAATTATAGGTAGGGTGTCATACCATGTCTTTCATGCTTGCTTGAGTGATGATACCAGTTTATACTAACCTGTAGAGATCTTTAATTATCTCACCAACCAGGAGTGCACTTGTTCACATTCCTCTAGCATCCAGATTCAGTAGGTCTAGATGTCCATTATAATCTTGAATGTGCAGTAGGTGCCTGATATCCTCAAGTCTTGTCACTGGTGCTTCTTGTCAAATATACTGTTTGATCAAATTGTAACCTACTGTTTGATCAAATTGTAACCTAGCATCCAGTTTGGCTTTGTCCCTCATAACAATGCCTTGACATCATCCAGGCAGACTTCTGGTTATCCTTGTACCAAATACAGCCTTGTTGTTTGGTCTAGATACCAGCTTCCCTTCAATCTGCCTTTTATACTGATTGAGATCATCTTGCACTGCAATCACTCAATCTGAATCTTTCAGAGCTTTTGTAGCTTTCTTAGTTTCTTCTAAAAGAAGACTAAAGAAATAATCATTAGTACTTGAAGCTCTGTTAGTCTTTTACTTCCACCATTAGAAACACTAAGAACTAGAACAAAGAGTTAATTGAGTCAACACTCTTTGTCTTGGCAGACATGTTCTCATAGTGTCCTTTGACTTTCAGTGTGGTGTTGAGTTGACTAGATGATCCTTCTTTTGCTCCCCCTAAGCTGTTGCTGGGTTTACATGAAAATTCTCAATGTTTACATTGCTTGGATCTGAATCATCATTACCATTGACAGCTGGGAGGTAGAGGTTATTTGAACATCACTAAGACTTTCAATCACCTTCTGTTGATTAATAACAATCACCCTGTAGGCTGTTGACTCCATTGAGTAACAAAGGAAATTATCCTATTGAGCATTAGCAGATTGCTAGGATGCTCACTTTCATTTAACATTGCAAAACAATTTCCTTCATACTTGTGGGGTCTTCCTATATTCCTTACTGATCAGGGTTCGATCATGTCAGTAGCAAACTATTGACTGCTTCAGCATTAATACTCTTGAAGGTGCAGAAATCATCCAGAACACTAATTGATAGGTCTTGTAATCTGGTCTCCAAGTTGTCATAGTCAGTTTTGCTTCCTGACACTCTTCTAGATGTGATCAATCACCATCAGTGGTGTCTTGTCTTCAGATTGTCTGAACAACAACTTGTTTCTTGAGAGAAGTCATTAGTCATCATCACTAAGGTATATTTTTAATTGATGTAGAACTTCTGTGTGATGCTTCTTTGACTTCTCTTTATGACATGCCTCATAGTTTTATTTTACTTTAATTCCAGATGAGGTAGTCTCCTCTACTGATTCGATTTCCAGGAAAGAATCTCTTGATATGAAATTCAGGTGAGAGAGCTCCTTATTTCATAGCTGAACTCTTGTCTGATGAAGCTTTAGATTTGACCTTGTTGACTTCACCTTTGACTGAGATTCCATGTCAGCTACAGATAAGTTCTCTTTCCTTAATCCTCGAACAGTAGGCTCTTCATCTTGTAAAAGATGCTTTATTACTGATAACATTCCTTGGCTATTGAATAGCCTTGACCCTAGGTCATACCCTTGCTGTTGTCTCCAAGGGATGAACCACTTGGCCAGATACCGTCACCACTCTTGATAGCATGGCTCTATCTTCGGTCATATGCCTTGAACATCCTGTGGCGCCCCCAAATCCGAGGTCAAAGATTCAGGTCGTCACATCACCATCCAACCATATCATACCTGTATTAACTTACAACTCAACAATACATCCATCCAGACCTCAATGTTACGCACAAACAAGTTAGAGCCTCAGAAATGATAATCAAAAGTAACACTAAATATTACAATTCATCTGTATAATTCAGAGTCTTACGCACTTCCACTTATACACTACACTTGAAGACAAGTCTTACTATTACAGTTGAAAACCTATCAGACTTACTCTGTAGTATTTGTCAGGAACTAAATCATCTCCGGGGTAAATCTTCTACTCCTCTTCTGCTGGTGCGGAGTGAACCGACTAAATTCTTCTCTTTCTGAAAAGTTTTTATAAAGCAAGAATGAGCTACATAATGCTCAGCAAGTTCACCATTTTGAAAAATAATAATGTGGTTTATTTCAAAAACATTCCCAACTATACGGGTATGTATCTCAGATTTCAAAACATAATTGGACAATATATATGTCCGAATTTGAATAAAACATTTATACTCACTAAGGAGGTTTAAGAATAACATATGAACCCTTCATAAGGTTCCCATTTCAATATATCTCAAGTTTGAAAATATATATACATATGAGTATATCATTTTCGGCAAAACACTCTACGGTTAATATACTGTACAGGGAATACATCATTACAAACCTCTTTCCTTCCATTAGCTTGAAGGTTTCTCATTCAAAAACATTTCGTTCTTTGAAATAATTGCGAGAGTGCACTAACACGTGCCAATCTTTATAGAAAATCTTGCAGTTCTAGATACTGCACGATGTCAATATTTTTCTTATCAAAAACCACACTATCGGCAACTTGGCACTTAGGCCCAAGAAGCAGTGTCTGAGTATTTTTCCAAAGTGGAGGATGGGACTTGAAGAAAACATAAAACCTGACAGGGATTGACGATGATCAGTCGCCACATCCAAGTCCAATAATCCGCGGGTCTTCTCTACCGGTAGAAGGATAGAAACTACATCCGTCGACCGTTAATTCTTAAAATCGTACAAGAAGCAAAACCTGACCGGGGGTTTTCAAAAATGTTTTGGGTTCGAAAGAGTTCGAGTTTGAAAACGATGAATGTATCTTGGATTAGCTTTGTCTTTAAAATAATGAACAATAATTAATAAATGATATTTTGGGATTTAATATAAACAATTAATAAAAATAATTATTTAATTAAAATAAACTTTTGATCCAAGATAGATATTCTTGAGTATTTATAATAATGTAAAAATAATAAATACTTAAGTATACGATACTTCCCGAATGGCTCTTCGGGTTTTCGCAATTTAATCACGATATAATAATATACCGCTCCCCGGTCAATAGTATATTTGGCCCGCTACGACCTCTATTGCTAGAGTCGTTGTCCGAAGGAAACACTTTCATTCTAAGTTCAAGGGTGTACAACATATATGCATAAATCTCAAACTTCAACATAATCTCGTAAAGCATAAGCATATAATACCTTTGAAAGCCACAAACAATACAGTGAAAATCCTTATATATAAGTTTTGAAAAGTAAACTTGCCTTGGTACGGTTGGGGTGGTCGAGCTTGCGGAGTGGAATGATGATCTATACATAACCAATAGTCGTTCGTTAGTACCTTAACAATACCCTCTTTAATTGCAAGGTTTTAGGGGACACAAAATTAACCTAATGACTTCGTCTTATGACTCTCTAGCCCCACTATAGGTCCATGTCATCACTCGATTATGCTCGTCACTTATTCGACTGAATTTGGTTACCATATTCGAAGCGTATCAATCCCCCCTTAAATTCATACTCCACTAACTCCTCGTACGACTTTTTCACTTGCGCGAATTTTACTCTAACATTTTTATAAAATTGAAAAATACATATTTTAATCCAATTCTTTTTGGTTAGCCTTCACCACTGCAATTAATAGCTCCCCTAATTTTTCCATGATCCTACATAAATTTTTAGGGGTTTAAAGAGGGCTCACAAGTGGACCATTTAGTGCAGTTCGGATTCCAGAACCACATAACTCAAAATCTACACATCACCTAGTCATGAACCTTATATTTCTGGAAACTACATTCAAATACCTTTCCAACCATATGCATTAGGACCTCAGGGGACAAGATTTAGGGGTTCAAAACCCTCCTACAAGACAGTACATGTTCCCAGAAAATGCACACAGCTTGTTATCATGCTTAACCATTCAAGAATCCTATGTATACATCACAACCATCATCTAAACCACCAAGATCATACTCTATAGCACACATGGAGTTACATACACTAACTACAAGCTTAAAAATCACATCAACAACATTTAAACTCAAGATCTTCACCATCCATAACTCTTATAACCAAGATATGCACCAATACTCTTAGATCTAACACTATAAACCATAAACACTTCATGACAAAGAGTGGTTAGAGTTTTATACCTTCCCTGATGTGTATAATAGCTTTCTAAACCTTTTATAATCCTTGTATAGCCTTGGGTAAGGTTGAATGATCAAAAGAAATGAAGAAAACAAAGTTAGTAATTCGGAGTTATTAGAACCCGACTGAAAGATCATGGAAAACGAGGCCCTTACCGAGCTTTTCTGATCGAGGCTTCTAAATGAGAGTTGTAGAGCATCTTCACAGCTTTCTAACCATATAAAGAACACGAAATTCCATTGAGTAATGAAGGAGATACGTCCGATTGAAAATCGTCCCAGAAACTGTCAAGCACCAGGACAGTTTGCTTCTTCAAATTGGGGAGGAGATTTAACTAGGCTACCCTCATTAGAATGCCATGAAATTTTGAGCGAATATTGCCCATGGAGTGGAAAGGTTGTGGTTAAAATTTGGTGATTTTATCATGGATAGAAATGGAGATATATATTTTTCTTTGAGGGTTGGTTCTGCTGGACAGCTTGTGGAGAAATGGAGAGATGGAGTTTTCTTTGTGTTTTGTTATGTGTAATGACTTAATACATGTAATATCTATCTATATTTGGATACATCTTCTTGTAATGTGTTGTCAACACCTCATTGGCTCACTTGGATTTCCTTATCCACAGCAATTGCAACAAAGTCCTCATCTTTTGTTTCTTTCATATTAGTCCCTTGGTTTGTTTCCTTTTCCAACAATTTGATTTCCTTGTTGTCTCGTGAATAAAATTAATACGTTACAACTTATACTTTGCATATTATTGCTCTAATATGGCACAATACCTCGAATGAATATTAATTCCAACATCCCTTGTTTATTTCTCTTTATCTCAGAAAACGTTCTCCCGATTTCTCAAGCATTCTCTATTTCTCAATTCTAGGAGTTTATTCTCAATCCTCTTTCTTTCTCATAATATATCCTTCCTTGGACTCTTAATATACCATATCCTTAATCCATGCTTCGTTCGCTCAATCGCTTAATCTCATTGTAAAGTTTCAGCGGTTTCTAGAACGTTTGTTTCACTTCCTCAGTGGTTTTCGTTCCAAATTCTCGAATCACTTATAATAAAATTCCAAAATATTAACTCCTCAATTCCTCAAATTAAATATCTCATTTCTTGATATTACTGATATATAATTCACTGCTCGGTCAAATATTACACGAAAATAGAATTTGGAATTTCTAAATTCCGATCGCATTTACATACACTTATTTACTCCGTAGATTACTAGTATAACTTCGGAATATCCACACTACGTCTCGTACATAGGTGGCATGAAAAATTTTCTTAATCCTCAAAATCACTATTCATCCACCAAATCACTATTCATTGATGCACTTCATCATAATAGGAAAAGTTTTAATTCTACCGAAATTTTGGATTCTTACAGTCTCCCCTCCTTAAAAGGATTCCGTCCCGGAATCAGTTTAGGAATCACTGGGGTTACTCCTTCTTTGTTTCAATCTTTCAACTTCCAGGTGGATTCTTCCACATCTTGATTTTCTCACAATTCCTTATTAGTTTGAAAACCTTGTTCCTCAACACTTTTTCTTCTCTATCCATGATTTCCACGGGTTGCTCCACATAGGTCAAGTCTGGTTGTAGGTCCACTTGGTCGTACTCTATCACATGCCGAAAGTCCGTATGGTAGGGTCGTAGCATGGACATATGAAACACATTATGAATTTGATGCAAGCTTGGGGGCAAGGCTTACTCGTAGGCTAACTTCCCGATATGCCTCAAAATCTCAAAAGGTCCAATAACCTCAGACTTAGCTTCCCTTCCTTACCAAATCGCATCAATCCTTTCCAGGGGGATACCTTTAGCATCACGAAGTCTCCCACCTCATACTCCTTTGATATCTCATAAAATTTGACCATTCGAAATAATGGGTTTCGTAAAACCTAATGACTTTTACATACACTCGTCTGCACCGTAAAGGCGTAATATCAATTCGAAATCTTCATTTAATAATTCGTACATATCGTGATTGCAAAAATTTCTCATCCACCCATAAAATTAATTTTCATCCAGGTTTCGAATATTCACGAAATTTAGGGTTATTGCAGTCTCCTCTCCTTAAAAGGATTCTATCTTAAGAACCTAAGGAAAATAGTTGTGGATACAATTCCAACTTTACCCTTCCCAACTCTCAGGTTGACACTTCAACCCTTTTGTTCTCTTACCTTGATCTTACCAACGCTTTCTCCTCGACCTGTATTCCTTATCGGTTGTTCTATGAATGAAAATTTCTATCCCACTACTTATACGTTCCTCTTCTACCTTGTTTATAGTATCCGTGTTGAGTCTTTGTATAGTTGGGCCGTGAATACTTTGTGGTCGTGTTCTATAATCTGTGACAACGTCAATACGCACGGTATTCCTCATTTTCCTTGGCCTGATTAACACGCATGTGTTGCCTCCCATCAGTCGTTACCACTTGCTATGGATACTGTATAGTCTTCGGTATACGTCGAACCAGTTCAACTACTATATCCCTCGTTCATTGACTTCTTCGTAACGCAAGAAAAGCGAAACTTCTTCTTTCGTAGTACGCTTTACAAGAGACGTACTTACGTTCACATGGTGCCGATCGTGATAACAACATTCGTTTCATGGATAAGTTTTTATTCTCGACTGCCCCGTGAAATCTAAGGCACGACACTAAATATAAATTCGATCGTCTGGACAATTCTTCTTCCCTGTCCGTCAGCCACAGATCAAATTAGTACATACGCTCAATCTCTTTATTAATTATACTTGAAATCACCTTCAATATTCGAAGTTTAACCTTAAGTCTCTATCTGTCGTAATCACTGCAGAAGTTTTATATTGCACCACCATCTCTTCCGTATATAAATCGATAATCTTCTAAATGGAAAGTCTCTCATAGGTAAATCACTTGGTCCAGCAATTATAAATCAACTAGGGCCATCTCTTGGCTCAGTCTTCGGCGACCTACTCATGAAATTCATTATAATTCTGTCCACGTTCAAGATTTTCTACGGGCGGAATTGATCCACTAGATCTCTATCATTTTGTTTTTGACATGTTGCGTTTGTACTTAATTCTCTGTACATCTTTGTCCTTCCCCATAATTTAGTCATTTTCCTCTAACATTATTCTTTATTGTATATACTCTATTTTCTTGGTCAATACTGACTGAATTCCAATTTTGAATAATCCCCTCTATAGGTATCGGCCACCACACTGGCCTTTCCTGGGAAATAACAAATTTCTCTATTATACTCCCTGCTCCCTTTCGTCACCTTCTCTTTCTTATGTTTAGTTCTAATATGAAGATATACTTATGGCACTTGTGGAAAAATTTCACACTTTTCCCATAAGGTTAACGTCTCAGTTTTATGCGTGAACGCTATCATGACTAATCCCCGACTCACGGTTAGTATATCCTATCCCGTAACCTTTATGTTGTTTAGAAGTATAGGCTATCATCCATTTTCTACTGCATCAGCACACCTCTTAAACTCTCGAAAGACGCATCATCGTGACCCTCAAAGTCCTCTTTTTATCATCAAGTATAGCTAACAACGAGGTTGTTACTAATATCTCATTTCATTCCAAAACTTTGTTCATTAATCCATAAAGGCTTCTGACTCGCTAGTCCACTCAAATGATACTACCATAATTTTATAACGTTTATATTAGGGTGACATGCCAACTTTGGCACAGTACAGAGGTCGATCTTGAGTTGGTGAAACCCGCCTTTCAACCTTATCCTTGAAAAACAACTACGCGTTTTAACTGGTCAACAATTCCTACATCTCCAGTTAGGGGTATCGATTCTCGATTGCATATGTAAGATGTCATACGCTCATCCTCTTTCACAACTGGCGCCAATCAGTCTGAGGCCTGCATGCTGCTGCGATTCCAAATAAACTTGATTAGGTGGTAATCTCGAAGGATCATTGGGATATATCCATGCATCCATTTGCTATTAGGGGCCTGTTAAACTTTATGTCTCTCTATGTGCATCAATCCCTTTAAGCTAAGTAAAGCTTCACATTCTTGCCACGATACTTCTTCCTTTCTTGTCCATCTCACTTCCATGTTAGTTTCCTCTAAGGATATGTTTTACATCGCAATCGATTTGCATTTCCTGGATCAGGAAAAGGCTTGGTAACTCCAGAATTCGTTAATATAACATCCTGACAACGGTTGGTAGGAGCGTACTCCCAACCACCTCATCATTTCTTATAACTTTCCTCACACTAATATTAAAGGTCTTGTGGTATGCCCCAACATGTTATTCCTACTTTAATAATTACTCGGCATAACGCTCTGGCTGCACAATTACAACATTTGATTTTTGACCTCATATTGGTGTAACGGTTCATAATTGTACCTCCCGTTCACCTTAGAGTCATCACTTTGAAAGGAATGGTTTCAAAATAACAAGGTCCAATAGATAATTTCAATAAGAATTCCACATTGGATGTTCCAATAATGTTGATGGTTCCAAATACTAGGAGTCTCGATTTTCGGAGATGTAAGGATAGACAGAAAGAGTACAACAAGGTTTATTCCTTCAGGTCCTGATAATTCTGTATTATGATATCGTAGAGAATGTTGCACGAGGGCAATGATTGTTGGATACAAAGGTCATAAAGACGGTCTTTATACAATTCTTACATCGGGTGGATACTTTTCCTCCTGAATAATAAGAGGAAATCTAAAGTCGCATTGATGAAGGTCAGCCATTAGAAAGCAATTCTACTCCATGACAATTAAAGAATGAAGTAGTTTGTCATTCAAGTAATCAATGGTTTCAAATGAATTCTCATTGTATGAATGAAAGAATAAAATATTCAAGTGATATAAGGTCTGATACGAAGACGGGTAGAATTCAAGTTGAGTGGGCGACCTCACTAGGTCTCAATCAAGTTATTCGTCAAAACTTTCATCATCATACTTTACCACATGCAAAATGCATTTCGAAATGAATTAAATTGGGAGTTGGACCAGTGAAACAATAACTAGTCCTTTTTAAGAAACACTAGCAACTAGCTAGACAAAATTTGCTAGTTCACCTGTTTGAGACATCACCACTAGCTAGGACAATTAGCTAGGTGTTCTTCACAACATTACAATTTTGATTAGTTAGAACAATCAACTAGTCATTCATATTGACATATCGGCTAGCCAGTTTCATTGGCTAGAACGGAATTTCAACATCGTAGCCACTGAAGAAACTTTAGGCTACTCGGACCATGAATTGAAATAAGAGGTTATTAAACTTGAAAAAGGAAAGTATAGAATTTGAAGAGAATGTTCTAGGTATCGGAACAATCGATAACCTTTCATCAAATATTACTTATCGGTGAAGTGGTCCACCCAAGGGTGCCTCCGTACACATACTTTATCAGATCTTTCAGTAGAATGAAATTCAGAATACCAGTATCAAAATGATATCCTTACTATGATTTCAATGTACGATGTACAATCTCATCTTGGATAGAAGAAAAGAATTTATGAGGGATGTCTGGACGTTAGATCATCCCTTTTCTCAACGAGTTGATAAATATTTATGGGCTCAACTGAAGAGTGCAAGTATGAAAGAAGTAGTCAAATATCAATATTCGTTTAAGAATGTTCATTGATTAATTAAGGAAACAATTGTTGAACATTCCTTGGATAATTGAAAGGAAGTGTAAATAGTTCTGAGCCGAACAAGATCATCATGAATTTTTGAATAGAATGTTCATGGATCAAATAAAATTACTTCGGATAAGTCCTGCTTTAGGGAAAGTATCTCACTGGTTGTTATTCCACAAGTATGAAGTAGAAAGCTAGAAGGGTTACCTGATATAAACTAATCGAGGTAACAGGGTTAGTGAACAGTTTAAAATGAAGTAGTGCACCTGCCGGTAGTTACCAAAATAAGTTAATGATCATTCGTGCATCTCATTATCACCATTATGAGGGTAACTCCACCTCTTCGTCTTTGTAATACAAGACACCAACTAGTGCATCTCTCAATCATCATCTTAAAGTCATTTATCGAGTTAGGGTTTCACAAATATATCTGTCATTTCCGTGCTCTATCTTGAAGACCAAACTTCACATCATTTCGGGGACACCTGCTAAGTCCATAGGGTCCTACTTCATGCCTTCCGACATGAATCACAAGTGGCCAGTTCCCCCTGGGAACAGATCAAAGAGATCTCTCAGGGATCTCAGTGCAGTCCATAGGTTCAGTGGCGGGTGTGTGTATGTGAACATATACCAAAAATATTGAGGTCTACAATACATATATACGTAGTCCCTGATAACATCTCTATCAAAGGATCCCACTCTAGACCCGCTGGTCTTTTCTTTTGGTAGACTCTGAGATCACTGTATCGCTCGTTGCAACCATATTCAACTTCTCTTGAGTCCCTTTGTTAATTCTACTTGTTTGTTCTCTAAGTTGAACTACCATGCTCTAGCGTCCGAATCATGCGTGGAATTATCTAGCACGCTCGTCTTATGATAACATTCTCGTATGACACATGTAAAATTCGCCATCAAGGGTAATGAAATCCACAACGACATAGTGACCAACTTTCAGGTAAACCCGTTACTTATCGAAAATCGGATCTTGTAGCCAAAGTAAAAGACTTTCATTATTCCAAGTACTAAGTACCCTTAATTATGTAGGGAAGTCTAAACTTCTTGATTCTTAAAATGCCGCCTCCTAAACTGTGGAGGACTATGGGCCACAAAATTTATGCCAGCCTAGTCATCCGATCATATTGGCAATATCGCCTCTACCTCAGCTGCTCTTGAGATTTCGCTCTGCTTCCTATATCATTACCTATGATAGGTCATGGACGACTCTCAAACCTCTATTCATCATTCTGAAGGTCTCTAAGGATTCTATCGACCCTAGTATAATACCTCCAGTAAACACTCCAGTCCATTCTACTCACCGGTACCTCTTCCGGAAGTCCAATAATAAGTTTACTACGATCTCTTATGTCATTCTCCTACTTAGACTTAACTCTCAACACTTTCGTTTCTGAGTACTGTAACTTATCGCTCTGATACCATTTCTGTGGCGCCCCCAAATCCGAGGTCAAAGATTCAGGTCGTCACATCACCATCCAACCATATCATACCTGTATTAACTTACAACTCAACAATACATCCATCTAGACCTCAATCTTACGCACAAACAAGTTAGAGCCTCAGAAATGATAATCAAAAGTAACACTAAATATTACAATTCATCTGTATAATTCAGAGTCTTACGCACTTCCACTTATACACTACACTTGAAGATAAGTCTTACTATTACAGTTGAAAACCTATCAGACTTACTCTGTAGTATTTGTCAGGAACTAAATCATCTCCGGGGTAAATCTTCTACTCCTCTTCTGCTGGTGCGGAGTGAACCGACCAAATTCTTCTCTTTCTGAAAAGTTTTTATAAAGCAAGAATGAGCTACATAATGCTCAGCAAGTTCACCATTTTGAAAAATAATAATGTGGTTTATTTCAAAAACATTCCCAACTATACAGGTATGTATCTCAGATTTCAAAACATAATTGGACAATATATATGTCCGAATTTGAATAAAACATTTATACTCACTAAGGAGCTTTAAGAATAACATATGAACCCTTCATAAGGTTCCCATTTCAATATATCTCAAGTTTGAAAATATATATACATATGAGTATATCATTTTCGGCAAAACACTCTACGGTTAATATACTGTACAGGGAATACATCATTACAAACCTCTTTCCTTCCATTAGCTTAGAAGGTTTCTCATTCAAAAACATTTCGTTCTTTGAAATAATTGCGAGAGTGCACTAACACGTGCCAATCTTTATAGAAAATCTTGCAGTTCTAGATACTGCACGATGTCAATATTTTTCTTATCAAAAACCACACTATCGGCAACTTGGCACTTAGGCCCAAGAAGCAGTGTCTGAGTATTTTTCCAAAGTGGAGGATGGGACTTGAAGAAAACATAAAACCTGACAGGGATTGACGATGATCAGTCGCCACATCCAAGTCCAATAATCCGCGGGTCTTCTCTACCGGTAGAAGGATAGAAACTACATCCGTCGACCGTTAATTCTTAAAATCGTACAAGAAGCAAAACCTGACCGGGGGTTTTCAAAAATGTTTTGGGTTCGAAAGAGTTCGAGTTTGAAAACGATGAATGTATCTTGGATTAGCTTTGTCTTTAAAATAATGAACAATAATTAATAAATGATATTTTGGGATTTAATATAAACAATTAATAAAAATAATTATTTAATTAAAATAAACTTTTGATCCAAGATAGATATTCTTGAGTATTTATAATAATGTAAAAATAATAAATACTTAAGTATACGATACTTCCCGAATGGCTCTTCGGGTTTTCGCAATTTAATCACGATATAATAATATACCGCTCCCCGGTCAATAGTATATTTGGCCCGCTACGACCTCTATTGCTAGAGTCGTTGTCCGAAGGAAACACTTTCATTCTAAGTTCAAGGGTGTACAACATATATGCATAAATCTCAAACTTCAACATAATCTCGTAAAGCATAAGCATATAATACCTTTGAAAGCCACAAACAATACAGTGAAAATCCTTATATATAAGTTTTGAAAAGTAAACTTGCCTTGGTACGGTTGGGGTGGTCGAGCTTGCGGAGTGGAATGATGATCTATACATAACCAATAGTCGTTCGTTAGTACCTTAACAATACCCTCTTTAATTGCAAGGTTTTAGGGGACACAAAATTAACTTAATGACTTCGTCTTATGACTCTCTAGCCCCACTATAGGTCCATGTCATCACTCGATTATGCTCGTCACTTATTCGACTTAATTTGGTTACCATATTCGAAGCGTATCAATCCCCCCTTAAATTCATACTCCACTAACTCCTCATACGACTTTTTCACTTGCGCGAATTTTACTCTAACATTTTTATAAAATTGAAAAATACATATTTTAATCCAATTCTTTTTGGTTAGCCTTCACCACTGCAATTACTAGCTCCCCTAATTTTTCCATGATCCTACATAAATTTTTCAGGCTTTAAAGAGGGCTCACAAGTGGACCATTTAGTGCAGTTCGGATTCCAGAACCACATAACTCAAAATCTACACATCACCTAGTCATGAACCTTATATTTCTGGAAACTACATTCAAATACCTTTCCAACCATATGCATTAGGACCTCAGGGGACAAGATTTAGGGGTTCAGAACCCTCCTACAAGACAGTACATGTTCCCAGAAAATGCACACAGCTTGTTATCATGCTTAACCATTCAAGAATCCTATGTATACATCACGACCATCATCTAAACCACCAAGATCATACTCTATAGCAAACATGGAGTTACATACACTAACTACAAGCTTAAAAATCACATCAACAACATTTAAACTCAAGATCTTTTACCATCCATAACTCTTATAACCAAGATATGCACCAATACTCTTAGATCTAACACTATAAACCATAAACACTTCATGACTAAGAGTGGTTAGAGTTTTATACCTTCCTTGATGTGTATAATAGCTTTCTAAACCTTGTATAATCCTTGTATAGCCTTGGATAATCTTGAATGATCAAAAGAAATGAAGAAAACAAAGTTAGTAATTCGGAGTTATTAGAACCCGACTGAAAGATCATGGAAAACGAGGCCCTTACCGAGCTTTTCTGATCGAGGCTTCTAAATGAGAGTTGTAGAGCATCTTCACAGCTTTCTAACCATATAAAGAACACGAAATTCCATTGAGTAATGAAGGAGATACGTCCGATTGAAAATCGTCCCAGAAACTGTCAAGCACCAGGACAGTTTGCTTCTTCAAATTGGGGAGGAGATTTAACTAGGCTACACTCATTAGAATGCCATGAAATTTTGAGCGAATATTGCCCATGGAGTGGAAAGGTTGTGGTTAAAATTTGGTGATTTTATCATGGATAGAAATGGAGATATATATTTTTCTTTGAGGGTTGGTTCTGCTGGACAGCTTGTGGAGAAATGGAGAGATGGAGTTTTCTTTGTGTTTTGTTATGTGTAATGACTTAATACATGTAATATCTATCTATATTTGGATGCATCTTCTTGTAATGTGTTGTCAACACCTCATTGGCTCACTTGGATTTCCTTATCCATAACAATTGCAACAAAGTCCTCATCTTTTGTTTCTTTCATATTAGTCCCTTGGTTTGTTTCCTTTTCCAACAATTTGATTTCCTTGTTGTCTCGTGAATAAATTTAATACGTTACAACTTATACTTTGCATATTATTGCTCTAATATGGCACAATACCTTGAATGAATATTAATTCCAACATCCCTTGTTTATTTCTCTTTATCTCAGAAAACGTTCTCCCGATTTCTCAAGCATTCATTATTTCTCAATTCTAGGAGTTTATTCTCAATCCTCTTTCTTTCTCATAATATATCCTTCCTTGGACTCTTAATATACCATATCCTTAATCCATGCTTCGTTCGCTCAATCGCTTAATCTCATTGTAAAGTTTCAGCGGTTTCTAGAACGTTTGTTTCACTTCCTCAGTGGTTTTCGTTCCAAATTCTCGAATCACTTATAATAAAATTCCAAAATATTAACTCCTCAATTCCTCAAATTAAATATCTCATTTCTTGATATTACTGATATATAATTCACTGCTCGGTCAAATATTACACGAAAATAGAATTTGGAATTTCTAAATTCCGATCGCATTTACATACACTTATTTACTCCGTAGATTACTAGTATAACTTCGAAATCTCCACACTACGTCTCGTACATAGGTGGCATGAAAAATTTTCTTAATCCTCAAAATCACTATTCATCCGCCAAATCACTATTCATTGATGCACTTCATCATAATAGGAAAAAATTTAATTCTACCGAAATTTTGGGTTCTTACACATCCACTGTTCAGAATCCACATAACACGATGTACCTGTTACACACCCTGCAATGCCAAAACAATTAAACCCTTTTTGGGACCCAAATTTGATTTGGTCCAGAATATTTGAAGTATTGACCTTTGTCAGGCAAAACAACATTCTTAATCTTCATAACAACGTTTTTCAAGGGGACTGGACATTTAACCCTATAAACAGCTTTGACAATCTTTGATTTCATCTTGGGTATCCATGTCTTTTTAGCAGCAATAACATTTGTTTCACTGACTGGACATTTGATCTTGTAAACAGCCTTAGTAAGACTTTGTTTAGGCTTTGGTACAAATGTCTCTCTCCTAACATAAGGAGGACTAGTAGTCTTTGATCTAACATTATTCCTGTTCATATGTTGTCGAGGAGCAGTCTTATTATCACATGCATGATTACCATTAAAGTAAGCAGACATCACATTAAAAGCACAAGACATACAGTTGACAACACCACATGCTTTATGATTAGAATCAATGATAGGCATGTTACTCATGTTAGACATGTTATTGTTCTGCTTCAACTTATTACCACCTAATCCAGTCTTAGAAGAACTAGTTGTTTCAACAACCTTGACTGACACTTTAGGTACATCTTTCTTGGATGAAACATTCGTTGTATTAGTGTCCTCAACTGATTTAGCCTTAACAAAGACTGTGACATCTTTCTTGGATGAAACATTCTTTGGATTAGCGTTCTTAACAGATTTATCCTTGACACATTTATCCTTAACAAAGACTGTGCCATTTGCACTATCCTCATTTCTCATTTCTTCGTGGATAACCATAGAAAGAATATCAGGTGGTCCAGCATCAGATTTTTTAAATAGAGGTTCTTTAACATTCTTGAGTACATGTGGTATTCCCCTTTCTTTAACACTAACAGGGTTAGGGGAATTTATGCCCAATGATCCAACAGCTTCATTGTAGCCATACCCTATACCTGTTGTTCGTTCTACAACTTGATTGTTAAAAAACTCTTTGGAAACTTTAACAGAATTATAACAAGCCCCGGCCTGTGTTTCAAGTTCAGTAATTCTAGCCATTTGTTTGCCTACAACTTCTAGAATCAATTTCTCCTTTTTATGAAGCATTGTTATTTCATCTCTTTGTTGATCTTGATTTAGGGCTGAGCATTCGGTCGGTTCGGTTCAGAACCGAACCGAACCGAATAAACCGAAAACCGAAATGTCATTTTTTTTTCTGGACCGAACCGGACCGAAGTTTAATCATGGACCGAACCGGACCGGACCGAAAATACCGAATTTTTTTTTGAAAAAAATCCTATATTATAAATAAAGCTAAAAATTCATGATTTATCACAAAAATAATAATCAATTATCACCACTATTTCACCAATATAGATATAATTAGAATTTACAAATTAGATAATATAATTGTATTTTATAAGATATATATAAAATGTATATAACATAAATATAAAAATTAAAGTATATATTATTCGGACTATTCGGTCTATTCGGTCCGGACCGAAATATTTTTCAAAGAACCGAACCGAACCGATTTTTATTTCGGTCTATTCGGTCCGGACCGAATAAACCGAATTTTCAAAAAATTAGAACCGAACCGAACCGAATTTGCACGGTTCGGTTTTTCGGTTTCGGTTCGGTTTTGCTCAGCCCTATCTTGATTAATATGCACCTTTTTCAATTCTAACACTTCATTTCCAAGATTAGTGCTTAGCAGATCTAGTCTTCTATAATCAGTTTTTGCATTATATAAGGAATTATAAAGACTACGAATCAACTCAGGGTCAGAAAGAGTTACCGGTTTATTATGATGATCAGATGCTCCATCATTTGCCATCAGCGCAAGATTTCTAACTTCTTCATCTACACTGTCTGTCTCATCCCAGCTTTTGCCTTGTACCACAAAGGCCGTGTCTGTGTTCTTCTTACCAGATGCATACTCTCTCCTTGCATCTTGTTGAGGTTGATGACACTCAGTCGCAAAGTGTCCAAGTTCATTACATTTAAAGCACCTAACCTGCTTCTGTCTACCATTCCAGTCTCGTAGCCATCCCTTGTGCTACTTGAGGATGAACCTCCTTGCTGGAATCTGTTCTCAGTAGACCTGAGTCTGAAATTAGGATTTCTTCTAAATCTGAAATGATTAAACTGTCTTACAACTAGTGCCATTGATTGATCCTCCAACTGCTCCAGCTCCTCTGATGAATAAAATTCTCTACAACCCTGACTTGTAGCTGTCTTCCCATACTCTACTACAATCACTTCCTCTTCAGAGCTGTAAGGTTGAGCAATCTTAGCTTCCAATCTATTTTCCCTGACTTTCTTAGTTCCCTCGTTTATTGTTATAATGGTGTCCCAGATATGCTTGGCATCTTTACAGTTAACAACATGGTTGCACATGATCGCATCTAGGGATTCCACCAAAATTAATTGTACATTAAGATCAAGGGCAATATCCACTTTGTCATCATTTGTATAAACACTAATGTCCTTTGGATATGTCCTTGCGGGAACTACAACAACTCCTTCCACGATTATTTCCTCTTCAGTAATCATAGGAACTATTGGCCCGGTTTTCAATATTCCTAAATATTTAGGATTGGCCACTTGTAGAAAAAGGATCATTTTCTTTTTCCATAGTTCATAATTCTCCTTGTCAAATATGGGTATGTTAACAGTTCCAATTTTTGAAGACATGATGAATTTTTAAGTGAGTTAAAAATTCGAAATGGATTTTTGACTGAATAAAAATAGGATCTTGATTTGTGTATCAATCAATAGGCTCTGATACCAATTGTTAGGTCCAACATGTTTGTAGAAGGGGGGTTGAATACAAACGGTACTGTTTAATCGAAATTTGTCCGGATAAATTTAATTTATATTTTGACAAATTTGAGCGGAATTAAATGAAACAAAATTCAAGTTGAATATAAAATTATATTAACTTGAGGGGTTTGTTACAAATACAGTACAGAAATTATATCTAGTTAATAAAAACAAATTAGAAAATTCGACATGAATTTTTCTAGATTTGTTAATAAAAATCGAGATATAGATTAGGAGTAAAAACTCGCTAATAGTACAAGAGTATCAAGTAAACAAGTTCTATCGGATCAGATATTAAAAATAAGATGAACTTGAATTTATACAAATTTATTTCTCTTGCTGTGTTGTTCTTCAATGAGAGAGAATGGCTTTTTGTTTGTTGAAGATGATATGTTCTGTGTTGTTTTGTTCTGGCTGCCAGTCTTGATTTAATATAGTCTTCTGCATCTTTTCTTTTTCATTTGTACTGCCAAGACAATCGGCAAGACAATCTGCTCTTCCAAGACAATTAGTTTTGTACTGCCAAGACAATCGGCAAGACAATCCAAAACCACCAAAACAATCAATTTGTATTTCCAAGACAATAGGCAATACAATAGGCAAGACAATCAAGGCTTACCAATACAATCGGCAAGACAATTGAGATTGTCTTGTTAACATTAAATAATTCGGCTGTATGATTGAATTGATAACAAAATTCTGCTGTCAATCTGAAAACCAGTCTCAGGAGCAAGGAGTATAGGACACGCGCGGCTTTCTTTTGTTTTCTGTTTGGCGCGTGTAACACACGCGCTAAGGCGCGTGATTCTTGTGCCGACAAAATTATGACAAGTAAACAGACAGCATGCATGATTTCTTCTTTTCGTTATATTCCTTCACAGCTTCCCCTTTTTCTTTTTTTTGTTTACACAGCTTTCTTTTTTTTTTTTTAATTCTTATTTGTTCTACCCGACAACAAACAAGTTACTTTGTTTATAAAACAAACTGACCTGATAACCTGCTGCAATTTGATTAAAAACTGGGGCTTATTTTGTCCTATTAGGACGGGCTTCGTAGAAATGCTTTTTAACCCGCATAACTTATAATCTTTAATTAATAAATAATTAATTTAATTCAGAAATTATAAAAATAAATATCTAATAATATTAGATAATTATAAATATAATTTTCTCATTAAATAAATTATTTATTAATATAAATAAATCCTTAAGCTCTAAGATACGGTTACCTGATCGTCTGAAACCGGACTCCTTTTGCTTGACAAAAAATATATTAATTCCAACCGGGATTCCAGCTTCAAGAATATATCACTTTCCATTTTCTTGTGATAATTCTATTTTCTCATAACTCGTCCAGGTGTAAGCTACGGTCTCTTGAGGATGTGAAACCGGACTCATTTTCTTCAACAGAAAATACAACAATTCAAACCGGGGTTTCAGCATTAAGAATATATCACTTAGAATTTCTTTGTGATAATTCTTTTTCCTCGTAGCCAGTCCACTTGATAGTAAAATCACTATGGTTAATTAATTTAGCACTTCTGTTGCTTGCACAATGATTTTCTCTCATACCAGTCTTGATAGCTTGAACCACTGAAGTTAATGATAAACAACCACTGTTTAATGTTGACACTCGATGTACTGTCTGGTTCATGAGTGACTAACCGCAATGACTGTTCTTCATATATTGACTTTAAAATCTGGTTCCTTTTCTTTTCTTTTTCTTCTCTCTCTATTAATTCTTCTGTACTGTCTCTGTCACTGTCGAAATCTCTGTCACTTTAAATGAATCCACTTCTTTAACGAATACTTCATTGAGGCTTGATCAGATGTCTGAACTTCTTTCAATGTAGTAATTCCTCAAGTCTGTAGATTGACCTTGATCTTTTTCTTCTGACAGATAATACAATCTGAGATTCCTTGTGACAGTCTATATACTATTTACTATTACAATCTTGTTTAAGTTGAGTTGTATCCTCGAAATACAAATAGGCTACATCATATGCCTTTCAATCTCCCCCTATTTGTTTGTTAGACAATAACAACAAATACCTAGAGGATAACTCAACTACCTCACTTAAACAAGAAAAAGATAAAACTTTTAGGAATTAAGTAAATAATACAAAAAAAATTCTATGGTTTAGATTTAACAATTCCAGAATCTTCAGTTGATGAAATGATAGATGATTGTTCCTCTAGCACTGAACTGATCTTCAATAGATAACTCATCTTCATTTCTGATTTTTCATATCTCTGCCTGATAATCCTTCACATCTTACATTGGTGATTATCAGCAGTTCTTGATTTACAATCACTTCCCATTTCTGACACAACTTTTCTCACTAAAGAAAAATAGTTGTTCCTACTATATAGACAATGGTGAATCAATACCATTTCTATAACTTCTGGTGAATTTACTACTCTTCCACTTAGCCTTTATACATAGTACATTGAAAGACTAATAGAATAGTATTGTGATGTAATTCTCCTTATATCTCCACTTTCATAACAAATGAAAGTTCTTTTGCTTCATCATCTTCATCATCTAAGGCTCCCCCTTAGTAACTAGACTTGCTTCTCATTCTAAGCACAGTCTTTACTGATAGACTTGCCTTTCTCATCCTAAGCACAGTCTTTACTGCTCCCCCTTTCTAACTGACTCTTCTTTTACTTGTACCCCAATACTTCTCCCCCTTAGTTGAGTATATCCTACTAAGGTAAGCTTTAAGCTTGAATATATCTTTTTCAATATATCTCTCCCCCTAAGTTGAGGAATCCTCCATTCAACTAATTGACAAAGTAGTTGATACCAAATTGTTACCAATTTATACCAATCGTTAGAGTACATTGAAATCAATTGATAAAGCTTTGTTAGAAAGGAAGTTTCATTTTCTTCCTCACCGTGAGTGTGTGATAGTGTTTAGTGTACCTCACAAGTGTTTCACTCTTCTCTCCACTCATTTGTGTTGAGTGTCTCACTTCTCTCTGTGTTTACACTCTTGCTCACTGGTGTATCACTCATTGCTCCAACATCCTTTAGTGTACCTGCAAGGAAAAATCACCATAGCCCCTTCTAGAGAGGTCACTGGTGGTGCAATGGGAGTTCCCAAATCCCAAATCCTCGTTGGACTCGTCAGACGAATCTGAGTCATAATCTACAAGTTGCTAATTTCCCTTTTTAGGGTTTTCAGATTTGAATTCTGAGAAGGTAAACAATGATTTATAAATTTAGCATTGAGATCAAGGTTCCCTTCTAATGTCTATGCAGACATCACCTTGTTAAACTCATCAGGTAAAATCTGAATCATAGTTTACAAGTTGCCGATCCGCACCTATATCGGATCCGTTACCCACAGGATCAAAAGATGTTCCCTCTGGGGAGTTAGATAATGATCTTGTTGAATTTTGCATTTGAGATCAATACCTTCGCTCGAGGTCTGTGAAGACTCTTAGTTCATTAAAGAACCTTTAACTTATAATCCAAACCGTAAAATGGTTGGATTACAGGTTTCCGTCAATTCATCCTTAGTGTGTGCAATCTCACTTGTGCATATGAAATATTTTGGATAGTGTATAAGGTAGTGACTCTCCAACTGAATATCCCACACATCCTTGTTTGCTGCATCAAGTGCAGTTACTCCCTGGTGACCTCTAGTCTGATAGGTTACTTCCATTTAGGGGGTAAAATAGAATGTGTTTGAGTTTGACTGTAGTCTGGGATAAAAGTTGTTGGGTTTACATCCTTATGACTAAACATGTGAGAATACAAAATTCCATGTAGATGAACCTGCATCACAGAATATGAGCAATATAGAGATAGAATGCATTTTTAACATTGAAAAGTTTTCTAAGAAAATATTGCATTTTATCTTAAGAGAAATGATATACAGTTGTGATTTCAAAAGATTTACAATGTAAGAAATCACAGCTGTAGAAAGAGATTTTGAATTTAGGAAGATATAGATCTTGAGCCGGTTTTACAAAACAAGAACATAGGCAAAAATCCAATTAATAAATATTAATCGAATCAATGTATGTTAATGTTTAAACCAATACAAACAAAACTATTTTATCATGCTTTAGGTCCTGTAAGATAGATAGCAACTATTAGAAATTGTTAGCACTTGATAGGTCTTGTCTTCCAAGTGTTAGATCCTGAAAATCAAACATTAGTTCCTAACCAATTGTATAAACACATACCAATTTGATACCAACATTGGTCAATTGTTAAGTTCTTAACACGAAGATCTGTTAACAGCAATCACAAAACAAAGATTTATACTTAAACTGCAGGTTTTGTGTGTGTTAAAAAAAACAACAAAAGAACCAAGTACAGGGACCTGTTTGTAAGTGTTGAAAGTATAGTGACTAAACTGTAAAAACTATACAAACTATTTATATACACATGAAAAATAATATTCAAAAATAATAAATATTATACATAATAATAATAATAATATTAAATAAAAACTAACAAGAAAAGAAAATTCAAATAAAACTAAACAAAGAAGAAAAATTTGAATTAACATAAAAATAATAAAACTATACATAATTTAATAATTTACATAGCTTAAACTATAAACGAACATACGACTAAAATAAAAAGACAAACACTATAAAACATGTTAAATAAGATTAACATTCGAAAATTACACTACATGTACAAAAACATTAAGTATATACAAGAGTATTTATAATAGGTTAGCAAATCCATATATTTTCTGACAAAACAACTTTCTACTAGAAAATTATTTAGAGAGAAAATATGATTTAATAAACTATCATAAATATGGCAGCTATTTTAAAATAATAAAATTTTCAACAAAAATAGCTTCCTCAAAAATTCTAACTAGAGAATTAAAGAAAAATATTTTTAGAGAAAATTATTATTCTAAAATAAAGAAACATGGATTAAAACATTAGAATGATTATGACAATTCTTTTTAGAAAGATGACAAGATAGAATTCGAAAAGAATGTCATACCAGTTACTTAGCGCTCAAACCTTGACACTAACTTCCACGTTTCTTGTTGTTCCAGATTCACAATTGCTTTCTCAGATTCCTTAGATTCTATACCTTGATTCTGAGAGACCCTTTTTGTTCTTACTCCAACATCTGGATCACCAATGATCAGCTCTATTCCAAACAGACTGTTTGAGAAGGTTGGATCTTGACGAATCGCCTTGTTCTTCATTGTGATGTTGTGTTTGACTAGTGAATCCTTTGTTTACTTCCCTCGAGTTGTTGCCAGAATGACTTGATGATTATTTTCCAGTGACATTGGTATTGCCAATAACAAAATTGTTTCCACCACTATCACTTGGATAATTATCATCATTAACATTTTAATCATATGACTTCAAGACAACTCCTCGATAACAACAATTGTTAACTCCTAACAACTGTTTGTTTGTAGACAATCTTGGTTCTAAAAATAAAACTTGATTACCAAGACTGTCTTGTCTGCAATCTCAGAAATAATTTTCTAAGTCCAATACACCTTGATCCGTAGTATATAACATTTATTATCAAAGTGATTAGAATCTTGCAAATAAGCATAAAAATTATTCAAAGTAATTGAACTATGGTAACTTTAGATATTTCAATATCCATAGTTCTACTTAGAGAATTTTTATACCATGTATAATAATATGAATGAATTGTAAAAGATATAAAAATCATTACTTAGAGGAGTTCTAAGTAATTTCACACATACCAATACATCTCACAATTAGTTAGTAAATAGAATTCTAACTAAATATCATTAATTGATATAAGTCAAAATTTCAATACAACCAATTATTAGAACCATGATATTAATTATAATGAATTTCTGAAAATGGAGCATTGATAAAATTCACTAGAATTAACATCTCACAACTAATTGAAGACCAATACAGATTAGGTCCAAATTAGTTATGTTGTTTATTTATTTTAATAAATATGAGGTACAGAGCAAATACTAAATTGAATTGCTTCAAGTCCGTAACCCATATAAATCAAAATAAATAATTAAATAATTAAATACTAAATCTCTATGAGTTAGATTTTAGCATTTAAGTATTTAAATTATCCTTAAATAATCACCACTAAAATATATTGCAATTATACACATGGAAATCATTCAACAGATAATTTTCAGTGTGAGGTCTGGATGTAAATAAGTTCACTGTCCTTTCAATATAGACAATTGAATACTTGTGAACTTACTTAAGAATTACTTAACAGATGGGATTTACAATCATATAGCATTAATAAAATCCCAAGTTTACAAACCAATCTTGAAAAATTAATTTTATCAAGTGATTTAGTAAACATGTCTGCAAGTTATTCTTAACTAAAGACATGCTCTCGAAATAATTGATAACTTATGCAAGTTGCTTAGTCCTTGAGTGTTTCACAGAGTTGTTGGAGATGAAATTGATTCCTTGTGTTCTCCTGCTTTCGTCCAACTCATTTGATCTGTCTCTATGTAGCAAAACATGTCAGAACTGATGTCTCTAGGGTACCATCTCCGTAGATTTGGGTCCAACTTAAGACATCTGAAAATCAAGTGTAATAACTACAAGAATAGATTCTCAAGAATCCACTTGGGACCATGCACATTTGCATATTGAGAATAAAATATGTGTGTAAGTGATCTATTAGCAATTGAATAAGATAATGAGCTGATGATTCCTCTATAGCCTGATTAGGTCCTAATTAGTAGATCCTGAACTTGTTGGGTCAAATATCTCTAGGGTACCATTTCCTCAGATTTGGGTCCATCTTGAGATTTTTGATTACCAACTTGTTAGGTCCAAACTAATAGGTCAAAAGCCAGCTATAGTGAGGTGTTGGCATGTAGTCTTGACAGGTCTAGAATCTTCTGAATAGAAACAAAAGATCCTTGACTTATTTTTATTGTCATCATTCTTTTGGCTTATTGAAGTAAATCAAAAGAATTGCAACTTTACCAACATCAAAACAGCAAATATCTTGATAGCAATTTATAGCTAGTAGACCAACATATAATATAATCAAGATATCATTGCACATATATATCATTTATGTTTGTGCCTAAAGATGTAGAGAGTTCTATAAATGTGACACCAATTGTTAAAAGATACCAACTGTTAAAGATTGATACCAAATATTAAATTATAGGTAGGGTGTCATACCATGTCTTTCATGCTTGCTTGAGTGATGATACCAGTTTATACTAACCTGTAGAGATCTTCAATTATCTCACCAACCAGGAGTGCACTCACTACACCAAAACTGGCCATTAGTAACGGATATATCCGTTACTAATGACATTAGTAACGGATATATCCGTTACTAATCGTCCGTCACAATTGCTTTTTTTTAAATTTTGTAACGGATATATCCGTTACTAATTAGTAACGGATATCTGGAATTAGTAACGGATATATCCGTTACTAATTAGTAACGGATATATCCGTTACAAATAGATTAGTAACGGATATATCCGTTACAAATTAGTAACGGATATCTGAAATTAGTAACGGATATATCCGTTACTAATTAGTAACGGATATATCTGTTACAAAATAAAAAAAAAGCAATTGTGACGGACGATTAGTAACGGATATATTAGTAACGGATGTTGAGAATTAGTAACGGATATATCCGTTACTAATTAGTAACGGATGTTGAGAATTAGTAACGGATATATCCGTTACTAATATTAAAAAAATTTAATAAGCTCTCAGCCAATCAGAGGCTGCCACCACAGCCGCCCCCACCTCTCAGCCAATCACATCGCGCCACCTGTACTCTCAGCCAATCAGAGGCTGCCACCACAACCGCCCCACCCAGCCAATCAGAGGCTGCCACCACAACCGCCCCACCTCTCAACCCAACCTCAATTTTTCCAGATTTGTTGAAGTAAAGTTTCGAACCCCTGACCTCCTGTGAGGTAGAACACCCCCTCAACCAACTGTGACACGCGAGTATTTGTGATATATATGGAAATACAATCCTTATACTATGAACTTTTACATGTTTTTGTTTTATAAATTCGTTTAAAATTATAATTTTTTAAAAAATTCGTTTTAATTTAATTTTACATATTGTTTAAAATTTAATTTTTTAAAAATTCGTTATAATTATTTATTTTAAAAAAATAGAAAATAATTATTTTTTAAAAAAATCGAAAATATTTTTTTTTTAAAAAAAATCGAAAATAATTATTATTTTTTAAAAAATCGAAAATAATTATTTTTTTAAAAAAACGAAAATAATTAATTTTTTTAAAAAATCGAAAATAATTAAATTTTTTTAAAAAATCGAAAATAATTATTTTTTAAAAAAAATCGAAAATAATTATTTTTTTAAAAAAATTGAAAATAATTATTTTTAAAAAAATCGAAAATAATTATTTTTAAAAAAACGAATTTTTTTTTTAAAAATAAAAAATTATTAATTTTTTTTAAAAAATCGAAAATAATTTTTTTTAAAAAATCGAAAATAATTTTTTTTAAAAAAATTCAAAAATAATTATTATTTTTTAAAAAATCGAAAATAATTATTTTTTTTTAAAACGAAAATAATTAATTTTTTAAAAAAATCGAAAATAATTAATTTTTTTTAAAAAATCGAAAATAATTATTTTTTTAAAAAAATCGAAAATAATTATTTTTTTAAAAAAATCGAAAATAATTTTTTTAAAAAAAACGAAAATAATTAAATTTTTTTAAAAAATCGAAAATAATTATTTTTTTAAAAAAATCGAAAATAATTATTTTTTTAAAAAATTGAAAATAATTATTTTTAAAAAAATCGAAAATAATTAAAAAAAGGAAAATAATTTTTTCGACGATGCAACCATAAGGTTGTTAATATAAAATGATTTTAGTGATATACACAAAAAATTAAAAAATTACAAGCTTATTTGATGTGATTTTATAATATAAATCTCCAAAAAACACTACTCGCGATAACTAGTATCGTCCCGATTGCACAAAACAATATTATTAAAATGTTTTTTCGACGATGCAACCATAAGGTTGTTAATATCTAATGATTTTAGTGATATACACAAAAAATTAAAAAATTACAAGCTTATTTGATGTGATTTTATAATATAAATCTCCGAAAAACAATACTCGCGATAACTAGTATCGTCCCGATTGCACAAAACAATATTTTTAAAATATTTTTTCGACGATGCAACCATAAGGTTGTTAATATCTAATGATTTTAGTGATATACACAAAAAATTAAAAAATTACAAGCTTATTTGATGTGATTTTATAATATAAATCTCCAAAAAATAATACTCACGATATCTAGTATCGTCCCGATTGCACAAAACAATATTTTTAAAATGTTTTTTCGACGATGCAACCATAAGGTTGTTAATATCTAATGATTTTAGTGATATACACAAAAAATTAAAAAATTACAAGCTTATTTGATGTGATTTTATAATATAAATCTCCGAAAAACAATACTCGCGATAACTAGTATCGTCCCGATTGCACAAAACAATATTTTTAAAATATTTTTTCGACGATGCAACCATAAGGTTGTTAATATCTAATGATTTTAGTGATATACACAAAAAATTAAAAAATTACAAGCTTATTTGATGTGATTTTATAATATAAATCTCCGAAAAACAATACTCGCGATAACTAGTATCGTCCCGATTGCACAAAACAATATTTTTAAAATATTTTTTCGACGATGCAACCATAAGGTTGTTAATATCTAAGGATTTTAGTGATATACACAAAAAATTAAAAAATTACAAGCTTATTTGATGTGATTTTATAATATAAATCTCCGAAAAACAATACTCGCGATAACTAGTATCGTCCCGATTGCACAAAACAATATTTTTAAAACATTTTTTCGACGATCCAACCGTACGGCTGTTAATATCTAAGGATTTTAGTAAAAATTAAAAAATTACAAGCTTATTTGATGTGATTTTATGATATAAATCTCCAAAAAACAATACTCACGATATCTAGTATCGTCCCGATTGCACAAAACAATATTTTTAAAATCTTTTTTCGACGATCCAACCGTACGGTTGTTAATATCTAATGATTTTAGTGATATACACAAAAAATTAAAAAATTACAAGCTTATTTGATGTGATTTTATAATATAAATCTTTTAAAAGTGTTAAATTAGTAATAGATATATTATTCCTTAGTAACGGATATATCCGTTACTAATGTTACTAATTCTATGTATTCGTTACTAATTAGTAACAGATATATCCGTTACTAATATGATATATCCGTTACTAATTAGTAACGGATACATAGAATTAGTAACGGATATATCCGTTAGTTGTTCACATTCCTCTAGCATCCAGATTCAGTAGGTCTAGATGTCCATTATAATCTTAAATGTGCAGCAGGTGCCTGATATCCTCAAGTCTTGTCACTGGTGCTTCTTGTCAAATATACTGTTTGATCAAATTGTAACCTAGCATCCAGTTTGGCTTTGTCCCTCATAACAATGCCTTGACATCATCCAGGTAGACTTCTAGTTATCCTTGTACCAAATACAGCCTTGTTGTTTGGTATAGATACCAACTTCCCTTCAATCTGCCTTTTATACTGATTGAGATCATCTTGCATTGCAATCACTCAATCTGAATCTTTCAGAGCTTTTGTAGCTTTCTTAGTTTCTTCTAAAAGAAGACTAAAGAAATAATCATTAGTACTTGAAGCTCTGTTAGTCTTTTACTTCCACCATTAGAAACACTAAGAACTAGAACAAAGAGTTAATTGAGTCAACACTCTTTGTCTTGGCAGACATGTTCTCATAGTGTCCTTTGACTTTCAGTGTGGTGTTGAGTTGACTAGATGATCCTTCTTTTGCTCCCCCTAAGCTGTTGCTGGGTTTACATGAATATTCTCAAAGTTTACATTTCTTGGATCTGAATCATCATTACCATTGACAGCTGGGAGCTAGAGGTTATTTGAACATCACTAAGACTTTCAATCACCTTCTGTTGATTAATAACAATCACCCTGTAGGCTGTTGACTCCATTGAGTAACAAAGGAAATTATCCTATTGAGCATTAGCAGATTGCTAGGATGCTCACTTTCATTTAACATTGCAAAACAATTTCCTTCATACTTGTGGGGTCTTCCTATATTCCTTACTGATCAGGGTTCGATCATGTCAGTAGCAAACTATTGACTGCTTCAGCATTAATACTCTTGAAGGTGCAGAAATCATCCAGAACACTAATTGATAGGTCCTGTAATCTGGTCTCCAAGTTGTCATAGTCAGTTTTGCTTCCTGACACTCTTCTAGATGTGATCAATCACCATCAGTGGTGTCTTGTCTTCAGATTATCAGAACAACAACTTGTTTCTTGAGAGAAGTCATTAGTCATCATCACTAAGGTATATTTTTAATTGATGTAGAACTTCTGTGTGATGCTTCTTTGACTTCTCTTTATGACATGCCTCATAGTTTTATTTTACTTTAATTCCAGATGAGGTAGTCTCCTCTACTGATTCGATTTCCAGGAAAGAATCTCTTGATATGAAATTCAGGTGAGAGAGCTCCTTATTTCATAGCTGAACTCTTGTCTGATGAAGCTTTAGATTTGACCTTGCTGACTTCACCTTTGACTGAGATTCCATGTCAGCTACAGATAAGTTCTCTTTCCTTAATCCTCGAACAATAGGCTCTTCATCTTGTAAAAGATGCTTTATTACTGACAACATTCCTTGGCTATTGAATAGCCTTGACCCTAGGTCATACCCTTGCCGTTGTCTCCAAGGGATGAACCACTTGGCCCGATACCGTCACCACTCTTGATAGCAGGGCTCTATCTTCGGTCATATGCCTTGAACATCCACTATTCAGAATCCACATAACACGATGTACCTGTTACACACCCTGCAATGCCAAAACAATTAAACCCTTTTTGGGACCCAAATTTGATTGGGTCCGGAATATTTGAAATATTGACCTTTGTCAGGCAAAACAACATTCTTAATCTTCATAACAACATTTTTCAAGGGGACTGGACATTTAACCCTATAAACAGCTTTGACAATCTTTGATTTCATCTTGGGTATCCATGTCTTTTTAGCAGCAATAACATTTGTTTCACTGACTGGACATTTGACCTTGTAAACAGCCTTAGTAAGACTTTGTTTAGGCTTTGGTACAAATGTCTCTCTCCTAACATAAGGAGGACTAGCAGTCTTTGATCTAACATTATTCCTGTTCATATGTTGTCGAGGAGCAGTCTTATTATCACATGCATGATTACCATTAAAGTAAGCAGACATCACATTAAAAGCACAAGACATACAGTTGACAACACCACATGCTTTATGATTAGAATCAATGATAGGCATGTTAGACATATTATTGTTCTGCTTCAACTTATTACCACCTAATCCAGTTTTAGAAGAACTAGTTGTTTCAACAACCTTGACTGGCACTTTAGGTACATCTTTCTTGGATGAAACATTCGTTGTATTAGTGTCCTCAACTGATTTAGCCTTAATAAAGACTGTGACATCTTTTTTTGATGAAGCATTCTTTGGATTAGCGTTCTTAACAGATTTATCCTTGACACAATTATCCTTAACAAAGACTGTGCCATTTGCACTATCCTCATTTCTCATTTCTTCGTGGATAACCATAGAAAGAATATCTGGTGGTCCAGCATCAGATTTTTTAAATAGAGGTTCTTTAACATTCTTGAGTACATGTGGTATTCCCCTTTCTTTAGCACTAACAGGGTTAGGGGAATTTATGCCCAATGATCCAACAGCTTCATTGTAGCCATACCCTATACCTGTTGTTCGTTCTACAACTTGATTGTTAAAAGACTCTTTGGAAATTTTAACAGAATTATAACAAGCCCTGGCCTGTGTTTCAAGTTCAGTAATTCTAGCCATTTGTTTGCCTACAACTTCTAGAATCAATTTCTCCTTTTTATGAAGCATTGTTATTTCATCTCTTTGTTGATCTTGATTAATATGCACCTTTTTCAATTCTAACACTTCATTTCCAAGATTAGTGCTTAGCAGATCTAGTCTTCTATAATCAGTTTTTGCATTATCTAAGGAATTATAAAGACTACGAATCAACTCAGGGTCAGAAAGAGTTACCGGTTTATTATGATGATCAGATGCTCCATCATTTACCATCAGCGCAAGATTTCCAACTTCTTCATCTTCACTGTCTGTCTCATCCCAGCTTTTGCCTTGTACCACATAGGCCGTGTCTGTGTTCTTCTTACCAGATGCATACTCTCTCCTTGCATCTTGTTGAGGTTGATGACACTCAGTCGCAAAGTGTCCAAGTTCATTACATTTAAAGCACCTAACCTGCTTCTGTCTACCATTCCAGTCTCGTAGCCATCCCTTGTGCTACTTGAGGATGAACCTCCTTGCTGGAATCTGTTCTCAGTAGACCTGAGTCTGAAATTAGGATTTCTTCTAAATCTGAAATGATTAAACTGTCTTACAACCAGTGCCATTGATTGATCCTCCAACTGCTCCAGCTCCTCTGATGAATAAAATTCTCTACAACCCTGACTTGTAGCTGTCTTCCCATACTCTGCTACAATCACTTCCTCTTCAGAGCTGTAAGGTTGAGCAATCTTAGCTTCCAATCTATTTTCCCTGACTTTCTTAGTTCCCTCGTTTATTGTTATAATGGTGTCCCAGATATGCTTGGCATCTTAACAGTTAACAACATGGTTGCACATGATCGCATCTAGGGATTCCACCAAAATTAATTGTACATTAAGATCAAGGGCAATATCCACTCTGTCATCATTTGTATAAACATTAATGTCCTTTGGATATGTCCTTGCGGGAACTACAACAACTCCTTCCACGATTATTTCCTCTTCAGTAATCATAGGAACTATTGGCCCGGTTTTCAATATTCCTAAATATTTAGGATTGGCCACTTGTAGAAAAAGGATCATTTTCTTTTTCCATAGTTCATAATTCTCCTTGTCAAATATGGGTATCTTAACAGTTCCAATTTTTGAAGACATGATGAATTTTTAAGTGAGTTAAAAATTCGAAATGGATTTTTGACTGAATAAAAATAGGATCTTGATTTGTGTATCAATCAATAGGCTCTGATACCAATTGTTAGGTCCAATATGTTTGTAGAAGGTGGGGTTGAATACAAACGGTACTGTTTAATCGAAATTTGTCCGGATAAATTTAATTTATATTTTGACAAATTTGAGCGGAATTAAATGAAACAAAATTCAAGTTGAATATAAAATTATATTAACTTGAGGGGTTTGTTACAAATACAGAACAGAAATTATATCTAGTTAATAAAAACAAATTAGAAAATTTGACATGAATTTTTCTAGATTTATTAATAAAAATCGAGATATAGATTAGGAGTAAAAACTCGCTAATAGTACAAGAGTATCAAGTAAACAAGTTCTATCGGATCAGATATTAAAAATAAGATGAACTTGAATTTATACAAATTTATTTCTCTTGTTGTGTTGTTCTTCAATGAGAGAGAATGGCTTTTTGTTTGTTGAAGATGATATGTTCTGTGGTGTTTTGTTCTGGCCGCCAGTCTTGATTTAATATACTTTTCTGCATCTTTTCTTTTTCATTTGTACTGCCAAGACAATCGGCAAGACAATCTACTCTTCCAAGACAATCAGTTTTGTACTGCCAAGACAATCGGCAAGACAATCCAAAACCACCAAAACAATCAATTTGTATTGCCAAGACAATAGGCAATACAATAGGCAAGCCAATCAAGGCTTACCAATACAATCGGCAAGACAATTGAGATTGTCTTGTTAACATTAAATAATTCGGCTGTATGATTGAATTGATAACAAAATTCTGCTGTCAATCTGAAAACCAGTCTCAGGAGCAAGGAGTATAGGACACGCGCGGCTTTCTTTTATTTTCTGTCTAGCGCGTATAACACACGCGCTAAGGCGCGTGATTCCTATACCGACAAAATTATGACAAGTAAACAGACAGCATGCATGATTTCTTCTTTTCGTTATATTCCTTCACAGCTTCCCCTTTTTCTTTTTTTTGTTTACACAGCTTTCTTCTTTTTTTTTATTCTTATTTGTTCTACCCGACAACAAACAAGTTACTTTGTTTATAAAACAAACTGACCTGATAACCTGCTGCAATTTGATTAAAAACCGGGGCCTATTTTGTCCTATTAGGACGGGCTCCGTAGAAATGCTTTTTAACCCGCATAACTTATAATCTTTAATTAATAAATAATTAATTTAATTCAGAAATTATAAAAATAAATATCTAATAATATTAGATAATTATAAATATAATTTTCTCATTAAATAAATTATTTATTAATATAAATAAATCCTTAAGCTCTAAGATGCGGTTACCTGAGCGTCTGAAACCGGACTCCTTTTGCTTGGCAAAAAATATATTAATTCCAACCGGGATTCCAGCTTCAAGAATATATCACTTTCCATTTTCTTGTGATAATTCTATTTTCTCATAACCCATCCAGGTGTAAGCTACGGTCTCTTGAGGATGTGAAACCGGACTCATTTTCTTCAACAGAAAATACAACAATTCAAACCGGGGTTTCAGCATTAAGAATATATCACTTAGAATTTCTTTGTGATAATTCTTTTTCCTCGTAGCCAGTCCACTTGATAGTAAAATCACTATGGTTAATTAATTTAGCACTTTTGTTGCTTGCACAATGATTTTCTCTCATACCAGTCTTGATAGCTTGAACCACTGAAGTTAATGATAAACAACAACTGTTTAATGTTGACACTCGATGTACTGTCTGGTTCACGACTGACTAACCGCAATGACTGGTCTTCATATATTGACTTTAAAATCTGGTTCTTTTTCTTTTCTTTTTCTTCTCTCTCTATTAATTCTTCTGTACTGTCTCTGTCACTGTCGAAATCTCTGTCACTTTAAATGAATCCACTTCTTTAACGAATACTTCACTGAGGCTTGATCAGATGTCTGAACTTCTTTCAATGTAGTAATTCCTCAAGTCTGTAGATTGACCTTGATCTTTTTCTTCTGACAGATAATACAATCTGAGATTCCTTGTGACAGTCTATATACTATTTACTATTACAATCTTGTTTAAGTTGAGTTGTATCCTCGAAATACAAATAGGCTACATCATATGCCTTTCAACACTTTTTCTTTTGGAGTGTTGATTATATTTTTAGTTGGTCACTATTGTTTTTTTGCCTTATTTAATGTATTTTTTACCTATTGGGTGATTTTCTTTTCGGACTTAAAGGTTCTATTGTCTAAATGTCCGGGAGCAACTTGCGTGCCTTTCGGTTAGATAATAAACTTTTTTAAATGAAAGAAACCCCTTCTTACGAATATTGTACTCGTTGCAATTCATTTATAGAATACATTCCCTTGACAAAAAAAAAAGTATTTTAATCCTCGCATAGAAATATAATGATCTCAGATCTAAGGATCATTACATCATTATCACTGTGAGTATTTCTTATGAAACTATTAACATGTAGAATCTCACGGTGGGTCAATCTGGTGCCATGTACTCTTACATGCACCTATTTTCTTGACTTTAGTATCACTATACCTATGACCAATGAGATGTGGTCATCGTTCAACAAACATACTAATCTTTATGCATTATTATTGTCCCATATTAACAATACTCGATTAGGGATATGTAGGAATATAAACACTTCATATAATCTCATTTTTAAGTCACATACTTAAAGATATAGAATACGTGTTATATTCCAAGGACATTTATTACTTTAACATTCATATCACAGTAAATAAAGGCATAATAAATTAATGTAGAATAATCGATAGAACATAATCATTAAGTAACCAAATTTTTTTCCCAAAAACATAATAATATTGTCTCTAGGGCAATAACACTAACATTCACCCCCATTCTCCATGATATCTAACCAACTCCGATGAACTAAGTGCCTGCAAAAATTCTCCTCAACCCTAAATCATATTAGTTTTAGGAAACTATATAGGTTTTCGTCATTCTTAGTCTGAATTCTCCCAAAATTATTTCCAATAAGAATATTCAGTGGCCTGCTCTAACGATTCTGCAACTAACTTAACTATCGACAACAAGCATTCCCACATTATACCGATTTATCCACATTATTGATTTGCTATTTGTTATTGGAAGAGAGGATTGATATATGGCTTGATCAACCAGGTGAATTATTTGGATGTAACTAGTGATGTTCTTCTAAAGGCCGAAGGATTGAGTAATTAAGGATCGAGTGACTCATCAGATGGAAGGACACTCGTGATGGTTAATGCACGTGATTTTATAGATTGGATATACGTTTATGATGAAGAACGATGGTTTGGAGGGTCATTATACGGGTTTTAACAACACTCAAAGATTGAAAGAGTAAGAGGAGAAGATTTTTGTTCGAGGGAAGGCGTTGGTGAATGGATGTCGATGTCTTTGATTGGTTACCATTTAATCTGATATGGAATTGGGTTAAAGGGGAGGATTGTTGGGTTTCAACCCAATATGATGGTATGGGCGTGGGTGATCCATGACATAGATGGGTTGGGTAACAGTTGTATGTGTAGACAATTATTATATATGGTATGTCTTAGTTGTAAAGTGTGATAATTAGATATCAAGAATTGGAAGATTTGTATAACTAGTATGGTAAGACTTGTACAACAAGTATGGTATGTCTTGGTGGCTAAGTTTTGGATGGCTATATATACATAGTCATATTATATTTGATATGTCTATGCTTAAGAGATGTAATCGTCTTAGGTATCGTTTAGAATATCCTTAAGCACTGTTTGCTTAAGTATCAGTTTGGACAACGTTGAGGTGTTATTGTTTTGATTGTATTATTGATAACTGTTTGATTAATAATACATGTGTTAACGTGGGTGTTTCTAGGTTATATTTTTTGTGTTCTTGTTTTACTTTTACTTATTGATTATTTAGAATTAGAAGTGACGTTTGAATAATGTGTGACCGCGCTTTGGTGGAACTTGTCAATTAATCGTTGGTTGTATGTGCATTCTGCATTGGAGGTTTGTGAATCTCGAATTGCATAGTCCCCTAACAGTTTGAAGGATGTTGAGTGATTGTTGCTATTCATTTTTCCGGTATAATTTAACGTGAATAGATAAAAATCATAAGTATTTTAAGGGAATCTTTATGATTTGGTCGTTAGGGGTAAAAATGGCACATCATAAGCATTATTAATAATTACATTTTAAAATAATATTTAATAAAATCTAAAAAAATGTTAAATTATACACCATATAGTAAAAATTATTAATGGTATTTGTAGATATTTTTTCGTAATTTTTCTAAAAAACAAAAATTAATTATATATAGTATAATAAAATTATTGAATGAAATAAAAATATATGACAATAATATAAAATTTAATTTAAATTAGAAAAACATGATATTTGCAAAAAAAAAACAACTAAAATAATAAAAATTAATGTCAATAATACAAGTATCATCGACTTAATAAATTTGTAAATATTATTTTGTAATTTTTCCAAAAAAAAAAATTTAATATAAAAAAATTCATAATATAAAACTTACCGTGCATTACACGAGTATAAATTTAGTAGATTAAAATTCTGTAAGAGATATATTAACCGTGATTGTCGATAATGTAGCTCCATTACATTTATTTTAATATTAAATTTATCCGCAAAAAATTATAACAAAAATTATATAATTAATTATATTATGACCAAATTCGTATGTTCGTCTAAAAGAATAGACTGTTTTACCATTAAAAAAATCTCATACATTAACAGTATCCACTATCCAGTTATGAGTGGATGTCCTAGATTATTTTAGATCAAACTCTTGATCTTTCAAATTCTCTTAACTTTGTCCTTTGATCTTTCATTTCCTTGTAACTATGGTCTTTGACCTTTCAAAAACTTTGTAACTTCTATGTAATGTACCTATAAATAACTCTCAAAGTTTGAGTTTGTACACACACTTGAAAGATATAAAATTCTCCTCTTTCTCTCTTCTTTCTCTTCTCTAAATATTTCTTAGTTTGTATAAAGTCACACGTTCCTGCTGAAATGCTCTTGCAAAAATAGAAGTCCCAAAAGGACAATTTAGAACAAGTGAGTCAAAACCTCGCATGAAGCGTGGTAGACCGATCGGTTCCAAAGATAAAAATCCTCGAAAAAGAAAAAAACAAGAAGCCCAAATGGAGGAAATAAAATCTCTAGAAGAGACTCCAGAAGAGTCCTGTGATATGAAAGATAAAACCCCAGAAGGGGATCAGGTACCTGAAAAGGAAAATGATGAGATCTTAATAAATTACGTTGTCATAAGAAAGAAATGGAACCGAAATGATATTATCGTCGACTAAAATTTTGCATATAATGTAGCGCTTGATATAATGATTGAAAATGAGGATCTTGAACCAAAATCTGTCGATGAATGTCGACGTGGAGATGATTGGCCAAAATTTAAAGAAGCAATTGAAAAAGAATTGAGCTCGCTTAACAAACATAAGGTTTTTGGACCTGTAGTCCGAACCCCTGAAGGGACGAAACTCGTTGGTTATAAATGAGTATTTGTACGAAAAAGAAATGATAAAAATGAAATTGTGAGATACAAAGCACGTCTAGTTGCTCAAGAATTTACGCAACGGCCAAGCATTGATTATGAGGAAACTTATTCCCTTGTAATGGATGCTACAACTTTTCGTTATCTTATTAGCCTGGCCTAGTATTGAAAAATTAGATATGCGCTTAATGGATGTTGTGACAACATACTTTTATGACTCCCTCGAAAAAGATATTTATATGAGGATCCTGAAGGATTTCGAAGGCTTGAGGCATCTATATCACATTCACGCTACCTTTATTCGATAAAATTACAAAAATCCATATATGGATTAAGACAGTCTGGTCAAATGTGGTGTAAGAGATTAAATGATTATTTATTAAGGAAACAGTACAAGAATGACCCTATTTGTCTATGTCTTTTTATAAAGAAAACAGAATCTTTATTTGCTATAATTGCTGTATATGTTGATGATATAAATATTATTGGAACTCCTGAAGAGCTTCAAAAGACAATCGATTATTGAAAGGTTGAAATGAAAGACCTTGGAAAAACAAAACTCTGCCTTGGATTGCAAATTGAGCATCTATCTGGTGGAATATTTGTGCACCAGTCATCATATATAGAAAAAATATTAAAATGTTTTTACATGGACAAATCGCATCCATTTAGCTCTCCAATGGTTGCACGCTCACTTAATAAGAAAAAGGACGTGTTTCGACCAAGAGAGGAAAACGAAAAAGTACTTGGTCCTGAAGTGCCATATCTTAGTGTTATCGGTGCATTGATGTATCTGGCTAATAACACACGACCCGATATAGCATTCTTTTATAAATCTGTTAGCAAGGCATAGTTGTGCTCCAACACAGAGACATTAATTGGTATGGAGTTAAACACATTTTTCGATATCTCTGGGGCATAACTGATATGGGATTGTTTATTCTAATAAATTCAAGCAATACTAACGAGTTATGTAGATGCAGGATATTTATCTGATCCAGATAAAGCTTGATCACAAACAGGTTATTTGTTTACTTATGGCGATACAGCCATCTCATGGCGTTCTATAAAACAATCTTTGGCTGCTACATTTTCTAACCATGCAGAAATTCTTGCCATCTATTAAGCCAGCCGAGAATGTGTTTGGTTATGGTCAATATGTCAGCATATTCGAGAATCATGTGGCATGCATCATGACAGGATAATCCCGACAGTTATGTTTGAGGACAACAGAACATGTATTGAACAGTTAAAGAGAGGTTACATAAAATGCGACAAAACTAAGCACATTTCCCCCAAATTCTTTTTCACACATGACATTCTAGAAAATGGAGAGATTGAAGTTCGACAAATTTGTTCTAGTGACAATCTTGCAGATTTACTTACAAAGTCACTGGCCCCGATAATTTTTGAAAAACTGGTACATATGATTGGAATGTACCGACTCAAGGATCTGAAGTAATGTTCAGTATCGATGTACTCTTTTTCCATTACTAGTATTTTTTTTCCCAATGGGTTTTTTCTTAAAAGGTTTTAACGAGGCACGATTATTGAAAAATGAACATCCAAGGAGGAGTGTTATGAGTGGATGTCCTAGATTATTCTAGATCAAACTTTTGATCTTTCAAATTCTCTTAACTTTGTCATTTGATCTTTCATTTCCTTGTAACTATGATCTTTTGACCTTTCAAAAACTTTATAACTTCTATATAATGTACCTATGAATAGTTCTCAAAATTTGAGTTTGTACACACACTTGAAAGATATAAATTCTCCTATTTCTCTCTTCTTTCTCTTATCTAAATATTTCTTAATTATTATGATATATATCTAACATATCCTTATTAATTCAATAATGATTTTGGATCTTGTTAACAAACTCCCTAAAACCTAATAAACTATTGCTTATCCGTGCCTCATGTAATCATGTTTGTAAATGGGCAATTGGGCATTAACATTAAACTTCGTTATCCCACGTTGAGGAGCCACTCGATCCATACTCAGACTTCAGTTCAGCCCTTAATTAAAGTAAATGAATTCTTTTTGAACTAGTTTCGTCCACCGTTTGGAAAGTTTCCAACAAATTTGTAACATGCCTCGAATGTTTTAATAGTATAGATGCAAGGAAAATACTTGGTAAATGTTACTATTTGATACCATCAGATCGTGGCGTCCAAGTTAAGCACGCACGCATAAGCCATTAAAACTCAATCTATTAGCACTGGCTCCACATAAAATAATACATGTAGGTTAGCACCATAAATCATAAATGAGATTCATTTTTATCACACAGAATGAAAAATGTTTAAAGAAACACACTTGAAATCACAAGTCGAGTTGAGGTATATGTTACATGAAAAACTTGATACTCATTATAAGGGTTAAAGAAAAAGTAAACAAAATAATTTTATTTGAAATAAACACGATAAAGCCTCTCAAAAACAAAACTGAAAAATGAGCACAATAAAATAAAGCAAAAACCAATCAACATGATTTTGAGCACTATCTCTATTGCCAATTTGCCATGCTTCAAAGCTAAGCAAAAGACATCAACTAGAGTAGAATAGTAGATGTCATAATTCATTTACTGGCCATAACCATTATTCCCATCACCCATAAAATAGCCTTTTGATAGTAAAGCATCACCAACCAAGCACTCACGTAAGTTAAAATTCACATCTCTGTCTCTCAACCTATATCAACACTAACTACTCTTCTTCCACCACCAACACCACTATGCTTCCCTACTTCTTGTTCCTGCTCTCCTTCCACCACCTCACCAAAGTTTCCGCCCACTGCACTACCTCCACCGCTACCAAAACTTTCGAAAAATGCACTACATTACCCTCCCAAGATGCCTCCATAGCATGGACATTTCATCCACATAATGCCACCCTTGACCTTGTCTTTTTTGGCTCCTTCATTTCACCCTCCGGTTGGGTTGCATGGGGAATTAATCCCAATTCTCCTGGAATGACCGGAACACATGCACTAATAGCCTTCCCCGATCCTAAATCCGGCCAAGTAGTATTACTACCTTACATTTTAGATCCTAGTGTCAAACTCCAAAAGAGTCCACTTCTCTCCCGTCCTCTAGACATTCACCTCCTCTCTTCCTCAGCCACCTTGTATGGCGGACGGTTGGCCACCATCCACCGTGGAGCTGCCATTCAGATTCATGCCACGTTAAAACTTGTTGCAAACAAGACCAAAATACATAATGTTTGGAACAGAGGCCTTTATGTCCAAGGCTACTCTCCGACTATTCATCCCACCACAAATAGCGACCTTTCTTCTGTCACTACCATAGACGTCATGTCCGGCAACGCAGCAACCACTCATAACAACATCCATACTCTAAAGATGGTTCACGGTGTGCTGAATGCCATCTCTTGGGGAGTTTTACTCCCTGTGGGGGTAGTTGTTGCGCGCTATTTAAGGCACTTTCAATCATTAGGACCTGCATGGTTTTACTTCCATGCAGGCATCCAACTGTCAGCAATATTACTAGGAACCACTGGATTTGCCATTGGGATCCGGCTAGGACAAATGTCATCCGGTACAGTGTATGGACTTCACCGGAAGCTAGGGATTTCGGCATTTTGTTTGGGGAGTTTGCAAACGTTGGCATTGTTGTTTAGGCCTAAAACAACAAACAAGTATAGGAAGTACTGGAAATCTTATCACCATTTTGTTGGGTATGCATGTGTTGTTTTAGGTGTTGTGAATGTATTTCAAGGATTCGAAGTGATGGGGGAGGGGAGGTCATATGCGAAATTGAGCTATTGTTTGTCTCTATCAACATTGATTGGGATCTGTATAGCTCTTGAAGTGAACGCATGGGTAATTTTTTGTAGAAAAGCAGAGGAAGATAAGTTGAGAAGAGAAGGATTGATTGTGGGATCTGAAAAGGCCAGTACCATAAGCCATAATTACATACATTAAGCAGTTTCTGTTGCAATTTTGACTTAATATATTAAGTTTTTTGTTTCATCTTAACTGTTGGCAGACTTTGTTTATAGAGGTAATGAAATTTAGGGTTAGCATCAACTGTAAGAAGAACCCTAAAAAATACATTGTTTTAAGTAAGATACACTAAGCTAGTTTAATCATTCACCAGTTTCTGGTTAATCGGAGAGGGATCGACCTTCGTCTGATGTCAAAAATGGCAAGTAGGAAGCTATACTTTATCGATTAGACATTAACATTCGAATAGACTCATTTTAATTAGAAATTCAATATAGCAAGAACTCCAATATTGAAGTTACAAAAACGCAAACGTTTGACTTGGGGACTTGCAAATTACAATTGTATTCAATTAGTGCCCTTTGGCAAGCTGACAAGCTGCTTGTAACTTGAAAGTAAAAATTGAGTTCCTATGAGTCATTTAATTACTTAAAAGAGGTGGCCATCATCTATAGTTGTTTGATCTCTTAACATCACAAACAACTTGATGGTTTCTTAATAAAAACAACTAAATGCTAAGAAAATAAATCAAGTAGATCATATAGCAGAATATTATGGTAAACTTATTCATTAGACCTTAAATATCCTCCAAATGTTTCACAATAAACTGTAAGATATTCCTGATCTTGCAAAGAAACAAACAAACAAAACAACTGAACAGAACAAGAAGTCTACTAGATTCAGGATAACCTGCATTTTTGCAGACATAGCAGCAAGGTTAACCACCAAAGAATCCAGATAATTAACCAAAACCAAAGGTCTGCTCCCTTTTCTTTATGTTTTAGTATCATGCCTTAGCAGAAATGCTGATGTGGCGATGTGCTTCTCACTATATGCCGCAAACAGATTATACATCTCACTCAAATATCAAATGGAAGACCTAAATATAACTGGAACTCAAATTCCTCAAATCCAAATCATTTATATAATCTATATCTAAACTTAAATTCTTCAAAAACAGGCAGTCCGCTTAGCCAAGATGATAAAGTTCTCTTTTACTTTCCACCTGAAAATAACGCTAACAAGGGAGGTACCCAAAATTCACAGTTTACTTGCTACATCAGCTCCATCTACTATTAAATCCTCTTCAGTATCTTCCTAGCCGGTAATTCCTGCAGCAAGTGAAAATCATAATATTATGCAAAGCCAGAAGAATATTTGTAAAATTATAGTTGATAGCTAATAAGAAAAAATTAAAAAAAAAAACTACATATTAAATACTTTAACTTTGTACAAATAAATTATGGGTAAAATAAAATTTAAAAAAAAAACATAAAAATATGCACATTATAATGTTCCATAATTGATATGCGCAACTTATGAGTAATGCCACTATAGCAAGTTATAACCATATCTGGCACTGGCAATCTTACCAAATGAATACTTCAATCCAGATAACAGCAACTGAATGCTGCTCCATACTACAAGTCTATAACTACACTATCACAGTAGCACGGGAGTGGCTAGTGTCATGCCTGTAATTAAAACTTATTATAGTCAGCAAAGGGTGGCAATTTCGGGTTCTAGTCGTATCCAGGTTTGTAAACTGGTCAATTTCACTCAGGCTGAAACTATTAAAATTTAATAATATAGAACATTAAAGTTTAAAATTCTAATAAATGGGTCAATTCGGGTCATATTCAGGTCGATTGGGTCATTCTTGTGTCACTTTTGGGTTTCTTCTTGTAAAATCGTGTGCAAATGGGGTCAGGCACGGGTCGTGTCTAATATTGCCACCACCCGCCTGTAATTCAGGTTACCTAACACAAAAACATTAAAGTATTTGGCTGTTTGCCACTATAACCACGAAGCAGGCATATATACACTTGGTAGGGGCTAGAGCCTAGAGAGTAAGAATTTCGTAATTCTTAAATTGTACTCCCTCTGTCCCTCCAGGAACTTTACATGGGGTTTTAGCACAAAGACCAAAGAAAATAAATAAAATAAATGAAGTAGTGGGTGTAATAGTGTATTTTATTGTTAAAATAAGGTGAAGTAGTGGGTGTAATAGTGATTTTATTGTTAAAATAAGTGAAGTAGTGGGTGTACTAGTGTAAAATGTTGAAAAAGTGGAGTGAAGTAGTGGATGTAATAATGTATTTTATTGTTAAAAGTTACTACTATTTTTAGTAATGTAAAGAATTGGTGGGACGTTCCAAAAAGGAAAGTGTAAAGAATTGTCTCTGCAATTAAAGATATGCAAATGGGGCAACCAAAATCTTTTAGTTACAACATATGAGTAGAGACTCCTTAATTTGAGGCGGTTTTAATATTTTCTAGCAATGAAACTTTTTTGTCAATAGAAGTTAATAGATTGAAAGAACTAAGCTAAGCAGTGTGCTACGAACAGCACTATATTCTTCGAAAAAGATTTTGGTTGTAAAAGTTAAACGAGCTCCAAACTAGAAGCAATCTGGAGTTCAATTTTCACCTTCCCCTCCCCCTCTACTAAAAATTATTTCAACTATACGATAAAAAATATAGACATAATAAAAAATTTTAAAAAAATCATTACCTCTGTTAGTCTGTCTCCTGGGAACCCCGTAACCTTCAACATCACCAGGAGAACTTTTGATCTGAGCATCACTAGCTTCATCACTAAGCCCATAACTAAACGCTCCAGATTGCTCTTGCTCGGAATTTGCTGAGTGCCAGGTGCTGTCACCATATACTGGGCGACTACTATAGATATCTCCAAAAGTTGAATCATAACCACCGTTAGACGAGGAATGGGATGACATGCGAGCAACAGTACCAGCACTATTTCTTCCATATGCTCCGGCAGCCAAATTGTAACTGCCATCAACTCCTCCGTATCCTAAAATACCACCCTGACTAGATACATTTCTTCCACCTTGAGCCTGTGGTGAAATAGGAGAAGAATCCCAGTTGAGTGCATTGATGCCCAAATTTCTAGCTCCAATGCTACCAGTTGATCCCACATAAGCACTTGAGTTTGTAGGATTAGTTCCATAATCGAGCCCTCCATTACCCCACAAATTCCGAGGTTGAGAATTAAAAAAAGAAGCAGTGTTTCCTAAATTCCCACCATCAAACCCCGTAGGATTATTGAATCTGTTTGAACTGTAATAAGGGTTCACTCCCCTTCCAAAGCTAACAGAATTGTTCAGATTTACATTTCCTCCATAATTTGGGTTCATCCCTAAATTCAAGTTCATTCCATAGCCTGAACCAAAAGGAGCATATCCGGTTCTTCCAGCCGTAATTTGACTAAACCTGCCATCCATCCCGACACCCAACCCTCCTACCGCATTAGGTGAGTATCCCTGATTGTAGCCATTTAGGACGCTGTTGATTCTACTCAACCCATAGTTGTAATTCCCAAGTGGACTTCGGCTAGGACTAGGTGAGAACTCTTTTGGGACTGCCCGTTTGACCTCTACCATTTTACCATTGAGCTCATGAAAAGTTCTGAGCAACACATTGTCCACCGAATCCTCTGAATCATAAGTGATGAATCCAAATCCTCTTGGTCTCTGAGTGTTGTGATCATACATCACCACAACATCTGTAATAGTCCCAAATTGCTCAAAATAGCTTCTAAAGTCACTTTCTGTGACAGTAGAAGCTAAACCTCCAACAAATATTTTTCTAGTGCGAACTGGACCAGGAGATCCCTGAATGCTACCACTGGTTCTGCTTATTACGCTACTATGGTCATCCTTGGGAACAGCTTTTTTTGCTTCAACCTGTAAAAGAAATTTCAAGTATGAAAACCAAACACAGGGTGAACCAATATAAAAGTTACTACTTTAAACATCATTTTAACAACTGACAGCTAATGCATGATCAAACAAGTGAAAGGTGCAGTAACACAGGAACAAAAAGATCTACAAGAACATAGCGACAAAACCCCAGGTAAACCTACACCTAAATACGTTGTACCCAATTAAATCTACATTTTGACAACATTATATGCAATTAATATACAGCATGTTGTGTCTAACCAAACTCTTAACATATAAAGACTTGGTATATGATAACTAAACATCTGTCCATTTATGGAGAATTGTCGTTAGCCAAATAAAATTAAGAAAAAAGATCCGTTAAAGAAAAAAAAAAATCATTACCAGTCTGCCATCAATATTGTGCTTCTCCTTGATCACTCTATCAGCAACAACAGGGTCCGCAAATACAATAAAGCCAAAACCACGAGCTCGTCCAGTTGTTCGATCTTTCATAATCACAGCTTCAAGTACCTCACCGAAACTACTGAAATACTCTTTGAGACGCTCTTCATCAGTATCCCACGAGATTCCACCAATAAATAATTTTCCAAGATCAGACTGCATCTTTCCTACACAAACACCAAACAATTCCATTCCATTAAAGCAAACAACCAGATCGAACACGAACTTTACTTACAAGTCACTTAAACACATTCAACCAAATTCCAAACATAACATGGATCTCGCAATCATCACACATTCCAAACCAACCACAAACTCATTAAAGTTGAAATCTTTCACTAGCCCATTATTCAACCTTTCACTAGCCCATTAAATAAAATGCAGATTAAAATTAATCAAGAACCCAACTTTTTTAACTTTCAGTCTCAAAACACAAATTTAATATTCTCTAAACAATTCAATTTTCTTGGATTCAAGCAAACAACATCGGATCCATTGCTGATCAACCCAACAACAAATTCAAGCATCCTATAAATTTTAACACACAAATAATACAAAAACACATAAAATCAACAAATTTTACCATCAATATTGATCACAGAACAGATAAAAAAATTACAAATGAAGTGTAAACAAAAAAAGTAATGATTTTGATGAGTACCCACCAGATTAGAACTGAAGGGCGATGAGAAAAAGATGAAAGTACTTAAGATCTGTAAGGAGTAGTTGTAACAAGAAGCGAGGGCATGTTGTAAACGCCCCGTGTTTTATCAAAATCTCCTTGGTGAGAAAAGATTACTAGATAGATAAATATGGGATTGGAAACACCAAAACAGATGAGAAGATGGGTGTCATATCCGCATTATATATATTGTCCTGACGATTGGAATGCGTGTGTGTGTGTGTAATATGTTCCTTTGCTTTCCTTTAAAATACGGAGTAACAAAATAGAATAAATCCAACTTTGTGTTTTATTTCAAACCAGAATATATATTGAGTTCGTATGTGCATATCTTTTCGAATTTTAGAAATATTAATCTGTATACTTTAATAAAAAATTATTTCTAAAATTCAACTTTAACAATAACAACTGACATAAGATATTATTGTTATCGTATCTCTCTGATCAACTTTATCGTCAAATGAATAAATATCTCTAGAAGGTTCCAGAGTTGATTGTACGTTTTTAATTGAATTTTTGAGAATTGATTTTACAGGTTTTTTAGCGGAAGATTCCAAATTTATAACTGAACAAATACAAATTTCTGAGCAATATTTTTGTGATTGTGTGATGCTTTTGATTGGTTTTTTTTTTATTTTTTGACAGGAAACATTATGCTTTTGAATGATTTTGTGTATTCGTCCATTGTATCCATCCGATTTGATGGATTAATCTCATATCTTCTAGACTCGATCCATATATCTATTGCAAGATGATTTTAACTTTTTTTTTTTGGTACAAAATGGTTCAATTTTTTTTTTAAGCAGATGGTTGCATTCCGTCTAAATTAGTTTAAAAATTGCTATTTATTTTTATATTTGGACCTTTTTTGTGTAAAAAAAAACATTGTTCAGCCATCATGTTATAATTAAATCGTAAATTGAATACACTCTTCGAGAAATTTATGCAAGTTGTTTATAATCTACGTAAAAATAAAAGAATTTATGTTATGATTAGAAATCAAACCATTGATCTACTTCCGTAAAATTCATATCATAACCACTATATTACATTTTCCGTCAAATGAATAAATATCTCTAGAAGGTTCGAGAGTTGATTGTACGTTTTTAATTGAATTTTTGAGAATTGATTTTACATGGTTTTTAGCGAAAGATTCCAAATTTATAGCTGAACAAATACAAAATTCTGAGCAATATTTTTGTGATTGTGTGATGCTTTTGAATGATTTTTTTTTACAGGAAACATTATGCTTTTAAATGATTTTGTGTATTCGTCCATTGTAAATTTGTTATCCATCTCGTTTGATGGATTAATCTCATGCCTTCTAACGGTATATAATACGTTATTGGAAAACTGATGGATGGTGTTGAACTAATGGATAGACGAAATCAATATAAAATCAGCGAAAGTCGCCGCCTTCGTCGACTCCTCTGCAGAGATGGATGGAGATGACATGTGATATGCAAGTTCAGTAGGCGTATCATGCACTGATTCCGCCAACGTCAACCGCGCTTCTTGAAGACACGTTGTTGGAAACGGTGTATTGCTTGATGCGCCACACCCCCCCCCCCCGGCATATCTGTGGGCATTTTGGGCGGCTGTTCTCGAATCTGGGTATTTTGGACACGCGGAGCTAAAAATTGGATATTTAGGACACTCACCCCATATTTAACGACTTTGATAGTTTATTACATTCCTATCAAATGTTAGGCATAAACTTGCAATTCTATCCATATTCAAACTCAATTGTAAGATTCACAAACATGGTTCAACAAAATAATTAACGTGTGATGCTACGATCAGTATTTCGAACAAAATCAAAGTCCATTTATTTGTTACTAACTTTAAACCCGTATGATGTACGGATTGCTTTTTATCATTTTTTGTTAAATTTTATTTGAAATTTATTGTAAATATTTTTATTTTTATTTAAAATTCTTTTTTACATATAATAATAATAATAATAATAAAACATTATGTTATAATGTATTATTAATTTTTTAAAGAATATACATTATTTTTTAATAATTATTATTGAATTTTTTGACGAGTATTTTATTAATATTATTTTTTTATGTTTTTTTGTTTGTGAGGGGTTTTTTAAAGGTGATTTTTTTTAAAAAAATATTAATGGTATTATTAAGGTAATTTAGATGATTTGGTCGTTAGGGCCAAAACAATAAATTAAGAAAGTAATATGCGCCCTTGTCACCCACTGTGCGCCCTACAAGATCAGCCTCAATCCCAAGTGTCACTTACAATTGTGCAGCACAGAAAAATGTAATAAGATATTGAACCCACAAACTTTACTAATAAGACCCTTCTTTATTAGTAAACCACTATTACATAGAGAATGGAACCTAATAGGTCCCAAATGAGGGTGAAATAAGCTAGAAGGGGGGGTTGAATAGCTTATTACCTTTTAAAAATTAGAGCTTGGCATTTTTAAAAAAAATTCTTTCTCCTTTAAAATTAATTACTTATAAATAAGCAATATAAAATGCGGAAAATAAAAGAGAGAAAGATGAAAAGTATGACACGATCGATTTATCCTGGTTCGCGATGCCGCAATCCCCTAACAGATTCGAATACCCCTACTCCAGTCCCCGAGCTTCTCCCGAACTCGAGATTTCTTCCACTATAAGTAAAATACTCCTTATAGTAGGCGGAGAAGCCTTTACAACCACTATGTATTTATCTTAGAGCCTAATTACCCGTTACCTACTCAAAATACAATAGCCACCCCTTGCAAGATTATCTTGGAGCGTAACTCCCCGTTACCTCCTCAAATACAATGCAAGAAAACCCCTTACGAGCTTATCTTGGAGTGTAACTCCCCGTCACCTCCTCACAACCACGTAAGTAAACCCTTTGCGTAGACTTCGTATCTACACCCTTTAACGATCTTGGATCTTAGGTCTTAGATCTGGGTCGTTCCTCCTCCTCACGGTGCAAAGACACCCAACTCCCCGTTGGCGTGTCTAAGACTTGGGTCTTAGAGTGAGAATCACCTCACTTCACTTCACCTCACGTCAAAGGATATAATACAAGTCCTACGACTTAAATCCCTTTTAAATGAAGGTTAAAAATGTGTTATACAACACAAAAGTGAGTTAGAGTAAGTTGTCAATATTTCGTAAAATATTAAACAAGCAACTAAACTCGAAGAATACAACTCGAAGAATACAAGTGTTTACACTTTTAGATGGCTTTAATATAGCCTAGGCCAAGATAGGGCCGGATATAAATATATAAAGCTCGTCAAAGCGAGGGACGCTATTACGCATTAAATTAAACACCACACAAGCACATAAACACAACTCACTCGTACGGAAATGTAACTCACTTATCTATAGGATAAAACGAGGGCCGCTATTATGCGTTAAACTAGTGCGAGAAAAATAAACATGTAAGTAGCCGGGAGAAGTCACACAAGGGACTTATCACACAACTAATGCAAAACAATAAATTAAACGTGGATGCAATAATATATACAATTCAAGAACTACTCGGCCGAATAAAATGCAAGAGATGGCCGAATAGATTGAACTTAGTTTCGGTTAAGAAACTAGTTCTAGTAGTCTTGGTTAAGTCCTTAAATAAATAACACAATTAAGGTTCAAGGGACTTGAATAACCAACACTAAAAGAAGGTTTCTTTTGACTTAAGATGTAACAAGTTTTAACCACTTAAAGTAGAAACTAGTTTATGCAAGTTAAGCACAAATCAAAAGACACTTCTTTGCCTTATAACCAAGTATAAATCAAATGGTTACTAAGGTCGTCAAGAGGGATTAATAAGTTCTTAAAAGAACCTCCTCTTGGTAGCTTACAAGTTGTCTACACACACTACTGAAGGAATTATATGCATATACGGAAGCGTGAATCACAATTTATAACGTATATATCGCATATATAACGCATACGATTCATGTATAAAATTGTAAGATCGATTACTAACCTTTATAAGCGATCCAAGGATGATGAATATGGCCTCTTAGCAGCTGCTCCTCAGTGTGTGAAGCACTCCACAAGTATCCACCAAGAGAGTGATTGAATGAGAGAGGAAGAGAGGGGTTGAGAGAAAAATAGGGATGCCTCTTCTGTTTTTTACGTACTGTAAAAATAAGGTTAGCCTTTTGAGGGTTTATAATGATATATTTATAGGCAAATATTTCAGCTGAATATTTCCTAGAAAATAATATTATTATTTACCCCACAAATCAATTAATCTCATTAATCAATATAATTATGATTAAAAAATCTTTTAATCATTAATTCTTTTTCTAAACACTTTAGAAAATAATTCTCTCACTTGATTTAATTTCTTAAATCAAATCCTTAATTAATAATATTAAGAATTCTTCTTAATTAATTTATAATCAATTAAATCTTATTTAATCAATTATAAAATTGTTAATAAATTATTTATTTCACAAATAAATAATTACTAGCCATTATTAATTAATTCCTCCATCAATAAATCAGTCTCTTTTATTGTGTGACCCTGTAGGTTTAATATTAAGCCGGTAGTAGAAATAAATAATAATAAAACTATTTTATTATTATTATTTATATGAATTCTTCTAATTCATTAAATATAATTAATTAAATAATTAACTATATTTATCCTACATCGTGAGGGATACTTTTCAGCATATCGCGACTATCCGGATAATATGAATTCACTGCTTAGAATACCTAGAACCTAGTCAGTGAATAGTTATCGTACAATTAATTCCTTCCACCCTACAATATCCCGATTAAATACAAGGCATGGAACTCGTGTCAAGCCTATCAAATTTAATCATATGATTCCTTATTCATAATGCATAGTTCATATTAATGCAAATTAGAAACTCATTTCTAATTTCATTCACTCTGGCCAGAGATTCCTGAACTAGCATAATAAGAATAGCATAGGATATTCTCTTCCTTTACTGGAAGGGGTAGATCCTTTATTGACCGTTAACTATCTCCATACACAAATCCCTATGCCCAGAATAGACCTAATAGGTGTCCTTGAGACTAAGGACTAAACCAAAGCATAGTTCCTTATATACAAGATTACTCTAACGATCTCAAGTCTAAGGACACTTGTACAACTATCACTTAGTGAACAACTATCGACACGTGAGTAAACTCCATTAGTTGCTCCACTGATCGAGTCTTGTTCAGTGAACTTATTCCCTAATAATCACCTACATACTAGCTATAGTGTCACCACACAAATGCCTATGAGAACATACATCCTTCCTAGGAAGCTAGCATAGTATGTATTGATCTTTACGGATTAACTAACTTCCAATCAGTTATCCTATGATCAGGAACAGTTTTAAGTCTAGTGTTATCATCTTCTAGATCTCACTATTATAATCTCATTATAATTCTAGAAACTTTACTCTAAACTATGGAACATCTGATTTAATACACTTTAAATAGATAAAGCCCGTATAAGACAAATATGTCTTTTCACTAATAATCATAAAACCTACTAAGATTACAAGAAAGTTTATCCTAACTCATCATCCATGATTGGATTTAGGACACTTCTCTGTCAATCTCCCAGTTGTACTAAAACCAATCACTTCAATATCCTATACCCATCTTCACTATGTGAAGATCAAAGTGAGTCTGAGAAATGGCTTTAACAATGGGTCTACTACGTTGTTTGTGTATGTCAACTTTCACAATGTTGACAACCTCTCTTTCAACGATCTCCCTAATCAGATGAGAGAGCCGCAATATGTGTTTAGACCTTAGATAGGATCACGGCTCCTTAGCATGTGCTAATCTGATTCCCTTGAGTTGTCAAAATACAACTCAATGGCTCAATATCTGCCAGGAACTAATCCAACATAGAAACTAGTTTTCCAATCCACTGTTGCAACACACTTGCAACAAAACACACTATGCTTACTGATCTAATATTAATGAGTGTCTACTACTTGAAACTATTTCAACTCACTGTCTTTCCACTCAGGACTATCAAATGCTCTGAAATGAATCTACTATCAAACTGATCTTGATTAAAACTTGAGTCTACGGGGACCTTTAATTTTAATTTAGATCCATCAGAGAAAATAAATATATCGCCATGCCTTCTCAAGTATACTACGACATTTTATTGTCATCTGATCCTTTTCTCCTATGAGTAGATTGATATTTGCTTGTCACAATAAGAAATATCATTATTTGTACATATCATGTAACATAGAATGGATTAAAATGATTCTCAGAGACATTCCATTCACGTGTCCTCTCTCTCAGAGAGATATTCTCCCATGTTCATCATTATGAAACATTACTTGGAGTGTCCATGCTAAACACTTTAGCATCCAATCAATGTACATTATTTACGTCAGACCTCTTATCCTAATCATGATCTATCAACTTAGATTATTACCCTTAGTTTATTCGAGGCCTAACTCTAGTCCAAGAAGAAATTCTTTGATAGCTTAATTCTAATGAAACCAAAATTATCAAAGGTATATTTTCACTAATATATCCACATATATTACTTTATTACATCACTCCCACTAAACTCCTGTATCATTAAATGGATCATTCACCTTTTTGATAAAGTCAAACTCTTTGACTATCTCATCAAAATTAATGTTCCATTGTCGAGAAGCATGCATGCGAAATCTTCATGGTTTTGATCATGGCTATTCGATAAAGGTTTCTTTAAGGTGATCACATTACCTTCATTAAACATTTACAACTAGCCTGGCTATATAGGTCTCTACCTTTCCATCCTTTCAAAACTCTCTACAAAACCATTATAGATTCCATGTCACTCTGTCACTCCTCAGAGTCATTAAAACTCAAAACATTGTCATTATCATATATAGTAGATATCATATCATCATTCTAAATGATGAAACCTTGATATCCTCCTAGATAACAACCATGTTGTTGTACAGAAAGTTCAACTACTCAAATAGGTTCCCTACATAATCCAGGATGATTTGTGGTTCTTGAAATTCATTAAGTTCACTATAGCTCCCACTGAGCCCTTGAAGGGTAAATTAATTTTCCAAAAAGGTGGAGTATCTACAAAACAAAACACTCCCAGTGTCTATAAAATAAATACTCCCTGCTCAGCAAGATTGCATATAGTTGTCCTAAACTCTGTTTAAGACTAACCACAAACCTTCTTTATTCAGATTCAGTCTCTAACTTATTCAACTCTTGACATAGATTAGACGACCCAAATCTCAAGACAATTGAGACTTGTGTTTCCTTAATTTACATCTCATGGAGACTTTAGTTAACGTGTGTTGAGGATGTTAGGAGTTGGCCCACATCGGTTGTGGGAGGGGCAGATAGCTAGTTTATAAGCAACCAGTTAACTCCATTAGTATGAGGCCTTTTGGGAGTGACCCAAAAATAAATCCACTTTCTACCATGTTGAAAGGCTATGAATGACGCTAGCCCATTGTGCCTTTAGCCATTTTATCACTTGATATTTAATAAAAGAGGGTTTTTTTTTTATTTTACTAAGGTTACAAAACATTTTCGTATGAACCTATAAGTCTAACGTGTTTTAAGTTTAATAGATAATCTAAATCTATAATAAAAACACTACAAAACTCAATATTATCAAGTCAAGTCAGAACCAACATCTCGTACAATTAAATCAGATTCCAATAGCCCACGGCTGTAGCACGTAACGACCACTGAAATCTAAATTTGTACACATCTAATGTAATAGACAAGTACTTTCATTATATTGTGTTACAATCATAATCATTTTACAAAGAGATTTTTCCTTTTAAATTAAATATTTCAAATCAATAATCGATAATTGGATGATTCCCAGATCGGGGGGGGGCATTGTCAAGAGGCGTCACTTAATACCCCTTTCTTACAGATCGTAATCCGTTTTTGACAGAATCATCCTTTCTCTCAATATTGAAAATTTATATTTAATTACATGTTTCACAAACACAAGAATCTCATGATTGTATACATAATATTAATATTAAACTTGTGAAACAATTTCATAAATCCTTAATCTGCTAAACTACGCCTTATGTTGATTTAAGTTCACCTAAATCTATCATCGCATGGTAAACATAGGCATATATCACATATATAAACATAAGAGAACATAAAGGTAGGCATGTTATAACATATAACACAATTATATACATCTCTATGTATCATAATTTGCATTATAAAAAAGTTAAACATTTAAAAACATGCTTTAAAACACTTTTTGAAGCAATAAATAGTTCAAAACTATTTTTATAAAATATTTGACCACACCATTAGATCCGTATCGAAAATACGAATCCAATGATATATTGCACGCCCCAAACGGAGTCTTCAAGCTCCGGGAAAAGGCAAAAGAAGAAAAACAACCACTAGAATTGACCTGTCGCGCATTTCGTACAGGCGTTACACGCTGTAACGCATTCCCGAAATGCGTTACAGACTGAACCGCATCTCCTAAACGCATTACAGGCTGTAACGCATTCAACAGATGCGTTACCAGCCTCCAGCCCTGGATGCCGTTACGCTGACGTCAGGCTGACGTTAGCCATTGACCTGCAACCTGACTGGCGCGTGTCTTACACACGTGGTGCGTGGGTAGGTGGCGCGTGGCTCACAGCGCTTCTGACAGCTGCGCGGCTTTTTCCCTTTTTTGCATGAAACAGCCGGCAGATTCAACAATCAGTCTGTACGATCCAACAACAATACTGAAAAATAATCAGTTAATATGATTCAACAGCAATACTGAAAAATACGTTTTTATCAGTACGATGTCAGCCATCAAATTCCGTGCATCCAATTAAATATTTTACACATAATTCAAATCAGATGCATATTTTATTAATACGAATTTAATTGAAACAATTTTCAAAAATTCATAATAAATAATCTATACATCAGAAAATTATGACAAAAATACCTGGACGATCTACAGTAATTGTAGAACCCAGATCAATAGCCAAATATCACAAAAAAATTTATTTTGAATTAATTCATAATTAAATCAAAATAAACTTGTAAAATCCATAATAAATTCACACATTATGATTAAATTATGAAAATTTACAGATAATTCCATATGCATACAACCTACAGTTTTGATACCATTGAAAGAATTATATGCATATACGGAAGCATGAATCACAATTTATAACGTATATATCGCATATATAACGCATACAAATGTGACTCAAATGATCAAGGAAGAACACTTACAAGGCTGTTTAAAAACGTGCAAAATGTAGCCTTGAAGAATGTTTTCCCAAAGGATTATGGTTAAAATTTCACCTTGAAATTCGTTGACCATCTATGACTTTTAAGCGACCGAAAAATCAATTATGTATTGATTTTTGGAGTCCCGGAAAAAATTCATGCTAAAATCATGAAATTAATCATAAAATTCTTTTTAATTATTCTAGTGACATATTCAAAGTTTCAAGTCAAAATAACATGTGGAAGTATTTTATTCAAAAATATTTTGATTAAATGTCCTTACGCGACGGAATAAAATACGTTAGTCGTTTACCGTAACTTGTTGATACTTTGGCTAAAGTTTTGACTTGAAATATATTCAAATATAATATTCCTCAAATAATAATGACTATAAAGTCCTCGGAATATTTATTTTGAATATTTTAGAGTTTTATCCAATTTAAATGATAATTGTTAAGGGTTTTGGGATAAAATCTATTTTTATTCTTTCGGCAAGTCTTTGAGCAAGGCAATTTGAAAATAAGTCTTTGAAAAATATATCGAACATATTTCTGAATTAAAACATTTTAAATGAATACTGTTTTGAATAAAACACTTATTTTCGGTTCGGAAAATCAGTGTTCAGGATATTTCGATATTTGTGCCGTTTAAACTTTGCCTTTAAATATATCACAAATAACTTAGACTAGGAAACATCATTTCATTGACATTCCTTATCCAAATTAGTGATTGGTTAAGAAAACGTTTCGTCAAATTGACTCGTCACTTGTTTATGTCACATCGAATAAACCTAAGGGAGGATTTACTATGTTATCTAGTAGATTCCTAAATATAATTTAATTTTTACTTTCGAACTTGACAAATCACCAAAACCTACAAGTGAAAGACTATCTCATAATCTTCCCAAAAGACCGTCGACTCACAATCTTCCCCTTTTTGGTATTTGTCAAAACTACTTGTGAGAAATTAAATATGTGTGTGCTACTAATCTAGTGTATGCATGCTAAGCTATATGAAAATGATGAGAGCCGAATAAGATAAGCATACATGCACATAAAGACACAAACATACAAATATATCACATCACGAATAAAATCAAGTAAGCACAAGTGATATATAGTGTGAGCAACTATGTGACCTAAATTTTGAAATATAACTTCCCCTTGCTAAGAAAACCATTTTGAAATAATTCATCTTCCCCTTAAAACAAATAATTTTCGAAACACAGAAAATTTTTACAAGGATCTGTTTATTTTTGAACAACCTAAACACATAGTCACATAGAGCATGCTTCACATAATTCATCTTCCCCTAGATACATAATCAAACATAATCATGCTTCCCCTACATTATACACATACACATTTAATCATACACATATATAATTCATCTTCCCCTTTTTGATAAAAACCAAAAAGTGAAAAATAAATTATAAGGGAATGAGGGAGGGGAGATCATATAAGCATGCAAAGCACATAAGGGGAGGGGGATCACGACTAGCTATTACATTTTAATATCCACCTTATTTCTCCAAACAGTCCTTCTCCATAAATCTTCACAAATGTGGACTGTTTTTAAATTTTGCAAACCAAGTAATCCTAAATGAATTACAAAACTAATTCTCCCATACAAGAACAGAACATGAAACATTACATTGTAGTACTTAGTCTTGAATTCGGGATGCACTCCAAGGCTAGGGTGATAGTGTGGAGTCTGCAATGTGCATGAGCACTGTCCAGGCCAAAGCATTGATGATCACCGAGACAAAGATATGGACTGTGTGACCAAGGTGCAGTACACAGTTCAACAAACTATCTAGAGATGCAACCTGCATGGTTAGCACTTAACTTACACTATCAATGTGAAAGTATGTATAAAGCAATGAGTATAAATTGACAAAGTTAAGGGTTAGAGATACATTACAGTGCATTCAAGCTATGAGGTCTGAGAGTCAATAGTTCCAACTCATCTGTCAAGTAACAATTTAAACAAGAATGCATCTTTATGACCTAATTGTGACCTGTTTCCCTCGGGTTCAGGTCAAAGAGATCTCAAAGGGATCTCAATGCAGTCCATAGGTACAGTGGCATGTGTGTGATTGGAGTCTAAAATGCAAATGCAGTAACTATGACTAAGATAACATTATTAATAAAGCAAATCAAGTGTAATTTCATTCATAACAAGCAAAATGTATATCATACTCAACTTCTAAGTCCAACTAATATTGAAAACAGTTAGAAGTAGAACTACACACAACCAGCATATAAAGTCCAACATCAAGGCTCACAGCAAGACAACTACAAGTAAACAGATAAGTTAGTGCAAAAATAGATAGCACTTAGCACATACATAGGTAGATAAACAAAATAAAGCAGCCACAGAATCCAACACTGCAAGTTAACACCACATATTACTCAAGCTCATTAAAGTGACCATTGTTAATCACTTCATTGACCATATTATCACAGTCCATTCCCACATTTCCATTTCCATTCTCATTCTCAACAGACTCAGATTTCATAGTAACTTCCATCGCACTCTCAGTCTTATCATTCTCAGCAATGTCAATTACCTCAATCTCTCTAGATATAGGAGCACTCACTGGTATACCTAGGATAATGTCATTTGGAGCAGGGTTGCTATGCAAATTAACTTGAAACTGAATCAACTGGCTTAGACTATTCTCAAGAAGGGTCAACCTAGTCATAGCAGAGTTTAAGTAACTCTGGACAATTTCTAGCTTAGAGGAGAGCTTCTCATAGTCAGCCAAAAGAATGTTCAAGGTAGATTTTATTTGAGCACACTCATCCTTAAGCAAATCCAAATCAGCAGACATTGTCCTAAATTTCTCATAGTGGACAGAGAGAGAGATCTATTTGCCTAGGAGGTTCAACAGCCATGTTAGAGACCATAGGGGGATCTCTATGAATGTTAAGAGGCAAAACAGACTTAGTGCAGAGCTCAGAGATTGTGTTTGTGACATGAAAGAAAGGAGGGATGCAAATGTTGTACTTCATGTGTTCAAAAACTTTAGTAAGAAGGAGGCCATATGGACTATAGCCAGCCTTAGAAGCAGCATGCATATTAGTCATTATCATGTGAGGAATATTGAAAGAAATTCTGTTTATGGCTATTTTGTACATGATAATCATGTCAAGAAAAGAGACAAATTTTTCAAGAGAGGGAAAGAAAGTCTCCTTGACAAAAGTAGCCAAATTCTGATAGAGAGAAATGGAATGAGCAGAGTTGAAACCTCTATCGTTTGAGAACACATTATGAGGAACCTCAACATTACAGAAAGTAGAAATGAAATTTCTATATTCATTCATGTCAAACAAGAAAGACTTAGAGATGTCAACATGAACAGGAGTAGTGAGAGAGGCATGGAGTTTAAGAGCACTGATTAAAGTCTCTTGATCAATGAGGCAAGGGATCCCACTCACCAAAGATATGAGGAAAACAGTCCCATTGATGCCAGGGTTCAGAGTTAGGTTAGCATAAAAATTAGAAACCATGTTAGGCAAGACTCTTTTAGAAGGATAGAAGAGGAAAGGTTCAAGATTGGCTCGAATGAGCATCTTAAACAAGTCAGAGTCAGGTAGCAACTCTACTAATTGGCCAGGAATAAGTTTTCTTTTAGCAGACTTAGTATGAGCATTGTTTGACACTAACAAGCCTGAGTTGAGCTTGGCTCTTCTACTCTTAATTTTGTTACCAGAGGAGGGCTTAGGGTGTTTGGTGTTTTGTGTGCTGTGAAACAATGACAGAGTAGTGTTGACAGGATTCATGGTGCTCAAGTAATTACTACTACTTAATGCTGAAATTATGTATATGAAGACAAGAGAAATCAACGCAAGAATATGAAATGAATGCAGCTAATGCTTCTTTTAAATATACAGAATTTACAAGGCATAAACATGGAGATATGTTTAGTAACAGTACAAAAACAGTTAACACAGGACATGTACAGTAGCAACAGGACAGACAATTACATAAAGATATGACAATATGCAAAGAAGTAAGGCCTCTTATCAGTCCTAGCATGCTAACAAATTCGGCTAAAAGCAAGTACAAGTCCCAAAACAAGCACCAAACAACAAAGAGCATTTAATGCATTTAAGGTAGTTAGAAATCATATGATAACTTTTACTGAAAATGCAATATTTGTTTACACACACAAATCAAATCCAGCTGCTGTACTTGCATGAAAAGGCAATTAAAAAATACCAACTCATCAAGAATGCAGTTATACATATCTAGACACAGATATAAAACACCATACACTAAATCACACAACACATATACTCATAAAGCTGAGAATTAAACAATTAATCATAGGAGCATAGTGCTAGAGATTAGGAATTGAAACTTATCACATCAAGCAACTTAAATCCTAACTGACCTTGTAACTAGTTAGACAACTGGGTGTTGGGTTTTTAGCCCAATACAATGGTATGGGTCTTGGGTGATCCAAGACAAGTATGGGTTTTGGTGATCCAAAACATATATGGATTGGGTAATAATTATATGTTTAGATAATTATTATAGATGGTATATTTAGATACCAAGTATGATAAGGATTGTAATTGGAAACCAAGTATGATTAGAATATCTTGGTGGCTAAGTTTGTGATGGCTATATATACATAGCCCTATTATGTTTGATAGGTATGCTTGAGTATTGTTTGGCTTAAGTATCATGTGAGTGAAACACCGTTTGGTGAGATTGATTGTATTATTGATTATTGTTTGGATTAATAATACAAGTTGGGACGCGGGTTTTCCGTTTCATATAATTTTGTTGTGTGTGCTTTGAATTAGTTGATTATCTCGGGTTTTGCTCCCTAACAAGTGGTATCAGAGCCAAGGTTCGTGATGGATATGGGTGGAGGAAAATTCGAGATTGAATTGTTTAATGGAAGAAACAATTTTACGTTATGGCAGAGCATAGTGAAAGATCTGTTAATTCAACGAGGGTTATATGCGACTCTTGAAGATAAGAAGCCTACTGATGTGGAAATTGCAAAGTGGCAAGACATGAAGTTACGTGCGGCATCGACAATCCGGTTGGCCCTTGCACTGGAAATCAAGTGTAATGTTCTTGAGGAGAATAACCCTAAGAATTTATGGGAGAAGTTGATGAAGACATATCACTCAAAGTCTTTGGCTAACAAGTTGTTCCTCAAGAAAGATTTGTTCGGGCTCAAGATGGAAGAAGATGGAGATTTAAGAGATCATCTGAATCGTTTTAATGGATTGATTAACCAGCTGAATAATTTGGATGAAAAATTAAAGGATGAGGACAAAGCTGTTCTTCTACTTGTGTCTCTACCAAAGAAGTACAGTACTGTGATTATTCTTTATTGGTTGGGAAAACGATGTTAGATTTGGATGAGACCATTGTCGTTCTTTTAGAGACCGAAAGATTGATGAATCAAGGATCGAGTGACGTATCTGATGGAAGTGCACTTGTGGTAGATGCGCGTGACAAGAATAAGATGTATGCTAAGAAACGTAACCCTAGTAACCCTAATATTAAGTGTTTTTATTGCGGAAAATTGGGTCATGTACAATACACGTGTCCACAAGTAAGAGAAGATTTGAAGGAGTTGAAGAAAACTCAAGGAGCGGGTAGTGTTTCGCTTGTAGCAACTGATGAAGATGCTCTTCTGGTTCAAGAAGATAAGGGATCGAAAGAAGAATGGGTGCTTGACTCGGGATGTTCTCATCACATATGTGTTAGGAAGGAGTGGTTCTCGTCTTACGAGAAGTGTGAGAGAAAGATGGTAACTTTACCAAACGGTAAAAGGGTAAAGGTTGATGGCATTGGTGAGGTAACAATGAAACTTCACAATGGTCGTGTTCGGAGGTTAACTCAAGTAAGGTACGTGTAATAACCCTAACTTTAGCAATGCTACAGTGATCACATGAATAGTAAAATTTGAGGATTTAGGGAAATGTTATGTAGGTACTCTATATTGGAGATGGAAAATGAATAAACAGAAACCATTTTAGTGTTGTACATTGAAAATGAGTGACTCGAAATGACGATAGATTCCAGAAATTCCTGAATATGGATTTTGAGGATTTTGATTTCGAATAAGCTTCTATTGGATATTAAGGAGCATGGAAATATTAAAGGGATTATATATTGAGGAATTAGAAGATTTAGGTTAAACCAAGGGATTATTAAGTTAAGAGAATACCAAAGGAAATTGGATTGGTAAATGATTTCAAAAACCACTGAGATAATGAGGTACATTCGAAACGAATCACAATTGGACGAGTATGGAAACCAAACAACCAAGATTAGTAGTATGGCAAGGATACGTACCACATTATTAATTACCAAAATATTAGCATAATACTTAGAAAAAACAAGGAAAAAGGGATTATGAGATCATTGTAATGACATCACTTTCCATTAACTTGTTTTAAGGGGCAAACTAGTACTTTTGCATGGTTTTAACCACAAATATCTTCCAAGCTTCCATGACACTATAGAATTATCAAGATATTAGCCAAGATAAGATCTAACCAATACAAAACAAATCTCATCTTCTTCATTTCATCAAAATTCGTAGGTCACTATTCATCAAGAAAAAAATCAATTTCGAAACCCTAGCTAGAATCAACTAAAAATCAAGAGGAAATTCATGGAGCTTCTTGGAGGTTAGGAAGGATCATCTACAAAGTTTCATAGCAAACTAACATCATTTAGCAAGGTAATAAAATCGTAGAAGTTGAAGATGAATAGTGAATGAATAGTAATTTTCAAGTGTTAACTTTGTTTTAATGGTTTCTTTAGTTGATTCAAGTTAATCTAAGGTTGTTTAAGGAGTGCCCAAGGTTTATTAAGGATCTTTAAAGCTTTAAGAAGGTATAACTACTCTTGCCCTTTTTGTATTTATGGTGGAAATTGAGTTGGTTAGTAGTTAAGTGACGTTAATGTCTAGTTTATGATGATTATGTGTTATAAATGGTTTGTTTTGATATGGAAATTTTGTGTTGTGGACTTGTAACCATGGTTGGGATGTAGACCACATGGTGTAGGTGATGGTGTATAAGGTGGATGATTGATTTGGAGGAGTTTGATTTTTGGAAAGTATGAAAATATAGCCGTTATAATGTCCGATTTTCGTTTGACCAAGAATCTGCCCTGTTTTTGGACCCTATACCCGTACGGTAGGTTACTGTCCAGACTCCCAAGTAACCATGAGATGATACAGCTTGGTTCATAGATCGTTTTGATATAAAGTGCGTTAAAATCTGATGAACGGGTTAGGAGAAAAGTCAGTTTTAGTGAAAGACGTTCGATAGTCGAGAAAACGTAGTTGTACCAACTTTGAGGCTATAACTACCATACTTAGACATTATTAAAAATTATAAAACTTTGGGACATTGCAGTAGGGTAGTCAGAGAGTCATTACCAGTTGACCTTGTAATAAAATTCGAAATCCATATTTTCTGGGAATTTTTACAGTTAAGTGTGGTCGTTAGGGGAAAGGGTGAAAACCCCTGAAACCTCGATTGAACTTATAAATAGTTAAGTTCTTGAACCTTTGGGGTAGTAGTGATACGTTAAACATATGTAAAGTGTCAAGGGTAATGTTATACAAGAGTAAAGTGAGAAAGGAATGTAGTATTCTAACGACGGTCCTTTTTGTGTTTATAGAAACTTCGGGAGAGCCACGAGCTATACTGCAAGGATACAGAGATAGAGGCAAGATTTCTTCTATCCTTACTTTGTAAAACTACTTATCTTCACAAAGAAACTTGATTTCATGGAATATATATGTGATGCTATTATTATTGTGAAGAAATTGTCTTCCTTGAGTATTGATATTGAAAAGAAAGGTATATGAAGATGTATATGAATATGGATATGAGTATGAGATGGATATAAATATGGGTATGAGTATGAGATGGATATGTATAGAGATGATTATGCATGAAGTGAACATGCCTTATGATTAAGAGAATAAGAGAGAATGATATTAGTTGTTATTTAAAGTAAATAAAAGAATGGTATCAGTTGTTATCTAGGGTTATATGGTTTATAATACTATATTAAAAATATTCTTTTTGAGTATCAATGGTTTAATAAATATTATTTGATTATCATTCATTACTCTTAAAATAGACGGAATATTTTATGAATATAAAAGTATATTTGATTCCTGAATATGAAAGAGATGTCTGGATCATAATCAAAGCATTATGTTATATATATATATATATATATATATATATATATATATATATATATATATATATATATATATATATATATATATATATATTATAGAAGTAATGTGCGAGAATGGAAATGATATGAGTGAATGATATGTGGAAATGAAAGAGAGAAAATGGAAATGTGGAATGATATTTTAAAAAGGGAATAATGATGTGACAAAAAGGGGGATTGCAACAGACTTGCGTAAGTGGCTGGGTCAGGGCTGTGTGCGACACAGTCCAGCATTTATTATTTTTATTACGGCACGAAGATGCCAAGGGAGGATGTTAGCAGGTGGCCTTCCTCCAGGGATGATCTTCATTCCTTCTACCGATAGTAAAAAAAAGCATGTACGATTAGGCGACTGATCATCGTCCTAATGTATCAGGCGACAGCAGATATCCCCAATGTTTTTGAAAAGAAAGGTATGACAATGGTTTTCAGATTTCTATACTGAAAATAGAATAATGATATGAGATGATGGAATTATGGTTACAGATGAAGAAAAACTGATATTATATTATTTTAGATTTCTTTCTTATAATAGTAAGTGGATGATGTATTATTAAATAAGAGCCTTATTCTTCCTTAAAGATTATAATTGGTTTCTGCTTATATATGCATATATATATGTATACCTGTTCACATTCTAAATTGTAGTTTACAATATTATCTTGCTGAGCTATTATAGCTCACTCTTGCTACTTATGTATATAGCAGCTAGGTCCCATGCCGATACTACGCACTACACCCCGCAAGAAGGTAAGGGATGTTGGGTTCCGAGGCATAAAACGCAGCGGATAAACGTAAATAAAACAAAATTTTCGAAACCCAAGAAGATAACGAATCATTCCAATTAAGATCTTGTTTCACGAACTCAACGGAGATCCTTGCTTGTAATCACCACACACAGTCCTTGCGTCAAGATCCGTGTCTCTAAGGTAATCCACACGAACGTCCGACCGTCCAACGATCCGAGGAGCCAGGTACTAGCCCGCGAAGAACAGCCTCTCTCTCTCTCTCTCTAGCCTCTCTAAGATGGAGCTGCTAAGGTTTTGTCAAAAACGATTTAATGACTCTTAACCCTAAAGTAATACATAATTATGTATTTATACGAGAGAAATAATGGACTAAAATCAAAAAACCGAATTGGGCTTCCTTAAACCCAATTCTATTTCTATTCTGATTTTATTATTGGACTTCCTTAAATCCAATTCTGTTCTTACTTTATTACATTCGAATTTGCTTAGATAATTAATTAGGACCAGTCCAATTATTTAAATAGCCAATTCTCAATTTAATAATGAGTTAATTTAAATTCTTAATTTGAACTAAAACTCCTTTTAAGACGTTCTAAGTGTGTGACCCTATAGGTTATTATTACGTTGGCAATAATTTTAATATCTAATAAAATTATAAACAATGAGCGGTATCTAGTAATACACCATTGCTACCCAAGTAATAATAATAATCGGTGATCCAATTTAAACCTTTTGTGATTAATGTTTCTGTGTAATATAATCCCTTTAACCAAATATTATAGATTAAACTCGAGGCATGTGTTTAGTCATCCTCTTCAACATTTAATCCGGGTTTACTTGATCCATGAGTAGACTATTAAAACAAATCATTATTTGAGCACGGCCATGCATTTTATAGTCTCACTCAATCAAGAGGCCAATAATATCTCTCCTAATTCTAGGAGGGTTAAATCCTTTATTTATCATTCATATTTCTCATACTACTCATGATATACCCGATGTTCACTTTTATCATCACCCGGTCAAAGGTAACTTTTAATGTAGTCAAAGTATATTAATCCTCGTATAGAAATATAATGACTCAAGTCAAAGGACCATTACACCATTATCACTGTGAGTCTTTCTTATGACTTTATTAAACATGAAGAATCTCACTGTGGGTCTGTCCAGTACCATGTACCCCTACATGTACCTATGTTTTTGACTTTAGTATCTCCATACTTATAACCAATGAGATGTGGTTATCTGTCAAACAACATACTAGTCTATTTATGTATTATTATTGCCCTGTAATAATAATACTTGACTAGGGACCTTTAAGAATATGATATATTATATAATCTCAAGTTCAAGTCATGTACTTAAACTATACAATGTGTATCATAATTCTAAGGACATTTGTTATGCTAACAAATACATCGTAGTAATTAAAGTCATAATAAATACGTTTAATGAATAATCAAATGACATAAGGGTTTATTAAAAGAAACAATGTATTGCCTCTAGGGCACCTACACTAACAATCTCCCACTTGCACTAGAGCCAATCACCCATGTATCTAATACCCATAGAACTAGTGCGACCATCATGCTTCTGCTGCGACAAGCCTTTGGTCAGTAGGTCTGCAATGTTATCATTTGTGTGCACTTTACATATGTGTATGTTACCTCCGTTTAGACAAAACACAAAACCAGACTGTGATACAGTATCATCCCTGTCTGTTTGGAAACTTGCATCGGTGTAACCTTTTACAACCAGTTTCTCCTCTCCTCCATACACCAAGAATGAATCTTTAGTCATGTTCAGGTACTTTAGAACATTCTTGACTGTCGTCCAGTGACCTTCACTGGATTAGTGTGGTATCTGCTCGTCATGCTCAAAGCATACGAAACATCTGGGCGAGTACATACCATTGCATACATGATAGATCCAATTGCTGAGGCATATGGAACCTTACTCATGTGGTCCTTCTCATCCAATGATTTCGGACACTGGTCTTTAGAGATCGTTATCCCTTGAGACACGGGGTCATATCCCTTTTTTGCATTTTGCATACCAAAACAATGCAAAACCTTATCAATGTATGTGCTCTGACTTAGACCGATCATCCTTCTAGATCTATCTCTATAGATCCTCATTCCTAGAATGTAGGTTGCCTCTCCTAAGTCTTTCATGGAGAAGTTGCTCCCTAACCAAGTCTTAACAGCCTTTAGAGAAGGTATGTCATTCCTCATTAGTAGTATATCATCAACATATAGTACTATGAATGCCACATGGCTCCCACTAACCTTCTTGTAAACACACGGTTCATCTTCATTTTGAACAAAGCCATACTCTTTAACTATTTCATCAAAACGAATATTCCATCTTCTAGTGGCTTGCTTCAATCCATAAATGGATCGACGTAATTTACATATCTTGCCAACATTCCTTGGATCGACAAAACCTTCAGGTTGTGTCATGTACACATCCTCTTCAAGGCTTCCATTAAGGAAGGTTGTTTTGACATCCATTTTCCAGATTTCATAATCATGGAATGCTGCAATGGCAAGCAAAATCCTTATGGACTTGACCATAGCCACTGGTGAGAAAGTTTCATCATAGTAAATACCATGAATTTGTTTGAAACCTTTTGCAACCAGCCTTGCTTTATAGGTCTGAACATTTCCATCCATGTCAGTTTTCTTCTTGAAAACCCATTTGCACCCTAGGGGTTTTACCCCTTCAGGTGGATCAACCAAAGTCCATACTTGGTTTTCGTACATGGAATCCATCTCGGATTTCATGGCTTCAAGCCATCTCTTAGAGTCTGGACTGTTCGTAGCATCTTGGTATGTGAGAGGCTCATCTTCATCTATAAGCATCAAATCACCACGTACATTGAGTCAAGAGAAATCCATATCTCTCTGGCTCATGGCGAATTCTACCAGTTCTACGAACAACCTGTGTTTGTTGAGCATTATCATTATCCTGCTCTTGTTCCACTTCAGGTTCAATGTTATTTTGTGGTTCTCGATCTTCATCGAGATCTATAGTTCTCCCACTGTTTCTTTTGGAAACAAAATCTCTTTCCATGAAGACAGCATCTCGAGCAATAAACACTTTCTGCTCAGAAGGACTATAAAAATAATACGCCTTTGTTTCACTAGGGTATCCCACAAAATTGCACTCTTCGGATTTAAGTCCAAGCTTGTCAGATACTTGACGTTTTACAAACGCCTTGCATCCCCAAACTTTCATAAAGTTCATGCTTGACCGTTTCTCCTTCCATATTTCACATGGAGTCTTTTGAACCTTCTTAGTAGGAACACGGTTAAGTGTGAAAGCCGCTGTTTCTAGAGCATAACCCCAGAAACTTATTGGAAGATCTGCATGACTCATCATCGATCGCACCATGTCCAACAAGGTGCGATTTCTCCTCTCTGAAACTCCATTCCATTGAGGTGTACCTGGCGGAGTAAGTTGTGATACAATACCACACTCTTTTAAATACTCTTTAAAATCGGTGCTTAAGTATTCACCCCCACGATCGGATCGTAAGATCTTAATACTTACACCTCCGCCAATTTGCTTCTCTACTTCAGCCTTGTATTCTTTGAATTTTTCAAAAGAATCGGATTTATTCTTCATAAGATATACATATCCATATCTACTGAAATCATCAGTAAATGTTATGAAGTAGTAGTAGCCTCCTCTAGCCATCACACGCATTGGGCCACATACATCACTATGTATTAGCTCCAGACGTTCAGTGGCCCTTTGACCCTTACCAGTGAAAGGGGCTTTAGTCATCTTACCAAGCAAACAAGATTCGCATTCTTTGTATGATTCAAAATCAAACTTATCCAAGTATCCATCCTTATGTAATTTGGATATGCGTTTCTCATTTATATGGCCTAGACGACAATGCCAGAGGTATGTTTGATTTGAGTCATTGACTTTAAGTCGTTTGTTTTCTATATTATAGACAGGATTATCTAAATCAAGAACATATAAACCATTAAACAAACACGCAACACCATAGGTTAAATCATTCAAAGCAAAAGAGCAACTGTTGTTCTTTATTGTAAACGAAAAACCTTTCTTGTCCAAACAAGAAACAGAAATAATGTTTCTGCGAATCGCAGGCACGTAAAAACAGTCTTCTAGTTCTAGAACAAGCCCAGAGGGTAAAGATAAATAATAAGTGCCTACAGCTAAAGCAGCAACTTTTGCTCCATTGCCAACTCGTAGGTCCACTTCTCCCTTAGCCAAAGTCCTACTTCTCTGCAGTTCCTCCACATTTATACAAATGTGAGAAGCACATCTGGTATCCAATACCCAAGATGTAGAAATAGACAAATTGACTTCTATAACATAAATACCTGATCCAGAAATCTGAAAACCCTTCATTTTCTTCAGATCCTCCAAATAAACAGGACAGTTTCTCTTCCAGTGACCAGTTTTCTTACAGTAGTGACATTCACCCTTAGCAACACCACCTTTAGGCTTTAAAGCCTGTTTGGGACCTGACTTTGGCTTGGGTGTAGAATCAGATCCAATCTTCTTCTTACCCTTCTACTTGCCTTTCCCCTTGGCCTTACCTTTATTGCCCACCATCAGTATGGGAGCAGGTTCAGCTGTCTTCATGTTGGTTTCATATGTCCTCAACATAGCCAACAATTCAGTAGGTGTTTTGTCAAATTCATTCATATTGTAGTTCACAACAAACTGAGTAAATTTGCTGTTCAAAGAATTCATGATTAGGTCAATACCAGTTTCTGGACCAATCGGGAAACCCAAAGTAGCAAGGTACTCAATCTAACCAATCATCTTCAAAACATGTGGGCCAACTGGTTCACTTGCCCCTTGTTTGCAATTAAAGAGTGACTTACTCGTGTTGAACCTTTCTTGACAAGTTTGGCTTGCAAACATGCTTTGCAAGTGCTCATTGATAGTATAAGCATCCATATGCACATGCTGTCTTTGAAGCTCAGCACTCATAGTTGCCAACATGAGACATGCAACATCATTTGCATCATTCTCATCCCTTGTGCGGGTCGCTCGTTCCTCAACAGTAGCGTTCTCAGGAAGGGGACCTGGCGGAGGGATATCAATGACATGAAGCTTGCGCTCCTGCCTGAGGACAATCCTCAAATTCCTCTGCCAGTCTAGGAAGTTGTTTCCTCCTGTCAGTTTGTCCTTTTCAAGGACTGATTGTACGGATAGTGTGTTTGTGTTGTTTTCCATTAGTATCTACAATGATAAATGCACAAAATAAACATTAGATTGTCTTGGTTATAAATTATGTTCAAATGATTATGATATATTCATAATATATCTCCCACTATTTTTATCAAATCAATAGCCCTTACCATTAATTCGGAAAGCATATCCCATAAATCTTTCTAGTGAGCCAAGATCCATATTTCGTCATGTCCTAAGTCAACCACTGGTAGTCCTTAAAACATGATAATTTAGGTAGACAACAATTGTCAATTATATCATATAAAATTCTTCGATAGTTTGGTGAACAACGATTGATCTTATCTATCTAATAGATTTTTAACCAAACTCTATGCTTCTAAGTTCATAATGGTTGAATATAACCGTTTATTTCCACCTCATTATGACGACTCAGTTAACTTAGACCCAATGATACAACGGCCGAATATAACCGTTTATATTCGTCGCATCTCACCACGATAGACAGGAGTCCCCTGCCACTGACAGTCATTCCCCTTGTCGATCTAGGATTCGATGAGTGTTCATTCATTGGAAAGCATCTGATTAAAACTTAATATTTTGTTAAGGGGTTTAAAGAATTTATGACGATCATGATCACACCATAAAGAGATCCTCAATTTTCCTTGAACCAAATACTTCAAATTGACATCTTAGATTGTTCATTTCCCAGGTAGATGGAGGATCCCAATGGTCACACTTAATACCCATTAACCTTACGAATACGCATATCCGCTTTTGACAGAAAATCCCAATTTTAGATATCAAAAATCCATATTTAATTCCGTGTTTTAAAATCCATATTTTATAAACACAAGAATCTCATGATCGTTTGTTAATTTTAAAATATTGAATCATTACAGATTTTATCTTGTTTAAGCAGGCATGGCATGGGTGATGTATCTAATACATTCATTCATACATGATTAATCTAATTAAAGCATGCATCTCTATGTATCCTACACATACATTCATACATCATATGTAAAGTAAGTGCAGTATGTAAACGTGATTGGTTATGGCCTTTATCCTATATGATCCTCTCAAGCTAATGAAAGGATCAAGGTCAATCTATGGTGGAATAAACATAAATACAAATTACATGTCTTCATTCTTCTTGTCTTCTTGGTTGCTCCTTCTCTTGGACCATCCTTCAATCTTCAATTACATTACATTGAATAATTGAATACAATCTACACTAAAGTACTTACATGATAAAACTCGAGTTACATTCGAGGTTCAATAATTACAAGAATGAAGAAAACGACATGCAAGTCGTATTTATAAAACCAAAACCATTAATCTAAGGGTCTTAAGGCCATAACCATCACCATGCTCAAGTAACAATTAAATAATATGTCATATTATATAATCATGTTATACCATATCATATTTCAGATGATCCAATCAAAGAAATCATATACCGCAAAAATCAGAAAATCAGAATCAAATTCTGAAAACAATAAATCATCTTTTTCATGCAATAAACGGCGTCAAACGCCTTACAGACGAGTCGATGATAGCTATGCTATCAGTTTTGTTCAGACGCTCGTTTCCAGTCAGAAAACACATATCATTTGCGAAAATCGGACACTGGACAGATTTCACCAGAATTGCACAGCGTATACAGAAATCGTATCGTATACAATCCCCATATCAAGAACAAACATTAATCATATATATATATATATATATATATATATATATATATATATACAGATTATATAATCATCATATGATCATCTCAATCATCTTAAATCATAACAGAACCATATATATGCATCATAACATATTATAAACAGCATATATAAGAACATAAACATGACAGATTCGCAAAACATGCATACTCGCATCATATACAGTTAACACGTAACCAAATCAACCCCTTATACACGTAGCTCTGATGCCATTGTTGGGTTCCAAGGCATAAAACGCAGCGCATAAACGTAAATATAACAAAATTTTCGAAACCCAAACCAGGATCCATGTATAATTCCGGGCAGATTATGGAGATAACGAATCATACCTATTAAGATCTTGTTTCACGAACTCAACGGAGATCCTTGCTTGTAATCACCACACACAGTCCTTGCGTCAAGATCCGTGTCTCTAAGGTAATCCACACGAACGTCCGACCGTCCAACGATCCGAGGAGCCAGGTACTAGCCCGCGAAGAACAGCCTCTCTCTCTCTCTAGCCTCTCGAAGATGGAGCTGCTAAGATTTTGTCAAAAACGATTTAATGACTCTTAACCCTAAAGTAATACATCATTATGTGTTTATACGAGAGAAATAATGGACTAAAATCAAAAAACCGAATTGGGCTTCCTTAAACCCAATTCTATTTCTATTCTGATTTTATTATTGGACTTCCTTAAATCCAATTCTGTTCTTACTTTATTAAATTCGAATTTGCTTAGATAATTAATTAGGACTAGTCCAATTAATTAAATAGCCAATTCTCAATTTAATAATGATTTAATTTAAATTCTTAATTTGAACTAAAACTCCTTTTAAGACGTTCTAAGTGTGTGACCCTATAGGTTATTATTACGTTGGCAATAATTTTAATATCTAATAAAATTATAAACAATGAGCGTATCTAGTAATACATCATTGCTACCCAAGTAATAATAATAATCGGTAATCCAATTTAAACCTTTTGTGATTAATGTTTCTGTGTAATATAATCCCTTTAACCAAATATTATAGATTAAACTCGAGGCATGTGTTTAGTCATCCTCTTCAACATTTAATCCGGGTTTACTTGATCCATGAGTAGACTATTAAAACAAATCATTATTTGAGCACGGCCATGCATTTTATAGTCTCACTCAATCAAGAGGCCAATAATATCTCTCCTAATTCTAGGAGGGTTAAATCCTTTATCTATCATTCATATTTTTCATACTACTCATGATATACCCGATGTTCACTTTTATCATCACCCGGTCAAAGGTAACTTTTAATGTAGTCAAAGTATATTAATCCTCGTATAGAAATATAATGACTCAAGTCAAAGGACCATTACACCATTATCACTGTGAGTCTTTCTTATGACTTTATTAAACATGAAGAATCTCACTGTGGGTCTGTCCAGTACCATGTACCCCTACATGTACCTATGTTTTTGACTTTAGTATCTCCATACTTATAACTAATGAGGTGTGGTTATCTGTCAAACAACATACTAGTCTATTTACGTATTATTATTGCCCTGTAATAATAATACTCGACTAGGGACCTTTAAGAATATGATATATTATATAATCTCAAGTTCAAGTCATGTACTTAAACTATACAATGTGTATCATGATTCTAAGGACATTTATTATGCTAACAAATATTTCGTAGTAATTAAAGTCATAATAAATACGTTTAATGAATAATCAAATGACATAAGGGTTTATTAAAAGAAACAATGTATTGCCTCTAGGGCACCTACACTAACAAGGGAAAGGCGACCTTTTGAGCGAGTGCTGGCGACCATCCCCGAGGTAGTGACAAGCGAAAGGGGCTTAGTAGACTTATGTAAATTAAGTGTGTAAGTTTGTAATAAACTTTTGGTTGTTGAAATGCTTCCTGTAGAAGTATTATTCAACAATGTACTTAGTAGAATTCTGGGTTTGTAATAACTGTTAACTTTAAACTTTTAATATTGTGAATGTTGTTCTATGAGCATATGACTGGTGTGTGTGTGTGTATTAGTGTGGGGTCAATTGCTTAAGTATTAAATATTAAGTTAAAAAAAACTCAAGAGATATTGATATTGAATGGAAATTGGACCGTGATGACCTGGATCCTTGACCCCGGATCTAGGGGCGTCACAGTACGTACCGGAGTTAAATCGAAATCTAATTTCATTGGGTAAATTAGTTGATTTGGGACATACTGTTATGATGAAGAATGGTATGTTGGAGGTCACTAAAAAGGATTTAGAGATACTCAAAGGTTGGAAGGACAAGAGGAATCGTTTTGTGCTAGAAGGAGAGGTTATTGTTCAAGGGGAGGCATTGACGGATGGACGTCGTTGGCTTGATGGTGACCGTTAATTCGGTTATGAAATTGTATTGGGTTGAAGGGGAGGATTGTTGGGTTTTCAGCCCAATACAATGGTATGGGTCTTGGGTGATCCAAGACAAGTATGGGTTTTGGTGATCCAAAACATATATGGATTGGGTAATAATTATATGTTTAGATAATTATTATAGATGGTATATTTAGATACCAAGTATGATAAGGATTGTAATTGGAAACCAAGTATGATTAGAATATCTTGGTGGCTAAGTTTGTGATGGCTATATATACATAGCCCTATTATGTTTGATAGGTATGCTTGAGTATTGTTTGGCTTAAGTATCGTGTGAGTGAAACACCGTTTGGTGAGATTGATTGTATTATTGATTATTGTTTGGATTAATAATACAAGTTGGGACGCGGGTTTTCCGTGTCATATAATTTTGTTGTGTGTGCTTTGCATTAGTTGATTATCTCGGGTTTTGCTCCCTAACACTGGGAGACACACATAACAACAACTAGTTTCATACAACCCTAACCAAACTAGTTCAGTTCACAAAGCAAGCACACAGATACACTGATCAAACAGGATAGGAACAAAGCTGATACAATGCAGATAGGCATAAAACAATGGGAGCCATCAAGATTGTTTCTAGAAACTTAGGTTATTTTTAAATCACCTAGGTCTAGCATAGCATAATTAGGACTGAATTTTAGAAGATAGTGCATTATTATAAAACATCAAATCCTAAGTTATCAAATCAGTCTCAAAAGAATTCATTTTAAATCCTATTAAAATCTAAGTGATCAGATAATCAAATAAATTCATTTTTAAAGCATAGGGGATTTAAAGATGAACAAGTAGAGGCATGAGACAATGTTTATAAAACTAGCACAGAAGCAAGTAACAAGCATGGCATTTTACACATTAAGTAAATTTTGCAACTTTAGTAAGATATACACTGTTAGATATAATTGATGTGAATAATAATCAGTGTTTAAGTGTTACAGTGAAATATCAGAGCTTAGCTGGAAGCAGTCAGAGTTTAGTTAAACTCTGACAGATGGAAGCTCGACAGAGTTTGTTAAACTCTGTCTGGAGGAAGCGTTTACTGGTCAACAGTGTTTGAAGAATTATTGAAGATAGTTATGGAAGCAATATCTTTGAAGATTGGATAGCTGTCAAAGAGATTGAGTTGACTAAGGAGACGTGTAGCAATCGTAATTGATATCAATTGTATAGCTAATTTATAGGAGTATCAATTATCGATTGTATAGCAGCTGTATATCTTATAAATAGAGTTAGGTTAACCCTAGAAGGGTATCATCGTGCAACGCAATATCATTCATTGTAACCTAAGCAGCTCTCTGTGATATTTTACATCACTCGAGAGGAGTTATTAATTCCAAACAGTTTTTAATTGTTTAAACGTGTGTTTAATTGTTAATATCTCATACAATCTTGATTATAATTTTGTATTCGGCCTAACAATTGGTATCAGAGCTAATCTGTTACTCTATACAGTTTAAGATCCACACACAGCTATAATCAATGGTAGAAATACCTCCTCCATCAGGTTCAAGTACAAATACTGAGAAGGCTCAACCTAATACTGTGAGTCGTTATGAGACAATTAGGGTTCCTATTCTTAGGCCGGCAGAGTATTCAATCTGGAAGGTGAAGATGACCATGTTTCTGGAGGCTACAGATCCAGAATATCTTGACAGAATTTATGAAGGTCCTCATAAGCCTACAAAGTTATCTATTGTTGCTGCTGGTCTAGAAGCTAAATCAGTCCCAAAGGAAAAGAAAGATCTGACTCCTGAGGATATTTCATCTATTGCTAAGGATGCAAAGGTTAGACATCTACTTCATAGTGCATTGGACAATGTTATGTCTAATAAAGTGATTAACTGCACAATTTCCAAAGAAATCTGGGATGCCCTTGAAGTTAGATGTCAAGGAACTGCTGCTATCAAGAAGAACAGAAGGAACATACTCACACAGGAGTATGAACATTTTGAGGCTAAATCTGAAGAAACCATGACAGAAACATTTGACAGATTCTGTAAGCTGCTCAATGATTTGTCACTGGTCAATAAAGAGTATGATCTAGAAGATTCAAATCTCAAATTTCTTCTTGCTCTACCTGAAAAGTGGGATGTAAAGACAACCACTATAAGAGATAAATATGATCTTGCTGAAACTGAGATTGATGAAATTTATGGGTTGCTCAAAACTCATGAACTGGAACTGGAACAGAGAAACAGGAGATCAAGCAAAATGACAAAGTTTGTTGCTCTTAAGGTTGAAGAAAAACCCTTGAAGAAGGAAGCATCATGGAAGAAGCTAAGGGAAAAGCTTTGGTCATACATTCAGAAAGTGAGTCATCAAATTCTGATGTTGACTCGAACACTGATGCAAATGGCTGCTTTGATGGTGAAGACCTTCAAGAAAATGGGTTTCAAGAACTTCAAGAAGGGAAAAAGGTTCTCTAAAGATTCAAATTCAGACAGGAAGAGTTTCAGAAAGTCTGAGAGAAAGGAGACTAAATCTGGGAAGAAAGACAAGTCTGAGATTCAATGCTACAAGTGCAAGGAGATGGGTCACTATGCTCCTGAGTGCAAGAAGGGTAAAACTGGAAAAGCACTTATCACAAAAGGCAGAGACTGGGCAGACACTTCAGACTCAAATGAGGATGTTAACTATGCTCTCATGGCTTCTATTGAGAATGTTTCTGAAGACTCTGAAAACAAGGTACCTCTAACTACCTATGCTTATAATACTGATAATATAACTGAATTGAGAATATATCTTAAGTCTTTGCATATCAGTTATAGGGATCAGACTTTAGAGAATGAGATAATCAAATCTGAGAATTCTGAACTTAAAGAGAGAAATAAAATTGTTGAAGAGAAACTTGAAAACATGCAACAAGTTCAGAAAGAAAGAGATGATGCTGTTTATCTAGAACAGGATTTGCTAGGAAGATATAAGCAACTAGAATCTGAATTGGTGAAGGCAAATCACATAATTAAAACTTGGACTCATTCTGGAAAAGACACTCAAGAGGTTTTTCAGTCAGACATAGTTGGTTTATGTTACTGTGTGGAAGATGAACTTAGGTTTCAAAATAAGGTCAAAGTTAGAACACATCTTCCATCTACAAAATTTGTTCATGGAATAAATGAACCTAAGTCTGAAGCTGAAAAAGGAGCTGTTAAGAAAGAACTAGTAAAAACTAGTGTTAAACAGGTTAATATTGGTTCAATGACAGATAAACAACTCAAGCATAAGCTTAACGAGTTAAAATCTGTTAAGAAACAGAAAGTGTCTAGGAAGAATAGAAATGGTAAAGTAGGCATTACTCAAGGTAATTATCCAATGCTTGCTACTTTTGCTCCAAGAAAGACATGTCATAACTGTGCTAGCACTAACCATCTTGCTAGTTTCTGCAGGAAGAATAAAAACATTAATTCTTTATCTTCCAAGTCTGAAGTAAAGAAAGATTATGTTAGAACTAGATCACAGACTTTATGCAAACATTGTGGAAGTACTTGGCATTCTATTTATACTTGAAGCCCAATTTGAAATGGGTTAAGGTTAATTCTGCAAGTGTAAACTCTGAAAATGTTAGCTTAAACTCTGATAATAAGAATTTCGCTGATAAAGCTAACAAAGTTAAGAAAGCCAAAGGATCCAAGCAAGTCTGGAACCTTAAATCTGACCTTCAGTGATTGTTTGTGATTGCAGGGCATCAGGGAGAGTACCCTAGTCGTGGACAATGGATGTTCAGGACACATGACTGGAAATAAAGCCCTGCTATCAGAGTATGTGGAAAAGGCTGGCCCAAAAGTTTCCTATGGAGATGGCAACATAGGACGTACTCTGGGATATGGCAATATCCATCTTGGAAGTGTCATCGTCACAAATGTAGCTCTGGTTCCAGGACTCAAGCATGATCTGCTATCTGTGAGTCAAATATGTGACAGAGGTTATCATGTAGATTTTCAACCTGAATACTGTGAAGTTATCAGTAAATCTACAGGAAAAGTTGTTCTAGTTGGACACAGGCGTGATAAGTGGATTTTATATCCACTTAAAGTGTTCCATATCGGCTTAAATTGATTACTTGGCCTCAAGCATGTGGTGTGTTTAATGTGTTTTCATTGAGTTTTGCAGAGCTAAGAGAGTTGGAGGTTAATTTGATTAAAATTCGGATTTTCTGGGTCGGCTGCGCAGTCTCCACTGTTTTGGCCATATCTGGAGTTCTACAAGTCCGATTCTAACGATCTTACAGCTCACGCGAAGAGGAGAAGATTTTCTGCAAAAGTTAACAGTGACCAGGGTGCGCTGCGGCCTGGAAAGTGCGCTGCGGCGCGGTGTGTTTGCTGGAAATTCCAAATTTTTATCCTGAAAATTCTGATTCACTATTTGGGCCATATCTTGAGTTCTATAAGTCCGTTTTGGACGATCTTACAGTCCACGCGAAGATAACGGAATTCTCTTTCATTCTAAAGTGGTTCAGATGTCCAAATACAACTGGAACAGCCCACAAATACTGAAGAAAAGTCAGTTACGAATTTTCCTTCAAAACCGAATCAGTTTAGGAAACGTATTATGTGCCGAACTGCAGAAATTCTACTTTGACAAGGAAATTGCTATAATTCCTACTTCTAATAAGTATGGTAATTGCTCTGGGTGGCTAGAACATTCCAGAATTAGATCTACACATGGAATTGCAATTCTATTCTCATTCAAGAACGAAAATTGCCATACTCCTATTCCAACTCTAAAACGGCAATTGCTTGATGGAGAGGCAAATTGGGGCTATAAATACACATCTTGGGGGACAGAAAAAAAACACATCATTACATATCAATTACTTATGTTTATTTGTATCTTTTCATACTTTGTTTTTATCATGGTTTCATCAGATCCCATGATGACGAGAGGTTCAATTATGAACTAATCGTTGTTATGGGATTCTAACAGATTTATTTATGGAGCTTAGTATCTTGATGCTTTAAAGATCTGTGTGTGATGTATATTTGATATCCTCGTATGGTTATGTTTAATTGATAGATGCGTCGCGAACATCTAATTTGTTAATCTCTTGTGAAGCGAGAGTGGATCTTGAGATTTAGAACTTGCCATGCTAGCATAGGATAGGTTGATGTTTAACATCATGATTTGTGACGTAAATAGAGATATTATGCTGCCCTATGTGATCAATATGGATAACTTGTTCTTCAACCGTTATGTTTTCAAATTCTATAGAGATATATGGTCTAAGCATAATTGGTGTCTATTCATCTTCTATCTCTTTTGTGGATGTATGTTTAGTTTGGTATTCGTATACTAAGAAGTAGCGTATACTTCTTTCATGTTGTCCGATCAGATATCATAACCATTGCATATAGTGATTAAAGGCGTCAGATCTAAGCGAAGTATTTAATGAAGTTAGGATTCCATGGTTCATCTTGCGTAAGTAATTCGATTTTAATTATCATTAGTTAAGTAATTCTTAGTTTAATAGTTTGCATCTTAGTTTGATTTAGATAATCAAACCCCAATATTGTTAATTGTCTTAGCAGTGCATAATAACCATACATTGTTGCATAGGTACAAAACTGAATTAAAACCATAACCAGATCTCTGTGGGAACGAACTCAACTTTATTATATATTACTTGTGACCACGTACGCTTGCGTGATATTGTGTTAAAAAGGCGCAATAATATCTATGAAGTAAAGTTGTTGACAAACTCTGATGGAAAAGCTGTGTGCCTGTCCACAAGAATGTCTAGTGAAGAGAGTTGGAAGTGGCATAAGAAACTCTCTCATCTGAATCTGAACAACATCAATGAGTTAATAAGAAAGGATCTTGTCAGAGGACTTCCAAAGTCTTTATTAAATGTTGATGGCCTGTGTGATTCCTGTCAAAAGGCCAAACAAAGGAAGTCATCTTTCAAGAGCAAGTCTGAATCTTCAATTGTTGATCCTTATCATCTTCTACATGTTGATCTCTTTGGACCAGTGAATGTCTTATCAATTGGAAGAAAGAAATATGCTCTAGTCATTGTTGATGAACACATCAGATACACTTGGGTGTATTTTCTAGCAAAGAAGGATGAAACTGCATTAACTCTGATGGAGCATGTAAAGCTGCTGGACAAAGGATCAAAACACAAAGTCAAAATAATCAGGAGTGATAATGGAACAGAATTTAGGAATGCAACAATGGAAGAATTCTGCAAGAACAGAGGAGTGAAGCAAGAGTTTTCTACACCTGGTACACCACAGCAAAATGGTGTAGTTGAGAGGAAGAACAGAACCTTGATAGAAGCTGTCAGAACTATGCTTGATGAAGCAAAATTGCCAACCTATTTCTGGGCAGAAGTAGTTCAAACTGCTTGTTTTACTCAAAATGCTACTTTGATCAACAAGCATGGAAAAACACCATATGAGATGGTGAGGGAAAAGAAGCCAAACCTGAAATATTTTCATAATTTTGGGTGCAAATGCTTTGTGTTGAAAACTCATCCTGAACAGTTGACCAAATTTGAGTTAAAAGCTGATGAAGGAATTTTTGTTGGCTATCCGCTGTCAACTAAGGCATTCAGAGTTTATAATCTGAGAACCAAGGTGATCATGGAGTCAATTCATGTGTCATTTGATGACAAGAAAATAACTGGACTTGAAGATGTAGATGAACATGATCAGCTGCATTTTGAAAATGAAGACTTAATCTCTGATGAAGTAAACTCTGATGAAACTGATCTGAAAAACTTTGTTGAAGCATACTCTGAACCTCTACTGGTAAACACTGAAGAAACTTCTCAGCCAGAACAGAGGGGAGAACCAGTTGAGGGGGAGCATGATCAAAATGATGACTCAAATTCTGATAGTGAGTTAGCTGAAAAATCTGGATCAATCTTTGATGACTCAAACTCTGAAAGTGCAAAATCTGACAGTTCAAACTCTGAGCAGTCAATTTTAGGGGGAGCCTCAGAGACTGAAGAAAGGCAACAAGAAAATTAGGAGAACATGGATCAAGGGGGAGGATCAAATACTGATAGAAGTCATTTACCTTCAGCTAAGAAATGGACAAAATCTCATACACCTGATCTAATTATTGGAGATCCAGAAGCGAAAGTAAGGACAAGGAGTGCTACAATAAATGAATGTCTATTTCATGCATTCCTATCGAAATCTGAACCAAAGAAGGTAGAAGAAGCTCTTCAAGATGCTAACTGGATAACAGCAATGCAAGAGGAGTTAAATGAATTCGAAAGAAATGAAGTATGGACCATTGTACCTAGACCAAAGAATAGATCTGTTGTTGGTACGAGATGGGTTTTCAGAAATAAAACTGATAGTGAGGGAATTGTTACAAGGAACAAGGCTAGACTTATGGCAAAAGGCTTTTCACAGCAGGAAGGAATAGACTTTGATGAAACTTTTGCTCCAGTTGCAAGATTAGAGGCAATAAGGATTTTTCTAGCATATGCCTCTCATAAGAAATTCAAGGTTTTTCAGATGGATGTAAAAAGTGCTTTTCTGAATGGGAAGCTTGAAGAAGAAGTGTTTGTTGAACAACCACCAGGATTTGTGGACCCCAAATATCCAGACTATGTCTACAGGCTGGATAAGGCTCTCCATGGACTTAAGCAGGCACCAAGAGCATGGTATGAAACTCTGGCTCAATTTCTTTTAGAAAGTGGGTTCAACAGAGGGACAATTGACAAAACTCTGTTCTATTTTAAATCTGGTAGTGACTTGCTTTTAGTTCAGATATATGTTGATGACATAATTTTTTGGTCTACTAATGATAAACTCTGTAAGAAGTTTGCCAAGCTCATGCAGTCCAGGTATCAAATGAAAATTATGGGAGAGTTTAGTTATTTTCTAGGTCTACAATTGAAGCAAACAGATGATTGGATTTTTATAAATCAAGCAAAATATACCAGAAATCTTCTCAAGAAATTTGGTATGCTTGACTGTTCATCTGCAACAACTCCCATAGCAACAGCAACAAAGTTGGACAAAGACACAGGAGCTCTAGTAGATATGACAAGCTACAGAGGCATGATAGGGTCTCTTCTTTATCTAACAGCAAGCAGACCTGACATCATGTATGCAACTTGTCTCTGTGCAAGGTTTCAGGCAGACCCCAGAGAACCACATCTAACAGCTGTGAAGAGAATTTTTAAGTATCTCAAGGGCACCATAACCTTAGGACTGTGGTATCCCAGAGAATCAGATTTCAAGCTACTTGGTTACTCTGATGCAGACTTTGCAGGCTGTAAGATAGACAGAAAAAGCACCAGTGGAAGTTGTCAATTTCTGGGTGACACACTTGTTTCTTGGTACAGCAAGAAACAGAAATCAATTTCTACATCAACAGCTGAAGCAGAGTATATTGCGGCTGGTAGCTGTTGTGCACAGATTCTGTGGATAAAGAATCAATTGCTGGATTATGGATTGAGGTACAGTAAAATACCTATTTACTGGATAATCAAAGTGTTATTGCTATGACAGGTAATCCAGTACAACATTCAATGACCAAGCACATCAGCATAAGGTACCACTTTATCAGAGAACATGTAGAGGAAGGGAATATTGAGCTTCATTTTGTGTCTACAGAACAACAGCTTGCAGATATCTTCACCAAGCCATTGAGTGAAGCTACATTTACAAGACTGGTAAATGAACTAGGAATGGTCTCTGGTTTTGACTAGAGATATTGGTTAGACTCAAAATTTTACTTATGTAATGTGTTGCTCATATTTTTGTGATATGTTAACTTCTATGTGAACTCTGTTGTTAAACTCTACTATGCAAACTCTGTTCGTTAACTTTTAAACTCTGTTAGCATGCTCTGTAGGTCATACACTGTTGACATGTTGGATAAACTCTGAGAAACTCTGATATTATTATTGTCTGAATGTAAACATCGATGAAGAAATATGTATGAAGCATGATTCTCAGTAAATAATCATGAATCCTTCTAAGTTATTTGTGATATAATCTTAGACTGTGTAGAAAATTAACACAGCATGATACGGTTTCATATTTATAGCATCTCTTAGTTTATTTATCCTAAACTCTGAGTCTGTAAATACTGTGTGCATTGCCTCTCATGAATAACTTCTGATGTTGACGAGCTCTAAACTCTGTTAGTTATACACTGTTAATTTAAATGCTATTATTAGACTAACCCCAAAGAAAATGTATATAGGTTGCTAAAACTCCTTTGAGATTATGTTGGTGTCTAGGACGACCCAGGAACTTGCTGGTATATAGTAAGGGCTAAAATTCTATAATTTTTGGTGACTAGTCAAAGACTAGGAAGACCCAGGAACTTATCAAGAGGATAAGGGCTAAAATTATAGGATTTTTGGTGACTAGTTCCAACCTCTGATTACTGGAATGAATAGAATAAATAAATAAATAAATAAATATATATATTAGTTAAAAGGGGGGTATAAATTTATTAAATGTTACTGTATATAAATTGTTTACTACAGAGTTTAGCATTCATCATACATTCAGTGTTTACTATGAGAGTTTGTGCATCCATTGTTTACTGATTTACTTTATGGATTTTATGAAAAATTAGATGCTCTAAATATTGAATTGGTAAACTCTGCTATACACACACATATATTCACACCTGTGCAGTTTTAGAAAGGATTATGGTAATGAAGTTGGAGAATTGACAAACGCTGACGAATTTTGTATAATACTCTAAGGTATATTTTCTTTCAGATAATTTACATACTTGGGGTAAAAAGAGTTTTGCCAACTGTTAATGAGTGTTGGAGTGTTAAAGTGTGTTGGTAATGGGAGAGAGAAAGTATCGGTAATTATTACTATAATTACCGAGCGTGCATAGTTGTTTCATTGCATGTGTGCCACGTGTCCCACTCACCCACTAATGTGTCCCACTCACACATTAATCAAGAAACTGTTGCTTGTATTACTGCTTAAAACGATTAAGTTTTAATTTTTAATTACATCTCTAATCATTTTACATACACGATTCATATTTACACACATCCACTCACAGTTACTTTTCACACAACCACTCAGTTACTTCGTTCCTTTACTCGGGCATTTTTGCAAACACCTTGCATACATATCACTTTTAACTGCTATTTTCTTCTCACATCGATTCTAATGGCCACCAAAGCTTTTACTGCACAAAGGTTATTGTTTGTTCCTAATAATTATGCAGCCCCATTGAACAATGCAAACGTTCCAGAGGCGTTTCATTTGATTCAAAATTTATTGAGAGATTTAGAGATAGGTCAAGCCCTAGTCGAACCACCAATGCTTTCTGCCACGCAGATTGCTACTTTCTGGGAGAACTCTACATATGACGATGGAGGAGAGGATGGGACTCCTTCAATCATTTTTACAAATGAAGAGACAGAGTATGTGATTACTCTAACTACAGTCAGAGAAACCATGGGTTTTGATACACACACTTCCTACAGTGTTGCTTCTGACAATACCCTGAAAGAGATGTTGCAGCAAATTGGGTATTCAGGTCCTTTAGAGAAACTTGATCAAGTGAAAAGGCCATTTCTGAGGAAGGAGTGGAGTTTATTCTTCGACTGTATAACAAGGGCCTTTGGAAAGAAAGTCACAAACTGGGATGCTATCCCTACTGACAGTCTACAAATTGGGTATTCTCTTCTCTATGGAAGTAATTTCGATTTTGGTAGACTTGTTTTAATGAGCATAGGTGATAGATTGTCAGAGTCTACTACTGTTTATTTTGCTGGATTCTGTCAATTATTGTTTACTGCTTGTGTGCCTGGTATTGCAATTGCTGAGGATGATGTTATTCAATCTTTTAAAGTCAATAAGAGAATATTCTCTGATTTGACTAACAAGGATACCAACAAGGAGCAATTACCTGACTTGGTTTTGCCTCTTGCTCTTCAAAATTTCCTACATCAACCTCAAGAACCACAACAGCCTGGACCTGAACCACAATCACCTGTAAACACTGAACAAAATCCAAACACTGCACCACAACAACCTACAAACACTCACACTCAAACTCAACCATAAACTCAACCTCAAGCCCAACCTCAACCTAAACAACAACCACCACCTACACAGATTAAATCAAAACGTGGAGGTAGAACAAAGCACACAACAGAAAATACACAGCATAGATCTGCTAGAGCTAAAAAGGAATCTTCTAAAGCTAAAAAGGAGTCTGTCAGGCCTAGAAAGAAAAGAAAGGAAAGAGCAAACAGACCTCCATCACCATCTATTGTTGAAGAAGATTTTACTGAAGAAGAAGAGGCAGTTGAGGTGCCTCAAGCCAAGATGAGAAAGTTGATACTTGATGAGTCTGATGAGGAGATGAACATTGAAGCTCCAGAGGTGATTTCTAAAGAGATACCTGCTGTAGAAGAAGCTGTACAAACATCTGAAAATGTACAGATGGATGTGGACAACAGAGATGGTTCTGCTGCAATGGATGATTTTATTGAGACATTCATTCCATTCTCTGATCACCCTACTTCACCTATTGATGCTAATTCTGGAGAAACTGGTGCAGTTGATCAGCCTACTGTAGTAATTGATGAAACAGTAGCATCACACACTGAGCTATTCTCTGATGCTCACCAGGTTTCTGAAAAAGGTGAAGAAGTTGAGAAATCAACCAAGGCTGTACTTTCGGAGCTTATGGATGCAGTTCTTGAAGTTGCAAAGTCTGTTGATAAGACTGTTGAGTCTGCAAATATTGCAAAGCCTATTGATCCAGTTGAAGATGCAACTGCTGATGCTGAAGATGAAGGAAGTGCAGAGTCTAACTCTTCTCAGAGCATACCAGTGCAAACTGATGGAAAGCACACACCTTTTTCTCAACCTTCACATGCACATGACATTGAAGCAGAACATTTTGCCAAGTATTCGATGGATTGGTATAAATCAGATTGCATTTTTAATACTGGAAGAGCTGCTAAATTTGTGCATCAATCTGCCAAAAAGATTTCAAATCCTGATATTCTCTCAAGTCTGCAAGCAACTATTTCAAGTCAAGACATTGAATGAAAGGTTTGATGATTTTCAAAAATCTATTACTGATCTAAGAGCTGATGTTGTTGCTCGAGACATGAATATGCAGAGAGATAATCAACTGAAGTTTCAGACCTTTTCTAAAGCTCAAGAAACTCTGTTTCAAAGGCTAGGTCAAGTTAAACAGAATCAGACTGTCTTGTCTGGTAAGATTGATTCCATTGCTACCTCTTTGGAGCTTATTACATCTATATTGATTCCTGATGATGTCAAAAAGGGGGAGAGAGTTGCTAAGTCTAAATGCAGGCAATCTCAAACTCTGACTAAGAAGGATGATACTGAAGATGGAGGAGCAAATGACAAAGGCAAGAGATTAAGAGCTGATCAAAATCTAAATCTGAGATCTGGCAAGTCTTCTAAATCAAAGTCTGATGAAATATACACTGATACTTAGGGTACTTCAAAAATCAGGAGTTTGTTATTCACTGAAAATCCACAGACTGATGAAGAATTGGCTGCTAGATTGTTGCTGGAAGAAAATGAAGAAGGAGTTACCATTGAAGATATTCAAGCTGAAGAAAGAATCTACAAGAAGAACATCAGAAAGCTTTGAAGTCTGGAAAATTCAAGAAGCAAGAAAAAGCTCCTAGGCCTGTTCTTAAAGGCATTGTTATTAAGGAAAATGTTGGTGCTGATCAAATGTCACAAGTTTCTAGGAAACCAACAGAAGCAGAGGCTAAAAAAAAGCTGAAAGGCATTGTTGAACAAGGGAAGGTTTCAAAGAAAGTGAATACAACCTCTGTTGCTACACAAGTTGTACTGAAACCTTTATCTACCCAGATGCAAACGGTTTTTGGAAAACCAACACTTCATGATCGAACTCTGATGACTGGAGGTACTACTGATTTTCTACATGGCAGAGCCTTAATGGGTAAGCTAGGAAGGGATAAAGCTAGCTTGGACTCACATAGAGAAGTTAAAATGAATACTGGTCCTAGAGATCCTTCATCATTGGATGTTCCAGGTCAAGGTGTTAATCAGGAGAGTTTAGACAGACTGGAATCAGTACAGTTGATTCATCAAAGGAGTTTGAACAAAGATTTTCTGCTGTATTTCATGGCAGATGGAACTGTGTACAAAATTAGTGAGAATGATCTTGATTTGAAGCTATGGGAGGAATTAGAATATGTTCTATATATCTTCAAAGTGAAAAATCGAAGGACTCGGCTAGCTGCAAATGTGGTAAGAAAGAAGATGCTGCATAATTTAGCAGTTAGAGGTATAAAATACAACAGTCAGTATGTCCCAAAGTACAGAGATTATCATGGGAATATTGTTGAGATGAAGAAGAATAGTGCTAAATTGAAGACAAATCTGGGTATAACAGTTCTTGATTTTAACTCAGAGTCAGAGAAAGCACAATTCATCAGACTGGGTAATGAAATGAGAAGAAACAAAATCTATTCTCTGAGATCTGCTATCTACCAAACTGTTGAAGATGATCCTAAGCTGAAAGAGATGAAGGAAGTTATGCAGACAGAACTTGAAAATGCAGAAAGAAGATTACTTATAGACTATCTCAGATCAACACCAGATGTTGAGGAAATTAAGGAATAAAGCTCTGTAAGAATTTTCTTGTTTTCTGTGGATTTTGTTAAGTAGAAGTTTAAACTCCGTTTGTATATTAAACACTGTATTTGTTTATTTGTTTTGACATCATCAATTATTGTAAACTTGTGCATTTTTGCTAATGAACAAGTTGGGGGAGATTGTTAGATATAATTGATGTGAATAATAATCAGTGTTTAAGTGTTACAGTGAAATATCAGAGTTTATCTGGAAGCAGTCAGAGTTTAGTTAAACGCTGACAGATGGAAGCTCGACAGAGTTTGTTAAACTCTGTGTGGAGGAAGCGTCTACTGGTCAACAGTGTTTGAAGAATTATTGAAGATAATTATGGAAGCAATATCTTTGAAGATTGGATAGCTGTCAAAGAGATTGAGTTAACTAAGGAGACGTGTAGCAATCGTAATAGATATCAATTATATAGCTAATTTATAGGAGTATCAATTATCGATTGTATAGAAGCTGTATATCTTATAAATACAGTTAGGTTAACCCTAGAAGGGTATCATCGTGCAACGCAATATCATTCATTGTAACCTAAGCAGCTCTCTGTGATAGTTTACATCACTCGAGAGGAGTTATTAATTCCAAACAGTTTTTAATTGTTTAAACGTGTGTTTAATTGTTAATCTCTCATACAATCTTGATTATAATTGTGTATTCGGCCTAACATACACAGAGATTTAGGAGTGCATGTGTACTAGCATGGAGTTGCATAAAGAACATATAGCAAGTTAGTGAGTTTAAAACTTTTTGCAAAGTCATACTAACTGCAAGATATACACTCAAGTCTTGACACTTAACAACTAAGCATATAAAGACAGGGCATACAATGATTTAGAGTGATTAAGCATGCATTAAGTCCAGGTAAAATAGTTTAGAGTACAAAAGGGATCACTGCTAGAGTTGACACACCAATAAGAGAATAAGCAATGAGGTTAATATGGCAAACTACATAGTTTAGAGACAAGGCAAAGCATAAATTCAATAAATTACCATCACATATACATATTAAGCAATATACATCTCATGACAGTAAGAGTTAGAGAATGTGCACCTGCCTCATTGTGGCAATACACATGAGTAATTCCAATAAACTCAACCACAACACAATCCACAAGAACAATGCAGTCTCAAAATCACCAAGTCATATAGTGACTCACCATTCAATCATCACAAGAAGCAAATACTCAAACAATTATTAGCATTAGCACAGTCAAATACAAAACTAAATCATCAACACAATTGATCAGTCAATTACCAACCAATAAAACCAATGGCAAGATTATCACAATAATCATACAATATTAATTTAATGAGATGCCTGTTGGTAAGATAGAAATCTTACATCAAGATCAATCAAATCACAAAATTTCTATCATACCAACAGGATCTCAATACACAAGCATTGGATAGGTTAGAACATAGACAAGATCATTGTATTGGGATGCCTCCTAGTTAGGCAGAAACCTTATAGACTGATTAAATCATTAAAAATTTTTGTTTAACTAGTAGGGTCTCATTACAAAAACATTGAGGAGGGCTAGAGGCATCAACAAAATCATTGTACAGGGATGTCTCTTGGTACGCCAGAAACCCTAGCACTCAATTAAAATAAAATGAAAGCTTTCTGACGTGCTAAGAGAATCCTTTTACAAGGATGTTGAGATAATCAAATCTAAGCACACAAATCCTTAAAGTATCATCATAATACTATGATTTTTATCTCTGTGCCCAGCGATTATCAAGTACAAAAACCAACTACCCCTGTCCACAGGACAAAAATCGTAATACAATGATAAGTAAACAAATACGATCAAATACATACAATCATATGATCAATTTTCCCGGATCAGACTAGTCATGGCGCTTTTAAAGCCTCAACGATTAACAACCACTGTAAAATTGAAGCGCCAAACTCGACTGACCCGAATAAATGGATCATATATACATACAAATCAAATACATGATTTGTCGAAGGCTCTTTGTTAAACATCTTTATCGAATTTGAATTTGGGGAAAAACAGTTTATGATACAAACTGAAAAGCTCGATAAAGGATCATATGTATTTGAATGTGTGGATTACGAATATGTGGTCGGATTTTGAAGACGATCGAAGGAGTGATCGGAATTAGAGATCAAAGAACTAGGGTTTCAAAAGGGTAAGAACACCCGGAGGGAGAGAGATAGAGTTTTTGTATAATTTCCATTTTCAAAAATTATTTGTAAAAGCAATTAAGGGCTAAGCTTACCTGAGACGTTTAAATACATGGCTCGGATTGTCTCGCGCCTTTTCAATGTTTTCTCCCTTGACCCAGCTGACAACTTGACTTGCCTTGTAATCACACACGCTGACCACACACGCATCACACAGAGCTCAAATTTTAATTTATTTGATTTTACATGATTTTCTTTTACCAAAAAAAACTGTTTTCAAAAATTCATATAAAATGCTAAATAAATCAGAAAAATTCCCTAAAAATATCCGTGCCACCAGAAAAATTGCTATTTTATCTTAGAATAATAAAATTCACAAAGATCCAATTTTTTGAAAATAATTATATTTTAAAGTAATAAAAATAATTTGGAACTTGTTCAAATTAATTTACAAAAATTAAGCAAACCACATACACTTTTGGCTTTAATTATTTGTAGCTCACAACATTGTCGAAGAAATCTGAACGTTTAAGTCCCGCTTGAAAATCCGCTTAAACAATGCTCTAAGTTGCAAGATAATTAAAATAAAGTAATATATATTTCGAATAAAATTTGACAAATTAATTTGGGCACTCCATCATTCCTAAATCAAATCGCAATTTAGAGAATCTTTCGGAGCTTAGTGGTTTCGTAAAGATATCCGCGATATTATTCTCGGTATCGATATGAACCAATTTTATATCGCCTTTATTTACATGATCACGAAGAAAATGATGTCTAATATCTAAATGCTTCGATCTCGAATGCAATACCGGATTTTTACTCAAATCAATTGCACTCGCATTATCACATAAAATAGATATCACATCAAATTTAATAACATAGTCGGCTAGTGTTTGCTTCATCCACAAGATTTGAGCACAACATTTCGCAGTCGCTATATATTCAGATTCGGTAATGGATATAGACACCAAATTTTGTTTCTTTGAAAACCAAGAAACTAAACATCCACCAAGAAACTGACATGTGCCACTAGTGCTTTTTCTATCGATTAAATGCCCGGCATAATCCGAATCAGAAAAACACACTAAATCAAATTGGTGTCCTTTAGGATACCAAAGACCTAAATCCGTAGTACCTTTAAGATATCTAAATATCCGCTTAACCGTAGATAATGAGATTCTTTCGGATCCAATTGAAAAACGAGCATATTTACCAACACTAAATTGTATAGCCGGTCTACTAGCCGTGATATAAAGTAGACTTCCTATCATCTCTCGATATTTCTTAATATCTACGGAGACACCGTCTTTATTAACTTATCGGAGATTGACATAAGAGTACTTATAGGCTTTGCATTTTCCATCTCAAATTTCTTAAGCATTTCTTTGCAATATTTCGATTGTGAAATATGAATGCCATCTTGAGATTGTTTAATTTTCAAACCTAGGAAGAAGTTTAATTCTCCCATCATGCTCATTTCGAATTCTTTACTCATTTTATCCGAGAATTCGTTACATAGTGATTCTTTGGTAGCACCAAAAATAATGTCGTCTATGTAAATTTGAACGAGCAAGATATCATCGCCTTCATACTTAGTAAATAGTGTAGTATTCGTAATTCCCATTTTAAAACCATTATCGGTTAGAAATTTACTTAACCGCTCATACCAAGCTCTCGGAGCTTGTTTTAATCCGTATAAGGCTTTGTATAACTTGTATACATAATTAGGATGTTTATGATCCTCGAATCCCGGTGGCTATCTTACATACACTTCTTTTTCTAAGACACCATTTAGGAATGTGGATTTAACATCAATTTGATAGACTTTGAAACCTCTATAGCAAGCATAAGCCAAGAACATTCAAATTGACTCGATTCTAGCTACGAGAGCATAGGTTTCATCAAAATCTATACCTTCCATTTGAGTATAGCCTTGAGCAACTAATCTTGCTTTATTTCTTACCACTTCTCCACCTTCGTCAAGTTTATTGTGAAACACCCACTTAGTTCCAATAATGGAATTATCAGGTGGTGGAGGCACGAGTTCCTAAACTTTGTTTCGAGTAAATTGATTTAGCTCATCTTGTATGACATCAATCCAATCCTCGTCTAATAAAGCTTCTTTATCCGATTTGGGCTCGATTTGTGATAAAAATGCTATATTACTCACAATGTTTTGAACTTGAGCTCGAGTTTGAACACCTTTACTAAGTTCACCTAAGACATTGTCTATAGGTTGATTCTTAATCAATGGAATCTCCAGAGGCAATCGAGGCTCAACTTCATTTATTTCGAGAGGATTAGTAGGAATTTTAGTTCCTAGATCCATGGTTCCCATTTGTCGAATTATATCTTCAACTCCGGTTGTAGAACCATTTTTAGGATCATTTGAATAATCATCCTCATCTACTAAATCTTTAAACTTAGAATGCGGTTTTGATTCATCAAACACAATATTCAATGATTTTTCCACAACTAAAGTTTCAAGATCAAACACCTGATAAGCTTTGCTTGTGTTTGAATATCCAAGAAATATACCCTCACATGACTTAGGGTCAAATTTTGTCAAATAATCTCTTGAATTCAAAATGTAGCATTTACTACCAAAAACCTTGAAATAGCTTATCTTAGGAGTTTTACTAAAATAAAGCTCATATGGAGTCTTCATTTTGATGGGTCGTAGTAGCACTCGATTAAGAACATAGCATGCCGTAGACATAGCTTCGGCCCAAAAATACTTTGGTCTATGATATTCATTCAACATCGTATTTGCCATTTCTTGTAAGGTTCGATTCTTCCTTTCAACCACCCCATTTGAATGAGGAGTATAAGGAGCCGAAAAGTTATGAGTGATCCCACATTCTTCACAAAAGTTAACAAAATCTGAATTATCAAATTCTCGACCATGATCCGTCCTAATATAGACGATCGTGTTATTTTGTTCATTTTTTATTCTTTTGCAAAGTGCAACAAATGATTCAAACGCATCACTTTTTGCTTTTAGGAACACCGTCCACGTAAAGCGTGAGTAGTCATCATCTACCACAAGAGTGTATATACACCCTCTTAGGCTTTGTACGGGAACCGATCCTATAAGATCCATATGTAAAGGCTCAAGTGGTCTAGTAGTAGACACCATAAATTTGGCTTTATGAGATGAACGAATTTGTTTGCCAATTTCACAAGCTTCACACACGTGATCTTTTACGAAACTTAGTTTAGGTAATCCTCGAACATGTTCTTTCGAACAAATGTTCTTAATGAGTTTCATGTTTATATGACCCAATCTACGGTGCCATATCCATGGATCCTCATTCATAGATACCAAACAAATGTTCTCGTAATCATTTAAATCACACGAATAGACATTCCTATTACGTGGACATTTAAGAATCAACTTCCATTCTTTGTCAAAATAGCACAATGAGAAGGAAGAAAAATAAATTTGCAACCATTATCACATAGTTGACTTATAGAAAGCAAGTTGTACTTTAGTCCAGTGACTAACTGTACATTGGAAATTTTAAATCTTTCGTTACCAATATTGCCAATACCAACAATAATACCTTGACTGCTATCACCAAAAGTTACGCTACCGGCGGTTACCTTTTTAATGTCGTTCACAAAGATTTATTACCCGTCATATATCGTGAACAACCACTGTCAAGATACCACACATTTTTCTTAGCAGTAAGGCACGCCTACATAAACGATTAATAAAATCGATTGGTACCCTTTTTACTTAAGGGTCCGGGGGTAAGCACATTATAAGGTAAACGAGTACTTTTATAAATAAATCTAGGCATAGGATAATCATTCACGTAGACAATATCATTCTTAGAGGCTTGATTCCTATTAGATATATGATTAGGATTTCTCCTAGGCATAAACTTAGGATCACCACGAAAAGCACGACCATTACTACGGGGAAATATAGTAATAGTAGAATCTCTAGAATGATTATTGGCATGATAATTCACATGATTATTTCTAACATGAGCATTGTGATGTCTAGGATTTGCATGATAACTCATATTAGCATGTTGACTCGATTGATCATTATAATGACTTACATTTCTAGTCATATGAACATTTTGGCTCTGAATATAAGCATTATTATTCGAACTTTGAGCAACAACATTTCTCCTAGGAACATTCTGTTGTCTAGTACTATTAGTACTAGAACTTGCAACATTTTTAGAGTTCCTTGGTTGAGATGCAATCGGCTCTTGATGATACTTATGTTTTGGTTGCTTTTGAGCATCCTTAACCGAAGCATTTTGAGCAATTTTCTTTCCTTCCCGTTTATTCGGGCTAGCTCCTTTAGGTAGCCACTTATACTTCCCCTTAGATACACCTTCTCTTGTATAGAAATAGAGACTATTATGTCCATTTTTATTACAAAATGTACAAACTTTCATAGATGTCATAGGAGTAGTACTTTGAGTGGGAGTAGGAATATGTGCAACTCTTGTAGGAGTTTTATTAGCATAATATCCTAAGCCTTCCTTATTAGAAGCTATCTTGGAGTTATATATCATGTTTTCCAACATGGTATTGCTCTTTGTAAATTGCTTCACAATAGTATCAAGATTACACTTTTCTTGCATCAAGACATTAATCTTGTTAGTTATCACATTCTCTTGATCTATAACTTGAGCCATGATCTTAGCATTTTCATTTTTAAGCCATTCACCTTCCAAGAGGCTTGATTTCATTTCTAAAAACAAGCGTTCTCTTTCGTTAGCCTCATTGTTGAATCGCTTTCTTAACTTAGCAATTTCATCATTCTTTTCGGCTAAGATTATTTGGTGATCAAGATTTAACTCTTGCAAGGCTTGTCTAAGCTCTTCTTCTTTGTCACCCGTTAAAGATCGTACAAGTTCACTTATCCGATTATCTCGTTTAGCTAATTCATGTCCCATAGACTCATTATGAATTTTCAAATTCAAAATTTTGACATGTAGCTCACGATTTTTCTTGGAAACTTGTATCTTATCTTTTTCAATTTCTTCGGCTTGAACAATAAGAGAAATTTTCTCTATTTCGAGATTTTGGATATTTTCATTCTTTTCATTTATCTCGAGTTTCATGCGATCATTTTGTGAAGAAATGAAATCGGAATATTCTTTGTCATTGACATGAATATCCTTTAAACGAGAGACTTCTATTTGAAGTTCCGTATTTGACTCACGAAATTTATTCCTTTCGGAACTTGTCATGGCAAATTTGCAATTCACATCATCAAGACTCGATTTTAACGAGTTGATCAAAACAATTAGTTCGGAAGAATCCAAACTAGAATAATCCACACATGACATGCAATCATTTAAATTACCACTACTACAGGATACAACATTTGAATTCGAAGAGGGGTTTAGAGTTACCTCTTGATTAGTAGTGGTGATATCCGTTGGTGTTGATTCATCGAAGAGAGCCATCAAGAAAAGGTTGACAATTTCCTCGGTAGGTTCTGTAGCTTCCTCATCTTCGATTAAATCCCATCCGTGTTAGGTCCAATCTGTTTGTAGAAGGGGGGGTTGAATACAAACAGTACTATTTTATCGAAATTTGTTCGGATAGATTTTATATTTAATCCAATAACAAATTTGATGCGGAAATTTAAATGAAACAAAATTCAAGTTAAATATAAAATTATATTAAAGTTGAGAGGTTGTTACAAATACAGTACAGAGCAATATCTCACTAATAAAAACAAATTAGAAAATTCGACATGAACTTTTCTAGATTTGTTAATAAAAATCAAGATATAGATTAGGAGTAGAAACTCGCTAATAGCACAAGAGATACAAATGATCAAGTTTTACCGGAAAAAATATTACAAAGGCTTAGAACTTGAATTTACAGAAATTAATTAAGATCTCGTGTTTTTGAGATTGTTTGAGAGAGAGAGATGAGCTTCTGTGTTGTGTTTATAGATATTATGTTGAATTCTATTTTGATCTTCTGGCCGCCAGCAACATTATAAGGCTCCTGCCTCTTTTTGAATCTTTTAGCTCGGTTAAGACAATTGTTAAGACTTCATTTGTGCTATTAAGACTATCATTAATACCTTTTACAAAATATTAAGACAATCGTTAAGACCAACAGATTGTCTTAATAGTTCATTTCTCCTTAAGACCACCAGCTTCAATCCATTAAGACTAATTGTTTAATCTATTAAGACAATCCATTTACTTTATTAAGACCGTCGTTAAGACACTCTAGATTGTCTTTATAAAGAAAACAAATAAATCAACAACAGCTTCTTCAATTCTTTTGTTTACTGGCCACTTTAATTCTTTTCTTGTTAATTCATAACAAAACCTCGTGACCTGCTAGCAATTCACACAAAACCGGGGCCTATTTTGTTTTATTACAGGTAGGCTCTGTAGAAATGCTTTTTAACCAGCACAAATTATAATCTTTAATTAATAAATAATTAATTTAATTCATAAATTATAAAAATAAATATCTAATATTATTAGATATTTATTAATACAATTTTCTAATTAAATAAAATATTTATTAATATAAATAAATCCTTACAGTCTAAGCTGCGGTCTCTTGAGGGTCTGAAACCGGACTCCTTTTGCTTAACAAAGAATATATCAATTCCAACCGGGATTCCAGCTTTAAGAATATATCACTTTGCATTTCTTTGTGATAATTCCTTTTCCTCATAGTCAGTCCAGGTGTAAGCTACGGTCTCCTGAGGGTCTGGAACCGGACTCCTTTTGCTTAGCAAAAAATACAACAATTCCAACCGGGGTTCCAGCATTAAGAATATATCACTTTGCATTTCTTTGTGATAATTCCTTTTCCTCGGAGCCAGTCCACTTGATAGTAAATTCCTTGTGGTTAATTAATTTAGCACTTCTGTTGCTTGCACAATGATTTTCCCTCATGCCAGTCTTGAGATCTCGAACCACTGAAAGTAATAAAGAATTACCACTCAATTTTTGTTGACGCTCGATGCACGGTCTGGTTCATGAGCGACTAACTCCAACGGCTTTCCTTTATTTTTGACTCTATGATGTGGTTCCTTTTCTTTTCTCCTCTCCCTTTAATTCTTCTCTGTAATATCTCTATCACATTAGAAATCTCTGTCACTTTAAACGAATACACTTCTTAATGAATATTCCACTGAGGCTTGAACAGATGTCTGAGCTTCTTTCAATGTAGTAATTCCTCAATGTTGTAGATTGACCTTGATCTTTTTCTTTTGACAGATAATATAATCTGAGATTCCTGTGACAGTCTATATATTATTTACTATACTATCTTGTTTAAGTTGAGTTATATCCTCGAAATACAAATAGGCTAAGCATATGCTTTTCAATCCGTTCTCCGCAACAAGACCTCGACCTTTTGGTAACTTCGGACACTCACGTTTAAAGTGACCGGGTTGTTTGCATTCGAAACACACATCTTCCATTTCTTCGACCATGGGCTCTTTCGTTTTTGGTGCCGAATAATTTTTAGAATAATTCGGATTATACGAATTATTATTTTTTTGTTGTGCACCTTGACCTTTAGCATAATTCGTACTTGGGGAATTATTGTACGAATTAGAAGCGCCTTGTTTTTAGTATAACTCTTGGTAGGAAAGTTGTTCTTATAATTTGGCCTTCCTTTCGAATTGAATACTCGATTTTGATTGTTCGATTTTAGAAAGCCTTTTCCATACCTATGAGCTTTACTTTGCAAAACACGATGAAGTTGTCTTGATAACAATGCAATCTCATGTTCATCGAGATTTTCCAACTCTTCGTTTAGCTCGTCGTAATTTTCTTCTTCATCGATTAATATAGCTTTTAAGGCCATATTTTTACGTTTGTCATCCATTTTAGGGACAACTTTATCCGGAATATTATCTTCCTCGTAAGCACGAAGGTTCCCGAATAAACTATCGATGGAGTAGTCGTTAAGACTATGCATTTCTTTTATAGTGGTAACTTTGACTTTCCAACTCGGAGGCAAGGCTTTTAAAATCCTTCGATTTTTCTCGTTAGTCGTATAGACCTTACCAAGTTGAGAAAGCTCATCGATTATACGAGTAAACCTCGTTTCCATATCGATGATAGTTTCACCTTCGAGGAGTTTAAAATTCTAGTAGTCATGAATCAAGGTATCCATTCGAGATTCCTTAATATCTTTTGTGCCCTCGTAAGTGACAATTAGTTTGTTCCACATTTCTTGTGCCGACTTGCAATTATTCACACGTTTGTATTCTTTTTTGGCAATTGCACTAGTTAGAACCATTTCCGCTTTCGCGGCTATATTCATCCTTATTTCTTCCTCGGGAGTATATTCACTAACTTTCTTCTCGACGGATATTTCACCTTCGATTTTAGTAGGAATAACTACACCGTCTTCGATAGCCATCCAAACTTTCACACCTTGGGATCTAGCATATATTCTAAATCTTGCTTTCCAAGTTGCAAAATTTGTGCCATCGAATAGTGGAGGTCTAGAACTCGGAAGACCTTCACCACAACCGATTGTATTTAAATATGCCATATTTACGATCTACTTTTGGTTACATTTTTTAACTTCACAACCATTCAAAGAACGAAATTAAAAGTAACTGCTCTGATACCAATTGATAGGTCCCAAATGAGGGTGAAATAAGCTAGAAGGGGGGGTTGAATAGCTTATTACCTTTTAAAAATTAGATCTTGGCGTTTTAAAAAAAATTATTTCTCCTTTTAAAATTAATTACTTATAAATAAGCAATATAAAATACGGAAAATAAAAGAGAGAAAGATGAAAAGTATGACATGATCGATTTATCCTGGTTCGTGATGCCGCAATCCCCTAACGGATTCGAACACCCCTACTCCAGTCCCCGAACTCCTCCCGAGCTCGAGATTTCTTCCACTATAAGTAAAATACCCATTATAGTAGGCGGAGAAGCCTTTACAACCACTATGTATTTATCTTAGAGCCTAACTACCCGTTACGTCCTCAAAATAGAATAGCCACCCCTTGCAAGATTATATTAAAGCGTAACTCCCCGTTACCTCCTCAAATACTATGCAAGAAAACCCCTTACGAGCTTATCTTGGAGCGTAACTCCCCGTCACCTCCTCACAACCACGTAAGTAAACCCTTTGCATAGACTTCGTATCTACACCCTTTAACGATCTTGGATCTTAGGTCTTAGATCTGGGTCGTTCCTCCTCCTCACGGTGCAAAGACACCCAACTCCCCGTTGGCGTGTCTAAGACTTGGGTCTTAGTGTGAGAATCACCTCACTTCACCTCACGTCAAAGGATATAATACAAGTCCTACGACTTAAATCCCTTTTAAATGAAGGTTAAAAATGTGTTATACAACACAAAAGTGAGTCAGAGCAAGTTGTAAATATTTCGTAAAATATTAAACAAGCAACTAAACTCGAAGAATACAAGTGTTTACACTTGTAAATGGCTTTATTATAGCCTAGGTCAAGATAGGGCCGGATATATATATATATATATAAAGCTCGTCAAAGCGAGGGACGCTATTACGCGTTAAATTAAACACCACACAAGCACATACACACAACTCACACGTACGGAAATGTAACTCGTTTATCTATAGGATAAAACGAGGGCCGCTATTATGCGTTAAACTAGTGTGAGAAAAATAAACACGTAAGTAGCCGGGAGAAGTCACAAAAGGGACTTATCACACAACTAATGCAAAACAATAAATTAAACGTGGATGCAACAATATATACTATGCAAGAACTACTCAGCCGAATAGAATGCAAGAGATGGCCGAATAGATTGAACTTAGTTTCAGTTAAGAAAATAGTTCTAGTAGTCTTGGTTAAGTCCTTAAATAAATAACACAATTAAGGTTCAAGGGACTTGAATAACCAACACAAAAAGAAGCTTTCTTTTGACTTAAGATGTAACAAGTTTTAACCACTTAAGGTATTTATGCAAGTTAAGCACAAATCAAAAGATACTTCTTTGCCTTATAACCAAGTATAAATCAAATGGTTACTAAGGTCATCAAGAGGGATTAATAAGTTCCTAAAACAACCTCCTCTTGGTAGATTACAAGTTGTCTACACATACTACACGAATTACTTCAAAAACAAGTGTGCAAAGTGAAAAATGTAAGACTACTTAAGCACAAGTATATATTCAATAGAATTAAACACTAAGGAGCCGAATATATACCTTGTACACACATTCACTAGCTTATGACTCTTGACCTTACAAAGGCTCAAGTTCCTCTTTAATTAAGAGAGAACTACAAGAGATACGAACTAGTTTCCGAAGCCAACAACACCACCAAATGAGCCGAAATGAGCACCAAAGAAGATATAATCAAGAAGAGTACAAATATAACGCCTTAGAAATTTCGAATTTTAATTTTTTTTTAAATTATAAATTATATTATGTGAATATTGTTGTAAAGGTGAAATGTATGTGAGATGATGCTTATGTGTTTATATGATGATTTGGAGTAAGTTGTGAATGTTGTGTGATTTATTTATATTTTTGAGGATTTAAAATATTTAAATCATGCATTTTTGATCCTCTGTAAATTTCGTAAAATTATCGGAGGACTTAAAAATCATGAAATCTTTTGTAACATTATCTTTATAATATTATTTAGTTTATAAAATGGTTGGGTGAATTAATTTGGGTGTTGTAGTATTTTAAAATGATTTTAAGAGTTTTATTGTATTTAAATGATCAAAACTTTGAAAATTCATATTTATTTCATTTTTGATTCGAAAAATATTTTAAAAATATGTGGGTGCTCATAATTTTATATTCTTTATTTTTAAAAAAGTGAAAATTTTAATTTTCAAAATTTTCTATTTAATTCCGATTTGTGAAATATATTTATTAGTTTTAAAATCGAATATGTAGTGTAGTAGAGGTTTATTGTTATTGGGCCAAGCCCAATAAGATAGTAACTAGCAAGCCCAGCAGTAGAACATTCGGGAGAAATCGAGGGGGGAAGAAGAAGAGAAATAAAAAGATAAAAGAGAAAAAGAAAGAAGAAAAGAGATGGGGGAGAGAAATTTAGAGTTGTGTATATATACATACATATATACATACGAGTGTAATTGTGTGTTAGTATATGTGTTTTGTGCGTGTCTCAACTGATGGTAGGCTGTGGAGGCGGAAAGAAGTCGCGCGCGGTGGTTGTGCGTGGTGGCGACGGGCAGAAGTGGCGGCCGGAGTTGGCGCGCGGACAGAGAAAGAAAGGAGGAGCAACAGCGAGGGTGGTGGCGAGTTTGAGCTGCAGTGGTGGTGATGTTTGAAGAGAGAGAGAGAGAGAGAGAGAGAGAGAAAGGGAGAGAGAGAGAGAGAGAGAGAGAGAGAGAGAGAGAGAGAGAGAGAGAGAGAGAGAGAGGAGAGAGATGGTGGAGATTTTCTCCGGTGGCTTGATTTTCGGATCGGAACCGAAAGGTATAATTTTATTTATTTAATTATTTTATTTTATATTTTTCCGATGTAATTATTTAATTGTCAATTTTAGATTAATTGTGTAAATTGTTGTAATTTAATAAGTTTTAAATTGTGAGGTTGTGTTAATTTTCATAATTAGATTAATTGCGAATTTCGATATATTGTTTAATGGTTGTAATTTAATTAGTTTAATTTGCGAGATTGTTGTTGTAATTTAATTAGCTTAAATTGCTAGTTTAATATGTTAATTCTCGTAATTAAATTATATTTGTATTTCGAGAATATTGTTGTAATTTAAATTGTTTAAAGTGAGAGATTATTGTGTTAATTTTAGTGACTTAATTCGGAGAGTGTAGTTAAGTATAATTGTCGAGGTTAATTGTGGGCCCGATTAATGTGCGGGTTAGTAATTGTGAATTGTTTATTATTAACTGCTAATTGTAATGATTATTGGTGATGTTGGTGTTATTTGTGGGAGTTATATGAGTTGACTAAATGATATAAAGCGAGTCGTAGTATTTAATGGTTGTGCTAATTGTAAAATGTTATATGTTATTTATCAAAGATTAATTGTTAGATTCATCTTAGTATGTGTTTATCTGCGAGGAGTTGCAATGAGATCACAAGTCTTAAATGTCAATATTTAAAGACTTGTGTAATTCTCTTCAACTAGTTCCTCGGGCTTACGAATAACCATGATTAGCTATCACGAGTATAATTAATATACTTGAGTGATGTGATCATCGATATAGCGTAAGTAATAGTTAGTGCTAGGGGTTGTTCCCTAGGGCTTACGAACATCAATTATTGATTGCCACGTGTATCATTAAAATGCGTGAGAAATACGATCTTTGGTGTAGCGTAAGTAGTAGTGTAATGTCAATTTCTTATGTGCTAGTTGCCGCATGTTCGGGCGGGTACTTTTCATTAATTGTTTACTTTTATGTTGCTGCAAGTTGAGGCAGCTTTATTTTTGTAAAAGCAGGGTTGAATTGTTTTTGATTGATATTGAGGGGCTGTGCCCATAATCCGATAAACGAATACTTCATGCCGAAATTTTCTAAAAATCCCCTGCAAATCTATTTAAAACCTATTTAACTTATTTAAATTCAATGCTTGAAGGTGTGTTATGATTGCTAAGGGTTTAAGTATATGTATCAGCGGATTATTTCAAGAATATATTGTGAGTTTAAATATTAAATGGTTGTGTTGTTTTGAAATGGTTATGTGACGTGTTTATGTGACTTAGTTGATTATAGTGAGACTATTATGTGAATATGAATGATTATGTCTATATGTATTGTATATGTAAGCATTATAGGACGCGCATGGGTAGAATAGAGCAAACGATAAGTTTTGCTTGAGTTAATACTGAAATAGTATCTGACCTTGTAAAGGTTCGAGTAGGAGACTTGGCTAAGAACAGAGCGGGTAAACGGAAAGCCGAACAGAGGAATAATTATCAAGTAAGCGGGAAAATTGATGTGAAAGTGGCGAGTTACGAAGTAAAGACAGATGTAAGATTGAGTTGAGGATCAATGTTAGGATCGAGGACTTCATGAATCGAGGCAAGTGTTATTGCTCTTCACTATTTGTTCAATTGATGCAATTTCGCTCTTTTTGCATGTAGAATGATTTGGTTAAGTTGTGTCTAGAAAATGAAATACCTATTCGATTAGTGTGCAAATGCTGTTTTCTTCCACTATAGTTCAAGTGTGAACTTTCAAATGATTTCACAAACAACCTTTTTCTTCAAAAATATTTCAATCACGTACGTTATTGGATTCCCCAGTGGAAGGCCAATTCTTTTATTTTCTTTGAAAATGTTTAAAGAATTTTCCAAATAAAGAACAATCCTAGACTTTAAACCCTTATGAAAATCTGCCAGCGTAATCCTTGATTTTCAATATATTATCACCAACGGATTTCCCTTTTAAAAATATTTTCCCTAAACGGAACCGCTATTACTCACCCTGAAATTAATTTACAAATAATTGTTTTAATCTACTTTATTCACCTATGTGGACTCAAACCATTCAACGTGTCGTAAAATTTTGTTAAGCGCAATAAGCTTGGTTAAACCCTGCTCCAACTTAGAATTTTACTTGTTAATAACCTTGTTGCACTTTATATCTTTTATTGTTGCCAAATTCGAATCTCTCTTTAATCAAGTTATTGATGTTATGTCTTCAATTACTTATATCTATCTTGTCGATATGAATTCAAAGTATTGTTCTTTATATTCTCCACCCCACTTATCACCGAACTTGTCGGTATTTATTAAAGATCTTGACTGGTTAGTTATGTCCCTGTATCGTATCAAATTTGTCGATACTAGCAGATATTTTGCTTCCTCATTAACTCTTAATCATGAGTTGTTATTCTGGACGTGAGTTCCAGTGGTTTGGTTGAAAAAGGGTGTCGATAGTCCAGACACCTACTGTGATGGATATAGAATTGGAAATGTTTTTTTTTAAAAGTGGCCCTTGGGGCGTAAAACCCTTCGGGGTAGGACCTTATTATGGTCAGAAGTTAAGGCCAATGTGAGCCATGGATCCAATTAAGGACATTGTTGTGCGCGTTTGTCCTAGGACATTACTGTGTGCGTTTGTCCGGGGTTAGTACTGACTGATCAGCAGCCTAACCTTGATGTTTTTTTAAATAAATAAAAATTCCAATTCTAATCTGTACTCTGAGACTGTGATGTCTAATTCTTGACTCCTTGGAAGTTAGCTTTGATAAAATTTTGATATCAGAACTTTTATTAGTTCTAGTTTCAGTTGCTCTTTATTAATGATGAATTGTTGACCATCGTGGCAATCTAAAAGTTGATCTCACTGAGTCTTTCAAATAATGAGATGAAACTCCTTTTGTTTATCAGAATTGTCAACGTTTATTTTAAAAATTGCTATCATTATTGCACTTGCTGAGCATTGTTGGCTCACTCTTACTTGTTTGTTTTCTTCATCTAATAGAGGAGATTAGTGAACCTAGTAATGGTCAAGGGGTATTGCTTTCCAGCGGCGAGAGAAGACGATCGGGTTATGGATTCTCATCGGTTAGTGGTTGGGAATTGGTCAAGGTTGGATATTTAGTTAGACAGTGATTTTGTACATTCATAAAGTTGTATAATATTCTTTTATTCTGAGACTGGGTTGTAATAATAATGTGATTGATAGTTTGTTTCATACCATAACCTGTATGCAATCTTGGTGAAGGGGTTTTTATTATAAAATGTTGTTTATATTCAGAGAGGTATGTTATCGTTGTTGGTTAGTGGCCCCATATCTATACCCCGGATTTTTGGGACCGTTACAAGTTGGTATCAGAGCTACAGGTTATGGTCACTAAAACAGATTAGGAGAGTTAGGGTACGAGTATAAGATAGACGTCGGATAGAACGGTTTAGGATAAGGATCGCGTTAGGATACTTCGGTAAGCGTTGCGACGTTAATCGGCCCTTCGGCATATCGCGCGAGTAGAAGTTCGAATCGTTTAAGGATTGGGCTATTAGCGAAACAGCGAACCTGAAGCGGCATAAACTAAGTTAGCAGCTAGTGCTATCAGTCCGGGGGACGTTATCTCGAGATTTTGCGTAGAATCTAGGACTATCTACGATATTAGTTTCGATGTGAACGTTTCGGAGATAGTGCGAGAAGGTTAAGAATGCAAAGTGAGAAGCGATTATTAGCAAGGATTGAAGGTTAAGTGTAGTCGTGCACTCTTGATCATTGATTCGTTCCAAGTCATTATCTGAGGAAATTTCCTATCCTTTCTGAATTGTCGTAAATTAAATCTCAATGGGTATCGTTGTTGAGGCATTCGTTGCGCAGTAACAGTCCAAAAATTGAGAATGAATTGAGATCTTCTTATTTATTCAACTCATTATCGTCAGGCCAGTTTGGCAGCTAAGTATAGTAGTGCTTAGTCGACAAGAGTGAGACTATGAATAATTAAGAATTTCTTAAATGTTTGCCTAATCAGTAGTTGATGCACCTATGGAAAAGTCTAATATCCATCAATTGATGACGAGTTTTGTATATCAGATTCATTCGAATTCAATCTCATTCCTTTCAGAAATATTGATATTTTCCAGAGAATTCTTGATCCAATTTTGCATAATTTTTTTTTTTAAACTCTTGAATTCCTTCCATTTTCCATGAATACTTGATTTTCTCTATTCTAGCTGAGATGAACAACCTATGTAGATAGGGATTCAGGGACATCTTATCTTTGTGGTAGGAGTCCAGTGGGACGCCACTGATTGTGTTTGTCATGAAGTACTAAAGACTGGCCATCTTTATGTACTGTGGTGGTTGACCAAGTAACAAATGCAACCTGAAAATAGTTCAAAGATCATATTGATCTCTCGGTTAAACTCCTTTATAAAAGTTTTGTCAAACAAACTCGGTCTATATTCATATTTGATGTCCCATTCATTTTGTTGACCTCCTTTGTCAAGAGATTCGATGATTCCAAAATTTCTAATGATGAAGGGATGTGAAGATAAGCGTGACGACGTCTTAAATGATTGGAACAGCAATTGCACTAACAAAGAAGTGGTTATGCAAGTTTAAGAAATTGGTGATTAAGATAGATATGTCATGGCAAATTGGAATATTTATTGGATCAATAAAATCTGGACAAGAGTTAAGACTAATAAGAAGTGAATAAAAGAAAAACAATAAATAAGAGCACACGATTGCAGATATGGTTAAAGGGAAAAAAGAGAATAGTGACGGAGATGTTTGGTATCAGATTTTCAATGCTGAAGAAAGATCGTTTTGGATACCTATTGAAAGGCAGAGGTAGTAAATGGAATGTCATCAGATTTTGAATGTTTTGAATATGTCGCTAGACATAAGATTTTAGAATTAAGAATGATGATTTGAGAAAAGCACGGTGGAGTAGGACGGAATGGCTTGTAAGAATTATAAAGAAGAAATAAGATTGAAGAGGGGTAAGGTGATGGTGCAGAGTAACTAACTTGTACGAGTCAGATTAAAAGTCATAATTATAAAGGATGGAGGAAAGTTGTAGCGGTAGCCAAAAGGGTAGTGTGGTAACAAGAAGCAGAGTCGGAAGTTAAAGCTACGCACTATGAATTTGAAAACACAAGAATTGTGCCCGAGATTGTGCCATGTCAATCTTAGTGCGACCTACAATAAGAATGACAAGACTGTTATTTATAATTATTAAGGATCTATAAATTCGACACAATTGTGAATAAAGTTAACAAGGAGTGGATTGGGATTGTGATGACCCTAAAAAGGGTTAAGTATGATTCAGGATTGGATTTATTTCCTAACAACGAAATGTGAGCAAATTATGAGGGCAAGAAAATGAGATTTTGACTTTTGAGAAGGGTAAAGGCAGTGATTTAAGGTCGAAAGAAGATATAGAAGTCTTAGCAATCAAGCAGATCAAGAAATGGTTATATCAAAGGAATGAAGTCGTTTTGTATAAGACGAAGGTAACAGAAAGGAGATAATTAAGTCAAAGCATATTTCAATGAATAAGATTTCAAACAGCAATTGGACGCAGAATTTAATATGATCATAGATCACAAATTAAGATGTTCGAAGATTGGTGAAGCGTATGCAACTCAATCGATAATGACCTTAAAGGGTTCCAAGAAAAGAAAGAGATGTGGCACAAGGATTTCAATGTAAAAATCTTAGATGTCATAATCTTTGTAGTTAATGTGAGTGATGTTAAATGTTGAAATCGTAAGAGGTAAAGTCAAACTTGAAGACTCGTCAAGTATATATAATTGTGATCCGAAAGTGATTACGGAAGATACGGGACAGTGAAGTCAAAAAACAAGTTTTGCTATTGGAGGAAGTTATGTCGAAACTAAGGTTGTGAAGTTATTAGTTTTTAAAATCTGTAAATGTCATGGATAAAACTTTTTCAAAGATATTTCGTTTCAAAAACCTTTCGTTTTAAACTTTATTATTTTAAATGTTTTTAAAATGATTTTCGAAAATTTTTGTTTTTCAAAAGGATTTTCAGTGGACAAAAATGATTTTCGATTTGTTTTAAATCAACAAAATATTCGAGATTTTCCTTAAATGTTTTAACAAACCGATGTTGTGAGAAGGTGAAAATGAGCCGTAAATCGAGTTGTGGTTGACGTGCATGTCAGGTTGTGAGAATGGATCGTGTTGTTCGATTTCAAAATGTGACGGAGAAGAGATGATATAAGGTTAATTTTCCAGAATAGGTACTCAGTGAAATATTGAGATGAAGGATGGGTAGAAGTTTCCGATTATTCCCTTCTCAAGTAACATTGCACGTGAAAGAGGAGTAAGAATGATCGGGGAATTTCTTGATATTTTTCAAAGTTTTAATTGAGGAAGATTTCGTTTTAAGATATAGCAATAAGCGATGATGTGTATTAAGTTGTATTTGCGTGTTGATAAAGCGGGAGCTTGTTGGGAATTGTTAAAGAATTGTATCATGATTAGTATCAAGTGAAGATGTGACCTCAGGAATTGTTCTTGTATAGAGTGAAGTTACAGTCATGGTGACGGGTATAATAGCTTCCAAAGGCTACAAATATTCGAGGCTATGTTTCAAAAGATTAAGCAACCTAGACCATTTTATAAGATTGAGAATCGGGTCGTTAATTAAATTATGCTTGATGTGCATCTAAGGACGTATGTATTTGGTTATAGTATTCGATTGCGAGAATGCGACTAAGAATGAACAAAATGGTGTTAAGTTCCCAATTGGGTACTCGGTATAAATATGGGACCAAAGGCAGAAAGGAACTTCTTAATTACTCCCTTCTCGATCAATACAGTATTTGAAAAATGGAGTGAAAGCGATCGGAGGATTTCTTGAGATTCTTTTTTCGTAGTTCAATTCGAAATCGTGTGGTGATACGTAAAGCGTAAGAGTTATACCAAGTGTAGGTCGTTGTAAATCAAAGCAAATTGCGCGATTGCATTATTGCGAAGAATTGGCGTGGTAATATAGTTTTGACGCAAAGTATAGTTCGTTATACGTAAAAGTCATATTGATTTTCGGGGGAAAAGATATTCGTTCACGTATGATAAACGTTTGGAGTTAATAAGACTCGGAAACCAAAGTTTAAGGCTATTTTGGAAATTGAAGGCATGGAATGAGCTTATAAAAGTATGAGATGGTATGATGGAATCCTAGAGTTGAAAGTGCAACCTGGGAAGTGGAAGTAAGATGTTGACGAGAATTGTTATTTGTGTCCTTAGGATTGATTCTGAGGACAGAATCCTATTAAGGGGGGAAGGATATAACGCCTTAGAAATTTCGAATTTTAAATTATTTTTTTTAAAATTATAAATTATATTATGTGAATATTGTTGTAAAGGTGAAATGTATGTGAGATGATGCTTATGTGTTTATATGATGATTTGGAGTAAGTTGTGAATGTTGTGTGATTTATTTATATTTTTGAGGATTTAAAATATTTAAATCATGCATTTTTTATCCTCTATAAATTTCATAAAATTATCGGAGGACTTAAAAATCATGAAATATTTTGTAACATTATCTTTATAATATTATTTATTTTTTAAAATGGTTGGGTGAATTAATTTGGGTGTTGTGGTATTTTAAAATGATTTTAAGAGTTTTATTGTATTTAAAGGATCAAAACTTTGAAAATTCATATTTATTTCATTTTTGATCCGAAAAATATTTTAAAAATATGTGGGTGCTCATAATTTTATATTCTTTATTTTTAAAAAAGTGAAAATTTTAATTTTCACAATTTTCTATTTAATTCCGATTTGTGAAATATATTTATTAGTTTTAAAATCGAATATGTAGTGTAGTAGAGGTTTATTGTTATTGGGCCAAGCCCAATAAGATAGTAACTAGCAAGCCCAGTAGTAGAACATTCGGGAGAAATCGAGGGGGAAGAAGAAGAGAAATAAAAAGAGAAAAGAGAAAAAGAAAGAAGAAAAGAGATGTGGGAGAGAAATTTAGAGTTGTGTGTATATACATATATACATACGAGTGTAATTGTGTGCTAGTATATGTGTTTTGTGCGTGTCTCAACTGATGGGAGGATGTGGAGGCGGAAAGAAGTCGCGCGCGGTGGCTGTGCGTGGTGGCGACGGGCAGAAGTGGCGGCCGGAGTTGGCGCACGGACAGAGAAAGAAAGGAGGACCAACAGCGAGGGTGGTGGCGAGTTTGAGCAGCAGTGGTGGTGATGTTTGAAGAGAGAGAGAGAGAGAGAGAGAGAGAGAGAGAGAGAGAGAGAGAGAGAGAGAGGAGAGATGGTGGAGATTTTCTCCGGTGGCTTATTTTCGGATCGGACCCGAAAGGTATAATTTTATTTAATTAATTATTTTATTTTATATTTTTCCAATGTAATTATTTAATTGTCAATTTTAGATTAATTGTGTAAATTTATGTAATTTAATTAGTTTTAAATTGTGAGGTTGTGTTAATTTTCATAATTAGATTAATTGCGAATTTCGATATATTGTTTAATGGTTGTAATTTAATTAGTTTAAATTTGCGAGATTGTTGTTGTAATTTAACTAGCTTAAATTGCTAGTTTAATATGTTAATTCTCGTAATTAAATTATATTTGAATTTCGAGAATATTGTTGTAATTTAAATTGTTTAAAGTGAGAGATTATTGTGTTAATTTTAGTGACTTAATTCGGAGAGTGTAGTTAAGTATAATTGTCGAGGTTAATTGTGGGCCCGATTAATGTGCGGGTTAGTAATTGTGAATTGTTTATTATTAACTGCTAATTGTAATGATTATTGGTGATGTTGGTGTTATTTGTGGGATTTATATGAGTTGACTAAATGATATAAAGCGAGTCGTATTATTTGATGGCTGTACTAATTGTAAAATGTTATATGTTATTTATCAAAGATTAATTGTTAGATTCATCTTAGTATGTGTTTATCTGTGAGGAGTTGCAATGAGATCACAAGCCTTAAATGTCAATATTTAAAGACTTGTGTAATTCTCTTCAACTAGTCCTCGGGCTTGCGAATATCCATGATTAGCTATCACGAGTATAATTAACATACTTGAGTGATGTGATCATCGATATAGCGTAAGTAATAGTTAGTGCTAGGGGTTGTTCCCTAAGGCTTACGAACATCAATGATTGATTGTCACGTGTATCATTAAAATGCGTGAGAAATACGATCATTGGTGTAGCGTAAGTAGTAGTGTAATGTCAATTTCTTATGTGCTAGTTGCCGCATGTTCGGGCGGGTACTTTTCATTAATTGTTTACTTTTATGTTGCTGCAAGTTGAGGCAGCTTTATTTTTGTAAAAGCAGGGTTGAATTGTTTTTGATTGATATTGAGGGGCTGTGCCCATAGTCTGATAAACGAATACTTCATCCCGAAATTTTCTAAAAATCCCCTGCAAATCTATTTAAAACCTATTTAACTTATTTAAATTCAATGCTTGAAGGTGTGTTATGATTGCTAAGGGTTTAAGTATATGTATCAGTGGATTATTTCAAGAATATATTGTGTTGTTTTGAAATGGTTATGTGACGTGTTTATGTGACTTAGTTGATTATAGTGAGACTATTATGTGAATATGAATGATTATGTCTATATGTATTGTATATGTAAGCATTATAGGACGCGCATGGGTAGAATAGAGCAAACGATAAGTTTTGCTTGAGTTAATACTGAAATAGTATCTGACCTTATAAAGGTTCGAGTAGGAGACTTGGCTAAGAACAGAGCGGGTAAACGGAAAGCCGAACAGAGGAATAATTATCAAGTCAGCGGGAGAATTGATGTGAAAGTGGCGAGTTACGAAGTAAAGACTGATGTGAGATTGAGTTGAGGATCAATGTTAGGATCGAGGACTTCATGAATCGAGGCAAGTGTTATTGCTCTTCACTATTTGTTCAAGTGATGCAATTTCGCTCTTTTTGCATGTAGAATGATTTGGTTAAGTTGTGTCTAGAAAATGAAATACCTATTCGATTAGTGTGCAAATGCTGTTTTCTTCCACTATAGTTCAAGTGTGAACTTTCAAATGACTTCACAAACAACCTTTTTCTTCAAAAATATTTCAATCATCGTACATTATTGGATTCCCCAGTGGAAGGCCAATTCTTTTATTTTCTTTGAAAATGTTTAATGTGACGCCCCCAGATCCGGGGTCGGAGATCTAGGCGCTCACGGTCCATTTTCCATTAATAACGTACCTGTTCTTGCACATAATATAAATAAAACAGCCATCGACCCCACAATAACTCACACCGCACACACACACACAGGTTAGAGCATCAGAAACGTCACACATTGATTAAACGGTAATAAAATTATCAGAGTTATTACATACCGAATTAAATAGTATTTATGCTACCAGCAACACTTCGATATGAAGCGAAGTTGGCGGCTTTAAAGTTTGTTACGATACACTGCCTTGCACATGTCATACTGATAAATAAAACGAACTAACAAAAGCTGCCAACCAATCCGGCTAATGGGGCCTACCGGTGGAATCTCGAGTGCTGGCTCGGGTCTAGTCACCTGCTTTCGAGCAGTCTGTCTAGGTCATGCCATTTCGCTTAGCTGTTGTGTTTGTAAAATTTGAAAACAAGCAAGAGTGAGCAACTATAGCTCAGCAAGAAATATATGTATAAGGTAAGCAATATAACATTTCATATGATTGGCAGTTATTAAGCTTGTTTGTATCAATCAGATATAAAATCATTTGTCATAGTTGATAAATCTCGAAGATGCAACAATATGTGCCCTTGTTTTCAAAATAAACTTGCAGTTCTAGATACTACATTGAATCAACATCTTTCTCATCAAAATAGAACACTATCGGCTACTTGGCACAAAAGCCTAAGAAGCAGTGTCAAAGCATTTTTCCAAAATGGAGGAATGGGACTTAAAGAAAACACAAAAACCTGACAAGGATTGACGATGATCAGTCGCCACATCCAAGTCCAATAATCCGCGGGTCTTCTCTACCGGTAGAAGGATAGAAACTACATCCGTAACTATCCCTCGGGTCAAAACTACATCCGTAATCACCCTCGATGAAAACTACATCCGTAATCATCCTTCAGCAACACCTAGGCCGGAATAATAAGTGATGGACCGCCTGGCTCACGGCCGATTACACATCCCGGGAATCGTTCGTCAACGGTTCCCACACCTGCCAGAGTCCCTTTTTCTTTTTCTTTTAAAACTTGTTTTTGATTGAAAACAGAGTAATTGAGGTTCGACATCAGTCGACCGATGATTCTCGAAATCATACAAGAAGCAGAATCTGACCGGGGGTTTTCGAAAATGTTTTGAGTTCGAAAGAGTTCGAGTTTGAAAGTATTAAAAAGTATCTTGGATTAACTTTGTCTTTAAGTAATGAACAATGATTAATAAATAATATTTTAAGATTTAATATTAATAATTAATAGAATAATTATTCGATAAAATAACTTTTAATCCAAGATAGGGTTTCGAGTATTTACAAAGATATAACGATAGTTATTTGAGTATACGATACCACCCGAATGACCCTTCGGGTTTTCGCAATCTAGGTACGATATAATAATATACCGCTCCCCGGTCAATAGTATATACGGACCGCTACGACCTCTATTGCTAGAGTCGTTGTCCGAAGAAAACATTTCAATCTAAGTTCAAGGGGTACAAGCATATATGTACTTATTCAATCTCAATTGCATCAATACTTCGATAAACATAGCATTTGATATAATTTGAAAACTACAAACACAACAGTAAAAGTCCTTTTATAGGGATAAGTTTTGAAAAGTAAACTTGCCTTGGTTTGGTTGGGGTGGTCGAGCGTGCGGATTCGACCGATCTATACATAAGCAATAATCGTTCGTTAGTACCTTAACAATATCTCTTTAATTACGGGGTTTATGGGGGGTACGAAATTAACTTAACGACTTCGTCTTATAACTCTCTAGCCCCACTATAGGTTCATGTCATCACTCGATTACGCTCGTCACTTAATCGACTTAATTTAGTTACCACTTTCGAATCATAACCACTAACCCTAGAATTTTGCTCCACTAATCGACTTTTTACATTTCGCGAATTTTACTCTAGCATTTTTATAAAATCCAAAAATTCATATTTTAATCCAATTCCTTTTGGGTGGTCTTCACCACTGCATTCCCTACATTCTCAAAGTTTTCCATGACCCCACATATATTTTTAGGGGTTTAAACAAGGTTCACAAGGGGGTCACTTAGTGCAGTCCATAGTCCAGAAACACAATTCACTCCTCCGGCCATAACTTAAAATCTATACATCACCTAGCCATGAACCTTACATTTCCAGAAACTACATTCAATTATCTTTCCAACAATATATGGTAGGACATCAGGGGACAACATTTGGGGGTTCAAAATCGTGCTACAATACAGGTCAATGTTCCTGGACAAAACTCAGCAAGCACAAACTACTTAGATCAACCATTTTTCACACTTCCATAACATAATCAACACTTAATACACTTAGATCATGGTTCATAACACTCATGGAGATATATATATTATCTATAGTCATAAAAGTCACAATCTCAACATCAAAACTCAAGATCCATGCTATCCAATAAATATACAACCAAGATTAGTTCTCAAACACATGGATCTACTACCATACTTTATAAATAATACATAACCAAGAGGGTTTGAGATTTTTATACCTTCTTGAGCACCTAGGGGCCTTGGATAAGCTTTACACAACTCAACAACACCTTAGATGGTCTCCTACAACACTTACAATGCAAGATCTAAAGGAAAAACAAACATGGTTACTATTCACCCAAGCTTTAACAATTTGTAACTTGAAATTGGGTGGATGAAATGGATTGAAATTGCTAACATACCTTGTCTAGATGATGTAGATGACCTAGGAATTATGTGGTGATTTATGAGTGATGGAAGGGCGAGGAGAAGAAATTTTCTTCTCCACTTTATGCTTTGGCCGAGAGCAACACAAGGGGGGGGGGGAAAGGAGTTTGTGTTTTGTGTTTTTGTGTTTGGTTGTTGGTGAATAATTGATGTAAAGTGATGTTGGGTGATACATATCATGTAAGTATAGGTAGTACTAGCAAGCATGGCCTCATGTACTACTTGTCCCCTTTTTTGAAAAAGCAAGTAACTAGGTACTATTCATCTTCCAATGGCTAACTAGTTTGCTTGATTTCTAACCACTTGGTTGCATGGGCTTGCATGCAATACTACTCCTTGTATTATTATTCTTCCACCAATGTTTATTATTAAATCTTTAATTCTTATCGTATCTTAATTAATCTCTCGTAATAATATTTTGTCGCGTAGAGGTTTCCCCTATAAATCCTTAAGTACTTAATTATGTAAATTCCTCGAATGTCCATAATTCCTCGTCATAATTCTTAATAAATCCTTTAATACTCTAACCATTCTCAAATCCCAAGTTTTATAAATATTACTAACAATAAGACTCCTGCCTTCAAAATCTTCCTTTATATCTTACATAATAAATGCAACAACGCAGTTTCTCAGACAATCAATTCTATTAATCAACAGGGATGACTAGAAAGGTTCCATAATGATAATGTCACAAGATATTAAATAAAAGGAAATATTACCAAAAATTAGGGTTCTTACAGCCTCCCCTCCTTAAAAGGATTCCGTCCCGGAATCAGGTTGAAAACAGTTGGGGGTGCTTTTCACGCATCGCGCTCTCTATTTCCCATGTTGATTCTTCGACATTCTGATTCCTCCACAAAACTCTCACTAATTTGACAACCTTGTTCCTCAGCACCTGTTCTTTTCTATCCATGATTTCTACGGGTTGCTCTACATATGTTAAGTCTGGTTGCAGATCCACTTGATCATGTTCTATCACATGTCGGAAGTCGGTATGGTATGGTCGTAGCATGGACACATGGAACACATTATGCACTTGCTATAAGCTCGGGGGTAAGGCCAATTCATAGGCTAATTTCCCAACTCGTTTCAAGATCTCAAAAGGTCCAATAAATCTCGGGCTTAGTTTTCCCTTCTTACCAAACCCCATCAATCCTTTCCAAGGCGATACCTTCAACATCACAAACTCTCCTACCTCATATTCTTTGTCCTTGCGGGTCTGGTCCGCATACTTCTTCTGTCGGTCTTGGGCCGCTACCAGCCGTCCTCTTATGAGCTCGATAGTTCGGGCCCTAAAATCTTCCGCTCTCCAACTTCTTCCCAACACAAGGGAGACCGACATCTCCGTCCGTATAAAGCTTCATATGGGGGCATGCCTATACTCGCATGGTAACTGTTGTTGTAGGAAAATTCGATCAACGGCAAGTGGTCATCCCAACTTCCCTTAAAATCAATGGCACATACCCTCAACATGTCCTCGATGGTCTGGATGGTTCTCTCACTCTGTCCGTCTGTTTGGGGATGGTATGCAGTACTCATGTTTAACTTAGTCCCCACACAATCCTGAAAACTTCTCCAGAACCTGGAGTTGAATCTTGGGTCTCTATCTGATACAATGCTCACAGGAACCCCATGTCTAACCACAATCTCCTTTAAGTAAATATCCGCCAGCTTGTCGACAGTATATCTCTCGTTGATTGGAAGAAAATGTGTTGACTTGGTCAACCTATCGATAATTACCCAAATGGCATCATGATTAGTCTTGGTCCTTGGTAATCCGACCACAAAGTCCATCGCAATTTGCTCCCACTTCCACTCGGGTATTTCTAAGGGTTGCAACAATCCACTGGGCCTCTGGTGTTCGGCCTTCACTCTTTGACACGTCAAGCATTTACTTACCCATTCTGCCACGTCCTTCTTCATATTAGGCCACCAATAGTATTCTCTTAAATCTCTATACATCTTAGTGCCTCCAGGGTGAATTGAGTACCTTGAACTATGAGCCTCTTGCAAAATCTCGTCCTTTAATTCTTGAACGTTCGGGATCCATATCCTAGATGCGTACCTCATAATTCCATTCCCGTCCTTCTCACACTTAATTTCCTCGCCAGTCAAAATTTTCTCCATCGAATTCTTTTCTTCTTCTATCTTCTTTTCCTGGCATAACTTAATCTTTTCCAATAGCGGTGGTTGGACTCTTATTTCCATTAGACTCTCTTGTCCAATTCCTGGTAACCTCACTTCAATCTCCAGTTTCTCAAGGTCCTTGATCAACTCATCCACTGACGTTATCATCTTGAGTTTCTCCTTTCGGCTAAGTGCATCGGCCACCACATTGGCCTTCCCTGGGTGATAATGAATCTCACAATCATAATCTTTGATTAGCTCTAACCATCTCCTCTGCCTCATGTTTAACTCTTTCTGAGTGAATATGTACTTTAAGCTCTTGTGATCCGTGTAGATTTCACACTTTTCTCCGTAAAGATAATGTCTCCAGATCTTCAAGGAAAAAACTATCGCTGCTAATTCCAAATCATGGGTGGGGTATCTTATCTCATACTCCTTAAGTTGTCTGGACGCATAAGCAATCACCTTACCGTGCTGCATAAGCACACACCCTAAACCTTTATGGGATGCGTCGCTATAAATCACAAAATCTCCCTTATCATCAGGTAGGGCTAGTACTGGTGCTGTCACCAACCCCTTTTTCCACTCTTGGAAGCTCTCTTCGCATTTTTCAGTCCACACAAACTTCTCGGTCTTGCGAGTTAGTCGGGTCAAAGGGGCTGCTATCTTTGCAAAGTCTTGGACAAATCTCCTATAGTAGCCAGCCAACCCTATAAAACTTCTCACCTCTGTCGGAGTGGTTGGTCTCTCCCAATTTGATACAGCCTCTATCTTGGCTGGGTCCACTAGAATGCCTTGTTCGCTAATCACATTCCCTAAAAACTGAACTTCCTTCAACCAAAATTCGCACTTCGAGAACTTAGCGTACAACTTTTCTTCTCTCAATGCTCCCAATACAATCCTCAAGTGCTTTGCATGTTCCTCCTTCGTCTTGGAATAAATCAAGATGTCATCGATGAAGACTATAACACACTTGTCCAAGTATTTCTTGAAGACTCGATTCATTAAGTCCATGAAAGCTGCAGGGGCATTCGTTAACCCAAATGACATCACTAGGAACTCATAGTGTCCGTACCGGGTGCGAAAGGCCGTCTTTGGTATATCTTCTGGTTTAATCTTTAACTGGTGATACCCGGTCCTCAAATCAATTTTAGAGAAGTAAACTGCATCTTTCAATTGATCAAACAGGTCATCTATCTTGGGCAAGGGATACTTATTCTTGATAGTCACCTTGTTCAATTCCCTGTAGTCTATACATAATCTCATACTACCATCCTTCTTTTTCACGAATAACACCGGGGCTCCCCATGGTGACACACTGGGTCTTATCATCCCTTTATCCAACAACTCTTGTAACTGAGTGGCCAGCTCTTTCATCTCCATTGGGGCTAGCCGATAAGGGGCTTTCGAAATTGGGGCCGTACCCGGAACTAAGTCTATAGCGAACTCGATGTCTCTATCGGGTGGTAGTCCGGGAAGATCATCCGGAAATACGTCCGCGAACTCATTAACGACAGGGATTTCCTGTAGGTTTGGTGCCTCCTTCTTGGTATCCTTCACATAGGATAAATAGGCTTCGCATCCTTTACGTAACAGCTTCTTAGCTTGAATCATAGTCAGGAACTTTTGGTTTTGCCGTTTCCCACTAAACACTACTTCCTCGTCCCCTGGCAGTCTCAAACTTACTTTCTTCTTGACACAATCAATCTAGGCTCCGTGGGTTGTTAACCAATCCATACCTACTATTACGTCAAACTCTCCTAGTTTAAAAGGTATTAAGTCTACCCGAAAGTGTCGCCCTTCTATTTCTAGGTCACAACCTGGACATACTTGGCTAACGGGAATAATTTCATGATTAGCTATCTCTATATGCATTCTGTCTTTCAATTGTTCAGTCTTAAGGCCTAACTGACATACAAAATCTAGAGATATGAAAGACTTGGTAGCTCCCGAATCAAATAAAACATTTGCCTTAACTGAGTTGAGTAGTAGAGTACCTGCAATCACATCCGTGTTCCTCACGGCATCCTGCACCGTCATGTTAAAGGTTCTTGCAATAGGGGCCTTGTTAGAAGCAGTTCCACTCATTCTCGATGCAGCTGGCCCAGAGGACATACATTCCCTCATTCGGTGCCCTGGTTTCCCACACTTGAAGCAATTACCCCCGGCACTCGTGTTGTTACTAGTTCCGCGACAGGCGTTAGCATAATGCCCTGTCAGCCCACACTTGAAGCACTTCACATCTTGCAGGTTACACACGCCCACATGTTTCCTTCCACATTTATTACATTCTGGGGGTTGGGCTCGGGATGGGGTAGAGTAAGACGATCCCTGTGGTCGGCCGCTCTGGCCCACACTCCAACTTTCAGCTCTCTTGGTTCCAAAGTTCCCGCTGGGTTGGGACATCGTTCCTCGCTTAAATTTGCTCGGAAAGCTCCCACCAGCAGAGTTACCCTTTCGACTATCCAACTTCATCTTCTTTCCTTCCCTCTCTTTCTGCATCTGTTCACTCCCAGCCTCAACAATTGACGCTTTCTGTACCAGGGTGGCATAGTCTGTCAACTCAAGAACCGCCACACGATTCTGAATCCATTGCTTTAGCCCTAATTGAAATCTTCGGGCCCTCTTTGCCTTAGAGTTCACATATTCCGGCACAAACCTCGATAGCTCAGTAAATTTGGCCTCATACTCGGCCACCGTCATGTTACCTTGCTTCAGTTCCAAAAACTTCAGCTCCATTTGTGTCTCCATGAACCTAGAAAAGTACTTCTCCAAGAACAGCTCGCTAAACCTCTCCCAGGTCACCACACCTCTTCCTTCCAAATTCTTTTTAGCTTCCCACCAATAGTTCGCCTCACCCTTCAGAAGGTAAGTGGCGAAAACAGTCTTCTGCTCTTCAGCGACACCTAGTATCTCGAAAGATTTTTCCATTTCCTTCAGCCAGGCCCTTGCCTCGACCGGGTCGGCAGTTCCTTTAAATTCTGGGGGTTTCAGGGATTTGAAGTTCCGGAAAGCATTAGCATTAGCATTCTGGGGTGGTTGCTGAACTGGGGGACGGTCCAAGTTCTGCCTAAGTAACTCCATGAACTGTTCCATAGGGCCTCCCCTAGGATGTTCTACCTCTCGGGTATCATCACCAGCTTCTTCTTCTTCATACTCAGAGTCATCAAACAAGTTATGATCGTTGCCCTCATTCTCACTCAGGTTGGCATTCTCCCCTTCATGGTTCTGGTGGCCTCCGGTTCCATGGTGGCTACCCTGGCCCTCAGAACTGATCGGGTGAGCTCGAGTGTTCATTCTTCTGGGTGGCATGATTCTGTTAATAAAACAAGAAAGGGGTTAGGGTTTTCCAATTACCTGACAGCGTTTGCACGGGTCAGGAGCGTATCGTTCCTCCTCATAAGGGTGGAAGTGCAAAAGTTTTAATAATCCGATGTTGGAGATAAAATGTCAAACATTTTTGGGGAGAAATCCCTTTGGAATGCGAAAACATTTACAAGAGTTTTTTTTTTGAAAACTCCGAAACCTCAAAAATATTTTTCAAAATTTCAAAATAAAATTTTCTTCTTTTTTTTTGGAAAATTTATTTTTAAAGATTGTAGGAACATTTTTTTTTTTGGAAATTATAGAAAACAATTTGAAATCGCATATCGTAAATTTGAAACAGTATGGTTGTATTTGTGGCTTGTAGCAATTGTATAATCACAGTTGTATATCAAAACAGTAAAGCATGGCATCGGAAAGTAAAGCAGTTGAGGCAATATTAAGGAAACTGAAACTAAATAAGTACGGTACAAGGTTATCACAAGTTTGGATGTTAGAGCCAAATACATAGTTCCGATGTCAAAGTCTAGCAAAAGTGTAACAAATACGAATACATCATCCGAATAGTCAGGCTACGCAAAAGTAGGCTACATCCATACATACTACCCGAAGTCACATCTACATATCTGTAGGTCAGTCTACTCATCCACTGGTCAGAAAGGATACCACTGCACAAGTCAACTATCCCGCAAAATCGACACACTAATGTCATCTGAACCTAGGGGACTGAGCTATCAGTAACACATCACGGGGCCGCGCCGCGACGGAGCAAGGTCCTCACTCGGGCAAATGCACGACGCACAACACGCCTAGCATCCCTAGCCTGGATCACTCCGCCCCCGCGGATCCCTAAACCAAGAATCCTATCGTGACTCCTCCTCTCAATCCTATGGAGTCGAGCCCTAGTCCTCCTAGCAACAGCGGTCCTCATCTCAGCCTGGATCCTCAAGCGCGCCTCGCGCTCCTCCACTAGTGCCCGCCTCGCCTCGTTAAGTCGGGCCTCTGCAGATAGTAAGTCTCGGGTCAGGAACTGTACCACGTAAGCGTGCTCAGTACCCGACACTAGGGGTAGGTCCATCGGTGGAGGTGGTATGACAGGAACAGGAGTAGGTGCAGCAGCAGCAGCAGGAGCAGGAGCAGTAGCAGGGGTAGGGTCAAGCTCCTCCTCACCAGAAGTGTCATCCTCGGAGTCACCGTCTGATGAAACAGGGCTCGATGACTGCGGAGAGGGTGGTGGTGACACAACACGACCCTCACCGGATCTCACACTCTCCTCATCAGTAGCTACAGGAGATGGGGTAACAGGCTCTGGCTCAGGCTCAGGCTCAAAGGGCTCCTCAACGGGATCCTCATCATCAGTACTCTCTATCAGTGTAATCCAGGGGCCAAGCTCGGAGTCAGCACCCATATCCTCCTCAGGATCCTCGGTCTCTCGCATCAGTGCCTCATCATGCTCTCTCTCGAAAGCCTCAGGGTCTGGTATCTCCTCCATCTACACAAGGGAAATAAGGTGGGTCAATAACGATAAAAGAAAGGTTTAGGAGTAGTTCCCTCACGGGCCTTAAAGTCAGGGCTATATCCGATAACCCGACTACAAACTCGATGAGAGTTCTAAGTATTATTAATGTTGTTATTAGGGTTATCGTTATTGCTATTATTATTAGGGTTGCTTTCTTAAATTACTATCATTTCTGAGAACTGTAACCTCGCTCTGATACCATTTCTGTGACGCCCCCAGATCCGGGGTCGGAGATCTAGGCGCTCACGGTCCATTTTCCATTAATAACGTACCTGTTCTTGCACATAATATAAATAAAACAGCCATCGACCCCACAATAACTCACACCGTACACACACACACAGGTTAGAGCCTCAGAAACGTCACACATTGATTAAACGGTAATAAAATTATCAGAGTTATTACATACCGAATTAAATAGTATTTATGCTACCAGCAACACTTCGATATGAAGCGAAGTTGGCGGCTTGAAAGTTTGTTACGATACACTGCCTTGCACAGGTCATACTGATAAATAAAACGAACTAACAAAAGCTGCCAACCAATCCGGCTAATGGGGCCTACTGGTGGAATCTCGAGTGCTGGCTCGGGTCTAGTCACCTGCTTTCGAGCAGTCTGTCTGGGTCTTGCCATTTCGCTTAGCTGTTGTGTTTGTAAAATTTGAAAACAAGCAAGAGTGAGCAACTATAGCTCAGCAAGAAATATATGTATAAGGTAAGCAATATAACATTTCATATGATTGGCAGTTATTAAGCTTGTTTGTACCAATCAGATATAAAATCATTTGTCATAGTTGATAAATCTCGAAGATGCAACAATATGTGCCCTTGTTTTCAAAATAAACTTGCAGTTCTAGATACTGCATTGAATCAACATCTTTCTCATCAAAATAGAACACTATCGGCTACTTGGCACAAAAGCCTAAGAAGCAGTGTCAAAGCATTTTTCCAAAATGGAGGAATGGGACTTAAAGAAAACACAAAAACCTGACAAGGATTGACGATGATCAGTCGCCACATCCAAGTCCAATAATTCGCGGGTCTTCTCTACCGGTAGAAGGATAGAAACTACATCCGTAACTATCCCTCGGGTGAAAACTACATCTGTAATCACCCTCGATGAAAACTACATCCGTAATCATCCTTCGGCAACACCTGGGCCGGAATAATAAGTGATGGACCGCCTGGCTCACGGCCGCTTACACATCCCGGGAATCATTCGTCAACGGTTCCCACACCTGCCAGAGTCCCTTTTTCTTTTTCTTTTAAAACTTGATTTTGATTGAAAACAGAGTAATTGAGGTTCGACATCAGTCGACCGATGATTCTTAAAATCATACAAGAAGCAGAATCTGACCGGGGGTTTTCGAAAATGTTTTGAGTTCGAAAGAGTTCGAGTTTGAAAGTATTAAAAAGTATCTTGGATTAACTTTGTCTTTAAGTAATGAACAATGATTAATAAATAATATTTTAAGATTTAATATTAATAATTAATAGAATAATTATTCGATAAAATAACTTTTAATCCAAGATAGGGTTTCGAGTATTTACAAAGATATAACGATAGTTATTTGAGTATACGTTACCACCCGAATGACCCTTCGGGTTTTCGCAATCTAGGTACGATATAATAATATACCGCTCCCCGGTCAATAGTATATACGGACCGCTACGACCTCTATTGCTAGAGTCGTTGTCCGAAGAAAACATTTCAATCTAAGTTCAAGGGGTACAAGCATATATGTACTTATTCAATCTCAATTGCATCAATACTTCGATAAACATAGCATTTGATATAATTTGAAAACTACAAACACAACAGTAAAAGTCCTTGTATAGGGATAAGTTTTGAAAAGTAAACTTGCCTTGGTTTGGTTGGGGTGGTCGAGCGTGCGGATTCGAACGATCTATACATAAGCAATAATCGTTCGTTAGTACCTTAACAATATCTCTTTAATTACGGGGTTTAGGGGGGTACGAAATTAACTTAACGACTTCGTCTTATGACTCTCTAGCCCCACTATAGGTTCATGTCATCACTCGATTACGCTCGTCACTTAATCGACTTAATTTAGTTACCACTTTCGAATCATAACCACTAACCCTAGAATTTTGCTCCACTAATCGACTTTTTCCATTGCGCGAATTTTACTCTAGCATTTTTATAAAATCCAAAAATTCATATTTTAATCCAATTCCTTTTGGGTGGTCTTCACCACTGCATTCCCTACATTCTCAAATTTTTCCATGATCCCACATATATTTTTAGGGGTTTAAACAAGGTTCACAAGGGGGTCACTTAGTGCAGTCCATAGTCCAGAAACACAATTCACTCCTCCGGCCATAACTTAAAATCTATACATCACCTAGCCATGAACCTTATATTTCCAGAAACTACATTCAATTATCTTTCCAACAATATATGGTAGGACATCAGAGGACAACATTTAGGGGTTCAAAATCGTGCTACAATACAGGTCAATGTTCCTGGATAAAACTCAGCAAGCACAAACTACTTAGATCAACCATTTTTCACACTTCCATAACATAATCAACACTTAATACACTTAGATCATGGTTCATAACACTCATGGAGATATATATATTATCCATAGTCATAAAAGTCACAATCTCAACATCAAAACTCAAGATCCATGCTATCCAATACATATACAACCAAGATTAGTTCTCAAACACATGGATCTACTACCATACTTTATAAATAATACATAACCAAGAGGGTTTGAGATTTTTATACCTTCCTGAGCACCTAGGGGCCTTGGATAAGCTTTACACAACTCAACAACACCTTAGATGGTCTCCTACAACACTTACAATGCAAGATCTAAAGGAAAAACAAACATGGTTACTATTCACCCAAGCTTTAACAATTTGTAACTTGAAATTGGGTGGATGAAATGGATTGAAATTGCTAACATACCTTGTCTAGATGATGTAGATGACCTAGGAATTATGTGGTGATTTATGAGTGATGGAAGGGGGAGGAGAAGAAATTTTCTTCTCCACTTTATGCTTTGGCCGAGAGCAACACAAGGGGGGGGGAAAGGAGTTTGTGTTTTTTGTTTTTGTGTTTGGTTGTTGGTGAATAATTGATGTAAAGTGATGTTGGGTGATACATATCATGTAAGTATAGGTAGTACTAGCAAGCATGGCCTCATGTACTACTTGTCCCCTTTTTTGAAAAAGCAAGTAACTAGGTACTATTCATCTTCCAATGGCTAACTAGTTTGCTTGATTTCTAACCACTTGGTTGCATGGGCTTGCATGCAATACTACTCCTTGTATTATTATTCTTCCACCAATGCTTATTATTAAATCTTTAATTCGTATCGTATCTTAATTAATCTCTCGTAATAATATTTTGTCGCGTAGAGGTTTCCCCTATAATTCCTTAAGTACTTAATTATGTAAATTCCTCGAATGTCCATAATTCCTCGTCATAATTCTTAATAAATCCTTTAATACTCTAACCATTCTCAAATCCCAAGTTTTATAAATATTACTAACAATAAGACTCCTGCCTTCACAATCTTCCTTTATATCTTACATAATAAATGCAACAACGCAGTTTCTCAGACAATCAATTCTATTAATCAACAGGGATGACTAGAAAGGTTCCATAATGATAATGTCACAAGATATTAAATAAAAGGAAATATTACCAAAAATTAGGGTTCTTACATTTAAAGAATTTTCCAAATAAAGAACAATCCTAGACTTTAAACCCTTATGAAAATCTGCCAGCGTAATCCTTGATTTTCAATATATTATCACCAACGGATTTCCCTTTTAAAAATGTTTTCCCTAAACGGAACCGCTATTACTCACCCTGAAATTAATTTACAAATAATTGTTTTAATCTACTTTATTCACCTATGTGGACTCAAACCATTCAACGTGTCGTAAAATTTTGTTAAGCGCAATAAGCTTGGTTAAACCCTGCTCCAACTTAGAATTTTACTTGTTGATAACCTTGTTGCACTTTATATCTTTTATTGTTGCCAAATTCGAATCTCTCTTTAATCAAGTTATTGATGTTATGTCTCCAATTACTTATATCTATCTTGTCGATATGAATTCAAAGTATGTTCTCTATATTCTCCACCCCACTTATTATCGAACTTGTCGGTATTTATTAAAGATCTTGACTGGTTAGTTATGTCCCTGTATCGTATCAAATTTGTCGATACTAGCAGATATTTTGCTTCCTCATTAACTCTTAATCATGAGTTGTTATTCTGGACGTGAGTTCCAGTGGTTTGGTTGAAAAAGGGTGTCGATAGTCCCGACACCTACTGTGATGGATATAGAATTGGAAATGTTTTTTTTAAAAGTGGCCCTTGGGGCGTAAAACTCTTCGGGGTAGGACCTTATTATGGTCAGAAGTTAAGGCCAATGTGAGCCATGGATCCAATTAAGGACATTGCTGTGCGCGTTTGTCCTAGGACATTGCTGTGTGCGTTTGTCCGGGGTTAGTGCTGACTGATCAGCAGCCTAACCTTGATGTTTTTTTTTTTAAATAAATAAAAATTCCAATTCTAATCTGTACTCTTAGACTGTGATGTCTAATTCTTGACTCCTTGGAAGTCAGCTTTGATAAAATTTTGATATCTGAACTTTTATCAGTTCTAGTTTCAGTTGCTCTTTATTAATGATGAATTGTTGACCATCGTGGCAATCTAAAAGTTGATCTCACTGAGTCTTTCAAATAATGAGATGAAACTCCTTTTGTTTATCAGAATTGTCAACGTTTATTTTAAAAATTGCTATCACTATTGCACTTGCTGAGCATTGTTGGCTCACTCTTGCTTGTTTGTTTTCTTCAGCTAATAGAGGAGATTAGTGAACCTAGTAATGGTCAAGGGGTATTGCTTTCCAGCAGCGAGAGAAGACGATCGGGTTAGGGATTCTCATCGGTTAGTGGTTGGGAATTGGTCAAGGTTGGATATTTAGTTAGACAGTGATTTTGTACATTCATAAAGTTGTATAATATTCTTTTATTCTGAGACTAGGTTGTAATAATAATGTGATTGATAGTTTGTTTCATACCATAACCTGTATGCGATCTTGGTGAAGGGGTTTTTATTATTAAATGTTGTTTATATTCAGAAAGGTATGTTATTGTTGTTGGTTAATGGCCCCATATCTATACCCCGGATTTTTGGGACCGTTACAACAAAGGTGACTCAAATGATCAAGGAAGAACACTTACAAGGCTTTTTAAAAATGTGCAAAAGGTAGCCTTGAAGAATGTTTTCCAAGTGTGCCAAGATGAGCAAAACAAGAGCCAAAAACACCACTTAAACAAGGCCAAGTGAGCACCAAAGAAAGATATAATCAAGGAGGATAAATTGGTGACTCAAATATACAATGCAGAGCACTTAGGGACTGCTTAAAACATGCAAGAGGCTGCCCCAAAAAAAGGTTGGCCGAATGGTGTTTAAAATGTAAGAAATGGAGCAAAAATAGAGCTTAAAAGAAGTTAAATGATGAAGGAGCAAAGCTTTGTTATCCAAATCTTTTTGAAGGCTCTTGGATACTTGATATTGCTGTGTTTCTAGAGAGAAAAGAGCATCAATTATTTGGCACAAGAAGGCTTGAGAAAAAGAGTGAGATTAGCTTGGTATTTATAGGCAAAAGTAGGGTTTTATGGACCAATGGTCACTTGACAAGTGGCTAGCTACTAATTAAATAATCATTGGCATAAAGGAGATTTTTGGCACCTTCCCAGAAAGCTCCAACAATCAACATGTGTGGAATAATATATAGAAAATATCTAGGAAGCTTCTATTGGCTCGGTTTATCCGAAAAACCCGAAACTACACGATAAACCCATAATTATGAAATAAATCGAAAAAACACTTAAAAATTATGAAACTTGGGGAATCCCCTAGAAATATTCCCATAGGATTATAGTCAAAATTTCACCTTGAACTTCGTTGACCATCTATGACTTTTAAGCGACCGAAAAATCAATTACGTATCGATTTTTAGAGTCCCGAAAAAAGGTCATGCTAAAATCATGAAATTAATCCTAATTTTTTTTTAATTATTCTAGTGACATATACAAAGTTTCAAGTCAAAATAACATGTGAAGGTATTTTATTCAAAAATATTTTGATTAAATGTCCTTACGCGACGCAATAAAATACATTAGCCGTTTACCGTAACTTGTCGATACTTTGGCTAAAGTTTTGACTTGAAATATATTCAAATATAATATTCCTCAAATAATAATGACTATGAAGTCCTCGGAATATTTATTTTGAATATTTTAGAGTTTTATCCAATTTAAATGAAAACTGTTAAGGGTTCCGGGATAAAATCTATTTTTATTCTTTCGACAAGTCTTTGAGCAAGGCAATTTGAAAATAAGTCTTTGAAAAATATATCGAACATATTTGTGAATTAAAACATTTGAAATGAACACTTTTTTGAATAAAACACTTATTTTCGGTCCGAAAAATCAGTGTTCGGGATATTTCGGTATTTGTGTCGTTTAGACTTTGCCTTTAAATATATCACAAATAACTTAGACTAAGAAACATCATTTCATTGACATTCCTTATCCAAATTAGTGATTGGTTAAGAAAATGTTTTATCAAATTGACTCGTCACTTGTTTATGTCACATCGAATAAACCCAAGGGAGGATTTACTATGTTATCTAGTAGATTCCTAAATCTAATTTAATTTTCACTTTCGAACTTGACAAATCACTAAAACCTACAAGGTGAAAGACGGTCTCATAATCTTCCCAAAAGAATGTCGACTCACAGAGCCCCTTCTCCTTCAATCCATGTTTGTATATGATAAATGATATTTTTTTTGTTAATTATTATGTAGGGTTTATATTACTACTACTAGTTTCTCTATTATTATCTCCAATGTGTTTATTCTTTTGATTGTAGTATTAAATTTTGTTTTAAAATTACATATAGAATATTTTGTTTGGAATTAATTTTTCATTTCTGACGATCAAAACAGCCAAGTAAACCTCCTTACGCTAATTATATATAGAATATCATATAAATAATATCAATATTTTTACATGTATTATATAAAAATGAATCAAAGAAACCTTGAACATGTTATAAAAAAATTGCCAAAAAATTTACATGTGATGTATAATATTAAATTTCAAAAAGTTATATTTGTATCAATTTAAGTTATAAAAGTCGAAGATATGATAGTTAGCAATATAATTTAAGAAAAATGCTAGGTATCCCAAATTGGTTCCTAAAATTTTTTTCAAATGTCAAGTGTGGCAATTCAAATGGTTATAATAATAATGGACCCCCCCTGCATTCACACCAACCACCCAATCAAAAATTTTCACTATGCCATGTAAGTTTTGCCACATCATTTGGAAGTAATTTTTGGGTACCAATTTGGGATACCTATCATTACTCATAATTTAAAGTGGTAGAAATTCGTATATAAGATTACAAAATTAACCATTTACTTTTCTGATAGACTATACTCCCTCCGTCCCAACGGATTCTTTACGGTTACTATTTTGGACCGTCCCATCCATTTCTTTACATTCCCAAAATAGTAAGTTTTAACACTATTACACCCACTACTTCACTTATTTTAAAAATACTTTACACTATTACACACACTACTTCACTTATTTTAACAATAAAATCAATATTACACCCACTATTTCATTTATTTTAACAATAAAATTACTATTACATCCACTACTTCATTTATTTTAACAATATTACACCCACTTTATACCCACTATTATACGTTTATCTTGTCCTCCATGCCCAGCTAGGATGTAAAGATCCCAGTGGGACGGAGGGAGTACTAGGATATGATCCATTTTTAAATTTTTCGTTTAGAGTCAATCATGACATTACTAATTCATGTAAATAAGTTTGTAATATCATTATCGCAAACATAACGATCGAATATATTATCATGACATTAAAAATTTATGATGAGAAGTTTGTAATGTCATAAGCGAAAAGTCACGAGACATTTGTCCACACACATAAGCTTCCGTTAATTTTTTTTTCTTTTTTGTCACAACCATGCATTCAACTTAGATGTACATAGGGGTGTAAATGAGCCGAGGCGAACCGAACTTTAGAATATTCATGTATCGTTTGTTAAAAAATTATCGAGTTCGAACTCGAACTTGAATCGAGCCAAAAAATGTATTTGAGCTCGGTTCGTTAAGAAAAAAATGTTGTTCGCGAACGGTTCACGAACAACTCATTAACATGTCTCATGAGTTTACTCACGAACTTTTACTTCGAACAACTCATTAACTTTGTTCATGAGCTAGTTCACGAAATTGTACTAACGAATAAATCTTTAATATTTGAGAAATATATTCTTATTAATATTTTACAATAAACTTCTAATCTACTTAAAAGTTGACTCATTTTTTTGTAAATTTTAAAAAAATATTGATTTTCTTACAAAATGATATAAATTAAGTTAAATTTATATATTGGAAACTTAAAAAATTACTGATCGTTATTGTCATCATAATAATGCAACAATACTAATATTTTTTACACAAAATCTATAAAATTTCATAGTGATACAAAAATATTAGTGTTTTTACATAGAAACTACAATCTTATATGTAAATTTTCACATAGATTGTACATTTACTATTATCTCCTGATATTCTATAAATTCGAATTATAAATTTATAGAAAAAACAATTATTAATGTAATTATTGTGTTAAAATAACTCATTTTGGTATTTGAATTACATAATTGCATGTATAGAAAGTTATTTTAGTTTTAAATTTTACAAGATCATTAAGATATATTTAGACCTTTTACTCCCTCCGTCCCTCTCATTTCTTTATAGTTTCTATTTTGGGACGTCCCTCTCATTTTTTTACATACTATAAATAGTAACTTTTAACAATAAAATACATTATTACATCCACTACTTCACTCTACTTTTTTCAACACTTTACACTATTACCCCACTACTTCACTTATTTTAACAATAAAATCAATATTATACCCACTACTTCACTTATTTTAACAATAAAATCACTATTACACCCACTACTTCACTTATTTTAATCATAATCCTTGGTTTCCGTGAAAAAACCCAATGTAAAGAATCACCAAGGACGGAGGGAGTATATATTTAAGTAATATAAATAAATGTATGCATCACTAATATTTAAAGTTAAAATTTAGCACTTAAAATAATGTAATATTTAATTTAATAACATATTTTGACAAATATAAACTATTTATACTAATTGCAAGACTGAGTTGTTATTATTATTATTATTATTATTATTATTATTATTATTATTATTATTATTAATAAAATTAATCAAAATTATCAAATAAACAATATAATATCTAGCATAACATAAAAGATATTCTAATTAATGGTTTACAATTAATAAGAGTTTTGAGAGTATATATATATATATATATATATATATATATATATATATATATATATATTTTAATAATCAAACATGTATTACATACAAGATTAATTATCAAATTTGTTTATGAATCGCTAATGAACTCGTATACCGAGCATGTTAACAAGCTCAATTATCGAACTTATTCACGAACATGTTCACGAGCTATGTTCACAAGCCTGTTCACGAACTATGTTCACAAGCACGTTAATTGATCTTGTTTTCGAGCTATCGAGTCGAACTTTACCGTGATCAAGTTCAGCTCGTTTATAAATCTGTAAGAACCCAGATTTTGGGTAGAATTAAAACTTTTTATTATATAATGACGTAAGAATGAATAGTGGTTACGGCTACGGTGTAACAGTTGATCTTCTGAATGAATGAATGGAATTCGATTTAAATATTTATATACCTTAAAGAATGCAAATGGTTGACAACTTAGGTAAGAATAATCTATCTCCTAGGGGAATAAGATATGGCAATTCCAAGCAGGAGAATATTCTCATGTCATCCAGATCGATAACGATTAATCCAGTGGTTCCGTAAAAAGGTTAAGGAACGATCGAAAGAAAACAAGGACAATTTTACAACCCTAAGAGAATAAGTAAAGAATAAAGAATGAATAGTGTTTTTGGTGGAAGTAAGAATATTATGAGACGACACTATATAGAAGTATTCGGAACGGATTTCCGAGTTCGTATTAGTGATCCAGAGGGAAAATGAGTGTATGTAAATGCTGTCGGATTCTGAAAAACCGCACTTTTATTTTCTCCGAGAGTTCCCTGGACACTGATAGACTTAAGAATTTAACGAAGGGATTTAAGGAATATAAATTAGAAAGTTAGTAAAAAAGATGGAGAATGATAGTATTAATATTAAGAAGATTCCTGGTAAACCCTAATTAGAAATCCGTGAAATATTCCTACGAACGATCAATCGAAACGAGCAATAACCGGACAGAAGAAACAAGCAGAGGAAGCAAGAGTCATGCATAAGCCACTAGAAAAGATCTAGCAACCAAGTGGACTCAAGTAACTAGAATACTTAGCAAGGAAACTAGTACTTAGAAAACAAACTACTTGGTTAGCCTTAAACCATCCAATCTTCAACACTTGTCCTCAAAAATACATCAATCCATGCATCATCACTTTAATAAATTAAAAAGAGATGAGATATTATCTAAGGCTCATCCACTTTATGCATTATTCCAAGAAAAACCACAAGAAAACATCAAACTCTCTCCTTGTTCATTCCATTCGACCAAACAAGAAATTCCAAAACAAAAATCCAACTTCCAACCATTGTTTGATCTTGTCATTTTTAAGGTGGGTCTTACATTTCATAAAAATGATATCCTCAAAATCTTAGCTACAAACTCATCTTTTTCCATTTTAAAAAAAATCAAGAAAGATGATGATGAATAGTGTTCTTCATGTATTAACTTTGTTTTCTTTGAATCTTTTGTTTGATCTAGCAAGCTTAAGCACTCCTAAGGACCATACAAGGCTTTGTGAGGCTAGTACACATTCTCAAGAAGGTATAATACCCATGAAACCCTAGATCCACTTTTAGTTTTATGCATGTTCTTGAGTGATCTAAGTTAGTTATGTGGTTAGTAGGTTATAAGCATGATTATAAGCATGATTGTGATTGGGTTTTGATAAAATGTTAAAAATAGTTAGATGAACGGAAAGGCATTTCTTGGCCTCATTTCATGGTTATAAATCATGTATATGTTGTTTGGAGTGGATACTATGATTATGGGAAGGTTTGGAATTGGTAAATATTCGATTTATAGCCGTCGTAATGCCAAAATTTCGTTAACCTTAAGAAAAACGAATTGGATAGTAGATTTAATTCACTGCCTAGCTTCGAAATCTGCCATGATAAGATAGATATTGTTCCAAGCTTCGTTTTGATATAAAGAACGTGTGAAACGGACTTACGGTTTAGGAGTTATGGCCGGTATACTAAAAGTAGTTCGGAACCGTAAACGAGAATTCGTAACTGAAATTAAACCCTCGTAAAATATGTAAGTCAGTGGCAAATCTTGGTAATTAAATAATAGAGGTAAAAAGGAAGGTGTGAGAGAAAACCTCATGTGAATCAGATCGTTTTTCGATTTTATAAAAATGTTTGAATCAAGGTTAAACACGAACGAACCCCTTAAAAGTATAACTTTGGTTATAACTTAGAAAACGAGCAATAAAACTCGAGATATAATCTTGGTTCGTAATCGATCGACTTTGGAACTTATACGACTTAATTATATACTAAGTGTGAGTATGATGACATGTCTTAATGATGAACAAATGTCGGATCGTATCGGTAATAAAAAAAGTTACACAAAAGGGGTATAACGAGATAATTCGAAATCATGTTTCGACTTAAGTTGATACTTCACCTTTTAAAAGTGTTAAGCGATTAACCTCGAGTACTATGATTATTTATAGATCGCCGAGCTGACCCGGGACACACTACCACTATCCCTACTCGTACTCGATTATCAGGCAAGTTCTAAATCCTTTTTAAAGGCTGTTGTTGTGAATATATATATATATATATATATATATATATATATATATATATATATATATATGATTTGATTTTGTGCTAATTATGCCATAGCATGCATGCCTACTTTCAAAATATATTGTGATACCTGTTCCTTGAATTGTTGTCGGCTTATAAGCTAGATGTTAAATAATCAGTATAAGCCGGTTGTTGATATGTCCCTTAGATAAGGGCATATATATATCGTATTCATTGAATGTAGACCGGGAGTCAATACTTCTTGATATATCGTAATTACATTCGAGGAAAATATTTAAGTAAATATTTTCCATTATTTGGTTGACGAATATTATTTGAATATTCGTCCGAGATTATTTAATTAACGATTATTACTTCAAATAATTATTTGAACGTTATCATTTAAATGAATATTATTTTTCAATATTCATTCAAAGTCGATTCGTCTATCGAATATTATTTCAAATAGTCTTTTAAAGCTTGGATTACTAAATGAATATTATTTTGATATTCATTTAGAAAATTATTCATTAAATGAATATTACTTTGTGAATATTCATTTAAGTTCCTAATTACTTGACGAATATTATTTCAAATATTCATCTGATGATCTATTTATTTATCGAATATTATTTCAAGATTCCTTTCAAGTATTATTACTTGAACGAATATTATTTTGAATATTCATTTAAATATTTAATTATTCAATAAATATTTCCTCCTTATTTATTCGAGAAGTATTCTAAGAAATACTTCGATTTAAATATTTGCTCGTAGTCATAAGCCTTCTGTAATTATTTCTGGTACAATAAATATTCTCCGAATATTTATCTAATACTCTGAAATGACTTCATATATTATCATTGACCTTCGATAATTATAAAATTTCTTCGAAGTCGGATTATTTTTAATATTATATCAAGAAAGGTTCTCAAAATGTCGTTCTTCCTTCGAATCTAGAAATGTTATTTATCTTGAGGACTTCCCGGTCATAAATCTTTCGAAAAGTATTCTTTTCACTCGCAACTAGAAATGCTATCTATTGCATCTGTGTACCCTCTCATCATTCGATGGGTAAGATTATCGAAACAAGATGGTAGCCTCTAACAAGCAACAGCTTGGGAGATAAAAATGTTGAATTTTCCTTTCCAACTAGATACGACTACTTTGTGGAGTCTTATCAACAAGTATTATACTTGGGGAAAGGGGAACGAACTTTGCGTTCAGAATCATGATCTTCTTTTCGAACTTGGAGTCGTGTAAGAGGCCGAGTAGCGTCGGTCCATCCCATTGGCCCAACCGTTGGCCAGGGAGATCTAACAGGGCGGTAGACAAGTAAATCCGTCAGCTCTTCCTTCTACCGGTAGTAAATCTAAATTGAGCTGTACAATCTGCGAATGATCATCATAAGGATTGGAACAATGGGCGCGGTGAATACTCCAGCACTAGTTCATCATTCAGATTTATTTATTTTCCGCAATATTATTATTGTTGGCAGTATTGGAAAAGTATTCATAATTGGAATATATATGTTAGATATAATTGAAGTAATGTTTCAGTGTTTAAGTGTAACAGTGAAATATCAGAGTTTAACTGGAAGGAAGTCAGAGTTTAGTAAAGTCTGACTGACAGAAGCTGGGCAGAGTTTAGTAAATTCTGTCTAGAAGCAGCGCGTACGAAGTCAACAGAAGATATTAGAGATCAATTGAAGATTGATATGGAAGCGAGATCTTTGGAGATTGGATAGCTATCAAAGAGATCGAGTTGACTTAGGAGACGTGTGACAATCTGTAATTGATATCATTGTATAGCTGATTATTAGGAATATCAATTAGAGATTGTATCGAAGCTATATTCTTATATATACAGATAGGTTAATCCTAGAAGGATTGAGAACAATAGAATTATTCATTCTTATTGTAACCTAGCAGCTCTTTGTGATAGTTTACATCACGAAGAGGGTTTTTAATACCAGAAGATTTAAAGTGCATAATCATCTTAATTGTTATTCTCTCATCTAATATTGATTATTAGTGTGTATTCGGCCTAACAATTGGTATCAGAGCCATATCTGTTAAACATTACAGTTTAAGATCCACACACACACAGAAATCATCATGTTTGAAGTTCCACCTCCATCAGAGTATGAAAATGCTAAACCCACTGTTAGTCGATATGAAGCTATTAGGGTTCCTATTCTCAGGCCATCAGAGTATCCAATCTGGAGGGTAAAGATGACCATGTTTCTGGAAGCTATAAATGTAGAATATCTTGACAGGATTAATGAAGGGCCACACCTGCCTACAAAGTTGGCTCCTGCTGTTACTGGTCAAGAGGCCAAAATGATTCCTAAGGAGAAGAAGGATATGACTCCTGAAGATCTTTCATCCATTGCTAAGGATGCAAAGGTGAGGCATTTACTTCACAGTGCTTTGGATAATGTTATGTCTAACAAGGTTATTGGCTTGACTACTGTAAAAGAAATTTGGGATGCTCTTGAGGTTAGATGTCAGGGAACTCCTGCTATCAAGAAGAATAGGAGAAACATACTCACTCAGGAGTATGAACATTTTGAGGCTAAACCTGAAGAGACCATGACACAAACATTTGACAGATTCTGTAAACTGTTGAATGATTTGTCATTGGTTGACAAAGAATATAATTTGGACGATTCAAATCTAAAGTTTCTTCTGTCTCTACCTGAAAAGTGGGATGTGAAAACAACCACTATTAGAGACAATTATGAACTTGATGAGACCCAAGTTGATGAAATTTATGGGTTGCTCAAAACTCATGAATTGGAAATGGAACAGAGAAACAGGAGATTCAACAAAAAGGCTAAGTCTGTTGCTCTTAAGGTTGAAGAGAAGCCTATGAAGAAAGAATCATCCAGGAGAAAAGCTAAAGGAAAGGCACTAGCTGTACAGTCTGATAGTGAGTCACCAATGTCTGACAATGATTCAAACTCAGATGAATCATCTGATTCTGAGGATGATGAAGAAAAGATAATGCAGATGGCCGCCTTAATGGTTAAGACGTTCAAGAAAATGGGCTTCAAGAATTTCAAGAAGGGAAAGAATTTCTCCAGGAATGTTTCTAATTCTGACAAGAAAAGCTTCAAGAAGTCTGATAAGAGAGATTCAAGGGGGAAGAAAGACAAGTCTGAAATCCAATTCTCAAGTGTAAGGAGATGGGTCACTTTGCTCCTGAGTGCAAGAAAGGTAAAACTGAAAAAGCACTCTACACGAAAGGCAGAAATTGGGCAGATACTTCAGATTCTGATGAAGAAGTGAACTATGCTCTCATGGCTACTACTGAATCAGAAACTTCTGAAAATCAGGTACCTCTAACTACCTATGCTTATAATATTGATGACATTTCCTAATTAAGAATTTATCTTAAGTCATTGCATATAAGTCATAGGGATCAGACTTTAGAGAATGAGAGGATTAAATCTAAGAATTCTGAACTCAAAGAGAGAAATAAAATTGTTGAAGAAAAGCTAAAAAATATGCAACAAGTTCAGAAAGAGAGAGATGATGCTGTTTCTATAGAACAGGATTTGCTTCAGAAATATAAACAACTAGAATCTGAGTTGGAGGAAGCAAATAAGAAAATTAGGACTTGGACTAATTCTGGAAAGGACACACAACAGGTTTTTCAAACAGACACTGTTGGTCTAGGTTATAATGAGGGAGATGAAGTAAGATTTCAAAGTCAAGTTAAAATCAGACCTCATATTGTACGTGGAGCCAGTAAATTTTTGTCTGATAATGAAAAAGAAACTGTTAAGGTCAAATCAGTAAAAACTTGTGCTAAACAGGTTAATATTGGTTTGATGACAGATAAACAACTCAAACATAAACTGAAGGAGTTAAAATCTGTTAAGAAAAAGGGAGTGTCAAATAAGAACAGAAGTGGAAAAGTAGGCATCACTTCAGGAAATAAACCAATGCTTTCTAGTTATGCTCCAAGAAAGACATGTCATAACTGTGGTAGTACTAAGCATCTTGCAAATTTCTGCAAGAAAAACAAAAATATAAATTCTTTACCTTCCAAGTCTGAGGTAAAGAAGGATTTTGATAGAACTAAGCCACAGACTTTATGCACACACTGTGGAAGCACTTGGCATTCCATTTATACTTGCAGAGAATATCATGCTATCTATCATAATTACTATGAACTGAAACCCAATCTGAAATGGGTTAAAGTTAATACTGCAAGTGTAAACTCAGATACTGTTAGCTCAAACTCTGATAATGTTAATTCCGCTGCTAAAGCTAACAAAGCTAAGAATGTCAAAGGATCCAAGCAAGTCTGGATCCTTAAATCTAACTCTCAGTAATTGCTTGTGATTGCAGGGCAACAGGGAGGCAATCCTAGTCGTGGACAGTGGATGCTCAGGACACATGACTGGAAATAAAGCCCTGCTATCAGACTATGAGGAAAAGGCTGGCCCAAAAGTTTCCTATGGTGATGGCAATGTAGGAAGAACTTTGGGATATGGCAATATTAATCTTGGAAATGTCATCATCACCGATGTAGCTCATGTCCCAGGACTCAAGCATGACTTGCTATCTGTGAGTCAAATCTGTGACAAGGGATATCATGTAGATTTTCAACCCGAATATTGTGAAGTTATCAGCAAATCTACAGGAAAGGTTGTTCTAGTTGGTCATAGGCAAAACAACATTTATGAAATCAAGCTCTTAACAGACTCTGTTGGAAAAGCTGTTTGCCTATCTACAAGAATGTCTAGTGAAGAGAGTTGGAAGTGGCACAAGAAACTATCACATTTGAACTTGAACAACATCAATGAATTGATCAGAAAGGATCTTGTAAGAGGACTCCCAAAAGCTCTGTTAAATGTTGATGGCCTATGTGATTCATGTCAAAAGGCCAAGCAAAGGAAGTCATCTTTCAAGAGCAAGATAGAATTTTCAATCACTGATCCTTATCATCTTCTGCATGTTGATCTCTTTGGTCCAGTAAATGTTATGTCTATAGCAAGGAAGAAATATGCTTTAGTCATTGTTGATGAATACACTAGATTCACTTGGGTGTATTTTCTAGCAAAGAAGGATGAAACTGCATTAACTCTGATGGAGCATGTGAAGCTTCTGGACAAAGGATCAAGTAACAAAGTCAGAATCATCAGAAGTGATAATGGAACTGAGTTCAGGAATGCAACAATGGAAGAATTCTGCAAGAACAATGGAGTGAAGCAAGAATTTTCAGCACCTGGTACACCACAACAAAATGGTGTAGTTGAAAGGAAAAATAGAACCTTGATAGAAGCTGCGAGAACTATGCTTGATGAAGCAAAATTGCCAACTTATTTCTGGGCAGAAGCTGTTCAAACTGCTTGTTTTACTCAAAATGCTACACTGATCAATAAGCATGGAAAGACACCATATGAGATGGTGAATAAAAAGAAGCCTAACCTGAAATACTTTCATATTTTCGGGTGCAAATGCTTTGTTTTGAAGACTCATCCTGAACAGCTGACTAAATTCGAGTTAAAAGCAGATGAAGGGATTTTTGTTGGCTATCCACTGTCAACAAAGGCATACAGAGTTTATAATCTGAGAACAAGAGTGGTTATGGAGTCCATTCATGTGTCATTTGATGATAAGAAAGTAACTGGACTTGAAGATGTGGATGAACATGATCAACTTCGTTTTGAAAATGAAGACTTATTCTCTAATGAGATAAACTCTGATGAAGCTGAATCAACAAACACTGTCGAAGTAAACTCTGAGCCTCTACTGGTGAATACTGAAGAAATTACTCAGCCCCAGCAAAGGAGAGAACCAGTTGAGGGGGAGCATGATCAAAATGATGACTCTAACACTGAAAACGAGTCACATGGTGAATCTGGATCAGACACTGTTGAGTCAAACGCTGATGGCTCAAACACTGTTGACGCAAACTCTGAAAGCTCAAACACTGACAGTTCAAACTCTGAGTAGTCGAATTCAGGGGGAGCTTCAGAAAATGAACAGAGACAACAAAACAATCAGGAGAACATTGATCGAGGGGGAAGATCAACAACTGAAAGAAGTCATTTACCTTCAACTAGGAAATGGACAAAATCTCATACACCTGATTTAATTATTGGAGGTCCAGATGCCACAGTAAAGACAAGGAGTGCAACAACTAATGAATGTCTGTTTCATGCATTCCTTTCTCAAACAGAACCAGAGAAAGTTGAGGAAGCTCTTCAAGATGCTGACTGGATAACAGCAATGCAGGAGGAGTTAAATGAATTTAAAAGAAATGAAGTCTGGACACTTGTACCTAGACCAAAGAACAGATCTGTTGTTGGTACAAGATGGGTTTTTAGAAACAAAACTGACAGTGAGGGTGTAATCACAAGAAATAAGGCTAGATTAGTGGCAAAAGGCTATTCTCAGCAGGAAGGAATAGACTATGATGAGACTTTTGCTCCAGTTGCAAGATTGGAAGCGATAAGAATTTTTCTAGCATATGCCTCTCACAAGAAATTCAAAGTATGTCAGATGGATGTGAAAAGTGTTTTGCTCAATGGAAAGCTAGAAGAGGAGGTGTTTGTGGAGCAACCTCCAGGTTTTGTGGACCCCAAATATCCAGATTATGTCTACAGGCTAGATAAGGCATTATATGGACTTAAGCAGGCACCAAGAGCGTGGTATGAGACACTTGCTCAATTTCTTCTAGAAAGTGGATTCAACAGAGGTGTAATTGACAAAACTCTATTTTATTTCAATCAAGGGAGTGACCTCCTTCTAGTTCAAATTTATGTTGATGACATAATTTTTGGGTCTACAAATAATAAACTCTGTGAAAAGTTTGCCAAGCTCATGCAGTCAAGGTATCAAATGTTAAATATAATTGATGTGTTTTAATCAGTGTTTAAGTGTTACAGTGAATTATCAGAGTTTAGCTGGAAGCAGTCAGAGTTTAGTGTAAACTCTGACAGATGGAAGCTCGACAGAGTTTGTCAAACTCTGTCTGGAGGCAGCGTCTACTGGTCAACAGTGATTGAAGATTTATTATGGAAGCGATATCTTTGAAGATTGGATAGCTATCAAAGAGATCTAGTTGACTTAGGAGACGTGTGACAATCTGTAATTGATATCATTGTATAGCTGATTATTAGGAATATCAATTAGAGATTGTATCGTAGCTGTATGTTATATAAATACAGTTAGGTTAACCCTAGAAGGGTATCGTACAACGAATTATCTTTATTGTAACCTAGCAGCTCTTTGTGATATTTTACATCACGAAGAGGGTTCTTAATACAAGAAGTTTTTAAGTGCATAAACGTTTTACTTGTTAAACTCTCATACAAAGTTGATTATTAATTGTGTATTCGGCCTAACAAGTGGTATCAGAGCCAATCTGTTACTTTATTACAGGTTAAGTTCCAAACACAACAATAATCATGTCAGCAATTCCTCCACCAACACCTACTGTTTCTGAAAAGGCTCCTACTACTGTGAGTCGTTATGAACCAATCAGGGTTCCTATTCTGAGGCCATTAGAGTATGCTATGTGGAAGGTCAAGATGACTATGTTTCTGGAGGCTACAGATCCAGAATATCTTGATAGAATTTATGAAGGCCCTCACAATCCTACAAAGCTATCTGTTGCAGCTGCTGGTGAAGAAGCTAAAATAGTTCCAAAGGAAAAGAAGGATATGACTCCTGAGGATCTATCATCAATTGCTAAGGATGCAAAGGTTAGGCATTTACTGCATAGTGCTTTAGACAATGTTATGTCTAACAAAGTCATTAACTGCACCACTGCAAAAGAGATATGGGATGCTCTTGAAGTCAGGTGTCAAGGAACTGCGGCTATCAAGAAGAATAGGAGAAACATACTCACACAAGAGTATGAGCATTTTGAGGTTAAACCTGAAGAGACCATGACAGAAACATTTGATAGATTCTGTAAACTGCTCAATGATCTGTCATTGGTCAACAAAGAATATGATCTAGAAGACTCAAATCTCAAGTTTCTTCTTTCTCTACCTGAAAAGTGGGATGTGAAAACAACCACTATTAGAGACAACTATGATCTTGCTGAAACAGAGATTGATGAAATCTATGGGCTGCTCAAAACCCATGAATTGGAAATGGAGCAGAGAAACAGGAGATCAAGCAGGAAGGGAAAGTCTGTTGCTCTTAATGTTGAAGAGAAGCCTCAGAAGAAAGAGGCATCAAGAAAGAAAATGAAGGGAAAAGCTTTGGTCATACACTCAGAAAGTGAATCATCAAACTATGAGTGTGATTCAAATTCTTCTGAATCATCTGACTCTGAGGATGATGAAGAAGAAATGAGGAAAATGGCTGTGTTGATGGTGAAGACCTTCAAGAAAATGGGCTTCAAGAATTTCAAGAAAGGAAAAAGGTTTTCTAGAGATTCAAATGAAGACAGGAAAAGCTTCAGGAAGTCTGATAAGAGAGATTCTAAAGGGAAGAAGGATAAGTCTGAAATTCAATGCTACAAGTGTAAGGAGATGGGTCACTATGCCCCTGAGTGCAAGAAGGGTAAAACTGGAAAGGTACTCTACACTAAAGGCAGAGATTGGGCAGATACTTCAGATTCTGATGAAGAAGTGAACTATGCTCTCATGGCTACTACTGAATCAGAAATTTCTGAAAATCAGGTACCCCTAACTACCTATGCTTATAATATTGATGACATTGCTCAATTAAGAATTTATCTTAAGTCATTGCATATAAGTTATAGGGATCAGACTTTAGAAAATGAGAGGATAAAATCTGAAAATTCTAAACTTAAGGTTAGAAATAAACTTGTTGAAGAAAAACTTGAAAACATGCAACAAGTTCAGAAAGAGAGAGATGATGCTGTTTGTATAGAACAGAATTTACTTCATAAATATAAACAACTAGAATCTGAGTTGGAGGAAGCAAATAAGAAAATTAGGACTTGGACTAATTCTGGAAAGGACACTCAACAGATTTTTCAAACAGACACTGTTGGTTTAGGTTATAATGAGGAAGATGAACTTAGATTTCAAAATCAAGTTAAAATCAGACCTCATTTTGTACATGGAACCAGTAAATTTTTGTCTGAAAATGAAAAAGAAGCTGTTAAAAGTAAACCAGTAAAAACTAGTGTTAAACAGGTTAATATTGGTTCAATGACAGATAAACAACTCAAACATAAACTAAAGGAGTTAAAATCTGTTAAGAAACAGAGAGTGTCAAATAAGAACAGAAATGGAAAAGTAGGCATCACTTCAGGAAATAAACCAATGCTTGCTAGTTATGCTCCAAGAAAGACATGTCATAACTGTGGTAGTACTAAGCATCTTGCAAATTTCTGCAAGAAAAATAAAAATATAAATTCTTTACCTACAAAGTCTGAGGTAAATAAGGATTTTTCTTGAACTAAGCCACAGACTTTATGCACACACTGTGGAAGCACTTGGCATTCCATTTATACTTGCAGAGAATATCATGCTATCTATCATAATTACTATGAACTGAAACCCAATCTGAAATGGGTTAAAGTTGATACTGCAAGTGTAAACACTGATACTGTTAGCTCAAACTCTGATAATGTTAATTCCGCTACAAAAGCTAACAAAGTTAAGAATGCCAAAGGATCCAAGCAAGTCTGGATCCTTAAAACTAATCCTCAGTAATTGCTTGTGATTGCAGGGCAACAGGGAGGCAACCCTAGTCGTGGACAGTGGATGTTCAGGACACATGACTGGAAATAAAGCCCTGCTATCAGACTATGAGGAGAAAGCTGGCCCAAAAGTTTCCTATGGTGATGGCAATGTAGGAAGAACATTGGGATATGGCAATATTAATCTTGGAAATGTCATCATCAACAATGTAGCTCATGTCCCAGGACTCAAGCATGACTTGTTATCTGTTAGTCAAATCTGTGACAAGGGATATCATGTAGATTTTCAACCTGAATATTGTGAAGTTATCAGCAAATCTACAGGAAAGGTTGTTCTAGTTGGTCACAGGCAAAACAACATTTATGAAATCAAGCTTTTGATAGACTCTGTTGGAAAAGCTGTTTGCCTGTCTACAAGAATGTCTAGTGAAGAGAGTTGGAAGTGGCACAAGAAACTCTCACATTTGAACTTGAACAACATCAATGAATTGATCAGAAAGGATCTTGTAAGAGGACTCCAAAAGGCTCTGTTAAATGTTGATGGCCTATGTGATTCATGTCAGAAGGCTAAACAAAGGAAGTCATCTTTCAAGAGCAAGACAGAATTTTCAATCACCGATCCCTATCATCTTCTGCATGTTGATCTCTTTGGTCCAGTAAATGTTATGTCAATAGCAAGGAAGAAATATGCTTTAGTCATTGTTGATGAATACACTAGATTCACTTGGGTGTATTTTCTAGCAAAGAAGGATGAAACTGCATTAACTCTGATGGAGCATGTGAAGCTTCTGGACAAAGGATCAAGTAACAAAGTCAGAATCATCAGAAGTGATAATGGAACTGAGTTCAGAAATGCAACAATGGAAGAATTCTGCAAGGACAATGGAGTGAAGCAAGAATTTTCAGCACCTGGTACACCACAACAAAATGGTGTAGTTGAAAGGATAAATAGAACCTTGATTGAAGCTGCCAGAACTATGCTTGATGAAGCAAAATTGCCAACTTATTTCTGGGCAGAAGCTGTTCAAACTGCTTGTTTTACTCAAAATGCAACACTGATCAAAAAGCATGGAAAGACACCATATGAGATGGTGAAGAAAAAGAAGCCTAACCTGAAATACTTTCATATTTTCGGGTGCAAATGTTTTGTTTTGAAGACTCATCCAGAACAGTTGACCAAGTTTGAGCTAAAGGCAGATGAAGGAATTTTTGTTGGCTATCCACTGTCAACAAAGGCATTCAGAGTTTACAATCTGAGAACTAAAGTGATCATGGAATCTATACATGTTTCTTTTGATGATAAGAAGATAACTGGACTTGAAGACAAAGATGAATATTATCAACTGGATTTTGAAAATGAAGATTTAAACTCTGATGAAACAATTCTGACAGACTCTGTTGTAACAAACTCTGAACCTCTACTGGTAAACACTGGAGAAACTTCTCAGTCACAACAAAGGGGAGAACCAGTTGAGGGGGAGCATGAACAAGATGAAGACTCAAACACTGATACTGAGTCAACTGAAAAATCTGGATTAAACTCTGACGATTCAAACTCTGAAAATTCAAATTCTGACTCTGGGCAGTCAAGTTCAGGGTGAGTCTCGGAAAACGAAGATAGATCACAACAAAATCAGGAGAGCATGGATCAAGGGGGAGGATCACATGCTGAAAGAAGTCATTTGCCTTCTGCTAGGAAATGGACTAAATCACATACACCTGATTTGATAATTGGTGATCCAGATGCAAAAGTGAAAACAAGAAGTGCTACTGCAAGTGAATGTCTGTTTCATGCATTCTTGTCTAAAAATGAACCAAAGAAAGTGGAAGAAGCTCTTCAAGATGCAGACTGGATAACAGCAATGCAGGAAGAGTTGAATGAATTTGAAAGAAATGAAGTTTGGACCCTTGTACCAAGGCCAAAGAACAGATCTATTGTTGGTACTAAATGAGTTTTCAGAAACAAGACTGACAGTGAAGGTGTTATCACAAGGAACAAGGCTAGATTGGTAGCAAAAGGCTATTCACAACAGGAAGGAATAGACTATGATGAAACATTTGCTCCAGTTGCAAGATTGGAGGCAATCAGAATTTTTCTAGCAAATGCCTCTCACAAGAAATTCAAAGTGTTCCAGATGGATGTGAAAAGTGCTTTTCTGAATGGAAAGCTTGAAGAAGAAGTGTTTGTTGAACAACCACCAGGATTTGTGGACCCCAAATATCCAGATTATGTCTACAGGCTAGATAAGGCACTATATGGACTTAAGCAGGCACCAAGAGCATGGTATGAGACACTTGCTCAATTTCTTCTAGAAAGTGGATTCAACAGAGGAACAATTGACAAAACTCTGTTTTATTTCAATCAAGGAAGTGACCTCCTTTTAGTTCAGATTTATGCTGATGACATTATCTTTGGGTCTACTAATGATAAACTCTGTAAGAAGTTTGCCAAGCTCATGCAGTCCCGGTATCAAATGAGCATGATGGGAGAGCTTAGTTACTTTCTAGGCCTACAGGTGAGACAAACAGATGATGGTATTTTCATTAATCAGGAGAAATATACCAGAAATCTTCTCAAGAAATTTGGTATGCTTGACTGTTTATCTGCATCAACTCCCATGGCAACAGCAACTAAATTGGATAAAGACACAGGAGTTTCAGTGGATATGACAAACTACAGGGGCATGATAGGATCTCTTCTATACTTGACAGCTAGTAGGCCTGACATCATGTATGCAACCTGTCTTTGTGCAAGGTTTCAGGCAGATCCTAGAGAGCCACATCTAACAGCTGTGAAAAGAATCTTCAAGTATCTCAAGGGCACCATATCATTAGGTCTGTAGTACCCCAGAGAATCAGATTTCAAGCTACTTGGGTATTCTGATGCAGACTTTGCAGGCTGCAAGATAGACAGAAAGAGCACTAGTGGAAGTTGTCAATTTCTTGGTGACAGACTTGTCTCCTGGTACAGCAAGAAACAGAAATCAATCTCCACATCTAAAGCAGAAGCAGAGTATATTGCAGCTGGTAGCTGTTGTGCACAGATCTTGTGGATGAAGAATCAATTGCTGGATTATGGGTTGAGGTACAGTAAAATTCCTATTTACTGTGATAATCAAAGTGCTATTGCTATGACAGGTAATCCAGTACAGCATTCAATGACCAAGCACATCAGCATAAGGTACCACTTCATCAGAGAACATGCAGAAGAAGGGAATATTGAACTACATTTTGTGTCTACAGAACAACAGCTTGCAGATATCTTCACTAAACCGTTGAGTGAAGCTACATTTACAAGACTGGTCAATGAACTAGGAATGGTCTCTGGTTCTGACTAGGAATGTTGGTTAGATTCAAATTTTACTTATGTAGTATATTACTCATATTTCCTGATTGGTTAAATGCTAAGTGAACTCTGTTGATTAAACTCTGTTATGCATACTCTGTTAAACTCTGTCAGCATGCCTATATGTCATTCACTGTTAATAAGTTTGATAAACTCTGTGAACTCTGAGTTGATTTTTGTCCGACTGAAAACACCAATGAAGAAATATGTATGAAGCATGATTCTCAGCAATTAATCATGAATCTTTCTGAGTTATTGTGATCTAATCTTAGATTGTGCAGAAAGTTAACACAACATGATACTGGTTCATATTTATAGCATCTCTTAGTTTATTTCATCCTAAACTCTAAGTCTATAAATACTGTGTGCATTACCTTACATGAATAACTACTGATGTTGATGAACTCTAAACTCTGTTAGAGAAACTCGGATAGAATAAAATGCTTACTGCAATACCCCAAAGAAAATGTATATAGGTTGTTATACTCCTTTGAGATTATGTTGGATACTAGGATGACCCAGGAACTTATTGGTATATAATATGTGCTGAAATTCTCTGATTTTTGGTGACTAGTTAAATACTAGGATGACCCAGGAACTTATCAAAATGATAAGGGCTAAAATTTTTAAATTTTTGGTGACTGGTTCCAACCTCTAATTACTGGAATGAATAGAATTAAAAAAAAAGGAGAAGTATATATAGAGGGGGTATAAAATAAAAGTTACTGTATATAGATTGATTACTTCAGAGTTTAGCTTTCATCATACAGTCAGTGTTTACTATGACAGCTTGTGCATCCAGTGTTTATTGATTTACTTTATGGATTTTATGAAAAATTAGATGCTCTAAAAATTGATTTGGTAAACTCTGCTTCCCACACACATATTTTCACAACTGTGCAATTTATGAAAGGGTTTCAGTGATAAAGTTGGAGAATTGACAAACGCTGTTGATTCGTGATTTGTACTCTAAGGTAAATTTTCATTTGGATAATTTGAAAATTTTGGAGTAAATAGGGATTTTGACAACTGTTAATCAGTGTATTGTTGATGAATTTGTTCCTTATATGATTACTTTAATTAGTTTTCATATTCTCTTCTTTGATTTATTTCCTTGAAGAACAGTTCATAAAACATAAATAAAAATTGCAGAACACACTGAATAAGATTAGAGAAACATAATTTTTCATTGATAATAAGAAAGAGATTACAAGCAAGTATTACATCTTTTTGTTCTTTCTATCTGCTAATCTATTCAACAGGAAACTAAAAGGTCAAGTCCAAACCACTCCATTGTTAGCAAAAATCCCAGATCCCATCTTTGCCACTTTATTTGGGTGGAAGTTGAAGGGATAAGGTTATTTTTGCTGACATATTCATTAACAATGGTTGGTGGTGTTGGATGAGGATGCCTTCGAGGAGAGCCATGCAAATGTTGCTTGGAGAGCAGCATCGATGTCGATCACCCTTGCAGGTTTCTCTCTCTCGATCTCTTCCAGACCGGCATCCATTTACAGCCACAGAGTCTCAAGCTGCCTTTCCCACTCAAACGCTTCAAACTCTTCACGCGTATAGCTGAAGATATCCCTATTCTCGACAAGATGGAGGTTCTTTTCTTTTATGGTAAGGTTGGCCATTGTTTTTCAGAGTGTTTTGTTTGAAGGGTTTGTGATTTTTCAGAGGAGAACAAAAGGTTAAAGGATTAATGAACTAATCTGAGCAAGTCTCTCGGCCTTAAATAGAGATGGGTAAGTAACGAAGTCCTAAAACGCTTCGTATTCTGGTTATTAATGGCTACAGGTAAACGTTTCATATTCTGGTTTTAATTGGGTCCAGGTATTTTAAGAGAGTGTTATTTGATTTTTTTTAAAATCAAATATTTTATTGTTTTAATTTGCAAAATACTCTTCTTAAAAATACGCGCACGTGACCCACTCACCCATTAATGTGTCCCACTCACCCATTAACGTGTCCCACTACACATTAATCTAGGAACTGATTGAGTGTTTGATTACATAAGAAATTGGATTTTTAATTACTCTAATTACTTTTGTGTCCAAACGATTGTGTTTTATTCTTACATCTCACAGTTCTCTCATTTTTCACTTGGGCATTCTCGCAAACACCTTTCCTACATACATTTCTCTTGGGAATTCTTGCAAGTTTCTTAACTCAATGGCTTCTAAACCATTCACTGCTCTTGGTTTACGGTTTGTTCCTAACAACTATGAAGCTCCACTCTACCATGAACGTGTTCCAGAACCGTTTCATCTAATGCAGAATTTCTTGAGAGATTCAGAGATTGGACAAGCTCAAGTCAAAACTCTAGATAGACGATTTGATGACACTACACAGGCAATCACTGCTTTGCGGAATGAGGTTGTAGCTAGAGAAATGAAAATGGAAAGAGACTCAAAACTCATGACTACAAAATTTTCTACATCTCAAGACAATCTCTTTGCCAGGCTGAGTAAAGTTGAAGAGAATCAGTCTGACTTATCTGTTAAAATTGATTCTATTGCTACCTCATTGGAGTTAATTACATCTATTCTTATGCCTGATGATGTCAAAAAGGGGGAGAGAGTTGTCAGAAGGGATAGTGCTGGAGATGGAGGGCCAAGTAGTAAAGGAAAGAACAAAACTGAAGAAGTTCAAACTTTGAGAACTAGCAAGTCATCTAAATCACAGTCTGTTGGGATAAATACTGATACTGAGTCAACTGAAAAATCTGGATTAAACACTGACGATTCAAACTCTGAAAATTCAAATTCTGACTCTGGGCAGTCAAGTTCAGGGTGAGTCTCGGAAAACGAAGATAGATCACAACAAAATCAGGAGAGCATGGATCAAGGGGGAGGATCACATGCTGAAAGAAGTCATTTGCCTTCTGCTAGGAAATGGACTAAATCACATACACCTGATTTGATAATTGGTGATCCAGATGCAAAAGTGAAAACAAGAAGTGCTACTGCAAGTGAATGTCTGTTTCATGCATTCTTGTCTAAAAATGAACCAAAGAAAGTGGAAGAAGCTCTTCAAGATGCAGACTGGATAACAGCAATGCAGGAAGAGTTGAATGAATTTGAAAGAAATGAAGTTTGGACCCTTGTACCAAGGCCAAAGAACAGATCTATTGTTGGTACTAAATGAGTTTTCAGAAACAAGACTGACAGTGAAGGTGTTATCACAAGGAACAAGGCTAGATTGGTAGCAAAAGGCTATTCACAACAGGAAGGAATAGACTATGATGAAACATTTGCTCCAGTTGCAAGATTGGAGGCAATCAGAATTTTTCTAGCAAATGCCTCTCACAAGAAATTCAAAGTGTTCCAGATGGATGTGAAAAGTGCTTTTCTGAATGGAAAGCTTGAAGAAGAAGTGTTTGTTGAACAACCACCAGGATTTGTGGACCCCAAATATCCAGATTATGTCTACAGGCTAGATAAGGCACTATATGGACTTAAGCAGGCACCAAGAGCATGGTATGAGACACTTGCTCAATTTCTTCTAGAAAGTGGATTCAACAGAGGAACAATTGACAAAACTCTGTTTTATTTCAATCAAGGAAGTGACCTCCTTTTAGTTCAGATTTATGTTGATGACATTATCTTTGGGTCTACTAATGATAAACTCTGTAAGAAGTTTGCCAAGCTCATGCAGTCCCGGTATCAAATGAGCATGATGGGAGAGCTTAGTTACTTTCTAGGCCTACAGGTGAGACAAACAGATGATGGTATTTTCATTAATCAGGAGAAATATACCAGAAATCTTCTCAAGAAATTTGGTATGCTTGACTGTTTATCTGCATCAACTCCCATGGCAACAGCAACTAAATTGGATAAAGACACAGGAGTTTCAGTGGATATGACAAACTACAGGGGCATGATAGGATCTCTTCTATACTTGACAGCTAGTAGGCCTGACATCATGTATGCAACCTGTCTTTGTGCAAGGTTTCAGGCAGATCCTAGAGAGCCACATCTAACAGCTGTGAAAAGAATCTTCAAGTATCTCAAGGGCACCATATCATTAGGTCTGTAGTACCCCAGAGAATCAGATTTCAAGCTACTTGGGTATTCTGATGCAGACTTTGCAGGCTGCAAGATAGACAGAAAGAGCACTAGTGGAAGTTGTCAATTTCTTGGTGACAGACTTGTCTCCTGGTACAGCAAGAAACAGAAATCAATCTCCACATCTAAAGCAGAAGCAGAGTATATTGCAGCTGGTAGCTGTTGTGCACAGATCTTGTGGATGAAGAATCAATTGCTGGATTATGGGTTGAGGTACAGTAAAATTCCTATTTACTGTGATAATCAAAGTGCTATTGCTATGACAGGTAATCCAGTACAGCATTCAATGACCAAGCACATCAGCATAAGGTACCACTTCATCAGAGAACATGCAGAAGAAGGGAATATTGAACTACATTTTGTGTCTACAGAACAACAGCTTGCAGATATCTTCACTAAACCGTTGAGTGAAGCTACATTTACAAGACTGGTCAATGAACTAGGAATGGTCTCTGGTTCTGACTAGGAATGTTGGTTAGATTCAAATTTTACTTATGTAGTATATTACTCATATTTCCTGATTGGTTAAATGCTAAGTGAACTCTGTTGATTAAACTCTGTTATGCATACTCTGTTAAACTCTGTCAGCATGCCTATATGTCATTCACTGTTAATAAGTTTGATAAACTCTGTGAACTCTGAGTTGATTTTTGTCCGACTGAAAACACCAATGAAGAAATATGTATGAAGCATGATTCTCAGCAATTAATCATGAATCTTTCTGAGTTATTGTGATCTAATCTTAGATTGTGCAGAAAGTTAACACAGCATGATACTGGTTCATATTTATAGCATCTCTTAGTTTATTTCATCCTAAACTCTAAGTCTATAAATACTGTGTGCATTACCTTACATGAATAACTACTGATGTTGATGAACTCTAAACTCTGTTAGAGAAACTCGGATAGAATAAAATGCTTACTGCAATACCCCAAAGAAAATGTATATAGGTTGTTATACTCCTTTGAGATTATGTTGGATACTAGGATGACCCAGGAACTTATTGGTATATAATATGTGCTGAAATTCTCTGATTTTTGGTGACTAGTTAAATACTAGGATGACCCAGGAACTTATCAAAATGATAAGGGCTAAAATTTTTAAATTTTTGGTGACTGGTTCCAACCTCTAATTACTGGAATGAATAGAATTAAAAAAAGGAGAAGTATATATAGAGGGGGTATAAAATAAAAGTTACTGTATATAGATTGATTACTTCAGAGTTTAGCTTTCATCATACAGTCAGTGTTTACTATGACAGCTTGTGCATCCAGTGTTTATTGATTTACTTTATGGATTTTATGAAAAATTAGATGCTCTAAAAATTGATTTGGTAAACTCTGCTTCCCACACACATATTTTCACAACTGTGCAATTTATGAAAGGGTTTCAGTGATAAAGTTGGAGAATTGACAAACGCTGTTGATTCGTGATTTGTACTCTAAGGTAAATTTTCATTTGGACAATTTGAAAATTTTGGAGTAAATAGGGATTTTGACAACTGTTAATCAGTGTATTGTTGATGAATTTGTTCCTTATATGATTACTTTAATTAGTTTTCATATTCTCTTCTTTGATTTATTTCCTTGAAGAACAGTTCATAAAACATAAATAAAAATTGCAGAACACACTGAATAAGATTAGAGAAACATAATTTTTCATTGATAATAAGAAAGAGATTACAAGCAAGTATTACATCTTTTTGTTCTTTCTATCTGCTAATCTATTCAACAGGAAACTAAAAGGTCAAGTCCAAACCACTCCATTGTTAGCAAAAATCCCAGATCCCATCTTTGCCACTTTATTTGGGTGGAAGTTGAAGGGATAAGGTTATTTTTGCTGACATATTCATTAACAATGGTTGGTGGTGTTGGATGAGGATGCCTTCGAGGAGAGCCATGCAAATGTTGCTTGGAGAGCAGCATCGATGTCGATCACCCTTGCAGGTTTCTCTCTCTCGATCTCTTCCAGACCGGCATCCATTTACAGCCACAGAGTCTCAAGCTGCCTTTCCCACTCAAACGCTTCAAACTCTTCACGCGTATAGCTGAAGATATCCCTATTCTCGACAAGATGGAGGTTCTTTTCTTTTATGGTAAGGTTGGCCATTGTTTTTCAGAGTGTTTTGTTTGAAGGGTTTGTGATTTTTCAGAGGAGAACGAAAGGTTAAAGGATTAATGAACTAATCTGAGCAAGTCTCTCGGCCTTAAATAGAGATGGGTAAGTAACGAAGTCCTAAAACGCTTCGTATTCTGGTTATTAATGGCTACAGGTAAACGTTTCATATTCTGGTTTTAATTGGGTCCAGGTATTTTAAGAGAGTGTTATTTGATTTTTTTTAAAATCAAATATTTTATTGTTTTAATTTGCAAAATACTCTTCTTAAAAATACGCGCACGTGACCCACTCACCCATTAATGTGTCCCACTCACCCATTAACGTGTCCCACTACACATTAATCTAGGAACTGATTGAGTGTTTGATTACATAAGAAATTGGATTTTTAATTACTCTAATTACTTTTGTGTCCAAACGATTGTGTTTTATTCTTACATCTCACAGTTCTCTCATTTTTCACTTGGGCATTCTCGCAAACACCTTTCCTACATACATTTCTCTTGGGAATTCTTGCAAGTTTCTTAACTCAATGGCTTCTAAACCATTCACTGCTCTTGGTTTACGGTTTGTTCCTAACAACTATGAAGCTCCACTCTACCATGAACGTGTTCCAGAACCGTTTCATCTAATGCAGAATTTCTTGAGAGATTCAGAGATTGGACAAGCTCAAGTCAAAACTCTAGATAGACGATTTGATGACACTACACAGGCAATCACTGCTTTGCGGAATGAGGTTGTAGCTAGAGAAATGAAAATGGAAAGAGACTCAAAACTCATGACTACAAAATTTTCTACATCTCAAGACAATCTCTTTGCCAGGCTGAGTAAAGTTGAAGAGAATCAGTCTGACTTATCTGTTAAAATTGATTCTATTGCTACCTCATTGGAGTTAATTACATCTATTCTTATGCCTGATGATGTCAAAAAGGGGGAGAGAGTTGTCAGAAGGGATAGTGCTGGAGATGGAGGGCCAAGTAGTAAAGGAAAGAACAAAACTGAAGAAGTTCAAACTTTGAGAACTAGCAAGTCATCTAAATCACAGTCTGTTGGGATAAATACTGATACTCAAGGTACTTCAAAGACCAAGAGTTTGCTGTTACCTTCTAATCCACAAACTGATGAAGAATTGGCTGCTAAGCTGTTTATTGAAGAGAATGAGGAAGGAGTTACAATTGAGGACATTGAAGCTGAGGAAAATAGTTTACAAGAAGAACATCTCAAGGCTTTAAAGTCTGGTAAGATAAAAAGAGGAAAAGCTCCTAGGCCTGTTGTTAAAGGTGTTGTGATCAAGGAAAGGGCTGATGTTGGTCAAAGATCTCGGTTTTCAAAGGAAACAATGGCAGCAGAAGCTCAACTCAAGCTAAAAGGCATTGAAGGAGAAAGTTCACAGAAGAAAGTTACAACTTCTGTTGCATCACAAGTAATGATCACACCTTTACAATCTTCTCAGTTGAAATCGGTTTTTGGGAAAGGAACAATTCAAGATCCAAATATATTATCTGGAGTTTCTATGAATATTTCTGATGGAAGAGCCTTGTCTGGCAAAGTTGGAAATAATAAGGGTGGACTAGGTTCACACAGAGACAAAAGGCAATATACTGGTCCTAGAGATCCTTCTTCACTGGCTGTTCCAGGTCGTGGTGTTCCTCAAGAAAGTTTGGACAGACTGGAATCAGTACAGTTAGTTCATCAGAAGAGTTTAAACAAGGATTTTCTCTTGTACTTCATGGCTGATGGGACAGTATTTAAAATTGGTGAGAATGATATTGGCTTGAAATGTTGGGAAGAACTAGAGTATGTTCTCTATCTTTTCAAGGTGAATAGTCAAAGGACTCAATCAGTTGCTAATGTGCTCAGACAGAGAATGCTTCAGAATTTGGCAATCAGAGGAGAGAAGTATAATAGCAGATATGTTCCTAAGTACAGGGATTACAAAGGAAATCTCATTGAAATGAAGAAAGGTACTGCAAAGTTAAAGACTGATTTGGGAATCACAGTACTTGACTTCAATTCACAGTCAGAAGAAGTCAAATTTATCAGACTGGGAAATGAGATGAGAAGGAACAAAATCTATGATCTTAGGGCTGCTATCTACCAGACAGATGAGAGTGATCCTCAGCTCAGAGAAATTAAAGAAACTATGAAGATTGAGCTTGAAAATGTAGAAAGAAGATTGCTCATAGATTATCTCAGAGCTATGCCAGATCTTGAAGTGATAAGAGATTAAGGTCTGTAAGAATTTTCTTATTCTCTGTAGTTTTTGTTAAGTAGAAGCTTAAACTCTGAATTTGTATAAACACTGTATTTGTCTATTTGTTTTGACATCATCAATTATTGTCATTAACTTGTGCATTTTTGCTAATGAACAAGTTGGGGAAGATTGTTAAATATAATTGATGTGTTTTAATCAGTGTTTAAGTGTTACAGTGAATTATCAGAGTTTAGCTGGAAGCAGTCAGAGTTTAGTGTAAACTCTGACATATGGAAGCTCGACAGAGTTTGTCAAACTCTGTCTGGAGGCAGCGTCTACTGGTCAACAGTGATTGAAGATTTATTATGGAAGCGATATCTTTGAAGACTGGATAGCTATCAAAGAGATCTAGTTGACTTAGGAGACGTGTGACAATCTGTAATTGATATCATTGTATAGCTGATTATTAGGAATATCAATTAGAGATTGTATCGTAGCTGTATGTTATATAAATACAGTTAGGTTAACCCTAGAAGGGTATCGTACAACGAATTATCTTTATTGTAACCTAGCAGCTCTTTGTGATATTTTACATCACGAAGAGGGTTCTTAATACAAGAAGTTTTTAAGTGCATAAACGTTTTACTTGTTAAACTCTCATACAAAGTTGATTATTAATTGTGTATTCGGCCTAACATCAAATGAGCATGATGGGAGAGCTTAGCTATTTTCTAGGCTTACAGGTGAAGCGAACAGATGATGGAATTCTTATTAATCAAGCAAAATATACCAGAAATCTCCTCAAGAAATTTGGTATGCTTGAATGCTCATCTGTAACTACTCCCATGGCAACAGCAACAAAATTGGACAAAGACACAGGAGCACAAGTGGATATGACAAATTACAGAGGCATGATAGGGTCTCTTCTTTATCTGACTGCAAGCAGACCTGACATCATGTATGCCACCTGTCTTTGTGCAAGGTTTCAAGCAGATCCTAGAGAACCACATCTAACAGCTGTGAAGAGAATTTTCAAGTATCTAAAGGGCACTATTACTCTGGGCTTATGGTATCCAAGGGAAACAGACTTCAAGCTAGTTGGTTACTCAGATGCAAACTTTGCAGGTTGCAAGGTAGACAGAAAAAGCACAAGTGGGAGCTGTCAATTTCTGGGTGACAGAATGGTCTCATGGTACAGCAAGAAGCAGAAATCAATTTCTACTTCAACAGCTGAGGCAGAGTATATTGCAGCTGGTAGCTGTTGTGCACAGATTTTGTGGATGAAGAATCAATTGCTGGATTATGGATTGAGGTACAGTAAAATTCCTATTTACTGTGATAACCAAAGTGTTATTGCTATGACAGGTAATCCAGTACAGCACTCTATGACCAAGCACATCAGCATAAGGTACCATTTTATCAGAGAGCATGTGGAAGAAGGAGACATTGAACTGCATTTTGTGTCTACAGACCAACAGCTAGCAGACATCTTCACCAAGCCATTGAGTGAGGCAACGTTCACAAAGCTGGTAAATGAGTTAGGAATGATCTCTGGTTTCAACTAGAGAAAGTGGTTAGACTCAAAACTTCATTTTTCCTTAAACTCTGTTCCGCATACTCTGTTTGTTAAACACTGTCTGTCATACTCTGTCTGTCAAACACTGTTTCCGTATACTGTTGGTTAAACTCCGATACTTGTCATTGTCTGAACATTACACCTATGAAGAAATTGTATGCAGCATATTCTCAGTTCTTCTGAATTATTTGTGATTAAATCTTAGACTGTGCAGACAAATTTACACTGCATAATACTGTCCTGCTATTTTTAGCATCTCTTAGTTTATTTATCCTAAACTCTGAATCTGTAAATACCGTCTCCATTGCCTGTCATAAAACAAACTCTGTTTTAAATGACACTGTGTAAATAATTAGAAGGACATGAATATATGTATACTGATTTGATTTATATGCTTTAGATATAAGCAGCTATGTTATAGAGATTTTTTAATTGGGATTAATCTAATTACAAACCTAGTGAGCTTTTGAGCCATATTGCATATCTTTTTCATTTTATTCATTTGCTTGAGTGTTCACAGCTTAGTTGCATTGCTAGCAGTTGCTTGAAATCTTTCCTGAAATGCATAACATTATATTCTGATAAAATGATAAAGGCAGTAGGTTACACCACATAATTCCCATATTTTCCAAACACTGTTTACATGATCCATTAGTTAACCCATTGAGCCTAATCATATTTTTCGGTGACACACCATATTACTGCCTATAAACTTTTTCTTGTATTGGCCAATCTGTAAATTTGAACCCAAATTGTCAAAGGCTAGTACTGTACAAAAGGAGTAATAGGGTAAAGGGTTATTAATCTTTAAGAAAAGGCATTCATTTATGATTTGAGATTGTGTACCTAATAGTTGACTAGTGCAATAAATTACAAAGGATCAATATATCTTGCGTTACTATATGTTATTCAGCTCTATATATATATATATAAAATAAAATAAAAAGAGAAAAATTTTATATTATTGTCTGATCCTTGTTTTATAGTCAACTAGTTGAGGTCAATAAATTGGATGGTATAAGGATGTCACTTGCTAGCTTTTGACATTAACCTGTTTTAGCCTTCTTTGACATACCTTGTCCCAAGCTGCATTACAACCCAATAAAGACCTTTTGATTATCATTTGTAATGTATATTGTGTTCAAAGTTAGATTAATATCAAATGTCAAGCATGCTTCTGATGTTGTTGATTCTGAGTGATATACTTACCTGTTCTTGAGTGATATTTTCATTGAGTGAAAGGTGAGTCCTTATTAATTTCCTAAATCCCAAGAAATTTCTCGAAAATGCATACTTGTACATTTAGCATGTTTATCAACTTATTTCTGCATTTGACATGGACTTTTTTGATTTTTATACACTGTCACTAAATACTAGCAGTTGATTATAAGAGTTTGTGCAGACAGGGTTTACTCGTTTATTTTATGGATTTTATAAAATATTAGATGCTTTAAATACTGTTTCGGTAAACTCTGCTACACACACATATATTTGCACACCTGCACAGTTTTTGAGGAAGTCATGATAATAAGGTTGGATAATTGATAAACACTGTTGGATTTTGTGAATTATTCGGAGGTACAAATTTTTGTTCATAATAATTGATTTATTTGGAGTATTTCGGAAATTGTTTCATATTATTGCCAACTGTTATTTGGTAATGGGAAGTTAATCTTGGCATTGGAAACAGGAGAGAGAGAGTTGTGAGGAGTTAAAGATATGAGAGTGAATGGTAATCATTAAATGTTTTTACGGCGCATGTGGTTTAACTGCATCAATGCATATGTGCCACGTGTCCAACTCACACATTTTACTTTTTTTTTTTTGCTAATTCACTCACACATTTTACAGGAGAACTGATGTGTGCCTTAATGATTAAAACTCTTGAGTTTTTATTTTTTATTACTTCTCTAATCTTTTGACACACAACGGTTCACTTATTCACTTAATCGATTTTCACTTTGCACACATCTACACTCTGTTCTCTAGCATTCTAACTCCCACATTTCATCAAACACCTTACCTGCTTACTCTTTTCTTACTCAAAATGGCAACTAAACTGTTTCATGATAATGGATTGGCATATCCTACTAATAACTATGCTGCACCCTTGAGTACAGATGTTTCTCCTGCTGATTTCCATGTGATTCAAAACTTTCTGAGAGATTCCGAGATTGGCACGGCTCTCACTGCTCCACAACATCTGTATGGCACTCAGATTGCCTATTTTTGGCATCATTCCAGTTATGATAATGGAGAAAATGGCACTCCGTCTATCACTTTCACTCCTCCAGAGAACAATTTTGTTATTACTCCAAGGACAGTGAATGAGGTTCTTGGTTTCGAGACACACACTTCTCATGATATTGTGACTGATGTGAACTTGAGGACGATGCTCACAGAGATTGGGTATGCTAATTCAATGGACAAGCTTGGGTCCGTTACACGCCCAAACTTGCGCAAGGAGTGGAATTTTTTCTTTGACTCTATCACACGGGCGTTTGGCAACAAAATAACCAATTGGGATGCTATTCCAATTGACAGTCTTTGGATGGGGTACTCTCTTCTCTACGGTACTAATTTTTATTTTGGTACTCATGTCTTAAAGAATTTAGGAGAGAGATTAGCAAATTTTCCTACTACTGTTTACTATGCTCGTTTTTGTCAATTACTATACAATTCTTGTCTGCCTGGTCAACAAGTTGTTGAAGCAGATGAAATCAAACCTTTCAAGTTGACAAAACGAATATTTGCTGATTTGGTAAACAAGGATGCAGCTAAGGCTGATTTACCTACAATGGTATATCCTATAGCCGTTGCAAACTTTCTTGTACAACCCCAAGAACCACAACACCAAGAACCACAACAACAAGAACCGCAACAACCATCAACAGCTACAAACCCAAACACTGAGCCTATACACAAATCACTCTCAAACACTGCCACATCATCACAACCTCAACCTCACCCACAAACTTCTCATCCTAAATCACCCGTAACCCAAACTCAACCATCAAACACTGTCAACCCCCAAACCCAACCTGCACCCTCCATAGACATTAATGAGCAAATTTTTAAGTTCTCTCGTGTTGAGAGAAAGAAGGGAGGAGGATCAAAGAAAACAATTGGCAAGAGACAAAGGGCAGGAGTGTTTCTCTCCAAGGTGCCTTCCACTGACAATGTTGAATCTGCGCCTGAGATGCCCTGAAAAAGAAAAGGAGAACACTGATTGATGAATCAGATGATGACATTCCTTTTGAAGCTCCTAAAGTGATTTCTAAGGAGATTCCTACTGTTGACACAGTGGAGGTTCAGCAGGGACACAAGGATGGCATGGCTGCCATTGAAATCTTAGAGCCATTGTTTCAATTTTCTGAGCATATTGCTACTCCAACTGCTGCTCTCTCCGAAGCTACATTGCTAGCTGAGCAAGCAACGGTTGTCATTGAAGAATCATTGGCTACACATACAGACTTAATGTCTGATGCCAATCGAGCAATAGATGTTGGAATTGAAATTGACCAACCATCAAAGGCTGCAATCTCTGATGCTCAAATTGTTCAAGAATCAATTGTTCTTGAGAAACCTGCAGTTGATGATGATCTTGCAGAACACACAGCTGAGAATTTTGTTGAAATTGAGCATGTACATGAAGCTGCTGATGTTGAGAAAGCTTGTGTTACAAATGGAGCTGGTAATGTTGAGACACGGCCTATGCTAAACACTGACGATCCTGCAGTTGCAGAGACTCTTCCTGAACATAATTTCTTAAACATTGTCAATTCTGAGACAAGTGTTACAAATGAAGAAGAGGACAGTGCCAAATCTGTTTCCACTCAGGGACCAGTACAAATTAATGCCAAGGTGCAAGCCTATCCTGTGTCTGGTCCTGAGGTTCCTACATGTCATGATCTTGAAAGAGAACACTTTGAAAGATCAGCTGCCAGATGGTATCAATCAGATTGCATTTTTCCAATTGGCAGGGCAGCAGACTTTGTGAAAAAGGCTGCAGATGAAATTAAAAATCCTGACATTGTTTCATGTTTGAAGGCAACTGTTGTTCAGGTCAAAGTCCTTAATAAACGATTTGATGCCGCTGCAGAAGATATTAATGGCCTTCGAAGAGATATTACTGAAATTGATTTCAAGAGGGAGAACGAAGCTACTCTTAGACATCAAACTTATTCAGCTAGATTGGCCAAGGTGGAAGAAAATCAAACTCTGGTGGCTGCCAAAATAGATTCCTTTGCAAACTCTTTGGAGTTGCTAACCTCCATCCTGATTCCTGATGATGTCAAAAAGGGGGAGAAAGTTGCAAACACTGCTTGCAAATAACTTCAATCCTTGGAGAGGAAGGATGATGTTGCAGATGGAGGTGGATCTGATAGAACCAAAAGAGCAATTACAAGGTCTAGAGTAAACTCTGCTAAAGCAAACACTGCTGAAGGTCCATAGAATGATACAGAGTTAGCTGCAAACATATTTCTTGAAGAACATGGAAATGATGTCACTCTAGAAGATGTAAAGGCTGAAGAGCTAAGACTTAAAGCTAAACATGAGAAAAAGCTTAAGTCTGGGAAATTCAAGAAGAAAGTTGAAAAGGCATCAAGGCCTGTTCTTAAAGGCATTAAGATCAATGAAAATGTCAATGCTGATCAGAGATTGTCTCATTCAAGAAAACCAACAGCAGATGAGGCTAGATTAAAGCTTAAAGAAAAAATTGTTGAAGATGATAAGAGTTTAAAGAAGTCAAAGCAAGTTACAACCTCTGTTTCTACACATGTTGTACAAACTACTCTTCCAATTCATGGTTTTGTGAGACCTACTATTCCTGATAATACTGAGCAAGTTCAAGGAGGTGATATTTTTCAAAGCAGAGCAATGATTGCTAAGCAACCTCATGATTTGGTTGGTTTAGGGTCAAACAGAGAAAGGACTTTGAATATTACTCCTAGAGATCATTCATCACTGGCTGCTCCAGGCAAGGGTGTCCTTCAAGTTAATTTGGACAAGCTGGAATCAGTACAGTTGATCCATCAAAGAAGTCTAAAAAAGGACTTTCTGCTGTATTTCATGGAGGATGGGACTGTCTACAAAATTGGAGAGCATGATATTCATTTGAAGATGTATGAAGAATTGCAGTATGTCTTACATATTTTCAAGGTGAATAACAATCCTACTTATCAAGCTGCAGAAGTGCTCAGATACCAGATGGAAAGATCAAAGATGATTTGTGGAATCAAAGACAAGTCTGAATATGTACCAAAGTACTTAGATTACAAAGGAAGAATGGTTGAAATGAAGAGAAACAGTGCTAAGCTGAGAACTGATTTGGGTGTCACTGTGCTTGAATTTAATTCAGAATCAGCAAAGTCATACTTTATCAGACATGGAAATGAAATGAAGAAGAACAGCATCTATGATATGAGATCAGCCATTTATCAGACAGATGGTACAGATTCTAAGCTTCGAGAGATCAAGCTAGAGATGGAAAGAGCACTTGAAGTTGCAGAAGAGAGATTGCTAACAGAGTACTTGAAGACAGCATGGGATGTTGAAAGGATTAAGTAATTTATGCTCTGTAAGTTTTTCATATTTTCTGTAATTTTGTTAAGTAACAGTTTAAACTCTGTTTACTTGTTAAACACTGTATATGATTATTTGTTTTTGACATCATCAATTATCTATTAACTTGTGCATTTTTGCTAATGAACAAGTTGGGGAAGATTGTTAGATATAATTGATGTAATGTTTCAGTGTTTAAGTGTAACAGTGAAATATCAGAGTTTAACTGGAAGGAAGTCAGAGTTTAGTAAAGTCTGACTGACAGAAGCTGGACAGAGTTTAGTAAAGTCTGTCTAGAAGCAGCGCGTACGAAGTCAACAGAAGATATTAGAGATCAATTGAAGATTGATATGGAAGCGAGATCTTTGGAGATTGGATAGCTATCAAAGAGATCGAGTTGACTTAGGAGACGTGTGACAATCTGTAATTGATATCATTGTATAGCTGATTATTAGGAATATCAATTAGAGATTTTATCGAAGTTGTATTCTTATATATACAGATAGGTTAATCCTAGAAGGATTGAGAATAATAGAATTATTCATTCTTATTGTAACCTAGCAGCTCTTTGTGATAGTTTACATCACGAAGAGGGTTTTTAATACCAGAAGATTTAAAGTGCATAATCATCTTAATTGTTATTCTCTCATCTAATATTGATTATTAGTGTGTATTCGGCCTAACAATATAAGTTTTGAACTTCATCATTTACCTTATACTGGCATTATTATGGCATATGGTTACAAAGATTATATATATATATATATATATATATATATATATATATATGTCATCACTGTTCAGTTATATTGTTGTTGGTGGGCTATTGCTCACCCTTGCTTATTTATTATGTCACAACAACAGCTAGGACAGATGGCTCACGTCAGGCGCACTCGGTGCAAGCGGATTACCCGACCCACCGGACTCCCTGCTGAGATGCTAGCCGCCATTGCTGAGGTAGCATAGACAGACAGCTTTTGCTTCCTTTTTAACTATATGTATAATTAATGTAATCAACGGCAAAACTTCTAAACTTATGATGTTATCCTTTTGGCTTGTAATAATTTTTATTCGTAAACCCCTTTATGTAAGACTTATTTCAATTTCATCTCTGGGACTATAACTGTGTGTGTGAGTGGATATTATTGTGGGGTCACGGCATGCTACTTATTGATTTTGGACTCAAGTCAAGTATTATGTATGAATTATGAGACCGTAACGACCCGATCCCTGACCCCGGATCTGGGGGTGTTACAGAGATGGTATCAGAGCCAGAGTTATATATCCCAAGAGATGATGCGACGTTCTATAATAATAAATTCACTAATATAATAAGAACCCTTGCCAGGTTCACCTAAAACCCTTACGGGAACTTTTTAAGTATCATGATAGTAACATTGTTCGTCTTGTGTAGGCGAGCGATTTGTCTACCCAGGAGGCAGCTGCGAGACAGCATGATGTGGACATGTTCCGGACTAGGGACCCGTATTATGAGCACTTTCCTGATGAGGATACTGAGCCTGAGGAGGAGGACCCTGAGGAGGTCCAGGTTGATGCTGATACGGATGTTATTGAGTCTGAGGAGGAGGACCCTGGGGAGGTCCAGTTGATACTGATACTGATGTTATTGAGACTGAGGGGGAGGAGGACCCGGAGAGGGTCCAGACGCGGCTGAGATTAGGACCATGGAGGAGGACACTGATAAGACCACCGAGCAGGTCATGGTTGCTGTTGTTGGACAGGCTGTAGATGAGGATGAACTAGTGGATGATGCTGTAGGGAGTTCTGGACTACTAGTGCCACCCCTCTCTGTTGAGAGAGCCCCTACCCCACCACCACTACCTGTGAGCCCATTTTTCGATGAGTTTGAGGAGCCTACCCCTAAGCCCCAGCAGACAGAGACTGCAGCCCCGGTTGAGCCATCCACCCCACCTCATGTCCCGATAGGGGGAGTCCCAGTATGTGTTCACAACTTGATTGTGAACGGGCTTTATAGAGAGTTGTCAGTGGCGGATGCCAGATTGGCAGAGTCTAGGAAGGAGCTAGCAGCGGAGAGAGCCGCCTGAATAAGGTTACAGGGCCGGAGAACTATCAGTGATCGGGTTGGGTATAGGCCTGTGACCCGCATCGAGCTGAGGGCTCGGGTGAGGGTGCGACAGTTGCCTACTGATGGGCATGGTATGGTAGCCAGAGCAGATGCCGAGGAGATTTTCTGCATCACCATGGGGAGGGTTCGGATGATGTTTCATCGTGGCGGTTGATTTCAGATGTAGTGATACAGTAGTCTAGTTGTCTAGTCATGTACGGACGTAGTAGTGTCGGATTTTGTAGGGATGGTTTCATTGTACTTATTTACCCTTTTTGCAGACTAGAAAGATAGACAGCATATTTCACTTTTGACTTGTTGTTGTTGTTGTTAGGATGGCTGTACTTTAAACTATCGTTGTAACGCAGATGTTGTACCTTTTCGGTACCTGGTATATATTTGTTTCACTTTCAGTTATTTCAATTTTGTTGGGATGCGATCACGAGTTTATTAGCATATGTACTACTTTCGATTAAGTTGCCTTGAGATATAAAACTGTGGGATCCTAAATCCAATCATGTAACGAATTATGCAAGGAAAAATCCTTTAAAACAGGTAAGTGAACCTAATGTATAATTGTCCAAATTTTCAGTAAAATGCCTCCAAGACGAATGGGCACTAGGGCTAACCCCCGTGAATCTACTGACCAAGAGAGTCACAGCCAACATGAGGAAAACCATGAATATAATGAAGAACAAGATCAGGACTATAATGAGCAAGAAGATTCCCAGTATGGAGAAGAGGATGAACCCATGTACTCTAAAGACTTTGAGGGGGAAATAGAGGGTGGAGAAACTGAAGTGGAGCAGGAAGGGGAGAACCAGGGCGGAGACCCCATGGACCAGTTTATGGATCTGCTTAGGCAGAATTTAAACCAATACCCCCAACCACCACCAGGAAACAACCCTTCAGTGGCAAATTCCTTCAGGGCCTTTAAGTCCCTTAAGCCCGCAGAGTTCCACGGATCGGCTAACCCCGTTGAGGCGAGGGCCTGGATTAATGAAATGGACAAATCTTTCGAGATTCTGAGTATCAATGAAGCTCATAAGACTGTTTTTGCTACTTACCTACTAAATGGAGAGGCCAATTATTGGTGGGAGGCCAAAAAGAACATGGAGACTGATGCTATCGTGACCTGGGAAAGGTTTAAACAATTATTTCTGGAGAAGTACTTCCCGAAGTTCATGAAAACTTAGATGGAACTTAAGTTTTTGGAACTGAAATAGAACAATATGTCAGTGGCTACTGACTATGAGGCCAAATTTACTGAGCTGTCGAGATTTTTGCCGGAATTTGTGGATACCGAATAAAAGAAAGCTAACAGGTTTCAATAAGGGTTGAAACAGTGGATCCAGAATAGAGTGGCGGTTTTAGAAATTACGGATTATGCCACCTTAGTGCAGAAGGCAACTATTGTGGAAGCTGGAAGTGATCAAATGCAGAGAGAAAGAGAAAAAGGGGGAATGAAGAGAAAGTATGCCAGTATGGGCGGAGGGTCCACTGGAGGAAAACCCCCAACCAAGTTTAACAGAGGAACCATCTCCCTACCTGGGAGAAGAGAAGGGTTTAAACCATCTGGGAGTGCAACGGTGAGCCAGGACGGCCAGCAATCAGGAATGTCCCATTCCCATCAGTCTAGACCCCCCTTACCATTATGTGCTACCTGTGGGAAGAGGCATTTCGGTGTGTGCAACCTGAAGCAGATAAACTGCTATAAGTGTGGGCGTGATGGGCACTATGCTACCTCTTGCACCACGATCATCCCTAAAAGCACCACTTGTTTCCAGTATGGACAGCTAGGGCACATGAGGAAGACTGCCCAAGGAACAAACCAGTGGCATCAGGGGCGAGCAAGGCTGCCTCCAGACTCCAATAGACCCCCAACTGCAAGGACTTTTAATATGTCAGTACAAGATGCGGTGAGGGACACGGATGTGATAGCAGGTACATTTTCTCTCAATTCAGTCAGTTCAAATGTCTTATTTGATTCGGGAGCGACTAAGTCTTTTATATCTAGAGATTTTGTGCATAAATTGAAGCTTAAAACCCAGCAACTAAGAGATTCCTTATAAGTAGAGATAGCTAATCAGGAAGTCGTACAGGTTAATCGAACTCACCCCGATTGTAAACTAGAAATAGGAGGACGATCCTTCTATGTCGATTTAATTCATTTTAAGCTAGGGCAATTGGATGTCATTTTGGGAATGGATTGGTTGTCTCACAATAATGCGCAGATAGATTGTAAAGGGAAAAAGGTTAAGTTAAAAACCCCAGGGAAGAAAGAAATAGTGTTTAAGGGGATACGACAGACCCAGAAAATTCTGACCATGGCGCAAACCAAGAGATTGCTACGACAAGGGAATGAGGCTTATTTAGCTTACGTTATAGACACTCAGAAGGAAGCGCCAAGATTGCAAGACATTCCGGTAGTTAATGAGTTCGAGGACGTGTTCCCACAAGATCTTCCTGGACTACCACCTGATAGGGTAATTGAGTTTGCCATCGAGTTAGCCCCGGGAACGGCACCGGTTTCGAAGGCCCCGTATCGATTAGCCCCAGTAGAAATGAAAGAGCTAGCTAATCAGTTACAGGAATTGTTGGATAACGGTATGATAAGGCCCAGTGTGTCGCCTTGGGGCGCACCAGTGTTGTTCGTTAAGAAAAAGGACGGAAGCATGAGGTTATGCATCGACTACTGAGAGTTGAACAAGCTAACCAAAAAGAATAAGTATCCACTACCCAGGATAGATGATTTGTTTGACCAGCTAAGAGGCGCTGAATACTTCTCTAAGATTGACTTGAGAACGGGATATCACCAACTGAAGATTAAACCTGAAGATATCCCGAAGACTGCATTCCGTACTAGATATGGACATTATGAGTTCTTGGTGATGTCGTTTGGATTGACCAACGCCCCAGCAGCTTTCATGGACTTAATGAATAGAGTGTTCAAAGAATATTTGGAAAAATTCGTGATAGTCTTCATTGATAATATTCTCATTTACTCAAAGACAGAGGCAGAACACGCTGAACATTTGAGGATAACTTTGGAAATACTCAGGGAGGAGCAGTTATATGCCAAATTCTCAAAGTGTGAGTTCTGGAAAAATGAAGTGCAATTCTTAGGGCATGTGATCAATAGAGAAGGAGTGTTGGTTGACCCCTCCAAGATAGAAGCAGTTTCAAATTGGGAATGGCCAACTACCCCAACTCAGGTAAGGAGTTTCATCGGACTAGCCGGATATTACAGAAGATTTGTCCAAGATTTTGTGAAAATCGCCGCTCCATTAACTCGACTTACCCGTAAAACTGAGAAATTTGAATGGACTGAAAAATGCGAGAAGAGTTTCCAAGAGTTAAAGAAGAGGTTGGTGACAGCCCCAGTGTTGGCATTACCTGATGGAAAAGGAGATTTCGTGATTTACTGTGATGCTTCGCATAAAGGATTGGGATGCGTGCTTATGCAGCACGGCAAGGTAATAGCATATGCGTCTAGGCAATTGAAGGATTATGAGGTCAGGTATCCCACGCATGATCTAGAACTAGCAGCCATAGTCTTCGCTTTAAAGATTTGGAGACACTACTTGTATGGGGAAAAGTGCGAGATTTACACTGATCATAAGAGCCTCAAGTACATTTTCACTCAGAAAGAGCTTAACATGCGCCAGAGGAAATGGCTAGAGTTAATCAAGGATTACGATTGTGATATTCGTTATCACCCGGGCAAAGCCAATGTGGTGGCTGATGCCCTTAGTAGGAAAGAGAAGCTCAAGATGATAACTTCAGAGGAAGAGTTAGTGAAAGATTTTGAGAAGTTGGAAATTGAGATTAAGTTACCCGAAGGGGGCCAAGAAAAGTTGATGGAAATTAGAATCCAACCTCCATTGTTAGAAATGATTAGACTGTGTCAAGAACGGATAATGGAGGAAGAAAAGAACTCCACGGAAGAGATAATGACCGGGGAAGAAATTAAGTGTGAAAGAGACAAGGAAGGGATCATAAGGTACACGTACAGAATATGGATCCCAAATGTTCAGGAACTCAAGGATGATATTTTATTCGAGGCACACAACTCAAGATACTCGGTGCATCCCGGTAGCACCAAAATGTATAAGGATTTGAAGGAGTATTACTGGTGGCCCAATCTGAAAAAGGACGTAGCAGAGTGGGTAAGCAGATGCTTGAACTGCCAGCGAGTGAAAGCAGAGCACTAGAGGCCTAGCGGACTTCTACACCCCTTAGAGATTCCAAAATGGAAATGGGAACACGTAGCTATGGATTTCGTAGTAGGTTTACCAAGGACCAAGGCTAATCATGACGCCATATGGGTAATTGTAGATCGACTGATGAAGTCAGCTCACTTTCTCCCCATCAATGAAGGGTACACGGTCGACAGACTAGTGGATATCTACTTAAAAGAGATAGTGGCGCGACATGGAGTCTCAGTCGCAATAGTATCCGATCGAGATCCTAGATTTAACTCCAGGTTTTGGAGAAGTTTTCAAGAATGTGTAGGGACCCGACTGAACATGAGCACAGCCTACCACCCCCAGACAGATGGGCAAAGTGAAAGGACCATCCAAACGCTAGAGGATATGTTGAGAGTCTGCGCTATAGACTTCAAAGGAAATTGGGATGATCACTTGCCATTGATTGAGTTTTCCTACAATAACAGTTTCCATTCAAGTATAGGAATGCCACCTTATGAGTCCCTTTATGGAAGGAAATGTCGATCTCCCTTGTATTGGGATGAAGTCGGGGAGCGAAAGATGCTCGGGCCCAAAGTGGTCCAACGAACCAAAGATGCAGTAGATCTAATCAGAGGACGGTTGGTAGCAGCCTAGGATCAACAAAAGAAATATGCCGACTTAGCTCGGAAAGGCAAGGAATACAAAGTAGGAGACCTAGTGTTCTTAAAGGTGTCACCTTGGAAAGGTTTAATGAGATTTGGAAAGAAAGGAAAGCTGAGTCCCAGATACATTGGACCATTTGAGGTCTTGAGACGGATTGGGGAACTAGCTTATGAACTGGCATTGCCCCCGAATCTACAGCAGGTGCATAATGTGTTCCATGTTTCGATGCTGAGGAAGTATAATCCGGATGCTAAGCACATTGTAAAGTATGAGCAAGTGGACATGCAACCAGACTTGACCTATATAGAGCAACCGGTGGAAATCATAGACCGGAAAGAACAAGTGCTCCGAAACAAGGTCATTCAGCTAGTCAGAGTTTTGTGGCAGAACCACAATGTAGAAGAATCAACCTGGGAGCTCGAAAGCACAATGCAAGAGAAGTACCCCCATTTGTTTTCAAACTGATTCCGGGACGGATTCTTTTAAGGAGGGGGAGACTGTAAGAACCCAGATTTTGAGTAGAATTAAAACTTTTTATTATATAATGATGTAAGAATGAATAGTGGTTACGGCTACGGTGTAATAGTTGATCTTCTGAATGAATGAATGGAATTCAATTTAAATATTTATATGTCTTAAAGAATGCAAATGGTTGACAACTTAGGTAAGAATAATCTATCTTCTAGGGGAATAAGATATGGCAATTCCAAGCAGGAGAATATTCTCATGTCATCCAGATCGATAACGATTAATCCAGTGGTTCCGTAAAAAGGTTAAGGAACGATCGAAAGAGAACAAGGACAATTGTACAACCCTAAGAGAATAAGTAAAGAATAAAGAATGAATAGTGTTTTGGTTGGAAGTAAGAATATTATGAGATGACATTATATAGAAGTATTCGGAACGGATTTCCGAGTTCGTATTAGTGATCCAGGGGGAAAATAAGTGTATATAAAACCTGTCGGATTCTGAAAAACCGCACTTTTATTTTCTCCGAGAGTTCCGTGGACACTGATAGACTTAAGAATTTAACGAAGGGAATTAAGGAATATAAATTCGAAAGTTAGTAAGAAAGATGGAGAATGATAGTATTAATATTAAGAAGATTCCCGGTAAACCCTAATTAGAAATCCATGAAATATTCCTACTAACGATCAATCGAAACGAGCAATAACCGGACAGAAGAAACAAGCAGAGAATCAAGAGTCATGCATAAGCCACTAGAAAAGATCTAGCAACCAAGTGGACTCAAGTAACTAGGATACTTAGCAAGGAAACTAGTACTTAGAAAACAAACTACTTGGTTAGCCTTAAACCATCCAATCTTCAACACTTGTCCTCACAAATACATCACTCCATGCATCATCACTTTAATAAAGTAAAAGGAGATGAGATATTATCTAAGGCTCATCCACTTTATGCATTATTCCAAGCAAAACCACAAGAAAACATCAAACTCTCTCCTTGTTCATTCCATTCGACCAAACAAGAAATTCCAAAACAAAAATCCAACTTCCAACCATTGTTTGATCTTGTAATTTTTAAGGTGGGTCTTACATTTCATAAAAATGATATCCTCAAAATCTTAGCTTCAAACTCATCTTTTTCCATTTTCAAAAAAATCAAGAAAGATGATGATGAATAGTGTTCTTCATGTATTAACTTTGCTTTCTTTGAATCTTTTGTTTGATCTAGCAAGCTTAAGCACTCCTAAGGACCATACATTGCTTTTTGAGGCTAGTACACATTCTCAAGAAGGTATAATGCCCATGAAAACCTAGATCTAGTTTGAGTTTTATGCATGTTCTTGAGTGATCTAAGTTAGTTATGTGGTTAGTAGGTTATAAGCATGATTATAAGCATGATTGTGATTGGGTTTTGATAAAATGTTAAAAATAGTTAGATGAACGGAAAGGCATTGCTTGGCCTCAGTTCATGGTTATAAATCATGTATATGTTGTTTGGAGTGGATACTATGATTATGGGAAGGTTTGGAATTGGTAAATATTCGATTTTATAGCCGTCGTAATGCCGAAATTTCGTTAACCTTAAAAAAACGAATTGGACAGTAGATGTAACTCACTTCCTAGCTTCGAAATCTGCCATGATAAGATAGATAATGTTCCAAGCTTTGTTTTGATATAAAGAACGTGTGAAACGGACTTACGGTTTAGGAGTTATGGCCGGTATACTAAAAGTAGTTCGGAACCATAAACGAGAATTCGTAACTGAAATTCAATCCTCGTAAAATATGTAAGTCAATGGCGAATCTTGGTAATTAAATAATAGAGGTAAAAAGGAAGGTGTGAGAGAAAACCTCATGTGAATCGGATCGTTTTTCGATTTTATAAAAATGTTTGAATCAAGGTTAAACGCGAACGAACCCCTTAAAAGTATAACTTTGGTTATAAATTAGAAAACGAGCGATAAAACTCGAGATATAATCTTGGTTCGTAATCGATCGACTTTGGAACTTATACGACTTAAGTATATACTAAGTGTGAGTATGATGACATGTCTTAATGACCAACAAATGTCGGATCGTATCGGTAATAAAAAGAGTTACACAAAAGGGGTATAACGAGGTAATTCGAAATCATGTTTCGACTTAAGTTGATACTTCACCTTTTAGAAGTGTTAAGCGATTAACCTCGAGTACTTTGATTATTTATAGATCGCCGAGCTGACCCGGGACACACTACCACTATCCCTACTCGTACTCGATTACCAGGAAAGTTCTAAATCCTTTTTAAAGGCTGTTGTTGTGAATATATATATATATATATATATATATATATATGATTTAATTTTGTGCTACATATGCCATAGCATGCATGCTTACTTTCAAAATATATTGTGATACCTGTTCCTTGAATTGTTGTCGGCTTATAAGCTAGATGTTAAATAATCAGTATAAGCCGGTTGTTGATATGTCCCTTAGATAAGGACATATATATATCGTATTCATTGAATGTAGACCGGGAGTCAGTACTTCTTGATATATCGTAATTACATTCGAGGAAAATATTTAATTAAATATTTTCCATTATTTGGTTGACGAATATTATTTGAATATTCGTCCGAGATTATTTAATTAACGATTATTACTTCAAATAATTATTTGAAAGTTATCTATTAAATGAATATTATTTTTCAATATTCATTCAAAGTCGATTCGTCTATCAAATATTATTTCAAATAGTCTTTTAAAGCTTGGATTACTAAATGAATATTATTTTGATATTCATTTAGAATATTATTTATTAAATGAATATTACTTTGTGAATATTCATTTAAGTTCCTAATTACTTGACGAATATTATTTCAAATATTCATCTGATGATCTATTTATTTATCGAATATTATTTCAAGATTCCTTTCAAGTATTATTACTTGAACGAATATTATTTTGAATATTCATTTAAATATTTAATTATTCAATAAATATTTCCTCCTTATTTATTCGAGAAGTATTCTAAGAAATACTTCGATTTAAATATTTGCTCGTAGTCATAAGCCTTCTGTAATTATTTCTGGTACAATAAATATTCTCTGAATATTTATCTAATACTCTGAAATGACTTCATATATTATCATTGACCTTCGATAATTATAAAATTTCTTCGAAGTCGGATTATTATTAATATTATATCAAGAAAGGTTCTCAAAATGTCGTTTTTCCTTCGAATCTATCTTCCAAATAATAAGAGAACCTTACTTGCAAAATGTTATTTATCTTGAGGACTTCCCGGTCATAAATCTTTCGAAAAGTATTCTTTTCACTCGCAACTAGAAATGCTATCTATTGCATCTGTGTACCCTCTCATCATTCGAGGGGTAAGATTATCGGAACAAGATGGTATCCTCTAACAAGCAACAGCTTGGGAGATAAAAATGTTGAATTTTCCTTTCCAACTAGATACGACTACTTTGTGGAGTCTTATCAACAAGTATTATACTTGGGGAAAGGGGGACGAACTTTGCATTCAGAATCATGATCTTCTTTTCGAACTTGGAGTCGTGTAAGAGGCCGAGTAGCGCCGGTCCATCCCATTGGCCCAACCGTTGGCCGGGGAGATCTAACAGGGCGGTAGATAAGTAAATCTGTCAGCTCTTCCTTCTACCGGTAGTAAATCTAAATTGAGATGTACAATCTGCGACTAATCATCGTAAGGATTGGAACATTGGGTGCGGTGAATACTCCAGCATTAGTTCATCATTCAGATTCATTTATTTTCTGCAACATTATTATTGTTGGCAGTATTGGAAAAGTATTCATAATTGGAATATATAATTTTTGAACTTCATCATTTACCTTATACTGGCATTATTATGGCATATGGTTACAAAGATGTCTGAACTACTGCACACACACACACACACATATATATATATATATATATATATATATATATGTCATCATTGTTCAGTTATATTGTTGTTGGTGGGCTATTGCTCACCCTTGCTTATTTATTATGTCACAACAACAGCTAGGAAAAATGGCTCGCGTCAGGTGCACTCGGCGCAAGCGGGTTACCCGACCCACCGGACTCCCCGCTGAGATGCTAGCCGCCATTGCTGAGGTAGCATAGACAGACAGCTTTTGCTTCCTGTTTAACTATATGTATAATTAATGTAATCAACGACAAAACTTCTAAACTTATGATGTTATACTTTTGGCTTGTAATTTTTATTCGTAAACCCCTTTATATAAGACTTATTTCAATTTCATCTCTGGGACTATAACTGTGTGTGTGTGAGTGGATATTATTGTGGGTCACAGCACGTTACTTATTGATTTTGGACTCAAGTCAAGTATTATGTATGAATTATGAGACCGTAACGACCTGATCCCTGACCCCGGATCTGGGGGTGTTACAAAATCGATCCTTAAAATCGTGTTCAAGATCGACTCATTTGTGAATCGAACCGAACCCGAACCGAGCTTTTTTCGAACCGAACTTCGAGCCGTTCACGAGTGTATCGGTTCATTTACAGCCCTAAATGTACAAAAATGTTACATGTTTTTGAAGTTTGCAAAGAAATTGCTGTAACCTCATATTAATATCAGAGCATTTTTGTGAACATTTAACTATATAAAATGCAAGTTTAAATATGGCATAAAATGCTTGGAAAATTGTGAAAATTTGAAGATTTGTATTCAGTTTTTAATTGCCTAACTTCAAGAATGAAATAAGAATTGAATATCGTCTGAACCAAGTTAAAAAGAACCATTTTAAATTTGTAATATAACTGTTAGGTTAGGGGACTTACACAATTCGAGATTCACAAACACCAATATAGAGCACATACAACTTATCGATTAGTTGACAAGATCCACCAAAGCGCGATCACACGTTATTAAAGTATTACTTCTACTTCTATCAACAATAAGTAAAAGCAAAACAAGAACACACACAATATATAACGCGGAAACATGATGGGCCGCGAGCGATCCATAACTCCACAATAGTATGATATAGTCCACTTTGGGCCAAGCCCGCACGGATTTATTTTTGGGTCACTCCCAAAAGGCCTCATACTAATGGAGTTAATCAGCTGCTCTATATACAAGAAAAAATTATCTCTTATCTCCTCGATGTGGCACTTGGGTTGACACCACCCAACAATCCTCCCCTCAAACCAAGAACCACATAACCTGTGGTTTTACACCTGCGACTAATCTGTCTACATCTTGCACCGCTTCTATACCCGTAGAAACCGCAACCTGAACACACCATCAGGAAGACTTTCGACACAAGGAACCCAATAGATCTCCAATCGCCACCGAGGGGAACCTCCCACATCGAACACCTGCAGCCCATAACCCCCAGGATCCAACTACCGAACCAGCTCTTATACCACTTGTTGGGCCGCGAGCGAGCCATAACTCCACAATAGTATGATATTGTCCGCTTTGGACAAAGCCCGCACGGATTTATTTTTGGGTCACTCCTAAAAGGCCTCATTCTAATGGAGTTAATCAGCTGCTCTATATACAAGAGAATTATCTCTTATCTCCTCGATGTGGTACTTGGTTTGACACCACCCAACAACACACCCACGTCCCAACTCGTATTATTAATCAAACAGTTATCAATAATACATCAAAACAATAACACCTCAATGGTGTCCCAAACCCGATACTTGAGCCAACAATGCATAAGTATCTCCCAAACAATACCTAAGACTACATCTCTTAAGTATTCACACTATCAAACAAATAAAATATGATTATGTATATATAACCCTCCAAAACTTAGCCACCAAGACTTACCATACTTGTTGTACAAGTCTTACCATACTTGTTCTACAAGCTTTCCAATTCTTGGCACATAATTACCCAACTTAGTGATCAAGACATACCATATATAGTAATTGTCTACACATACAATTATTATCTTACAAATATATATCTTAAACCACCCAAGCCCATAACATCATATTGGGTTGAAACCCAACAATCCTCCCCTTCAACCCAATACCCATATCGGATTGAATGGTAACCATCAAGCCATCGACGTCCATTCGCCAATGCCTCCCCTCGAACAAGAACCTCCTCTTGCTCTTCCAAACATTGAGTGTCGCTAAAACTCGTATAGTGACCCTTCAAACCACCGTTCTTCACCATAACGATGTATCAATCTACAAAATCACGTGCATCAACCACCACGAGTGCTCTTCCATCAATTGAGTCACCCGATCCTTGCTTTCACAAACCTTCGGCCTCCTGAAGAACATCCGTAGTATAACCCAAATAGTTCACCTGGTTGATCAAGCCATTGAAACAATTGCGATGACCTCTTCCATCTTCTTCCATCTCGAGTCCGAACACAGGATTGATCCATGGTGCAAGTCAACCGCCAAACCGCACGTAACTTTGTCTCTACCCGCTTTAGCAACAATCTCCTTATCATCAAATCCTTCATCATGCTCTGCCATACCAATTGAACCTCGAACTTTCCCTCAACCTCATCCATCACGAACCCAAACCTTGGCTCTAGATACCACTTGTTAGGTTAGGGGACTTACACAATCCGAGATTCACAAACACCAATACAGAGCACATACAACCAATCGATTAGTTGACAAGATCCACAAAAGCGCGGTCACACGTTATTCAAGTATTACTTCTACTTCTATCAACATTAAGTAAAAGCAAAACAAGAACACACACAATATATAACGTGAAAACACCCACGTCCCAACTCGTATTATTAATCAAACAGTTATTAATAATACATCAAAACAATAACACCTCAATGGTTTCCCAAACCCGATACTTGAGCCAACAATGCACAAGTATCTCCCAAACAATACCTAAGACTACATCTCTTAAGTATTCACACTATCAAATAAATATAATATGAGTATGTATATATAGCCCTCCAAAACTTAGCCACCAAGACTTACCATACTTGTTCTACAAGTCTTACCATACTTGTTCTACAAGCCTTCCAATTCTTGACACCTAATTACCCAACTTAGTGATCAAGACATACCATATATAATAATTATCTACACATACAATTATTATCTTACCAATATATATCTTAAACCACCCAAGCCCATAACATCATATTGGGTTGAAACCCAACAATAACATCCAACACATAATTATGAATTTTCAAATAAGTAATAAAATATAAAAGTTAGACTTTCAAAATGAAGTCATAAATCGACAACTGGATAGAATTAGAACCTAAATATTAGCTTTTATAAACATAATGTAACGTAATATGTAATATGTAATAAAGGTAACGATAACTCAATACAGGAACAAAGACAGTAACAATATTAAATGAAGCACAAGAATCTAGAAGATTAGAAGACATGATAAACACAAAGAATAAAATACAAGAAGTATTCTTGAAGTCCGCCAAAGAGTCACGGAAAGAAGTTAATTGATATTTTCTGAAAAATAAACTTCAAGACTTTTGAGACTATAGAAGTTTTTAAGGTTCAATGTTAATGCCAAACTATTCCAGTGGATATTATTCGAAGCAACAACGGAACTTCAGACTTGTTCAATTGGTACTGTAAAGAAAGTACGGTGATCATGATCAAGGTTAGCCGTTTGTGAACCAGACCAGTGCGCTAAGCGTCAACTCAACGAAACAGATGATTGTATTTAAAGAGAAAAAAGAATTAATCAAGCAATTACATAGAAGTAAATTTGGAAGGCTTCAGACAAGATTTGGCTAAGGCAAAATATGAAGGGCGAAATTCAAGTGGCTTATTATAAATTTTGCCCCTAAGGATTTATTAATAGAATTTCTACCAAGTCAAGTGGTGAAGGGTGAAAATTGCCCAGCCTAATAGTGATTTTGCCCCTCATTAAATGGAGTAGATTTATGGCTTTCAAAGTATATGAAGGTTAAAATTCACTTAGCCCCTTAGTGATTTCGCCCCTCACACAAAAAGCTTATAATTCTCCAAGTCATAGCTCTATAAAGGTTTCACCTCTTCTCAATTCGCTCCCCACCAGCTACAGTAAGAATCATTGAAGTCTACACTACTAAAGACATAAAATGAATTCATTTCATTCATCTTCTACAATACCAAAAATAAGATGTGAAAGAATTTGAGCAAAAATTCATTACTATACCTCTTAAAGCTTCAACTGCATTTTTGGTTATCCGTAGACATCATTGTAGCTAACCTTCATGTCAGATTGAGCAAAAATTCACTTCTTGATATTTTTGAATGTTATATAATTTTATTAATCCAAAATGGCAACAAAAAGTACCGGCAGTGTGAAAGTTATTAAATTTGATAGAACAGAATACGGCTTATGGAAAATGAAGATGCGCTTGTTATTAAAGCTTCAAATCCACTGTACATGGTGTAGGTCCCGAATCAAGGGATAATAAGCTAGAAGGGGGAGTTGAATAGCTTATTACCTTTTTAAAATTTTTGCTTGGCACTTTGTCGTCCGTTCTTGATTTTAAATTCGTTACTAAAATGTAAATGATTTAAAATGCGAAAAGTAAACCAAGAAAGAAAAGAAACAATCACACGGTCGATTTAGCCTGGTTCGTGATGGCGCAACCCTTAATGGATCCGCTCACCCCTACGTCCAGTCCCCGAGCTCCTCCCCGGACTCGAGATTTCTTCCACTATAAAGAAACTCCTTTATAGTAGGCGAAGAAGCCTTTACAACACTAAGTATTTATCTTGGACTTTAATTACAAATTAACTCCTCAAAATACAAAGTAAAACACTATTAGACTCGTCTTGGAGCAAAACTCCCCGTTACCTCCTCAAAGTCGAAGTAGCAACCTTTGTAGACTATAAACTTCTACCACTTGCCGATCTTGGATATTAGGTCTTGGGTATTTCCTTTTTCTTCATGGTTTAAAGGCTACTAACTCCCCGTTAATACGCCTAAGACTTGGGTCTTAGAAACAAGGATCATCTCACTTCACTTCACCTCACCTCACTGCAAGTCTAGAAAACAAGTCTAAAACAAACAAGCAATATAAGAGATGCATATATATTAAGTCCATGCAAACTATATGTTACGGTACTGGCCACGAGGATGCTATTATGCATTAAACTATTATTCAACTCACAAAAGTGAGGACCACACACAAGCCCAACTCACACGTACGGAAAAGTAGCTCGTTATAAAATAACGAGGGCCGCTATTATGCGTTAAATTAGTACGAGAAAATATATAAAAACACCAACACACTCACACTAACAAGAATATTAAACTAAAGAGCAAGTAAGTGCAAGTTAGCACAATAAATGGCCGAATATATTTAAGTATATATATTTGTTTAGAAGCAAGGCTAAGTCACGGAATAACGGACTCGGCACTTTAAATCAAACAAGTATACAAACTATATATATTAACTATATGGTCGAATATATAATGTATGTATATGTATAGATATATATTTGTTAAGAAATGAGGCTAAGTCACGGAAGAGCGGACTCGGCACTTTAAATCCAACAAGTATACAAACTATATATATATATATATATATATATATATATATATATATTTATATATATGCCATTGCTCCATACAGAACACCCTTATATAACAAACAATAAAGAACACCTTAGATCTAATAGATCCAATGGCCCCGCCAGGGGCCACCCAATACAAAAAGTTGTTATTTTTTTATCCTCTATCCATCTAGCAAAAAACAATAAAAAAATTTTTAAAAAAATTTACTGTTCATGATGACGTCATGCTGACATCATCAGTGACGTCATCATGAACAGTAAATTTTTAAAAAAAAAATATTTTTTTTTCCTAGATGGATAGAGGATAAAAAAATAACTTTTTGTATTGGGTGCCATGACGGAACTCTTATATTAGATTAGATATGAGGTATTTTTTATTGTTTGTTATATAAGGTGTTTGTTATGGAGTGCAACTATATATATATATATATATATATATATATATATATATATATATATATATATATATATATATATATATATATATATATTTAAAATATGGCTGAATATATATGTTAATGGCCAAGAGGTGAGATGAACTTGTTTGAAGCTAGTCTTGCCTTATAACAAAGTGGCCGAATGTTTTAAGCCAAGGAGCAAGATAACTAGTTCAAGTTTCAAGTTCAAAATGGTCTTGTCTTTTTAACAAAATCCAAATAATATAAAACTTTTACAAGTTTATGGATTTTTGTTTCTTTAAGACAGTATGACCAAGTTTAGTTTAGATTCAAGGTTTTGTTTCACCTTATACAAGGTTACTAAAAAATTACCTTATTTCGAATCAAACTAAACAAATCGGAGCTAGCTTTGACGATTCAAGAAAGGTCTTTTGCTTAAGAGTAATATTCCCTTTGTTTCAAGATCGTTACTAACCAAATCAAAACAATTACAAAGGTCCAAAAATACACTACATGAATAAACTTCAAGAACAAGTGTATTTAAGTGACTAAATGCAAGTATGCTTAAATATGATACATAAACAAATAGATCTAGCAAATAAAAGAGCAAACAAACAATATTTAAGCAAGAAACTAACTTATAAATCTTGACCTTACAAAGGCTCAACCTCCTCTTAATATTAAAGAGAAAGCTACAAGAGATATAAGCTAGGAAGCCAAGAACACACGAAAATAAGGTCGCCGGAAAAGTCACCGAAAAATGGTCGGAATAAAAGGTTTAAGGTCAGACCTTTGGGGGCTCAAATGGTCACTTGTAAGCTTCCTAAAAAAGGCTTGGAAGGTGCAAGAACAAGGGTGACCAAGGGTGTGAGTTAGAGAGTAAGAATGGTGAAGAAATATAAACCAAAATGATGTTTAACTAAGGTTTAAAATTGGCACAAACACAAGCTACGTTTTTGGCACTTTAGGGGCTGTGGAGAGAGTGTTTGAGAGAGTATTTCTTCAGCATATAGTTGGCTCTTCAAGGCTTGAGGAAACAATGAACCAAATGGGTGCTTTTATAGGAAAAAGTGCGGACATTTGGTCCAATTAGAGCATGACAAGTGGCACGCCTATTAAAAAATTCAAAGCATCTAAAGAGCATATTCCAAAAGCATCCCTGAAACTATAGATACATACATATATATATATATATATATATATATATATATATATATATATAACATTTCAAATTTTAAAGCGCGTAAAACACGAAACGACCCGTTTTATGAAATAAATCGAAAAATGCTTCAAAAATTACCAAAATTTGGGAATCCCCTAGAAATGTGACCAAAGGTTTATGGTAAAAATTTCACCTTAAAATGATTTGACCATCTATGACTTTTGAGTGATCGAAAAATAAATTGCGTATCAATTTTTGGATCCCGAAGAAAAGTCATGTAAAACTTATGAAATTATTACTGGAGCACCTTATGGATAAACTAATGACAAATCCAAAGTTTGAAGTCAAAAAGATGAGTGGAAGTAGTTTTACAAAATTTTTGAATGTTAAAACAGCCTTCCGGATTACTCGTTTTTGTATATTCGAATTCGTCTAGAATAATCTTAAAAAATTAAGAATATTCGAATGATTATTTTAAAAAACTAAAATGTGCTCATATGTAGAATATTAATTTAATTGTATATATTTTATATAAAATATATATTGTATGCATAATTTGCGGATTCTAATCGAATACCTTTAAATTCAAGTATTCTAAAATTATTCGAACTACTTTATAAAAATATGATCAAATATTAGAGTGGTGAGATTAGACCCGATATTCGTTCAAATTATAAAATAGGATTCAAATTCGCTCATTTGTTATATGAATACGAAGTATATTCGTTATTAACGAGTCGAATCCGGATTACTCGGATTCATTTTCAGCCCTACCAATTGTTTAGAAAACTGAGGACCTATGAGATGGAACAGGATCAAAGAGCCATCATCTATGGACCAGGATCAATGGACACCAAAAGTACTGCACTTGCTAAAACCACTGCTCTTATAGTCCATGAAACCCCTAAGGCTGAAAAAGAAGAGATAATTGAAGCTGTGTTAGAAGATGTAAATCCAGAAGCTGATGAAGATGAGTATTACACTCTTGAAGAAATTGAACCAGAAAGGAGATGAATCTATGGCATACATGGCTGCTAAGTTTAGTCACATTCAGTTCAAGAGAAACCCTAAGTACAAATTCAGGGATTCATCAACTAACAGATTTAAGAAAAAGAATTATTCTTTAGGTTCCAGTTCGAGAGGAGGTTATAAGTCAAACGTGATTGGTCGTACAAGTCTATGTGCTACAACTGCAATTAACTTAGGCATTTTGCCTCTGATTGCAGGAAGCCTCGATAAGTTAGAGATATGAAGGATTTCTATGAAAATAAATATTCTATTGATGAGTTGAAAATGGAGAATGCAAGGTTAATAACAAGATTGGTGCAATGGTTGCTAAGCATAAGGGAAGAGCTTATATTGTAACGCCCTCCTGATCTGGGGTCAAGATCGGGGCATCACAACACAAATCAAAATATATATAACTAAATTTTATAAAATTTCGGCATGAAATATTCGTAAATCAGACTATTCACCTGTAATCCAAACAAAATACATAAACCCTGCTGACAATAATAATAAACATAATATATCGACCCCACTATTAACCTGGATCATTAACAGGTAGTGGTATGAAACAAGCAAACTAATAAACTAAGTTATCACATTACAATACCCAAATCCTTTATCAAAAGTTAAATACAATCCACAAATATAATTTATCTAGATGGCACTATTACTTCTAATCCTTCCTGCAGCTCAAAAGTCTTCCTGCTACCAAAGCCAAAACTAGTGCCTAGGGTCCACAACTCGTACTCCTCTGACAATGCATTCATACGTATCACCTTCTTTCTTAACTGAAAAGGGTTATAAACAATAAAAAGTGAGCCAAATGCTCAGCAAGTAACAATAATAATGCAAATGAATCAACAGAAATATGGATACGACAGTATAAGAATCAGTCTTTAAGCTTTTTCCACATCTTTAAAGATTTTTCTAAATTCCTCTCGGGTAGGGGTATCAATCATATTTTATTTTAAACATTTAATTTAAATTGAGTTCTCTGTTAAAATCGGACAATACGGGTGATCAGCCACGTATTGTCCCCATACCGGACAATAGGTCCCTCTGGACTTTGAAAATTTGGTTCCCAATTAGGCAACACATTGGCCTCTGTTGCTGGACTAGGACCACCCTAGCCTCTTACGCCAATTTAATATGCTGGACTAGGACCACCCTAGCCTCTTACGCTAATTTAAAATAATTAATTAAATATTTGTAAAATGGGTCAAGTTTCGACAAAAGAATTTCTTATACAAAAATTCAAAGCAGGGAAATTTTCTTTTTAACTGTAGGATAAATGGTTAAAGGTCAAATAAACAATTCGATTTAATTGCATAAGGCTCGCAAGGTAGGGTTAAATGTCATTCACATGTATTTAAAAAAATAGGGGTTTATCAAGCTATTGTCAATTTAGAGGGGTAATACAAGGTGGTATTAAATATGTTATGGCTCGGGGAAAGTAGAAATATAAGCAACAAGGGTTACTAATTAATTGAGAATAAAACAAAGGTTAGGGATTTAAAGTTTAATTCAAGGGTTACAAGGTATAGTTAGGCTAGTGTGGATTAAGGAAATAGATATGAAATAAGGTTTAAGCTAGTACAAAAGGTATGTCATACAACAGGGTTTAAAGTTCAACGAGAATTAAAATAAGCAAGGAAGTACAATAGTTTAAACAGCAGTCTATAAGGGTAACCAAGAAAGTATAAAGGATTAAGCAATAGTTAATATGGTTTAACAGTATAATACAAGAGATTCGACAGTTAACTTGAAAGGAACAACAATAGGTTATAAGAATTTAAACAACCATTCATATATAATTGAAAGAATATGAACTTCGATACAAGGTTCAAGTTACTTGCCTTAACAAAGTACTTTTATTCTAATCACTTAGTTCCACAAATCCTCAGCCTTTGCCTTTCCTTTAACCCTTGGGTCCACGTCCTTCGAATCTATACATAAAAGCACTACTTCAGAATTCTATATAATGCTCGTCATTCTACAAATGTCTAATCGTAATCTACCCTTGCGATAACTCCTAAACTTTACTTACCTTAATCACATAATATCAACTGTAGGCCACTGAAATAAACATATAATTATAGCCGATAAATATTTAACAATTAATCACGTAAATAAAATATAAATCCAAATACCAACTCCATACTAGTAGTACATACATATATATACATATACTCGAGAAAATAAAATTAAAATTTTTAAAAAAATTTGACGGCATCCCCTTTATACGGGTGACTGCCAGTCGGAACATAATCCCACACAACCAACCAAATATCCACATTCTAAATGATATTTATAACCAAGTAATGAACTAAACAGTTGGAACTACTATAATTCCATTCCGGATAATCCAATACAAATTAAATAAATTATACCAATCGACATACAATTCGGAACTTACAAATTAAAATTAAAATTTATTTCGTAAATATTAAAATAATTTTTTTTTGGCTCACGTTTCATCATTGCCAATTTACCCTCGACTCAAATTAAATCATCGTCGAGGGGGCAAAATTTCAAGGGTGCCCTAATTTGGGTTTTCGACCCGAAATTCCACACAAAATTTTATACAACAGTTAATAATTTATTCCTCGGGATTCATCATACAAAGCATCAATTTGTACCCATTAATATCACAGAATAAACAAATAGAGCACTGGTTGTAACAATAGCAATTGAAGCACAGTAGCCGAGACTCCCAATTCAACATAATAGAACAACCACGCACTACAAAGGACTCGGACACAACACACACACTGATTTAAGAACCACACTTGCACAAGATCTGCATACACCACCTGTTTTGTACACGCACAGACCCGAGCTCACCCACTCTATTACTCACACACACAGTCACGATTAACGCACGCACACCACACTTAACACACACGGTACACACACAGTACCCACAGTAAACACGCAACACCCATCGAAATAGGACAAACAGAGGGGAAATAAGCTCGATTCGTAATAATACATTGAACACCAATCGTAACCACTACTTACCAGCACGAGTAAAAGTGAAATTTGAAGAGAGGTCGAGATTGTGAGGGAAGAGAGAGAGAATTTGAGATTGATTTTTTTTTTTGGGAGGAAATGGAGAGAAGGTTCGAGATATATTGAGAGAGTATTGCTGGGTTTCTAATTAGAACATTTAGGGATTTAGAGTATTAAAAGGGGAAAGGTAGGGAAATAATAATTTCTAAAAAGAATAAATCTAAAATTTCTTTCATAAAATAAAAATTAAACGAATACTATTGGTGAAAAATCATGATTTTATTTTTAAAACGTAGAGAACAAAATTAGCTATCTCCCCATATCTTTAAAATATTTTTAGGATTAAAAACGAATTAAATATGGATTTTACAAAATTAAATCAATAAAACACAAATCAATTCATAAAATCATTTTAAAATCCTTAAATATCAAAATAAATCCATCTAATATTTTTAAAGTTCAAATAAACTAATAAAGTTAATAATGCAAAAGATTTCGTAATTTTTACTAATCCCGATGATTTTATAAAATTCTCAGAAGATAAATAACACATGAATTAAATAGGATTTAATTCTCAAAAATAAAAAAACGTAGATTTATCCGACACATATAAATCATCAAATAAACTCACAAATAGGATATCATACATATTTCACTTCCTCAAAAATATTCACGTCACATAATTCACATTTAATATTAAATAAATAATTATAAATACCAAAAATTTCTAAGGCGTTATATATATAGCTGAAGGAAAATGCTGGGATGACACTGATTTTGATGAAGAGGAATTACATGTGAATCTTGCACTTATGGCAGACACTTCAGAGGAGTCACCCTCACCATCCCAGGTTCCAATTCTAACCACTCTCGATATGTCTATTTCTAAATACAAATCTACTATGCAAGATCTTAGTGTTTAATTGTTTAATGTACATACAAGTTTGCTAGCTACCTGAAAAAGAAAATCCTAGACTAGTACTTAAGCTTAAGGATTTACAATCTAAGAATGAAGAACTAAGACTTGTTGCTGCACTGTAGAAGATCTTAAAAATAAGGTTAAGTATTTAGAGAACAAGGTCAAGTGTAATGAGGAAGTTGAGACTATTCTTAGGAATCAAATTTCTGAGTTAGAATTGAAGTTTAATGCTTATTAGAACTCTGCCATCATTGCTAAGGAAATCATTGATAATCAGAACATAGAAAAGAAAATTGCTATAGGTCTTGATTATGGGATGAATGCAGGTAATAAACATGTGGAGACCCCTATGACATCTAATTTTTTCAAGGAAAAGGTTTCATATGTTCTTAGGAATGTTGAGTCCCCAATAGAGACTTAAATCATAAGAGAGGAATTGCTTATTGAGGATTTAGAGAATGAAGTGGAAGAGGAAACTGAATTACCTAGGGAGTCAGTAAACAATGTTAAACCTAAAACTGAAATAGGTAATAAAGATGTTAATGAGAAGAAAAATAGGAATGGTGGGTGTACAAAAAGGATGATTTCACATCTAGTACTAATGTTTCAAAGAAAATTATGCAATAATTGTAACTCTGCTGGACATCTTACTCATACATGTAAAAATGTTAAATTGAATGTTAAAGTAGAACAAGCTGAATTTTCTATAATGCATGACATACATAACATGCCTAGTTTTTATGAGCCCTGTGGTAAATCTAAATATATGCTATATGCTTATAAAATCATGTATGCTTATTTCAAGTTAATGAATGCATCTGCTAGCACTTGCACAGACACTAGAAAAAGTATTAATAATAAGCACGTAAAGGGAAAGACTGTAAATCCTCCTAAAGCTGGAGGTACACCTATCTCAAAGCCAAATGACACTCCTATCAAGGCTAGCACTGAGAAGGATACAATCAACGAGAAAGTTAAGCCCCCTAGACCCAAACAAGCTTAGGTACCAAAGTCCGCTTAAATAATCTGTGATTGCAGGGTAAGGTCAATAAAGAAAAGTTCATGTAGATTCTTAACAATGGTTGTTTTAGACACATGACAGGAGAAATGTCCCTGCTCATAGGATTGGTGGAGAAATCTGGCCCAATAGTTACCTTTAGAGATAACAGCAAGGGATTCACTATGGGATATAGTAATATGGAAAAAGGAAATGTTATCATTGAAAATATCACTCTTGTACAAGGAGTAAGAAAAAGGAAACTTATTCATGGATGACTTGAATCCCACCTGTGATGGAGAAGTTAGATGTTTTTACAGCAAAGCTTTGTCGGATCAAAGTTGGTTATGGCATAAGAAGCTCTCACACTTGAACTTCAAAACTATGAACTCTTTGGTAAAGAGAGAGTTGGTGAGAGGAATACCACAAATGGAAAGTTGTCTGTGAAGCATGTGAAAAAGGGAAGTCAAATAATGCTTAACACATAAGCAAGAAAATGAAAAGTATCACTGAACCTCTTTAGTTGACTCATATGGATTTATTTGGTCTAGTGGATGTCATGTCAATATCAAGAAAAAGATATGCTTTAGTGATTGTTGATGACTACTCTAAGTACACGTGGGTGTTGTTCTTACAATCAGACGATGAAGCACCTCAGACAGTCATCGATCACATAAAAAACTGGATTTAGAAGCTGACCTACCTGTGCGTACGGTACGATCAGATAATGGAATTGAATTCAAGAATGCGTTTCTGATTGACTTCGGCACAGAAAAAGGTATCTTAAGACAGTATTCAGCACCAAGACTCCTCAACAGAACGGGGTAGTGGAAAGAAAGAATCGTACTTTGGTAGAAGCAGAAGGGACTATACTTCAAAGTTCCCCACTTACTTTTGGGCTGAAGCAGACAATAAACTTGCTATACTCTGAAAGGCATATGACACAGCCTATTTGTAGTACGAGGATCCTAATCAACTTAAACCAAATTGTAATAAGTAAATAATATATTAACTATCACAGGAATCACAGAAAGTATTATCTGTCAGAAGAAAGAAGAAAGTCAATCTATAGTTTTGATGTTTTACACTGGAAGAAGATTCAGTTAGCTGATCAAGCCTCATTATAGCATTGAAGCAAGTGGATTCATTTAGTGTGCCAAAGATTTTTCAAGTGACAGAGGAAGATCAGACAGAGTATAGAAGATTTGAAGTGAGTTAAGAAAAGATATAGACCACAGCTTAGAGTCAGAAATAAAGGATTATCATTGGAGTTAGTCGTTCATGAACCAGACAGTACATCGAACGTCAACGGAAAATTTAGTGGTATTTCTTTGTTAATTTCAGTGGTTCAAGAAAAGATTTGGCTATTAAAGGATCCATATTAATTCTCATTTAATTGATTATATTATGTGATTAATTTAATTAATAAATTAATTCCATAAGAATTAATTTATTCATTAAAATAATTACTTAATTAATTAAATCAGAATTATTATGTAAAAGAAAATTAATTAAATGATTATCTGAAATCATTTAGTTAGTTAAATCTGAAATCTATTCTAATATAACAATCAGATTTATTCTGATATGACAATCAGAATGTCATACCAAAAGTTATATTAGAATAAAGGATTGTTATAACAGCCTTGGTGGAGAGAGTCATACTAGATCAAAAGGATTGTCATGATAGCTAAAGAGAGTTATACCGACAGTCATACTAGATCAAAAGGACTGTCATGACAGCTTAAATGATAGTCATACCGACAGTTATACTAGCTCAGACGGGAAGTCATACTGGTTTACAAAGTATTATGACTAAAGACTTTTCAACTAAAAGTTTGGCTATAAAAGGAGGCAGATGGCAACAAACAGATAGAGACATACCCGAACATAATATCTATAAAAAAACATAGCAGGCTTCATCTCTCTCTCTCTCTCATCTTTAAATCTCAACCAAGGAGAAATAAATTACCATAAATTCTTGAGTTCTTTGTTTGAAAGATTGTATCCGATAGAACTTAATTATTTGTGACTCTCTCACTACTAGCGAATTAATTTTCCTAGTTCGTATCTTGATTTTTATTAACTAAATTAGAAAAGTTCATGTCAAATTTTCTAATTAGTTTTTATTAACTTGATATTGATCTGTACTGTATTTTTAACAACCGTCAAGTTTAATATATCGTTATATTTAACTTGAATTTTGTTTCAATTAATTCCGCACGAATTTATCTAAACTAAATTTTATTTAACAGACAAATTTTGATAAAGAGATATAGATTGTATTCAACCCCTCCTTCTACAATCTTAACGGACCTAACAATTGGTATCCGAGCCGTTTGATTGAAGTACAAATCAAGATCCTATTTTTACTCAATTAAAAATCGAGCCCGAATTTTTAACTCACTTAAAAATTCATCATGTCTTCAAAAGTTGGCACCGTGAAGATACCCATCTATGACAAGGATAATTATGATATGTGTAAGAACAAGATGTTTATGTTTCTTGAAGTTGCAAATCCCAAATATATAGGTGTTTTGAAAAAAGGACCAAAAGTACCAATGGTCTTTGAACAAGAAGTTGTTGTGGAAGGAGTTGTTATTACTCCTGCAAGGGCTTATCAAAAAGATCCTGATTCCTTCACTCCTGATGAAAAAGAGGATGCTGCACTTGTCATAAATTTAAAACTTATTTTAATAGATTCCCTGGACTTAGTAATGTACAGTCATATGATTAATTGTAAAAATGATAAACACATATGGGAAACTATTGAAACTGTCAATGAAGGAACGGATGAAGTTATAGAGAACAGACTTGAGATCCTAACCTCTGAGTATGAACACTTCAGATCAGGCCCTAATAAAAATATACAAGAAGTGTTTGAAAGGTATAATAAACTGATCAATAACTTGCCGCTGCATGGCAAGTACTATACACAGAAAGAGATTAACAGGAAGTTTCTTCTATCAATGCCTACGCATCTGGAACATAGAATTACTGCCATTAGGGAATCCAGGGATTTGAATGAAACAACTCTCGAAAGACTCTTCGGTGTTAACAGAAAGAGATTTATGGCAAAGTTAGAGTTGCAAACACATCTACAGCTTTAGTTGTTGAGACTCCACGGGAAATGGAAGCTAAGGTTGTTCGACCTTACAACACTGACAGGGAACAATTGGAAGTTGAAGTTGGTCAGACACCTGCTACTCAGGATGGTGGAGAGTTTTATTCTTTAGAAGAACTGGATCAGTTGGAGGATGAATCCATGGCTATGATGGTGAGACAGTTCAGTAACTTTAGATTCAGAAGGAATCCCAAGTTTAGGTTTAAATCTAACAGCAATAGATTCCAGAAAGGAAGTTCTTCATCCTTCGGTAGCAAGAGTGGCTATAAAACTGGAACTATTGATAGAAGCAATGTTAGGTGCTTTAATTGTAATGAACTTGGACATTTTGCCACTGAGTGTCAAAGACCCAAACAGAGTCAAAGGAGGGATTATGTTCCTGAAAAGAAAAAGACTGGAAAAGCCTATGTGGTTGCTGGTAAAAGCTTGGATGACACAGACAATGAAGATGAAGAAGTTGGTAATCTTGCGCTGATGGCAAATTCTGAAAATTCCAATGATTCTACCTCACGGGTAATATTTACTGACGATGAAATAATACGTCATCTTGGTAGTATTTTGGATTGTGCTAAAAGAGAAAATGCAAGAATAAATTTGTTAAACACTAATCTTGAAAATCAAGTGTTGGAACTACAAAATGTGCACAAGTGTCAGGATAAGAAAAAAGAGGAAATAGAACTACTTAATAAAAGGGAAAAGTTCTTAGTTGAAGTAGTGTCTAAACAACTTGCTAAAATCAGTGAACTTGAAACCAAGGTTAGATCTTACTATAATTCTTGTAAAGTGGCTAAAGAAATTTTCAACAAACAAGCTGTTGATCAAACCGTAGGAATTGGGTTTGGTTACAATGAGGCTGTTGGAATGTTAAGCATAAATTTCCTTGATCCTGTTAGTGCTAAAGAAAGGGGAATACCACATGTGCTTAAGGGTGTCAAGAACCCTCTCTTTAAGAAGTCTATTGCAGAATCTTTAGAAACCACTTCTTTAATCATTCATGAAGAATTAAGAACTGAGGACATTGCAAATGCCAATGTCTCTTCTAGACAAGATAAACCTAAGGTGCCAGTCAAGGTTGTTAATTCAACTAGTTCTTTGAAGATTGTATCAAGTTGTAAGAATGTGAACAATAACAACATGTCTACCATGCCTGCCATTTCTGTTATTGATACTTCTCATGAATCATGTGGTGTTGTGAATTGCATGTCATGTGTTTTTAATGCTATGTCTACTTACTTTAATAGTAATCATGCATGTACAAATAAGACTGCTCATCGACAACATATGAGTAGAAATAAGCATGTTAGACTCAGGATTATTACTCCACCTAATCCTAGGTCAAGGACCTCAAGTCCTCCTAAGGTTATGGTGAAGACATGGATACCCAAGCGGAAACCAAAGAATGTTAAAGCTGTTTACAGGGTTAAGTGTCCAGTCCATGTTGAAGATGTTGTTGTTAAGATTAAGAATGTTATTTTTCCTGATAAAGGCCAATTCTTCAAGTACTCTGGACCCAATCAAATTTGGGTTCTGAAGAAAGTTTAACCTATTTGTCAATGCAGGGTGTGGAACAGGTTGATCGTGTTATGTGGATTTTGGACAGTGGATGTTCAAGGCATATGACCGGAGATTGAGCCATGTTGACAAATGTGATGGAGAAAGCCGGCCCAGTGGTTACCTTTGGAGATAACAACAAAGATAAAACTAATTGATATGGTAGATTGGAAGCTAGAAATGTTATCATTAATGAAGTGTCTTTTGTGAAAGGACTTCAACATAATCTGTTAAGTATCAGTCAATTCTGTGATAAGGGATATGAAGCCTTCTTTAACAAGAAGAATTGTCTGATCTCACACAAGAGACATGAACAGCCTGCACTGGTTGGAGTTAGAAAAGGCAATCTGTATGTAGCCAACATGAACTCTGGAAGCACTGAAGAAATCACTTGCTTCTATTCTAAAACATCTACAGATGAGAGTTGGTTATGGCATAAGAAACTTTCTCACCTTAACTTCAAGACAATGAATTCTCTAGTTAAAAGAGAACTGGTAAGAGGTTTATCTTCTATGGAATTTACACAGGAAGGACTTTCTGATGCTTGCCAAAATGGGAAATTGAAAACAGCAACTCACAGGAGCACTGACACATCATCAATAACTGAACCTATGCAATTACTACACATGGATCTTTTTGGTCCGGTTAATGTGATGTCTATGTCAAAGAAAAGATAAGATCTCGTGATTGTTGATGACTTCTCAAAATACACTTGGGTTCTTTTTCTAAATTCCAAAGATGTAACTCCACAATTAGTGATTGATCACATCAAGTTGATTGAGCTAGATTCAAAGCATCCAGTAAGAGCAATATGGTCAGACAACGGGACTGAATTCAAGAATGCAGTTCTAAATGACTTTTATGCTGACAAGGGGATAACAAGACAATATTCAGCTCCAAGAACTCCTCAGCAAAATGGGGTAGTAGAAAGAAAGAATAGAACCTTGATTGAAGCTGCACGTACAATGTTGAGTGAATCAAGGCTACCTTTATATTTTTGGGCTAAAGCTGTCAACACTGCATGTTATACCCAGAATCTAACTCTTATCAATAAAGATATAATGAAGACACCTTATGAAATAATGTATGAAAAGAAACCAACACTCAAGTACTTTCATGTATTTGGAGCAAAATGTTTTGTGCTTAAAAAATGAGATGATCGTGGTGGAAAATTCGAGACCAAAGCACATGAAGCAATTTTTATTGGTTATACAAGAAGAGCTTATAAGGTGTATGTAATTGATCAACAAAAAATGCTTGAAAGTGTCAATGTAACATTTGATGACACTAAACTCCCCAGTATCCAAACAGATGATCCATCTGAAAAGTTATCTTTTGATGACATGTTAGATTCAGATTCAGATTGTGACAATGCACCTGATGTTATTGATAATGATAACAATAATGATGATGATGATCAGGGTGGTGGTGGTGGAAACAATGATAATATTGGAGATACTCCTGACACACATGAACAATCATCAAGTCAACCTGGCAACAACTCAGGGGGAGACAATGAAGGATCTACTAGTCATACTCAACATCAGAATGAAGAACAAGGCGAATCATCAAGATCTAATCTTCCCAGACAGACTGTTTGGAATAGGGCTCACCCCTTTGAGCTAATTCTTGGTGATCCAGATGTTGGTGTGAGAACTAGAAGAGCTTATCAGAATCAATGTAATTATTCAAGGTTTATGTCTGAAATGGAACCTAAGAAAACTGAGGAAGCTCTTTCTGATCCTGATTGGGTAATTGCTATGCAAGATGAACTCAATCAATTTAAACAATAGGAAGTATGGAAGCTGGTACCCAGACCTAAGGACTATAAAGTGGTTGATACTAGGTGGGTATTCAGAAATAAATTGGATGAAGATGGCACTGTGACTAGAAACAAAACAAGACTGGTTGCTAAAGGTTATTCCCAAGCTGAAGGAATTGATTATGATGAAACCTATGCACCAGTGGCTAGCCTTGAGGCCATCAGGATATTCTTGGTATTCGCAGCATTTTCAAACTTTAAGGTTTATCAAATGGATGTCAAGAGTGGTTTTCTGAATGGTAATCTAGATGAAGAGGTTTATGTAGAACAACCCCCTGGCTTTGAAGATCCAGATTTGTTGGACTATGTTTACTTTCTCTTCAAGGCTATCTATGGTCTTAAGCAAGCGCCAAAAAAATGGTATGACACTCTTTCTGAATTCTTACTTGAAAATGGTTTTGTTAGAGGTGTCATAGACAAAACTCTCTTTACAAAGAAACATAAGAATGATACTATACTAGTCCAAGTCTATGTGGACGATATAATATTTGGGTCTACTAATGTTCTTTTGTGCAAGGAATTTGCTAAGCTAATGCAGGGTAAATTTGAGATGAGCCTGATGGGTGAGCTGAAGTTCTTTCTTGGATTTCAAGTAAGTCAAAGATCATATGGGATCCTTATTTGTCAATCTAAGTATGTCAAAGAGCTCCTCAACAAATATCAAATGGAGGACTCATCTTCAGCAAGGGCACCATCATCTACAGCTGTCAAATTTGGAGCATGTGAAAATTTTGCAAAGATAGATGTCACAAGCTACAGAGGTATGATAGGTTCATTACTTTATCTTACTACAAGTAGACCAGATATTATGTATGCCACATGCTTGTGTGCAAGGTTCCAAGCGGATCCTAGAGATGTGCATATCGTTGCTGTTAAACGAATCTTGAGATATCTTAAGGGTACACCTAACTTAGGTATTTGGTACCATAAAGAATCTAGTTTTAACCTTGTTGGATATACAGACTCAGATTATGCAGGAAGTGTGGTAGATAGAAAAAGTACATCCGGGAGTTGTAAATTCCTTGGTGGAAGACTGGTTTCCTGGTACAACAAGAAACAACAAATTGTTTCCAACTCAACAGCCAAAGCTGAATACATAGCTGCTGGAAGCTGTTGTGCTCAGATCTTGTGGATTAGGAATCAGCTACGTGACTATGGCTTTGTACTTGACAAAATACCAATCTTGTGTGACAATACAAGTGCCATAGCAATCTCCCACAATCCTGTGCAGCATACGAGGACCAAGCACATTGATATCAGGTATCATTTTATTAGAGAGCATGTCATGAATGGTACTGTGGAATTACACTTTGTACCCACAGAGGAACAAACAGCAGATATTTTTACTAAGTCTCTTGACGAATCTACATTCACCAGAATTGTTGGTGAATTGGGTATGTTAAACAGTCCCAGTAATTAAACTAGTTAATATCTGAGGTTTGTTCTTTAATAATTTATGAGTGATTACCTTGTTAATATTTTAGTTTTATTGAAATCACTTGTATAATTAATTTATCAACTTATCATCTTGTTTGTTTATTCCCAAGTCATTGCCATAATCTTCTTAATATCTTTCTACATACTTCTCTCATTTTAAAATAATTTATTTTCTCCAAAAATATTTTTTTTCTCAAATTTTACAAGTTGAAATATTTGAGAAATCTATTTTTATTGAAAATTTCATTATTTTAAACTACTTTTGTATATTTGTGGTATTTTAGTAAATCATATTTTCTCTCTAAATAATTTTCTATTCAGAAAGTTATTTTATTTGAAAATATATATATTTATTATCTTACTTTAAATATTTATGTAAATAGGTAATATTTTATTTAATAATTTGTAGTGTTTGTCTTTTTGGTATTAATGCTTCGTTTCCGTTTAAAGGACATCCTATGGTATTTTTAAACAATTTTTGTAAATTATTTATTCACTTGCTCGAATAAGTTATAGCAGTAGATTTCTGTGAATAATTAGTGATGTTAACTCATTATGACTGTGCTTTATACTATTATAACAATCGATATGACAACTCAAACAAATTGTCATATCGAGCAATTGTGATAATAACATATTTTATTTTCTTTTCTCGTTTTAGTTTTATTTTGTTTTATTTTTACTTAACCTGTTTGTCATAATAGAGTATAGGTTAGTAATATTGTCGGTTTTAACTAATATGGCTATCGGTATGACAATCCACAGATTGTCATATTGAGTCACATTAGTTCCTAATTCTTGTTTTATTTTAGTTTTAATTTGATAGTTATAATACGTGTTTATATGCTGATATAACTATCGGTATAACTATCTAATTTTTGTCATAACAAAACTGATCAGTACTTAACCAAATTATCATGTTTCATTGTCATATCAGTTGATTGTTCTCTCCTAACTCGCGTGTTAAGTCACCGAGTACTTATATACCGATACATACATATATACACACTGCCTAGACGAAACACTGCCCAATTTTTCTCTAAAACGTTGTTATCTAAGAACACAAACTGCTTACCCAGTCGATTATCAGTGTTTTTGTGGTTAAATCTAACGATTTGGTGAAGAACTGAGCGTTTTATATTTTCTCAAAAATAGTTCGAATATTCAAGATCTTGGGCATTTGGTTTTGATTTTCAAAAATCTAAAAATAGTTCAGTGTTTGTGTGGGTATAAAGATCAATCTCTGATTTTTTTCGGAATTTTTTTTAACAATTCTTGATTAATTCGAATTTTGGGTAATTTTTAATTAACTTTAAGAATTAGAAAAATTCTTATTAATCTACTTTATTGAAAATCTGAGATTTTCAGGGGTTTTAAATTGTGTTTAAAATGGCTGGTGCGTATAATAATTTTGAGCTTATTAATCATAACTTTGTTGGATATTTTGATCCCGAACAATGTTCCGTTAATCGATTCAAGCCTTGGATAAAATTCTTGAATGAACATAATATTTGTGGCACCGCTATAACTGCTAATGTTCCCTTGAAGTTTGGTCCTCTTAGACTGATATGTACAACTGCTGTGGTGGTTGAGGATGAAAGATCTTTTTCTTTCAATTTTAATGATAAAACATATACAGTGGATGAATCAACCTTCAATGTTGCTTTAAATCTTCCTATTGACCAGTTTGCAAACCTGCCCTCAAATGGTGAGTTGACACAGTTCTTCACAGGTATAAATTATCAAGGTAAAATAGATCTGAACAGGTTAAACAAGAAGAATTTGGTTCAAGAGTGGAATATTTTCTTTGAAATCATTGCAAAAGTGTTAGCTAATTCCACCAAGGGTAACAATACCATTATAACAAATGCGTTACAGTCTATTGGTTTTTCGATTGCTAATAATCATAGAATCAATATTGGTAATTTGCTCTGGAATGTCTTTATAACCCGTGTGAAAAAGGCGAAAAAGAATTTTGACCAGGGTAAGAAATCCTCGGTTCTTGACATTGATCTTTAACCATCTGGTGCCTTCTGATCAACCTGCTCCTTTTCCTAACGATCGAATTCAAGTGTCTGGCAAACCAAATAAGAAATTCTATACCAGGTTAGACACCTCTCAAGCTTTGGTAAACATTCCAGTGGTTATCACACCATACATGGTAAATTTTATCAACTTACCAGTGATACCAGCACCTGTGCAACCTGAACCGGTTCCTGAGCAACTTGTACCAGTACCTGAACCAGTTCCTGAGCCTCTTGTACCGTTACTTGAACAAGCAGTACTAGCTATTGAACAAGCTACACATGTTCCCGAACAACACACTTCAACTGAGACTTCTACAACTGCTATTAATTAGGTATTGCTTTCTAATCTTGAAACTGCATCCCAATTTCAATATCCATTTATTTCTGGAACCCAAGTGGTTGTTAGGGCTGACCAAGGGGTTGTAGAACCACAACCTCTAACCCAGGTCAAAGAGCCAAACAAAAAGTCTAAATTTAGCAAATACTATCAAGTCAGAAAGAAATTGATAGTAAAAAGAAATCAGAGTAGTAATGTTGATATGTGTGAATCCACAGCTCTGCCTCTACTAAAGAAAAGTAGAACTGAAACTGAGGCATCTGTAAGCCAATCCATTTCCTCCCAACAGGATTTGGACATTGATATGGTCGATAAACAGTTACTGGTTTCTTCCTCTCAACAGGATGAAACCATTGAAGTTCGCCATAGGGATATGGCACCTTGTATAGAGTCGAGCACACCCCTGTTACCCACAATGGGGGAAAACATAACTTTAGATGAATCTGAGGACACAATGCAAGGACAGCACAATAGGTTGGATACAGTGCCTGCCATTGTTACGGCAGAGGGGCCTTCACAAGTCTATGAGGGAAATCTTGATTCTTTTCCACCTATAATAGAATCATCATCTCCCCTCTCAGGTGGAACATACCTGGATCCCTTAAGGGAGTTTCCACTCGCAGTTTCGATTGGAGAAAGTGGAAGGCAACTCGGTCTTTCTATCACTGAAGCAATTCAGACATCAAATCCAAATGAGATGATAGAAATGACTGAGGATCGGGATTTGTGAACTCTCATTGCACCACCATTGACCTTCCAAGAGGAGGCTAGGGTGATTTTACCTGCGGGTACAACTTCTAGAGCAGCTAAAGAAATTGTGAGGAGTGATGTGAGGACCACCACCAAAATAAGTGAAACACATGCACTTCAGGTGAGTGAAACACAGAGTGAAATTCAGGTAAGAGAACACACTGACACATACACTCTCTCATTACTTGAAAAAATAGCCTCTCTGGAAAAAGAACTTGAGGAAAGCAAAGCTGAAACAAGATCACTTCAAGCACAAGTGGGTGAACGGTCTTCTTCATCCACCTCTGTCAACAATCAGCTTGTAATGATGAAGAATGACATTGAGAACATGAAGTTAATATTCAACACCAAGATCAACACTCTTGAACTTTCTCAAAAACAAGTACTTTCTGACTCTGGAGATATTACGGTTGCTCAAGATATAATTATCACTGATCTCTCGAACAAAGTTGAAGCCCTTAAGACTGAAGTACATGCGAATCAGATATCCACAGACCGTCGTCTTGATCAGATTGAAAGGCAAAATGCACATCAAGGTAAAGGACTGAATCACTTGTATAATATCATCAGTAGAATTCGTACACCCACAGAAGAAGAGAAGGAATTCTTTGAAAGAACAGATAGACATGGTGATGAGAGAGACCCTGGAGCTGGTGCAACTGATAAAACTGTAGACGATCCCTCAACTAAGGGGGAGAAATCAAGAGGGGGAGGAGAAGATAGATCTTAGTTACTGGGAAGAGGAGTGCAAGTTGATCCTGAATTTGAAAAGCAACGAGTAGATCCTGAATCTGAAGCATCACTTGCAGTGCATCAAGCTAATTTGTCAATAAGAGAAGAAAAGCTTCGGAAGACAATGGAGCTGGTTGAACACAATGAAGAGCTTCAAAAAGCAGAAGAGGATGCTATGCGACGCCAAGATGCTCTTGAGGTACAAGCTAGGAAGAGGTATATTAAGTATCACTGAACCTCTTTAGTTGACTCATATGGATTTATTTAGTCTAGTGAATGTCATGTTAATATCAAGGAAAAGATATGCTTTAGTGATTGTTGATGACTACTCTAATTACACGTGGGTGCTGTTCTTACAATCAGACGATGAAGCACCTCAGACAATCATCGATCACATAAAAAACTGGATTTAGAAGCTGACCTACCTGTGCGTACGATCAGATCAGATAATGGAATTGAATTCAAGAATGCAGTTCTGATTGACTTCTGCACAGAAAAAGGTATCTCAAGACAGTATTCAGCACCAAGACTCCTCAACAGAACGGAGTAGTGGAAACAAAGAATCGTACTTTGGTTGAAGCAGAAGGGACTATACTAAGTGAAACAAAGTTCCCACTTACTTTTGGGCTGAAGCAGTCAATAAACTTGTTATACTCTGAAAGGCATATGACACAGCCTATTTGTAGTACGAGGATCCTAATCAACTTAAACCAAATTGTAATAAGTAAATAATCTATTAACTATCACCGGAATCACAGAAAGTATTATCTGTCAGAAGAAAGAAGAAAGTCAATCTATAGTTTTGATGTTTTACACTAGAAGAAGATTCAGTTAACTGATCAAGCCTCAGTATAGCATTGAAGCAAGTGGAGACATTTAGTGTGACAAAGATTTTTCAAGTGACAGAGGAAGATCAGACAAAGTACAGAAGATTTTAAGTGAGTTAGGAAAAGATATAGACCACAGCTTAGAGTCAGAAATAAAGGATTATCATTGGAGTTAGTCGTTCATGAACCAGACAGTACATCGAACGTCAACGGAAAATTCAGTGGTATTTCATTGTTAATTTCAGTGGTTCAAGAAAAGATTTGGCTATTAAAGGATTCATATTAATTCTCATTTAACTGATTATATTATGTGATTAAATTAATTAATAAATTAATTCCATAAGAATTAATTTATTCATTAAAATAATTATTTAATTAATTAAATCAGAATTATTATGTAAAAGAAAATTAATTAAATGATTATCTGAAATCATTTAGTTAGTTAAATCTGAAATCTATTCTAATATGACAATTAGATTTATTCTGATATGACAATCAGAATGTCATACCGAAAGTTATATTAGAATAAAGGATTGTTATAACAGCCTTGGTGGAAAGAGTAATACTAGATCAAAAGAATTTTCATGATAGCTTAAGAGAGTTATACTGACATTCATACTAGATCAAAAGGACTGTCATGACAGGTTAAATGATAGTCATACCGACAGTGATAGTAGCTCAGACGGGAAGTCATATTGGTTTACAAAGTATTATGACTAAAGACTTTTCAACGAAAAGTTTGGCTATTAAAGGAGGCAGATGGCAAAAACAGACAGAGAAATACACGAACATAATATCTTTCAAAAAAAGACAACAGCCTTCATCTCTCTCTCTCATCTTTAAAGCTCAACCAAGGAGAAATAAATTGCCATAAATTCTTGAGTTCTTTGTTTGAAAGATTGTATCCGATAGAACTTAATTATTTGTGACTCTCTCACTACTAGCGAATTAATTTTCCTAGTTCGTATCTTGATTTTTATTAACTAAATTAGAAAAGTTCATGTCGAATTTTCTAATTAGTTTTTATTAACTTGATATTGATCTGTACTGTATTTGTAACAACCGTCAAGTTTAATATATCGTTATATTTAACTTGAATTTTGTTTCAATTGATTCCGCACGAATTTGTCTAAACTAAATTTTATTTAACGGACAAATTTTGATAAAGAGATATAGATTGTATTCAACCGGCCCCCTTCTACAATCTTAACGGACCTAACATACTCAGAAGCGTACCCTGATTAACAAAGATCATGAATAGACTCCTTATGAGATTATGGTTAACAAGAAACCATCACGGAAGTTTGATGCTAAAGCAGGTGAAGGCATTTTTCTGGGTATTCTCTGGAATCTAAAGCTTACTGGGTTTATGTGATTGCTGAGAAGGTTGTTGAAAGCCTTAATGTAACGTTCGCCGACACCAAGTTACTATGCCTGCAAAAATAAGAGGATTCTAAAACTCTTCAATTTGAAAATCTATCAGGAGGCCTCTTAGATGATGAAGAAAACTTGTAGTTATTACTGGCAACAATGGAGATAATGATCATGGCCCCGATGGAGATCGTGGTGGTTCTAGTGGCAGCACTAGCGGTAGTTCTACTCAGAATGCAACTGGATCCACTAGTCAAACAACAGGATCATCAGAACACACCAGCAACAACTCAGGGGGAGCAGGTGAAGGATCATCTAGTCACACTCAACATAACTATGAACAGAGAGAATCATCAAGGTTACAACTGCAAAGACAAAGGGTTTGGAGTAGAGCTCATCCTCTTCACTTGATCAATGATGATCCAGATATAAGAGTTAAGACTAGAAGTGCCACTGGGAATGAATGTCACTACTCTGGGTTTATTTCAGAAACAGAGCCTAAGAAGATAGATGAGGCACTTGAAGATCCAGACTGGGTTATTCCTATGCAAGAAGAACTCAATTAGTTTGAAAGACAAAAAGTTTAGAAGCTGGCACCCAGACCTAAAGACAAATCTGTTATTGACAGAAGATGAGTATTCAGGAACAAACTTGATGAAGATGGCAATGTAATTAGAAACAAAGCCAAACTTGTGGATCTCAAGAAGAAGGAATAGATTATGATGAGACATGATAAATCACAAACAACACTACAAGATTGTAGAAGGGGGTTGAATACAATCTTGACTGAACTCTTTTTTGAATTCTTGAGGTTAAACAGTTTGACAAACTAAAACAGAACTAAGAAATAAACAAGTGTATGGAATGTAAGACAAACACACAACACTTACAAAATTTTAGGTGGGTTTTCTGGTCCACCTGAGATTTATATTTCGAAGAAATAATCTATGTAAAGATACATAGATGTGGTTACAAAGCTATTATGCTTACAAGGAAAACCTAAAAATATCTATGTATGAGCTTAGTGTTTTCTCTTGTAACTTGCTAACTTTCTAGACACTCTTTTGTGTTGCACACTAGCAATACTAAACTTGGGTTATATATATCCCAAGTTTACAAACCCTACAAATAAAACGAATATTACAAAGTCAATATATTTGCAGGTCTGCTCCCACTCCTTTTCTTCATGTGATGCAAATTTGTCTGATTATCTTTGGACATATATTTCTTGATTTTATCATCCAAATTGTTTGCTAAGAAAAGGAATGTTTCTTTTTCTTCTTCGTTTGCAAGAAACTGACTTCCATACCATTTTGAAGTCCACCAACCCATGTGATCTGTCAGCTATGTCAAGTCACTATCAACTCCTGGCTCCAAGACATTATTGAGATCTCCTGTTGAAGCTGAATATCCATTAATAAGTTGCATGTTATCCATTGATGTAGATCCATCATCTGTTGCTGTATCTCTTCATTTAAATAGAATTACAAAGCACAACCTATATACAATTAGCTAACCTATTCTGTTTATCCATTGATAGTCAACATGACTCAGGATGCTATCAACTAATACTACAATTGATAAATATCCGTTGGTACTTCTAGGCATGATACAAACTTATCGATCAATGATAAGCTACCTCATCAAAGGATACTTAGACATAGTACCATCCGTTGATGAGTTACAAAATGCTTTGTGAATATCATCAAGGACAACATAATTCCTAATAAGACATATGCTTCAGTAGCTAGACTTGAGGCAATCAAGATGTTTCAAGCATTCGAGGCACATTCAGACTTCAAAGTATATCAGATGGATGTAAAGAGTGCATTCTTAAATGGAGAGTTAGAGGAAGAAGTGTATGTTGAACAACTTTCATGGTTTGAAGATCCAGAATTGGTTAATTTCATGTATCTTCTCTTCAAAGTTCTCTATGGACTCAAGAGAGCACCAAGGACATGTTATGACACTCTATCTCTATTCTTACTTGAAAATTGTTTTACTAGAATTGTCATAAATAAACTCTCTTTTATGAAAGCACAAGAATGATTTGATGTTAGTGCAAGTTTATGTTGTTGATATTATATTTGGTTCTACTAATGATGATCTTTGCAAGAGATGTGCTAAGTTAATGCAGAACAAATATGAGATGAGCATGATGGGTGAGTTGACGTTCTTTCTTGGACTACAAGTGAGCCAAAAGCCAGATGGAATCTTTTTCTGTTAGTCCAAGTACATCAAAGATCTTCTCAAAAAGTATTATCTGGAAGACTAAACTCCGGCAAAGACTCCAATGACAACTGCCACTAAGCTTGATCAGGACCAAACTGGTAAGAAGGTTGATATCACAGGCTATCGAGGTATGATCGGCTCATTGCTCTATCTCACTGCAAGTAGACCATATATTATGTTTGCAACATGCTTATGTGCTAGGTTTCAAGCTAACCCTAGGAAATCTCATCTTCTAGTTGTTAAACATATTTTTAGGTATCTTAAGGGGACTCCGAATCTTGGTATTTGGTAACCTAATGGTATAGGTTTTGATCTTGTTGGCTATACAGACTCAGATTTTGTAGGTTTTAAGATTGATCAAAAGAGTACTTCAGGAAGCTGTAAGTTTCTTAGAAGAAGACTGTTATCCTGGCATAGCAAGAAGTAGCACTCAGTTTCCACTTCGACGGATGAGGCAGAATACATAGTTGCTGGTAACTGTTGTGCTCAAATCTTGTGGATGGGGAACCAACTTTGAGACTACAGGCTTACATTGAATAAGATTCCAATATTCTGCGACAACACAAGTGCCATAGCAATCTTCAACAAACCGGTTCAGCACTCGAGGACCAAGCACATCGATATTTGGTATCATTTTATTAGATAGCATGGCATAAATGGTAATGTGGAATGCCAGGTGGATGATGTCATATAAGGGGCGTGAGATGTCAGTTAGGGGTGGATGATGTCATGGTGATTTCATATAGGGGTTGGTGATGTCATCTAGGGGTGGAGAATTGAGATAGTAAAATAGGGGATGGAGATATTAGTTTCTAGTCTAAGGATGGTTTCTATATGATCACTAGCATATATATATATATATATATATATATATATATATATATATATATATATAGGGAGCAACTCCAATACAAATCTCCTTAGAATACAAACCTAAAAACCAAATTTCAATCCAACATTTTAAGCTAATCTAATGACCAAACTAGGGGTACCCCAATATAAAAAATGTATAATAATTTACCCTCTATTCAGTAAAAAAAACCACTGTTCATTATGCTGACGTGGCAGTGACGTCAGTGTAAATAGTGTTTTTTTCTGGACGTTGGTCAGTTAATTTAGGACATTCTTGTGAAGGAGCCCCTGGCGGGGCCCTTAGAATAGATGAAATATAATATATTTAGTGTTGGTTTGTAGTTCTCATTTTAAGATTGGTTTGTATTTGAACAAAAGCCTATATATATATATTTATATATTTATATATATGCCATTGCTCTATGAAGAACACCCTTATATAAAAAAAAATAAAGAGCACCATAGAATCTTACATAAAATCGCATTTATATTATAATTTTCACATCAAAAATGATGTTTTATGAATAAAAATAGAACCTAACAAAAAAATGGGATCAAATATAACATGATTACACATAATTTTATTGTTACAAAAATATATATAAGATTTTACACTGGATTCTATTTAACATTTAATTTTTAAATTTAGATGAGATTTTATGTTAGATTCGATATGTTAGGTTTAATTGTCGTTAAAATTTGTGATTCTAATCATAACAAATCAATTTTTATGAAAAAATAAAGTTTTATGATGGTGTTCTTTATTGTTCTTTATATAAGGTGTTCTTTCTAGAGTGCAACTCTATACATATATATATAAGTTCTATGGAGACCAATATTTCAGTGGAGATTGTGGAGACCATTTACGTTCTGCACACAAAACTTTCCAAAAACTTATTTATTGAAAATCAAGTTCTATGAAAATCACTATTTCACTGAAAATCTTGAAAATCATGTTTGTTTTACATGCAAATTTCATTGAAAATCTTGAAAATAATGTATGTTCTGCAAACAAAACATTGCAGAATGTATTTTTTTCCAAAACATGTTCTGCTTGCAAAGCATATATGATTTTTAAGATTTTCAGTGAAATAATGATTTTCATTGAACATTCTTTGCAAAGGTATAAGTTTTGCAAAGTTTTGAGTGCAGAATATTATATATATATATATATATATATATATATATATATATATATGTATATATATATATGTATATATATAGGTCATTGCTCCATACAGAACACCCTTATATAATAAACAATAAAGAACACCTTAGATCTAATAGACCAATGGCTCCGCCAGGGGCACCCAATACAAAAAGTTGTTATTTTTTTACCCTTTATCCATCCATCAAAAAATTAAAAAAAAATTAATGTTCATGATGACGCCATGCTGATGTCATCAGTGACGTCATCATGAACAGTAAATCTTTTTAAAAAAATTATTTTTTTTTTTGCTGGATGGATAGAGGGTAAAAAAATAACAATTTTTTGTATTGGGTGCCATGACGGAACTCTTATATTAGATTAGATATGAGGTGTTCTTTATTGTTTGTTATATAAGGTGCTTGTTATGGAGTGAAACTATATATATGTATATATATATATATATATATATATATATATATATATTGTGACGCCCCCAAATCCGCCCTGACGGGGGACCCGGGTCGTCACATTGTCTCGATATCCTGCAGCACACGTTAGCTCAATAATTAAGCAAAATATTTATTAAAACGGAGCATAAGTGTCCCACTCCGCAGATCCAAGATCGGTCTCACACATTATTACAATACGATTTATTACATCTCTGAATAATATCTTACATAAGTTCACAAACGTAGAAAGATAAAGGTTTCAGCTGGATATTCTAGTCCTTGTCAGCATAGCCTTGAGCTTTCTCCTTCCCTTGGGATCTCTGGCTGGACGACTCGCCTTTTTCCTTCTTGACAGCTGAAAAAAAGTTGTAAAGCAAGAATGAGCAACTATGGTGCTCAGCAAGTTCTCTCCTTGCTCGGTATATAAATATAATAAGATTTACCGAATAATAAACTCGAAATTTAATGAAAAATCGAATATCAGCAATCTGACATTGACTCGGGACTCATCTCGATAACAGAATACTCGAAAGACTCATTTGGCATAACTCTGATGACTCATGAGAAATGAATAAACTGGTCTTCCAACCTCTCGGTATCTCGGTGGGGCGATCAACTATCCGACCGAGAATTCCGTCCTCCTATGACACCGCACTTCGCCCGATCACGGCTACAATGCGATATCAACGAAATATAATATATATGTATGAATGCTAGCATCATAATGGGTTATTAAGTCAACCCTGGCAACATAGTGCCTAAAATATTCTCGTGCGCCTATAACGATACACGAGTCTTTCTTTCTCTATCATGGGCCTCTTTCCCAAAATTGACCAGTAGAATACAGAATTCCCGAACATTTAATGAACTGATATTTTGAGATAAACTTCACAGGAAAATACTTGCCTGATCTGGCGGACAGCTAGTCTTACTCTATTGTGCCACCAATCCGAACAATGGACTGATGTAAACTCTCAATAAACATATTTTATTGGTTGACACGAACAAAATACCAACCTCTGACAAGAAAGGCAACTACCTCGAAATAATGAGAATAGTCTTAAAATGAAATATTTTGAGTTGTACTGGACAAATAGTACCACTCGAATATTTGTAATACTCATAATTGATGAACGTTAAATAGAATGTTTTTCACTTGATCAACGGGTAAACACTCTAACGATCATAATTTTATAACGCTTAAAATGAGATTAGTTTAAAAAAAATATTGTCGAATTTTTATGATTTTGTTGATCATAGTCTTATAATTTTGTTGATTCAAAAAAAATGAATCAACTAGAGATAATCAATAAATATTGTCGAATTTTTATGATAAATTCGACTAAAAAGAATGAATTTAACTATCTCGAACAATGAGATTAGTTTAACTGAATCAAAATAAATAGTCGTCTTGAAATAATGAGATTGACCCGATACAACGAAGTTGCTTCTCCGCTAATAGGGAATACTATTCATAACTTAACTAATTTAACAATGAAATAATATTTAACGAGAAAATAATACTTAAATAAATTTATTGAAGCATAAAGAGCAACAAAATAAATCTCAAAATTGATCGCTCGACAATAAATATGGAATGAAATATACGAATAGAAATACAGAATTTCCGAGATTTAAGGTAGGAATGAACTTGCCTCTGTCTCGATGCTAAACTCTACCGAATATTAAAAAGCGTTGCCCGCGAGCGAAATCTCAATTCTCAGAAAGAATTTCTATAATAAATTATCAAAATAATTTTAGTACTCGGGTAAGAATTTATCACGTAATGTCAAAATAACTCGGTAATCATGTTCTTGATAATCACATAATTTTTCAAAAAAATATAATTGAAATATTCTTGTACTCTTAAAATCTCGCTAAGGCATTATTCGAAATATTTTATTAAATGGAGGCTCTATTCATTTTTCCTATTTTTTTTATAAATCGGATTTTATAACCTCGTATCAAATCAAATAAAGTTTACATGAAAATCTCGCTTACATAAGGTCTCTAATTATTCTTACTTAAATTTTAATTATTGATCACGTCCCTACATTAAATTAACCCGTATAAAGTCTCTATTAATACTCTAAAATTCTCAATTTGCTTAAGTCTCGTTTAGGGAAACAATATTAATCTCTATCTTGTTCTTATAAATTAAATGATGCAAGGATCCATTTTTATTAAAGATTTAATCCATCCTTATTTATACCACTTTTTGCAATATATAAAAATCTATATAAAAAAAATAATCCTAAGATATTTAAGCTCACTAATTCCATTTTATTTTATTACATTTAAATCCAAATCTCTAAATCTCACTATTTAACAAAAAGGGTAATTTATCACAAAATTCTATTTTTAATTAGTCTCACAAATTCTAATCACTTTCCCGATTTAACATTCAAAAATCACCAAATCTCCTTCTTCTTATTACAAAACAATAACAAAAAGCCCCCATTTGTTCAATTTAAAACCACCTTAATAATTCTTCCCTTTATTTCTTACTTTCCTTTTAATAAAATAATTCTCACAATTTACAAAATTTTCATTTCTATTATTTCTCTCTTACAATAATTTAAACAATATTTTAATTAACCTAACTAATTATACAATATAAAAATAATAAAATTCCAATTCAACACCAACCACGCCACCGTTTCAACCATCAACGCCACCACCGCCTTCGATTCAACCAACAACACCACCCCTGCCTCCGATTCAAGCAACGAACACCACCACCGCCTCGGTGGTGGTCCATCTCCTCCCCTCTCCCCGACATACAATCAACCAACCCCAATTTCTAAAATCCCCTCTTAAAATACCACATCAAATTGCTATCATCCACTAATAAAAGCAAGATCATCACATTTATATGATTTCCCCTAATTTATAATTACAACCCTAATTTGTAAAAAAATATACAAGTGCAAAAATTAAGCATATGAATCATAAAACAAAGAATTTAAGGATTCAAAAACTTTAAACTCATACCCTTTTTATGAAAACCCAATTTTAACAACTCGATAAAAATTAAACTCCTCGAAACCAAGTGTTTGTTTATCGAAATAAAGAGCACAACTCGAGCTTCACGGAACACCTATTGCATGTATGATCCGGGTAAAATCCGTGTAGATATAAGCTTTCAAAGGTTGAGTTTTAATGGTGTTAGTGTGTGTGTGTGTGTGTATGTGTGTTTTAGCCGAGAGTGAAAGAAGAGATATATGATCTCTTTTCCTTATTTTCAATCCTATATAAATATTAATCAATTGGGTTCTTAATGGGCCAAATCAACTTGGGTTCAACACTTAGCCCAATTTAATAAAATCTCTACTCTTTAGAAATAAAAACAGTTGCTAAAATTTCCTAAAATCTAATCATAAAAGTAATCATAATAAAAACTAAAATGGTATTAATAGTAATATAATAATAATAATAATAATAATAATAATAATAATAATAATAATAATAAATCACAATAATTATCGTAATAATACCTGGTGAGATATCGCAGTGTCCTAAAATAAATAAGTAAATATTTGTATGCATCCTTAACATTAAATAAAATCGAGTTTATGAAATTTATTCGGAGAGGACTCAATATTTAAGTTATTAATAAAATTCACGGTTATTACAGTCTCCCCCCCCCCCCCCTAAAAGGATTCCGTCCTCGGGATCAACATTATTGACTAAACAACTCGGGGTGCTTACTTCGCATTTCATTTTCTAACTCCCAAGTGGCTTCTTCGATTTGACGATTCCTCCAAATCACTTTTACTAAATTTATTTTCTTATTTCGTAACTCATGCACTTTGAAATCTACAACTTCCACTGGTTGCTATACGTAGGTCAGGTTAGCTTTGATATCGATGGGTTCATATTCTAATATGTGTCGGTGATCAGGATGGTAAGCTCTCAGTATTGACACGTGGAATACATCATGAATATACTGAAGATCTAACGGTAAAGCTAATTGATATGACACGGCTCCAACTTTCTTAAGAATCTCAAATGGTCCGATATACCTAGGACTTAGCTTCCCTTTCTTCCCGAATCTCATCACTCCTTTCCACGGGGAAATTTTCAACAACACTTTGTCTCCTATCTCAAACGACTTATCCTTTCTCTTCAAATCTGCATATTTTCACTGACGGTCTTGAGCAGCAACTAATCTCTTCCGAATCTTCTCTATAGGCTGCTTCGTCTGATGAACCATTTCTGGCCCTAGTAATCTTCTTTCACCAACTTCATCCCAACAAAGTGGGGATCTGTACTTTCGTCCATATAAAGCTTCATACGGGGCCATATCGGTACTGGAGTGATAGCTATTATTGTATGCAAACTCAACTAATGGCAGATGATCATCCCAACTTCCCTTGAAATCCAAGACGCGGGCTCGTAGCATATCTTCTATTATCTGAATTGTCCTTTCGCTCTGTCCATCGGTCTGCGGATGATAGGCTGTTCTCAAATTTAGCTTGGTGCCAAGGAAATCTATGCCTGACACTATTGACACAGGCACTCCATGACAAACTACCACTTCCTTCAAATACAAACCTACTAGCCTTTCTACGGAATACCGTTCGCTGATAGGAAGAAAATGTGCTGACTTCGTGAGTCTATCAACTATGACCCATATGGCATCGTAATTTGCTCTGGTTCGAGGTAAACCTACTACAAAGTCCATTGTGATGTGCTCCCATTTCCACTCTGGAATCTCTAACGGTTGAAGTAATCCACTAGGTCGTTGATGTTCTGCTTTCACTTTTTGACAGGTCAAACACTTGCTTACCCATTCTACAATCTCTCTTTTCATGTTAGGCCACCAATAATTCAGCTTGATGTCTTGATACATTTTTGTGCTCCCTGGGTGTATAGAATATCTCGAATTATGTGCCTCGCTCATGATTTCCTCTTTCAATTCTGTAACATTAGGAATCCAAATTCTCGAAGCAAATCGTTTAATTCTCTATCATCCCTCGAACTCAAAAATTCTTCTCCGGTCAATTCTGATCATTTTCAACTCGGGTTGAAAATGAATGATGTAAACTCTTTCATTGTTTTGGACTGGGACCTTGACTTTTAATTCCATTTTCTCAAATTCTCTGACCAATTCTTCTAAGGTTGTCAACAGGTTGAGTCTTTCCTTTCTACTTAAGGCATCAGCTATAACATTAGCCTTTCCCGGGTGATAGTTTATCGTGCGGTCATAGTCTTTGATCAATTCCAACCATCTTCTCTATCTCATGTTCAATTCCTTCTGCGTGAATATGTACTTTAAACTCTTGTGATCCGTGTAAATCTCGCATTTTTCTCCATACAAGTAATGTCTCCAAATCTTGAGTGCAAATACAATAGCAGCAAGTTCTAAATCGTGAGTAGGATACCGGGACTCATATTCCTTCAGTTGTCGAGAGGCATAAACTATTACCTTCCCGTGTTGCATCAGTACGCATCCTAATCCCTTATGAAAAGCATCACTGAAAATCACGAAATCACCTTTTTCATCAGGTAAGGTTAAAACTGGGGCAGAAGTCAGTCTCTTTTTCAATTCTTGAAAGTTGTCTTCGCATTTGGAGGTCCATTCAAACTTTTCACTTTTCCGGGTAAGTCGAGTCAGTGGCGTAGCTATCTTTGAGAAATCCTTTACAAATCTACGGTAATATCCAGCCAATCCAAGGAAACTTCTGATTGTAATAAGTAAATAACTTCAACTGTCACAGGAATCTCAGAAGATACTATCTGTCAGAAGAAAAACCCTAAAGTTAATTTATAGTTTTGATGTTTTACACTGGAAGAAGCTCAGATTGCTGATCAAGCCTTAGTATAGCATCAAAGAAGTGGATTTATTTCTAAGACAGAGACTTCTAGAGTGACAGGTTCAGACAGAATACAGTAGAGTACAAGAAGGAGAAAGAGATGAGAAGAAAAATGAATCACATTTTTAATGTGAAATTTAAAGGACAGTCATTGAAGTTAGTCGTTCATGAACCAGACCGTGCATGGAACGTCAACAAAATATTCATTGGTATTCCTTTATTACTTTAAGTGATTCAGAAAAGAATTAAGACAATCCAAGGATATATAATTATTCTTCTTTAATTAATTTAAATCAAGTAGTCAATTTAATTAATAAATTAATTCATCAAGAATTAATTCATTAATTAAATTAATTATTAAATTAATTAAATCTGAATAATTATTATTTAATTAAGTTTAAATTGAAATGATTATTTATTAATCAGTTTAATTTAAAACTGAAAAAAAATGAATTAGCAAGACAATCTGTGATTGTCTTGCCGATTGTCTTGAAGAAGGAATTCAGAAAAACAAGACAATCACTGATTGTCTTGAAGAAGGAAATCAGTAAAGCAAGACAATCTCAGATTGTCTTGCCGATTGTCTTGGTAATGATTATTCTCAACAGCTTTAAAAAAAGGAGAATAAAAATCTGATTCGATTGTCTTGACAGTTCAAATCAGATTGTCTTGATAATGATCAAAAAGAAAAAGCTTCAGACAAAATGATAATTATTGATAAAGCAAGACAAATATCTCAGAATTTAATTTTCTTGCCGATTGTCTTGGAAGAACCTAATTGTCTTGCCGATTGTATTGCCTATTGTCTTGGCAGTACAAAATTGATTGTCTTGGAAGAACAGTTTGTCTTGTCTATTGTCTTGACAGTTATAATTGAAGAAAAAGAGGCAGTAGACAATATATATGAAGACACAGGCGACATATATCAATCAGACAAGAATATTACATTCAAAGAAAAGGCAATTTTCTCTCTTCTCTCTCATCAAGAACACAGCCTGCAGGAGCAGAAAAATTCATAGAAAATCAAGTTCATCTTAGTTTTAATATCTGATCCGATAGAACTTGATTACTTGATACTCTTGTACTATTAGCGAGTTTTTACTCCTAATCTATATCTCGATTTTTATTAACAAATCTAGAAAAATTCATGTCGAATTTTCTAATTTGTTTTTATTAACTATATATAATTTCTGTACTGTATTTATAACAAACCCCTCAAGTTAATATAATTTTATATTCAACTTGAATTTTGTTTCATTTAGTTCCGCTAAAATTTGTCAAAATATAAATTAAATTTATCCGGACAAATTTCGATTAAACAGTAATGTTTGTATTCAACCCCCCCTTCTACAAACATATTGGACCTAACAATTGGTATTAGAGCCTTTTGATTGATACACAAATCAAGATCCTAATTTTATTCCGTCAAAAATCTATCTCGAATTTTTAACTCACTTAAAAATTCATCATGTCGTCAAAAAGGATTGTTATGATTCCCATGTTTAACAAGGACAATTATGCAATGTGGAAAAATAAAATGGAGTTGTTTCTTGATGTCGCAAATTCTAAATATTTGGGTGTTCTACAGAACGGACCTATAATTCCAAAAGAATATGTATCTGAATCTATTGTTGGAGGAATTGTTGTAACACCTGTATCATCTTTTCCAAAGCCTGCTGCTTCTTTTACTCCTGATGAAAAAGAGGACGCAGGACTAGATAAGAATTTGAGACTTATTCTAATAGATTCCCTGGATGCTGTGATGTACAGTCATGTGATGAATTGTAAAACTGCAAAACACATGTGGGAAACTATTGAGACTATCAATGAAGGAACTGATGAAGTCAGGGAAAACAGACTTCAAATTTTAACCTCTGAGTATGAACACTTTAGAGCTGGCCCTAATGAAGGCATTCAGGAAGTGTTTGAAAGGTATAACAAAATAATCAACAACTTGCAAGTTCATGGCAAGCAATATACACAGAAGGAGATTAATATGAAGTTTTTGTTGACGATGCCCACTCATCTTGAACATAGGATAACGGCCATCAGAGAATCAAGAGATTTGAACAATATTGCTCTTGAAAGGTTGTTTGGTGTTCTGAAAACCTATGAACTAGAATAAGTACAACAGAGGGAGGTCTCTGGTAAAGGAAGAGTGCCAAGTTCATCTACAGCTCTTGTAGTTGAGGCACCTAAGGAAGTGGAAGCTAAGGTTGTTCTACCTTACAGCTCAGACAAGGAAAAGACTGAAGTAGAACTTGGTCAGATACCACCTACTCAGGATGGTGGAGACTTTTACTCATTGGAAGAGCTAGATCAACTGGAAGATGAATCACTGGCATTGATGGTAAGGCAATTTGGCAACTTTAGATTCAGAAGAAATCCAAAGTACAGGTTTAAGTCAAATAACAGATTCCAGATAGGAGGCTCTTCTTCCTCTAGTAACAGGGGAGGATACAAAACTGGATCTATTGACAGAAGCAAGATTCGTTGCTTCAACTGTAATGAATTGGGGCACTTTGCCACTGAATGTCAGAAACCCAAGCAAACTCAAAGAAGAGATTTTGCTGCTGAGAAGAAGAAACCTGGAAAAGCCTATGTTACGGCTGGTAAGAGTTGGGATGACACGGACAGCGAAGATGAAGAATATGGAAATCTTGCGTTGGTGGAAAATGATAAAGCATCTAATCATCATAACAAACCGGTAATTGTTACTGACACTGAATTGATTCGTAGTCTATACAATTCATTAGATAATGCACAAACTGGATATAATAGACTAGATCTGCTAAGCACTAAACTTGGAAATGAAGTGTCAGAATTGAAAAAGGTGCATATTAATCAAGATCAACAAAGAGATGAAATAACAATGCTTTATAAAAAGGAGAAAGCTATTCTAGAAGTTGTAGGCAAACAAATGGCTAGAATTACTGAACTTGAAACACAGGTCAGGGCTTGTTATAATTCTGTTAAAGTTTCCAAAGAGTTTTTTAACAATCAAGTTATAGAACAAACAACAGGTATAGGGTATGGTTACAATGAAGCTGTTGGATCATTGGGCATAAATTCCCCTAACCCTGTTAGTGCTAAAGAAAGGGGAATACCACATGTGCTCAAAAATGTTAAAGAACCTCTATTTAAACAATCTGATGCTGGACCACCAGATATTCTTTCTATGGTTATCCAGGAAGAAATGAGAAATGAGGATAGTGCAAATGGCACAGTCTTTGTTAAAGATAAATCTGTTAAGAACGCTAATCCAAAGAATGTTTCATCCAAGAAAGATGTCACAGTCTTTGTTAAGGCTAAATCTGTTGAGGACACTAATCCAAAGAATGTTTCATCCAAGAAAGATGTACCTAAAGTGCCAATCAAGGTTGTTGAAACAACTAGTTCTTCTAAAAATGGATTAAGTGGTAATAAGTTGAAGCAGAACAATAACATGTCTAACATGAATACCATGCCTATCATTGATTCTAATCATAAAGCATGTGGTGTTATCAATTGTATGTCTTGTGCTTTTAACAGTATGCGTGCTTATTTTAATGGTAGTTATGCATGTGATAAACAGACTGCTCCTCGACAGTATATGAACAGGAACAATTATGTTCGATCAAAGACTGCTTTTCCTCCTCAAGTTAGTAGAGAGACATTTGTACCTAAGACTAAACAAAGGGTTACCAAGAGTGTTTACCAGGTCAAATGTCCAGTCAATGACACAAGTGTTATTGCTGCTAAAGAAACATGGATACCCAAGATAAAACAAATGATTTTCAAATCTGTTTATAAGGTTAAATGCTTATTGATTAAAGATGTTAAAATTAAAAATGTTGTTTTGCCTGATAAAGGTCAATACTTTAAATCCGCAGGACCCAATCAAATTTGGGTCCCGAAGAAGGTTTAATCCATTTGTCATTGCAGGGTATTGAACAGGTTGAACGAGTAACCTGGATCTTGGACAGTGGATGTTCAAGGAATATGACTGGAGACAGAACCCTGCTGACAAATGTGGTGGAGAAGGCCGGCCCAGTAGTTACCTTTGGAGATAACAGCAAAGGTAGAACTGATGGATATGGCAGACTTGAAGCTGGAAATGTTATCATTGAAGAAGTGTCCTTTGTAAAAGGACTTGAGCATAATTTGCTCAGTATCAGTCAATTCTGTGACAAGGGATTTGAAGTCTACTTTAACAAAAAGAATTGTCTGATTTCACAAAAAAGAAGTGAACAACCATCTCTGACAAGAGTCAGAAAAGGAAACTTGTATGTAGCCAACATGAACACTAGAAGCACTAAAGAAATCAATTGCTTCTATTCTAAAGCATCCACAGATGAAAGCTGGCTATGGCACAAGAAACTTTCTCACCTGAATTTCAAAACAATGAATTATTTGGTTAAGAGGGAAATGGTGAGAGGTTTACCCCCTATGGAATTCACACAGGAAGGACTATGTGATGCCTGTCAAAAAGACAAACTAAAAAAGGCAACTCACAGGAGCACTGATATATCTTCAATAACTGATCCTTTACAGTTACTTCACATGGATCTATTTGGTCCAGTGAATGTGATGTCTATGTCAAAGAAAAGATATGCTCTTGTGATTGTTGATGATTTTTCAAAGTACACATGGGTTTTGTTCCTGAATTCTAAAGATGAGACTCCACAACTGGTGATTGATCACATCAAGTTAATTGAGTTGGGTTCCAAGTATCCAGTGAGGGCTATAAGGTCAGACAATGGAACTGAATTCAAGAATGGAGTTCTGAATGACTTTTGTACTGAAAAAGGTATAACCAGAAAATACTCAGCTCCAAGAACTCCTCAGCAAAATGGGGTAGTTGAAAGAAAGAATAGAACCTTGATTGAAGCTGCACGTACTATGTTAAGTGAATCAAGGCTTCCATTGTATTTTTGGGCTGAAGCTGTCAACACTGCTTGCTATACTCAGAATCGAACTCTTATCAACAAAGACTTGATGAAAACACCCTATGAAGCCATGAATGAAAAGAAACCAACACTCAAATACTTTCATGTATTTGGAGCAAAATGCTTTGTACTTAAAGAAGGAGATGATCAAGGTGGAAAATTTGAAGCCAAAGCACATGAAGCAATTTTTGTTGGTTATGAAAGAAGAGATTATAAGGTGTATTTGATTGAACATTAGAAGATGATGGAAAGTGTTAGTCACAGAGGCATGCCTGAATACATCTAATAACAAGCCTAAGTATGTGTAATGCTATGCATTACCTACATGACCTCTTAACTGAGGGAACCTCTAGTTGTAGAGTTTCTATTTGTTTTGTACTTTTAATAGGCATCAAATTCTAGTTGTGTTACTGTAATTATAAAGTCAAGAATAATTCTTGAAAGAAGTTCCAAGGTTCATGCCTCAAGCAAGGAGATAAAGACTGCCAAATAATCACAGTTGGGATTTGAAGAAAAGAAGAATTTGCCTAAGTACCAATTCGAGAAGTACATTTGTCTATTCGAGAAGTCTAGCATTCGAGAAGTCAGAGATTCGATATCTCAGAAGACACTATTCGATATCTCTGAATACACTGTTCGATATCTCATTCGATATCTCAGAGATTCGATATGTCTATTACTCTATTCGAGAACTCATGGAGTCAACAAGTCAAAGCATCATTCGAGTTCTCTAAGAGTCAACAAGTCAATGATCTATTCGATATCTCAAGGACTAAAGAAGCTATTCGACATCTCAGGGATTCGATATGTCAAAATGCTCTATTCGATATCTCAAGGAGTCCCAGAGAAAAGAGCTATTCGAGAAGTGATTCGATATGTCAATATAACACTATTCGAGAACTCAGAGTTATCGATTAAGTCAATTCGAGTTCTCGAATCAATCACTTAGCCACTTCTCGAATACATTCTTGGAGACAAAATACTGAAGGATTGTACAAGTCCGAAACCTGCAACAAGCCAAGACACTTTATTTGACTATGTACTATAAAGCAGATTGGAAATCCTACAAAGAAGCTTGGAGAGATAAGACAAAGAGACAAGGAGCTAAAGAAGTGGATCTGAACAGGCTTTGCAAAGTCAAATCTGTAACCGTTTGGACTCTTACTCAAATAAGATAGATAGACTGGAAAGTATTTTGTTTACCTACCTTATTTGTAGTAAGTAGGTGTATCCATGTCTATAAGGATACAGCCTCACTTCCTTAGCTAGAGAGTGATAAGTTTTTCAAGATACATCACAAGAAATATCTCTCTAAGAAAAACGAAGCTGAGAATACTACCATTTGTATTCACAGATTGTAGCAAAATCTTTATCTAATAAAATATTAGATTAAAGTGATATTGTGTTGTGTTTGTCTTTGTTATCTGTACTTACATATCTCACACATTCAACACATATCTTGCTGCAATGATTCAAGAACAAAGAAAAGTTCAAGAATCCATTCACCCCCCCTCTGTATTCTTTTACTGTATTCAATACTTAACAAGTGGTATCAAAGCAGGCTGTTTAATCTAAACAGGAAACGATCATGAGTTCGAATACACCAAAGACTACAGGTACGGTGAAGGTCCCTAAGTTCGACAAAGAGAATTACAACCTCTGGAAAATAAAAATGCTGTTGTTCATCAAAGCTACCAATCCTCTCTACCCTGACATCCTCAAGAATGGTCCATTTGTACCACAACAAGAAATTGCTGAATCTACAGTGGGCACAATAGTCATTCCTAGATCATATGTTGCAAAAGAGCCATCCAAATGGACGGACTCAGAGAAGGAGAAGGTTGCCCTAGACAGTCATCTCATGTTGCTGATCATAGACTCCATGGATATGTCGATGTTTGCTAATATAGCATCATGCACATCAGCCAAGGACATGTGGAACCACATCGAGGTGATATGTGAAGGGACAGAGGAGGTAAGAGAAAATAGGAAACAGATACTGGTCACACAGTATGAAGCTTTCATGGCACAGTCCAAAGAAAGTATTACTGATATGTTTGAAAGATTTCACAAGCTGGTGACTGAGCTTCAAATGAATGGGAAGGTTTACAGCACTAAGGAATTAAACATGAAGTTTCTACTATCTGCACCAAACCATCTAGAGCAAAGGGTCATATCTCTAAGAGAAAGAGATTTGAACAAAGTCACATATGATGTGCTCTATGGGGTCTTAAAAACTCATGAGCTTGAGTTGCTTCAGAAGAGGGCTATCCAAGCCAACCAAGGCAGAATGATAAACACATCTTGTGCCTTGATTGTCAACAAATCCGTTCAAGACCTGGAAGCATCTACAAGTCAACTGAGAATAGAAGAGATAGTAGATGATGAAGAGACTGAAGAAGAAGTGACTGAACCTGTTGATGAAAAGGAAGAAGATGAGTTCTATACTCTTGAAGAGTTGGATGCCATGGAAAACACTTCATATGCTTTTATGGCTAGAAAATTCCCAAACATCAGATTTAAGAGGAATCAGCCCTTCAAGTCTAGATCTCAAAATCATTCATTCAACAAGAGCAAGGCACCTGTGAAAGCAAACAAAAACAAATTCAAAACCAGCTATGTGGATAGGTCATCTGTGAGATGTTATAGATGCAATGACCTAGGGCATTTTGCCAGTGAATGCAAGAAGCCTAAGAAGAAGGATAAGGAGTTTCTTGAGCTTGAAGCTAAGAATGAGGCTCTGCTAAAGAAGCATGCACCAGGTAAGGCCTACATAGCTGAAGGGAAGTGTTGGGATGATTCTGATAGTGATGGAGAAGAACAAGAATTCTGCAACTATGCCTTGATGGCCAACTCCAAGGAAGAACCATCTGAATTAGACTCTCAGGTACCATCCCTCACTACTATAGACATGTCTGTTTCTGAATACAAATCTATGGTTGAACAACTATCTATTGAGATGTTTAATATTCATACTAGTATGACTGCTGCTAATGAAGAGATTGCTAAACTGTTAAACAAAAGGAATGAGGAACTAGAACTAACTGCTATGCAAATAGAAAACCTTAAACAAGAAATCGAATATCTAAAGAATAAGGTTCTATGTGCTAGTCAAGTTGAGAAAGCTCTTAGGGATGAACTAGCTGAAAATGAATTTAAATTGAAAACATTCAAGAATTCCTCTAGTCTATTGCAGTCCTACCATGAGAAAAATCTAGCTAGACCTAAGGCTGCTATTGGACTTGATTATGACACTCTCAAGCAGAGGAAGGGCTATACAATCATTGAAGATGACATTGTTGTTCAAGAGGAAGTGCCTCAGGTTTTGAAAAAGGCTGAGACCCCAATATTTAAAACACCTAAAGGCCTTGGACTTTTGCCTAAGAAACCTAAAGGCCTTGTGTCAGATTATGAACGTGTACTTGACAAAGATTTGATCAAAACCTTGAATGATAAAGAACGATTTGACACAGAGAATATCAGAAGATTTCTAGAACAAGAAGATGAAGTTGAATCTGGAGAGATAAGGGAGGAAGATACTTCTAAGTGAAGATCAGCTCTACATGTGATATCTTTAGGGCTTAGATAGGACAAGATAGAAAATTCTATTATATGATCAGTCTAGAGGATCATCTATCTTGTATTTATCTTTTATGTTTGAATCTGGACAATGTTAAATATAAACCAGAACCTTTCTTTTATTTACTTTGTATTTAAAGTTTTATCTTTTACTAAGTTAAGTTGAGTTAGTTGAGTAATCCTCTAGGTATTTGCTTGTTATTTTCTAACAAACAAATAGGGGGAGATTGAAAGGCATATGACACAGCCTATTTGTAGTTCGAGGACTCAACTCAACTTAAGCTTAGATTGTAATAAGTAAATAACTTCAACTGTCACAGGAATCTCAGAAGATACTATCTGTCAGAAGAAAAACCCTAAAGTCAATCTATAGTTTTGATGTTTTATACTGGAAGAAGCTCAGATTGCTGATCAAGCCTCAGAATAGCATCAAAGAAGTGGATTTATTTCTAAGACAGAGACTTTTAGGGTGACAGGTTCAGACAGAATACAGTGGAGTACAAGAAGGAGAAAGAGATGAGAAGAAAAATGAATCACATATTTAATGTGAAATTTAAAGGACAGTCATTGAAGTTAGTCGTTCATGAACCAGACCGTGCATGGAACGTCAACAAAATATTCATTGGTATTCCTTTATTACTTTCAGTGATTCAGAAAAGAATTAAGACAATCCAAGGATATATAATTATTCTTCTTTAATTAATTTAAATCAAGTAGTCAATTTAATTAATAAATTAATTCATCAAGAATTAATTCATTAATTAAATTAATTATTAAATTAATTAAATCTGAATAATTATTATTTAAGTAACTTTAAATTGAAATGATTATTTATTAATCAGTTTAATTTAAAACTAAAAAAAATGAACTAGATTGTCTTGAAGAAGGAATTTAGAAAAACAAGACAATCACTGATTGTCTTGAAGAAGGAAATCAGTAAATCAAGACAATCTCGGATTGTCTTGCCGATTGTCTTGGTAATGATTATTCTCAACAGCTTTAAAAAAAGGAGAATAAAAATCTGATTTGATTGTCTTGACGATTGTCTTGACAGTTCAAATCAGATTGTCTTGATAATGATCAAAAAGAAAAAGCTTTAGACAGAATGATAATTATTGATAAAGCAAGACAAATATCTCAGAATTTAATTGTCTTGCCGATTGTCTTGGAAGAACCTGATTGTCTTGCCGATTGTATTGCTTATTGTCTTGGCAGTACAAAATTGATTGTCTTGGAAGAACAGTTTGTCTTGTCTATTGTCTTGACAGTTATAATTGAAGAAAAAGAGGCAGTAGACAATATATATGAAGACACAGGCGACATATATCAATCAGACAAGAATATTACATTCAAAGAAAAGGCAATTTTCTCTCTTCTCTCTCATCAAGAACACAACCTGCAGGAGCAGAAAAATTCATAGAAAATCAAGTTCATCTTAGTTTTAATATCTGATCCGATAGAACTTGATTACTTGATACTCTTGTACTATTAGCGAGTTTTTACTCCTAATCTATATCTCGATTTTTATTAACAAATCTAGAAAAATTCATGTCGAATTTTCTAATTTGTTTTTATTAACTAGATATAATTTCTGTACTGTATTTGTAACAAACCCCTCAAGTTAATATAATTTTATATTCAACTTGAATTTTGTTTCATTTAATTCCGCTCAAATTTGTCAAAATATAAATTAAATTTATCCGGAAAAATTTTGATTAAACAGTACTGTTTGTATTCAACCTCACCTTCTACAAACATATTGGATCTAACAAAGTATCTCTTGAACACACGATTCATTAAATCCATGAAAGCAGCTGGAGCATTCATCAATCCAAAAGACATAATTAGGAACTCGTAATGTCCATATCGGGTCCTAAAGGCAGTCTTAGGATTATCCTCGGGCTTGATCTTCAGTATCCGGACCTCAAGTCGATCTTCGAAAAATGCGTAGCTCCCTTAAGTTTGTCAAACAAATAGTCGATCCGAGATGGAGGATACCTGTTCTTGATGGTCATTTTGTTCAGTTCACGATAATCAATACATAGTCGCATAGATCCATCCTTCTTCTTTACGAACAACACTGGAGCTCCCCACAGGGACGTACTTGGTCTGATTACACCTTTGTCAAGTAACTCTTGCAGCTGTGTTGCCAATTCTTTCATTTCCACTGGTGCCATTCTGTAAGGCACTTTTGAGATGGGTGCGGTTCCTGGTGCAAGATAAATTATGAACTCTATCTCCCAATCTGGTAGCATCCCAGGCAACTCATCAGGGAAAACATCTTTGAATTGATTGACTACTGGAATCTCATCGATTGTAGGGTTCTGTTTCTCGTTATCTATTACATGAGCCAGATAGGCTTGACATCCTTTCCGAAGTAATCTTTTAGCTGGAATCACTGATAGAAAATCCCTAGTCGGTTTTCGTCCACAAAATGGAATTCTCATACCATTAGGTCCTTTTAGGCTAACCTTCTTCCGACGACAATTTATTTGAGCATCGTAACGTGCTAACCAATCTATTCCTAGGATTACATCGAATTCCCCTAAATTAAAAGGAATGAGGTCCCCGTCAAAATGTTGTCCCTTTATCTCTATAGAACAATTTGGGCACAATCGGTTCACTAGAATGACTTCCTGATTAGTTACTTCTATATTCAGAACTCCCTCTAAGGGCACAGACTCGAGATTTAGCTTATTCATGAAGTTCTCAGAAATAAAAGATTTGGTAGCTCCAGAATCAACTAGAACACACTCATCCTCAGAATTTACTAGAAGCGTACCTGCGATCACATCGTTGTTAGGGCTGTAATTCGAGTCGAGCCGGGCGAGTTCGAGCCGAGCTTTAAATCGAGCCGAGCTTTTTCAGACGAGTCGAGCCGGGCTCGTTTACTAAACGAGCCAAAAATCCCCGCCGAACTCGGCTCGTTTGTTATACGAGTCGGGTCGAGCTACTCGCGAGCCCTTCACGAGTCGAGTCGAGTTTTTGTATACGAGTCGGGTCGAGTTTTTGTTATACGAGCCGAGCCTAACGAGCTGTTAAACGAGCCGAGCCTAACGAGCTGTTAAACGAGCCTAACGAGTTTCTGTAAATTACTTATTTTGTTTGTTAAAATCTCCAACCAAATTAATTTTTTTATTTTTTGAAAATTTGGGAATATCATTTAATTAGATATATCTTGGTATCCGTACGGTTGGATCGTCAAAAAATATTTTTAAAAAAATAGAAACAATAATTTGGGACGAAGCACTAGTTACGAATACTAGACAATACAGTATTGTTCTATTAAGATCTCCAACCAAATTAATTTTTTATTTTTTAAAAATTTGGGAATATCATTTAATTAGATATATCTTAACATCCGTACGGTTGGATCGTCGAGAAATATGTTTAAAAAATAGAAACAACAATTTGGATGAAGCACTAGTTACAAGTAGTAGACAATATAGTAGTCTTCTATTAAGATCTCCAACCAAATTAATTTTTTATTTTTTGAAAATTTAGCAATATCATTTAATTAGATATATCTTGACATCCTTACGGTTGGATCGTCGAGAAATATTTTTAAAAAAATAGAAACAATAATTTGGGATGAAGCACTAGTTACGAGTACTAGACAATATAGTAGTGTTCTATTAAGATTTCCAACCAAATTAATTTTTTATTTTTTGAAAATTTAGCAATATCATTTAATTAGATATATCTTGACATCCGTACGGTTGGATCGTCGAGAAATATTTTTAAAAAAATAAAAACAATATTTTGAAAAACAATAGAAAATTTTTCGAGTTCGAGTTCGAGCCGGGTCGAGCTCGAGCCGAGTCGAGTTCGAGTTTTCGAGCCGGGTTTTATTTGAGCTCGGCACATACCCGGACCGGCTCGTTTATATAAACGAGCCTAAAATCGCTGTCGAGCTCGACTCGTTTACGAGCTCGAGTCGAGCCGGGTTCAGTTAAACGAGTTCGAGCCGGGTAGGCTCGCGAGCCACCCGACTCGAATTACAGCCTTAATCGTTGTCATCAATGGCATCTCTTACTGTCATGTTGAAAGTTCTCGCTGTCTGCTTGTTATTGGGAGGTGCTGTGAGTCGAGGTACTGGATTCTCCTTTGAAGGCTGTCTGCAGTCTCGGGACACGTGACCTTTCTTTCCATAGTTGAAGCAGGTGATAGATTTATCCTTGCAACTAGAAGCATAATAACCCTTCTATCCACAATTGTAACAATTTATGCTAGTTTGATGATAGGGTCCAGGGTGTTTCTTCCCACATGTCTTGCATTCTGGAAGAGGTGTTCTTCCTTGCATCATGTTAACTGTCTGCGAAGGTTTAACCCTCTGATTGCTGCCTCTGGTGTCATGATTCCCAATCCTTCTGATATCAGTGCTTCTATCGTCCCTCTTCACAAAAGGTTTCTTGTCGCCTCGGTTATCAGGCCTCTTCACAAAACTACTTCCACCACTTTGAAATTTCCACTTCTTACCATCTCCATCCTTCGGGTACAATTCACTTCCACTTTCCACTATGGCCGCTTTCTAAACTAAGGTTGCATAATTGGTGATCTCAAACACAGCGACACAATTCTGTATCCAGGGCTTCAGTCCTTGTTGAAAATGCTTAGATCTCTTTTCCTCAGTGTCCACATGATAAGGTACGAATCTTGAGAGTTCTGTAAACTTAGCTTCGTAGTCTGCAACAGTCATCGTTCCTTGCTTGAGTTCCAAAAACTTAATTTCCATTTGATTCTCCAGATACTTGGGAAAATACCTTTCTAAAAACAACGTTGTAAATCTGGCCCACGGTATAACTGCGTTACCCTCCATAGTTCTCTTCGCTTCCCACCAGTAGTTAGCTTCACCCTTCAACATATAAGCTGCGAACACTGTCTTCTTCCACTCCCACAATCTCAAAAGTCTTCTCTATCTCTCGTAACCAGATTCTAGCCTCCACTGGGTTAGTGGTGCCTTTAAACTCAGGCGGATTCAAAGATTTGAACGATTTGAAAGTCACCATAGTTTGGGTTAGTTTAGCTGGAGGTGGATTTCCTCCTACTGGATTTCTGTTCTGTTGAGGTTGGGGATTCTGGGTGTGTTGACGAAGAAAGTCCAGGAGTAGATTCATAGGGTCATTATTATTCTGATTTGGATTTGGAGTAGGTCTTGGTTCTGGATTTGGAACTGGGTTTTGGGGTGGAACATTTTTACCTTGATTTTCCTCGGGCTGAGGACGAGGGTTTCTTGGTGGTCTTCCTCTTCTAGGTGGCATCTTTTTCTATTAAGAGTGAAAACAACAGTGTATGTTACATCACAGATAAACAGTTATATGACATCATTGTTGGCACAGTTATGATAGGCCTTCAAAATTATCCACTCGTTAAAAAAAATTGTTGGTTTCCAAACATTGGTTATACTCAAAATCATAATTCTTTCTCGTAAAAAGGTTTAGGGTACTCGTAAAAAGAAAAAATTCCATGCTTAAAAGGCGGTTCTTAGAAAAAAAAATCCTTAAGTTCTAAAGTTCAATCGTCATTTAAATCTTGGTTTTTGAAAACTTTTTTTTTTTTTAAAACTCATTTTAAATCGTAGTTTCTGAAAAGAAGTTGTTGACTATTCCAGGGGTAACATCGGGAAACAATATCGCATGATATTCTAATGTAACACAAATCTATAACAAATAAAATGAGACATCAGTACTACTAACATATCAGAATAGATATAATAATAAGGTACCATACTGGTACAGTCCATGCCATAGTACTGAATACATCCGTCATAATGATACAACCCGTTGGCGGAGAATAAGTACATCGCGAAAATATCTAACCAACATTCTAGTACGTGATGATAATGAAGATCACTACCCAACAGGCTGGGCATAAAGTCAACTACATCTAGTCAAATACATGGATCAGCAGAATATATGCACCCTAATACAGAAAGATCTAACGCGATGCCATCCAAAATGCGGGTCACCACTAGCTATCATATACATACTAACCAAAAGATGGGAATGCGCAAGCGTACATATATGTCATCCCCTAAAACCAAAAAGACTATACTAAGTCAACAGCAGCAGTAAGTCATCACTGGGCGAACATCTCGCCCACCCTCCTATGGAACTCTGCTATGATGTTTGAAATCATGGAAGCAACTCTACCCCGATCAATCTGCCCAGTACTGGATGATGGCAAAGCAGCAAGGTCAGTCTGTAGTCCAGTCAGGACAGTAAGAGCAATCTGGTACATAATCTTCATAGGAACATCCCTAACCAGCAGACTCCTTCCATGGTGCACAACAAAAGGATCTGGAACGCCCACAAGGGTTGTCTCAGTTGGTTAAAAGAGAGGCCATCTCACCTCTTGGTCATAGGTTCAACTCCCATGGGAGGCGGATTTATGATTATGCCATCCTGGGGCAGAGCCTGTCGCACTTGTGCGGTTTGCCTTGGATCACGTGGTTTGCAGGCTATTACGTGAGCCCATGGGTTTACCCAGAGCGCATCCGAAGGGTAGCGGCTGCGGGTTCCCATGTTAAAAAAAAAAAGGGATCTGGAACGGATAACAGTCGAAGGATACCATCCCTAGTAGCAAAGATCTCCTCATAACGAGACCATAACCATCGGTAGCCTATCTCCTAGTAGCCTATCTCCTCAGAGAAGATAGGCTGGGTATAATCTCGGTACGGATAGGTGACAGCTGGCTCTCTCATCAATCAGCTCTGAGGTAATAGGCTCTGGTGTCTCATAGCGGAACATCTATGGTATGAACAGAAGTGTAGTCTCGGTAGTCACAATGGAAACTAGAGTCTAAACTAACTGCTCGGTCTCTGTCTGAGTCTCAAGTGAAGGAGTAACTAGATCAACCACTGGAACTGGGGAGTCAACCACCTCAACACTCTGATCAGGGGAATGCACTAAGTCTATCACAGGTGGAGGAGTAGGTATGAATATCTACACTGAAGAATCCTCCGAGTCCACATCAACGAGCATATACTCCTCAGATGGGTCACTGTCTGACTCTGAGCTAGGATCTAGAGGTCCATGTGGGTAAGGTGTAGGAGATCTGTCTCTGACTGAGCGAAAATCAACTGGTCCTGAAGTAGACATCTACAAAAGTACAAAGAGTTTCGGTCACAACAGGTTCTAATCGACTAGATACATATATAGATATATAAGGTGTAAAGCACTTAGTGCTAAAATCTCAACATCGTATTATATCTCTAAACTATCACGTCGTGTTATAATTCTAGGCTTGTACGATACCTAAAAATATAACTAATGCTCTGATACCAAACCTGTGGCGCCCCAAATCCGCCCTGACGGGGGACCCAGGTCGTCACATAGTCTCGATATCCTGCAACACATGTTAGCTCAATAATTAAGCATAATATTTATTACAACGGAGCATAAGTGTCCCACTCCGCAGATCCAATATCGGTCTCACACATTATTACAATACGATTTATTGCTTCTCTGAATAATATCTTACATAAGTTCACAAACGTAGAAAGATAAAGGTTTCCGCTGGATATTCTAGTCCTTGTCAGCATATCCTTGAGCTTTCTCCTTCCCTTTGGGATCTCTGGCTGGACGACTCGCCTTTTTTCTTCTTGACAGCTGAATAAAAGTTGTAAAGCAAGAATGAGCAACTATGGTGCTCAACAAGTTTTCTTCTTGCTCCGTATATAAATATAATAAGATTTACCGAATAATAAACTCAAAATTTAATGAACAATCGGATATCAGCAATCTGACATTGACTCGGGACCCATCTCGATAACAGAATACTCGAAAGACTCATTTGGCGTAACTCTGATGACTCATGAGAAATGAATAAACTGGTCTTCCAACCTCTCGATTTTTCGGTGGGGCGATCAACTATCCGACCGGGAATACCGTCCTCCTATGACACCGCACTTCGTCTGATCACGGCTACAATGCGATATCAATGAAATATAATATATATGTATGAATGCTAGCATCATAATGGGTTATTAAGTCAACCCTGGCAACATAGTGCCTAAAATATTCTCGTGCCCCTATAACGGTACACGAGTCTCTCTTTCTCTATCATGGGCCTCTTTCCCAAAATTGACCAGTAGAATACAGAATTCCTGAACATTTAATGAACTGATATTTTGAGATAAACTTCACAGAAAAATACTTGTCTGATCTGGCGAACTGCCGGTCTTACTCCATTGTGCCACCAATCCGAACAATGGACTGATGTAAACTCTCAATAAACATATTTTATTGGTTGACACGAACAAAATACCAACCTCTAACAAGAAAGGTAACTACCTCGAAATAATGAGAACAGTCTTAAAATAAAATATTTTGAGTTCTACTGGACAAATAGTACCACTCGAATATTTGTAATACTCATAATTGATGAACGTTAAATAGAATGTTTTTCACTTGATCAACGGGTAAACACTCTAACGATCCTAATCTTATAATGCTTATTTTTTTATTCGAAAAAAATGAATCAACTAGAGATAATAAATAAATATTGTCGAATTTGTATGATAAATTCGACTGAAAAGAATGAATTTAACTATCTTGAACAATGAGATTAGTTTAACTGAATCAAAATAAATAGTCGTCTCGAAATAATGAGATCGACCCGATACAATGAAGTTGCTTCTCCGCTAATAGGGAATACTATTCATAACTTAACTAATTTAACAATGAAATAATATTTAACGAGAAAATAATACTCAAATAAATTTATTGAAACATAAAGAGCAACAAAATAAATCTCAAAATTGATAGCTCGACAATAAATATGGAATGAAATAATACGAATAGAAATACAGAATTTCCGAGATTTAGGGTAGGAATGAACTTGCCTCTGTCTCGATGCTAAACTCTACCGAATATTAAAGAGCGTTATCCGCGAGCGAAATCTGAATTCTCAGAAAGAATTTCTATAATAAATTATCAAAATAATTTTAGTACTCGGGTAAGAATTTATCACATAATGTCAAAATAACTCGATAATCATGTTCTTGATAATCACATAATTTTTCAAAAAAATATAATTGAAATATTCTTGTACTCTTAAAATCTCGCTAAGGCATTATTCGAAATATTTTATTAAATGGAGGCTCTATTCGCTTTTCCTATTTATTTATTTTATAAATCGGATTTTATAACCTCGTATCAAATCAAATAAAGTTTATGTGAAAATCTCGCTTACAAAGGTCTCGAATTATTCTTACATAAATTTTAATTATTGATCACATCCCTATATTAAATTAACCCTTATAAAGTCTCTATTAATACTCTAAAATTCTCGATTTGCTTAAGTCTCATTTAGGGAAACAATATTAATCTCTATCTTGTTCTTAAAAATTAAATGATGCGGGGATCCATTTTTATTCAAAATTTAATCCATCCTTATTTATACCACTTTTTGCAATATATAAAAAATCTATATAAAAAAATAATCCTAAGGTATTTAAGCTCACTAATTCCATTTTCTTTTCTTGCATTTAAATCCAAATCTCTAAATCTCACTTTTTAACAAAAAGGATAATTTATCACACAATTCTATTTTTAATTAGTCTCACAAATTCTAATCTCTTTCCCGATTTAACATTCAATTAAATCACCAAATCTCCTTCTTCTTATTACAAAACAATAACAAAAAGCCCCATTTGTTCAATTTAAAACCTCCTTAATAATTTTTCCCTTTATTTCTTACTTCCCTTTTAATAAAATAATTCTCACGATTAACAAAATTTTCATTTCTATTATTTCTCTCTTACAATAATTAAAACAACATTTTAATTAACCTAACTAATTATACAATATAAAAATAATAAAATTCCAATTCAACACCATCACCACCGTCGGGTGGCCACCGACCAGTCGCAGGGCGGCGTCAGCGGCTCCACTCTAATCCCCGTCTCTCCCTCTCTGCTCGAAATCTCTCTCTCTCCGACTTCATCTCCTTTCTCTCTCATCTTCTCCCCAAATCACTCGTTCTCTCCGATCTCTCAATCTCTCGATCGCTCCATGTCTCTCTCTCTCGCTCATTCCCCCATCTCGCACCCCTCTCTCTACTCTCTCCTCCATCTCTCTCTCTCCCTCTCCGATCAACACCAACCACGCCACCGTTTCAACCATCAACGCCACCACCGCCTCTGATTCAACCAACAACACCACCCCTGCCTCCGATTCAAGCAACGAACACCACCATCTCCTCGGTGGTGGTCCATCTCCTCCCCTCTCCCCCCGACAAGCAATCAACCAACCCCAATTTCTAAAACCCCCTCTTAAAATACCACATCCAATTGCTATCATCCACTAATAAAAGCAAGATCATCACATTTATATGATTTCCCCTAATTTATAATTACAACCCTAAGTTGTAAAAAAATATACAAGTGCAGAAATTTAACATATGAATCATAAAACAAAGAATTTAAGGATTTAAAAACTTTAAACTCATACCCTTTTTATGAAAACCCAATTTTAACAACTCGATAAAAATTAAACTCCTCGAAATCAAGTGTTTGTTATATCGAAATAAAGAGCACAACTCGAGCTTCACGAAACACCTATTGCATGTATGATCCGGGTAGAATCCGTGTAGATATAAGCTTTCAAAGGTTGAGTTTTAATGGTGTTAGTGTGTGTGTGTGTGTGTTTTAGCCAAGAGTGAAAGAAGAGATATATGATCTCTTTTCCTTATTTTCAATCTTATATACATATTAATCAATTGGGCTCTTAATGGGCCAAATCAACTTGGGTTCAACACTTAGCCCAAATTAATAAAATCTCTACTCCTTAGAAATAAAAACACTTGCTAAAATTTCCTAAAATCTAATCATAAAAGAAATAATAATAAAAACTAAAATGGTATTAATAGTAATAATAATAATAATAATAAATCACGATAATTATCGCAATAATACCTGGTGAGATATCGCAGTGTCCTAAAATAAATAAGTAAATATTTGTACGCATCCTTAACATTAAATAAAATCGAGTTTATAAAATTTATTCGGAAAGGACTCAATATTTAAGTTATTAATAAAATTCACGGTTATATATATATATATATATATATATATATATATATATATATATATATATATGAGTTAAGTTCTATGGAGACCAACATTTTTAGTGGAGACCGGAGACCATATATCAATCAAAACATTGCCAAAACTTATTAATTGAAAATCATGTTCTATGAAAATCACTACTTCATTTATTTCATTGAAAATCATATATGTTTTACATGCAAATTTCATTAAAAATCTTGAAAATCATGTATGTTCTGCAAACAAAATATTGCAGAACGTATTGTTCTCCAAAACATGTTCTGCTTGTAAATCATATATGATTTTTAAGATTTTAAATGAAATAATAATATTCACAGAACATTCTTTGCAAATATATATGTTTTGCAAAGTTTTGATTGCATAATCTATATGGTCTCCACTCAAATGTTGGTATATATATATATATCCAGAGAGAACCTTCTAATATAGAGTTTGGGAGAGAACCATTGATTCAATCATAAAATTTCATCAATAAATTACAAGTAAAATTTTTAAAAACACAAATTTGATTCTAATGTAGAATACTAACAGACATATAAACTTTACAAATGATTTAACATATAAAATTTGAACAAAAAAATTGATTTGAATTTGATTCTACAGTAGAATTAGTTTGGATAAATTTGATTTTATGGTAGAATTACTTTGGATTATTTCGTTAATTTTTAATGATTATCCAAAGGAAAAGTTCTTTAATTTCATTTTTAATTTTTAATTAAAATTTATAATTATATTTCATACAAAAAAAGATAAATATACGTATTTTGTGATGATTCTTTCTTGTACTCTATATATATATATAGTGTCACCCTATATTTTATATATATATATATATATATATATATATATATATATATATATATATATATATATATATATATATATATATATATATATATAGGGCAACTCTAGGGAGAACCTTTTATTGGGCCACAAATCAAGCCCAATAACCAAACACGTGGGATCCTTACTGGTCACCATCTACTCACTATCCTTTCCTGCACCATTTGACAATCACAATCGCCAGCATAACCACTACTGCACCATCACCGTGATTTCCATCATCACTAATCGTAAAATAACCATCACCTCCACCACCATTTACACTCCATCGTCACCGCATGGATCACCAAATTCGAATCCAAATCATTAATATAGAACACATCATCATAATCACCCTACACTAATCACCAAATCCATATTCAAATCACCAATATTTTAGATCATAATCAATACCAATAGCTACATAATCACCAAACTAAAATTTTGATCCAGAATTTAAAGACAAATCACCAATTTTACACCAAAATCACCAAAAATTCTGGGCAGAAAATCACAAAAAAAAAAAACAGAATTAAGTTCGTAATAGTATCAAATTTACCAGATCTGAGTCATCGTCGCCATTTCCCTAGCCTATACAGTCACTATCGTGCTCGTCGATTGTTTGTAGCCCCCCATCGTGTTGAACTCAAATATTTTTGATCCATGACATCTTCTTTTTCTTTTATACCTTCAAAAGCTTCGTCGAAAATTCTATCGTAATGGTCTATAATCGACATCAGGGAGATGAAAGTCAGGGCGAAATATGATTTTGAAAATTTTTAAAGCATAGAGGAGGGGTGTTTCAATGTCGAGTTTTTAAAATGATAGAGTTTGATATTACAAGGAGAGAGAGGGATAAAGAGAAAGAGAGAGAGCGAGGGATAGAAGAGAGATAGGACAGATAAGAGGCAAACTAAAATTTTGATCCAGAATTTAAAGACAAATCACCAATTTTACACCCAAATCACCAAAAATTCTGGGCACAAAATCACACCAAAAAAAAAAATCAGATTTAAGTTCATAATAGTATCAAATTCACCAGATCTGAGTCATCATCACCATTTCTCTAGCCTATACAGTCACTATCGTGCTTGCCGATTATTAGTAGACCTTCATCGTGGTGAACTCAAATTTCAATTGATCTACGACATCTTCTTTTTCTTTTATATCTTCAAAAGCTTCGTCGAAGATTCCGTTGTAATGGTCTATAATCGACAACAGGGAGATGAAAGTTTAGGGCGAAATATGATTTTGAAAAATTTTAAAGCATAGAGGATGGGTGTTTCAATGTCGAGTTTTTAAAATGACAGGGTTTGATATTACAAGAAGAGAGAGAGAGAGAGAGAGAGAGAGAGAGAGAGAGAAACGTTTAAAATTATGGGATAATAGGTGACAAGATGCAGGTAGCTGAAAAATAGTAATGTGTGTGGTGTAGATTAAAAGGTGTTTATATAAAATAGAGGGTTGAGATGAATTCTCAGTTCTCATTTTAGTTAGGGGTCTCATTTGAGCACTTGTCTATATATATATATATATATATATATTGATTTCAGAAATTCATTTTTAAAAACAAAATAATGTGTGTAATATAACTTTTATACTATAAAATATTTATATTTAAAAACTCATACTCACGGGTCTCTAAAAATATTCAAATTGCTGACAAGCTGCTTGTAACTTTAAAGTAAAAAATTGAGTTCCTATTCTGTCATTTTTTCACTTAAAAGAGGTGTCATCATCTATAGTTTGATCTCCCAACATCACGAACAGCTTAATGGTTTCTTAGTAAAATCAACTAAATGCTAAGAAGATAAATCAAGTAATAGATCATATACCAGAATATTATGGTAAACTTATTCATTAGACCTTAAATATCCTCCAAATGTTACACAATAAACTGTAAGATATTCCTGATCTTGTAAAGAAACAAACAAACAAAACAACTGAACAGAACAAGAAGTCCAATAGATTCAGGATAACCTGCATTTTTGCAAACATAGCAGCAAGGTTAACCACCAAAGAATCCAGATAATTAACCAAAACCAAAGGTCTGCTCCCTTTTCTTTTTGTTGTAGTATCATGCCTTAGCAGAAATGCATGACGTGGCGATGTGCTTCTTACTATTTGCCGCAAACAGATTATACATCTCACTCAAATTTCAAAAGGAAGACCTAAATATAACTGAAACTCAAAATCCTCAAATCCAAATCATTTATATAATCTATATCTAAACTTAAATTCTTCAAAAACAGGCAGTCCGGTTAGCCAAGATGATATAGTTCTCTTATACTTTCCACCTGAAAATAACACTAACCAGGGAGGTGCCCAAAATTCACAGTTTACTTGCTACATCAGCTCCATCTACTATAAAATCCTCTTCAGTATCTTACTAGCCGGTAATTCCTGTAGCAAGTGAAAATCATAAAATTATGAAAAGCCAGAAGAAGATTTGTAAAATTATTTATTCAAAAAAAAATTTGTAAAATTATACTCCCTCCGTCCCTCTCATTTCTTTATAGTATTTTTCATTCAGAAGAAAAAGAAATTAAAATAATTTATGGAACTACACTTTATACGAGTTTTAGAATGTGTGTCAAACCCTCTGTTCCAAATGTTAAGAACCTAGTGGGACAGAGGGAGTAGTTGATAAGTAATATTTGTAATAAAAAAACTACATATCAAATTCTTTAACTTCGTACAAATTTTTCATGAGTAAAATAAAATTTTAAAAAAAAACATAAAAACATGCACATTATATTGTTCCATAATTGATATGCGCAACTTATGAGTAATGCCAATATAGCAAGTTATAACCATATCTAGCATTGGCAATCCTACCAAATGAATACTGCAATCTAGATAATAGTAACTGTATGCTGCTCCATACTACACTACTATTACACTAGCACAGTAGCACGGGGACTGGCTTGTGTCATGCCTGTAATTAAAAATTATTATAGTCAGCGAAGGGTGGCAATTTCGGGTTTCTAGTCGTATCAAGGTTTGTAAACTAGTCAATTTCACTCAGGCTGAAAATATTAAAATTTAATAATATAGAATATTAAAGCGTAAAGAAATAAATTCTAATAAATGGGTCATTTTGGGTCATATTCAGGTTGATTGCGTCATTCTTGTGTCACTTTTGGGTTTCTCCTTGTAAAATTGTGTCGCAAATGGGGTCAGGTACGGGTCATGTCCAATATTGCCACCACCCGCTTGTAAATCAGGTTACCTAACACAAAAACATTGAAGTATTTGGCTATTTGCCACTGTAACCGCAAAGCAGGCATATATACACTTGGTAGGGGCTAGAGCCTAGAGAGCAAGAATTTCGCAAAACTTAAACTGTAATTGTTTCTGCAATTGAAGATACGCAAATGGGGCAACCAGAATCTCTCAGTTAGAACATGTGAGTGGAGACTGCTTAGTTTGAGGTGGTTTTAATATTTTCTAGCAATGAAACTTTTAGTCAATAGAAGTTAATAGATTAAAAGATTAAGCAGTGTGCCACGAACAGCACTATATTCTTGAAAAAAAAATTTGGTTGTAAAAGTTAAAACAACTTCAGGAGATTCAAGGAGTGCCAGAGCAGTGGTTAAAGAGCTCCAAGCTAGAAGCAATCTGGAGAATCAAGGAGTGCCAGAGCAGTGGTAAAAGAGCTCCAAGCTAGAAGCAATCTGGAGTTCAATTTTCACCTTCCCCTCTCCCTCTACTAAAAAATATTTCAACTATATGATAAAAATATGTCTAAAATGCATTTTGCATCCCTCTGGTTTAACGTTATTGCACTTAAGGTTCGTTTGTTTTAGTTTATGCACTTTGCATCTCATAATTTTGAGTTCCTTGCAATTTTCACCCCTTTGCTAATTTTCCGTTAAATTTGACCGTTACCGTTAGCCAAAATGAGGGCATTTTAGTCTTTTATTATTATATTAACAAAAAGTTTTTAAAAGAGAAAAGAATAAAAATTTAAAAATTGGGAAAAATTTGGAATAAAAATTTATAAATTGGGAAAATTTTGGGAAAAAAAAAAGAAACATATTTAAAATAATCTTAAATTTGTAATATATTTTATAATGAATACTTTAAAAATTATAATAATAAAAGTTTATATTTCAAATAATAATTTACAAAAAATTTAGTAATATATATTTTAATTTTCTGAAAAATATGAATATTATAAATTAAATTTTGAATAATCTGTAAATAACATGCATAATTTTGATAAACAGAAAATCTTAAAACAATAATAATGAGTCAGATTGTTTATTTTTTAAAATTACTAATGATTGTAATGACCAAAATACCCACAATTTGACTAATGTAACGGTCAAACTTAACTGAAAAACTCCAAAATGGTGGAAATTGTAGCGAGATTTAAAGTATGGGGACGCATACTGAATTATGTCAAAGAACTTAACCCAAAGTGCAATTAGCCAAAACCAAATGAATGCAAGATGTAATTAAATCTAAAAATATATATACAATAATAAATTTAAAAAATTAATTACCTCTGTTAGTCTGTCTCCTGGAAACCCCATAACCTTCAACATAACCAGGAGCACTTTTGATCTGAGCATCACTAGCTCCATCACCAAGCCCATAACTAAAAGGTCCAGATTCCTCTTGCTCGGAATTTGCTGAGTGCCAGGTGCTGTCACCGTATACAGGGCGATTACTATAGATATCTCCAAAAGTTGCATCATAACCAACATTTGGTGAGGAAAGGGATGACATGCGAGCACCAGTACCGGCACTATTTCTTCCATATGCTCCGGCAGCCAGATTGTAACTGCCATCAACTCCTCCGTATCCTAAAAAAGCACCCTGACTAGATACATTTCTTCCACCTTGAGCCTGTGGTGAAATAGGAGAAGAATCCCAGTTGAGTCCATTGATGCCCAAATTTCTAGCTCCAATGCTACCAGTTCCGGATCCCACATACCCACTTGAGTTTGTAGGATTACTTCCATAATCAAGCCCTCCATTACCCCACAAATTTCGAGGTTGAGAATTAAATAAAGAAGCAGTGTTTCCTAAGTTCCCACCATCAAACCCCGTAGGATTATTGAATCTGTTTGAACTGTAATAAGGGTTCACTCCCCTTCCAAAGCTAACAGAATTGTTCAGATTTACATTTCCTCCATAATTTGGGTTCAACCCTAAATTCAAGTTCATTCCATAGCCTGAACCAAAAGGCGCAAATCCTGTTCTTCCAGCCGTTATTGGACTAAACCTGCCATCCATCCTGACACCCAACCCTCCTCCTACCGCATTAGGTGAGTATCCCTGATTGTAGCCATTTAGGACGCTGTTGATTCTGCTCAAGCCATAGTTGTAATTCCCAAGTGGACTTCGGCTAGGACTAGGTGAGAGCTCTTTTGGAACTGCCCGTTTGACCTCTACCATTTTACCATTGAGCTCATGAAAAGTTCTGAGCAGCACATTGTCCACCGAATCCTCTGAATCATAAGTGATGAATCCAAATCCTCTTGGTCTCTGAGTGTTGTGATCATACATCACCACAACATCTGTGACAGTCCCAAATTGCTCAAAATAACTTCTAAAGTCACTTTCCGTGACAGTAGAAGCTAAACCTCCAACAAAAATTTTTCTAGTGCGAACTGGACCAGGAGATCCCTGAATGCTACCACTGTTTCTGCTAATTACGCTACTATGGTCATCCTTAGGTACAGCTTTTTTTGCTTCAACCTGTAAACAAAATTTCAAGGATGAAAACCAAACACAGGGTGAACCAATATAAAAGTTACTAATTTCAACATTATTATAGAAACACGCAGCTAATGCAAGACCAAACAAGCGAAAGGTGCAGTAACACAGGAACAAAAAGACCTACCAGAACATAGCGACAAAACCCCAGGTAAACCTACACCTAAAAAAATTGTACCCAATTAAATCTACATTTTGACATCGTTATATGCAATTAATGTACAGCATGTCGTGTCTAACCAAACTCTTAACATATAAAGACTTGGTATATGATAACTAAACATCTGTCCATTTATGGAGAATGGTCGTTAACCACTGATAAAATTAAGATACAAGATACGTTAAACAAAAACAAAATCATTACCAGTCTGCCATCAATATTGTGCTTCTCCTTGATCACTCTATCAGCAACAACAGGGTCCGCAAATACAATAAAGCCAAAACCACGAGCTCGTCCAGTTGTTCGATCTTTCATAATCACAGCTTCAAGTACCTCACCGAAACTACTGAAATACTCTTTGAGACGCTCTTCATCAGTGTCCCATGAGATTCCACCAATAAATAATTTTCCAAGATCAGACTGCATATTTCCTACACAAACACCAAACAATTCCATTCCATTAAAGCAAACAACCAGATCGAACACGAACTTTACTTACAAGTCACTTAAACACATTCAACCAAATTCCAAACCAAAGTTGGATCTAGTCATATCGCAATCATCACACATTCCAAATCAACACAAACTCATTAAAGTTCAAATTTTTTACTAGCCCATTAAATAAAATGCAGATTAAAACTAATCAAGAACCAACTTTTTTAACTTTCAGTCTCAAAACCCATAAAAAAAACACAAATCTAAGTTCCTCTTAACAATCAATTTTCTTGGATTCAAGCAAATAACATCGGATCCATTGCTGATCAACCAAACAACAAATTCAAGCATCCTATTAAATTTCACCATCTATTTCGATCGTAGTACAGATAAAAAATTACAAGTGAAGTATAAAGAAACAAGTATTGTTTTTGATAAGTACCCACCGGATTAAAATTGAAAGGCGGCGAGAAAAAGATGAAAATTTACTAAGATCCGTAAAGAGTTGTTGTAACAAGAAGCGATGGCATGTTGGTAGTCCCTGTGTGTATACGCCCCCTGTTTTATCTATCTATTTCAATCTCCTCCCGAGAAAAATTTAGGGATGTTCTTGATGGCACACATGTGCCATTTTATTTGGTAATACTTTATAGTTGGGGCAAAACATTGGTTATTTTTATTTTTTTTTAATTTGTTTATAGTTTAGTATGTATAATATTTTAAATATTATTTTTAATTTAGTATTAAATTTAAATTAATATGTTGTTGGGGGAATCTAACCTTCAATCTTTCTATATAACATAATCTAATATTAATTTTATAATTTTATATTAAAATGTTGTTGGCGGGATTTGAACCTTAGACCTTCAACTTTTAGTATTTAGGGATGTTCTTGATGGCACACATGTGGCATTATATTTGGTACTAGCTTATAGCACGTGCAAGGCACGGGTTATTTTTATTTTTTTTAATTTGTTTACAGTTTAGTATATATAATATTTTAAACATTATTTTTAGTTTAGTATTAAATCTAAATTAATATGTTGTTGGTGGGAATCGAACCTTCAACCTTTTTATATAACATAATCTAGTATTAATTTTATATTAAAATATTGTTGGCGGGATTCGAACCTTAGACCTTCAACTTTTAGTATTGTTGTATCTAACGGTCATGATCTATTTGAATTGAAGATCTAACGGTTGTGAAAGGGGATAACAAAAAATAAGGGGGTAACCAACTACAAATTATACCCTATTTCGTTTATTATAATATAGTATAGATAGATGTCGATGTGCTCACACATAGATCGATATGGTTCAATTTAATTTGTAAACGTGTCGAACTTAACATTGGGTCCGTTCAGAAATAAGTTACTTATTCTGGAAAAAAGTTAGAATATATGTATTTTTTTTAAAAAATAAGTAACTTATTTCTGTAAAAAAATGAATGTTAAACTCTCCATACACATTTTTTCTAAAAAAAATTATGTAAATACGAATTTTTTTCAAAATAAGTAACTTATAACTTGCAAATAAGATTTGCCAAAACAGTCCCATTATTTTGAGATTTGTTTTATAAATGAAATGAGCTTGAGCATAACATGATTCAGCTTGAAAGTTTGCGAATAATTTAAATTATATAATTCGTGAACAAATTCGTAAATCTATAGTATTATTTATATTATTAGCTTATATTCCGTGCGATGCATGGATTTTTTTATATGTAATAAATTTTATTTTATGTTACAATTATATTTTTATATAATTATTATTTAAAATATTTTAATTTAATAATAATATTAATAATTTAATATAAATTTAATTAATGAATAATGATATGCATGGTTTAAAATTTATGTTATAAACTTTTAAAATAAATATGTCATTGATAGAATTCGAAACTTGAAATTTTAGAAAATTAATTTAATCATATAATATATTTAATCATTAGATCTAACAATTCTGATTTTTTTTTACTAAAAATCTAATGGTCATTATTCGTAATATACGGATTTCTATTATATTTTGTTAATGATTAGAATATATGGTGTGATATTTTTGGGTATATATTAATTATTGCTAGATATGATACCATTGAAAGATATGGTATGATTTATATTTTTAGGTATTTATAAAAGGTAATATCTTCAACTAAAAGTAAATGTTAAAAAATCAATCGACTAATTACCATTAAATTTATTATGTTATTATTTATTTTAGGTATTTTAATAGTATAGATATCTTGTATATTTTTCTTTATAATGTAGGGTAAATAAGTAAATTCACAAAATACCAAAAAAACATATACCAAAAAATTGGTACCAAAATTTTTAATGTTCGGCTATTATATAATTAATTAATTTTAATTTAATATAATTTAATATACTCATGTTTACGGATTATACTAATGTTTCCTTATTATAAACAACATATACAAATTATTAATATATTTTATTAATGATTGAAAAATATGGTTTAATATTTTGAGGTATATATTAATGATTGTAAGATTAGTTTTAAATTAAAAAGGTAACATATTTTAATTCGAAATAAAATATTAATGATTGGAAGATATGATACGATTGATGTTTTTAGGTATTTATAAAATATATTATCTTCAATTAAAAGTAAATGTGAAAAAAGACAACTACTCATTACCATTAATTATATCATGTTATTATTTATTTTAGGAGTTTTAATAGTATAGATATCGTATATATTTTTCTTTATAATGAGGGGTAAATAAGTAAATTCACCAAGTACCAAAAAATAGGTACCAAAATTTTTAATGTTCCGACCATTATATAATAGTATAGATTTATACTATCAATACTATTATATAAATGTCGAAACATTAAAAGTTTAGTTAGTCGGTACGATACCTGTTCCCTTTACTTATTTATCCTTACCTAACTGTACATGTTATTTGTAAGTAATTATCATTACATAATTACTTATAGTTACTAATAACTAATAAATTTCCTTTTTTAGGTAAAATATGTTACCTTTTCTATTTTAAAATAACTACTCAATTTCCAATTCACGTAGAATACATTATATTTTATATTTTATCTAACTAAAATTTTTCCACTAATAAATTATTTTTTTAGCTAAAACATGTTAGCTTTTCTATTTTTCAATAACTAATCAATTTCTTTTTTCATGTATAATACTTTATCTTTTATATTTTATCTAACTAAAATTTTTCCTTTTCTAAAAATACTACAAGCAATTCTATTTAATAAAATTAAATATAACGGGTATAATTATAATTAGTACTCCCTCCGTCCCTTTTTAGTTGGCACATTTACAAAAAAAAATAAAAAATTGTCCTAGTTGTCACATTCCTTGTTCCAATACATATTTTTACCAATTTTTTCATATATACCCCTTTATTTCTAATACCAATGTTTGACTTTATATTTAATATACATACTCATAACTCATCATTTAATGTTAAGATTAAAATGGAAACAAATTACATAATTAAATTTTTCTTAATATGTGTGTTTTTTGCAAATGTGCCAACTAAAAAGGGATAGAGGGAGTAATAATTAACCAATCGCCTTTTTCAGCTAAAATACGTTATCTTTTCTATATTTTTATTTTTTCCAATAAAACTTATCCGGGTAGCTTTATTTAAGTAAAATAAACTAAGAATATGATAATAACTAATAATTAACCGATTACGTTTTTTAGCTAAAACATATCATTTTTTCTATATTTTCAAAAAAAGATCCATCATTTTCTAAAAATATCACGGACAACATATATATGTAATTATTATCAGATCATATTATTTAAAATTTTAATCCTAAAAATTCAAATCTTAAAATTTTTAATTCAAACTAAAAAAATAATTTAATTATATTAAAGAACATTCGTGCATCGAACAAGTTTTAAACTAGTATTATAAAAGATGAAACATTAAAAAAAATTTGTACCACGGTACGGTACTTACCTTATTTAATTGTTTTACCTTATAACAAATTATTTTACTTAATTATAAAAAAAACAAAACACAATCTTTTCACAAAATATTACACGCAGCTCTTCCCAACGCTTCTCTAAACAATAACTAAATAATTACTTTTTCACCTATTATATTTTCTAACTAAAATCTATTCTTTCCAAAAATATGGTCGTTCGAATTATTGAAATAAACCAATAATATTATAATTACTAATAATTAACTGATGGCCTTTCATAAAAAACAAAACATTATTAAAAGTTTTAGTACCTGTTTTTTGGTACGGTATGGTACTTACCTTATTTAATTATTTTTATTTATGACAAATTATTTTAATTATTTATTAAAAACAAAACACAATTTTTTCACAAAATATTACACGCAGCTCTTCCTAACACTTCTCCTAAATAATAATAACTAATTACTACCTTTTCTAACTTTTCTTAATAAAATCTCTTCTTTCCAAAAAAATGATCGTTCTAATTAATGAAATAAACTAATAATATTACAATTAGTAATAACTAACTGATGATCTTTTATAATAAAAGACAAAACATTAAAAGTTTTGGTACCAGTTTTTTTGGTACGATATGGTACGGTACTTACCTTATTAAATTGTTTTTCTTTATTACCTTTAATTATTTTGCTTAATTATAAAAAACAAAACACAATTTTTACACGCAGCTCTTCCCAACATTTCTCCTTAATAATAACTAACCAATTTCACTTATTACCTTTTCTAATTTTTCTAACTAAAATATCTTCTTTCCAAAAATATGTTCATTCTAATTAATGAAATAAACTAATAATATTGTAATTACTAGTAATAACTAACTGATTACCTTTTCCAATTAAATGGTATCTTTTCTATATTTTTTAACTAAAAGATCTCATTTTGTCCTATATAATAACTAACCAATTACCTTTTTTAGCTATTACCATTTCTAACTTTTCTAACTAATCTATTATTTCCAAAAATACGGTTGTTCTAATTAATGAAATAAACTAATAGTATTATAACCTTTTCTAGCTAAAAAATACTCCCTCCATCCCAACCAATTCTTTAACTTTTTTTTTACACTTTCTAGCACGCATTTTAAGGTGTATTTTAAGAGTAGTTCCATAACTTATTTTTAAAATTTTTTTTTTTGTATAAAAATATTTACATTATATTCTTATACATTTTAAAAATAAGTTGTGCAACTGCCCTTAAAATACACCTTAAAATGCATGCTAAAAACCTCATTCTGAAAGTTAAAGAATCTATCGGGACTGAGGGAGTATATATCTTCTCTATATTTTCAAACTAAAATATTTTATTTTAAATTTGATTTTTTTATTTAATTATCCTTATCTAAATATTTATTATTGGTAAAAACATGTAAACCTATTTTATAAAATTAAAGAACGATATTATAGTTCCTAACTAGCGTTCTACCCGTGCTACGCACCGAGCGATAAAATTTATTAATTAATTAATATAAACTTGTAATTTTAAACATTCTTTAGAAGAAAAAAAAAATTAATTTAAGTAGAATGTAGCAAACTTAAGTACAAAATTACCTATTCGTCAATTTATACCAATTGCATTAATATTAATATTATCGTACAATTTTCATAACATTCACAACCCCGGTGAAACGTTCTAAGCCCCTCTTTATTGCATTTTCTTAATTTTATTTTTCATTTGATTTCTCTCATTTTTTAGAATCTTTCTACGACGTTCATAAGTTTTTTTTACCCATATTATAAGTTTTATTCTTTTGAAAATTTGGTATATTTAAATGTGCAGTATGTGGGTTTCTATAATTTTTATTATATTAATTCATTCGAAATAATGGTATGGGTCGCGATCAATTTTTCTTATACATATTAAAAATTCATAAACACTAATTTTTCATGACCTTCATAAGTCATTAGATTGTCTCTCAAAAAAAGGTTTCATGTTTCAATGATATGAGAAAGGATATCTATCGTGCAAGATCCATTAAATGAATGTAGAAATGATGAACAAAACTTTCATCTAATCTAGTTTCCTATGTGTTTATTCAATATCATTTTTTACAAATTGTATATTCTTTTATTAGTGAATTGATTTACCATATAAAAAAAACATAATCAATCAACCAAACATATCCAATATATCTTGTTCTTAGAGTAAGATGTGACAGTTAGAATTTATGGTGATGGTACTCGGCTTGTTTTTAATGACAACGTAAAGTTTGCATATTCATTTTGGGAGTATGTATGTTAAATTTTTTAATTTTTTATGTTAGAAAATGGTATATTAAATATTAGTTTTCTTTTACCCAAAATATGGATGACAAATTAATTTGATCTGATGCCCAACCTAAAACCCAAAATTTTGGATGTACCGAGCCCAAATTTTTGGATTATTTAAATTTTAAACCTGTAATATTTTCGATTTGGATTTCAATTGTACCGAACAGATATCTTGAAGGAATTTCTACACATGCGGAAGTATTTATAACATTTATTTGCATAGAAATCCTAATTAATCATGCATATAATTCAAGAAAATAAGAAAATTACCTTGAGAGCTTCAAAAATTAGCAAGACAAGTTCTTGTTCTTCACCTTGCAATTACTCCTCAGTGTGTGGAGTGCTCTAATGGTATCCACCAAGTGAATTGAATGAAGAAAAGAAATAGAAAGAATTTGGCTAATCTTTTATTTTACAAGATTCTAAATCTTGCAAATGTTTTGTACGTTCTTTGCTCTTCAAAACTTCACTTCTTATAGCCATACTCCAGCTGAGAATATGCCACTCAAAGTGCTTGTCATGATGAGCTTTAATTAATTAATCTTTATTAATTAATCATTTAATGATTAAAACATCTTTTAATCATTAATTCATTTTTAAACTTTTAAAAATTATTCTCTCTATAATTTATAATATTAAGAACTCATTCTTAATATATATTTATAAATAATTAAATCATATTTAATTAATTATAAATTTATTTATTTATTTCTTAAATAAATAATCATTAACCAATATAAATTATTTCCTTCATCTTCAAACTTAATCTCTTTTATGGTGTGACCCTTTAGGTTCATAATTATGTCGGTAGTAGAAATAAATAATAATAAACTATTTATTATTATTTATACGAATTACAATTAATTCGTTAAAAAATAATTATCGTTATAATTAAATTCATTCTACATCGTGAGTGACACTTTTGAAGGTATATCGCGACTATCCAAATAATATGAATTCATCTCTAGGAATATAGAACCTATTCAGTGACCGGTTACCGTACAATAAATTCCTTCTGCCCTAACAATATCCTGATTAAATACAAGGCATAGATCTCGTGTCAAGCCTATCTAATTTAATCATATGATTTCTTATTCCTTATGTATAGTTCATGTTAATGTAAATTAGAAACTACTTTCTAATTTCATTCACTCTGGCCAGAGATTCCTGAACTACCGTATTAAGAATAACATAGGATATTCACTTCCTTTACTGGAAGGGGTAGATCCTTTATCAATCGTTAACTATCTCCATATATAAATTCCAATGCCCAGAATAGAACTTATTAATTGCCCTTGAGACTAAGGACTAAACCAAAGCATTGTTCATTATATACAAGATGACTCTAACAATCTAAAGTCTAAGGATACTTGTACAACCATCACTATATGAACAATTACTGACACGTGAGTAAACTCTATTAATTGTTCAAGTGATCGAGTCATGATCAGTGAACTCATTCCCCAATGAGCACCTACATACTAACTATAGTGTCACCACACAAATGCCTATGAGAACAGACATCCTTCGTAGGAAGCAAGTATAGTATGTACCGATCTTTACGGATTGACTAACTCCCACTTAGTTATCCTATGATCAGGAACAGTTTAAGTTTAGTGTTATCATCTTCTAGATCTCACTATTATAATCTCATTATAATTCTAGAAGTTTTACTCTAAACTATGGGACATCTTATTTAAAACACTTTAAATAGATAAAGCCCGTAATAAAAACAAACAAGTCTTTTATTAATATAAACAAAATCAAATATGATTACATGAAAGTTCTTCCTAACTCATCTTACATGATTGGATTTAGGACAAAACCTGTCATATTTGATCCGAAATTCGAAACCCAATGCATAAATAATATTTTATTTATCCGAAATTCGAACCGATATTTAAAATTATTATATGTAATATTTTATATATAAGACATATAATTTATTTTTTATTATTCAAATATTTCATTAGAAATAGTCAATACTAATTTAATTATTAGAACTTATATTTCTCAATCTCAAGTTTTATTGAAATATTTAAGATGTATTTTTTTTAATTTACATAAATTTTCCATTTGTGTTGTATACGAAGAATTATTTTTTAACATGTTTTTAAAATTTTACTTAGTATGTCAATTCAATTCGTACAATATGTTACATTTAACTACTTACCTAATTTTATCATTTTAATTTTTAAGTATTTTATAAATATAATAAGTATGGTTTGCGTGTTGCAATTTTTTAAATTTGACTATATTATTACTAATTTTGGATACCCGAAAAAATTCAATCTTAATTCGAAACTCGACGGATTTGGTTTTGGATATTGTGTTTTAAATTTGAATTTATTTTTAAAACCCGAAAATATTTGGATATGGGTTTGGATTTTACAAAACTCACATTATTTTATATGTGTCCTTGTAATTTAATTATTGGGTTAGAAAATATGAATTTCATTTTTCTTTAACAATGAGTATATATGTTAGATAAAGCCTTACGTGTAGACCTGATAAATCGTTTGTGTTGTATACATTAATTCATGACGTGTATCTTTGGGGTCTTATATGAAAATGACATGAAAATTTTTTTTGTGCCCAAAATTCGAACACAAAATAATTTGCGAAAAGAAAAAAAATATGATAATCACATATAATGTTATTTCTACCCAAATCGTTTATGTATGTTACTATATAACTGAAAATGTAATAACCGCGAATTTTCGAATTAATTTCCTCCTCGATATTTAAATTTGATTTAAGAGCGATGCATTATTATATTTTAATTAGCGCGTTTTTAAAAATTTTTTGAATTTTATATATTCGTTTTATATTTAGTTATTCATATTTATTTATTGTTTACTAAAATTAGGAAAATAGAATTTTATTTTTATTTTGGGTCGAATTTATTTTAGGAAACGAAATTTAGAGTATCATTTTAATTAGCCAGCCGGGAGAAAACAAGCTGATGAAGGGGTCATCATTTTTTTTACTGAAAATAGCACTAACATGGTCATTATTATGACATTTTAATTTGTTCCCCATATTTCATTTCTTTTTATTTAATTAATAATCACACTACCGGTTTCATCATTATTCAGCATTATTGTGGTTTACAATTTTATTTTATAAATAGTACGGGTACAACAGCCAGGCCAATATCATAATAGTCTCTTTCATTTTTTTTTCCAAACAAAACTCAGACCATTTGTATCGATACGAACAAGAGTAGAACTGCAGGTAGTTTATTTATTTTTCTTTGTTAATTTTTTTTTTCCCAATTTCGTGTCTTGAATTCCGGTAAGCTTGTTTTGTGTGTGGGAATTGATTGAAGGGGTTAAATAAATGGGGAGGATGGGTGTTGGTTTTGTTGGTTCGGTTGTGTATTGTTTGTGGGTGGTGATCGGAGTTGTGTTGTCGGAGTAACCACCACCGATTGGTGGTGGTGGTGGTGGTGGTGGTTGAAACGGGGCGGTGGTGGTGTGATTGTGCGAGGAGAGACAGAGATGGGTTTGAGGTTTGGAAGAGAGGGTGGTGCAGTCGAAGGAGAGATTTAGACGAGGGAGAGACGGTCGGGGGGTGAGAGAGATTGATGTATTGTGGGTTTGAGGTGAAGGCAGCCACCACCGATTGATGGTGGTGGTGGTGACTGTTAGCGGGGAGGAGAGAAGGAGATCGGGGAGAGAGGATGATAGGGAGTGAGAACGAGAGAGATGGAGATGAGAGGGAGTGAGAACGAGAGAGAGACTGGGATCGAGAGAGAGAACAGGGGGAGAGAGATTTCTGGCAGAGGGGCGTGGACGGCGGTGGTGGCGCGTGGGCCCACGCGCCGTCATGAAAAAAAAAAGAAGAGAAAACTGATACTGTGTATTTAGCTGTTAAATCGGAATAAAAAAAATATATATATATATATATAATATTAATAAAATAGTGAGATAATAAAATAAAAGGGGTGAATGTTTTTAAATTGGTTTAATAATTGGTTTATTATTTAAATTGTGAGAAATAAAAAGTGTTTAATAAAAATGGTGTAATTAATTATTAATTATTTTGTGATTTTTGGATAAAAATTAGATATTTAATTATTTGTCGATAAAAAGAGGAAAAATCGTGAATAAATAGGATTAAAAAGCGATATAATTTTAGAAGATCTATAATTGCATTTTAGGATTGTTTTAATTAATCGGATCGAGTTAAATTATTTTAGAGATTATAATTGGAGTAATATTTAATTAATTACGAGAATAAAAGTGGATTGATGAATTATTTTGTTTTGAGAATAAATAGAGGTTAATATTATTAATTTATTTATGAGATTTGAAAATGGAGTAATGTCATTAATTGCCGTAACCTTCTTTTCGTTTTAAGTCGGATTTAAAGATATTAAAAATAGGATTTATTTTCGAGATTTAATTCCTGAGTTCGAAGAGAGATTTATTTATCCGGGAATTATTTTCCGTTAATTCTTCGAGAGATATTTTATTATTTTATTAATTATATTATCGGATCGGGAATATTTTATTCTGAAGAATCGCTCACGTATTTCTGGTTGCCATTTTTAGAAAATAATTCTCGAGACGTAGATCGACGCCAAGTTCACGGGTAGAGTATAATTTTTATCTGCATTCATTTGCACTTCGAGATCGAGGCAAGTTCATTCCTACCCTAACTTTTGGAAACTGTGAATTTCTGTTCGTATTATTTAATTCCTTAATTATTTTCGAGATATTATATGTTGAGATTTATCTGTTGCTTCGTATGATGAAATAATTTCTTTTGAGCATTATTTCTCGTTAAATATTATTATGCTGTTAATTTAGTTTATTGAGAATTATAATCCCTATAAGCGTAGAAATAATTTAGTTGCTATCGGGTCGATCTCATTAATTCGAGACGACTATTATTTTGATTCAGTGAAACTAATCTCATTCGTCTGAGATAGTTAAATTTATTCTTTTCGATTGAATTTATTGTACAAATTCAATCGTTATTTATTGATTATCTTTTAGTTAGTTCGATAGAAGTTTAAAAATTATAATTATTAGAGATTCTTACTCGTCGATCAAATGAAAAATATTCTGTTTAAACGTTCATCAATGTTGAGTATTAAAAATATTGAGAAGTACTATTTGTTCGGTACGACTCCCAATTACTTCATTTTAAGACTATGCTCATAATTTCGAGATAGTTGATTTTATTGTCAAGGTTTGGCATTTTGTTCGTGTCAACCGATAAATTATTATATTGAGAATTTACATCAGTCCATTGTTCGGATTGGTGGTAAAATCGAGTCAGACTGGCAGTCCGCCAGATTTGTAAATATTTTCTGGAAGGATTATCTCAAGTTATCTGTACCCCAAATATTCGGGAATTCTGTATTCTACTGGTCAATTTTGGCCAAGAGGCCTATTATAGAGAAAGAGAGACTCGTGTACCGTTTTACGGACCCGAGAATAATTAGGCACCTTGTTGCCTTGGTTGAATTGATAACCATTATGATGCTAGCATTCATACATATATATTATATTGTTGATATCGTATTGTAGCCGTGATCGGGCGAAGTGCGGTGTCATAAGAGGCCGGTATTCTTGGTCGGTTAGTTGATCGCCCCACCGAGATACCGAGAGGTGGAAGACCAGTTCATTCTTAAATCATGAGTTATCAAAGTTATATCAAATGAGTAATGAGTCTTTTGAGTATTCTGTTTTGAGTTGAGTTTTGAGCCTTTCGAGTATGATATTTTCAAGATGAATTTGAGCCAAATCATAGTGTGATATCTGATATTAAAAATTTTGAGTATTTATTTCGGTAAACCTTATTATATTTATATACCGAGCAAGAAGAGAACTTGCTGAGCACTATAGTTGCTCATTCTTGCTTTACAACATTTTGTTCAGCTGTCAAGACGGAAAGAGGCGAGACGTCCAGGGCTACAGAGGCAAGGGGAAAGCGCAAGGCTATGGCGACAATAATTAGAAGATCCAGATGGAATCTTTATATTTCTACTGTTGTGAACTTTTGTAACATATTATTTTGAAATGTATCAAGTTGGATTGTACTATGTTGTGAAGACGATCTTGGACCTGCGGAGTGGGACATTTTATGCTCCGTTGTAATAAAATTTGGTATTGTTATTGCGTTATCATATTGAGACAATGTGACGACCCGAGTCCCCGGTCAGGGTGGATTTGGGGGCGTTACAGTTTTGGTATCAGAGCCTTAGTTATATTTTTAGGAATCGTACGAGCCTAGAATTATAACACGACGTGAGAATTTAGAGGTATTATACAACGTGGAGATTTTAGCACCAAGTGCCTTACACCCTTATATATTGTATGCGTTTATAGTCGACTAGAACCTGTTTGTGACCGAGACTCTTTGCTTTTGTAGATGTCTTCTTCAGGATCTACCGGTTTCTTTCCTACTGGAGAAAGATCTCCTACCCCATACCCACTTGGACCTCTAGATCCTAGCTCAGGGACGGATAGTGACCCATCAGAGGAGTACATGGTGATCAGTAGCGACTCGGAGGATTCTTCTGTCCAAATACTTACACCTTCACCTCCACATGTGATTGACTTAGATACACCTCCACATGAGGTTCAGATAGAGACTGAGCAGATAGAGCAGACTACCTCACTGTTTACCCCCGAGATGTTTAGAACTGAGACCCCAGAGCCAGAGATTGCTGATCAGGTTGATGAGAGGCTGCGTTCACTTGTCCACACTGACGTGGTGCCTAGTTCAACTGCCCTAGAGTCTAGAGTTGATACACCCGCCAGAGTGGCAGCTTTTGCTGACTGGTTTACTTCCCAGGTTCCAGTATATGTTTCGGCTCCGTCAGTCCCTACCATACCGAACTACATGTTTCCACAGGCCGGTGATACTCCTGCTTGTGACACTGCTCCATCGGCACCTACTATACCTGTTCGTGCTCCGAATCAGCCCACTGCGGTCCCTGTTACTACTACTGCGATGCCACCTGTTCACCCTGAGTATGAGGGAGCGGCAGGAGAGATGGTCCCTTGGCACGTTCACCATTCCCTCTTCCAGCATTATCGATGGTTATGGTCTCGTTATGAGGAGATCTTTGCTACTAGGGATGGTATCCTTAGATTGTTGGCTGTTCCTGATCCTTTTGTTGTGCATCACGGAAGGAGTTTACTGGTGAGAGACGTCCCAATGGAGATTATGCATCAGATTGCTCTTACCATTTTGATGGGACTACAGGCTGACTTTGCTGCCTTGCCGTCATCGAGTACCGGGCAGATTGACCGTGCCAGAGTTGCCACCATGATTGCAGATATCGTAGCAGAGTTCCATAGGAGGGTCGGTGAGATGTTCCCACGTTGATGACCTATTTGCACGCTTGAGCATCCTCATCGTTTGGCTAGAGTAGCTAGTGGTGAACCATTTTATGGATGGCGTCACATTAGATCTTTCTGTATTGGGATGTACATAGTTTCTTGTTATATGTATTTGATGTAGCTGAGATGTATTATATTCAGTGTTATGACATGTACCGTACCATTAGTTGTACCTTTTCATTATTGTATATTCTGATCTGTTAGTAGAACTGCTATCTTGCTTTATTTATTGGAAAATTGTGTTACAGTAGAGTATCATGTGATATTGTATCCTCATGCTACCCGATATAGATAACAACTTATTTGCAAAAGTTACGATTTAAAATGAGTTTAACCAAAATTCGAGAACCAGAGATTAATTGAATTTTAGAACTTATAAGGTTTCCCGAGAACTGCCAGTTATACTAAGAATAAGATTAATTGTTTATAAAGAGACCAGAGAGAATCACGATTTTGGGTATGATTTATTTCGAGGAACCGGGAATTTGACCGAGTAATTATTTATGAATGCCTATCATAACTGTACCAGCAATGGTGTCGTATAATTTCAAACCTGAGATATAACATACCTTATTGTTTTCGCTCTTATAGAAAAAGATGCCACCTAAGAGAGGAAGACCCGCAAGAAATCCTCGTCCTCAACCCGAGGTGAATCCAGAAAATGAGGTCCCACCTCAGAACCAAGTTCCAAACCCGGAACCACAACTCGCTCGAGATCCTAATCAAGGAAATAACCCGATGACTCTACTTATGAACTTTCTTATTCAGCATACCCAGAACCTTCAGCCCCAACAGAACCAACATCCAGTGGGAGGAAATCTACCTCCAGCTCAACTGACACAGGCTACCGTTAGTTTCAAATCATTTAAATCTCTGAATCCCCCCGAGTTTAAGGGTACTACCGATCCTATTGAAGCAAGAATATGGTTACGTGAGATAGAAAAGACCTTTGAGATCGTAGGGGTAGAAGAAGATAAGAAAACCATCTTTGCAGCCTACATGTTAAAAGGTGAAGCGAATTATTGGTGGGAATCAAAGAGAGCAATGGAAGGGAACGTAGTCATACCCTGGACCAGGTTCACGCAGCTATTTTTAGAGAAATATTTTCCTAAATACTTGGAGAGTCAAATGGAGGTCAAGTTTCTGGAACTCAAGCAAGGCAACATGACTGTAGCTGAATATGAAGCCAAGTTTTCTGAACTCTCTAGGTTTGTGCCTTACCATGTGGATACTGACGAAAAGAGAGCTAAACGTTTTCAACTAGGGCTGAAGCCGTGGATCCAGAATCGAGTTGCGGTCCTAGAAATCACCAACTATGCTACTGTGGTTCAAAAAGCATCTATTATGGAAAGTGGATCTGAGTTGTACTCAAAGGACAAGGATATGAAGAAAAGGAAGTTTCAGAATCGTGGAAATAATTTTGAGAGAAAGCCGGACGATCGGAATGGAAAGAGACCTTTTATGAAGCGGGAAGACAGAAGCAATGATGCAAAGAGAACTGAGAATCAAGACACTAGGGGAAACAATCAAAAGTCCAGACCCACTCAGGTAGCCAATCTAATTCAAGGAAGGCCACCGCTACCCGAATGCAAAATGTGTGGAAGGAAGCACCCAGGACCTTGTAATCTTGCCAGCATTGTTTGTTACAACTGTGGACAAAAAGGGCACTATTCTTCTCACTGCAAGGAGAAGGCCATTACTTGTTTCAATTGCGGGAAGAAAGGACATATTGCACGAGATTGCAAGTCACCACCAAAGGAGACAACTGCACCTAGACTCATGGCACCTCCCAGCAACAAGCCAACTGCTCGTACTTTCAACATGACGGTGAAGGATGCTATTGCTGACAGTGATGTAATTGCAGGTACGCTTTTAGTCAATTCTGTAGATGCATGTGTTTTGTTTGATTCGGGAGCAACAAAATCTTTCATATCGGAGAATTTTAGGAATAAATTGGATATTCAGTCTGTACCATTAGGGGAGACATTGATTATAGAAGTAGCAAATCAGGAAAAAGTCCCTGTAGATCAGATATGTCCAGATTGTGGAATCAAAATCCAAGGACAACGTTTCGAAGCAGACCTTCTTTCATTTAATTTAGGGGAGTTTGATATAATTCTGGGAATGGATTGGTTGACACGTTATGATGCTCAAATCAATTGTCGGCGTAAGTGGGTTAGTTTAAAGGGACCCAATGGCAAAAGAATACAATTTCGCGGAAGAAAACCTACCCGTAATTTTCTGACTATGATTCAAGCGAAGAAACTACTAAGGAGTGGGTGTCAAGCCTACTTAGCTTATGTGGTTGACAACGAGAAGCAAGCCCCTGCCATTGATGAAATCCCTGTAGTGAATCAATTCGAAGATGTTTTTCCTGAAGAGTTACCTGGATTGCCGCCCGACAGAGAAATAGAATTCAATATCGATCTTGCCCCGGGAACTGCACCAATTTCCAAAGCACCATACCGAATGGCTCCAGTTGAGTTGAAGGAGTTGGCTACCCAACTGTAAGAATTACTTGACAAAGGCATAATCAGACCAAGTGTATCCCCGTGGGGAGCTCCAGTGCTGTTCGTGAAGAAGAAGGACGGATCTATGCGACTATGTATTGATTATCGTGAGTTGAACAAGATGACCATCAAGAATAAGTACCCTCTACCTCGAATCGACGATCTGTTCGACCAACTTAAGGGAGCTAGATGTTTTTCAAAGATTGATTTGAGATCCGGCTATCATCAACTAAAGATCAAGCCTGAAGATATTCCTAAGACTGCCTTTAGGACCCGATATGGACATTACGAATTTTTAGTCATGTCTTTTGGATTGACGAATGCGCCAGCTGCTTTTATGGACTTGATGAATCGTGTGTTCAAGAGGTACTTGGACAAGTTCGTGATTGTATTTATTGATGACATCCTGATATACTCGAAGTCTCCTGAGGAACATGCTGAACACCTCCGTTTAGTTCTGGAAACGCTGAGAAAGGAAAAGTTATATGCAAAATTCTCAAAGTGTGAATTCTGGCTAAAAGAAGTTCAATTTTTGGGACACATTGTAAGCGGCGAAGGGATTTCTGTAGACCCCGCAAAGATAGAAGCCGTAGCAGATTGGGAGAGACCCAAGACTCCAACCGAAGTTAGAAGTTTCCTTGGATTGGCCGGGTAGTATCGTAGATTTGTGAAGGATTTCTCAAGGATAGCTACGCCACTGACTCGACTTACCAGAAAGAGTGAAAAGTTCGAATGGACCCCCAAATGCGAAGAAAGCTTTCAAGAATTGAAGAAGAGATTGACTACCGCCCCGGTGTTGACCTTACCCGATGAGAAAAGCGATTTCGTAATTTTCAGCGACGCCTCTCACAAGGGTTTAGGATGTGTTTTGATGCAACACGGAAAAGTAATAGCTTATGCCTCTCGACAATTGAAGGAGTATGAGTCCCGTTACCCTACTCACGATTTGGAACTTGCTGCTATTGTTTTCGCACTCAAGATTTGGAGACATTACCTTTATAGAGAGAAATGCGAGATTTACACGGATCACAAGAGCTTAAAGTATATATTCACGCAGAAGGAATTAAACATGAGACAGAGAAGATGGTTGGAACTGTTCAAAGACTATGATTGCTCGATAAACTACCACCCAGGGAAGGCAAATATTGTAGCTGATGCATTAAGTAGAAAGGAGTGACTAAACCTGTTGACAACCTCAGAAGAATTGGTTAGAGAATTTGAGAAAATGGAATTAGAAGTCAAGGTCCCAGTCCAAAACAATGAAAGAGTTTACAGCATTCAGTTTCAACCGGAGTTACTCGAGAAGATTCGCCGTTGTCAAGAACAAGTAATGGAAGAAAGAAGATCAGAGTTGACCGGAGAAGAATTTCTAAGTTCAAAAGAGGATAAGGGAATTAAGCGATTTGTATCGAGAATATGGATTCCTAATGTTACAGAGTTGAAGGAAGAGATTATGGGCGAAGTGCATAACTCGAGATATTCCATTCACCCAGGAAGCACAAAAATGTATCAAGACATCAAGTTGAATTGTTGGTGGCCCAACATGAAGAGGGAGATTGCAGAATGGGTAAGTAAGTGTTTGACATGTCAGAAAGTGAAGGCAGAACATCAACGACCAAGTGGACTTCTACAACCTTTAGAGATACCCGAGTGGAAATGGGAGCATATTACCATGGATTTTGTTGTAGGATTGCCCCGAACTAGAGCCAGCCACGATGCTATTTGGGTTATTGTCGATCGACTCACTAAATCTGCGCATTTCCTACCAATTAGTGATAAGTATTCCGTTGAGAGATTGGTGAACATATACCTAAAGGAGATTGTAGTTCGTCACGGAGTACCTGTTTCAATTGTATCTGATAGAGATGCCCGTTTTACTTCTCGATTTTGGAAAAGTTTTCAAGAATGTCTTGGCACGAAGTTAAATCTGAGCACTGCATATCATCCACAGACCGACGGACAAAGTGAAAGGACGATTCAAACAGTTGAAGAAATGTTAAGAGCCTGTGCACTTGATTTTAAAGGAAGTTGGGATGAGCATTTGCCCCTAGTCGAGTTTGCTTACAATAATAGTTACCATTCGAGCATATGTATGGCACCTTATGAAGCTTTGTACGGAAGGAAGTGTAGATCACCTTTATATTGGGATGAAGTAGGAGAAAGAAAGATACTAGGACCGAAATTACTTCAACAAACTAAGCAAGCAACTGAGGTTATTCGAAAAAGGTTAGTTGCAGCTCAAGATCGACAGAGGAAGTATGCCAATCAAAAGAGAAAATACAAAGCATTTGAAGTAGGAGATAAAGTGATGTTGATAGTTTCACCTTGGAAGGGAGTTATGAGATTCGGAAAGAAAGGCAAATTGAGCCCCAGATATATAGGACCTTTTGAGATTCTCAAGAAGATAGGACCACTAGCTTATCAGTTGGCCCTACCTCCAGACCTTCAGCATATCCACGATGTGTTTCATGTTTCTGCGTTAAGAGAATACCATTCTGATTTCAGACATGTTATAACCTACGAGCCAGTGGAAATACGTCCTGATTTGACCTACGAAGAACAGCCAGTAGAGATCCTAGATCACAAAGTGCAAGAGTTAAGAACTAAGAAGGTAAATTTAGTGAAGGTACTTTGGAGAAACCACCAGGTTGAGGAAGCCACGTGGGAATTAGAAAGCGAAATGCGAAATAAATATCCTGAATTGTTTAGTGCATAATTTTGATTCCGAGGATGGAATCCTATAAGGGGGAAGACTGTAATAACCGCGAATTTTCGAATTAATTTCCTCCTCGATATTTAAATTTGATTTAAGAGCGATGCATTATTATATTTTAATTAGCGCGTTTTTAAAAAATTTTGGAATTTTATATATTCGTTTTATATTTAGTTATTCATATTTATTTATTGTTTACTAAAATTAGGAAAATAGAATTTTTATTTTTATTTTGGGTCGAATTTATTTTAGGAAACGAAATTTAGAGTATCATTTTAATTAGCCAGCCGGGAGAAAACAAGCTGATGGAGGGGTCATCATTTTTTTTTTACTGAAAATAGCACTAACATGGTCATTATTATGACATTTTAATTTGTTCCCCATATTTCATTTCTTTTTATTTAATTAATAATCACACTACCGGTTTCATCATTATTCAGCATTATTGTGGTTTACAATTTTATTTTTTAAATAGTACGGGTACAACAGCCAGGCCAATATCATAATAGTCTCTTTCATTTTTTTTTCCAAACAAAACTCAGACCATTTGTATCGATACGAACAAGAGTAGAACTGCAGGTAGTTTATTTATTTTTCTTTGTTAATTTTTTTTTCCAATTTCGTGTCTTGAATTCCAGTAAGCTTGTTTTGTGTGTGGGAATTGATTGAAGGGGTTAAATAAATGGGGAGGATGGGTGTTGGTTTTGTTGGTTCGGTTGTGTATTGTTTGTGGGTGGTGATCGGAGTTGTGTTGTCGGAGTAACCACCACCGATTGGTGGTGGTGGTTGAAACGGGGCGGTGGTGGTGTGATTGTGCGAGGAGAGACAGAGATGGGTTTGAGGTTTGGAAGAGAGGGAGGTGCAGTCGAAGGAGAGATTTAGACGAGGGAGAGACAGTCGGGGGGGGGGGGGGGTGAGAGAGATTGATGTATTGTGGGTTTGAGGTGAAGGCAGCCACCACCGATTGATGGTGGTGGTGGTGACTGTTAGCGGTGAGGAGAGAAGGAGATCGGGGAGAGAAGGAGATGAGAGGGAGTGAGAACGAGAGAGATGGAGATGAGAGGGAGTGAGAACGAGAGAGAGACTGGGATCGAGAGAGAGAACAGGGGGGAGAGAGATTTCTGGCGGAGGGGCGTGGACGGCGGTGGTGGCGCGTGGGCCCACGCGCCGTCATGAAAAAAAAAAGAAGAAGAGAAAACTGATACTGTGTATTTAGCTGTTAAATCGGAATAAATAAAAATATATATATATAATATTAATAAAATAGTGAGATAATAAAATAAAAGGGGTGAATGTTTTTAAATTGGTTTAATAATTGGTTTATTATTTAAATTGTGAGAAATAAAAAGTGTTTAATAAAAATGGTGTAATTAATTATTAATTATTTTGTGATTTTTGGATAAAAATTAGAGATTTAATTATTTGTCGATAAAAAGAGGAAAAATCGTGAATAAATAGGATTAAAAAGCGATATAATTTTAGAAGATTTATAATTGCATTTTAGGATTGTTTTAATTAATCGGATCGAGTTAAATTATTTTAGAGATTATAATTGGAGTAATATTTAATTAATTACGAGAATAAAAGTGGATTGATGAATTATTTTGTTTTGAGAATAAATAGAGGTTAATATTATTAATTTATTTATGAGATTTGAAAATGGAGTAATGTCATTAATTGCCGTAACCTTCTTTTCGTTTTAAGTCGGATTTAAAGATATTAAAAATAGGATTTATTTTCGAGATTTAATTCCTGAGTTCGAAGAGAGATTTATTTATCCGGGAATTATTTTCCGTTAATTCTTCGAGAGATATTTTATTATTATATTTATTAATTATATTATCGGATCGGGAATATTTTATTCTGAAGAATCGCTCACGTATTTCTGGTTGCCATTTTTAGAAAATAATTCTCGAGACGTAGATCGACGCCAAGTTCACGGGTAGAGTATAATTTTTATCTGCATTCATTTGCACTTCGAGATCGAGGCAAGTTCATTCCTACCCTAACTTTTGGAAACTGTGAATTTCTGTTCGTATTATTTAATTCCTTAATTATTTTCGAGATATTATATGTTGAGATTTATCTGTTGCTTCGTATGATGAAATAATTTCTTTTGAGCATTATTTCTCGTTAAATATTATTATGCTGTTAATTTAGTTTATTGAGAATTATAATCCCTATAAGCGTAGAAATAATTTAGTTGCTATCGGGTCGATCTCATTAATTCGAGACGACTATTATTTTGATTCAGTGAAACTAATCTCATTCGTCTGAGATAGTTAAATTTATTCTTTTCGATTGAATTTATTGTACAAATTCAATCGTTATTTATTGATTATCTTTTAGTTAGTTCCTCGTTTGAACTAACCGATAGAAGTTTAAAAATTATAATTATTAGAGATTCTTACTCGTCGATCAAATGAAAAATATTCTGTTTAAACGTTCATCAATGTTGAGTATTAAAAATATTGAGAAGTACTATTTGTTCGGTACGACTCCCAATTACTTCATTTTAAGACTATGCTCATAATTTCGAGATAGTTGATTTTATTGTCAAGGTTTGGCATTTTGTTCGTGTCAACCGATAAATTATTATATTGAGAATTTACATCAGTCCATTGTTCGGATTGGTGGTAAAATCGAGTCAGACTAGCAGTCCGCCAGATTTGTAAATATTTTCTGGAAGGATTATCTCAAGTTATCTGTACCCCAAATATTCGGGAATTCTGTATTCTACTGGTCAATTTTGGCCAAGAGGCCTATTATAGAGAAAGAGAGACTCGTGTACCGTTTTACGGACCCGAGAATAATTAGGCACCTTGTTGCCTTGGTTGAATTGATAACCATTATGATGCTAGCATTCATACATATATATTATATTGTTGATATCGTATTGTAGCCGTGATCGGGCGAAGTGCGGTGTCATAGGAGGCCGGTATTCTTGGTCGGTTAGTTGATCGCCCCACCGAGATACCGAGAGGTGGAAGACCAGTTCATTCTTAAATCATGAGTTATCAGAGTTATATCAAATGAGTAAGGTGTCTTTTGAGTATTCTGTTTTGAGTTGAGTTTTGAGCCTTTCGAGTATGATATTTTCAAGATGAATTTGAGCCAAATCATAGTGTGATATCTGATATTAAAAATTTTGAGTATTTCTTTCGGTAAACCTTATTATATTTATATACCGAGCAAGAAGAGAACTTGCTGAGCACTATAGTTGCTCATTCTTGCTTTACAACATTTTGTTCAGCTGTCAAGACGGAAAGAGGCGAGACGTCCAGCCAGGGCTACAGAGGCAAGGGGAAAGCGCAAGGCTATGGCGACAATAATTAGAAGATCCAGATGGAATCTTTATATTTCTACTGTTGTGAACATTTGTAACATATTATTTCGAAATGTATCAAGTTGGATTGTACTATGTTGTGAAGACGATCTTGGACCTGCGGAGTGGGACATTTTATGCTCCGTTGTAATAAAATTTGGTATTGTTATTGCGTTATCATATTGAGACAATGTGACGACCCGAGTCCCCGGTCAGGGTGGATTTGGGGGCGTTACAGAAAACAACATTGAGATGCTACAAAACAAAACTAAGAGTAGTGTATATAAAATGAAGCCCTCCCTTTTTTAAAATTTTTTTTATTGTTAAAAAATATCTATGCATGTTTAGAATCTATCTACCAAGTTATTAAGTTTTTTTTACTTATATTTAAAGTTTTGTTGACATTGAATAAAAAATCTTATCAACCAACCAAGCAAATTTGATATGTCTGTTCTTAGATTAGGATATGAGAATTGAATACTATTACTTTTATTCAAGAATACAAAATTAAAAGGGCACTTTTATTAAAAATAATATATAATTTTATATGTATCGACCTATTTACTCATCCAATATAATCTAATACCCCGTTGCTGGGTTTTATCTACTGATATATTGGATGCTGTACTTTCTCTTGTGAATGATAACTCCAGTTTATTTTCCTTGATTTTATGTTGTTTTTCAATAAATATATCTCTTTACCATTGAGAGTCTAGTATCCCATTAGTGGATACCCATATTGGGTTATGTTCTTTATCTTTGTGAGAGTAGGTTCTTTAATTCTAGCATCCGAGATATTAGATATACAGGATTTTATTATAATGGTTCATTGATTTGGATAGTATAGAATCGCAGTTATGGTTGGTTGTTCGAATACGTTCTGACAAATCAGATATACGTTCCTCACGATTACAATGAATTGTTGGATTATCTTGCCAAAAAGGTTATATATTTTAGTGATATAAGCAATGAGCGTACAACAATTTAAGATCTGATTAATGATCGCAGTTTTGTTGAAAGAAACCTTGATATGATTTATTTTAATATTTGTATATCCGATCTTGATTATTTTTTTAGATGTTGTATGACCTTATTGATGAATTAATTACTTATAAAAAATATGATTTATAAGAAAATTTGAAAATTTGATTATTTTTGTATATATCATATGCCCTTTTATTAATAAATTAGTTATTTATCAAAAAATGGTGTATTTAGAATAGTGTAGTAAATATTTTTTAATTTTAAAATTTTTAACTCAATGATAATAGATTTATTCAAATTTGATTGCACCGTATGATTGTAGATCGAGAGATTGTGATATTAAAATATTATATTATATTATATATTTGAATTTAAATCAATTTATAAATAAGCAGTTTTGGAAGATGACTCTATATGCAAAGAATAGAAGTGCTAGTAAATAATTATTTTATTGTGATTATTTTTAATTAAAAAATTTTGATTAATTAGTTAAGAAGTATTTAAGAAAATTAATCTGTAATATATAACTATATATTATAGTTAATTGTAGTAGAAATTTATGAAATTAGCTCATAATATATAATTGTATAATTTTGATTGACTTTAAATTAAAAATTGATAAGTTAGTAAACATTTTATCACTTTAAAAAATATGTGTCTTATGCATGTACTAAATAAAATAAATTTTGTATTTCAAAAAAAATTGTTAAATAACCACGATAAGTAAATTACGATGAGAATGATATGCATTAATTTAATTTTAGTGGTAAATTCTTATTGGCTCATATATATATTTGTGAAAATCAATCCGTAATATATAATAATATAATTATGATTAATTATAAATCAAAAGAGTGAAAAAATATATATTGAAAATCGCTTAATATATATATAGGCAAGTGCTCAAATACAAACCACTTTTAAAATACAAACCTACAAACCAACACTAAATTAATTATATTTCATCTATTCTAAGGTTCCCGTCAAGGGTACCTTCACAAAAAATGCTTAAAATAATTTGCTCTATCCAACAAACAAAATAATAAAAAAAAAATCTTGTCGTGGAAATGCGAAGCATTTAAGACAGTAAACGGATGAGTTAGGTAGTCATGAGGGCCGAAGGCTCTCGACACACCCGTCAATCGTCTATTGCCTTTACCATTGATTGTCATTCCTTACAACTTTAGAATGATAAAGGCGCGAAGCGCCGTACAAGAAGGTGCGAAGCACCGTTAACCAGTGAAATCCACTGCCACGTCAAGAGTGATTTTTATTTTTATTTTTTTTGTTGGATAGAGCCAAGTATTTTAAACGTTTTTTGTATTGGGGTACCCCTAGTTTGGTCATTAGATTAGCTTGAAATATTAGATTATGCTTGGTTTGTAGGTTTGTATTTTAAGGAGGTTTGTGTTGGAGTAGCCCCATATGTATATATATATATATATATATATATATATTGTATAATTCTGATTGATTTTTAACTTAAAATATTAATTTATTATAATTTTTTTAATATTAAAAAATATGTAATATATGGATATGTTAAATCAAGTAACTACTATATTTAAATTACAATTGTTAACTAAATATGGTTAGTATAATAGGATGAAAATGGTAAATAAGGAAAAGTTTTATTATAATATGATTAGTCTATGATTAATGTAAATCGAGATAGTGAAAATTTATATTGCGAAAATCGCTTAATATTATATAATTATATAATCCTGAATGATTTAACTTAAAATATTATTTTATTATAAATTTTTTTTATATCAAAAAATATGTAATATATGGATATGTTAAATCAAATAAATACTATATTTAAATTAGAATTGTTAACTAAATATGGTTAGTATAATAGGATGAGAATGGTAAATAAGGAAATTTTTTTAATATAATATCATTGGTCTAAAATTTAGGATGACCTCTGATTGGTCCTAAAGTAATTCCTCTTTTCTGATTGGTTAACTACGTACTATGGTAGACTCAGATATTATAATAAAGGATAACTAACCAACTACCTTTTTCAGTTAAAACACATTATCTTTTCTAACTTTTCTGAATAAAACACATTATCTTTTCTTTCTGACTAGAACCTCTCCTTTCCAAAAATATCACGGGTCATTCTATTTAATGAAATAAACTAATAAAATTATAATTACTAATAAGTAATTGATTATCATTTTCAGCTAAAACGTAATATCTTTTCCAGATTTTCTAACTAAAATACCTCATTTTAAAACTTTCGTTTCTTAATTAATTATCCCTACTTAAATATTTATTATTGATAAAAATATGTTACCTTTTCTATATTTTTTAATAATTAATTAATTTTATTTTAAGGTAAAACACGTTATCTTTTATATTCTAAAAATACTATAGGCAATTATATTAATAAAATAAAATAATATTATTATGATTACTAATAACTAACAAATTACATTTTCAGCTAAACCACGTTACCTTTTATATTTTCTCTTACTAATATCTTTTTTTTTCCAATAGTATCACGGATAATTGTATTCAGTAAAATAATACCATAACAATTAATAATCGACTTATTACCTTTTTCAACTGAAATGTATCATAATATCTATATCTTATAACTAAATTTTTCCTTTTTTAGAAATAATATGGCCAATATATACATACACACACACACACACACACATATATATATATATATATATATATATATATATATATATATATATAATTATTATCAAATCATAACATTTAAAAATTTAACTTACAAAACTCATATCATAAAAAATTCATTCAAATTATTTAAAAAATCATATAATATTAAGGAAAATCCGTGCATCGCACGGGTTTTATGCTAGTATGGTATATAAAAGAGTTTGTATACAAATTCAATATATATATATATATATATATATATATATATATATATATATATATATAATTGGGTTCAGTGGAGACCATGTTTTTTGTGGCGTCCTGGAGTCCACCTTTGTTCTGCATACATTCATCAGCATTTTACATTGCATTTAACAATTTTCTACAATCATCACCAAGATTAGTTAGGGTTTTTTCAACAATATCGTCGAAATCCATCACAAATATACATTATATTGCCCGCAACGACAAAATATTGAATTTGCAAAACAAATTTTATTTTGTAGAACCAAGTGTTCAAGAACAAAGCGATTTAAATATTTTACAACAATTCAAGAGATGTTTAGGCCTGTTTCAGAGCAGTTTACGATCATGTTCAGGAGCAAAGCGTTTTTGCATTGGTAAAACATTGTTAAATGCGGATGAATGATGTATGCAAAACAAAGGTGGACTCCAGGACTCCACAAAAAACATTGTCTCCACAAAAAACACGGTCTCCACTGAACTTTGTTATATATATATATATATATATATATATATATATATATATATATATACGTGAACCTATTTCATAGGTTTTTTTGAATTTAGGGTAACTAATAAATAATTGTATAAGTGAATGTCTTCGAACTAATATTTTTATTTATTTTTTCTATTCATTATTTTCGTTTGTTGAGTATATATTATTTTTATTTTAAATAATTAAATTATAACACTATTTGTCAATATATTAACTAAATTGGATCCAAATTTGACACATTGATAAGTTTAGATTAGAAACATGTTTTTAGTTTTTAAGTTTCCATCCCCGTACTTTCTTTTCATTTTAGTGCATAAATTTTTTTTAGAAAATAACTAAATTATTCTTAAACACGAGATCTTGAACAAAATTAATGTGATGTTCATGAACTTAACTAATATTTATGAGACTTTCGTGCGTAAAAACTTGTGAGACATGTTTGGGAACTGTTTGCGAACATGTCGTGAATATTTTTTTTTAATTAGTCTTTACATAAACAAAAATTTGGCTCGATAAAGTTTGAGTTCGAGTTTAAGTTCGACACATTTTTAATGAATTAATACATAGATAATTAAGATATCGACTCGGTTCGACTCATTTACAATCTTATATCTAACATTTTTTACTTTTAAGTAAATTTTGTAAAATTATGGATTATTTTCAGTGGTATCATTACATAATTGGCATTTTCATATGATATCGTTCAATGTTTTTAATTTTTACATGGTACCATTTTATATCAGATTATTACTAAAGTCAAATTTATATCGAAATTTTTCTTTCTAAATTTATCAGACTGTCAATGACTTATTACGGAGTAAAATGGATAGATAAATTGTTAAAAATCCGAGAAAATTCCTAGATAAAGATGATGTCTGAAATCGTTAAATACGTTTACTTCCCAATTTGCTATAGTATATAATTGGTGCGTTGTCGTTTTTATCGTTGTGTTTTGATGTTAATTTTGTTAATCGTGTTATGATGATTAACATCCTTTAGTTGGTCGGGTTTTTTTCTCAAGCAACGTTTATTTTGTCCCTTTCTCAAGTTTTTTTATTTTTGTAAAAACATTCAGATGAGCTCTTTATTTTTTTGAAAAAAATTCCTCAAACTGTTTAGAATCAAGTTTTTTTTTTCCACATTGTAGAACTATAGAGTAATGCACAAGAACTAAAAAAAACATGAAAAAAAGACCATCTTAGAAACATTGTGGTAAAGTGAAAATCCAAAATTACAGCACGCAAAATTAAATTATTTAATAATTTGCTTAGCAATATTACGTAATTAGCTATGAGGTTAACATTCTAATATTAGTTCTTTAATGATATTAGGTCACTTAGCTTATAATGAGTTCTTATGCTTCTATATCCCATGCAGACTTATTCCAATACCTTTTTTTTGTCAAAAATAACTATTCATTAATAAATAGTTTCGAGAATACAATGTTCGGAGGAAAAGAGTTCCCTTCATACAAAAAGTTTATCATCTAACCGAAGGGTAAGCAAGTACCCCCGGACATTTAGAAAATAACACCTTAATGTCTGAAAGTATGAACTCCACAAAGCAATACAGAAGTATAGACACTCCTGGAGCCTAGAAGTATGGCCTCGTTAGAACCCTAAAAGAGCAAAACTCTATGGGGAAAAAGTCAAGAGGAAAAAGAGTACCCTACTAAGTACTTAAATACATCATTTTACATATAGGTTATCAAACAAATGGTTAGAAACTTCTTGTTGCTTCCACTATAGTAATCCAAGTTCCCCTCTTATCCATCAGCTCTTTTCACACTTTTCCTACCTTGCCTTGCATTGCATTTATAGCGTCAGATATTCTTAGAAAGCACACTCTCACAACATTAGGTCCAACTTGATATATAAACATATATATTGAGCTGACATGGGCCTTGTTTGTTTCACTGTAACCTAACTACGTAACTATGAGTTCCTTGGAAATAAAATAAACCTTTGTTTGGTTGGATAAATATTAAATTAAACACGGTTTTTTCTAATACCTGTGTATTTCAAGTTCCCCTAAAACACGGTAACTCACTTCCCTACCTTACGCGTGGTCATTCCAAATCCAGCAGTTGATTATCGATCCAATTACTCCTGATAAAATTGGGTACTAAACTACTGTATCAATTGTCGCCAATTTTTCTACTGATCATCCTTTTATCTTCCACCCCCATAGTCATTTGTCTTTAAAGAAAAAAAATCAGTTTTCACCTATATCATTCCAAAATTACAACACAGCTGAATTGAGGGTTTGCAGGATTGTCACCAATCTCCAAGTATTCACCTATATCATGTTCCTCAATAAAATTGATATTGCTTGTTAATATGATGATATCATATCAGTTTGCAATTGTCTTTTTATTTATGTATCATCAGTTATATGTTGTAGTATAGTTTTATATGTTTTATTTGATGTTTCTTAAATATAGTACGAACATCAATTAATTGTAGTTGAAGTTTACACTTTGATTCTATTTTCTTATACTATAATTCCTTTGTGATTGATCTACAGAAATGGCCCGAATGCCATTATATATGAAGAAACAAATTATTACAACGTGCGTTACGATACACAATGAGATGGTTAAAAAGATTATGGAGATTTTGATTGAAATTCTGCATAATTTTGTTCAGTTATATGTTAAAATACCTAGACCAATAAACTTTCTTTTTTGACGATTCTATTGATGAAAGACTTCAAGCGAGGTTTTTGAACATCAAATCTCTTATTCAAGTTCGTGACCAAGTATGTATAGACAATATTAGAATGGACAGAAATTGCTTTGATAATTTGTGCAGGATGCTTAGGGATATTGGAGGGTTAAAAGGTAAATGAAATATGGATACGGGTGAAATGGTTGCTTTGTTTCTTTACATACTTGCACATAATAAAAAAACCAAGAAGAATTCACATTTTTTTTAGAAGAAGTGCAGAAATTGTATCCCGTCACTTTACTTGCGTTCTTCATGCGGTACTTAAATGCTACAATCATGTTTTTAAGAAGCCGGAACCGATCACATCAAATTGCATGGATTTAAACTAGAGGAGTTTTAAGGTAAATAAACATATAGTAATTAGTTAACTTGCATAAAAATATAGTAACTAGTATGTAATTATTTTTGCAGAATTGTTTGGGTGCTTTAGATGGAGCACATATGAAAATGTGTGTTCATGAGAATGACAAGGTTAGATACAGAAACAGAAAAGGAGATATTTCTACTAATGTCCTCGGTGTATGCTCAAAAGATATGCAGTTTATCTACATATTACCTGGTTGGGAGGGATCATCTCATAATAACAGAGTACTTCAAGATGCTCTTTCAAGAAGGAATCCTTTGAAGGTTCTTCAAGGTAATATAGGTGTTTATTTTTTGTTTTGGTTAGTATGTGTTAATAATTAAGTAATTGTAACATCCCAAAATCCGGGGTACAGATCTGGGGCCACTAACCACAAACAATAATATACAACCCTGGATATAAACAACATAAAATAATAAAAACCCCTTAACCAAGATCGCATACAGGTTATGGTATGAAACAAACTATCGAACTACATCATTACAACTCAATCTCAGAATAAAATATTATACATTTCTGTGAATAAATGAGATCACTATCTAACTCTATCGCCAACCTTGACAATTCTCAATCCACTATCTGGCGAGATCCATAACTTGAATGTCTCTTCTCGCTGCCCGGAGATCAATACTCACTGTCCACTACTAGGTCTACTAAACTTCACTATTACCTGGAGAAAAACAAACAAAAGCAAGAGTGAGCCAACAATGCTCAGCAAGTGCATAAAGTGATAACAATTTTAATATCGAAACAATTCTGATAACAAAAGAATTTCAACTCATTCTATGAAAGAATCTGTGATATGAACTTTTAAGTTTCCACGAGGGCCAATACTTCACCATTAATGAGGTGCAACAGGAACTAGAACAGATAAAAGTTTTGTTCAACCAAAATAAGCATTATAGACTTCAAGGGAATCAGGCTTTAACAATTCAATAAAGATACTCGTAAACTCAAGGTCAAATGATAATAATCTTTGTCAACTGGATAATCAATTCATAGATTAGAATTGGATTTTTCATTTTGACGAAGCGAGTTAAAGTGGATGATCAGTCACACTAAAACTCCGAATATACTCTCTTGGTATATCCAAATACTTAACTGGATCCATGGCCCATTTTGGCCTAAAACATAATACTCATACTCTGACTGGCGTCCACAATCCTGAAAACATTTTCATTTAATAAAAAAACTTCCAATTCTATCTTTAATACTCAGGTCAGGTGTCGGGACAATCGACCACCCTTGGTTTCCAACAACTGGAACTCACATCCAGAATAGCAACTTATGATTGGGAATTAATAAGAAACGACATCATCGTCTGGTATCGACAAGTTCGATACCACAAAGGGGAAGTTATAAAGAACGTCAATTCAAAAGGTATCCACAAGATCGATACAAATACTTCGAATTATAACCACAGCAGATTATGCAAAGAGAAAATTCATTTGAGCAAGAATGGGGATATAATTTGCAATAAGATTCCAACAATGAAATTCTAGACTAAAGCAACGATATGGTCAAGTACCGGCATTTAATAAAACTTATACTTACTGAAGAATTTAAGCTTCCATAAGCGGAGAAAACAGATTAGAACAATAATTGTAAAAACAGTTTCAATAGGGAAAGGTTTAGATCGGCTCAGGGAACATTGTCCGAGTGGAAGTCCATTGATAAAAATATACTAGATCAGGCATTGTGCCAGTGGGTTTTCATAAAAGTTAAGAAAAACTTAGATGTCCTTGTTTAGAAGATTTCTTAAGAATATTTGACAAAACTAAAATAAATGGCATTCCGCTGACAAAATGTAAAAAGGTTATTTACAAGATTCTTGGTAAAACCAACATATGAATTATGGGTGGGGGAAAGTCAGCAACATCATACTAATTTGAAGAAGTATATATATATATATATCATCTTTCCACTATACTTGACCAACTCAGTTCATATGATAAATAAACGAAATTGCATCACTTGAACAATAAGTGAATAGCAATGACACTTGCCTCGATTTACGGAGTTCCTGATCCTACCATGGATCCTCGACTCAAATTCACATCAGTCCTTACTTCATATACTCGTCGGCTTTGCTACTTGTCCTTCTGCTTATCTTTTTACTTGTACCCTGCTCTTGGCCATGTCTCCTATTCAAACCTTTACAAGGTCAGATACTGTTTCAGTATTAACTTGAGCACAACCTTATTGTTTTCTCTATTCTACCCATACGCGTCCTATAACGCTTATACTCATGTATACAAATATACATAATTACATATAAACATATCCAACCATATCCATATAGTAGTCTTAGTATAGTTACTAAGTCACATAAACACGTCACACAACCATTTCAAAACAGCACACCATATACTTTTCAAAACCATAATATATTCTCGAAATAATCCATCGATACATATACTTAAACCCTTAGAAATCATAGCACATTTCCAAGAATTGGAATCAAATAAGTTAATTAGACTTTTAAATAAACTTGCATGGGATTTTTAGAAAATTTCGGCATGAAGTATTCGTAAATAGGACTATTCCCCTGTTTTTCAATTCAACAATCCCAAGGAAATATCAAGCTGCTTCTATGGCATCAACACAAAATAAACATATAAAAAAGTATCTGCCCTGACATGCGACACATAACACATAATAATTTACATTAACACTACAAATTACGCTACACCAATGATCGTATTTCTCACGCATTTTAATGATACACGTGACAACCAATCATTGATGTTCGTAAGCCCTAGGGAACAACCCCTAGCACTAACTATTACTTACGCTATATCAATGATCACATCACTAAAGTATATTAATTATACTCGTGACAATTAATCATTGATATTCGTAAGCCCGAGGATCTAGTTGAAGAGAATTACACAAGTACTTAAATATTGACATTTAAGACTCATGATCTCATTTCAACTCGTCGCAAATAAACACATTAGAAATTACATAAATACGAATGACATTCAACACTTGATCACATAAACACATAAGAAATAGGAATCTAACAATTTATCCTTCAGATATACAATTATTCAAATCCATAATTTAAATCCTATAACGTCCATCCTTTGCGACGTTTTACAATTCCATTTAACCACATAAGCAATTAACATATAATATTAAATGAAATCCCTAGTCAGGGTTTAGCAGTCCGAACTAGTTCTTAAGACAATTACTCAATTGACTTTAATCTACTAGATCGATTGAATTCAATTAATCACAGAGTACTATTGATTTCGATCCATATTCATATAATACAAATAGCCACTTAACATACATTATTCTCGTAATCATATCAAACTCTCTACCAAAAGACTATAACTCGACTTACCATATTTAACCCGTATACATTACTGAAAACCATTAACCATTTAACCACTTACAACCCACCACCAACTAATTGACAATTATGACATCGCACAAATACTACGACTCCACTTATAGTACTAGCACATAAACATTATCGGAACCAATTACAATATGTAAAACCATGTAACTCCATATAATTATCCGACAATTAATAATTAACAATTATAGATTCTCTGAAGTAAATACGGAAATCCCAAACAATATTCACAATTTAAATCTAATTAAATTACAACAATTATATTCAAAATTAAATCTAATTAAATTATAACAATTAAACTACATCGAAATTAAAAATACGAAGTATACCATTTTCCGGTGAATATTGAACACCTCCACCACTCTCCTCTCTCTCTCTCTCTCTCTCTCTCTCTCTTTCTCTCTCTCCCTTTCTCTCTCGCTCTCTCTCTCTCTCTCTCTCTCTCTCTCTCTGTGTGTGTGTGTGTGCTGCAATCTCTCTCTCCCTCTCTATCTCTCTCTCTCTCTCTCTCTCTCTCTCTCTCACTCTTTCTCTCCACCTCGTTGCCTCTCTGCGTGCCCCCCTGCTGCTGGCCTCGCCGGACACCGCCGCCGCCATCGACCACCGCCGCGCGCGGTGGTCTTGCCTCTCCCTACCCCGATCTGCCCCCACCTTCACATACACACACATATACACGATTATATACACCCATATATATATACATATCTCCCCCAATTGAATTCCTCCCCCAAATCTCACTTTCTTTCACTAGTTTCCTCTTTCCCCGTTCTTCCTGCGTGCGTGCGTTGTGTTTTTCTGTTATTGGGCTTGGCCCAATACACGTATTTAACCTCCCATATATCCGGGCCCAATACAACACTACTTATTCGCTTTTAAAACTACTACGTAACTTCATAAATCGAAATTAAATAAAATATCCAGAAAATTCAACTTTTCACTTTTAAAATAAAGAATATAAAATTACGAGCACGCACATATTTTCGAAATATTTTTCGGATCAAAAATAAATTAAATATGAATTTTCAAAGTTTTGATCCTTTAAATACAATAAAACTCTCAAAATCATTTTAAAATACTCAAGCATCCAAATTAATCCACCCAACAATTTTAAAAACTCAATAAATATATAAAAATAATATTACAAAAGATTTCATGATTTTTAATCCCTCTGATAATTTTATAAAATTTACAGAGGATCAAAAATACATGATTTAAATATACTTAAATCCTCAAAATTACAAATAAAAATATACTGACCTTCATGGCTCATACTACTCATCATATAAGCACATAAGCATAATCTTCACATACATTTCCATTTTCCAACAATACTCACATAATCAAATTCACAATTTATATAAAATAAATAATTCGAAATTCGAAATTTCTAGGGCGTTATATCCTTTCCCCCTTAATAGGATTTTGTCCTCAGAATCAACGCTAAGGACACCATTAACAATTTTCCTCAAACATCTTACTTTCACTTCCCAGGTTGCCTCTTCAACTCTAGGATATCTCTTATTAACTCAAACTTTAACAGGCTCGTTCTGTGAGCCCTCCAATTCCGAAATAACTTTAAACTTTGACTTCTGAGTCTTTTTAACTCTAGATGCTTAACTCACGGAAACAAATATCTTTCCCCGACAGTCCTTATAACTTTTTCGCATAACAAACTATAACTTGCGTCAAAACTATACTACCATGCAAATCTTTCGCAATAATACTACCGTGCATTTTGCCTAAATTTACATCGACCAACACTTGGTATAATTCCCACGCTTTACTTACAACCACACGATTATAAATAGAACTTCGAGAAAAGATCTCCAGAAATTCTATGATCGCTTCCACTCCGCTTTTAAGTACTACATTGATTGAGATGAGAATAATTAAAAGTTTCTTCTTGTCTTTAATCCCATATTCTTACCGAATACCCAATCTGGAAACTTAACATCACTTCGTTCATTCTCAATCACATCCTTGCAATCGAATACTATAACCAAACACGTACGCCCTTAGAAACACATCAAGCATAATTCAATTAACAACTCGATTCTCACTTCTTATAAAATATTCTGGTTTGCTAAGTCTTTTGAAGAACATAGCCTCGATCACTTTCAGCGTTGGATAACTAACACACTTGTCACCTTGATTGTGACTTCCTTAATACAACCACAATATTGAAATATCCCATTTATTACCAATCCTTCTACCATCACAACTTCACTCAATACTAATCACGAAACAATTCTTCAACGATTTCCAATAACTCCTGCTTTAATCAACATGAATCTTCCACTTAACCTGAATCGCCACTTATTTACATCTCCCAAAATGAACCTTCCTCGGATAAATTTTTTTTTGAGAAAAGAATATCAAGAAATCCTCAATCATTCTTACTCCTTTTTCACGTGCAATGTTACTTGAGAATGGAATAATCGGAAAATTTCTATCCATTCTTCGTCTCATTGTTTTACAATGCAACCATTTCGAACTAATAACCATTCTCCTTAAATCATATATATCTTATTCGCAATACCTTATTCCGTCTCCTCCGAAATCAACTTTCAATTCACCATTCTGCATACTTGATGAGTCCTCGAAGTTGACTCTACACGCTACGACTTCAACATTTAACTCCACTCACATTAGGATTCTACATACTTGGAACCTTTCAAGGTCATTCTCCATTGGATTGCATACACTTTACGAGTCTTTAAATATTTTTATATGTGATCTACGATCATATTAATTTCTTCATTCGGATGTTGTTTGATTGCTAAGACTTCTATATCCACTTTCGACTTCAGAACATCCTTTTCACATTTCTTAAGATTAAAATCTCCCCTTCATTAATAGGAAATAAATCCAATCCTGAATCATATTTGACTCTTTTTATAGTCGTCACAATCCACTTCCTGATAACTCCCTTTATAATTGCATTGAATTTCTCGATTCCTTGATAATTGTAACAGTAGTCTTATTACTCTCTTCGTAATTCCACTAAGATTGATATGATACTATTCTGGTAAAAATTCCCACCTTTCCAAGCTCATAACACATTGTTTTGACTTCTGACTCTACTACTTGTTATCATACTGCCCTTCTGGTTACAGCCACAACTTCCTACATTACTCTTAATAAAATCACTAGGGATTCTACTCCCGCAATCTTATTTTCTGACCATGGGATCTCATTAATTTCTGCTAATTTTCTTTCTATAGGCAACCACGGTGCCCTTTTTTTTTTTTTAACTCCACATCTTCAGGATTCCACATTCTTTTCTTAGCCAATTTTATATGTCTTCTATTTAGTCACTTCTGGAAACTTTCTGATTTCTCTGTCTTCCACCTTACTGTCATTTTGCTTCATCTCGGTTAACTTTCCAACATCCTTGATAACCATGATTTCTTACACTGGCCTTGCATAAGTCATTTACTCCGCATGTTCGCCTTATCCTTCTCTTAACCCCTGGTTAATTCTTACAAACCTTTTCGTTCCGCTTTACTTTGTTTTACTCAAATCATCTCTCCTTGATTCTACCATCTTATGGCATTCCATTTACTACCTTCACCTTACCATAGGTGTCTAAAACAATCCTTCTTTAACATTGAACATCTTTACCAACATCTCCATTACCATTCTCTTTTCACCCTTCAACAATATCTGCAATCATGTGCTTTCATTTACTGCTCTTTTCCTTTATTCAATTCTCATTAATCTCAAATCTTGTCTATGTCTTATCGGTCCAGTAAATAATCCAATTTGACATGAAATATTTGTCTTAGTCACCAAATTCTTAAACTTGCACAACCAGTTCTTCGTCAGCATAATTGTAGTTAAATCACTTAAGACGTCATCGCGTCTAACTTCGCATCCCGTTATCATTAGAAATTTTGAAATCATCAAATCTCCGACAAAGGAGGTCAACGAAATGAATGGGGTATCAATATGAATATATACTAAGTTTGTTTGACAAAACTTTTATAAAAGAATTTAACCGAGAGATCAATATGATCTTTGAACTATTTTCAGGTTGCATTTGTCACTTGGTTAACCACCACAGTACATAGAGATGGCCAATCTTTAGTACTTTAATGACAAACACAATCAGTGGCATCCCACTGGACTTCTATCACAAAGATAAGATGTCCCTGAATCCCCTATCTATATAGGTTGTTCATCTCAGCTGGAAAGAAGAAAATCAAGCATTCATGATAATGAAAAGAGATTCACGAGTTTCAAAATATTTCTTGTAAAGCTGGATCAAATACCATCTAAAAATATAAATATTTCTAAAAGAATGGAATTGAATTCGAATAAATTTGATATACGAAACTCATCATCAATTGATAGATATTGGACTTTTCAACTGTAGCATCAACTACTGATTAGGCAAACATTTAAGAAATTCCTAATTATTCAGTCTCACTCTTGTTGACTAAGCACTACTGTACTTAGCTGCAAAACCGGTCTGACAATAATGAGTTGAATAAATAAGAAGATCTCAATTCATTCTCGATTTTGAACCATCACTGCGCAACGAATGCCTCAGCAACGATACCAACCGGGAATTAATTTACGATAATTCAAAGAAAGAATAGGGAATTTCTTCAGATAATGACTTGGAACGAATCAATAATTAGGGATGCACGACTACACTTAACCTTCAATCCTTGCTAATACTCGCTTCTCACTTAGCATTCTTAATCTTCTCGTACCATCTCCAAAATGTTCACATCGAAACTAATCTATTAAGATGTCCTAAATTCTACGCGAAAATCTCAAGATAACATTCCCCAGACTAATAACTCCAGCTGCCCACTTAGCTTAGGCCGCTTCAGGTTCACGGTTTTACTAATAGATCGATCCTTAAACGATTCGAACTTCTACTCGCGCGACCTGTCGAAAGACCGATTAACGTCGCGAAGCTTTCCGAAGTATCCTAACGCAATCCTCATCCTAAACCGTTCGGGACATCTATCTTATACACGTACCCTAACCCTCCTAATCTGTTTCAGTGACCATAACCTATAGCTCAGATACCAACTTGTAACATCCCAAAATCCGGGGTACAGATCTGGGGCCACTAACCACAAACAATAATATACAACCCTGGATATAAACAACATAAATAATAAAAACCCCTTAACCAAGATCGCATACAGGTTATGGTGTGAAACAAACTATCGAACTACATCATTACAACTCAATCTCAGAATAAAATATTATACATTTCTGTGAATAAATGAGATCACTATCTCCAACCTTGACAATTCTCAATCCACTATCTGGCGAGATCCATAACTTGAATGTCTCTTCTCGCTGCCCGGAGATCAATACTCACTGTCCACTACTAGGTCTACTAAACTTCACTATTTACTGGAGAAAAACAAATAAAAGCAAGAGTGAGCCAACAATGCTCAGCAAGTGCATAAAGTGATAACAATTTTAATATCGAAACAATTCTGATAACAAAAGAATTTCAACTCATTCTATGAAAGAATCTGTGATATGAACTTTTAAGTTTCCACGAGGGCCAATACTTCACCATTAATGAGGTGCAACAGGAACTAGAACAGATAAAAGTTTTGTTCAACCAAAATAAGCATTATAGACTTCAAGGGAATCAGGCTTTAACAATTCAATAATGATACTCGTAAACTCAAGGTCAAATGATAACAATCTTTGTCAACTAGATAATCAATTCATAGATTAGAATTGGATTTTTCATTTTGACGAAGCGAGTTAAAGTGGATGATCAGTCACACTAAAACTCCGGATATACTCTCTTGGTATATCCAAATACATAACTGGATCCATGACCCATTTTGGCCTAAAACATAATACTCATACTCTGACTAGCGTCCACAGTCCTGAAAACATTTTCATTTAATAAAAAAACTTCCAATTCTATCTTTAATACTCAGGTCAGGTGTCGGGACAATCGACCACCCTTGGTTTCCAACAACTGGAACTCACATCCAGAATAGCAACTTATGATTGGGAATTAATAAGAAACGACATCATCGTCTGGTATCGACAAGTTCGATACCACAAAGGGGAAGTTATAAAGAACGTCAATTCAAAAGGTATCCACAAGATCGATACAAATACTTCGAATTATAACCACAGCAGATTATGCAAAGAGAAAATTCATTTGAGCAAGAATGGGGATATAATTTGCAATAAGATTCCAACAATGAAATTCTAGACTAAAGCAACGATATGGTCAAGTACCGGCATTTAATAAAACTTATACTTACTGAAGAATTTAAGCTTCCATAAGCGGAGAAAACAGATTAGAACAATAATTGTAAAAACAGTTTCAATAGGGAAAGGTTTAGATCGGCTCAGGGAACATTGTCCGAGTGGAAGTCCATTGATAAAAATATAATAGATCATGCATTGTGCCAGTGGGTTTTCATAAAAGTTAAGAAAAACTTAGATGTCCTTGTTTAGAAGATTTCTTAAGAATATTTGACAAAACTAAAAGAAATGGCATTCCGCTGACAAAATGTAAAAAGGTTATTTACAAGATTCTTGTAAAACCAGCATATGAATTATGGGTTGGGGAAAGTCAGCAACATCATACTAATTTGAAGAAGTATATATATATATATATATATATATATATATATATATATATATATATATATATATCATCTTTCCACTATACTTGACCAACTCATTTCATATGATAAATAAACGAAATTGCATCACTTGAACAATAAGTGAATAGCAATGACACTTGCCTCGATTTACCGAGTTCCTGATCCTACCATTGATCCTCGACTCAAATTCACATCAGTCCTTACTTCATATACTCGTCGGCTTTGCTACTTGTCTTTCTGCTTATCTTTTTACCCGTACCCTGCTCTTGGCCATGTCTCCTATTCAAACCTTTACAAGGTTAGATACTATTTCAGTATTAACTTGAGCAAAACCTTATTGTTTTCTCTATTCTACCCATACGCGTCCTATAACGCTTATACTCATTTATACAAATATACACAATTACATATAAACATATCCAACCATATCCATATAGCAGTCTTAGTATAGTTACTAAGTCACATAAACACGTCACACAACCATTTCAAAACAGCACACCATATACTTTTCAAAACCATAATATATTCTCGAAATAATCCATCGACACATATACTTAAACCCTTAGAAATCATAGCACATTTCCAAGAATTCGAATCAAATAAGTTAATTAGACTTTTAAATAAACTTGCAGAGGATTTTTAGAAAATTTCGGCATGAAGTATTCGTAAATAGGACTATTCCCCTGTTTTTCAGTTCAACAATCCCAAGGAAATATCAAGCTGCTTCTATGGCAGCAACACAAAATAAACATATAAAAAAGTATCCGCCCTGACATGCGGCGCATAGCACATAATAATTTACATTAACACTACTACTTACGCTACACCAATGATCGTATTTCTCACGCATTTTAATGATACACGTGACAACCAATCATTGATGTTCGTAAGCCCTAAGGAACAACCCCTAGCACTAACTATTACTTACGCTATATCAATGATCACATCACTAAAGTATATTAATTATACTCGTGACAATTAATCATTGATATTCGTAAGCCCGAGGATCTATGTTGGTTCGAAAACTAACTGCGCAAGTGTACGCGGTCACAAGTAATATAATAAATTCGATCCCACGAAAACTTGGTGTTTGTTCAGAAATAATGTTTAAGCAACGACGTATGATTAAACAACAAACTGCTTGAATAAATAATAAACAGGGTTTTGTTGTATTTTTCTAATTGATTAATTAAATTAATAATATTAAATAATTCAAACTACTTGATTTAATTAAATGAGAATTTATATGTGAGAAAAACATGGGATTCTAATTTCATTATTTATTTCATTTAGAATTGATGCCTTAATTTCAAAGTAATTTTGATAATTTACGAAAGCTAGTCGGGAACACGAAACTAACATACGTGCCTTTCAGCCTTAACTCATATCTAACCATACGAACATCCACTTAAAAAGATAGAAGTCGCGTGGACACCTTTTATGCTTAGACCCTATATGTCTATAAGATTTGAAAACATAATTGGTTTACGAATAAATTCCTTTATTATGACTACATAGGGTGATGTGATCCAAAATCCTACCACTTATCGTAAATGTACATGACAATTACGAACCTATGCTAACATGGCAAATTCTAAATTCCTAAATCCACTTTCGCATTCATTAGGAATTAATAATTTAGACGTTAGCTACGCATCTAATAAATTAAGCGCAACCACATTAGGCAATCTGAATTTTTATCATAATACAAATTATTAAGGCATCGAATTACTAAATTACGTAAATAAATCCATTAGAATCCCATGACGGCGATTAGTTCATAATCGAACGAATCGTCATCATGGGATTAAATGAAAACATAATAATAATAATAATAAAATAATTAAAAAATTATGATGAATTAAATATGAAAATTACAAGAGTTAGAAAGTAGAACCGAAATAGCTTCCAATGAAAGAGAAGAGCACTCCAAATAATCCCCGTAAATTCTTCAACCAAAATAACACTTATACTAAATTTGCAAAAAATTAAAGTATATAAAAATGAAACTTAAAATTACAAAGAACTAGAGAGAATACAAGAGAGGATTTTGCTCGAGCTTGAGAACTCACCTATTTATAGCAAAAATTAGCACACCAAATTAATAAAATAAATATGAAAAGAATTAAAAAGAAATAAAAAGAAAGCATTCAACACAAAATTTAAATAACACAGCCGAAAGTGAACCATAAATAGCAATTGTACCAACTGCACTCAGCCGCGGGAAGAAAAAATCCAGCCGCAGGAAGCGCGCGTGAAGCACACGCGCGGCAGCTTCTCCAACAGCACAGGCGCGTGTCTCACAACAGCAACTTAACACACAATCCACTTTGCTTTACAAATCTTTTATTCTTCTTTTTTTTTAATTGCCGACAGCAACTTCAATCAACATTACAAAACAAAAGCATTAACTTGCTGGCTTGATTTATATATGTCCGATTTCGAAAAGAAAATGCTTTTAAACTGCATAGCTTATTATCTTTAATTAATAAATAATTAATTTAATCCAGAAATTATAAAAATAAATATCTAATATTATTAGATATTTAAAAATATAATTTCCTAATTAAATAAAATATTTATTAATATAAATATATCTTTAAGTCCTAAGATGCGGTCTATTGAGGGCCTGGAACCGGACTCCTTTTGCTTAACAAAAAATATATCAATTCAAACCGGGGTTTTCTCTTTAAGAATATATCACTTTCCATCTTTTTGTGATAATTCTATTTTCTCATTGCTCGTCCAGGTGTAAATTACGGTCTCTTGAGGATCTGAAACTGGATTCCTTTTGCGAAACGAAAAATATATCAATTCCAATCAGGGTTCTAGATTTAAGAATATATCACTCAGAATTTCTTTATGATAATTCTTTTTCCTCGTAGCCAGTCCACTTGATAAAATTGAGACAGAAATCCACCGTTTTTAGCCTTTTATCGCCTAGATACCTAAAGTTGCGAGTTCTGCACAACAAATGCTGAAACAAAACAAAAATGAATTAAAAGACACAATATATTTAAGGATAAACCACCAATCTAGGTCAAAATAACGCATAATAAGTGGATATAAAATCCACTTATCAATCTAGTTGAAGAGAATTACACAAGTACTTAAATATTGACATTTAAGACTCGTGATCTCATTTCAACTCCTCGCAAATAAACACATAAGAAATTACATAAATACGAATGACATTCAACACTTGATCACATAAACACATAAGAAATAGGAATCTAACAATTTATCCTTCAGATATACAATTATTCAAATCCATAATTTAAATCCTATAACGTCCATCCTTTGCGACGTTTTACAATTCCATTTAACCACATAAGCAATTAACATATAATATTAAATGAAATCCCTAGTCAGGGTTTAGCAGCCCGAACTAGTTCTTAAGACAATTACTCAATTGACTTTAATCTACTAGATCGATTGAATTCAATTAATCACAGAGTACTATTGATTTCGATCCATATTCATAAAATACAAATAGCCACTTAACATACATTATTCTCGTAATCATATCAAACCCTCTACCAAAAGACTATAACTCGACTTACGATATTTAACCCGTATACATTATTGAAAACCATTAACCATTTAACCACTTACAACCCACCACCAACTAATTGACAATTATGACATCGCACAAATACTACGACTCCACTTATAGTACTAGCACATAAACATTATCGGAACCAATTACAACATGTAAAACCATGTAACTCCACATAATTATCCGACAATTAATAATTAACAATTATAGATTCTCTGAAGTAAATACGGAAATCCCAAACAATATTCACAATTTAAATCTAATTAAATTACAACAATTATATTCAAAATTAAATCTAATTAAATTATAACAATTAAACTACATCGAAATTAAAAATACGAAGTATACCATTTTCCGGTGAATATTGAGCACCTCCACCACTCTCCTTTCTCTCTCTCTCTCTCTCTCTCTCTCTCTCTCTCTCTCTCTCTCTCTCTCTATCTCTCTCTCTCTCTCTCTCTCGCTCTCTCTATCTCTCTCTCTCTCTCTCTGCTGCAATATCTCTCTCTCTCTCTCTCTCTCTCTCTCTCTCTCTCTCTCTCTCTCTCTCTTTCTCTCCACCTCATTGCCTCTCTGCGCGCCCCCTGCTGCTGGCCTCGCCGGACACCGCCGCTGCCATCGGCCGTCACCGATCTGCTCCCACCTTCACATACACACACATATACATGATTATATACACCCATATATATATATATACATATCTCCCCCAATTGAATTCCTCCCCCAAATCTCACTTTCTTTCCCTAGTTTCCTCTCTCCCCGTTCTTCCTGCGTGCGTGCGTTGTGTTTTTCTGTTATTGGGCTTGGCCCAATACACGTATATAACCTCCCTTATATCCGAGCCCAATACAACACTACTTATTCACTTTTAAAACTACTACGTAACTTCATAAATCAAAATTAAATAAAATATCCAGAAAATTCAACTTTTCACTTTTAAAATAAAGAATATAAAATTACGAGCACGCACATATTTTCGAAATATTTTTCTTATCAAAAATAAATTAAATATGAATTTTCAAAGTTTTGATCCTTTAAATACAATCAAACTCTCAAAATCATTTTAAAATACTCAAGCATCCAAATTAATCCACCCAACAATTTTAAAAACTCAATAAATATATAAAAATAATATTACAAAAGATTTCATGATTTTTAGTCCCTCCGATAATTTTATAAAATTTACAGAGGATCAAAAATACATGATTTAAATATACTTAAATCCTCAAAATTATAAATAAAAATATACTGACCTTCACGGCTCATACTACTCATCATATAAGCACATAAGCATAATCTTCACATACATTTCCACTTTCCAACAATACTCACATAATCAAATTCATAATTTATATAAAATAAATAATTCGAAATTCGAAATTTCTAGGGCGTTATAGTAATTCACAATTTGGTTGTTTTAGGATGTTATTATTTGTGTGATGCTGGATATATGAACTGCGAAGGATTTTTGACCCTTTTTAGAAGCCAACGATATCATCTAACTGAGTGGAGAAATGGTCGACAACCTTCAACACCAGAAGAGGTTTTTAATATGAAGCATTCTCGAGCAAGAAATGTTATCGAGTTGGGTTTTGGGATGTTAAAACTCAAATGGGGTATTGTGAGAGATACTACTTGGTATCCAATGAAAACCAAGTGCAAAATTATTTCAACGTGTCCTCTGCTTCATAATTTTATAAGGTCTAATATGAGAGTAGACCCAATAGAGGATAAAGTTGGTGAAAATGGAGAGAATGGAGATGCATTTAATGAAAATTTGTTTACCATCTTGAGTCTAGTACTGCCTGGAACAATTTAGAAATCAACTAGCCAACGAAATGTTTAATGAATGGCAAAACTCTAGGCATCTTTAATCATTTAGATTTTAGAATTTTACATCTGTTTTTCTCTTGTAATGTTTATGATTGAATTGGGTTTGTATGCATGACATTTGATCTACCTGGAAGAATAATAATACATTAATTTGATTATGTCCATTTTCATATAGTAGGAATTATAATGTTGTTTCTTTTATATATATATATATATAACTTCGACAAAGTCTCCAAGTTATGCACTATGAGTTCAGATTCTCAAGCGAAATAAGTAGATTCTAAAAGCAACAATACTAGATGAAGAAGTAAAGATGATGCTGCCCTTGTAAAGTCAATGTTAAAGCTAGTAGAAGATGGTGGTTGGAGGGCTAAAAATGGTCAACTAAAATCTGGTACGTATGGCAAGCTTGAAAAAATTATGGGAGAGATCCTTCCTGGTTGTTGCTTGAAAGCTCGTCCTCATACTGAGTCTCGAGTTAGATGTTAGGTCCGATACGATTGTAGAAGGGGGGTTGAATACAATCTATACCATTTTATCGAAATTTGTTCTTTAAATAAAATTTAACTTAAACAAATTTGAGCGGAATAATACAACACAAATTTCAAGTTGAATATAACAATATATTAACTTGATGGGTGTTACAAAATCAATCCAAATGATTATCAAGTAATTAATAACTAATTAGAAAATTCGACATGAACTTTTCTAATTTAGTTAATTAAAATCAAGATATCAAGTTGTGAACTAGGAAACTTAATTCGCTAGTATTACAAGAACCACACATAAACAAGTTCCAACAGATAGAATATTACAAAAGAGATGAACTTGAATTTCCAGAATTATGTTTGTAAGTGTTCTTGAGTTTGAGAGAGAGAGATATGAGCTGCTGGGATTTTTCAGAAGTTGTAAGTGAATTGTCTTCTGCCTCTTTGCTGCTTCTGATCTTTATATTCCGTCCATAGTCATATTGTGTTGTTTTAATTGATATAACAATCAATTAACACATATATAACATTCGGTATGACTATCCACTGAAAGAAATATGACTGTCCCATTAAATATAACTTTCGGTATAACTATCTCCTTTTGAACTGAATATGACTGTCCAATAATCATTTCCTTTGTATATGACTTTCGGTATGACTATTATTTGAACTTAATATGACTGTCCAAACCATTCCCTTTGTATGACTATCCTTTTGAACTATATATAACAATCGGTATAACTATCCTTAGATAGTTATATTGTTATATATTTTCAGATTATAATTAACTAAATGATTTATATAAATCACTTAATTAATTATTTCTTTTTCAGATTAATTCTTATTTAATTAATCTAATAATTACTTTAACAAATATATTAATTCTGATAGAATTAATTTATTTAATTAAATTAACTATTTGATTTAATTAATTAAAATAGAATTAATACAACTCCTTTTAATAGTCAAAACTTCACTGTGGACCACGTAATTATAATAACGAACATACACTGGATTTTTGTTGACGCTCGATGTACTGTCTGGTTCATGAACGACTAACTCCAATCTCTGTTCTTCATCTTGACATTAAACTGTGGTCTTTTTCTTTTCTTCACTCTCTCCGATCATTCTGAACTGATATTGTTTCTTATCACTTATAGAAACCTCTGTCCTTGAAATAAATCCATGTATTTCAATGCTACACTGACGCTTGATCAGGCAACTGAATCTTCTTCAGTGTGAAACATCAAAACTATAGATTGACTTGTTGATTTTTCTTCTGACAGTTGTCACCTTATGAGATTCCTGTGACAGTTGATATTATTTACTTATTACAAACTACTTTAATTGGATTAGGATCCTCTAACTACAAATAGGCTGAGTCATATGCCTTTCATTAGATTATTGAGGAGACAGTTTTTCGCAATTGAAAAGATACGTGGCCCGAATTATAGCGGATTTGGTTAGAATGAATTTGAAAAATGTATCACATGCGAGAAGAGTATCTTTGAGGATTGGCTAAAGGTATTATATTATGTTCCTTGTAATCCATATTTCTAGTTTTACTACTGGCAGCTATTAAAGCAAGCAGATTATATTATGTTCCTCGTAATCCATATTTCTCGTTATTTTGTGAATTATTTTGTCCTCATATTATTTTATTTTTTTAATATATGGTACAAATATTATCAGATTAATAAACAATGTGTACAACAAGATTTAACGGATCACCCGATTTCTAACTTTAAGATCGTACAATTGTAACAACCCGACTTTCGGACTATTATTTCCAAATTCTCAACTAAAATAAATTACAATTCTTTATTCAATTAATTTGAAATTAATGAATGTCAAACCCAAAGTCAACATAATTATCTGAAACAATTAAAATTAGAGACGCAGCTCCACAAATCCAATAATCAATTTCTAATAAATCACTGAAATTTATTCTAATAAGACGATAAGTTTTTTCCAATAACATAAAATCCACAAGTTCACTTCCTTATTCGATCCAACGCTTAGTAACCTGAAATATATTGAAACAATAAGCTGCAAATCCCAGCAAGTAACCATCGCCTAATGGCTCAAAAATAATATTATGTAAAACAATTTTTACAGTTTAGATCGATAAAGAATTTCAAAACAGTGCAATCATATTTTAATTCCAACAGTTGTAAGTCACGGTCACACTATGCCAGTGACATGGCTTCTATAGTTCGATGGGGGCTAGTTTACGTCCCTCGCTAAGTCACCCTCAACAAGGTATCTATGTGTTCCGGAACGTGCGTAAAGTAGTTCTATGCGTCACACTATCCAGTGAACGGATTCTATAATTCAATACGCAACTAAAACTGGGGATTTCTAAGCACTTAAACTTAACAATAAAATTTTTCTCTCTGTCTTTATGACAGTTCTCCCTCTGTCTTTATGACAATTTTCAATATGTCCTTGTGACAACCTCTCTGATCAAATAATCTTATATCCCCATTCACCACAGTTTACATTCATTTCTATTTTATTATGGCAAGTGCTGAAGCAACGTTGGAGGGCATGTACGCAAAGCTCGTAATTGAAGACGAGGAGGAAGAAGAAATAGTACTAACAAACAAGGATGTAGAAGAACAGAAACCAACGTACATGTTGGTGGGGAAGTTCATGACTGACAAAAACATAAACTTCCAGGCTATGAAAAATCTGATGGCATCATTGTGGAGGCCAAGAGAAGGAATGGAATTCCATGACATGGGAGGTATGAAGTACTCATTCATATTTTTTCACAAACTGGATATGCAAAAGGTCCTAGATGGAGGTCCTTGGTCCTTTGAACAGTCGATGCTAGTGTTACACCAAGTTCCAATGGGAGAAGATCCATGTTCGACTCAGCTACACGATATGGAAATATGGGTTCAAATATATGACATACCAAGAGGATTCATATCCGAGAACATCTTAAAGAGTATAGGTACATCTTTTGGTAAGTATATTAAGTCAGAACAAGGAACATACGAAGGAGGATGGAAGCCATACATTAGAATTCGAGTAACGATGAATATCAACAAGCCCCTAAAGCGAAGAATGAAGATAAAATGGGAAGGTAATTCGAGCAGTTGGATAAACTTTAAGTACGAGAAACTTGGTACGTTCTGTTTTGTCTGCGGGCTTATAGGTCATTCTGAAAGAAACTCTGCAATCGTGTATGCAAACCCAGATAAACAGATAGACAAGCCATACGGTATTTGGCTAAAGGCACAGTCTAGGGGTGCAAAACCAAATGTGGGATCAAGATGGATTCGAAATACAGGAGGGGGAGAAGGCACATGGAGTAACCAGAATCATCAGGAGGAAGCACCAGTCAACAATGGCGAACAGCAAGGAGACGCGAGCTTCATGGAAATTGAAGGTAGGACCCGTGTGATTGATGGAGAGGTCGGAGACATGATTATCAGGCCACGAGATTCGAGGGTGCAACATACGCGGGAGAATTATGTTCAAAAAGAGCGGGAGAATTACATTGAAGGAAATAAGAAATCTAATGAAGACAATGTAATTACTGAGTCAAAAAGAAAAAGGATCGAAAGCGTATTTGATGGAGACAATAGTGGAAAGGAATATATGCAAACAAAAGAAAAGCAACACCAGGAAATAGAGTCAACGAAATTCATACAAGAGGACCCAGATGTTGGTAATAGTATGGACCAAGACAGCAACATCACTCAACATATGACTTTACACTCAAAAAATGGACCAAAGGCGAACTCTTCGACAGGGGTTCGCCTACCACAATGAGTGTCTTCAGCTGGAATTACCGTGGGCTTGGGACCCCATGGGCTATTCAATTCCTAAAGGAGTGCGTAATCCAAAAGAATCCCAGGTTTGTTTTTCTTTGTGAAACTTTATGCAAGCAGGATACTGTAGAAAAGGTTAGAATGTTATTGAATTTTGAGGGTGCTTTAGCAGTAGACTCCCAGGGCCATAGTGGGGGATTAGTAATGTTTTGGAGAAACAATAGTGAGGCCAAAGTGTTGTCTTTCAGTAAAAATCACATAGATATAGAAGTCAATATAGCAGGGTGGCAAAAATTCAGACTAACAAGCTTATACGGTGAGCCCGATCGAGCTAGAAGGCAAGAGACTTGGAACTTAATTTACTCCCTGCATTCTCGAAGTAATCTTCCCTGGTGTTTGATAGGAGATATGAACAACATTATTCATCAAGAGGATAAACAAGGAGGCCGCCCGTATCCTCGATGGCTTTTGCAAGGTTTTCAAAAGGTTTTGGAAGATTGTGACTTATTCGACATGGACATGGTGGGATACAAGTTTACATGGGATAGAGGAAAGGGAACGAACAACTGGATAGAAGTTCGGTTGGACAGAGCTTTAGTTTCAAACCTCTTTTTTCACCATTTCTCAGAGGCAACATTAACCAACCTTGAAATCTCAACGAGCGATCACAGTCCGATTTTAATGGAACCTATCATCGAAAGATACGAGTTCTCTGCAAAACGATTCAAATTTGAAAACGCTTGGATTAGAGAACCCATGTGCCAGCAGATAGTTCAAGATACTTGGATGAACAATCAAGACAAGACATTACAGCATAAAATTGTAATGTGTGCTGAAACTCTCACCAGTTGGGGGAAAGAAATCACTGGTTGCTTTAGAGAGCGAATTAATCAGAGTAAGAAGGTGATGAGCAGGCTCAAGAATAGAAGGGATCATTCCTCAATCAAGATTTACCAAGAGGAGGCTCACAAGCTCACGGAAGCTTATAATCAACAAGAAATTTTCTGGCGCCAAAGATCAAAGCAACTGTGGCTACGCGAAGGAGATAGCAACAGCAGATTCTTCCATACAGCAGCTAAAGCCCGTAGAAAAGCAAATCATATAGATTTTTTGATGGATAGTGAAGGCCAGATGATTGATTGGAACTCTGGTCTCAAAGATATGATGGTGCAATATTTTAATGATCTCTTCAAGGCCTCAGACACAGAATGGAGGGACATTACGGATTGTATCGAAGGAAAAATCTCAGATTCTCAAAATATGGCACTGTTAGCTCTAGTTGATCCAATCGAAGTCAAGAATGCACTCTTCAGTATGCATCCTGACAAATCTCCTGGACCTGACGGCATGAGCCCAGGTTTTTACCAGAAGTTTTGGAATATTGTGGGAGATGATATAATCAATGTGGTAAAACAGTTTTTCAACACCTGCACTTTTGAGAATAACATCACAGAGACGAACATTGTGTTGATTCCTAAGAAGCAAAGTCCCAGAAGTATGACAGATCTTCGTCCCATTTCTCTCTGCAACGTAACTTACAAGGTCGTGTCAAAGGTTTTAGCAAATAGAATGAAGAAGGTGCTTAACAACATTATTTCAGAAACACAAAGTGCCTTCGTCCCAGGGAGGCTCATTACGGACAATATAATGATTGCTTTTGAGGTAATGCATTATATGAAACGTAAAACGCAAGGAAAAAATGGGTGGATGGCCCTGAAATTAGACATGAGCAAAGCGTACGATCGTGTGTAATGGGGTTTTCTAGAAGCCATGTTAATAAAATTGGGCTTCGAAAGAAAATTGGTTAACATGTTCTTGGAATGTATCTCTTCTGCAAAATATCAAATTTGCCACGCAGGTAGGGAGTTTGGAAGGATTGTGCCAGAGAGGGGCATTCGACAAGGTGACCCCCTTTCTTCATACCTCTTTTTAATTTGTATGGAAGGTTTCACGGCTTTAATAAACAATTTTGAGAGAAGAAAGTTGTTGAGGGGTATTCAAGTAGCTAGGGGAGCTCCAATTATTTCTCACATGTTTTTCGCGGATGATAGCTACATCTTTTGTAAGGCTAGAGAAGAAGATGCTAATCAAGTGGTGAATCTTCTTAAAACGTTTGAGAGAGCTTCTGGACAACAAATCAATGTAACTAAGTCTTCTATTTTCTTTAGTCGAAATATTGATGGGAATGTAAAGAAGGAGATCAGTGACATTTTACATTTTCAAGAAGCTGGTAACAACTCTTTGTATCTAGGATTGCCTAATACTATGAGTAGAAACAAGAATGCAGTTTTTGGCTATCTCAAGGAACGTGTTCGAGACAGAGTGGCAGGTTGAAGTAAGAAAGTTATGTCCAAAGGGGGTAAAGAAATTCTCATTAAAACAACAGCGCAGTCAATGCCTAATTATGCCATGAATATGTTTTTATTACCCAAGCAAACATGTTCAGACATGGAGAAAATCCTTTCAAAATTCTGGTGGCAGACCTCCTCTAATTCAGAGTCTGGAATTAGATGGAAAAGCTGGGAACGAATGAGCATAAAGAAATCTCAAGGAGGCATAGGTTTTCGGAAATTACATGACTTTAATGTGGCTCTTCTGGGCAAACAAGGATGGCGTCTATTATCTATCCAAAATTCTCTAGCAAGCAAGGTGTTCAAAGCTCGCTATTACCCGAATGACACATTCTTAACGGCAAAAATTGGCAACAGTCCCAGCTACATATGGCGCAGCATTCTTGAAGCTCAAGTGCTGCTAAAACAAGGAGCAGTTCGTAGGGTGGGAAATGGCTTTTCAACAAGTATAAAGAATGACCCATGGCTGCCAAATGATGCTAATCCGTATGTTCAGACAAATCATCCAGCACTGGAGGGTCAACAAGTGGTATCTCTGATGACACCTGATCACACCGAATGGGATATGGAATTATTTAAGAGACATTTTCGAAGAGAGAGATGTCAATCTAATTATGTCAATTCCTATACGACAAAACGATACAGACGCTTGGTATTGGAACAAGGAGAAGCTGGGTTTCTACTCGGTCAAAAGTGTTTATCATTTAATGCAGGAGGGGAATCAGCATACTAGCAGCAGCAACTCAGGTTTCTGGAGAAGCATGTGGAATTTGAAAATCCCTCACAAAGTAAAAATATTTGTATGGCGAGCAGTTACAGATTGCCTACCTACTAAAGAACAGCTACTCTTTAAACATGTAAATGTGAACCCCTTGTGCCCAGTTTGCAATCTTGACCAGGAAACAATAATGCACACTCTAGTATCTTGTCACTTCGCTCAACTTTGCTGGATTCGATCAGACCTAGTAGCAAATATTACAAACAGGGACAATCTTATTCAGTGGCTGGAAGAGGTAAAAGAAAGGAAATCGCTAGAACAGCTGTCAAAAGCGATTATGTTGGCTTGGTCTTTATGGAACAACAGAAATGAGATAGTATGGAAGCAAAAAGGAAAAGAGGCTTTGGAGGTTGTAGATTCGGCATTTCTCTGTCTTAATCAATGGATGATGGCTCAGGATCGTTCATTTGACAATTTTCTTGGGTTCATGACCCAGGCAGATGGCTCTGAGCATTGGAAGCGACCACAGCAAGGAATGATTAAGATTAATACTAACGCTACAATTTTTAAAGAATCAAATCGATACAGCTTCTCATTCATTGTCCGAGATGATCAAGGAGAATTAATAGAAGCATCTTCGACTTGCAAGCAGGGTGAAATGGACCCGTTCATGGCTGAGGCTCTAGGCATCCGGGAAGCACTGAGCTGGGTAAAAATGCAAGATAGTTCGAATGTGGCCATAGAAACAGATTGCCTATCCCTGGTTCAGGCTATAAGATCTTCCTCAACAAATCTGTCATACCTGGGCAGGGTAGTTAATGAATACAAATCACTTTTAACTACACTAAAGGATCGTAATATCACCTTAAGTTTTATCAAACGTTCTGCGAACATGGTTGCTCACTATATAGCGAGAAATACTAGTTCACTAGCTGAGCGTATCTGGAAATTTGGGGATGCCCGTCCAGACTTTTATCATGTAATGTTGTGTGATTTAAAGTGTTAATGAATTGTTTGTTTTCCGCCAAAAAAAAAACTGGGGATTTCTAAAAGTCTTTTCTAAAATCTATATATATACACCAGATTACGTAACAAAGGATTACCACATATACAATTACTCAAGAGAACAACAAAGATCAAAATCAATCAAATATCATATTTTGATTTGTTTCATAAAAGAACATGATTTACGCACATAATATCATACACGTGAATCCATACTAATATCAAAATAATTAAAGAATCATTTACCCCCATATTTTTAAGCTTGTTATGAGTTTTCCTCTTCTCTTGCTATTCTCCTCTCGTCTTCTGCTCTCTTTGTCTCTCTGCGTTTCTTTTTCTTCACCTATGTTGTACTCTCTTGTTAGGGTTTTTTTCTAGTGTTTGTAACTGATATCTTCATCTTTCTCTATTTTCTATATAAGTATACATAAATTATCCTATATTTAATTATTATCCTTAATAATTACTCTTTAATGATACGTCTTCCTATAACTGAAAAAATTACTAATTTTTAGCCTAAATTCAAAACTTGAAAATCAATTATGAGTTACAACCAATTAATCTTCTATTTTTAATGACTTTCTGTAATAACTCCTCTAAAATTGAAAAATGCTATAATTTTAAATCCTAAATTATTAATACTAAATTATCAACTTATTTACTAAAATTAATCTAAAAACCTGGGATATTAGAACAATAATCACTTGGCTTTATTAAATAAAAAGAATGGAAGGACCTCTAAATAAGATTAATCAAACTTCAATAAAGATAGAAATCTTCATCTTATCTGAAACAACTAAACTAGGCCAAATCTATGCTTACAGTGTGCGATCAAAGTTATATAAACTATGATATAAGATGTACTCTGTAGTGCAAGGTACCGAAGTAGTAATGACCTCTTGTGGTGTGCTCATTGCGTCGTTAATCACTATCCTTCTAATTATCAAACTTAAAAATTCACTCCCATATTCATCGTTGTTATCGACTTTATATATAGGTTAAGCTTAAATTTTAAATTGCTCGAGTACTTGATAGAAAACTAGTTAATGTCATGTTTTTAGAAACCTGCTATTAAACTATAAATCTTTATTGTATCTTTTTTACAGAGTCATCCAAATGCTAAGGGGTTAAGAAATAAATCTTTCCCATTTTATGACGAGTTGGCTCATGTTTTTGGTAAAGATAGAGCTAATGGAGAAGGTGTCAAAAGTCCAGCTGAAGCAGTGGAAGAAATTGCTAATGACGAGGAGAATAGTTCATATCAACAATCTGAACAACAAAAAGATAATCTCGAGGATGAGATGAATCCCAAAACAAATTCTCAGCCTACAGATGCAAGTTCTCGTGGGAGTAAGAGAACAAAAACAGATTCGTTAGAAATTGTGAAAGAACTTACATCTAGATTGCAAAAAATTAGCGATGTCATGGAAAATGGAAATGAAAATATTGCAAGGTTAACTAATTGTTTTCAGCACGAACCAGACGATGCTAAGAAACAGATGCTTGTTAATTCTCAGTTGTTGAAGGTAGAATAGCTAAGTCCTGAAGAATTTATAAAGGCAGGGAGAAAAATTGCCCTTGATCCTTTAGAGACGGACTATTTTTTTAGTCTACCCGAAGATTTTCGATCAACTTATGTGCAAACTTTGCTGCTTCCTAATTCTTGATCAAATAAATAATTTGATCTCAGGCTCAAAACAACAGAGGACAATGCAAGTGTGGCTAAAGTTATTGATTTTTTTACTTGTTCTTATTTTTTTTTTCTGAACTACCATTGTTTATTTAATGTTTCACTAGTTGGATGCTCAAAAGAAATTCACTTTCAATTTTTTTATAATTTTTGTTATTAGTATGTGGCAGAGTATGTGATTTGCAGACACAATTTACAGCAAGTTACTAGTCTATTATTTTTGTATGTGCTTTGTTTACAATTTTTGCACCTGAATGCATTGGCTGTTGGTAGGAGCAGGGTACTTGTCTTATACAGTGACAATTTTAAACACATACATACACACATGTATGTTCTATTGTATAGGATAGTGACTAGAATAAGTATTGATGCATTAATTAAAATTATAGTATGAAGTTCCTTAGAAGTTGATTAATTGACGAACCAAACACGGACTGTGTAAATGATGGTTACACCCCACTGAACCAAACACGGGTTTTTAATTTCCCTGGAACTAAAAACTGTAACTGAGTTTCAGGGAATTTTAAATTCCCTGGTAACTATAAAACTAGCGAAACAAATGAGGCCATGCTATCTCGAATGACAATCAAGCCAGTCATTAGTTAAATGTGAGTACAACTCTAACGAACACAAGGTAACATGTTGGTTATAACAAAATTTATGCTATTATTTTAAGCTTAGTTATCTAGATGTGATTAAGTAAAGATAAGAATGTTGTTTTTAAAATTGAGAAGAGCTAGAAAGTAAACAAGTGATTTCAATGTTTCACTACAACTCATTAATTTTATGAACTGCTATCGTGCCAATGTTAGAAACACAAAACTAAAAAACTAAAATCAGGATGTCAGGTTTAATGTAAATTAGTGTAGGTGATAATGGTTTCATTAGATAACTAAAGAACAAATCAGGGATCTAGGTCTGTTTCGGTGGATTGAAAATTAGATGAAATGTATTGAACTATATCTGTTTTGGTATTGAGAAAAATGTAGTAATCACGTACAGGTCTGCTTAAACAAGGCATGCATTAGACAAAATTTATGAAAATATTTGAAATCTAGAATGATCACTAGTGTTTGAAGCTCATTTATAGCGAGAATTTCTCGTACGTGTTTCTAAGAATACCCGATCGGTAGTAAGACTAACCATCAATAACAATGCTGTGAATTAAAAGCCAAGAATATAAAAGAAATAGAAGTTGCTAACTATATCTTATTTTATGGAAGGCTTTATGTAACATACTAAAATTAACAATTATAAAAAAATGAAATTGAAGTTTGAATAGTCATTCTTGTCAAATACATTCTTAAAACATACTTGTAACTTTCTACACAAGAAAATTACCACGATTAAATGTGTAAAAACCAAGAAAACATAAGTGATCTTTTTTCGAATGTTCATGACTAAGTTCAGTGTACGTATATATTTACTTGGGGAGCATATTTGTTTAAGATTTTCCTCTTTAGCCCTATTCTGGTACTTTTGGTAGAACAATTCTTGAAGGTACCATAACCCTGTGCCTTGGAGTTTTTGTTTAATGGACCAAGCCTCCAATAACGGAGATCGGACCAAAGTATTACTTACCAAAGATGTCGTGAAAATGCGGTGAATGTTGAAGAAGAGGTGCAATGGTTCTCGCAAGAATCTACACGATATATCTTGTTTGTGTCATTTTTTGAACAACATTTACCTTGGTGTCCTAAGCAATGCTTTGCCTTTTCTAAGATTGTTAGACATGGTCCCGGATGGAAGCTCCCAAGATGTAAACAAAACAACACCTAAACGAGCAAGAGGTAATAATTATGCATACTTTTTATTCTCTATTTCCTGAACGATTCTCAACTTGGGTGTATCCGCAAGTAGTGTTAAGTTGGGTGTTGTCGTAGATATTGTATCTGATGCCAGCGACGGTCAATGGTTTGGTTCTGTAGCCGGTGGATCAACTGTAAGAGGTATATTCTTTTACGCACACACGATCCCTTATATGATAATAATTGTTTTAACTCGTAGTCTTATCAATATAGTAGATGATTTGTTGATGAGATTTGAGAACTATTGTGGCATTGGTAGCAATTGTTTGAACATTTCTTACACAGCTTTCCATTTACATTTATTGACTAAAATAATTTTAACTTATCAGCCCATGGGCCTGATGATCAAAATGTTGGCAACAAAGAAAAAGAAGGAATAGTGATCAGGTGTATATATAGCTATTTCATTGAAAATTAATATTTAGTATTCATATAATTGATTTCATTATGTAGTGTAGAGCATATGGTATTTCACCTTATATTGGGACTTACCTAAAATTTGTTTGTAATATCTATGACTTATTTGAATAGATCAGAGACAGTTATCATTAATGTTGTTGAGCAACAAATATGGCATTCAGTGGAAGAAGGTCAATTTGAAAACTTACCGGGGAATGTAAACTACTGAAACTAACTTCAATCCATATGCAGATCCTACTGATGACACCTTGTACAGAATCTTGTCAAAAAACATGTGCCTACAGGTGTGGGTTCAACTAACCAAAGAAATCACAAATGGAATTTCAAAATGGAAGGGAATTAAGAATGCATGAAAATGTAAATAGGAAAATGAGCCTAAATGGATATAGAGATCGGAATTTTTCAAGCAACGATTGTGTGATATATAACAAGGTTAGTGTTGGTTTTGATTGGATGTTACACTCAAACTTTGTCCCTTTTTGTCGCTTGAATTGAGTATTTTCATTGGAATTCATTGCCATAAATGTGGATATCAGAAATTCACCTAGATATTTTGTATATGTATGGCTAAATATTTTCATGTTGACGCCATGGTTTGTCAATCTCACTAAAGTCGGTATCCGAGCCTAAACTATATAGAAGCGTTGATAGAAATATGTCAATCAATTTATTTTACAAAACTAAGACAAAAAAAGAGATCGATACAAGTGTACTTCACACTACAAGTTTGAATTATGGCCTATTGACAGTGGCAACAACTTGGTTGGGCAACCTAGGCTTTATTATGCTTAGTCTTTATAGATTAAGTAGAAGACACCGTCACAGCCAAAGTATGTTCTTGTAGCCAAAGTAAGTTACTGTCATGTAATAAGTATGTATGAATTGGAAGAAATTCATTTAAATGTTCAAGCCTCAAGGAATACATCAAGTCGACAGCAAGCATAAAAGTTACTGTCATCTAACTGACAGTAAGGTTACAAGAAGACAGCATGTTGCAAGTCATGACAGAATATCCACTCTGACAACAACATTGGCGGAAGCATGAAGACAACAACATTCTCACACTTTGACAGCAAGTCTGGAATTCCTGACAGCAACATTATCTGGAATTCATATGGTCATCCAAAACACATTCTTATGACAGCAGACTTGGCGTCTAAGGTTACCGTCTCCATGGAATCATTTTAAATTGGGGATCTACCAAGTCAAACATGTGACAGAGAATATGTTCAAGAAACAAGCGTGTTGCAGTATCCAAAGACTGTAACAGACCTGCAAGACTACGATAGAAGCTTGAGAGATAACAAGACAAAGCTTACCAATTCGAGAGTATGGTAAATCAACATCTACTAGAATTGGGATAGCTTAGTTTAGAATGTATCCAGATTGCTTTATGTATACTGATAACTCTGTTTGTATAACAATTTAGGAAAGTCACATGGGTGTGCAAATTGTAAGGAGCTGCCAATTGAAAATGATAGCAGCTCCACAACCCATGTAGATGGAGACAGTAGAGTAAATTCAAGTTTATAGAGATCTATCTCTCATTCTATCTGTAACAGTTCAAGGAAATGAAGCTAGAGAAATATTATTTTTTATAGGTTGTAGCAACACTTTGCAAAATAAATAAAACATTTATTTTGTGAGAAACATCTTGAGTTACTACTTGTGATTGCATTTCTTCTACTGATAAATTAGAATCTTTGTTATTGTTGTTGAAGTAGAGATTTGAATTTATCAGTATTGTATTCAAACCCCCCTTATGCAATACTCCGGGACCAACAATATACATACTATACTATATTATAATAACCCAAAATTTAAAAGTTTTGGTACATGCGTTTTGGTACTTCGTGTTTTTAATTAATCACATTTACTTATATATTAGTAAATTTTTTATCTAAATACCCTTACTTACATTTATCTAAAGCCAAAATATTGAAAGATATAAAATAAATATAATTATTAATAAGTAATTAATTTCTTTTTTATATAAAGCATGTTACCTTCTATATCTATACTATTATATTAAAGTCAAAATATTGAAAGTTTGTCGGTACGGTTATCCTAATTATTTAAAAAAATAATAAATAATGTAATTAATGGTAATTAGCCGATTATCTTTTTTATAAAACAATTTTACTTTTATTTGAATATATTACCTTTTATAAATACCTAAAAACAACAGTTGTAGCATATTTTCCCATCATTAAGATTTATTTTCTAATTAAAACATGTTATCCCTATTAATTTAAAACATAATCTTGCAAACATTAATATATACCCAAAATTATCACACCATATCTTCCAATCATTAATAAAATATATTAAAAAACCGCATACATTTATAATAAGAAAACATGAATATAATTATTTGCATTTTTTGTTCAATGATTCAAGTATGTAACGAATACTGACCGTTGAAATTTTAATAATAAATAAGAACCATTAGATCTAATAATAAGGTACATTATATGATTAAATTACTTTACTAAAAATTAAATGTTCTAATCCTGTCAAAGATATATTTTAATTAAAAATTTTATAATATAAGGTTTGAACCTGATATATCATTAATTAAATTAAAATTAAAATAATTAATGAAAATAATAATTATATTGAAACATAATTATAATATAAAATAAAATTTATAACATATCAAAAAAATGCGTGCATCACACGAATTATAATATTATTATTATAATATTACAATAATCAAAATATTAAAAATTTTGATATTTGTTTCTTCTGGCAGTCCAAATGTCCAATCACGGATTTTGGGTTTTCCCGACAAACAAATCACAAAAATGGGATGCAAAAAAGTTTAGTGTACCTAAAAGAAAAGGTTGGGTTGAGGGAAGCGCCAACGTCCCAAACACGTCTCCGAATGGTTGAAAATTTAAATTCCCTCGAAATGAATTGGGAGCCTTCCCCTCCCTCCAAATTTCAAATTTCAATAAATTTCGAAATCATAAAAATCCCACCTCTTGTCATCTACATTATATATGATGCGTGTATCTATCTATCTATCTATATTAATAAGCTTTCCCATCAAGCTTCGACACCCCTGGCCTCCCCTCCCCCTCAAATTATTTGAAAACCCACGTCATGTCTTGTTCAATTAAATCGCAAATAACGATCTGCTCCTCCATCGCCAAAACCAGAGGCGGCGGCGGCACCACCACCGATCCCACTCTCTCCGGCGAGATCCACGTCATCGTGGGCCCCATGTTTGCAGGAAAGACCACCGCTCTTCTTCGTCGTGTCAAATCTGAAGCCGCCAATGGCAGGTCAGCCAGCCACCACTCATTTTAATTCTAATTTTAATTTGATTGCACAAATTTATAAATTAGAGCAATTGATGTCTATATTAATACTGGTATTAATTTCAAATAAAATTACAGAAAGGTGGCGTTGATCAAGTCAAGTAAAGATAATAGATATGCGGTAGATTCAGTGGTGACACATGATGGCATAAAATACCCGTGTTGGGCTTTGCCTAATCTCCAAGCTTTCACTCAGCGCCTTGGATCTGAAGCTTACAACAAGGTTAGCTACCCTCTAATTACCTCTTTGATTATAAATTTTACGGTGTTGAAGTCTAGAAAAAAAAATGTCCAAAGATGTTTATAAATATGTCACTTGTAAACTCGTGTATGTAGAATGCAAGATCTATTTAGTTCTTACACCAAAACAAATATGCCCAGTATATATTTTCGGTAGAGTTAAATCCCAAATGTACTTAAATATGCCCAGTATCTATTTTCGGTAGAGCTAAATCCCAAATGTACATGCTTCGAATATCCAGGACTATTACTATATTTTTACCTAAATTCCCAATTTTTCAGAACTATATGTACAGTTATGTTCCACTCATCAGTGGGTGCGGTTTGCTTTGTTATTCTCTAGGAGTGAGTGGGGATGCTATTCAATAGTTATAACCTGCCTTTATGTAAATGGGAAAAATATCAAAGTCCTCATTTTCTACTTAACAATGTATCAATGTCATCATCAAAGAAATTCTTGACTCACTTAAGTCACTAACTACTTAAAAAAGTACACGCCGTCAGAGTCAATAATCCATTTAACAGTCAACGGCTAGCTTGCACACCTGGACTGTGACCTGGCTATCTTCCATTTAAAAGGCTATCTCCTTTACTATGTTGCCACAAATTACATAAGTTAAACCTGCACCTTCATGACCGACAAGTTCATGCTAAGTGCTACATAAGCATATTAGTAAAACAAGTTGACACTGAAAATTAGATAAGCAGATCAGGCTTCATCATCATCCAAAGAAATGGCAGTGTCTTGAGTGTTTTTGAACTTGAACTTAGTCTTCCTCCAAAGCCTGTCACTCCTCCTTGGTTGTACCTCCTCATCACTTTGACAATTCGAAGCAATCGCCTCCAAACTAGCAGAACTAGGATTAACACCAATCAAAACCAACTCCTGAAGTCTAGCACTATGATTAGCAATCGCAAGCAACCCTTCGTCACCAATCCTATTCGTCCTCCACCCATCAATATGTAGCTTCCTCATCAACTTACAATTCTCCGCCACAGAAACAACCCCAGCATTCGTACAATCCGGCGTCTTCACAATATGCAAAATCTCCAATTCGGGACAATTCGACAACGCAGAAAGCCCAATATCACTCACTTGCAACCTCTCCAAATGAACTTCAACCAAATTATTCTTCTTATTAGCAACCATTTCCAACAAACTATCCCAATCCCCTAAGCACCTCAACAACTTCAAAGACTTCAAATTCTTTGATCCGACAATAAGCGGACCAAAAAACTGGCCATTATAAAGCTCCTTCAAACAAATGGATTTCAACGAACCCCCCGCCACACCAGGCCCAATAGGCTCAGCCCCTCCACCATCATTAATCCTCGAGAAACGAACAATGATTAAGCACCGCATTCATCCCTTTGGCTCCGAACATACAAGATCCACAGGAGAATTTCTTCAAACACTTGGTGTGCATAGCGAAATTAGTCATTCCCACATCGGTCAACTCTCGACACCCTCTCAACTTCAATCTGGTCAAATTAGGACACCTCATCGAAATCAAAGTCAACGTCTCATCATTAACACTCTTAGATCTCCGATCACATCGTAACGCGAGCTTCGTAACCGAATCGAACCGCGAAAACAACGCCGGCACCACAGTAATCAACTCAGCCTGAGCGTTCAATGATAATCGATGGCGACTTTGGCCTTCGACGCGTAACCACCGTTTGGGAGGAGAGGGGGGAGGCTTATAAGGAAAGGCCCGTCAAGTTGGATCTGAGTAACGGACGGCTGATGTTCTGTTTGTAATTTATAGGGGTTGGAGATATCGATGAGAGTTGGGGAGATGGGGCTATCAGCTAGAGGATGCTATTATTTGTGTCTGATTATGTTATGTTATTGTATGTAATATGTAATATGTTAGGTCATCCTAATTGGCATGCCCTGTCAACAACCAACGTGGATTCTAGTCGGCAATTAACGGACTTCTTGACAGAAAACGTTTAGTTTGACTACAAAAGGCTTTGACTCTGACGGCGTGTACTTTTTTAAGTAGTTAGTGACTTAAGTGAGTCAAGAATTTCTTTGATGATGACATTGATACATTGTTAAGTAGAAAATGAGGACTTTGATATTTTTCCCTTATGTAAATACTTTTTAAAAAAAATTAAACTTTCAGAAAATAGACTAAGAAAATAAAAATGCTTCATCATAAACACATAAACTGATGTTATAGTAGTGTCCTAGTTTTGGTCTTTTTTCAATTGCTTATATAGTTATATTTAATGAAACGGTTGTTTACAACTTACAAAGTGGTATGTGGCAACAGCTGGATGTGATTGGTATTGACGAAGCTCAGTTCTTTGATGACCTTTATGATTTTTGCTGCAAGGCAGCTGATAATGACGGCAAAACTATTGTAATCGCTGGCCTTGATGGCGACTACTTGAGGTGCTAATCCTATTCATTCTTCTTGTTTTCTTTCTTTCTCCGTAATTCTCTACTATTATCTTCTCACAGTCTTCTGTTTGTCTTTTTACCATCATAATGGTAGGAAACTTATGAAATGTTCATTTTACAGGAGGAGCTTTGGATCAGTACTTGACATTATACCCATTGCTGATACGGTAACTAAGTTGACAGCTCGATGTGAACAATGTGGCAGAAAAGCATTTTTTACGTTAAGGAAGACTGCGGAGACTCAGACAGAGCTTATAGCTGGTGCTGATGTATACATGCCTGTATGTCGTCAACATTATGTTAATGGACAAGTTATTGTTGAAGCTGCGAAAGTTCAGAGTGATCATACTCCGGTGCCAGCTGCAGTTAATTAATAATATACCATGTTGTTTCATTTTCTGTATCATCATCAATAATTATTTGTTGTGCTTCTCTTTGTTGGCATCGTATGTGTCCTGATCCAGTGTGGACATTTCACATTTCCATGTTTGTGGCTTCTGTTATTATGTATAGTATATAAAACTAGCAGTTGATGAGTGTTGAGCTTGTTCCTGTACTAAAGCCTAGATACATTTTAATGTTGTGAAACTTTCAATTCAAGTAGATTTATGCTTTCACATGTAGATGTCTTGACTGTATATAAACATCTAAAAAATGCCTTTTTAGAAGTACGCAGTTTCCCAGAGTTGAATCTTCATGGTAATCAAATTTCTAGTAGTCTGTCCTAGTTTTAAAGAGTAAATTGTCTGTGCTAGGACTTTATTGAGAAAGGTCTGTGGGGAATGGAGTTTGAACTTTGAAGTACAGAGACTGTTGATTTTATTTCTGTAATGAAGCAAGTGACTGGATTATCTTTGTCTTTAGACTTTAACATATAGGTTCTTTATATACTGACAGAGCCATTATAAATCTCAAAACTCATACTACCTCCGATCCCAATTTATATGAACTAGTTTGACTTTCACGGAGATTAAGAAAAAGTGGTAGAAATAGAGTAAAATTAGTTAAAAAGTGGGTAAAGTGGTGGGACCTATCAATATTTAATAATAGATTTGAGATAGTGGAGGAAAGTAGTGGGTGTAATAGTATTTATTTAATAAAAAAGTGGAGAAGTAGTGGGTGTAATAGTGAAAAGTAGTGTTCAAAAATAGTAAGTATGTTATGTTCATTCTTTTTGGGACGTACCAAAAAGGAAAGTGGTTCACATAAAATGGGACGGAGGGAGTATATTATATGTTACGGTGACTTTGGCCATAGACTTGGGGGATTTCTCTTCGGTCCTTTGCAGCCTAGCTAATGTGATATCCTAAATACATTCAGTAACCTATCAGTGTTCTTTCTTTAAGGTGTGAAGTTCATAGAGCTTTGGTAACTTGTCCAATTAGACTTCTCTTCTGGCTCCCGAGCAATCTGGATTTAAGCTCTGTATTTTGGAGTTTGATATCTTCTCTTGTAAGAGCTCTGTGCTTCAAGTTTTTGCTATTGGATTATGGGTTCCTAAATATTATGGATTCCTACCTTGTAGTCAAGCATAAAAGGTCATAGAGTTTTCCATTGTAGAACCTCTCTGCATTAAAATGCTAATATATGTGCTGCATTCTTATGCATTTATCTTTAAACTTGGTCCTATATGTTGATTTCTTGACAAGCTGTCCAGGAATTGGCGAAAACCTTGGATCGGAATGGGTCTGAGCATTCATTGAAGGATTTGGTGAGTATGTAATTGTTGAACATGAAAGGGTTTGAGCATTCATTGAAGGATTTGGAGAGTACTAATTGCTGAAACTAAAGCGCCTTAACAATAGCATGTCCAAGAGCCTCTTCATCTTGGCTCGTAAGTGAGATTTGAGGAGAGAAAAAAATAATGGGTTCCAAGAGACTCTTAATCACTCCTAAATTTAATAAAAATGTAATCTCTCTCCTCAATTGTAAGAGCTCCTATCTACTCCTAACTAATATTTTATACTAAATTTATAAGATACATTATCTCTCCCCCCACTTTTCTTTTGTCTTTTCTGAATTCAATTTAATTTTAATAATATTAAATTAAATAAGGAGTAAGTATAAAGAGTATTGTTGGAGATGAATGTCCATTAACTTACCAAGAGCCATTAGTTTATATTATATTTAAGAGTCTTGGAGATGCTCTAACCTTTCTAGCCTCTTCACTCATAGGCAAGCTGCAAACTAACACCACCTTCTGATATTAGCCAAAACCCTTTTTTCTTTTAGCCAATACACTCCATGAAGTTACTTGTCTTCGTAGATAAAAATAACTTGATCCATATAAAGATATAAAAATAATCATTTTCTTTTTTCGGGATTCGATAGTGAGGTCCATCAAATCTCACTATCAAATATTCATGTTACATTATTGGTCTGGCGTGGGCGGTGGGGAAATTGTCAAGTATGTTTTCCGCAAATGGGGGAGCCCATGTATCTCTTTGTAGGGTCTCAAAATATTCTATGTGCAATTGACAACTCAATTGGCATGTTCCATTCGAAAACAAGATCTCAAGCTTACCAGTTAAAGCCCTGGACCTGGAGTATTACTAGTTGTAAAAATGGCAGGATGATCCAGAACATTTCAATTGGCATTATGGTAGTTGTGATTACTGGTTAGTCAGTTGAACTGTTTTCATTATATGGAAAAGAACGGTCATTCATTTTCTTGCATTAGCATCTGCAAATTGGATTGAACTACAATGCCAGAGATTAAAATGGAAGTTGAAATAATATACATGATAACATAATTTACGATAGATGCATCTCATAGTTTAGAACATAACTCGGGATGTCATTCTTTTCTATACTATTTTACCACGTAAACCAGAATAACAGAAGATCGGAGAATACTGGTACAAAGTTTTAATCTCAGGTATCTAACCCAAAATCTAAATTTTTTAGTTAACTTGCGCCCCCCATCATTTCCATGCGCATGAAGCAACCAAATCTCTGTTCATCCATCCAAGATACAGAGCACCTTCTCTTTCTTCAAGCCTGTACTTATCACAGTAGTTGTCTAATAGTTTTTTGATAGTAGCATTTACCAAAGAACTCAAGGGATAAGGAGTAAAACCAGCCATTTTGAATCTGGACTTCCATTTTCCCATAAGCTCATGACGCTCCACCCTTTCGGTCCCCTCACATGCTATTATATTGACCACATCTCTAGCTAGGCAATGCTGTTCCACATTGATCCTTTCTTTATGTACTCTGGGAAGAGTTGCTTCAATTGATTCAAACATAGCTGAATAATAATCCATTGTTTCAAGAAAGCGAGGAAAGAATGCAGCAGTGTTTGTGTTGGACTCTTGCTCGACAAGGGTCACAACCTTGGGACTCAAGCTCTTAACGAACCTCAACAGCCCATCTCGATGATTTTGAGTGCTAACACTTTCATCAGGCATGTGGTGTAACATGAAAGCAAAATTCACTGCCAAAGCTTCCCCATAATGAATCCCTAGGCTTTCTGGTTGGACCTCACTACCAGACATTACTGCGGCATGGAACTCAAATGGAACCTTAAATGAACGGGCAAGTCTACAAAGCCTCTTTCCCACAATGTTCAGCCCTCCTCCGCGTGCATATGCTGAAGTGGAATCATCAATGCCTGTTATTCGTATATGGGGTGGTCCTCCAGGCCTACCTGCAAATGCTTGGATCAGGGTTATCCACTGACTTCCTTGTCCAATTTGAAAGTCAATTATATGAACACTGTTCTCATCTTTCATTGCTTCTGCAATTGCACCATTTGCAGACATGTACCCAAATTTCAAGTAGGGGCAGACTTCATAGAGAACGTGCATATAAGAAAGCAACTCGGAGCTTTCTGGTTCTGTGCATCTCAAAGATCTATAGATCAAACTTCCAGAAGAGGCCAGCCTAGCTACAAGGCCTTCTAGCAAATATGCACCAAGACGCTGAACAGGCTCACCTGAAACTGATACCATAAGACGTAGTTCAGCCATCAGCCACTGTGCAGTCAACAAATCATTGTCTGATACTGCTTTAGCACAGGCAATAAGCACCTGTTTCATATCCCTTCTAGGAATTTCCTCAAACATTCGTTTCCAATTGTCAGTTTCTGGTGAGGCCAAGTTAAAGTTAAAACTATCAAGAAAATTGGAATCTGGTCCTAGCATTAAAGTTTCCAATTCTTTAAGCTTGTGGTTGAAATCATTTGTGTTTGGCTTCTGTCTGAGCTCAGTTGTGTCATCGGTTAGGCAGGACACACTCATTGGAGATCCATAGTTATTATCGGGTGAGTGGTAGGAATTAGGAAGGTATGACTGAGATTTCTGCTGGGACATGGAGCTTTCACTTTGTGAGTAACTGATAATTGATGCTGAGTTGTAAAGAGAGCCAAAATTACTGGTGGCGGAAGAAGACTCTAGGGTGCAGTATTGTTCAGTGTTAACACCGGGGATGCTGTTATTGTAGGACTTGGGAAAAGGGCAGTGCTCTACACCTTGTGTTAATGGATAGTACAATGTGTCGGACAAGCTTGATCTTCTGCGCCGTGATGCTTGCATTGAAGAAACTAGCATGCTTCTTTTACCTTCCTATATTACTAATTACCCTGATAATTTCTTCAAAATGAAGGCATTCGAAATACAAATAAAATTTATGTCAACATGCCACCATCATGTTGGGTACTTGAAATCTGCATATGGAGGTACAGAATATTGGTTAAAAGTTGAAATGTAACCTTCATGAAAAAAATTATACCCCAGGAAAACTTTGCCAAAAATGATTCAAACCACTCTTCTTTTTGTGCAGGCTCACATGGGTGTTTCGTGAGTCAAATTTACTTAAAACTAATCCTTTAAATACCGATCACTAGATTGCGTTGAAGCTAAACACTTTATGATTGTTAGTCTTTTGGGGGATAGCTCATACCAGTCACAAATACATGAGAGATCATTCTCTACAGATTTCAGATTTGCTATTCAATTAAAATCACAGTTACATTTGACAAAGGCATTTCTGTGAAAAGGGAAATCAAGAGAGGATTTATAGACTGTAGAAGACCATATCCAATCCAATATTAGGTAATAAAGCTCAAACATGAGATCATCAGCTTCAAGACACACAGACTTCATTCATTACTAGTTCAATCACAAAAACAACACACACACACAGATAGAGAGAAAATAGGGATAATGGAAAGATTGAGTTCACCTTTTAGAGATCTATGAGCAACCCATTTGCAGCAAGACTAAATGTTGATGAAAGTAGACTGCAAGAACTCATCTTTGCCCTCAAAAAGAAAGCTTGAGGCTGAAACATTTGATTGGAGAAAGCATATTAGTAGCACTAAAAAGAAGAAAACAGAGGAGAAGTGAGAGTAAAGAGAGAATCAGTAGCTAGCAATACTTAACAAAAACCAAAGGTGTCAATATCAGATCAATGGTAGCTTTTCAATGAGTACCTTTCAGTGACCATACTTTAGTTGCAACTTAAGAAGACAGAGCAATAATAATAGATTTGAAATTAAAAAACCTTCATTTTTCATATATTTTTCGTCTTAAACGGCTAAACCACTAAAGTCACTTGATACTTTTGCATTGCAAGGAAATTAAGTGAATTTTGGACATCTCTCAGCCACAGGTAAACGTATACACAGTGGCCCAAATATACTTTGCACGAGGGAATAGATTATGAGTTTCTCCCTTAAAATATTTGATGCAGTTCCCAATTACATGTAGGTACCTTCTAAATTATTGATGCAAATGAGAATTCGAATGCCAATTGAAATTTATAAATTGGTGATCAAATTTTTCGATGAGTTTAAAAAAAATGGTTATATTCTTATATTTATCAAATTGATGGATGATCGTAGTTTATACAAAATTTTAAAAAAATTAGTGTAGTTTAATTATTTAACAAATATTAAAAAAATTACTGGAAAAAACATTATGATAATAATTTAACAAAATAATGTTAATGACACATAAACGTATAAATATTTATCTAAACTGCAAAGTAACAAAAATTATTGAGTCTAAATAATTTGTCTAAGTGGAACTCGAAGACATGTTCGTGTCAATTTTGAGCCGACTTATAATATTGATTTTAAATTATTCGATTTGAATGATAATCTTACCATAACTCAAACAAGCCTTGAATACAAATACGATAATCTTTCTATTTTTTTTTAAAATTCTGTTTTATCAATATTTATTTTTAAATTATTAAATTACTATTTTTCACATTGTTGAGTTTTTTATTTTTAAAATTTTCTAAATTATTAAAATATAGTTACCATTTTAAAAATAAGTATAAACTCTGGTCACCGATTTGCAAAAGTTAAAACATAATGTATTTTTAAAATTCAATAAAAAATTTGGCTATCAATTTATAAATTTTGAACTACAATTACCATTTGAAACTCGTTATAAATTATGAACACCATAAATCATCATTTTAAAATTCGATATAAATTATGAGCACCACAATGCAATGAGTATATTTTATCCTAAGTTAAGTGTAATTGCGTATGTGAGAATATACATAAACACATTTTTTGAAATACTATCATTTAACGATAATGAATCACTGGTTAACAAAAATTAAAAACAGTTCGGAAAATGCAGATTGATAGTCCATCACGGATACTTTTTTCAGACCGATTGGTGGTACTGTATAAGGATAACAGTATATATTTTTTTTTTTAATTTGTTAAATAAATAAGCTTATATGGCTTACATAAAAGGGGTTGAGTTGACACACGGGTTAAGTGCCCAATCCATGAACCGAGAGGTCATGAGTTCGACTCCTGCCGGGGGTCAAAAAAACCGGAAACAGCCTCTCTACCCTTGGGTAGAGGTATGACTGCGTACAACCTACCCCCCTCAGACCCTGTTCATGCGGGATATACTGAGTACGTTGAGTTGAGTTGAGTTTTATATGGCTTATGTTATAGGGAGAATATTGTATAACAATATTTTGGAGGTTTGCTGGATTATCGGAGCAAAATACGGATATTTTGCTAACAAAAGAAGAACAAAGGATTAGGGTTTGTGTGTATGAATGTGGCTGAGCTTGATAGGTGTTCTTCAGGTAAACTGTTTCTCATCCGTATCAAGGTGCCTACGTACCCTATTTATAGGGATCAAGCCTGACGTAGTTCTTGGGCCACAAGTTACCTAGGCGGGCTAGGGTTTTAAGAGATAAGCCAAAGTCCAAGCCCATGTAGCTAGGGCTGACGTGGCAATGAATCATCAATCCTATCCATGATCCATGGTCTAGCTGTAGAAACCCATGGCCTCAAATGGATAGGTTTGGAATGAAAGATCCAACAGGACCCCTGCGTGCGACCTTGAGAGGCCTGGCCACGCGAAGCGATCCCTGTGCTTAGCTACTCATGCGACCTTAAGTCTGGCCATGAGCCTTCCAAAGAAGAGGAGATAATGATCTCGCTGTAAGTCATAGACATGACGCAAAGCGAAGCGATCCTCCTGCGAGCATCGCCAGCGAGGCGCTGCATCGCGAGACGCTCCTGTAATAGAAGTATTATTGCCAAGATATGCCGGGCTGATTCCAATAGTGGGCTTTAGTGACCCAATCTTCATCTTCTAGGCCCATCATAGATTATGAACCGTCAATTTAGGTAATCAAATCAATTTACTCATTATGCCAGATTTGGGCATAACAACTACCCCCGAGTCCATATTGCCATTGGAAATGCGATGTGGACTCAAAGAATACGAGCTGTCACCGCGAAGCGAACCCAGGAATAGATATAACCGTTGAAGTAGTCGCGACCCCAAGAATTTGAAAGGGTTTGACAGTTGTCGTGTCTCGAGATGTGTGTCCAACGGACGAGATTTCAACACGTGTCCCATGTCTTTCTCTCTCCTGATAGCTATATATACCCCTGTCACTATCATTTCCTTTTTCATTCTCACAAACACATTGTCGAAGTGCTGTCAGTTTGCTCTCAGATCAAACGCAAAGAATTTTCAGGCTCTTACACCAGCGATCCCGAGTTTCTTTCGATTTCTTCAACCTTCTTCAAGAAAAAGTAAGTCTTTTTTCTTTTCTTGCATTTAAATTACTGTTCTTCATTATAATTGCATGATTAAATAGCTTAAATTGCATGCGATGCGTACCCAAATAACTGCGATCCCAAAATGCCAATTTTATGATGCGACCCGTCCTCGCTATTGTAGGAGTGCGATCCGTAATTACTTAGATAGAAACATAGGTTAAGAACGTTAGCCTTCCCCTTAGGATTGCGACCCCTCATATTCTCTATGAACGATGCGAGAACACATAGAGCCTTTCTGTTCGCTTGTTTCTTTCCTCCTTCATTTGTTTTCTGTAAGGGCACACACTTAATCATTTCACCCTTTTCAAATGTCTCAAGACGATAGTTCAAGGACACCTTCTCCCATGCCTCATATACAAATCAGCGATGCTGCCGCAGCCAACATCGCAAAAGCTACTAGCACCAGCGAAAGCTCGTTCAAACTATACTTCGATCCTTTATGGTCTAATGAAGAATATACCCGTGAAGTGCCTCTGATTTCATGGAGAACAAAGCACCCTTCAAGCTCGCGGGATCAATCTCTGGATGTACTCCCAGCTGAGAACGAGCCTCACACCATGACTGACATCGAACATGACATCGCAACTTTGACAAAGAAAGGAGATGAATTCAGCGCTAGGGCAGCGGAAATTCTCTCCAAAGCGCCTCCACCACGAACCATGCCTCCATCACAAACCACGTCGCCCATTCACATAAGTGATTCTCCAACAGATTCATTAGGCGATGCCTATTATGACATCGAAGGAGGTGCTGATAACGAAGCCGATTCTGATGATGATGACTACGAGGAGCCTTCCTCAGATGATGGTGGCCTTGACGAAGTGGCCAGAGTTGTAAATTTCAGAGACTACGATTATGTTCCTGAAGCCTCACCTGATCCTTATGTCCCTACCCCTCAACCAGAGCTGGAGGGAGTTATTTATGTTGACGGGCCTGACCCCAAGGACATCGAGCCCGGCTCAAAAGTCAAGCCAGGTAAACCTCGCGTACTTGCATGTCGCGATATGCCCTCGACACTGATCGTGAAAACTATCACAGAGGGTGTTAAAAGGTTCCGCCCTGAAGGCAAGATCATTTTGCCCAAGAAGAAAATGCGATGCTATCGCTTTAACCACGACGAGAACGGAGGCAGAGTGCCCAGAATGGTCCTGACGGTCCCTCTAATGAAGATATGTGTCTATTCTCCTCTCCACCCATTCATTAGGGATGTTTGCGAGACGTACTATTTAGCTCCCATCCAAATCAGCACCAATGGATACCGATCTATGATTGCCTTGTACATACTCTATCACAAGCTTGGATACCCTCCTTTAGATGCGAAGACAATGGGCTACTTCCTTCAGCTGAAGCGATGCGGAGCCAAGGATTTCGGCTATGTATACTTCTCGGTATGGCCAGAATTCAACAAGAAAAGCCTTCTCCCTGGCGGGATAAGCAATGCGGGCTCGTGGAAGGAACCTTTCTTCTATGTACACGAGGTCCCTCGAGTGAAAACAAGCTTCAACTACCTCCCGGGTAAGCTACCAAGGCAATAGTCCTTTATCATACGTTTTACCTTTTATTCTCAAAACTGATAACTCCTTTGGCATCGCAGTCGCTCCAGTTCGCACCGTCTTAAAAGGTGTTGACAAACAGCGAGCCGACGAGGTATTAACGAAATCCACTGTCGAGGAAAGGAACATTAGGACTCTCCTCTCTATTGAGAACCTAATAGAATGCGGGTTCCTCAAAGAGGGGATAGATGCTTCCCCCGAGGCGGGGCCTTCTCATGCGAGGCGAGCCTCGAAGAAAAGAAAGGCAAGAGAAGAGGCCTCGTCTTCTCATGTCGCAATAACAGATGAAGAGGGTACTTCTAGGACCGAAACATGCATCGCATCGCATTCCTTTTTACCTCACATGCATAACTTGTTTTACTTTATGCCGAATTATATTTGAACTGCTTTGTAACTTTTTCTTCATTTTTCTACAGATATGTTTGCTCGAGGTGGAAAGAGTCAGCCTCCCCCATTTTTGCAAACCAACAAGAAAGGGGCGTCTTCAAAGGCGACCTCTGCCTCAAAGGTTCCTCCTCCCCCTCTTAAGCCCCCTGTGGCTAAGCCTTCCAACGACCCTCCACTCCAGCAACATGCTGCCAGGGATCAAACTCCGAATTCACCCAATCAGAGCCCTTTAAAGCGGCTAAGGAAAGATGGGCAACCTGACGGATCGTCCCAGCCAGCCTCGCGAACCGTCAATGCTACCGCGGCCCAGCATCTTTTTGCCTCGCTGGGAAGCAAATACACCGAGGAGGCTGAGGCATCCGGCTGGTGGAAGGCGCCTCCCGAGGAAAATGCCAACGCTCTGACCAAATGCCTCGCCGAAGCATTCATCCGCCAGGCTGCTCATACCAAAAACTACTTCCCGTTGGACAAAAAGAACAAGGTTCTTGAATTCCAGAAAACAGAATACAAGCGATCCCTCCAGGCTGAATTCAAAAAGCAACTGTCTCAAGAAACCGCCTCGCTTCGCACCGACCTCAAGAATGCCAGAAAGGAAAGAAATGACTTTGAGAAAGCATTTCTAGATCTGCAGAAATCCAGCGCGGAGGCTGCTAAAAAGAGCGCCGATGAGAACGCGAAGCTGGCAAGCGACCTCAACGCTGTTAAAACTGAATTGGCCACTGCTCAGGACACATTTCTGGCCCAGGGTCAAGTCTCCTTCATGAAGGGGTTCATCAGAACGATCCCTGACTTTGATTGGGATCAGCTGGGGCCAGGTAATGCTGAGTATGCTGAATCACTCAAAAAGGAGATCGCTGAGGAGGACGCTGCGGAAGCGAGGCTGGAGGAAGAGGCGAGGCTGGCCGAAGAAGCGAGGCTGTTGAAAGAAACTTCTACTCCCAATCAAGATCCACCTGCTTCTTAAAATTTGTTATATATTTGATGTAGTCTTTTGAACTCGGGATGCGGGCACCCTTAGAATGCTTCGCGATTTGTAATATTGTTTTCTTTAACTCTGATCACCCCTTAACTGAACTGGGATCGCACGGCGACCCTTTATTTAAAAATTTGTGCATTTTAACTTTTCCATCCAATATTGCCTCATAACATATTTGCACAAGTAATTTAGCTTCGCTTGCTTAGTATCTTGGCTTCGAAATTATATCTTTACTTTTCGTCTTTGCATGTTAAATTGTCTTGAATAATACTAGATTTGCATGACTTTGCTTAGATTCCTTAGATTGTTGTAGCAGTAACTTCAAATGCGATCCTTGCATCATTGAGATGGCTTGGACCTTAGTATGTTAATGTTAACAAACAGGCAAGTAAAATATACAATAAAAAGTAATTCATAAAGAAATTGAACTTTTATATTGATAAACGGGGCGAAGCCCAAACAAGTTGACAAGCGGGGCGAGGCCCGATAAGTGATAAAATGGGGCGAGGCCCAATAAATGATAATATGGGGCGAGGCCCAATAAATGATAAGTGGGGCGAGGCCCAATGTCACTACATCATAAAGGGAGGGTGTCAATACGACCACTACCCCCCAGTATTTTGTATGAATTTATTCATGCGAAATAGATAGAAACTACCAGGAGCGATGCCTTCACTGATAGTATTTGCGCAAATGTTCCGCATTCCAAGCTCGCGGAATGACCTTATCCTTCATGTCTGTGAGGTAATAAGTTCCCTCTGAGAGAGTAACATAAATTTTGTAAGGCCCTTCCCAATTAGCACCAAAGACATCGTGGCCCGGGACCTTAGTATTGGGCATGACTCTCCTAAGCACGAGGTCACCTGTCTTTAAAGAACTTGCTTTGACCTTTCCATTATAGTACCTCGCTGTCCTCTGTTGGTAAGCCGCGAGGCGAAGCTGAGCCTCGCTTCTTGTTTCTTCTATCATGTCCAGGTACAATCTATGATTCACTTCGTTTGCTTCGGGATCGTAGTGTTCCCTTCTAAACGACCCGGAGCCCACTTCAACAGGGACCATGGCCTCGCAGCCATATGTTAGGGAAAAAGGAGTCTCCCCAGTTGTGGTCCTTGGGGTCGTGTTGTATGACCACAAGACCCTTGGTAATTCCTCAGGCCAATTACCTTTGCTCTCCTCTAACTTGGCCTTCAAAGTATGTTTGATGATTTTGTTGATGGCCTCGGTTTGACCGTTTGTCTGGGGGTGACTTACAGCTGAAAAACTCTTCTTGATCCCCAAGTTCTCACAGAATTCTTTCATGTCCTTGCTATCAAATTGTTTTCCATTATCTGATATGAGCTGATAAGGAATCTCATAGCGACACACTATTGCCCTGTACACAAAGTCCTTGAGTTTCTTTGCAGTAATAGTGGCAAGTGGCTCGGCCTCGGCCCACTTGGTGAAATAATCAACGGCCACAACTGCATACTTGACACCTCCCTTGGCCTTAGGTAGTTCCCCAATTAAGTCAATGCCCCACATAGCAAAGGGCCATGGGCTCGTTAGCGAGGTGAGGTGGGAGACAGGAGCGTTGCTGTAGTTAGCGATCCTTTGGCAATTATCACACTTCCTTGCGAACTCAAAAGCATCTCTCTTCAAAGTAGGCCAGTAGTACCCTTGGCGAAGAATCTTTTGGGCTAGAGAACTACCCCCCGAGTGATTGCCACATATTCCTTCATGAACTTCTCTGAGAATGTAATTGCATTCTTCTCCATGCACACAACTTAGGAGCGGGGTGTTGAACCCTCTTCGATATAGGACCTCGTCATAGATGACATAGCGAGCCGCCTGATATTTGATTTTTCTTGCCTCTTTTTTGTCTTGAGGCAGGGCTCCACTTTTCACATACTCCCATATGGGGGTCATCCAGGTCGACCTTGGGGTCGCTATCTCCATAACAAACTCCTCTGGCACACTGGGCTTTGTCTGAATTTCCAGTGGAATAATTCCAAGTAGGGTGGCCTCGCGACGCGACCCCAACTTTGCTAATGCATCAGCCCCTTGATTCTTTTCTCTTCTAATATGAACCACTTTGATATTGTTGAACTTTTTCATCAACTTCTGTGCACACCGCAGATATAGTTCAATTTGCTCGCCTCTAGCTTGCCACCCACTCCAGAGTTGATATGTTACTAGCATGGAATCGCTGTAAGCTGTGAGATTTTCTACCTTCATTTCCAATGCAAGTTTAAGACCAATGATGAGGGCCTCGTACTCTGCTGCATTATTGGTGGCCTCGAAGGTGAAGTGTACTGCACTTTGTATCTTGCGACCTTCTGGAGTTACCAACTCGATGCCAGCACCAGCTCCTTCCTTATTTGATGCTCCATCAACATATAGTTCCCACCACGAGGCGGAATTTTCTTTCTTAGCCTCGCTAAATGCGGTCTCCGGGATCGGTATAATAGCCATTTTATCTTCCTCAGATTGAGGAGGGAATTCCAGAATAAAGTCTGCAAGTGCCTGACCTTTAATAGAACCACGAGGCTTGAACTCAATATCAAATTGGCTGAGTTCCACTATCCATTTCAACAATCTCCCTGAGGATTCTGGCTTATGCATTACCTGCCTCAATGGATAGGCTGTGCGAACCTCAATGCTATGGGCCTGAAAGTATGGCCTCAATTTCCGCGAGGCCAGCACCAGGGCATAGGCTAGCTTCTCCATGTTGGTGTAGCGAGTCTCAGCATCTAACATCCTTTTGCTAACATAGTACACAGGATACTGAACTTTCCCCTCCTCGCGAACTAGCACTGCACTGACCGCATGTTCTGACACCGCGAGGTAGACAATGAGCGTCTCCCCATTCTTGGGCTTAGATAATACTGGTGGCGAGCCAAGTTGCTTCTTGATGTTCTGAAAAGCCTCCTCGCATTGAGGGGTCCACTCAAAGTTTTTTCCAACCTTTTTAATTGCCTTGAAGAACTCGTGGCATTTATCTGATGATTTAGAGACGAACCGGTTAAGGGCTGCGATCCGTCCCGTTAGACTCTGAACTTCCTTCACACTTCTTGGGGATCGCATGTCCACCAAGGCCTTTATTTTTTCTGGGTTCGCTTCAATTCCCCTGTGATTGACAATGAACCCCAAGAACTTTCCGGACTCAACTCCAAAGACACACTTCTGTGGATTGAGCTTCATTCTGTACTTCCTCAGTATATCAAACATTTCAGCGAGGTGGGCGATGTGATCCCCAGCCTCTTTGGATTTCACCAGCATGTCATCTACATAAACTTCCATTGTCTTCCCAATCTGCTTCTCAAACATCATATTAACGAGCCGTTGATAGGTGGCCCCAGCATTAAGGAGACCGAAGGGCATCCCTATGTAGCAATAGAGACCTCTATCCGTGATAAACGAGGTGTGCTCTTGATCAGGACCGTACATGGGTATCTGATTGTACCCAGAATAAGCATCCATGAAAGAGAGGAGTGCATGCCCTGCTGTTGCATCCACTAGCTGATCAATCCTTGGCAATGGGAAACTATCCTTTGGGCAATGCTTGTTGAGATCAGTGAAATCCACACAGGTTCTCCATTTTCCGTTTGGTTTCTTCACGAGGACAGGGTTCGCGAGCCAGTCAGGGTAGAATGATTCCCTAACGAGCCCGACCTTGAGTAGTCTATCCACCTCTTCTTTGAGAGCCTCGGCTCGCTCTCCACTTATTGGTCGCCTTTTCTGTCTAACACCTTTCTTGCTTGGATCCAAGTTGAGCCTATGACACATCACATTAGGATCGATCCCAATCATGTCTTCATGCGACCAGGCGAACACGTCAAGGTTGGCCTTCAGAAAAGTGACCAATCTCTCTCTCAGATCAAGGTTGAGTTGCGACCCTATTTTCAACACCTTTGAAGGGTCCTGCACATCAACAAGAATAAGGATCGTGTCTTCAGCTGCCCCAGCTCGCTCCACATGCTCTGGGATGCGAGGATCCAGGTCTAGATCATATTCACGAGCCTGACTAGATTCTGCCTCGCAGGGGTTGACACCTGCGTTCCCATACTCCTTAACAACAGTTGCTGTCTGTGTGATACCATTTGGCAGTTCTGTCAATGTAGATGTTTCTTTGCGAACCCATTTTCCCTTTCGGGCTCGCACAGCGGCCTGCTCTGGGCTCTCCTGGCTATCACTATCTGTAGCCTCTTCAACAATCCCTTCCTGGAGAACCATTACTGGCTGCGAGGTTTCCATCATTAAAGCACCTGGTACTGGTTCTACCTGAATTCCCAAGTTATCAAAATAACCAACTGGGAGTTCCTCGATTGATATGATGTTGCATTCATTTGAGGGTCGCGAGGCTGATTTGCGAGCCCTATCTTCCTCCTCGCTTTCCATCCTGTCTACCATAGATATGCTACCCTTTTCAGCGGACTTAAGGGCCTTGTTGTAACATTCTCGTGATTCATGCTGCGCCCCCTTGACACATCCCACTCCATTTGGGGTAGGAAACTTCATGGAAAGATGATAGATAGAAGTGACCACCCTCATTTCCTTAAGTATAGGCCTCCCTACAATAGCATTGTATGCTGAAGGTTGATCCACTACCATGAAGTCTGCGATCTGGGTAGTGATGCAGGGTTCGTCTCCTAAGGTCACAGGAAGTCGTATGAGACCCTTGACACTCACTGAGGCTCCAGTAAAACCATACAAGTGTCCCACAGTTGGGATGAGATCTTTATCCACGTAGCCCATCTTTTGGTAGACCTCGTATGTCAGGAGATTCACAGCACTCCCATTATCAACCAGAACTCTGTAGACATTCTGCGATCCAATGCGAATTCGAACAACGAGGGCATCCGAATGAGGGTGATGAACCCACTTCGCATCCTCCTCAGTGAACATGATGTTTGTATCTTCCCCCTTAAAGAGCTTTGGGGGTCGCTCTTGCAAGTGATGTACATTAGTGAGGGGTCGCTCCCTGGCCTCGCGAGCATACCTCTCTCTGGCTTTGTTGCTGTCTCCCCCGATGTGGGGTCCTCCAATTATCACATGAATACTTCCACCTCGTGCTTCCCTTTCTTTAATGACTGGGTTCTGTTCAGGTGGGGGGGCTTGATTATACCCAAGGCCAGACTTGGGATTATGTTTCTTCACCTCGCGAACGGCCCACTCAGTTAACTTTCCTTCACGAATTAACTGATCCACTTGCTGCTTCAGCTCTCGGCAGGTTGATGTATCATGCCCTGTTTGCTCATGAAAGGCACAATATCTGCTCGTGTTTGCGGTCCCTTTCAGACCCATCGGTGTAGGTTTCCTGAATATCCCCTTGTTTTCATTGACTGCATAAATGTGATCAATTGGGGCGACCAGAGGGATATACTTGTCTCCATCCCTCGCGGGGCGAGATCTCGGTGGGGATCGCCTCAAAGGATCGCGATCTCTCCTTTTTGGGCTGGGGCTACGACTTCGATCCCGTCCTCGCCTCGGACTCCTGGAGTCCTTTCTTTTTACCCCCCGATTCCTATTCCAACTGCCACTCCTTTCATTGTTCTTCTTCAAATCTGCGAGTGACTTCTCAACACGCTTGAAAGGCTCAGCGATCTTGTGCAATTCAGAGAGAGTGCTAGGGGTCTATTCTTGTAGCTTCTTCCAAAATTCTGTACCTTCCCTTACTCCAGCGATGAGGAAATTTTTCACAGCTTCGTCATTTGCACCTCGCACGCGAGGCACCTCAGCATTGAACCTCTTGAAGTAATCATGAAGGGTTTCGCCTTCCTTTTGTTTTATGTTTGCTAAGGTGGATACAGGGGGTGCATAGAGCATCGAGGACTGGAACTGTTTGATAAAGATGTCCACAAGTTGCTCCCAAAAATCGATGACAATCAATGCTCCTAGCTTCGAAAACCACTGCTGAGCACTTCCCCTCAGCGAGGCTGCAAATAGCCTACACCTCGCTAATAATGAGACCTGATAAACATCCATCTCATTGTTGAATCGAATCACGAACTCAGCTGGATCAGTGTCGCCATTATAGGTCATATCATGCTGATGGCCTCGAAACACTGCAGGAAGCGGAGCGGTTCGAATTTCGTGAGTAAAGGGCGATGACGAGGCCATAGTGCTAAAGATCCCTTTCTCACTGTTCATCGCGTCCAGGGCCTTCTTCAACTCCTCCAGCTTATAGTCTCCTACCTTAACCTCCTTTTCGGCCTCCTTTTTACCTCCAGTACTTCCATGATGAGACTGGGTCTTTTTCAGGACACTGGACTCCTCTTGGTCATTCCTGCGATCCTTCTTTTTACGATCTTCTTCAAGATATTGAAATCGTTCCTGGTCTCGATGAGATGGGGGTCTGTCATCGCGACGATGGGACCGCTCGCGCTCTCTACGGAGAGAGGGGGGTCTGTCATCACGACGATATGACCGCTCGCGATCTCGAGGAGACAATTGTCGATGCGTGCCCTGACTTCTGTTCTTAGATCCTACATGACGAGGCGCATTAGCCTTTTCCAACTTTAGACGAAGGTCGTGCTCAGTCAGCTTCTTCCCGAGACGATCAAAAACACTGACCGATCTCCCTTCAGATGAGGCGACCTTGTCATGCGATCCCCCTTTCTGTCCGAGCGAGTCCTCCCCCTCATTCCAGTCAGGGTTGGTTTGATCTGTTAGGACATCATCGAAGTCATCAACAAGTTTCTTAGGGGGGAGTTTGCTTCCTTCCCCAGGTGCTCTACCGCCTGTCCTTGCATTCCTCTTCGATCCTCTAGAACTATAGCGCCTCTCTACCTTTGCGACCCTTTCATGCACAGCGGTCACTTGCTCACCGAGGCCTTTTAGGAAAGACATGACCTCGCTGTTCAGTGTCACCCTCTGTGCTGGGGGAGTATGCTCCTCCCTGTTCCCAGTCTGAGAGTTGTCCTTGGACGCTTCGTCCTCTGGGGGACCTCTTGTCAGCGGATCGTCCTTGTTCACCTTATGCGACCCCGGGGTCTCACCATCGTTCCTCTTCTTGTGTGATTTAGTCATCGTTCTCCCAATTCAATGACTGCCCTCCTTCTAGCGCCAAAATGTTATAGGGAGAATATTGTATAACAATATTTTGGAGGTTTGCTGGATTATCGGAGCAAAATACGGATATTTTGCTAACAAAAGAAGAACAAAGGATTAGGGTTTGTGTGTATGAATGTGGCTGAGCTTGATAGGTGTTCTTCAGGTAAACTGTTTCTCATCCGTATCAAGGTGCCTACGTACCCTATTTATAGGGATCAAGCCTGACGTAGTTCTTGGGCCACAAGTTACCTAGGCGGGCTAGGGTTTTAAGAGATAAGCTAAAGTCCAAGCCCATGTAGCTAGGGCTGACGTGGCAATGAATCATCAATCCTATCCATGATCCATGGTCTAGCTGTAGAAACCCATGGCCTCGAATGGATAGGTTTGGAATGAAAGATCCAACAGGACCCCTGCGTGCGACCTTGAGAGGCCTGGCCACGCGAAGCGATCCCTGTGCTTAGCTACTCATGCGACCTTAAGTCTGGCCATGAGCCTTCCAAAGAAGAGGAGATAATGATCTCGCTGTAAGTCATAGACATGACGCAAAGCGAAGCGATCCTCCCGCGAGTATCGCCAGCGAGGCGCTGCATCGCGAGACGCTCCTGTAATAGAAGTATTATTGCCAAGATATGCCGGGCTGATTCCAATAGTGGGCTTTAGTGACCCAATCTTCATCTTCTAGGCCCATCATAGATTATGAACCGTCAATTTAGGTAATCAAATCCATTTACTCATTATGCCAGATTTGGGCATAACAACTTACATAGTTAAAGTTAATATCTGTTTTAACAAAAAATAAATTCTTTACCGAACTATCTTATCGCACTGAGGATAATTGTATTATGGAAACAAAACATACAGTACTATATTACTATGCAAAAAATATAGAAGCCTGATTTTGTTGGCCAAGATCCGAACTTGAATCAACAAGTGAGAAATGTTATGGGAGTCAAACAATTGGCGACAAGGTTGGAGTTAGGCTGACAGCAGATTTGTATTTTGTTGGAACATTATCCGATAAAATTGGAACCCTCCTCTCTTCAAATTCTTTTTTATATATAATAAAAATTTTATAGATAAAGGTTAGTAATATTTCAAAATCGAATAACTCGAAACCCATCCGTTACAAGTCCAAGTCCCGAGAACGGGCTGGAGTACAATAACGGAGGCATTTTATAATCAAGTGCATTTTATTTATTCTATTTTTAAGAAATTGAATTGATCTGAAAATTAGGCATGGAATTTCAATTTATTCAAAGTTTTTTTTCCCCTCTCGTATATAAGTAAATTCGTAAATATCTTATTCTTCCAAGACCCTCCTAATCGAGTTACGATAAATAAGTATACACGATGTTGCATATTTTCTGAGACTAGGATGCGGAGAATATATATAGATATTAAGAAATTGTGTCCGAAAGCTAGTGAACAAAGTACGTTCCATCTGGTTGGAATAAACATACCTACGTGTGTGTATTATATTAGTGGTGGTAATCGAGTATATTAACTGGACATAATCACGCATGATGGTGAAAGCCACTTGAGTTGAGATGCATGTTATATTACTGTAATCAGATTAGATCAAATCAAAGTTAATTGTGCGTATAATTATTATTCTTCATTATTAATGGGAAAAAAAAGAGGAATCTTGATCTTAATTTTGTCCCCTTCTTAAACAAAGTAATTAACGGATGGGTTATGTCATGCCCCACTAATCTTATCTTGCCACCCTCTCCCTTTTTTAATAACCGCTGTCCCTCACTAGCTCAGATTCTTCATTCTCCCAAAACAGAAAGAACGTTAATCTGGATTAGATGAATTCCTCCCTTTTATTCCAATTCTTCTTTTGGCAAACAAAAGGGATTCGATAAGTTGAATTCCTCCCTTTTATTTCAATTCTTCTTTTGGCAAACAAAAGGGATCTTGATGTTTATTATCGAACACTAACAAATTTTCACCCGAATCACAAAAATTAAAGAGGATGAATAGTTTTCAATTTTCATATGTGATTAGATTAATGTTGTGTTTGGTTGGGATAAATGGAATAGAATAAATTGTAATGAAATTTGAAGTATAAAATGAATAAGTATTGAATATTTTTATTTATTCATTCCATTCATAACAATCTAAATTACAATTCAAGCATTCCAATTTGAGATGAAATGTTCCATTCCTTACCCCATTCATTTTTTTCACAGTTCTAATCAGAACTAATTTACAAGAAGTCAAGAACTAATTTACATAAGGGTTTCATGTGCCAGAGGATGATGACCTCAGGATTATAACTGAGATTAAAACATTTTTAATATAAATTTAATGGTATTTATGTAAAATCATTGAAAAAGGTTTATATTTATGAAAATGTCCATGCGGGACCTAAGTACAAATCACTTATCCTCATGCCCAGTTTTCTCTTTACATAATCCCATTTTCTTTTCCAAATATTCACTCCAATATTCGCTATCTTCCTTTATTTTCATCCATTCTATTTTATTCCCCTCCAACCAAACATAACATAAATATTTACAAGATATCTTTTTCTCGAATTCCATTTGAAGCATACTTGAGATATATAAAGAAATGTATGTTGATGTAACTTAATTAACGAAATGCATATGATTAGAGCTTTATTTGGTCCAAAAGTTAATTACCTAATTAGTCTTTGTTAAAAAAGGTAAATATGCAGAGCAACTTGCATGTTGTGTTTCAGTGATATGCAAGCAAGCATCAATACTGGGGATCAGTATTGAAAAAACAGGGCTAGAAACTAGAAAGGATGGGGATTCTTGGAGCGCAGATATACACGTTACATTCAAGACTTTATTTCGCACAATTTACCGTAAATTAAACAAGTACGTAACGATTTATTTATAACATTAAATACTTATTTTTCAATACTTCGTGTCCATCATGAGCAAGAACTTTGAAGGAACCTTACGAAGGAACCTGGAAGGTGACTCCAGTAGCAGCGCGCAGACAAATTTAGAATCATAGCGTGGACCCAAAATTATGGGCGCATGCGTGCATGGGCGCGCAAATCGATTTAAGATCATGTGTTGATAGATAGATACGCTTGAATTGAATACCATCTACATTAGCTAAAATTTTGTCTAAAGTTCACGAAATTCTATGTACAAAATGACAAGGAATCCTCCAATAAAACTTGGACTTTCCAGGCCGATGGTAACTTCTCTGTTTCAGATTGTTGGGCTTTTGGGACTTTCTTTGACTTAAATAGTGATTCATGTTTGCAATGGGCCATACATTACAATAGTGACATGCTGCTCTGCACCTGTTACTCCACTCCTCCCAAAGGCCCAGACCTCTGATCTTGTACATTGACATATGTTTGAACAATTTTTAGAATACAATCATTAGTTTTAACTATTAAGTGCACCGACGATGTACTCAGGATACACGATACCGTTTTGTGAGTCTACTGAAATTACTAAATTTGCACGGTTGCAGAAGAAACACGAGCTTAACATATTTAACTCCTCGACAAGTCTACAACTTGTCCAGTGTAAACTCAAATCAAAAACACGTTTTGTCGGTTGGTTTGTGTTTAGGTGGAACAAATGATAAAAGGTTAGATAGAGTTGCATACAGACATTGTGCCAACTGCAACCTAGTCTTGGATATATTGTCTTTTGAACATATACTGTATTAGCAGAGTAGGATTGCCAACTGCTCATTTGCTCCATAGAAACCATATTGTAAACCAGCAACGTGTTCATCCGATCCCCTTGATATCATAAAAAAGAACTTGATCAAAACATATATTGGCTTATAAGTGTAATACCTTATAAGTTGCACAATATGAACAGAGTGGAAATTGTTAAACACGATTATTATACTTAAAGCTTATATTAGTTTTAGTGGCAAACATGCCACACAGCAAATTAGAAAGAAGGGTTCCACAACTTTGGATATGAATCAAACCGTAAGGTCCACAACTCTTCTCTTTTATCAACCATATACATCAACACCTACTTTGTAAACATGTTTCTGAGTTCTGACCACCTCATTACCGGAGCAATGACGTTTTCGATTGAGTCGAGATAAATAAAATGAGAAGGTAACGAAACAACAAACATTTTCGAAGAAAAATAAAGAATATACAAGAAACTTTTGTAAAAAAAGTGCGAATTTATAGCAGACGGTACAATTTATTATTATGCGCATGGAATAAATTAATGATGCAATTTCTAATGTACATGGTACAACTGCTAACGGGGCACCTGCAAAGAGCATAGTTCTGTATAAAACAGAAAATCAAATAACCCAATGATTTCAAAGTTGAAAAGTTAGGCAACTTGGGCACATTTGTTCCGCACGACAATGGCCTCTCATGTGTTACACTAATCAAGTTGGACCCAACTATGGGATTGAAACTTAAAGCAACAAAGCTTATATGAAGTATTTTAGTGCAACGTGGATATGCAACTGCAAGCCTTCAACTATTTTGTAAAAGTGCAGACAAGTCCATAAAATAAGTAAAATAATAGACAAAAGCGCGCCATACTCATATTCAAGTATGTACACTACTTCCAGTTCCTTTGGTTATAAACTTAAACTAGATACTTTCATTAACACTACAAGTCTTCAAAGTATGCAGAAGATGAAAACAGCTAAAACAGTTATTGGAAGATAAACCTTTTAACAGTTTCAATTCATCTAGTGAATAGCCATTGTAAGGCTGATGATTCACACATCTGGCCACTAAATTCATCCCACAAAGATGCAATCTCTTAAGCTCGATTGCATGTTCATTTTCTTCCATGAGATTCTTCCTTTGCATCCTTGAATAATCATAAAGCCTGGGGACAGAGGGGGAGGGGGGAGGGCTATGTTATCGACTTATCGTGATGAAAATGCACTATAGAACCAACTGTCAAAAAAAAAAAAAAAAAAAAACTCCCCCTCTATCAAAGTAGCAGTAATTGGAGTTATATTCTATATAAATTTGCCATAAACAAATTACTAACTTTTTATCAACACTTTTCTGACTATTTAAACCTTTTATATACTTAAATAGTATCGTGGAAAAGAATAACTTTGATTTTCATCAAGTTTTAACATGTGAGCATCTTATATTAACTTTGACAAATGGTCCAATACTTCAGACGAAGAATGTGTAGCTATTGATTTCCATGGGATGAATTCTCACTTGGTTGAAACTCACATTCTGCATCAATAAATTGCAAATCGTAAGACATGTCGTGCTGAAGATTTTTTTAAAACTTCCTGCAGAAAATTTGCTAATTAGAATAGAGCTTCGGCTGAAAATTTAGGGCAAAACAACAAGAACAATAACAGTAATTATGCGTACTATGCGTTGCATACATATGTGGTTCCTATCTGTATCCAAATGTTCTGTCAAAAAATATATATATATAAAGAATTTAGTGACTCTTGTGAGCTTACAATCCTAATTTTAATATTAGAGCTTAAAATTGTTGACTACAAAATCAAGCATTGAACTAGGGTTGCAACAAACGATTATTTGGATACACAAGACAAGGACGTGAAAATATTTAACTAACATGAAATGATCTCAAGGAATCAAAGAATTTTAGCAAAAAAAAAGAGCAAAAAATTCTTCATACAGGCTCAACACTATACCTCTCAAAAGGCCTTATTTTCTCCTTGTAAGGTTTCACCAGAACACGGGCACCGCACATGTAATGCGGATTCCCTTTGGCCAGAATTTGCTTTACTTTCTCAGCGAAAACAAAAGTCACAAACCCAAACATTCTCTTCTGCTGGCATAGAATCCTAACATCCTGGACAGGCCCAAAGTTGCTTGGGGGGGGGGGGGGGGGGGAGTTTCACAACCAGAAATATAAAATAAAGATTTTTAACAAGTATGTTCCAACAAATAGCAAGTACTGGAGACGGGAAGTCAGATTCCTCCTTACCGGAAGTAGTTGGAAACATCTTGCTCTGTGAACGTGCTCTCAGCCGGAAAAGTCAAATATAACTGGCGTGAGCCAGCTATGAATCCTCCATGCTCATTTTTATCTCCAGTGAATTCCATGTATTTTGGAACATCTTCGGCTAAAATAACATAATGCTGGCCATGAGGTCTGTAGCTAAGCAATAAAATAAATTCAGAAATTGACTACTTTGTGAAACATAGAACGAAAAGCCAATTTAAAAGAATGGCAGTTCATGAATTTCACCTGTCAATAACACAAATGCTATTCTTCAGTCTCGCAAGGAGCTTTGTACGGCTGTAGCCAGCCTTTCCATGTCTCTGGCTTTCAGTAAGGTATCCCTCAGCCTGAAGTGTCTTCCCATACCTCTCATAATATAGCATTGGCAAAGAGGCAATTGAAACTGGGTACCCTCTTCGCGATTTCAAAAGTTCAGTGAGCACAGTCTGTAACTCCTCAAGGGATCCTGGTGGTAAACCTTGATCTTCATTCCCACTTTCATGAGAATTCAAATTGATTGTGCGAGAGAAGCTTCCTGGCACCACATGACCGTGAAAGTATCTACAGTTGCTTCCATATTTACAGAACCCTTTATTGAAGTAATGGCAGACCATGACAGGTACTTGAGGCAAACGTGGGGACCTTCTGTTGGATCTTGGACCAACAGCAGAATCTGTGAAATAGCAATTGCTCGAAAAGCCAGTTTGAACATGGTTTACAGAGTCCATCCGATCTTGCAATGACAATAACTGAATTTGGTTTTGAAGGTGATATTCATCTGAAGCGGAATCTGGGTATCTTACTGGAAGAAAGTCCACATTATGAACAGGCTGGTGGTCCTCCGTGATTTGAAGGTCCCAGAGTGCTGCAGAAGTAAAAGGGCGAGGGGAAGCTGGCAAATATGGAGTGAATTGCAATGGAAGATCCAAGATTGGCGAGGGGTTGAACTGAGCAGGTGAACTTGAGGGAGAAGCTTCTGGCTTGGTGTACAATCCAAGTTCAGTTTTAGCTTTGCTTATGAATGAATGTCTCTGATTTTCAGGGCTAAAGGCCAATTTAATCAATTCCCTCTTACCGTGCTCTTGTAAAAGGAGAAAACCAATGATCTTAGAGACATTCTCCGGTTCTACTTTGTAAATTCTGTTGTAGGTAACTTTTGTAGCCCCAGAAAAGTCCATCTCAAATTTTAACCTGGCAAATTAGATCGATATAAGGCGATTCAGATACAGTAAGAATTCCATTAAACGACGGTCATGTTAATGCCTGGATAATAAGGAAAATCCAACAGGGACATAAAATATCCCGATACAAATGAAAAAAATTGCACAAGGAACGACATTCATGAGTCTGGATTAAAGTCTAGCAAGTTAAACCATAATAGCTTGTAAATTGTATGCCATGGTAGACAATTCCATGCAATATTTTATGTGTTGGTAACTTAACAGGGTCGTATTGTATCTTCATCAATAATTTTTTGAAGTACGGCCAAATTGACATCATTTACTAATTACTTGGCTAAGTTGACATCACTTACGAATTACTTGCAAGACTTAACAGTTGTGATATTTTTAATAGATTTGCTGATAAGGTAAGAGAATAAGGAGTGAGATTTTATAATTCCTTTCTATCATATTCATCTATAGCTAGGAACAATTGCCACAAATTGCCAAGTTCTAGCCAGAAGAGGAAAGTTAAAGGCATACAGGAACCTTAATCATAAGCCAAAAGAAGAAAAGGTGAAGGATACTATAATCTACAAACCAAATAAAATAAAATAAAATACTAATAAACAAGTAACAATGAAAAAACTAACAAAACCATTAATTGAAGTACTGGCACCAAAACGGAATAAGAATATGTGGGAAAACAACAGTCTCAGGTAGTTATCAACTCAGAGATAATACTAACTAGAGAGGAAAAATATCATTACCTCTATTCCAGTATTGTACAACATTACCAGCAACAAAACCTGACAGGAAAAAAGTGCAGATAATGACTTGAAATAAGACAATAAACATAGCAGAGTAAAGATCTAACATACTCTCAAAATCTTTATGAATTAAACCAACAAACAAAGGTCAGACATCTCTCTCTCTCTCTCTCTCTCTCTGACATGGGTTTTGTAGTTGTATTTGCTAGTATTAACTATTAAGTTCTATGACTTGGCTTCATCATTCTCAGCAAGACAAAACAAAATGACAGAAAGGATAGAGCCGCTCTGTCTTTTAGTTGAAATCAATTTTGTTTAATATACAGAATATATTGCATGGAATTATCCACATAAGATAAATCTTTCGTTATTTATTATTTTTGGTATCAAAATTGTATTTATATACAAGATCGTGACACAAAAAATTTATTTACGCTGTGCTCTCGAGTTGAATTTTGGAGAGAAGAGAAGAGAATGGAAAAGAAATTTTCAAATTTTTCTTTCAAAGTTGTGCTTATTTTTTGAGAAGAGAAAAGAATTGATTGAGAGAGAAAATTTTCAAAAACTTCTCTCCAAAAGTTTCTTCCCAAAAATGGGATGATTGGGAAAGAAGCTCTCACATATCTTTTTAATATATTTCCCTCCATGTCACATTTTCAAAATTTTCACTCATGTTATACAAAAAAACTCAGGAGCATACTAAAGAAGTTTTTTTTGTTGTCTTCTTTCCTTTCTCTTCTCTTCCATTCTCTTCTTTAACTAAAAAATGTCGGTAGTGGTTCCAAAAAATTAGGAAGTGTATATTGGAAATGCGCCGGGAAATTTGAATCATGGCGATAACAGCCTGTACTGAAAGTTACGGAGTATGTACCATATACAGTAAAATCTCGTTAAATTAATACTCGATATTACGATAAATTAATATTCTTATTGTGAATTTTTGGTCTCAACATAATAGCGGAAGTATAAAATTAACCTCGATTAATTAGTAACCTTTATAAATTAATAAAATTTATCGATTCCAACGATATTAATTTATAGAGCTTTTACTGTATGTACATTTACATAGTCCCCGTCCAACTGGAAACTATATTTTGATATGTGGATAAGCTTTGCGCTCTTTTTTTTTTTTTTTTTTTTTTTGTCAAAAGAAACTTCACGTTAATAAATTGTACCAAAATACAATGTTCGGGAAAAAGGAGTTTCTTTCATTCCAGAAAGTTTATCATCTAACAAGGGCACGCATGTTGCCCCCGGACATTTAGACAACAACACCTTCAAGTCTGAAAAGATAAACCCCACAAATGAGGGCCTCGTTAAAACCCCGCAAGAGCAAAATCCTATAGGTAAAAAACTCAAGGGGAGAAAAAGAGTGCCCTCAAAAAAACAAGAATACATCGTTATACAAAATGACTACTAAATAACTGACTAGAACTTCTTGTCACTTTTGTGAGTCCCTATTGACATCAGTTGTTATCGTAGACTTGTCTTCTGTTTTGCTCTGCACCTTGACTGTTCCATTACTTCCTTTCGAAAGTCAAAACTGAGTCTTCTTGAAACTTTTTTATTGTTATTTAACTGCAAATCACCAAAACAAACCCGATAAGAAAGGAATAATTACTGAATCACTTAAGAGATATAAGATTAACCTAATATAATTTAATATCTATTATATACAATATATTTTAATAAAATAAAGCAGTTAAATATATCCTAACCAAAGGGGATCCCTTTGGTTAGGCACATAAACGTTAGATTTTCTATATAACTGGCAAATAAAATGCTTACAAATTACCATTCAAAATAATAAATACTGAATTAAAGCATGTCATTCAAAATAGTAACTGAAATTAAATATTACTCCCTCCGTCCCAACGATTTGTTATCGTTTGCTTTTAACACGGAGACCAAGAATTAAGATTAAAATAAATGAAGTAGTGTGTGTAATAGTGATTTTATTGTTAAAATAAGTGAAGTAGTGGGTGTAATAGTGATTTTATTGTTAAAATAAGTGAAGTAGTGGGTGTAATAGTGTAAAGTATTGTTAAAATAAGTGAAGTAGTGGGTGTAATAGTGTTAAAGCTTACTATTTTAGGAAACGTAAAGAATTGGTTGGGACATCCCAAAAAGGAAAGTGTAAACAATTGGTTGGGACAGAGGGAGTATCTATTCATACTAGTCAAAAGTAATAACTACATTAAACTAATGAATACATAGCTAAAATTAAGCTACAATTAAAACTTTTAAAGCTAAATATAAAAATACTAGTCAAAAGTAATAACTACATTAAACTAATGAATACATAGCTAAAATTAAGCTACAATTAAAACTTTTAATGCTAAATATAAAAATACTAGTCAAAAATAACAACTACATTAAACTAATGAATACATAGCTAAAATTAAGCTACAATTAAAACTTTTAATGCAAAATATAAAATGGGTTAAATTTTTGCGAAGATTTATCTATTTTAAAGACTAAAATCTTGTTGAGAATTAAAACTAAATCAAATAAAATACCATAACTCTTGCTTTCCTCATGATCAGAATACAATTATTGGTATACACCAACCACACTATCTTTGGTATACACCAATCACCATTCATGGTCCTATAATACAAGCCATCTTTTATGCCCCCCATAGATTATTAATCATCCAGATACATATATCATCAAAACAAATATTCAACCATAATGACCAGCGATTTGCATTAGAAATTAAGACCAGTACTTTGCATTAGAAATTAAAAAACCATAAAGGAAAAAACACTATCTAAAAAACTAACTAAATCTAATCCACATAAACCCCGTAGTAAAGAACTAATCACAAAACATTGTCTTTTACACATACTAACAACTTATCAAAGACCAGACAATTACCAGTTTACAACAAACAAAATTTTGTCAGATATCTCAAGAGTATCAAATTCAACTTCACAACCAAACACAAACAATACATCTTACTACTATTTATTTACTAAAAATAAACAAATGATATATCATTTCATGCACTGAACAAGAACACAAGACAATGCAATCAAACAAGACAATCATATTCGCCATGACTGAAATCAATTGATGCAGAAAACCCAACACAATCACCAGTAAACAAAATCAATTCGTGACGAATTAACTACGTACAAAGAACAGAGTTGATCATAAACAAAAAATTGCAGCTATATAAAAGTTAAATCTAAAAATTTAACAGCCTCTACGCACAATAAATTCTAAAAATCAAAGAGCAGCTTCAACTTTATCTAATCAGAAGATCAACAAACACATACACACATACATCATATATCATTATATTTGAATGTGATAGGAAGTGAAAATAATTGTGAACCTGTAACTCGGACCGAATCTGCACTTGATTGAATAATTCAATCCGGAAACTTTTTGTGAGTTGTATGATTAACTATCTCAATTGATTTGATTTACCAGAGATATGCAATTCTTCGAAAACTCTGAGATCAGTCCATCGCCACCTGCACCGACGGCGTATATTGAAAAAACCCCAAAATTCAGATCGATGGCGATGAACAGGGACTTTAATGCATAACACAAGCATATAAATCATACTTTAAAGCAGTTTGATATGACCCACTGAGATTAGACATGACCAATGGCTGCACCACTGAGACGTGAAATCTTGAATCTTAATATATAACTTAGTCTTGAATCTAATGTTAGAGGGCCCGATCCAATAAGCTTTTGGGCTTATGGCCGTTAGGTCCATACAGCTGAACCAGACCCATTTGATCGGTCCAGCCGAAGACAGTAAAACAAAACAGTTGACCGTTGTCAGTGTAACGCCTCACCATCTTTACAGCCATCCATAACTGAGAATCAAGAAGATCATCAATGATTATTACTCCTGAAGACAATATAAATAGACAACAATTATCAGGTGATACAGACACAATCATACACACTGGTATACATTGGTTTACATAGCTTTACGTTTACATTCCCACTACACTTTACTGATTCTCACACCGGAGGTGAATCGGGGGGAAAATCCCTCGCATTCTTCTCCTTTGCAGGAACCGTTGAAACTCGTTCTTGGCATACCGAAGGTAGTTTAGGCCCAAGGCATAAACTGAGCAGCAACATTTGATGCCGTCTGTGGGAACGTATAAGCTCCTTTTGTGAACCATGTTACCTCAAGATTCTGAAAATCTCAATCATCCAAAACAAACAACTCCTACTTCCGAAGAAATAAGGCAACAGAATGAGAGAGGGGAAGCTCCTGAAGAAGAAGGATCCTAAGGAGCAAAAAGAAGAGCCTTGCAGAAGAAGGCAGACGAGTTAAGGTTGGAAGCCATAAAACTCAGACGTGAAGAAATTGAATTGGAAGAGCATGCTCTAAGGGCCGAAAAGAAAAGAGGTCCCGACCTCACCAGGAAGGGTCCTCAGAATCCGAAACGCATTCCTCACACCCGTCGCAAGACCCTTCAGACTTGGAGGAAGAAGAGGAAGGTTCTCAGTAGAAGGATAGGCTTCGGAGAATGGAAAAATATATGTTTGGGGATCAGAAGAGGACGCGTCGGGAGCCCATTGTAACTGAAGAAATTGAACAATACAGGCCACCCCCAGGTCGCCAATTCCCGAAAATGATAGAATTTAGTGGCAAGGGAGACCCAGAAGATCATTGCGAGAAATACGAAAGTCTGATGACGGGAATGGGTCATGACGATATCATGCTTTGCAAAATGTTTAAAACTAATTTAAAGGGTTCGGCTTCCTTGTGGTATCGATCGATGAGGCCTAGATCAATACCCTCTTACGATCGACTGAAGAGCAAGTTTTTGAGGCTCTATTCCCATCTGTGCCGAAAAGAGAAGGATACCGAATCTCTCATTCATTGTCGCCAAAGACCCGATGAAGAATTGGGTGATTACCTAGCCCGTTTTAAAGAAGAAGCTGGCATGGTGACCAATCTGGATAAAGTCAAGGCAGCAGGATTTTTGACGGCTGGTCTCGACTCAATTAAAGGAAGAAAGCTTCGATCGTCCTTATATGCTGTTCCCCCGAAGTCACTCAACGACATCTATATCCGAGAGGAAAGTATCAGAAGAAAAATGGAGTCTATAGATGGTTACAAAGAATCATCTAAAGATAGTCGAAGAAGGGGCAGCCAAGGGAAAAATGACCGAAGGAAAGATGATCCCCGACGAGAGGATAAGCGAGATGGGGATAGAAGGGATGATAGAAGAAACGATCCGAAGAAGGAGAGGGAGCCAATGGTGTTTACTCCACTAAACGCTCCCATCTCTAAAATATTGAACGAAATCAAGAGCAGGCCAGATTTCCGAAGGCCCGCAAAACTAAGGGTACCCGATCATAAGAAGAATGGGAACAAATACTGTGATTACCACCAGGACAAAGGCTACAACACAGAAGATTGTTTCCATCTGAAGAGGTTAATAGAAAGAATGGTAAAGACTGGCGATCTGAATCAGTTTGTCAAAGATTTAAGAGATCTGCTGGAGCCGAAGAGGAATGACCAGGGCCAAAAAGATAGTAGAAATCGGAATGAGGATGACGATCCCAGGCAGAGGGAAAGAGATTAAGCCTCTAGATATAGAGGATAGGTGAAGACCATCATGGGAGAAACGATACTAGATCGATGTAGCAAAACGGCCAAAAAGAGGTATGCTCGTCAAATCTACAATTTGTATCAATATACTCCACAGGTCAGACAGCCATTGGCCATAATGTTTACCGAAGAAGATTACGAAGATGTCATCTGGCCGCATGAAGACCCCTTGGTAATAAATATTATTATTGGGCAGAATAAAGTATGGAAAGTATTGATCGTTAGTGGCAGTTCGGTCAACATTTTGTATCACCGAACTTACGAAAAGATGAATCTGGGAGGGGAACAGCTAGAATCCTACAATGAACCCCCACTATAAGGCTTTGGTAACTCGCCGGTTCCAATTGAGGGAACGATCACGTTGTCCCTGATATTGGGTAAACCTCCCTGCACTGTGGAGAAAAAAGTGAAATTCTATGTTGTCCGAGTGGATAGCCCATATAATGGCATCCTCGGGCGCCCTACTCTAACGGCTTTCCAAGCTATAGCATCAATACCGCATTTGAAATTGAAGTTCCCTACCGATCATGGTATTGGTGAGATGAGGGGAGATCAAAAGATCGCAAGGATCATCATGTTAGAAGATCTGGATAAATCTGAAGAAGGAACCGAAGACGAAGGAAAAAAGAAAAGGCGATTTAATGATCAAGCGGAGAGTAGTCACCACACGATGAACATTGAGTTAAAAAAGTTTGGGGCTGTTCTCTCTAATCCGATAGCCAAACCGGCGGAGGAGACTGAAGAGGTCAAATCATATGCAGGCACTTCGGGACGGATGATCCGAATCGGGAAAAACATGAGCGATGATCTGAAGGCAAAAGTGATTGCGGTAATCCGAGACTATCATGACGTATTTGCTTGGGGTCCTGAAGACATGCCTGGACTTGACCCGAGCATTGCCCAACACAGCTTAAATGTAAAAGAAGGAGCCAAGCCAGTCAAACAGAAAAGAGAAATTTCGCCATGGAAAGACAAAAAGTGATTCAGACGGAAGTGGAGAAGCTTTTAGAAGTAGATTTTATCGAAGAAATCAAGTATCCCGAATGGTTAGCCAACGTGGTAGTGGTCAAAAAGGCAAATGGCAAATGGAGGATGTGTGTCGATTATACTGATCTCAATCTTGCCTGTCCGAAAGATCATTATCCACTTCCCAACACTGATCAGCTCATCAGGATATGAAATCCTAAGCTTCCTAGATGCCTTCACAGGTTATCATCAAATTGCCATGAAATCGGAAGACATCCTGAAGACAGCATTCATCACCCCGAAAGGAACATATGCTTTCATTGTCATGCCTTTCGGCTTGAAAAATGCAGGGGCCACCTTTCAGAAGATGGTCAACAATGTTTTCAAAAATCAGATTGGGAGAAATATGGAATGTTATGTAGACGACATGATAGTAAAATCTTTATTTCGGGATCACGTTGATGACTTAAAAGAGTGCTTCGAGACTCTGAGGAAAAACAACATGCGGGTCAACCCGAATAAATGCACTTTCAGAGTTTTTAGTGGAAAATTTCTTGGTTACATGGTGAGTGCCTGAGGCATTGAAGCTAATCCAGAAAAGATAAGAGCAGTAGTCGACATGGAAGCACCGAAGACAATCCGGGACATCCAGAAATTGACGGGAAGATTAGCTGCCCTAAGGAGATTCATCTCCAGATCGACTGCCAAGACTTTACCCTTCTTTGAGGTATTGAAAGGTACAAAGACTTTTTCATGGGGTCCAGAATGTGGGAAAGCTTTTGAGGATATTAAAGAGTATTTGACAAAGGCTCCGTTGCTGATGAGCCCTGACCCACAAGAAACTCTGCAACTGTACTTGGCTGTAAACGATCGAACACTGGGGGCAGACCTGGTCAAATTACACGAGGGAAATCAATATCCAGTTTTCTATATTAGCCACATGTTTAAAGAAGCGGAAATCAGGTACCCGAACGTGGAGAAATTCGCTTATGGGCTGGTTATGGCTTCAAGAAAACTGAGACATTATTTCCAGGGGAGGACGATCCAAGTTACCACCGATCAACCTCTGAAAAAGATATTACAGAGACCGGAAGCTTCAAGCCGAGTTGTGGCCTGGGCCATTGAGTTGGGAGAATTTGATTTGGAATATATACCGAGGACGGCAATAAAAGCACAAGCTCTGGAAGATTTTATAGTAGAGTGTTCATTTTTCGGTTCTGAAGGATCACAGGTTGGAGAAAAGTTGATACAAACTTCTGGCAATTGGAAGTTATTTGTCGATGGATCAGTAGCTGGCAGTAAATGCGGAGCCGGTCTAATTCTCACAAGCCTCGAAGGTTTTGAGATATGTCAGGCCATTCGGTTCACTTTTCCTCTGACCAACAATGAGGTTGAATACAAAGCACTTCTGGCCGGTATGAATTTGGCGAAAAACCTAGAAGTCAGACATCTTCGGGCATTCAGCGATTCGATGTTAGTGGTAAAGCATTTCTCCGGGGAATATGAACAAAGGGATATCGGAACAAAAGCCTAAGCTGCCAAGGTAAAAGCAAATTCTATGTTGTTCGAATCTTTTGAACTGACCACTGTTGCCAGGGAAAACAACAGCCGAGCAGATGCGTTATCTAGATTGGCTTCGGCCGACACTCAAAATCTCACAGGCTCGATCTACCTAACTAAAGTTAAAATGCCCTCCATCAATAAAAGGGTCTGTTTCGAGATTCACCAAGGGATAGATTGGATGACTCCAATCCGACTATTTCTAGAAAAAGGGACACTACCGTTGGAAAAAACCGAGGCTCAAAAAATTAGGAATCGGGCCACCAGGTACACAATTATTGCTGGGAAAAAGTACCGAAGATCGGTTACCGAGCCACTGTTGAGATGCCTGGATCCCGAAGAACAAAAAATAGCTCTAGAAGCAGTGCACGAAGGAATCTGCGGGGAACACTTAGCAGGCCGTTCTCTGGCTTTTAAAATTCTAAGACAGGGATTCTTTTGGCCGACCCTACGAGCTGATGCACTGAGTTATGCGAAGAAATGCAAGCAGTGTCAGCTTTTCAGCAATGTTCCGAAACAACCTCCCGAAGAGATGACTTCTGTCTTAAACCCCATTCCCTTCGCCATGTGGGCTGTGGATATTGTTAGGATTCTTCCTACCAGCACCAGACAAGCCAAATATTGCATTGTGGCAATTGATTACATGACCAAGTGGGTAGAAGCACGCCCCTTATCCTCCATAACCGAGGAGGCAACCAAGAAATTCATGTTGGAGCAAGTAATCCTCGGATTTGGAATTCCTAAAATATGTGTATCAGATAACGGGACCCAATTCACCGAGAAAAAGTTCAAGAAGTTTCTAGCTTTCTTCGGAATTCAACAAAAATTCAGTTCAGTCGGTCATCCACAAGGAAATGGGGCAGTTGAAGCCGCAAACAGGATCATCTTCGATGGGATAAAGAAGAGGCTTGGAGAGGCCAAAGGGTTATGGGCCGAAGAGTTGCCATATGTGCTATGGGATTATTGCACCATGCCAAGGTCTTCAACTGGAGAAACTCCTTTCAGACTGACATATGGAACCGATGCAATGGTACCAGTAGAAGTCGGTCTAGAGTCGTACAGAAGCAAAGTATTTAATCTTGGTAGAAATGAGTGGGGTCTCCGGGCTAATGTTGACTTGTTAGAAGAAGCCAGGGAAGTGGCATATCTGAGAAATGTCAAGTATCAACAACAAACCGCTCAATACTATGATTCGGGCATAAAGAAAAGATCTTCTAAAGTCGGTGATCTAGTTCTTCGGGAATTAGCTACTTCTATGCCAAACAAACAAGGGAAACTTCAGCCAAACTGGGTAGGGCCCTATGTGATTATTCAGGTCGTACGACCAGGGATTTACAAACTAACTGAGTTGGATGGGGCTCCGATCAAAAACACATGGCATGCTTCCCGATTACGCAAGTTTTATCAGTAAGCTTTTTGCAGAAAAAGTTCAGTTTCAATTTTGATTATTAATAAAGGCTTGATTTGTTCGCCCCATTTATATTTTTTCTTTAATTATCGATCGAACTACCCGAATGGTTGAGGCACTGCTCCTCGATCGGGAACTACAATAACCCCGAAACAAAAGTTCCAGTTCGCCCTAAGGTCTTCGGGAGGCAGAATTCGCCCAAAATCGAAAGAGAAACCTTCGGCCGAACTGCGACTTGGGGGCAACACAGGGCAATGTTCGAAGAGACTCCGCCCGAAGAGACGAAACTCTGAAAATTACTCAAGTAAAGGAAAAATTCAAAAAACTCCGAAAATTACTCAAGTAAAGGAAAAATTCGAAAAATTCCGAAAATTACTTCGAGTATAAGACAAAAAATATGAAAAATTCCGAAAATTACTTCGTGTATAGGAAAAATTTGTAAAATTGTTCAGGTAAAGGAAATACAAGTAACTTAAAAAATCCAAAAATTGCTCATGCATAGGAAATGAAAAGTAACTTAAAATTCCAAATATTGCTCAATAAAAAGAAAACTGCCCGAAGGCTCCAGTTTCATTACATCGTAATTTTAATTACAAGCTAGCCCGAAGGTAGGAAAACAAGCTAAGGGACTGCACCCTCCGGTTCAGAATCCCTCATCTGGCTTAGCTCCATCTTCCGATTCTCCATCCAATCAAGCAGACCCTCCGTATCGCCCATCATTTTGTCATTTTTCTGCCACAGGGCATCATTTTCACGGACGAGGTCAGCATTCTGGGCCCGAACAGAGGCAAGCCGGGACTTCAGCTCTTCGACTTCCTTCTCCAACGTAGGAATCGTTTGTCGAATTTGCTTTCCCTGGTTATAGAGTAAGACGTCCTGATTCTTCACCTTATCGGATATCGAGGCAGCCCAAGGTGTAGCCTGGAAAGGAAAAAGATGAAAAGTTAAAAAAACCTACAAAGCAAAGAGGAGAAATTCGGTCTGAATTCCTTACCAAGCTAAGGTGTCCTAATAGATTGGCAGTAGATTCTGCTGGATCAGCAGAATCATAAAGGGAGCGGTCCTTCGGGAGAATGAAAGAGTGGCATAAATCCCCAGCAAGTTTCCTCGAGGCAGCGGAAGCGGAGGCCCCAAAAGAGTCCGACTCAGTAACCGCCCATGAAGGCCGATAGGAGTTTATATTAGACTCCGTGCCTCCAACACGACTCTTTTTCTTAGAAATAGAAGAACCAGCATCGGGCGTAATTTTCCTTTGGGCACGTTTCTCCGCTGCTCGCCTCCTCATTTCTGATCGACTTGATACTGAAAACAAAGAAAAGGTTAGTTGCTGCAAATTAAGAAAGGATTAGGTCACACATCTATTAACAGGACTTCCTGATTATCCGCGGGGTGAGGTCGAAAAAACTGAAGATTGAAAGGACTTATAAATGGGTCACTGGAAATATTGAGCGTGATTGGAGATAGAATCATCTGCAGAAATATTAAGTGAATATTTATAAAGAAAATCAACGGCTCTGATGAAGTGATGTTTGAGTAACCCCGCTTAAGATGAAGGCACGTGTCTCCCAAAGAAAGGAGCGGTCAAACTGCCATTAAATAGGGGAAATACTAAAGGTCTCGACATTCAAAAAAAAAGATGCAAGTATTTATCAAGACCCGAATAGTTAGATCGCAGTTCACCCCAAGGTCTTCGGGAGGCAGAATTCGCCCAAAACCGAAAGGGAAACCTTCGGCCGAACTGCGACTTGGGGGCAATACCGGGCAATGTCCGAAGAGACTCCGCCCGAAGAGACGAAACTCTGAAAATTACTCAAGTAAAGGATAAAAAATTCTGAAAAATACTTTGATGTCGGAAGGGACGTCGCCCGAAAGCCATGTCCGAAAAAGACTCCACCCGAAGCACGAAATTCCGAAAATTACTTCGAGTATATTTCAGGTATAGGAATTATCAAGAAATGCGTACAGGTTATTTCAAGTATGACTCATTAATGTTTGGAGAATTACTCGGAAGAGTTATTCAGAAAATACAAAATGATCATGAAGCAAAAAGCTAAGGGAAATTCAACATAAGATGCCCGAAGGCAATTGCAATTGATTGGTTAAAAAAGCCACGAAGATACATTAAAAGGCCCGAAGGCACGAGTTCATTACAAAATAATCCCGAAGGTAAAAGTTCACTACAAAAGGAAAAATTCATTCCGAATCTGGATCGGAAGAAACAACCAAAGGCACATCAGGAACCTCCTTACGAAGAACTGGATCGTCTTCTGGATTAAAAAGGATTTGCTTATAATCAAAACCTGCCTTGTGAGCAGCAATGACAGCATCGTCATATCCTACAGCAAAGCCCCTGTCTTCGGATCGAGAGATGGTCTTCCTAGCCTTCTCCAGTTCTTTCTTCAAACGGCGCAATTCCGATCGATTGGCCTCCATGTCTTCGGTCAACTTCTGCTTCTCCCCGATCAAGTGTCATTCCAAAGGATCAGATCATTCTTCTCTTGAAGGAGAAGTCTTTCTTTTCTTTGAGACTCTGCCAAAAGATCTTCAAACTTCTTTACTTGATTTTACAAAGGATTAACCTTATCCTTTAGAGAGCCGATCTCTGCCTTAAAAACCATGAATAATGGCAGCTTGATCTTTGACCTTTTCAGTCACAGCTACGGCCCAGGGAACTGCCTGAAAGTACATAAAAAAAGGCATCAGAACAGAAAAAGATAACAAAAAAAAGGAAAAACATTGAAAGGAACTTAACAAGCTAAGATGCCCTAGCATATTCTCACAAGCTTCCACAGTAGGAGCTGCATCATAAACAGGACGATCGGCTGGGAGAATAAAAGAACTGCACAAGTCTTGACTTAACTCCTTGACTGACTTTGGGGCAGGAGCACCGAAAGAATCAATATCTACTACACCCCAAGAAGGTCGATAAATCTTCAAGACAGGTACTGAATCATCGCCTTTCCTCTTCTTCTCAGACCTGTTCTCGTCCATTGCAGTAGGTTCCGAAGGGATCACAGTAACAACGTTACTGACCAAAGTCTCTACCCTTTCGGCCTGCACCGGTGTAGCCTCCCGCACCACCAGGGAAGTCTCTGTCCTTTGGGCTGGCGGAACAGCAGGGGTTTGGGAAGGACTCTTTGATCCACCAGCCAACAAGGCTTTCCTTTCGGCTGCTCTCCTCCTCGTATCGGCCGCTGCAGACACTGAAGAAAAATAATAAAAGAAGATCAGCTATTAAAAAATACGAGGCGAAGAAGTAAAAGTATCAAAAATACCCGTCATGCTCTTCAGCCAAGATCTATCTCTGGTGGTTGACAGGGGAAGTTTATCTTTGGGCACTAAGGGAGTATTTAGTTTTCGGTAAAGACGGCCCTCCTCATCGGAAAGAGTCCTCAGCTTGACTCTATCGGTTTCAACTTCTCTCCATTCTGAAAACCGATGAAGGCTGGGTCCAGTAACATAGCACCAATGGTTGTGCGTCTTTTTATTACTTGAGTTAGTGGCTGCCCAATCGGATCGACCCACTCTTCGGGTAATATTGTAAAAACCCAGGGACTTAGCATTTTTACAAAAATCATAGTGATGCCAAAAGAGAACCGATAGAGGAGGTACTTCACTGATCAAGCACCGATGTTTGAAAACATTCTTATGGATAAAGCTATTCGGATCTAATTGACCGATCGCTATGCCCATCTCCTTCAGAAGGACCTTTATAAGGGGCAACAAAGGAAATCGGAGCCCACATACAAAAACGGTTTCCGATATACCTACGACAACCTCTTCGGGTTGGTCACCAATTGATATACCTGGGGTGTCATATATACGATCTGTGGGGTCAGGTAAGTAACAACGATAATCCTCAGGAAAATCGTATTTGGTTCTAAAAGTATCTAAATCACTTTGTTTCAAAATGGAAGACAAATTAACGGCGGGATATTCGGCATCATCCCCAAAAAGCAAAGCAGGGACATGACCAGCAGCATGCCCCGATGGACCTGTTTGAGGGTTTGACATTGAATCTGAAAAAGAAAGACGAGGTCGTTAGTCTAATACTCGGGGACAGAAAGACAAAAACAAGGTAATAAACTATGGCCGAAGGAAATCCCCGAGCACGAATGGACCAACGGCAAATTGAGAAAGAAAAAGAGGATTCTAGTGAAAGAAGTTCTTGGCCATACCCAGAATCAATGGAAACGAATGGGAAACTCTAAGAGACTTTACTCGTCGGAAAAATTAAATGCATTATTTTGAATAAAAGTACTTCATGAAAACATCAAAAACATGCAAGAAGAATCAATAAAAGAACAACAGAATATAACTTACTTGTTGAAGAAAATGATTCGAGTACTCTGGAGGTTTAAACTCCGTTGATTGCTCCGCAGGCACGAACAAAGAAAATGGGTTCAGTGAGAAAATGGAGCGAGTAAGGTAAAAGGATGTAAATATATAAACTGTAATGAATGGATGAGATGCATAAACGGTTCAATACCCCTGTCCTAGATGATGACACGTGGAAGGCAGTTTAAACAAAAAAGTGTAATTGAATAAACAACTGTCACCTCAAAAGACACGCATTCAAGGAAAAGACACCGATCGATTGGACTGTTCGGTCTAAATAGACTTCGGTCTTTATTTACAAACCGACCGAAGCCCGAGGACATGTTAGAGGGCCCGATCCAATAAGCTTTTGGGCTTATGGCAGTTAGGCCCATACAGCTGAACCAGGCCCATCTGATCGGTCCAGCCGAAGACAGTAAAACGAAACAGTCGACTGTTGTCAGTGTAACGCCTCACCATCTTTACAGCCGTCCATAACTGAGAATCAAGAAGATCATCAATGATTATTACTCCTGAGGACAATATAAATAGACAACAATTATCAGGTGATACAGACACAATCATACACACTGGTATACATTGGTTTACATAGCTTTACGTTTACATTCCCACTACACTTTACTGATTCTCACACCGGAGGTGAATCGGGGGGAAAATCCCTCGTATTCTTCTCCTTTGCAGGAACCGCTGAAACTCGTTCCTGGCATACCGAAGGCAGTTTAGGCCCAAGGCATAAACTGAGCAGCAACACTTAATATATTTTCCTAGAAGTGAATTTGTCACCCCATAGAAGTGAATGGTTGTCATGGTTCTTAAATAAGTAATATAAAAGCGAAAAATACATAACTCAATTTTCTTTTCCGAATGAGCTTTGCGCTCTTTTTTCGTCTCCTTAATTGGAACTAGTTTTTTTCTATCAAACGGAACTAGATGAAGCAGTCTCCATCCACTCCATCCTTACTTTGTTCCTTAAACTCGGATTACCATTAAATAGTTCCGCAAGCTCAACTGCAACCTTTAGGTGATTTTCTGTTTTACGAATAGCATGCTCTACTTCACTTTCCGTCTCTTTCGGTATTTCCACAAAGACTCCGTGTTGAGATTTTGTCCAGTTGCTAGCGTATGGCTCTTTAATGATCTTTTCTGCATATGGTTCATAAAAGTTCAAACATCTGGAACCTAGGATCATAGAATAGTTGAATGCAGTTTTCGCAAATACCACGTTCTTTCTTGCAATCTCTATCTTCACATCAATATCTTGTGTAACTGTGCGTCTCCAAGTTGTAAATGCTTCTCTCTTAATTTTTGAAACCGCAAGATAAGCTTGTTTGAGAGGTGAGCTAAGTGGCACAGTTTGATTTCCGGAACGAGAAGACCACTGGGCAGAAGTATTGGCCATTGGAAGTGAAGAGGAGTAAAAATGAGGGGAAAATGTAAAGAGATATAGAGAGAAAAGTGGGAAAATGTAGAGAGTAAAGACTAGAGAGGTGTGAAGTATATAAAAATGGATGTTTTCAGATTGAAGTTACTTGACATGAAGAAGGCATGTCGTCCTATCATCACGTTACATTGGAGGAGAATGGTTTGGCGTGTCTGACAGCCATTTATTTACTTTTGCTTGTTGATACACTTCAAAAATCACTGGACAATAGGACGTTCCTTTCCCTATTATAGCCGTAGGTACCTGGACAATTCAGAAATTTGAAATCCTGCATTTACGGTGCTCAAAATTAACTCTTTAAAATTTGTGCAAATATGTTCACCAACCTGTTTAGCAACCTCCTCTCTTTTATTAGGCTCAAAATTTATTTGTACACTTAAACGAATTTCACAGCCTTTCAAGAATCGAGACTATCTCTGAATTGTTATTTCTTTTAATTCCATACCAATCAATCTATTATTTTTCGGCTTACAAATTTTTGTCCATAACTTTAATTTGTCTTTCAACCAAAATATGCCTGCATATCAATTACACATTTAAAAATATTAGCTGATAACCCGTGCGAAGCACGGACCAAGATTAAAATATTAATTGAAATCGGGATAAAAATCAAAAAAGTTAAATCAAATCAATAAATCTTTGAATTATATAGTTATAGAGAATCGAACCCGGGGTGAAATCAGAGAAATTAAATCAAATAATAAATTTTATTTAATCATGTAGTTGTAGGGATTCGAACATGAATTTTGTGATAATCAAATTTGGTACTTTTGGTACTTTTAGTACTGCACACCATTTCCACACTGTTTTGTTTATTAATAAAGAATATAGATTAATATCTAGTTAATTAAAAATGCTAGAAAACCAAACACAAGTTTCAAAATTATGTCTAAAATGACATGTTTTTGCTTGCCATTGGTTGGCAATTATAATTATAATGATATAGATCCCGCATGCATTAATATGAATACTTAATTAAAACAACCTATTTTGTCAAGTCAAGTCCGTCATATTATTTTGAACATTTTTTTGAGAGCCTTTTTAGCTCCCTAGCCTTACTTCTAGTTATTTGATCTTACTGTAACTCTTGTAAGAGAGCCTAGAGTTTAAAATGTAAGAGTGTTTTTTCTTTTTTAATTCTCCTCAGACCATGCATGCATGAGATTTAATAGATCCATAAATTAATGTAATATTAAGGTTGGCTCTAAATAATGACATGCACGTACGGGACAAAACTAGAATTAAATTTATTTGTTCAAGTTGAGTACATATAATGGAAAGAGTGAAGCCACAACAGGTGGCCGTGAGACCAACAAATGATGACTTGAGTTTTTGACCTTATAAATATTGAATATGTCAATAATTCGATTAGATTAACGAACTCAAAAGAAAAACACACTAATGATTTCAGATTATATGATACAAGCGTTCTACCCGTGCTACGCACCGACCGGTAAAATGTAATAATTGATTAATAAAAATATATTATATTTTTTGTTATTTAGAAAAAAAAATTCATTAAAATGTAAATTAGCTTAGGTACAAATTACTTATCTGCGCTTCATATAAATTACATTAATATTAATATTATCAACCAATCACCAAAACATTTATTACCCCGTAGAAAAGTTCAAAACCCCCATTTATTGTTTTTTTCGTAATTTAATTTTCATTTATTTTCTCTTTTATATTGAAAATATTTCTATCAAATTAAACTTTTTACCCATATTTTGGAATTTGTTCATTTAGAAATTTGGTATATTTAAATGTTCACTATTGTCGAACCCTAGAATATTTACTATATTAGTTCATTGAAATATTTGTACGGGTCGTGGTCAATTTTTCAAATACATATTAAAAAATCATATACACTTATTTCTCACGACCGCAATAAATCATTAGAATGTCTTTCAAGAAAAGTTTACATGTTTTAGCAATATGAGAAATGATCTCTACTGTGCAGGATCCACGAAACGAACGTAATTATGACAAAGGAAACTTTCAACTAATCTAATTTATTATGTGTTCGTTCAATATCATTTTTAAAAATTATATTTCCTTTTATTAGTGAATTGATTTACTATAAAAAAATAAATATTATCTACCAATCAAACAAATCCAACATATCGCGCTGTTTGGGTAAGATATGATTGTTAGAGTTTACGGTGATTGTCCTTAGTTTGCTTGTAATGACAGCTTAAAATGTGTATTTTCAATTTGGTAGTTTGTATATTGAATTTTTCATTTTTTTCTATTAAAACATGGTATATTAAATTTTAGTTTATTTTACTCGTAAAATAAGACATTTGAAAATTAGTATCACCTATCTTTTTTCTATTTGACTAACTTGTTAAAAAAAAATGTCTATAAAACTGAAATCAAGTTGTGTAATATATAAACACGTAATCACATTATTATATATGTTTCCTTGTAATTTAATTATCGCGTTAAATAACATGAAATTCATTTTTCTCTAACAATGAGTATATTTTTCTAACATATATTAGAAAAAAGGGCTTAAATAGCCCTGACAAATCATTTGCATTGTGTACATTCATGTCATGTACTTTGAAATCTTGCACGAAAATGACGTGAAATTAAATCGTGTATCTGAAATTAGAACAAAAAATGACACTAAAGTACCCAAATTTTTACGTGTACACGAAACGAAGTCTTCCACACAAAATGAAGCCCCCCTTTTTATTTATTTTTTCTTAATCTTGTTTCTTGTTAATAAGTATCTAATCTTCCTACCAAGTTAGTAAGTTTTTGTACCTATATTTTAGGATTTGTTGATATCAAAAAATAAATATTATCAACCAACCAAACAAATTTAATATATTTGCTCTTAGATTAGGAAATGGGAATTGATAATATTACTTTAAATGAAACAATATATAATTAAAAAGACAATCTTTTATTAAAAATAATATATAATTTTATGTGTATCGAACTATTCAGTATCAATATTAATAATTTTTATAATAAAATTTGTAATCGCTCCTCTCTCCCAAAAAATACTAAACTAAAGTTTAGGAGTTGACATCAGTCTTTTGGTTGATGATAAACCCCCTTTTATTGTTTTTGCTTGATTATCAATAATTATCCCTCTTTATTGGGAGTCAAGTACCCCGTTGGTAGGTTTTATCTACCTATATATTGGATTTTGTACTATCTCCTCATGAATGATAAACTCCCTTTTCACTTTATTTTTCAATAAATATCTATTTTATTGAGAGTCTAATACTCCATTGATGGATTTTGTCTACCCATATATTGGATTTTGTTATATTGGTTTATTAATTTGGATAGTATAGAATCACAATTATGGTCAGTTGTTCGAATACATTCTAACAAATCAAATGTATATATTCCCTACGACTACAACAAATTGTTAGTTTATCTCGCCAAAATGGCTTTATATTTCAGTGATATAAGCGAAAGATGTTCCACAATTGAAAATCTGCTCGAACGATTGGACGAATGAAACTCTGATTTAATCTATTTTACTATGTATTTGTTCAATTTTAATTATTTTTGTAGATGTTGCATGCCCATTTATTGATGTAATTACATATAAAAAATAGTGATTTATAAGAAAATCTACAATACTGATTATTTTCGTAGATGTCGTATGCCCTTTAATTAATGAATTAATTATCTATAAAAATATTGATTTATAAAAAAAATTGTGATGAGGTGACCAATTTATTATGAAATATTCACATACAATATTTTCATTGACTTTGTAATGTTTTTTTTTAAATTTTTGATTGATAATTTATACACCAAATAATGTCTAGTACTGCTGTTTAAAAGTATAATTAATACTTTGAATAATTCAAATATATTATCGGGTAAATTTGTTTGTCTCATTAATTATTACATAATTAAAAAGTACTCGAAAGTAAATTTTAAGAAGATAATTTGTTTAAAATTCATTATAATACTGTAATTGGTTGAATTTAAATTTTTTTATAATTAATTTTTTAAAAAGTTTTTATAACTTTAATTTTGAACGTATTTTTAGAATAGTGTGATATTTTTTTTAATTTTCAATTTAATACTAACAAATTTATTAAAATTTGATTATACCTTATGATTTAGATTGATAATTTGAATTATTAAAATATTATATACTATAGATAAAATTTAATCATGTATTAGTACTTTTTTTAATAAAATAATTATAGTATTTAAAATAAAATTGTAAAGTAACCAAAATAGGTAAATTACGATGAAAATAATTTGATTATTTTAATTTAGTGGTAAACTCTGGATAACTCTAATACATATTTATGAAAATTAATCTGTTATATAAAATAGTGCAATTATGATTAATTAATGTTAATAAAAAAAGTGGTAAATTAGTCAATATTATGAAATTAGTTAATATTATATATTTGTAAAACGTGATATTTTAATAAAATAATTATAGTATTTAAAATAAAATTGTTTAGTAATCCTGCACTTAATGGGCGCGTTCTCATTGGGGAAATTTGGGGTAATCCTGCACTTTGCACCCAAAAGCTCTGGATCACCTGTCCTGCTATCTGGTGGGTGCTTCTCAATCGGGGGACAGGGATGCGTTTGGCACTTGGGGTAAACCATGGCTATATCTGCATCCTTGAAATCAAGAAATAGCTGGTAGCGAATGAGACTAGTCCTCGACGGGGGAAGTTTCCTTATCTGTGAAGTCTTGAGATCTTAGATGAGCCTTGGCCTTTTGTGGTTAGGCCTCATAGTAGAACATTCTGGATGCTGGATCGACAATCCAAGCCCATTTCAGTTTCTTACTCTCCAAGAACTACGTATGGCTTGATCCCTATAAATACCAGGGTACGTAGGCCGATTGAGGGGTTGGAAGTCAAGAGCTCTGAAATAGTCGTCACTAACCCTATCAGTCTCAGCCACCAATTACAAACAACCACCACAAACCACTCTTTTCGGCAAAGAACCACCGCTGTAGATCTTGTTTCCGGCGAAGTCCCTCGAATTTTGTTGTTCCCAAATTCCTCCGTCAACAAATTGGCGCTAGAAGGAGGGGGGCCAATCAAGATCTTCATCATAGGAGGAAAAGATGTCTCACAATCAAGGTGGAGGTTCTCGCGAAGAAGATGCCTATGATTCTGAGGAAAGCTTGGGGGGGTAACCAATCTCGTCATGAAGCTTATGTTCTGCAGGAGATCTCTGTTCCTCCACACCACCACGGAAATCCAGCCGCCCGTTCTTATCAGTAATTTGGCATTAATGGAGCAGCTGTATATTATGGGAGATGCTATAAATAGTTTCGGGGCAAGATTGTGTTCTGTGGAGGAAGAGCAATAAAGTAGGAGAAAATCTCGGAGTATCCCGAGAAATCATCGTCGAACAGGGAAAGCCCTCCAAGCCGAGGAAAGTTCTCGAAAAGGCGAGGAAGTGTAGGAGAAGAGATTTCAGCTGATTACTCCTCGAAGGTTAGAATACTCTGATCCTATTGCTGAACACCCTAGTGAAGATAACTGTGATCGCAGGTTATCGAATCCTGAGGCTAGGGCGCGCCCTCATCCTCACTGCTCTGGGCGCACCCCTAGTGAGATCCGACGGGATGAAGAACAGATCGCTAGGGAGAAGAAGGACTTTGTGACTCTGAAGGAACGCCTTAGAATAAGGCTAAGTGATGATGATTTAAGAATGGTACTACTTGAGCATCAGAGGAAAGAAAAAGAAAAGAAGAAGTATTTGGAATCGAGGCCCCGTGATCCACATTGCGCGCCCCCTGATTACAGGTCGAGGCCCCTTGGACATGAGCGAGCCCTTCCATGAGGTAACGGTTCACAACACGTGCCCCCTGATCACAGGTCGAGTCCTCTTGGACACAAACAACCTCCTCCTAATGATAATACCGGAAGAAGGAATAGCGGTGATAATGGTGATAAAAGAATGGAGATATACAGAGGGGACATGCAGCTTCGTAATAAAGAGGGCGCGCTCTCAGGAAGAAGATCCCCTCTAATTTATCAAGTTCACTCAAGCACCTCTAGTGAATCCAGGTCAAGGATGCGCCCTCACTCATAGGGACATCATCAAGGAGGTTCTCAAGGAAATCCACAAACTCAAGGGAATCCACAAGGGAATCCCCAGGGTCAACAGACTCAGATGCAAGCTCTAGGAAATCTCCATGGTCAGCAAACTCAGGGGGGAACCGTGACACAAACTCATGCTGAAGCTCTAGGAGGTGCTCAAATAACTGTTCCACCTCCACCACTGGGGGGTACACAGACTGGTGCACAACCTAATATCCAGAATATCCCTGGTGTGGGAACTTTTAATGTGGATGACTTGAAAAGACTCCTTACTCACTTAGATAGAGGGAGAATATCCGCTATGGCACCAACATCTTCTCCGTTCTTAGTTGAAGTAAAGAGAGGCACAATTCCCTGTTGGGTATAGATCTATGACCAATGATTTACGTTTTCATGGAAATGCAGATCTTGTGGAATTCCTCGGACGTTTCGATATCGAGATGGATGTATATCAGGTGTCTGAGTTAGCTAGATGTCGGTTGATAGCAGTAACATTCAGGGAGAGTGCGCAACAGCGATTCTAGAAACCTGGGCCTGGAGTAATTACGTCTTGGCAGGTGATGAGGAATTTTTTTTAACCAAATTCCAGGCAGCAGTGAAATATGCTCCTTCTGTCACCACCTTGGCTAACATTAAGCAAAGGGAAGGAGAAAGTTTGCAATCTTATTTCAAGAGATTCAATTCGGAGTCTACTTTGGTGCGAGGAGCGACTGATGAAACGCTCAAGAGTTTCTTGATAGCTGGATTGTCAGTGGGGACTGATTTTTGGAAGCATCTTCAAGGACGAGATCCACCTACTTTGGCTGATCTATTTACACAAGCTGAGTCCTTCAAGATAGTAGAGTAATCCTTGGCGGATAATTGAAAGACAGATATGCAGGGAACCTCTAAAGGAAGAGTTAATAAGAGAAAGGACAGGTCTGTAAGTCCTACACACCGTACGGGGATTGGTGCTAACCGGGTGAATGCAACTGAAACGGGAAACAATTGCGGACCTCCAGATACGTACACTTATGATAGGAGGCCAAATAATTATACCCCTCTGGCCGCCCCCATTGAGCACATCTTTGAGGTGAATAAAGACAAAGGACTCTTCAAGAGGCCGGAACCTTTATCTTCTTGGCAGAGCAGAGACAAGAAGAAGTATTGTGTATATCATGAGTCTTCAGGGCACCATACTCATGAATATCGTCAATTGAAGGATGAAATTGAAGACCTGATCATAGAAGGATACTTGACTGATTGGATTCTTAGAGAAGTAAAGAAGCATAAGGAGAATCCTGACATAAGAGATGGAGGGCGTGCCCTCCGTGGTAATGACAAGCCCGAAGAGAAGAAATTTGTCAAAGAAGGTAGTATCCACACGATTTTTGGAGGACGACACCTGGGGGATGATAGTAACCATGCTTTGGAGAGATACGCAAGAGAGGCAAGGTATAGACCTCTCAATAATTTGAACAGCTTGGAATTCAAGCCGCCCAAGTTATTCAAGGGAGAGTGTGTGGATATCACTTTCACTGAGGAATAAGCTAGATGGGTGCACCATCCTCATAATGATGCTTTGGTGGTGGCAATCCAGATTGGTTCCAAGAACGTACACCGGGTTCTTGTCGACAATGGAAGTTCAGTAAATATTCTATACTACAGCACTTACAAGAAGCTAGGACTTCCAGATAGGGATATGATTCCAGATAGTGGTTGGATCTATGGTTTTCAGGCGAATCTGTGAAAGTCATGGGGATGATCAAACTACCAGTAACCCTTGGTGAAGGAGTTCTTTCTGTGACGGAATGTGAAATCATCTCACAATGCCTTGGTAGGGCGCCCCCTGTTAAAGGAAATAAAGGTTGTGACCTTCATCTACCATCTTGTAATGAAATTTCCTACACCTAACGGTGTGGGGACTATACGAGGATCTCAACATGAATCAAGGGATTGCTATCACAAGGCAATCAAAGGGTTTAGGAAGCAACGGGATGGAGAACGGGCCTTGAAAGAATGAAGTTCAGAAGGGAATATGAGCCTTGTCCCGGGGGAAGTAAAAGTCCATTACCTTGTCCAAGAACCAGAGGAAATGCCCCATTATAGGGCGTGCCCTAAAGAGTTGCAGAAGGAAGGCACTCTAGTACTTGAAAATTTACAGGAGGGAATTCTGGAAGAAATTGGGGAAGATTCAGATGATGTTATCTCGATCAATCTTAGAGGTGAGCAGGTTGAAGGAATGCGAATGTTGCTTGAAGGTTTGGTGCATAACCTTGTTGAGGAAGACTTCCCTCTTAAAGAGGATGTGCCCTCCAAGGATGAAGTGCCAATTGAAGATCCTCAAAGCTTTGATTTTGATCTTGATCCAAGGACACCACCATTGGTTAAGAAAATTGGTCCTGCAGAAGATACAATTTTTATTATGGTGGATGAAAATGATCCGAGTTAGTTTTTGAAGATCGGGTCTCAGCTGGATTCTAAGTTAAGGAGAATGCTCACTAACTTTCTCTTGAATAATCTGGATGTCTTTACTTGGAGTCATGCCAACATGGAGGGTATTTATCCAGAGGTTATGTGTCATCGTCTGAATATAGATCCTAATAAGAAAGGAATCCGCCAGAAACGTCGACTGGTAAGTGGAGAGAGGGCTATAGCATTGAAAGAGGAGGTTGATAGACTTCTAGACATTGGGTTAATCAAAGAGTCATATTATCCAGACTGGTTGGCAAATCCGGTTCTTGTTAAGAAGCCTAATAGAAAATGGAGGACTTGTGTGGATTTCACTGATTTGAATAAGGCTTGCCCTAAAGATAGTTCTCCTCTTCCATGGATTGATCAGTTGGTGGATGCTACGGCCGGCCACGCTCTCTTGAGTTTCATGGATGCTTACTCGGGGTACAATCAAATTCCTATGTATGGACCTGATCAAGAGCACACCTCTTTCATCACGGATAGAGGTTTGTATTGTTACATTGGAATGCCGTTTGGTCTAATTAACGCTGTGGCAACCTATCAGAGGTTGGTGAACATGATGTTCAAGGATTTGATTGGAAAAACCATGGAAGTATATGTAGATGACATGCTTGTTAAATCCTTGAAGGCGGAAGACCATGTAAGGCACTTGGAGCATATATTCGAAATACTAAGGAAATTCAAGATGAAGTTGAATCCTCAGAAATTTGTATTTGGAGTGGAATCCAGAAAATTCTTGGGATTTATAGTTAATCATCGTGGAATCGAGGCAAATCCAGCAAAGATTAAAGCCTTACTTGATATGAAATCCCCATCTACTGTGAATCAGGTTCAGAGTTTGGCTGGAAGAAATGCAACATTGAATCGTTCTGTGTCAAAGTCCTCAGATAAATGTAGTGAATTCTTCAAGGCAATCAAGGGAGTAGCTAATGATTTTGTATGGACTCCTGAGTGCGAAAAAGCTTTTCAGAAAATCAAGGAACAGTTGGGAAATCCTCTACTTCTGGCCAAACCCGTGGAAGGGGAAACCTTTATTCTATATTTGGCGGTTTCGGAGTATTCCATCAGTGCGGTGTTGGTTAGGGAAGAGATTGATATAGAAACCAGATATACTAGCATGGAAAAGTTGGTTTACGCCCTAATACTGGCATAAAGGAAACTTCGTCCGTACTTTCAAGCTCATAAGATCGAAGTTCGCACAGCTTATCTATTGCGGGTAATTCTTCATAGGCCGGAAACTTCTGGAAGAATGTTAAAGTGGGCGATTGAGCTGGGTAAGTTTGATTTGGAGTATACACCTAGGACAACCATCAAATGTCAAGCCTTAGCTGATTTTATTCTAGAATTCGAGTCTGAAAATGAGGAAAAGTCACTTGTGCTGGTTGAACCTGGAATTCCTATCGAGAGGGCGCGCCCTCTTGAAGAAGTTCCCTAGCCTTGGTGGAAGTTGCATGTTGATGGGGCTATGAACAATGGAGGAGCTGGTGCAAGTATAGTTTTGGTCACTCCAGAGGGGAATCAACTCATGAGTGCAATTCACTTCAAGTTTCAGGCAACTAATAACGATGCAGAGTACGAAGCTTTGATTAATGGATTGAAGATGGCTTTGGAAATGAAGGTTACGAATTTGATTGTAACAAGTGATTCTGAATTAGTGGTTGGACAAGTTAAGGGTGGATTTCAGTGTAGAGCTCCACGGACAGAGTTTTACATGAAGTATGCTCAACGGTTAATTTAGAAATTTCGTGAAGTGAGGTTGGAATGCATTTCTCGGGATGAGAATTGTAATGCATATGTATTAGCTAAGTTGGGATCTCAGAAGGATGCCATGTTGTTGGGAACGATTCCTCCAAAAATTCAAGAAGTGCCAAGTATTCCAGAGGTAGAAATCATGGAGGTAGAATCGACTCCATAAGTTGGATGACTCCTATTCAATAATATATTCGTGGAGGGATACTTCCAAGTGAAAAGCTTGAAGCCAGGCGTCTTCAATATCAGGCAGCCAGATTTGTGGAATATGATGGAATTCTATATAAGAAGGGTTTTAACCAGCCACTTCTCAAATGCATAGATGGAGATGAATGCAATTATATCCTCAGGGAGGTGCATGAAGGGATATGTGGTAATCACTCGGTTGGTGGTTCTTTGGCAATGAAGGTGTTGAGGCAAAGTTATTATTGGCCTACTATGAAGAAGGATGCCTATGAGTTTGTTAAGGCATGCGATAAATGTCAGAGGTTTGCCAACTACTCTACTAGTCCTGTTACTACTTTAACTTCCATGATGAGTCTGTGGCCATTTGCTATGTGGGGTATAGATCTCATTGGAGAGCTCCCTAAAGCTAAGGGGGGAGTTAAGTATGCTGTAGTTGCTGTGGATTACTTCACCAAGTGGGCGGAAGCAATGCCTTTGGAAACTATCACTGCAAAGAAAAGCAAGGATTTTGTGTTCAATTCCATTGTGTGTAGGTTTGGAATTCCTTATAAACTAATATTAAATAACGGACAACAGTTTGATAGCAAGGAATTGCGAAAGTTATGGGATGACTTGGGAATCAAGAAGGAATTTGCAACTGTGTATCATCCTCAAAGTGATGGACAGACAGAGGCTATCAACAAGATCATAAAGCATACTTTGAAGGTGAAGTTAGAAGAAAGCAAGGGGAATTGTCCTGAAGAACTTTCTATGGTTTTGTGGTCATATAACCCAACTCCAAGGACTACAACTGGGAATCGCCCTTTGTGTTGTCTTATGGATGTGAGGCAATGGTTCTAGTAGAGATTGGAGCAGGATCATTCAGGAGAGATTTCTATGACGAAGAGACCAATATGGTAAATCAAAGGATGAGTCTTGATTTTCTGGAAGAAACAAGGGCTAATTCACAGTTGAGGTTGGCGACTTATCAGCAAAGAACTGGAAGGTATTACAATAGGAAGGTGAAGACCCGTCCTTTTAAGGTGGGTGACTTGGTTCTTCATAAAGTCATGCCAAATACAAGGGTAACAGCTCATGGAGTTTTTGGTCCAAACTGGGAAGGACCTTACAAGATCAAGTCCATAATTTGGGAAGGCACATACTTGGATGGGAACGCAATCCCGAGAGCATGGAATGCGGAGCATTTGAAGAAGTATTATCAATAGGGTGTGGCTTTGGCCCCCTATCTTATGAAGGCTTACATTCAAGTTATAGACTAGTATCAATAATTGTTCTCCTAGTCTAGGGGGTAGTGCATATACGCCTTCCTTAATTCTAGTCGAGACTTGCTTGTTTTTCACACTTTTCAATAATTTTTCTCAAGTTTAATGAAGATTTTCAAGTTTTTTCAAGTTTTTCAATATTTTCAAGAATTGTTAGAAGAATATCGGTTGTTGAAATACAAAAGGCCGCGCCCTAATTCAATAGGGCGCGCCCTGGGTTTATACTGAAGAATTTACAAGTATTTTTAATTAATGAAGATTTGAAGATATGTAGATTGAAGTTATACAATTTAAAATTTCTCAAAGAGGCCGCGCCTTTACAGTTGGGCGCGCCCTAAGTTGTATTTGAATAATTTCAAGTCAAATCATGTTTTGACAAAATATATAGTTCACAGTAATTTCAAAGTAAAGGCATCAATTTTGTTCAAAGTTCACGAAAGCATAAAGAAACATAATTCCATTAACAAGTAAAAGTTAAAAAGATCAAATTTGGATTACAACTTGCAGGGTTTTACAAAGGACCCATGCCTTAAGGATTAATCCACAGCTTAAAGTTTCGAGTTATGATTTTTAAGGCGCGCCCTTTGAAGCAGTAGGGGACGCGCCCTGAATATCATCAGGCTGAGCAAGAGGACTTACCACTTCAGGAATAGAATCCTCGTTAGAGGTTTCAGTAGGAGGAGGGAGTTGGCCGGAGTTGGTTGCAATTTGAAGGACTTGTTCAGGATTCTTAGGAACATCTTCTGTCGAGGGCGCGCCCACAAGGCCTTCCTCTAGCCCTAGCTCGATCCTCTTTGCTTTAATAACATCAGCATTCCTAACCTTGAAATCAACAATGTCCTCAGCGCTACCTGCTCCAAAATTTTCTTCCCAGTTGTAATCTGGATCATTAGCGAGGAATCCAAGCGTGTAGAAGTCAAATCCCGCTTGGAAATTGCGGTCCTCCATAGCCTGTTTCTCATCTTTCCAGCAATCAGCTTTTTCAATTTCTAGAGCATCTTGCTGTGCTCTCAACTCTTCTATATCTTTCTCCAATTGGTCATTTTTATCAGCTAGAAGTTGGCGATGGTCAGCAGCATCTTGCAAGTCATGTCTAAGATCTTGGATAGTAGCATCTTTGGAATCACATTCTTTTTTCCATTTGTTGTCACTTTCCACCACAAACTTAGAAAGTCTTCTGTTCTCAGTCTCGAGCTTGTTTATCTGAAGCTTTTCCTTGTGCACTATCTGGGTGTGCCCTAGGGATTGAACCAGGAGTTGAGCTGAAGCTTTGATCATGGAATTAACCTCGTCATCAGTATGTTTTGCCACAAGTCAACCTCTTTCTCCTTGATAAGTGAAGCAGCAGCCGGTCCAATAAGGGTTTCGACATGCGAGGGCGCGCCCTTGGTTCGTTGTTTTTTGCTTTTCTCAGTAAAAGGTTCATGAAGAACCTCAACGTTCCTTTCAAAGTCTCGGCTGAGGAATTTGGAGTTGTGTTTGTGTCTTTTAGTTGAATAGGGCGCGCCCTAGAATTAGAAGTGCTAACTTTTTCTTCGTTCTTTTCCTTGTCATTTTTCTTGGTAGCTCCAAAGCCACGTGGAATCCTAGGAGCCATGTCTGCACAAGAAGAAAAATTGTTAGGCCGCGCCCTCAAAAATGGCTACAAAGGAAAAAGTTGAAAGATGCAATATATCAAGTGAAGAATACAAGTAATAATTAATACATAATAGGTTAGGGCGCACCCTAATCTGAAATTAAATACGGTCTATTTGTTCGGAATCTTCATTTTCGCTATCACTAGATGAAGATAGGGGAACCGCAACACCATTTTTAAATTTTCTAAATCTGTAGATAGATCCAACTCTGTCAGAAATAATTCCAACCCTTTTCAGGTTTTCCTCTGTGATAAGAGTTTGGAGGTTAAATTTTTCCACAGCAGCTTTGGCCCTGGAGGCAGCCGCGCCCTGGAGAGTTTTTTGAATTCTTCTATCTGTTTTAACTTAAAGTTAGTATGAAGTTTCAAGGAGGAATCTTCACAAAAAATTGAAGAAAAGAAATGCAGGGCGCGCCCTAACTTACGAGGATTGGTGTTGAATTGCAACCTGACTCGAGGAACGTCCCATACGTAAAAGAATGGTTCTTTCCATCTTTTAATGTGGCTAATCCTTCCCTCAGAGAAGCCTTTATTGTTGTGTGGTTTATTGATTACAAAGTAGTAATAGCCAATGTTTGATTGTCTGATGCTGAAGAAATAATTCACCTCAGGCATTAAGGGAGTCTCGAATCCCAGACCGTGATAAAGGATGAGCAAACCTAAGACAAGCTTGTAGCTATTGGGAGATAGTTGAATTGGAGCTAAGTCATACCACTCGAGAATATCTTTTTGGTATGGGTGCAAGGGCGCGCCCACACCAAGAGCCACCAATTTAGGACTCAAAACCATCCTTGGAATTCTGAAGTTTCCCCCATAATTGAAGACATGAGGATGATGATGAGGATGAGGGATCACCCAAAGACCTTCCTGGCCATAATATTTCATGGCCCATTTTACCTCATCCTCTGTGGCATTGGAAGTAATTCCTACACAAGCCAACTTGCCTTCTTTCTTTCTAAGTTGGTTCTTCTCCTTCTCACTCATATCTTGGAATCCTTCCCAATTTAAATAAATCTCCTCGTTGAGAACCTCCCAGTGCTAAAATGAAATGGGAGAGGAAGGTGGAGATCTTGGTTCAGAGTTAATTATGGGAGAGGTAGAAGAGGCAGAAGGCGCGCCCTCAGTAGAGTAGGAATCTGAAGGGTGTGTGTCACCAAAGGTATTTGTGGAAGGAATGAAGTCACTATCATCTTTGGAGTTATATGAATTGCTTATGTTGAGTGGAGTTTGAGAAGATTGGTGGAATTCCTCGAATTTTGATTACTCATTGGGAATGGTATTGTCAGGGGAATCTTCGCTCGAGAAACTCATTTTATCTTCGTTGAAGTCTTGAATTATGCGCGCCCTATCTTCTGAAGAAATGAATGAGAAAAAGGCCTAGAATGATTTGGAGGAAGAGTAGCTGGTGGAGAGGAGTGGATTCCAAAGTATCTATTAAACTCTTTAAAAGGATGAAATGGAGATGGCGCGCCCTCCAGCTGCAAAATTAAAGGTAAAGAAACTAAGGGCGCGCCCATGAAAAGAACAAGCAGAAAATTTTCTATAAGTTATGAAGAAGGCATCTAAATAATTATTTTTGAAGCTTAATGGCGCATCCCAGAAGATCATAATTACTACCTAAATTTTATCGAAGATAAACTGCTAAACACATCAAAATCAAAAGAAACTAAGGCGCACTATGTCAAAGGCGTGCCCTGGATCTAAAGTTTATACAATTTTGAAGTAAAAGACCCTATGAGCGCCCAGGATGGAAGGCGCGCCCAAAGATTACCTAGAGATAACGATTCTTTTCTAGAAACTTTATCACTGAGAATTAAAATAGCAAATAACGATTAAACATGTATACATACATGTTTATATATAAACGAAATTGAAGAACACGAGGCACATGAACAATTACTTCTTCAATTCTAGCAGATTACACAGTGAAAGTTTGAAATAAAAGCATGGAATGATACCTTGAGAGCTCTTGAACGAAGCTTGTGAAAGAAAAGCACCGGAAACGCTCGATTTGGCCGAATTTTTGCCTGAAAAAATATAATCGCCGGAGTAGGGATTTTTACAAGGAGAGAGAAGGTAAAAAGGGAAAAGTAAGAAAAGTGGGGCATTTATAGGTAAGAAAGAGAATAGTGGATGACAGCTGGTATGCAGTAAAAAACGAATGAAATTCCGAGGACGCGCCCTCACCCAAGGCGCGCCCTGTTGAAGTATTATGAGAGAATTTTGGGTTTTCTAAGAGAAATTCCATATTTCATTTTCAATTTTATATGGAATTGGGGGGGTAGTTGTTATAGCCAAAATTCGGATAGGGTATTTTCAAGATGGATTCGGGTCGTTCATGGGTTCAATTTGGGGAATTCCAGGTCAAATTAAGGTTTTGGTGAGATAGAGATAAGTCAGGCCGGGCCCTAACAATTAGGGCGCGCCCTAGATGACACCACATAATGAAGGATTCTATAAAGGCTGATTTTCCAAAGATTATTGAAGAATTCCCTCCTGTCGTATCTCAGGAGGGGGATGTCCGTCGTAGAAGACCTCTAGGGGTTTTCCTGGATTTTGGGACCTTTCTTATACACTGAGGGCGCGCCCTCTTTGGTGGAAAGATAGGTCTCTCTTTTGGTGTGTGCTTTGGAGCTCTGTTCCTGTACTCAATGGGCGCGTTCTCATTGGGGTAATCCTGCACTTTGCACCTTAAAGCTCTGGATCACCTGTCCTGCTATCTGGTGGGTGCTTCTCATTCGGGGGACAGGGATGCGTTCTGCACTTGGGGTAAACCATGGCTATACCTGCATCCTTGAAATTAAGAAATAGCTGGTAGCGGATGGAACTAGTACTCGACGGGGGAAGTTTCCTTATCTGTGAAGTCTTGAGATCTTGGATGAGCCTTGGGCCTTTTGTGGTCGTTAGGCCTCATAGTAGAACATTCCGGATGCTGGACCGACAATCCAAGCCCATTTGGGTTTCTTGCTCTCCAAGAACTACGTATGGCTTGATCCATATAAATACCAGGGTACGTAGGCCGATTGAGGGGTTGGAAGTCGAGAGCTCTGAAATAGCCGTCAATAACCCTATCAATCTCAGCCACCAATTTAATTTAGTGATGGTTTAACAATTATTTTGTAATTAATTTAGTGATGGTTTACTTTTGCACATTAATAAATATAACTATTTTATCGGTCGATTAAATTGATAAAAATATTATACACATGTTGTTTCATTTTTCTGTATAAAAAAATCAATATTTAAATTATATAAATTCTTATACTATTACTGGGCATATATGTTATGAGAGGGGTGTTGTCTTTAAAAAATAGTATTTAGTTATATTGAATATATATAATTTTTTATCATAAAAATTATGTACGTATTGTAACTGCTATTTTTTATGTTAATGATATTTTTAAAATTATCAGAATTCTAGATATATAGTGAGAGTATTATTCCAACTAATAATTCATGCAAATTGTTTTAAATCAATTTTATAAGGAAATTCTTAAAATACCTATACTTTTTTATTTAATAAAAATTAATTTATCTATTTTTTATACCTAAAGATAAAAATTTATTCGCGCGGTTAAGTTGTCTAGTATATTATAATAGTAAAAGATCTTAGAGGCATTCACTCAGAAACTTCAAAATATGTTTATGGGATAAATGGCTATTGTATCACCAACCAAAAAAAATTTTCAATTAAATACTTGTACAAGCAAAACATTTCAATTGGGTTACTGCCGTTAACGTCCGTTAAAAAAACGGACAGAAAGCTGACAGAATGTTGACGTGTAATGCTAATCCATCACTTAACTTTATATCAATTTTGAATTAGGTCATCGCTATTTTTTTTTGAATTTTTAAATGAAGTTTAAATTTTTAAATGAATATTTAAATTTTCAATGACGTTTTTTTTATTTATTAAAATTTTCAATTATGAACATACCCTTTCAGTTTATATGCGTATAAATTGATACGGTTAAGATATATATATCTAAGGGATACGGCTGTTTATAAGATGGTAATGTAATCAGTAAAAATATATTATTAATATACTCTAAAAATAAGTGTATGGGTATCCGGTTAGTTTTCGGAAATTCCCACTTTATTAATTTATAACTACTAGGAGTTGTTATGAGTTCACAAAAATTAAATTTAAATATTTAGATATTTTTTTAATATAAAAACAATTAGTACCTAGGGCTTATGAATATTTAGAGTAATTATTTCGAATTTTTAATTTTTTTCATACAGTTAGAATTTATTTAAATTTGAAAATGTAAATAGACATTAAATTTATATGCATATAAATCGATACATATGAACAAATATTTTTAGATATCACGTTTTTTCAATCAAAAGTGAATTTTTAATTTTTCTTTCAAATGATTTGAATTTAATTAAATTTAAAAATGAACATACTCATTCGAATGAATTTTTTTTGAATTTTGATTTTTTTTTCAAATTTAAAAATGGACATATTCATTCAATTTAATACGTATAAATTTTTCCGAATTAAAAAAATTCAAAAAATTTCGAAATATGCGTATAAATTTTTTAGAATAATTTAAGACATGTGTATAAATTTTTTCAAATTAAAAAATATCAAATTTTTCAAATTTTTTCGAGATATGAGTATATTTTATTTTTTTCAATCTAAAATTTAATTTTTTAACTTCAAAAAAAATATTTTAATTTTTCAATCTACAATTTAATTTTTTTTTGGTCCAATGACCTAATTGAAAGTTGATAAATAGTTTAACGTTTTTCCGTCAAAGTCAAACCATTTTTAACGGCAATGAAATTTTTTTATACTATAGTGTTGCGACTGAAAGTAATTAATGGTTCCATTATGTGACTGAAATTTTTTTGGGGATCGTGACCCAACTAAAAGTTTTCATATAGTATAGTGACCAAATAGCTATTTAACCCATATGTTTATTGATTTTTCACATTTTTATTTTTTTATTAAAATAATTTCCTTTCATTTAATAGCATTTTAATTAGTCATTAATTGTACCTATTAAGTATATATTAAATACAATTTATTTTATGTTTTATATAAATTGTTCAGTATGGAATACACACAAGAAAATACAAAGGGGGGGGGGGTGATTGTATTTTCAAACTTTTCTTGTATTTAAGCTTTCAAGAACAATATGTTTGAATGTTTGAATCTGTGTTTGATTGTGTAGCTAAGTGTATGTTTGTGTTTAACAGATTATATGTACGAAAATAAAACACAAGAACACAAGTACTCATTTTAATCTAATATTGTATTAGATAAAGATTTTGCTACAATCTGAGAATACAAATCTTAGTATTCTCAGCTTCGTTTCTCAGAGAGATATTATCTATGAAGTTGTAATGAAAAACTTAACTTGCTAAAGGAGTGAGGTTATACACTTATAGAACATGTGTACAACCTACTTACTACAAATGTACTGACAGACAAACATGTTATGGTATTTTTTTGTTGTTCGTTCGCAGGGAAGGACTAATATGTAAAATCGAGTTCAAGTATCTTATCTCTCACAATTTAGAAGTGTAGAAGAATATTTGGTTTGTTTATAGACTAAATTAAACTAATTATCAATCGAGAATAAAATATATGAGGAAAACAATCCAAGAACTGGGGTTCTTCACTTGGTTTCAATGCACATTCAATATCTCTATGACATTTACGTTCTTACTCTGCTGAAAACAATTCTTCTAAGGTTATAATGTTCTCTTCCAAGATACAATATAGTGTCTACAACTACACCTTAATTGTCACTTCCGTGATATAATCAAAGTACAATCATAAACTAATAAGCACCAAGAATTATAAGTCTCACAATTCGCATATTAATCTTCCAATCAAATACTTGAATTATGTCTGTTAAATCGTGTATTGAAATTGCAACTCCTCTTCCAAGTAATTACAATCCCTAAAATCCAATCAAAGGTTCATGACGCCCCTAATTGTGTTAATCCCTCAATAACAGATCAACAAAGCAAGAAAATCACAGATAATTAAACACACATGAATACCAAGGAATACTACCCAATCCTCAGATTAGAGATTTAGTTACACATAATTAAGGAAGAAAACAAAACACACGAATTAATAGAAGAACTCATAATTATAAGAATATAGAAAAAACCTTTAATCTTCAATCTTCAAAGAAAATAATAGTTCTCCAGAAAAATCCCTAAAAGCTGCGTGTTACAATGATATGATATGTATATCTATGTGATGATACGATTTTACAATGATATAATGTGTTTTTATAGGCCCTAGAAGTTTTATACAACAAGGAAATACCAAAAATACCAAATAGAGTCAAAACAGGAAAGTTACGGAGGGTTTTTAGTGAAATTTTCGTCATGGACAGCGGCCATGCTAGGCTGCGGCCTAGGTAGCTAGGCTGCGGCCTAGCTCCAAATCTGTTGGAAATTTTTCAGCATCTATTTCCTTCGTTTTTTCTTCGTTTTGCCTCCGTTTCCTTTCGTTCTTTTTCTCAAAGCTTCCATACTTCAATTCCTTGCCTTGGAACCTTCATGGTGGCTCACAACAAGACTCCATTGTTCATTCTTAAGCTCGAATTCATCTCCAGAATTGACAGGAATTGCAACCTTATTCAACATTCTTGCAACCCATAATTTATTCATTTCTTCTCGTAAATTCACCAAATCAATTTCTCGAACTCAAAATCACATAAATCACTGAATAATGCTCGATTTCTTTCAACTTGGCAATTATTTATTTCCTGCAATAAACTCCAATAAAACTCATTAAATCGACACGATTATTCGCAAAAGCACCGTAAATGTGGGAATAAAATCCTATAATATATATATAAAGTATATTCTATCAAATATCCCTACACTTGGCACTTTGCGCGTCCTCGTGCAAACTAAAATAATAATTACACTACTAACTAACTAGTACCACTTCCGTAGGTGATCACGGTTGCATTTGACATATGCAACAAGTCCTTTAAACCCCTAGGTAGCCCTAGTGGACGAGTAAGGTCTCGTGAGGGTTTATAGTGAATATACCCACAAAATTCATCTAGCTCATGCAAAAGACCACACATCAACACAACATCACACACACAAAGTCCTCTAATGCCATATCACCTTAAGAATCAAAATGAATACGCAATGCCTTGGTGTCTAAAGTGCAAGTATCCACATAGCATACTCAAATCACATGAATAAAATCATAGAATTCCATGTCAAGTGCAAAAATCGTTGGTAAATATGCTAAGCACACAAAAGCACATCATCAAGACACAACCTGGGATCTCCTATGCAAAAGCAACAACTCACCGTTCACTCACAAAAGATATTCACTCCAAACAAGGGGGTAAGTGTAACACTCAACTCCAACAATATCATAAGCATGCTTTACAAGTGGTATCAATCTAACCCTCAACACAACATACACCATCAATGACAATCAAAAGGTCTTTTATTAGGGCTATAATGTGGGCTAGGGACAAGGTATGTCAAGTAAAGTCAAAGAAGGTTAAGTCAAAAGCTAGTACTCAACAATAAAATTAACAAATCCCATACTTTCATCCCCACACTTGAACTTTTATTTATATACAACTTGACTAGCCGAATCAAATTAGGATCACAAAAGATAAGAATGCTCTCATATTTATTATATTTTTTTTCTTTTTCTGAATTTTTCTTTTTTTCTTTTTTGTTTTTTTCAGAGAGAGCTAATAGAAAGCAATAACAATGATCCATTGATATTTTACAAATTTCGACTAACAAGCACACAACCCAACTCAATATACCCCCTAAGGTATGATCATCAATATCCCCCTTCATGCACACCTTATTACTCCCTTAAGAACAATACTAGCCTTTGACAATTGGGTTCAAAATTAATATAAGGCCAATACAATAAAAAGGATAATGGCAAGTAACGTGGTGTGTCACCGAAAGAATAAGATTAGGCTCAAAGGGTTAACTAATGATCATGTATAAATGGTTTGGTAATATGGGAAATAATAGGTTATCCTATTGCCTTTATCATGTTGTCATCAATTAATGTCATGCATCTCAAGAAAGACCTCAAACACGTGCTAGCAATGCAAATAACAAGTGGACACTCAAGCAAAGAATATAAAATGCAAAAGATATGCATATAGGCTCAAAACTCACTTGGTGTGTAAAAGCACAATCAATCCCAAATAGAAGTCTCTCTAATGTACCTACTTGTACTCAAAGCATATAGACCAAATTATCTTGCACATATTCATGTCATTCTAGTCCCTTACCACATTCAATAAGTCTACCAGCTTCAACTTGCTAGTGTAAGTGTGTGCACAAGAACATCACATATCACTTCTCAATCAAAAGAATCCATAAACACAAGATTTCTAACAGCATGCATGGGTGCATTAAAACACATAAACTTCACAAAGCTAGAATTATTTTTGGTCTTTTCAAATTTTTTTTAATTTGTTTGGATTTCTTTTTTTTTTTTTTTACATATACAACTACAACTAATTAAACTAACGAAAACACCTCCCCACACTTAAATGGGTCAATGTCGTCAATGACACACTACTATAGAAAAGAATGAAAGAAATACTCACAATACATAGGTTGCCTCCCACGAAGCGCTTGTTTAACGTCATTAGCTCGACGCCGATTCTCAACTGATGATAGGGTCTTGGAGGTGAAGAATGCTCATCCCTCGCTCCATTATTTCTCCAAGCAGGTATGGCTTAAGTCTCTGCCCGTTCACCTTGAATACATCTGACCCTTCTCTAGTAATCTCACAAACCCCATTAGGATAGACCTTCACAATCTCAAAAGGTCCGGACCATCGTGATCTGAGCTTTCCGGGGAATAAACGGAGTCTTGAATTAAACAATAGAACATGTTTCCCAACCTCAAATTCCTTCTTTTGAATGTGCTTGTCATGCCACAATTTAGTCTTCTCCTTGTAGATACTAGCATTTTCATAAGATTGGAGCCTAATCTCCTTAAGCTCTCCAAGTTGAAGTAAACGCTTTTCTCCCGTAGATTTTAGATTAAAATTCAAATCTCTTGTCGCCCAAAATGCCTTATGCTGAAGTTCCACCGGCAAATGACATGGCTTCCCAAAGATCAACCTATATGGAGACATCCCAATAGGTGTTTTAAATGCCGTCCTATATGCCCAAATAGCATCATCAAGCTTTGTTGACCAATCCTTTCTTGAACTTGCCACTGTCTTCTCCAAAATTGACTTCAGCTCACGATTCAAAATCTCAACTTGTCCACTTGTTTGCAGATGATAAGGAGTTGCCACCTTTTGTGTCACTCCAAATCTAGTGAACACATGCTTCTTTAGGAACTTCTTCACCACTCTAGCATCGTTAGTAGGAGACGCAATAGCTTCAACCCATTTCGAGACATAATCAACTCCCACCAAAATATACTGGTTCCGATAAGAAGATGGAAATGGACCCATGAAGTCCATCCCCCACACATCGAAAATCTCCACCTCAAGAATAGATTGTAAAGGCATCTCGTTCCTCCTCGAAATATTTCCAACTCGTTGACATCTATCACATTTCGCCACAAAGTCTCTAGCATCTTGATGCATGGTTGGCCAATAGAATCCTGACTGTAAAATCTTAGCAACTATCTTCATGCTACTGTTATGACCTCCACACTCTAGAGAATGACAATGCCTGAAAATATGAGGAACTTCATCATGAGGTACACATCTACGAAACATTCCATCAGCACATTCTTTGTAAAGAAGCGGTTCCTCCCAATAGTAGTGCTTCACATCATATAAGAATTTCTTCTTTTGGTTATAAGAGAGATTATCCGGCACAACTCCTCCCACAATGTAGTTCACAAAATCAGCATACCATGGTGTAGACATGGACACAACTAGAAGTTTCTCCTCTGGAAATTTATCATTGATAGGTTTTTCACCTCCTACCTCTCCATCTCCTTGGTCCAACCTAGATAAATGATCAGCTACCAAGTTCTCGGACCCCTTCTTATCTCGAATCTCAAGATCAAATTCCTGGAGTAAGAGAATCCAACGAACTAGACGAGGCTTGGCATCCTTCTTTGTCATCAAGAAACGAATCGCAGCATGATCCGAATAGACAATCACCTTAGACCCAACAAGATAAGATCTGAATTTATCAAGTGCAAATACCACTGCGAGTAGCTCTTTCTCCGTAGTGGAATAGTTGATTTGTGCATCATCAAGAGTCTTGCTTGCATAAGCTATCACGTGCATACGCTTATCCTTCTTTTGCCCAAGAACAACACCCACAACATAGTCACTTGCATCACACATAAGCTTAAATGGCAAGCTCCAATCGGGTGATGTAACTATGGGTGCAGAAGTAAGTTCCTTCTTCAGCCTGTTAAAAGCAACAAGACAACTTTCATCAAAGTTAAAGACACGATCCTTTTCGAGAAGATTGCAGAGAGGCCGAGCTAACTTGGAGAAATCCTTGATGAACCGTCGATAAAAACCAGCATGACCAAGAAAGCTTCGAATTCCTTTCACAGATGAAGGTGGTGGCAATTTTTCAATAACTTCAATTTTTGCTCTATCGACCTCAATGCCTTTATTAGAGATTTTATGCCCAAGCACAATGCCCTCCTTCACCATAAAGTGACATTTTTCCCAATTAAGAACAAGATTCGTTTCAGTACATCTCTGCAACACCTTTGATAAACTGGCGAGACATGATTCAAAGGAAGAACCATATACAGTGAAGTCATCCATGAATACCTCCATGTCCCTCCCTATAAAATATGAGAAAATGTGGTTCATGAGCCGTTGAAACATCGAAGGACCATTACACAAACCAAAAGGAAGCCTCCGATAAGTAAAAGTGCCATAAGGACAAGTAAAGGTGGTCTTCTGTTGATCTTCGGGTGCAATAGGAATCTGAAAGTAACCCGAGAATCCATCCAGAAAGTTGTAATACTCATTACCCGCCAACCTTTCGAGCATTTGATCAATGAATGGGAGGGGAAAGTGATCTTTGCGAGTAACGTTATTCAACTTCCTATAATCAATGTAAACTCTCCAACCTGTTACTGTTCTCGTGGGAATTAATTCATTCTTCTCATTGTGTACAACAGTCATCCCACCTTTTTTTGGCACAACATGAATAGGGCTAACCCATTGACTGTGTGGAACCGAATATATGATACCAGCATCAAGCAACTTAGTGATTTCTTTCTTCACCACCTCTTGCAAATTCGGATTCAATCTTCTTTGTCCCTCAATCACAGGCTTATGATTATCTTCTAAGGCAATTCTATGCATGCAAAGAGCAGGGCTAATTCCCTTGATATCTTGAATTGTCCAACCAATAGCTGATTTATATTGCCGAAGAACATGTAATAATTTTTCTAGCTCATCATCACTAAGCAAAGCAGAAACTACCACATGATATGTATCATTAGGACCCAGAAAAGCATACCTCAAATTAGCAGGTAGAGGTTTAAGTTCAACCTGTGGTGCCTCTGAAAGTGTAAAAGCCATCTCAACTTCTGTGTCTCGAACAACAAGTGCTTCTTCTTCTACTACATCATCTAACACCCGTTCTGCTCCCACGAAGTGTTCATTTTCGAGCTGCACAATATCATCCACTATGTCAACAGTAAAACAAGTTGCTCCAAAAGGAGGCATCTTCATTGCTTTATTCAGATCAAATTCCACTTTGTCCTCGCCAACATTCAATGTCAATTTTCCAGCTTTAACATCGATTGTAGTGCCAGCAGTAGCCAAGAATGGCCTTCCCATGATAATGGGTATCTCGACATCTTCATCCATCTCTAACACCACAAAATCACAAGGTATGACAAATTTATCCACTTTGACTACCACATCTTCAATAACCCCCAATGGATACTTAACAGAACGATCCGCCAACTGAAGTGAAATCCGTGTCTTTTTAAGTTCTCCAAGACCAAGCCTTTTGCAGATTGAATATGGCATCAAACTCACACTTGCCCCTAAGTCACACAAGGCTTTCATGTTTTCCATCTTCCCAATGGTGCAAGGCAAAGAGAAGCTTCCCGGATCTTTCAATTTCTGAGGAATAGCCTTCTGGATGACTGCACTGCATTCTGCATTAAGAGTAATAGTTTCTGCATCTTCAAGTTTCCTCTTCTTTGTAAACATCTCCTTAAGAAATTTAGCATAAAGTGGCATTTGATTCAAAGCTTCAGCCAAAGGAATATTAACATGCAACTGCCGGAACATAGTCAAGAACTTCTCGTACTACTTCTCTAACTGCCTGTTGTGAAGTCTCTGTGGAAATGGAATAGGAGGAACATAAGGTGGTGGAGGAACATACGGCTTTTCTGATTCTTCTTCCTTCTTCTTCTCATCTTCTTTTTCTGACGTGTCTGCAGCAATCTCTACTGGATTATCCTCTTTCTCAGCATCACTCTCTTTAGGCTTAAGAACCTCAACCTCGGGCAACTCTTTTCCGCTCCTCAAAGTAATTGCTTTGCATTGCTCTTTACCAGTCTGGTCGGGTTGACTAGGAAGAGACCCTTGCTCACGAACACCCATCTTTGAGGCAATATGTCCAATCTGTGTTTCTACCATCTTTTGAGATGATGCCATCTGATCTATTCTTGATTCCATATTAGCCAATGCCCCAGAAGTCCCTTGCATAATCTTATTTAGTGCAACCTCCCAATCAGCAGGTTCTTTCTTTGGCGGTGGTTGATACTGCTGTTGTGCTTGATACGGTGGTCGTGACTGAAAACCAGGAGGTTGATTCTGCCTTGGAAATGAATATGAAGGATTAGCCGCATGATTACCACTGTAAGAAAGATTGTTGTTTGGCCTTTGGTTTGGATTGTAGTAGGAGTTATTCTGAACAGGCCACGGCTGTCTTCCCTGAATAAAAGATGCTTCTTCTGGAAATTGTTGCACATAAGAGTTTTGACTAGCACCATAATCATTATACCCTTCCATAGGTGAAGAAATAGCATTCACATTTTACCTTTGTCCTCGCATCTCCTGAGTTAGAATATCCAATTTGAGAGCCAGCATGTTGATCATCTCCGAATCTTGTGCTGCTTTTGCTGAGCTCGTCCCACTAGGTGCCCATGAATAATTATTAGATGCCAATTCCTCAAGGAGTGCTTTAGCCTGTGTAGTTGGTGCCTTCTTAAAATTTCCACCAGCAGCCACATCCAAACTCAAACGAATATCTGCATTCATGGCCCCATAAAAAGTACTAATGATCTGCCAATCTTCTAAGCCATGATGTGGACACTTCCTCAATAGTGCCTTAAATCTCTCCCATGCCTGATATAGACCTTCACCCGGTTGTGCTTTAAAACTCATAATCATAGTCCTCAACTGTTGCGTCTTGTCAGAAAGATAGTATTTGGACAAGAATGCAGTAGAAAGACTCTCCCATGTAGCAACCGTAGTGTTTGGAAGTTGCTGAAACCATTCCAAAGCTCTTCCCTTAATAGAGTAGGGAAACATATGGAGACGAATCTGATCACTCGCAACACCAGTGATTCTGAATGAGCCACACATCTGCACGAAACGCTCTAGATGTCTGTGTGGGTCCTCTAGTTTAATGTCTCCTTCAAAAGCTTGATTGCTGATCATCTGAATTAAGCTTGGATTAATGTTGAACTGGGCTGCACCAATCTCTGGAGTTTTGTACATGCAATTAGCAGGATTCGGTGTCTCATGGTCCCAAATAGAAGTCTCATCAACATTAACAACAACTTGAGGTTCTGACTCTCCCATCTTAGCTTTCTCTTTTCTTATTTTTCTCAAAGTACGCTCGATTTCATGGTCAAATTCCAATTTTCTAGCGCAAGATAAACGTCGCATACACCTGAAAATCACCAACAAAACAACTTGTAGAACCAATTAGAATCTAAACAATTAGAAACAATTAACCTAAACTCAAATATACTGCCTTCCCCGGTAGCGGCGCCAATTTGTTATGGTATTTTTTTGTTGTTCGTTCGCAGGGAAGGACTAATATGTAAAATCGAGTTCAAGTATCTTATCTCTCACAATTTAGAAGTGTAGAAGAATATTTGGTTTGTTTATAGACTAAATTAAACTAATTATCAATCGAGAATAAAATATATGAGGAAAACAATCCAAGAACTGGGGTTCTTCACTTGGTTTCAATGCACATTCAATATCTCTATGACATCTACGTTCTTACTCTGCTGAAAACAATTCTTCTAAGGTTATAATGTTCTCTTCCAAGATACAATATAGTGTCTACAACTACACCTTAATTGTCACTTCCGTGATACAATCAAAGTACAATCATAAACTAATAAGCACCAAGAATTATAAGTCTCACAATTCGCATATTAATCTTCCAATCAAATACTTGAATTATGTCTGTTAAATCGTGTACTGAAATTGCAACTCCTCTTCCAAGTAATTACAATCCCTAAAATCCAATCAAAGGTTCATGACGCCCCTAATTGTGTTAATCCCTCAATAACAGATCAGTAAAACAAGAAAATCACAGATAATTAAACACACATGAATACCAAGGAATACTACCCAATCCTCAGATTAGAGATTTAGTTACACATAATTAAGGAAGAAAACAAAACACACGAATTAATAGAAGAACTCATAATTATAAGAATATAGAAAAAACCTTTAATCTTCAATCTTCAAAGAAAATAATAGTTCTCCAGAAAAATCCCTAAAAGCTGCGTGTTACAATGATATGATATGTATATCTATGTGATGATACGATTTTACAATGATATAATGTGTTTTTATAGGCCCTAGAAGTTTTATACAACAAGGAAATACCAAAAATACCAAATAGAGTCAAAACAGGAAAGTTACGGAGGGTTTTTAGTGAAATTTTCGTCATGGACAGCGGCCATGCTAGGCTGCGGCCTAGGTAGCTAGGCTGCGGCCTAGCTCCAAATCTGTTGGAAATTTTTCAGCATGCTATTTCCTTCGTTTTTTCTTCGTTTTGCCTCCGTTTCCTTTCGTTCTTTTTCTCAAAGCTTCCATACTTCAATTCCTTGCCTTGGAACCTTCATGGTGGCTCACAACAAGACTCCATTGTTCATTCTTAAGCTCGAATTCATCTCCAGAATTGACAGGAATTGCAACCTTATTCAAAATTCATGCAACCCATAATTTACTCATTTCTTCTCGTAAATTCACCAAATCAATTTCTCGAACTCAAAATCACATAAATCACTAATGCTCGATTTCTTTCAACTTGGCAATTATTTATTTCCTGCAATAAACTCCAATAAAACTCATTAAATCGACACGATTATTCGCAAAAGCACCGTAAATGTGGGAATAAAATCCTATAAAATATATATAAAATATATTCTATCAAAACACACTTTCTAACTTGTCTATCCCTATTTGGTACACGTCTGGGCTGTTTCTTTAACCTGCTTAGATCCACTACTTTAGCAGCTTGTCTCCTTTAACATCTCTCCAAGCTTCTTTGTAGACTTTCCATGCACACTTTACAGTACTGTGGTCTTGAAAGTGTCTTGGATTGTTACAGGTTTCTGACTTGTACATCTTCAATATTTTGTCTTTAAGAAACCATCGAGAAATGACTAAGTACTTGATTCGAGAACCAGAATTGAGTAGTTCGATAACTCTGAGTTCTCGAACAAGCTTTTCTTGACATATCGAATCACTTCTCGAATGAGTCTTTTCTTCAGGAATCCTTGACTTATCGAATAGAGCCTTCTTCTTATGGAATCCTTGAGATGTCGAATAGTTTTATGTGTCCTTGAGATATCAAATGTAACTTTGACTTGTTGACTATTAGAGAACTCAAATTATGCTTTGACTTCTTGACTTCTTGAGATATCGAACAGTGTCTTTGACATATCGAATCCTTGACTTCTCGAATAGACCAAAATACTTCTCGAATTAGCACTTAGGTAAATTTTCAATCTTCAAATTCCAACTGTGTTTATTTCTTCAGCCTTGTTCTCCAAGCTTGAGGCATGATCTCTGGATCTTCTTTCAAGCATTATTTCATGACATAATTTATAAAAATACACAGCTAGAAATTTGGTGCCTATTACAAGTACTAAATACAAGTAGAAACTCTATAACTAGAGGGTTCCCCAGTTAAGGGATCATGTAAGTAATGCAAAACATTACAAAAAATTAGGATTGTTATTAGATGTATACATGCATGCCTCTGTGACTAACATAAATTTTAGCAATCTTTATTAGAACATTATAATTATTATATTAATATAAAATATTAATTATTTATATAAAAGTATAATTATTTCAAGGTAAAACGATAAAGTGAAATTATTTATATCGTCCATTTCTGATCTTTATTCAAAATCAATGTAATTTTTTTGACAAAAATGAATAGACGATTTTAACTTTTGATAAATTCGTAATTAATGATCGTGAGAATTATGATAAGATACGGAAATGTATAAATTTTCCAATTAACATTCACAATTTAAATATAAATAATAGTGTATAACTTACTTTTACACATGAACAAATTTACACACATGATGTGACCAATGTTAGGAGTTGTCCCACATCGTTTGTGGAAGGGGCAGATATCTAGTTTATAAGCAGTATCATACTAATGTGGAGTTAAGGTCTGCTTAGCAAGCCCAACAAGTGGTATCAGAGCTTTGGTTATAATGGTCCATAACAATCTCGTATGGGCTCCCAGAATAGATCCAGGAAGAGGCAGATGGGCTATCACAGGTTGGGCTTAAGGAGGAGCAGGTGGGCCTTCCAGTATGGGCCTAGGGAGGAGCCAGATAGCCAGGTGGATTTCCAGTATGGGTCAAGAGGAGCAGATCACACAGAATGGTGGCAAATTTGGCAGGTGTCGAGCCCGATGTGTGAAGGGGGAGATTGTTAGGAGTTGTCCCACATCGTTTGTGGAAGGGGCAGATAGCTAGTTTATAAGCAACCAGATAACTCCATTAGTATGAGGCATTTTGGGAGTTGCCCGAAAACAAATCCGTGCGGGCTTGACCCAAAGCGGACAATATCATATTAATGTGGAGTTAAGATCTACTTAACAAGCCCAACAACCAACTCGATTAAATTGAACCAACCCAATATTGATATTAATACCAGGAGAATGAGTAGTTGGCATGGCAGTCATATTTGTTCAAGGCAATTTTCTATTTTTATTGTGCACACATATCCTAGGAAAGTGGGGCTCGTATCTATCTAACTTCCATTCCTGATTAGAACATAGCTTTTAAACTTTGTACATACAATACTACTATCTACCATATCAAGACATATATCAAGACCGTGAGCCTAATCAATTTTCAGCCGCCTACTATCGGTTGCATGTCAATTGCCAGGCATGAATCCACTTCTCCATGAATTTGTTTTGGTATGTTTGGAAGAAATTTGCTACTGTTGTTTTCTTTGTTTTTTAGATCATTCATTCCTTCATATTTACTATTTTCTTTCTACTTTTATATGTCAGTTTCTATTTTTATCTTCTCAATTTTTAATATAATGTTGAAACTGTAGTTGTTAATTTTTAGGAAAAGAGCTTGAGTAAAAAAATTAATAAACAAAAGTTCAAATTAGAAACTTCATTAATATTTTATTGTCATAATTGTGAGGGAGATGACGGCTAACTAAATCCTATTTGAAATGTTTAGGATATTTTCCTTGTTTTTTCTAAATATTAATCTAATGTTATAATAATATATTATACCCTCTCGTCTCACCCATTTGTTTACATATGGGTTGGATATGAGGGTTAAAATAATGAGTAAAGTACAATAGAATCTCGATAAATGAATATTCGATAAACAAATAACATCATCAAATGAATAATTTTTTCCGGGCCCGACATAGTAGACACAATATAATTTTGACCTTGATAAATGAATAATCTTGATTAATGAATAAAATTTTCCGATCCCGAGCATATTCATTTATCGAGATTTAACTGTAGTAGGACCAATCAATTTTTAATGTATAAAGTGAGTAAAGTGGAGGAAAGTAATGGATGTAGTTAAATTTTACTATTTTTGAAAACTTTAGAAATGTAAAAAATTGAGAGGAATATCCATAAAAACGTGTAAAAATGGATAGGACGGACAAAATAATTGTGAACATAATATATATTCGCTTTTTAAATGTTCCTCTACAATTATGTTCACATTAATTATTGAAATAATTCAACTCGGTTGATTATATATATATATATATATATATATATATATATATATATATATATATATATATATATATATCTATATCTATATCTATATGTATTATAATAACATGAGATCCGTGAGGCTTTCACTCACAAGTTTCAATATAATTTTCTGGATTTTTCACCATTTTTTTATTAAAATAATTTTCTTGCATTTAATAGCATTTTAATTAGCCATTAACCGTACATATTAAATATATATTAAATACACTTTACTTTATATTTAATATAAATTTTAGAAATATTTATTAGAACATTATAATTCAATATATTTTTCTTGATTTTTCACAATTTTGATTTTTTTATTAAAATAATTTCCTTACACTTAATAGCATTTTAATTAGCCATTAACTGTACATATTAAATATATATTAAATACACTTTACTTCATATTTATAAATTTTAGAAATATTTATTAGAACATTGTAATTATTATATTAATATAAAATATTAATTATCTATATAAAAGTACAATTATTTCAAGGTAAATTGATAAAATATAATTATTTATATCGTCCACTTCTAATCCTTATTAAAAATTACTGCAATTTTTTTCGCCAAGAATAAATAGACGATTTTAACTTTTCGATAAATTTGTAATTAGTGATTGTGACAATTATGATAAGATACGGAAGTAGATATAAATTTTCCAGTTAACATCCATCTTTTAAATACAAGTAATATTGTAGAATTTACTTTTATACATGAACAAATTACACACAGGGTGTGATCAACTTTATTAAATTGAGCAAGCCCAACTCATTCCTTCACTGATTAAATCAATAAAAAAGTTATACATTCGTTGTTCCATTATATTCTGTTGGAAATAAATTAATATTCTAACTAAACACATTCTTATACTAATCCTAATCAATTAATTATGCATGTATGTTATGAGACGGGCGTCAGCGTTTAAGAACGTTAATTAGTTAAATTTAATATTTATTAATTATTATTATAAAATTATGTTGACATTGTAATTTGGTATAAAAAAAAGTAAGTTGCCTTTGTGGAGTTGATGAAATTGATAATATGTTAGATGATCTTCATTTTGTTTATATACTATTTTTTAAATGACTTAGTGTTTATTCAGATTCCAATAATTTTTATTCAGAGATACATGTGTCGGATCACTCCAAAAAATATGAAGTATGACTTAAAAAATGCATATGAATTCTCTTTTCTTTGTCATACAACCAAATTTATTGACAAGTTAAGTCAGTCACACCTCTTCTCACATTTACATTCTGCTTCTTTTTATCATACAATCAAATTTATTAAATAACTAAGCAATCACGTCTCTCATAATGCTCTCGATAATTAAAAAGATTCAAAAATATTACTTTTACTTCTCCATTGCCAAACTTTGCAAATGTGATAAAACATTTTTTATGTGATAAAATAGGTGTCGTTAATATATTCGAAAATATTATTATTAATACTAAAGAGTTTAACTGAAATATGATCTATTTCTGCTAATTCTTTTCTCTATATTTCTTAAACATTCAAATGTAATTACATTGCACATATCATCATATTAATTTCCAAATAATAAAACTCAACTAACATTGATGTTACATATAGGAATTTTAAAAATGTGTTCGTGGTACGCGTAACGCGTTGTTGTTACCTAGTCAAATATAATGACTTGCATTCACTGTACATTAAAATAGATAGTATTATAATTTTGGAATTAAAATTTATAATTATGAATATTTTAAATTATTAAAAAATTTACCTTTTAAGAGATTTAAAGATTTTACACTAAATTCCTGTAAAAAAGGATTACGCTAAATTGCAAACTTTACAAACGTAGGTTTTATATTTCTAAATGTTTGTATTTTTTGAAAGATAAAGAGAATTAATTTTCGTGAGAGAATTAATGAACGGGATATTGCACAGCTAGCACACCAAATATTGTTCCACACGGTTTATGTAACTACTAACTAATAAGTTGCTTCTGAAAAGTTCTCAGCTAATCCCGGATAATCCTCTATCTTACCGGTTTTTATCTTCGTTACAATCACTTCTTTAGTTATCTCAAATTTGGCTTTGCAGTTAGTCCTTATCTCCATTGTTTATATATCTCTATCTTCTATATCACTGATCTACACTTTCAAGTATATATACAAAGCCTACTCTTACAATATCGAGAAGTAACTCAACAAAATGGGTTTCACGCGGAAGTTAACAATCTTTTACATGTTTATAATCGCTGGTTCATTATCCATCTCTAATGCCACATTTGTAAGCCAGCATGCAAGCAGGATGTACGTGGATGCCTCATTATTTATGTTCAGGAATTGTCATTTTGAAAAAATCTATCAATTCGGAGATTCTATGTCTGACACTGGAAATATTGTTATTGAAAATAAGAAGAAGGAAGCTTCAAATAGGCTGCCATACGGTGAAACATTCTTTGGTAGACCTACGGGTCGAAATTCCAATGGTTTACTCATGATCGACTATATAGGTAATTTTAGATTTATTAAGTCTTGTATATATTAAGAGTGAATAGATTAATTGAGATGTGTATAATGTTTCGTTTTTCAATTTTGTAGCATGGGCGGCTGGTCTTAAATTATTGAATCCATTTAACGATAAAACTGCGAATTTTGACAATGGGGTTAATTTTGCGGTAGCTGGTTCAACTGCAACTGCAGTTGAAAAATTGGCAGTGCAACACATTCATGGGAACATCACAACTAGTAGTTCTCTCGACATTCAAGTAAATTGGATGGATGAGTATCTTGCAAAATTCTGCAAAGACGACGCAGGTTTACTTTGACCGTGTTTATGTGTTTTTGTGATATCTTGTCATGTTTGTATGGTTTAAATACTTCAATTTTGCATCAAATTGCATCATGCTTAACCAAGAATAGTATTTTATTGTTACATTTTACAGATTGCAGCCATAAGCTCAAGAATTCTTTGTTCATTGTTGGAGAAACGGGAGGTAACGACTACAATTATGCACTTATGGCACGAAAAACCATTGACGAAATTAAAGCTACTGTTGTGCCGGAGGTGGTAGAAACCATAATCAATGGTACAACTGTAAGTTTAGTACTTAATTCTCCTACCATACATTACATTACCCCAACATGTAAACTTTTCCTTGATTTGAATTTGTTTTTTTATTTATTTTAATTTTGTGCTTTGTGTTACATCAGAGACTAATAAATCGTGGTGCGCGGAAGTTGATGGTACCTGGAAATTTTCCAGTAGGTTGTCTCCCAATTTACCTTACCCTTTTCCAAACGAAAAACTCAACGTTTGATGAGAATGGTTGCTTGAAGGAATATAATGAGTTGTCCATGTACCACAATATGAAATTAAAAGAAGCACTTGATAATTTGCAAGATGAAGCCCCGTACACCACTATAATATATGGAGATTACTACAATGCCTATGAGTGGGTTTACACACATGCTGCAAATCTAGGTTTGTCTATTCACACATCTAAGTTTAAGTTTGTATGATGGTCTTGAGGTAGTAGTTTTTTGATGTTAAAAGAATTTCCGTATTTATTTATTAATAAATCCCTTGTTTTTACATTGAAAATTCTTTTAATCTCAGAAACTACTTGAGGCTGGTCTATATTTGATTTTATTCAGGCTTCTAAGATTTAAATTTTATTTTGTTGGTAGGTTTTAAATCAAAGCAAAAAGCTTGTTGTGGAATTGGCGGTAAATATAATGTAGGATTTGGAAAATTATGCGGTGACCCTGGTGTTCCTGTGTGTCCTAATCCAAACAATCACCTGAACTGGGACGGGGTTCATCCTACACAACAAACAAATATGTTTCTGGCAACTTGGCTCATCACCAACATGTTACCTAAGTTAGACTGTTATTAGTTTGTAATTTTTCATTCACTAATAAATTTAATTGTTAGGAGGTTAGCAGTTTCTGAGATTACAGCACTTGTATTCTATTAAGTTAGGCAGGAAGGAGTTATTAGTTAATGTTATCACTAATCATGTGATTGGTTTATTTATCTTTTGATAAATTAAGCATTTTCCAGTTTAGTAATTGTTATTGGTTGTTCATTTTCTGTCATGACAATTATTTCTCGTGTTTTCTCTGGTCTTCTCCCCCTCTTGGATCGGTGGTGAGAATTAAGTCTAGTATCCAGGGTGCTTAAACATGTAACTAATCTACCCCCCCCCCCATTTATATAAAGATATTATTCTAAAATGTGGAATCATTTTAGCATTTAAAATTCTATCGTTGTAAGAACTTATGGTTGAATTTGAAGTTCTTGTGCACGGAATGTTTTTCTTCCAGGTTCTTGTGAAAGGATGCATATATGATGGTCTGTTTTTAAAGTTCAAACTTGCACCATGTTTTAATTTTTGTGTGGTGTCATTTTGAATTCAGTATTTTGTGAATCTTCTTTGGATTCTGCCCCCCCCGAGATGTGTATTAAACCTGGATATTCACAAAGCATTTGACAGGCTGAACTGGCTTTTTACTTGCTGCTTTATCAAAGATGGGTTTTCCAGAAATTTTTATAAGCTGGATAAAAACGTGCCTCAACTCTGCTATGATATCAGTGAAAGTTAATGGTGCTTTAGAAGGCTATTTTAAACAGAAAACTCGCCAAGGAGAACCATTGTTTCCGTCGTTTGTATTAGCCATTGAGGTATTTTCTGCAGTGCTAAAGAAGGCCACATCCTCTTCTGAATTTAAATATCACTGGAGAGCCCGCCATGTGGAATTATCACATCTGACTTTTGCAAATGATATCTTAATTTTCTGCCGAGGTAATAATGAATCAATTTCAATAATCACATTAGTTATCTCTGATTTTACTGCAGTTTCAGGTATAAAGCCTAATGCTTCAAAATGTCGATGGCTCTTTGCAAATGTCCCAACTGATGTAATCTCGAATATAGTAAATGTCTCGGGTTTTCAGACTGATTCTCTCCCGATAAAATATCTTGGACATTTTATCTCTAGTTTGCAAATAAGCTCAATACTAGCGATTGTTTGCCTCTAGTTTCTAGGATGTGTGCAAAGATTGACTCTTGGACCTGCAGATTTTTAATTTGCAGGACGGCTGCAACTCATAAAAGATTTTCTTCTCAGCATTACTGGTTTATGTATCTTTTTCTCCAAAAGAAAGTTCTTAAACAGGTAATCACTATCACATCTAAATTTCTATGAGATGGAACTTTACTGACTCGTGCCATCATAAGGTCTCTTGGAGTCGATGTTGTTTATTGAAAAGGAAGGTGAGCTTTGCATTAGAGACCCAATTGAATGGAATAATGCTGATGTAACGTATTAGTTTTAGCGACTAATTCAGCCAGGAGCCACTTCGCTCTGGATAAAATGGATCCATCGATCTTTATTCAGAAATAAGTCTATCTGGACAGCACAGTTCCCATATTGTTGCCAAAGGTGTATTCGAAAAATATTAAAAATAATGAATATTAGAGACGTAGTAGCCTCTCACTTGCAATATTGTATTGGTATTGACTCGAGATTTCTCTTGTGGCGTGACCCTTGGATCAATAATGTTCCTCTCATCACGAGACTTGGTGTGGATATTATCTTGATCATGGAAACTAACAATCTTGATAAGCATCACACAAATCATGTGAATGCCACTGAAATTAACAACCTGATCAGAGATATCCAGATTCATGGTACTGATTCTATTCTTTGGGAAAATCTGCCCTCAAAGTTAGTCACGTTATCTCATATTTGGCGTTCTCAAAGAAGGCCAGCTCCTGCCCCTCCATGGGTTAATGCAATATGGCATCCCTTTGCCATTCCAAACTGCTCCTTCTTCTTATGGCCTGCACTTTTTGATAGACTACTCACTAGGGACTGAATGTTACGATTTGGTTTGATCACAGATACACGTTTTTTCCTACAGACAACCTCATGTTTAATAATTTTTCTAAAAAATGGTTTGCATTTGCTTCACATGATGGAATGACGGTTGCATATACGTAATTTATGCATTTAAAACACAAGTTTATCATGTATTTTCTGAAAATGCATTTAATTTCATGTTTTTGCTAATTTTTTTAAATAAAATTAAATGGTTATATAACTCAAGGCTAATTGGCGTTTTAAGGGAGTAAACGTAACTATGTGATGCATTTTTAATGTGCAAACGTAACACGACCTTACGTTTATGCATGATGTTTGGATCGTATGTTATTTTGGACATTTTAACTTTGAAATATGTTATACGGGGCCTTTTCTCGAATTATAGAGCATAAGAGATTTTTAGAACATGGGAAAATAATTACAAGTGCTAAGTTGAAAATTGAGAAGAAAAGACTCTGGATGACTCAAGTCAACTACAACGATGAGTTTCACTAACACTATACTTTGGCTGCTACTACTAACTCTTGATCTGGGATTTTGTTTTTGTCTTAAATCTTTTATAATTTTATTATATAAATGAACTTTGATATATCAATCTTGTGTGCTTCTCTGATGCTATAATTTGAAATAAACAATCTTGGTTTATTATCTTGTACTAATTTCAATTGTTGTCTTGACAAAAAGATTAGTTCTTTAAGCAAATTCGAATCTCTTTTAAAAGGTTACTGAATTTTTTTTTTTTTGTTATGATTTAGAGTTTAAAATCTTGGTTTATCTAAAACTTAAAATATTTCTGTTGCAAAATTGAATCTTTTTCGTTACTTTGTCAAATTCGAGCCGTGTATTGAAGGAGGGGGAGCTCATAGAGAACTTTGGTCTGTAATTTGGTAATTAGTTGGAAGGTCTTGTGTTAGTGGGACTATTTCAGCCCAAAAACTAGTTCATAGGGTATAATGGCTTCCCTCGTATCAATCAGTAAGTGATCAGAACGATGTGCACTTACCAAACAAACAGTCCGTTGCATGCTACTGAGCTTAGGGTCATTGGCAGATTGTCAAACTTTGTGAAATTTAGTGTTTTTTTGATTTGTTCTTCTGATATATTGTGTTTGGACATTCTTTTCACAAGTTCTAAAAGTTATTGTACTTTGTATTAGGGGCGTAAGTCATGTGTATAGTACTATTTACAAATATTTTTTGTAACTTAGATCCGAGTTAGGGAACCCCCCCATGTTCCCAACATCGGACTGCAAATTTGTTCCTTCTTAAAATTGGAACAACATATTCAACAAGGGATTTTAGAGGAATTAGAAATATGTTTATTATTTATGCTGACTAATTAGAAAAATAGTAGTAACATATAATTCCTTACCCTCTAATGATCAATTCCCAGTGCTTTGTGGACTCGCTTGAAAAGTGAAGCCTGAGATCTCCTGTTAATAAGTAAGTTTGAGCATCTAAATAGTATTGGAGAAGGATTTTTTAGCCTTGAAGGGTCTGGTCTGGAGTGCTTGATTCTTGCATTTCTGTCAAAAGTTTTAGACTTTTAAGGTAACTAAACGGACTTTCAGTGTCCACAACTATGATTAAGATGAGATGTACTAGGAATGAACACATGAAAAATCTTTTCCTAAACTGAAAAAAAATTTCTAATAATTACTGGTCTTATAGAGACATGCAATAGAAGTTCCAAAAAAAAGGGGTTAGCCTATTACAGTTGGCTAGAGTCCTATGAGCATCCACTGTCAAACTACTATCTCATTGTAGTGCTTTCTCTAGTTTAGTAAGACCCTAAAACACTTACTTTACCACTTGTACTGCGAGAGGTCTATTCCAGATTTTTGGCCCAAAGTTTAAGAACCTTCCAGTCTTCCACCCTATATCAACGTAACTGCAGTGTTATGCTCCGGTCAGTTGAAAGGAATGGTGAAAAAAATTGGGAGATGGCCATTTGTCTATGATTAGGTTTGTGTAGAAATGAGTAGAAGTAGGAATGAGACATCCGTTTTCATATATGTTGGACTAAGGGATGAAAGAAAATATGAAAATTTACCTACAAAACTTATGACTTCCATTTCTTTTCTTCCAAACAAACTGATCACTATTGTTGATAACATTTATAAACCACATATTCTCACGTTGTGGCATTTTTGTTCTCAACTTGTCTGCAGATAGCCCGGATGGAGTTTGTAGTTCAAAGGGTGGTCGGTTTTCCCATACACAAACCAAGGCAAACCGCCCAGCATAGTTAACATGGGACCTAAAGATTTGACCCTTTGCAGGGTGTTCCACAAAAGGACTTGTTGTGATGTAGCACAAACACATCCAGCATTCCTAACCATCAGGAAACTAGCTTCTACCGGGGAAGCAAGTGCAGATTGCCTGCAATTATGGGAATTATTGGAGTGCGCTATCTGTGACCCAGAAGTTGGTGTACAATCTGGCCCTCCTCTTGTATGTTCCACTTTCTGTGATAGAGCTCTAGTGCATATTTTTCCATGCATATGAACACACAGCTTTGTTAATCACATGGCAGGTTTTAGCACCTTGTGGGGTGTAAACACAAAGTTTTGAAAAGCATATGATAGTTATGTAGGAGAAAATGAGTGTGAGGAGATGAGACTATCTTTTGCTAATGCATTAATTCTCAACCTGAGTACCACCAATACAAATGTGAGGTATATAACCTTCACTAAACTGACTTCTAACAAACTACTAGCAAACAAACTTAGAAACGAACAATGCTAGTACATGAGATGACAAAAGCTTTTAATGTAAATGAACAAAAACTCAACAGACAAACAGACATAGCATAACAAACTGCATTGGTTGTACTAGTGATTTGGTGGCTTAAACTTCAATCTTCATTACTCCCCCTCAAGTGGAGTGGAGGTATTAGCTGAGACTCCAAACTTGCGTAAGGTGACTGTGTTGCTTGACTGGTAATTGTTTAGTGAGAATGTCAGCCACCTGAGAATACGAGGGCACATGGGTAGTGACTATATCTCCAGTAGTGATCTTGTCACGTATGAAATGACAATCTATCTCGATGTGCTTTGTTCTCTCGTGTAACACTGGATTCGCAGCAATTGCCAAAGCTACTTGGTTGTCACTCTTGACAATGGTGGGAGGCAAGTCTGTGAGTCCCATGTCTTTGAGCAGTGATGAAAGCCAAGTCACTTCACAACATGTCAATGCCATCGCCCTGTACTCCGCTTCTGCTGTAGACCTTGCCACAAGTGACTGCTTTTTCGTTTTCCAGGGTACGGGTGAAGACCCTAGTAGGACACAGTATCCAGAAGTCGATTTCCTCGTTGTTGGGCAGCTCGCCCATGTCACAGTATGCAGTGAGTTGGGCAGCTGATGAGGATGCTAGTAGGATGCTTTGTGCAGGATTAATAGGAGATATCGTAGCACCCTCTTTGCCGCTTGCATGTGCACATTAGTAGGTTTTTGCATGAACTGAGCAAGGTTGTGAACTGGAAAAGAGAGATCAGGTCGTGTGATTGTTAGATAAATTAACTTCCCCAACAAACGTTGATATGCCTGTGGTTCTTGCAGTAGCTCCGCCTTGTCTGGTGTTAAAGTGACATGTGTATCCATAGGCAGCTTTAGTGGAGTAGCTGTCATCATCCCAAATTCTTTAATTAAGTCCAAAGTGTATTTCCTTTGAGAGATAACTATGCCTGCATTGCTTCTGTCTATCTCTAATCCCAAAAAATAATTCACATGGCCCAGATCCTTGATGTGAAAGTGCATAGCTAAAAGCCTCTTTAATTCATTGACAGCATTAGGACAGCTTCCAGTCACGAGAATGTTGTCCACATAGATCAATACCAGAGTGATACTGCCATTTGTGACTCTCGAGTAGAGGCTATAGTCTGCTTTCGAGTGTTTAAAACCTAAGGAGCTTAGAGTCATCGACAGCTTTCGATGCCATTGCCTTGATGCCTGACGTAGGCCATATAGCGCCTTGATCAATCTGCAGACTAGCTGTTTGTTCACACTATTTCCAGTCACACCGATCCTACTACCTTGACCTGTGTACCCCTGTGGAAGATTCATGTAGATCACTTCATCCAAATCTCCATTTAGGAAAGCATTCGAGACGTCCAATTGATGAACTTCTGAATCCTTCATTGCTGCAACTGCTAGTAATGCTCTCACAGTGGTCATTTTGGCCACTGGAGCAAACGTTTCGACATAATCGATTCCATACGTTTGTTTATACCCCAAAATGACCAAACGTGCCTTGTATTTGTCCACTGTTCCGTCTACCTTAAACTTCGTTCTGTACACCCACCTACACCCAATTAATTTTCTGTTGGGTGGTAGAGTTGTAACTTCCCATGTCCCATTTTCCTCCAAGGCCTCTAGCTCAGCATTCATAGCCTCAATCCAGTGCTGCGATTTTACTGCTTCATCGAAATACAGGGGATCCACTTGAGGTGTAATGGCTACTAGAAAACAATGGAAATTTTGACTAACCAGTTGTGATGCCACTGCATTTACACTCACAGCCTGATTTGAATGAGGCATGACAAAGTCGCTCATCCAGCCTGGTCTCTTTGTATTACGTGTTGACCTTCTCAGAGTCACTGCCTCTGCATTATCACCACTTGTGGCCTCATTTGTTTCTTCAATTGCTTCTGCCTCCTCCGTTTCAACTTCAACACTTTCAGGATCAACTTCTTCGTATCCAAGGTTGTTGGTTATAGGCATGCTCACAGGCAGGGGTTTCATGTATGGTTTTTCTGTGTGTTTGTTCAAAGGGAACACGTTCTCATAAAATATCACATGTCTTGAGATGAAGGTCTGCATCGTTGTCAAATTTACTAGCCTGTAACCTTTGACATTAGCTGGATACCCTACAAACACACATGGAATTCCCCTTGCAGCAAACTTGTCTGTTCCATGTGTTGAGTTATAAGCCATGGCTAAGCATCCAAAAACTTTTAGCTCATCATAATTCACTTTCTTGCCTGTAAGTTTCTCATAGGGCACTTCAAACTTCAATGCTGAGTGTGGTAATCTGTTGATAATGTGTGTGGCTGTCAACACACAATCACCCCAAAAGCTCAAAGGTAGCCCCGACTGAAAGCGTAGTGCTCGTGCCACCTCTAAAACTTGTCTGTGCTTCCTCTCCATCCTAGCATTTTGCTGGGGTGTATAGGTGCAAGACTTTTGACGAACAATTCCCCTTTTTGCAAAATAATCAACACACTCCTTGTCTGCAAACTCCAGTGCATTATCCGAACGAATTATCTGCAGTCTTTCCTTGAACTGGTTTCCCACATAGCTAGCAAATTTCTTCAGAGTATCCAAGTAATCAGACTTTTTCTCTAGCAAATATACCCATGTCACTCGACTGTGGTCGTCCACCAACGTCAAGAAATACTTGAAATTCCCTTTAGTGTTCACCTTATAGGGCCCCCAGATGTCGCTATGCAACAACTCAAATCTCCTTGAGGCATGTGATGCAATTATTTGGAAAGGCAGTTTAGTCAATTTGGAGAGGGGGCATGTGATGCATACCTGGTTTTTCTGCTGATTCAGACATGGTCTTATTCTGGCAATGTGCTGCATTTTTGACATGGAAGCATGCCCCAGTCTTTGGTGCCACAGTGTGTACTCATTTTCATCACTTGCTTTATCCAACATGCCAACCATTGCTTCCTTGGACTTCACACCACTCATTGCTTTGACTGACTTGCTCATTTTTTCATTTTTCAGATAGTACAGACCCTGTCTCATCTCACCCAAACCTATTACATCCTTAGTGACCGTGTCAATCATGGTGCAGCCTTTCGGACCAAACATCACATCACATTTGCTTTCTTGTGACAACTTTTGTATGGACAGCAAATTGTGGTTAAAATTGGGCACATATAACACATTTTTGAGCTTCACACCATTCCTTAACAAGACATCCCCTATGTGTGTAATCAAAGCAGTGTCACCTGTTGGCAGTGTGATAGTGAAAGTGGATGAAGCCACTCTGACATTCATCATGTTACACAAAGAGGATGCCATGTGATCCGATGCTCCTGAATCTATGATCCATTCATCATGTTCCACCCCTTTTCCTTTGTTGCTGTACACCATTCCTGAGAATCCAAAGTCAATTTCTTCATCAGTCTCAGACTCCTTTCGACTTGTGGATGCACCTTTTGGAATTAGCTTCAGTAGCTGACTTAGTTGCTCAGATGTCATCATCACCGGTTGCTGCTCACCTACGCCTCCAAAGGCATTATTGGCTTGCCTTGTTCCATTTGTCTTGTTAGCCATCCATTTATGTGAAGGACCCTTTGGAGATGGTTTATTCTTGTAGTTCCATCTGGGATACCCTATCACTTCCCAACATTTGTCACTCAAATGGCCTTTCTTACTACAAGTTGTGCACACCAGTTCTTTACCTCCAGTTCCATTACTGAACATGGCCAAAACATCACCATCTATCCCACTTTGAGACAACACCTCCCTTTGAGACTCTTCCTGTTGCATTACTGCACAAGCCTCTTCTATTGTGGGCAACAGAACCATCATTAACAACTGGCTCCTCTGTGGCCCATATCTCTCATCCAATCCATTCAAGAACTGGAAGAGCTTTGACTCCTTTTTCATGTCATCAATGGCCTTTAACAATTTTGTCACCTCAGCAGTAGCATCCGTCACAGTAGGCAACACATTCATAGAATCTATCTCCTCCCATAAACTACTCATGCCAGTGAAGTACTCACTCACTTTCATGCCATTTTGTTTAATAGAAAACAGATCCTTGTTCAATTTGTATTTTCTTGCACCATTCGTCAAAGAAAATCTCGTTTCTAGATGTTTCCAAATCTCAACAGCAGTGTCTATGAACAAAATAGAGGTTTTGATATTTTCAGAAACATTGTTATGGATCCAAGAAATTACAAGGTTGTTGCATGTGTCCCACTGACTTGCTTCCACCGTGTCTGTGAGGCTTCTTGTCACTGTTCCATTGACAAAGCCAAGCTTCCTTTTTGCTGAAAGCTGTATTTCAAAGGACCTTTTCCAAACCCTATAATCACCTGCACCTTGTAGCTTTTGAACGGCTATGGACGTTGGTCCATCTGCTGGATGCAAAAACAGAGGGTTCTGTAGATCTGTCATTGTTATCCTATTAGCAGCCATGAGTTACTTCTAGAGAACAAGAGTACATTTTCTCCTTTCTAGACTAGTATAGTGACAACTCACGCTTTAATAGCCAGGCTTTATATTACTCAGAACTTATAAACTCTTCTCACTATTCTAGCTATCACATACAGCTCTGATACCATAAACACAAAGTTATGAAAAGCATATGATAGTTATGTAGGAGAAAATGAGTGTGAGGAGATGAGACTGTCTTTTGCTAATGCATTAATTCTCAACCTGAGTACCACCAATACAAATGTGAGGTATATAACCTTCACTAAACTGACTTCTAACAAACTACTAGCAAACAAACTTAGAAACGAACAATGCTAGTACATGAGATGACAAAAGCTTTTAATGTTAATGAACAAAAACTCAACAGACAAACAGACATAGCATAACAAACTGCATTGGTTGTACTGGTGATTTGGTGGCTTAAACTTCAATCTTCATTAGGGTGAATGACTTTGTTTGTGGGAGGGCCTCTGAGTGGATTTCGAATGGCTCTGAGCTTTGTCGTGCTTCTAGTTTTTCTGTGAAGCCGCTTTATGACCAACAAGGAGATATCTTGTTATGGGGGGAAATCAAGTCTAGATGCCATTGCTGATATGGAAGCCCTCAAGATATAAAGCTCCACATTAAGTTAAAAAGTCAGGGGTACGGAAAGGTTTTCAGCAGTGGGTGACGGAAGTGCCATTTAATAAAAAAGTTTCATGGGCAGTGGCAGGGGCGGATACAGAAGCAAAAGTTTGGTAGTGGATAAATTAAAAATCATCACTAAGAAAACATTGCAAAAATAAAATCTTATAACATATTTTAAAAATAATTAAAATTGTTCGCGTCGAGTTGTCATATTTTGAAATCGACCGATAATATCATCCAAACTAACCATAAAAAATAAGTCTTTCTCTAAAAATGTAACTAGACAATCATTCTAGGGTGATGGCCCAAAATATTCATATGGGAGCCATGCTGGCCCTTTTTACTGACTGAAAACGCTACACCGTCTACCGTGATATGAGGGGTGTTGCGGAACACCGTGTTCCGTATCATGGGGTGTTGCGGAACACCGTGTTCCGTATCATGAGGTGTTGCGGAACACCATGTTCCGTATCATGCACGGATACGGAACACCGTGTTCCGTATCATGCATAACACGGAAGATGGTGTTCCGTATCATGCATAATACGGAACACGGTGTTCCGTATTATGCTAACACGGAGGATGATTCTCCGTATCCCGTCGGTATTTCGGGCCATTTTTTTCAAAATCAGTATTTTAGGCAAAAACTTGTGAAAAATAGGCATTTTGGTAATTCTCTCATCATTCTAATCAAAATAAAATACCAAATATAAATTAACAAACATCACTACATAATTATACATACATGAGTAATCTAAAAAGAGAAAAAAAAAATAATAATTGATAATGTACATGTCTGGGACCTACTGGGCACACTGATGAGTCCCCCCTAGGCAGTGGCAGTAATGGTTCTTACTGCTGGGGTTTTGTTCAAAAGGTTAATCTCATAATTCCTTGGTCCACTTGAACTGATAAAATTTTTGGTATTCATGTGCCGGCCATTCCTGCAAATAGTTGTTTCCTTTAATCATGTCTATCGACCATTGGTGCCCCGCGTTGTCGTAATGTTTTTGGGTTTCCTTAGCTATATACCACAGACATTCCTGATAATATGCTGCAAATAATTATTAATAGATTTAAGAGTTTAGAAGATCTCATGAAGGTGCTACAAAATTATTACAGCATAATTTCTGCACAATCGACTGCTCCAAAATATATTTTCGTATTGTATATATTTATTGTTCACTCATGCACAACTTGAAAATATCAAACGAAGCTACGATTTAGACACATGGCTTTCAACTTTACCATGGAATCTTTCATCTTTCCTTTTCTACATATGCCGGTCTTAATGGGTTTAAATTTTCAAACGAAAAAGGAAAAAAAAAAAAAAACTGCAGGTATTTTATCATGGGCTACTGTTCTTTGAGTATAACTAAATCTGCTGCTAATAGCTGTTAATTTATGGGGTTATGCAGTAGAAGGAAGAGACGACGTCAGCACCAGATACAAGCTGCAATTCAGGTTAGTCATGCAAATAATTTATAAACACCTACTTGTATTTCATTTCATTCATGCCCCTTCCCTTTTATCAAAGCTGACGTAGTTAATGAACGATTGGTGTCAAAGGTATTCAGGTTGTCTGTTTAGCTAGAGTACTTAATAATTCATCATATTCATGTGGAATGTTTTGTTTGTTTGTATGCAGTTTCATCAGGTTACATGATATAATATAGGGGCTCTACTCAGTCTACAGTGTACAATTTTACGTATGCAGACAAAAACTGGATACTTGTTGTAATGCAGACCTTGTTATCACAGGTATAACAAGTATCAGTTTCAAAAAATGTTTTTCTGCTGCATTTTGCCCTTGTGTACTTAAATAATAGTACAAGATTTTGTTTAAAAATATTTGTTTATTGATGTTCACTCTAATTCTTAAATATACATAGGGGTTTTAGGTATATAACAGTGTTATAAAAAATGTAAGGTGGTCTAGGCGACGAGACAACTTTCTAGCAAACAAAAAGGCTAGGTGGAGGTTATCGAAATATTAATCGGTTATATATTTTAAGGGGTAGTTGACTATTTTTGAATGTGTTCGGTTTTTGATAATTGGTGATGGGAGGTGAGAATGGAATTCTAGATCTCTTCTAGGAGCAGTAAGTTAATTTTAGTAATGCAATGGAGTCATTACAATAAGTGAATCAATTGATGCTATGAACATGAATAATTATATTACTAATGGGGGTATGGGGGTTTGATTGTTGACATATTTTTGAATGTGTTCGATTTTTGAGTATAGGTTGGGAGGTGAGAATTGGATTCAAGACCTCTTCTAGGAGCAATAAAATTAATTTTAGCAATGCAATTGAATCATTACAATAGGTGAATAAATGGATGCTATGAACATGATTCTTGGTATTACTAGATGGGGGCATGGATTTGCCAGCAAGTGTATTAATTTATCAATACACTTTTGCAAGATTCATTTTGATACTGAATTGAACTCATGAATTACTTTCTAACTTCCCAGTTCAACATTTAATCCCTCTAGATCGCTGGCAAATTTGAAAATGTGAACTTTCGTCTATCAAACAGTTCCAGTGAAGAGTAAGCAATAAAACCACATTTATAGCACCACTAATGACATGAAGCTATATACCAATTCGTTCGATTAGCTTATTTACTCATATATAAGAGGAAAGCGAAGCTCATGTACAGAACCATAGCACCAAAGTTGTCACTGTCTTCCCCAGTGAACACTATGAAACTTCTATGGACTGAAAATAGTATTTACAGCCAGGTATTTTCTTACCCCAAAAAAAAAAAGAAGAAAAAAAGTAAGCACTGCTTCTTTTGGTATGCCAATTTGCCTATACCGATTCAGCCATCAATTTCTTAATTAGTTCGATTTTTCATGGATGAGAAATGATGGTCTCTTGAAAATAAGTAGCCTTCAAAGAGAGAGAAAAGATGTATCCTGAATATATTCGACAAGTGCAACAAATTTTTGTTGGCTTTTGGTCCGTGTTCGGGGGCTGCTCAAAGGAACAAATCAGAAAGCATAAGATAATGGACATGCTTAAAACATAAATTAAAAAGTAGGAAAAATTTAGAGGTTAATCTCTAACATATCCTAAAATTAGGAATTTGAAGTTAAGCATTGAAGGTTGATTTACCTTTCTAAGTCCAATGCAATGCCGTTCTTGGTGTTATTGCTATATTATAGCATCAAGTGTTAAAAAACAGTCAGGGCATTTGTTTGTAAAACAGTCAGGGCACTAAAACAGTCTCTGGATTCATTCTCTCAACAGGATGAGTCTATTGAAATTCGCTTGTCAGCCAGGGCATCTGTTTGTAATTCACTACTTCATACACAAACTAAAATACTTCCTATGCACAAAGTGAGATTGCAAACACTAAGGATGAATTGACGAAAACTTGTATTCCAACCATATTACGGTTAGGATTATAAGTTCAAGGTTCTTCAATGAACCAAGAGTCTTCACAGACCTCGAGAGAAGGTATTGATCTCAATGCAAAATTCAACAAGATCATTATCTAACTCCCTAGAGGGAACATCTCTGGATCCTGCGGGTAACGGGTCCGACATAGGTGCGGATCGGCAACTTGTTGACTATGATTCAGATTCACCTGATGAGTTAAACAAGGAGATGTCTTCACCGACATTAGAAGGAAACATGATTTTAATTCTAAGTTTTGATTTCATTGTTTACCTTCTCAGAATTTAATTCTGAAACCCACAAAAAGGGAAAATTTTATCAACTTGTAGATTATGACTCAGATTCGTCTGACGAGTCCAATGAGGATCGGGGATTTGCGAAACCCCATTGCACCACCACTGACCTCTCTAGAAGGGGCTATGGTGAATTTTTCTTGCAGGTACATACGGATGTTGGAGCCATGAGAGATAAGAGTGATACACTAGTGAGCATGAGTGTAAACACTTGAGAGATGAGAGAAGAGATCTCTCATTTTAAGTGATATGAGTGGAGAGATGAGTTAAACACTTGTGAGGTACACGAAACGGAATCACACACTCACAGTGAGGAAGAAAGATTAATACTAAATCCCATTCCCTATTCCCCAAACAAGGTTCAATTACAAGAGTTGGGAGATATAAGGAAATTGTCGGGAGATTTGGTTGTCAGGATGATCAATGGTGAGGCCATTCTATAATATCTAAAGGGCAAAGTTGATCAGTCTACATACTTCTATTCTGGAAGTCTCATGAAAATTCTTCAACATAAACAAAACTTCTTTTCTTTATTACAGCAGACAATGGTATATGTATGAAGAATCTGTTGTACTAAAGGTAAGAGGTGAGTTATAATTGAAAATATGGTATCATCTAATTTGCATTTGGATGTTTGCTATAATTGAATGCTTGGAGGATTACTCAACTAAGGGGGAGGGATATATTGAAGAAGATATACTCAAAGATTGCCTTAGTAAGAGATACTCAACTAAGGGGGAGATTATAAGCTTACCTTAGTGAGGGGGAGATTTTCTATCTAAGGGGGAGAGATATGAAAAATGATATATCTTAGAAAGGGGGAGTATTCACCTTGTCAGGGGGAGATAGATTTATTCGCCTTATCAGGGGGAGATGAAAAGTATTCACCGTTATAAAGAGGAGACATATGACCTTAGGTAGGGAGACATAAGGAAGGAGAGAAGTATGAAATGACAAAGAAGAATTCTTCAGTATATGGTTGACAACTCATATTCTTTACCACTAAAGAATTTCCAAGTATCTGCTGATAATGTTTAATGTTAGATGTAAAGGTTTATCGGGCAGATATGTCAAGAAATGAAGATGAGTTACTTAATGAAGATCAGTTCAGTGTCAGAGGAACAATCATCTATCATTTCATCTACTGAGATTCTGGAAATGTTATACCTAAACCAGAAATTTTTTTTATGTATTATTTACTATAGTTCTTTAATGCTTTATCTTCTTCTTGTTTTTAGTTGAGTTATCCTCTAGGAATTTGTATGTTAATGTTTAACAAACAAATAGAGGGAGATTGAAAGTCATATGTTTACCCTATTTGTAAACATCGAGGATTCAACTCAACTTAAACAAGAATGTAATAGTAAATAGTATATGTACTGTCACAGGGATCTCAAATGCTTAATTGTCAAGAGAAAGAAGACAAAGACAATCTACCGTTTTGAGGTATACTACACTTGAAGAAGTTCATTCAGTTGATCAAGCGTCAGTGGGTTAATCAAGACAGTGAGTTCAATTTATAGTGACAAGAGTTTTCTACAGTGATAGAATACAGGTTATAAAGGTTTGAAAAAGAGTGAAGAAAAGGAAGACAAGAACCACAGCTTTAAAGTCAATATATGAAGAACAGTCATTGCGGTTAGTCACTCATGAACCAGACCGTGCATCGAGTGTTAACATTAAACAGTGGTTGTTCGTCATTAACTTCAGTGGTTCAAGCTATCAAGACTGGTATAAGAGAAAATCATTGTGCAAGCAACAGGAGTGCTAAATTCATTAACCACAATGATTTTACTATCAACTGGACTAGCAGTGAGGAAAAAGAATTATCACAAAGAAATGCAAAGTGATATTTTCTTAAAGCTAGAACCCCGGTTGGAATTGATATATTTTTTACTAAGCAAAAGGAGTCCGGTTCCAGACCCTCAGGAGACCGCAGCTTAGACCGGAAGGATTTATTTATATTAATAAATATTTTATTTAATTAGAAAATTATATTTATAAATATCTAATTAATATTAGATATTTATTTTTATAATTTCTGAATTAAATTAATTATTTATTAATTAAAGATTATAAGCTATGCCGGTTATAAAGCATCTCTACGGGCCAAAACCATTTATGAATATGACAAAGAGCAGGCGCGTGTAATTGAATTGTTTTGGTGAAAAGAAAAGAAGGCATGCTCTTGTTTGCTGATTTAAGTCATAGTTGATTTAAGTCATGCTGATTAAGTCATACTAATTTAAGTCATGCTGATTAAGTTATACTGATTTAAGTCATGCTGATTAAGTCTTGCTGATTAAGTCATACTGATTTAAGTCATGCTGATTAAGTCTTGCTGATTAAGTCATACTGATTTAAGTCATGCTGATAAAGGCATACTGATTATGTCTTACTGCTAAGTCTTGATGATGATTAAGTCATACCGATCAGAATCTTGAAGCCTCTATGACTTGTTAAGTCACACCGAACCATATGTACTCTAAGTCATACTGAAGCTTCCATATGACTTGTTAAGTCATACCGACGGAAAAGATCTGATCAGACAGCAACTTTATTCACTTGGCTATAAAAGAAAAAGAAGGAAGAAACATCACATACAACTTCACTCCTCTCGAAAGAAAGACAGAGCCGAGTGAAAAGAGAGAGACCAAGAGAGAGATACAGGGGGGAGAAAAGAGAGACACATAGAATTATTTTCTTCTCCCCTCTAGAGCTTCAACTTAGTTTTAATTACTTGTAAATTCATCTCTAGTATTCGTTGTAATATCTTAGCCACTAGAGTTTGATTACTTGTACTATTGGAACTATCTAGCGGATTAAGTTCCCTAGAACTTATCTCTCGTTAGCTTTCGATCTTTTTATTACAAATATAGAAAAGTTCATGTCGAATTTTCTATAGAATTTGTAATAATTAGTTTGGTCATCAAACCTTGTAATTTGTACCCGTGCATTAAGGCACACCCCTCAAAGTTAATATAAATTTTATATTTAACTTGAATATTGGCTTCGTTTTATTCTGCATCGAATTGTTAAGAAAATAATATACACACAAAGAACAATTTCGATAAAACGGTATAGTTTGTATTCAACCCCCCTTCTACAAACTATTTTGGACCTAACAATTGGTATCAGAGCCTTTTGATTGACGCACAAATCAATATCCTTATTTTTGTGGTTCACCAATTGGTTTTCGAGTTTGTTGACCCATACAAAAATCAAATCCGGTATTAGACCAAAAAAGTCAACTCCTCTTATTTTCAAATTTTGTAACTTTCAAAAATTCAATTCTTGAGATTTTTGAACTTTAGTTAACTTGAATTTATTTTTGGATTCTTTAACTTTCAAAATTTTCAGTTTTGAGATTTTTGAATTTAAATTATCTAAATTTTTTTCGAATTCTTTAACCTTTAAAAATTCTCAATTTATGATATTTTTTATTTTTAAACAATATGAGTTTATTTTCAATTGTTAACTAACTTGAATTTATTCTCGAATTGTTTAACCTTTAAAAATATTCATTTTTAAGATTTTTTTATTGTTAAATAATTTGAGCTTATATTCGAATTTTTTAATTCTTGAAATGATTAATTCTTGGAAATTTTGATTTTTAAACAACTTGAATTTATTTTGAAATTGTTTAATCCTCAAAATTTTTAATTCATGATAATTTCGAATTTTAATTAACTTGAATTTATTTTCGGATTCTTTAACTCTCAAAAATTTTCATTTCTTGAGATTTTTTGATTCTAAATTAATTTGACTCTAATTTCGAATTTTAATTAATTTGAACTTACGTTCAGATTTTTTATTTCTCAAAAATTTTCAAGTCCTTGAATTTTTTGAATTTTAAATATTTTGAATTTATTCTAAGCCAATGGTTCTAAGAAGATTGTTAGTTGAAGATTCCTCCGGATTGTCAAAGATGATTTTGAATCTTTTGAAGAAGATGCATTTTTCAATGAAATTAATTTCTACCTACAGAAGAAAAATTTGTGGAAGCTCCTCAAAGTTATATCCATAGAATTCACTGGTTTTTCAGAAGCAGGAATGGAAGAGGTTTTAGTGGATAGAATTTTTCTCGAAGATTTGAATTAACTCTATTGATTCTGTGATATACAAACACTCAATGGATTGCTCCAATGTAACATCTACTTCACTTAGTGGATTGTATCAAGAAATATCTTTCAAGGAATCAACAGAGATTTTAGAACAATGGAATCAAGGAAGTTTGAGAATAAACTAGACTGCAAACATCTCAGTCAGTAATTAATGATGGAACCTCAGAACATACAGGGAGAGTTACTAATTCAGAAAGAGTATTAATGGTACATCCAGGGATCAGGCCTATCTACTCCAAAACAAAAACTCTTCAAGTTATAGTTCAACTCAAGAGGTGGTTACAAGACTGAGATGGTGGAAAGAACAAGACATGATGGTTGCAGTTATGAAAAGCTTTATGTGATAAGTAACTATCAAGGTGTTCAACATGGTACCGAATTCTGACAGGCAAGGATGAATATGGATTCATTAAATGAGATGAAACAGAAGCATCAGCGCAGAACTTATCTTGCTGAAGGAAAGAGTTGGGATGGATCAGATGATGATGAGAAGAGCATAATTAATATCCTTCACAGCAATCTCTAAAGATGATTCACCTCATATGTCTCAGGTATCAATTCTTCGAACTAATGTATTATGTAATTCTCAGAAATTCAAAGCATGTTAAGATCTTAGTTTTTAATTGTTATATCTTTGGTTAGAAGATCTTAATATGTGTATGAATATTTGATGAATTTAATTAATTGCAGTAATGAGTTAGAGCTGTTCCTTAGACAATATCTTTTAATTCTTAATTGCTATATGTTAAGCATATATGACCTCTGCTTAAGCTAGTTTCAGGATCCCCAGTAAAATAGATTTGTTTATTCATTCTGAATTGTTTGTTAAGGTTTAAAAAAGTTTCAAAGATGGATTGACTACCTTGGTTGTTTGTAGAACACAAAGTTGTATCCAAAACTGACTTAAGTAATACAGACAATTAGTGGCTTGCAACAACATCTTTGGATTGGTTAGAATTAGTGATTATTTATTGATTCTTCTATTCCAATTGTTTTTAGAAAATTCTTGTATATAGGTTAACTGGATTTTCTAAAATGCATTACATGTCATAGTTTGCACGTTTTAAATGTGTGATGGTTTGATTGCTATATGAATGTTATGTTTGTTGTTACCACTAATGCAGTACATGTCATAGTTTGCATGTTTTAAATGTGTGATGGTTTGTATGTTGTATGTATGTCAAGTCTGTAGATTGCTCTAGTAACAGAGATATCTCTAATCCATCTGGACCCAAGAATATCTAGGTACCAATAACTTTTTATCCATTTATGAATGTAGGGCTAAACAGGTTGATCGATTATGCATTATTAATGATTTATTCAAAGCATATCATCGAAGAAAGAACCCTGCTATCAAATGTGAATGTGAAGACAGGCCAAGTTCTTCCCTTAGAGACAACAGCAAGGGTATGACCCAGGGTCATGGCTATTCAATAGCTAGGAATGTTGTCAGTAATAATATCTCTTATATGGAAGGTCCCAAGTATAACTTCTCAGGATCATACAATTATAAATCTGTCAAAAAGAAGTGTCTGATCTTACACAGGAGAGATGGTAAGCTTGCTATTCGAGGATAAAGGAAAGTAAACTTATTCGTAGCTGACCTGGAATCTCAGCAATGGAATTTCAGAGAAGAACAAAGGTGAAGTCAACAAGGTTTAATCTAAAGCTTCATCAGACAAGAGTTCAGCTATGACATAAGGAGCCTCTCACCTGAATGTCAAATCATGAGATTCTTTCCTGGAAATTGAATAGGTAAGGGAGACTACCTCATCTGGAATTAAAGCAAAATGAAATCATGAGGCATGTCATATAGGAAAGTCAAAGAAGCATCACACAGAAGTTCTACATCAAAGAAAAATATACTTTAGTGGTGATGATTGATGACTTCTCTCAACAAACAAGTTGTTGTTCAGACAATCTGAAGACAAGACACCATCGATGGTGATTGATCATATCAAGAAGATTGGCAGGAAGCAAAAATGACTATGACAACTTGGAGACCAGATTACAGGACCTATCAATTAGTGTTCTGGATGATTTCTGCACCTTTAAGAGTATTAATGCTGAAGCAGTCAATAGTTTGCTACTGGCATGATCGAACCCTGATCCGTAAGAAATATAGGAAGACCTCATAAGTATGAAGGAAATTGGTTGCAATGATAAATGAAAGTGAGCATCCTGGAAATCAGGTAATGCTCAAGAGGATAATTTCCTTGGTTACTCAATGGAGTCAACAACCTATAGGGTGCTTGTTATTAAACAACAAAAGGTGATTGAAAGTCTTAGTGATGTTCAACAACTTCAAGCTCCCAGCTGTCAATGGTGATGATTATTCAGAACCAACCAATGTCAAACATGGACAATCTTCATGTAAACCCAACAACAGCTTAGGGGCAGCAATAGAAGGATCAACTAGTCAACTCAACACGACATTGAAAATCAAAGGACACTATGAGAACATGCCTGCCAAGACAAAGAGTGTTGACTCAATTTACTCTTTGTCCTAGTTCTTAGTGTTCCTAATGGTGAAAGTAAAAGACTAGCAGAGCATCAAGTACCAATGATTATTTCATTAGTTTTCTTTCAGAAGAAACTAAGAAAGCTACAAAGGCTCTGAAAGATCCAGATTGAGTGATTGCAATGCAAGATGATCTCAATCAGTACAAAAGGTAGATTGAATGGAAGCTGGTATCCAGACCAAATAACAAGACTGTAATTGGTACAAGGATAACCAGAAGTCTACCTGGATGATGTCAAGGCATTGTTATGAGGGACAAAGCCAAACTGGATGGTAGGTTACAATTTGATCAAATGGTATATCTAACAAGAAGCACCAGTGACAAGACTTGAGGATATCAGGCACCTGCACATTCATGATTATAATGGACATCTGGACCTACTGAATCTGGATGCTAGAGGAATGTGAACAAGTGCACTCCTGGTTGGTGAGATAATGAATGATCTCCACAGGTTAGTATGAACAAGTATCATCACTTAAGCAAGCATAGAAGACATGGTATGACACCTTAACTATAATTTAACATTTGGTATCAATCATTAACGTTGGTATCTTTTAACAATTGGTGTCATATTTATAGAACTCTCTACATCTTTAGGCACAAACATAAATGATATATATGTGTAATGATATTTTGATTATATTATATGTTGGTCTACTAACTATAAATTGGTACCAAGATATTTGCTGTTTTGATGTTGGTAAAGTTGCAATTCTTTTCATTTACTTTTGTAAGCCTAAAGAATGATGACAATAAAAGTAAGTCCAGGATCTGTTGTTTCTATTCAGAAGATTCTAGACTTGTCAAGAATCTCCGCCAACACACCACTATAGCTGGATTTTGACCTATTAGTTTGGACCTAACAAGTTGGTAATCAAAAATCTTAAGTTGGACCCAAATATGAGGAAATGGTACCCTAAAGATATTTGACCCAACAAGTTCAGGACCTACTAATTAGGACCAAATCAGGCTATAGAGGAATCATCAGCTCATTATCTTATTCAATTGCTAATAGATCACTTACACACATATTATATTCTCAATATGCAAATGTGCAAGGCCCCAAGTGGAACCTAGAGAATCTATTCTTGTAGTTATTACAATTGATTTTCAGATGTCTTAAGTTGGACCCAAATCTGCGGAGATGGTACCCTAGAGACATCAGTTCTGACATAATTTGCTGCATAGAGACAGATCAAATGAGTTGTACGAAAGCAGGAGAACACAATGAATCAAATTCATCTCCAACAACTCTGTGGAACACTCAAGGACTAAGCATCTTGCATAAGGTATCAATTATTTCGAAAGCATGTCTTTAATTAAGATTAACTTGCAGACATGTTTGCTAAATCACTTGATGAAATTAATTTTTCAAGATTAGTTTGTAAACTTGGGATTTTATTAATGCTATATGATTTGTAAATCCCATCTGTTAAGTAATTCTTAAGGAAGATCACAAGTAGTCAATTATCCGTATTGAAAGGACTGGTGATTTTATTATAAGTAATTCTTAAATGAGTTTACAAGTATTCAATTGTCAGTATTGAAAGGACTTGTGAATTCATTGTAAGCAATTCATAAATGAGTTCATAAGTATTCAATTGTCCGTATTGAAAGGACTTGTGAAATTAGTTAGATCCAGACCTCACGCTGAGAATTATCTATTAAATAATTGCCATATGTATAATTGCAATATATTTCAGTGGTGATTATTTAAGGATAATTTAAATACTTGAATGCTAAAATCTAACTCATAGAGATTTAGTGTTTATTTATTTAATTATTTATTTTGATTAATATGAGTTATAGAACCTGAAGCAATTCAATTCAGTATTTGCTCTGTACCTCATATATCAAAATAAATCTGAATTATAACTAATATGGACCTATCTATCTTGGTCTTCAATTAGTTGTGAGATGTTAATTCTAGTGAATTTATCAATGCTCCATTTTCAGAAATTCACTATAATTAATATCATGGTTCTAACAATTGGTTGTATTGAAGTTTTGACTTATATCAGTTAATGATATTTAGTTAGAATTCTATTTACTAACTAATTGTGAGATGTATTGGTATGAGTGAAATTACTTAGAACTCCTCTAAGTAATCTATGTTGTATCTTTTGAAATTCACTCATACTACTATACAAGGTGTGAAAATTTTCTAAGTGAAATTTACTTGGAATAATTTTTATGCTCATTTGCAAGCTTCTAATCACTTTGATAATAAATGTTATATACAATGGATCAAGGTGTATTGGACTTAGAATATCATTTCTAAGATTGTAGATAAGACATCTTTGGTAATTAATTCTTATTTAAAGAACAAAGGTTGTCTAATACAAGCAGTTGTTAGGAGTTAACAATTGTTATTAACGAGGAGTTGCCTTGAAGTCATAAGTTTGAAATGTTTCATCTAAAGAACTTATGCAATTCTTGTCAACCAGTTCCTCTTACTTATGAATGTCAGTGAATGATAGTCATAAGTAGTTAGATGCTAATATTCATTAGGTCAATTGGTATTCAATGTAATAATTCAATCTTCATTGAATTGAATGTATCTAATAATTGGCATCATTGAATATTTAGTCTTTAACAGTGATTATTTCTATCTTAGTTAAATTATGATTTGAAGCAGTTCTATGTTTTATTTGCTCATAATTTAATCTTGATAAAATAATCACAAACACAATTACTTGCATTAGTGTTTGACAAATACTAACAGTTGGTATCAAATAGTGAATATTTGTTTATTAACAATTTCTAGTTGCTCTAATACTTTATTGCAAACTAATTGTGATATATATATTAGCTCTGATGATATTAATTAGAATTTATTCTAAGTAAACAGTGTCTTTTCTATGAATCATTAGTGTTAGTATATATTAAGGTGTTCAACTTTCTAAGTAAGTGAGACTTAAAGTTACATCCGGTCTCCTATCATATTTTGAAGTGGTGAGAATTTTCAAAATTGAAATTTCTAATTCTGGTTATACACCATTTTATATATATGATAGTTCTTAGAATGTTTTGCATCCATCAGTCAATTACTTAGTTTATGTTGTGCTAAGTAATGAAGCGCCAAAGGAGAGACATTTATTATCTGTACTTATGTACTTGGTAATCTTTGTTACCTAAACGACATCAAGTGCTTGTATGAGTCTTTTCACTATCTGTTGTGGTAAAGTACTTTATACACTATAAGCACTTAAAAATCTATCTTTCTTTCTAAATTACTGCGAATTAAAGAGTTTGTGTCTTTTAAATTTAAAACGACATAGTTTTCATTAAAAGACATGATAATACATTGTTTTATGAATAAATACAGACTCTTGCACATTAACAGTTTAAAAAAAATAAAACTCAATCTTTCTACAGCTGTTATTGCCTATATGTTTAAATGTTTTGAAGTCACAACTGTACATCATTTCTTTCACAAGAGATAATGCATATGTTTCCACTCAATGTTCTGGTATGTTGTAAATGCATTCTATCTCTATATTGCTCTACTGCTATGTGATGCAGGTTCAGCTCCTAGTGAAAGTTTTCTCACAATTGAAAGTCATGAGGTTGTAAACCCAACAACTTCTATCCCGGACTATAAATCCAAATCTAAACACATCCTAACTTACCCATGAAGTGGAAGTAACCTATTAGACTAGAGGTCAATAAGGGAGTAACTGCACTTGATGCAGCAAATAAGGATGTGAGGGATAGTAAACCCACAGCTCTACCTCTCAAGGAGAATATTCATATATAACTTGAGGTATCTGTAAGCTCGCCTACATTCTCCCAAAAGAATGCAGAGCTGAAAATGGCACTAAAACAGTCTCTGGATTCATTCTCTCAACAGGATGAGTCTTTGGAAATTCGCCTGTCAGCCAGGGCATCTGTTTGTAATTCACTACTTCATACACAAACTAAAATACTTCCTATGCACAAAGTGAGATTGCACACACTAAGGATGAATTGACGGAAACTTGTATTCTAACCATATTACGGTTAGGATTATAAGTTCAAGGTTCTTCAATGAACCAAGAGTCTTCACAGACCTCGAGAGAAGGTATTGATCTCAATGCAAAATTCAACAAGATCATTATCTAACTCCCTAGAGGTAACATCTCTGGATCCTGCGGGTAACGGGTCCGACATAGGTGCGGATCGGCAACTTGTTGACTATGATTCAGATTCACCTGATGAGTTAAACAAGGAGATGTCTTCACCGACATTAGAAGGAAACATGATTTTAATTCTAAGTTTTGATTTCATTGTTTACCTTCTCAGAATTCAATTCTGAAACCCACAAAAAGGGAAAATTTTATCAACTTGTAGATTATGACTTAGATTCGTCTGACGAGTCCAATGAGGATCGGGGATTTGCGAAACCCCATTGCACCACCACTGACCTCTCTAGAAGGGGCTATGGTGAATTTTTCTTGCAGGTACATACGGATGTTGGAGCCATGAGAGATAAGAGTGATACACTAGTGAGCATGAGTGTAAACACTTGAGAGATGAGAGAAGAGATCTCTCATTTTAAGTGATATGAGTGGAGAGATGAGTTAAACACTTGTGAGGTACACGAAACGGAATCACACACTCACAGTGAGGAAGAAAGATTAATAATAAATCCCATTCCCTATTCCCCAAACAAGGTTCAATTACAAGAGTTGGGAGATATAAGGAAACTGTCGGGAGATTTGGTTGTCAGGATGATCAATGGTGAGGCCATTCTATAATATCTAAAGGGCAAAGTTGATCAGTCTACATACTTCTATTCTGGAAGTCTCATGAAAATTCTTCAACATAAACAAAACTTCTTTTCTTTATTACAGCAGACAATGGTATATGTATGAAGAATCTGTTGTACTAAAGGTAAGAGGTGAGTTATAATTGAAAATATGGTATCATCTAATTTGCATTTGGATGTTTGCTATAATTGAATGCTTGGAGGATTACTCAACTAAGGGGGAGGGATATATTGAAGAAGATATACTCAAAGATTGCCTTAGTAAGAGATACTCAACTAAGGGGGAGATTATTAGCTTACCTTAGTGAGGGGGAGATTTTCTATCTAAGGGGGAGAGATATGAAAAATGATATATCTTAGAAAGGGGGAGTATTTACCTTGTCAGGGGGAGATAGATTTATTCGCCTTGTCAGGGGGAGATGAAAAGTATTCACCGTTATAAGGAGGAGACATATGACCTTAGGTAGGGAGACATAAGGAAGGAGAGAAGTATGAAATGACAAAGAAGAATTCTTCAGTATATGGTTGACAACTCATATTCTTTACCACTAAAGAATTTCCAAGTATCTGCTGATAATGTTTAATGTTAGATGTAAAGGTTTATTGGGCAGATATGTCAAGAAATGAAGATGAGTTACTTAATGAAGATCAGTTCAGTGTCAGAGGAACAATAATCTATCATTTCATCTACTGAGATTCTGGAAATGTTATACCTAAACAAGAAATTTTTTTTATGTATTATTTACTATAGTTCTTTAATGCTTTATCTTCTTCTTGTTTTTAGTTGAGCTATCCTCTAGGAATTTGTATGTTAATGTTTAACAAACAAATAGGGGGAGATTGAAAGTCATATGTTTACCCTATTTGTAAACATCGAGGATTCAACTCAACTTAAACAAGAATGTAATAGTAAATAGTATATGTACTGTCACAGGGATCTCAAATGCTTAATTGTCAAGAGAAAGAAGACAAAGACAATCTACCGTTTTGAGGTATACTACACTTGAAGAAGTTCATTCAGTTGATCAAGCGTCAGTGGGTTAATCAAGACAGTGGGTTCAATTTATAGTGACAAGAGTTTCCTACAGTGACAGAATACATGTTATAAAGGTTTAAAAAAGAGTGAAGAAAAGGAAGACAAGAACCACATCTTTAAAGTCAATATATGAAGAACAATCATTGCGGTTAGTCACTCATGAACCAGACCGTGCATCGAGTGTCAATATTAAATAGTGGTTGTTCGTCATTAACTTCAGTGGTTCAAGCTATCAAGACTGGTATGAGAGAAAATCATTGTGCAAGCAACAGGAGTGCTAAATTCATTAACCACAATGATTTTACTATCAACTGGACTAGCAGTGAGAAAAAAGAATTATCACAAAGAAATGTAAAGTGATATTTTCTTAAAGCTGGAAACCCAGTTAGAGTTGATATATTTTTTACTAAGCAAAAGGAGTCCGGTTCCAGACCCTCAGGAGACCGCAGCTTAGACCGTAAGGATTTATTTATATTAATAAATATTTTATTTAATTAGAAAATTATATTTATAAATATCTAATTAATATTAGATATTTATTTTTATAATTTCTGAATTAAATTAATTATTTATTAATTAAAGATTATAAGCTATGCCGGTTATAAAGCATCTCTACGGGCCAAAACCATTTATGAATATGACAAAGAGCAGGCGCGTGTAATTGAATTGTTTTGGTGAAAAGAAAAGAAGGCAGGCTCTTGTTTGCTGATTTAAGTCATATTTGATTTAAGTCATGCTGATTAAGTCATACTAATTTAAGTCATGCTGATTAAGTCATGCTGATTAAGTCATACTGATTTAAGTCATGCTAAGTCTTGCTGATTAAGTCATACTGATTTAAGTCATGCTGATTAAGTCTTGCTGATTAAGTCATACTGATTTAAGTCATGCTGATAAAGGCATACTGATTATGTCTTACTGCTAAGTCTTGATGATGATTAAGTCATACCGATCAGAATCTTGAAGCCTCTATGACTTGTTAAGTCATACCGAACCATATGTACTCTAAGTCATACTGAATCTTCCATATGACTTGTTAAGTCATACCGACGGAAAAGATCTGATTAGACAGCAACTTTATTCACTTGGCTATAAAAGAAAAAGAAGGCAGAAACATCACATACAACTTCACTCCTCTCGAAAGAAAGACAGAGCCGAGAGAAAAGAGAGAGACCAAGAGAGAGATACAGGGGGGAGAAAAGAGAGACACATAGAATTATTTTCTTCTCCCCTCTAGAGCTTCAACTTAGTTTTAATTACTTGTAAATTCATCTCTAGTATTCGTTGTAATATCTTAGCCACTAGAGTTTGATTACTTGTACTATTGGAACTATCTAGCGGATTAAGTTCCCTAGTACTTATCTCTCGAATAGCTTTTTAGCTTTCAATCTTTTTATTACAAATATAGAAAAGTTCATGTCGAATTTTCTATAGAATTTTTAATAATTAGTTTGGTCTTCAAACCTTGTAATTTGTACCCGTGCATTAAGGCACACCCCTCCAAGTTAATATAAATTTTATATTTAACTTGAATATTGGCTTCGTTTTATTCCGCATCGAATTGTTAAGAAAATAATATACACACAAAGAACAATTTTGATAAAACGGTATAGTTTGTATTCAACCCCCCTTCTACAAACTATTTTGGACCTAACAATAATTTAAGGTTTTTTTATAAAAAAATTGTTAAAATAAATATAAATTATGTAGTTAAGATTCTATTGTTTCTTAATAAAAATTCATTTATCATAAATGCTCATATGCAATGCTTTTAAAAAGTGTTTCACTGAAAGTGTTTTGTTAGATATGAAATTTTGGCTCTTTTGCAACAGAATTGAACTGTTGTTGCATTAAACATAATTTAGTGTTGCATATTACCCACGGTGTTTCACATAATGCAACACTAACTGCTGGTGTTGCATTAGATATTTTTTAATTTTAATAAATGCTGATGTGGCAAAAATGGGGCCCACATGTGCTAACGTGGCAATTGTGGGGTCCACAATTGCTGACGTGGTAGAAGTGGGACAAACCTTTGCTGGTGTGGCATTTGCTGACGTGGCAAAAGTGTTGCATTAGGTAAAAATAGTGTTGCATTTGCTGTTTAAAGTGTTGCATTAGCTATTTTTTAATTTTAATAAATGCTAACGTGGCAGTTGTGGGACCCACAAATGCTAACGTGTCAGTGTGGGACCCACAAGGGTGACATGGCAGGAGGCCCACCAATGCTGACGTGGCAATTATGGGCCCCACAATTGTTGACGTGGCAGAAGTGGGACCCACCTATGCTGACGAGGCATTTGCTGATGTGGCAGAAGTGTTCCATTAGGTAACAATAGTGTTGCATTTGCTGTTTAAAGTGTTGCATTAGCTATTTTTTTAATTTTAATAAATGCTGACGTGACAGTTGTGGGACCCACAAATGTTGACGTGTCAAGATCTAACGATTTTAGTGATGTGGTAAATTTTTAAAAAATTTGCTAGAAGTATTTGGTTTGTTTTTATAACGGTCAAACCGGTGAAAGTAGACTTTCCTTTTAACTAGTCTTGTCCCGAATGCTGAATCAATTTTTTTTAAATTATCTTTTTGATGTTCCAAATGTACGGATGTCAAGATCTAATTATTTTATTGATGTGGTAAATTTTTAAAAAATTTGCTAGAAGTATTTTGTTTGGTTTTATAACGGTCAAACCAGTCAAAGTAGACTTTCTTTTTAACTTATCTTGTCCCGAATGCTGAATCTATTTTTTTTAAATTATTTTTTCGACATCTCAAACATATGGATGTCAAGATCTAACGATTTTAGTGTTGTGGTAAATTTTTAAAAAATTTGCTAGAAGGATTTTGTTTGTTTTTTTTACGGTCAAACCGATCAAAGTAGACTTTCCTTTTAACTAGACCTGTCTCGAATGTTGAATCTTTTTTTAAAAATTATTTTTCCACGTTCCAAACGTACGGATGTCAAGATCTAACGATTTTAGTGGTGTGGTAAATTTTTAAATAATTTGCTAGAAGTATTTCGTTTGGTTTTATAACGGTCAAATCTGTCAAAGTAGACTTTCCTTTTAACTAGTCTTGTCCCGAATTCTGAATCTATTTTTTTAATTATTTTTTCGACGTCCAAACGTACGAATGTCAAGATCTAACGATTTTAGTCATGTGGTAAATTTTTAAAAAATTTGCTAGAAGTATTTCGTTTGGTTTTATAACGGTCAAACTGGTCAAAGTAGAATTTCCTTTTAACCAGTCTTGTCCCGAATGCTGAATCTATTTTTTAAAATTATTTTTTCGATGTTCCAAACGTACGGATGTCAAGATCTAACGATTTTAGTGATGTGGTAAAGTTTTAAAAAATTTGCTAGAAGTATTTGGTTTGGTTTTATAACGGTCAAACCGATGAAAGTAGACTTTCCTTTTAACTAGTCTTGTCCCGAATGCTGAATCTATTTTTTTAAATTATTTTTTTGACGTTCCAAACTTACGGATGTCACGATCTAATGATTTTAGTGATGTGGTAAATTTTTAAAAAAATTGCTAGAAGTGTTTGGTTTGGTTTTATAACGGTCAAACCGGTCAAAGTAGACTTTCCTTTTAACTAGTCTTGTCCCGAATGCTGAATCTATTTTTTAAAATTATTTTTTCGACGTTCCAAATGTACGGATGTCAAGATCTAATGATTTTAGTGATGTGGTAAATTTTTAAAAAAATATGGTAGAAGTATTTGGTTTGGTTTTTTAACGGTCAAACCGGTCAAAGTAGACTTTCCTTTTAACTAGTGTTGTCCCGAATGCTGAATCTATTTTTTTAAATTATTTTTTCGACGTTCCAAACGTACGGATGTCATGATCTAATGATTTTAGTGATGTGGTAAATTTTTAAAAAATTTGCTAGAAGTATTTGGTCTGGTTTTATAACGGTCAAACCGGTCAAAGTAGACTTTTCCTTTTAACTAGTCTTGTCCCAAATGCTGAATCTATTTTTTAAAATTATTTTTTCGACGTTCCAAACGTACGGATGTCAAATCTAACGATTTTAGTGATGTGGTAAATTTTTAAAAAATTTTCTAGAAGTATTTGGTTTGGTTTTTTAACGATCAAACCGGTCAAAGTAGACTTTCCTTTTAACTAGTGTTGTCTCGAATGCTGAATCTATTTTTTTAAATTATTTTTTCGACGTTCCAAATGTACGGATGTCAAGATCGAACGATTTTAGTGATGTGGTAAATGTTTAAAAAATTTGCTAGAAGTATTTCGTTTAGTTTTATAACGGTCAAACCGGTCAAAGTAGACATTCCTTTTAACTAGTCTTGTCCCGAATGCTGAATCTATTTTTTAAAAATATTTTTTCAACGTCTCAAACGGACGGATGTCAAGATGTAACAATTTTAATGATGTGGTAAATTTTTAAAAAAATTTCTAGAAGTATTTCGTTTGGTTTTATAACGGTCAAACCGATTAAAGTAGACTTTCCTTTTAACTAGTCTTGTCCCGAATGATGAATCTTTTTTTTTAAAATTATTTTTTCGACATTCCAAACGTACGGATGTCAAGATCTAACGATTTTAATGATGTGGTAAATTTTTAAATAATTTGCTAGAAATATTTCGTTTGGTTTTATAACGGTCAAATCGGTCAAAGTAGACTTTCCTTTTAACTAGTCTTGTCCCGAATGCTGAATCTATTTTTTTAAATTATTTTTTCGATGTTCCAAACGTACGGATGTCAAGATCTAACGATTTTAGTGATGTGGTAAATTTTTAAAAAATTTGCTGGAAGTATTTATTTTAAATAATTTTAAAAAACGTACGGATGTCAAATTGGTCAAAGTAGACATTACTTTGATAAATAATTTATTTTAAATTTTTACTATTTTCACATAGTTTTTTTTATATTTATCTATCTTGTTTTTAGTTTTTCTAAAATTTTATAAAGTTAAATTTAAAACATTAACCTGACAAAAAAAAAATTAAAACATTAAAATTGATGTTCCAAAAAAAGAAAATAAAATTTAAAATATCCAAAATAATTTGTGCTAGCTGGTGAACATTTGGAAATTGTGGTGAAATTTTGGGCGGGGGAGTTGGACATTAAAGTGAAATTTTGGGCAGACAATTTCCCCCTTAACAAAATTTTAAGACATACCCAAACCACTACCTAATTTCCCCAAAAACATTCATTCTCACTCCCTACCTCCCTCTTTACTCATTCTCTCTCTCTCTCTCTCTCTCTCTCTCTCTCTCTCTCTCTCTCTCTCTCTCTCTCTCTCTCTCTCTCTCTCTCACTAGTCCCCGTTGTTGTAGTATCTCTAATTATTCTTACGAAGCCCATTGGGGTCAATTTGATTGGTGCTTCGTCCTTAATAGTATGGCCGTCGTCTGATATGTTGTATCTAGACGATGTGTATTTTATTATGTCCTGTAAACTTTGTCCAGGTAGCATCGATGTGGTCGCCGTTAGGGAAGGCCTGTTGTTGCTATCCTCATTGTTATTTTGTGTTCCGCATAATTCAAGTTTTATCTCTCCCTTCGAGACGTGCTTGTAATCGATTTGGTCGAGTGTCACGTTGTTGCACAATATCAGACGACGACCATACTATTGAGGACGAATCACCAATCAAATTGATCCCAACGGGCTTCACAAGAATAATTAGAGATACTACAACATCGGAGACTAGTTCCAAACCATTGTAATATGCTTTGTAATATGAATTGCCCTTGCAGGCCCGTTTGCAATAAAATAATATTTTATTTACCATTACATCTGATGTAAAATGCTATTTCATTAAATTATTACATGTTTTCTGCTGATAGCTAATACAACTATTAGCACTAGGCTAGCAAACACTATTATCATGACTCTCGTAAACAACATAATACAACAATCCATTCACGGCAATATTCTTGAAATTGCCTCCACAACTAGCATCATCATAATCGTGGAACTCCACCCAAAGCCTTTCCTTCGGCATATATGAAGCACGGAATGGTATAATCCTTGTAAAATCTTTGCTCTGAAACACATTCCATTTCTTGATAAGCAAGGCAAACCTATCAAGAGCAGAATTCTTTAACACGGCGTCTCCACGATATCCACCTTCTTTAAAATCGAATATTTCATCGAAATTAGCTAGAACATCGCCCCTCGGCCATTTGTCAAGAACCACGAAAACGGTCATCATTCCATTAAGAGAGAGAGAGAGAGAGAGAGAGAGAGAGAGTTGGACATTAAAGTGAAACTAGCATGATAACCCGTGCGAGGCACGGGGCATGCTCTAGTATGGATTTTATAGTTCTTAGTCGTTGAAGTGTGAGTTGTTGCAGTGTTTATAATAGGTCATATCTATACTTTTTATTAATGTGAAAAATCATGTTTTAATTGTAGACAATAGTACCAAAATACCAAATTTGGTTATCATTAAATTCGAGGTTCGATTCCTTACAACTACATAATTATACAAGATTTATTTACTTTAATTTTTTTTAGCTTCATCTCGGGTTCGATTCCTTAGAACTACATATTTATAAAGATTTATTTATTTATTTATTTTAATTTTTTTAGCTTTATCTCGGATCCGATTCTCTATAACTATATAATTAAATATTGTTTATTAATTTATTAATATTAATATTTTAATCTCGGCTCGTGTTCAATTTGTGTCCGTGCTTCGCACGGGTTATCAGCTAATATAATGTAAATTGCAAAAGGCATCGAAGGTTGTCAGTTTTTAATTTTATTGTGGATCATTGAATAGAATTTGACTGTTCAATAGGTGATATCTATGATATATAATACATGTTCCGTAAATCATAAATTATACATGATCTTGTATATATATATATATATATATTTTTTTTTTGAATTACCTTTATAAATAATACACCATATATTATATATTAACCTTTTTTTCTTCAAACGTTATATTTTAAATCGAACATTAGTCAATTTCTATGTTATTTTTAGGATTCGTCTTTTCACGCCAAATATTTCTACAACCTTAAGTGTTTGACTGATAAATTATTGCATCTTGTGTAATAATATACAATTTTCATATTACGTGAATAACTCAATATTTTCATTGTAATATATTGTTGGATAGTATCCATAATATTAATTATAATATCATTTTATAACCCAATTATATATTTTATGTGGTTATTTCATGAATCAATGAAAATTAATAAAAAGTCCAAATCTCATTTAAAACCCAATAATATTTAGCCAATATAATTTCATATATCATACACATACATATTGTGTATATGATCTAAAATACATGTAAAAGTGTGGTCTAGTGGTATGTAGATGCACAAGTTAACTTGATGTTCCAAGTTTGATTTACACTAAAAATGAATTTTTTATACATAAACAACAATATAGAGATAATCAGTCATTTTAAAATATGAATAAAATATCTCATGAATTTTAAGTCTTGTTCGTGTATTATATACTCCCTCCGTCCCTCTCATTTCTTTACAGTTACTATTTTGGGATGTCTCTCTCATTTCTTGACGTTACCATAAATATTAAGTTTACCCCACTATTACATCCACTACTTTCCCCCACTATCTTATATTTAACAATAAAAAGCACTATAACACCCACTACTTTCCTCCACTATCTCAAATCTATTATTAAATATTGTTGGGTCCCACCACTTTACCCACTTTACATCTAACTTTACTCATTTTTTATGCATTATCTTGGTCTCCGTGTCCCCCTCCAATGTAAACAAATGAGGGGGACGGAGGGAGTATAAAATAGATTTTAGATATTAGTTTTACAATCAATTAATCTTATTTTGTATGTTGTTTTAACGAAGAAGTTATGCATTTTTTCATTTTAAAAAAATAATATGTTCCAACTATTTCTCATTCAAGTCGCACACACGCATTCATATATTATGTGTATGATTTATGACACAAATGAATGGCTAGCCTAGTGGTATGATTGGGTCTAAATTCGTTGTATGACCCAAGTTCAATTCCCACCAACCAAAAAATTCATTTAAAATTAAAAAAATTGTATTACAAAATCTCGTTCATCGCACGGGTTTTAAGCTAGTTTAAATAATTCAGGAATATGTATAAGTAGACTACATACTATATATTATTAATTTATATATAAATGTACAAATAAAATCGTGACTAACATATTGTTAATACGTCTCAATAATCAAAATACTATATATTTAATATTCACGCAACAAATACATATATATAATTGATTACACATGTCTATTGTGCTCAAGTGTTACAATTTAAAAATATTAGCTAAGTTTAATTTACCTCCATAGTTATATTTATATGTTTTGAAATTAGACAAATGCATTACTGTTAAATGACATTCACATATTACGTGTATGATGTGAAAACACATGTGACAATGTGGTGTAGTGGTAAGAGAATGCATAAGTTACTTGATAGACTCAAGTTCGATTCCCACTAACAACATTTTTTATTTAAACATTAAACATGGGGATAATTTAGTCATTTCAAATGCATTAAAAAATCTCACAATTTTATCTTGTGTTGGTGTATTATATATATAATAGATTTTGGACGAACAATTTCTCCCTTAACAAAATTTTAAGACATACCCAAAACACTACCCTAATTTCCCCAAAAACATTCGTTCTCACTCCCTACCTCCCTCTTTACTCATTCTCTCTCTCTCTCTCTAGAATTCTGTCTCAAAAAATCAAGAATGCCAGATTAGGGGACATTTTGACTGTTTGGCTAAGCTTATTTTAAGGACTTAAGGACTTATTTTCGGGTTAAAATTTTATATTTTGAAAATTTTCTTTTATACAAGTATTTAATGTAACTTTGAGATTCAATAAGTTGTAAAAATAAGTTGGAAAGTTAGGAATCTCTAACTTTGTCTTAAAATAAGTTGACTTATTCTGAAAAAAAGTTCCCTCAAACAGCCCCATTGTTAAACCCCTGTTCTTCATCTTCAATTTCTGAAATCCCTTGCCCTGATTTCAAACCCCCTGATAAATGCGAATCAACTACTTCTCCTGTACCCGATTCAGTTCTAACACTAGATACAAATGATAATTGCAGCGATTGGGAGAAACGCCTTCGATTCCCGATTCACACTCCCAAGAAATTAAGGGCTTTGAAACGGTGTCGTACTAGCAACAACACCCAGATATAAATAATCTTCAACCTCTGAATCTCACTTGTTTGGTCGAAAAGGTCAGGGATTCATATTATTCGATACATTTTTTTATTTAATCCATAACCTTGGTATGCACTTTCTTTATCAATCTTTTTTTTCCCTATTAATTCTGTTTATTTATTTTTTTATTGTTATTTATGTTGGTTTAAGCTATGAGCTAATAATATGTTTTGAATTTGCAGGGCTTGATTTCTTGATAGTTTTTTTCGAAGAGATTTGTAAGGGCCCTTTTGTATTGTAAGTTTTCTGGTTCTTTAAATTTTAATTGGAGCATAGCCCAGTTTTAATATGCTTGTCAATGATTTTCTTAAGCAGTTTTGGATATATTCTTCTCGCAGATTTATGTTTTTCTTTCCTGTAAGCTACTTGGATGATGGGAAATGGGAAGTTTTATTCAGGTGTTGGATAATCTGATGGAAAACTCTATACCTACAGTTTGGGATGATCATGATGTTTGCCTGCGCATTCCCTCCGGCATTTGCCTTTGCTGCATTGGTAAGTAATGTATTGTTTTTTTGACGGTTACAACAAGATGAACCAAAGGATGCCTATGATTTACGTGAAACTTTATAGTTACCAGGTACGCTATATAGGCCTTTGCTCCATACAGAACACTCTTATATAACAAACAACAAAGAACACCTTAGATCTATTAGATCCGTTGGCCCCGCCAGGGGGACCCAATACAAAAAGTTGTTATTTTTTTACCCTCTATCAAGTCTGTAAAAAAAAAAAGGAAATTACTGTTCACTGATGACGTCATCAATGAACAGTAAATTTTTAATTTTTTTTTTTGTTGGTTTGCTAGAGGGTAAAAAAATAATAACTTTTTGTATTGGGTGCTATGACGGAACTCTTAAATTATATTAGATATGAGGTGTTCTTTATTGTTTGTTATATAAGGTGTTTGCTATGGAGTGCAACTCACGCTATATATAGCATCAACATAATTATTAACTACCCCCCCTCCTAAAAAAAAAGTGCGCACACAGCCACACATACATTAAAAATTCCAAGTGCTTATCAAGTATTTCAGTTGATGTTATATTTATGCTGTTTGCTTTTATGGTAAATATGTAGTTTAATAATTAATACTATCATTTTCCTTATAACTCTAAAAATATTTAAATTAATCTATACATAATGTCTTGTGCAGATTTTGAGAGCACTGGCTTACATTCATGGCAGTATTGGAGTATGTCACCGAGACATTAAACCGCAAAACTTGCTGGTAAGGCTACTGATTTAATTTAAAAAAAATAAAAATTATCTTTGGTCAAAATAAACTATATGTCTGTTATAATATTATATAGCCTCATCAACCAGTAGTTATATTACCCCATGATGGCCTATTAAATGGGTACCCGTACGAATGAGCTTATAGTGAACATAATCTAAGCACACCTAATATTCGCTGCATCATGTAAAAAGGACTAAACAGTTAACGTCGATGTTTCAGTTTCATATATATATATATATTACATCGACTTAATAATGGAATTTTCATCTTAGGTAAACCCACATACTCACCAAGTAAAATTATGCGACTTTGGAAGTGCAAAAGTTCTGGTACGTATCGATACGTCCTGCAATAATAGGTCATTTCCTCATCCAAAGTAACTTCTATGAATATTGAGTCAAATTGTGTAGGTAAAAGGAGATCCCAATATTTCTTACATCTGTTCTAGATACTACCGAGCCCCGGAACTTATATTTGGTGCAACAGAGTACACTACAGCCATAGACATCTGGTCTGCTGGGTGTGTCTTGGCCTTGGACAGGTAGATATAGCTTAAAAGTATATATTTTGTCTTTGCTGATCCGAGAACCTCGTAATAATTTTGCTTGTCTGAACACTTATTGGTGATCTCTGCCCCTCTTTCCTGGTGAGAGTGGAGTGGGCCAGCTTATGGAAATCATCAAGGTTAGATTTTACCTGCAAGTATATAGATATGTCATGACTTGTTTTCCTTGCACGTGTTATAATTTACATATGGGCTTATGTAAGGATGCTGCAAGAAAGCATAGCTTGAGTATGATAAATAAAAATTAAACTTGATGTCTGGGATTTTCAACTAAAAGGATATACAGGGGAAAATTCTAGATTCTGGAGAAAAACCTCTGGAGTATAAAAGAACCTCCAAAAATTAAAAATTTCCTTTAGCAGTTGCTTTTACTTGCCCCTTGCGTAATGGTGACTCAGAACATGTTTTTTTTTTCTAATAGTTGAAGTTGTTGACTAACACTGTTCTAAATTAACAGATCCTTTTCTTAATGTTAACTGTTTTAGCTGGATAATTATGGTAAAGATCTGCTCTATTTACATTACTTGCCAGAAAATATACATTGAATTGTGTTGCATTACATGTCAGATGCAACGCTTATTGCTGTTGCTGTAGATGCCAAAGAAGCGTTGCATTATGGGGTCAAACGCAACGGTCGCGGATGCAACGCCCCCTGGTGTTGCATTTGGTCTAATGCAACACTTTTTTGGTCTAAAGCAACAGTAAACGTGGCGTTGCATATGAGCATTTATTGCGTAGTAGTACTTAGTAGATTAATGTTAGTTACTTAAAATTATCTTGGATAGTTGTGTCTTTATAATTAAACTAGCTTCAATACCCGTGCAAGGCACGGGATTGTTCTAGTTTATGGTTAGTTATAATCGTTTTTGTTGTTGTTTTTTGGTTAATTTTAGTTAATTTCGTTACGATGATAAACATTATTTAATTTGTTATTTTCCTTCTTTCTGAAGTAATGTTTGGTTTGTTCCTTTCTCGAGATCTCGTATTTTTATAATAATTTTCAGATGATCTTCCTAATGTACTACTTTACGAATAGTTTTCGGATGATCTTTCTAATGTTCTAATTTACGTTGTTATAGTTGTTTTTGTCGTTGGATTTTATGTTTACTGATAGTTGATCCCGTTGTTACGATGAACATTCTTCAATTCATCACATTCTTTCTTTCTTAAATCTTAAGTAACTTTTGGTATGCTCCTTTCTTGAGATCTCGTATTTTTATAATAGTTTCAGATGATTCCTCTATTCTTCTAGTTTACGATTTTTATAGTTATTTTTGTTATTAGATTTTATGATTAATGTTACTTGACAATGATCATTCTTTGATTCGTCACATTCTTGTAATGTTTGATTTGCTACTTTCTCGAAATCTCGTATTTTTGTAATAGTTTTTGGATGATCCCTCTAGTTTCATCTTTTTAAAATTTTATTGTATTTATAGTCATTACATGAAATAACGCAAAAGAGATAAGAAAATATGAAAAGAAAAAAGATATCATTTATAACATTATAATATAAACGGAAAATCCTGAATTGAGGAGGGTATAAAGTGAACTATATAAACTATTTAATAACACGTAGTTTGTAAACTAACGTTATTCTTTTGATATTAATTTGTTAATGGTGTTAGATTAGTTAACTTATAGCGAGATGTCACGGAGTTCAATGGATCATTATTAAGAATGAGAGTTCATCTTATTTTTCAACTCTTATAAAATATATTAAAAGATAATATGAAATTAGTTATTTATTATATTTTATTACAAAGCATTATAATTCCCGATTAAATACTCACTATTTAATTGATTAGACCCGATTATCGAATTTTACGAGTATCTTTATATAATTATTATTTATATTTTGTTACAAATACGACTAATTTGTCAAATACTCTTTATTACTAAAATAAAACTGATTAGTATTCTGGCTAATTCCTGATTTTCTGCTTAAATTCCTGATCGAGAACCCAGTAGATTTGCCTCGATTCTCGAATGTTATGAGTATATGTATAATTATTATTCATCGTTTAGTATACTCATATACTAATGTATCAAAAAAAATTAATCCGAATACATGCACGCATATAAATAATAAATTACGAAATTTAATGTATCGCATTGTTTCTCAAATGATATTTGGTTTGTCCCATGCCCGAAATTCTCATTTTTGTAATAGCTTTCGGGTAAGTCTTTTAATTTTATTTTTCTCATAAAAAAAATTTCTCAAGAACTTTGAATCAAGTATTTTATTGTATTTGAAATTGCTGAATAATCAGTACCTAGAGTAGGACACAAGAGTTAAGAAAATATGTGAAATTTTAACCATTCATATGAAATAACATAATAAGTTATTAATAGAATAGACATGTGAATTTAGGTATATAAAGAGACATAAAATAGCAAAAAGACAATCAATAAAGAATAGCATGAGAAATGAAACATTCATTTCATCTTGAATAAAGAAAAATCAAATTAATAAATAAAAACACTGAGGGATATAGATATTGAATTCTACTTTTTTAACAAACTACACATGTAGCTCAATGGTTATGGTGCGGAACTTAAATTTAGTTGAATTGATATGTCATGGGTTGGATTCTTAACATTGCTTAAATATTCTAAGTTTTTTCATAACATTTTATTATAAGGGACTTAATAGCAAAACTAAAATATATTAAAGGGCTAAAACGTAAATTATATTGAATAAAATGTGACATGTTATGCTATTATATATACTAGCTTCAATTCCGGTGCAAGGCACGGGATTCCTCTATTTTGATAATTGGTATTGCAGTTTTTCTCGTTACGTTTTGATATTAATATTAGCAATTGATATTGTGATGATTTAAATTCTTTTCAGTTTGTCGCGTTCGTTTTTAGCCAACGTTTATTTTGTCACCTTTTTAAGATCTCCCATTTTGGTTAAAACATTCAAATGTGCCCTTTATTTTTTTCAAAATTTGTTTTCCCAAAGTGCTTAGGGTCATGTATTTGTTGTATTTGATATTAGAGAATGTCAAATAATACACCAGATCTAAGAAAGTATAAAAAAATATTGTATTAGACACATTTCTATAAAGTAAAAATACTAAATTACAGTACACAAAATTACTTTATTATGTAGATTGCATAACAAAAATACGTAGTTAGCAATCTGAAGTTAATGTTCCAATATTATTTCTTCAATAATGTTAGATCATTTATAATGAGTTTTAAGGCTTTTATACTCGTGCGAGACACAAACTTCTTCAAATGCTTAGTTAAATACAATGTAACGAAAGTGTTATAATTAAGTGGATAGTATTAAATAAACATATTAAATATGAATTTTAATTGATGTGTATTAATTTTTTTTTGAATAAAAATTAATTCATTAATGATAAGTCACAAAGAGAGACTAACACAACCCAAATAAATTGGGAACTTATTGAAACCCAAATAAATTGGGAGCTTTATTGAATGAAAAACAAGATATAATGAATGTATGAATTTAAATTGATGTGTATTAATAAATGTAGAAGGTCAAAATAGTAATTTAAGATGGATTAAAATGGTACATGTTATGGTATTATATATATAAGAGATAAGAGATAGTAGATATTTTGGCTCTGAAATGGCTATGGTTGGTTTGTTGGTGATTTTCCCGAAACATCAATATCATAAATAGGCTTCAAAACTGTCATTGCAACTAACAATGCTTATGGTCGCAACATCATTGATTCAAGAAAATCATTTATATGCTGAAATTATTGATATCAACGGTCCTAAAAATTTTGATTAGTAATGTCTGATTAATAAAACATGAAATTAGGCATATTTAGATTATATTATTTGATAAGAGAAATAAGAAAATACTGGTTAACAATCTTGACGTAATAGATAAACAAATAAACAAAAATGATAAAAAATTACTTTAAAAATTGAAGAACTTAATCCTATAATAACTTGTGTATTTAGGCTAATCATGGTGAACACATAGTGTTAAAGCAAGCAATGTTTCATTAATAAGGCACATAGCGCATACATTGTATCATTGTATAGATTGATGCTCTTGAAAGTGTCCCAAACCAATCATGTATGATGAAATAGGAAGAACTTTTTATAAAATCTATTTAATTTCATTTATATTAATAAAAGACTGGTTTGTTTTTGTTACGGGCATTATCTATTTAAGTCTTTAAATAAGATGTTCTATAGATTAGAGTAAAGCTTTTAGAATTATGATGAGATTGTAATAGTGAGATCTAAAAGATGAAAACTCTAAACTTAAATTGTTCCTAGTCGTAGGATAACTAATTGGTAGTTAGTTAATCCGTAAAGATCGGTACATACTATGCTCGCTTCTATATGAAGGATGTCTGTTATCATAGGCATTTGTGTGGTAACACTATAGCTAGTATGTAGGTGATTATTAGAGAATAAGTTCACTGAACATGACTCGAATAGTTGAACAACTAATGGAGTTCACTCACGTATCAGTAGTTGTTCATATAGTGATGGTTGTACAAGTGTCCTTAGACTTGAGGTAATCATAGCCATCTTGTGTACATTGAACTATACTTTGGTTTAGTTCTTATTCTCTAGGGATAATAATAAGGGCTCTTCTGGGCATAAAAATATGTACATGAAGATATTGATTGATCAATAGAGGATCTATCCCAGGATACCAATTCGAGCTTTCGAGCTTCAAACAAATCTATTGAGCTTTGGAGCTTCTTCGAACTGAGCTTCAAACTGGGCTTCAAACTGAGCTTCAAACTGAGCTTCTTCGATTGAGAGTGGAGAGAGAGTCGGGAGAGTCAGGAGAGAGGAGAGACAGCTGGAGAGAGGTGATAGTCGAAAGAGAGAGGTGGGAGTGGAGAGAGAGGTGAGAGTCGAGAGAGAGAGAGGTGAGGTGAGGTAAGAGTCGAGAGAGATAGAGGCATGAGAGAGAGTGATAGTTTTTAGGTTTAATTTATCTTTATTATTTTTGTCTGAATGATATTAGAAAAATGAGGGGGTGGAAATACAAAAAATTTGGTTAAGGAGGAAACAGAATTGGCTATAAGCGGGCAAATAAAACATTAAAGGGGAGAAATAAAACTAAGGGGAGAAATATTTGAGAGGGCGCGCACGTTCAATTTTTTAAGGAGAGGTTTAGACATCGGTTAGTAAATGAAGTGATGTCTGAATATTTAAAAGACATCGATTTTAAAATGATTAATGTTAATTTTATTTTTTTACATCGGTTGCTAATGCAGCCGATGTTAAAGCTGTGATGTCTATTACAGTTTTTTAAGTAATGATTGAGGGGAGTAAACGTCGTATTATCTCTATCTCTTCCTCTCTCGGCCCCTCGGTCGGGCCTTGTATCCTTCAACCTACACTTAATATCCCCTTTACCATTTCGGTCTTCTCTTCCTGAACTTTCATGCTTTCTACCCTCCTTAGCCCCCGATAGATTCTAACTTTCTTCTGATAGCCTCTCCTCTCAAGTATATATCATTCAAAGACTTAGGAGGTACATCATAAAGAGTGGATCAAAGCTTTTTACCTTTAACGGGGTCGAGGCCTGCAGCAAGGAACCCTATAGCTTTCACCTTGTCTAGGTTGGTCACCATACCAGCTTCTTCTTCGAACCTCGCCAAGTAGTCCCCCAACTCTTCATTCGGCCTCTATCTGCAATGAATCAGAGCCTCTGTGTCTTTCTCCCTTTGACATAAGTGGGAGTAATGCCTTAAAAACTTCTTCTTGATCTGCTCATATGAACCGCTGGACCTGGGCCTGAGCGAACGGTGCCACAGGTAAGAGTATGAACAATATAAACTACAAATTATTATAACTATTATATTAAAAACCAAAATAAATCTAACTCCAAAAGTTATTACAAACCAAGTTCTAAAGTTCCACTATTACACATGCCACTAAGACCGACATTCCCTCCTACCTGAGCAAAACGCCTTCTATAGGCTGCTGCAGATCTACCACAGTTCTTACATGTTGTTTCAATAGTCCTTACAATCTCCTTTCTTAATTATAAGATTAGGGAAAAACAAAATAATTGAGCCAAAAGCCCAGCAAGTGTATAATCCAACAATATAAAACTGGCAGAGTAAATCAAATGTAAAGCAAGATATATCAATCTGCAAATGAGAGTAATCAACTGAATCAACATCAAAATGTAATGAATAGGAATTGGAATATCTGATAAGACGCTACGAGCTAAGCTGGGTGATCAGCCCACGTTAGAGCTCCGAACCCGTATATCCAATACGTGTTCTCAAATGTAAGGGGATCCTAGGCACACATTGGCCTATAATGATAATATAATAATTTGGACCGGCGCCTCGGTCAAAATAAATTCCATCCCATTCATTTGAAATCAAATAAAGTTCTGTCAAGTTCAATTCGTCTCAATGAAGCAAGAAATATCAATGTTATATCAAGTTTCTGTTCAACAAGAATAGGATTTTCGGATTTCAAATAACTATCAGTACAAGGTGAAGAAAAAGTTAATTGTTATGATTCTTGGAAGTTGGGATTCTGTTTAGTATCGCATGGTTAAAACAATAAAGGTTGATTGAATGAAACAATATATATATATATATATATATATATATATATATATGTTAGGGGGTAGAGAGTTCATCGCAAAAGAAGGTATATGTATGGTTGGTTCAATAATTGGAGGAAGATAAAGAAATGGTTCTAAGTAATGTAGTCATAACAATTGAATGAAAGGGTCAGTTACGAATTTATTTGAGTAAATGAGTTGCAAGTTTTAGTATTGGTTGACAGGTCAATTTAAGATCGAGGGTTTATATAAACAAGCACAAAGTATATAACTTAACACAAGTGATAGGGTAAAAGAACACAATACTAGTTTGAAGCAAGTTAACGATTCAATATCTCATGGTATTCATCATACTGATAACAACAAAGATGGGGCAGTACACTTGCCTTACTACACTTGCTCGCACTTAATCAACTTCTTCCTCGATAGGTTCCGTGCCTGGTCTCCTACTTGGACCTATAACAATATAATCAATATCTTAATTGTTAGGAATAATTCGTGAGTTGTGATGTTAAGAATAGAATTTACACATCATACTTCTTGTAATCCTGATCTTATAAAGGATTTAGCACCTTTTATAGGATATATGTGTTAGATAGTGATCTGTAGAATTTTATTCAGGAACAGTGTATCGGGGACTACATTTCAGGAACTGAGAACATATCCTGATACGGCAAGTCAAATACTGATGATGGTCAGTTCCTGATGCAAGGTGAAATCCTGACATCAGTCGTGTTACTGATGATGTCATTATGGATGCTACAGACTCTGGCAAGTGCTATAAAACAGGATCTTTGTTTGGAGAACAAGCAAGAAGATATTGTGAAGGAACCGAATTCTCTATTGATGGAAACTATCAACTGGATGGCAGAACATTGTCATGTATAGATCATTACTTTCTGTTATTAGTTGATAGGTAGCATTATAAGTACTCTCTCTATATCATTGTAAAACAGTGGATTTTTAGAGTGCATATCGTGTGAAGCTCTGTATAAGGTTTGTATTCGAGAGTTCGAAACAAACAGAGAGAGAGATTTGTATTGTCAGCAGCTGCTAAAGGTATTGTACACCTTTGGTAGAGATTGTATTTGATTTATTTAAATACAAACAAAGTTTGATTCATTCGTTTGTTCTTGTTCATCTAATCAAGCAAAAATCAGACACGATTATATAACTTGTATTCAACCCCCCCTTCTACAAGTTATTCGAGTTAACAATTGGTATCAGAGCAGGTTGATTTCGAATAATCATAAAGATCTGCAATCATGTCTGGTTACAAGGATGGTAATACTAAGATCCCTATGCTCAAGAGAAACAAATATACTCTATGGGAAGTGAAGATGTTGCATCACCTGGAAGCAACAGATCCTAATTATCTTTACAGAATCAGAGATGGGCCTTTTGTTCCAACAAGGCTTGTTCCTCAAGCAACTGTCGAAGGAAAATTTGTTCCAGAACATACAGCAGAGAAGCCTAAATCTGAATGGACAGATAAGGAAAAGGAGAACGTTCTTAAGGATGCTAAAGTGAGAAACATACTATTCAACAGTCTTGATTCTGTTCTCACTAACTATGTTCTCTCTTGTAAAACTGCTGAGGAGATATGGGACAATCTAAAGGTTCACTGTGAAGGAACAAAATCTGTCAGGAAGAATATGAGGACACTTCTCATACAACAGTATGAGTACTTTGAATCCAAGTCTGGTGAGTCACTTACTGATACCTTTGATAGGTTTACTAAACTCATCAATGAGATGGCCATGCATGGTAAATATTAAGACTTGGAGGATATGAATACTAAGTTCATGAAAACTCTTCCTGATTTCTACAATGAGAAAATATCTGCAATTGAGGAAGCTAATGATCTGGATAAAATATCATTAGAAGTAGTTTATGGAAAATTGAGAGCTTATGAACTTGACAGGTAGCAAAAAAAGAGCAGGAGTGAAGGAAAGATGAAAACTGTTGCACTCACTGCTCAATCTAAATCAAAGAAGCTTCCAGAAGAAAAGTCTGAATCTACTGAAAGAGACTTGAGGAAGAAGAAGAGCAAAGAAAGTTCTGAGTCAGAGACTACAGATATATACTCTGAAGATAATGATTCTGAATCAGAGATGCAAGAACTCTTTGCTATGTTTGCTAAAGCTTTCAAGAAAGGAAGATTCAACAGGAGAAGATTTAGCAAAGGATCTTTTCAGAAGAAAGAGGAGAAGAAGAGTGACAAAGGCAAGAGTACAATTATCAAGCTTGATAAGGCCAAGATCAAGTGCTTTAACTGTAGTGAGCTTGGACACTTTGCTAGTGAGTGCAAGAAGCCTAGGAATTCAGGAAAGGGTAATGCACTCATCGTCACACAGAAGGATTGGGCAGACTCCAGTGATTCTTAAGATGAATTGGATTATGGCAACATTGCATTGATGGCAAGTGCTTCAGACAAGCCTGGATCTCCAAAGAAAACTTCTTCATCTTCTGTTAAGGTATCACTTCACTCTCTTGATTCATTTGATAGCTTAGATTCTGATGATATTAGATCTATTCATGTTGAGTTTAAGAATCTTATGACTAATTTCAAAATTCTTACTAGTGAAAAAGATGAACTTAAGGCTAAGAATGATGAATTAGTTAGTAGAAATAATTTTCTTGAATCTGAGTTAATTCAAATGGAAGAATATAGATTAAGTTCTGATAAAGCTAAGCATGATTATGGTGTTATCCTTGAGGCTTATGACTATGTCAGAAAAGAACTAGAGGAAGAGAGAGATATAATAGAAACCATTAACACTTCTGGTAAAAAGACTCAAGAAATCATTGACAATCAAATTCTTGGTAAAGTATATGGCTTAGGTTTTGGAAAGAATAAAAGTGAAAATTCTGTAGCTATTGTCTTGGATGATAGGAAAGAAGAAGCTAGCATATCCAAATCTGAAGGTAAGAAGATAGTTTCTGAACCTAAACATGTTAAATTTGTTGATTCTAAAGGTACCCCAGTTGTGCACAAAAGAATTAACAAGATGAAAGAGTGTTAGAAAAACCTAAGAATGTCAACATAGGCTTTCTGTCTAAATCTCAGTTGAAACAGAGACTAGAAGGTATTTCAGAGTCTAGCAAGATCAGAAGAAATAGGAATGGAAAAGAAGTTATTAACAAAGAGAATAATTACAAGAATGTAACTGATGCACCTAGGAAGAAATGCTATAAATGTGGAAATCATAATCATTTGGCCCTAGACTGCAATAAAAAACCTTCTTGGAAAACTGAGTCCAGAATCCCCAAGACTCAGAGAATTCAATACCAACCACAAGAACCCTGTTATCATTATGGTAGTTTACTTCATTCCATTTATATGTGTAAGGAATATCATGAACTGTATTATGACTATTATTCTTTGAAATCTGAAACTCCTAGTCACAAACAGTTTGTGAAATCAAAGTCTAAGGTTGACTCTGTAACAGGTAAATCAAACGCAAAATCTTCAAAGCCTGTTGGTTCAAATGTTAGTAAGAAAGGATCCAATCAAAGTTGGGTCCTAAAAAATTCTAACTAGCTACTTTTTGTTTGTAGGGCACTGGAAAGAAGCATTCAATTATCTTGGACAGTGGATGCTCTGGACATATGACTGGAAAGAAGTCCCTACTTACAAAGTTTGAGAGGAAAGATGGCCCAGTAATATCCTTTGGAGATGGCAACAAAGAAGAAACTCTGGGATATGGCTCAATTATTTTGGGGAATGTCATCCTAGAAAATGTAGCACTGGTTGAAGGCTTGAAACACACACTTTTAAGCATAAGGCAACTGGGTGATAAGGGTTACCAATCAATCTTTGACAGTGAAGGATGCAAAATCTTGAATATGAAGAATGGAGACATTGTTCTGACTGTTCAGAGACATGGTAACATATATGAAGCCATCTTGAGTGACACATCTAAAGGAACTGTCAGATGTCTTTACAGCAAGGCATCAAATGATGAAAGCTGGAACTAGCACAAGAAGCTCTCACATCTCAATTTCAAGAAGCTTAATCAACTTGTTAAGCACCATCTGGTGAGAGGCCTACCTCAGGCAAATTATGTGCAAGATGGACTTTGTGATGCTTGTCAGCTTGGAAAACAAAGAAGAACCACTTTCAAGAGCAAGACGGAAAATTCAATTACTGAACCACTTCACATGCTGCATCTTGATTTATTTGGTCCAGTAAACATTATGTCTATCAGCAAGAAAAGATATGCTCTAGTTATAGTGGATGATTACACAAGGTTCACATGGGTATTCTTTCTACACAAAAAGGATGAAGCTCCTCAGTAAATCATTGAACTTGTCAAGAATATTCAGAATAGCTCTGAGTACAAAGTCAACGTACTTAGGAGTGACAATGGTACAGAATTTAAGAATTCTAAAATGGAGTAGTATTGTGCAGACAATGGAATTACTCAACAGTTTTCTGCACCTGGAACACCTCAGCAGAATGGTGTAGTAGAAAGAAAGAACAGAACTCTCATAGAGGCAGTGATCATCAGGATCAAACTAGTCTTTCAGAGTCTACTTCATCAGGAACTGATCCTTCAGAGTTTAATGAAGGAAGATCAGAAACTAGTAGCAGTATTGAATCCACTGATTCTACTGATCAAGGGGGAGCTTTTAAAGGCAGAGATAGTTCTTCTACAAGAGATACCACTAACTTAGGGGGAGAGTCTAGCATGAGCAATCTACCACCTGTTAGAAAATGGACAAGGGATCATACTGAAGATTTCATTATTGGTGATCCAAATAGTGGTGTGCGAACTAGAAGATCAATTCAAAATGAATGCTTGTACAGTTGTTTTTTCTCAAAGAATGAACTTAAGAAGGTTGAAGAAGCCTTACAGGATCCTGATTGGGTAATTGCAATGTAGGAAGAACTAAATGAGTTTGAGAGGAACAAAGTCTGGAAACTGGTACCAAGACCTAAAGATAGATCTATTGTTGGTGCAAAATGGGTTTTCAGAAACAAGCTAGATGAATCTGGTATGATTGTGAGAAACAAAGCAAGACTGGTGGCGAAGGGATACTCTCAGGAGGAAGGAATTGATTATGATGAAACCTTTGCACCTGTAGCAAGACTGGAAGCAATCAGAATGTTTCTTGCATTTGCAGCTCATTCAAAATTCAAGGTATACCAGATGGATGTAAAGAGTGCTTTTCTAAATGGCAAGCTTGATGAGGAAGTGTATGTGGAGCAACCACCTGGTTTTGTTGATACAAAGTTTTCAAATCATGTCTATAAACTTGACAAGGCACTCTATGGACTAAAGCAGGCACCAAGAGCATGGTATGAGACTTTGTCTAAATTTCTTCTTGAAAATGGCTTCACAAGAGGTACAATTGATAATACTCTATTCTTTAGAAAGATAAAAGGTGATTTGCTTTTAGTTCAAGTTTATGTTGATGATATTATATTTGGTTCTACTAATGAAAAGTTATGTGCTAAATTTAGCAAGATTATGCAGTCTAAGTATCAGATGAGCATGACGGGTGAACTAAATTACTTTTTAGGCTTGCAAGTCAAACAGACCGAGACTAGTATTTTCATTAATCAGTCAAAGTATATCAAAGATCTTTTAAAAAGGTTTGACTTTCAAGATTGTGCAATTGCAAAGACACCCATGGCAACAGCCACTAAGCTAGACTCTGATTCTAAGGGAAAGAGTGTTGATAACACTAGCTATAGAGGCATGATAGGTTCACTGTTATATTTAACTGCAAGTAGACCAGATATAATGTTTTCTACCTGTTTATGTGCTAGATTCCAAAGTGATCCTAAGGAATCTCATTTAATTACTGTGAAGAGAATTTTTAGATATCTCAAGGGAACTCCAAATCTTGGTTTGTGGTATCCAAGAGAATCTGATTTCTCTCTAATTGGCTATTCAGACTCTGATTATGCATGGTGTAAAATAGACAGGAAAAACACTACAGGTACATGTCAATTCTTGGGAAACAGATTGATTTCTTGGGCTAGCAAGAAGTAACAATCAGTTTCAACCTCAACTGCAGAAGCTGAATACATTGCAGCAGGCAGTTGTTGTGCTCAACTCCTTTGGATAAGAAATCAGTTGATGGATTATGGTATGTCACTTAGTAATATTCCTATGTTTTTTGATAATACTAGTGCTATCAAAATTGCAGAGAATCCAGTTCAACATTCAAGGACTAAGCACATTGATGTCAAGTATCATTTTATTAGAGAATATATTGAGAATGGTACTGTAGAACTTCATTTTGTTCCTACTGATAAACAACTTGCAGATATTCTAACTAAACCACTTGATGAGGCTACATTCATTAGATTGGTTAGTGAGTTAGGAATGTTAAACTTTTAGATCTTTAACATCTGCACAAGTAGCAAGGTATGTTGTTTCAGCTTATAGACTTGATATCTTTGTCAGAATCTATACTTGATTGTTAGATGCTTAAGCTGTAACATCTTACTTTGATAAATTTCAGTATGATAGACTTATTAATAAACATCAGGATCAGGATTGCTATCAGGATGCTAACGTCATCAGTATTGACATCAGGATTGAATCGTCAGTATCAGGATTGTGAAATTTGTGTGTCTTACTATTTCAAATCCTGAAGATCATTCTTTATAGTGGTTCAATTCTGAGTTTTGTTAAGTCTATGTTAGCAAGTTTTACCACATACATACTGATAATTTATGTCATTATTCAGATGAGTCAATAAACAACATTTGACAAGTAGATAATAAAAAAAACTTGTATCTTCATTAGTCAAAAGCATTACATACATGGAAATGAAATACAATTCTTCTTTTTGTCTAACTACTACTGATAATCCTATTCTTGTCTAAAGTTGGGGCTTTTGAATCTTGCTTCTTTTATTTGTCTAAGAGACAGGACAAGGAGCATCTCAAGATCCGTGTTAGGGATTTTAAATGCCTCATCTGCTTCTAGACTTCATCTCAGGATGACTTGAATGAGAGCAACTGACTCATCTTCATGCTTATTGAAGAAAATGAATAGCATCTCCATCAAGATCAACCTCTGGCTCTTCGCCAAATTCTTCATCCTCAAGGTGTGAAGAGATTAGAGCAGGATTGTATCCAACTGGTAGATGTTTTAGAGGAGATTCGTGGAAATCATCTGGGTTAAGACCAACCATATCTGACTCAATGAGAAAAGTCATCTCTTCTAAGAGATAGTTTACTTGCTCCTGATCATCAAGAGTAAAGAACTTCTCAGTGGTAATGAACCAAAAGCTAGGGTTCATATGAAGATTTGGGTTGAAAGCCATGATGAAAAGAGAAAAGAATGAAAAGGTTTTTGAGAATGGCATAAGACGTCGATTTCTTTTATAGAAAGACGAGAGAAGCTGAACAGTCACTTGGAGATTATCAATGCAGTCAGTCATAATTATGTGTGACTGTATTTCTTATATTTTCAAGAAATGTTGAATGTATCTAACCAATTGATTTTGTTCAGATTTTATTTATTTCTTTTACAGGTAAAAGAAAATGCCACGTGGAAACTCCATTTAGTCTCTGGAATCAGGATGATATTGATCAGAAATACAAGTGTGTTCACATCAGGATTAGTAATTATTTCTATTCAGAAATCACATTAAATCTTGTGATTATCTTGGTGAGAAGATCACATCAGGAAAAGGAAGTTGATCAGTATTAACTTTTATCTTGATTTTATCTTGATTTATTTACTTGAAATCAATTTTGGATTTTATTTTCCAAAAATCGTGGGTAAATTGCAACTTTTCAGGGACTTACACCTGTCAACCTACGTGTTAATGTGGGATAATGGGTCTGAAGGATTTCTGAAATATAATTATTTTGAAACTCTAAATCGTGTAATTGCTTTCTCTAATTTCATTTTCTAAAGCAAAAAACACTCTTGAGTTCTCAAAATCACTAATAAATTTCAAAGGTTTCTTAAGTTCTTTTTAGATCAAAATGGCAACTCAAAGAAGACTACCCAAATCAGTAGCTTTCAAGTTTGGTGACTTTGATTTTATGATGAACAATCATGTTGCAGCTATCACCAACAAGGAAGGGGTGTCAACTGATTTTCACCCAATTATGGACTTGATGGCGAAAGGACCATTAAGCTATGCTTTGACAGCATCTCCACAAATTAATCAAGTAGCTGTTTCACAAGCTTGGGAGAATGCTGAGGTAATTGATTCTACTCAGAGTCATTCAGGTAAGATTGTTCTACACTTAGGACAAAACTCATTTGATATTACTGAATCTGTTGTTAATTCAGTACTTCACTTACCTGTTAGTACGAATTTTGAGAATGTACCATCTGATGATGATGTTAGAACTATGTTATCTGAGTTAGGTTATAATGGACCTCTAGATAACATGAGCCAGTTAAATAGAGCCTTTCTTAGGAAAGAATGGTCTTTCTTCTTTGACCAACATGCTTAATGTTTTACTGGTAAATGTAGTTCTTTTCAACAAGTTACTGCTGTTACATCACATATTGCATATGGCTTGCTTTATAACAGAGTAATACATTATGGAAACATTATCCTAAGTCAGATATGTATTAAACTTGGGTCAAGAGCTCATGACAGGAATATGGTTTATTATCACAGATTCATGCAACTGTTTATTAACCATTACATTCCTGATGCTGAAGCTAGATTTGGTAGAGAATATTGTGTTTCTTATTATGTACAACAAAAGAGATTTTGCTCTGACATTACAAAGAAGGACAATGAAAAGAATCTAGATGAAATACCTGCATTACACTATCCAAATCATGTTCAGGTACTTCTAAGAACTCATCTTCCTACTATCTATAATTCTTCTTTCTTTGGTGGTGAAATGACTCAGGAATCTCAATTGGAGGATAACCCCCCTGTGTCTACCCAAGTAGCCAAAAACATTAAAGTCTCTGAAACAATTCTAGAACCAAATTTTGATCCACAGCCTATTGTTTCAAAGAAGCCAACCTCTAGTGTTTCTCAAAAGACATCAGTTGTAAAGAAGAAGAAATTTGTTGTTTATAGTAGTAGTTCTAGTGAAGATGATGATAATATATCTCTTGCTGAGAGAGCAGAATTGAAGGCTGTAATTCAGCTTTCTAAGCTAGGACAAAGAGATGGAACACCTAGTCACAGCTAGGCTGCAGTCTCCCAAAAGACTGTAGTTCTTAAAAAGGGAAAACAGTTACTGGATACTGTCTCTCAAAAGACTATGTCTATTGAAAAAGGATCTCTTCCCAAGATCACTTCTGTGTCTACACCTCTTGAGTCTTCTCAAGATAAATTTGTTGCTCACTATATTAGGAGAACAAGGAGAAAGATTCATTTGTCACCTACACACACAGTGTCTAGTCCAACTAACATTATGCAGGTCTCTACAAATAAGGCTATATCCATGTCAGTATCTGACAAGAGAGATCTGGATCTTGATTCTTCATGGGAAACTAAATTGACATACAGACTGGCTATGGAACTTATTTCGCTAAAAGTGAAGCTTTCTAGGCATGTTCTAGATTTTTTGATTGAAAGAGTTCCCAAACTTTCATTTCCTGGAGAATATGGATTGTTACATCAAAGACTTGATTTAATGAAGATGTACTTCTATGTATCAGTCAGAAAGGAATTGCACAAGAAATTTGGACTTCCTAAGCATGTTGCACTTCAATCACTTCATGCATATTTATTTGACAAGGATGTTATTGTTGAAGATGCTTCAGCTTAAGGTGCACAAGAGGAGGTAGTTGATAGAGGGAAGCAGTCAACAGAAGATACTATTACACCAGTGGTGAATAGTAGGATAGATCATATCACAGTCACTGCAACACAAGAACCATCTAGTCAGAGGTTGGATGCCTCAGGAACTGTGATTGCTGATGCTGGAAGGTCTTCTGTGATGACTGAAATTGCAAATGAGAAACCCTATGACATGGGAGGCATGACTTTGATTGATTTTCCTGAAGATTAAACCAATATTGTTCTTTCAGAGTCTATCCAACTTGAGGGTGTGTCTCAGCAACCAACACTTAAAGACGGTGACATACTAGCTATGGTGTCTAATGAAGTATTACTGAAGACATCAGAGTCTAGTGTAGATCCTGAAAGTGGTATACTGGAGCCTGTAGTCTCTGGAAAGAAAGTAGATGTTTGTAAGGGTTCAGAGACTATATATAGCAGCTTACTCCTTGGAGAAAACCTCAAGCCCCATGCCATATGAGGAACCCTCTCTCCATGTGAGTTCAGGTATAAAAACTTCTTCTAACCCCTATTTTTCTGTAGGTCATGAGAGCACTTATCCAAATTTGAGTGATACACTTGAAAAGATGGACATAGATCCACACACAGAGAGGCTGGCTCCTGACCAGGCAAAAGGAGAGGTAGAAAGAGTGTTGACTTTAGATAGTCAAAGTGAGAATGAGGGTATGGATGATCAACTCTATAGTGAGGGAGAGAAAATTAGGAAACCACCATCATTTGATTTCTGGGATCAGGTTTTTCCTGAATCTTGGTCTGAAAATCTTGGTATGGATGCTGGTACTTATTCCTTTATCATGATGTATGAGAAGAATGACTTAGCAAAGCACAATGCAAAGCCAGAAGTTAAAGCTCAGAAACAGAAAGAGAGGCTTGCAGGAATCATCAACAGCGGAGATGAAAAGCTAAGACAATCTCTTACTCCACATGTACCAGAAGATATTCCTAATGATCCTAGTATTCCTTTGTATGTACTCCTAATATCTGCTAGAATTGAGAAATCAACAGTATCTGATAAATCTAAGGAGGAGTCAGGATTTGTAGATGTTAGTACACAGAATACTGATGAAGGACATGATGATCATGTTTCACCTTCAGAGCAGAAAAGTGAAGATGTATGTACTTCTACTAAAGTATTATTACTTGAATATCATTCTACTTCAGTAGAGCATGCTACACAGACAACTTCTTCTACAAGGATTGAAGATAAGGTTATTTCTGCATCTGAGTCTGAAGATACAATAAGCACTTCCAACTTTGAAGTTAATTCTAGAATTCTAAAGGATATTCAAAAATATCAAATTACTATTCAATCGAGACTTCAAACACTTCAAAATAACCAAGTCACTATTATGGAAAATTAAGCAGTTCTGATGAATCTTATTTCTTCTGTTTCTGAATCTCTCAAGATTGATGTTGTTGATGTCAAAAAGGGGGAGATAAAAACAATTCAGAGGCAACAGACTGCGGGAGATGAACAGACTGGAGATAAAGGAAGAACTAAGAGTGACAGAGGTGAATCTCAACAAGGAAGTGGAAGCATCAAATAGTTGAATTCTTTCTTCTAAGTACTAAAATACTATGTCTACATCTGAAGAAGGAGGTACTTAATTTCATGATCCTAAATTCATAAATTCTATTCTAGTTGAATTGTCATATGTTTTGACATCCACAACTTAGATTTATGCTTCAGATTCTAAAGCATAAATAGGGGGAGATTGTTAGGAATAATTCATGAGTTGTGATGTTAAGAATAGAATTTACACATCATACTTCTTGTAATCCTGATCTTATAAAGGATTTAGTACTTTTCATAGGATATATATGTTAGACAGTGATCTGTAGAATTTTAGTCAGGAACAGTGTATCGGGGACTATATTTCAGGAACTGAGAACAGATCCTGATACGGCAAGTCAAATACTGATGATGGTCAGTTCCTGATGCAAGGTGAAATCCTGATATCAGTCGTGTTACTGATGATGTCATTATGGATGCTACAGAAACTGGCAAGTGCTATAAAACAGGATCTTTGTTTGGAAAACAAGCAAGAAGATATTGTGAAGGAAACGAATTCTCTATTGATGGAAACTATCAACTGGACGGCAGAACATTGTCATGTATAGATCATTACTTTCTGTTATTAGTTGATAGGTAGCATTATAAATACTCTCTCTATATCATTGTAAAAGAGTGGATTTTTAGAGTGCATATCGTGTGAAGCTCTGTATAAGGTTTGTATTCGAGAGTTCGAAACAAACAGAGAGATAGAGAGAGAGAGAGAGAGATTTGTATTGTCAGCAACTGTTAAAGGTATTGTACACCTTTGGTAGAGATTGTATATGATTTATTTAAATACAAACAAAGTTTGATTCATTCGTTTGTTCTTGTTAATCTAATCAAGCAAAAATCAGACACGATTATATAACTTGTATTCAACCCCACCTTCTACAAGTTATTCGAGTTAACCTTAATTTTCCCCTCATTATTTACATACCACAAGACAACTTATAATACTAACGCCCCAACGATACAACTATATTTATATACCTATATATTTATATACACATAGTCATATTAGCCACATAACATGTAAAGTAGTATATCATAATACTATAATGATATCACGGCTAATCATTAGAGATGTGCCATAGGGTTTTGAAAATTAAATTTATAGTTCTTTAAAAATTTTCTGCAACATCTCCTCTGTATAGTCGTCATACCATACCGGAGTTCAACCGGTCCAAACAATCTATAACTCCGTCGATAATCAACTTATAACCCACAAGTAGACAAGTTCATAACCAATTCACCATAATAGCAAAGATGCACCTTTAGATATACTTTCCTGCTTAGAGAAAAAAATATTCAAGTAACAATTAATTCAAGTAACACTCATATGATTACGCAATTAACCCTCAAGCAAAACAAAAATTTCACAACAATCTTCTTCTCCTCCTGCCTCTTTCCTCTCGGTTCTCTCTCTCTCTCTCTCTCTCTCTCTCTCTCGGCTTCTCTCCCTCTTTCTCTCAATCTCTCTCTCGGCCTCCTTCTTCATCAACATCATCACACACAAAAACCCTCACTCCTCCAAATCAAATAAACACATAATGATTATACATACAACCTCCATATATATACATATACATACTATCTCCAAATCACAATATAACTTCAACCCATCAATTTATATACTACATAACATCAGGATCTTAAACCCTTTTAAAATTAAAAACACTAACATCATCAATTATCAATACCCACTTACACATATCTTATAAACTCGTAAAATTTCAAACCCCTCACAAAACTCAACTTAAAAACTTATAAAAACTTGCATGCAATTACATAACACATAGAAATCATACAATATCATCGAATTAAGCCATGCATGTAAACCTTCGGCTCCCTTTCAGTCATGTCCGCAGCTTGGGGTTCTCCGGAGAGCCCGAAAATTCGTGGGTCTCTACCAAGGAGCACTACCCAATCACAATTACCCACAAAACTCACCTTTATTCTCAATTTTCGAAAAACCCTAATTTGAAAAGTTGTGAGAATTGAAATCCATGAATATAGAGATGTAGAGAATTGAAAGAGGAGTATTTTTATAACTAATACTTTGAGATTTGATGAAGAAATCACCTTGGAATTTGAGCTTGAGCTCTAATGGAGATGAGAGAATATAGAGAGAATTGGGAGAGAAGAGACACGAGGAGAAAGAGATGGGGGGGTTTGTTCGCACAAAAGAAAAAGAAAAAGGGGGATGGGGGTATTGTATAGCCACACTACAATTAAATCACTATTTTTCTAATACACTTTATTGAATTAAAGACTTATAAAATCTAATTACAACATATATTGGGTTTTAAAAATAAAATATTGACATATAATTTTAAAACATAAATTTCTCTTCCTCAAGGTATTTTTAAAATATCTTTAAGATCAATATATAAAAAGATTTGGATTTTACAAATTTTAGTAATTTAATAGAATAATTAAATAGAAAAATCATTATAAAATACTTTAATTCAAAAATAATTTAAGCCTTTATTTTTAAAAAGTCTCTAAATGTATAAAGACAATAAAACAAGAGATTTCATGATTTTTACTAGCTCCAAGAATTTCACACAAATATTTAAGCGAATTAAAAATCATATTTTTCATATTTAAAAAAATATTCGAAATTCAAAATAAATTCACATCCACACATCTAGCCATTATAAACAAATTATACGTCCACTACCATATAATCACATAATGACACATCAATTTAGGACATATATATATATATATATATATATATATATAATATTTTACTTCCAATTAATATAATTACAAAGTACGAAATTCCCAGATATTACATCCTTCCCCCCTTAAAAGGATTCTGTCCCCAGAATCAGCTATGTAAACAAATGAGGGTATTGTTCTAACATATCACTTTCTAACTCCCAGGTTGATTCTTTAACCCTATGGTTCCTCCACAAAACTTTTACTAAAGCAACTGTTTTATTTCTAAGTACTTTCTCTTTACGATCTTCTATTTTGATCGGTCGCTCCACGTAATACAAATCTGGCTGAATTTCTACTGGTTCATATTCTATCACACATTTAGTACCAGGATGAAATTTCTTAAGCATCGATACGTGAAAAACATTGTGAATATGCTGCATCTGAGGTGGTAAAGCCAATTCAAAAGCTACTTTGCCCACGCGTCGCAAAATCTCGAAAGGTCCTACAAATCTTGGACTTAATTTCCCTTTCTTCCCAAATCTAGTTAATCCTTTCCACGGCGAAACTTTTAACAGTACTGGATCTCCTACTTCGAAATCTACTTTCTTTCTAGCTGGATCCGCATATTTTCTCTATCTATCCTGAGCAGCTCGTAATCATTTCTGAATTAATTCCACGGTCACTTTCGTTTGCTGAATCAACTCGAGTCATAATATCTTACGTTCACCCACTTCTTCCCAACACATGGGAGATCTACACTTCCTTCCATAGAGAGCTTCATATGGAGGCATTCCGATACTAGCATGATAGCTGTTGTTGTAAGAAAATTCCACCAGAGGTACATGTTCGTCCCAGTTGCCTTCAAAATCTAAGGCGCAAACTCTAAGCATATCTTCAATTGTCTGAATCGTTCTTTCTCTTTGACCATCTGTCTGGGGATGATAAGCATTGCTCATTCTGAGTTGTGTTCCGACATGTTCTTGAAACTGTCTCCAAAATCTTGAATTAAAACAGGGATCTCTGTCAAATACTATAGATACTGGAACTCCATGCCGAGTCACAATCTCTTTTAGATACAAATGCACCAACTTGTCTAGCGAAAATCTTTCATTAATCGATAAGAAATGAGCTGATTTCGTCAATCGATCAACTATAACCCAAATAGCATTATGATTAGCCTTCGATCTTGGTAGACCTACTACAAAATCCATTACAATGTGCTCCTATTGCCATTCAGGTATTTCTAATGGTTGGATCAATCCACTTGGTCTTTGATTTTCCGCTTTCACTCTTTGGCACGTATAGCAACGACTTACCCACCCAGCAATTTCTATTTTCATATCTGGCCACCAAAAGTTTTTCTTCAAATCTTGATACATTTTCATGCTTCCAGGATGTAGTGAAAACTTAGAACTATGGGCATCATACAATAACTCTTCCTTTATTTCTTTCACATCAGGAATCCATATTCTTGAGGAAAATCTTAAAATACCTTGTTTATCTTTTTGTGTGCAAATTTCTTCTCCAGTTAACTCATTCAATCTTTGATTCATCACTTCTTCTTGGCATTTTCGAATTTTGTCCAATAATGCTGGTTGGAATGTCATGGTGTATACTTGCTCTGTTGGCATCTCTGTTGTGCAGACTTCAATCTCTAACTTCTCAAATTATCTAAACAATTCTTGAGTCTTTGTCAGCATGTTTAACCTTTCCTTCCTACTCAGTGCATCAGCTACGACATTCGCCTTTCCTGGGTGATAGCTAATGGTATAATCATAATCCTTTATCAGCTCTAACCATCTTCTTTGTCTCATGTTGAGTTCCTTCTGAGTAAAGATGTACTTTAGACTCTTGTGATCTGTAAATATCTCACACTTCTCACCGTATAAATAATGTCTCCACAACTTCAACGTAAATACAATTGCTGCTAGTTCAAGATCATGGGTAGGGTATCTCTGTTCATGAGGTTTAAGTTGTCTTGAAGCGTATGCAATCACCTTTCCATGTTGCATCAATACACATCCTAATCCCTTATGAGATGCATCACTATAAATTACAAACTCCCCTTTATCGTCTGGCAACGTTAACACTAGAGTAGTTACCAATCTTTGCTTTAGCTCTTGAAAATTCTTTTCACACCTTTCAGTCCATTCAAACTTTTCATTCTTCCGCGTCAACTTGGTTAACGGTACCGCAATCTTAGAAAAATCTTTAACAAATCTACGATAATATCCTGCTAGTCCCATAAAACTTCTTAATTCCGTCGGTGTCTTTGGTCTTTCCCAATTCACAACAGCTTCAATCTTTGCTGGGTCAACTCGAATTCCTTCTTTACTTACAACATGTCCTAAAAATTGGACTTCCTTCAGCCAAAACTCACACTTAGAAAACTTAGCATACAACTTCTTTTTTCTTAATATTTCTAATGTTATCCTCAAGTGCTCTGCATGTTCCTCTTCAGTCTTGGAGTATATCAAAATATCGTTTATGAACACTATCACAAACTTATCCAGATATTTCTTAAACACTCGGTTCATTAAATCCATAAATGCTGCAAGCGCATTGGTCAATCCAAAAGCCTTAACAAAAATTCATGGTGGTCATATCTTGTTTGAAACGCAGTCTTCGGTATATCTTCTGGTTTAATTTTCAACTGATGATATCCTGACCTTAAATCTATCTTCGAAAAACATGTGGCTCCTTTCAATTGATAAAAAAAATCATCGATTCGTGGCAACGGATATCTATTCTTGATTTTCAACTTATTTAACTCCCGATAATCAATACAAAGTCTCACACTCCCATCTTTCTTCTTTACAAACAACACTGGCGCTCCCCAGGGTGATACACTCGGTCTTATAACTCCTTTGTTCAATAAATCTTGAAGTTGACTGGCGAGTTCCTTTATTTCAGATGGTGCCATTCTGTATGGTTCTTTGGAGACGGGTTCTGTTCCTGGTGCTAAATCAATCATGAACTCGATCTGACGATCTGGAGGTAATCCGGGTAATTCCTCGGAGAAAACATCGGGAAATTCATTGACTACTAGAATGTCTTCTAATTTCACTCCTTCTTGACTCTTGTATATCACGTAAGCAAGATAATCCTCACATCATTTTCTTAACAGTTTCTTGGTTTGCATCCTAGTCAGAAATGTATAAGTTTGCCTACGTCCCTTAAAAATAACCCTATCGCCTTTTGGGGATTTCAGCGTAACTCTCTTATCATTACAATCGATGTGCGCATTATACTTGGTAAGCCAATATATTCCTAAAATTATATCAAAATCTACTAATTGAAAAGGTATCAGGGTGACTGGAAAAAGATGTCCTGAAATCTCTACTTCACACGGCGAACATACTTTATCTACTGATATATGATCCTGATTGGCTAACACAATATTCAAAGCTTCTTTTAACATACACGTATCACACTTCAACTTACTCACAAAATCTTTAGAAACAAACGATCTAGTAGCACCCGAATCAATTAACACTTTTGCACTAGTGGCATTCACGAAAAGCGTACCTGCCACCACATCCGAACTTTGCACTGCGTCATTCATATTCAGGGTTGTAAAAATCGGTCAACTCGGCCAAGTACTCATTTTAGACCCCTAAACCGATCTGAATATTGACTAATCGGACCAAAAACTGGTTTTTGGTATAACTTAGTCAAGACTCGGTTGACTCCGAGTAATCGGAGTCAAACTCGGGCTTGACTAAAAAATATTTTTTCATTGCTCAACTTATAACCTAGATTCAGCATCTCACTTTTATTAAACCCAATCTGAAAATATTATTTATACCTCTCGTCCTCTCTCTCTGAAAGATCAAAGATTAGATACATACACCCAAATTCAATACATACACGGTACACCAAGATTCAAATCGAAAGGTATGTGATTTAATATCTTCTCTTTATCTTTTATAGTAAGCACTTTAATTAGAGCTCTGAATTATATTTTAATTTTATACTACTACGAATTAGAGCTTTAGTATACTCTTTAATATGGTGGGTATTGGAAAATATTGCAGAAATCATAACCTGGCTTTGTTAAATCATACAAAACAAAGAAAAAAGCAGTTGTTTTGGTGGAAATTATGTTTTTTGGTACCTATTAGATGGACATTGGTTTGTGGAGTGATGCTTTTTGTTGTAGGATTGGTTTCTTTGTATATTGGACATGTGGTTTCTGATATTGAAGGCTATGCTCATCGAATCGTTAATCGTAGTTGGTACTACAAAAGGGTACTAAAGTTTTCTCATTTTACTTTAGAATGTGTGTTTAATTGTAATGTTTATGTCTAAATTATGTGTTGGCTATTGCAATTATTCGAGTGAAATGTACTGAGCTGGTTTGGTTTATGAATGATTGTATTTTTTTGAGATAAGTTGCGGAGTTAGAGAAATAGGGTGTATCTAGTTTTTTGAGCTTGTGTCATTTTCTTTATTTATGTTATATGGGATTACGCTGCATCTGCTAAGTTATAATTTTTGAAATTGTTAATAAAGATTTGTTGTTAGACCAGTTGTATTATCTCTGTTATGGTCTTATGCTATTGCTTATTTATGGATTGTAAATTTGTGATATAGGATGGAAACACCTACAAATGTTAGTTCTTCAGCTGCATCAAATTCAGAGTCCGTAGAAATTTAATGAAGACGATTTTGAGTCTGATGATGAAGATATTGAAGACGATTTTGAGTCTGATGTTGAAGATAATGATGATGCAGTTGTCATTGAAGAAGAAGAAGATTATGCTGACCAATGGTGATTGGTAAATCAGTTACCCAGTTTTTATTTTTGTAGTCTAATAACCTGAATGGCTGAATATATTTGAACACTATTATTATTAGTGTGGTGTAATGGTGTTACTTGTTAGCAGGGTTATAATAATATTATTAATAATATTAATATTATTGTTAAGTTTTAAGCTTAACACATGTACACTAAAATTAGAATAAATACATATAAATTATAAGAAAAAAAAGTTAAAAAACAATATCCGATTAGTAGTCCGAGTACTCATTCCGAGTACTCACCGAGTTTCCGATTACTCATTTTTCTGGACCAAAACCGAGTTGGTCCGATTTCCGATTTTTACAACCTTGTTCATATTCATATTGAAGGTCCGAGAGTGAATTGGATATGTTGGAGCTTGATACCCTAGAGCCTGAAGTGCTGGAATTTGCTGAACTAGAGGTGGATTTGAAATCTGAGTTGGAATCTGAGAGGTTGCCATTGGGTTTACTGGGGTAAGGGTAGCAGTCAATCTCATCAAGTTGTTATTTGGAATAGGCGCTTTACACTCTCTAGATGTCCCACTTTACCACATTTATAACAAGTCACATTCAACTTTGAATTCCGGCATTCATTAGCATAATGTCCCTTCGAGTTACACTTGAAACAAACAATATCATCTTTAGCACATACCCCGGTATGTCTTTTAGAACATATCTTGCACTCTGGAATAGATAATTTGGGAAATCTTGGTTGATTAGGATTCTGAGGAAGGGCTTCTGGGTTCCTGTTTCTGGACACATTTCTTTTAAAATTTCTTCCCTAGTTCTGAAATCCGGGCTTTCTTTCCATTCTAGTTATTGACTTTCCCTGATCCTGATTCCTTTTTATGGCCTCAGCTTTCCTTTTCAAGTTGCCTCTCTCCTTCTGATTCTGCTCACTCTCACCTTCTATAATCATTGCCTTCTGAACCACTTCTGCATATGTGTTCATCTCGAAAGCCACAAATCTACTCCTTAACCATGGCTTCAATCCTTGTTGAAACCTTTTTGCTCTCTTCTCATCTGTATCCACATAATCTCCTACGAAGCTTGCCAATTCTGTATATTTCTTCTCATACTCATCAATACTCATATTTTCTTGCTTTAGATTAAAGAACTTTAGCTCCATCTGGGTCTGCATATACCTAGGAAAATACTTTTCTAGAAAAATCCTTTTAAATCTATCCCATGGAATTACTTCTGTTGTTTCTAGGGCCTTAGCCGACTCCCACCAATAATTAGATTCACCTTTGAGAAAATAGCTAGCAAACTCTACCTTCTGTTCATCACTAACCTTCACCAATGCGAAGGCCTTCTCCATTTCCTTAAGCCAAATCTGGGCTTCAACTGGATCTCTTGTTCCTTGAAAATCTGGGGGTTTCACAGCCTGAAAAGATTTAAAAATTACCGTAGGTTGGACTGGTGGTTATTGTCCTTGTTGCTGTTGTAACTGTTGATGTTGTTGTTGCAGTAACTTCTGTTGTTGTGCCAAAGTGGCCGTCTGTTGTTGCAAAAGTCCAAGAAGTTGGGTCATATTCATATCTCCTTGATTGGCTCTAGTATTTCTTCTCGGAGGCATCTTTCTAAATATTAAACAATCATTATTTATCCATAAACATACATCTATCCACAACATGGCAGAATATAGACTAACAATTCGAATATGGCATAAGTACGATGCTAAAAATTTAAACACCTAATGTAACAATCCAACATTATAACGGAAATGATAATATAATTAAACGAAAACAATATCGATGACATCCACCGATATCCGAATATCCAAACGTTCAAAGTACCATCCAACCATAAAGTACATCATGCCGAGAAATACGAAAAATATAATAAAGTCTAGTACTTAACAAAAGAAATCTGATAATGATGGATATACTATATGCCATCTCTAAACCATCGCCATAATACTACTCAATCCACATCTGATTAACCACGTGCTGGAGCTCATCCACCATCATTTGAACCATCATATAACTCTCCCTATCACGATGAGGTACAATAGTGTGAATCCACTCATTAGCCATATGAATAAGTACTCGAAGCCTAGAGGCAAGAGATGAGTCATGATCTGGAAGTAGACCCTCGTTATTGTTATACAACGAATCAATCTTCCTCTGAAGCTGCGTATTCTCACCATAAAGGCGATCACACTCCCTAAGCAACTCCTGATAAACTGGCAGGGGTACAGTAGCTGGAAGTGCCGAATAAGATGAAGACGAGGGTCCAGGAAGCTACTGCTGTCAATAATATATATATATATATATACAAAGCATCATGTATAACTTAGAAACATACTACTTAGGCACTCTCGCTAATATGATTTAACCATTCCTATTCTTTTATAAGTACCATACTATTTATATTCTAAATGAATTTCTGCTTTGATCCTAATTGATTATTAATATGTGATCTATCTCATTACTTAAACCTATATTGTTCAGTGACTCAAACCTGTGGCTCTGATACCAAACCTGTGACAGCCCCAAATCCCTTAAATATTTTAACTTGATAAAGGTAAAACATGCATTATAAATTAAATGACAATACCAAATCCCATGCCTACACTACAAGAAAAACGCAAACAGACGACACTGATCAGACAACGCTCAGAGAAAAAAGTGTCGTCCAGATTTAACAGACAACTATATATTTTTAGACTCGAAAAAGTGTTGTCTGAGCCAATATTGCACAACTGTTTTTAAACCATTGTTTAAAAAATTTAATTAGACAACGCTTTTTAACTGTCGTGTTGGGTAAAGTAATAGCTTCGTACAACGGTTTTAAAAACAGTTTTCTGAATAAATTAAAAACAACGTTCCTAGAAACCGTTGTTAAAATCAGACAAGTGTTTTTTGCTCGCTGTTGTGTAAAACATCTTCAAACAATGATATGATATTGTGTTGTCTGAATGATTTTTTCAGACAACGTATTTCAGATTGTTATGTTGTGCAAAGCAATACCTATAGACAATGGTTTACTAAAGTGTTGTTTGAATATGCTTCAGAAAAGTTTTCAAGAAACTGTTGTTGAAATATGCCTCAATTACACAAGTCTTTATGTTGTGTTGTCTGATCTTTAGACAGACATGTGTTTTTCTTTAAAAACTGTTGTCTGATGTGCAGGAATTTTTTTAAAAAAATGGCATAGAAAATAGGCAGACCCCTGCCATCCAAACTTATAACAAACCAAGTCAAGGAATCATCACAACACACCAAATCCAGAATCAACATAAAAAACCAAACTTATCAAATCAATACCATAACAAAGTTCTAGTAATTAAACATAATACATGTCAAATTAATAAAAATAACATCATTCTAGTTGAATTCTTTCATCTACATCTCTCATGTAACTAGCCACGTCCTCAAAATCATCATCTGGTAAATTGGGCATAAAAAACTCATTCTCAAGTTCCATCTCACCGGATTCCTCATTTTCATCATCGCTATCATCGTAATATTTTCTCTCGGGAAATTTCAACACCACCGACCATGATTTTTCAAGAGGATCATCAATGTAACATACCTGCTTAACATGTTTTGCTAACACAAATGGATCATTTAAAAAACCCACCTTATTCAAATTAACTAATGTGTATCCCAATTCATCTAACTTAATCCCTTTGTTCATATCCACCCACTTGCAAAAAAGAAAAAGAGGAATCCTAAAGTGGTTATTAGTCCAACTCCCATATAGCAGTAATAACTCCATAGTATGTATGTGATGTATGCTCAATATTTTTTTTGAACCCTGCACAACCATTGTATTTGCATCTACGCAAATTCCACTGCACTGAACTTGGCGTACATCATCACGATCTTTGGTGCTAAAGGTAACCCCATCAGTCCTATAGCCGCTGAATGTTGGCACATCTCTATTGGGCCATCTGCAATCCACCTTATCTCTTATGGTACCTCTTTTTTATCCAAAAAATCTGAAGCAGTCTTAGAAAAGAAAAAGTACATATAAGTTGCAAGTTTCAAAAAACAAAGTGCATATAAATGCAAATTTAATTATTAAAAAATATTGAAGTGAGGTAAAGAAATGCATATTTAAATGAGGTAACTCTGTATGTAGGCACTGATAATTTGCTTTAATATATTTTAAAGACTTGCAATTATCATAACTGTGTTGATATCGATACAGAGACGTCGAAATTACCTCAACCATACTCTGAACATAGGGTTCCAAGTTAAATGTTTATAAATTTTAATTTCCAGTCGATCTTGAAAGTTAGTTCTGACCAATATTTATATATGTAGAAATACAACATATATAATTGGTTAACTATACAAGTGGTATCTCAATCGACATACGGTATACTATATTATAACTTGAGTATAATTACTAAGCAGGGAACAATATTTAATTTAATTTAATTTACCACAATATTGAACAAAACTTAAACAATAGTAACTGTCATGGAATTATCTCATAAAATACCACTATAATTATATGTAGTACCTTTTCTTTATACCATATTGGGAATGTTTCATTTTGCTTATTCTTTAGCCATATTTCATCATTTTCATGTTTTGGATATTTTGTCATCAAAAATTACATGTTCACTGCAATTAAAAATAAAAGAGACATCAGTTTTATTCCAAAATTAATGACATAACGAAAACAATCTAGTAACTTACTCAAAATATGGCATAACATCAGCACTATTTTGTAGGACACACAAATGTGTAAGGTACAAATCTTTGTTGCTGGGGTTTATTATCGTTGCACCAGATAATGGCTTGTATATTGCATCCTTCATACGCCTTCCATTTTTAGGTACTCCGATAGTCGCTTCTTCAGAGTTCACCAAACACTCAACTACCTCTTCTGCAATATACGCTCTGCACGGGCCCTGTTCCTAACATATCCCTTGAATGTCTTCATATATCTCTCGAAAGGATACATCCACCTAAGGAAAACTGGCCCGCAGAGCTGAACTTCTTGAACAAGATGAACGGACAGATGAATCATTATATGAAACATGGAAGGGGGGAAGTGTTTTTCGAGCTGGCATACAATTTCCACCAATTGAGATTGCATTTTCTCCAATTTATCGACCTCAACAACTTTACTGCAAATTGCCTTGAAGAAGAGACAGAACCTAATAATAGTGTACCTGACTTGTTTATCCAGTGAAGACCGAATTGCAATCAGAAGCAAGTGATGCAAAATCATATGGCATTCATGAGATTTCATTCCCTTGAGTTGAAGTTTTTCCATCGATACTAGACTCCTGATATTAGAACAAAAACCATCGGGCAACTTCATGCCAAGAAAGGATGAGCAAACCTTTTTTCTTTCAGAATGAGTTAGATTCCAAGATGCCAACGGCAACTTCTCCTTTTTCCCGGGATTTTCCAGCCTCAGCCTCAATCTTATTCCCACTGCAGCCATGTCAAGACGGACAGATTCCTTGTCTTTTGTCTTCTTTGGTATATTTAGCAAGGTACCAAGTAAAGCTTCACATACATTTTTCTCGATGTGCATAACATCGAGAACATGCCTAACCGGTAAAAACTTCCAATACTTAAGTTGGAAAAATATTGAAAGCTTCTTCCAAACAGGTCGAGGATCAGTACTTTTGTTCCAACGAGGTTGGCGTTGTGTATTACCATATACATGGCCACTTAGATGTTGTACCCTTTGAAACGCTTCCTCTCCAGTTAACGGAATAGGAGCAGATTCCTTTTCCACAGTGTTATCGAAAGCTGATTTCTGCTTTTGATATGGATGATCACGGGGCAACCACCTTCGATGCCTCATAACCATTGTCTTACAGTAATTAGGCAACCTAGTAGCTTTTGTTTGATCAACACAGACATTACAACCGTTATAGCCTTTGATAATATTGCCTGACAAGTTACCTAAGGCGGGATAATCACTGATTGTCCACAATAAAATTCCCCTTAGTATGAAGGACTCCTTCTTATATGCATCGTACACTTGTTTTCCATGCCACAACTTCTGGAGATCTTCTATAAGTGGTTGAAGGAACACATCAATATCATTTCCGGGCTGAGTCGGTCCAGATATCAACAAACATAGCATGATATACTTTCTTTTCATACAAAGCCATGGGGGAAGGTTGTAAATTGATAGCAAAACAGGCCAAGAAGAGTGATCTACTTTTCCATGGAAAGGATTGAATCCATTAGATAATAAATCTAACCGTAGGTTTCTAGAATCGGAAGCAAACTCTGGCCACTTCTCATCTACTTCCTTCCATGTTTGTGAATCTGCCGGATGCCATATTTTATCATCCTTTAGTCTATCTGTGTGGTGCCAAGTCAGGTCCTTTGCTGTTCGAGGTGAATTGAACAAATTTCTCAACCGTGGAATTAACTGAAAATACCAAAGAACTTTGGCAGGAATCCCTTCCAATTCATCTCCATTTTTTTTCAACTTCCATCTTGAGGCTTGACAAATGCGGCATCTTGTCTCATCTTCATCTCTCTCGCCACGGTATAAAAGACAGTCATTCGGATAGACATGTATTTTTTTATACTCCATTCCTAAAGAACACAAGGTTTTCTTAGCTTCACCGAAAGAAGAAGGAAGATTGTTTCCTTCTGGAAGCATGGACCCAAATGCAAGTAAAATTTCAGAGAAACAAGAATCAGACATTTCAAATTTTGCTTTTATGTTATATAACTTCACTAAAGCTTTCATCTTAGTAAATCCTTCACACCCTGGATAAAGGGGTTCTTGTTCAGATTGTAGATGTTTAAATAAATCTGAGGTATCTACAGAAATATCATCGTCACTAGTGCCATTATCTTTTTCCATCGGAGTTTGATCCACACTTTGTGAACTGCCGGCCTCGTCAGTGAAAGAAGGACTTCCTGTATTTACCTCTCCATGCCAAATCCAACATGTGTAGGTCTGGTCAATACCATTGAGGAAAAGATGATCCCTGACTATTCTCAAGTTCCAAGATTTACTATGTGCGCACCTTAGACATGGACAACTGATTTTGTTTTCATCAATTCCGTTCTCAAGTGCAAACATCAACAATTCATCCACTCCTGTTTGGAACTCTCTTGTTCTTCTATCAGCCCGCAACCAAGACCTATCCATCTTTTGAATTAAAAAAAAATCAGTTAAATGAAATTGCATATAGATCAGTGAGAAGTATATTTTTAGACTAAATAAAAAATGCCAAAAATGTTGTATACACATTAACAAATATTCTTAAGTAGGTAGTACAGAGGTATCTATCACTTGTGCTCAGATCCAAGGGATTTAATTTGAGACAATCTAATAGTTTTAGGTACTTAATTTTCTTCCTCATTTAGCCATGTACTTTGGAACAACATAACAGTCATCTTAAGTATGTAACATGAAATGAAGGCAAGACATTCAAACACAACAAAACCTTGCAATCATCAAGTTTAAAGCCTTATACTAAAACCAAACATGACATTAGTTACTAAATAGTCATTTAATGACTGTACAAGTAACATTATAGCATTCAACTTGTACTAAAACCGTTCAATCATGATGTTTAAACTCTTTCAATCATCTCATCTAGAATGAAGAATCAATAAGAGACTTAAGATAAAATAAATTCACCCTAATTTGAATTACCTGAGATGCGCACAGATGCGAAAGATGGGCAAGATGCGTAAGATGATTTCGACGAACACAGATGGGAATTAGCCGGAGATTAAGATGGGAGAGGGAGAGCGAATATTATTAAGATGGGTATTTTGAAGAGGGAGTTTGAAGATGGGTATGCTCAGAACCCAACTACTTAGTAGACCAAGATATGATATGATAAATATTAGTAATTAATGTGTCCAGAGTATAATAAATATAATAAATATAGGTCAATAAATCTCACACAACGCTTTTAAACAAAAGGATAGTCGTCTATTGATGTTACGATATATCTAATATTTGAAAAACAAATATCGACGATCCAACCGTACCTAATATATTGATGTTACGATATACCTAATATTACAATAGAATAAATTTTTCAAAAATTAAAAATTCATTTTGGTTCGCGATCTTAGCGATAAACAACATTCTTGTCCGGTACTAGTAACTTGTGCTGTGTCCCGGATTGTTGTTACTAATATTTGAAAAGTAAATATCAATGATCCAACCGTACGGATGTTACGATATACCTAATATTATGATAGAATAAATTTTTCAAAAATTAAAAATTCATTTCGATTAGTGATCTTAGCGATAAACAACATTCTTGTCCGGTACCAATAACCTGTACTGTGTCCTGGATTGTTGTTCCTAATATTTGAAAAGAAAATATCGATGATCCAACCGTACAGATGTTATGATATACCTAATATATCGATAGAATAATTTTTTCAAAAATTAAAAATTCATTTTGGTTCGCGATCTTAGCGATAAACAACATTCTTGTCTGGTACCAGTAACCTGTGCTGTATCCCGGATTGTTGTTCCTAATATTTGAAAAGCAAATATCGACGATCCAACCGTACGGATGTTACGATATACCTAATATATCGATAGAATAAATTTTTCAAAAATTAAAAATTCATTTTGGTTCGAGATCTTAGAAATAAACAACATTCTTGTCCGGTACATGTAACCTGTGCTATGTCCCGGATTCTTGTTCCTAATATTTGAAATGCAAATATCGACGATCCAACCGTACGGATGTTACGATATACCTAATATATCGATAGAATAAAATTTTCAAATATTAAAAATTCATTTTGGTTCGCGATCTTAGCGATAAACAACATTCTTGTCCGGTACCAGTAACCTGTGCTGTGTCCTGGATTCTTGTTCCTAATATTTCAAAAGCAAATATCGACGATCCAACCGTACGGATGTTACGATATACCTAATATATCGAAAGAATAAATTTTTCAAAAATTAAAAATTCATTTGGTTCGCGATCTTAGCGATAAACAACATTCTTGTCCGGTACCCGTAACCTGTGCTGTGTCCCGGATTGTTGTTCATAATATTTGAAAAGCAAATATCGACTATCCAACCGTACGGATGTTACGATATACCTAATATATCGATAGAATAAATTTTTCAAAAATTAAAAATTCATTTTGTTCGCGATCTTAGCGATAAACAACATTCTTGTCCGGTACCAGTAACCTATGTTGTGTCCCGGATTCTTGTTCCTAATATTTTAAAAGCAAATATCGACGATCCAATCTTACGGATGTTATGATATACCTAATATATCGATAGAATAAATTTTTCAAAAATTAAAAATTCATTTTTGTTCGCTTGTACATTCAAACAATAAAATAAAAGCTTATTTTCCTAAATTCAATCTATTTTTAATTCAATCAAATACACTCATTTTACTCTCCTTCCCCCCAAAAAATTTTCATTCCCCTCCTTTCCCGATTTCTCAAACTTTTCATTTCCCCCCTTTCCCCATTTCTCAATTATTTCATTTCCCCCCTTTCCCCATTTCTCAATTATTTCATTTCCCCCTCCCCCATTTCTCAATTGATTAACTCGATCCGTCCCACTTTTCACTTCTCAAGCGATTAAACCTAACTCTCTCTTTGCTCTCTTTGCCGATTAAACCTAAATCTCTCTTTGCTCTCTTTGCAATCAGGTACTCCCTCTCTCTCTCACTCTCTCTCTCTCTCTCTCTCTCTCTCTCTCTCTCTCTCTCTCTCTCTCTCCTCTATCTCTCTCTGTGTGTGATTTGGGGTTTCTCTGTGTGTGTGTGATTTGGGGTTTCTCTGTGGTGTATCATTTACATATGCATGTAATGGGGTATATATGTGATTATGTTAGTATCTACTATTTTTGGTGTAATATAGTTGAAAACTTATGATTTAGTGTGTTAGTCAAAGGTATATATGTCGGATATTTGATTATATGGCACAGACAAGTTAGATTATATGCTCTAATTCGACTGTGTTTTGCATATACTCTAAATATGGTTTTTGGTGTTTTTACTGTGATTCTACTATGTTTTTGGTGTAATAGAGTTTAATCATTTGTACTGTGCAGATTCATTATGGCGCCTCTGAAAAAGACAAATTCTGCTCCAAATCGAACAACAAAAAACCTTTTGCTGGCATTAAAAAAGAACAAGGCGAAGGCAGTGGAGTCTTCCCCTTTGAGGTCTTCTCCCCGATCAATAAGGAACAATGCGAAGGCAGTGGAGTCTTCCCCTGTGAGGTCTTCTCCCCGATCAATAAGGAACAATGAGAAGGCAGTGGAGTCTTCCCTGTGAGGTCTTCTCCTCGATCAATAAGGAACAAGGCAAAGTCAGTGGGGTCTCCCCCTGAGAATTCTACTCCCCATACTCCAAAGAAGAAAGCTATTTCTACAAACTTACAGAGTCAATTATCTAAGAAGATTCAGGTGTCTAAGAAGAGGGAACGGGCGGAACAAGAGAAGCCTAACAAACAAGAAGGACTAAAACTTTTAAAACGCGGATCTGTTACAATGCATCGGATTTTAAGGCGTAAGATGTTGGGCATCAAGAAGCCGGTTTCTTTTAATTCAAAGGGTGAACCTTCTGGTCCAGCAGCCGCCATAGAGATGCAATCTAATATTGGAGTGCTTGCTAGATCTAAAGCTCCAATATGGTATGACTCTTGGAAATGAGTTCCGAAGGAAAAAATAACAAAGATTTGGGATTGTGTGAATATGGCATTTGATGTGCCAGAAACAACAAGAAAGATGGTGTTGCGTTCTGCATGCAAAAAATGGAGAGAGTTCAAATGCCGTTTAACAGCCCGTTATATCTTTCCAAATAGAGATAACCCTGAATTGCTACAGTTTCCTCCGGCTGACTACTCATCTATTGAGAAGGCGCATTGGGATATCTTTGTTGCTCACCGCTTATCTGATGATTTCTCTGTAATTGTTTCACTTTTCGGTTATTAAATTCTCATATTGTCCATCGGTTTAGTGGGACATCTTTGGCACTAACATTTCTATGTTGTTTTTATGAAGGTGATCCACAATACTCAGAAAAAGAGAAGGGAGATGAATCCATACCCTCACTATATGTCCCGCAAGGGATATGCTAACCTAGAAGAAGAAATGGTTAGTGATCAAGAAACATACTGCTTTATTATTTTCCTATGACATTGTATGCTTATGGTTTCATGTTAATCTTTTTAAATATGTTTGTACATATCCAGTCTCAAGGTGATCAAGAAACAGAGATAGATCGGTCATGTACCTGGATACGTGTGCGACAAGATAAAGATGGGAATTTTGAGACGGATTCATTTCTGTTGTATTTAAAATTTACTCCCAAGCTATTCATGAACGCTTAACATTTTTTGTTTATTTTTTAGGAGAAGATGAGACAGAAAGTTCGTGATGGGGAAGTGACGGAGGAAGGAACTGATGATATTTTGACGAAAGTGCTCGGTAAGCCAGAGCACAGAGGACGAGTACGTGGGCAAGGGCCTTATGTCAAGCAGTCCGTCTATTTTAATCTTCCAAGGTAGAAAAAGAAAGGCAGGTCTATTGAAGATAGGATACAAGAAGGCATTTAAAAGTTTATGAAAGAGGAGACCGGTAGGATTATTCGAGAGCGAGAAGCTTTTTGGGCTACAGAGATGTCAAACCTAAAATCATTTTTCTATGGAAAGAAAATTGATTTCGATTATAGTCCAAATTTTGGATCACAAGGAAGCTGTTCCAAGACTGTTTTGAAGGAATTAGAGTTGGAGGCTGTAAAAAAGAGACTGGATCTCAACCAAGACCCCGAGATTGAAAAGAATAAGGCTGAGGTGCCCGAGAAGAAGAATGAGGTTGAGAAAAGGGTTGAGGTGCCCAAGAAGAAGAATGAGGTTGAGGAAAGGTCCGAGGTTGAAGAAAGGGATGAGGTTAAAGAGAAGACAGGTATTGGGGAGAAGAATCCGGAGTTTGTTGAGGTTTTGGAAGTTGAAGATGGGGAAAGGGAAATTGCGAGTAATTGTGGGAATCCAGAATGGAAACTAGCAGTTGGCTCGCCAACCAATGTTATTGCTTATGCAACAATTGATACCAATTGTGATGTTCTTCATGGGAAACCTCTTGGAAAAGAGAATGCACGAGTCTTCATTACCCGTGCAATCCAAGGCTCGGCTAAGATTCCTTTCCCTATTGATGATGAAATCATTACTTTGGAAGCTGCTATTGGAACATACATTGCTTGGCCGAGATACCTCATAAATGAAGTGAAGACGAGCTGTGCTCTGGCAGATAGAGCTGCAAAGGTTAACTTCTATTTGAAACACATGTTATTCTTTTTAGTTGTAAAGATTAGTGAGTCTACTTGTATTTACTAGTTCAGTTTGCATTCTCAGTATTCTTTTAAAATTTTCCTTTTCAGGCAACTAAGAAAATTGGTGGAAAGAAGGGTAGAAAGGTTAAAAATTGTGTCGAACAACCTGAGTATGTCGTTGACATGGATAAGGATTACCACCCTTGTCTAAAGCGCTTATGGCTTTGGGCCAAACATGCCTTGAAGGATGACCGTTTGAGTTAAGCCAAGAAGCTTTTGGAGAAACCACTAAACAAATTATTCTTTTATCAGACGTGCATGCTTTGTGTAGTGGAGGTGAAATATCATGCTCTGTGATTTCCTTGTATATAAAGTAAGTTTTCGAAATTAGCAATTTCATTCTGCGATTGTTGTATAAACTTTTGAACTTGTCTTAATGATTGTTTAAATTTCTTATACAGCATTTTGCAAGTGAATTTGAGAAAGCATAAGATGTCCGAGATGATATCATTTGTTAATCCTGGAAAGATAGGTGCCCTTGGATGTGGAAATGCACGAGATAGGTCACGTGCTCTTTCTATCAGATTCAAGAATGCAAAGCTAGGCCAAATATTTCTGGTGCCATTTAACGATGTGTAAGTACCTCCATATTTTTCTTTTATTACTTGTGACTTGTGTTCTGATTATTAATCAAATCTAACTTAACCTTCCCCCTGATTTATAATATATATAATGTTTTCATAATTTTTTAGGAACCATTGGGCATTGATTGCTGTGATTCCATATGAGCAAGTGGTGTACCACATGGACCTATTGAAGTGCCGGATTGCAACTGAAGAATGGACTGAAGTGGTTGACAAGTAAGTACCGCATAAGAACATTATTTAATTTTGAATCCATTTAGCAATTAAGTGCTACTGTGTAAATGTTGATTTACATTGATATATTGGCATAGTGGCATTAAGCTTTACAAGGAAAATGCGAAGAAGTTAGTAAAGAAGAAAATAACATGGGAGAATTTGGCGGTAATATTTTTTTCCGTAATAGAGTTATGCAATCAGTTCTCTGGTCTTTACATGTATGTGCAATGGTTATAATTTGTTCGTGTGTTTACCAGGGCATTCCTCTCCAAAATGGGAGTAAAGATTGTGGCTTGTTTATCATGCGCTATATGAAAGAAATATGTCTGGACAAGGAACTCAAATTTGCAACAAAGGTAAAAATTATAATTCTTTTAATTTTTTGTCAATGTTCTTCTATTTTGTGGTGACAATCTGACTTGCACCGTATTTTACAGTGGCTACGGAGAAGCAGCCTAGCTTACAGCGTCGATGACATGAATGAAGTAAGGTTGGATTGGGAAAAGTAATTCATGGCGCACCACACTGTTTAAAAGCTTCAAGGTCAAAACAGTGGGTATTTTTGGTTGACCATTAAGTGAATTAGCTAGTTCAATGTTCATCCCAAAATATTTTAAGTTGGTTATTTTGGTTGTAAATTCGGATTTAGATCGATGTAATGGTGGTTGGTGAATGGTTTATGGTTGAATGATGTTGGTTTTTGCTGAATGAATATTGGTGAATGGTAGTTTTTTGGGTGAATATGCATTGGTAAATTTTGGTTTGAATGATGCTCTCTTTTTTGTATGTCTAAAACCATTGTCTATTCTATGCACGTACAACACATTAAAAGAAAAAACAATTGTTTGAGTACAAGAAACACAAATAAAAACCGTTGTTTAAAGAGAACATATACAACACATAAAAAAAGAAACCTTTGTATGACTACAATAAACACAAGCATTTGGAAGGAATAAACCGTTGTGTGTTGGAGTTCTAACAACATTTTAACATAACAAAGCTTTGTATGTAGAGGACTTCAACAACGGTTTCCTTCATAATAAACAGTTGTGTGAAAGGGACTCATGCAATGCATTTGTTTCAAAAAACCATTGCGTCACACACGATACAACAACAAATTTTATTTGAAAACCCATTGTTTTTTGGACTGAACAACAACAATCATAGTTATGAAAACACTTGTCTGAAACTATATCAGACAAGATTTTTTAAACCGACTGTTGTTTTGTCTTTGTATCATACAACGCGTTTTTGTAACTGGACACGTTGTGTGGAAGCCTTTGTGACAAGGGTTTCTTGGTATCCGACAACGGGTAAAAATAGTCGTTGAATAATTCTCATGCTATCCAACAACGGTCATGGTTTATAAACCACGTGTCTCAAATGATTTCAGACAAGCAATTTTCAACCGACTGTTGTTGTTTCTAGGTATCAGACAACATTTTCTAAAACTAGGTATGTTGTCTTGTATACGATCAGATAACGATTTGTGTGCTGTTGTCTGATCTAGATATCAGACGGCATCTCAATAGATGAAAGGAAAAGGGGTCATCACACAACGGGCAAAAACAGTTGTCTCATCCAGTTTTTCTTGTAGTGTTAGATCGCCAACAGGTAAGAGTATGAACAATATAAACTAAAAATTATTATCACTATTATATTACAAACCAAAATAAATCTAACTCCAAAAGTTATTACAAACCAAGTTCTAAAGTTCCACTATTACACATGCCACTAAGAACGACACTCCCTCCTACCTAAGCAAAACGCATTTTATAGGCTGCTGCAGATCCACCACAGTTCTTACGTGCTATTTCAATAGTCCTTACCATCTTCTTTCTTAACTGTAAGGTTAGGGAAAAACAAAATAATTGAGCCAAAAGCCCAGCAAGTGTATAATCCAACAATATAAAACTGGCAGAGTAAATCAAATGTAAAGCAAGATATATCAATCTGCAAATGAGAGTTATCAACTGAATCAACATCAAAATATAATGAATAGGAATTAGAATATCAGATAAGATGCTACGAGCTAAGCTGGGTGATCAACCCACGCCAGAGCTCCGAACCCGTATATCCAATACGTGTTCTCAAATGTAAGGGGATCCCAGGCACACATTGGCCTATAATGATAATATAATAATTTTGATCGGCACCTCGGTCAAAATAAAATTCCATCCAATTCCATTGAAATTAAATAAAGTTCTGTCAAGTTCAATTCATCTCAATGAAACAAGAAATATCAATGTTATATCAAGTTTTTGTTCAACAAGAATAGGATTTTCGGATTTCAAATAACTATCAGTATAAGGTGAAGAAAAAGTTAATTGTTATGATTCTTGGAAGTTGGGATTCTGTTTAGTATCGCATGGTTAAAACAATAAAAGTTGATTGAATGAAACAATATATATATATATATATATATATGTTAGGGGGTAGAGAGTTCATCGCAAAAGAAGGTATATGTATGGTTGGTTCAATAATTGAAGGAAGATAAAAAAATGGTTCTAAGTAATATGGTCATAGCAATTGAATGAAAGGGTCAGTTACGAATTTATTTGAGTAAATGAGTTGCAAGTTTCAGTATTGGTTGACAGGTCAATTTAAGATCGAGGGTTTATATAAACAAGCACAAGGTATATAACTTAACACAAGTGATAGGGTAAAATAACACAATACTAGTTTGAAGCAAGTTAACGATTCAATATCTCATGGTATTCATCATACTGATAACAACAAAGATGGGGTAGTACACTTGCCTTACTACACTTGCTCGCACTTAATCAGCTTCTTTCTCGATAGGTTCCTTGCCTGGTCTCCTACTTGGACCTATAACAATATAATCAATATCTTAATTTCCCCCCTCATTGTTTACATACCACAAGACAACTTATAATACTAACGCCCCAACGATACAACTATATTTATATACCTATATATTTATATACACATAGTCACATTAGCCACATAACATGTAAATTAGTATAGCATAATACTATAATGATATCACGGCTAATCATTGGAGATGTGCCATAGGGTTTTGAAAATCAAATTTATAGTTCTTTAAAAATTTTCTGCAACATCTCCTTTGTATAGTCGTCATACCATACCGGAGTTCAACCGGTCCAAACAATCAAGTTACACTTGCAATATCTATAACTCCGTCGATAATCAACTTATAACCCACAAGTAGACAAGTTCATAACCAATTCACCATAATAGCAAAGATGCACCTTTAGATATACTTTCCTACTTAGAAAAAAAAATATTCAAGTAACAATTAATTCAAGTAACACTCATATGATTACGCAATTAACCCTCAAGCAAAACACAAATTTCACAACAATCTTCTTCTTCTCCTCCTCCTTCCTTCCGCTCGGCTTCTCTCTCTCTCTCTCTCTCTCTCTCTCTCTCTCTCGGCCTTTATCTCTCTCTCTCTCTCGGCCTCTCTCTCTCTCTCGACTTCTCTCCTTCTTTCTCTTAATCTCTCTCTCGGCCTCCTTCTTAATCAACATCATCACACACAAAAACCCTCACTCCTCCAAATCAAATAAACACATAATGATTATACATACAACCTCCATATATATACATATACATACTATCTCCAAATCACAATATAACTTCAACCCATCAATTTATATACTACATAACATCAGGATCTTAAACCCTTTTAAAATTAAAAACACTAACATCATCAATTATCAATACCCACTTACACATATCTTATAAACTCATAAAATTTCAAACCCCTCAGAAAACTCAACTTAAAAACTTATAAAAACTTGCATGCAATTACATAACACATAGAAATCATACAATATCATCGAATTACTTACACATATGTATGATTTCTATGTGTTATGTAATTGCATGCAAGTTTTTATAAGTTTTTAAGTTGAGTTTTGTGATGGGTTTGAAATTTTATGAGTTTATAAGATATGTGTAAGTGGGTATTGATAATTGATGATGTTAGTGTTTTTAATTTTAAAAGGGTTTAAGATCCTGATGTTATGTAGTATATAAATTGATGGGTTGAAGTTATATTGTGATTTGGAGATAGTATGTATATGTATATATATGGAGGTTGTATGTATAATCATTATATGTTTATTTGATTTGGAGGAGTGTTTTTGTGTGTGATGATGTTGATTAAGAAGGTGGCCGAGAGAGAGATTAAGAGAAAGAGGGAGAGAAGTCGAGAGAGAGAGAGAGAGAGGTATGAGAGAGAGTGAAAGTTTTTAGGTTTAATTTGTCTTTATTATTTTTGTCTGAATGATATTAGAAAAATGAGGGGGTGGAAATACAAAAAATTTGGTTAAGGAGGAAACTGAATTGGCTATAAGCGGGCAAATAAAACATTAAAGGGGAGAAATAAAACTAAGGGGGGGAAATATTTGAGAGGGCACGCGCGTTCAATTTTTTAAGGAGAGGTTTAGACATCGGTTAGTAAATGAAGTGATTTCTGAATGTTTAAAAGACATCGGTTTTAAAATGATCGATGTTAATTTGATTTTTTTACATCGGTTGCTAATGCAACCGATGTTAAAGCTGTGATGTCTATTGCAGTCTTTTAAGTAGTGATTGAGGGGAGTAAACATCGTATTATCTCTATCTCTTCCTCTCTCGGCCCCTCGGTCGGGCCTTGTATCATTCAACCTACACTTAATATCCTCTTTACCCTTTCGGTCATCTCTTCCTGAACTTTCATGCTTTCTACCCTCCTTAGCCCCCGATAGATTCTAACTTTCTTCTGATAGCCTCTCCTCTCAAGTATATATCATTCAAAGACTTAGGAGGCACATCATAAAGAGTGGATCGAAGCTTTTTACCTTTAACAGGGTCGAGGCCTGCAGCAAGGAACCCTGTAGCTTTCACCTTGTCTAGGTTGGTCACCATACCAGCTTCTTCTTCGAACCTCGCCAAGTAGTCCCCTAACTCTTCATTCGGCCTCTGTCTGCAATGAATCAGAGCCTCTGTGTCTTTCTCCCTTTGACATAGGTGGGAGTAATGCCTTAAAAACTTCTTTTTGATCTGCTCATACGAATCGATGGACCTGGGCCTAAGCGAACGGTACCACATAGATGCTAGCCCCTTCTGATAGGTCTTAAATATCCGTAATAAAATGACATCACAGTGCACCATACTAGTCATCAACGATTCGTACTTTTCACAGTGGTCTTCGGGGTTACCTTTACCGTTGAATTCGTGCATCTTTAGGAACTTCCTCTCGGGTGGTGGCCTATACTATTCAATGTCTTTCATCACCATAGGTTCATGGTTAATTCTTCTCTCACCAAACATGGCCTTCTTCATTCTACGCACCCTATCTGTCATGTAGGGGCCCTAGTCATCAGAATCTGAAGAGAGAACCACCTTCGACTTCGATCTACGAGAGTACGATTCGGAGTCCAAAGACTCATCTTGATCATCCATTACCTGTTTCTCCCTTCGGGTTTCAGTGTTATGAACATCTTCCATCTCCAAGGACTCACGGAGTGCCTTTTTGGAGTTCTATATCCACCGTTTAGAGCCAAAGGGCCTGTAACCTTAGCCTATCCGCCTCCTTTTTCTTGGCCAGTCTGTTAGCTTATTTCTCAACGCGTGTGCCCCCTTCTCATTTTCTTTTACTTTCATATCCTCCCTCCATTCTTGAAGCATCATTTTCTGTTCTTCGGGAGTAGGCATGGGTCCTTTCGTCCTCAAAATTCAATAACCTATGAGTGATTGGAGGGCGAGCACCTCCCGCCTGAGAGGTTTCTTCAGAAGTCATTAATTGATGTTCGGGTGTGGCATTTGCCAAGGTGTTTGCCAAGTGTTTGATCGAATTTCACAACTAAAAGCTTGCTTGTACATTCCCACATATGGTGCCAAATATTTAAACCAATTTCACAATGGGATGATCTTCGGTCGGACCTGCAGAGAGAAGAATGCGAGGGATGATCCCCCCGATTCACCTCCTGTGTGAGAATAAGTTAAATTGGCTTTGTTAGAAGGTAAGCGTAAAAGAGCTTATCTATATTGTGTATGTGTGAATGAATAAATGTCCTCAAAACTGTTTTAAGTTATTTACTTGGATCATTCATCCATTTCGATCGATGGGCGATCGTGGGAGGTTAAGCTGGAAGTGGTGAATATGCCCTAACGGGCAATGAACGAGGCGATACATAGATTTGGGCCATCATCCACTTTGGGCTCACATCTTTCAGACGAGACATCAAATAGGCTTATCCGGATGGGCCCAAAATATATGGTGGCTGATGGACCAAAAACAATAAGAAACATGCCTCAATATATGAACCATTTCGATAAGTAGAATTGTTCCTTCATAATCTCTAATTATTAAAAACAACCTATTATTAATTCCAATTAATCAGCAGGCCTATTCATATTATAATATTATTTAGTATTATTTTTAACGAGATAACTTACAATTTGATAAATGTATGAACTTAGCTGCATAATGTGCATGTCTTACTTACTTGGAAGTCATTATAACAAAAATTATAAAAGCTACGAACTATAAGTAAAATCATCAACACCAAAAAATAATTTATAGTTGAATCTTGATAAATTAATAATTGATAAAATAAAAATTTCCTTAATATATTATATTTTGTTGGTCCAACATAATGGAAGGTGAAAACAATATATTCTTAATAAAGTAATTTTTTAGTCTCAAACCTACTTCTTCAAAAAAGTTTATCTGCATAAATAATATCATAAGAGAATTTCGGTTTTTTTTGAGTAACTAAGTTATAAACAAAGTATGATTCTATCAAAAGTATTAGCACGTGGTTGGTCGAGACATAGTAGCACTGGTTCGTAAGTTTTTTAGTACTGGTAGGTTGCTAGAGGAGTTGAATGCCACAAATATAGTTTTAATCCCTAAGAAAAAATGCCCAGTGGTGGTTGGTGATCTACGACTAATTTCATTCTGCAGCGTCCTTGTGAAAGTTGTTATGAAGGTGGTTACGAATCGTCTTAAGGAGATGCTGGATCAGGTAATCTCAGAAAATCATATGTCTGGACGTCTGATTTCAGATAATGTGATGATAGCATATGAGGTAATGCACACGCTAAAATGGAAAAGAAGGGGAAGAGATGCTTATATGGCATTAAAGCTCGACATGAGCAAGGCATATGATCGAATCGAATGGAGTTATCTCAAAGCTATTCTCAACAAGATGGGTTTTAATGAACGGTGGGTTCACTTGGTACTGCAATGTGTCCAAACAGTTTCTTATCATATTGTTCATGCTCGAAGAGAAATTGGTCAAGTCGAGGTTTACGCCAGAGAGATCCTTTATCTCCGTATTTATTTATAATCTGTGCAGAAGGCCTTTCGGCAATGCTTCACAAGTTTGAATCTCAGAAACTGATTCAGGGTGTTAAGATCTGTAAAAGGGCTCCTAACATATCCCATATGTTGTTTGCTGATGATTCGTACTTATATTGCAAGGCAGGTGAAAGTGAAGTGCAAAGAATGATGGAGATTCTATATAAATTTGAGTTGGCATCGGGCCAAAAGGTTAATCTTTCGAAATCCTCGGTTTTCTTTAGCACGAACACAAGTCTGGCAACTAGACAACAGCTATGCAATATCCTTCAAATGGATGAAGCGAATGAGAACTGTAAATATTTAGGGCTGCCGAACATGATGCAAAGAAGCAAAGTGGCAACATTAGGTTTCTTGAAGGATAAAGTGAAGAGGAGAACTTTAAGTTGGGATGGTAAAATCATGACGCAGGGGGGGAAAGAAGTTTTGGTTAAATCAGTAATTCAATCTTTGCCAACTTACGCGATGAGTGTATTTCTATTGCCTTTAGAAATCACCAAAGATCTGGAAAGAAGTATATCTAGATTCTGGTGGAACACAAAGAAGAATGATAGTAGAAGCATTCATTGGATGAGTTGGGAGCGGTTGAGTCGTCACAAATCAAGTGGGGGAATGGGGTTCAGAGATTTTAGAGACTACAATCTTGCAATGCTTGGAAAACAGGGGTGGCGGTTCATCACTAATCCTCACAGTTTGGTAAGCAAGGTTTACAAGTCTCGATACTTCCCGGATTGTAGTTTTATGGAAGCAAACATTGGAAACAACCCAAGTTTTATATGGCGTAGCATCTGGGAGGCAAAACAGGTTATTGCTGTTGGTATGAGATGGAAAATTGGTTCGGGGAACTCAGTAAATATAGTTGGATAGCCCTGGTTGCTTGATGACAGTAATCCATTTATAACCTCTAATGTCCAAGGCTTGGAAGATCATAAAGTTAAGGCTTTAATGAACACTGAATACAGAGGTTGGGATGAAGAAATATTACTGGATATGTTCAACTTTCATGATCAGCAATGCATTAGACGTATCCCTTTGAATGAGAATAATAATGAAGATGAAGCGTATTGGAGTAAAGAGGCGTCTGGTCAGTACACGGTTCGCAGTGCTCACAAACTCTTACAAGAACAAAAATAGTTGTGGAGACAAGAGGATCAAAACAGTACATGGAGAAGGACTTGGAGAATAAAAGCTCCGCCAAAGGTACTTAATTTCTTGTGGAGATCTCCTTCTAATTGTCTGCCTACGATGGTGATGTTACTGCAGAAAAATGTCCCTGTCAATCCTCTATGTCAGGTCTGTCGACTTGGAGAGGAAACAATTGAACATATCTTGTGTACTTGTGCCCTGGCAACACAATGTTGGCAACGAATTCTACCACAAGTATTTTTTAACGAAGGCAGTAATTTTTATCAGTGGTGGGAAAGAGTCCTGGAAGTTTGTGACAATGAGAAACGAGCAGAGGTGGCTACAGTTTGTTGGTCCTTATGGAAAGCTAGAAACGAGCTAGTCTGGAATAAAAAATATACTCGATTGAATGTTGTAATTGCAAAAGCCAAACAGTTTCTTCTGCAATGGAGTTTAGCCCAGAAAGATAAATCACAATCACGTTTTCCTAATTTTGTTAAGGGAGATGGACAGATTCTCTGGGTAGTGCCACAGGTTGATTATATGAAGATTTCGGTGGATGCAGTAACGTTTACATAATACAATGCTACTGGGATGGGTCTGATTGCAAGGGATGACAAAGGGGAGCTCGTTCAAGCAAAGACGAAGTGCTCTTTTGGTATGGTTTCGGCTAACATGGCGGAAGCCATTGCAGTAAAAGAGGCGCTCAGCTGGATCAAAGCTAAAGGTTGGAGTAAGGTGGTGGTGGAGTCGGATTGTTTGACTGTTATCCAAGCAATTCGAAGTAAGGCACCACTGCTGTCTCCTTTTGGGCAGGTTATTCTAAGTTGTCGAAACATGTTGGAAGACTTAAACACAGTGTCACTGTTTTTTGTTAAACGATCTGCTAATATGACGGCTCACGAGTTAACTCGCCTGTCATATTCTTTTCCAGATCGAGTTTTCGATAGGGTAGATATCCTATTGGGGTCAAGGATGTACTAAGAAGTGATTTATTGGTTTAATAAAATTTTCCTTGTTTGTCAAAAAAAAAAAAAAAGAAAAGTATGCTAGAATCTGACTTGTTAAACCTTATCCTATTGTCCTCATATAGAGATCGGAAAATAACTCTACCAAATTAGAAGTCAGTTTAACTACACTTATCAATTTATAACTCTACAAATAACTCTACCTCGGATAATTTTTTGTTTTGAGTAAATGAAGTTATATGTTAGATTTTGACTTGCTAAACCCTCATTTAGAGATCTGATATTAACGTTATAGATTTGGAAGTCATAATAACTTATTAGTCATAATAACTCTTTATATAACTGAAAACATCAAAGAGAAAAATGGGCTTCAAGTTGATTTTAGGTAGCTCCCCTGAAATTATAACCTTCTTACATATAAATTTAATGACATTTTTTAAATATGAATAACTCATTTTCAATTTATAAATGTACCCTCTTATGCTTATATAGTAAATTGTTATAATCTCATGTACTATCCTAGGATCAATCTCCGGACCATGACTCTCAACATTAAAACAATGAACTATAAATAACATTATGCGAGTAACTCAGATTTCTTTTTGTCAACCAAGTTAGACTTCTTGTAATGCTAAAATTTGACTTGCTAAACCTTGTCCTACTACTTTTTTTATTCTTTTCTAGAGAGACAAAAGTTAATTCCATGAAAAAAAAATAGACAAAAATTAACTCTTTCCTAAGCAATAGTATTAGTAATTTTAAAAACAAATTTATTTCTAATATAATGACTTGCATACAATTATATCATTATAATAAATCTAAAAATTCTATTTTTTTAAATTTTGTTATTTAAATAAATATCTTTTAAGAGAAGTAAGGATTTCACAATACATATGTAAAAAAGGTTTGACAATAAATGACAATTGAAACGTAAGTTTTATATTTGAATTAATTATTAAAAAAATACAATCTCTTATATTACTATTATATTGTTTTATAATAAAACCAATAAGAAAGTATGCTTGATAAGAAAACGAAACCTAGTATCTTTATATGTGAAGAATAATTCACAATTATTTTTGGACTTTTTTGTAGTATTGAAATGTTTATTTATATTTTTTGAAAGATAAAGAGTTTGTTGACCTAGATAATAGAGAGGGGTGAATGTATTATCAACTTTTTCTTTCTTTTATCAATTTGAATCTTGAGTAAGTTGTAATTTAAAATTGTATGTTGTATGATAATAATGCGGAATATAAAGAATACACAATTTCTCTTCAAATCTAACATTGTATTAGATTAAAGAGTTACTACAAACTATGAATACAAAATAGTACTCTCAGCTTTGATTTCTTAGAGAGATATTCTAAGTTCTAGCACTTGAAATCCTAACACCTAAAGAAAGAAGACTATGCACATATAGAACATGTGCACAACTCACTTTTTACAATAGTGGTAACAGACAAATTAGAGTGGTATGCATGTCTATACTATTATGGTGAAAGCTAGTATCATGTGAGTTCATCTTGTTTTGCATACTGACAAGATCCACTTATTTAGCTGTTTCTTCTTGAATTTCTCTCCAAACTTTTTTGTACGCTTGCCAGGTTTACACTGCAATAGTTATACCAGTTCAGGTGCCTTGGTTTGTGTTAATTTTTTGTCTTGAGAATCTTCTTGAAATCTGTCTTTGAAACATTCGAGAAATGGCTAAGTCCTGGATTCAAAAATTGCATATACATAATTAGATATCTCTGATTTCTGGATCCAGTCTTTTTGAGATATCGAATATACATCTCGAATGTGACTTTCTACTTCCGAAACCCTTGAGATATCGACTAGAGCTTTTGACATATGGAATCCTTATAATGTCAAATAGAGCTTTTGACATATGAAATCCTTGAGATATCGAATAGAGCTTTTAACATATGGAATCCTTAAGATGCCGAATATAGTTTTTTGACTTTTGGAATCCTTAACATGTCGAATGAGTCTTTGACTTGTGGAGTACTCGACATATTGAATCCCTGACTTCTCTAATAGACAAATCTCACTTCTGAAATTTGTACTTAGAAAATTCTTTCTATTTTCAAACTTCAACTGTGTTTTTTTGAGCAGTCTTCTTCTTCAATCTTGATCGCATGATCCAAGAATCTTTTTTCAAGCATTATTGCGTGACTAATTGTAACACCCCCAGATTTGGGGTCAGGGATCTGGTCGTTACGGTCTCAATTCCCATAAATAACACTAGACTTGAGTCCAAAATAAATAAGTAGCATGCTATGACCCCGCAATAATATCCAATCACACACACAACAGTTATAGTCCCAAAGATGAAGTTGAAATAAGTCTTCTACTTATAGGATCCATAATAAAAGTTATTATAATCCAAAAGGATAACAACATAAGTTTAAAAGTTCTTTCCTTTGATTAACATTAATTATACATATAATTAAGGCTGAAACAAAAGCTGCCAATCTACCTCAGCAATGGCAGCGATAATATCAGCGGGTAGTCCTCTGTGTTAGGAATATGTTGTACTTGATGATAACTTCACAATCAATTAAATTGTTTAAGGTTTTGTAGCTGTCAACGGATGAGGATTTATAACTCTATCCGTTGACAGGTAGCTCATCAACGGATGAGGTTTTGTAGCACACTACAGTATCTCTATGTTATCAGTTGATAGTGTTTTTATCCACAGTCATGTTGACTATCAACGGATAGGCAGAATAGGGTAGCCAATTGTAAATAAGCTATGCTATGTAATTCTGTCTAAGTGAAAGTGTATCAACGGATGAAGACTAAACTCTATCAACGGATACAACTCAAATCCACTCTATCAACGGATACAGCTCAAGTCCCAATATCAACGGATACTGCTCTATACATGATCAACGGATGTCAGTATACATCATCAACGGATAATCATTGACACTGTTTTCTATGATTAGCTGGAGATTAGCAGTTGATAAGGACATGTTTGACTGACAGATCACATGAGTTTATAGTAGATACAAAAAGCAGTATGACAGCCATACTTTGGAAACACAGAAGAAAGAAGCATTCCATTTACACTATGAATACAAGAAAGGTGCAGGAGACATGTCTGAACACAAGGACAACCTTTCGGCTACATGTGTATTTGGAGTGTAGTAGCAAGTCAACTAGAATTAGATTAGTATTATCTTATTCCAGTAGTACTTGTAAAACTTGGGATATATAACCAAGTGTAGCAACTCTTTGTAGGTTAAGAAAACAGACATATTTGCTTAGGGTTTCTTGAATATCCTTAGAAGCAAAGAGTTGTAAAACGGCAGCTGTGTACATTTTGTATCACAGAGTTTTGTTCAAATAAAAGCTTCAGGTGGTGCATATTAACCACCTGATTTTATATGTGTTTGTGTTTAAATCTTACATTGCAATTATCTCTTCATAAGTTTCTGAAGTTCTTATCAGAAATTTATAAATATCAAGAATTGTATTCAACCCCCCCTTCTACAATTATACAAGTGTGTAATCTGGGAATAACAATTGGTATCAGAGCAAGCTTCTAACATATTTGAAGTTTAAAGATCAACACACTTCCAACATGTCTAAGAAGGATTATGGAGTGAAGATTCCAGTTCTTGATAGAGAAAATTACTTTCACTGGAAAGTAAAAATGCGTCTACATCTCTCGTCTATTGATGAGGGTTTTGTGGATTGCATTGACAAGGGTCCTCACGTTCCAATGAAGACAGCAACAAGAGTTGGCCTGGCTGATGATGTGCCTGACACTTTCATTCCCAAACCTGTTTCTGAGTGGAGTCTTGAAGATATTGCAGAAGTCCACAAAGACAAAAAGGCCATGAATATTCTGTTCAATGGTCTAGAAACAGACATGGTTGACAATGTTATTAACTGCACTACCGCCAAGGAAGTATGGGACATTGTTCAAACCCTGTGTGAAGGAACAGAACAGGTAAGGGAAAACAAGATGCAACTACTAATCCAACAGTATGAACATTTTCACTTTAAGAGTGGAGAAACATTGAATGATACATTTAGTAGATTTCAAAAGCTACTAAATGGTTTGAAACTGTATGGAAGAGTCTATCAAGTTAAAGACTCTAATCTCAAATTTCTGAGATCACTGCCCAAGGAATGGAAGCCAATGACTGTTTCTCTAAGAAACACTCAAGAGTACAAGACATTTACTCTTGAAAGGCTCTATGGAACTTTAAAGACCTATGAGCTGGAAATGGAGCAGGATGAAGAGATTGAGAAGTCTCAAAAGAAAAGTGGGTCAGTTGTACTCGTTGCCAATTTGGAGCAAAAGGAGGAAAGGACAGAAACTGCTAGTTCTACACCAAACAGGGAGGTTTGTAAAGGTAGAGCAGAATCAAGCAGGAGCAAGGAAAAGGTGTCTGAGGAATTGAATGCCCTTCAGCAGGATGAATTGGATGAGATAGATGAGCACTTAGCTTTTCTATCTAGGAGATTCTCTAAGCTGAAATTCAAGAGAAACTCTGGGATGGCCAAGCCATTTAACAAGGATTTTTCCACAAACAACTATGTGGATAAATCCAAAATTAAATGCTACAATTGTGGGATTGCTAGTCATATGATAAGTGAATGCAGGAAACCTAGATCTGAGAACAAGGGAAAGCCAACTGAGGTTGTTGACTATAAGAAGAAATATTTTGATCTTCTCAGGCAGAAAGGAAAGGCATTCTTGACCCAAGAGTATGACTGGGCTGTTGATGACAATCATTCTGATGATGATGCTGAGTTAGTCAACCTTGCTTTAATGGCTGATTCTGGAGAGCAGGAAGCAAGTTCAGCTAGCAATCAGGTATTTTCTACTAATCTCTCTGAGCTCACTAAAGAGGAATGCAATAGTGTTATAGATGAAATGTCTACTGAACTATATCACTTAAGTGTTACTCTTAAATCACTTACTAAAGAGAACAATAGAATTAAAGAGTCTAATCTGTTTTTAAGTGATAGAAATGCTGCTCTAGAATCTCAATTTCTAGAATTTGAGAAAATGAGAGTTGATTGCAATAATGCTAAAAGTGAACTTGAAGCTGTGTTAAAAAGAGAACTGATTTTAAAAGACCAGCTTGAAAAAGAACAAGGGATAATTGCTAAATTTCAAAGTTGTAGGAATATTTCTCAAAACATAATAGAAGTTCAGGGAATAGAATCATTTGTGAAGGATACCTGGACTCAAAGGAAAAAGGAGCTAGAACCTGGCCTTGAGGATCTAGAGACTATTTGTGAATCAACGGATAGTGATCATCCGTTGACAGATGAACCGTCAACGGATGAGAGGTATCCGTCGACTAACAAAAAGTCTGTTAGTAAGAAGGAACTTAGGAAACTGGATATCAAGTATGGTCCAGTAAACAAGAATTTTGTTAGTGGTGAGTGCAGCAAAACCAAATCCAGTGGGAAGGCTAAGACAGGTGATTTACATAACAAAAAGGCTGTTGGTAAATCAGACAATGAAAAGGTAGAAATTGAGGGCAAAAAGAAAAAGAACAGAAATGGTAAGATAGGCATCAACAAGAAAAACAATTACTCTCCTGACAAGTTTGCTCCTAGGAAAACTTGTAGTAATTGTAATAGTGTCAATCATTTATCTTCTAATTGCAAGATTGTCAACAAGGCTCCTGTTCATGTACCTCAACCAATGCCATGTATGCCTGCAATGCCTGTTATGCCTGGTTTGTATCAAAATGCTAGTTTTTCAAATCCATATGTGAACATGCCATATGTGTCTAATCCATACTTTCAATCTATGAATGTGCCACAAATGTCATGGAACCTACCTAACATGAATAATATGTATGCCAATTTTCCACACATGCATGCATCCAATATTCATGCGAATGAGCATTTGTCAAACCCCATTACTCAAGCATCTACACCTAAGATGAAGAATGCTAAGAGTGCAAAGTCAAAGGCTAACAAGAAAGGACCCAAGGAAGCTTGGGTACCAAAATCAACTTGATTTGTTTTTGAAATGTGTGCAGGGAAACAGAAGGAATCTATGGTACCTAGACAGTGGATGTTCTAGGCACATGACAGGAGATTCAACCCTGCTCACAGAGTTCAAGGAAGGAGCTGGCCCTAGAATTACCTTTGGAGATGACAGCAAAGGATATACTAAGGTATATGGCCTGATTTCAAAAGACAATGTCATCATTGAAGAAGTGGCTTTAGTTGAAGGTTTAAAGCACAATTTGCTGAGTATCAGTCAGATTTGTGACAAAGACTATGAAGTAAAGTTCACAAAAGAAGCCTGTGTTGTTTCTGCCAAGGAAGACAACAATGTGGTATTGACAGGCTTTAGAAAAGGAAATGTTTACATAGCTGACTTCAATTCAGCATGCTCAGAATCCATTACTTGTCTCTTCAGCAAAGCAAGTAAGGATGAGAGTTGGCTATGGCATAAGAAGCTGTCACATTTGAATTTTAAAGTTATGAATGATTTGGTAAGAAAGGATCTTGCTAAAGGAATCCCTCATTTGGAGTTTGTCAAAGATGGGCTATGTGATGCCTGCCAATTAGGGAAACAAAAGAAATCATCTTTCAAAAGCAAGACAGAGTCATCCATTGTTAAGCCTCTTCAATTGCTGCATATGGATTTATTTGGTCCAGTAAATGTCATGTCTATTGCAAAGAAGAAATACTGTCTGGTGATTGTAGATGATTTTTCTAAGTTCACATGGACTTTCTTCCTGCACTCCAAGGATTGTGCAAGTGAAATCATTATCAATCACCTCAGAATGCTAAACAATGGTTCTGAAGACAGAGTACAAAGGATCAGGAGTGACAATGGTACTGAATTCAAGAATTCCACAATGAAGATTTTCTGTGAAGAGAATGGAATTGTCCATGAGTTTTCTGCTGCCAGAACACCTCAACAAAATGGGGTTGTTGAAAGAAAAAACAGAACTCTAATTGAAGCAGCTAGAACAATGTTAAGTGAATCAAGATTACCAACATATTTCTGGGCTGAAGCTGTCAACACTGCATGCTTTACTCAGAATATTTCCTTGGTCAATCAAGCTAGAGGAATGACTCCTTATCAGTTATTAACCAACAAGAAACCAACTTTAGCTTTTCTACATGTCTTTGGATGTAAGTGTTTTGTGCTAAGGAATCATGGAGATAATTTAGGCAAATTTGAAGCAAAGGCAGATGAAGCTATTTTCGTTGGATATGCAGCAGGGAAAGCCTACAAGGTCTACAATCTAAGAACCAACATTGTTATGGAATCTGTACATGTTGTGTTTGATGATCAAAAGATTCTAGGCCTAAATGATGAAGGTTACCATGAAAAGTTGGAATTTGAGAATGAAGGTGAAGGAAGAATGTACTATGATGATGATGAGGAGAATGAAGATCATGACCACAGAGATCCACCTAGAGCTGTTATACCAACTAGAAGTGATGCTTACACTGAAAATGAAGCATCCGTTGATAGTCATTCTGGAGCATCCGTTGATAGTCATTCTGGAACATCCGTTGACAGTCATTCTGCAACATCCGTTGACACTATTAGAGATGCATCCGTTGACAGAAATTCTCAAGCATCCGTCGACAGGCAAAATGATGCATCCATTGACAGTCAACTTCATAACTCAGCAAGGACAACAAACTCAGGGGGAGTTTCTCAAGGTCAAAATTCAATGCTAAATCAACATGATCATGGAAATGAAGCAACCTCATCAAGATCAAATCTTCCACCTGCAAGAAAATGGACTAGAAATCATCCATTTGAGTTAATCATTGGTGAATCAAATTCAAGAGTCCAAACTAGAAGGGCCACTCAAGCAGAATATCTATACAGTAGCTTCCTGTCTCAAGAGGAACCTAAGAAAGTGGAAGATGCCCTTCTAGATCCAGATTGGGTGTTAGCAATGCAAGAAGAGCTAAACCAATTTGAAAGAAATAAAGTATGGAAACTTGTGCCCAAACCTGATGATAGAAGTGTCATAGGTACTAAATGGGTTCTCAAGAATAAAACAGATGAAAATGGCATAATTGTGAGGAATAAAGCTAGATTAGTGGCAAAGGGCTATTCTCAAGAAGGAATAGATTTTGATGAAACTTTTGCTCCAGTAGCAAGACTTGAGGCAATAAGAATCTTTCTAGCCTATGCAGCACATGCCAATTTCAAAGTCTATCAGATGGATGTCAAAAGTGCCTTTCTAAATGGGGAACTGGAAGAAGAGGTCTATGTCCATCAACCTCCTGGTTTTGAGGATCCAGAATTTCCAGAATATGTATATCTTCTCATGAAAGCACTTTATGGTTTGAAGCAAGCACCAAGAGCCTGGTATGACACTTTATCTCAATTTCTTTTGGAGAACCACTTCACTAGAGGTACAGTAGATAAAACCTTATTTCATAGGGATATTAATGGCTCTTCAATACTTGTTCAAATCTATGTAGATGATATTATTGTTGGGTCTACAGATGAGAAGCTTTGCAAAAAGTTTGCCAAACTTATGCAAAGTAGGTATGAAATGAGTATGATGGGTGAATTAACTTACTTTCTTGGCCTACAAGTAAAGCAAGTTAATGAGGGCATTTTCATAAGTCAAACAAAATATATTTATGATCTCTTAAAGAAATTTGACTTAATGGATTGTACATCTGCTAAAACACCTATGGCCACTGCAACTAAGCTTGAGTTGAATACTAAGGAAAAGTCTGTGGACATCTCAAGTTATAGAGGCATGGTAGGTTCACTTTTATACCTAACAGCTAGTAGACCTGATATAATGTTTTCTACTTGTCTTTGTGCTAGATTTCAAGCTGATCCTAGAGAGTCTCACTTAATAGCTATTAAAAGAATTTTCAGGTATCTCAAGGGAACACCAAACCTTGGCATTTGGTACCCAAGAGAATCTGGTTTTGATCTAACTGGCTATTCAGATGCAGATTATGCAGGTTGCAGAGTTGATAAGAAAAGTACTACAGGTTCCTGTCAATTTCTAGGAAACAGGCTTGTGTCATGGTTCAGTAAGAAACAAAACTCAGTCTCCACTTCTACAGCTGAAGCTGAGTACATTGCGGCTGGAAGTTGTTGTGCACAGATTCTATGGATGAGAAACCAACTCATTGACTATGGTCTAAAAGTTGAGAAGATTCCAATTTTCTGTGACAACACAAGTGCTATTGCCATCACAGGGAATCCAGTGCAACATTCGAGAACCAAGCACATTGACATCAAATACCACTTCATTAGAGAACATGTGATGAATGGTACAGTAGAAATGCACTTTGTGCCAAGTGAAATGCAGCTTGCAGATATCTTCACCAAGCCTCTTGATGAATCCACATTCACAAGATTGGTAGGTGAGCTAGGTATGCTTAACTTGTCATAATTTCTAGTGATATTTGATTTCAATGAATTGAAGCTGGAAATGTGTTTTGATTTATTTGAAAGTTAAAACTTTCAGAAAAATTTTCTGCAGAAATTTTGCCGAAGGCAAAATTAGCTTATCAACGGATATCCTTTTATCCGTTGATAGTATAAACACATTACTAGATTTTTGCATGTCAACGGGTAACAGGCTATCCACGTCATCAACGGATAAACTGTATCTCAACCGTTCATTCTATATCCGTTGATATACATTTTTTTTAACCGTGTATATCTAATCATGGCTGTACTTATTCTCTTTTTATTTATTATCTGACAGTTACTTTTGACCAATGGAGTAATTACTTTTAATTATTTCATTTTTAATTCTTGAAAAATATAAAAGGCGGACTTGTACTCTCACATCTCACTTTTATTCATTTTCAAGCATATCAAAAGTTAACTGCATCTTCTTCCCTAAAACTCTCTGTAACCAAAGTTCAATCACTTCAATGGCGCCTATTGTTAAGATGATGTCCTCCACTGGGTTTACCTATGAGAAGAACAATTTCGCGGCCTTTGTTGACACAGTGAATGCTCCAGAAGCTTACCACACTTTGATGAGTTTCGTGAAGAAATGCAAACTGTCATATGCTATGACGGCTACCACTCCCTTAATCCATGAGGTAATTGAAGAAATGTGGACATCTGCTGAGTACAATGGCACAGACGGTACAATTGCTTTTTCTTTAAAGGGTAAAAACTATGTGGTTAATTCTGATGTAATAACTGCTTGTTTAAAATTGCCTGAGAATAACTGTCTGAAAGTACCTACTGATGCTGAAATTGTTGCCATGCTTAATTCTATTAATTATGCCCTTAGTACTGAAAACTTAGGGAAAATTGCTAGAAAAGGAATGGTTAAAGAATGGAGCTACTTCTGTGATGCCTTCATTAAAACTTTTTCAGGAAAAATTAGTAATTTTGATGCTGTTACCCAGTCCATGCTAACAATGATGTGTATGCTTTTAAATGATAAATTCTATAATTTTGGCACATTAGTTATGTATGAGATAGCCGCAAAGTTGGGTAAAAAGGAAACTAGGAGCAAGAATATCTACTTTGCTAGATTTTTAATGCTCTTAGCACTGCATGTGTCTGAGAATAAGCTATCCATTGCTAACCCGGATAGCAAGTTCCAATGTTTTGTTCAGGAGAAGAGAGTCTTAAGTGACCTGATTCGAATGAACCTCAATGCAGGAGTACAGTTGGTATATCTACCAATTGTTCAGGTAACTAACTCTAACTCTGAAACCCCTATCTCCAACCCCCAAATTTCTTTGCCTTCTAGTGTCACAATGGAGTCTGTAGTTGTGACCAAACAGGCTCCTACCAAAGTGACCAAATCCAGAGTTCCAAAACCACATTCTAAAAGGCAAACCTCAAGTGTCTCTCAAAAGACACCTGTTGTAAAATCTACCAAACCTCTTGAGGGGAGTGTGAAGGTGGTAGTGAGTGGTGAGGGACAGGGTGAACATCAAAGAAGCCCTAAGGATAAGGAAGGAGAGATGAGTGCAACCACCATTTCAGTCTCTCAAAAGACTGCTAATGTAACTACAGGCCAAATTCTAGTTACACTCTCCCAAAAGAGTGTGACTACTGAATCAAGTTCCCCACAAGGAACACTGCACAAGAGGGTTAGGGACACATATAGCCCAATCTCAAAAACCTATGGAAGAAGAGTGAAATCTAAAACCACAGGGGAATCACAGGGTGCACACACCGTACAGGAAACTGTACCTTCTCAAACTCAGTTTGAAGTGGCTTCAATAAATGTGGAGTCACAGCCCCTTGATCTTAATCTTCAAATCGACACACATTACAATCCACCATCACCATCTCCTTCTATGGATGTGGATATGATATCTACATCAATTCCTGATTCTCCATCTTTAAGATTCTTGGAGAAGCCCCACTCTGTAATTGGTGGTCATCATCTTTTAGATGATTTGTTGGACCATCAATCTTCCCTTCCAGAATTCTCAACACAGACTGTGGCCTCGAACTTAAAATCAATCTCCACAGATTCAGTGTTGGTTTTCTCTTCAACGGATATAATTATTCCTTCCTCAACGGATATCCTTCATCCGTTGACAAGTGTTTCTCCATCAACGGATGCGCCTCTATCTAGCCATCCGTTGACAGCTATAACTACTCCATCAACGGATATTCCTTATCCGTTGATAACTCACTCTACCACTGCTATATCTGACATTCCAGTGTCAAGTGTAGAGGAGTTCTCAGTAGTTGAAACACTTTTAGGTTTGAGGGAAGGGAGTGAGAGGCTGCCTTGTGAGCAGGCAAAAGGAGAGATAAATAATGAGAGGCTGGCCATTTCTTCCGGTCAGGCAAAAGGAGAGTTTGAGAGTTCCACCTTAGTAGGTGAAGGTGAGGGTGTGAGAGGTGTGAGCCAAGGGGAGCCCTTGATGCAAGAAAAGAGAGATGAGGGGAGAGAAGGGACTACAGGAGAGATAAGGATGGAAGAAGCAGCCATTGCTAGTGAGTCAATGGGGGTTGAGGATGCATCCAAGGAAATGGAATTTCAAAGAGAATATCAGTCCATGATTGACTCCATTTCTTTGGATGCTGAAACCTTTACTCACCCTGTTCCTGCCTATCAAATTCTGGCACAACAGGGCAATGTGGAAGCAGAGGAGGCAATGCACCTAGTGCACACCTCACAATCTCTACTTAGAGCTAAGGAATCTATAGCAGCTCTGCCAACCACTGCTGAGAGTGATGAATTTGACAATTCTGAAGATGAAGACAGCCAGAGCTCTGAAGATGAAGGTGGTAGCAGTATTCATGATTTTGCATTTGCTCAAAACTACACCTATCATCAACTTGATATGGAAATCATAAGGCAATATAAATCTGCCCTGGCTGAGCACCCAGAAGCAGATCCACAGAGAAAGGTTGTTCTTCAACAGGCAATTGACTCCCTAAAGTTACAAAAGATGCAAATGGTGATTCAGAGATCCAATTTAGAGGAGGTCAAACAAGAAATCAAGGATGTGAAGATCTCTGTGGATTCCAAGCTAGAGCAACTAGCTCCTACAGCCACTCAGAGGGTGTTGCAACAAAGGTTTCTCAAAGAAGACAACCTGGCTAAATCTGTGCAACTTCTCAATTCAAGAGTGGAAAAGATGGAATCCCAGATGGAGCAATTTCTTCAACATCAGAAACTGCAAACCCAACTGCTAGAAAAGTTAGTTGCAACCCCAACTTCTAGTCAAACCCTTGATGCTAACAAAAAGGGGGAGAAAGTGGAAGAGGCTGTGGCAACTACAAGTCAAATCTTAATTTCTGAAAGAAGGGAAGCAGCAAGTGAGGGGGAGCAGCAGCCTACCATAGTGGTCAATCCACAAGAATTCATTGTCACAGCTTCCCCCAGCAAATCCAAACCTCTATCTGAAGAGTTTGATCTTTCAAACTTGACAGAAGAAGAAAAGCTAGCCAAAATTGAAGCTCTCCAAAAGATGAAAGAAGAAAACTATGAAAGGATAATGAGGACAGAAAGATTGATCAATCAATCTATTGCATCAACTCTGTTCTCTAGCCAAACCTCAGCTCCAACAATATCTACAACAATTCTGAAGGTGCTCAATCCAGCAATTGTGGCTCCTACATTCTATGATGCTGAGCCTTCTCATGTTAAGGAATTTGAACCCTACATCAAATCAAGACCCTTCTCACCACCAAAAGCAAATGGGAAGAACAAGTTTCAACTGGACTTTCCATTTCCCAAGGATGATGAAGAGAAGTTGATGGGTAAGGCAATCTAGGAATTCAAGGAGAAGACTAACAGTTGTGTAAGAGAATGGATGGCTGTAATCATAAGGAATGGAAAAGTTCTAAACATATCCAACAGCCATCCTAGATTTGTTGAAGCCAAGAGAGAAGAGACTTCAAGGCTGCTAAGAGAATCTCAACCAAGCACTGAATATCAATATGAAAACTCAGATGAGAAGCAAGCAAGGCTGGCTCAAGAGTTATTGGATGAGGTAGAGGATGAATTGAGGGAACCTGAGGAAGTCCCCAAATTCAAAAAGAAAGGGAAATCAGTCCCCAAATCCAAGAGATTAAAAACACATGCAAGGAGGCCCGTCTCTCCAGAAACTGAAAACAAAGAGACAGTTGGTTCATCACAACCTATTGATGTAAAAGTATTCAACCCAGATGTAAATTTCCATGGTGAGCCTATAGTACCTAAAGAGGAACCAATGAATCTTGACTCCATTGAGGTTCCTTCATTCTTGCTGAAGCCTCAACAGAAGCCTACACAGAAGAAAAGGAAACCAAGGAAGCAACCTTCAAAGGAACCAATTCAAGTTGCTAGGGTACCTGCAATTGTCAGGCAGCCAATCTTGGAAAACAAGGATGATTTTATCTATCAGGCAGATATTGAAGAATACTCTGACATGAATCTTTATCTGGATGAATTGTCAGAAGTAAGAGGAATTGACAAATATAGACATTTGCCTGAAAGATTGGTCTTTGTATACAAGGGAGGAACGGAAAGGACATGGCCACTACAAAGGGTTCTTGGAGAAAATTATCATACCTTAACCAAAGTGTTCTCTGCAATCAAGAGATACACAGGGTTCTCCAAGATAGCAAAAGGGGAGATACTGGACAAAATAGAACAAATAAGGAGGGATTGGAACTCACCATCAAGTCTACCAAGGAAAATGAAGATCCCATACAATGGACAGAAAATCCACCTCCAACCTTTCTGGATGATGGAGTTCAGGGATGAAGATGGTAACAGGAGATTCTTCAGGTTAGAAGACCAACTACCAAAGGCTAGTTCTCAATACCTGAGATGGCTACAACAGAAGCTAAATCCAAAGGTAGATGAAGAAGATGCCTTCTATAGGCAACTCCAAATACAGATTGAGTCCAACTCTGCCAAGGAAGGAAAATCAAGGGTGATGCCAACAAGAGGAAAGAAACAGTCCTAATCTGCTCAGTCTAGAGGAGCACTTCTCTGTAAATTTCTCAAACTTTCAGTTTTTAATTATTGTAGCTTAATACAATTTATGTATTGTTCTTTATATATCTTTAGGAATGTTTTGTTATCATCAAGGTCCTGAATTTATGCTTTATTGCCATCAAGTATAAATTGGGGGAGATTGTTAGGAATATGTTGTACTTGATGATAACTTCACAATCAATCAAATTGTTTAAGGTTTTGTAGCTGTCAACGGATGAGGATTTATAACTCTATCCGTTGACAGGTAGCTCATCAACGGATGAGGTTTTGTAGCACACTACAGTATCTCTATGTTATCAGTTGATAGTGTTTTTATCCACAGTCATGTTGACTATCAACGGATAGGCAGAATAGGGTAGCCAATTGTAAATAAGCTATGCTATGTAATTATGTCTAAGTGAAAGTGTATCAACGGATGAAGACTAAACTCTATCAACGGATACAACTCAAATCCACTCTATCAACGGATACAGCTCAAGTCCCAATATCAACGGATACTGCTCTATACATCATCAACGGATGTCAGTATACATCATCAACGGATAATCATTGACACTGTTTTCTATGATTAGCTGGAGATTAGCAGTTGATAAGGACATGTTTGACTGACAGATCACATGAGTTTATAGTAGATACAAAAAGCAGTATGGCAGCCATACTTTGGAAACACAGAAGAAAGAAGCATTCCATTTACACTATGAATACAAGAAAGGTGCAGGAGACATGTCTGAACACAAGGACAACCTTTCGGCTACATGTGTATTTGGAGTGTAGTAGCAAGTCAACTAGAATTAGATTAGTATTATCTTATTCCAGTAGTACTTGTAAAACTTGGGATATATAACCAAGTGTAGCAACTCTTTGTAGGTTAAGAAAACAGACATATTTGCTTAGGGTTTCTTGAATATCCTTAGAAGCAAAGAGTTGTAAAACGGCAGCTGTGTACATTTTGTATCACAGAGTTTTCTTCAAATAAAAGCTTCAGGTGGTGCATATTAACCACCTGATTTTATATGTGTTTGTGTTTAAATCTTACATTGCAATTATCTCTTCATAAGTTTCTGAAGTTCTTATCAGAAATTTATAAATATCAAGAATTGTATTCAACCCCCCCTTCTACAATTATACAAGTGTGTAATCTGGGAATAACACTCTGGCTGGGGTCACCTGCTTGCGCCGAGTGCGCCTTACGCGGGCCATTCAACTTAGCTGTTGTTGTGATATAATAAATAAAGCAAGGGTGAGCAATAGCCCACCAACAATAATATATAACTGAACAACGGTAATATATAACGATATCAAGAATATCTTTGAAACCATGTGCCATGCATTAACGAACATAGTGCCAGTATAAGGTAAAGGATGAAGTTACAAGGTAACTCAAAACATATATTTTGTAGAAATATCTGTTGTGCAAGGTAAAAGCAAGACATCATCACATGTCATAAAAGAAGGGAATTGCAGGAAAATATTGCAATCCCAGTTTTGAACATTTTTCAAACTCCTGCCAACCTGAAAGAAGTCTCTTCGATACGTGTTGCGGGGGATGCCCGTCAACCTGAAAGAAGTTTCTTCGATACGAGTTGCAGGAAATTCCCAATTTGGGAGATGAACTAATACTGGAGTTATCACGCGCCAGCTAACCCACTCCCCGATGATCAGTCGGAGATGGTACAGCCCAATATAGTTTACTACTGATAGAAGGAAGAACTGACGGATTTACTTGTCTACCGCCCTTTTTAGTAACTCCCTGGCAACGGCTGGGCCTTGTGATGGACCACGCGACTCGGCCTCTTACACACGACTCCTAGTTCGAATAAATCCATGACTCTGAAACGTAAAGTTCGTCCTCCTTTCCCCAAGTATAATACTCGTTGATAAGACTCCACAAAGTAGTCGTATCTAATTGGAAAGGAAAATTCACCAATATTTCCCAAGTTGATGCTTGTTAATGGATATAAACTTGTTCCATCAATCTTACCCCTCGAGTGTTGAGGAGGTAACCAAAAAGACTCATATCGATGTTTGAAAAGAATCAAGATGTGAGTGAAAAGGTAGTTTAACAAGTATATGACCGGGCAGTCAAAGAAATAACATCTCTCAAGCAAGGTTCCCTTATATTTTAGAAGATAAATTCGAATGAAGAATGGAGTTTTGAGAACCTTCCTTGATAAAATAATAATAATACGACTCAAAGATAATTTACATAGTATTTGAATATCAAGGAAATTTTTGAATAAAATATCTCATTTTAGAACTAGTTGAAAGAATTAAATAAATATTCAAAGAATATTTATTAAACCAGAAATAGTTCAAGAATATTCTTAATATAAATATTGCTCATGATTAACCCTCGAATAAGTATATATAAAATATTCATTAAATAAATAATTCCTCGAATAAATATTCAAAATAATATCCAAGAAAATAATTAAAACCTTAAATGAATATCCAAGATAATATTCATTAAGTAAATAAGCTCAAATGAATATTCGAAAATAATATAAAATAAACAATTAAACTCAAATGAATATTCGAAATAATATTCATTAAATAAATAAAGTCGAATGAATATTCCCAAAATAATATTCATCTAAATCAATAGCCTCAAATGAATATTCAAAATAATATTCATTAAATAAATAATCTCGAATGAGTATTCAAATAACATTCCTCGAATAATTTCAAAGTACTTAATACTTATGGAAATATAAATAATGTTCGTAAATAACATCCCTCAAATAATCTGTCACTGGAATCCCTCTGGGTTTCCATGACTATCTCTATATTACAAAATACCGACTCCCGATCTTTATTAAAAGAATGAGATCATATGCCCTTCACTAAGGGTCTTAGCAATATCCGGCTTATAATTAGTATATCTTGTATCTAACTTATAAGCCAACATCAATCAGGGAACAAGTATTACAATGTAAATTTGAAAGTAGGCATGCATGTTATGGCATATGTATAACAACATTCAATTATATATATTATCACAACAACAGTTCCAAAGTATTGGAAACTTGCCTGGTAGTCGGGTAGGGGTAGCGTGTCCTGGGTCTGCTCGGTAATCTATAAACAATCAAAGCATTCGAGGTTAATTACTTAATGCTTTTAAAAAGGCTAAGTATATACTTAACTTAGGTCGAAACACGTTTTTAAGTTATCTCGTTAACCCTCTCTAGTGTAACTCTTATTAACACCGTTATGACCCGACATTGGTTCGCTATTAAGGCATGTCACTACACTTACACTTGGTAGGTACTTAAGCCATATAAGTTCTAAGGTCGAAAGATTATACCTCGAGATTTATCGATCGTTATCTAAGTGATTTTCCAAAGTTATAACCAAGTATCCTTTTTAGGGGTTCGTTCGCACTTAACCTTGATTCGAACATTTTTATAAAATCGAAAACGATCTTTTTAACATGAGGTCTTTTCTCACATGTTCCTTATGATCTCTAATATTTAATTACCATGATTCGTCACTGAATTACTCGAGTTAAGGGGGTTCAATTTCAATTACAAATTTGCATTTACGGTTTTGAACCACTTTTAGTAAATCGGCCATAATTCCTAAACCGTAAGTCCGTTTGCTTCGATTCTCGCGCCAAAACGATCTATGAATCAAGATCTACAAGGGTATGTCATATACTTATCAAGGTCAGAGAATTACACCTACTGTTATGCACAAATTTTAAGGGTTAACGAAATTTCGGCATTACGACGGCTATAACTCGAACATTTCCAAATTTACAATCCTCCCACAAATATGGTTTCCACTCCAAATCAGCGATACATGTTATTTAACATTGAACTAAGGCCAAGCACTGCCTTTCCGTTCATCTAAACCATTTTAACATATAACAAAGCCCAATCATAACTATCATGCTATATATATGCATAATATCAATAAACTCAATTAAAACTCATGATCCATCAAAAAGGGTTCAAGATTATACCTTTGTTGGAAGCTTGTTAGTGTTTATATACCCTTACAACACTATATCCTTGCTTACTCTATCCTTTGGAAGCTATAAATCCAAGAACAAAACCAAACAAAAACATTAGTTACTATTCATCATCTTTTTCATCAAGCTTTTTGAATATGTAAAACTCAAAGGATGGTGCTAAGGTTTTAGATATACCTTCTCCTAGTCTCAAGCTTTGTTTTAAGCTATAGCTTGTAAAATTTGAATGGGTGGAACCCCTCCTTCCCTTCCTTGGCCGAGAGCAACAAGAGAGAAAATGGTGGTGTTGGTTTGTTTTGCTTTTCTTGTTTCTTGCATCAAATGAATAATTGAGATAATATCTCCTAAAGTTGCTTTATTAAAGTGATTACATCACTTTCCGCTAGCTTAATCTTGTGCCAAGTGTTGGGCTATAAACATGTTACTCCACTTTTGTATAAATGCAAACACACCACTTATCTTTGTCGTTAACTTGCTCTTTGGTCACCTAGTTCCTTATTCTCCAACCAATTTGATTTCCTTTGTGTCTCGTTAATAAAATCTATACGTTAGGACTTATATGTTGCATCCCATTGCTCAATTTCATTGATCGTTCGGAGGAATATCTCAAGCATTTGTTGTTAGGGTTTTACCGGAAACCTTCCTGATATTTATACTATCATTCTCAATTCTCTTTAATAATTCTTGAATCCAAATTCCTTAAATCTTTATATTAAATCCTTAAATCCTTCAGTGTCCAGGGAAATCTCGGAAAAAATAAAAGTGCTATTTTTCTGAATCCGATATCATTTACATACACTTATATTGCCTATCAGTCACTAATACGAACTCAGAAATCCGTTCTGAATACTCCTATATAGCGTCGTCTAATAATATTCCAATTTCCACCAAAAACACTATTCATCACTTATTCTCTCTTCAATTCTTATAATTAGAAAAAATGTCCTTGCGCTTTCCCGAGCGTTTCTTAACCCTTTTACGGAACCACTGGACTTATAACAGATATCGATTTGGATGACATGAGAATAACCTTCCTCTTTGGAATTTACCATATCTTACTTTCCAGGAGATAGATTATTCTAATCTAAGTTGTCAACCTATTGCATTCTTCTTGGCATATAAACATTGGAATAAAAATCCATTCCATATTCACTTATCAGAACCATTATTACACTTATACTCCATTACATAACAAAGGTTTTTAATTCTACCAAAAATCTGGGTTCTTACACTAATTTATACAAGTTATGGAGAACATTCATAACTAATGCTAAGTACAGCTTTTAAGACAGAATCAAACAAAAAGGGGTTCCCCAGTTAAGGGATCATGTAAGTTATGCATAGCATTACAATACAATAGGCTTGTTAGGTAAATGTGTACAGGCATGCCTATGTGACTAACAGAGTTTTAATTTTCGTGGGACTAAAGTAACTAACATGGAAATTGCATAATTAAAGATAAATATAAAGCTTATTTGTTCTCTTCGTAATCCTTCCTATTAGTCTTATTTGAATGATTAAGCCAAGTAAGATTATTTGGAATGTATAAATTTGCTTATAATTATTAATTCATTCTTAACCATTGAGATAGAATGATTAAGCCAATTAAGATTATTTGGAATGATGAATTTTCTTCTTAATGATTAATTCATTCTTAACCATTGAGATAGATTTTCCTCACATTAAATGACACATTAATTATATTTGAAAATATCAAATTTTAAATGTCATGATTATTTTACATGGTAAGATCGATAAATACTCTTTTTCAGATGAGACAGAAAAATATTGAACAAATTATCTTATTCTTAATGTATCCAGATTCTTATTTATTCAGAAATATTAATGATTCAGAAGTAATAGTTCAAATTTAACAAATGGCCATGATCCCACATAGTGCATGTAACTACTAACTAATCGGTTGCTTTTAAAAAGTTCTCAGCTAATATTATACCATGGAATGAGGAATAATCATAAATCTTAAAGAATTCTACCTTGTAAACCTTATCAGTTATATCAAATTTGTCATTTTTCTTGAAAAATTCAGTAAATACTTATCTATAATATTATACATCTTACTCTTCTATATCACTAATTTAAACTTACAATTATATATAGACTATAGTGAGGATACAAAGCCTGATGTTCATAAAATCTTGTAATTAAAAGTAAAAATAGGTTTTACATAAAATTTAACGATTTTTTACACGTTTATAGTTCTTGTTTCATTCTATCCCTTGTGCAACATTCGTAAGCCAGCATGCAAGCAGGATGTATGTTTATGCCTCATTATTTATGTTTTGTCGCTTCAAATTTTTTTATCAGTTTGGAGATTCCATGTCTGATATTGGAAATATTGTCATTGAAAAATTAAATGGAAGCTTCAAATAAGCTACCATATGAAGAATCATTCTTTGGTAGACTTACTGTTCTAAATTCCAATGGTTTACTCATGACTGATGTAGAGCAAAGAGATTAATTTGAGATGTGTATAATGTTTGGTTTCTTGATTTTGCAGCATAGGCAACTAACTGGTCTTAACTTATTGAATCCATTCAACGATAAAACTGCAAATTTTGACAATAGAGTAAATTTTGTTGTAGCTAGTTCAACTGCAATTGCAGTTGATAAATTGGCAGCCCAATACATTCATGGGAATATCTTAACTAGTAGTTCTCTTGATATTCAAGTAAATTGTATAGATGAGTATCTTGCAAAGTTTGGCAAAGGCGATGGAGGTTAACTTTGTTTGTGTTTATGTATTTATGATATATTTACATGTATGTATGTATGTTAAGATGGTTTGTAGTGTAATATTCCCCGGCAGGGCCGGCCTCAACATTTACAAGGCCGCATGCAAACTTATAAAAAAGGCCCCCATATATAAAAATCAATAAATTGATTTCTTTTGTAAAGAGAATCTACCCAACACAGTAAAAAAAATTCACTGCCTATGCGGCTTAAAATCATATATTTATCAATTGTTTTGTTAATCAAACCGTACCAATGAAAATTTTATGCAAAAATTAGTAGGCGTGCAAAATTTTATAAATTTTACCTTTAAGAATACATTTAAGTTAACATGGTATTTTATATATGGTTTACAATATAAATGTAATGGCTCAGATTTTATATCATTTTTTGATTAAAAATTGCATCATATATAAGATCAATTTCAATGTAATTTTGTGTATCCACTAATTTTTGCGTAATCTTTTAATCTGTACGGTTGGATTTTCGTAAAAATTATTGAAAATATGAATTTAAAACCGCACAGGTGGAGAATTTTTCCACCGTATCATGTAGATTCTCTTTACCCTCTTAAAAATTGCTTTACATGCATTTCTCGATGCAAACTTATCCATTAAACTCTCATATTCTAATTTGCTATAATTTTTGTTATATTTGATGTGTTTGTATATAATCTTTGATATTTTACTTTTTAATCTTCACTACTTTTGCCTAATTTCTTGCCAAAAAAAAGATAAAACAGAGGTAAAATGTTTATTCTGTGTTTCTGTATTTGTGAAGACTGGCGAGAAAGGACAGTTAAGGATTTTATTTACTTCACCTAACTTCACTGGTTTTAATATATATAACAGGTTTTTTTTAATTTTGGCCCCCCTGCTTAGCAGGCCCCATGCCATTGCATGGACCGCATGGGGTTAAAGCCGGGCCTGTTCCCCGATGTACTTACATATATGTACAATTTACATCAAACTGCATCCTACTTAGTTATGTTCGAGTATTTTTTTCGTTTATCAAGTTGAAATATTTATTGTTATTTTTTTAAAGATTGCGGTGATAAGTTGAAGAATTCTCTGTTTATTGTTAGAGAGACGGAAGGTAATGATTAAAATTATGCACTTATGACAAGAAAAATCATTGATGAAATTAAAGCCAGTGTTGTGCCAGAAGTGGTAGAAACCATAATCAGTGGTACCATTGTAAGTTTAATACATAACTCTTCTACATTACATTATATTAAACTAACATGTAAACCTTTTTTAATTGATTTGTAATTGTTTTATTTAATTTTGTACTTTATGTTACATTAGAGCCTAATAAATCATGGTGCACAGAAGTTGATGGTACCTGGAAATTTTTTAGTTGGTTGTCTCCCAATTTACCTTACTCTTTTCCAAACGAAAAACTCAACCTTTGATGAGAATGGGTACTTGAAGGAATATCATAAGTTGTCCATGTACCACAAAATGAAATTAAAAGAAGCACTTGATAATTTGTAAGATGAAGCCCCGTACACTACCGTCATTTATGGAGATTATTACTACAATGCCTTTACACACATGCTGCAAATCTAGGTTTGTCTATTCACACATCTAAGTCTATATGCTGGTCTTGAGGTAGTAGTTTCTAATGTTAAAAGAATTTTCCGTATTTATAAATTAATAAATCCCCTACTCTTAAATCAAAATAACTTTTAACCTCGAAAACTATTTGAGGGTGACCTCGGGTCAATTTTTGATTAATTCAGACTTCTAAGATTTAAATTTTGTTTTGTTGATAGGTTTTAAATTAAATCAAAAAGTGTTAGGTCCGATAAGATTGTAGAAGGGGGGTTGAATACAATCTTTACCTTTTTATCGAAATTTGTCCGTTAGATAATATTTTAGCAAAGACAAATTTGTGCGGAATTATTTAACACAATTTTTCAAGTTGAATATAACTGTATATTAACTTGATGTGGTGTTACAAAATCAGTATAACAACTTATCAAGATGTTAATAACTAATTAGAAAATTCGACATGAACTTTTCTAATTTAGTTAATAATAATCAAGATAAGAACTAGGAAACTTAATTCGCTAGTAGTACAAGAATCACAAATAGACAAGTTCTAGCGGATAGAATATTACAAAGATGAAGAACTTGAATTTCTGGGAATTGTTTAAGCTTTGGTGTTCTTGGTGTTCTTGAGAGAGAATTCTGTTCTGCTGGATATTATATTTTCTGCTCTGTTTCTTGGTTATTACTTAATCTGCTGTGTTCTGTTCTTTTGTATCAGTAATAAGTCTTGCTAGCTTTCTGTAGGATATTTAACTGCTCCAGCATGACTTAAACTGCTTCCAAGACTTAATTTTTATTCATTAAGACTTACACAAACCTCCATTAAGACATAAACCTGGTCGGTATGACTTAATAAAAGTTCGGTATGACTTAACACAGCTGGCAGGTGGTCGGTATGACTTAATCAAGATATTTGTTTCGGTAAGACATAATCTTCATAGCTCGGTAAGACATAATCTTGAATTCTGTCGGTATGACATAATTTAGGTCATACCGAATTTAGCTTCACCAAGACATAATCCAACCTTCTTTCTTTAAGTCATATTGATCCATTTAATTAATTAATGATTAACCAATTCATATTTAATTGATATAATAATTAATTTAATAAATAAATTAATTCTTCTAGAATTAATTCATTTAATTAAATCAACTAAATGATTTATATCAATTATAAATGAATTTAATTAAATCAATAAATAATTAATTTAATTCTTACAAACCACTGAAGGTAGTAAAGAATTACCACTGACTTGTGTTGACGTTCGATATACTGTCTGGTTCATGAACGACTAACTTCAATGATGCTTCTTCACTTTTGACTTTAGGTTGTGGTTTATTTCTTCTCTCAATTCTCTTTTACTGTAACTGACATTCAAACTATCACTCGAAAAATCTCTGTCACTGTTCAAATGAATCCATTCACTTTAATGCTATACTGGGGCTTGATCAGATAACTGAATCGTCTTCCAGTGTACGACATCAAAACTATAGATTGACTTTTCTTTTTTTCTTCTGACAGATAATACTTCTTGAGATTCCTGTGACAGTTCATATGTATATTTACTTATTACAATTTGGTTTAAGTTGATTAGGATCCTCTAACTAAAAATAGGCTGAGTCATATGCCTTTCAATCTCCCCCTATTTGTTTGTTAGACAATAACAAGCAAATTCCTAGAGGATACCTCAACTAATCCAACTTAACCAAATGAAAGATAAAACTTTAAATACTAAGTAAATATGAAAAAAAAAAGTTCTGGTTTATATTTAACATTTGCCAGATTCAAACATGAAAGATAAATACAAGATAGATGATCCTCTAGACTGATCATATGATACAAATTCCTATCAAGATTTATCTAAGCTCTAAAGATATAACATGTAGAGCAATTCTTTTTCTTTAGTTGTCTTCCCTTCTGAATTCTCCTTCTTCTGGCTCATCTGTGACTTGAAGTTTCATGTGTAAATTAGAATCAACAAGACGCTCTCTTCTTGATGACAATCTTTGAGGTAAGACTAAAGGAATTCCAAGCTTCTTTCTCAGTTCACCTTGAAATTTCTTGTAATCTTTTATATTCGTTTGTGCATAGGATCGAATATGATCTGCAGCTATTACCTTTTCTTCAGTCAAGAATCCATGATTTCTGAGAGCATATTCAGCATATACCAAGTGTTTTGCATGATGTTCATATAACTCATCTGTCTGAAGATTGATTGAAAGAAGTACCTCTCCCTTAAGAAATTTTACTTGTGGAGGATCCTTAATCACTTCTGGTCCAGCTCTTTCAGCAAATTCTTTGAACTTCTCATGTAACAACACACCTAGCTCAGAAGATGTTCTCACCTTAGGCCTAAGTACCCAAATCTCTGTCAGCGATCTGTCATAAAAGAACTGAATAGATACTCTGAAAGTTCCAACTTTATGACAATCCACAAATATTACCAGCTCATCAGATTTGGGTTCAAATGCAGTAGTTATCCTGATGACTTCTACCTTTAAGGCCTTTATATACATATCATGAATTGGATTTGCCAGTTTGAATTCCTCGAGAATTTCTCCAAGACGACGATCTTCATAATCAGAACTCTGAGGTGAATCAATTGCTTTTTGAGCACGTTCCCATTTATCACCGCTCTTTAGTCTGATATATGTCTTTCTCTTCTCAACATTTATAGCATGTAATCGTTGTAATGCTTGTTGTTTAGCTTTCTGAAGTTCTTCATTTCGTGCAATTTGCTCTAATGACTTTTGAAGCTTTTCTTCTCTCATCAGCAAATTAGCTTCCCTCTGAACAAATAATTCTTCAGATTCTTTCTCTGCTTGTTGAGCTTCAAATTCAGATATCACTGGTTCTTCTTCTTCCCAGTGACTTAAATCTGGTTCAGGTAATTTCTCACCTTCATCAGAAAAAGCAAAGTCATCAAAAACATCAAGATTACCTGGTTCATCCATGACTTGATCATCATCTGCAACAACTTTCTTCTTCCCCTTATTCCTCCTGTCTTCACTGTCTATATCAGATTTATCAGATTTACCTCCTTTTTCTCCCTGTCCTTTCTCACCTCCTTGTGATTTCTCTGCCTGTTGTTGTGATTTCTCCCCCTTAGTTGAGGAATCCTCTACAGTTTTATCAGTTGCACCAGCTTCAGGATCCCGTTCATCATCATCACCATCTGTTCTTGCAAAGAATTCTCTTTCTTCAGTAGTTAGTTTACGATTCTGACTGATCAGATGAAATAAATGCCTTAATCTTTTAGCTTGATGTTCATTTTGCTTCTCAATTTGATCTAGTCGCAAATCAGTAGAACGCTGATTTTCATGAACTTCTTCCTGTAGATTGTCAACCTTGTTGGAGATTTCAGCAATAATTTTATCTTGTGCCACCGTGACCTCACCAGAATCATCAAGAGCTTTTTCATGAGAAAGTTCGAGAGTTTTGATTTTATTAGTGAAGAATGTCTTCATGTTATTGATGTCACCCTTTATCGAAGTAAGCTGATTATCAACAGAGGTGGATGGAGAAGACTGTTTATCCACTTGTGCTCGAAGTAATTTAGCTTCAGCTTTACTTGCTTCCAGTTCCCTTTCCAGATCTTGTATTTTTTGTAACAATGAGAGAGTGTATGTGTCTGTGTGTGCACTCACCTAAGTTTCACTCTGAATTTCACTCACCTGATGTGCATGTGTATCACTCAATTTTGTGGTAATCCTCACATCACTCCTCTCAATTTCCTTAGCTTTTCCAGAAGCGGTACCTGCAGTTAAAATCACCCTAGCCTCCTCTGGGAAGGTCAGTGGTGGTGCAATGGGAGTTCGCAAATCCCTGTCCTCAATCAATTCCACTTGTACATTTGGATTTGTAATCTGAATTGCTTCAGTAGTAGATTGATCAAGTTGCCTTCCACTTTCTTCAGTCGAAACTGCGAGTGGAAACTCCCTTGAGGTATCTAGGAATGTTTCTCCTAGGAGGGGAGATGATGGTTCCATTAAAGTTGGCAGGGAACCAAGATTTCCCTCAGAAGTCTGTGAAGACTCTTCTACCGTAACTATGGTAGGCACTGTTTCAGACTCTATGTGCTCTCCTGTCAATGTGTCCCTATTTGCATCATAATCTATTTGTTCTCCCATTTTTAGTAATAACAAAGGGGTTGTGCCTGACACATTACAGGATGCCATGGCCCTATGGCAAATTTCAATAGTATCATCCTGTTGAGAGGATGATCCTAGTAACTGTTGCATGGCCATATCAACGTCCATATCTTGTTGGGAAGATACGGATGGGCTTACAGTTGCCTCTGAATCAGTTCTACTTTTCTTTTGTAGAGGCAGAGCTGTGGGTTCACTCATTATATTTCTTCTTGTTAGGCCGAATACACAATTAATAATCAACTTGGTATGAGAGTTTAACAAGTAAAACGTTTATGCACTTAAAAACTTCTTGTATTAAGAACCCTTTCGTGATGTAAAATATCACAAAGAGCTGCTAGGTTACAATAAAGATAATTCGTTGTACAATACCCTTCTAGGGTTAACCTAACTGTATTTATATAACATACAGCTACGATACAATCTCTAATTGATACTCCTAATAATCAGCTACACAATGATATCAATTACAGATTGTCACACGTCTCCTAAGCCAACTCGATCTCTTTGATAGCTATCCAATCTTCAAAGATATCGCTTCCATAATAAATCTTCAATCACTGTTGACCAGTAGACGCTGCCTCCAGACAGAGTTTGACAAACTCTGTCGATCTTCCATCTGTCAGAGTTTACACTAAACTCTGACTGCTTCCAGCTAAACTCTGATAATTCACTGTAACACTCAAACACTGATTAAAACACATCAATTATATTTAACAATCTCCCCCAACTTGTTCATTAGCAAAAATGCACAAGTTAATGACAATAATTGATGATGTCAAAACAAATAGACAAATACAGTGTTTATACAAATTCAGAGTTTAAGCTTCTACTTAACAAAAACTACAGAGAATAAGAAAATCCTTATAGACCTTAATCTCTTATCACTTCAAGATCTGGCATAGCTCTGAGATAATCTATGAGCAATATTCTTTCTGCATTTTCAAGCTCAATCTTCATAGCTTCTTTAATTTCTCTGAGTTGAGGATCACTTTCATCTGTCAGATAGATAGCAGCCCTAAGATCATAGATTTTGTTCCTTCTCATCTCATTTCCCAGTCTGATAAATCTGACTTTTTCTGACTGTGAATTGAAGTCAAGTACTGTGATTCCCAAATCAGTCTTTAGCTTTGCAGTACCTTTCTTCATTTCAATGAGATTTCCTTTGTAATCCCTGTACTTAGGAACATATCTGATATTATATTTCTCTCCTCTGATTGCCAGATTCTGAAGCATTCTCTGTCTAAGCACATTACCAACTAATTGAGTCCTTTGACTATTCACCTTGAAAAGATACAGAACATACTCTAGTTCTTCCCAACATTTCAAGCCAATATCATTCTCACCAACTTTAAATACTGTCCCATCAGCCATGAAGTACAAGAGAAAATCCTTGTTTAAACTCTTCTGATGAACTAACTGTATTGATTCCAGTCTGTCCAAACTCTCTTGAGGAACACCACGACCTGGAACAGCCAGTGAAGAAGGATCTCTAGGACCAGTATATTGCCTTTTGTCTCTGTGTGAACCTAGTCCACCCTTATTATTACCAACTTTGCCAGACAAAGCTCTTCCATCAGAAACATTCATAGAAACTCCAGATAATATATTTGGATCATGAATTGTTCCTTTCCCAAAAATCGATTTCAACTGAGAAGAGTGTAAAGGTGTAATCATTACTTGTGATGCAACAGAAATTGTAACTTTCTTCTGTGAACTTTCTCCTTCAATACCTTTTAGCTTGAGTTTAGCTTCTGCTGCCATTGTTTCCTTTGAAAACCGAGATCTTTGACTAACATCAGCCCTTTCTTTGATCACAACACCTTTAACAACAGGTCTAGGAGCTTTTCCTCTTTGTAACTTACCAGACTTTAAAGCCTTGAGATGTTCTTCTTGTAAACTCTTTTCTTCAGTTTCAATGTCCTCAATCGTAACTCCTTCCTCATTCTCTTCAATAAACAGCTTAGCAGCCAATTCTTCATCAGTTTGTGGATTAGAAGGTAACAACAAACTCTTGGTCTTTGAAGTACCTTGAGTATCAGTATTTCTCCCAACAGACTGTGATTTAGATGACTTGCTAGTTCTCAAAGTTTGAACTTCTTCAGCCTTGTTCTTTCCTTTACTACTTGCTCCTCCATCTCCAGCACTATCCCTTCTGACAACTCTCTCCCCCTTTTTGACATCATCAGGCATAAGAATAGATGTAATTAACTCCAAGGAGATAGCAATAGAATCAATTTTAGCAGATAAGTCAGACTGATTCTCTTCAACTTTACTCAGCCTGGCAAAGAGATTGTCTTGAGCTGTAGAAAATTTTGTAGTCACGAGTTTCGAGTCTCTTTCCATTTTCATTTCTCTAGCTACAACCTCATTCCTCAAAGCAGTGATTGCCTGTGTAGTGTCATCAAATCTTCTATCTAGAGTTTTGACTTGAACTACAGTTGCTTTTAAGCAAGAAAGAATCTCTGGATTGGAGATAGTCTCAGCAGTTTGCTTAACAAAATCAGCTGCTCTTCCTCGTGGAAAAATACAATCCTCTTTGTACCATTCAGCAGCATTCTTTGCAAATTGTGCTCTCTCAACTTCATGAGACGTACAAGGTTGAGTGAAAGGTGTATGTTTATTGTCTGTTTGTACTGGTGCACTCAGAGAAGAATCAGAGTTTGCACTGCTTTCACCTTCAGGTTCAACACTTGTAGCTTTAGCATGTTCATCTTCAGCCACAATTTCAGCAATTTCTTCGGTAGCCTTGTCAAGATTTTCTCCATGTGGCTCAGGCTCAGCAACAGGCATAGACTGAGAAGTAGCCTTGGTTGCTTGATCAAAGCTTGTCAAGAGATTCCATGTAACCTATCTCTTGTAGCATCTCTCTCAAATGAGTTTCATTAACCAGAGTATAAGAAGTATGTGTGTCAAACCCCATTGTATCTCTTACAGTTTGTGGAGTAATCACATAATCTTGTTCTTCATAAGTGAAGATGATGTTAGGAGTCCCATTCTCTCCTCCATCCACATAAACTGAATTCTGCCAAAATGTAGCAATTTGAGATGCAGAGAGAATATCAGGTCCGACCAGAGCTTGTCCAATCTCTGAATCTCTCAAGAAATTCTGCATTAGATGAAACGGTTCTGGAACACGTTCATGATAGAGTGGAGCTTCATAGTTGTTATGAACAAACCGTAAACCAAGAGCAGTGAATGCTTTAGAAGCCATTGAGTTAAGAAATTGTCAAGAATTTCCAAGAGAAATGTATGTAGGAAAGGTGTTTGCGAGAGTGCCCAAGTGAAAAATGAGAGAACTGTGAGATGTAAGAATAAAACACAACCGTTTGGAGACAAAAGTAATTAGAGTAATTAAAAACCCAATCTCTTATGTAAACAAACACTCAATCAGTTCCTAGATTAATGTGTAGCGGGACACGATAATGTGTGAGTGGGACACATTAATGGGCGAGTGGGTCACGTGCGCTTATTTTTAAGAAGAGTATTTTGCAAATTAAAATATTAAAATATTCGATTTAAACAAAAATCAAATAATACTCTCTTAAAATATCTGGACCCAATTAAAAACAGAATATGAAGCGTTTACCTGTTGCCTTTAATAACCAGAATACGAAGCGTTTAAGGACTTCGTTGCTTACCCATGTCTATTTAAGGCCTAGAGACTTGCTCAGATTAGTTCATTAATCCTTTAACCTTTCAGTTTCCCCTGTAAAATCTCAAACCCTTCAAACAAAAACTCTGAAAAACAATGACCAACCTTACCATTAAAGAAAAGAACCTCCATCTTGTCGAGAATAGGGATATCTTCAGCTATACGCGTGAAGAGTTTGAAGCATTTGAGTGGGAAAGGCAGCTTGAGACGTTGTGGCTGCAAATGGATGCCGGTCTGGAAGAGATCGAGAGAGAGAAACCTGCAAGGGTGATCGACATCGATGCTGCTCTCCAAGCAACATTTACATGGCTCTCCTCGAAGGCATCCTCATCCAACACCACCAACCATTGTTAATGAATATGTCAGCAAAAATAACCTTATCCCTTCAACTTCCACCCAAATAAAGTGGCAAAGATGGGATCTGGGATTTTTTGCTAACAATGGAGTGGTTTGGACTGACCTTTTATTTTCCTGTTGAATAGATTAGCAGATAGAGAGAACAAAAAGATGTAATATTTGCTTGTAATCTCTTTCTTATTATCAATGAAAAATTATGCTTCTCTAATCTTATTCATTTTGTTCTACAATTTTTATTTATGTTTTATGAACTGTTCTTCAAGGAAATAAATCAAAGAAGAGAATATGAAAACTAATTAAAGTAATCATATAAAGAACACATTCATCAACAATCCACTGATTAACAGTTGTCAAAATCCCTATTTACTCCAAAATTTTCAAATTATCCAAGTGAAAATTTACCTTAGAGTACAAATCACGAATCAACAGTGTTTGTCAATTCTCCAACTTTATCACCGAAACCCTTTCATAAATTGCACAGTTGTGAATATATGTGTGTGTGAAGCAGAGTTTACTAAATCAATTTTTAGAGCATCTAATTTTTCATAAAATCCATAAAGTAAATCAATAAACACTGGATGCACAAACTGTCATAGTAAACACTGACTGTATGATGAAAGCTAAACTCTGAAGTAATCAAACTATATACAGTAACTTTTATTTTATACCCCCTCTATATACATTTTTTTATTATTATTATTATTTTTTTTATTCATTCCAGTAATCAGAGGTTGGAACCAGTCACCAAAAATTCAAAAATTTTAGCCCTTATCATTTTGATAAGTTCCTGGGTCATCCTAGTATTTAACTAGTCACCAAAAATCAGAGAATTTTAGCACATATTATATACCAATAAGTTCCAGGGTCATCCTAGTATCCAACATAATCTCAAAGGAGTATAACAACTTATATACATTTTCTTTGGGGTATTGCAGTAAGCATTTTATTCTTCCAGAGTATAACTGACAGAGTTTAGAGTTCATCAACATCAGTAGTTTTTCATGTAAGGTAATGCACACAGTATTTATAGACTCAGAGTTTAGGACAAAATAAACTAAGAGATGCTATAAATATGAGCCAGTATCATGCTGTGTTAACTTTCTGCACAATCTAAGATTAGATCACAATAACTCAGAAAGATTCATGATTAATTGCTGAGAATCATGCTTCATACATATTTCTTCATTGATGTTTTCAGTCAGACAAAAATCAACTCAGAGTTCACAGAGTTTATCAAACTTATTAACAGTGAATGACATACAGGCATGCTGACAGAGTTTAACAGAGTATGCATAACAGAGTTTAATCAACAGAGTTCACTTAGCATTTAACAAATCAGGAAATATGAGTAATACACTACATAAGTAAAATTTGAATCTAACCAACATTCCTAGTCAGAACCAGAGACCATTCCTAGTTCATTGACCAGTCTTGTAAATGTAGCTTCACTCAATGGTTTAGTGAAGATATCTGCAAGCTGTTGTTCTGTAGACACAAAATGTAGTTCAATATTCCCTTCTTCCACATGTTCTCTAATGAAGTGGTACCTTATGCTGATGTGCTTGGTCATTGAATGCTGTACTGGATTACCTGTCATAGCAATAGCACTTTGATTATCACAGTAAATAGGAATTTTACTGTACCTCAATCCATAATCCAGCAATTGATTCTTCATCCATAAGATCTGTGCACAACAGCTACCAGCTGCAATATACTCTGCTTCTGCTGTAGATGTGGAGATTGATTTCTGTTTCTTGCTGTACCAGGAAATAAGTCTGTCACCAAGAAATTGACAACTTCCACTAGTGCTCTTTCTGTCTATCTTGCAGCCTGCAAAGTCTGCATCAGAATACCCAAGTAGCTTGAAATCTGATTCTCTGGGGTACCACAGACCTAATGATATGGTGCCCTTGAGATACTTGAAGATTCTTTTCACAGCTGTCAGATGTGGCTCTCTAGGATCTGCCTGAAACCTTGCACAAAGACAGGTTGCATACATGATGTCAGGCCTACTAGCTGTTAAGTATAGAAGAGATCCTATCATGCCCCTGTAGTTTGTCATATCCACTGAAACTCCTGTGTCTTTGTCCAATTTAGTTGCTGTTGCCATGGGAGTTGATGCAGATGAACAGTCAAGCATACCAAATTTCTTGAGAAGATTTCTGGTATATTTTTCTTGATTAATGAAAATACCATCATCTGTTTGTCTCACCTGTAGGCCTAGAAAGTAACTAAGCTCTCCCATCATGCTCATTTGATACCTGGACTGCATGAGCTTGGCAAACTTCGTACAGAGTTTATCATTAGTAGACCCAAAGATAATGTCATCAACATAAATCTGAACTAAAAGGAGGTCACTTCCTTGATTGAAATAAAACAGAGTTTTGTCAATTGTTCCTCTGTTGAATCCACTTTCTAGAAGAAATTGAGCAAGTGTCTCATACCATGCTCTTGGTGCCTGCTTAAGTCCATATAGTGCCTTATCTAACCTGTAGACATAATCTGGATATTTGGGGTCCACAAATCCTGGTGGTTGTTCAACAAACAATTATTCTTCAAGCTTTCCATTCAGAAAAGCACTTTTCACATCCATCTGGAACACTTTGAATTTCTTGTGAGAGGCATTTGCTAGAAAAATTCTGATTGCCTCCAATCTTGCAACTGGAGCAAATGTATCATCATAGTCTATTCCTTCCTGTTGTGAATAGCCTTTTGCTACCAGTCTAGCCTTGTTCCTTGTGATAACACCTTCACTGTCAGTCTTGTTTCTGAAAACCCATTTAGTACCAACAATAGATCTGTTCTTTGGCCTTGGTACAAGGGTCCAAACTTCATTTCTTTCAAATTCATTCAACTCTTCCTGCATTGCTGTTATCCAGTCTGCATCTTGAAGAGCTTCTTCCACTTTCTTTGGTTCATTTTTAGACAAGAATGCATGAAACAGACATTCACTTGCAGTATCACTTCTTGTTTTCACTTTTGCATCTGGATCACCAATTATCAAATCAGGTGTATGTGATTTAGTCCATTTCCTAGCAGAAGGCAAATGACTTCTATCAGCATGTGATCCTCCCCCTTGATCCATGCTCTCCTGATTTTGTTGTGATCTATCTTCGTTTTCTGAGACTCCCCCTGAACTTGACTGCCCGGAGTCAGAATTTGAATTTTCAGAGTTTGAAGCATCAGAGTTGATCCAGATTTTTCAGTTGACTCAGTATCAGTGTTTGAGTCTTCATCTTGATCATGCTCCCCCTCAAATGGTTCTCCCCTTTGTTGTGGCTGAGAAGTTTCTCCAGTGTTTACCAGTAGAGGTTCAGAGTTTGTTTCAACAGAGTCTGTCAGAATTGTTTCATCAGAGTTTCCTTCATCAGAGTTTAAATCTTCATTTTCAAACTTCAGTTGATCATATTCATCTTTGTCTTCAAGTCCAGTTATCTTCTTATCATCAAAAGAAACATGTATAGATTCCATGATCACTTTAGTTCTCAGATTGTAAACTCTGAATGCCTTTGTTGACAGTGGGTAGCCAACAAAAATTCCTTCATCTGCCTTTAGCTCAAACTTGGTCAACTGTTCTGGATGAGTCTTCAAAACAAAACATTTGCACCCGAAAATATGAAAGTATTTCAGGTTAGGCTTCTTTTTCTTCACCATCTCATATGGTGTCTTTCCATGCTTATTGATCAGTGTTGCATTTTGAGTAAAACAAACAGTTTCAACAGCTTCTGCCCAGAAATAAGTTGGCAATTTTGCTTCATCAAGCATAGTTCTGGCAGCTTCAATCAAAGTTCTATTTTTCCTTTCAACTACACCATTTTGTTGTGGTGTACCAGGTGCTGAAAATTCTTGCTTCACTCCATTGTCCTTGCAGAATTCTTCCATTGTTGCATTTCTGAACTCAGTTCCATTATCACTTCTGATGATTCTGACTTTGTTGCTTGATCCTTTGTCCAGAAGCTTCACATGCTCCATCAGAGTTAATGCAGTTTCATCCTTCTTTGCTAGAAAATACACCCAAGTGAATCTAGTGTATTCATCAACAATGACTAAAGCATATTTCTTCCTTGCAATAGACATAACATTTACTGGACCAAAGAGATCAACATGCAGAAGATGATAGGAATCAGTGATAGAAAATTCTATCTTGCTCTTGAAAGATGACTTCCTTTGTTTAGCCTTCTGACATGAATCACATAGGCCATCAACATTTAACAGAGCCTTTGGGAGTCCTCTTACAAGATCCTTTCTGATCAATTCATTGATGTTGTTCAAGTTCAAATGTGAGAGTTTCTTGTGCCACTTCCAACTCTCTTCACTAGACATTCTTGTAGACAGGCAAACAGCTTTTCCAATAGAGTCTATCAAAAGCTTGATTTCATAAATGTTGTTTTGCCTGTGACCAACTAGAACAACCTTTCCTGTAGATTTGCTGATAACTTCACAATATTCAGGTTGAAAATCTACATGATATCCCTTGTCACAGATTTGACTCACAGATAACAAGTCATGCTTGAGTCCTGGGACATGAGCTACATTGTTGATGATGACATTTCCAAGATTAATATTGCCATATCCCAATGTTCTTCCTACATTGCCATCACCATAGGAAACTTTTGGGCCAGCCTTCTCCTCATAGTCTGATAGCAGGGCTTTATTTCCAGTCATATGTCCTGAACATCCACTGTCCACGACTAGGGTTGCCTCCCTGTTGCCCTGCAATCACAAGCAATTACTGAGGATTAGTTTTAAGGATCCAGACTTGCTTGGATCCTTTGGCATTCTTAACTTTGTTAGCTTTTGCAGCGGAATTAACATTATCAGAGTTTGAGCTAACAGTATCAGTGTTTACACTTGCAGTATCAACTTTAACCCATTTCAGATTGGGTTTCAGTTCATAGTAATTATGATAGATAGCATGATATTCTCTGCAGGTATAAATGGAATGCCAAGTGCTTCCACAGTGTGTGCATAAAGTCTGTGGCTTAGTTCTAGCAAAATCCTTCTTTACCTCAGACTTTGTAGGTAAAGAATTTTTATTTTTATTTTTCTTGCAGAAATTTGCAAGATGCTTAGTACTACCACAGTTATGACATGTCTTTCTTGGAGCATAACTAGCAAGCATTGGTTTATTTCCTGAAGTGATGCCTACTTTTCCATTTCTGTTCTTGTTTGACACTTTCTTTTTCTTAACAGATTTTAACTCCTTCAGTTTATGCTTGAGTTGTTTATCTGTCATTGAACCAATATTAACCTGTTTAACACTAGTTTTTACTGGTTCACTTTTAACAGCTTCTTTTTCATTTTCAGACAAAAATTTACTGGTTCCATGTACAAAATGAGTTCTGATTTTAACTTGATTTTGAAATCTAAGTTCATCTCCCTCATTATAACCTAGACCAACAGTGTCTGTTTGAAAAATCTGTTGAGTGTCCTTTCCAGAATTAGTCCAAGTCCTAATTTTATTATTTGCTTCCTCCAACTCTGATTCTAGTTGTTTATATGTCCGAAGCAAATTCTGTTCTTTACAAACAGCATCATCTCTCTCTTTCTGAACTTGTTGCATGTTTTCAAGTTTTTCTTCAACAAATTTATTTCTTACCTTAACTTCAGAATTTTCAGCTTTTATCCTCTCATTTTCTAAAGTCTGATCCCTATAACTTATATGCAATGACTTAAGATAAATTCTTAATTGAGCAATGTCATCAATTAAGAAGTTTCTGATTCAGTAGTAGCCATGAGAGCATAGTTCACTTCTTCATCAGAATCTGAAGTATCTGCCCAATCTCTGCCTTTAGTGTAGAGTACCTTTCCAGTTTTACCTTTCTTGCACTCAGGAGCATAATGACCCATCTCCTTACACTTGTAGCATTGAATTTCAGACTTATCCTTCTTCCCTTTAGAATCTCTCTTATCAGACTTCCTGAAGCTTTTCCTGTCTTCATTTGAATCTCTAGAAAACCTTTTTCCTTTCTTGAAATTCTTGAAGCCCATTTTCTTGAAAGTCTTCACCATCAACACAGCCATTTTCCTCATTGCTTCTTCATCATCCTCCGCGGTCAGATGATTCAGAAGAGTTTAAATCATAATCAGAGTTTGATGATTCACTTTCTGAATGTATGACCAAAGCTTTTCCTTCCATTTTCCTTCTTGATGCCTCTTTCTTCTGAGGCTTCTCTTCAACATTAAGAGCAACAGACTTTCCTTTCCTGCTTGATCTCCTGTTTCTATTGCCCCATTTCCAATTCATAAGTTTTGAGCAGCCCATAGATTTCATCAATCTCTATTTTAGCAAGATCATAGTTGTCTCTAATAGTGGTTGTTTTCACATCCCACTTTTCAGGTAGAGAAAGAAGAAACTTGAGATTCGAGTCTTCTAGATCATACTCTTTGTTGACCAATGACAGATCATTGATCAGTTTACAGAATCTATCAAATGTTTCTGTCATGGTCTCTTCAGGTTTAGCCTCAAAATGCTCATACTCTTGTGTGAGTATGTTTCTCCTATTCTTCTTAATAGCCGCAGTTCCTTGACACCTGACTTCAAGAGCATCCCATATCTCTTTTGCAGTGGTGCAGTTAATGACTTTGTTAGACATAACATTGTCTAAAGCACTATGCAGTAAATGCCTAACTTTTGCATCCTTAGCAATTGATGATAGATCTTCAGGAGTCATGTCCTTCTTTTCCTTTGGAACCATTTTTGCTTCTTCACCAGCAACTGCAACAGATAGCTTTGTAGGATTGTGAGGGCCTTCATAAATCCTGTCAAGATATTCTGGATCTGTAGCCTCCAGAAACATAGTCATCTTGACCTTCCACATAGCATACTCTAATGGCCTGAGAATAGGAACCCTGATTGGTTCATAACGACTCACAGTAGTAGGAGCCTTTTCAGAAACAGTAGGTGTTGGTGGAGGAATTGCTGCCATGATTATTGTTGTGTTTGGATCTTAACCTGTAATAAAGTAATAGATTGGCTCTGATACCACTTGTTAGGCCGAATACACAATTAATAATCAACTTGGTATGAGAGTTTAACAAGTAAAACGTTTATGCACTTAAAAACTTCTTGTATTAAGAACCCTCTTCGTGATGTAAAATATCACAAAGAGCTGCTAGGTTACAATAAAGATAATTTGTTGTACAATACCCTTCTAGGGTTAACCTAACTGTATTTATATAACATACAGCTACGATACAATCTCTAATTGATACTCCTAATAATCAGCTACACAATGATATCAATTACAGATTGTCACACGTCTCCTAAGCCAACTCGATCTCTTTGATAGCTATCCAATCTTCAAAGATATCGCTTCCATAATAAATCTTCAATCACTGTTGACCAGTAGACGCTGCCTCCAGACAGAGTTTGACAAACTCTGTCGAGCTTCCATCTGTCAGAGTTTACACTAAACTCTGACTGCTTCCAGCTAAACTCTGATAATTCACTATAACACTCAAACACTGATTAAAACACATCAATTATATTTAACACTTCTTTTCTTTGCTCTTTGAAAGGGAATTTTCTTTCTGGAGTGAAAGGTTTTAAGTGATGTGGATTCAGTGTTTGGCTCTATGACCAGGGTTAGAGATTGCCATCTTACAATCCCTTGGCCAGCCCTATCAACCACTTGGGTTCCAGAAATAGATTGAGAAGTAGAAATAGTTTGAGGAACAAAAGAGAATACCTAGTCAGCTGATTCTGCGATAGTCTCTGATAAGATAGGTTGATTTAATTCAGGTTCAGGAACAGATGCAGTTTCTTCCACTGGATGTTCAACAGCAACTGCAGGTGGCTGAGGAACAATTTGCTGAGCAGGTTCAACTTGTTGATTGCCTTGATCTTCATTATCAACAAGTATGTTTTCCACTGGTGGTTCAGGGTTTTGTTCAGGTTGTTCAGGTTCTGGTACAGGTTCAATGACAGGTAGTTGTATATAGTTTGACATGTATTGAGTGACAACTACAGGTATATTTGTGAATTTAGGCTTGTTGCTGTACTCAGTGAACAATCTGGTAGTAGGTTTACCTGACACCAGTGATTCTCCATTCAAGAATGGGGCTTGGTTTTCTAGTTCCACTAGATGATTAAAAATCAATGACAGAAATCTTGGATAATAGCATGATACTTTTTCTCAATGATCAAAATTCCTCTTTGCATTAATGATTCTTCTAACCATCGGAACACACAGTAGTCTACCAATATTAATTCTTCGGTTGTGTGCAACTGCATATCCAATATGCTGCCTGAAGGATGGTAATACCCCGAAGTTCCCTTTAGTAGAATTAGCAAAGACTTTAGCTAAGGTGTCAAACAGATAGTCCCATTCCTGAATGAAGTTCTTTTTATTCCAGACAGTTTGATCAGGACTGTCTTGATAGAATATACCATTCAAAAAATTTATCAATTCTTGATTTGATGGTAACTCTTCGAAATTGTCAGTTGGAAAATTTAAGACCGTATTTATTGTATTTTCATTCACTGTGTACCGATTGTCTCCTACAGAGAAGACAAATGATCTGTTATCATTAGAAATGACAGCAGTAGTACACATGATTCGCAAGGGTTCAATTTTCAATGGAGCATCTAAGCTCAAAGCAGTGCGAACCAGTGAATTTTCATTTAAAAATCGAATCCACGGTCGAAAACGTTCAACTGAACATTTTTCTGGATCAAAATAACCGATTAAATTATGTTTAATAATTTCAAATCGATCAGCCATTTTAATCAAGATTTAATTTCTTTGAAAATTTCAGATTTTACAAAATAATTAATTAAATTGATTTATTTCGAATTAATAATTAATTAAAAATTCGAAAATAATCAAAGTTGTTCAAAAATTCTGAAAAATTCACACAATGATCTTGATTACAACACAAACACACGTATATTTTTAGTTTTTGCAAAATCGAAGCCAAATGATCCGAAAAACAGATCGAATTTTCGTTTTTCAATTTCGTAACTTCCTTAAAACTGAACCAAATCTTGATTTGAAACCAACAAAATGACGAGAATCAGATGGGTAATCAGTTAATGTTCTCAAATCGATGTTTGGTTGTGATTTCAGTCGAAAATTTGGCAGAGTTTCGTGTGTGTATATCGTATGTATATTATCAGAGGTTTTCTGTGACTTAACACGAGAAAGACTTAAACTACAATAAGACTTAACATATTCTATCTGTTATATATATACTTAGAGCATTCACATCCCATCCCCCATCCCCAACCCCAAAAACTTACTAAAAATAGTAAATCCCCAAATAAAAATAGTAAATCCCCAAAATTATCAAAAAGTTTATACATCCCATTCCCCATTTTCCATTCCCCTATCCCTATATTCTTTTTTATATTACTTCTTTCTCTCTCTTTCACTTACAATTTTAACTACCAAAACTCACTCACTACAATTAAATATATTTAAAAGAGGAGAGAGATGATTTGGGGTTCAAAATAGTAGTCCCCAAATATGGGGATTCAAAACTTGTCCCCAAAATTAATCCCTAAAATGGGGAATGGGATGGAGGAGTGTTTTAGAAGAAAAGTTGGACAAATCCTCAAATTATAAGGATGGGGTTGGGGATGGGGGATGGGATGTGAATGCTCTTATACCTACGATTATGACTTAAATAAAACTAAAACTGAATAAGACTTAAATTAGAAACCAAATAAGACTTAGAATCTATCGAATAAGACCTAAACTTAAAAACCTCGGTAAGACCTAATGTTAACAGACTCGAGAATATGACTTAATCTGACAGAAACTCGGTAAGACTTAACCTGTTTAAGTCATACCGATATTCTTATAAGTCATATTGAGAGTTTTACCTAATTTTAAGTCATATTTATTTTAAACAAACATTAAAAACACACTAAAATATACAATTAACTTATAAAAATAATAAAAATATTATAGAAAATTAAACAAATAATAAAAATAATTATAAATACCATATGCTATCCTATTAACGAAAACAAAGCAATATTAACAGGACAAACACTACAAAACATATGATAAATTAATTATTAAAATTGAAATAAATATCTACAAATATTCTAAAAATACAGAAATATGAAGTATTAAATAATATGAATAAACAGAGTGAAAAATAACTACACAAGCAAGAAAATCAGATGGTAAAATAATTATACAAATGATTTCAAACAACAAATATTCACAGAATAATCACTTGCAAAATTATTAAAGATCAAATTTCAGATATTAACAGTATTAATTACTAGGACTGTTTAACATACCCAATTCACTAACAATTTTAGTGAATGAGGATTCATTAAGCGACTTAGTAAAAATATCTGCAGTTTGATCTCCAGAGCCTACAAATAGTAGTTGCACTGTACCATTCATTACATGCTCTCTTATAAAATGATACCTTATGTCAATGTGCTTTGTCCTTGAGTGCTGCACAGGATTGCTGGCGATTGCTATGGCACTTGTATTATCACATAAACTAGGGATATTTTCCAATACAATGCCATAGTCCATTAATTGATTTCTAATCCATAAGATCTGAGCACAACAGCTTCCAGCAGCTATATATTCAGCTTCGGCTGTAGAGTTGGAAACTGTTTGCTGTTTCTTACTGAACCAGGATACCAATCTTCCACCTAGGTATTGACAACTCCCAGATGTACTTTTCCTGTCTACAACACTTCCTGCATAGTCAGAATCTGTATATCCAATTAAAGTAAAACCAGATTCATTAGGGTACAAGATGCCTAAATTAGGCGTACCCTTTAGATATCTTAAGATTCTTTTGACAGCAGTGAGACGGATTTCTTTAGGGTTCGCTTGGAACCTTGCACACAAGCATGTGGCAAACATTATATCTGGTCTACTAGCAGTTAGGTAAAGCAATGAGCCAATCATACCTCTATAGCCTGTGATATCTACCTTGGCAGAACTTTCACATAAACCAATTTTGACAGCTATAGTTGATGGTGTCTTTGCTGATGAGCACTCCTCCATGTGATATTTCTTGAGGAGCTCCTTAATGTACTTGGATTGACAAATAAATATTCCATCTTGTCTCTGACTTATTTGTAATCCAAGAAAGAATTTCAGTTCTCCCATCATGCTCATTTCAAACCTACCCTGCATTAACTTAGAAAACTTCTTGCATAGAAGCTCATTAGTAGACCCAAATATAATATCGTCCACATAGACTTGGACTAGTATTATATCATTCTTATGTCTTTTAGTGAAGAGCGTTTTGTCTATGACACCTCTTATAAAACCATTTTCTAATAGAAATTCAGAGAGAGTGTCATACCATTTTCTTGGGGCTTGCTTAATACCATAGATAGCTTTGTAAAGAAAGTAGACATAGTCCAGATGATCTTGATCTTCAAAACCAGGGGGCTGTTCTACATACACTTCTTCATCTAGCTTACCATTCAGAAAGGCATTCTTGACATCCATTTGATAAACTTTGAATCTTGAATAGGATGCAAATGCCAAGAATATTCTGATGGCCTCAAGTCTTTCCACTGGAGCATAGGTCTCGTCATAATCAATGCCTTCAACTTGAGAATAACCTTTAGCTACCAGTCTTGCTTTGTTTCTTATCACAGTGCCATCTTCATCTAGTTTGTTTCTGAATACCCATCTTGTGTCCACCACTTTTCTATCTTTAGGTCTAGGTACCAGCTTCCATACTTCTAGTTGTTTAAATTGATTGAGTTCATCTTGCATAGCAATCACCCAATCAGGATCAGATAGAGCTTCTTCTACTTTCTTAGGTTCCATGGCAGACAAGAACCCAGAATAGTTACATTGATTCTGATAAGCTCTTCTTGTTTTCACACCAACATCTGGATCACCAAGAATCAGCTCAAAAGGATGAGTTCTATTCCAAACAGTTTGTCTGGGAAGAATTGATCTTGATGATTCGCCTTGATCTTCAGTATGATGTTGAGTATGACTTGTTGACCCTTCATTATCTCCCCCTGAGTTGTTGCCAGTTTGACTTATTGATGGTTCAAGAGTATCAGTGGTGTCTTGAAAATTTTCATTGTTTTCACCAGCATCACCTTGATCATTACCACCAACATTTGGATTATTATTATCAGCAACAACGTCAGGTTGATTGTCATCATCTGAATCTGAGTCTGAAATGTCATCAAACTTAAGCTTTTCAGATGGATCTTCATTTTGGATACTTAGGAGTTTTGTGTCATCAAATGTAACATTGACACTTTCCATAGTTTTCTGTTGATCAATAAGATACACCTTGTAGGCTCTTCTAGTATAACCAATAAATATTGCTTCATGTGCTTTTTCTTCAAATTTACCACCTTGATCATCTCCTTCTTTCAGCACAAAGCATTTTGTCCCAAATACATGGAAGTACTTGAGAGTTGGTTTCTTGTCATGTAGAGCTTCATATGGTGTCTTCATTAAGTCTTTATTGATAAGTGTTCGATTCTGGGTATAGCATGCAGTGTTGACAGCTTCAGCCCAAAAGCTCAATGGAAGCCTTGATTCACTTAGCATAGTACGTGCAGCTTCAATCAAGGTTCTATTCTTTCTTTCAACTACCCCATTTTGCTGAGGAGTTCTGGGAGCCGAGTACTGTCTAGTTATACCCTTTTCAGTGCAAAAGTCATTCAGAACTGCATTCTTGAATTCAGTTCCGTTGTCTGACCTTATAGCTCTTACTGGACGATTAGAGTCCAGCTCAATTAACTTAATGTGATCAACTACCAGTTGTGGAGTTTCATCTTTTGAGTTCAGAAATAGTACCCATGTGAATTTTGAGAAATCATCAACAATCACTAGAGCATATCTTTTTCTTGACATGGACATCACACTAACTGGACCAAACAAATCCATATGGAGAAGTTGTAATGGTTCAGTTATTGATGATGTGTTAATGCTCCTGTGAGTTGCCCTTTTTAACTTTCCTTTTTGACAAGCATCACATAGACCTTCCTGAGTAAATTCAATCGAAGGTAAACCTCTCACCAATTCTCTTTTAACTAAAGAATTCATTGTTTTGAAGTTTAGGTGAGAAAGTTTTTTGTGCCATAACCAACTTTCATCAGTGGATGCCTTTGAATAAAAACATTTAATTTCTTCTGTGCTTCCAGAGTTCATATTGGCTATGTACAAGTTTCCTTTTCTTACTCCAGTCAACTGCGGCCTTTCATTTCTCTTGTGTGATATTAGACAATTCTTCTTGTTGAAATGAACTTCATAACTTTTGTCACAGAATTGACTAATACTGAGCAAATTGTGCTCAAGGCCGTTCACAAAAGAGACATCTTCAACGATAACATTTCCAGCTTCTAATCTGCCATATCCATCAGTTTTACCTTTACTGTTATCTCCAAAGGTAACGACTGGGCCGGCCTTCTCCACCACATTTGTCAGCAGGGCTCTATCTCCGGTCATATGCCTTGAACATCCACTGTCCAGAATCCACATGACTCGTTCAACATGTTTTAAACCCTGCAATGACAAATTGGTTAGACTTTCTTCGGAACCCAAATTTGATTGGGTCCGGAGTACTTAAAGAATTGGCCTTTATCAGGCAAAGCAACACTTTTTATTTTAACAACATTTTCTTCAGGTACTGGACATTTAACTCTGTAAACAACTTTAACTTGTTTTAGTTTCAGCTTGGGTAACCATGTCTTCACCATATTCTGAAAAGGACTTGGAGTCCTAGTCTTAGAATTAGGTGGTGTTACAGTCCTGGATCTAACATGTTTATTTATGCTCATATGCTGTCTAGGAACATTCTTATCAACACATGCATGATTACCGTTAAAGTAAGCAGACATTATATTAAAAGCACAAGACATGCAATTAACAGCATTGCATTTCTTATAAGCAGTATCAATAACAGGAATAGCATGCATGGTAGATATGTTGTTGCATTTATTCATGTTGTTACTTCTACTACTAGTTTTCAAGGAACTAGTAGACTCACCAACTCTTTCTGTTTTCTTAAACACAGACTTTCTATCTTCATCATTTTTAACAACTTGATTACTTTCTAAGACTACGCCATTAGCTAAATCCTCAATGCGCATCTCTTCCTTAATGATTAAAGATGTTGTATCCAAAGGTTCTGCTATGGATGTATTAAAGAGTGGGTTACTAACACCCTTAAGCACTATTGGTATACCCCTTTCTACAGCACTGACACGATTAGGGGTAATAATGCTTTTTCGTCCAATAGCTTCATTATAATCAAACCCAATTCCTACGGTTTGATTAATAGCTTGTTGGTTAAACAACTCTTTAGCCACTTTACATGAATTAGAAGTAGCACTAACCTTTATTTCTAGTTCAGCTATTGTCTCACGTTGTTGAACCACTATCAACGCTAGAGACCTCTCAAGTTCTTTTAGAATTCTTATTTCTGATTTTTGTTTATCATGGCAATTTTGTACATCGTGTAATTCTGATAATTGATTACTAAGATCTGTATTTAACAAATTGATCCTTTCAATCTCTCTATTAGCATAACCTAGTGAATCACTAAGTTGTTAAATATATTGACTTTCAGAACATGATACCTCGGATGAAGTACCACTGGAGTTATCAGATTTTGCCATCAGGGCAAGATTGCCATACTCTTCTTCTTCAGAGTCTGTATCATCCCAACTCTTTCCAGCAGCCACATAGGCTTTACCTGTCTTCTTCTTCTCAGATCCAAAGTCTTTTCTTTGGTTTTGTTTTGGCTTCTGACATTCAGTAGCGAAATGTCCAAGTTCATTACAGTTGTAGCATCTAATTTTACTTTTTTCAACTATTCCAGTTTTGTAACCTCCTCTGTTACTTGAGGATGAAGAACCTCCTCTTTGGAACCTGTTATAGTTAGATTTGTACCTGAACGTGGGATTCTTCCTGAATCTGAAGTTACTGAATTTCCTTACCAACAAAGCCATGGACTCATCTTCCAACTGATCTAGCTTTTCTAACGAATAGAAGTCTCCTTCATCTGGACTAGCATTCGTTTGACCAACTTCAACTTCAAGCTTGCCACTGTCAACACTACAAGATTGAATAACCTTATCTTCCACTTCCTGTTTGTTCTCAACAATAAGAGCTGTAGAAGTATTAACAACTCTTCCTTTTCCATAAATCTCCTTTTGTTGAGATTGTTCCAGTTCATAGGTTTTTAAAACACCAAAGAGTCTTTCTACAGTAATTTCACTTAGATTCCTCGACTCTCTGATAGCTGTAATCCTATGTTCTAGATGAATAGGCATTGACAGTAGAAATTTTCTGTTGATCTCTTTCTGAGTGTAGTACTTGCCATGCATCTGTAAATTGTTGACAAGTTTGTTATATCTTTCAAACACATCTTGAATACTTTCATTGGATGCTGATCGAAAGTGTTCATACTCAGATGTCAGAATTTCTAGTCGATTCTCCCTAACTTCCTCTGTTCCTTCATTCACAATTTCAATGGTTTCCCACATTTGCTTTGCAGTCTTGCAGTTAATCACATGACTGTACATTACAGAGTCTAGAGAATCTATTAAGATCAGTCTTAAATTAATGTCAAGTCCAGCTTCCTCTCTTTCAACAAGAGTGTATTTAGAAGAATCTTTGTGTACAAACCTTGCAGGGGCAACAAATTTTTCATCACTGACAACTTCAGGAATTAATCCAAAAGGTATTATTGGTCCTTCTGATAAGACTTTCATGTATTTAGGATTTGCAACCTCGAGGAACATTAACATTTTGTTCTTCCACATATCATAACTATTTTTGTCATATATGGGAATTTTCTCAGTTCCAACTTTAGAAGACATGATGAATTTTTTAAGAGAGTTAAAAAATTCGGGGATGATTTTTAATCGAGTAAAATGGGATCTTTGATTTGTGTATCAATCAATCGGCTTTGATACCAATTGTTAGGTCCGATAAGATTGTAGAAGGGGGGTTGAATACAATCTTTACCTTTTTATCGAAATTTGTCCGTTAGATAATATTTTAGCAAAGACAAATTTGTGCGGAATTATTTAACACAATTTTTTAAGTTGAATATAACTGTATATTAACTTGATGTGGTGTTACAAAATCAGTATAACAACTTATCAAGATGTTAATAACTAATTAGAAAATTCGACATGAACTTTTCTAATTTAGTTAATAATAATAAGAATAAGAACTAGGAAACTTAATTCGCTAGTAGTACAAGAATCATAAATATACAAGTTCTAGCGGATAGAATATTACAAAGATGAAGAACTTGAATTTCTGGGAATTGTTTAAGCTTTGGTGTTCTTGGTGTTCTTGAGAGAGAATTCTGTTCTGCTGGATATTATATTTTCTGCTCTGTTTCTTGGTTATTACTTAATCTGCTGTGTTCTGTTCTTTTGTATCAGTAATAAGTCTTGCTAGCTTTCTGTAGGATATTTAACTGCTCCAGCATGACTTAAACTGCTTCCAAGACTTAATTTTTCTTCACTAAGACTTACACAAACCTCCATTAAGACATAAACCTGGTCGGTATGACTTAATAAAAGTTCGGTATGACTTAACACAGCTGGCAGGTGGTCGGTATGACTTAATCAAGATATTTGTTTCGGTAAGACATAATCTTCATAGCTCGGTAAGACATAATCTTGAATTCTGTCGGTATGACATAATTTAGGTCATACCGAATTTAGCTTCACCAAGACATAATCCAACCTTCTTTCTTTAAGTCATATTGATCCATTTAATTAATTAATGATTAACCAATTCATATTTAATTGATACAATAATTAATTTAATAAATAAATTAATTCTTCTAGAATTAATTCATTTAATTAAATCAACTAAATGATTTATATCAATTATAAATGAATTTAATTAAATCAATAAATAATTAATTTAATTCTTACAAACCACTGAAGGTAGTAAAGAATTACCACTGACTTGTGTTGACGTTCGATATACTGTCTGGTTCATGAACGACTAACTTCAATGATGCTTCTTCACTTTTGACTTTAGGTTGTGGTTTATTTCTTCTCTCAATTCTCTTGTACTGTAACTGACATTCAAACTATCACTCGAAAAATCTCTGTCACTGTTCAAATGAATCCATTCACTTCAATGCTATACTGGGGCTTGATCAGATAACTGAATCGTCTTCCAGTGTACGACATCAAAACTATAGATTGACTTTTCTTTTTTTCTTCTGACAGATAATACTTCTTGAGATTCCTGTGACAGTTCATATGTATATTTACTTATTACAATTTGGTTTAAGTTGATTAGGATCCTCTAACTAAAAATAGGCTGAGTCATATGCCTTTCAAAAAGCTTGTTGTGGAATTGGCAGTAAATATAGGCTTTGGAAAATTATGCAATCACCCTAGTGTTCCGGTGTGTCCAAATACAAACAATCACCTGAATTGGGATGGTGTTAATCTTACACAATAAACAAATATGTTTCTGGTGACTTGGCTTATCACTAACTTGTTACCGAAGTTAGATTGTTTTTAGTTTGTAATTTTTTATTCACCAATATATTTAGTTGTTAAGTGTAATTTTTTATTCACTAATAAATTTAGTTGTTAGGAGGTTAGCAGTTTCTAATATTCCAGCATTTGTTTTCTATTTAAGTTAAGTTAGCCGGTAATGATTTACTAGTTAATGTAATATCACTTGATGCAGGTTGTTGGTTTATTTATCCTTTGAAAAATTGAACATTTTATGTTAGGCTATGACATTACATTCTCATGTCTCTCATACTCATATGTCCTACTTTTCTAGCCTGTGTTATGCTATATTATTTGTGATAAAAAATGTTGTTAATATTTGTGATAGGAAATGTGGTGGTCATAGTTCAACTCACACATTTGTCTACACACGGGAGGTCTTGATTGGAAAAGAAATTGTAGTTGTTTAAAGCTTTCATGAAGTTTTGAGATATTCATATTTCTGGTATCTTAAAAACACTAAATTCTAAATCTTACCTCTGAATATGTATGTGTATGATCCTTATGCATTTGACTATAGGTGGTGAGTTTTTTTTAATTTTCCTCATCAACTTCATGAAGTAGCAGGGCTCGAATAAAGTGCCTGATTCATACATTCTACACTTGCAAGTACCACTTAGAGCCATTTTGTTGAATGTGAAAAAATGTATTGTTCTTTTTTCGTGATCCACCAATTGACTATTGATTTGTAGTATGTATTCTCATCTTCTTCCAATGATTGATCTCTATCTTTCTCCACAAAGTATGTTGTAGTTTCCACCAATTGCTCTTAAAATTTTCTAAACATTTGTTTTGTGCATATGGAAGCATCATCTTGCTCCAAACCGGTCTTCATTTTAATTCCACAACAGGTTTGACGAGTCTTAAAATCCTCTTCTTTCTCACACATAAATTCTCTCTCCAAAGCTTTTTGAGCATTTTTGACAAATTTCATCAAACCCGTGCAAGAACTAACATAAAAAGTATTCATTACCTTGCTCTTTGAAGTTGTGGTTTGATCCGCGGAAAATATGTTTCGAGTGAAGGTCTTGATCCATTTATGCTTCAAACCGTACAACCCTTGTAGCCATTTATTATCTTCCAATTTGTACTTCAAAACCAAACCACCTATCCTCAAACACATCTTCGATCAATGAGTTATATATGCAATTGTTAAAATTAACTTTAAAACTTTTCGGGTGTTTGGAATAGTAATTTGTTGAAATTAACGAGTCAATGGATGTATGTCTTCATCCGCCTCAAGCCAACTACTTAATACCCATTCAAAACTTGTTTCGACTTTGTCCCTCATAAGTGCAAATCTGAAAACGACCGGCTGATAGTAATGATTTATCCCGGTAAAAGGAATAAATGGCATAGCATACCTATTAGGTTGGTAAGTCGTATCAAATGCAACAACATCACCAAATTTTTGGTATGCCATCAAACAACGAGGATCAACCCATACTAGACATTTCAATCTTTGTTCTTCATCAAGTAAAGTTTTAACGTAAATTTTGCCACCACTTTCTTCTTTCAACCTATTCAACAAGTCTAAACTTGTTTGAGCACCATTAACATCTAAATTGTTCTTCCTAAACTCACGTACCACATTCCTTACATATTGTCCATCAAAACCAACATGTTGAGCTCCACCTTTCATATTGCTAAAATTTATCATTTGTTGCCTGGGAGGAACACCCGATATATCTAGTGTTTTCTTTATATTTTTTTGTGCGGCGGTTACATGTTTTTCTTTTCGAATTAAATTCATTTTAGAAGGTGTCACAACCTCGTGATTGTGCTCTAACTCTAGTGTGATTATCTCCCAATTATTCACGACATAAATTCTAACCTTACAACCACTTCTAGGAAGAATATCTCGAAAGTGTTTACCTTTAGTACTATCCGTAAAACATCCATCATCATTAACACTACTTTTTTTCTTATTTTCACTCGCTAAAATACAAACAAATAATCGAGCATATATTTCTTTATTTTTAACACGGTTTGTGTCTCTTAAACTTTAATTGCAAATCCATTTTTAAAAGTACATGCTCTAAACAAATTTTTCATGGCTTGTAAATTGTCAAACTTTTGATGTAAATAAAGAACAACATTGTCGACATCTTCATCAACATTAGGTACATTTTTTCTCATTTTTTTTTCATGCAAATTCTCATCTTCACTATTATGTTCATCAGCGAATAATGATTCACCATCATCATCAACATTAACATACTCTACATCATCTGGAAGCATGCTTTTACTACTAATATTACCAACATCAACATCATCTAACCCCTTATAAACATCATTAACTTCAATTTTTTTTATTCTATCCTTGGTGCAAACTTTGCAAACATTTTATCCGCTATACTAAAAATTAACAACAATAAACACTTACCCAATTCAAGAAATGACCACAATTTCTTCAAACTCTCCAATCTCATTTTCTCCCTCTTTTCTTCTAGCAAAATTAGCAAATTAGCAGAGTGGCTACAATATGATCACAATTTAGCTTTACGATTTTAATCGCGGAGGAGAATTTTGATAATTATTGGCTCCACGATATATTACCACGAAGTGGTATAGTGCTTTGTGAAAAAAAATGTAAAGGACTAAGGCTCCACGAAAATTTCACGTAGATTATTAGAATTTTTTTTTAAATCCTAATCATTGGATCTATCCAACGGTTCAAGAGTACATTTGTTAAATTAAAAATTCTTCACAATCTGAACCCTTAGGTAATCTGAAACCATGTGTTGCTTATTTGTAATTTTAATATGGGACGTAAGTACCTATGTTAAAATTGTTATGAAAATTGTAATTATTAAAAAAATGTGTTTTAGGAAAATATAAGTATTTACTTGAATTTCAAAAATAATAAGTTATCGAATATAGGTTTGATAAGTACTTATCCATATTATTTTGTGAGTATTTACTTTTTTCAAATTTCAGCTTTTACCTTGTAATATTTACCCTAATTTTTTTCTAAAATTAAAGTAATCATAAATGCACTATTTATTTATTTATTTATTTATTTTAATTTGTTAACCAAAATTTTGTTATCGAATAAAAGAAAATAATTAAACCAAAATTTTGTTTTTTCAATATGGTATCTAAAGTATTATTTAAGTTTGCAATTTTAAAATCAAACATATTCATATTAGAAGTTCTCTAATTTCTAACTTTATTTTATTACCTAAAATTTTATTGATTTTAATTTTAATTTATAAATAATTATTATATCACTTTTTAATGTTTAATGAGTACTAGCTTATAACCCATTCAAAGCAAGGATTATATTTAATTTTTTATAATTTGCTTATAATGTAGTGTAATATAAACATTAATTTTAATAAGTTGTTGGAAAGATTCGAATATTTAATCTTTGTATATAACAACTTTTAATATTAAATATACACTAATATATTGTTCATAAAAATTAAACCTTAAACCTAATTAAATAAAAATTTAGGATTAACCAAACACCAAAATATGTCGTTTAGTTATTATAGTAGAGTATAGTTTTTGAGAAAAAGGACCATGAAATTAATCTCAGGGAACTTTTCCTGAAATACTTAAAAAATACACTTTAAATTTGATTGGGCATGTAGGGATAAATCTCATGTATCTCAGGTAATACTTAAAAAAAATACTTTAAATTTGATTTGGCTTGCAGGGATAAATCCCATGTATCTCAGGAAACTTACCTGAGATACATCTCAGGCTCCGTAATGCCATCTATACTATACTATTATAAGCAAACATGGGTATATTTGGTTGGTTAGTTGGTTGGTTTACACCTTCCCAAAATAATTTTAACACTTTCCTACAAAAAACAATTTAAAATTAAAAAATATTAAGTAGTATAATACTATATACACATTGAGTCCTACTACGACTACAAGTTCCATTCACAAGGATTCATTAAGATGTCAAGGAATCTATTCCAAGTATAAAGAACAAATTAAAATTAAAATAACTAAAAATTTTAAAAAATATTTACGTAATAATCTATGTTATATTGGCCCTATCTTTCTATCTATCTATCTATCTATCTATACTATCTATCTATACTATACTATTATAAGCAAACTAGAGTATATTTGGTTATCGGTTTGGTACACTTTTTTTGGTACACTCAATAACAACCGTTAGATTTTAAAATAAATAAATGAGAACTATTAGATATAATGCTAAAATAATATTCCTTTTCTAATATTTAAAATACTCTTATGGGTTCAAGTTCAAATCCTACCAATAACATATGTCTATTAAACATATATATTATTTTATAAACTACTTTTACGAGTTTAAGATTCAATTTCCATCAACCACGTATTATTAATTAAAACACTATCGTTAAAAATACTTGTATTATAATATTTTATTATTTTCTATAATTTATTTTCCTACTAATTAATAATATATATGAAAATATGGGTAATAAAACAAAAAATATTAAAATAAACATCCGTGCATCACACTTATAATAAGGTATATAGTAAAAAATTACACAAAATCTCTTACAATATAGAAAATTTTGTATAAAAATCGAAAAAAGGTCTACATGAACAGGTAAATTTCATTTTTTCTAAATAAAAGTTAAAAAAATAATAATTTTTATGTAATATTTATATATCTACGTATGTATTTATATATCTACGCCTGTGATCCTATAATCTCTCAGGCGAGTTCTTCTTCTAGAGCCACTGTTAATGACCTTATTAATTCTGGCACTTGGAGACTCCCAGTAAGAACCCCCAATTTTGGATATAATTAAAACTTTTTATTATATACTGAGGTAATGGTGAATAGTGATTACGACTACGATGTAACTATTGAGATAATGAATGGAATGAATATGGATTCAAATACTTATATGTCATGAAGAATGCTAATGGTTGACAACTTATGTAAGAATAATCTATCTCCTAGGGGAATAAGATATGGCAATTCCAAGTAGGAAAATATTCTCATGTCATCCAGATCGATAACGATTAGTCCAGTGGTTCCGTGAAAGGGTTAAGGAACGCCCGAGAAAGAACAAAGACATTGTCATAAATACAGGGAATAAAGGAAGAATAAAGAATGAAAAATGTTTTTGGTGGAAATGAGAATATTATGAGATGACACTATATAGAAGTATTCGGAACGGATTTCCGAGTTCGTATTAGTGATCCAGGAGGAAAATAAGTGTATGTAAAAGCTGTCGGATTCTAAAAAACCGCACTTTTATTTTCTCCGAGAGTTCCCTGGACACTGATATACTTAAGGATTGAACGAAGGGATTTAATGAATTTAAATTCGAAAGTTAGTAAGAAAGATGGAGAATGATGGTATTAATATTAAGACGGATTCCGGTAAAACCCTAACTAAAAACGATTGAGATATTCTTGCGAACGATCAATCAAGTTGAGTAATAACCGGACAAAGGAGCAAGCAGAGAACAAGAGGCATGCATGTGCAAGTAAGGAAAATATCTAGGGACCAACTAGTTAGCAAGGAACTAGAACACTTAGAGATTAAACCAAGTACTTAGCACTCTTTACCATCTTACCACACAAAAATCAACACATGTCTCTCCAATTTCATCATCCATTACATCACACCTTTAATAAAGGTGCTTTATACAAGATATTATCCAAACAAACAAAATAATGCAAGATTAGATGAGACTAAAGCAAAAAGAAGCCAAGCAAAACTCTCCCCCCCTTTTATTTCATCCATTCGGCCTTGCTCTTAATTCCAAATCCAAAGTCCAAGCTCCCACCATCATTTGATCTTGTAATTTTTAAGGCGAGTCCTATATTTCAAGAAAGTAATCTCCTCAAAATTTTAGCTTCAAACTCCTTTGTTTCTATTTTCAAAAAAATCAAGAAAGAGGAGGGTGAATAGTGTTTTCATGAAAACTAATCTTTGATTTTCTTGTTTTCATGGTTGATCTAGCAAGCTTAAGGCAATCCAAGGTCCATACCAAGATTTGTAAGGCTAGTTCACACTCTCAAGGAGGCATACCACTCTTGAAACCCTAGATCTTACTTTAAGTTTATGCATGTTCTTGATGGATTCAAGAGTAGTTATGATGTTAGTATGTTATAAGCATGATTAGTAAGTGATTTAGTGATTTCGGTAACATGATGATGATGATGGTAAAGTAGATGTTCTTGGACAGATTTGGGATGAGAAATATGTGTATGAGTTGTATTGATGCCCGGTGTGGCTTGGTTGTGTTGTTATGATTTTTAGAACGTTCGATTTATGGCCGTCGTAATGCCGAATTTTTGTTAACACTTAGAAACTGAGCATGAAAGTAAATATAATTTCCTGACCTTGGCAATATTATGACATGTCCTTGTAGATCTAGAGCCATAGATCGTTTTGGCGCGATAATCGAAACATTCTGACTTACGGTTTAGGAGTTATGGTCAAATTACTAAAATTGGTTTGAAACCGTAAGTAAAAGTTCGTAACTTCAATTGAACCCTCGTAAAGCATGTTTCTCAGTGGCAAATTTTGGTAAATAAATACTCGAGGTCATAAGGAAGGTATGAGAGAAAACCACATATCAAACGGATCGTTTTCCGATTTTATAAAAATGTTTGAATCAAGGTTAAACACGGACGAACCCCTTAAAAGTATAACTTTGGTTATAACTTAGAAAACGAACGATAAAACTCGAGGTATAATCTCGGTTCATAATCGATCGACTTTAGAACTTATACGACTTAAGTATATACCAAGTGTGGGTATGATGACATGTCTTAATAACGAACAAATGTCGGATCGTATCGGTGATAAAAAGAGTTACACTAAAAGGTGTATAACGAGATAATTCGAAAACGTATTTCGACTTAAGTGAAGTTTATACTTAGACTTTTAAAAGGTGTTAAGTGATTAATCTCGAATGTTCTGATTGTTTATAGATCATCGAGCAGACCCAGGACACGCTATCTCTACCCATACCCGATTACCAGGCAAGTGTTCAAAACTTTGAACCTGTTGTTGTGATAATATATATATGTGATTGCCATTTTACATATGCCATAGCATGCATGCCTATTGTCAAATTATATTATGATACCTGTTCCCTGAATTAATATTGGCTTATAGACTAGATACGAATTATCAGTTATAAGCCGGATTGTTTTGATAAGACCCTTAGCGAAGGGCATATGATATTCATTCTTAAATATAGACCGGGAGTCGGTATTTTAAGATATAGATAGTCGTGGAAACCCGGAGGGATTCCAACGGCAGATTATTATTTATTTTAAGGAATGTTATTATTAATGTTATTTATATTTCCATAAAGTATCAATTACTTGGAAATATTTCGAGGAATGTTATTCGAGTATTATCTCAGTCAAGAGATATTAAATGAATGTTAGTTTCGAATATTCATTTAGAGTTGATTATTTAATGAATATTATTTTAATATTCACTAGAATGTTATTTATTAAATGAATATTACTTTCGAATATTCATTTAAGGTTTTATGTACTTGATGAATATTATTTTAAAATATTCATTGGAAATTCTATTTACTTAAGGAATATTATTTCGATTATTCCTTTAAAGTTTTGATTACTAAATGAGTATTATTTGGATATTCATTTAGAAGATTATTTATTAAATGGATATTAATTTCAAATATTCATTTAAGGTTTGACTTATTTATTGAATATTATTTTAAATAATTATTGGAGTTTAATTATTTAATGAATATTTTTTGAATATTCATTTAAGGAGGGATTTATTTAGTAAATAATTGTATATATTCATTCGAGGATTACTTACGAGCAATATTATGATTTAATAATATCACGTAACTATTATTGAGTTAATAAATATTCTTGGAATATTTATTCTTTTAAATTCTTTTTAAAATGATTTATATTTTGGAGTATTTTTTATGACTATTTTATCAAGGAAAGGTTCCCAACTCTTTTTATTATTCATTTAAATCTATCTTAAAAGGATTTAAATGCTCGCTCAAACTTCCATATTATAGGGGAACCTTACTTGAGCAATGTTATTTATCTTGTTGACTTCCCGGTCATAAATCTTGTAAAACTATTCTTTTCACTCGCAACTTAGTTGCTGTTTATCAATTGAATCTTTGAGTAACCTGCTCATCGTCCGAGGGGTAAGATTATTGGAACAAGATGGTATCCCCTAACAAGCAGTAGCTTGGGAGATATGATGTTGAATTTTCCTTTCCAACTAGATACGACTACTTTGTGGAGTCTTATCAACAAGTATCATACTTGGGGAAAGGGGGGCGAACTTTACGTTCAGAGTCAAGAACTTCTTTTCGAACTTGGAGTCGTGTAAGAGGCCGAGTAGCGCTAGTCCATCCCAATTGGCCCAACCGTTGGCCGGGGAGATCTAACAGGGCGGTAGACAAGTAAATCCGTCAGTTCTTCCTTCTACCGGTAGTAAATCTAAATTGAGCTGTACAATCTGCGACTGATCATCGTAAGGATTGGAACAGTGGGCGCGGTGAATACTCCAGCATAAGTTCATCATTCAAATTCATTTATTTTCTGCAACATTATCATTGTTGGCAGTATTGGAAAAGAATTCATAATTGGAATTGCAATATTTTCCTGCAAGTTCCTCTCTTATGATAAAAGATAATATCTGACCTACCTTTGACATAGCAGATATTTCCACCTATATATACATTTTGAGTTACCTTGTAACTTCATCGTTTATACTGGCATCATTTCCGTAAATGCATGGCATATGGTTTGAAAGATACTTTTGAACTGTTACATATTATTGTTCAGTTATACATTATTGTTGGTGGGCTATTGCTCACCCTTGCATTATTATTATATCACAACAACTAGACCAGATGACTCGCACAAGATGCACTCGACGCTGACGAGGACGATGAGACTACCAGAGCCGAAGAGAAAGCTATTGGTAGGATAGATTCATTCTTTCAGTACCAAGTATATGGTCTAGTATGACTTATGCAAATGGATGGCAAAGAGTATGTATTTATATGGTAATTCTTTTTGGTTGTAAGAACTCCAAATGTGATTAATAAAATTTGATTGTTACTCTGATTTCATCTTTGGGACTATAACGGGTGTGTTTTATTGTAAGAACCCCAAAATTTTGGATATAATTAAAAACTTTTTATTATGTACTGAGGTAATGGTGAATAGTGATTACGACTACGATGTAACGATTGAGATAATGAATGGAAGGAATGGAATTCGATTTAAATATTTATATGTCTTGAAGAATACTATTGGTTGACACTTTAGATAAGAATTATCTATCTCCTAGGGAATTGAGATTTGATAATTCTAAAGGAGAAGATTATTCTTATGTCATCCAAATCGATATCTGATATTGGTCCAGTGGGTCCGTAAAAAGGTTAAGGAATGATCGAAAGAGATTAGGGACAATTGTACAACCCTAAGAGGATGAGTAAAGAAAAATGGATGAATAGTGATTTTGGGGATTTAGGAATATTATTAGACGACGCTATATAGAGGTACCCGGAACGAAATTCTGAGTTCGTAATAGTGATCCATGGGGAAAAAGAGTGTATGTAAAAGCTGTCGGATTCTGAAAAATAGCACTTTTATTTTCCCCGAGATTTCCCTGGACACTGAAGGACTTAAAGAGTTATTGGAAAGATTTATGGAATTTGGATTCGAGAATTATTAAAGAAAATTAATAATGATAGTATAAATATCGAGACGGTTTCCGGGAAAATCCTAACTAGAAATCCTCAAGATATTCCTTCGAACGATCAGTGAATTGAGTAATAACCGTACAAAAGAACAAGCAGATGATCAAGTTGATGCATGTACAAGTGGATATGATCAAGTAACCAAGTAGTTACATGAGTAACTAGAACAATTAGAGACTTAAACTAAGTACTTAGCTCCTTTCATCATCCAACCACAAGATTAAGACACATGCCCCCTCAAAATACATCATGCATGACATAATAGCTTTAATAAAGCTACTTTACCATAGATATTATCCAAAGAAATCACTTTATGCTAGATTAGTGCAAGAGAAGCAAGCCAAACTCCATCTCTCTCCATTTTCTCTAAACTGCCCAGCAGAAACACTCTCAAGAAGAAAATTCATATCTCCATTTCTATCCATGATAAAATCACCAAATTTTAACCATAGCTTCTCTACTCCATGGGCAAGGTTCATTAAAAATTTCATGGCAATCCAAGTAGTATAGCCTAGTTAAATCCCTCCCCAAAGTTGAAGAAACCAAACTGATCTGTGCTTGACAGTTTCTGTCCAGAGGAGAAAGGGGGCTCAAAACCCTAGCTAGGAAGCTTCAAATCTGATGATCTAGGACTCAAAACAAAGCTTATGAAGAGGCCAAGATGTGGTAAAAATTTGAGAGACAAACTCTTATTTTTCTATTTTCTATGATTTTTACAAAAGTGATGATGAATAGTAACCCTTAGAAACTAACTTTGTTTTCTTGGTTTTCTTTGTTGCTCTAAGCTATATTAAGGTGATCCAAGGACTAGATCAAGGCTTGTTAGACTCCTAGACACACCAAGGAAGGTATAAATCTCTTGAAACCCTAGGTTTTACTTTAAGTATATGCATGATCTTGATGAGTTTTAGTATAATTATGATATTAGCATGGTTATAAGCTTGATTAGCATGATCTTGTAGTGGTTGAAACATATGATGATTATAAGGATGAAGTGATATGATCTTGGACAGATTTGGATGAGAATCATGTATATAAGATGTGTATTATGCCCGGTGTGGCTTGGTTTTGATGTTATAATTTTTGGAACGCTCGATTTATAGCCGTTATAATGCCGGAATTTCGTTAAACCTTGAAACTTGTGCATAGCAGTAGCTATAATTCACTGATCTGGTTAAGTATATAACATACCCTTGTAGATCTCGAGTCGTAGATCATTTTGGAAAAAGAATCGGATCAAACGGACTTACGGTTTAGGATTTACGGCCGATTTACTAAAAGTAGTTCGAAACCGTAAGTACGAATTCGTAACTGCAATTGAACCCCCTTACCATGAGTAATTCGGTTTCTAATCTTGGTAAATAAATACTAGAGGTCATAAGGAAGGTATGAGAGAAAACCACATGTCAAACGGATCGTTTTCCGATTTTATAAAAATGTTGGAATCCAAGTTAAACGCGAACGAACCCCTAAAAACCCGCTTGATTATAACTTCGGTAAAACACTTAGAAAACGGGCGATAAAACTCGGAGTATAATATTGATTCGTAACGATCGACTTTAGAACTTGTATGACTTAAGTATGTCCCAAGTGTAAGTACAGTGACATGTCGTATTAACGAACGAATGTCGGGTCGGATCGATGATAAAAAGGAATCCACTAAAAGGGGTATAACGAGATAACTCGAGAACGTGTTTCGATTTAAGTATAACTTAACTTTTAAGATGTTAAGTGATTAATCCCGAATGCCTCGGCTATTTATAGATCCCCAAGCTGACCCGGGACCCGCTACCACTACCCCTTACCGTACTCGACTACCAGACAAGTTTCAATTCCCTTCTTTTAGGCTGTTGTTGTGATTGAATATATATATATATATATATATATATATATGTGTGTGTGTGTGTGTGTTTTCTGTTATACATATGCCATAGCATGCATGCCTACTTTCCAGTTATATCGTTATGCTTGTTGCCTGATTGTTTATTGGCTTATAAATTAGATAGCTAACGTATCAATTATAAGCCGGTTATTGTAAGACCCTCATAGAAGGGCGTATACATCTTATTCATCAAATATAGACCGGGAGTCAATATTTCTTGATATATCGAGATTACCTCGGAGGAAAATATTTAAGTAAATATTTTCCATTATTTGGGCGACGAATATTATTTGAATATTCGTTCGAGATTATTTATTTAACGATCCTTACTTCAAATAATTATTTGAACGTAACCATTCGACGAATAATATTTTTCAATATTCATTCAGAGTCGAATAGATTAGCGATTATTATTCCGAATATTCTTCTAAAGATTGGACTATTAAATGAATATTATTTGAATATCCATTTAGAATATTATTTTATTAAATGAATATTACTTTTGAATAATCATTTAAGATATTAATTACTTGATGAATATTATTCTAATATTCATCTGAAGCTTGATTTATTTATCGAATATTATCTCGAATATTCCTTTAAAGCTTGGATTACTAAATGAATATTACTTGATATTCATTTAGAATATTATTCATTAAATGAATATTACTTTTTGAATATTCATTTAAATTCCTAATTAATTATGAATATTATCTTAAATATTCCTTTCAGGTCTTATTAATTAATGAATATTATTTTGAATATTCATTTAAATATTTATTTATTCAATAAATATTCTCCTGATATTTCTTCAAAGATTATTTTGAGAAATACTCTGATTAAAGATATTTTTTCATATTCCTAAATATTATTTAAATATTTTTAATTCAATAAATATTCTCTGAATATTTATTCCCTACTTAGAATAACCTCAATAAGGTTTATCTTCTTCGATTATTACGGAAAATATTTTGGAGTCATATTATTATTAATCTTATATCAAGAAAGGTTCTCAGACATCATTCTTCTTTGAGTCTATCTCCCTAATAATAAGGGAACCTTACTTGGAAAATGATATTTATCTTGTCGACTTCCCAGTCATAAAGTATTCTCTTCACTCGCAACTCGGGTGCTATTGACTTATTAAGTCGTTGTTTACCTTCTCATCTTTCGAGGGGTAAGATGGTTGGAACAAGTTGATATTCGTTACCAAGCAATAGCTTGGAAGTTATTGGTGAATTTTCCTTTCCAACTAGATACGACTACTTTGTGGAGTCTTATCAACAAGTATTATACTTGGGGAAAGGGGGACGAACGTTACATTCAGAATCATGAATTCTATTTGAACTAGGAGTCGTGTAAGAGGCCGAGTAGCGCCGGTCCATCCCCTTTGGCCCAACCGTTGGCCGGGGAGAGCTAGTAAGGCGGTAGACAAGTAAAGCCGTCAGTTCTTCCTTCTACCGGTAGTAAATCTAATTTGAGCTGTACGATCTCGACTGATCATCAAGATTGGAACAGCGGGCGCGGTGAATACTCCATCATTGGTTCATCATCCAAACTTATTTATTTCCTGCAACATGATTACTGTTGGCAGAGCTGGAAAAGTGTTCATAACTGGAATTGCAATCTTTTCATGCAAGTTCCTCTTTTAATGTCAATGAGAATATCTCGCTTACTTTTGATGTAACAGATATTTCTACAAACAAATACTTTGAGTTACCTGGTAACTTCATCCTTTATATTATACTGGCAATAACTTCATTAAGGCATGGCATATGATTTCAAAGGATATTTTGAACTACTGTATATATGTATCACTGTTCAGTTATATTATTGTTGGTGGGCTTTCGCTCACCCTTGCTTTGTTCATATTATGTCACAACAACAGCTAGGGCAGATGGCTCGCGTCAGGCGCACTCGGCGCAAGCGGGTTACCCGACCCACCGGACTCCCCGCTGAGATGCTAGTCGCCATTGCTGAGGTAGCATAGTTAGACAGCTTTTGTTTCCTGTTTAACTATATGTATAATTAATGTAATCAACGGCAAAACTTTTAAACTTATGATGTTATCCTTTTGGGATTGTAATAACTTTCATTCGTAAACCCCTTTTATGTAAGACTTATTTCAATTTCATCTCTGGGACTATAACTGTGTGTGTGTGAGTGGATATTATTGTGGGGTCATAGCATGCTACTTATTGATTTTGGACTTAAGTCAAGTATTGTGTATAAGTTATGAGACAGTAACGACCCGATCCCGGACCCCGGATCTGGGGGCGTTACATTTATATTGTTGTGCTGGATCATAAAGTTGTAATTTATTTTATGTTGAAGTAAGTTTAGGTATTGTGGATAGAAATGGAGACCATAACGACCGGATCCCGGACCCCGGATCTGGGGGTGTTACACTCTCAACTCCCAACAGTCGGCATCGACATAACCAGTCTTTGCGAAGATGGATTTTTAAGTTCGACTTCCCTGCTTTTGATCTTAATATTTCTGATATTATCTTGTGGAATGGTACTCATATTCGTAAAATTCGTACTCACCACATATGGGATGCCATTCGTTTCAAATTGCCTGTTGTTCCTTGGCATCATTTGGTTTGGCACAGACTTAGAATTAACAGATATGCCCATCATATGTGGCTGGTTTATCATGGTCGTCTCAACACCTTCAGCAGGCTGGCCTCCTTTGGTCTTGATCTATCCCAGCAATGTCTACTGTGTGCAGGGGGAATGAGAGCACTGATCACCTAATGGTTTCGTGCTGCTATAGCTCTTTTGTGCTCAGTAAACTCATAGCTCTCGTAGGAAACTATGCTCACAGTTACACTTCCTAGAATGACATGCTTATTGCTTGGGGATCAGTTGGCAACATTGCTCACAAAAATCTGCTTCTTCTTGCTGCTCAAGTCTTCTCTTATCACATTTAGAGGGAGCGAAATGCGAGGCTTCATGACAAAGGCATTTTTGGTCCGACTAAACTGTTACATGGCATTGTAATTGATATTAAAGCTAGATTGGCTACTTCTAACTGGTTTGTAAATATAGCTAGGGATTTCGATTGTACTAGATGGCTAGACTAGCTAGTAGCTTCGTTTTTTTTGCTTTCTATTTGCAGTCTGCTCCTTGTGGATTGCTTATAGATAGTCCTCCCCTTCGGTTTGTCGTTGGGCATGGGTTAATCCCTCTTTTTTGCTTGTCTATATATATATATATATATATATATATATATATCAGCTTAGCAAAAAAAAACAATTCAAAATAATAATATTTTTAAAGTTAAAAAATTATTTTAATAATAAAAATATACATACAATTTAAAATTTTAACAATAAAATATAATTAAAAATTTACAAGCAATCGTGCATCGTACGGGTTATAGTTTATCGGTCGAATTTAGCATTTTAATTTACACCACATTTGGTCGAATTTAGAATATTAAATTCGACCATATTTGGTTGAATTTAGGATTTTAGGCGCCAAATTTAAAAAAATTTGAAATTTTCACCAAAATTTTGAAATTTTCAAAATTTTGAGATTTGGCGCCAGAAGTACTAATTTTGACCAATTTCAGTCGAATTTAACTTTCGACCAATTTCAGTCGAATTTAGCATTCGACCAAAGTTGGTCAAATTTAGCATACTAAATTCGACCGATTACTATTTTCGACTCCCTTAAAAACGACCAAAAAAAATTCGGTCGAATTTAGTTAAATTCGACTGAAATCGGTCGAATTTAGCTAAATTCTTCAAAGAACTCAGATGACTGAGGAACCACACATAATCGTAAAAAGAAAATTAACTCCCAGTGAACCAACACATGACCAACTAAGAAGAGGAGACTCTATAAGTTTGAATCTTCATCTTTAGCAGTTTCAAATGTACATTTTTTGTTGCTTTGGGAATTCAATATGTTATTATATGTATGTAGGAACATTTGAATAACCTTATAAGTTATCGGCAAATGAAAATCAGGGAGCATGAGTTCAGGACAAACTTTTCAGGGCGCAACTCCTAATGGATTCGCTCACCCCTACTCCAGTCCCCGAGCTCCTCTCCGGGCTCGAGATTTTCCCTTAAAAATATCTTGCTCCTTTAGTAGGCGGAGAAGTCTTTACAATCCTATAAATATTGGTCTTGATACTTATCTCCAAGATACTACCTCACAATAAGTCTTTACAATCCTATAAATATTGATCTTGATACTTATCTCCAAGATACTACCTCACAATAAATATAAAAACCCACAAAACTGGTCTTGAATTGTAACTCTCCGTTACGCCCTCAAAATCGTTGTGAATAGTTTAGTAGTTTTTTATCTGAGGAAAAAGTAATCACATTTGTACTTATGAAAGTTTTTTAAGTTTGTTGACCGGAACAACCCCCACTCCCTATGTATACCACCAGTATGAATTGTAAAAAAGTAAACCCTATTTTCAGTTCTCTGTAAACTCAATTCAATACGCACAAAAATGCTTTTGATTTGTCTGGTTTTCCACTTTTCCAGTCACAAGTCCAACATTTCTTCACCGTAAATAAGCTCACTATCGCACATATACACACATCAATACTTACAGTTCAACTGGTGTTTGTACGGAATGAACAAAGATTGCCCACCTGAGCCGCTTGATTTCTTCATCTGGACTGTTGAGGTACTTACTAGATCTTATTTCCTCTCTTACCCCTTTTTCTCTAATTTTACTTTTTATTAATTTTATAATGATTTGTAAATTTTGAAGTTTTTATGTAATTATCTGGTCAAGGGCTGGTGAGTTTTTGCGAAATTGTGGTTACATCAAGTGAAGCAGGATCACTGGTTCTCCAAGCAGTTTTCGAGATAACCTTGTGATGGTTCTTGTAAAAATTATTTAGCGAAAATTAGGATTCAAGATGGTGACTATGGGATTAGGATTTCGAGTTTCGGTTCTTTGAATACTTCTTTGTTATCTTGTTTTTTTTTTTTACTGTGTGTATGTTTCTCGGATTGAAAATGGACTATTTGATCAAGTTGGTAACTCTTTTTAACAGTTGTGTAAATTAATAGATGTTGAAATTGTTTTGAAAGGAGCGTTTCGTGGGTCATTTCTGCTTGACACAAAGCAGTTAGTGGGAAAGTAAGAGTAAACAGAAATGGTTGGGAACTAGATGTTAGGATACAAATAGACAAAGTAGTTTCATGAGTTAGGAATGCAGCTACAGTAGGGAAATGTGTCATATCAGTTTGTAGAAACTTTTGCTAAAGCTTTTTGGTATGGTGGTTTTTTTAAGTAAAAAAAAAAAATGCAGGATGATGAAGAATGGTTTATCTCGATTTTACCTTTGTTCCCAAGCTAACTTTCACTTGTGCTTAAACTATTATTCGATGATCATTAGAGTTGATGGGCTTGTAAAATTATTTGGTGATCATTACGGTTGTATGGTTTATTCCCAGTACTCTTAAGTAAAGTTTCCTTAACTTTTGTTGCTTTATATCTTATCTAAAGTTTCCCTGAGCAACTGGTCTCTTGCAAAGAAGTTTTGTGAAAAAAAATCTTGTCTGTAAGCCCCAAAACGGTGACTGAGAGCCATAATTAATGAAGTTAATGACTAATGGAGTTGAATTGACTAGTCCAGCAACACCAGTTAACCTTAAGTATGCAGATAATCTATTCCGAGTCTTAATGTAACATGGTGGTACAGAGTAGCTCTTGTTGAGCATATTATAGTGTGCTAACTAGCTGAATATGTGTCTGCTTTTGCTTTGCCAGGATGTAGGCTTGTGGTTGGAAGAGATAAATCTTGGTAGCTATAGTCAGAAATTTAAAGAAAATGGTGTCAATGGAGAATATTTGGAAGGTATGTCGATGTTCACGACGGAACAAATACTACGTTTTATAAGACAGTGCCACATGAAATGGGGGGACTTCATTACTCTCTGCAAGGAACTCAGGCGAATTAAAGGTCTCTCTCTCTCTCTCTCTCTCTCTCTCTCTCTCTCTCTCTCTCTCTCTCTCTCTCTCTCTCTCTCTCTCTCCCCCCCCCCCTTCTCTATCCCTCTCTCTCCCCCTATCTCTTCAAAGATGTTTAGAGCTGCTGAACTGAAGAAACTGTTGGCAGTCCTGTGTGGGTCTATTTCCAATTTTAGTGGTATTCAGTTGTCACTTTCTTGGTCATCTTTATGGCAGGCACAATGTTACTAGTATTTTGTTTAAAATGCTCTACTGAGCCTTCTGGCTACCTTAGATTTTGCACAATAATGGATTTCATTTAAAAATAATATTGGTTAGAGGAAGACACAGTATACAAACTTACATTTCGCTGCTCACACATGGCATTACTGGAAGATACAGAAAATTAATAGGGATGAGAAACAAATGGAACATCATTACGACGTGTTTCTTTATCAGTGTAGTCCATATATATGTATGTCCATTCATACTGATGATAGGAAGTACTATTTAGGACATATATCTGGTTAAACATTTTGCTTTTGTCATTGATATTCTTCACAACTAATATGCGGTGTTATTTCAGTCTGTGGAAAATTTTAAACATTCGGAATTAAAACAAGATGTAATAAATCATGAGTGTTTTTCGTGAGATTACCTCAGGGACTCACCTGAGGCAATCAATCAAACGGCACCATTTGTGTCATCAAAGTAGTAACGCTACCTTATTATATCATCAAAGTAGTATCTCACCTACAACTGATATGTGATTTACTTAAAATTCTGATTTTATTTTGGAATTGTAATTTAAACATCATAATATTAATTAATTTTCATTTTGTTATTAAAAGTCTAGATAAGATTTTTTAATTTTTTTTTAATAATGATTTGCACTATTGTCATATAAGAATAGAATATGCTAAAACATGTAATTAAAAAAAAAATCAGTAACAAAAAAGTAATTTAAATTGAAGGAAAGTTCTTAAAAAAATAGAAAAGTAACTTTGTGATATTTCATGATTTGTTCAAGTCTCCACACCAGACTGAGGTCATGACGTCGTTTATTGGATTACTTCAGGTAATTTTTGGGAGGTAATCTCAGGAACATTATTCTTATAAATAATTATTTGAATTATATCCTAAAAATTTTCCCCAATGCAAGGTTACAGGTTCATTTGACTGATTGCTACACTTAATTTTTAACTATCTACTTGATCAATAGTTTCATCCACTGAATTGCTAATATTGTTATAAAGCAAGTTTGATATCATTAAAAATCATATTACGTGTGGTGATTTACCAATATAATTGCTGAATGAATGATTTTTGTTATGTATTTTTCTCTTTTAAGCTAATTGATTTTTTTTTTTTTTTTGCTAAATAAAGCTAATTGAAATTTCAGTAACTGAAAAATCATAAGGTAGTACAGTACTGTTTCAGATAAGTATTTCCATGATCTTTTTGTAGGTTTTTGTCCACGCTCAACTGACTATTGTTTTCTATTCGCTGCATTTTTTTTGTCAGTGGCTTGCTTAAAGGGGGAGCAAAGAGTGCGCCGCCCTTGGTGGGCTCCTCCTTGTCTCTCTATAGTATTCACCAAAGCTGCAAAGCGCAACAGGCAGGCAAGGGTAGTCTCCTTGAAGCTAGAAGCTTGATTTGAAATCTGCCTATATCCGCTGACCTTTCGCATTATGATTTTGTTTTAGAGGAAATACAAACCAGTACGACATTATCTCGTCTAGTTTTAATTTTCCTTTCCTTTCTCCCTTATGTAAAAAGTATGTCAGGTTGGTGCTGTTATTGTTCTTCACTGGAGAACTTTTTGTGCAAGCCCTTTGTATATGGTTTTGTTGAACATGTGATTCTGTTGTTGGTCCAGTTCTTTGTGGAAAAAGAATATTATAGAATGCTGTGCAAAGTTTTTCTTCTCCTCCATCGACTACGTACTCCGTAAACTTTAATGAATTGTATGGGATCATGTTTTAAAAGAAATCTTATTATTGCCGGGTGGATAATATTCATGAACAGTTGAAAGTTGTTCAAGAACTTACATGAAAAAGTGTAAGCAAACAAGGATATGTTTTGTAATATAACTCCAGATGTATTTTGCATCAGGGGTCCACTTTTCCTGAAGAGTGAAAACTACCTTTTAAATTTTTTTGTTTTATCATCATGTGGATGGCCTGTAATCCAAAGATCATGTTCTTATCTTGTATAATTGTGAACCATAGAACTTCTCAGCGTGCCAGAAATCTTTCCATCCCTCCTCAGTATTGCAATGGCTGTGTAAACACTGGATTGTAAGCAAAAAAAATGGCAAGTACAGCCTGCTCATATCATGGTGTTCATCTTCGTTCAATTAATCTCCGAAACCAGCACCACTTATACCATAGCGTCAGATCTACCATAGTGATAAGAAAGCAAAGTTCAATCACTCAAAAATGTCGAAAGGGAATAGTTAAATGTGGTCGGGATATTACAGATTTTATCGGAGGAGATCTAGTGAAGTTTGATCTAGGACAATGGTTATCGGATGTGGAAGAGCATAAGGCCTTGGCCATCTATACTCCTCACGAGGGAGGCTATGAGGGGAGGTACCTTAACCGGCTCAGGTACCAGGGATACCAGTTCTTAGACCTAACCGCTCGTGGGCTAGGTGATCCTGAGACTACACTGACTAAAGTTCATCCGGTTTGCCCAGTAAGTTTGACAGCTACTTCTGAAGAATTTGTACAATGTAATAAACAAATTTGAATAATATTTCTCAACAATGTCGCAGGCTCACGTGGGAAAGCAACCAATAGCAAGGTGGTATTTTCCGCCAGAAGTTGATTATAGACTTTCCTTACTTCCTCCAAATGCCAAAGGTCTTGTTGTTTGGATTATAGAAGCCAAGGTAATGTAAAATTGTAAATTACACAAGATAATATACACAAATATACCATATACCATAAAAGTCACCTGCACGTCGCTCTATTATCCGCATTCATGTTCGAAAGTAATGAACAGGTATTGTCCAAGGCAGAACTGCAGTTTCTTGCACTACTCCCAACACTTCGGCCAAGAGTGAGGGTGATTGCAGAATGCGGAAACTGGTACACCAATCTATAAGCATCAGAATTTGACTTTTAAATTTTTTTGCATAGGCAATGTCATATTATACAGTGTTGTAACTTGTAAATGAGACTGCTTTGCTAATGAAGATGGCTGAGATCTTGATGTAATTTGCAATGCATTCTGCAGGAGAAAGGTTATGTGGAGACCACTTCAAGATATTGCAGATGGAACCATAAATGAAGGAGCTTGATCTCATTGCTAAGCAATATGACAGAAAGTTATTAACATTCTGTATAATTCGTTTTCTGGTCAATCTCATGTTGTATTACAAACTTGGTAGCTGGATGGAAATGATTTTCAGTAACTAGTACATAAAATTAAGTTCATAAATTGTCAGTACAAAGTATTTGTTGAACCAAATATCAGAATACAGATACTATCACATTTCAGTTTAGGCTTTTGTTCACAAAAGTTTTCAAATTTATTTTTATCCGTTAAAAATTATAACGGAACGATAGGCTGTAACAATCGCTTGTTAGGATCATGCTTGTTACGGACTAATAACAAAGACATCTATTGACTAATAAACTCGTAATAAACACATATTCAAAAATTACCCTAAACCCTCTACAACCTGAAAACCACATATTCCAGAACTCTAATGCATACTAACATACACACATACAATATATTTCCATTGCGGATTAGAAAGTAGGCAATGTTTTCTCCATGGACGAAAAGATCCAAGTTAATTGCTCGAAAGTAATTACCCTGATTCACTAATTACACCTCCTGATTTTACTTCTAATCGCCCTTCCACTGGCACTCCTGCTCCCTGGGCCTCCCGCCTCTCAGTAATTGCCCGGTTTATTACATGCTTATGTACTTCTTCATTTGTAGTATTAGCTGATTTTTTACTAATTGCACTTTGCTAAGACCTAGCTAGCATTATAAATGTACAAGCATTTTAAATGAAGAGAATAGTCAGCCTGAGATATATCAGTAAGTTCCCTGCGGGTTCAGTAAAATTTAAAGTTATTTTGTATGTATTTCAGTAAAAGTTCCCTGAGATCTATCTCAGGGTCCTTTTCTCTTAAATGAAATGCATATTCATGCATAAACATACACAACTTGAATCACTTAGCTTTAGTGATTAGACTGGCTTCGATAGAAGCCTAATATTTTTTTAAAATTAAACTACACTGATATGTTGTGGATGCAATCTAATGCAAAATATTTTACGATATTAATAGTCATGTCACAAACTCACAGGTGTGATTAATTTGCTATTGTCTCTGAAACTTCTAACTAAAGAAAATGGCATGAATTACTTTTAGTTTTAAAACTCTATGCAAAGATATTGACAATTCGAGCTTATTTTGAGAGGATTTATGCTTGTCGAGCACATGCAACCATTTGTAACAAGTGAAGATTAGTGTTATTTTGTTTAACTGGATATATTTGGAGAACATGGAAGCGGCCTATTCTCTATAATTATCTCACCCTCGACATTAGTGTATGACTCTTATGCTTTTCACTGTATTTTCAACACAGAATTCCTCCGGTTAAAAGAAGTGACAAAGATGATGGTGCTCCGAATCATCCTGTTTATGTTGGAGAGTTTCCTGAAGTTGTTTGCAATGAGCAAACAATTATAATTCTCAGCCAGTCCCCCCTCGTCCCTCCCTCCCTTTCAATGAAATTCTTGAACTGTTAGTGGAATAACATTTTTTCTTGTCACAGTTTTAATAATGTAATTGGGTAATTGAATAAAGTATTTGGGCGGGAAGACTCAAACGATGTCGTTTGATTACTTTAGTAGTTGTTCATTAGACGGTGTCGTTGTGAGGGGAATATTAGTTCGTTATAATCAATTGTTGTAGTAAAAATACTTGGCTGGTAGGTTGCCACCTGGCATTCTAGTATTGGCAGAGGGTTTTGGCTATATATGTATGACAACTATCATTGGTGAAAGTAATGAGAAGAATTGTTTGTTTAATTTTCTTAATTTCACTTACTGTACTTTCTTGTTTTTCTTCATTCTTATCCTTGTGTTCCTCATAACCTTAACCCTAATCTCCAAGTTGTGACAACTTGGTATCAGAGCGCCGCCTGGGCCAATGGCAGATAAGATAACCATGCGAAAGCATGAAAAATCCATCACCACCATGGAAAGAAGATTAGAACAGCTGAGTGGTGCAATGACACAGATCAATGCTACGGTGGAGGAAAGCAACCTGCAAACCAACAATAAGATTGAAACTCTGGCAAATCAGGTGGGGCAACTCACCAAGGCTACAGATGAGCTGATGAAATGGGTGCGTAAGGAGGCATAAGCTGAAAAAGAGAAGGACGGCTCTGAAGTCTCACAAGGTAAGAGCCAACAAACCCCCACTCATTTTGGTGCACAAAACAATATACATAATGAAGAACAGGGGAGTATACAACCAAATATCCCTCATCCTGTTCAGGATGTACGATATTTTGTTCACTCAGCTGTCAAAGGTCCAGTAAATGTTCCTCCGGGTTGGGTTTATACCAAGATGACTCCCCAACCTTATAATCAGAATTTTAATAGTTCACAGATGGGTGTGCCACCCCTCACTCAGATCCCTACTAAACCCTTGCTTAACCAGACTGTCACTGGACCAAACCCTCAACTCCAAGTGCCTTATCAACAACCCCCTTTTATACCACAAATTCCTTACCAGCAGACAGGGCCAACAATAGCCCAAAACCAAACTTCACCTCTCTTAAAACCATCACACCAAACCAGTTGGTTCCCAAAAAATGACATAGGCCAAGGCAGATTCACACAGGGGTTTGGGCCACTTGGAGTACCCAAATTAGACTTCCCCAGGTTTGATGGGAAGGATCCTAGGGGATGGGTGAACAAGTGTGAGAAGTTCTTTATGATTAACCCATACATGGATTCGAAGACCAAGGTTATATTTGCTACATTACACTGTGAAGGAGAAGCTGACATATGGGTTCAAACAGTGTTTAATGAGCAACTTGGCATGCTATGGGGAAAACTGTGGAACTAGTCTACCATAGATTTTCCAAAGGAGGCTATGAGAACATTGTGGGGGCAATTTAACAAACTGGTACAGAAAGGAAGGGTGGAGGAGTACATTAATCACTTTGAGGAATTGAGGAAGTATGTAATGGCTGTAGATGGCATACACAATGAAAGTTATTATGTTGATAGCTTTCTGAGTGGACTTAAGGAAGAGATCTCATCTGCTTTGTACTTAAGTAAACCAGCCACCTTAAAGGAGGTCAGGGATAAAGCAAGGGGCCAGGAAACCTTCATAGAGGTTATAGACATGAGAGGTAAAAGTAGTAAAACTGTCCCTAGCATTAATACTTCTAAGCCAGCCCCACAATCACTAAAATTAAGTTTCTCTCCTAACAAGGATAGCAATTCTAAGGTACTACCAACTGGAGTCAAGAAACTTAGTTATATTGAAATGATGGAAAGGAGAAGTAAGGGATTGTGCTTTAATTGTGATGAGAAGTTTAGTGCAGGACATATGTGTAAAAATAGGCAGGTCTTTATGATTACTACTGACTGTGATGATAGTAATAACAAGGAGCCAGAGGGACCAAATCTGATATGGGATGAGAATGAGGATTGTAATCCCTGGGGTGTAGCTACTGAAGAAACCAATCTGGAAGAAGTGTCAAATGACCTGTCACTTCATGCTATTACAGGGACCCAAGGCCTGCATACACTAAGGTTGCAAGGGGTAATTAAAGGAAGAAAGGTCAGTATCTTGGTTGATAGTGGCTCATCTCACTCCTTCGTTGCTCAGTCCTTAGTTAGAAATCTTAAACTATAAACTGATCAAAGTAAGGAGATCAGTGTGACTGTGGCTAATGGTGACAAAATGCAGTGCCAGCATACAGCAATAGGGGTTAAATGGAGGATGTCTAGGGAATTATTCAATTACAACTTCCATGTATTACCATTGGGATGGTATGATATAATTCTGGGAGTGGACTGGATGAAGTTAGTAAGTCTAGTAATATTTGATTTTCAACATGGAGTTATCGCTATTAAGTGGAAGGGCAAAAGAATGAAGTTACATGAGAATGTGAATACTTCAGTAAGTAGGAGCATAACCACCAGTAACATTGAAAGATTTACTAGTGAGGATTAGACCTGGAATATCGGGTAAACGGATCGGTTTCGGATCGGATCTGCTTCGGATCGAATCCACTTTCGGTTAAGGTACTATTTAGAGCCTGTTCGGTTTGGATCGGATCTGATTCGGTTCGGATCCACTTTCGGTTAAGGTACTATTTAGAGCCTGTTCGGTTCGGATCGGATCTGATTCGGTTCGGGTAAAATTTGGATTAAAATCGGATAAATTTTGGATTAAGATCGGATCAAATTGGGTTCGGTTCTCTTTCGGATTTTTACTGTTCGGATCGGATTTTGTTTGGATGTAGGAACATTCGGTTCGGATCGGATTGTCGAGATATATCTAATTTTTTGATGTACCCAAATTTTCCAAAAACCAAAATATTTTTTTGGCTTGAGATCTTAGCAATGAACAACTCAATTAACTAGTACTAGTAACTAGTGCTTTGTTACGGCTTTTGTTTCGTTTTAAAAAAAATATTTCTCGACGATCCAACTGTCGGATGTCAAAATATATCTAATTTATTGATATTCGCAAATTTTCAAAATTAAATAAATTAATTTGGTTGGAAATCTTATTAGTCAACTACCGAATTGACTAGTACTCGTAACTAGTGTTTTGTCACGGGTTGTTATTCTATTTTTTAAAAATTATTTCTCGACGATCCAACCGTATGGATCTCAAGATATATCTAATCTAGTAATATTCCCAAATTTTCATAAAATAAAAAATTAATTTGGTTGGAGATTGATAACGTGTATTTTATACACGTTTTGTCTTTTATTCTTCTGCATTTTTGTTAGTTTCGAATGTTGTTTATTAATATTTGTTATGTTTTTCATCTTTCAGTACCTCGTGCTTAATTGTTGAAAAGATGGCTTAATTTGGGCATGAAAGCGAAGATTATTCAAGAGGGAAGTTAGAAGATGAAAGCTCGCGATGTCGGGAGGTGTTTAATGTATTATCTTGAAGATTTTATCTCGTACGGGCTACTGTACGGCCGTTCGACAGGCCGTTCGAAGGAGCAGATTTCTGTAAGGGCAGCTGTACGGCCGTTCAGCAGGCCGTACAGAACCTGATGTGTATTAAATGAGAAGGCTCATGACATAATACACAACATATAACTTAACCTACATCTTATTTTTTCCTCTCTTCTTAGCCTCTTCAAGAACATAATTAGGGTTAGTAGGAAGTAGTTGATTATGAGTAACTAACTCCATATTTGGCTCAAGGAAGCATCTCTTGTACTAAACCCATTCAATTTAAGTAAGATCTTCTTCATTCTATCTTAATTGCTTGAGTGTATTGTTTATGATTTTGCTTGGAGAATTGTAAGTTGCTTCAATTTGCTCTTCTTGTAATATCAATTGCTAATTGTTTGTGCTAATCCGTAATTGTTAGTACATTCATTATAGTAGCACAAGTTTAGTGTACCTAAATTCTCAAGCTTTAAGTGCGAATACCTAGGTTGAGCTTCTCATCCTTGGGTTTGTCCTAGCCTCTCTTTGATTGATTCCTTGATTTGGTTAAATTGGTAGTGCTTCACTATTGGTTGCTAGTATCAAGAGAACTAATTTATGTGCTTCACTAAATTAGTGTTTATAATAGAAGAGAAATAAGTGATTGTGTGCTTCACCAATTATCTTGGTTAGGTAGAGTTGGATATATTTGCTTGTTGTTGGGTTGAAGTGCTTGAATATCCATAATACTTGGGTCAAATATCCCTTGTCTTGTTAATTTATTCATTGTGTTGTTGTGTTGGTAAATTTGGATAGTTGCCATTGATTTAGTTGTATTTTTGTAGCAATTTAGTTATTGTATGCAAGGTGTTTGATAAAACACCTCAACCAATCTCAAAAAACCCCCAATTTCCACACTTCTAGATTGTAAAAGATAATCTACTCGAAATCAATATTGAGAGTCCTTCCATGTGAACGAACTTCGAAAAACACTACCTTCAAATTGGCGCCGCTGCCGGGGAAGGCAACAATATTAATTTTGAGTTAATTGTTTCTTATAGTTTAGATTTTATCTTTGTATATAGTTTTTTTTCTTTCTTTGTTTTTTGTTATTGGTGTGTCTTCATGTTTATTGTATATAGACATGAACTAACTCTTTCAGAAGATGATGGATAATTATTGTGGTTGGAATAACGCTCAAGATTTCACCTATGATCAAGAACGATATCAAGATTTTAATTCTTTTCATAATTTTAATGCGTATCAGGTGAATTCTTTATATTCTACAAACTCATGCTATGATCCTTACCCTCCCAGCATCGATTATTCATATGCTTTTGAAAATCAATGTTATGATCCGCATTATAATTCCCAAGACCATCAAGGGTCTTCTTCATCTACATTATCATCACTTGAAGAAATGATGAAGCAAATGGCGGCAAACAACCTCCAATTTCAAAACACCACTTTTCAAAGTATATCCAACTTGGAAAAGATAACTTCTAAAATGGAAAAGAACACTTCTCAAATCATATCCAACTTAGAAAAGCAAATGAGCCAACTAGCCGAAACCGTGAGTCGATTAGAGGAAGTCAATTCTCCTACTAATCACGATTCTTGTTTTGTAATTGATGAAAATGTTGTGCATGATGAATTTGCTTGTTTAGTTGACGATTGCCCTAAGCTTGACAATGATAAATTGGATGTAGTTGAGGATCTACCAAGTTTAGAAAATACTTTTGTGCTTAATGAATTGGTAGATGAGATAAAAATTGATGAATGTCCAATTGAAATTGAGAAGAAATTTGAGCTTAAGATTGATGAGGTTGAAATTTTTGCTTGGGTATATAAGGATCCAATTTGGGAACAATTTTTGAGTCGTAATTATAATGACTATTCTGACGATTTTTCCAGCTACTTTGATTTTTCAGAGTCCCTTGAAGATGTGAAGGTCCTAAAAATATTTTTATATTTTTATGGATCAAAGGTATATTTGCACACCTTATTCTTATTATTGATTCGTAGGTATGTGCATTTATTTGCTTTTTCACCTCATTAGTTAGAATAGGTGTATAAATAAGTCGAGCCAACGACAATAAACAAAGCGCTTTTGGGAGGCAACCCAAGGTACGCATGTATTTATATATTTTTATGCGTGTGTTAGATTTTGTTCCTCGCTTGCATTTATGTAGGGTGTTATGCATATTGTAGGTTTGAGGATTGATCTAAATGTTAGTGAGTGGGGATTCCATTTTTCATCTATTTTAATTCTAAGAAAATAACAAAAAAAAAAAAATCATGTATTTTTGTGGTGTGATTAATGAATTTTATAATAGAGTTTCAAAAAAAAAACAAAAAAAATTTGTAATAATAATGTTCCGCTCAATAATATTTAGTATCATTAATTCTAATTCTTATGATTTTTATATTTATTCCACACTTGCCTTGATGTGTTTGTTTCATGTTTTCAGGAATTATTATTTTATTCAAGCATTCAAGAATTTGTGGAAATTTTCTGTAAAAAAAAAAAAAATATAGTTTTTGTGAAATTTTAGGGCTGCACGGGCTGTTGTACGGGGTGCAGACCGTGCAACAAACCGTGCACCAGCCCGTACCATGTTTTTCTCACCTTCTGTCCATGTTCTAGTTCAAAATGAGGGAATTTTTCAACCCTCCACCCACTTATCGTACAGCCTGTACAACTCTTAAAATAAAAATTCAAAACGGAGCATAAACTCCACATCTCCTTCTCCCCTTAACACACCACTGCAACTACCCTGCACCAACACTCTCATCTTTTATTTCGCCATTACTTTCCATTAACACCACTCCTCTGCCCTCCCTGTTGCTCAGCCTCATGCAATTCCTCCTCTCCTTTCAACCCCGCACCTCCGCCGTCCTCCATTTTTCGGCGCCGCGCAGCCCAATCACCACATCCCCATCTCATTTTTCTCCTCTCATCTTCTTCATTCATCCTCCTGCAAAACCAGCACCACCCTTTCTGCCTCATTCAATTCACTCCACCCATTCTCAACTCCGTTCAACCCACAACGAACACTCCCTTCTCCTCTCCGTTTTCGACTTCAATTCAAACCCACCATTCCATCGCTCACCATCGCGCTGTCCTCCAACCCGCCCCCTTCCCTCGTTTTATCACAGCCCCCTTCTTAGTTACTACCTCATTCTCCGCCTTTCAACCTCGCAACCATCAGCCTCAACTTCTTCACTACCAGATTACTATTCCCTCCTTCTACCTCCATCCCCCTTCTATTCTTCTCCGTCCAACACCTCGCCCCACCACCATAAATCGTCCTCCCCAATTCGCACAACACCAGCCCACCATCTCTCCTTCTAGGCCATCTCCTCCAAACCACCAATCCATCCTGCCTCCACCACTTCTCCCCTCCATATCAGCCACCCATCTTCTCTAACACCACTGCTACCGCCCCTTTCATTCAACACCCTCCTCACCTCTACTCCCCACCTTGCACACCTGCCACTCATCACCACCCCGTAGCCCATTTAATTTCCCCCCCCCAAATCACACGACAATTTGCCCCCTGTTCAACTCACGACCCCCTCCCCTTTTTAGTTTTATTTGTTTTTCTTTTCTTTTTTGTTTTGTTTTTTTATTTGTTTTGTTTTTATTTTGTTTTTCTTTTATTTCTCTTTTTATCCATTTATTTAAATTTCATTTTGATTTTTAATTTTCTAAACTAAATAAATGTTATAAATTCAGAAATTAATTTAAATTTACTTTAAATTTGAATTTTGAATTTTATTATTAATTGCTTAGTTATTTTAATTTATTTTATTTTAATTTGATTTTAAAATTTGATTTGTGATTTTATTAATAATTAGTTATTTATTTTATTTTATTTTATTTTGCTTTTTTTTATTTGTTCATTTTTTTAGTAAATTTCATTTTATTATTAATTGGTTAGTGATTTATTTTATTTTATTTTATTTTATTTTAAAAAAAAACCAAAAAAATAATTCTTTTTAATTTTGATTTTAGTTTTTAATTTTCTAAAATTAAGTAATTATTTTATTTTATTTTAATTCTCAATTTGATTTTTTTTTACTTTTTTCATTTATTTTATTTTAGTTTTAGTCTTAAATTTGATTTTTGTTTTTATTATTATTTCAGTTTTAAATTTGATTTAATTTTTATTTTTATTTTTATTTTTTTTAAGTGGTTAGTTATTTTATTTTATTTTATTTTTAAAAAAATCAAAAACATATATTTTAATTATTTATATATATCCTTAATTATTTTTTTTTTTGAGTGGCTTTGTAGGGTGTGGTTTTGGCTTGGTTATTTTCGTTGGATGATTGTGGTTGGTGGCATTGATTCAATTCATGGCTTGCAATTTCGGAGTTGGATTGGCAAATATGATGGTGCTCCCGATCTTCGTTGCTTATTTTTAGGGGAGTTGTATTTCACTCTTGTTTCTCCTTCATTTTTATTTGTCATGCATGAGGACATGCCATGTTTTAAGTGGGGGAAGGATTGCTTTTGTTCGGTTTTGTTGTGTAGTACGTAGCTAATATTATTACTATCTTTTGTTTCGTTTGATGTCCGTTTTGTTTGCATTGGGGAAATAAATTTAGTCATGAGCGTGTTTACTTGTTTGTGAAATTTATGACATTGTGAGCTTGTATCCTTGTTTTCTCCTATTACGTGTCTAGCATTATCAAATTTGATGTGAATCTATAAGTTTGATGCACCTTTTTTGCACGCACTCACTTAAAATGGCATGAAAAGTCTAGTTTGTTGTAATTAAATTGTGAATTTGACGATTATCTCTTAGCATGCATGGAATCAAATCGAGAAGATGTTATTACAACGTAAACCTTGTGAGGCCTTGAACGATGATTCTTTTGCATGTGTGTTGCTCCCTCTTTATGTGTGTTTGTTGCTCTAGGGCTTGCATTAAACCTTCATTCATGGATGCAGATAACCTTTTTGACCTTTTTAGCTTGTGAACCATGAAAATAATCCATAGTTACCCCATTTGAAGCTTATATCCATATTTTTCTTCGTCACTCTCCCCTTTTATACATGAGCCATAGCCAAATACTTCACTCTCGACCTAGTTGAGCTAGTTGAGTCTTGGAAAGAATTGATTGATGAGCATGTGAATTTGGAGAAGTTGTGAAGAGGAAGGATTCTAATTATTGTAAGTGGGAACTAGTTTGATGTGTATATCTAGATGTGGTTCTAAGTTCTTTGTAGTATTTATATATGTAATGCATCCCCTTTTCTAAAAAAAAAAATAAAAAAATAATAAAGGGGATGTAAAAAAAAGAAAAAAAAAAGAAAAAAAAGAAGAGAAAAAGAAAAATAGAAAAAAAAACAATAAATCTTTGTACTTTATTTTGTTTCAATTTTCTTGGTAAATGTGGTTGTGTTTTGTAATTGTAAATGAGTGGAGATCTACTTTAGTTTGAGAATTTGGTGTACGAAGAAAGCAAGCGTCATTTGACTCAACTAGCAAGACTTTTACACCTTCCTTGAACTTAAATTTTCACACCTTCACCCAAGCCTCATTACAACCCATTTTATGAATTCCTTGTTTTTGGTGCAATCCGGAATTTAGGTGAACATGCAAGGTCAAGTAGAGCGCATGCATTTAGACTTGGAGTTGAGTGAAATCTCTAGCCTATACTTTTGTGATACATAATTGAGAGATGTGAGATTTTTCACCATACAATTTCATCTTCTTAATGCGAAGCCGTGTATGCTTTGTGATCATCTTGTCTAGTGTTCACGATTGAAGTGCATTCATTCTATCTTTAATGTCATGGTTACATTTTGCACAAGGTGTGTCATCTTGATTCTTGAATTGGTTGTTAGCTCGTTATAGTGGATGACAAGGTGAATAGCTCTATATGTTTGATTTTAGTTACAAGTAGACGACTCGGACATGTGAGTATAGTAGTTAGTTTAATAGTAGGTGTTGTTAGTTTCTTGTTTATTAGTGGTTTTTGTGATTTTGTGGGTACATCATCTATAAACCCTCACGAGACCTCACTCGTCCACTAGGGCTACCTAGGGGTTCCAAGGACTTGTTGCATATGCCAAATGCAACCGTGATCACCTACGGAAGTGGTACTAGTTAGGAGTATATGGTTATGTTAATTTTAGTTTGCTCGGGACTAGCAAAGTTTAAGTGGGGGAGAGATCTTAGAATTCAACTACCGAATTGACTAGTACTCGTAACTAGTGTTTTGTCACGGATTGTTATTCTATTTTTAAAAATTATTTCTAGACGATCCAACCGTACGGATCTCAAGTTATATCAAATCTAGTGATATTCCCAATTTTCAAAAAATAAAAAATTAATTTGGTTAGAGATCTTAGTAGTCAACTACCGAATTGACTAGTACTCGTAACTAGTGCTTTGTCACGGATTGATGATTCTATGTTTTAAAAAATATATCTCGACGATTCAACCATACGGATCTCAAGATATATCTAATTTAGTGATATACCATAATTTTCAAAAAATAAAAAATTAATTTGGTTGGATATCTTAGTAGTCAACTACCAAATTGACTAGTACTCGTAACCAGTGCTTTGTCACGGATTGTTGATTCTATTTTTTAAAAATTATTTCTCGACGATCCAACCGTACGGATCTCAAGATATATCTAATCTAGTGATATTCCCAAATTTTTAAAAAATAAAAAATTAATTTGCTTGGAGATTTTAGTAGTCAACTATTGAATTGACTAGTACTCGTAACTAGTGCTTTGTCACGGATTGTTGTTTCTATTTTTTAAAAATAATTTCTCAACGATCCAACCGTACGGATCTCAAGATATATCTAGTCTAGTGATATTAACAAATTTTAAAAAAATATAAAAATAATTTGATTGGAGATCTTAGTAGTCAATTACTGAATTTACTAGTACTCGTAACTATTGCATTGTTACGAATTGTTGATTCTATTTTTTAAAAATTATTTATCGAAAATCCAACCGTACGGATCTCAAGATATATCTAATCTAGTGATATTACTAAATTTTCAAAAAATAAAAATTTAATTTGGTTGGAGACCTTAGTAGTCAACTACCGAATTGACTAATACTCGTACTAGTTCTTTGTCACGGATTTTTGATTCTATTTTTAAAAAAATATATCTCGACGATCCAACCATACAGATATCAAGATATATCTAATTTAGTGATATTCCCAAATTTTCAAAAAATAAAAAATTAATTAGTTTGGAGATCTAATAATCAACTACCGAATTGACTAGTACTCGTAACTAGTGCTTTGTCACGGATTGTTAATTCTATTTTTTAAAAATTATTTCTCGACGATCCAACCGTACGGATCTCAAGATATATCTAATCTAGTGATATTCCCAAATTTTTAAAAAATAAAAAATTAATTTGGATGGAGATTTTAGTAGTCAACTATCGAACTGACTAGTACTCGTAACTAGTGCTTTGTAACGGATTATTGATTCTATTTTTGAAAAATTATTTCTCGACGATCCAACGGTACGGATCTCCAGATATATCTAATATAGTGATATTCCAAAATTTTCAAAAAATAAAAAATTAATTTGGTTGGAGATCTTAGTAGTCAACTACCGAATTGACTAGTACTCGTAACTAGTGTTTTGTCACGGATTGTTGATTCTATTTTTTAAATATTATTTCTCGACAATCCAACCACACGAATCTCAAGATATATCTAATCTAGTGACATTCCCAAATTTTCAAAAAATAAAAAATTAATTTGGTTGGAGATCTTAGTAGTCAACTACCGAATTGACTAGTACTCGTAGATAGTGCTTTGTTACGGATTGTTGATTCTATTTTTCAAACATTATTTTTAGACGATCCAACCGTACGGATCTCAAGATATATCTAATCTAGTGATATTCCAAAATTTTCAAAAAAATAAATTAATTTGGTTGGAGATCTTAGTAGTCAGCTATTGAATTGACTAGTACTCGTAACTAATGTTTTATCACGGATTGTTGATTGTTTTTTTTAAAAAATATATCTCGACGATCCAACCGTACGGATTTCAATATATATCTAATTTAGTGATATTCTCAAATTTGTAAAAAATAAAAAATTAATTTGGTTTAAAATCTTAGTAGTCAACCATCGAATTGACTAGTACTCGTAACTAGTGTTTTGTCACGGATTGTTGATTCTATTTTTCAAAAATTATTTCTCAACGATCCAACCGTACGGATCTCAAGATATATCAAATCTAGTGATATTCTCAAATTTTCAAAAAATATAAAAATAATTTGGTTGGAGATCTTTGCAGTCAACTACCGAATTGACTAGTACTCGTAACTAGTGTTTTGTCACATATTGTTGATTTTATTTTTTAAACATTATTTCTCGACGATCCAACCGTACGGATCTCAACATATATCTAATCTAGTGACATTCCCAAATTTTCAAAAAATAATATATTAATTTGGTTGGAGAACATAGTAGTCAACTACCGAATTGACTAGTACTCGTAACTAGTGCTTTGTCACGGATTGTTGATTCTATTTTTTAAAAATTATTTCTCGACGATCCAACCGTACGGATCTCAAGATATATCTAATCTAGTGACATTCCCAAATTTTCAAAAAATAAAAAATTAATTTGGTTGGAGAACATAATAGTCAACTACCGAATTGACTAGTACTCGTAACTAGTGCTTTGTCACGGATTGTTGATTCTATTTTTTAAAAATTATTTCTCGACGATCCAACCGTACGGATCTCAAGATATATCTAATATAGTGATATTCCCAAATTTTCAAAAAATAAAATATTAATTTGGTTGGAGATCTTAGTAGTCAACTACCGAATTGACTAATACTCATAACTATTGTTTTGTCATGGATTGTTGATTTTATTTTTTTTAATTATTTCTCGACGATCCAACCGTACGGATGTCAAGATATATCTAATTTAGTGATATTACCAAATTTTCCAAAAATAAAAAATATTTTTAAAAAAATACATATGTCAAAATTTATTAAATAAGACCGAATATGTCAAAATTAGATACACCATTTATATAACGCTTCCATAAGCACTATGGAAGTGAATGCACCCACTTAGACAGCGCTTCAATAAGCGCTATATAAGTGAATGCACTTTAATTTCTGCCCAGAATGTGCAGAATTTATTTATTTATTTATTTATTTTTTTGCTAATTATGTGCAGAATTTATTAATTTATATTTGCAAATTGAATTAAAATATTATTATATACAAAATATCTTAAGTAATATTCAATGACAATAATAAATATATAGCAAATCAGAAAATATAAAATTGACAAAACTAAACAAATAAAGGTCAAGAAAATATTAATTTATATAAAATTATTTTATCGGATATTTTTCGATTAAGTTATTTTTAGTTTCGGATTTACATCGGATTCAAGTCATATTCGGTTCGGGTAAATTTTTATTCGGATTTGATCGGTTCTAATTATAATCGGATACATGGTCATCATTGGATACAGTATTTCAGATAATTTTTGGTTAAATTTCCGGTTCGATAATTTTCGGATCGGGTCAAATTGGTTTTCGGATCGTTATCGGATTTGATTAAATTGAACCGGTTTCGGTTCGGATTCGGATTGTTTTGGTTTCGGATACAATTTCGGATAATCTATTTCGGATCCAATTTTTGATTCGGTTCAGTTTTTCGGATCCAGACCCATTTTGCCAGGTCTACTGAGGATGCCTGTTTTTTGTGCCAAGTTGTAGCTGTGGAGGAACAACCAGAACAAGTAAATGATGTCCCTAAAGAGGTAGATGAGTTACTGCAACAATATGGTGACCTGTTTGAGGAACCTAAAGGCCTCCCACCACTCAGAAAACATGATCACTTGATTCCCCTAAAGGAAGGTAGCAACCCTGTCACCTCTAATCCCTATAGGTGTCCTTATGTGCAGAAGAATGAGATAGAGAAAATTGTTAAGGAAATGTTGGCTAGTGGAATTGTTAGACACAGCACCTCTCCTTTTGCATCTCCTGTGCTGTTGGTCAGAAAGAAGGATCTGAGTTGGAGGTTGTGTGTAGACTACCGGGCTCTTAATTCAATCACCATCAAGAATAAATACCCTATTCCCATAATTGAAGAAGTTCTTGCTGAATTGAATGGTAGTGCATTGTTTTCTAAGTTGGATCTAAGGAGTGGATACCATCGAATTAGGGTGCATCCCTCAGACATTCACAAGACTGCATTTAAAACTCATGAGGGGCACTATGAATTCATGGTGATGCCTTTTGGCCTCACTAATGCCCTAGCCTCCTTTCAAGCCTTAATGAATGATGTTTTTTCCGACTATATGAGGAAATTTGTTTTGGTATTCTTTGATGGCATCTTGATATATAGTCCTACATTGGAGCAGCATGTTGAGCATTTACAGCTGGTTTTTGATGTCTTGAGGAAACACCAGCTGTATATCAGAAAAAAGAGGTGCTCTTTTGCTACTGATTCAGTTGAATACCTGGGCCACATTGTATCCAAGGAAGGGGTATCTGCAGATGAGAGAAAGGTGCAAGCTATGATACAGTGGCCAACACCACAGACAACTAAGGCTCTGAGAGGTTTTCTAGGACTTACAAGGTACTACAGAAGATTTGTGAAAGGGTATGGCACATTGGCTAAGCCATTAACACTTCTCCTCAAGCAGGAGGCTTTTAAGTGGTCAACTGCAGCAAAAATTGCATTCAATCAGCTGAAGTTAGCAATGTCTAGCACTCCAGTCCTGGCAATTCCATATTTCACCAGACCTTTTACAGTAGAGACTGATGCTAGCCATACAGGTATTGGAGCAGTGCTCATGCAGGATGGACAACCTCTGACATTTCTGAGCAAGGCACTCAGTCATAAACATTTGGGATTATCAACATATGAAAAGGAGCTATTGGCAATTATCATGGCCACTCAAAAATGGAGAACTTACCTATTGGGCAACAAATTCATAATCAAAACTGATCATGAGACCCTGAAGCATTTTATGGAGCAGAAATTGACAACTATTTTACAACAGAAATGGCTTTCTAAAATGTTGGGGTTTGATTATGTCATCTATTATAAGAAGGGGAAAGATAACTTAGCTACAGATGCCTTATCAAGACTGCATGAGGATGACTTGCAATGTGCTGGAATACATGTAAGGCAACTTAATTAGAAGAAGGATCTTAAACTAAGCTTGGATGGTGACAGTTTTGCCCAAGAGCTATTGGCTCAATATGCAGTAACAGGAGCACTGCCAGAAGATTACACTCTCCAAGATGGGTTGATTCTCAAACAAGGAAAATACTATGTGGGTATTGGGGCTGAATTGAGGGGTAAAATCATTGAAGTTTTGCACTGTGGGGCAGAGGGGGGTCATTCTGGCATATTAACTACAACCAAAAGAATTGAAAACCAGTTCTTTTGGCAAAAACTTAAACAAGAAGTAACCACATGGGTGCAAGAATGTGATGTTTGCCAGAGGAACAAAATGAGCATGTACCAACACCAGGCCTGTTTCAACCTCTTCCACTTCTTGGTGCAGCTTGGGAAACCATCTCAATGAACTTTGTTGAAGGGTTACCAAGGTCATATCGCAAGGACACTATCTTAGTCATAGTGGATAAGCTCACTAAATACTGCCACCTAGTAGCTTTAACTTACCCTTACACTGTAACAACAGTGGCACAATGTGTTTTGGATAATGTCATCAAGTTACATGGAGTCCCTAGTGCTATAATATCAGATAGAGATCCTGTGTTTGTTAAAAAAAATTTGGGGAAAATTGTTTCAAGCCATGGGTACTAAGATCAAGATTATCAGTGCCTATCACCCTCAAACAGATGGCCAAACTGAGAGGGTGAATCAGTGCATCGAAATGTACTTGAGGAGCACCACAGGACAAAAGCCAAAGCAGTGGTCTAAATGGTTGTCTATGGCAGAGTGGTGGTACAACACCTCACACCACTCTGCTATTGGAATGAGTCCTTACAAGGCACTGTATAACCAGAATCCACCTTCAGTTAATTTCCAGACTCCTGCAACCAAGGTGCTGGCAGTTGATGAGTTTCTTAGAGAAAGAATGGAGGTCCAGAGGCTAGTCAAAGAGAATCTAGTTAAAGCACAAGAGAGGATGGTCTGGTATGCAAACAAAGGCAGGACTGACAGAGAATTCCAGGAAAATGATGAAGTTTATCTTAAACTACAACCCTACAAACGGGTGTCTGTGCAATCTAGGAGTAACCACAAACTGTCTGCAAGGTATTATGGTCCCTATAGGGTGTTGAAGAGGGTAGGTAAGGTGGCTTATCAGCTGGAGTTATCTGCAGGAGCAAAGATACATTCCACATTTCATGTGTCTCAGCTCAAGAAGAAGATTGGTGACAAAGAGACAGCCCAATCACAATTGCCAGAATTGGTGGAAGAGTTAGACTCTGTCAATACTCCAGTGTTGATCCTAGAACGAAGGTTTACTAAGAAAGGTAACCGCCCAGCTACAAAGGTTTTGGTGCAATGGAGCAATGGTACCCCAGCAGAAGCGACCTGGGAATTGTGGGAGGATCTCACTCGCAAATATCCAAATTTTCAATCTTGAGGACAAGGTCTATTTCAAAAGAAGGGGAGTTGTCACAGTTTTAATAATGTAATTGGATAATTGAATAAAGTATTTGGGCGGGAAGACTATGTCGTTTGATTACTTTAGTAGTTGTTCATTAAACGGTGTCGTTGTGAGGGGAATATTAGTTCGTTATAATCAATTGTTGTAGTAAAAATACTTGGCTGGTAGGTTGCCACCTGGCATCCTAGTGTTGGCAGAGGGTTTTGGCTATATATGTATGACAACTATCATTGATGAAAGTAATGAGAAGAATTGTTTGTTTAATTTTCTTAATTTCACGTACTGTACTTTCTTGTTTTTCTTCATTCTTATCCTTGTGTTCCTCATAACCTTAACCCTAATCTCCAAGTTGTGACATTTCTGCTTTGTTAGGTAATATGCTTAACTGTGGACATTGCGGTGCCTGGTTTTTACCAGTAACTATTTACTATTACAAGCTGATTATCTTTTCTCTCTCTATAATTTAGCCTGATGTAATTTTGTAATAATGAAGTCTGACAATGAATGAGTCACCTATATAAGGGATTTAGGTGATGAGAGAAACTGCAAATATGCTCCTGCACTTAAAGCCGATACCAGTTCTTAGCACCCAAATTACAGTAACCTAGAACCTGTCCCTAAGCTTGTATCATAGTGGATACTCTATTCCCTTGCTAGAAGCAACAGATTTGATGTTTCGAGTTCAGTGGAGGCATGATTGTGTGATCATATAAATTCCTGCCCATGTCCAAAAGAATACTATGTCATTTCCAAAGGGTCATCTACTACATGTTTTGAATGAATTTTCATTGCCCAAAGAGTAAATCCCAACAAAACTGTTCTGCGCATGAACAGATGTAGTCCAGAATATTTAGGGAAGTCACATGCTTATTGTACGTTGTCCATCGAAATGCTAGGAAGAGTCAATATTCATTTATATTAGTATTAAATTATAAACTTACTAAAACATTGAGCAGTGATATTGTTTATAAAATGTATAAATGACCATTGGCAGATGTGTGTTCTTGTTCAGCCAAAAAGAGATTTAGATTTTAAGATTATTATCTTACTGATAGTAATAGAGAACTTCGCGAATAAATTGAAGTAGATCGAAAGTGGCTATGCAATAGTGGGGACATGTGCTAGCAGGGTTGCTAAGATTAGGGTGGATACTGGTGAAAGTTCATGGGAAACTCTCAGTTTAGTTGAGTTGAGAATGATGTGTTAAAAGTATAAGATTTATTTAGTAACTTCTACTAACACCTTAAGGTTTTGGAGGGGTCTCAGAAGAGATCTCGTATTATCGTTAAATTGTGGACACGACGTGTTTGTTTGCTCCTTAGCGAGATTGTGCCTCTAATGCTGATTGTAAAGATTGAAGAGTAATGATAAATGTTTTTTTTTCTTACCAGTATCTAAATAGTCTTAGTTGGAAGGGAACAGATCTTCATACTCACCAATATCTCACACTTGCTACGTTGTACACTTTATGTGGCACACAATCAGCATGATCAAAGGATCTCTTAGAATCCATTAACCAATGAGATGCTGCTGAGCGAGCTGTACTATATCATAATCCATATATCTAGCAAGTTACACATATAAGGCCTTCACCCTCTAATTTATTTTTATAAGCTTCTTAAATCATATACCACATCATCCCGAGGCAGCCAACACGCACAGTTCAAGAAGCTTTCAGAGAATCATGGCAGCTTCCAACATTCAGCTGCAGCCAAGCTTTGCAGGTCACTAAAACTTAAGAATGAGCTTGTCTAGAAGGTTGGCAGCCTGGGAGAGGGACGCATCACCATGAGAAGGACCGTGAAAAGTGAGAGTATATGGTAATGCAGCATAGATAATATAAAGTTTAAAATATATACCACATTTGACAATTTATATAACCTTTTATAGTGTCAAGTGAAATTTCTATTTTCATAATTTCTTTCATATGGTTTGATACTTTGATTCATAGGAAGCCATTGTAATGGTACTAACAATCTGTACAATTTAAATTATAGGTATACCCCTTTGCTAATTGTTGGAAGCCCTATACCCATTATGGGCCGAACCGAAGGCCCAACAAGAAGAAGCTCAAAATGGCTAACGGTCTCCTCTTTTCTTGAACGGTATTTATCTACTTTCGGTGGTGGGAAACACAATGATGCCCATGGGGCCCTTTTAAGGTAACGGACATAATTTCTAAGGTATAAATATAGATTGAATCTACAAGAGAAGACACGCTCATAATTTACTAACACACACACTCTCTTTACGTTCAAAGTACTCTAAAAACACGACTTACTTACTCTCACACCGGAGGTGAATCGGGGGGACAATCCCTCGCATTCTTCTCACTTTTCAGGGTTAACCCGAAGGCCGACCCGGTGGAAATCCAGTCGTAACATTTGGCGCCGTCTGTGGGAACGTAGAGATACAATCTGTGTTAAAATTTTGGCAAACTATGACAATCGAAGAAACACCCAGGAATAACGAAAGCACCGTGATAGGAGACAGTCCCGCCACGCAAAGGACGACTCCGGCCGCCCAAAGAATGCTCGATTTCAATGAAGACATGCCCTCCCCCGAAGAACAACAAGAAATGCTAGCAAAATGGAGAGAAGAGAAAGCCAAAGGAAAGGAAACAGAGAAGGCAAAAAGCCAGAACGAAGCAGCACGGCAAGCCGAGCTAAGGGAAGCCGACCGAGTAAAGCTACAAACTTTGAAACTCCAAAGAGAGGAAATCGAACGACAGGAGAAGACATTGCGCGAAACCCTGGAGGCCGAAGGTCGGACACCCAAAGATGACCGAAAAGATAAAAGGGTCAGGGACGATGAAGATGAGTCATGGAACTCAGAACTACAATCTAAGAAAACCAAGTCGAAGGTTGTAGATTCCTCGGACTCGGAAGAAGAAGGTCCGCACACAGACGATCGTATTCGCAGACTGGAAAAGGTTATGTTCGGAGATAGGACAATTAGCCACGAGCCTGTCGTGACCGAAGAGATAGAACAATACCGACCACCACCAGGAAGGCAATTCCCAAAGATGCACGAGTTCAACGGAAAAGGCGATCCCGAAGACCATTGTGAGAAGTACGAATCCCTCATGACTGGTATGGGACATTGCGACATCATGCTGTGCAAAATGTTCAAAACTTACCTAAAAGGGTCGGCATCCATGTGGTATCGTTCACTAAGACCACGGTCGATTGATTCTTATGGGCAAATTAAAAGGAAGTTCTTGAGAAATTACTCCCATTTATGCCGAAGAGAAAAAGACACCGAAGCCCTAATTCACTGCAGACAAAGACCGAACGAAGAATTAGGGGACTACCTAGCAAGATTCAAAGAGGAAGCCGAAATGGTCACAAGCCTCGATAAGATCAAAGCCGCTGGATTCCTTTCAGCAGGTCTCGACCCTGTGAAAGGCAAGAAGCTCCGGTCGTCTCTCTATGACGTTCCCCCAAAATCACTAAACGACATATACGTTCGGGGAGAAGCAATACGAAGGAAGTTGTAAACAATTGGAGGGTACAAAGAAAGTCGAAGGAACGACAGAGACGATAGAAGAGGCGAGCGCAGGGATGACCGAAGGAATCATAGCAACACACGAGGAAGGATGAACGATCCAAAAACAACAGGACAAAGACAAGACAAAGATAGTACTGTGTTCACTCGCCTCAACACACCCATCTCCAAGATCCTCCATGAAATCAAATGAAAACCAGGGTTCGTTCGACCACCTCGAATCAAAACCCCTGAGTCCAGAAGAAACGAAAACAAGTACTGCGAGTATCATCGGGATAAGGGCCACAACACAGATGAATGCTACCACCTAAAGAAGTTGATCGAAAAGATGATCAAAGGCGGGGAGTTATCCCAGTTCGTGAGCGACTTAAGAGAAAAGCTCGATGCAAAGGAAAGAAGAAATCCCGGAGAAACCGAAAGACCGGAAAAGTATAGAGGCGAGGTCCGAACGATCTTTGGCGGCACAATACTTGATCGGGACAGTAAGACGGCCCGAAAGAAATACACCAGGCAAATATACAGTCTTTACCAATCGAAAACAGCCAAACAACCATTGCCGATCAGCTTCACGGAGGATGATTACGAGGACGTCATATGGCCACACGAAGACCCCCTGGTTATCAATCCGGTGATCGGAGATAATAAAATCTGGAAGGTGCTAGTCGATGAAGGGAGCTCGGTCAATATCCTATACCACAGGACATACTCTAAAATGAACCTAGGAGGAGAACACCTCGAACCATGCCACGAGGCACCCTTATACGGCTTCGGTAATCAACCAGTACCGATCGAAGGTACCATCAGATTAAATGTGCTCCTAGGAAAAGCGCCATATACCGTGGAAAAGGAAGCTAAATTTTACGTCGTTCGGGTAGACAGCCCATACAACGGCATCCTGGGCAGACCCGTTTTATCCCTATTCCAAGCCGTATCATCCATACCACACTTGAAGCTAAAATTCCCTACCGAGCAAGGGATTGGAGAAATGAAGGGCGATCAAAAAGCAGCAAGAATCATCATGTTAGAAGATTTTGACAAAGATAAAGACACAGAATTGGTCGAATCCGGGAAAAGGAAAAGAGACGAAGACGCCGGGGGAAACCATCAAATGCTGAACATAGAGATCGAGAAGTTTGGGACCGATCTCTCCTGTCCAATTGCCGAACCGGCAGCCGAAATCGAAGAAATCGAATTATATGTGGGCCAATCCGGGAAAATGATCCAAATAGGCAAGGGGATGGAACCAGAGCTGAAGGAGAGGGTCATTGCCGTCATCAGGGAATTCCACGACGTATTCGCTTGGAATCCCGAAGACATGCCTGGATTAGATCCTTCAGTCGCGAAGCACTGTCTAAACGTCGAACCCGACGCCCAACCTGTAAAACAGAAGAAGAGAAATTTTGCCATAGAAAGACAAAGGGTTATCCAGACCGAAGTTGAGAAACTACTAGAGGCCAAATTTATCGAAGAAATTGATTACCCCGAATGGTTGGCAAACGTAGTTGTCGTCAAAAAGTCAAACGGCAAATGGAGAATGTGCGTCGATTACACTGACCTAAATAAACACTGTCCGAAAGACCACTATCCCCTACCCAACATCGATCAGCTAATAGACGCCACATCGGGACATCAGATTCTCAGTTTTTTGGACGCTTTTTCAGGATATCACCAAATCGCCATGAATGCCGAAGACATTCCGAAGACAGCATTTATCACCCCGAACGGCACTTACGCATACATAAAAATGCCCTTCGGGCTAAAGAACGCGGGGGCAACTTTCCAGAAAATGGTTAACAAGCTCTTCAAAAAGCAAATAGGACGAAGCATGGAATGTTACGTCGACGACATGATCGTAAAGTCACCCTTCCAGGATCATGCAAACGACCTGAAGGAATGCTTCGAAACGTTAAGGGAAAACAATATGAGAATCAACCCGAACAAATGTACGTTCGGGGTTAACAGCGGAAAATTCCTTGGATACATGGTGAGTGCCCGAGGGATTGAGGCAAACCCAGAGAAAATCAAGGCCGTCATGGATATGGAAGCACCCAAGACAATAAGAGACATTCAGAAATTAACTGGACGAATGGCAGCTCTCCGGAGATTCATTTCCAGGTCTGCTGAAAAAGCGTTACCATTCTTCGAAGTGCTTCGAGGAAAAAAGACTTTCGATTGGGGACCAAATTGTCAAAAGGCATTCGAAGAAATAAAGGAGTATCTGGTGAACACCCCTCTCTTGATGAGACCGAGACCAAACGAAACTCTACAGTTATACCTGGCTGTGAACGACCGAACGCTTGGAGCTGTACTAGTCAAACAACACGAAGGAAACCAACACCCGGTATTTTACGTATCTCACATACTGAAGGACGCCGAAACTAGATATCCAAATGCAGAAAAATTCGCCTATGGGTTGGTAATGGCATCGAGAAAATTACGACACTACTTCCAAGGCCGAACGATTCAGGTCGTAACCAACCAACCACTGAAAAAAATCATGCGCAGGCCCGAGGCATCAACAAGGATAATCGCCTGGTCGGTCGAATTGGGAGAATACGATCTGGAGTTCATTCCCAGAACGGCAATTAAGGCACAAGCTTTAGCCGACTTCATGGTGGAATGCTCTTTCTCCAGTCCGAAGGATTTGGTTGCCGAAGAACAACCGATCCGTTCTCCAGGTAAATGGAAACTGTTTGTAGATGGTTCTGTGGCCGGAACCAAGTGCGGAGCAGGCCTGATTCTAACCAGCCCCGAAGGATTCGAAATATGTCAGGCAATTAGGTTCACCTTTTCCTTAACCAATAACGAGGCCGAATATGAGGCCCTGCTAGCAGGCCTAAACTTGGCAAGAAATTTGGAAGTAAAACACTTAAGAGCCTTCAGCGATTCAATGTTGGTCGTCAAACAGTTCTCCGGCGAATACGGACAGAAAGATCCGCGAACGAAGGCATACGCCACCGAGGTACACAAGAATTCCGTGCTATTTGAGTCATTCGAGCTAAGCCAAGTAGCCAGAGAAGATAATAGCCGAGCCGACGCCCTGTCAAGGCTAGCTTCGGCAGAAACCCAAAACCTCACAGGTTCTATCTACCTGACCGAAGTAAAATCGCCTTCGATAGATAGAAAACACTGCCTGGAAATACACCAAGGAATCAATTGGATGACACCGATCAGAGCCTTCTTAGAAAAAGATACCCTACCACTCGACAAGAAACAAGCCCAGAAGATAAAATACCGATCCGCTAGTTACTTAAATGTTGGAGGAAGGCTGTATAGAAGGTCGGTCACCCAACCGATGCTGCGATGCTTGGACCCTGAAGAACAATTGATGGCATTGGAAAGCGTTCACGAAGGTATCTGCGGGGAACATCTAGCCGGACGGTCGCTTTCCTTCAAAATCCTTAGGCAAGGATTCTTCTGGCCAACATTAAGGGAGGATGCTTTGAACTACGCGAAAAAGTGCAAACAATGCCAGTTATTCAGCAACGTTCCGAAACAACCCCAAGAGGAAATGACATCGGTACTCAATCCCATTCCCTTCGCCATGTGGGCAGTAGACATTGTCGGCATCTTACCCACAAGCACTAAGCAGGCTAAATATTGCATCGTAGCCATCGACTACATGACTAAATGGGTAGAAGCCAGACCACTTTCCGCCATCACCGAAGATGCAGCTAAGAAGTTTGTGTTGGAACAAATAATATTAAGGTTCGGCATCCCGATGATATGTATCTCAGACAACGGAACCCAATTTATTGGAAGCAAATTTCGGAAATTCTTATTCGAGTTCGGAATACAACAAAAATTCAGCTCGGTCGGCCACCCACAGGCAAACGGGGCGATCGAAGCGGCCAACAAAATCATATTCGACGGAATTAAGAAAAGATTGGGAGATTCCAAGGGCCTTTGGGCCGAAGAATTGCCATACGTCCTTTGGGCCTACCGAACGACACCGAGATCATCCACCGGCGAAACTCCTTTCAAGCTTGCCTTCGGCACTGACGCCCTCATGCCGACCGAAGTGGGTCTAGAATCATACCGAACACAGGTGTTCAACATTGAAATGAATGAATACGGGCTTCGGGCAAACATAGATTTGGTTGAAGAAGAAAGAGAGGCTGCCCACCAAAGAAATTCGAGATATCAGCTCCGAGCAGCCCAATACTACGATTCTGGAATAAAGAAAAGATCTTTCCATGTAGGGGACCTGGTACTTCGTGAGTTAGCAACTTCAATGCCGACCAAACAAGGCAAACTTATGCCAAATTGGGAAGGTCCTTACGTGGTGGTTGAAGTTGTCCGTCCAGGAACATACAAGCTAGCTCATTCGGACGGGAGCCACATCAAGAACACATGGCATGCTTCACGCCTTCGCCGTTTTTATCAGTAAGCTTTAATATATGTATTTTCAATGTATACCCCACTATTTTTTACCCTTGAAATAAGGAGAATTGAGGACTCATGTTTTTAGTATTTAAGCTACTTTGACATAATTAAGGAGGGAAGATACATTTCCAACGGATCAAAGGACCTTAATTATTCACAAACTCCTTAAACACTGGGGAAATGCTAGGCCGAAGGCCAGAGATGCATAAAAAAGAATTATGCTAGGCCGAAGGCCAGAGATGCATAAAAAAGAATTATGCTAGGCCGAAGGCCAGAGATGCATAAAAAAGAATTATGCTAGGCCGAAGGCCAGAGATGCGTAAAAAAGAATTATGCTAGGCCGAAGGCCAGAGATGCGTAAAAAAGAATTATGCTAGGCCGAAGGCCAGAGATGCATAAAAAAGAATTATGCTAGGCCGAAGGGCCGAAAATGCATAAACGCAAAAAATATGGCAAAAACAAAGGCCGAAGATGCGTAAATATAAATTATGCTAAGGCAAAAACAAAAAGGCGAAGATACAAGACAATCTTTATACAATAAAAAGGCCCGAAGGCACAAATATCACGCCCGAAGGCAACAGTAAATGTTACAGCAAAAGTTGCTAAAAGACAAACTACACTAATCATCAGAAAGTTCTTGATCTTCGCCCGAAGAAACATCCAGCGGCTGATCGGACTTCTCCCTGCCGACTGGATCAGTCATACCAAGCTCGGTATCAATCAGCTGAGTATGATCGAAGCCTAAGGCATTTGCCTTAATGACAGCATCATCATAACCCATCTGATAACACCGCTCTTCGGTACGCTCGAGCTTCTTTACCAGCTTCCGAGAACACTTTCTCGTGGTCTTCAGCTGCTTGTTTCTCCATTCCAGGCGCTTCTGCAAAACATCCAGCTTCTCCTGGAGCAGATCATTCGCCGTCTTCAAGGATTCCGACTGACCCGTAACTCTTTCGAGCTCGACCGTCGAATTCCGAAGGTCCTCCTCGGCCTTGACCGCCCTCGACTCCAGCTGGTCGACCTTTTTCAGCCTTTCCTGCATCGCTTCGACCCTCTCAGTCACCACGGCAGACCAAGAAGCACCCTGTAAATAAACAAAGGCAAAGATCAAAAGCTGAAGACAAAAAGATGAATGACGGACAAAATTTATATTACCATGGACAGGAGGGCCATCATCTCGGTGCAAGCCTGAAGGTCAGTCGCCTGATCGTAAGTCGGTCTGTCTGCCGGAAGAACGAGGCCTCTGCACAGATCGGGGCCTATAATGGTCGAGGCCGGAGGAGCAGGGACAACAATCTTATCGGTCTCCAGGACGCCCCATTGGGGTGCATACACCTTCAAGCCCGAAGCTTCCGACCGAATCCTCTTCCTTGGTTCGTTCGGAGTGGTAGGGTCAACATCATTCCCCAAATCCAGATTCTGAATCGGATTTGAGGTTGGATTAACCTTAACCAAAGCCCTATCACCTTCAGCACCGACCGAACCGCGGGTCTCTTCGGCCTCCTTATTCGCTTCGGCCGCCAGAGCTGCGGCTACAAGGTCGGCCGCCTTTCTACGCTTCCTCTCGATGATCTCATCATGGGAAGACACTGCACAAAACAAAGAGAAAGGTTAAGGCATAAATAACCGAACAAATACATAAAGATGTTTCAACAGAGTATGAGCACAAGCATATCGCGAAAAACAAATACAAGACACAAAGAAAACGGAAAGACAAGAGAAAGTTACCACTACCCCAAAGACCGATCAACCAGTGGTTATCCCGACTGAGGGACAACGGGACTTTATCCATCTCTAGACCACAGAGCAATCGGTAATCATGCTTATCCGCCTCCGAAAGCGGGGTACGAAACTTTAACATCGAAGGATCGACATCCTTCCAGACACCAAACTTCTCCATCCTCGGGCCAGAGACGAAAGCCCATTTCAAGTGAGTCTCTTTGTTGCTAGAATTCGTGAACGCCCAATCCGCCCTGCCTACCCGGCGAGCGATTGTATAAAAACCATTACTCTTCGAATTCCGCCGAAATTCGAAGTGATGCCAAAAAAGATTGGTCCTTGGTATCATCTTCACGGCCAAGCACCGAGCCTGGAAGACGTTAATCTGAATAAAGCTGTTCGGGTCTAACTGATCGATAGCTACCCCCGTCTGCTTGAGGATGCTCCTCAAAATGCACAACATCGGCAGGCGAAATCCACACTTGAAAGCAGCCTCAGAAATACCCGTAGCTAGACCTCCTCCGTACGCCGCTGGCACTTCGGGATTGTGCCAAATCCTGTCGTTCTTCCTTGGAGTGTAAAAATACCAAACGTGCTTCTCCACGACATATTCCGAAGAAAATCTAGCGATTGCACTTTCGGCCAATCTCGACCGATGGTTGGCCGCTGGAAACTCTTCGACGTTGCTAAAAGGGGACACTTCCGAAGGACCCGCACCTTCGGTCGATCGATCCATATCCCTGCATTCGGAAATGTAGAGATTAGCCGTGTACTCGGGCCGGAGTAAGAAAACATTTAACAAGAAAGAGAAAACCGAGTACAGTGGGCCAGGATCGATCGAGAATGTCCCATGCCCCGACACAAAATTAGAAGACCAATCCCATACAATCCCCTAAAACTCATCCTAACCCTGAATGAAACCCTAATCGATCCCTTAAAATCCTATGGGAAGTTTTTCGAAGATCAACAAGATTCAAGACCCTTTCTTTTCGTCCAAGAAAAACGCAGGAAAAAGGAATGTGGTCTAGAAATAGCATACGGCAATTTCAACATATTAAAAGATGCGTACATATACATACAATCATGCGTATATATACAGCGATTTTTCACAAAAAAAGGGGGGGCAAAGAAAAGCTTACTTATTCGAAGATTCTCGAGAAGATCGTACTCCTGGGGATAAAATGCTTGAACGTGGGACTCCAACGAAGTCGGAGAACTCAAGTTTTCCGGGGAAGAAGCGACGGTTCCAATTGTCGATATAGATTCTCTTTAAAGAAGGGTGTGTTTGAAGTTTTTGGTGAGATGGTGTAAAATGAGAGGGATGTGGGTCGCGTAATTTTTTAAACAAAAGATATGTGACGCTTGGAGATCTTTCGAAATCCAACGGCCCAGATTGAGGCGCAAATCTCAAAATCAGACAGCTGTCCCTCATAAAGGAACACGACTCCCCAAGAGAAAACTCGACTCTTGTCCATCGCCGGGAAACCGAACGAATGGTCGGATAAATTCGACAGACGCGACCGAACGAAACGTGTCAAATGAAAAATATGGGTTCTTTAGCCTTCGTCCTAAAAACATTACCGAACGAAGACTAGGGACATGTTGGAAGCCCTATACCCATTATGGGCCGAACCGAAGGCCCAACAAGAAGAAGCCCAAAATGGCTAACGGTCTCCTCTTTTCTTGAACGGTATTTATCTACTTTCGGTGGTGGGAAACACAATGATGCCCATGGGGCCCTTTTAAGGTAACGGACATAATTTCTAAGGTATAAATATAGATTGAATCTACAAGAGAAGACACGCTCATAATTTACTAACACACACACTCTCTTTACGTTCAAAGTACTCTAAAAACACGACTTACTTACTCTCACACCGGAGGTGAATCGGGGGGACAATCCCTCGCATTCTTCTCACTTTTCAGGGTTAACCCGAAGGCCGACCCGGTGGAAATCCAGTCGTAACACTAATAAGTCTTGTTGATGTTATGATGAAAACTTTTAAGCCAGGAAACAAGTGAATATTGGAAATGTTGAACATCAAACATATAATAAGTTACCTTGTACATTGATCTCTGTCGTTGATTCTTCACCAGAACTTTTCCAACAAGTCCTATCTGATTCATCAGGTATGGACCTGATCGTCCAAAATACTTGGGCCCATTCTCTGAGCAGACACCATCATACCTGACGGGTGAGTTTCCTGGTGACTTCGGTTGGGACACTGCTGGCCTAATAGATGATCCTGAGACATTTGCCAAGAACTGTGAGCTTGAGGTAATCCACTGCAGATGGGCCATGCTAGGTGCACTAGGATGTGTTTCTCCTGAAATCCTGTCCAAAAATGGTGTCACATTTGGCAAGGCCGTGTGGTTCAAGGCCGGATCTCAAATCTTCTCTGAGGGTGGTCTTGACTATCTTGGCAACCCAAACCTTGTTCATGCCAAAAGCATTCTTGCTATATGGGTTAGTCAAGTTGTGCTAATGGGTTTAATTGAAGGATAAGAGTTGTTGGAGGTCCGCTTGGTGAAGGACTTGACGCTATTTACCCAGGAGGGGCATTTGACCCGCTTGGATTAGCAGATGATCCTGAAGCATTCTCACAGTTAAAGGTAAAAGAGGACAAGAATGGAAGATTGGCAATGTTCTCAATGTTTAGATTTTTTGTTCAGGCCATTGTGACAAGAAAGGGCCCAATTGAGAACCTCTATGACCATGTTGCTGATCCTGTAGCCAACAATGCATGGGCTTTCGCCACCAACTTTGTTCCCGGAAAGTAAAAGTACATGTAGTTAAGTCACTTAAATTAAAATAACATAAAAATTACACTTTGAATCTCTGGCATAATGGTGATCAAATCAAAGTCCTGCATTTGACACAAATGAGGCTGACAATAATACTCAAATGAGGAGCCTTTTTTTTTTTTTTTGACCACTAAATGAGGAGCCTGTACCAATAGTTTTTTTTACTTCCCTTATAGCATTTTCAAGAGTCTTCTAACTCACTCCTAAATATATTATAAACATTTTATAATATATAAAATTTTATAAAATTTTATAACATTTTATATATTATAAAATTTTATAACATTTTTTACGTGGCAGGCGCTGCCACGTCACCTGCCACATCATCACTGCTGACGTGGCAGTGCCACGTCATCAATGATGCCATCATGTGGCACTGCCACATCAGCAATGATGACGTGACACTGCCATGTCAGCAAATATGTCATGTTAGTTTTGTCCAGATTTTTTTTTTCTTGAACCAAATTTTTTTTATAGAACCAAAAAAGTAAAAAAAAAAAAATTTGATTCTGTAATAGAATGAGAAATTAGTATAAAATAAGTGGTTCTCCACAGTTTTACAAATAAGATGGTTCTTCATGACAAAATGACAAAATTAACTTAAGTGCTCTCTTTATACTTCTTTGGTGAGACTGGATTCTGTACTTGTATACCAAAAGCGTTCTGCTTTTTCCAGTGAATCATCTGCAGTTTCACAATATTGTCGGTCTTAATGTTATGATTACCTTTCATTGTGATTTGTGAAACCCTGAACAAAATCCAAAATTTACTGGTATTTGACTAAATACTTAAAACTCAAGTAAAGGTTCAATGTCCCAACAGTTCACACTACTTTGAACCAGAGGATTCCAGGAGACCAAAAAAATTTAAAATTAATTTACACAACGCTTTGTAAGCTATGACAATATCATTATACTTAGCACACTCGAAAACCCACCAAATCACAATGAAAATTGATATACTCTGGACCGATCACTGGCCTTTTTCTTTCCCTTCGATTTTGATATATGAGAAAGCTTTGCATGGTACTTGCTATTCATCAAAGATCATAAAAAATTGACAGTTTACACTTTTAGTAGGTCTTTAGCTTGACTAAAAACACTCACTGTTGCCACCAAAGAATTACTAGCTGAAACAAATCCAAGCTAGTGATGAACTAACAACCGTGTTAGTTTCTAGTTCACTAACCTGATAAAATATCTTTCATGAGTGCCACATGATTTATCATGTATATTACAACTTCTGTTCTGCACTAGTCCGGAACGAGTTCCAATAGTATGTATAACTGTTTCATCATCGTTTTAGGGTTATATGTTGTATCTTTTACCTACACTTTAATTGTCCATACATGGATCAGGCTGTTTGGGGAATAAGGGATACTGCTAACTGCATCCATGACTTTAGTGCTACCTAGCTTGTTAGGTTTATGCCATTGGAAATATCCAGCTACATTTTATCTTTCACGACCAAAGAATCCAAAGAGAAACCATCCAGTCGGTCCATGTCCATAGTAGCTTCAACACAATCTAATATTTCCTTCTTTCTCTAACCATTTACATTTCAGAAAATACTATCGCAGATTTGTTCGTGTGTTATAGTCTCTACTGCACTGAGAATCAAGTAGAACTACAAAGTCTGGGTTGTATAGACTGGTGTAAGAGTCAACTAGTGCTCAAAACAAAAGAATGGTTACACAAAAGCAGCCTAATGGTTCCATCTACATAAAGCTGCCAGTATAGAAATATTAAAAAATTAGAAATTTCTTAGAATAACTTCTTTTAGCTTCAAGTCAAAACTCCCAAACTTCTCTAAAATGTATTGTCCTCTTTCATAGTTAACTAGATACTGGTGGCTCATAAGTTTCTACGACTCGTGTTTTGTTCTCTATGGAATATGATTCTGTTAAAAATATAGGGTCAATTTACAAGCATCCAAAGGTAAAACACAAAAGAGAAAGAACATAGTTATACATAGTTATTTCAAGAACATGCATGCAACAACTGCTTTCCTATCCGAACTAAACTCTAAAGGACAAAGAGATAACGACTATAAAAGGATCCATCGCATAGATATAATAATGGTGTCGGAATATTGGTTTTCAAAAAATAAAAAGGCCCTTAACATTTTATCTGGGGAATAGGAAAGGGGGGGGGGGGTAATGGTCAATTGGAGTTGCTTAAATTCTCAAACACTCATGTCTCCAGCCATCGACTAAGGTCAATCTTGTTAGCATATATAAGAAAAATGGTATATACTATACAGTGCTAGAAATGACCCTCAACTTGTGTTTTGTCACTTTGAATGAAATGAATTACATTGACATAATAACATCTGAGCTGTGATCATTCTTTGTTATACAATTGCAACTCATATGCTATATAAGAAAAAAAACATGAATCTCATGCAGATATCGGAGAATTGAAGAAATACCAAGTTCACGAAAATCGGATCCATGTTAGTTAAACTGTATCAGCTATGTTAAAACAGTTTAATTAAGCAGAAAAAACAGACAAGTTTGACAAAGGCATTACCTAATCAAATATCAACAGCTAACAATCGTCCAAATGATATTCTCCACTTTTCTTTGTTCTTATATTCTCACCATTTTCCTTCCTAAAATAGATCCCTCCCATTTAAACTTTTCTTCTTGAATTTAGTTTTAAAGTAGCCGATTCTTCGTTCACTACATCCTCCAGAATCAACTGCAAGGCAATAAATTCAGAAATTATTGCCAATTAAAAAGCATCTTCCCTTCCTATATATATTCACATTATTGTAGGCTAGCTCTTCAAACTCCCAAAGAAACACACAGATAGCAAATAGTAATCTTAACAACTCCGCACAACATTCAGACACAACTTGAGTGCATGGCAGGGCAATGTGGTGACCAAAGTTCCCTAAGTACATCGATTGCTCTCCTCCAAGAAAGGTTCACACAGTTACAGAAGATAAAGGAGAAGAGAGCGGAAAAGGAGAACCAAAGGCTGATATATCGTGAGCCCTGGCATACTATGCCAGCCACACCGTTTGAGCATGCAAAGATGAACTTCCAAAATGATCGGACATTTCTATCTAGAACATTTCAGCAAGAATCATCTCCAGAGTCTCTTGGAAACTTCCAATCTTTGAGGAACATGCACTCTCCAAACTTACGGTCCAACAGCGCAACATCTGCAGAAAATACAGCAAGAAGCCCACCAAGTTGTGACAAATGGGAGGTTGATACTTCACTACATTTGTAAACAATCTAATTATCTTTTGGTCTTATCTGTATCTTTCCACTAAGGTTGTTTCTTAATGCCATTTTATATACTGTAAGAATTATACAAGGAATAAGAAAAAGTAAGCGAGTATCGCTTACAGAAATTCTCCTCCATTTATTTATTGTGATTGAAAGTTAGCCTTCCGATTTATCTACAACACATGCCTCGCCAAGAACACCACGAAGTGATTCTTTGACATCTATAAAGTCAAGTCTAAATGCAATTAAGTAGGAAAAGTGCTTAAGAGCACTTTTCCTATTATTTCAAACTTTGGTCATCTATATTTTTGTGATTAATTTGGAGTCCAAGCATATAATAAGTAGTTGCTTTATCGAAGGAGTATCTTACACAATGGAAAGAAGCTCAGAGTCGTACTAGCACTGCTCTACTCCAGCCGATGTTTGAAGGAGATGGAGCTCAAGTCTGGGTTAAACCTCAAGGGAATACAGTTAAGATTACGGTAGATGCAGCTATGTTTGAAGACCTGAATGCCTACGGCATTGGATTGATTGCTAGAGACAACACAGGGGAGCTTATTCGAGCTAAGTCATGGAGTTTTCAAGGCCAAACGAGGCCAGAAATAGGGGAGGCGATGACTATCAAAGAGGCTCTGAGTTGGACAGAGGACATGGAATGGAGAGAGGTTTGCTTGGAGTCTGACTGTTTAATTGCAGTAGAGGCGATAAGGAGTAAAACACCGATGAGGTCTCGGTTTGGAGAGATCATTGAGGATTGTCGTCGACATATCTGACAGCTTAACAATGTTAAATTGTATTTTATAAAACGGTCTGCAAATATGGCTGCTCATGTGCTTGCCTGAGAGTAATATTACTATCCTGATTGTAGTTTTGATAGGGGGTCAGTTCCTATCAAAGTTTGATAGAGACTTATTGCAATATTCTGTAAATAGTTACTTTATAATATTCTATCAGAAGCTACTTTAAATAGTTATGGGTTAGTAAATAGATTAGTTTCAGTTATGGGTCTGTTATTAGTCCAATGTTGTTTTAGTCTTTCTATAGATTCCTCTTCTAGCATTATAAGAAGAGCAGTAGCTAGCTTAGTGAGCACAGGACATTAATAATATTCTGATTATTCATAACAGATGTTACGATCTTCATGGTATCAGAGCTAGATATGTTCTTCTATGCTTCATAATCTCCTTCCTCTTAATCTTTCCAACCTCCTTCATAATCTCCTTCCTCTTTATCTACATAATCTCTCTTCATATTTTCTGCTCACACAAATATGGCAATATCTGTTAGACAATCTGTGATAAATACAAACAGTATAATATTTGTGCATGTGTGAGTAACAGTTATGTGTATAATTAAAACAAACAAAAGAGGAGACAAGGAACGAAAAAACCCGAGTCCAGTGCGTGACTGTCTCCTTAAAGCGTATTAGCCCCCACCGTATATGTGAGCGAACCGCCTCCCAGGATAAAACGGATTGCAGTGAGGCTACATAAGAGCGTCACTCTCAGCGAGCTTGAGACGAGCAAGAACTATCACCAGAGGAAGAGAAGAGACTGTATATATGAGAAGAGGATGTGTGTTTTCGAGTATATAATCCTAATGCTCTAGATGAGTATTTATAGGATGAGAAGACTTGTGCGCTACACAATTGCCTTAATTAATTAGCCGCGCTAATCAATTAAATCGGTGGCAATTTCCTTAACACAATTGCCTAAATTAATTAGCCGTGCTAATCAATTAAATCGGTGGCAATTTCCTTAATTAATGTTAAGGCGGTGGCAAAAAATCCATAGTAAAAACGGAATTGATTTTACCGAATCAATGAATTCAATTTATAATCGAATCCATATTCCAACAATCCCCCACATGGATGAGATTGATATCATAGTAGCACACACCAGACAGACACAGAATTTGATTTGGTGATAATTCTTCGATCAGATATAGCATACGATAGGTAGAGGTTTGCTCCTTGAACCTTCGCTTGAGTAAGCATACCGACCTTACTGGTAGACAGTGGAGGTTTGCTCTTTGAACTGTTCGACCGTTTGTGTAAGCGATGATATACTTATCACTATATCCTTTCTGACTCGTTCAGCTCTCATGATTATGTCCATTTTGGCCATGGAACATCGTCCTGGTTCTGCAGGAGTTTCTAAAGAATTGTGCCTCGCAATTCTCCTTTGAAGCGGCCCCACTTCTCTCCCACATAGGTGATCTTTATCTTATAGAGTAACCCGCGTTTACTCAACCGAATTTCATGCAATCAAACTTGAATTCCATGTATTCATCAAAGATCATTAAAAGCATAAAGCTTAACCTCGTACCATACGGGTCTCACTGTTTCTTCATCATAGGAATAGGCCAGGGGTTACCCCCACAGTGATTTGGTCATCATGATTTAGTTGGCCCATTGAACCAAGTTCTTGGGACCTCCAGTCAGCAATGGTTGGGTGTCCACCATGATGTCGTTAAGCAATAGGCTAAGGCCCATCCCTCTCGATGATTTTACAACTATCTCTCGGTATAACCAGATTCTCTTGGTTTAACCGGATTATCTCAGTTTAACCATCTAGTTAGTGGATCCACAACATTATCATTTGACTTTACATCGTCAATCCTGATAATTCTCGTTGAGAGTAGTTGTTTAATGATATTATGTCTTCGTCATAGAGGCGAGACATACCATTACACACACAACAATGTAATCTCCCAATTTGCAAATTATTTACATAAAATATGCATATTGAAGACACATTTTCTTGTCATTTAGGAATATCCTTTATATAGTGACTACCAATTCACCCTCTACACGCATATATATTATGCAATAGACTCGTATTCCATCATGAATCGAGCTATGTTTAATCGTCTATCTAGGATTCCATGACATGGCTGCTTTCGTTAATGTGAACTATATTCACAAGTGACCTTTAAGTTCTTAAAGTCAAACATCTAACATCCATACTATATCCACATAGTACAATTAGATGTCTTTTACAATGCAGCCCAAACTCACGAATATATCTCAAACACCTTAGTCTCGTTGCAAACACATTCAAGAGACTTCCATTTGACTCGTGCATCTACTCAGTTTATAACCAACTGTGTAGCCTATATCTGATTTTTGTACAATTTAAAAATATACAACAGACTTCCAATCATTCTTGAGAGATCCTTGTTAATCTATACTTGGATAGATACATCATACATATTCAATCTAGCTATACTAGATTTAGTTACGTTGATCTCTTCAAGATTCACATCACCAACGTGTGACACGTATCCTTTTGGACTTTTTTTTTTTAAAGTTTTTAAGATTTTAATCTCCAAAATCAAAACTTTAAGTCTCATCCAAATTGCTAGAGATGATCTTCTTGTCATTACTTCTCGTAATAATCAGATCACTCACGTGCAATTACAATCATTTTATCACCTCATGTGTAAATAACATATATACACTTGTCAATTCACTGATTTTCTATCAATTTGACATCTCAACATTGACATATGTCACATTTTGGTAATTACTTTACCAGTCATTAGCTATGGCTTCAATTCGTAATAGACATTACCAATTTTTAGCGTCCCAAAAATTAGAAATTTCAATTCACCTTATTACCAAGTTTAAGCGTCCCTAAACTGGCAATACGCATTATACAGTTTTTCACATTTGAGCATCCTCAAAATGAAAAACCGAGTCATTAATTTTGAAGCCATTGCTTATCATAGCAATATCAAATCTAATATGCCACTGTTTTGATGTCTATTTTGATTCACAAAATATTTCACCTGGTCATAGTCTTTCCACACTTGCCTTAGCAACAAACCCTCAGGTTATCTCACGTAGATTTCTTTTAAATCTTCATTTAGAAAGACTATCTCAATGTTCATTGATATACTTCTCAATTTCGCAATACGATAAGTATCATCTTAATGAACATTATTCTCGTAAATCAAGAAATACTATCTCAAAATATATCAGGTCTTCACTTTGACTGTAATTTCTAATTATCAGTCTGACCTTATACTTTTCCTTTACCCATGTATCTATTTTTCAATTTGAAAAAATCCGTTTGGGTCCTAATGGTATCTTTCTCGCAAGAAGATCCATATAATTTCAAACATGATTCTACTTAATAGAACCACTCTCTCTATTCCTTAACATCCTTTTCCCCCACAAGGGATATAGAGAGTTCATATAACGCTATAGTCCATTTTCTAGCACACATGTTAGAAAAACTTGACTCATTGACTTCTTAACTTTGACCAATTTCCCTCTTAATATTTTATTTCATCAAAGAATTATTAGAGGAATGCGTATCTTTTTCAAGCTTTGAGGTTCACCACTAAGCAAATCGTTAAGATATTCGGGACTATCGAATTTCTTATCATATGTCTTTTGCTCTGTTTAGGTTCATTCTCACATTAATCCAATAACTTGGGAGTTCATTTGGATCAATTACGAATCTATGTGGAACTACTTAGCTTAATATATAAGCATTCCCAGATTCCGTAGTTGCATACAAATTAGAATCTCATTATTTAGATTCATGTATAGGATATCATTAGACACAATCGTTGTCTATATCCATCCAAAATACCTAGATTATTTTGGATCACTTTTAACCTTTATAGGTATCAGTATCAAGATATCTCCAAGATACCCCCACAATTCAATTATTTCTAGGAATGTCAAAATACATTCCAGATTTAGTAGGAAATTTTTAATATTTCCTTTCATGGTATCTTGTTTAAGGAATGATTAGTCCCTTCATAACTAACATCCTCAGATTCGGTGATAGACCGAACTGATCACAATCATTATGCATCTCCAATTAGAGCGTAACTTGAGCCTGCAACTACTCCATCTACCTTATGCGAGTAAGGTATTGTGGCCTCACGAATATTCACGTTATGAAACAAAATTCACCCAGTGATTATTCACCACCAAAATCATTCTTAACCATCTTAATTTTCCGTAGTAAGTTGGTTTTCAGTCTCGAGCTATAGAGTATATTCTTCTCTATAAAGCTTCATATTTACTCTTTAATGAGTACACATGATCAATGTATTACTATAAAGTAATTACACAACTTGTTACCACCTCTCACTAGAGCAGGTTTCAAACAACCATGATCCCATCATAAAGAGATTCTCAATTTTCCTTGAATTAAATACTTCAAAACAACATTCATCAATGGTTTGATTTCCAGGTTGTCGGAGAAGACACAATGGTCTCACTTAATACCCGACTTCCTTACAGGCATGGCCTGTTGTTGACAAAATCTCCCCATATCGAAATCATTGAAAATTCGTATTTAATTCCGTGTTTCATAAACACAGAAATCTCATAATCGTTTTGTTTAATTATAAAATCTCGAGTTATTACAGATTTTATCTTGTTTTTATTAAAACCTCTCAGGTATTAATATCATGTTCAAAGAACTTTCTTGTTCTTCTCACTGAAAAATTCAACCACTGAATTTCTCTTAAATTTCAATTTGATTCATAAAAGAACCTTTTTTTCTAGCTCACCAACTGGTATAACCAGTATAACCAAAAGATGTCCGAGGAAGAACATAAACTTCCAATAAACCCATATTCAGTGATCCTTGATCAACTGATGCGTTAGGGTCACCATCATTCTGGATTTCTCCAAATTTCAGCATACAGAACTGATCGCAATGCCGTATTAGGTATCACATGGATCACCATAATAGGCTCGTGTGTCACTGCCGCAGCAGACCGACACCAACAAGAGAATATATAATTTAATTGGAGGAACAAATCCAACCAATGCATTATAAATCTCATGCCGACCTATAATCTGTACCACGTACAAGATCCGTTAGGTTTTTAACTTAGTTTATTTCCGATTCCGATGAACTTTCCTGGCAAACAATTAACAATTAATAATCAGCAAAGTTCATATAATTCATTTTTTCCCCAAAGAATTAAGTATTCACAAAAGTTCAACTATATCCGGAATCATATAACGAACACATAATTTTAATTACAATCAATTACCACACTTATGCAAAGCGTCTCCATAGACACATTTTACAAGAATTAAATCAATTCCATTTGACAATTGAATAGTAATTAAATTATTCCATTTAATAGCAAATTACACACGTAAAATATCATGTATCATAGTATAGCATGGTTAAACCAAGAAAGCCAGATGCAAGTCATGTAAGAATCATCCATGATCTTGCAAAGTAGACCAACTTGGCCATTAAACATAAATACCAAAACTTGGTAACATAATCGGACTCGTGACGGCCCTGCAGTCCTGCTCCAATACACAAACTTAGAATCAACATATAACAGGCAACATAAATTAGTCAATAGTGATTGCCATCAATTTTTTTGGTACAAATAATTAACTTCCAATTACTAATTTAATGTTACTGTAATAGCGCAATGTGTATAAACACAACAAAAATCACCTTCTTTTTTAAAAGCATAGTCTATGACATAGCCGAACAATTCGATAATTAATATTTAGAATATTATAATTATCAAACAAGCGTAACCATGAATCTACAATAATTAAATTATTCAACATAATTGATAATGGTATGCATCCATATTGAATCTAATCATGGTATTGTAATTGGACATCATAATAAAATATTCACCAAGGCACAAAGATCATTCAATTAGTTAATTAATTTAACTAACTAACACCTTCTTCGCCAATCGTCATACATGACAATAATACAATAATATATTTGGTACTCTGTATTGTTTTGCAATAAACAAACATGTCAAACATGTTATTTTTCAATAAATCGCCTGCAGGTGTAATAAAAATTAACCAATTAAACCATGTCAGGTAAAACACATAATTCAGATTATGTATCTATTCTGGCTAATTACAGGTTATAACAAATTATCGAATAAAAACTGCTTTAAATTATTGTCCACAGAATTTGTCACTCAAACAAACAAGTAAATACGTAAGTACAGATCACAAATATAATAAAAATACGCTTTAAGATTGTTAGACAATCTGCGATAAATACAAACAGTATAATATTTCTGCATGTGTGAGTAACAGTTATGTGTATAATTAAAACAAACAAAAGAGGAGACAAGGAACGAAAAAACCCGAGTCCAGTGCGTGACTGTCTCCTTAAAGCGTATTAGCCCCCACCGTATGTGTGAGCGAACCGCCTCCCAGGATAAAACGGATTGCAGTGAGGCTACATAAGAGCGTCACTCTCAGCGAGCTTGAGACGAGCAAGAACTATCACCAGAGGAAGAGAAGAGACTGTATATATGAGAAGAGGATGTGTGTTTTCGAGTATATAATCCTAATGCTCTAGATGAGTATTTATAGGATGAGAAGACTTGTGCGCTACACAAATGCCTTAATTAATTAGCCGCGCTAATCAATTAAATCGGTGGCAATTTCCTTAACACAATTGCCTAAATTAATTAGCCGTGCTAATCAATTAAATCGGTGGCAATTTCTTTAATTAATTAACCGTGTTAATTAATTATGTTAAGGCGGTGGCAAAAAATCCATAGTAAAAACGGAATTGATTTTACCGAATCAATGAATTCAATTTATAATCGAATCCATATTCCAACAATATCACCTCAATCAACAGAAACACCTCAATCTCAATCACAAATCTTAAATACAAGCATCAGTTATAATGATCATTATTTCCTTTCACATGGAGATAATTCAAACTCTCAGTTAGGTCAGATTATTTTCAACGGAAGCAACTATGTTAACTGGAATCGAAGTGTGCTCCTTGCTCTTGGAGCCAAGAACAAAACAGCCTTTGTTGATGGAAGCCTCTCTAAACCTGATAATGCATCTCCAGATTTACAGAAATGGATTCGAAATGACTACATGGTTACAGGTTGGATTCTGAACTCTATGGAAAAATCTATTGCGGAGAGTTTTATTTTCTCTTCATCTGCTAGGCATCTGTGGATTGAGATTCAAGAAAGGTATGGTCATTCCAATGCACCTCAGCTATATGAATTTCATAAGGAATTATTATCTAGTTGCGCAAAATGATAATACTATTGCTGTTTACTATACTAAGTTGAAGTGCATTTGGGATCAATTAAACACACTGGAACCACACCCTCAATGTACATGTGGCATTATGCTTAAATGCACCTGTAACCTCATGTCAAAAATCCTTGAAGCTGATGAATTAAAAAAACTGATTCAATTTCTTGATGGTTTAAATAAAACATATGATCAAGCTAAAGTCAACCTTCTTAGTATGGATCCATTGCCTAGTGTCAATAGAGCTTATCATATGTTACAACAAATAGAAAAACAAAATGTTCTTAATCTTTCTGCTCAACCTGTCGAAATGAGTGCCTTCTACTCTACCAAATCAAATTACCATAATCAGAATCCTAAACAAGGTTTTGCTCAGAGAAATGATTTTAGAGACCTGAAGAAAATGAAATCTGATCGATTCTGTGACTATTGTAAAAGAAAAGGTCATCTCAAGGATGAATGTTTTAAGCTCATTGGTTTTCCAGAATGGTTTAAAGGAAAATCCACTCAAACTAACCCACGGTTTGCTGCAAGTATTCATCAGCCCTCCTCTTCTGGTTAGCTGGGCTCATCTCCATTGGCTTCTCACAAGGATTCTAATGCAATATTTCTTGGAGAAGACCCATTTTCCTTTTCTGATTCTATCACTTCTGTTGATTCTGACATGATGTCTACAATGTACAAGGAGTTTTTTAAAATGATGTAGCAACAGAATCCTCAGAAAACTCTACCTTCCTCCTCTCAGACAACACAACCTTCATCTTCTGGAAATTTCGACCCTGCAGTCAACTTTGCAGGTATCTTCACTGTCTTTATCAACAATGTTGCATCTGAATTTACTTGGATTATTGATACTGGTGCAAGTGATCATATGGCCTATGATTTATCTTTTTTTACTAACACACAAACTTTACAAAATCCTGTTCAAATACTTCTTCCTGATGGATCCTTAAAATATGTCAACACCATTGGCACTGTACAAATTTCTCCTACTCTTACTCTTTATAATGTTTTTCATGTTCCTCAATTCAAACACAATTTGCTATCAGTGGGTAGATTATTGGAACGTGACAAATTAATTGTCTACTTTGTACATTCTTCTTGTGTTTTCCAGGACCCTATCACTAAATCTGTCAAGGCTGTTGGCATCAGACAAGGCGGATTATATAGGCTCCAAAGTCCAACATCTTTCAATCCTACTGTTGTTTTTCCATTTCAACCTTTTGTATCAAGTATCGGTTCAAAATGTCTTCCTAGCACTGATATTTTTCATGCTAGAATTGGGCATATAGTTTCAGTATTTACCTTCTCAGTATTCAGCTTGTAAAATCAACAATTATCATTGTGAATCTTGTGTGTTAGCAAAACATCACAAATTGCCATTTCTTGCATCTACATCTATTGCATCTGCATGTTTTGAGTTGATTCATATTGATCTATGGGGTCCTTATCGAACTCCATCTCTTACGGGTGCAAGATATTTTCTTACAATCTTAGATGATCATTCTAGGACCACATGGACTTATATAGTTCATGACAAACTTCAAGTCCCTGAAATCATCTCTGCATTAATTTCTTATGTGGAAACACAATTTCACACACGTATTAAAACCATTCGAAGTGATAATGGCACCGAGATAGTTCAACAATTTTGTCAAATGTTATTTCTTCAAAAGGAATTGTCCACCAAAGAAGTGTTCCTGGTTGCCCTCAACAGAATGGTAGGGTTGAGCGAAAACATAAACACCTTCTTGAAACTGCTAGGGCAATTAAGATTCATGCTAATCTTCCAATAAAATTCTGGGGGGATTGTCTACTATCTTCTACATATCTTATCAATTTAATGCCCAGTTCAGTTCTTAACTGGAAATCTCCTCATGAAATTTTATTTAAGGAAACACCTGACTATATTCATTTAAGAGTCATTGGTTCCTTATGTTACGCTGCTATCAAAAGTCTTGATAAGTTTGCTTTTCGAGCTCGAAAATGCATTCTCTTAGGATATCCTTATGCTCAAAAAGGTTACAAATTATATGATTTGCTTTCTCACAAGGTATTTGTTAGTAGGGATGTTGTTTTTAAGGAAACTAATTTTCCCTTTCAGCAAACACAACCTAATTCAAACACTTTGTTCCCTTTATCTCAAGTTAATCCTTCATTTTGTCCTGATAATGAACCCTTACTTGATGAATCGGTTCAACCTTCCTCCACAACAACTAATCCTCCACATCTCTACACTCCTACATCTACATTTGATTCTTTCCATCATTCTCCTCCACCTGAGCATACTTCATCACCTTCTACTTCTCATTCTTCTCCCATAGTTCCTGAGATTGTTCCTCTCCGAAGGTCATCTCGAACTACTGTTCTACCTCAGAAATTTTCTGATTTTGTTCTTCCATATACGATCAATCCTTCTGCTAATGTATCTACTGTCCTGGCTCAATCTGATTTGTCTTTTCTTGGAAAAGATTATTTAGCTAATCTCTCAAATGTTTTGAGTGTGTTTGAGCCAAATTCTTATGCTCAAGCCAAATCTGATCCCAATTGGCAACAAGCTATGGATGATGAACTACTTGCATTAACAAACAATTCTACATGGGAACTGCAACCTCTACCTCCAGGATGCAAACGTATTGGCAGTCAATGGGTTTATAAGGCCAAATTTAATCCTGATGGGACTTTAAATAAGCGCAAATTCAGGCTTGTGGGAAGGGGAGATAAGCAGATTAAAGGCAAGGATTTTAAGTATACTTTCTGTCCGGTTGCTAGATTTACTACTGTTCGAGTGTTGATTGCAATGGCTGCCGCAAACAATTGGGAATTGCAACAATTAGACATCAATAATGCCTTCTTACATGGTTATATTAAAGAAGACATTTACATGGTTCCCCCTCCTGGTTTTTCCGTTCCTCCTGGTCTGTTTTGCAAATTAAAAAAATCTCTTTATGGTCTAAGGCAAGCTGCCTACGAATGGAATGTTGAACTCACAAAGCATTTACTAAGGCTTGGTTTTACTCAATCTAAACAAGATTACTCTTTGTTTGTTAAAACAGCCCCAAATGGCGATTTCACTGCTGTGCTCGCTTATGTTGATGACTTGCTGGTGACTGGTAATTCGTTGTCAATCATTAACTCAGTCAAGACTTCCTTGCATGATGCTTTTACTATTAAGGATTTAGGCCCTCTAAAATTTTTTCTGGGCATTGAGGTTTCCAGAACCTCCTCTTGTATTCTCTTAAATCAGAGAAAATATATTTTGGATCTTCTTCACGATCATAATCTAGATCAATGCAACTCTGTTTCTGTCCCCTTTCCTGCCAAACTCCATTTGACTACTGAAGATCACTCTTATATTTCTGATCCTGAAAGATACAGATCCTTGGTTGGAAAACTCTTGTATTTAAACATGACCCGGCCAGACATTTCCTATGTTGTCCAACAACTAAGCCAATTTCTAAATACTCCTGCTGAATCTCATTATTCCACTGCTCTGCATCTGCTGAAATATTTGAAAGGGACTATAAATAAGGGTCTTTTTTATCCAGCTTCCTCTGATTTTACTTTCAAGGCCTATTGTGACGTAGACTGGGATTCTTGTCCATTTTTTGCCAAATCTCTTACTGGATATACTGTTTTCTTGGGTAATTCCTTAATTTCCTGGAAGACTAAAAAGCAGAAAATGACATCGAAAAGTACTTGTGAAGCTGAATATTGAGCCATCAGTCATGTTACTAGTGAATTGATTTGGTTAGCAGACTTGTTGACTGATCTTCGTATCACTACCTCCTCGCCTATTGATCTCTTCTGTGATAATAATGCTGCTAAATACCTTGCTGAGAATCATGTTTACCAAGAACGCACCAAGCATTTGAGGGTTGATTGTCACTTCATTCGGGATTATGTGGATTCTAACTTCATCAAGCTTCATCATGTCAAGTCTTCACTTCAACTTGCTGATTTACTCACCAAGTCTGTCCCTTCTGATCAGCACCATTTTTTTTCTTCCAAGCTTGGTCTTGTTGATCATTCACCAAGTCCCGCTTGAGGGGGGGCTATTGCAATATTCTGTAAATAGTTACTTTATAATATTCTGTCAGAAGCTACTTTAAATAGTTATGGGTTAGTAAATAGATTAGTTTCAGTTATGGGTCTGTTATTAGTCCAATGTTGTTTTAGTCTTTCTATAGATTCCTCTTCTAGCATTATAAGAAGTGCAATAGCTAGCTTAGTGAGCACATGACATTAATAATATTCTGATTATTCATAACAGATGTTACGATCTTCAAGACTATATTTTGGCTGATTTGCATTAATAAAATTCCCCAGCTTTCGTCAAAAAAAAAATTCCCATGAATTCCATTATAGATGCTAACAATTATTTGCATAAAATATAAAGGAATGGTTAAATTTATGACCTATATTAGCTCATACTTTGTTTAATGCCTCTGTTTGTAAGATTATATGTCTCTGACTCTCTGTTGTTACCAACTTGTGCACAACCTGGTGAAACAGATGCCTCCGACATTGACAAGATGTAGCCTACAGCTAGTGAAATTAAAGCAGTAGCACGACATTGCTGTGAACTATTACAGTTTCTATACTGCTTATAATATAGGAAAATACTAGAGTTACATAAAGTTTCACAAAAACTTTCACAAAATGGTAGGTGTCTCAATGTGATTGATTATAATTCAATGGGCCCCTGCATTCACATTAATATCACCCAATAAAAACATCAATTAGTGGAATCCAACTCATTATGTAAATTTTTCTGTGCATATTTTCTGTGCACCTAACAATACTCTATAATATATTGAAAGCCTGGAGAGGCCTGGTTTCGTGATTAGGCGACCTTATGTTTGTTTGGCGAGTCTGGTCCGATCAAAGTCAAAATCCAAAAACCACAAGCCGTTCAAAACTCGGCCCTGGAAGCCTTTTCTGCATTTCTATCAATGATCATGAAGCTACAAGTTTTACCATCCTACTAAATTTGCTAAAACATGAGTTTTCAGTTACTTGGGCAAAAAAAAAAATCTTATCCCCAGTGGATAGTCCTCATCTCCCCGTAATAAGGAGGTTGAGGGTTCGATTCCAATGGGAGTCCGGGTGTGTGCTCAATTAGCGGGAAAAAAAAAATTATTTCTTAGTATTAGATTAAACGGGATGCACCAGTTTCCTTTAATATATTATAGTTACTTTTTTATATAATTAATATTAATTAAAATAATTTATTTATGAAATTATAATTTTGCTTATTATATCCTTATATAATAAGCATAGAATTTTATCCAATTTTTTCGTAAAGGGGATCTTATCCAATTTTTTGTAGCACATTCGTCGACCAAAACATTATGGACCGTTGAATTTTAAAAAAGATAGATGTCATCTATTAGATATAACTAGTTGATAATGCCGCGCTTCGCGGCCGCGTTATAAATTTTGAATAAAAAACTTTAATATGTATTTATATTATATTATCAATATTTAATTTTATCAATTAACACGATTATTTCTATTGAGCCGCTCTCTCGTCAAATACGATTCAACGTATTAAGCCGTTCTCTCGTTAAACACAATTTTTCTTATTGAACCGCTATCTCTCGTTAAACACGATTTTTCTTATTGGACCATTTTCTCGTTAAACGCGATTCTTCATATTGAGCCGCTTTCTCGTTAAACATGTAAGCCGCCCTCTTATAAAAACAGAAAAAAAAAATAAAATATTTTATTTTGTATAATAAAATAAAATATTACAAATATTTGTATAATCCTTTTAATCCATAAAACTCGAAACCTAAAGATAAAATAAAAATTATAATATCAAAATCAAATTCTGATAGTTATGCAATTTTTTCCAGTGAGTTGTTTTCTTGTTAAACACATAAATAATTTTAAATAATTGTAAAAGATACCACCGCACCGACCGTTCTTGTCACTTTCAATAAAACTTTTAATTATATATTTTATATATAAATTGGATCTTTTCTCTTCTATAAATTAGAACACCTTTTCTAATTCTATTCTACTTTAATAGAATTTTTAATTACATGTGTTATCTATAAATTCGAATACATATTTTACTTCTAATAAATATTTTTATTATATGTTTTTCTTATAAATTTCAACTCTTTTCCTTTATAAATTCGAACATACATTTTGTTTTTAATATGTTAAATGATATTTGCGAATAAGCTAATCTTAAAATGCGAAAAATCCTGAAAATTAATTCACAATATTTAAGAACCAATTTTGAAAATATTATGATACAAAATTACAAACAAATAATGATGTTGCATGTGTTTGTTGTACTCACTGAATATCATTATATGGATATAAGTATGAGTGGGAAAACTTTGATTCTAGCTCAGTTTATCCTCTTGTCCAAAGTCCTTGATTACTTTAATTAAGCTTTCTGCAAACAAAAATTTAATAAACAGTAGTTACGAATGACGAAGCAATATAAGCAAGAAGAAAAACCAAAATTAGTGGATGTAATTACTGAACAATTTTTGTTAATATATTGTTATGCCCTAATTTGGCATAAATCCTAAATAGGCTTAATGGGCAAAAATAATACTGCACCATTCATAATGGGCCAGGAAATGAAGAATGGGTCACTGAAGTCCACCATCAAGAGTGAGTTCAATGTATTATCAAGCTTCTGATTGAGCTCGCCAACGAGCCATAAGGGGTTGTAGTCTACAAAGTCCAGCGAGGCCTAGAGGTCCAGCGAGGCCTAAAATATATTTATTGTGACGGCTTACGGTCAGGCCCAGCAAGGTCGCGTGAGCGTGATCATCTCTGTACAGTGTGGACCACCTCGCATGACTAAGCCCAGCGAGGCCGCATGCGAGGCCACTTATTTTCTCCATTCGCCTCGCCAGTGAGGCCGGTTGATTTAAGCATCATGCTAGCCATAGGCAACCTTAATGGGCCGTGGGTCATGAATAGGAAAAATGGGTAAAATATATCAGCCCAAGAAGACTTCCAGTGGATTTGGGTCAAGTCGAGCCCATAGAAACCCTAGCCCGTCTAGATAACTTCTTTCCCAAGAGAACTACGTATGGCTTGATCCCTATAAATAGGGTACGTAGGCATCTTGTTATTTTTGAGAAATAGTTCACCCACAAACAGTTACAAATCTCCTTCATGTTCTTCGTGTTCTTAGCAGAATATCTGTATTTTGCTCCGTAAATCCAGCAACCTCCAAAATATTGTTATACAATATTCTCCCTATAACATCTGGCGCTATAAGGTGGGGCAGTCATTGAATTGGGAGGACGATGACTAAATCGAACAAGAAGAAGAATGGAGTCAACAATGGGGAGACCCCGGGGTCGCACAAGGTCAACAAGGATGACCCACAGCGGAAGGATCCCCCAGAGAATGAGGAACTCAGAGACGGGTCCAAAATTGGGTTCGAGAAGGAGCAAACACCCCCCGTCCAACAGGTGACTTTGCCTAGTGAAGTCATGTCCTTTCTCAAAGGCCTTGGTGATCAAGTGACCGCTATACAGGATAGGATGGGTAAGATGGAAAAGCGATATAGTTCTAGAGGTGCGAAGAGGAATGCGAGGACAGGTGACCGAACCCATCAGGGGGAAGGGAGTAAAGGCCCCACCAAGAAACTAATTGAAGATTTTGATGAGGTTGTAACAGATCAAACGAACCCTGATTGGAGCGAGGAGGAGGCTACATTGGAAAATAAAGAGGGGTCGCGCAACAAGGCTGCCTCATCTGAAGGGAGATCGGTTAGTGTCTTTGACCGCATTGGAAAGAAGCTCACTGAGCACGACCTACACCTCAAGTTAGGAAAGATTAATGCTAATAAGGATGGGGGATCTAAGAATAAAAGCAAGGACTCCCATCGACCATTATCTCCTCATTGAGATTGCGAGCGGTTATATCGTCGCGATGACAGACCCCCCTCTCACAAAGAGCGTGAGCGGTCCCATCGTCGCGATGACAAACCCCCGTCTCATCGAAATCATGAACGATCCCAACACCGCGAGGAGGATCGTAAAAAGAAGGATCGCAAAAATGATCAGGAGGAGTCTAGCATCCCAAAAAAGACTCAATCTCATCATGACAGTACTGGAGACAAGAAAGATGGAGACAAGGAGGCCAAAATTAGAGATTATAATCTAGAGGAGTTGAAGAAGGCCATGGATGCAATGAATAATGAGAAAGCGATCTTCAGTACTATGGGCTCATCTTCGCCCTTCACCCATGAAATCCGAACGGCTCCACTTCCTGCAGTGTTTCGAGGCCATCATTCATATATGACCTATAATGGGGATACTGACCCAGCTGAGTTTGTGATTCGGTTCAACAATGAGATGGATGTGTATCAAGTCTCGCAGTTAGCGAGGTGTAGGTTGTTTGCAGCCTCGCTGAGGGGAAGTGCTCAGCAGTGGTTTTCAAAGCTCGAGGCTCTAGTTACTATTGATTCTTGGGAGCAGTTTGTAGACATCTTCATCAAGTAGTTCCAATCCTCGATGCTTTATGCACCCCCTGTGTCTACTTTGGCTAACATTAAGCAGAGGGAAGGAGAGAGTCTGCAGAAATATTTTAAAAGATTCAATGCCGAAGTCCCTAAGGTGCGAGGTGCAAATGATGAGGTTGTAAAGAATTTTCTCATTGCAGGATTGCGAGAAGGAACGAAGCTTTGGAAGAAATTGCAAGCATCCACACCTAGTATGCTCGCTGAACTATACAAAGAGGCAGAACCCTTTCAACGGGTAGAGAAATCAATGGAAGAGTTAAGAAAGAGCAAAGGAGAAAGTAGTGGAAGCAAAAGTAAGGGAGTGAAGAGGAAGGACTCTCGAAGCCCCGGGCGAAGACAGGATCGTAGCCCAAGCCCGAAAAGAAGGGACCGCGATCCCCCAAGACGATCCCCACCTCGGGCTCGTCCAGCTAGAGATGAAGATAAATTCACCCCCCCTGGTGGCCTCCGTTGATCATATCTATGCTGTCAATGCTAACAAGGGGATGTTCACAAAACCTCCTGCCATGGGTGCACAAGGAACCTGGAATACAAAGAAATATTATGATTTTCATGAACAAATGGGGCATGATACCACAGACTGTTGGCACCTTAAGGAGCAAATTGATCGCTTAATTTGAGAAGGAAAGTTAACTGAATGGGTGGTGTGGGAAGTAAAGAAACATCAAGGAAACTCTGGCAAATCAGGATTGGGATATAACAATGTCCCTCCTGTCGGACAGAATGCGGAGCCTCGTAAGGAGAGGGAAGAACGAGGCAATAGTATCCATGTAATCATAGGAGGGCCTCATATTGGAGGAGACAGTAACAAGGCTAGAGAGAGGTATGCTCGCGAGGCCAGAGAGTGACCCTTCACTAATATTCATCATCTGCAGGAGAGGCCCACAAAGCTCTTTAACGGGGAGGATATAAACATTACGTTCACAGAAGAAGATGCGAAGTGGGTCCACCATCCTCACTCTGATGCTTTGGTGGTTCAAGTTCGCATTGGATCTCAGAATATATACAGAGTATTAGTGGACAACGGAAATGATATGAATGTTAATGTATGATGTTTATAAGAAGATGGGATATGTGGACAAGGACTTTATTCCTACAGTGGGGCAGCTTTATGGATTCACTGGAGCTTCAGTCAGTGTGAAAGGCCTCATCAAGTTTCCTATCACATTAGGGCACGAGCCCTGCATCACCACCCAAGTTGCGAATTTCATGGTCGTAGATCAACCATCGACTTATAATGCTATAGTAGGGAGGCCAATTCTGAAGGAGATGAAGGTGGTTACTTCTATCTACCACCTCTCGATGAAGTTCCCCACTCCGCAGGGTATGGGTTGTGTTAGAGGAATTCAGCATGAATCTCGGGAGTGCTACAACAGGGCCCTTAAATCAGCAGAAAAAGGAAGTAGCTCTATGACGGATAAGATGGAGTTCGAGGAGGAAGAAAGGGCTCGCAAAGAGGCCTCGCGACCCTCGGCTGGGTGTAATATAATATCTATTGAAGAGTTGTAGGAGGATTATTTTGACAACTTGGGTATACAAGTAGAGCCAGTACCAGGGGCTATTAAGATGTAGGCCTCGCAGCCAGTATTGGTTCTTCAAGAAGGAATTGTTGAAGAGGCTAGTGATGACGAGGAAAGCCCAGAACAGGCAACTGTACGAGCCCGTAAAGGGAAGTGAGTTCACAAGGAGACATCAACACTAGTAGATTTACCAAATGGAATCACTCAAGAGACAACTGTAGTGACTGAATATGGTCATGTTGGTGCCTGACAGAATGAAGCGGAGTCTAGTAGGGCTCGTAATGTTGAAATTGATCTAGACCCTCGCATCCCTGAACATGTGGAATGAGCCGGAGCTGCAGAGGACATGATCTATGTTCTTGTTGATGCTAAAGATTCCACTAAGGTGATAAAGGTCGGGTCGCATCTGAACCCTGATCTTAGTGGAAGGCTGGTGGAATTTCTTAAGTCTAACCTGGATGTATTCGCATGGTCTCATGAAGACATGATTGGGATTGATCCCAATGTAATGTGCCACAGACTCAATCTTGATTCCAGTAAAAAAGGGGTGAGGCAGAAAAGAAGACCTATAAGTGGAGAGCGAGCAGAGGCTCTCAAGGAAGAGGTGGATAGGTTGCTCGAGGTCAGACCCGTTAGGGAATTATTCTACCCTGACTGGCTCGCGAACCCTGTCCTAGTGAAGAAACCAAATGGGAAGTGGAGGACATGTGTGGATTTTACTGATCTTAACAAGAACTACCCCAGGGATAGTTTTTCGCTCCCAAGAATGATCAATTGGTGGATGCAACAGCAGGGCATGCGCTCCTAAGCTTCATGGATGCTTATTCTGGGTACAATCAGATACCCATGTACAGCCCCGACCAGGAGCACACCTCGTTCATCATGGACAGAGGCCTCTATTGCTATATTGGGATGCCCTTCGGCCTTCTCAATGCTGGGGCCACTTATCAAAGACTCATCAATATGATGTTTGAGAAGCAAATTGGGAGGACAATGGAGGTCTACGTGGATGATATGATTGTAAAATCTAAGGAATCCGGGGATCATATAGCCCACCTCGCAGAAATGTTTGACATATTAAGGAAGTACAGAATGAAGCTTAACCCCCAGAAGTGCATTTTTGGGGTCGAATCCGGGAAATTCTTGGGTTTTATTGTTAACCATAGAGGAATTAAGGCCAATCCAGCCAAGATAAAGGGCCTAATGGAGATGAGGTCGCCTAGAAGTGTCAAAGAAGTTCAAAGTTTAACTAGAAGGATAGCAACTCTCAATCGGTTTGTTTCTAAGTCATCAGACAAGTGTCATGAGTTCTTCAAAGCAATCAAGAAGGTGGACAAAAATTTTGAATGGACCCCCGAATACGAGGAGGCTTTCCAAAGAATAAAGGAGCATTTGGGCTCGCCACCCCTACTTTCTAAACCCAAGGAAGGAGAGGCCCTTATTGTTTACCTGGCTGTTTCAGAGCATGTTGTTAGTGCTGTCCTCGTTCGCGAGGAGGAAAGGGTCTAGTACCCTGTTTATTATGTCAGTAAAAGGTTGTTAGATGCAAAGACCCGTTACACCAACATGGAGAAGCTAGCCTATGCTTTGATATTGGCTTCGCGGAAATTGAGGCCCTATTTTCAAGCTCACAGCATTCAGGTTCGCACTGCATATCCTTTGAGGCAAGTGATGCATAAGCCCGAGGCCTCGGAAGACTCTTAAAATGGACAATAGATTTGAGTCAATTTGATATTGAATACAAGCCTCGAGGAGCTATAAAGGGACAAGCTTTAGTGGATTTCATACAGGAATTCCCTCGCCAATCTGAGGGAGATGCCTGGGTTCTCGTTGCAATCCCAGAAATAACGGACCCCGAGGCCAAAAAAGAAAACTCAGCCCCATGGTGGGAGCTATACGTTGATGGGGCATCTAACAAAGAAGGAACCGGGGCCGGGATCGAACTCGTTACCCCTGAGGGTCACAAGATAAGTAGTGTTGTCCACTTCGCATTTGAGGCCTCTAATAATGCGGCTGAATACGAGGCCCTCATCATTGGCCTCAAACTTACATTGGAAATGAAAGTAAAAAATCTCACAGCCTACAGCGATTCTATGCTGGTAACATACCAACTTTATTGTGGCTGGCAAGATAGAGGTGAGCAGATTGAGTTATATCTGAGATGTACACAGAGGCTGATTAAGGAGTTTAACGAGGTCAAGGTGGTTCATATCAGAAGAGAGAAGAATCAGGGAGCAGATGCACTCGCGAAGTTGGGATCGCGTCGCGAGTCCACCTTAGTTGGGGTTATTCCCTTAGAGATCCAGACAAAGCCTAGTGTACCGGAGGAGTTTATTACGGAAGTAGCAAGGCCAGGGTCGACTTGGATGACCCCAATATGGGAGTATGTGAAAAATGGAGTTCTACTACAAGATAAGAAAGAAGCAAGGAAGATCAAATACGAAGCAGCTCGTTACGTTATTTATGACGAGGTCCTGTATCGAAGAGGGTTCAACGCACCACTTTTGAGGTGTATTGATGGTGAAGAGTGCAACTATATCCTAAGGGAAGTCCACGAGGGCATCTGTGGCAATCACTCGGGGGGTAGTTCTTTAGCTCAAAAAATTCTACGACAAGGGTATTCCTGGCCTACATTGAAAAGAGATGCCTTTGAGTTCGCTAGGAAGTGTGATAGATGTCAAAGAAATGCCAACTTCAGTAATGCCCCAGTTGCACACCTCACTTCACATATGAGCCTGTGGCCCTTCGCCATGTGGGGCATTGATCTCTTTGGTGAGCTCCCCAAAGCTAAGGGAGGAGTTAAATATGCAGTTGTGGCCGTGGACTATTTCACCAAGTGGGTCGAGGCCGAGGCTTTAGCTACCATCACGGCCAAAATATTGAAGGATTTTATGTACAGGGCGATTGTGTGTCGCTATGGGATTCCATATCAGCTTATTTCAGATAATAGGAAGCAATTTGACAGCAAGGACATGAAAGAATTCTGTGAGAACTTGGTGATCAAAAAGAGTTTTTCTACTGTGAGCCATCCCCAAATAGAGCCCATAAATAAGATAATCAAGCACACATTGAAGGCTAGACTGGAAGAAAGTAAGGGAAGTTAGCCGGAGGAGCTACCCAAGGTCTTAGGGCAATATAATATGACCCCAAGATCTACCATAGGAGAGACCCCGTTTTCTTTAACCTATGGATGCGAGGCCATGGTTCCAGTTGAGGTGGGCTCGGGTTCGTTTAGAAGGGAGCATTTTGACCCCGAGGCAAATGAGGTCAACCATAGACTTTATCTAGATATGATTGAAGAGTCTAGAAGCGAGGCTCAGTTAAGGCTCGCAGCCTATCAAAGAAGAGTTGCGAGGTACTACAATGGGAAGGTCTATGTACCACATCTGCGTGTGGGGGACTTAGTGCTTAGAAGGGTGATGCCTAACACTAAGGTTCCTGCACATGGGGTCTTTTGAGCAAATTGGGATGGGCCCTACAAAATATATGCTGTCATCAATGAAGGAACCTACTATCTCACAGACTTGAAGGACAAGGTTATTCCACGAGCCTGGAATGCAGAACACTTGAGGAAGTACTATCAATAGAGGCCTCGATCTTGGTAGTCTCTATCTATTACTACTTAGCATGAATAAATTCATACAAAGTACTGGGGGATAGTGACCATATAGACACCTCCTCTTTATGATGTAATGATTAGAAAAACAAATTTTTGGGCCTCGTCCCTAGTATTTATATATGAAGTTTGTTCTCCAAAGTATTGTGTAATTGTTACTGTTTTGTTAGCATTTTAAATTTTTCAAGACTAGGCCAGCACAGCGTGTGCGAGGCTGAACCCCCCTCAGGTCAATGATGTAGCGAGCGTGCAATTACTGTGACCTGAGGGAATGACCTCAAAGTTTAGTTGATGAAAAGCATATCTACTCAAAGAAGTTCAAAATGAAAGAAGTCAAGGGGTGACCTCAGTCTCGGGATCGTGTCTGCGACCTCGCAAGGAAGGCATCGCATGTCATGATTCCAAAGGGGATGAGGCACACCTTGAAGTTTATAAGCAAATCTAAAAGTTACAAGAAAAAGGAAAGCTACAAATTCAATTACAAAGGAACTTCGCAGCTGCGAGGCTAATCTACTTGGCAATATTTCAAATACACAAAGGATGAAAGCAATAATGACTACAGACAGTTAAAGTGGACACAAGATATTTTATGAACAAATGAAGACAGGTAATTTGCAAGATGTTATAGCAATTATCGAAATTCCAACAATTACCGGGTCGCCATGCGAGCCCAAATCATTCGGCAAGTTAGCAAAGCAGTTATCAAGACAAAAGAATGTTACAAATTGCGAGGCATTCAAAGGGTACCCGCATCCCTAGTTCGATAATCAGAGTTAAAGAGAAAAAAAGAAGTTCATCATGCGACATTCTCATTAGGATTTGTCTTATTAGCTTCACTTGCGAGCCTGGTTGCTTCTGCTGCATCTTCCTCTTCGATCTCCTTGCGGAGGGACTCAGCAAAGTCGGCATTTCCTGGGCCTAGCATTTCCTGGGCCTAGCCTCTCCCAGTCTAACTCAGGGATCTTCCTGATAAATCCCTTCCTGAATTCGACCTGAGCAGTCTCCGCCACAGCATCATGGTCGACTTTGGCAGCAGCGAGCTCTTTCTTTAGCTTGTTCAACTCCTCTTCATGCTTTTTCTTGAGCTCCTCCTCATGGTGCTCCACTTCCTTCAGGGATTTGTTAAGGGTAGCTTTCTCATTATTAGCATTTTTAAGCTCAGAACGAAGGCTGGCTGTCTCAGTGTCCAGAGCCCGCTTGTGCGCCTCCATCAGAGATTTCTTGTCTTCTTCCAGCTTGAATCTAAGAACTTTAACATCCCTTTCCAGCCTCGTGTTGGCGGATAGCACAATCTTCAGCTCCTTAAGATGTGAAGCCTGGCGGATAAACGCCTCGGCCAAACATTTAGAAACAGACTCAGCATTCTCCGCCATTTCGGCCCCAACCCAGTTCGTGCACTCTTCTTCAGTTGCATAGGCATACCCATGCTTTGCATATAAGTGGTGGACAGGAGTAGCAGTGGCCGGAGGCTTAGGGACAGGAAGCACGGGTCCGTCTTTTCTGGATTTCTTTGAAATATGCTCCTCTGGGTTGCCCTAGATTTGTTGTTAAGGAATTTTAGTGCTTGTTGTTAATGGAGGAGGAGGCAAGAGTTCGGTAGTCTTTGGATTTTGGGGGACAGCAGCAGGCTTCACTACGGGGATGGCCCCACTTTTCTGGAGAAATGGAGGCCTGCGACCACTCTTGTTTGACATACCTGCGAAATGCAAGAGAAACACAGTTAGTAGTCATGATGATATAAAGTATACAAATGCGAGGACAATAAAGTATGAGAAGAAGCTAAAAGGATAGCAAGTTTGATATAGTTATTGTATCACGCCAAGGAAAACACCTTCGCTTTCTGAAATTACGACTCGAGAAGATGAGGTTTCTTCTCGTAATTTTCTTTTTCGCGAAGCCCTCTTCGCATTTGAAGGCCCCGCCTCAGGAGACAATCCTACTCCTTCTTTGAGGAACCCACATTCTATTAAGTTTTTGAGAGAAAGAAGGGTTTGAATGTTTCGGTCTTCGCGAGGGGTCTTTAGTACATCATCAGCACGTTTCTTCTCCTCGCCTTTTAGAACAGTTCGTACTTGGCCAACTGCGATCTCATAAGAGATAAGTTAGACTATGGATTGAATAAAAGGAGTGGGATGGAATTGAAAGGACGGCTTTATACCTGGGAGATAGTTGAAGGAAGTTTTTACTCTGGGCACCTCGTGGACGTAAAAGTAAGGTCTTTTCCACGAGCCTGCGTTGCTTGGGGCGCTATGATAGAGCTCCTTCTTGTTGAACTCAGGCCACACTGATAAGTAGACGTAGCCAAAGTCAGAAGCCCCGCATCGCTTCAGTTGTAAAAAGTATCCCATGGTCCTTGCATCTAGCTTGGGATACCCGAGTTTATGGTAGAGAATGTAGAGGGCAATCATCACCCTGTATCCATTTGGATTTATTTGGATGGGAGCTAGATGGTATGTGTCGCAGACATCCTTGATAAAAGGATGAAGAGGGGAAGAAATGCCTACTTTCATCATTGCAGAGGTCAAGACCATTCGAGGTACCCTGCCGCCATTCTCTGCATGATTAAAGCGATAACATCGCATTAAAGCTTTGGGAAGGATGATTTTGCCCTCTGGTCAAAATTTATCAACAACCTTCGCCCAGGAATCTACGTCAAGGGTCGTTGAAAGATCCCTGCAAGCCGAGATGCGAGGCTGGCCTGGTTTTATCTTAGAGCCTTTCTCAAGGTCCTCAGGACGGGGTCCCCCAACATAAATAACCCCCTCTAACTCAGGTTGAGGGGTTGGAACGTAAGGATAGGGTGAAGCCTCGGGAACGTAATCATAATCTTTAAAATTGACGACCTTGGCCACTTCATCAAGGCCGCCATCGTCGGAGGAGGGCTCTTCATAATCAGTGTCATCAGAGTTGGCCTCATTGTCAGCTCCACTCTCGAGGTCATAATACGTTTCGCCTAACGAGTTTGTGGAGGAGCTGCTCACAATCATTATGGGGGTTGTAGGAAGGAGATTTCTGTCAAGAGGAAAGAGGAGTTTGGGGACACTAGCAAAGAGTTTATTTCTTTTATCCAATAGTTCATTCACTTCGTCTTTAATAGAGGAATAAATATGTGGAGGTAGTTGATTCCGCGAGCTTGAGGGGATATCACCAGATGCATTGTGCGAGGTGGATGGATGCTTGGTTTTCCAGGAGCTTAGGGGAGTTTCCCGGGTGTATTCTTTATTGGACCATTGATGGTCCAAGTATAATTTAAACGAACTGTCGCTTGCGTTTGTAGCCCTAGCGATATTGGCAGCCGCCTGCTCGATTATTGTGACGTGAGGAAGAGGTGAAGGAGTCCTTGAGCTATCGTCGTTGGACATCTGAAAAAGTGAATTATTAGTGTGTGCACTTACAGAATATCAAGGGGAGTCAGGAAAAAGGAAAATATATAGAAGGTTCTAAGTATCCTCACATCGCACACGAAGAAATAATTGACTTGTATTCTAAAGATGGAAGGTCTGTTTTGTATCTAGGTGGGAGATCGCATTTTCTATCCTGGCGGGGGTAGGCTCGCAGTGTGAAATTATAGATGAGGGGTCGTATACATTCAGGCTCGCATCGCATACATTTACAAGTATTAAAAGGAGGAATTATGAGCTACACATGCATTTAAATAAATTTAAAATGAAGAACAAGAGAAGAACTTACTATTTGTTGAAGAAGATATGAAGATCTTAGAAAAATTTGAGGTCGTTCCTGTATGAAAGCGAGTCGGTTCTCTGTTTGATCTGGGAGCAAATTGGCAGCAATTCGTTATGTTGTTTATATGGAAAGTGACAAATGATTAGGAAATCTGAGTTTATATAGTAGATGGGAGAGAGAAAGATATGTTACACGTGTCATCATCCTAGCAACCAAGAACGGATCTCGAGACGTGACAGCTGTTAGAAACTATTCAAATTCATTGGGCCTACGAAGAGAGCCCAAAAGTGATAGACAATGGGTTTTGGCCTCGCATCAGAATTTCTTGCAAAGGAGCCTTTTGAGTCCACATCGCATTTCCAATGACAATATGGACTCGGGGGTAGTTGTTATGCCTTAATTTTGGCATAAGTCCTAAACAGGCCTAATGAGCTAAAATAATATTGCATCACTCATAATAGGCCTGGAAATGAAGAATGGGTTACTGAAGTCCACCATCAAGAGTCAGTTCAATGTATTATCAAGCTTCTGATTGAGCTCGCCAACGAGCCATAAGGGGTTGTAGTCTACAAGGTCCAGTGAGGCCTAGAGGTCCAGCGAGGCCTAGAATATATTTATTGTGACGGCTTACAGTCAGGCCCAGCGAGGTCGCGTGAGCGTGATCATCTCTGTACAGTGTGGACCACCTCGCATGACTAAGCCCAGCGAAGCCGCATGCGAGGCCACTTAGTTTCTCCATTCGTCTCGTCAGTGAGGCCAGTTGATTTAAGCATCATGCTAGCCATAGGCAACCTTTAATGGGCCATGGGTCATGAGCAGGAAAAATGGGTAAAATATATCAGTCCAAGAAGACGTCTAGTGGATTTGGGTCAAGTCGAGCCCATAGAAACCCTAGCCCGTCTAGATAACTTCTTTCCCAAGAGAACTACGTATGGCTTGATCACTATAAATAGGGTACGTAGGGCATCTTGTTATTTTTGAGAAACAGTTCACCCCTGAAAATGAATAAACAAGATCGGCCACAAACAGTTACAAATCTCCTCCGTGATCTTCGTGTTTTTAGCAGAATATCCGTATTTTGCTCCGTAAATCCAGCAACCTCCAAAATATTGTTATACAATATTCTCCCTATAACATATATACACATGAATTATTGAATATTTCTTTGTCGTATGACGCTTATATAAAACAATCCTTGTAGAAAAAGAAACGTCTTATAACTTATAAATAGGATATACTTTTTCTATTTCAAATATCTTAAAAAAATTTATTTGTTACTAATATATAAAATTTAAAAATTTCAACAAAATTTGAAAAATAAATTGGAGCAATCTTAGAAATGTTATCTAACCTCCTGCATATCTTGTAATAGGTTTAACTACTCTTTTATAAATTCGAACACTTATTCTACTTCTAATATAACTTTTAATTATATAACTTTTCCATAAATTCGAACACTTCTCATTTATAAATTCGAACACCTATTCTATTTCTAGTATATTAAAATCTAATAAGACATTTAACTATATAACTTTTTTATAAATTTGAACTCTTCTCCTCTAAAAATTTGAACACATATTCTACTTCTAATATATATGTTAAAAGATATTGTTTTATTTAATAATACTTAAAATTCTAAAATTCTAGAAAATCAGAAAAATACATTGAAGCGATTTTAATGCGCCATCTAAGCGCTCGCGTATCCTCCTTTATATATATATATTGAATTGATTATTATAAAAGTTTTATTTGATTGATAGTAGGATTATAATCTAAACTAAAAATAAGTAGATCTTCTAAATTGAATAAAATTAGATTTAATATTTGAAAGTAAGTTTATTTGATTGATAATAAGATTATCCTTTATTATAATACGTGAATCTACCCATGTATAGTTAAGATACAGTTAGCCAATCAGAAAATTATGAATTATTTTAGGACCAATGAGCGGCCACTCCTAAATTAAAGACCACTCATATTTTTTTAAAAAATTTTCCTTATTTAACATACCCTTCCTACTATGCTAACCATGATTACTTAACAATTCTAATTTAAATCTAACAGTTACTTGGTTTAACACATCCATTTATAACATATTTTTTAATTCAAAATTATTTATAATAAATTACTATTATAAACTAAAATTCATGATGATTATATAAATATGTAATATTAACTGATTTTCATAATATTAAGTAATTTACCACTTTTATGATTTACAATAAATCATAATTACACTATTATAGATTTCAGATTAATTTTCATAAATATAGATTAGAACCAATCAAAATTTATGACTAAAATTAAAAAAAAAAATCATATAATTCTCATCATATTTTACTTATCCTGGTTATTTAAAAATTTTATTTTTAATACAATAATTGTTTTATTAAAATTTAACGTATCCATTCCATATTTAACATTTTTTTTAATATAAAAAAATTTATAAAAATTTCAATTTTAAACTAAAATCAATCAGTATATACAAATATATGATATTACACTATTTTAAATACACTTTCGAATTTTAAGTTATATAAAATTTTAAATTCAGAAATTATAAAAAAAATTAATTCAACCAATTAAAATATTATAATGAATTTTGAACCGATTATCTTCTTACCTTTTACTTATGAGTAGTTTTAGGGCTTTTTTCATAAATACCATAACATATAAATATTTTTGCAAAAATACTGTTATTTTAAAGTTCTTTTGCACAAATACCATCATTTGGAAAAAAATTGCAAAAATACGGGATGCAACTACATTTAACCAAATGCAACTGTTTTGATAATTTAGTGAAAATACTATCTTAATTGTAATGGCTGCACAGCAGGTTGCATTCAGTTGCATATGCAACTAAAAATTGTAATTTGAATTTTCATTTTTTTTACCAACTTTCAGATATATATAATGGCTGGGCATTATCAAAAAATAGAAATTTAACTTTTAGTTTTTAGTTGCATTCAGTTGCATATGCACATATGAAAGTCATATGTTTACCCTATTTGTAAACATCGAGGATTCAACTCAACTTAAACAAGAATGTAATAGTAAATAGTATATACATACTGTCACAGAGATCTCAAATGTTCAACTGTCAAGAGAAGAAAGACAAAGACAATTTACCGTTTTGAGGTATACTACACTTGAAGAAGTTCACTCAGTTGATCAAGCATCAGTGGAGTAATCAAGACAGTGGGTTCTATTTATAGTGACAAGAGGTTCCCACAGTGACAGAATACAAGTTATAAAGGTTTGAATAAAGAGTGAAGAAAAGGATGACAAGAACCATAGATTTAAAGTCAATATATGAAGAACAGTCATTGCGGTTAATCACTCATGAACCAGACCGTGCATCGAAGGTCAACACCATGCAGTGGTAGTTTCTTCATTAATTTCAGTGGTTCAAGATATCAAGACTGACTTAAAAATAATCTTTGTGGAGGATTAGATTTATCAAGACATGGAAGACCACAAGGGTTATGCTATCAAGGAGTTGTATTAATTCTTTCTTAATTGATTAAATCATTTGGTTGATTTATTTAATAAATTAATTCTATCAGAATTAATTTATGTTGTAAATTGGTTAATTAAGTTGGAATTAATATAATTATCAAAGGATGATCAAGAGATTATCTAATGATTGAAGTTAATTCTCCTTTAATTGATATAAATATTTTTAGTTGATTTAATTAATAAATTAATTCTGAAAGAATTAATTTATTTATTAAATTAATTATTGTATTAATTAAATCTGAATTAGTTAATTAATCATTAAATAATTAAACTCTTAAATGACTTAAAAGAATTCAACAAAAAGGCTGCACAAAGTTAGTCATTCCGGCAGAAATTCTATTCTAAGTCATGGTGGGCAAATTATCTTGGCTAAGTCATAAAGATGATTTAAGTCATGCTGATTAAGTCATGCTGATTAAGTCATGCTGATTATGTCTTACTGCTAAGTCTTGAAGATGATTAAGTCATACCGATCAGAATCTTGAAGCCTCTATGACTTGTTGCTAAGTCATACCGAACAGTTGCTTTAAGTCATACTGAAGAAGAGCTTTAAGTCTATATGACTTAATTAAGTCATACCGAAGCCTTGTGTTTGACTAAGTCATGGAGAAGCTTCCATATGACTTGTTAAGTCATACCGATAGAAAAGATCTGATCAGACAGTAGCTTTATTCACTTGGCTATAAAAGAAAAAGAAGGCAGAAGCATCAGATACAACACGCAGAACACAACTTCACATAGATAGAGACCAAGAGAGATACAGAGGGGAGAAAAGAGAGACAAATAGAATTATTTTCTTCTCCCCTCTAGAGCTTCAACTTAGTTTTAATTACTTGTAAATTCATCTCTAGTATTCATTGTAATATGTTAGCCACTAGAGTTTGATTACTTGTACTATTGGAACTATCTAGCGGATTAAGTTCCCTAGAACTTATCTCTCGAATAGCTTTTTAGCATTCGATCTTTTTATTACAAATATAGAAAAGTTCATGTCGAATTTTCTATAGAATTTGTAATAATTAGTTTGGTCATCAAACCTTGTAATTTGTACCCGTGTATTTAGACACACCCCTCCAAGTTTAATATAATTTTATACTTAACTTAAAATATTGGTGTTCGTTTTATTCCGCATCGATTTGTTTGAAAATGAATATACACCCAAAGAATAATTTCGATAAAATGGTATAGTTTGTATTCAACCCCCTCTTCTACAAACTATGTTGGACCTAGCAATTGGTATCCGAGCCTTTTGATTGACGCACAAATCAAGATCATTATTTTTGTGGTCTCCAATTGGTTTTCGAGTTTGTTGACCCATACAGAAATTAAATCCGGTATTAGGTCAAAAAGTCAACTCCTCTATTTTCGAATTCTTTAACCTTCAAAGATATTCATTTTTGAGATTTTTTGATTGTTAAATAATTTGAACTTATATTCGAATTTTTTATTTCTTGAAATGATTAATTCTTAGAAATTTTGATTTTTAAACAACTTGAATTATTTTCAAATTGTTTAATTCTTAAAATTTTTAATTCTTGATAATTTCGAAATTTAATTAACTTGAATTTATTTTCGGATTCTTTAACTCTCAAAATTTTTCATTTCTTGAGATTTTTTGATTCTTAATTAATTTGACTCTAATTTCAAATTTTAATTAATTTGAACTTACTTTCAGATTTTTTTATTTCTCAATTATTTTCAAGTCCTTGAAGTTTTTGAATTTTAAATATTTTGAATTTATTCTAAGCTAGTGGTTCTTAGAAGATTTTTAGTTGAAGATTCCTCCGGGTTGTCAAAGATGATTTGAATCTTTGAAGAAGATGCATTTTTCAATGGAAATAATTTCTACCCGCTGAAGATAACTTTGTTAAGTTTTTGTAAGTAATATCCCATGTGACTTATTGGTTTTTCAGAAGCAGGAAAGGAAGAGGTTTTAATGGATGGAATTTTTCTTGAAGATTTTAGTCAACTCTAGCGATTCAATAATATACAAACACTTAGTGGATTTCCCCGATGCTAAATCCAAAACACTTTGTGGTTTGTACCAATTGTATATCTTTCAATGAATCAACAGAGATTTTAGAAGAATGGAATCAAGGAGGTTTGAGAATGGACTAGACTGTTAGACATCTCAGTAAGAAATTAATGATGGAACCTCAGAACAGACAAGGAGAGTTACTAATTCAGAAGGAGTATTAATGCTACATCCAGGGATCAGGCCTCTCTATTCCGAAATAGAAACTCTTCAGGATACAGTTCAAGAGGTGGCTACAAGACTGAGATAGTGGAAAGAAACAAGACTTGATAGTTGTAGTTATGAAAAGATATATGTGATAAGTAACTATCAAGGTGTGCAACACAGTACAAAATTCTGACATACAAGGATGAATAGGGATTCATTAAATGAGATGAAACAAAAGCATCAGTGCAGAACTTATATTGCTAAAGGAAAGAGTTGGGATGGATCAGATGAAGATGAGAAGAACTTAATGAATATCTTGCTTCCATAGCAATCTCTAAAGATGATTCACCTCACATGTCTTAGGTATTAATTCTTCGAACTAATGTAATATGTATTTCTCAGAAATTCAAAGCTTGTTAATATCTTAGTTTTTAATTGTTATATCTTTGGTTAGAAGATCTTAATATGTGTATGAATATTTGCTGAATTTAACTAATTGCAGTAGTGAGTTAGAGCTGTTCCTTAGACAATATCTTTTAATTCTTAAATGTTATATGTCTAGCATATAAGACCTTTGCTTAAGCTAGTTTTAGGATCCCCAGTAGAACAAGATTTCCTTATTCATTCTGAATTTTTGTTAAGGTTTAAAAAGTTTAAAAGATGGATTGATTACCTAGGATGTTTGTAGAACACAAAGTTGTATCTAAAACTTACTTAGGTAATACAGACTATTAGCTGGTAAATAACAACATCCTTGGACTAGATAGAATTAGTGATTACTTATTAATTCTTTTATTCCAACTGGTTTAGAAAATTCTTGTAAATAGGTTAACTGGATTTTCTAAATAGCATTACAAGTCATAGTTTGCATGTTTTAAATGTGTGATGGTTTCATTGCTATATGAATGCTATGATTGTTGTTACCACTAATGCATTACATGTCGTAGTTTGCATGTTTTAAATGTGTGATGGTTTGTATGCTGTATGTATGTCAAGTCTGTAGATTACCTCTATAAACAGAGATATCTCTAATACATCTGGACCCAAGTAAATCTGGGTACCAAGAACTTTTTATCCATTTGTGAATGTAGGGCTTAACAGGTTAATCGATTATGCATTATTATTGATTTATTTTAAGCATATCATCGAAGAAAGAACCCTGCTATCAAATGTGAATGTGAAGACAGACCAAGTGGTTCTTCCCTTGGAGACAACAGCAAGGGTATGACCCAGGGTCATGGCTATTCAATAGCTAGGAATGTTGTCAGTAGTGGTGGCCAAACGGCCGTGCCGTGCGGGCCGTGCCGGTTTGGCCACGTGCCGTGCTGGACTGAGCAGGGGACGGGCACAGCTCGTAGTCTTGGCGTCCCGGGCTTGCCGGTTCACGGTTTTTGAAACTTGAAGCCCGTGAACGGCACGCGAGCTATGCCGGCTGGCGGGCTGGATTATTATTTTTTTTTTAGGAAAATTCGAACTGTTTACTCAGAAATTGTACATAAAATTTGATTTTTTTTGTTAATCTAATATTTACGTTTAATATTCTCAAAATATGAAATTATTTAGAATTTGTAACTTTTTTCACTTAATTTTATTTCATATTAAAATGTTTCGAATTTTTAAGAAGATACGATTATATGAATTATATTGAAACAAAAAGGATATGAATTATATTGAAATAAAAAGAGTGAAAGAGGACGATACCTCTATTAAATTTTATTAATTAAAAAATATTTTACAAATGGTGTGAGAGGACTCCTCTCTAAAAAAATGGAACAAACCGCGTTAAACATGTTTACAAAATTACAAACAAATAAATTTTAAAATCTAAAATAAATCTAAAAATACAAGATAATACAAATTCTACACACTAGTCTTCTCTTTGTTCGGCCCCCGATTCCGATGAAGTATCCATTATCATCCACGGATCGTCTTCTCCGTCCGAATCATCCACTTTTTTTCCTTGTTGTCTTTTTTCGGCTTGATCCCAATCTTTTTTGCAAACACATATTTTTATTGAATCGGGTGCAACACTTGATCTCTTCTCGTCTAACACTCTTCTACCCGCACTAAAAGCGGATTCGGATGCAATTGTAGAAGCAGGGACTACTAAAACATCTTTTGCAATTTTTGCTAAAACCGGAAATTGTAACTCATGGTTTTTCCACCATGTTAAATATCGAACTCATCATTTAACTCATAATGATACGAAAAAAATTCATGCACCATACTAAAAGCGGTAGTGGGAATACTAGTACTAGATTCGGAAATCAGAAAATTTGGTTTTTTGTTAGTTAATATCGATACAATTGTTTTATTAAATCTACTACCACTACTACTACTACTTTTAGGTGGCATAGAAATTTGAGTTTTAGCATTATATATATCAACAAGACGATACAAATAATCTAAGCAATTTTGAACATATAATTCGTAATTATATGAAACATTTAACGTTGCGTAATAATGTTTTAACAAGACTTCTAAACCATCCTTTCGATCACCCGGATCAAGAAGACATGCAATACCATAAATAAAAGGAAATTCACTTAAATATTCGATCCATTTTTTCTTCATTTCCTCTATAATAAAAATAAAATGAGGATTTTGTTCATAATTAGCTAAAGTGTTAACAATATTAATACATTCAATAATAACGTGATGTGCATTTGGTTCATAAACATAAGAAAAAACCTTAGTAGCATGTGCTTAACAATCAAGTATATCACGTACGGTAGATGCCAATTCCCAATCATGCTGGGTAATATATCCATTTTCATTTTGGTGATTTGGTTCGCTATTATATAATTCGGTGAAAATATCCTTATAAATAATTGCATCACTTACTAATTTATGAGTCGAATTCCATCTAGTCGGACAATCAATCCCCCATTTTTCGCCTTTAATCCTCTATCTTTACACATTTTCTTGTATTTTCGTTTAACATGACCCGCAAAACGTAACCACTTAACTACTTTTCTTATAGGTTCTAATAAACAATAACATTTGGCTTCGGTGGGATCTTGTTCCGTCGGCGCCGGAACTCTATTAAAATAATTCCAAACATACGAATTTCTGCTCGTGGAAGACGAACCACCAACAAAACAAAATTAAAAACGATTAATTAACATATAAAACTTACCAAAATAAAATAAATCGAATCAAAAGATATAAACATAATATTTTAAAACCAAAAAAACGAATAAAAAACCAAGTTATAAACCAAAAATACGAATCAAAAAACAAAATAAACTTACCGGCTTTGACGACAGGTGGTGGTGGCTGCATGGAGGAAGTTGCTTGGCTTGAACCTTGCGAAGAAAATTTTCCCCTTCCTTCTTCCATTTAAGCTCACCGGAAATTAGTTAAGCTCACCAGAAATTGAAAATAACTATAGAGATATTGTTAGGTCCGTTAAGATTGTAGAAGGGGGGGTTGAATACAATCTATACCATTTTCTCAAAATTTATTCGTTAAATAATTTTGCCTTAAACGAATATTTTTGTGCGGAATAATATAACACAAATTTCAAGTTGAATATAACAATATATTAACTTGAGGGGTGTTACAAAATCAGTCAAAATGATTATCAAGTGATTAATAACTAATTAGAAAATTCAACATGAACTTTGCTAATTTAGTTAATAAAATCAAGATATCAATTTGTGAACTAGGAAATTTAATTCGCTAGTAGTACAAGAATCACAAGTAAACAAGTTCCAACGGATAGGATATTACAACTGAGATGAACTTGAATTTACAGAATTAAACTTGTAGGTGTTCTTGAGCTTGAGAGAGAGAGAAATAGGTTGCTGTGTGAATTTCTTGTGTTTGGTTCGACTGATTCTGAACCTTCTGCATTCCTCTGCCTTATATACACAGCCATAGTCATATTACTTGATTTAAACTGATATGACAATCATTTTACATTAATATGACAATCGGTATGACTATCAAATCAATGTAATATGACTGTCCAGCTTAAATATAACTTTCGGTATAACTTAACTAGCCAATATGACATTCGGTATGACTTACCAAATGAATATAACATTCGGTATAACTTACCATTTGAATGAAATATGACTATCTCCATTTAACTGAATATGACTATCTCCATTTAACTGAATATGACTATCTCCATTTAACTGAATATGACTATCGGTATAACTATCAGTTTGATAGTTATATCATTCATATTTTTCAGCTTATAATTAATTAAATGACTTATAAAAAAATCATTTAACTAATTAATTCTTTTCCATGTTAATTCTTATTTAATTAATCTAATAATCACTTTAACAAATATATTAATTCTGATAGAATTAATTTATTTATTAACTTAATTACTTGACTTAATCAATTAAAATAGAATTAATATAAATTCTTTAATAGTCAATACTCCGCTGAAAACCACGTAATTATAATAAGGAACATACACTGGCATGATGTTGACGTTCGATGTACTGTCTGGTTCATGAACGACTAACTCCAATCTCTGTTCTTCATCGTGACTTTTAACACTGTGGTCTTTTATACTCTTCACTCTCATCAATCATTCGGTACTGAAATTGTTTCTTGTCACTAATAGAAATCTCTGTCTTCGAAAATGAATCCACTTGTTTCAATGCTACCTTGAGGCCTGATCAGATATCTGAATCTTCTTCCAGTGTAAAACATCAAAACTATAGATTGACTTGATGATTTTTCTTCTGACGGTTATCATCTTGTGAGATTCCTGTGACAGTTGATATTATTTACTTATTACAATCTAGTTTAATTTGATTAGGATCCTCGAACTACAAATAGGCTGAGTCATATGCCTTTCAATCTCCCCCTATTTATTTGTTATACAATAACAAGCAAATACCTAGAGGATTCTTCAACTAATCCCAATTAAACAAGTAAAAGAAAACACTTTAAATGCTAAGTAAATAATGTAAAAGTTCTGGTTTATATTAACATTATCCAGATTCAAACAGAAAAGATAAATACAAGATAGATGATCCTCTAGACTGATCATATAAGATAATTATCCTATCTTGTTCTATCAAAGCTCTAATGATATAACTTGTAGAGCTAATCTTCAGTTACCACTTTCTTTCTCATTGATTTCTCCTTCTTCTTGTTCATCCATGTCCGGTAGATTCTTGATCATTTCTGAATCAACAAGTAAATCCCTTCTGGATGCCACATCAGTAGGATAGACCAGTGGTATTCCAAGTTTCTTTCTTAACTCACCTTGATACTGCTTGTACTTCTTCATATTGGTCTGAGCATAGGATCGAATATGATTTGCAGCTTCAATCTTTTCCTGTGATGCAAAACCATGATTCCGAAGAGCATATTCAACATATACCAAGTGTCTGGCAAGATGTGTATACAATTCGTCTGTCTGAAGATTAACAGTATGAATGACTTCTCCCTTGAGAATTTTAACTTGTGGAGGGTCATTTATAACTTCAGGACCAGCTCTTTCAGCAAACTCTTGAAACTTTTCATGAAGCAGTATGCCTAGTTCAGAAGATGTTCTTACTTTTGGTCTCAACACCCAAAGCTCTGACAGAGATCTATCATAGAAGAACTGAAGCGATACTTTGTGAGATCCGAGCTTATGACATTCAACGAAGATAAGCAGCTCACCATTCTTAGGATCAGATGCAGTGGTTATTCTCACAATTTCTGTCTTTAAAGCTTTCAAATACATATCATGTATAGGGTTCTTCTGTTTAAAGCTTTCAAAGATAGCAATCATTCGACGATCATCATAGTCAGAAGTTTGTGGTGAGTCAATTACCTTTTGAGCACGTTCCCACTTATCACCATTTTTGTACTTGATGTACATCTTCCTAGCTTCCAGTTTCTGAGCATGTTGCTTTTGAAGTGCTTCCTGTTCTGCCTTTTGAAGTCTCTCATTATGAGCTAACTGTTCAAGTGTCTTCTTGAGTCTTTCTTCTCTCATAGCCAGATTAGCTTCATTCTGTTCGAGTTCTTTGTTTGCTTCAAAATTCATCTGTTGTGTTTCAACAGAATCAGGAATTATTTGCTCTTCATCATCCCAAAAACTGAGATCTGGTTCTTCAAATTCTTCACCAACATCAGGAAACTGTAAGTCAGCAAACAGATCAATATCAGGTTCACCTGTATAGTAAAAACCTTCTACATCATCATCTTCCTGTTCTGCTGCTTGATGAGTTGTCTTCTTCCCTTCACTCCTATCTTCAAATTTTTCTTTTCTTGCACTTGCACTTGCTCCCCCTCTAGATTTCTCCCCCTTAGTTGAGGAATCCTCTACAGTCTTGTGACTTGTTCCAGCTCCAGGGTCACTTTCATCACTACCTCCGAAGAATTTCTTCTCTTCTGCTGTAAGTGAGTGAGTTCTGCTGATGATATTATATAAATGTCTTTACCCCTTTGCTTGATCATCACTTTGCTTTTCAATCTGACTGAGACGATGTTCAGTGGTTAAATGATTTTCATTTATGTTGTTCTGAAGATCTTCAATTTGATTAGCCATAGATGAGATAATAAGATCTTGAGCCACTGTGACATCTCCAGAGTCTTCAACTGCTTGTTGTTGAGAGAGTTTCAGTGCATTGATTTTGTTGTTGAAGATAGTTCTCATGTTGTCCATATCAAACCTCAAGTTTTTGTTGTCCTCTTCAGCTTGAGCAAGACTTTCTTTCATCTGATTGAGTTGAGTAATGAGAGATAAAGTGTATGTGTCATTGTGTGCTCTCATTTCAATAGCTCTCTGAGTATCACTCACCTCACGTGCTGGTGTTTCACTCAGATTTGAAGTAATTCTCACATCACTCCTCTCATTATCCTTAGCTGCATCCATTGTACCTGCACTGGAGATCACCCTAGCCTCCTCTTGGAAGGTCAGTGGTGGTGCAATGGGATTTCGCAAATCCCGATCAACCTGTGAAGGTTCTTCTGCCGTAACAATGGCAGGCACTGTAACTTACTCCACTTGCATAACAATATTTTCAGCTTCATTTGCAAAAATATCTTCCCCCATTGTGAGTAACAGGGGTGAGGTTGAAGGAATGAATGGGTTTAAGATTGCCTTTGACATGGTTTTACTTTTCTTTTGTGATGGCAAACTTGTTTCACTCACACTATCACTACTGGGAATAGCTCTCTTGAATGACAATTTCTTTCTACGATAGTGTTTGGAGAATTTAGGATCAGTGTTTGGTGCATTGACCTGGGATAAAGGTTGTGGATCTACAACCCCTTGGTCACTTCTCACAATCATTTGACTACTAGAAAGATATTGAGATTGTAGTGGAGTTGAGTCAAATACCTGATCATTGACATGTACATCATCTTCATTCAGAGTGTGTTGATCCACTGGAAGTTGATGTTCAAGAACATTCGAGGGTTCAGAATCAGGTTGAGGTACTGGAACTTGTTCTGCTTCAGGCTGTGGAGCTTGTTGAACTAAAGGTACCACAGCATCTGGCTGTGGCATGACATTTGGCAAATGTATGTATGTAGACATATAAGGTGTTATGACTACAGGAACATGCAACAATACCTTAGAAGTGTCCAGCCTGGTGTAGAACTTCTTGTTTGGTTTACCAGACCATTGAATTCGATCATTTGGAAACGGAGCAGGTTGATCCTTAGGCATTAGATGATTAAAAATTAGTGTAAAAAATCGAGGATAATGACACTTAACCGATTTACCTTTTCCAAAGTTCTTTGTAGCCTTCTTCAATCGATTCAGCAGAATAGGCCATATCAAACTGCCAAAATTGATTCTTCTATTGTGAGCAATAGCGAAACCAATTGACTGTAACATACCTGTGATGACAGTATTGTTGCTCTTTGTAGAATTAGCAAACACCTTTGCTATGATCTCGAAGAAGATATTCCATTCTTGAACCAGATTGCTTTTGAGTGGTCGTTTCAGATTCAGTTGACCATGATAATTGATATTTGTGAAAAATTGAGTCAACTCATCATTTGAAGGCAATTCAGCAAATCGTTCAGTTGGAAGTCCCAGAGCAGCATTGAAGACCGTTTCATCCACAGTATATGTCTGGTCATTAAAATCGAATGAAAATGATCTTTCATCTGAGACAGCTGTAGTACACATTAATTTTAGTGGTCCAAATTTCATTGGAACATTTGCAGTTATAGAGTGACTACAGAGATTTTGCTCATTTAGAAACTTTATCCAGGACTTGAACCGATCCACTGGGCAATCCTCGGGATTAAAGTATCCAATATAATTGTGATTCACAAGTTCAAAATTATTATAAGCACCAGCCATTGCAAATCAGGGATTAAAATTAGTAAATCTGCAAAATTCAACAATTTAACCCAATTAAATTACAAAATTCGAATTAATAAATAATTAAAAAATTCGAAAAATCAAAATCTCTATCAAAAATTCTGAAAAATTCAGACAATGATCTTGATTGTAATACAAACACACATGTATTTTTAGTTTTTACAAAATCACAACCAATTGTTCGGATTTTTAGATCAAAAATTCAAATTTTTTCAATCTCAAAAACTCAAAACTCGATCAAATCTTACATTTTCAACCTTGATTAGGAAGGTTATAGACTGGGTAATCACAAATTATCCTTAGAAACGTGTTTTGAGTAAGATTTGAGGCGGAAATTGGACAGCAATTCGTTCGAATTCTGTGTGTATATGTGTGTATATCGAGTTCTCGGTGACTTAACACGCGAGAAAGTAGCAGAGCAGCAATATAACTATTGAATATGACTTAGCTGTAATATGACTACTGAATTATATATTAAAATAGCTAGATATGATTATCAGGTGATAGTCATACCGATAGTTATATTACGTTTTAAACGTAATATAACTATCCTACTTAGACAGTTATATTCAATTTGAATAACAATATGACAGTAATATGACTATCGAAAAAAAACAGAGAATATGACAATTAAATCACAGTTATACCGATAGTTATATTACTATAAAAACACACAATATAACTATAAACTATTTTTAACAGATATATTTAAACAAAAACAAAAACAAAGTTATATCTAATTTATTTCTAAGTTATATTACATTATTTAACACTAATATAACTAATCAAACGTTCGAATATAACATTCAAGGAGATTGTTATACCGATAGTTATATTGAAACAAATCAGTTAATATAACTAACTAACAACAAAATATCAACAGAATTTAAATCAAGAAAAGTACATTAATAATTTACATAATCAAAAAATAGCAAATTAATTTATACTAAAATTATAAAACCTAATAAAAATTATAAAAACGATCATATGTAGTCCTTTTTACGAAATCAAACATTAATAATAGAAGGACAAACATTACAAATTAAAATAAAATAAAATAAAGTAAAATAAAACTAAATAATTATACTACATATTTACATAATTATTTCTGATGAGTTAATAAATCTATAAATTTTCTAATAAAACAATTTCCATATAGAAAATTATTCAAAAAGAAACTATGATTTATTTAAACAACAAAAATAACCAAATTGAATTAAACACAATAACATTTTCAAGAAAAATAGATTTCTCATAAATTACAGCTTGTAAAATTCGAGAAAAATATTTTCAAAGAAAATGAATTAATCTAAAAATATAATAAGTAATTAAAAATATGTACAGAAGATAATAACAATGATTTAAGATGAAATAAGCAAGGTTATAAGTTGATAAAATAAGTATACAAGTGATTTAACAACAAATATCAACACATCAATCACTTGTAACTTATTAAAAGATCAAACCTCAGATATTAACTAGTTTAATTACTAGGACTGTTTAACATACCCAATTCACCAACAATTCTGGTAAATGTGGATTCGTCAAGAGACTTAGTAAAAATATCTGCTGTTTGTTCTTCCGTGGGTACAAAAAATAACTCCACGGTACCATTCATGACATGCTCTCGAATAAAATGATACCTGATGTCAATATGCTTTGTCCTTGTGTGCTGTACAGGATTGTTAGAGATTGCTATGGCACTTGTATTATCACATAAAATTGGAATTTTATCAAGCACAAAGCCATAGTCTCTCAGCTGATTCCTGATCCACAAAATCTGTGCGCAACAGCTTCCAGCAGCTATATATTCAGCTTCAGCCGTTGAGTTGGAAACTGTCTGTTGTTTCTTGCTGTACCAGGAAACTAGTCTACCACCTAGGAATTGACAACTCCCAGATGTGCTTTTTCTATCCACAACACTTCCTACATAGTCAGAATCTGTATATCCAACAAGATTAAAACCAGAATCTTTAGGGTACCAGATGCCTAGGTTAAGCGTACCCTTAAGATATCTCAGAATTCTTTTAACAGCAATGAGATGAACATCTCTAGGATCCGATTGGAACCTTGCACACAAACACGCAGCATGCATAATATCAGGTCTACTCGCAGTAAGATAAAGTAATGAGCCTATCATACCTCTGTAGCTTGTAATATCTACCTTGGCAGAATTTTCACATGCTCCAAATTTGACAGCTGTGGATGATGGTGTCTTTGCTGAAGAAGAGTCCTCCATTTGATACTTTTTGAGAAGCTCTTTGACATACTTGGATTGGCATATAAATATTCCATCTGTCCTTTGACTTAATTGCAATCCAAGAAAGAACTTCAACTCACCCATCATGCTCATTTCAAATCTACCCTGCATTAACTTCGCAAATTTCTTGCACAAAAGATCATTAGTAGACCCAAATATTATATCGTCAACATAGACTTGGACTATAATTGTATCATTCTTATGCTTCTTTGTAAAGAGAGTTTTGTCTATGACACCTCTAACAAAATCATTTTCAAGTAAAAATTCAGAGAGAGTGTCATACCATTTCCTTGGTGCTTGCTTAAGACCATAGACAGCCTTGAAAAGGAAGTAGACATAGTCAATTAAATCCTGATCTTCAAAGCCAGGGGGCTGTTCTACATAAACCTCTTCATCTAGCTTGCCATTCAAGAAAGCACTCTTGACATCCATTTGATAAACTGTAAAGTTTGAAAATGCTGCGAATGCCAAGAATATTCTTATGGCCTCAAGTCTAGCCACTGGAGCATAGGTCTCATCATAGTCAATGCCTTCAGATTGGGAGTAACCCTTTGCTACCAGTCTTGCTTTATTTCTCGTCACTGTGCCATCTTCATCAAGTTTGTTTCTGAATACCCACCTTGTGCCAACTACTGGTCTGTCTGTAGGTCTGGGTACCAGCTTCCAAACTTCTTGTTGTTTAAATTGATTGAGTTCATCTTGCATAGCAATCACCCAATCAGGATCAGAAAGAGCTTCTTCAGTTTTCTTAGGTTCCATTTCAGATAGAAACCCTGAATAATTGCATTGATTCTGAAGAGCTCTTCTAGTCCTTACACCAACAACTGGATCACCAATGATTAACTCAAAAGGATGAGCTCTATTCCAAATAGTCTGTCTGGGAAGATTAGATCTTGATGATTCTCCTTGACCTTCATTGAGATGTTGTGTGTGACCAGTTGACCCTTCATTTTCTCCCCCTGAGTTGTTGCCAGGTTGACTAGATGATGATTGATTATTAGAATCAGGGGAATTTTGACTACTATCATTGATTTCATCACCATTACCCTGATCATCATTGTTGTCATTAGCATCAGCAAAAATCTCAGGTGCATTGTCATCATCTGAATCTGTATCTGTCATGTCATCGAAAGATAGCTTCTCAGATGGATTCTCAGTTTGGATGCTAGGGAGTTTAGTGTCATCGAATGTTACATTGACACTTTCCATCATTTTCTGTTCATCAATCACATACACCCTGTATGCTCTCATTGAATAACCAATAAAAATTGCTTCAAATGCTTTGGTATCAAATTTACCACCTTGATCATCACCTTCTTTAAGCACAAAGCACTTTGCCCCAAATACATGAAAGTATTTGAGTGAAGGTTTCTTATCAGCCATAATTTCATAGGGTGTCTTCATTTGATCTTTATTGATTAGAGTTCGATTCTGGGTATAGCACGCAGTATTGACAGCTTCAGCCCAAAAGTACAATGGAAGCCTTGATTCACTTAGCATAGTACGTACAGCTTCAATCAAGGTTCTATTCTTTCTTTCCACTACCCCATTTTGCTGAGGAGTTCTTGGAGCTGAATATTGTCTGGTTATACCCTTCTCAATGCAAAAGTCATTTAGAACTGCATTCTTGAATTCAGTTCCATTGTCTGATCTTATAGCTCTCACTGGATACGTAGAATCTCTCTCAATTAACTTGATGTGATCAATCACCAGTTGTGGAGTCTCATCTTTAGAATTCAAAAACAGAACCCATGTGTATTTTGAAAAATCATCAACAATCACTAGAGCATATCTCTTCCTTGACATAGACATCACATTAACTGGACCAAACAAATCCATATGAAGTAATTGTAATGGTTCAGTTATTGAAGATGTATCAGTGCTCCTGTGACTTGCCCTTTTTAGCTTGCCCTTTTGACATGCATCACACAGTCCTTCTTGAGTGAATTCCATTGAAGGCAAACCTCTCACCAATTCTCTTTTGACCAGAGAATTCATTGTCTTAAAATTAAGATGAGAAAGTTTCTTGTGCCATAGCCAACTCTCATCATTAGATGCTTTAGTGTAGAAGCAAGTGACTTCTTCAGTGCTTCCTGAGTTCATATTGGCTACGTACAGATTGCCTTTTCTAACTCCTGTCAGTTGTGGCTTTTCATGTCTCTTGTGTGAAATTAGACAATTCTTCTTGTTGAAATGAACTTCATAACCTTTATCACAGAATTGACTGACACTGAGCAAATTGTGCTCAAGTCCTTTCACAAAAGAAACTTCATCAATGATAACATTTCCAGCTTCAAGTCTGCCATATCCATCAGTTCTACCTTTGCTGTTATCTCCAAAGGTAACTACTGGGCCGGCCTTCTCCACCACATTTGTCAGCAGGGTTCTATCTCCAGTCATATGCCTTGAACATCCACTGTCCAAGATCCAGGTCACTCGATCAACCTGTTCAATACCCTGCAATGACAAATGAGTTAAACCTTCTTCGGGACCCAAATTTGATTGGGTCCTGCGTATTTAAAGTATTGACCTTTGTCAGGCAAAACAACATTTTTAAGTTTAACCTCTTTAGTCAATAAACATTTAACCTTATAAACAGATTTGAAAATCTTTTGTTTACTCTTGGGTATCCATGTTTCTCTCGCAGCAGTAACACTTGTGTCATTGACTGGACATTTGACCTGGTAGACATTCTTGGTAATCTTTTGTTTAGTCTTAGGTACAAATGTCTCTCTCCTAACTTGAGGAGGAAAAGCAGTCTTAGATCGAACATTATTGTTCCTGTTCATGTGCTGTCGAGGAGCATTCTGTTTAACACATGCATAATTACCATTAAAATAAGCACGCATATTGTTAAAAGCACAAGACATACAATTGATAATACCACATGCTTTATGATTAGAGTTAATAGTAGGCATGGTATTTTTCTGCTTTGACTTGTTACTACCTAATCCAGTCTTAGAAGTACTAGCTGATTCAACAACTTTGACTGGTACTTTAGGTACATCTTTCTTGGGTGACACATTTGTTGTGTTAACGTCCTCAACTGATTTAGCCTTAACAAATACTGTGACATTTTTCTTGGATGACACATTCTTTGTATTATGGTTCATAGCAGTTTTATTCTTAACACATTTATTCTTAACAAGAACTGTGCCATTTGCAGCATCCTCATTTCTCATTTCTTCATGTATAACCATAGAACTAATATCTGGTGGACCAGCATCAGATTTTGTAAACATTGGTTTTTCAACATTCTTGAGAATATGTGGTATACCTCTTTCTTTAGCTGGAATGGAATTAGGAGAATGATTACTCAAAGAACCAACAGCTTGACTGTAATCAAATCCTATTCCTACAGTTTGTTCTAATTCTTGTTTGTTGAAGAAATCTTTAGAAACTTTAACAGTATTATAACATGCTCTAACCTGTGTTTCAAGTTCTCTAATTTTGATTTCTTGTTCAGCAATTTTATCAACTTGTTTTGTCATGTAATCTCTTAGACCTTTTTCTCTGCAGTTAAGTCGAGCTATTTCTTCTATGATTAACCTGCACCTTTTTTAAATCTAACATTTGATTTTCAAGGTTAGTGTTAACAAGACTTATTCTCTCGTACCCTCTTTCTGCATTATTCAAGGAACTACGTAAACTAACAATTAACTGAGCATCAGTAAGAATTACCGGAGTGGTATAATAAGTTGAAGATTCAGCATTTGCCACCAACGCAAAGTTTCCATATTCTTCATCTTCACTATCTGTATCATCCCAGCTTTTACCAGCTGCCACATAAGCTCTTCCACTTTTCTTCTTTTCAGAAGCATAATCTTTCTTCTGTGCTTGCTTGGGTTTTTGACATTTAGTAGCAAAATGTCCCAACTCATTACAATTGAAACAACGGATTTTGCTTCTGTCAACAGTTCCAGTTTTATAACCTCCCCTGTTACTAGAGGATGAAGAACCTCCTCTCTGAAACCTGTTATTTGACTTAAACCTGAACTTTGGATTTCTTCTGAATCTGAAGTTACTAAATTGTCTCACCATCATTGCCATAGATTCATCTTCCAATTGATCCAGCTCTTCAAGTGAATAAAAGTCTCCACCATCCTGAGTAGCTGGTGTTTGGCCAAGTTCTACTTCAGTTTGTTCCTTGTTGAAACTGATAGGTTGAACATCTTTAGTTTCCACTTCCTTAGGAACATCAACCACTAGAGCTGTAGAAGAATTTGCCATTCTGCCTTTGCCATAGAATTCCTTTTGTTGTACTTGTTCTAATTCATATGTTTTCAGAACACCAAACAGCCTTTCAAGAGCAACCTGAGTTAAGTCTCTAGATTCTCTGATGGCAGTGATTCTATGCTCCAAGTGAGTAGGCATAGTTAGTAAAAACTTCATGTTGATCTCCTTCTGAGTATAATGCTTGCCATGAACTTGCAAGTTGTTGATTATCTTGTTATACCTTTCGAACACTTCCTGAATGCCTTCATTAGGGCCAGCTCTAAAGTGTTCATATTCAGAAGTTAGAATTTGCAGTCTATTTTCCTTGACTTCATCAGTCCCTTCATTAATGACCTCAATAGTTTCCCAGATGTGCTTAGCAGTTTTACAATTTCTCACATGGCTATACATTACAGCATCTAGGGAATCCAACAGAATGAGTCTCAAATTTTTATCCAATCCAGCTGCCTCCTTATCTTCAGAGGTATAGTTCTTAGGGTCCTTTGGATAGGATCTGGCAGGGACTGTTACAGTTCCATTTACAACTGTTTCAGTATCATGTTGCATGGGAATTGCTGGTCCATTTTCCAAAACCCACAAAAAACTTGGGTTTACTACATCAAGAAATAACTCCATTTTGTTTTTCCACATATCATAATTATCTTTATTAAAGATAGGAATTTTGACATTGCCTTTGGCAGACATGATGAATTTTTAAGAGAGTTAAAAATTCGAGCTTAATTTTTGATTGAGTAAAAATAGGATCTTGATTTGTGTATCAATCAATAGGCTCTGATACCAATTGTTAGGTCCGTTAAGATTGTAGAAGGGGGGGTTGAATACAATCTATACCATTTTCTCAAAATTTATTCGTTAAATAATTTTGCCTTAAACGAATATTTTTGTGCGAAATAATATAACACAAATTTCAAGTTGAATATAACAATATATTAACTTGAGGGGTGTTACAAAATCAGTCAAAATGATTATCAAGTGATTAATAACTAATTAGAAAATTCAACATGAACTTTGCTAATTTAGTTAATAAAATCAAGATATCAATTTGGGAACTAGGAAACTTAATTCGCTAGTAGTACAAGAATCACAAGTAAACAAGTTCCAACGGATAGGATATTACAACTGAGATGAACTTGAATTTACAGAATTAAACTTGTAGGTGTTCTTGAGCTTGAGAGAGAGAGAAATAGGCTGCTGTGTGAATTTCTTGTGTTTGGTTCGACTGATTCTGAACCTTCTGCATTCCTCTGCCTTATATACACAGCCATAGTCATATTACTTGATTTAAACTGATATGACAATCATTTTACATTAATATGACAATCGGTATGACTATCAAATCAATGTAATATGACTGTCCAGCTTAAATATAACTTTCGGTATAACTTAACTAGCCAATATGACATTCGGTATGACTTACCAAATGAATATAACATTCGGTATAACTTACCATTTGAATGAAATATGACTATCTCCATTTAACTGAATATGACTATCTCCATTTAACTGAATATGACTATCTCCATTTAACTGAATATGACTATCGGTATAACTATCAGTTTGATAGTTATATCATTCATATTTTTCAGCTTATAATTAATTAAATGACTTATAAAAAATCATTTAACTAATTAATTCTTTTCCATATTAATTCTTATTTAATTAATCTAATAATCACTTTAACAAATATATTAATTCTGATAGAATTAATTTATTTATTAACTTAATTACTTGACTTAATCAATTAAAATAGAATTAATATAAATTCTTTAATAGTCAATACTCCGCTGAAAACCACGTAATTATAATAAGGAACATACACTTGCATGATGTTGACGTTCGATGTACTGTCTGGTTCATGAACGACTAACTCCAATCTCTGTTCTTCATCGTGACTTTTAACACTGTGGTCTTTTATACTCTTCACTCTCATCAATCATTCGGTACTGAAATTGTTTCTTGTCACTAATAGAAATCTCTGTCTTCGAAAATGAATCCACTTGTTTCAATGCTACCTTGAGGCCTGATCAGATATCTGAATCTTCTTCCAGTGTAAAACATCAAAACTATAGATTGACTTGATGATTTTTCTTCTGACGGTTATCATCTTGTGAGATTCCTGTGACAGTTGATATTATTTACTTATTACAATCTAGTTTAATTTGATTAGGATCCTCGAACTACAAATAGGCTGAGTCATATGCCTTTCAGATATAGAGTCGAGATAGTAATTAATTTGTTTGTAACTAAGTAGTAAGTAAGCGGATTAAACAAAATCGAGAGAGAGAGTGAGAACATAGAGAGAGTAAGGTTTTAGTCGAGAGAGAGGCTAGAGGCTGGTTCGATTTTATAGAGTGGAGATTAGACCATTATAGAGAGTGAACGTTGGAGTCTTGTAGCCATTGTGCAGCAACAGAAAGAGGCAGAGATAGAGTTAAAGTTGTAGCCGTTGGAGTCTTAGCGTGCCGCGTGCCGAACGGGCTGAACGTGCCGCGTGCCGCGTGCTTTTTTCTTTCTCACGGGCTATGACATGTCGAACGTGCCGGGCTGCGGTTCACAGATCTTGGGCTCGTGCACGGCTCGTTCACTGTAACGGGCTGAACGGGCTGGGCACGTTTGTGTACTATAGCGGGCTGAACGGTTTTTTTGGCAAATAATTCACGAACGGGCTGGGCCGAACAGCCCGTTTGGCCACCTCTAGTTGTCAGTAATAAAGCATCTTTAGAAGATGAAGAGCCTGCTATTCGAGGAGTAAGGAAAGAGAACTTATTTGTAGTTGACATGGAATCTCAATCAAAGGTGAAGTCAACAAGGTTTAATCTAAAGCTTCATCAGACAAGAGTTCAACTATGATATAAGGAGCTCTCTCACCTGAATGTCAAATCAAGAGATTCTTTCCTAAAAATCAAATTAGTAAAGGAGACTGACTCATCTGGAATTAAAGCAAAATAAAATTATGATGCATGTCATATAGGGAAGTCAAAGAAGCATCACATAGAAGTTCTACGTCAAAGAAAAATATACTTTAATGATGATGACTGATGACTTCTCTCTACAAACAAGTTGTTTTTTCGACAATCTGAAGACAAGACACCACTGATGGTGATTGATCACATCTAAAAGATTGGCAAAAAGCAAAACTGACTATGACAAATTGAAGGTCAGATTACAGGACCTGTCAATTGTTATCCTAGATGATTTCTGTACCTACAAGAGTATTAATGCTGAAGCAGTCAATAGTTTGCTACTGACATGATTAAACCCTGATAAGTAAGAAATATAGGAAGACCCCACAAGTTATGAAGGAAATTGTTTTGCAATGATAAATGAAAGTTAGCATCCTGGCAATCAGCTAATGCTCAAGAAGATAATTTCCTTGGTTACTCAATGGAGTCAATAGCCTACAGGGTGATTTTTATTAATCAAAAGAAGGTGATTGAAAGTATTAGTGATGTTCAACAACTTCTAGCTCCCAATTTTCAATGGTGATGATTATTCAGATCCAACCAATGTGAAACTTGGAAAATCTTCATGTAAACCCAGCTGCAGGAGCAACAGAAGGATCAACTAGTCAACTCAACACCACATTGAAAATCAAAGGACACTATGAGAACATGTCTGCCAAGATAAAGAATGTTGACTCAATTAATTCTTTGTCCTAGTTCTTAATGTTCCTAATGGTGGAAGTAAAAGACTAGCAGAGCTTCAAGTACCAATGATTATTTCTTTAGTTTTCTTTCAGAAGAAACTAAGAAAGCTACAAAGGCTCTGAAAGATCCAGATTGAGTGATTGCAATGCAAGATGATTTCAATCAGTACAAAAGGCAGATTGAAGGGAAGCTGGTATCCAGAGCAAACAACAAGGTTGTAATTGGTACAAGGATAACCAGAAGTCTAACTGGATGTCAAGGCATTGTTATGAGGGACAAAGCCAAACTGGATGCAAGGTTTACAAGCTGATAAGACAGTATATCTGGCAAGAAGCACCAGTGACAAGACTTGAGGATATCAGGCACCTGCTGGACATTCAATATTATAATGGACATCTGGACCTACTGAATCTGGATGCTAGAGGAATGTGAACAAGTGCACTCCTGGTTGGTGAGATAATGGAATATCTCTACAGGTTAGTATGAATTGGTATCATCACTCAAGCAAACATGGAAGACATGGTATGAAACCCTAACTATAATTTAACATTTGGTATCAATCTTTAATAGTTGGTATCTTTTAACAATTTGTGTCATATTTATAGAACTCTTTATATCTTTAGGCACAAACATAAATGATGTATATGTACAATGATATCTTGATTATATTATATGTTGGACTACTAACTATAAATTGGTATCAAGATATTTGTTGTTTTGATGTTAGTAAAGTTGTAATTCTTTTGATTTACTTTAGTAAGCCAAAAGAATGATGACAATAAAAGTAAGTCAATGATCTTTTGTTTCTGTTCAGAAGATTCTAGACCTGTTAATACTCTCTACCAACACACCACTATAGCTGGCTTTTGACCTATTAGTTTGGACCTAACAAGTTGAAAATCAAAAATCTTAAGCTGGACCCAAATCTGAGGAAATGGTACCCTAGAGATATTTGACCCAACAAGTTCAGGATCTACTATTTAGGACCTAATCAGGCTATAGAGGAATCATCAGCTCATTATCTTATTCAATTGCTAATAGATCACTTACACACATATTATATTCTCAATATGCAAATGTGCAAGGCCCCAAGTGGAAACTAAAGAATCTATTCTTGTAGTTATTACAATTGATTTTCAGATGTCTTAAGTTGGACCCAAATCTACGGAGTTGGTACCCTAGAGACATCAGTTCTGACATGTTTTGCTGCATAGAGACATATCAAATGAGTTGCAAGAAAGCAGGAGTACACAAGGAATCAATTTCATCTCCAACAACTCTGTGGAACACTCAGGCCAAGCATTTTGACATAAGGTATTAATTATTTAGAGAGCATGTCTTTAATTAAGATTAACTTGCAGACATGTTTACTAAATCACTTCATGAAATTAATTTTTCAAGATTGGTTTTTAAACTTGGGATTTTATTAATGCTATATGATTTGTAAATCCCATCTGTTAAGTAATTCTTAAGTAAGCTCAAAAGTATTCAATTGTCCGTATTGAAAGGACTTGTTATTTTACTATAAGTAATTCTTAAATGAGTTTACAAATATTCAATTGTCAGTATTGACAGGACTTGTGAATTCATTGTAAACAATTCATAAATGAATTCATAAGTATTCAATTGTCCGTATTTAAATGACTTGTGAACTTATTTACCTCCACACCTCACGCTGAGAATTATCTGTTGAATGATTGTCATGCGTATAATTGCAATATATTTTAGTGGTGATTATTTAAGGATAATTTAAATACTTAAATGCTAAAATCTAACTCATAGAGATTTAGTATTTATTTATTTAATTATTTACTTTGATTAATATGAGTTATAGAACCTGAAGCAATTCATTTTTGTATTTGCTCTGTACCTCATATTTATTAAAATAAATATACAACATAACTAATTTGGACCTAATATGTGTTGGTCTTCAATTAGTTGTGAGATGTTAATTCTAGTGAATTTATCAAGCTCCATTTTTAGAAATTCACTATAATTAATATCATGGTTCTAACAATTGATTGTATTGAAGTTTTGACTTATATCAGTTAATGATATTTAGTTAGAATTCTATTTACTAACTAATTGTGAGAGTATTGGTATGAGTGAAATTACTTAGAACTCCTATAAGTAATTATGTTGTATCTTTTTGAAATTCGTTCATGCTACTATACAAGGTGTGAAAATTTTCTAAGAGAAAATTTACTTGGAATAATTTTTATGCTTATTTGTAACTTCTAATCACCTTGATAATAAATGTTATATACAACGGATCAAGGTGTATTGGACTTAGAATATTTTTTCTAAGATTGCAGACAAGACAGCTTTGGTAATTAATTCTTATTTATAGAACCAAGGTTGTCTAATACAAGCAGTTGTTAGAAGTTAACAATTGTTATTAACGAGGAGTTGCCTTGAAGTCATAAGTTTAAAATGTTATATCTTAAGAGCTTGTGCATTTCTTGTCAACTAGTTCCTCGTACTTATGAATATCAGTGAATGATAATCATAATTAATTAGATACTAATATTCATTCTGTCAATTGGTATTCAATGTAACAATTCAATCTTCACTGAATTTAATTTATCAAATAATTGGTATCATTGAATATTTAGTATTTAACAGTGATTATTTATATCCTAGTTAAATTATGACGTGAAGCAATTCAATGGTTTATTTGCTCATAATTTATTTTTGGTAAAGTAATCATAAACACAATTACTTGCATTCTAAAGTGTTTGATAAATACTAACAGTTGGTATCAAATAGTAAAATATTTGTTTACTAATAATTGCTAGTTAATCTGATACTTTATTGCAAACTAATTGTGATGTACATATTAGCTCTGATGATATTACTTCGGATTTATTCTAAGTAAATGTTGCTTATTTATAAATCATTAGTGTTAGTATATATTTAGATGTTCAACTTTCAAAGTGAGTGAGACTTAATGAAACAATATGTCTCATATCATATTATAGAGTGGTGAGAGTTTTTCAAAATTAAAATTCTCTAATTCAAGTTTTACACCACTTTGTATATATGATAGTTATTAGAATGTTTTGCATCCATCAGTCAATTACTTAGTTTATGTTGTGCTAAGTAATGAAGCGCCAAAGGAGAGACATTGGTTATCTGTACTTATGTACTTGGTAATCTTTGTTACCTAAACGACATCAAGTGCTTGTATGAGTCTTTTCACTATCTGTTGTGGTAAAGTACTTTATCACTATAAGCACTTAAAATCTATCTTTCTTTCTTTTTTTGTAATTACTGCGAAGTCAAGAGTTTGTGTCTTTTAAAAATAAAACGACATAGTTTTCCTTAAAAGACATGATTATATAATTTTTATGCATAAATACAAATTCTTGCACATTAACAGTTTTTAAAAGAAAACTCAATCTTTCTACAATTGTGATTGCTTATATTGTAAAACTTTTTGAAATCACAACTGTACATCATTTCTCTCACATGATATAATGCATATGTTCTCACTCAATGTTCTGGTATGATGTAAATGCATTCTATCTCTATATTGTTCTACTGCTATGTGATGCAGGTTCAGCTCCTAGTGGAAGTTTTCTCACAATTGAAAGTCATGAGGTTGTAAACCCAACAACGTCTATCCCGGACTATAAATCCAAATCTAAACACATCCTAACTTACCCCTGAAATGGAAGTAACCTATTAGACTAGAGGTCAATAAGGGAGTAACTCTACTTGTTATAGCAAATAAGGATGTGAGGGATAGTAAACCCACAGCTCTACCTCTCAAGGAGAATAGATATATACAACTTGAGGTATCTGTAAGCTCGCCTGCATTCTCCCAAAAGGATGCAGAGCTGAAAATGGCACTACAACAGTCTCTGGATTCATTCTCTCAAAAGGATGAGTTTATTGAAATTCGCCTGTCAGCCAGGGCATCTGTTGGTAAGTTACTACTTCATACACAAGACTAAAATACTTCCTATGCATAAAGTGAGATTGCACACACTAAGGATGAATGAACGGAAACAACTAATACTCTGACCATATTACGGTTAGGATTATAAGTTGAAGGTTCTTCAAAGAACCAAGAGTCTTCACAGACCTAGAGAGAAGACTTTGATCCCTAATGCAAAATCTTTCAGGATCACTGTCTAACTCCCCAGAGGGAACATCTCTAGATCCTGCGGGTAACGGGTCCGACATAGGTGCGGATCGGCAACTTGTTGACTGTGATTCAGATTCACCTGATGAGTTAAACAAGGAGATGTCTTCACCGACATTAGAAGGAAATATTATTTTAATTCTAAGTTTTGATTTCAGTGTTTACCTTCTCAAAATTCAAATCTGAAACCCATAAAAAGGGAAAATTTTATCAACTTGTAGATTATGACTCAGATTCATCTGACGAGTCCAACAAGGATCGGGGATTTGCGAAACCCCATTGCACCACCAGTGACCTCTATAGAAGGGGATATGGTGAATTTTCCTTGCAGGTACACATGGATATTAGAGCTATGAGAGATTAGAATGATAGACTAGTGGACATGAGTGTAAACACTTGAGAGATGAGAGAAGAGATCACTCATTTTAAGTGATATGAGTGGAGAGATGAGTTAAACACTTGTGAGGTACACGAAACAGCATCACACACTCACGGTGAGGAAAAAGAGATAAACACCAAATCCCATTCCCTATTCCCCAAACAAAGTTCACTTACAAGAGTTGGGAGATATAAGGAAATTGTCGGGAGATTTGGTTGTCAGGATGATCAATAGTGAGGCCATTCTATAATATTTAAAGGGCAAAGTTGATCAATCTACATACTTCTATTCTGGAAGACTTCATGAAAATCCTTAAACACAAGCAAAGCTTCTCTTCTTTATTGCAGCAGATAATGGTATATCTATGAAGAATCTGTTGTACTAAAAAGGTGAGAGGTGAGTTATAATTGAAATATTTGGTATCATCTAATTTTTAATTTGATGTTTACTATAATTGGATGTTTGGAGGATTCCTCAACTAAGGGGGAGAGATATATTGAAGAAGATACACTCAAAGCTTACCTTAGTAAGATATACTCAACTAAGGGGGAGATCATTCAAGAAGAAGTTTATCTTTACCTCAACTAAGAGGGAGAGATATTCAAGAACAAGCCTACCTTAGTAAGAGGGAGATTTTCTATCTAAGGGGGAGAGATATGGAACAAATAGTATAAACCTTATGAAGGGTGAGAGATATGAAAAGGCTTTCACCTTGTCAGGGGGAGTAATCAGTATTCACCTTATTATGGGGAGTGAAACAGTATTCACCTTTATAAGGAGAAGACATATCACCTTAGTAAGGGAGACATAAGGAAGAAGAGAAGTATGAAACAACAAATAAGAATTCTTCAGTATGTGGTTGACAAGTCATATTCTTTACTACTGAAGAATTTCAAGTATCTGCTAATAATGTTCAATGTGAATTGTAAAGGGTTATCAGGCAGATATGATATGACGAGAAATGAAGATGAGTTACTTAATGAAGATCAGTTCAGTGCTAGAGGAACAATTATCTATCATTTCATCGACTGAGGATTCTGGAATTGTACTATCTAAATCGGAATTTTTTTTAATGTATTATTTACTATAGTTCTTTAATGCTTTATCTTCTTTTTGTTTTTAGTTGAGTTATCCTCTAGGAATTTGTATGTTAATGTTTAACAAACAAATAGGGGGAGATTGAAAGTCATATGTTTACCCTATTTGTAAACATCGAGGATTCAACTCAACTTAAACAAGAATGTAATATTAAATAGTATATACATACTGTCACAGGGATCTCAAATGTCCAACTGTCAAGAGAAAGAAGACAAAGACAATCTACCATTTTGAGGTACACTACACTTGAAGAAGTTCATTCAGTTGATCAAGCATCGGTGGAGTAATCAAGACAGTGGGTTCTATTTATAGTGACAAGAGGTTCCCATAGTGACTGAATACAGGTTATAAACGTTTGAATAAAGAGTGAAGAAAAGGATGACAAGAACCACAGCTTTAAAGTCAATATATGAAGAATAGTCATTGCGGTTAGTCACTCATGAACCAGACCGTGCATCGAGTGTCAACATCATGCAGTGGTAGTTTCTTCATTAACTTCAGTGGTTCAAGCTATCAAGAATGGCTATGGAATAATCTTTGTGGAGGATCAGATTTATCAAGACATGGAAGACCACAAGGGTTATGCTATTAAGGAGGTGTATTAATTCTTTCTTAATTGATTAAATCATTTGGTTGATTTATTTAATAAATTAATTCTATAAGAATTAATTTATTTTGTAAACTGGTTAATTAAGTTGGAATTAATATAATTATCAAAGGATGATCAAGAGATTATCTAATGATTGAAGTTAATTCTCCTTTAATTGATATAAGTATTTTTAGTTGATTTAATTAATAAATTAATTCTGAAAGAATTAATTTATTTATTAAATTAATTATTGTATTAATTAAATCTGAATTAGTTAATTAATCATTAAATAATTAAACTCTTAAATGACTTAAAAGAATTCAACAAAAAGGCTGAACAAAGTTAGTCATTCCGACATAAATTCTATTCTGAGTCATGGTGGGCAAATTATCTTGGTTAAGTCATAAAGATGATTTAAGTCATGCTGATTAAGTCATGCTGATTAAGTCATACTGATTTAAGTCATGCTGATTAAGTCATGCTGATTATGTCTTACTGCTAAGTCTTGGAGATGATTAAGTGTTAGGAATATGTTGTACTTGATGATAACTTCACAATCAATCAAATTGTATAAGGTTTTGTAGCTGTCAACGGATGAGGATTTATAACTCTATCCGTTGACAGGTAGCTCATCAACGGATGAGGTTTTGTAGCATACTGCAGTATCTCTATGTTATCAGCTGATAGTGTTTTTATCCACAGTCATGTTGACCATCAACGGATAGGCAGAATAGGGTAGCCAATTGTAAATAAGCTATGCTATGTAATTCTGTCTAAGTGAAAGTGTATCAACAGATGAAGACAAAACTCTATCAACGGATACAACTCAAATCCACTCTATCAACGGATACAGCTTAAGTCTCAATATCAACGGATACAGCTCAATACATCATCAATGGATGTCAGTGTACAATGTCAACGGATAATCATTGACACTGTCTTCTATGATAAGCTGGGGATTAGCAGTTGATAAGGACATGTTTGACTGACAGATCACATGGGTTGATAGTAGATACAAAAAGCAGTATGGCAGCCATACTTTGGAAACACAGAAGAAAGAAGCATTCCGTTTACACTATGAATACAAGAAAGGTGCAGGAGACATGTCTGATCACAAGGACAACCTTTCGGCTACATGTGTATTTGGAGTGTAGTAGCAAGTCAACTAGAATTAGATTAATATTATCTTATTCCAGTAGTACTTGTAAAACTTGGGATTTATAACCAAGTGTAGCCACTCTTTGTAGACTAAGAAAACAGATACATTTTGCTTAGGGTTTTTATTGAATATCCTTAGAAAGCAAAGAGTTGTAAAACCGAAGCTGTGTACTTTTGTATCACAGAGTTTTCTTCGAATAAAAGCTTCAGGTGGTGCATTTAACCACCTTATTTTTATGTGTTTGTGCATTAATCTTTCTACAGCAATTATCTAAGTATAGATTTCTGGAGTTCTTATCAGAAATTTATAAATATCAAGAATTGTATTCAACTCCCCCCTTCTACAATTATACAAGTGTGTAATCTGGGAATAACAATTGGTATCAGAGCAAGCTTCTAACATATTTGAAGTTTAAAGATCAACACACTTCCAACATGTCTAAGAAGGATTATGGAGTAAAGATTCCAGTTCTTGATAGAGAAAATTACTTTCACTGGAAAGTAAAAATGCGTCTACATCTCTCGTCCATTGATGAGGGTTTTGTGGATTGCATTGACAAGGGTCCTCACGTTCCAATGAAGACTGCAACAAGAGTTGGCCTGGCTGAAGGTGTGCCTGACACTCTCATTCCCAAACCTGTTTCTGAGTGGAGTCTTGAAGATATTGCAGAAGTCCACAAAGACAAAAAGACCATGAATATTCTGTTCAATGGTCTAGAAACAGACATGGTTGACAATGTTATTAACTGTACTACCGCCAATGAAGTATGGGACACTGTTCAAACCCTTTGTGAAGGAACAGAACAGGTAAGGGAAAACAAGATGCAACTACTAATCCAACTATATGAACATTTTCACTTTAAGAGTGGAGAAACATTGAATGATACATTTAGTAGATTTCAAAAGCTACTAAATGGTTTGAAACTGTATGGAAGAATCTATCAAGTTAAAGATTCTAATCTCAAATTTCTGAGATCACTACCCAAGGAATGGAAGCCAATGACTGTTTCTCTAAGAAACACTCAAGAGTACAAGACATTTACTCTTGAAAGGCTCTATGGAACTTTAAAGACTTATGAGCTGGAAATGGAGCAGGATGAAGAGATTGAGAAGTCTCAAAAGAAAAGTGGGTCAGTTGCACTTGTTGCCAACTTGGAGCAAAAGGAGGAAAGGACAGAAACTGCTAGTTCTACACCAAACAGTGAGACTTGTAAAGGTAGAGCAGAATCAAGCAGGAGCAAGGAAAAGGTGTCTGAGGAATTGAATGTCCTTCAGCAGGATGAATTGGATGAGATAGATGAGTACTTAGCTTTTCTATCTAGGAGATTCTCTAAGCTGAAATTCAAGAGAAACTCTGGGGTGGCCAAGCCATTTAACAAGGATTTTTCCACAAGCAACTATGTGGATAAATCCAAAATTAAATGCTACAATTGTGGAATTGTTGGTCACATGATAAGTGAATGCAGGAAACCTAGATCTGAGAACAAGGGAAAGTCAACTGAGGCTGTTGACTATAAGAAGAAATATTTTGATCTTCTCAGGCAGAAAGGAAAGGCATTCTGGACCCAAGAGTATGACTGGGCTATTGATGACAATCATTCTGATGATGATGTTGAGTTAGTCAACCTTGCTTTAATGGCTGATTCTGGAGAGCAGGAAGCAAGTTCAGCTAGCAATCAGGTATTTTCTACTAATCTCTCTGAGCTCACCAAAGAGGAATACAATAGTGTTATAGATGAAATGTCTACTGAACTATATCACTTAAGTGTTACTCTTAAATCACTTACTAAAGAGAACAATAGGATTAAAGAGTCTAATCTGTTTTCAAGTGATAGAAATGCTGCTCTAGAAGCTCAATTTCTAGAATTTGAGAAAATGAGAGTTGATTGCAATAATGCTAAAAGTGAACTTGAAGCTGTGTTAAAAAGAGAACTGATTTTAAAAGACCAGCTTGAAAAAGAACAAGGGATAATTGATAAATTTCAAAGTTGTAGGAATATTTCTTAAAACATAATAGAAGTTCAGGGAATAGAATCGTTTGTGAAGGATACCTGGACTCAAAAGAAAAAGGAGCTAGAACCTGGCCTTGAGGATCTAGAGACTATTTGTGAATCAACGGATAGTGATCATCCGTTGACAGATGAACCATCAACGGATGAGAGGTATCCGTCGACTAACAAAAAGTTTGTTAATAAGAAGGAACTCAGGAAACTGGATATCAAGTATGGTCCAGTCAACAAGAATTTTGTTAGTGGTGAGTGCAGCAAAACCAAATCCAGTGGGAAGGCTAAGGCAGGTGATTTACACAAAAAAAAGGCTGTTGGTAAATCAGATAATGAAAAGGTAGAAATTGAGGGTAAAAAGAAAAAGAACAGAAATGGTAAGATAGGCATCAACAAGAAAAACAATTACTCTCCTGACAAGTTTGCTCCTAGGAAAACTTGTAGTAATTGTAATAGTGTCAATCATCTATCTTCTAATTGTAAGATTGTCAATAAGGCTCCTTTTCATGTACCTCAACCAATGCCATGTATGCCTGCAATGCCTGTTATGCCTGGTCTGTATCAAAATGCTAGTTTTTCAAATCCATATGTGAACATGCCATATGTGTCTAATCCTTACTTTCAATCTATGAATGTGCCACAAATGTCATGGAACATACCTAACATGAATAATATGTATGCCAATTTTCCACACATGCATGCATCAAATATTCATGCAAATGAGCATTTGTCAAACCCCATCACTCAAGCATCTACACCTAAGTTGAAGAATGCTAAGAGTGCAAAGTCAAAGGCTAACAAGAAAGGACCCAAGGAAGCTTGGGTACCAAAATCAACTTGATTTGTTTTTGAAATGTGTGCAGGGAAACAGAAGGAATCTATGGTACCTAGACAGTGGATGCTCTAGGCACATGACAGGAGATTCAACCCTGGTCACAGAGTTCAAGGAAGGAGCTGGCCCTAGAATTACCTTTGGAGATGACAGCAAAGGATATACTAAGGGATATGGCCTGATTTCAAAAGACAATGTCATCATTGAAGAAGTGGCTTTAGTTGAAGGTTTGAAGCACAATTTGCTGAGTGTCAGTCAGATTTGTGACAAAGACTATGAAGTAAAGTTCACAAAAGAAGCCTGTGTTGTTTCTGCCAAGGAAGACAACAATGTGGTATTGACAGGCTTTAGAAAAGGAAATGTTTACATAGATGACTTCAATTCAGCATGCTCAGAATCCATTACTTGTCTCTTCAGCAAAGCAAGTAAGGATGAGAGTTTGCTATGGCATAAGAAGCTGTCACATTTGAATTTTAAAGTTATGAATGATTTGGTAAGAAAGGATCTTACTAGAGGAATCCCTCAATTGGAGTTTGTCAGAGATGGACTGTGTGATGCCTGCCAATTAGGGAAACAAAAGAAATCATCCTTCAAAAGCAAGACAGAGTCATCCATTGTTAAGCCTCTTCAATTGCTGCATATGGACTTATTTGGTCCAGTAAATGTCATGTCTATTTCAAAGAAGAAATACTGTCTGGTGATTGTAGATGATTTTTCTAAGTTCACATGGACCTTCTTCCTGTACTCCAAGGATTGTGCAAGTGAAATCATCATCAATCACCTCAGAATACTAAACAATGGTTCTGAAGACAGGGTACAAAGAATCAGGAGTGACAATGGTACTGAATTCAAGAATTCCACAATGAAGATTTTCTATGAAGAGAATGGAATTGTCCATGAGTTTTCTGCTGCCAGAACACCTCAACAAAATGGGGTTGTTGAAAGGAAAAACAGAACTCTCATTGAAGCAGCTAGAACAATGTTAAGTGAATCAAGGTTACCAACATATTTCTGGGCTGAAGCTGTCAACACTGCATGCTTTACTCAAAATATTTCCTTGGTCAATCAAGCTAGAGGAATGACTCCTTATCAGTTATTAACCAACAAGAAACCAACTTTAGCTTTCCTACATGTCTTTGGATGTAAGTGTTTTGTGCCAAGGAATCATGGAGATAACTTGGGCAAATTTGAAGCAAAGGCAGATGAAGCTATTTTCGTTGGATATGCAGCAGGGAAAGCCTACAAGGTCTACAATCTAAGAACCAACATTGTTATGGAATCTGTACATGTTGTGTTTGATGATCAAAAGATTCTAGGCCTAAATGATGAAGGTTCCCATGAAAAGTTGGAATTTGAGAATGAAGGTGAAGGAAGAATGTACTATGATGATGATGAGGACAATGAAGATCATGACCACAGAGATCCACCTAGAGTTGTTATACCAACTAGAAGTGATGCTTACACTGAAAATGAAGCATCCGTTGACAGTCATTCTGCAACATCCGTTGACATTATTAGAGATGCATCCGTTGACAGAGATTCTCAAGCATCCGTCGACAGGCAAAATGATGCATCCATTGACAGTCAACTTCATAATTCAGCAAGGACAACAAACTCAGGGGGAGTTTCTCAAGGTCAAAATTCAATGCTAAATCAACATGATCATGCTCATGGAAATGAAGCAACCTCATCAAGATCAAACCTTCCACCTGCAAGAAAATGGACTAGAGATCATCCATTTGAGTTAATCATTGGTGAGGAATAAAACTAGATTAGTGGCAAAAGGCTACTCTCAAGAAGAAGGAATAAATTTTGATGAAACTTTTGCTCCAGTGGCAAGACTTGAGGCAATAATAATCTTTCTAGCCTATGCAGCACATGCCAATTTCAAAGTCTATCAGATGGATGTCAAAAGTGCCTTTCTAAATGGGGAACTGGAAGAAGAGGTCTATGTCCATCAACCTCCTGGCTTTGAGGATCCAGAATTTCCAGAATATGTATATCTTCTCATGAAAGCACTTTATGGTTTGAAGCAAGCACCAAGAGCCTGGTATGACACTTTATCTCAATTTCTTTTGAAGAACCACTTCACTAGAGGTACAGTAGATAAAACCTTATTTCATAGGAATATTAATGGCTCTTCAATACTTGTTCAAATCTATGTAGATGATATTATTTTTGGGTCTACAGATGAGAAGCTTTGCAAAAGGTTTGCCAAACTTATGCAAAGTAGGTATGAAATGAGCATGATGGGTGAATTAACTTACTTTCTTGGCCTACAAGTAAAGCAAGTTAATGAGGGCATTTTCATAAGTCAAACAAAATATATTTATGATTTTTTAAAGAAATTTGACTTAATGGATTGTACATCTGCAAAAACACCTATGGCCACTGCAACTAAGCTTGAGTTGAATACTAAGGAAAAGTCTGTGGACATCTCAAGCTATAGAGGCATGGTAGGTTCACTTCTATACCTAACAGCTAGTAGACCTGATATAATGTTTTCTACTTGTCTTTGTGCTAGATTTCAAGCTGACCCTAGAGAGTCTCACTTAATAGCTATTAAAAGAATCTTCAGGTATCTCAAGGGAACACCAAACCTTGGCATTTGATACCCAAGAGAATCTGGTTTTGATCTAACTGGCTATTCAGATGCAGATTATGCAGGTTGTAGAGTTGATAGGAAAAGTACTACAGGTTCCTGTCAATTTCTAGGAAACAGGCTTGTTTCATGGTTCAGTAAGAAACAGAACTCAGTCTCCACTTCTACAGCTGAAGCTGAGTACATTGCTGCTGGAAGCTGTTGTGCACAGATTCTATGGATGAGAAATCAACTCATTGACTATGGTCTAAAAGTTGAGAAGATTCCAGTTTTCTGTGACAACAAAAGTGCTATTGCCATCACAGGGAATCCAGTGCAACATTCGAGAACCAAGCACATTGACATCAAATACCACTTCATTAGAGAACATGTGATGAATGGTACAGTAGAAATGCACTTTGTGCCAAGTGAAATGCAGCTTGCAGATATCTTCACCAAGCCTCTTGATGAATCCACATTCACAAGATTGGTAGGTGAGCTAGGTATGCTTAACTTGTCATAATTCCTAGTGATATTTGATTTCACTGCATTGCAGCTAGGAATGTGTTTTGATTTACTTGAGAATTAAAAACTCTCAGAAAATTTTTTCTTTAGAAATTTTGTCCAAGGCAAAATTATCTTATCAACGGATATCCTTTATCCGTTGATAGCATAAACACATTCCTAGATTTTTGTATATCAACGGATAACAGCTTATCCACGTCATGAACGGATAAACTGTTTCTCAACCGTTCATTCCATATCCGTTGATATACATATTTTCTTTTAAATATAACCATTGGTAAACGTGTATCTATATAGGACTGGTTATATCTATTTTCTTTTATTATTTGACAGTTACTTTTGACCAATGAGTAATTACTTTTAATTATTTCATTTTCAATTCTTGAAAAGTATAAAAGGAAGTCTTGTGCTCTCACATCTCACTTTTATCGACTTTCAAGATTCTCTTAAGTAAACTGCATCTTCTTCTTCACAAAAACTCTCTGCAACAAAAGTTCAAACTCTTCAATGGCGCCTATTGTTAAGATGATGTCTTCCACTGGGTTCACCTATGAGAAGAACAATTTCGCGGCCTATGTCGATACAGTGAATGCCCTAGAAGCTTATCACACCATGATGAATTTTGTGAAGAACTGTAAACTTTCGTATGCTATGACTTCCACCACTCCTCTAATCCACGAAGTAATCGAAGAGGTGTGGGCATCTACTGAGTACAATGGCACAGACGGTACAATTGCTTTTTCTCTAAAGGGTAAAAACTATGTAGTTAACTCTGATGTGATAACTACTTGTTTAAAATTACCTGAGAATAACTGTCTGAAAGTACCCACTGATGCTGAAATAGTTGCCATGCTTAATTCCATAAATTATGCCCTTAGTACTGATAATTTAGGAAAAATTGCTAGGAAAGGGATGGTTAAAGAATGGAGTTATTTTTGTGATGCCTTCATTAAAACTTTTTCAGGCAAAATTAGTAACTTTGATGCTGTTACCCATTCCATGCTAGTTATGCTGTGTATGCTTCTGACTAATAAATTCTATAACTTTGGCACACTAGTCATGTATGAGATAGCAGCAAAATTAGGTAAAAAGGAAACTAGGGGCAAGAATATCTATTTTGCTAGATTTTTGATGCTCTTAGCACTGCATGTATCTGAGAACAAGCTATCCATTGCTAACCCAGATAGCAAGTTCACATGTTTTGTTCAAGAGAAGAGAGTCTTAAGTGATTTAATTCGAATGAACTCCAATGCAGAGGTACAATTAGTATACCTACCAATTGTTCAGGTAACTCTTTCTAACCTTGAAACTCCTATCTCTAACCCCCAAATTTCTTTGCCTTCCTCAGTCACAATGGAGTCTGTAGTAGTGACCAAACAGGCTCCTACCCAAGTGACTAAAACAAAAGTTTCCAAACCAAAATCTAAGAGACAAACCTCAGGTGTTTCTCAAAAAGCACCTGTTGCAAAAACTACCACAACTCTTGAGGGGAGTATGAAGGAGGTAGTGAGTGGTGAGGGACAGGGTGCATGCCCTAAGAATAAGGTGGGTGAGGAAAGTGCACCAAATAGCCAAGCCCAAGTTACATCCTCTCAACAGGGTGTGACTACTAGTTCTACAGCAACTCTGCACAAAAGGGTAAGGGACACTAGCTCTCTCTCAAAAACCTATGAAAGAAGAGTAAAATCTAAAACCATAAGGGAAGCACAGGGTGCACACACAGTACAGCAAACTGTACCTTCTCAAATTCAGTTTGATGTGACTTCAATAAATGTGGAGTCACAGCCCCTTGATCTTAACCTTCAAATCGACACACATTACAATCCACCATCTCCAACTCCATCTCTGGATGTGGATATGATATCTACATCAATTCCTGATTCTCCATCTTTAAGATTCTTGGAGAAGCCCCACTCTGCAATTGGTGGTCATCATCTTTTAGATGATTTGTTGGGCCATCAACCTTCCATTCCTGAATTCACAACAACATCTGTGGCCTCATCTTTAAAATCAATCTCCACAGATTCAGTGTTGGTTTTCACTTCAACGAATATTATCATTCCTTCATCAACGGATATCCTTCATCCGTTGACAAGTGTTTCTCCATCAACGGATGTGCCTCTGGCTAGCCATCCGTTGACAGCTATAACTACTCCATCAACGGATATCCCTTATCCGTTGATAACTCACTCTACCACTGCTATATCTGACATTCCTGTGTCAAGTGTGGAGGAGTTCTCAGTAGTTGAAACACTTTTAGGATTGAGGGAAGGGAGTGAGAGGCTGCCTTGTGAGCAGGCAAAAGGAGAGGAAAATAATGAGAGGCTGACCATTTCTTCAGGTCAGGCAAAAGGAGAGCAAGAGAGTTCCACCTTAGTAGGTGAAGGTGAGGGTGTGAGAGGTGTGAGCCAGGGGGAGCCCCTGATGCAAGAACAGAGAGATGAGAAGAGAGAAGGGACTACAGGAGAAATAAGGCAGGAAGATTCAGCCATTGCGAGTGAGTTAATGGAGGTTAATGAAGCTTCTAAAGAGATGGAATTTCGACAAGAATATCAGTCAATCATTGACTCCATCTCTTTGGATCCTGAAACCTTTACTCATCCTGTTTCTGCCTATCAAGTCATGGCACAACAGGGCAATGTGGAGGCAGAGGAGGCAATGCACCTAGTGCACACCTCACAATCTCTACAAAGAGCAAAGGATGCTTTGACAACTCTATCTTCCAATGCTGACAGTGAAGAGTTTGGCAATGATGACAGTGATAGCACAGCAAATGATGAAGAAGTCAATGTGGGTGATACTCCAGACTGGCTATTTTCTACTTCCACTGTGGCTGGTGACTTCAATGTGGAGATTGTGAAGCAATATCAATCTGCTAGGGCTGAGCACCAAAATGCAGATCCACAGAGAAAGGCTGTCCTTCAGCAAATAATGGACTCCCTGAAACTTCAGAAAATGCACATGGTCATTCAAAGAACACAACAAGAGGAGGTCCAAACTGCAATAAGAGAAATGAAAGTGGAACTAGATGCCAGGATTGAGGCACTAGCCCCTACTACCACTCAGAAGGTGCTGACTAGCAAACTGTTGAAGGAAGATAGCCTGACCAAATCTATTCAGCATCTCTCCTCCAGAGTGGATGGTATGGAATCTCAAATGCAGACACTCATTGCAACTCAAGCCAAACAGACTGAGCTACTGGAAAGGTTGCTTGCAGCCTCCACTCCAGCCCTTGATGCTAACAAAAAGGGGGAGAAAAAGGTAGAAGAGGTTGCAGCCACTTCTAGTCAAATTCAAATTCCAGCTTCCAGTAGCAAGATAGCACAAAGTGAGAGGGAGCAACAGCCAATGATAGTGGTCAATCCAAAAGAATTTACTATAGAGGCTTCCCCTATGAAGAAACAAAAGGCTTTGCCTGTGATTCCTGACCTATCAGAAATCTCAGATGGTGAAAGGCAAGCTAGAATAGAGGCCTTAGAAAAGATCAACAAGGAGGCCAATGAAAGAATGATGAGAACAGAAAGGATGATCAATGAATCAATTGTATCAAATCTGTTCTCTACTCAGTCCTCAGCTCCAACAATATCAACTACAATTCTGAAGGTGCTCACTCCAGAGATTGTAGCTCCTACCTTCTATGATGCTGAACCATCTTATGTCAAAGAATTTGAACCATTCATCAAAACCAGAGCCTACTCTCCACCAAAGGCAAATGGGAAGAACAAGTTACAATTGGACTTTCCATTTCCCAAGGATGATGAAGGAAAACTAATGGGAAAGCAAATTAAGGAGTTCAAGGAAAATGCCAATAGAAGTGTAAGAGAATGGATGGCTGTAATAATAAGGAATGGAAAAGTGAAAGGCAGAGTGTGTAAACTTGTAACACTATAACTAATGTAACTCAACTAAAGGAAAAGATACTTAACCAGAAGACAATCAAGAACAAGAAGTCACAAGAAATCAACACTAAATGAAGACAAGGTAATTGATACAATTCAACATGTTAACTATGATCAAACCAAGAAGAAATCATTGAGAGAAGTTCAAGTCAAAGTTGTTCATGCCTCAGTGATTTGAAAAGCCAAGAATCAAGATCATAACTATCCGTATCAATAAGACCAATTGATTTCAAGTGAACAAGAAGGAAAGCAAATATTGGAAAGCCACATTACTAATTGGATATGGTAATTTGTTCAAGAAGCAAAAACACTATCAAGACTAGTCACTTATGAACCAGACCAGTGCATCAAGTGTCAGGACATTGATATCAAGTTTATGTTAGTAATAAAGATCCATATTCAAGAGCTTGGTGAAGAATAAAGAAGACATGAAGATATCACAAGTTCAAGATGTGCATTGAAGTTTCAAGTTGAAGACCAGAATATTTTCTAAGTACTAAATATTCTAGATGACTAAGTAGAAGTTTCTAAGTAGAAGTTCTACTTAGAAATTCGAGATGGCTAAGTAGAAATTCTCAAGTAGAAGTTCTACTTAGAGTGCAGCTTCAACATGACACATGGCATCTTCTGATTGGCAGATTTCCAAGCTTTCAAGATAAGGCAAGATTTATGTGGACATCATTGGGCCACGTATATCTTAGTCTTTGAAGACTACAAGACATAGATTACATGTAGTATAAATAGAAGTACTTGTGTAATGTTTTAGTTAGTGAGCAATTCTTGAGAAAAACACAAGAGAAAGAGAGAGAGTGCATTCACAGAGCTTAGTATCATTCACTTCTCTATGAACTTCTGTTATACTTTGTAATGAATGTTGTAGCAACCATTTCAAGTTATATATAAGACATATATTCTTTGAATCTGTGTGTTCATTTATTGCATCGTATTTATTGCTTCTCATATTCGAAAAGTTGTATTCACCCCCCCTCTACAACACATTTGGACCTAACAATTGGTATCAAAGCTTTATGTTTAACATACAAAACATAGATCCTTGTGTTTGGTAGAAGAATCGTGAGTTTTCATTTTCTAGATCTACTTTTCATTTTCTCGAAAAGTGAGCTTTAATTCGTTTGTAGTAAAAACTCTACGAAAAATTATTTAAATACTCCAGGTGTGATTATTTAGCTTGGATGTATTTTAATTAATTTTTGTGAATTAATCTGGGTACTTTCATATTTGGTGTTCTTGAGTGTTCATCATCTGTTCTTATCAAAGAAGACAACCCAACAACTTTTTGATCTCCTTTTCAAACAAAAAAATAGTAAAAGAATAAAAAGGTGTTTTTGGACTTTGTGATTTGCATTATTCACGGCCGAAAGTGAAACAAGACATACTCAGTACCTAGCACGTGTGTTAGGTGGGTTAGGTGAGTAAAGCATCAAAAGTCAAAAGGTGTTAAAGAGATAATATTGTTTATTCAATATTAAAGTAATCTGCAGAAAAATTATTCTAAGGACAAAAGTTCTACATAGAATTTCTACTTGAGAATTTCTACATAGAATTTCGACTTGGACAATTTCTACTTGGTGAATTTCGACTTGAGCAAAATTTCGACTTAGAGAAATTTCGACTTAGGCAAAAGTTCTACATATATATTCTACATAGCCTAGTCTTGGGTACTTAGAAACTTTTAGTGACCAGAATTGAAATGGCTCCTAAAAATGCATTCAAGATCCCAATGTTCAACCGAGATCACTATGAAGAATGGGTTTTCAGAATGAGACTATATCTAGAGACTGTTAACCCTGAATATCTGGAAGTCCTTGACAAGGGTAAATTTGTTCCAATGGTGGTTATTCCTGCGCATACGGAAGGAGGGGTGGTTATAGCACCTCGGTCTGAGCCTAAAAAGGCCTCGGAGTTTTCGGATGCTGACAAGGAACAAATAGCTTATGATACTGCCATACGACAAACCTTGATGGAATCTCTTGATCATGAAATGTTCAACATAGTCAAAGGTCTGACTACAGCAAAGAAGATTTGGGACAAGATAGAAGTTGTCATGGAAGAATCTGCAGAGGTTAGAAGTAATAAGACACTCATACTCAAGATGGAGTATGACACCTTTAGAATAAGGAAATGAGAAGGCATAACAGACGTCTATCTACGATTCAGTCAGTTGGTATTGGATTTGAATCTGAGAGGTGTAACTCTCCCCATGGTTGAGACTAATACGAGATATCTGAGAAACCAGCCAAAGAGCATTGAACATAGGGTCTACGCAATAAGAGAAACCAGAGATTTGCATACAACTTCTCTGGAAGAGTATTATGGAATATTAAAGACCTATGAGCTGGAAACACTTCAAGATCAAGCATGGGACAATGATTCAAAAGGAAAAGAAACTGCATCAGGATTAGTTGCTGATGAGGAAGAGTCTAAGAAGGCAATGGTTGCAGCAAAGCCTAAATCATCACTTGCACCACATCAAGTTTATAATGATGATGAGTGCGCATCTGACAGTGATGATGACTACTACACCCAAGAAGAGCTGGACAACATGGACGATAGTGTCGTGGCATACATGGCAAGGAAGTTCAGCAACATGAGATTCAGAAAGAGTAACCGACCATAGAGAAATTCTTCATCTTATTATCGGGCTGCTAGGGGTGGTGGTAGTTCGTCAGGCTACAAAGGAAAAGGCAAGAATACCAGCTACAAATCTCCTTTGGATTTCAAAATGAAGTTCAAATGTTATAACTGTGGTGAAGCTGGACATTTTGCCTCGGACTGCAAAAAGCCTAAACAGACTTATCCAAAAGAGACATATGAAGCCCTCAAAAGCAAGTATGAATCGCTGGTGAAGGAAAGACATGGAAAACGAGCTTTATTGGTGACAGAAGGAAGAGCTTGGGATGATTCAGATGAGGAAGATGTTACTCATGTAGCAAACTTTGCCCTCATGGCTGAGACATCAGAGGAACCAGAGGTACCAGTTCTAACCCTTAAAGTAGAAATGTCCATTGATGATTATAAGGAACAGAACGGGGCTCTTAGTGAAGAGATCTATATGTTGTGCAAAAGCCTAGACTCTTCTCAAAAGGAACAGAAAACACTTGTTGCCAAAAGCAGAATGCTTGAGGCAAAAGTGGAAGAGCTGGAGGCTGCTTGCACTGTAGATACTTCCCTAAGAGACTTCATTAAATCTCTGGAGCACAAGCTCGTCCTTAAGGAAGAAGTAGAAGCATGTCTTAGGGACAAACTAGCTGAGTTAGAAACTAAATGCGAAGCTTACAAACTAGCTGCTAGTAAAGTGTATGTAGATAATGACACATTTAAGAAGATAACTGGAGTAGGTATAGGACTTGATTATTCTGACCTTCCTAAGAAAGAAGGAAAGAGACCTATTGACCCTAGTTCCAGTGACCTTAAAAAGGAAACACCTAGAATTCTTAAATCGGCTGTCAAACCTATCTACAAACATCTTGTTCCTAGAATAGAAGAAGAAGAGACTGAATTGATAGCTGGATATGAGATTGAGATGGAAGATCGCCAGAAAGAACAACCTATAACTCCTATCAAACAAGTTAAAATCAATTTCCCTAGAGATGAATCTAGACTGGGATTAGGAGCTAAGGCTGTTAAACAACAAGGAAAGAAAGAAAAAGGCATAAAAGAGGTTAAGGCTGAACGAATAAAGAAAGCATGTTATCACTGTAAATCTACTGAACATCTTTCTTATGCATGCAAATCAAACATGAATGTTCCTGCTACACATGCCATGCCTACCACACATACAATGAATAATCTGCATCAGAATCATGCACAGTGTGGTCAACCTAATTGTTTGCCATGCACTTTTAACGTGTGAAAACTTTTGTGCATTTAATGAATGCATCTAGCCAGTCATGCTTAAATACTGCTGCTAGTTCAAACATCAAGAAAAAGCATGTGAGAGCCAAGACTGTCAGTCCTCCTAAAGTTAGGAGTGACAAACCTTCTCCTAAGACTGACAAATCTGTCAAGTCTGAGAAAGGAAAGGAGAAAGTCGAAAGCTCTAGTAATGTTAAGAAAAGTGCATCTCCTGTTGTTAAATCTGTTGATTCTCGATCTTATCGAAAAGCCGGGCCCAATCAAAGTTGGGTTCCGAAGAATGTCTAACCAATCTGTCATTGCAGGGCATTAAGAAGAATAGAAATAAAGTTATATGGGTGCTAGATAGTGGAGCATCGAGGCATATGACTGGAAACAAGTCCCTGCTTACAGAGTTGGTTATGAAGGCTGGCCCTTATGTTACCTTTGGAGATGACAGCATAGGTGTGACAAAGGGATATGGCAAACTGAAAACTGGCAATGTCATCATAGAAGATATTTCCTATGTTGAGGGACTGAAGCACAATCTATTGAGTATCAGTCAATTCTGTGACAAAGGTTACGAAATTGTCTTCAACAAGAAAGGTGTATCAATCACTCACATCAAGGAAGGCTCACTAGCTTTGAGAGGAGTTCGAAAGGCAGATCTTTTTGTTGCAGATATGGATTCAGCAAATCAGAATGAGGTCACCTGTTTCTACAGCAAAGCCTCGGATGATGAAAGCTGGTTATGGCACAAAAAGCTATCTCACTTAAACTTCAAAACGATGAATGCTCTCGCGAGGCGAGAATTGGTGAGAGATCTACCTCAAATGGAGTTCGCTCCGAAAGGACTCTGTGAAGCTTGTGAAATGGGAAAGTCGAAGCGAGCATCGCATAAAAGCGAAGAAATTTCTAGTATTACTGAGCCTCTACAACTTCTTCATATGGATTTGTTTGGCCCAGTGAATGTCCTATCTTTGTCTAGGAAAAGATATGCATTGGTAATCGTGGATGACTTCTCTAAGTATACATGGGTATTGTTCGCAATGACGAAAGACGAAGTACCTTTCTTAATCATTGATCACATCACTCAAATTGAGAATGTTTCAACACTTACTGTGAAGACGATTAGATCAGACAATGGCACTGAATTCAAAAACGCAGTGCTAAATGACTTCTGTGTATCTAAGGGAATACGTCGTCAGTATTCAGCCCCGAGAACTCCACAGCAAAATGGAGTAGTTGAAAGGAAGAATAGAACTTTGGTTGAAGCAGCAAGAACTTTGTTGTATGATTCGAAACTTCCTCTGTACTTCTGGGCCGAAGCAGTGAGTACCGCTTGTTACACTCAAAATAGAACCTTGATCATAAAAGATAAAGAAAAGACACCATGTGAATTAATGAACAACAGAAGACCAACAATCAAATACTTTCATGTCTTTGGAGCAAAATGCTATGTACTTATAGATGATGAAAATCTAGGCAAGTTTGCAGCAAAAGCTCGTGAAGGAATCTTTGTTGGTTATTCTACAGATGTGGTGGCAGCTTATAGGGTGTTCTTAGTGAATGATCGAAAAGTGACTGAAAGCTACAACGTCAGATTCGACGATACCAAACTCCCATCAATTTCTAGAGATTCTAGTGAACCCGAGTCCCTAAAATTTCAGAATCTAGACTTAGAAGATCTTGAAGATGAACCTGAGTTGGTTGTTCCATTAAATGTTCCAAGTGTACATGAAGAACCTGAGTCTAGTGAACAAGCTAATTCTACAAGATCAGGAGAGACTTCTTCAGTACGAACCGGCAACAACTCAGGGGGAGTAAATAGCAGCTCAAGGACTAATGTTCAAGGCTCGAGTCGAGTTGATAGTAGTTCTGTAGGAGCTGGCACTAACTCAGGGGGAGTTAGTGAAAATAATCAAAGTAGTCAGCACCACAACTCAGAAAGTCAAGCTGAATCATCAAGACAATTTCCAGGAGAACGGGTATGGAATAGAGACCATCCGTTTGAGTTAATTATTGGTGATCCAGATGCTGGTGTGACTACTAGAAGAACTGCAAGAGCTGACCTGGCTAATATTTCCTTATATTCTGGGTTCTTATCCAAGCTTGAACCTAAAGAAATAGAAGAAGCTCTTGGTGATGCTGATTGGGTGATTGCAATGCAAGAGGAACTCAATCAGTTTGAAAGGCAGAAAGTTTGGAAACTGGTACCCCGACCAAAGAACATATCCGTAATTGGAGCTAGGTGGGTATTCAGAAATAAACTGGATGAAAACGGACTTGTAACACGAAACAAAGCTCGTTTGGTTGCAAAAGGTTATTCTCAGCGAGAAGGAATTGATTATGATGAGACCTATGCACCGGTTGCAAGACTTGAGGCAGTCAGGATGTTCTTGGCATTTGCAGCACATAAGAACTTCAAGGTTTTCCAGATGGATGTGAAAAGTGCCTTCCTGAACGGAGAGTTAGAAGAAGAAGTGTATCTGGAACAGCCGCCTGGTTTCGTTGATCCAGAACATGTAGATTTTGTGTATCTTCTCTTCAAATCTGTCTATGGCCTCAAGCAATCCCCAAGGCGATGGTATGAAACCCTATCTTTATTCTTAATTGAAAATGGTTTTATTAGGGGAGTAATTGATAAAACATTGTTCTATAAAAATGTAAGAAATGACTTAATACTTGTTCAAGTCTATGTGGACGATATTATTTTTGGGTCATCTAATGAGCGCTTGTGCGAGAAATTTGCTAAGCTAATGCAGGAAAAATATGAGATGAGCATGATGGGAGAGCTGTCCTTCTTCCTTGGATTACAGATCAGTCAGAGAAAAGATGGTATCTTTATCTGTCAATCCAAGTATGTAAGAGATTTACTCAAGAAGTATAATCTAGAAGATGCATCAGCAGCTAAGACTCCCATGGCAACAGCCACGAAGCTTGATGAAGACAAATCAGGTAAATCAGTTGCCATCACAAGCTATCGAGGTATGATTGGCTCACTTCTCTATTTAACTGCAAGTAGACCCGATATAATGTTCGCAACTTGTTTATGTGCAAGGTTCCAAGCGGATCCTAGAGAATCACATCTCGTAGCCGTCAAAAGAATTTTTAGGTATCTCAAGGGCACACCAAATCTAGGGATTTGGTACCCAAGAGATACAGGTTTTAATCTAATTGGCTATTCGGATTCAGACTATGCAGGTTGCAGGATTGATAAGAAAAGCACATCTGGTGCTTGCCAATTTCTTGGCAGAAGATTGGTGTCCTGGCAAAGTAAAAAGCAACATACAGTATCTACTTCTACTGCTAAGCTGAGTACATTGCTGCTGGAAGCTGTGTAGCTCAAATACTGTGGATGAGGAACCAATTGAAGGATTATGGCATGGAGCACAAGAAAATTCCAATTATGTGTGACAACACAAGTGCCATTGCCATAACCAACAATCCTGTAGATCACTCAAGAACCAAGCACATAGACATCAGGTATCACTTCATAAGAGAACATGTCGAGGAGGGGACTGTGGAGCTACATTTTGTGTCCACAATGCAACAAATTGCAGATATATTCACCAAACCTCTTGATGAAGTAACATTCAATAGATTGGTTGGTGAATTGGGAATGCTTAACACAAGTTAGTAAAGCCTTCTATCTGTAAAATCCATGTTTATGTTTGTATGTGCAAGCTACTCAATCATTATGTGCTAAGACTTTAAAATGCCTAATTAATGATTGTTATAGGTTGCATATAGTGTGATTTTGCATGAATTCATTGTGTTTTAAGTGTCTTTTATAGCACAAATCTGTGAATTTATGCTTGTTAGATTGCATGATCATAGGGGGAGTTAAATTCATAATATTCTAAATATTGCATGTTTTTTAGATGAATTTACCTATGATTTTCATGTAATTAGAGGCCTTAGAATTAAAAATCTTCAAAAATTTCGAGTTAGTTTCTATCTCGAAACTCATCTAAAAGTTTGACTTGAATTTCGACTTAAGCTGTCAGAGTGAAGTTTTGAAAATTCTAAGTCTGGGAAGAATTTCGAGTTGGCTATCTCGAAATTCATCTCGAAATTCGACTTTGTGTTCGAGTTCGAGTTACCAGTGTGCCTAGTTCTATCTTCAAAATATTCGAGATAAAGTCTATCTCGAATTTTATCTCAAAGGTTGAGATGAGGTTTCCATTAAGGGAATATTTTGAAAAGAACTGAGAATTAACTTCGAGTTAGTCTATCTCGAAACTCAACTCGAATTTCGACTTGATGTTCGAGATAGAGTTCTTAGTCTATCTCGAAACTCAACTCGAATTTCGACTTGATGTTCGAGATAGAGTTCTCAGTTAAGCTAAAGGGAATTTTTTCGAGTTACACTCCTAACTCGAAACATATCTTGAATTACCTTGTAGTTTTTGCTTCAAGGGGGTATTTTGGAAAGAATTGAGATTAACTTCGAGTTAGTCTCTATCTCGAAACTCAACTCGAATTTCGACTTGATGTTCGAGATAGAGTTAAACTTCTAACTCGAAATGTATCTCGAATTTCGCTGTATTTCTTTTACTGGAAGGGAATTTTCCAAGTTTACAAATCAATAAAGTTCGAGATAGGATTTCCCTATAGTTTTTGCTGTAAAATTGGTTAAAGTGCTTATTTGTGCTTATTTGTTCGAGTTAACCTCTATCTCGAACTTCATCTCGAAGTTCGACTTGATGTTCGAGATAGAGTTCGACTTAAGTCCTCCCTGTATGTACTTAGACTTTAACACTCTTTTTAACAGGGATACTTTTGTCATTTCACAATCATCTATATATACATCTCTAACTCGATGCATCATTCACTTTACCTACTTTCATTTTCACAGCAGCCGTTTCACAAAAGCAAGGCGATTTCACAAACTTCATACCATTAATCCGTGTTTTTGTGACTAAACTCATACTAATCACGAATTACTGCCAATTTTTTGACTGCTATTCACTGTGTTATCATTAATCTTTGTGTTGGTGTGTTTTGTAACCGCATATACACGTGCATATACATACACACAAACATCAACTGTTTGTGTAACTGTTCAAAACACAATTTTCATATTCTCTGTCTAAACACACACGATTTCACTGGTATACACACGAATATTCATCTTCATTGAATATTCAGATTTAGTAATTGGCAACTGTTCATATTCCGTAGTTTAACTTTTCAGATTGTCTTTTGATATTCTCGAAAAATTAAAAGGGATAAAACTGTTAATTCGTAAATTATTTGTTTTTCAAAATTAAAAAAAAAAATCACATCTTTTAAAGAAAAACATTTAATTAAAATGGCTCACCAATTTTCACTTGCTAAAAACAATTTTATAATATTTCTACGGAAATTGGTGATCAACTCCCGCGGTTTAAGTTTTGGATACGATTTCTTAATTTGTACTCCAAGGCTAGCCATGCTTTTACTGCTAAACCTACACTAGTACATGATGCTTTACAGCAATTATGGACTAGTGCGGTTACTTTTGGGAGCAAAACAACCCCCTTCGGTTTCAGGTTTACCTTAGCGGGTCAGGAATATGAGGTGACTGAAGAAATTGTCAACAGGGTTCTGGGATTCCCGATCAAAGATACTTATGATCCCGAACCTACAGCGGAACAACGCCTCACATTCTTTGAAGAAATAGGATGTTATCCTCCGACTGGCCGGATCACTGGAAACATCCAAAAACAATTCTTCCATGTGGAATGGAATTACTTTTTCGAGGCCATCACAAGATGTTTTCGGGCACGCGAAAAAGACTTTCATCAAATTCCAATTCCAATGCAAACCTTTACAGTTGCCCTAGCAAGAGAACTGGATATAAATTATGGACGCATAGTTCTCTCTGAGATAGTGGCTACAATGGGATCTCCTGCAAGCAGAGACCACACTACAACTGATGTTGTCTGCTGGTTTCCTCGGTTCCTACAAATGCTGATTAATGATTTAATACCGAAGGATGCTCTTGTTGTTAGACAGGGATTTGCCAGAAGCCCAACATCTGCATCGCTAGGGATGGGCACTAAGTCACTTTCAACTATTGCTAATCAGGATAAACATCAAGGTAAACATATGTCAATTCCTGAAAATATACAAATGTGGGTTAGATATGATGCAGGAGTTACCAATCTGGAGGAATCATCGCAAGTTTCTTCATATGCTCAGAATCCATCTGCTCATGCTGAGGCATTTGATGGGATTCCTAATGAGCAAAGCGATGAGGCACAAGGTAATGAATCAGGTAATCTCTCCCTGCATACTATTCATTCCTCCTCCTATGTATCTGATTCCGAGACCCGAGAGACTGCTAACCCGCAGAATCTATCCCAGGGTGAGAGCTATATTTCTGAGCCTGATACACATTCTTATTCTCTTTCACCCCTGTTAACGGAAGTCAGAAAGCCAGCACATGTATATGTAGGAGATGATGAGGAGAGTGAACCCGAAGAGCAGCAACTTATTCGAAAGAAAGCCAAAATTTCTCATGCTGCTACTTCAAAACCCCAGTCAAACCCTAGTGTGTCACACGCAACCACTCCACCTCACGAGAGTGGTTCTCCCCTTAAACAATCTGCACATAGGGATTTTGATGACAATTATGTACCTTTTGAAGATCCTGTTGCTTCAAAAGGACATGGAGTTTTAACAACTTCAGCCGTACCTTCACCGGTACGTACTGATGCTGCAAAGAGGATCGGTTCTGATGTCGTATAAGGACACTTTGCAGCCTCTCAGCCTGAGATTCCAACTCAGGAACAAACAGAAATTGATCCCATAACTGCCAATTATTTTGCTTATCCAATTTCTGCAGGTACTGCTTCATACTTTTGATCAATCATTGAAGACATACACGAGCGTGAGACAGGGAGTGTGTTTGAGAGGTTAGGGAGAGAGGGACCTTCATTTTTAAGGCCCGAAACCGAGCGCCAAATACCAACAGAACGAGTATTAGAGCGAGGTCACCTAAACCAAACACCGTCCCTTAACATTGAAAATCTTGATACGCTTATGACTTCTATGGAAAATCAAATGGAGCAGTTCGGGCAGACAGTGGGGCAGTTAGGGATTAACATTGGAAACAATCAAAGGGCTCTAGACGACTACGCAGCAAGAATGGCAAGTCAAGCTACAGCTTTTGATTCTTTGACAAACAAGGTCAATGATTTGGGCCATGCTGGTGGTGTCTTGGGAAGCACTCTCAATGAGAGGATGGGGGCAATGGAGTCTACAATGCATACAATGGCTGTGGAGATCAGTAGAATGATGTTCGCAGTCAGGAGTTTTGTGCCCCCAGAGTGTTTCGAGTCACAACAACCTCCCCCCGATGCTGGTGCAGGTGGTGCTAGTGGAGCGGGAGCCTCTGGTTCTGGTTTTAGAGGTTCTTATGCAGCTGGTGGATCTGAAGACCAAGGTGGAGCTCAGGATAACTCACCTAAGGGGGAGAGTGGAAAGGAGACGAGACAGCAGGCAGTTCACATCGAAGAAATTGAAGAACCCGCTGATCTTGTCAAGGAACCAGAAATTGAGCCGTCTGCTGATGAAGAGGCTCTGAGGAGGAGAAAGGGTAAGGCAATGATGGTTGATGAACCATTCGTTGACCTGAGTCATCAGGAAACAGTATAGGAGGTACTTGACTCAGATTCTGATATGGAAGACGTACCTTTGGCACATGCTATAAAGAGATCTTTGAAGGAACAAGGTGGAGGTGCTGGGATGTCTTCCGGAATGCCTGAAGAAATTCCTGTTGATGAGGAAACCCTTAAAGCTCAACAGTTAGCCTTGGAACAAGCTCAGTTCCATAAAATGAAGATGATGCAAGAACGTGCTGCCTTCCTAGAAAAGAAAGTGGAGCTACAAGGGAAGCAGTACGATCATGAGCTTGCAAGGCTAGCTGATCCTCAAGTTGATCTGGACAAACGAAGGATAGGACAGAAATGGGATGAAGCAAGGAAGATATTGATGGGATCCTGTGCGAAAGGAGTTCATAACAAGGAGGCAGATGATCTGTTCTACAACTTGAATTTGCAGAATCCAATGACTGTGGACTATATAAATGCTTTGAAGAGATTAATTTCTAAAGTCAGGGTTGGATACAATGCAACACTTAAGGAGTGGCAGGTTATTTTGTCCTTGGTAGAAGGAGTCCCAACATCTTTCCTATATGTGGATGACCAATTCATAACGAGAAGATCTGCGTCAGAGTTGTTCTTGCTAGCAACCAAAATTCAATACTCTCAATCTGAGGAGTTAAGCATTCTGTATAGGGATCAGTTAATGCAGCTAGCAGAGGACAAGGGTCCAGAATTCTTAGCATATCCAAATTTTGTCCGGATGGTAGTTGACGGGAAGATGAAGAGGGTTAGCATGGAGGAAAATGACTTAACGGAGCTTTCAGTGGAATCTCTCAAAGCTGTCTGTAGACAAATGATGAGTAAGGGATTTGCTTCTGAGCTTAAAGAAAAATCCGTGAAGATCATTGAAAGAGTCATATTCAAGAAGAGCAATGAGGTGTGGAAGTGTGATATCATTGCTCCAAACCCTCTAGATGACGTGAAGATTGAGCCGGAGCTGATAGAGAAAAAATGGAATATTCTTCAAGCCATGAAGAATGTAGATGAAGCTCTGACTCTTCCTTCTGGAGCACTGGAACAAGGAGAGATAAGGGAGGCAATTGGTGTTCCAGGAAGTGATAGTGTATACTGGATACACGCTTATGTTGAAGATACAGCTGATGCCTTAGTATTCATAGATGCAGACCAGAATCAAACAATCTTGCATATGAGTAGAAAATGGCTGCTACGGACTCAAGATGCTGCATTTCTGGAGAGAGTATTATATGTATTTAAATGGGGCGAAGTGGAAGATAAGTTTGTGGAAGAAAAGCAGAGACTCATGAGTTACCTGTCTGAAGTAGTAGTGGAAAAGAAGCGGATGGAGCGAGATGCGGCCAGTGTCCACAATACTGACCGTGTCAAGGGCTACCCCAAGATGATCTATTATCAGTTTAAAGCTGATATATCTCACTGGAAACCTCAGCTCATAATGAAGAACTTTGAGGACATTCCAAAGATCAGAACTACTCAGGAGGTGGACAAACTCAGAAGGCTTTTCAAACATCCTTATCCAGAGCCCAAGAATCCTTTAGAAACGGAAGCTGTAAGTCTGTTGAATGCTAGGTGGAAGCAGCTTCGTAATCCAGTGTACAAGAAAGAACAGCAGCAGAAGGAAAAGCGCAAAAGGTAGAAAGAAGAGAAAGACCAAGCTGCTGAAGCTAGAAAGAGGAAACGGAATTAGGGTTAAAGGTCACAGTGGTGTGAACTTGTAGTTGGAAAAACTTCATGTCTTTCGGTTGCTTTAACTCACTTGAGGAAAATTCACCTTAGAGTGAATCCAATAAGGTGATACAAGTTTGACTAAAAGGTATGAAATAATCCAGGTGATAGGAATCACTCAAATGATCTTTAATTTGAAGTTCGAATTCTGTTTCTAGTTTAAGTTCATTGTATTGTTTTCAAGTACTTTTCAATTGTATATTATTCAAGACTGTAATGTTAATTATCTTTTCTCATCTCATTGTTTAGTTGAGTTATCCTTCATTTATTTGAATGTCATTGTTAGACAATCAAATAGGGGGAGATTGAAAGGCAGAGTGTGTAAACTTGTAACACTATAACTAATGTAACTCAACTAAAGGAAAAGATACTTAACCAGAAGACAATCAAGAACAAGAAGTCACAAGAAATCAACACTAAATGAAGACAAGGTAATTGATACAATTCAACATGTTAACTATGATCAAACCAAGAAGAAATCATTGAGAGAAGTTCAAGTCAAAGTTGTTCATGCCTCAGTGATTTGAAAAGCCAAGAATCAAGATCATAACTATCAGTATCAATAAGACCAATTGATTTCAAGTGAACAAGAAGGAAAGCAAATATTGGAAAGCCACATTACTAATTGGATATGGTAATTTGTTCAAGAAGCAAAAACACTATCAAGACCAGTCACTTATGAACCAGGCCAGTGCATCAAGTGTCAGGACATTGATAGCAAGTTTATGTCAGTAATAAAGATCCATATTCAAGAGCTTGGTGAAGAATAAAGAAGACATGAAGATATCACAAGTTCAAGATGTGCATTGAAGTTTCAAGTTGAAGACCAGAATATTTTCTAAGTACTAAATATTCTAGATGACCAAGTAGAAGTTTCTAAGTAGAAGTTCTACTTAGAAATTCGAGATGGCTAAGTAGAAATTCTCAAGTAGAAGTTCTACTTAGAGTGCAGCTTCAACATGACACATGGCATCTTCTGATTGGCAGATTTCCAAGCTTTCAAGATAAGGCAAGATTTATGTGGACATCATTGGGCCACGTATATCTTAGTCTTTGAAGACTACAAGACATAGATTACATGTAGTATAAATAGAAGTACTTGTGTAATGTTTTAGTTAGTGAGCAATTCTTGAGAAAAACACAAGAGAAAGAGAGAGAGTGCATTCACAGAGCTTAGTATCATTCACTTCTCTCTGAACTTCTGTTATACTTTGTAATGAATGTTGTAGCAACCATTTCAAGTTATATATAAGACATATATTCCTTGAATCTGTGTGTTCATTTATTGCATCGTATTTATTGCTTCTCATATTCGAAAAGTTGTATTCACCCCCCCTCTACAACACATTTGGACCTAACAAAAAGTCTTAAATATATCCAATAGCCATCCTAGATTTGTTGAAGTAAAAAGAGAGGAGACCTCCAGACTTCTTAGGGAAGCTCATCCAAGTGAAGAAAATCAATATGAAAACTCAGATGAGAAGCAAGCCAGGCTGGCTAAAGAGTTAATGGACGAGGTAGAGGATGAAATGAGGGAACCTGAGGAAGTCCCCAAATCCAAAAGGAAAGTGAAATCATTCCCCAAATCCAAATCTAAGAGAGTGAAATCAAAGGCAAGGAGGCCTGTCTCTCCAGAAACTGAAAGCAAGGAGACAGTTGGCTTATCACAACCTATTTCTGTAAAAGTATTCAACCCAGCTGTGAATTTCCATGGTGATCCCATAGTACCTAAAGAGGAACCAATGAATCTTGACTCCATTGAGGTTCCTTCATTCTTGCTGAAGCCTCAACAGAAGCCTATACAGAAGAAAAGGATACCAAGGAAGCAACCTTCAAAGGAACCAATTCAAGTTGCTAGGGTACCTGCTATTGTCAGACAGCCAATCTTGGAAAACAAGGATGATTTTGTCTATCAGGCAGATATTGAAGAATACTCTGGCATGAATCTGTATCTAGATGAATTGTCAGAAGTAAGAGGAATTGACAAATATAAACATTTGCCTGAGAGATTGGTCTTTGTATACAAGGGAGGAAAGGAAAGGACATGGCCACTACAGAGGGTTCTTGGAGAAAATTATCTGACCTTAACCAAAGTGTTCTCTGCAATCAAGAGATACACAGGGTTCTCCAAGATAGCAAAAGGGGAGATACTGGACAGAATAGAACAGATAAGGAGGGAATGGAACTCACCATCAAGTCTACCAAGGAAGATGAAGATCCCATACAATGGACAGAAAATCCACCTTCAACCCTTCTGGATGATGGAGTTTAGGGATGAAGATGGTAACAGGAGATTCTTCAGGTTAGAAGACCAAATATCAAAGGCTAGTTCTCAATACCTGAGATGGTTACAACAAAAGCTAAATCCAAAGGTTGATGAAAAAGATGCCTTCTATAGGCAACTCCAAATGCAGATTGAGTCCAACTCTGCCAAAGAAGGAAAATCAAGGGTGATGCCAACAAGAGAAAAGAAACAGTCTTAATCTGCTCAGTCTAGAGGAGCACTTCTCTGTAAATTTCTCAAACTTTCAGTTTTTAATTTTTGTAGCTTAATAAAATTTTTGCATTGTTATATATATATATATATATATATATATATATATATATATATATCTTTAGGAATGTTTTGTTATCATCAAGGTCCTGAATTTATGCTTTATTGCCATCAAGTATAAATTGGGGGAGATTGTTAGGAATATGTTGTACTTGATGATAACTTCACAATCAATCAAATTGTATAAGGTTTTGTAGCTGTCAACGGATGAGGATTTATAACTCTATCCGTTGACAGGTAGCTCATCAACGGATGAGGTTTTGTAGCATACTGCAGTATCTCTATGTTATCAGCTGATAGTGTTTTTATCCACAGTCATGTTGACCATCAACGGATAGGCAGAATAGGGTAGCCAATTGTAAATAAGCTATGCTATGTAATTCTGTCTAAGTGAAAGTGTATCAACAGATGAAGACAAAACTCTATCAACGGATACAACTCAAATCCACTCTATCAACGGATACAGCTCAAGTCTCAATATCAACGGATACAGCTCAATACATCATCAACGGATGTCAGTGTACAATGTCAACGGATAATCATTGACACTGTCTTCTATGATACGCTGGGGATTAGCAGTTGATAAGGACATGTTTGACTGACAGATCACATGGGTTGATAGTAGATACAAAAAGCAGTATGGCAGCCATACTTTGGAAACACAGAAGAAAGAAGAATTTCGTTTACACTATGAATACAAGAAAGGTGCAGGAGACATGTATGATCACAAGGACAACCTTTCGGCTACATGTGTATTTGGAGTGTAGTAGCAAGTCAACTAGAATTAGATTAATATTATCTTATTCCAGTAGTACTTGTAAAACTTGGGATTTATAACCAAGTGTAGCCACTCTTTGTAGACTAAGAAAACAGATACATTTTGCTTAGGGTTTTTATTGAATATCCTTAGAAAGCAAAGAGTTGTAAAACCGAAGCTGTGTACTTTTGTATCACAGAGTTTTCTTCGAATAAAAGCTTCAGGTGGTGCATTTAACCACCTGATTTTTATGTGTTTGTGCATTAATCTTTCTACAGCAATTATCTAAGTATAGATTTCTGGAGTTCTTATCAGAAATTTATAAATATCAAGAATTGTATTCAACCCCCCCTTCTACAATTATACAAGTGTGTAATCTGGGAATAACATTAAGTCATACCGATCAGAATATTGAAGCCTCTATGACTTGTTGCTAAGTCATACCGAACAGTTGCTTTAAGTCATACCGAAGAAGAGCTTTAAGTCTATATGACTTAATTAAGTCATACCGAAGCCTTGTGTTTGACTAAGTCATGGAGAAGCTTCCATATGACTTGTTAAGTCATACCGACAGAAAAGATCTGATCAGACAACAATTTTATTCACTTGGCTATAAAAGAAAAAGAAAGGCAGAAGCATCAGATACAACACGCAGAGCACAACTTCACATAGACAGAGACCAAGAGAGATAGAGAGGGGAGTAAAGAGAGACACATAGAAATATTTTCTTCTCCCCTTTAGAGTTCAACTTAGTTTTAATTACTTGTAAATTCATCTTTAGTATTCATTGTAATATGTTAGCCACTAGAGTTTGATTACTTGTACTATTGGAACTATCTAGCGGATTAAGTTCCCTAGAACTTATTTCTCGAATAGCTTTTTAGCATTCGATCTTTTTATTACAAATATAGAAAAGTTCATGTCGAATTTTCTATAGAATTTGTAATATTAGTTTGGTCATCAAGCCTTGTAATTTGTACCCGTGTATTTAGACACACCCCTCCAAGTTTAATATAATTTTATATTTAACTTGAAATATTGGTGTTCGTCTTATTCCGCATCGAATTGTTTGAAAATGAATATACACCCAAAGAACAATTTCAATAAAACGGTATAGTTTGTATTCAAATCCCCTTCTACAAACTATTTTGGACCAAACAACATATGCAACTGAATGCAACTAAAAATTATAATTTCATTTTTCATTTTTTTTACCAACTTCCAGATCTATATAAGGTCTGAGCATAATCAAAAAATGGAAATTTAACTTTTAGTTTTTAGTTGCATTCAGTTGCATATGTAGTTGCGTTCAGTTGCATTTGGTTGCATTCAGTTGCAACTGTTAGAAATAGAAAGTTGCGGTGGAGAACAGATCAGAGGTGTTGGCCTGCGGCCCCAGTGGGCGGAGATGGGGGGTGGAGAAGAAGGAGATGGGGGGTGTCTAAAACGAGTTCTTGGTTTTTGCCCATTTTTAAAATCCTTTGTTCTTCATCACTGTTAATTGGTCATTGTTAATTGTTCATGTAATTCATGTTAGGGGATAGTTTCGTGATGCTTCAAGCTTCGTTTTAATATAAGAATCATTGAATATGGCTTTGTTTTTATGAAAAACGGCAGTTCACCGGGCATGGTCGTAGAGGTCATCGAAAAGTTATCGTTTATGGTCGATTATGGTTCGATTGTTACGTTTTTGGGTTGTATTCGATTGCCAGTTGTTGGGTGTTGGTTTAGTACCGGTTTGTAGGGTTAAAATAGCAGATTTGGGTGGGTTCTAGTTGGTACCAGAAGTGTTTGAACTTGTCGGCGACCGAATTCTGGGGAGTTCCCAGTTTCCGGTGAAAATCCGGTATGTTCTTACATTTTTCGGTAGGTTCTTGGGGAAAGGGTTGTTTGATCTGTTGGTCAGCAACTGTGTGTGAAGAAGAAGGAGAAGAATGGAGGTTAGAGAATAATGAGGGTTGAAGAAGATGGAGTATATTTGCAATTAAGATAGTATATTTGCAATTAATTTGAAAAGACAGTATTTTTGCAATAACTAATTAAAAACCTAGTATATTTGTTAAATTCCCTACTTTTTAATTATGCATACCTGACAGTATATTTGAATTATCCAAAATATTAAATATGCTCTTTAATAATAATAGTCACTATTTAGTCTATAAATTATCAATCAAAAAATACATTTTACTTATGAGTACTTTTTAATTATGCATACCTGACAGTATATTTGAATTATGCAAAATATTAAATATACTCTTAAATAATAATAATCACTATTTAGTCAATAAATTATCAATCAAAAAATAAAAATCATTAAATGTTCAATGAAAATATTTTTAGTGAATATTTCATAATAAATTGGTCAAGTCGTTGCAAATTTTCATTTAAATCACTATCGTTTTATAGATAATTAATCTACGAAAATAATCAAAATTGCATATTCTCTTATATATCATTATTTTTATAGGTAATTAATTTATCAATAAAAGGGCATGCAACATCTACAAAAATAATTAAAATTGAACAAACACATAGTAAAATAGATTAAATCAGGGTTTCATTCATCCAATCGTTCGAGCATATCTTCGGTTGTGGTACATATTTCACTTATATTACTGAAATATAAAGCCATTTTAAGGGGGATAATCTAACAATTTGTTGAAGCCGTGAGGTATATGTTTATCTGATTTGTCCAAACATATTCGAACAACCGACCATAACTTCGATTCTATACTATCCAAATAAATGAATCAATATAACAAATCCAATATATGGGTAGACAAAATCCACCAACGGAGTACTTGACTCTCAATAAAGAGAATTTTTTTGAAAAATAAAGTAAAATCAAGGAAAAGATAAGGGAGCTTATCATTTACAAGGAGATAGTAAGAAATTCAATATATCGGTTGATAAAACCCACCAATGGGTTACTTGACTCCCAATAAAGAGAGGTATTTATTGAAAATCAAGGAAAACAATAAAGAGGGGCTTATTATCAGGCAAAAGGCTGCTGTGAGCTCCTAAACTTTAGTTTGTTATTTTTTGGGACAGAAGGAGAGAAAGGAGCGGCTTCGGAATTTGTTATATAAATCATTAATCTTAATAAATAAAAAGGTCAATGCACATGAAATTATATGTTGTTTTAAATAAAGGGGTGTCTTTTTTAATTTTATATTTTTGAATTAAAATATAGTATCAATTCCCATATCCCAATCTAAGAGCATTTAAATTGAATTTGTTTGGTTAATTGGTTGATAATTTATTTGTTTTAATATCAATAAATCTTAAAAATATAGATACAAAAATTTTCCTAACTTGGTAGAAGAATTCTACACAAAATGAGATACTTATTAACAAAAAACAATATTAAGGAAAAAAAAGGAGGGGTTCATTTTGTTTACGAGACTTTACACCGTGTATACTATTTTTAATTTTGTTTGGTAGCTTCTCAATGTTGTTCTCGGTTATATAATTGCATACTTACATAACTTGGATACATAGTAATATTTCATATAATTGCCATATCTTTTTTATTCGTGTATTTTATTTCGTTTTGTGTAAACGAAAAAATTTGGGTACTTTAGATTTATTTTTTGTTCAAGTTTCGAGCACACGATTTAATTTCACGTTGTTTTCGTGCAAGATCTCATAATACACGATATGAATATACACAACACAAGTGATTTCCCAGGGCTACGTAAGAGTTATTTTCTAATATATGTCGTAAAAATGTATTCATTGTTAAAGGAAAATGAATTTCATGTTATTTAACGCGATAATGAATTGCAAGAACGCAAATATAATAATATCATTACGTGTTTATATATTACACACTTGATTTCAGTTTTATAAACATTATTTTGTTTAAAAAGTTAGTCAAATAGAAAATAATTGTTGATACTCATTTTCAAATGTCTTATATTACGAGCAAAAAAAACTAAATTTTAATATACCATGTTTTAATAGAAAAGAATAAAAAATCAAATATACAAACTCCCAAACTGAAAATACATATTTTATGTTGGTTGATAATATTTATTTTTCTAGATTAAGTCACTAATAAAATGACATATAATTTGTAAAAATAATATTGAATGAACACATAGCAAATTAGATTAGTTGAAAGTTTCCTTGACATAATTAACTACATTCGTTTCGTGGATCCTACACAGAAGAGATCGGTATCGGTTCTCATATAACTGAAACCTGTAAACTTTTTTTGGAAACAATCTAATGATTCATTGCTACCATAAGAAATAAGTCTATATGAATATTTAATTTGTATTCGAAAAATTGACCATGATCGTATAAATATTTTCTATGAACTAATACAATAAATCTTCTAGGGATCCACAACTGAATATTTAAATAAATCGAATTCCCAAAAGAACAAAACCCAAAATATGGGTAAAAAGTTTATTAATTTGGTAGAAATATTCTAAGAGGAAAAACAATAAAGAGGGGTTTTGAACTTTTCTACGTGATGGTAAATATTTTGGTAATTGGTTGATAATCTATATATATTATAATGCCAGGAGATCGGAAATGCACCAGAATCGTTTAAAATATTTTTCTTAAATTTTCACTTTTTTGCATTTTTTTATTTAATTTTTCTTGCATTAAGTAGCATCTTAATGACATCTTAATAATCACTAATTACACTTATGAATATATATATATATATATATGAATATATATATATATATATACATATTAAATTTACGTCATGTTATTTATATAAAAGATTAACAAATTTTATTTGAGCATTATAATTATTATTCAAATTTAAAATATTAGTTATATGTATAAAACTAAGATTATTTTCATGTAAATTAACGACTTAAAATTGTTCACATTGCGTCATATTTTATTACATGCTGAAGATTTTTGCAAACTTTTTTCGAACGATTGTAAGACAAACTATCTTAACTTATCGAACAATATTTTATCAATAACTGTGAAAATCGTTATAAGTTATAGAAGTATAATCTTTTGGTTAAAATTTAGAATTTGTACAAAATAATATTGACAGATTTTTATTTTTTACATAATAAACTCAATCATTTTATTGCGCAATTAAGTCGATAAAAATGTTATACACATGTTGTTTCATTATATTGTGTCAAAATAAATTAATATTCAAATTATATAAATTCTTATGCTATTATTGAGCATATATGTTATGAGAGGGGTGTCGGCTTTCAAAACGTTATTTAGTTCTATTTAATATTGTATTTGCTACTTTTCATATTATGATATTTCTAAGATTATTAAACTTTTTGATATATAATTAGAGTATTATTCCAACTAATAATTCATACAAAATGTTTTAAATCACTTTTTTAGGAAAATTTTAAAATACCAATCTACGTATATTATAATAGCCGGAGATTGAAGAGGCTTTCACTCTGAAGCTTCAAAATTTTTTTCTTGATTTTCACATTTTTGATTTTTTTATTAAATTATTTTCTTGCATTTAATAGGATTATAATTCGTCATTAATTGTACCTATTAAACTTATATTAAATACACTTTATTTTATACTTAAAACAAAATTTTAGCCAATATTTATTATAATTATCTATATAAGACATTTTAGTTATTATTATTTCTTTATCAAAACATTTTAATTATTATATTAATATAAAATATTAATTATCCATATAAAAGTACAATTATTTCAAGTTAAAATGATAAACTAAAATTATTTATATAGTTCATTTCTAATCCTTATTCAAAATCATTGCAATTTTTTTGGCAATAATAAATAAACGATTTTAACTTTTCGATAAATTCATAATCAGTGACCGTGGGAATCCTGATAAGTTACGAAAGTATATAAAATTTTCAATTAACATCTACAATTTAAAATACAAGTCATATTATATAATTTACTTTTACACATGAAACATGGGTTATGATCAACTCGATTAAATTGAACCAATCCAACCTTTTTCTTTAATGATTAAATCAATGAAAAAGTTATACATTCGTTGTTTCATTATTTGTGTTCGAATAAATTAATATTCTAACTAAATACATTCTCATACTAATACTAATCAATTAATCACGCATGTATGTTATGAGATGGGTGTCGGCTTCGAATAACATTTTATTTAATATTTATAAATTTTTATTATAAAAATTATGTTGACAGTGTAATTTGGTAGGAAAAAAAATAAGAGCCTTTATGGAGTTGATGAAGTTGATAATATGTTAGAGAATCTTCATTTTACTTAAATAATTAATTTTAAACGACTTAGTGTTTATTCAGAATCCAATAATTTTTATATTCATTTTTATTGGAGATAGAATATAATTACATGTACATATTTATTATAAGATTTGATATAAAAGTATTAAAATATGTGAGTACCATTTTGAACATGTGTCCATGAATTAAATTAAATATTACATACAAATAAAGTTCTTACAAATAATGCTCAAAAAAAATTAATCAAATGAATATATACACGTGTTGGATCAGTCCAAAAAATATGAAGCATGACTTACAAAATGCATTTGAATTCTCTTTTGTTTGTCATACAACCAAATTTATGGACAAGTTAAGTCAATCACACTTCTTATCACATTTACATTCTGCTTCTTTTCTTCGTCATACAAACAAATTTATCAACAAACTAAGCAATCATGTCTTTCATAATGGCATCGACAACAAAAATATTTCAAAAATGTTACTTTTACTTATCCATTGTCAAACTTTACAAATATCAATATTGAATTTCAAAAGCATTTTTTATGCAACAAAATAGATGTCATCAATATTTTTGAAAATATTATTATTAACACTTAAGAGTTTAACTAAAATATGTTTTCTTTTCTTTTCTCTATAATTCTTAAACATTCAAATTTAATTACATTTTACACAAGTTTCAATTTATCATATCAACTTTCAAATAATAAAACTTAACGAACAATGATATTATTATATATACAATTTTTAAAAATATTTTTGTGCCGCGCATAGCGCGGCTTTGTTACCTAGTATTAATATTAATGCAATTGGTATGAATTGATGGACACGTAAATTTATACTTAAGTTAATTTACTTTCAAATGAAATTATTTTTTTCTAAATAACAAGAAAAATAATATATTTTTATTAAAATTTAAAAAAAACACCGATCGATGTGTAACATGGTTAGAACACTAGTATTCAAATAAGAAAAAGAAAATATTAATAATCTGAACCATATATTAGTAGATTTTCTAAAATGAAATAGAATTCTCAATTTAAAAATTTGTAACTTTCTCTCCTATTCAATTTTCGAATAGTTTTAATTGGATAATAATTGTCAAACCATTACTAAATTAAAGATGATTTTTTGAGTTTTGCTCGATCTGTAAAATTGTCTAAATTAGATTTTTAGAAATCAAAATATAGCAAAAATAGTAAATTGAACGTGTGTAATGTAATAAATAATAAAAATTTGTATATAATTTAAGAGTTCTTTATTTTTTTCTATAAATCTTTCGAATTTAAGAATTCTTTATTTTTCTCAATAAAATATTAAAATTTACTTGAAAAGAATCAAATTCAATAAATGAATCTTAATAAATATATAGATTAAGAAAACTTTGTATAATAATATAATTTATATAATTATAAATATTAAAAAAAAAAAGTTGTGTATTACACGGGTTATAAGCTAATCTTCTATCTATCTATTACTATATATTAAACTTCAACACAAGGGCAAAGTTTATCATTTTAATAGGTGGGAAGTTATGATTTTACCCTTATTTTTTAAAAAATCACAAAAATGCCATCCTTTGATAATTATGTAAAAATAGTGAAATTATGTTTTTATTTGGATTCGAGCCACTAACATTCAACTCTCAAACTCATGCCTTAACCAATTGTGTTATAGTTGATTTTGAGTTTTGTTTAAAAATTCTATATCATAAATCACCTCTCTTCTCTTTTTGTCTCATCCTCTCAATTTTTTTAAGTAAATGAAATGTTGGTTCATATTATTTCTAGAATACTGGATAGATAAAATTATAAAATAATATTTTAATCGATTGAGAATACTCTACAATTCTCATTTGCCATTTTAAATAAATGATATAGAAAAAAATGAGATTACTCATAATGCAACCGAGTCCAAAAAGAAAAAAAAACATTTATTTACATGCATCTACATGGAGATGTTAAATTATTTAAATGAAAAATAATAGTTGATTTTGAGAAATATGTAAATTTTAGTTTTCAAATCATAACATAATTAATAATGGCATCACATAACTTTTTAGGTATATAAAATTTTAAATATGTGAGTCATATTAGAGGGTTTTGGTCGACCAACTATTTAGACTTTCAACAATTTAAATATGCGAGTCATATAAATATTTAAATATATACGAAAAATAATTGAAATTATGTTAGAAAGATGAAAATTCTAAAAATATGATCTATGTGATATATAAAAATAATATAATTAACATTCAAATTAAATCAAAAAAGATACACTAAATATTACAAAAGTACAATAATTATTTAAAATGATCGATTAGATTATAACTCGACTATAAAATATGGTACATATGAATTTTTATATAATATACTGATTAATATAATATATAATGATTGAGTTATAACATATACTTAGATCAATATACCATAAAATCAAAAAATTTGATTTTAGATTTCATATACATGCACGGATCATTAAGGTTGTCAAATTTTACATCGACTAAAATATTTAGAAAAATTTAAAATTGAGTTAAAAAATAATTCAAAATTGTAATATTTTTTTTTTCGATTTACCCAATTTTTTATTGAACTTCTACATTGTGTAATAAACATTAGACTAAAACTAAACATTTAAGTTTAAAACTGTATAAATGTATTTTTTAGAAAAATAATTGAGACAAGGATAATGATGACTTTTACTCAATATTAAGGGATTTTGTAATATGTCTCAAAATATAGTCTTACATATATGATCAATTTTTTACAACAAAATCAATGAATTTACATACGCCTGTATTATACACAGAAAATTTTACTAAGATAATTATTTATTTTATACTTCCGTGTTCAATTTAATAAAGTTCATTGCACGAAATTGAAAACTAATTTAATAATTTAACAATCATAAATATTCATGTGATTATTATCGTATGAATATTTATCCAAATTTTATGAAATCTAATTGAAATTTTATCGTTTATCATTTTTTTAATTAATAATTATTTCAATCATAAATTTTTTTTAGAGTAAGTTTGAAAGTTTTCACTAATTGCTAAATACGTGTCTTTTGATTGGTGGCCAATATAAACGGGATAGAGGGAGTATAATTTAACTGGATTTGGAATTTTTAACACATTTTTTTAATTTTTTAAAAATGTATTTTTCTGCCTTATTGGTAAATTTTGTTGTTTATAATAAATAAATTAATATTTCTAATATAATTTTTTTTAACTTGTTATTTTTAGGAGGGTGATAACAACCTTATTGGTAAATTTTGTTATTTACAATAAATAAATTAATATTTTTAATATAATTTTTTTAACTTATTTTTTTAGGAAGATGTTAACATTTTTTTTTGAAAAGTGATAGCCAACTGACCAACTAACCAAATATATCATGTTTCGCTGTTTCGCATATAATAATATAGAATATATCATGTTTCGCTATTTTGCTTATAATAATAATATAGTATATTGACTATTGATAGATTGGTGATTGTATTTTAGCTGGATTATATATAATATTGAATTCGGGCCTTTGGTCCAAGACAAAATGACAAAAATACCCATAAAATCAATCTAGAAAACTAATAAATATCCAGAAGGTTCTAAACCCCTAAAGCCCCCCTTATCCCTTTGTAAAACCCTAACTCCCCATCACAGATCATATAAACCCCCCCATCATCACCTATACACTTACACACTACATCTCTGACTCTCTTTTGAGCCAAAATGCACAAGATCTCAAAGCGCTCCGTCTCTTCTCTTCTTCGAAACGGCGCCGTTCGTTACAGAACGCCCGCTGCCCCCATCTCCGCCTTCAATCTTACCAATCTTTCGGTAATTAACCCTGTTTAAACTATAGTATGTATTTTTGTGTGCTTGATTTGTGTTAATTGTGGCTTTGTGATAATAAATATTGCTTCTTTTTTATGTGTTTATATTATTTGGGTTTCTTTTGCATATTTGTGTGTAATTAATTGTGTTTACTGTTATGTAGTGATCGAAAAGATTACTTTTTTAATGCAAGAAATAACAAAGAGTACATTTTTCATCGCGTTTATGTGATTTGTGTTCCTTTTTCTATTTTAATGTGTAATTGATTGTTGTGTAGTGAGAAAAAAGATTACTTTTTTATTACAAGAAAATAAAAAAGATTACTTGGTTCTGTGTTTATATGATTTGTGATCCTTTTGTGTATAATTAATTGTGTTTAATGCTGTGTAGTGATTAAAAAGATTAATTTTTTGTAGCAGCAGAATAAAAAAGATTACTTTTTTATTACAAGAAAATAAAAAAGATTACTTGGTTCTGTGTTTATATGATTTGTGTTCCTTTTGTGTATAATTAATTGTGTTTTTTGTTGTGTAGTGATTAAAAAGATTAATTTTTTGTAGCAGCAGAATAAAAAAGATTACTATTTTTCTCCAGGGTGAAGAATATTCTTGACCCTAATATGTGTTGCTAATTCACTGTGTTAGACTTGATGTATTATTGTAATGTTAGTTTATATACTTTTGATGTTTTATTTGATATTGAAGTTTTGTTTTGTTTTTTTTACTGTAAAAGCTTCATACTTGATGATTTGATGGATGAGTTTCATGTTACATACTTGTTTTGTGACGGATCAAGTGCCATTAATATATGTATGCTGTGTTGGATTGAGGTTGGGTATACTAGATGCTCTTATGTCCTGATTATATACTGGAATCGAGTTAATTTGAAACATGGAACAGGCCGGAGAGGTTGACGCCAAACCGAGATGGTACTCAGTCTTACCTGCCGATACATCCAGTGGTTCTGTATCTTCTAAGCTTATCAATACAAAAACTGAGTTCTCTCTAGGTAAAAGATTCGAATCAACTGCTGCAGCTTCTGAGTCATCGGATCCACCATCTGAGAAATATGAATATCAAGCGGAGGTTGGTTTTTCCAACAGTGTATTTTCATCCTGCCATGAATCAGCAATAAGATATTATAAATTAATGATGTTGTTACTGTAACAGGTGAGTCGACTCATGAATCTCATTGTTAACAGCCTGTACAGCAACAAAGAGGTGTTTCTTCGGGAACTTATCAGGTATTTAAGTCCAGATTGTCAACTCTTTATAATTTTGGTGGACTGTTACTTTATGTTATCCGGTACTTAGTTTTTGATACTGATATAAATGAATTCGAAGATGCAATAAGTGCAGACATAATGAATGGTGTGAGGCCTACATCATTGCAAATAATTTCCACAAAATAGATTGGCCTTTGGTGTTCATTCTTTTAGAAAAAAATACATTATCAGTGTTGTTATTTTTGAAATGCCTTGGACTAGGATTTATGAATGCTGATAGAAAACTGAGGAATTAGGATATGTTATGCCATGTGAACAAGTACTAGCATATTTAGCTTGTTTGGGTTCAGTTCTTGCACTTTTTGTTCTGTCCAATGAAGTTTGTCTACAGTGTTTATTTGTATTGTGCATAGAATGGAAGACTAACGCGCTGTTAAATTTACTGCTTTGCAGCAATGCAAGTGATGCCTTGGACAAGCTTCGTTTTCTCAGTGTTACAAATAGTGAGCTTATAAAAGATGAAGTTGATCTTGATATTCGTATCCAGTCTGACAAGGATAACGGCGTCATTACAATCACGTAAGTTTTGTAACAAAAATTGGTTGTCTTGGTTGGTTATCTTTTCTTAGTGAGTGCACTGATTTTGTCTGGATATTCATATTGCAGTGATTCTGGTATTGGTATGACACGTGAAGAACTAGTTGATTGTCTGGGCACGATTGCACAAAGTGGGACAGCGAAGTTTCTTACAGCATTGAAGGTACAAAGTTTAGATCATCTTTATGTTTCCATTCAAGTCTCTGACCAAGGATGTAGTCCTAATATTCTAATGTGACAGGAAAGCAAGGATGCTGGAGCTGACAGCAATTTAATTGGTCAATTTGGTGTTGGATTTTATTCAGCCTTTCTGGTGTCTGACAGGGTACCTTGTTTTTATAAAAAAAATTATTATATTTATAATTTGGTACTAATTGCTTAAAACCACACAATCATATTGTTGGTCTCAAAGCCCTTAAACCCCGCTGTCTTTATATGAAGGTTGTTGTCTCTACTAAGAGCCCCAAATCTGATAAGCAATATGTATGGGAAGGGGAAGCAAATTCAAGCTCATTTACTATCCGAGAAGAGACTGACCCTGTAAAGCTCATTCCCCGTGGAACCCGTTTGACACTTTATCTTAAGGTTTGCTTACAATCATGCTCGAGTTGTTTTTGATACTCTTTAATGCTCTCTAAGCTTAATATGTGTATTTTGTCTAATGACCATTAACAGCATGATGACAAAGCTTTTGCCCATCCGGAAAGGATACAGAAGCTAGTGAAAAACTATTCACAGTTTGTGTCATTTCCAATATACACCTGGCAGGAAAAGGGATATACGAAAGAGGTGGATTAATTGTTTTATATGATGTGTACATTTATAAATCTATATATGATATATTGATATCCTGACTTGGGTCCTATGCAGGTTGAAGTTGATGAAGACCCAGCCAAGGTGGAAAAAGATGAGCAGCAGGATGTGAAATCTGAGGAGGTTTTGTGCTGAATTTATAGATTTCCGTTCTATTGACACTTGTTTCCATCTAAATGTAGTTAACTTGGTGGGGTATCTGTTATATATGTAACAGAAGAAGAAGAAAACCAAGACAGTCGTGGAGAAATATTGGGATTGGGAACTTACTAATGACACTCAGCCAATATGGGTCAGGCTCCACCATCCAATTTTATGATTATATAAATGATGTAGTGTCTGTATACATACTGAACTTATAATGTTGTTTACAAATGCCAGCTGCGGAACCCAAAAGAAGTTACTACAGAAGAATATAATGATTTTTACAAGAGCACCTTCAACCAGTACTTGGAGCCTTTGGCTTCTTCGCACTTTACAACGGAGGTAAAACAATTCTGTAGATATGAGTATTTTTTGGTGGTATTTTGTAAATAGCTTTTCTCCCTTATCCTTCTTTGAATCTTTGAAACAGGGAGAAGTGGAGTTCAAGTCTATTCTCTACGTGCCTTCTATTGCTCCATTTGAGAAAGAAGACTTTAACAATCCTAAAACGAAGAATATAAGGCTCTATGTTAAACGTGTATTTATTTCAGATGACTTTGATGGAGAGCTGGTAATTATATTAACAAACTGGTTTGAACTTTGAATAAAAGACAGTAAGGGGTATTGTGAAGTAACTTGTTACCTTTTATTTTTTGTGAAATGAGTAGTTTCCCCGATATTTGAGCTTTGTAAAAGGTGTTGTGGACTCGAATGATCTTCCCCTGAACGTGTCACGAGAAATACTCCAAGAGAGCCGTGTAGTGAGTATATTCTGTACTTTGTTGCTCTTATATGTGATTTTATGTCCCCCTTAATCTGCAATGTAACCCTTGACTTATTCTGTATTTCAACAAGGTCCGTATAATGAAAAAGCGATTGGTGCGGAAGACCTTTGAAATGATAAGACGTTTATCTGACAGCGAGAAGCGCGAGGTATCTCTTGTTCTGTTTTATCTTGCATTCTCAGTTAGCTTAAATTGCATTCTCCAAGTGAAGGCATTTTAAGCAGTGCTATACTTCTTATGTGTGATCTTTTGTGCTTATGTGTTAGCAGTACATCAGCTAACCTTAAAATTCTTGTTCTTTATAAAGGATTATGAGAAGTTCTGGGATAACTTTGGCAAACACATAAAACTGGGATGCATTGAGGATCGTGATAACCACAAGTACCTTGGTCCATTGTTGCGATTTTTCTCTTCACAAAGTGAGGAGGAGATGATCAGTTTGGATGAATACATTCAAAACATGAAGCCTGAGCAGAAAAACATATATTACATTGCTGCTGAAAGTGTGTCAAGTGCAAAGAATACACCCTTCTTGGAGAGGCTTCTTGAGAAAGATCTTGAAGTATGGGTTTTGTTTTTTTTTTTGTTTTACCAAGTCGTATTGAATAATGTACCGACACCCGTGTAATTTTTTTTGAAAGGAGTTGTACTATTTAACTTTCTTTTTTTTAAGTATCGTACTGGTGAACTTTTTTGGTGCAGGTACTGTTCCTAGTTGATTCCATCGATGAAGTTGCTGTCACAAACCTGAAATCATACAATGAGAAGGAATTTGTTGATATTACTAAAGAAGACCTTGATCTAGGTCAGTTCATTTAATGGTTTGTATGACGACTTTGATAACTAGATGTGTTTTGGAGATGTCAAATTTTAGTTTTTTCTTAATCTGTTTAATTTGCTTTTTGGTGGATAGCATATTTATCATCCAAGGTTTTTTTTTTAATCTCTTTTAAGTTTTAAGAGGTTACCAGTCAACTAGATTTCAAGAGACAAAACTGTCAGTACATCTATTGAAATTTTCTTGACAGCACTTCCTTTTTGTGGATGCTGAATGTTATTATTTTCTGAAGGTGAATTGAAGGACGAGCTGGAAGAAAAAAAGATTAAAGCAGAATTTGGTCAGACATGTGATTGGATAAAGAAGAGGTTAGGTGATAAAGTAAGCAAGGTTCAGATCTCTAACCGGCTGAGTACATCACCATGTGTTCTTGTATCTGGAAAATTTGGTTGGTCAGCTAACATGGAGAGGTGAACTGATGCTTTAGATTGTGCTTCAATTATTAGGATTTCTTTTCACATGCTCTCATCATGCTTAAATTTTTTGCAGGCTGATGAAGTCACAATCTGCTGGGAACAGCAGCAGCATGGACTTTATGAGAGGCAGGAGAGTCTTCGAGATTAATCCTGAACACCCGATCATTAGGACTTTAGATGTATGTTGATTTGTTAGATATTTTACATTCACACTTACAGATTTTGCCAGAAGCAAAGTTTGATAACTTTATTTAATTTGGTGACATGGTGAATGATGCAGAATGCATACAAAAATAGTCCAGATGATGAGGAGGCCTTGAGAGCGATTGATCTCTTATATGACACAGCACTAGTTTCCTCTGGCTTCACTGTAAGTTATTATTTATCATCAACTCTTAATTTTCATTATAATCAGTTTTGGCTTGTGTGTCTACAATTCACAACAATAGGGTAGGGTAGCTCTTTGATAGGCATTTGTTGCACAATTTGGTATTCTTGCAGCAATCCTCAGATTATGGTGCTGTTAAGATTCTTGCTTAGTAGGGTAGCATAGTCACTCTGCAGCATTCCTATACAGACACCAGGATCCGTGTGATGTATTAATTCATTTATATAGCATTACATTCGACAATAAGCATTTATGTTGTGTTATATGGATATTGAATTGGGTTACTCTGGAACTTGTCCCATTGCCTGAGAAGGTTTGGTACATCTGCGGGTGTCTACTAAATGTACGGTTAAAAATTGTTGAATTCTCGTCAACTGTCCCTTGTTATGGAATATTAAGTGAGGTGTTAGAGCCAGCAGACTCCTAGGTTCTGTTAGTGTGAATTATGCCTGACATCAATATATATTATATATTATGTATGTATATAACTTTGTGCTATTCATGCAGCCCGATAGTCCAGCTCAACTTGGTGGGAAGATCTATGAGATGATGGGCATGGCACTTTCTGGCAAGTGGGGAACAGATAATATTAGTGGATTTCAACAGGATGTGGCTGCTGCAGATACAACAAACCTTGGAACAGCGGAAGCTGAGGTTGTCGAACCTGCTGAAGCTGAGATAATTACACCAGCAGAAGCAGAAGCTGGTTCCCAGAAATAAATGTTTCTGCTGTCTTGGTGGGTGCTAAAGAGAGAAGAAAATGCTAAGAATATATGAGGGCAGTAGGTTTAGTAGCCAAGAAGTCTATTTTTGAATGGTGTATTTGGAGAATATTACCCCAGATGTTAAATCTTGTGGACTGACCGGCTTATTTATGAGATTTGAACTACTAAATGAATAACTATTTGACAGTTTGTTTCCAAGCTTATATTCTGTTTTTTTGTACCTGAAACAATTGGAAGGACGTTTGGTCGATCTCCTTCCATGTACTTGGCACTTTTTGAGGTGTTATTGGTCAGTGCCAAACGACTTAATCACGAGGAAACTTTACAGTATAATGTGCTCGACTGACGACTTGTTGGCTTCTCGCGTTGGAAACTAATTTTGGAACTGTGGACGTAAACCTTAATGTGAAAGAGTTAGATTTCAATATATTTTGAATTAAATTTTCATATCGAAATGCCCTTTTACGAAAAAGGGGTTTATAATTTTATCTGATTTTTTGAAAAAGTTGTGAAGATAAGGATATTGTTGTAGAAAGGCTTCAAAAAAAGAGGATATTGTTGTATGAAACGGCAGAAATTTAGTTTGGCAATAATTATCTTAGACGAAGTAAATATTATATCCTTATTATATCTTATATTATATAATAAGAGAAAGATGAATAATAAGTGAGTATTACTAAAGGTTAAGGGTTCGATAGTCACCAACGATATATTTAATGTATGATTAATAGAATATAATTTGTTGAGAACTTATAAATTATAAGAATTCTATGTTGCAGCAAGTGTTACCGCAAATCAACATTAACTTAAACGTTACGATTATTAAGTAATGATTCGATATTCACCAATAACAATATATTTAAAGTATGAACTTATAAATTATAAGAACACTATGTTGCAACAAGTATTACCGCAAATCAACATCAACTAACGTTACGATTACTAAGCAAAACGTTCGCAAAGCATATTAGTATTTTTATAGATAAAATGTACTTGATATACAACTATGAACGAATGTAAACATTCCTACGAATATAACACACCAGATAAGAAAAAAATAGGTGCATGTGAACATCGTACAACTCCTACCTCATGTGTTACAAGTAAATGTGCACGTATTCAAATAAAAGTTTTGGTACCTGTTTTTTGGTATTTTGTGAATTTACTTATTTACTCATCATTATAAAAAAAATATATATGATATCTATTCTATTAAAACTCCTAAAATAAATAATAACATAATATAACTAATGGTAATTAGTCGATTGTCTTTTTTCACATTTACTTTTAATTTAAAATATTATTTTTTATAAATACCTAAAAACATCAATCGTATCATATCTTTCAATCATTAATATTTTCTTTCGAATTAAAACACATTACTTTTTTAATTTAAAACCAATCTTATAATCATTAATATACACTCGAAAATATCAAACCATATTTTTTGATTATTAATAAAATATATTAATAATTTGTATACGTTGGTTATAATAAGGAAACATTAGTATAATCCGTAAACATGAGTATATTAAATTATATTAAATTAAAATTAATTAATTATATAATAGCCGAAACATTAAAAATTTTGGTACTTATTTTTTGGTATATGTTTTTTGGTATTTCGTGAATTTACTCATTTACCCTTCATTATAAAGAAAAATATATAAGATATCTATACTCTATACTATTAAAACACCTAAAATAAATAATAATATAATATAAGTAATGGAAATTAGCCGATTGCCTTTTTGACATTTGCTTTTAGTTGTAGATATTACCTTTTATAAACACTTAAAAACATCAATCATATCATATCAAGCAATAATTAATATATACCAAAAAATATCACACCATATCTTCTAATCACTAACAAAATATAACAGAAATCCGTATAACGAATAATGACCACTAGATTTTTAGTAAAAAATTAGAATCGTTAGATATAATGATTAAATATATTATATGATTTAATTAATTTACTAAAATTTCAAGGTTCTATTTCTATCAACGGCATATTTATTTTAAAGTTTTATAACATAATTAATTAAATTTATATTAAATAATAATATTAATATTAAAATAAAATAAAATATTGTAAATGGTGATTATATAAAAATATATTTGTAATATATGTTAGGTCCGATAAGATTGTAGAAGGGGGGGTTGAATACAATCTATACCAATTTATCGAAATTTGTCCGTTAAATAATTTTTGGTTTAGACAAATTTGTGCGGAATAAATTGAAACAAATTTCAAGTTGAATATAACAATATATTAACTTGATGGGTGTTACAATTTTCAGTACAGATAATTATCAAGTTGATAAAAACTAATTAGAAAATTCGACATGAACTTTTCTAATTTAGTTAATAAAAATCAAGATAAAAACTAGGAAACTTAATTCGCTAGTAGTACAAGAATCACAAATAAACAAGTTCCATCGGATAAAATATTACAAAGGGGATGAACTTGATTTTCTAGGAATTTAATTGTTCTTGGTGTTCTTGGATAATTGAGAGAGAAAGATGGAGGATGCTGTGTTTTTTGTAGATGAAATGTTACGTCTGTGTGTCTTTTTTCTTGCTGCTGTCTTCTGTCTTTTATATCACAGCGATAGTCATATTGCTTTGTTTCAACTGATATAACAATCAGTTAACAATAATATAACATTCGCTATGACTATCCACTGCAAGTAATATGACAGTCTCTTCCAATATAACTTTCGGTATAACTATCCTTAATAGTTGATATGACAGTCTGTTGAACTAGATATGACAATCCAATAATCATATTCTTGGATATAACTTTCCGTATAACAATCAAAATTCTTAAATAAAACTGATTTAACACTGCAGTAACCAAAGACCAGTCGCGGGAGAATGGAGTGAAGCACACGCGCATTTTGTTAGCTTTAAATCTGGCGCGTGTGTCTCACTCGCGGTGCGGAGAGTGAAATGCATGCCGACAGCATCTTCAGCAACTGGTTTCTTTTTCTTCTTCCTAACTTTTGAATTGTTTACTTTACAAAACAATTCACTTGATTTTCATTCACTGACTAGCCAACTTTTGTTTTCTCTTTTTGATTTCAAAACAATGACCTGCGTGACTTGCAAATTCATTTACAAAAACCAAGCCCTATTTCACCCTTATTAGGGGCAGCTCCGTAGACATGCCTTTCAATCCGCATAACTTATAATCTTTAATTAATAAATAATTATTTTAATCCAGAAATTATAAAAATAAATATCTAATATTATTAGATATTTATAAATATAATTTTCTAAATAAATAAAATATTTATTAATATAAAATTATTCTTAAACTCTAAACTGCGGTTACCTGAGCGTCTGAAACCGGACTTCTTTTGCTTAACAAAAAATATATCAATTCCAACCGGGGTTCCAAATTTAAGAATATATCACCTTCAATTTTCTTGTGATAATTCTATTTTCTCATAACCCGTCCAAGTGTAAGCTACGGTCTCTTGAGGATGTGAAACCGGACTCTTTTTGCTTAACAAAAAATACAACAATTCTAACCGGGGTTTCAGCATTAAGAATATATCACTTTGCATTTCTTTGTGATAAATCTTTTTTCTCACAGCCAATCCACTTGATAATAAAATCCTTGTGGTTAATGAATTTAACACTTCTGTTACCTGCACAATGATTTTCTCACATAACAGTCTTGATAGCTTGAACCACTAAAGTTAATGACGAATAACCACTGTTTAATGTTGACACTCGATGTACTGTCTGGTTCATGAGTGACTAACCGCAATGACTGTTCTTCATATATTGACTTTAAAATCTGGTTCTTTTTCTTTTCTCATCTCTCTTTTTGATTCTTTCTGTACTGTCTCTATCACTGTCGAAATCTCTGTCACTATAAATGAATTCACTTCTTTAACGAATACTTCACTGAGGCTTGATCAAATGACTGAGCTTCTTTCAATGTAGTAATTCCTCAAGTCTGTAGATTGACCTTGATCTTTTTCTTCTGACAGATAATACAATCTGAGATTCCTTGTGACAGTCTATATACTATTTACTAATACAATCTTGTTTAAGTTGAGTTGTATCCTCGAAATACAAATAGGCTACATCATATGCCTTTCAATCTCCCCCTATTTGTTTGTTAGACAATAACAAGCAAATACCTAGAGAATAACTCAACTAACTCACTTAAACAAGAAAAAGATTAAGCATTTAATAGCTTAGTGAATAGTACATTAAAAAAATTTCTCTGGTTTGAATTTAACAATTCAAGAATCCTTAGTTGATGAAATGATAGATGATTGTTCCTCTAGCACTGAACTGATCTTCAATAGATAACTCATCTTCATTTCTGATTCTTCATATCTCTGCCTGATAATCCTTCACATCTTACATTTGTGATTATCAGCAGTTCTTGATTTACAATCACTTTCCTTTTCTGACACAGCTTTTCTCACTTAAGAAAAACAACTGTTCCTACTATGTATGGTGAATCAATACCATTTCTAAAACTTCTGGGAAATCTACTACTCCTTGATAATCCTTTATGCATAGTACATTGAAAGACTAATAGAATAGTATTGTGATGTAACTCTCCTTATATCTCCACTTTCATTTCAACTGAAAGTCCTTTACTTCTCCATCTAAATCTCCCCCTTAGTAACTTGACTTGCTTCTCCTCCTAAGCATAGTCAGTATTGTGATGTAACTCTCCTTATATCTCCACTTTCATTTCAACTGAAAGTCCTTTACTTCTCCATCTAAATCTCCCCCTTAGTAACTTGACTTGCTTCTCCTCCTAAGCATAGTCTGTAAATGCTCCCCCTTTCTAACCTACTCTCCTTTTTATTTCTTTTTTCTTGTACCCATTACTTCTCCCTCTTAGTTGAGGAATCCTCCAACCAACTAGTTGACAAAGTAGTTGTACCAATTATTGTTAGAAAGGTAGTTTCATCTTTCTTTTTCACTGTGAGTGTGTGATAGTGTTTAGTGTACCTCACAAGTGTTTCACTCTTCTCTCCACTCATTTGTGTTGAGTGTCTCACTACTCTCTGTGTTTACACTCTTGCTCACTGGTGTATCACTCATATCACTCATAGCTCCAACATCCTTTAGTGTACCTGCAAGGAAAAATCACCCTAGCCCCTTCAAGAGAGGTCAGTGGTAGTGCAATGGGAGTTCGCAAATCCCAAATCCTTGTTGGACTTGTCAGACGAATCTGAGTCATAATCTACAAGTTGTTAATTTCCCTTTTTAGGGTTTTCAGATTTGAATTCTGAGAAGGTAAACAATGATCTATAAATTTAGCATTGAGATCAAGGTTCCCTTCTAATGTCCGTGAAGACATCACCTTGTTAAACTCATCAGGTAAAATCTGAATCATAGTTCACAAGTTGCCGATCCGCACCTATGTCGGATCCGTTACCCGCAGGATCCAGAGATGTTCCCTCTAGGGAGTTAGATAATGATCTTGTTGAATTTTGCATTTGAGATCAATACCTTCTCTCGAGGTCTGTGAAGACTCTTGATTCATTAAAGAACCTTTAACTTATAATCAAAACCGTAAAATGGTTGGATTACAGGTTTCCGTCAATTTATCCTTGGTGTGTGCAATCTCACTTTGTGCATATGAAATATTTTGGATAGTGTATAAGGTAGTGACTCTCCAACTGAATATCCCACACATTCTTATTTGCTGCATCAAATGCATTTACTCCCTAGTGACCTCTAGTTTGATAGGTTACTTCCTTTTAGGGGGTAAGTCAGAATGTGTTTGAGTTTAACTGTAGTCTGGGATCAAAGTTGTTGGGTTTACAACCTTATGACTAAACATGTGAGAGTACAAAATTCCATGTATATGAACCCGCATCACAGAATATGAGCAACATAAAGATAGAATGCATTTTTAACATTGAAAAGTTTTCTGAAAAAAATATTGCATTTATCTTAAGAGAAATGATGTACAGTTGTGATTTCAAAAGGTTTAACATATCAACAATCACAACTATAGAAAGATATTTTGAGTTAGGAAGATAAAGATCCTGAGCCGGTTTTACTAAACAAGAACATAGGCAAAAATCCAATTAATAAATAGTAATCGAATCAATGTATGTTAATGTTTAAACCAATACAAACAAAACTATTTTATCATGTTTTAGGTCTTGCATGATAGATACCAACTATTAGAGATTGTTAGCACATGATAGGTCTTGTCTTTCAATTGTTAGATCCTGAAAATCAAACGTTAGTTACTAAACAATTGAATTGACATATACCAATTTGATATCAACAATGGTCTTATATAAGAAATTCTGTCAACAACACAACAAAGAATTAGAATTAAAACTGCAGGTTATGTGTGTGTTAAACAGAAGAACAGTAAAAGAACCAAGTACAGGGACCTGTTTGTAAGTTTTGAAAGTATAGTGACTAAACTGTAAAAACTATACAAACTATTTATATACACATGAAAAATAATATTCAAAAATAAGAAATAATATACATAATAATAATATTAAATAAAAACTAAAAAGAAAAGAAAATTTAAATAAAACTAAACAAAGAAGAAAAATTTGAATTAACATAAAGATAATAAAACTATATATAGAATAACTGTATTAATAATATTTATAGAATATTAAAGATAAAAGATAATAATTTACAAAAATATCTACAACAATATAACTACTTAAAATAACTAAATAGAAAATATAAAATACTAAAAATACCATAGGTTGTCCTTTTGACGGAATTAACACATTAATAACAGAAGGACAAACACTACAAAATATTGAATAAAATATTAACTATTTACATAAACATTTGTAGCAAATTAATAAATCTATATATATTTTCGAATAAAATAACTTTCTTATCAGAAAATTATTTTGAAAGAAAATATGATTTATTAAAAGATCACAAATATTCGTAAGGAATTTTCAACAAAAATAGATTTCTCATTAATTTTCACTTGTAAAATCTGAGAAAAATATTTTTAGAGAAAATAAAATTATTCTAAAATTAAAAGAAGTAAGTAGGAAAATATTAAGAAGATAATGACAATGATTTAAGAATTAACAAGCAAGATTATAAGTTGATAAAATAATTATACAAGTGATTTAAATCAGCAAAATATTCACAAAATAATCACTTGTAAATTATTAAACATCAAACCTCAGATATTAACTAGTTTAATTACTAGGACTGTTTAACATACCCAATTCATCAACAATTCTTGTGAATGTGGATTCGTCAAGAGACTTAGTAAAAATATCTGCTGTTTGGTCTTCCGTGGGTACAGAAAGTAACTCCACGATACCATTCATGACATGCTCTCTAATAAAATGATACCTGATGTCGATGTGCTTGGTTCTCGTATGCTGCACAGGATTGTTGGAGATTGCTATGGCACTTGTATGATCACATAATATAGGAATATTATCCAGTACAAAGCCATAGTCTCTCAGCTGATTCCTAATCCACAAGATTTGAGCACAACAGCTTCTAGTAGCTATATATTCAGCTTCGGCTATTGAGCTAGAAACTGTTTGTTGTTTCTTGCTGTACCAGGAAACCAATCTGTCACCTAGGAATTGACAACTCCCGGAGGTGCTTTTTCTGTCTACAACACTTCCTGTATAATCTGAATCTGTATATCCAACAAGATTAAAACCAGATACTTTAGGGTACCAAATACCTAAGTTAGGTGTACCCTTAAGATATCTAAAAATTCTTTTAAAAGCAATGAGATGCACATCTCTAGGATCCGCTTGGAACCTTGCACACAAGCATGTAGCATACATAATATCTGGTCTACTTGCAGTAAGGTAAAGTAATGAGCCTATCATACCTCTGTAGCTTGTGACATCTACCTTGGCAGAATTTTCACATGCTCCAAACTTGACAGCTGTAGATGATGGTGTCTTTGCTGAAGACGAGTCCTCCATTTGATATTTCTTGAGGAGCTCTCTGACATACTTGGATTGACAAATAAATATTCCATATGTCCTTTGACTTACTTGTAATCCAAGAAAGAACTTCAGTTCACCCATCATGCTCATCTCAAATTTACCCTGCATTAGCTTAACAAATTTCTTGCACAAAAGATCATTAGTAGACCCGAATATTATATCATCCACATAGACTTGGACTAATATTGTATCATTCTTATATTTCTTTGAAAAGAGAGTTTTGTCTATGACACCTCTAAAGAAACCATTTTCAAGTAAAAATTCAGAGAGAGTGTCATACCATTTTCTTGGCGCTTGCTTAAGATCATAGATAGCCTTGAAGAGAACGTAGACATAATCCAATAGATCTGGATTTTCAAAGCCAGAGGGCTGTTCTACATACACCTCTTCATCCAGCTTACCATTCAGAAAAGCACTCTTGACATCCATTTGATAAACTTTGAAGTTTGAGAATGCTGCGAATGCCAAGAATATTCTAATGGCCTCAAGTCTTGCCATTGATGCATAGGTTTCATCATAATCAATTCCTTCAGCTTGATAATAACCTTTAGCAACCAGTCTTGCCTTATTCTTCATCACTTTGCCATCTTCATCAAGTTTGTTTCTGAATACCCATCTAGTGCCTACTACTATTCTGTTTGTAGGTCTGGGTACCATCTTCCATACTTCTTGTTGTTTGAATTGATTGAGTTCATCTTGCATCGCAATCACCTAATCAGGATCAGAAAGAGCTTCTTCAGTTTTCTTAGGTTCCATTTCAGATAGAAACCCTGAATAATTACATTGATTTTGGACAGCTCTTCTAGTTTTTACACCAACATCTGGATCACCAATGATTAGCTCAAAAGGATGAGCTCTATTCCAAATAGTAATCTTGATGATTCGCCTTGTTCTTCATTGTGATGTTAAGTATGACTAGTTGATCCCTCATTAACTCCCCTTGAGTTGTTGCCAGGTTGACTAGATGAATGTTCAGGAGTGTCAGTGGTATCTCGAATATTATCATTGTTTCCACCACCATTACCCTGATCATCCTCATCATTATCATTGTTGTCATTAGCATCAGCAAAAACATCAGGTGGATTGTCATCATCTGAATCTGGATCTGTCATATCTTCAAAAGATAGCTTTTCAGATGAATCTTCAGTTTGGATACTAGGGAGTTTAGTGTCATCAAATATTACATTGACACTTTCAATCACAGTCTGTTGATCAATCACGTACACCCTGTAAGCTATTCTTGTATAACCAATAAAAATTGCTTCAAGTGCTTTGGTCTTAAATTTTCCACCTTGTTCATCTCCTTCTTTAAGCACAAAACATTTCGCCCCAAATACATGAAAGTATTGAGTGTTGGTTTCTTTTTAGTAATAGCTTCATAAGGTGTCTTCATCAAGTCTTTGTTGATAAGAGTTCGATTCTGGGTATAGCAAGCAGTGTTGACAGTTTCAGCCCAAAAGTACAATGGAAGCCTTGATTCACTTAACATAGTACGTGCAGCTTCAATCAAGGTTCTATTCTTTCTTTCCACTACCCCATTTTGTTGAGGAGTTCTTGGAGCTGAGTACTGTCTAGTTATACCCTTCTCAGTATAGAAATCATTCAGAACTGCATTCTTGAATTCAGTTCCATTAACTGACCTTATAGCCCTCACTGGATACTTGGAATCCAGCTCAATTAACTTGATGTGATCAATCACCAGTTGTGGAGTCTCATCTTTAGAATTCAGGAACAAGACCCATGTGTACTTTGAAAAATCATCAACAATCACAAGAACATATCTTTTCTTTGACATAGACATCACATTCGCTGGACCAAATAGATCCATGTGAAGTAACTGTAAAGGTTCAGATATTGAAGATATGTCAGTGCTCCTATGAGTTGCCCTTTTTAACTTGCCTTTTTGACATGCATCACATAGTCCTTCCTGTGTAAATTCCATGGAAGGTAAACCTCTCACCAACTCTCTCTTGACTAGAGAGTTCATCGTCTTGAAATTTAGGTGAGAAAGTTTCTTGTGCCATAGCCAACTTTGATTTGTGGATGCTTTAGAATAGAAGCAATTGATTTCTTCAGTGCTTCCAGTGTTCATATTGGCTACGTACAAGTTTCCTTTTCTGACTCCTATAAGAGATGGTTGTTCACTTCTCTTGTGTGAAATCAGACAATTCTTCTTGTTAAAGTAGACATCAAATCCCTTATCACAGAACTGACTGATACTGAGCAAATTATGCTCAAGTCCTTTTACAAAGGACACTTTCTCAATGATAACATTTCCAGCTTCAAGTCTGCCATATCCATCAGTTCTACCTTTGCTGCTATCTCCAAAGGTAACTACTGGGCCGGCCTTCTCCACCACATTTTTCAGCAGGGTTTTGTCTCCAGTCATATGCCTTGAACATCCACTGTCCAAGATCCAGGTTACTCGATCAACCTGTTCAACACCCTGCAATGACAAACGGATTAAACCTTCTTCGGAACCCAAATTTGATTGGGTCCTGCGGATTTAAAGTATTGGCCTTTATCAGGCAAAACAACATTTTTAATCAATAAATATTTAACCTTATAAACAGATTTGAAAATCTTTTGTTTTATCTTGGGTATTCATGTTTCTTTAGCAGCAATAACACTTGTGTCATTGACTGGACATTTGACCTGGTAAACATTCTTAGTAACCCTTTGTTTAGTCTTAGGTACAAATGTCTCTCTCCTAACTTGAGGAGGAATAGCAGTCTTTGATCGAACATTATTGTTCCTGTTCATATGCTGTCGAGGAGCAGTCTGTTTATCACATGCATAACTACCATTAAAATAAGCACGCATACTGTTAAAAGCACAAGACATACAATTGAAAATACCACATGATTTATGATTAAAATCAATGATAGGCATGGTACTCATGTTAGACATGTTATCTTTCTGCTTCAACTTATTACCACCTAATCCAGTCTTAGAAGAACTAGTTGTTTCAACAACCTTGACTGTCACTTTAGGTACATCTTTCTTGGATGAAACATTCTTTGGATTAGCGTCCTTAACAGATTTAGCCTTAACAAAGACTGTGCCATTTGCACTGTCCTCATTTCTTCCTGAATAACCATAGAAAGAATATCTGGTGGTCCAGCATCAGATTGTTTAAATAGAGGTTCTTTAACATTCTTTAGCACATGTGGTATTCCCCTTTCTTTAGCACTAACAAGGTTAGGGGAATTTATGCCCAATGATCTAACAGCTTCATTGTAGCCATACGCTATACCTGTTGTTCGTTCTACAGATTGTTTGTTAAAAAACTCTTTGGAAACTTTAACAGAATTATAACAAGCCCTGACCTGTGTTTCAAGTTCAGTAATTCTAGCCATTTGTTTGCCTACAACTTCTAGAATAGATTTCTCCTTTTTATGAAGCATTACTATTTCATCTCTTTGTTGATCTTGATTAATATGCACCTTTTTCAATTCTGACACTTCATTGCCAAGTTTAGTACTTAGCAGATCTAGTCTCTTATATCCAGTTTGTGCATTATCTAAGGAATTATATAGACTATGAATCAACTCAGTGTCAGTAAGAATTACCGGAGTACTATAAGGAGTTGATGTATCAGCATTTACCACCAGCGCAAAATCCTCAACCTCCTCTTCACCACTGTCAGTGTCATCCCAGCTTTTGCCTTGTACCACATAGGCCGTGTCTGTGTTCTTCTTACCAGATGCATACTCTCTCCTTGCATCTTGTTGAGGTTGATGACACTCAGTTGCAAAGTGTCCAAGTTCATTACATTTAAAGCACCTAATCCTGCTTCTGTCTACCATTCCAGTTTGGTAGCCACCTCTTGTGCTACTTGAGGAAGAACCTCCTCGCTGGAATCTATTGTAGTTAGATTTGAACTTGAACTTGGGATTCCTCCTAAATCTGAAGTTACTGAATTGCCTCACCATCATAGCCATTGACTCATCTTCCAACTGATCCAGCTATTCCAATGAGTAGAAATCTCCACCATCCTGACTGACAGGTGTATGACCAATCTCAACTTCAACCTGTTCTTTGTCAGCGCTGCAAGGTTGAACAACCTTAGCTTCCACTTCCTTTGGAGTCTCAACTACTAGAGCTGTAGAAGAACTTGGAACCCTACCTTCACCATGAATTTCTTTCTGTTGAACTTGTTCCAACTCATAGGTTTTCAAAATGCCGAAAAGCCTTTTAAGAGTAATTTGATTCATGTCTCTGGCTTCTCTAATGGCAGTTATCCTTTGTTCTAGGTGAGTAGGCATGGTTAGTAGAAACTTCATGTTAATCTCCTTTTGTGTATATTGCTTGCCATGGATTTGCAAGTTGTTGATTATTTTGTTATACCTTTCAAACACTTTCTGAATGCCTTCATTAGGGCCAGCTCTAAAGTGTTCATACTCAGAGGTTAAAATTTGAAGTCTGTTTTCCCTGACTTCATCAGTTCCTTCATTAATAGTCTCAATAGTTTCCCACATGTGCTTTGAAATTTTACAATTCATCACATGACTGTACATCACAGCATCTAGGGAATCTAATAGTATGAGCCTCAAATTCTTGTCTAGTTCTGCATCCTCTTTTTCATTAGGAGTATAAGACGCAGGGTCTTTTTCATGGGTTCTAGCAGGTGTTGTAACAACTCCATCAGTAACAACTTGTTGTTCAATGACCATAGGAATTTTAGGTCCATTTTTCAGAACACCCAAATATTTAGAATTTGTAACATCAAGAAACAGCTCCATTTTATTTTTCCACATATCATAATTATCTTTATTAAAGATAGGAATCTTAACAATGACTTTTGAAGACATGATGAATTTTTAAGTGAGTTAAAAATTTGAAATGGATTTTTGACTGAATAAAAATAGGATCTTGATTTGTGTATCAATCAATAGGCTCTGATACCAATTGTTAGGTCCGATAAGATTGTAGAAGGGGGGTTGAATACAATCTATACCAATTTATCGAAATTTGTCCGTTAAATAATTTTTGGTTTAGACAAATTTGTGCTATAAATTGAAACAAATTTCAAGTTGAATATAACAATATATTAACTTGATGGGTGTTACAATTTTTAGTACAGATAATTATCAAGTTGATAAAAACTAATTAGAAAATTTGACATGAACTTTTCTAATTTAGTTAATAAAAATCAAGATAAGAACTAGGAAACTTAATTCGCTAGTAGTGCAAGAATCACAAATAAACAAGTTCCACCGGATAAAATATTACAAAGGGGATGAACTTGATTTTCTAGGAATTTAATTGTTCTTGGTGTTCTTGGATAATTGAGAGAGAAAGATGGAGGCTGTTGTGTTTTTTGTAGATGAAATATTATGTCCGTGTGTCTTTTTTCTTGCTACTGTCTTCTGTCTTTTATATCACAGCCATAGTCATATTGCTTTGTTTCAACTGATATAACAATCAATTAACAATAATATAACATTCGGTATGACTATCCACTGCAAGTAATATGACAGTCTCTTCCAATATAACTTTCGGTATAACTATCCTTAATACTTGATATGACAGTCTGTTGAACTAGATATGACAATCCAATAATCATATTCTTGGATATAACTTTCGGTATAACAATCAAAATTGTTAAATAAAACTGATTTAACACTGCAGCAACCAAAGACCAGTCGCGGGAGAATGGAGTGAAGTACACGCGCATTTTGTTAGCTTTAAATCTGGCGCGTGTGTCTCACTCGCGGTGTGGAGAGTGAAATGCAGGCCGACAGCATCTTCAGCAAGTGGTTTCTTTTTCTTCTTCCTAACTTTTGAATTGTTAACTTTACAAAACAATTCACTTGATTTTCATTCAGTGACCAGCCAACTTTTGTTTTCTCTTTTTGATTTCAAAACAATGACCTGCGTGACTTGCAAATTCATTTACAAAAACCAAGGCCTATTTCGTCCTTATTAGGGGCAGTTCCGTAGACATGCCTTTTAACCCGCATAACTTATAATCTTTAATTAATAAATAATTATTTTAATTCAGAAATTATAAAAATAAATATCTAATATTATTAGATATATATAAATATAATTTTTTAAATAAATAAAATATTTATTAATATAAATTTATTCTTAAACTCTAAACTGCGGTTATCTGAGCGTCTGAAACCGGACTCTTTTTGCTTAACAAAAAATATATCAATTCCAACCGGGGTTCCAGATTTAAGAATATATCACCTTCAATTTTCTTGTGATAATTCTATTTTCTCATAACCCGTCCAAGTGTAAGCTACAGTCTCTTGAGGATGTGAAATCGGACTCTTTTTGCTTAACAAAAAATACAATAATTCTAACCGGGGTTTCAGCATTAAGAATATATCACTTTGCATTTCTTTGTGATAAATCTTTTTTCTCACAGCCAGTCCACTTGATAATAAAATCCTTGTGGTTAATGAATTTAACACTTCTGTTACCTGCACAATGATTTTCTCACATACCAGTCTTGATAGCTTGAACCACTGAAGTTAATGACGAATAACCACTGTTTAATGTTAGCACTCGATGTACTGTCTAGTTCATGAGTGACTAACCGCAATGACTGTTCTTCATATATTGACTTTGAAATCTGGTTCTTTTTCTTTTCTCATCTCTCTTTTTGATTCTTTCTGTACTGTCTCTGTCACTGTCGAAATCTCTGTCACTATATATGAATCCACTTCTTTAACGAATACTTCACTGAGGCTTGATCAAATGACTGAGCTTCTTTCAATGTAGTAATTCCTCAAGTCTGTAGATTGACCTTGATCTTTTTCTTCTGACAGATAATACAATCTGAGATTCCTTGTGACAGTCTATATACTATTTACTAATACAATCTTGTTTAAGTTGAGTTGTATCCTCGAAATACAAATAGGCTACATCATATGCCTTTCAATATAAAATAAAATTTATTACATATAAAAAGAAATACGTGCATCGCACGGGTTATAATCTAGTATTATATTAATGATAAAAAAAAATTGGTCCTAATAAGAAATGAATAATTGACCTCTAACTTAGAATGAAAATTCCTTATCACTATGCTACATCGATTTTGAATATAGTATAAAACTCATTATTAATATATCATGAGACAATTTAGTTATCATGAAATTACTAAATTACCCCTCATATATTATATTAATGATAAAAAATTGTTTTAATGCAAATTAAACCCCTTACCTCTAACTTAGAAGTGATACCACTAATCCACTATCCTAGATATCAGTTTTGAAAATATTTTATTTTTAGTTATATATGCATCATGAATAGATAATTTTTTAGATATATTTTACATATTAAGCATTAACATGTTTAAGCACCATTTAATTATGATTTTACAAGCAAGCCCGTGCCTTGCACGGTCTATAAAGCTAGTAAGGATATAATTATATTTGGTTGTTAGTAGAACTATTTTAAGATAATAACAAAGATATTTTGATAATCAAAACGAATTATAGTATAATTTATAAATCGAATAGAAGAAATTGACGATTTTTTACGTTGAAAATTCTATTAAATTTATGAAATCTATTTATATTTCGTCGTTTTGATTTTCAAAACACCATTCTTTAAAATTATTTGAAAGTAGTTTCACTAATAACCAAATACAATTTTTATAATAAGTGTGAGAGGGATTTTGTCCAAAATTTCGGTAATCGGTAGACTACCTCGGTACCAAAATAAATAAGAATCGTTAGATCTTAAAATAAATCGTTAGATCTAGCATAAAAAATATTTCATATTTTAATATGTAAACTTAAAAGTATATGTATATTGAAATATGAAAAAGTGTATGTCAATGATTTGAATCATATATAATCAGATTTTCTAAATTGAATAGGATTATCAATGTAGATCTTCTACATTGAATAGGATTAATGCAAAAATTCGTTATTGTATTTTCTCTTGAGATTTTGAGTATTTCCATTTGGATATTAGTTATTAAAGAATCACTAAACTAAAGATAATTTTATGAGCTTCGCGTGGGCTATAAAATCATCCAAATCTGATTTCTAGATCTCAAGATAGAGTCCAAATAATAAATATGAATTTTTTAATATTATTAAATAAATAAATAAAATACAATTTCATACAGCCTTTTTAATTATATCTTATTTAGATTATTATTTCTTTTTTAAAATTACAATTTTCTTTTTAAAATTCAATTCTAACACAACCTTTTTTAATTATATCATTTTTAGATTAGAATTTTCTTTTTAATATGATATAATCTTGATCGTCTATTTTTAAAAATATTATATTCGGAGTTTGAAATTATTTTGGCGGTACAGTGACCAAATCAAAATTATATATAAGGATGTAATTGTATTTGGTTGTTAGTAGAACTATTTTAAGATAATAACAAGGGTATTTTTATAATCAAAACGAATTATAGTATAATTTATAAATCGAATAGAATTTTCAACGTAAAAAATCCTCAATTTCATCTATGTTTTGTTTCTGCGTATGTTTAATTGGAAAATAATTGTTAAACCATCACTAAATTAAAGATTATTTTGTTAATTTTACATGGGTTGTAAAATCGTCCAAATCAAATTTTAAGAATTCACACTACAAGAAAAACTGGTTTTTGTGACGGAAAATTCCGTCACAAACAGGCTGAAATTCCGTCACAAACGCCTTTGTGACGGATTTGTGACGGATTTTTGCTGTCACTGAAACCATTGTCACAAATCGAGTTTGTGACGGAAAAATCCGTCACAAATACTTTGTGACGGAATTTGTGACGATTTTTTTCTGTTACAACTTCCGTGACGGATTTATTCCGTCACAAGTTCGTCACGAAATGCAAAATCGTTTTTGTCACGCGAAACATATTTGTGACGGAATTTGTGACGGTTTTTCCCGTTACAAATTCCATGACGGATTTATTCCGTCACAAGTCCGTCACGAAATGCATATTTTTTTTTGTCACGGGAAACATATTTGTGACGAAATTGTGACAGAACTTTCCGTCACAATTTTGCGACGGAATTTTCTGTCACAAATCCGTCACCAACTGCTGGCACAAATCAATTTTTGTGACGGATTTTGTGACTGTTTTTTATGTTACAAGTTTTGTAACAGACTGCTTCCGTCACAAATCCGTCAATGATTACTAAATTTTTGAAAATAATTTTTTCTTTTATACGTTTTCCTGTACTGTACAAAAACTGTAATAACAATACATAAACCTGCATTGCCTCCGCAGTAGCACTACCAATGTATGACAAATCAATGACATTCAACACTACCAAATTACCAAATTATAGTAATAAATCCAATCCACACAAACATCATTTCTACCAATTCAACAAATCCAACGGTCAAAATACAATAATACCAATATACAACAATCAACAATCATCAGTTCCATCAAGCCTTCGGAACACCTCAGCAAGTTTTTCATTGAACTGCTCCTTCATGGATTCTTGTTCCTCCTTCAATCGCCGAATCTCCTCATCCTTAATATCAAGATTTTCCTTCAATTGTTGGATCTCTTCAGTCAGTTGCCTAGAGCTTTGCCCATATGATTCACCACTAGGACCACTAGGAGAAATGCAGAAAGAGGATGCTGCGCTGCCTAAGCCAACGACCCGCTGTTTCTTGGTTTTGGCATTGACTTCACCAAAAACTTCATTTATATCATAAGCAACACCTGCATCCGTCAGTTCTTTAATCCTTGCATCCATTCGGTCCTGCATAAACAAATTTTTAAATTTATCAAATTTTCAGCATACCCTCACCTGACCAAACTCTATGAAAGCATTAAAACCGACCACACTGACCAAACAGTCGGCTTCAAAGGGCCCCAAATGCTAACCCAACTCCCTCACCTGTTGGAAATAGGTTCCAAAACCAACCACCTCGACCAAGACTTTAGTAATATGCATTTTTTGGAAAGTTAATACAATTTTTTTTAACAGAAGAGAAAACATCAAATAAAGCATGGAGCAATAAAAATTGAGTTTCAGATGTTGTGCACATATATTATAAAAATCTCCTCCACCAAGTCATATTCACATAATTCAAAAAATCAGAAGATGTTTTCATTCCGACATTTTTAAAATAAAATCTACGAAGATTTTTTCCAAGTCCTCGTCTGAAATATATACCTTGATTTGCTTTGATTGTTCGTCCACGGGTACTCCATTCCGACATTTTATCTTCTGAAAAACTTCCCAGGCATTTGGTGACTCGCCGGATGCTTCCTTCCGCTACATTCAAAGAAATGGCTATTATCATATTATACCTTACTTTAAATCCATAGAGTACCTCCTTATAACAACCAGCTATTATCAATCTGAATAAAAAAACATTCTCATCAGGCAATTTATCAACCAGTTTACGTGACCATTAACAGGACCTCTGTTCTTTTAACTTTTAATTTCCGGATCCAATTAGTTAATTCAGATGGTGAATATCTTAAGGTGGAAGCATCAATACAAACAATAGGAACGTGTTTCGAGTAAATAAGCTTACCATATTATCCATGTGTTTGAGCACCGGAATAGATCCCCCAAGATGTCGCGACATCCCCGTTCCTTGGCCACAGACCTCGCTCTGTCTGTTATCCCTTTTAATAGCGCTGATCTTCTGAAAATCTGGATCATTCCAGTGAACACACCATTGCTGATATTGAGCGTCACTTAATGCTGGATGCTTCACAGCCTTCTTCTTGTACGTGTCATGAAATCTGTTCATCAAGACCGCATACATCCTTGCAGCATGATGTTTCCATGCTTCGTAATATGCAGCATCGTCTGCTTCATCCCATGCATAGTATCTCTGAAAACAAAAATGGAAACAGTATTAAACAAAATATCTCTGAAAACAAAAATGGAAACAGTGGTAAACAAAAATGGAGAACGACAGTGTAACAAAAAAGTTATAAACAATGGAAACACATAATTACCGACAAAATGCACTAAACTTAGAGACACAACCTTATTCAGAGGTTTCTTTTATAACATTCATACAACTAATTAAATTCAGAAAATTCAAACATACTAAATTCAGTAAATGCATTTACTTTTAACATATAGGTGTTTCTAAGTTTCTAAGTAAATGCATTTAGGTGTTTAACATATAAATGCATCCTAGTAAATTATGGAAAGAACTAACTAGAACACTGGTTGCATTATCATTTATACTTTTAACATATATATGTACAAATTATACCTTAAAGTACGTAAAATAATCTCTCTTCTGATCCTCGGTAAGAAGCTTCCACCCAAAGGCTTTATCGTGGATCTTTGCTAAAAAAGAGTCGGTGGTCCTTTTCGCTGTACCTGCTGGCATTAAGCTAGCATAAAACAAAATACAGTCAAATGATATACAATAAATAATATTGCAAAATCACAGGTAAATAATTCAGGTATTTACCGTTTTCCATCCGCTGCAATCCATGCCCTTTCTCGGTTAACTGGTACATTGGCAAGGGTGTTTTCAACAGTACCAAAATTATCAGCACCAACACTACCTCTTCCAGAATCGGGAGTATCATGTGGCCTCGACTCAAGAGAAAGGTGTGGCCTCGAATCTGGAGTAGGGCATCGTCGCCGATATTCAGGACTACAATTACCATGTCCTCCTCCCGACTCATGCTGACTACCACCACGACCAGAACCACTCCCGCTACCACGACCAGAACCAGTCCTGCTACCACGGCCAGAAGACCATCTCTGTGAATAGTCACCACGTCCTCGTGTCATATCTGAAAAATATATAGGAGTACAAGTAGTTAGTTACATATGCATATCTAATTATGTACATATTGGAACTCGAAAGCACAAGAACTGTGCACGACTTACATAATTCTGTTAATCACCACTTAAGCATCTCTAAAGTTTAGAACACACACTCATTGTGCAGTCAATAAAAATGATGGACATAAAGCTACAAGCATTTCAATTATCAAGTTCTATATAAACATTACGATCGCCCAATGTAATTTCAGACTCATCGGCATCTATGTCAACACGATCATTCACGGCCTCTTCTTGAAATGATGTATCGGGATCGATTTCCAAGATAGAGACGGAGTTACGTGCTCGAATTTTAATGGCAACCCACCAATCCGCTTTATCTCGTTGTAAACTAGGATAAGAAAGGTATGTCACTTGGTGGGCTTGTGCGGCTAGTATAAATGGTTCATAGCTGTTGTATTTGCGCTTGTGATTTATTTCAACGATTTTGTATTTTGGATGTGTAGTCGTACCCCTATTGGATGGATCGAACCATGTACAACTGAATAAAAATGTTTTTTTTGAGGGAAATCCACCATACTCAAGTTGCAAAACATCCTCAAGAAGCCCGTAATAATCAGACTCATCTACATTGTAACAAGTTCCTTTGACACATACTCCACTATTCACGGTGGACATATCTCTAGCATGAGTTCGCGTATGAAACCTATAACCATTTACAATATAGCCGGAGTACGTGGTCACCCTTTTAAATGGCCCTTTGGATAGTTCAATTAAGTACTTGTCACATACATTGTTGACCGGATCAGCAACCTGCCAATACATTCACATATTACAATTTTGAAAATAATATAATGGAACATCATTGATGTAACAAATATGTATCAGATGATAGAAAGTCTTACGTGTTCCTTGAACCATTTTGGAAATTCTTCCATTTGTGGCTGTCGTGAAAGTGACATATACTTTTCCACAAATGGCTCCACTTCAACGCAATTTAGTAGTACATACAGAGTTGCAGTTCTGAGTTCATCATCACTCAAATATCGAATTTTGCCAATGCCTAACGGTCTACCAGATCGCCTGAATAAAGAAATTGCATCCTTATCATCATCCTCTGAGACAAATTCATCTGTATTCCTAGCCACTGTTCTTAACTTTGTTTGCACTTGATCCTCAAAATAGAATGTCGTGAAGTAACATAGTTCTTCTATTAAGAACGCATTGGCAATAGATCCCTCTACTTTGTTCTTGTTTTTCACATTACTTTTCAAATTCCTCAAGTACCTTTCAAATGGGTACATCCACCTATACTGTACCGGTCCCGCTACCTTTGCTTCATAGGGCATGTGAACAGGTAAATGCTCCATTGAGTTGAAAAAACTTGGAGGAAAAAAGCGTTCAAGTTTGCATAATATCACAGGTATGGCCTCCTCTAGTCGTTCCATATCCCTTCGGTCAATAACACGTGCACCGAGGTCCTTGAAAAACATACTAAATTCAGTCAATGCCTCCCACACCTGCTTCGGTAACAACTCTCTTAGTGCAATCGGTAGCAAACGTTGCATGAAAACGTGGCAATCATGACTTTTCATTCCAAACAGCTTTGTTTTTTGCAAGTCCACACATCTCCCCATCTTCGATGCAAACCCATCCGGAAATCGCAACCCCTCCAGCCAATCAAACATCTTTCTTCTCGACTGAGGATCAAGGACATAACTTGCTTTTGGATATAGCCCTGTTGTGTTATCTTTCATCAGTGTCGGGCGACGACAAATATCATTTAACTCCTCTCTTGAACTGATAGTATCCTTTGTTTTATCTTTAATGTGACAGACTGTGTTGAATATTTGTTCAAAACAATTCTTTTCGATATGCATGAAGTCCAGATTATGACGTATAAGCAAAGAGCTCCAATATGGCAAATCCCAAAATATGCTCCTTCTTTTCCAACCACAATTGTCACATACTCTCTTGTTAGTTTCAACATGGCCTAGTTCTGTCACCTTTTTCAGCCCCAAATGATCCAACACAATTTTAACTTGTTCTCCACTTCGATGTACGGGGGCTGATCTTTGAAGCACAACGACATTTTTCCTGAAGTCATTCCGGTTCCTTCGAAAAGGATGATTCAGTGGAAGGAACTTACGATGATTGTCAAACCAGCTCTGTTTTCTACTTTTTGGCAGTGTAAATGCATCTGTTTCTTCCCTACAATAAGGACAAGCTAACTTACCACCAGTCTTCCAACCTGACAACATCCCGTAAGCCGGGAAATCACTAATTGTCCACAACAAAACAGCTTTCAATTGAAAGTTCTTTTTTGTTGAGACATCATAGGTGCGAGCACCATCCTCCCATAACTGAATCAGCTCATCTATAAGAGGTTGTAGGAAAACATCAAGCTTCTCTTTTGGATTATCAGGACCTGGTATTAACACTGACAAAAACAGGAATTGTGGTTTCATACACATGTCAGGAGGCAAGTTATATGGTGTTACCATCACCGGCCAACTAGAATAGTTCTTGCCATAAGTGCCAAAGGGTTGAAATCCATCAGTGCATAGGCCCAACCTCACATTACGATGTTCTAATGCAAAATCCGGATACATACTGTCGACGTGCTTCCATGCCGGAGAGTGAGAAGGGTGGTGCATGATCCCTTCTACAGGTGCTGCATGTTCCGCATGCCATCTCATATGACTGGCCGAGGCTTTGGATGCATACAACCTTTGTAATCGAGGAGTTAGAGGAAAATAATGCATCCTTTTGAAGGGCAACTTCTTTTTCCTGCTTGTACTTGCACCTTGTTCATTGTTCTTCCACCGAGGGGCATCACAGAACTTACACTTTTCCAAATCTTTATCTTCTTTACGATAAAGCATGCACAAGTTCTTACAACAGTCTATCATTTCTACGGGCAAACCCATTCCCCGCATTAACTTCTTAGCCTGATAATAATTTTCTGGAACTCCTGGATTAGGTTCAGGAATCACTTCCTTAATCAATTGTAATACGTCGCTGAAGGCCGAATTAGACATTTTGCTTTCACACTTCACGTTCAAGATTCGAGAAATAAAAGACAATTGAGTGTGTTTCTCACTACCGGGGTACAATGGTTTACTTGCAGCATCCAACAATTCGTATAATTTTTTTGCATCAGGATTTGGTTCTTCATCCCCTACATCAGCTCCCGTCTCGCCATTGAACATTTCAGGCCCGACTGCATCCATGACCATTTGAATGTAGTCTCCTCGATAATCTACTCGATTGGAAGACTCTCCAACATGGGTATCTTTGTGAACAAATCGTTCCCCGTGTGAGCTCCACACCTCATAGTGTGGTATAAATCCCTTACGACACAGGTGAATCATCACTTCATCAACCTCAAGATACCTCTTGTTACGACACTTTGGAAGTATACATGGACATTTAATCTTTGCTCCATCTGTACACCCGGGTTGATTAAGTGCAAAGTCAACAAATCTCAAAACCCCATCACGAAACTCTGATCGTACTAAACCTTTCTCAATGCGGTTGTACATCCAACTACGGTCCTCGCCCATTGTTATGGCTGTCACGTTAGTATTCAAATAATCCGCCTATTCAATAATTACTTACAAAATAAGAGCATCTCTATAAAGTTATCACGCTTTATACACAAGCAATACCAGTTGAAAGCTGTTATCAAATAGATTTTATACATAATCAAGAGTTGATATTAAACCAGTCAGATTTTATACACATACAAACTCATACAATAACTTTAAAGCCTAATATTAACATATATTAACTATCAAACACACAAATCTCATATTATATACATACAAACTCATACAATAACTTTAAAGCCTAATATTAACATATATTAACTATCAAACACACAAATCTCATATTCTATACATACAAACTCAAACAATAATCATAATCCACGAATTTTACAGTTAATTAGCAAGAAAATCGGAAGTATCAAGAGCATCAGCCTAACCTTTACACTTGAATTAAGCTTTGAATTGAGCAGCCTTCAATTTGATGTGAATTGAGCAGTCCAACTTCGATTTGGGGAAACGAGCTGAGGAGAGAGTGATTTGAGCACAGAGAAACGAGCTGAGGAGAGAGTGACAGAGAAACGAGCTGAGGAGAGAGTGATTTGAGCACAGAGAAGAGGAGAGAGTGATTTGAGGCTTTGAGCACAGAGAAACGAGTAAGTGAGTTAGGTTAGATCTAGGGACTTATGTCTTTTTTTTTTTACTAAATGTGATCAGTGACGGATATGTGACGGATATTTTTAATAGTAAAATATTATTTTTAATAATTTTAAAATATTAAATATTAAATTAAAAAAATCAAATATTAAATATTTTTATTATCTAATGATTTTAGCGAGAGAAAAAAAATTAAAAAATTACAAACTTATCTTGTTTGATTTTATAATATAAATCTCCAAAAAAATAGTCCCACAATAATTAGTATCGTCCGATTGCATAAAATAATATTTTTAAATCTTTTTTCGATGATCCAACAGTACTACGGATGTTAATATCATATCATTTTAGTGATATACAAAAAAAATCAAAAAATTACAAGCTCACCTTGTATGATTTCATAATAAAAATCTCCAAAAAACAATACTCGAGATACCTAGTATCGTCCTAATTACATAAAACGATATTTTTAAAATCTTTTTTCGACGATCCAACCGTACGGATGTTAATATCATATCATTTTAGTGATATACAAAAAAATTATAAAATTACAAGCTCACCATGTATGATTTCATAATATAAATCTCCAAAAAACAATACTCGCGATATATAGTATCGTCCCAATTACACAAAACGATATTTTTAAAATCGTTTTTCGATGATCCAACTGTACGGATGTCAATATCATATCATTTTATTGATATACAAAAAAAAAACAAAAAATTACAAGCTCATCTTGTATGAGTTCATAATATAAATTTCCAAAAAATAATACTCGCAATACCTAGTATCGTCCCAATTACACAAAACGATATTTTTAAAATCTTTTTTCGACTATCCAACCGTACGGATGTTAATATCATATCATTTTATTGATATACAAAAAAAATCAAAAAATTACAAGCTTATTTGATGTCTTTTTTTAACGGTCAAAGTAGATTTTTTTTAATTATTGACCTTTTGTGACGGAATATTCCGTCACAAATGCGTCACAAAATCCGTCAAAAGCTCAAATCCGTCACAAATCCGTCACTAAAACAAAATAGCTTTGTGTTTGTTTTTTATTAATTTTTGTCACAAACAAATATCCGTCACAAAATCCGTCACTAAAACAAAAATATTTTCGAATTTTTTTTATTAACATATTTTGTGACGGATAATTCCGTCACTAAGTTTGTGACTAAACTCTTCCGTCACAAATCCGTCACAAATTTGTGTGTTTTTTTATTTATATATTTTGTGGTTTTTTATTATTTTTTGTCACAAACAAATATCCGTCACAAAATCCGTCACTAAAACAAAAATATTTTCGAATTTTTTGTTAACATATTTTGTGACGGATTTTTCCGTCACAACGTTTGTGACTAAACTCTTCCGTCACAAATCCGTCACAAATTTGTGTATTTTTTTATTTATATATTTTGTGACGGACTTTTCCGTCACTACGTTTGTGACTGAACTTCTCCGTCACAAATCCGTCACAAAGTTGTATTTTTTTTATCTAAAATATTTTGTGACGATTTTTCCCGTCACAAATCCGTTACAAACTTGTGACGGCATAATCCGTCACAAATCCGTCACAAATATAGTTTTGTGACGGCTTTTGTGACAGATTTCTGACGACAATTTGTGACGCCTTTTTTCCGTTACAAAACCGTCACAAACCTCTGTGACGGAAAAATCCGTCACAAATCAGTCACTATTTGTGACGGAAAAGATCCGTCACAAATTTCCGTCACAAATTTGCTGTTTTTTTGTAGTGTCAAGATAGAGTAGAAATATTAAATCGAATGTTTAAAATTTTATATACATCAATTTTTTAATAACAATTTGATATGTAAATTAATAACATATATATATATATATATATATATATATATATATATATATATATAATTATAAATATTAAAAAAAAGTCGTACGAATTATAAGATAGTATAAATCTATACTCTTTATTAAAAGCAGAAACCCCCTTTAAATGGTATGCCATGTGTACCGCGGTATGCACGGTATGCCACTAAATATTAATTAATTTAATTAATTAAAATTGTAATATTATATAATAATTTAATTTAATAATGAAATTATATATTATGAGTTTATTAACTAAAAATTAAAATAAAAGTCATGATATAGTATCAAATAGAACTTAGGACTCCTTTAATTAATAAAAAATTAGGAATATAGTATTAAATAGAACTTAGGACTCCTTTAATTAATATTTAAAAGTATCTATAATAGATTAATAATAAATACAATTAATAATATAGCTACTCTTATATTGTATTACCAGAATGAAGTTATGTAAATTTAATTAATTAAAATAACAATATTAAATATTAATTTAATTTAATAATGAAGTTATATACTAGGAGTCTATAGAAATCAAAATAAAAGTCGAGAATATTGTATAATATACAACTTGGTGCTTTAAAATTTTATTTTATTAAAAAAAATAAAAAATTAAGAATTAAAATAATTTATCATAATCCGTGTTTCGCACCGGTTATCGGCTAGTAAATCTAATATAAGATGCAACATGCAAGATGCCATGATAAGTAAACTGAGCAACGATCAGAACCGTGCGATCAATTTAATCCAACGGTTGTAACAAAACCCTGCCCTATGATTTCCCTATAAATTTTCTCAGACGGTTTGTTGATTTACATTTCTCACTCCTTCCATTATCGGCAAGCGAGAGCAGTTAGTTCACTCTATCATCATCTCTTTCGGAAGGTCAGTTTTTTTTTTTTTTTTTTTTTTTTATGTGAATATATATAATGTGTACGTATCCTTGTTATGATCTGATGTATATTGTATGTCATTGTTAAAATTTCTACGTACCTGTTAATCTCTGTGTTGATTTAACTGTAAGTTATAGTTGCTGTTTGTATACGTGTATATCATAATGTGGCACATGAAAACTTGAGAAGATATTCAAAACCATCACTACATGTATTGTAAGGAGTCCGGTTCGCGGGAATCGAAATTTTAATCCCTTATGATAGTGTGTGAATTATAAATTTTGTTGTTTGGAAAGGCAATCAAAATTGTAATCCCTTGAAATTCCATTTCATTCTTATTCTCATTTCTTTTTCACATTTCCATCATGCATCCAACACCCCCTTGTTCTTTCTATATGCATCCAACACCCCCTTATATTTTTCATTTATTACTCAAAATACTGTTGAAATGTGTGTTTATAAAAATGATGTTCTTCGGCACCCACTGGGGTTATAGGGCTGGCTCCTACTATATAATGTTTAACTTGGTTGTGGAATTGTAGACATGGGGAAAAGCTATCCAGCTGTGAGTGAGGAGTATAAGGTTGCCGTTGACAAGTGCACAAGGAAGCTTAGAGGGTTAATCTCTTCTAAGGGCTGCAGCGGGATTATGCTTCGTGTCGCGTATGTCAACTGAATCCTCTCTTCCCTTTTCACTTTTCATGTGTGACTGACTATCTTTATTACTATTCATGTAATAATATTGAGGTATGTTTAGAAACTGTACAGAAAATTTTATTTCATATGATTAATATAGTTTATTTTGTCACGTATTTTATTTAGTTTATATAAGACAACCATATGAAAAAATGATTCCGCGGATGCTGATGATCAGTGCTAGTTAGAGATAGGTGACATTGACTTACTTTAGGTAAAATAAATATTTTGGTAAGCACCTTTGAATTATATGGTCTGATGCGACTGTTCGATGTATAATGTGAATGTGAAAGAAATATAACTGCCCCCTATGTCTTTTTGACATTTTGTTAAGTTAGAAGGCACTTGCTTGATTTCTTAGCAACTGATTTGTGAGGGAATTTTAACTTGTTTAAAAAACAAAGAACAGGAATAGGTGTGCAGAATTAAGATAGAAATTCCCTTCCCATTCCTTAATCTTGTTTATACATTTACATCGTACGCCCAGAATATGCAATCCAATTACTTTAGGGAATATGTATATAATATCTGTCTTCAATTTGCTACAATTCACACATAATATGATTGATATGATTATGGTTGTATTATCATGTCGTGTAGGTGGCACTCAGCTGGTACTTATGACGTAAAAACCAAGACTGGAGGTCCTTTTGGAACAATGAGGTACAAGGCTGAGCAATCTCATAATGCCAACAATGGCCTTGAAATTGCTGTTCAACTTCTAGAGCCTTTTAAAGAGCAGTTTCCCATCATCTCTTATGGTGATTTATATCAGGTAATTTATAGCTCCATGCATATAGAATTGTTTGACTAGATGCATCCGAGTTTATATTTATTAGTGTCCAGTAAAACCCTTTATGTTGTCATCATTGAATTTGTCTAATTGTATCTTAATTCGACATCGTTATGCTTTTCTTTTTTGGAGATAATGTAGTTGGCTGGAGTAGTTGCTGTCCAAGTTACCGGAGGACCTGATGTTCCATTCCACCCAGGAAGGGAGGTTTGTTGTTTGTCTTAATTTGGATGCTATATTACAATAACATAATATCATTGGATATAAGGGATCTCATGGCATGAATCATTGTTGTTGAAAAAAAATATACCAACGGTTGTTATCAAACCAACAACAACAATGATGATTTTTAAATAATTTTTTTTGGTTACTAGTTTATAATACGTCATGCACCTCAGAAATTTATGTTTGTAGAAATATTTGGGGGCCTGATTGTTGGAATTCGGGCATAATAACGCAACGGAAATGACGTAAATAACAATTAAAAACGAATTCCAAAGCCCGGATCCATGTATAAAATGATGATCAGGGTATAAAAATTCTCAAGAACAAGATTGTACCTTGTTAAAGCTTTCCAATGGATGTCAAATGGAGATCCTACCTTGTTGATCTTCAGAGCTAAGTGTTGATCTTGAGAGCTAAACTTGCAACTCCTCCACCGGTATCCACACTTGAATGCTTGCTTGATTCGTCGAACGATTTCGTCACGGAATTTGGTACTAGCCAAAATAAATAAACCGGATGTGTTCTTGACTTGTGCTTGATTTCTTCCTTGTGTTTTTGAACTGAGATTTCAGTTGTGTTCCTCCTAAATGACTTGCCAACTCTTGGCTTATAAAGAGAAATAAAGCAAAATGAGGCCTTAAACAATTAGGCCATTTTTATTTAAACAAATCTTATTTATTTAAATAAATTAATTAAGTCATACTTAATTAATCAAATAAGTCAAGAAAATACATCTTCAAATTTTATCTTTAACTAATCAAGTCTCACTTAATTAATTTTATAAAATTCGAATTATTATTTATTATTAATTTAAAATCATAATTTAAATTATTATTAATTTAAATTCATGAAATAAATTAATTTCCCTTTTAAACATTCTTTGTGTGTGACCCTGTAGGTTATTATTTAATTGGCAACAATTTTATTCTCTAATAAAATTGTAAACAATAAGCGGCGTCTAGTAACACATTATTGCTACCCAATAAAAAAATAATTAAATCAACGATTCAATCAACCTTTTATGACTAATGTTCCATGTAATATAATCCCTTTAAATCATGATATTATAGATTAAACTCGAGGCATGTAATGTGTCATCCTCTTCATAATTTAATCTTCATTTTCTTGATCGATGAGTAGACTATTTAATCAAATCAACATTTGAGCATGGCCATGCATTTCATAGTCTCTCTCAAACAAGAGGCCGATAATATCACTCCTTTATCAGGAGATTTAAATCCCATCTAGATCGTTCATATTTCTCACATGATTCATAATATATCCGATATTCACCTTTATCATTATCCGGCTAAAGATAACTTTTGACGAATTCAAAATATATTAATTCTCATGTAGAATTATAACGACTTCAGGTCTAAGGATCATTACACCATTATCACTGTGAGAATACATATGACACATTTATTATTTACCATGATGTATCTCACTGTGGGTCTATCCAGCACCCTGTACTCGTACAGTTACCTATGCATTGCTTTTAGTATCTTCATACTTATGACCAATGAGATGTGGTCATCAGTCAATTATCATACTAGCCTCAGTGTATTATTATTGTCCTAAGTAATAATAATACTCGGCTAGGGACATTTAAGAATATGATACAATCATTATATAATCTCATGTTCAAGTCACATACTTGCAACTATATAATTTGTATCAAGGTTCTAAGGACATTTATTATACTTTATTTATTTTGCAGTAAATAAAGCCAATAATAAACATATATATATCGAATATATAATATCACTCAAACATAAATATAATGTATACATTGCCTCTAGGGCACCAATACTAACAATCTCCCACTTGCACTAGAGCCAATCACCCATGTATCGAATACCCATGCTACTAGTGTGACATTCATGCTTCTGCTGCGACAGAGCCTTAGTCAGCGGGTCTGCAATATTATCATCAGTATGCACTTTACATATGTGAATATCTCCTCTATCATTTATCTCTCGAATAAGGTGATATCTCCGAAGTATATGCTGTGTTTAGCTGTGAGCTATCGGCTCCTTGGTTTGTGCTATAGCTCCATTATTATCGCAGTAAAGATCTATGGGATCTGTGATCGATGGAACTACACCAAGTACTGTAATGAACTTCCGTATCCATACAGCCTCCCTGGCTGCTTCACAAGCCGCAATATACTCGGATTCCATTGTAGAATCAGCTACTGTCTCTTGCTTCGAACTTTTCCAGCTTACAGCACCTCCATTTAGGCAAAATACAAATCCAGACTGAGAAACAGAGTCATCTCTGTCAGTCTGAAAACTAGCATCCGTGTAACCCTTTACCGTTAGATTCTCTTCTCCTCCATACACCAAGAATGAATCTTTAGTCCTTTTCAAGTACTTAAGAATATTCTTGACCGCCGTCCAGTGACCTTCACCTGGATTAGACTGGTATCTGCTCGTCATGCTCAAAGCATACGAGACATCCGGACGAGTACATATCATTGCATACATGATAGATCCAATTGCTGAAGCATATGGTATCTTACTCATGCGGTCTTTATCATCCAATGATTTCGGACCATTCTCTTTTGAGATCGTTATCCCATGAGATATGGGGACATATCCCCTTTTTGCATATTGCATTCCAAAACGATGCAAAATCTTGTCAATATATGTACTCTGGCTTAAGCCAATTAATCTCCTTGATCTATCTCTATAGATCCTGATCCCTAATATATAGGTAGCCTCGCCCAAGTCTTTCATAGAAAAACTTTGTCCTAACCAAGTCTTTACAGCCTGTAGAGAAGGAATGTCATTCCCCATTATTAATATATCATCGACATATAATACTAGGAATGCCACACGGCTCCCACTAAACTTTTTGTAAACACATGGTTCATCCACAAAACCTTTGACTATTTTATCAAACCGGATATTCCATCTCCGAGAGGCCTGCTTCAATCCATAAATGGATCTACGCAGCTTACATACCTTTCCAGCATCATTTGGATTTCCAAAACCTTCAGGTTGTGTCATGTACACATCCTCTTCAAGGCTTCCGTTAAGGAAGGCTGTTTTGACATCCATCTGCCATATTTCGTAATCATAGTAAGCCGCTATTGCAAGCATAATTCTGATGGATTTTATCATTGCTACTGGTGAGAAGGTTTCATCATAGTCAATACCATGAATTTGTTTGAAACCTTTTGCAACCAGTCGAGCTTTATGGGTCTGTATCTTACCTTCCATGTCGATTTTCTTCTTGAAAATCCACTTGCACCCTATAGGTTTTACCCCTTCAGGTGGATCAACCAAAGTCCATACTTGGTTCTCATACATGGAATCCATCTCAGAATTCATGGCTTCTTGCAATCTCTTTGAATCTTGTGTGTTCATAGCATCTTGGTAGGTGAGAGGCTCATCTTGATCTATGAGCATCACATCGCGAATCCTACTGGATCTACGAACAACCTGTGTTTCTTGAGCAATATTATCTTGTATATCTTGCTCATGCTCCATCTCAGGTTCAATGTTATCAAGTGGTTCTCGATCTTCATCGAGATCTATTTTCCTCCCACTGTCTTTTCTAGAGACTAGCTCTCTTTCTAAGAATACAGCAGTTCGAGCAACAATTACTTTGTTCTCTGAAGGATTATAGAAAGAATAACCCTTTGTTTCACTTGGGTATCCCACAAAGATACATTTTTCAGATTTTGGTCCAAGCTTGTCTGACATTGGGCGTTTCACAAATGCTTCACATCCCCATACTTTTATAAAGGACATGCTTTGACGTTTTTCTGTCCATATCTCATATGGAGTTTGTTGAACCGTTTTAGTAGGAACACGATTTAGTGTATATGCAGCCGTTTCCAGGGCATAACCCCAGAAACTAATTGGAAGATCTGCTTGACTCATCATTGATTGCACCATGTCCAATAAGGTACGATTCCTCCTTTCAGAAACCCCATTCCATTGTGGTGTTCCAGGAGGAGTGAGTTGTGATACAATACCACACTCCCTCAAATAGATCTTAAACTCATGGCTTAAGTATTCACCTCCTCGATCAGATCTTAGAGTTTTTATGCTTTCGCCAGTTTGCTTTTCTGCTTCTGCCTTATACTCTTTGAACTTTTCAAATGCTTCGGATTTGTTCTTCAAAAGATATACATATCCGTATCTACTGAAATCATCAGTAAACGTAATGAAGTAGAAATAGCCACCCCTTGCCATCGATCTCATAGGACCACATACATCGCTATGTATTAGTTCTAGTTGTACGGTGGCCCTCTTACCCTGTCCGGTAAAAGGAGCTTTAGTCATCTTGCCTAGTAAACAAGCCTCGCATTCATCATATGATTCAAAATCAAACTGATCCAAGAAACCATCTTGATGTAACTTGGAAATGCGTTTCTCGTTTATATGGCCTAGACGACAGTGCCAAAGGTATGTTTGATTTGAGTCATTAGTCTTAAGTCGTTTGTTATTTACATTCAAGATAGGAGTATCTAAATTAAGAACATACAAACCGTTAAATAACTGTGCAACACCATAGGTAATGTCATTCAAACTAAAAGAGCAACCATTGTCTTTAAAGGTAAATGAAAAACCTTTCTTGTCCAAACAAGAAACAGAAATAATGTTTCTACAAATAGAAGGCACATACAAACAGTTTTCAAGTTCTAATATAAGCCCAGTGGGCAATGATAAATGGTAAGTCCCTACAGCCAAAGCAGCAACCTTTGCTCCATTTCCAACACGTAGGTCTACCTCTCCCTTAGCCAGTGTCCTACTCCTTTGCAGTTCCTGCACATTTATACAAATGTGAGAACCACATCCAGTATCCAATACCCAAGATGTAGAAGTAGACAAATTGACTTCTATTACATAAATACCTGAAGTAGAAGTCTGCCCAGCAGCCTTCTTCTTCTTCTTCAGCTCTTCCAAATAAGCATGACAGTTTCTCCTCCAGTGTCCCGGTTTACCACAGTGGTGACAATCACCCTTTTCGACACCTCCTTTAGGCTTGGTAGCCTTCTTGGGAGCAGAATTAGGATTGGTAGCAGATTTGGATGCAATCCTCTTCTTATTGCCTTTCCACTTTCTTTTCCCTTTGGCACCCCCTTTGTTCACCATCAGCATGGGAGTAGGGGATTCCTTCTGAATGTTGGTTTCAGCAGTTCTTAACATGCCCAACAATTCAGTGGGTGTCTTATCAATCTCATTCATATTGTAATTCATGACGAATTGAGAGAAGTTCTTGTTGAGTGATTGTAAGATCAGATCTATTTGAGCCTCCGGACCAATCGGGAAGCCCAAGGTATCTAGTTGCTCAATATACCCAATCATCTTAAGAACGTGTGGTCCAACCGGGTCTCGCTCTCCCTGTTTGCAAGCATACAATGCCTTGATCGTATCATATCTTTCCTGACGAGCTTGTCCCTAAAACATACTTTTGAGGTGCTCAATTATTATTTCATAAGCATTCATCAACTCATGTTGCTTTTGAATCTCAGGAGCCATGCATGCAAGCATAAGGCATGACACATCAGTTGAGTCATCCAAATGCTTCTGATAAGCATTATGCTCGGCACGTGTGGCTCCAGCAGGAAGAGGATTTGGGTGAGGAACTTCAATGGCATACAGCTTTCGCTCTTGCCTGAGGACAATCCTCAAGTTCCTAAACCAATCTAGGAAGTTTGTCCCTGTCAGCTTTTTCTTTTCTAGGACTGATCGTATCGAAAAGTGGTTTGTGTTGTTTGCCATTTATTATCTACAATTTTGTAAAAGCGCATAAAATGAGTTAGTTTGCATGTTTCGTAAAACCAATTATGTTCAAGTTGATTTATAACATATTCGTAATATACCTCCCACTATTTTTATCAAATTAATAGCCCTTACTATCAATTCGGAAAATGGTTCCCATAAAACCTTTCTTAGTGAGCCAAGATCCATATTTCGTCATATTTTAAGTCAGCTTTGGCTTTCCTCTTTAATATGATTATTTAGGTAGACCGTTATGTCAATTATATCGTATATAACTCTTGGATAGCTTAGTGAACAACATATTGCTCCGATCTATCTAATAGATTTCACTAAACTCTATGCTTATAAGTTCATAATCCTATTATGACGACTTATTTAAGTTGGACCCAACAATAACATTTCAAGTAAGCTTGTTTACTTAATCACATCTCACCACGATAAAAGAGAAGCCCTTGCTTTGGCAAATCCACTCCTCAATGATCTAGGATTTAATGAGTGTTATTTGTTGGAAAGCATCTGTTTAACTTAATATTTCTTAAGGGATTTTTCAAAATTTAACGATCTTGATCGTTTGTTTAAATCTTAAATCGTTACAGATTTTATCTTGTTTAAACATGGCATATGTGTCGTATCTAATACATACATTCTAAAATTTCCATACATCCATGCATCCATACATATATCTAATATATCCATGCATCATATGTAAAGTGCAGTTACGCAAAATTAAACGTGCGATGGTTATGCCCCGATCCTATGCGATCTTTTCGAGCTAATGAAAAGATCAAGGTCAATCTATGGTTGTAATAACTAATTATTACATAATTCTTCATTGCTTCCTAAGCCTCCATTGATTGCCTCCAAGCTCATTTTGAAATACATTACAAAAGAACTCGAGTTGCATTCGAGATATAATAATTACAAGAATAACGACATGCAAGTCGTATTTAATTATTACAGACCATAAATAAAATTAAAACATTTATTCTACGGGTCTTTAGGCCATAACCAATGCACCATGCTCATATAACAATTTATAGACATCACATTAATCATGATCATATCGATTAATATTTAACTCCTTAATTTAAATACCTAATTATTTAAAAAGGAATTAAAAAATCAATTTTAATAATTAAAAATCGAATTTAAAAATTAAAATTAATCAAAATCGCATTTAATAATAATATTAAATTCAAAATTTAAATATTCAATTATTAAAAGCATTAATTAAAATAAAATTCGAATTAATAATAATATTCAAATTCAGAATTTAAATAAAAAAATTTGAAATTAAATTAATTAATAAAATTTTGAATTAATAATAATATATAAATTCATAATTTAAATATTCAATTATTAAAACTTTAATCATTAAAAACATTAGGAATCTAATGATTAAAACCAATAAGTTTTCTTTTCTAAAGTAAAAGCAATAGGTTTATAATGCCCACTAACATAATTCTTAAAGCAAAAGTAAAAGAAAATGTTAAAGTATAAAAAGAAAAAGGAAAAAATAAAATAAAATATTCTGCACTGCAATACTGCGCACTGCACTGCTGCCTCCCACTGCTGTTGCGCATGTCCGACATGCGCAACACCTGCTGTGTACTGGTGATGCGCATGTCCGACATGCGCATCACTGTCTGTATCCTGCTGTTGCGCATGTCCGACATGCGCAACTCCGGCTTGTACTGCTGTTGCGCATTACCAGAATGCGCAACACCTGTATTCCAGAATTTTTCCAGAACCTGCAGAATGTCCAGAAACTTGTAGAAAATTAAATTTTCAGTTTTGATCAATTCTATAAACATTCTAATGATGTGTTTAACATAACTAATATATAGTACATCATCCAAAACATGTTATAACAATTTATAACATCATACAAACAATTATAACAATTTATAAATGATCTTTTGTATGTTAAAATGAAGCATGGCATAATACAAAAATTCATGTATGTTTCATTTTCAAGAACACAACACCAAATCATCCTTTTATACATGTAGCTCTGATACCATTGTTGGAATTCGGGCATAATAACGCAACGGAAATGACGTAAATAACAATTAAAAACGAATTCCAAAGCCCGGATCCATGTATAAAATGATGATCATGGTATAAAAATTCTCAAGAAAAAGATTGTACCTTGTTAAAGCTTTCCAATGGATGTCAAATGGAGATCCTACCTTGTTGATCTTGAGAGCTAAGTGTTGATCTTGAGAGCTAAACTTGCAACTCCTCCACCGGTATCCACACTTGAATGCTTGCTTGATTCGTCGAGCGATTTCGCCACGGAATTTGGTACTAGCCAAAATAAATAAACCGGATGTGTTCTTGACTTGTGCTTGATTTCTCCCTTGTGTTTTTGAACTGAGATTTCAGTTGTGTTCCTCCTAAATGACTTGCCAACTCTTGGCTTATAAAGAGAAATAAAGCAAAATGAGGCCTTAAACAATTAGGCCATTTTTATTTAAACAAATCTTATTTATTTAAATAAATTAATTAATTCATACTTAATTAATCAAATAAGTCAAGAAAATACATCTTCAAATTTTATCTTTAACTAATCAAGTCTCACTTAATTAATTTTATAAAATTCGAATTATTATTTATTATTAATTTAAAATCATAATTTAAATTATTATTAATTTAAATTCATGAAATAAATTAATTTCCCTTTTAAACATTCTTTGTGTGTGACCCAGTAGGTTATTATTTAATTGGAAACAATTTTATTCTCTAATAAAATTGTAAACAATAAGCGGCGTCTAGTAACACATTATTGCTACCCAATAAAACAATAATTAAATCAACGATTCAATCAACCTTTTATGACTAATGTTCCATGTAATATAATCCCTTTAAATCATGATATTATAGATTAAACTCGAGGCATGTAATGTGTCATCCTCTTCATAATTTAATCTTCATTTTCTTGATCGATGAGTAGACTATTTAATCAAATCAACATTTGAGCATGGCCATGCATTTCATAGTCTCACTCAAACAAGAGGCCGATAATATCACTCCTTTATCAGGAGATTTAAATCCCATCTAGATCGTTCATATTTCTCACATGATTCATAATATATCCGATATTCACCTTTATCATTATCCGGCTAAAGATAATTTTTGACGAATTCAAAATATATTAATTCTCATGTAGAATTATAACGACTTCAGGTCTAAGGATCATTACACCATTATCACTATGAGAATACATATGACACATTTATTATTTACCATGATGTATCTCACTGTGGGTCTATCCAGTACCCTGTACTCGTACAGTTACCTATGCATTGCTTTTAGTATCTTCATACTTATGACCAATGAGATGTGGTCATCAGTCAATTATCATACTAGCCTCAGTGTATTATTATTGTCCTAAGTAATAATAATACTCGGCTAGGGACATTTAAGAATATGATACAATCATTATATAATCTCATGTTCAAGTCACATACTTGCAACTATATAATTTGTATCAAGGTTCTAATGACATTTATTATACTTTATTTATTTCGCAGTAAATAAAGCCAATAATAAACATATATATATCGAATATATAATATCACTCAAACATAAATATAATGTATACATTGCCTCCAGGGCACCAATACTAACACTGATGCGATAGGGGCTCCTCGCACACCCTGAACATCGGGTGTGATAAGCAATATTGGATTTAACTTTTCATGTTCATTTTGATTAGTTTTGATGTATATATGATACAATATGGTTGATTTAGTTTGTGTAAAATATCATTCTTTTGTTGTGTCATTCATGTTTTAGTAAAATTGTCTCTATACTTGTAGGATAAAGATGAGCCACCAAAAGAAGGTCGCTTGCCTAATGCTGAATTGGGTCAGTGATAATAGTTTTGTAACGTATTTTGTTAAGATGGTATCAAGATTGTGTACTAAAACATTATGCACCACACTTCAAGTTTTCTCTTGAATACTATAAAACATTTCAAGCAAAGTTAAAATCTCTGTTCAATCATATTTTACAGGACCTGACCATTTGAGAGATGTGTTTGTTAAAGCAATGGGACTTTCTGACAAGGATATTGTTGTCCTCTCTGGTGGTCATACCCTGGTATATGGTAGCTTCACCCTTCAAGTTTATAGGGATATATTTTTACTTAATGAATTGCGATGCTGGTATCCTTTCTTTATAGTTTGTAGCCTTCATGATTTTTGGTTGATAATTTCCTTCAGGGCAGATGTCATAAGGAACGTTCTGGGTATGAAGGACCATGGACAACGAATTCTTGCATCTTTGATAACTCCTACTTCAAGTGAGTCCTTTAGATAATCTTGACATTATTTTTCATTGAGGTGATTGTATACGCTAAATTGTTTATTTTCTGATAGGGAGCTCTTGTCTGGAGAGAATGAAGGGCTTATCCAATTGCCAACTGACAAGTGTCTTCTCAAAGATCCTGTCTTTCGTCCCCTTGTCGAGAAATATGCTGATGTTCGTTATTTGCCATCTAACTTTGTCTTTATAGTGGCACTCTAAACTGAAGTGAATTTGGGTAGTTTTTAAATGTTTATGCCAATTTTTCAGGATGAGGATGCCTTCTTTGCCGACTACGCAGTATCTCACATGAAGCTCTCTGAACTAGGGTAATTACACACTCATCTTTTGTTGTAGCTTTAAAAAAATTCATGTTATTTAATAATAGCATTGACTCATCCGTCTAATATGGTTTATTCCTTAATCATAGGTTTGCTGAGGCCTAAGCTTAGGAATGAGACAATTATTTCCATTTCCGTGCCATGATTTAGTTTACGAAAATAACTTACTCTGAAGGTTGTTTGATCTAGTTGTAGTTCATCTTGCTGTTTTGTCAATAGTGAAGATAAGAGCTTGTTTTAGTTGCGCTATCATTTTGTTTCCTTTTCGTGTAATAAGCTAAAGTGGATATTTATACTTCATATTCATCATTGCCCCAGTTCTTCAGCATCTTTTAATTTCGATACTGCCTAAACACAGTAGAATTTTTTAGCTTAGATAGTACTTAAATGTAATTAAACCATACACTGTCGAATAGAGATTAACACAATGCAATGCGCCCGAAAATTTGACAGTGTCATAACACTAGTTTGTAGAAGTTTCTGTAGTTTATAACCTCATTTAACTTACGGTTTTGGTTGGTTTGGTTCACAGATGTTGTCTGTGAACTTCTTCCTTACATTTTTTGCGTGCTCCATTTTGATTTTTAAACGGATTAACATATATCATAAACCCAATTTAATTATCCAATACTATTAACAGATAGACAGATAGTACATGAACCAATTTTTGAAAAATCTAAAATCGATCCGGTCTGATTCAAATAAACTTAGATCTCTTATAAAAGAGTCGGTGTAATTGTCAAAAAGTTGGTGTAATTGTCAAAGAAATTTACCAAGACGAGTGGCTCATGTACCAATACACGGAGCCGCAAAAGTTAAATGCTTTCATATTTCATTGGCCGTCAAAATTACCCTATAAATAGACATGAATGTACTTGTGCAGGATGTACAAAGAACCAATAAAATATATACTCCTGCTTTCTCTTATCCGCCCCATTTCTTCTTTATAGATATAATTCTCTTTACAATAAATTGATTGAACACTTAATATTATACTTTATTTATAACACGTTATCAGCACAAGCCTCTACCCGAGTAAGTTTTGTTGAAGTAAGGAGGTACTGCCCGAATAAAGTTTATTAAGGAAGAAGGTACTGCTCAAATAAGTTTTATTAACGAAGGAGGTACGCTCTATTTTTACTTATAAATACGGTTATAATTTCCTTGTTTATATTACTCTTTAATATATTAAAATTGTTGTACTATGAATATTATTATAAAGTTCCTGGCTGGCTATGCCATCGTAACTTTTAAATAAACTGGCTGGCTATGCCGCCGTAACTTTTAAATAAATTATGTCATTATGTTATAATTATAATTGTATATATGTGTTTAATTGTTTATGTTTAACATGCCATATTGTTATACTATGTTTTAAATATTTATTTTGCGTTCAAAATGACGAATCTTGCAAAATTAGATTTTGTTGCTTTGGATGTGTCTGGGGATAATTATCTGTCTTGGGTACTCGATGCGGAATTACACCTTAGTGCCAACGGGCTAAAGGATACCATAGAAACAGGAAAAATCCCAACTGTTGAACAAAATGCCAAAGCAATTATTTTTCTTAGCCACCACATCATGAAAACTTAAAATCTGAATACCTCACAGTAGGGGTGATCATAAACCGCACCAAACCGCAAAAATCGCCTGCACCGCACCACACCGCGTGGTTTTTATTTTCTGTGGTGCGGTTGCGGTTTCAAAATTTGACAAACCGCGCGGTGCGGTGTAGGTTGCGGTTTTAGTTTTCTAAAATGTGGTTCAAACCACACCGCACCGCAATATTATATATATATATATATATATTAATTATATATATATATATATATATATATATTATGTTAGTATTTTGTTAATGATTTAAGGGATAGTTTGCAAGTTATTTGCTTCATTAGTGCCTACGGTCTAGTAGTAGTTTATTTTAAAGGCTTATGGTAGAACTTTACTGATCAATTATAATGGGCCAGCCCATCTTTCTCCAGTTTAGTATCACAATATTTCATGTTTGTATTTAATTAAGTCTGTAGAGGTCACGGTCTGCATAATAATTAAGAAATGTGGTTGAGCAAGAACTTTAAAAATTAATTCTACATGCATGAGAATTAAAATTTTAGATTTATAATTATTTTTATCGAAGATGTAAACCGCAATGAACCGCACCACACCGCACCGCATTTTCGCGGTGTGGTTTATGCGGTTTTAAAATTTCGCGATGCGATTGCGGTTTGGAAATTTGACCAAACCGCATGCGCGGGTTGGTCCGCGGTTTTGGGGAAAAACCGCACCGCCCGCACCGCGATCACCCCTACCTCACAGTCAAAAATCCACTCACTCTTTGGACCAATCTCAAAGATAGGTTTGACCACCAAAAACTTGTCCATCTGCCACATGCTCGTTATGACTGGATCAATTTAAGGTTACAAGATTTTAAATCTGTTGCTGAATATAATTCTGCCTTGTTCAAAATAAGCTCAAAGCTAATCCTGTGTGGTGAGAAAGTTAATGATGTTCAGATGATTGAAAAGACCCTTTCGACCTTTCATCCCAACACTATGATTTTGGCACAACAATACAGGGAACGCAATTTCCGGAAATATATTGAGCTGATATCTCCCCTTCTTGTAGCTGAGAAAAATAATGAGTTGTTGTTGAAAAATTATCAGATACGTCCCACAGGCTCTACCCAGTTACCTGAAGTACATAACACGTCATTCCGGAAGAATGAGCATGGGAAAGGGCATAGAGGAGGACGAGGTTAAGGACGAAACTGTGAACGTGGAAATTTTCATGGACGCTTTCGAAATCAGTATAACTCTGGTCACCTGAAGTGGCAGCGTGATGGCAACAACAACTCTAGCCACTAGAAGTGGCAAAATGAGGTGTCAAATAAAAGGAAGGCACCACAAGAAGGAGATACTAGAGATATATGCTTTAGATGTGGGGCTCATGGGCATTGGACTCGTACTTGTCATACACCTAGACATCTTGTAGATCTTTACGAGTCATCCAAAAAGCAGAATAGACAAAGGGTGGAAACAAGTTTGGCTAGCTTTAATGATGAACCAATCAACAAAACCTCAAATGAACTAGACACTGGCGCTAACCTTTATTATGACTTAGATGACTAGTTTTCATATGTATCTCTTTGAATTCATGTTCCTTATGTATCTGTTTCAATTTCATGATTTAATATACTTATTTTATGTTATTGATTTAAGTACCTGGTTTGCTTTAATAAAATTGTCGTTCACTTATATATGTGCACAGCATAAAATATGGGAGATTTATGCATTGCTGATTGTGCCACCACTCACACAATTCTACAAAATCAGAAATACTTCTCACGGTTGACTAAAACCAACTCACATGTTTGGACGATTTCGGGTACATCAGATATAATAGAGGGTTTTGGGAAAGCTAGTTTTATCCTACCGAATGAGACACAAATTCAAGTGCATAATGCTCTATATTCTAGTAAATCCACTAGAAACCTTTTAAGTTTTAAAGACATTCGTCTTAATGGTTTCCATGTAGAAACTACTAGTGAGAATGAAAAAGAATATCTCTTTATCACTTCAATTACCTCAGGCCATAAGAAGATCTTAGAAAAATTACAATCAATCTCTTCGGGATTATATGCTACAAATATTAGAGTCATTGAGTCTCACAATATCATCATTCCAAAAAACATAGACCCACAATCACTAACCCTTTGGCATGAAAGACTTGGTCATCCAGGAGTATCTATGATGCGTCGTATAATAGAAAATTCTATAGGACATCCTCTTAAGAATTAAAAGGTCATACCTTGAAATGAACTTCCCTGCTTAGCATGTTCATTAGGAAAACTAATTGTCCGACCATCTCCAGTTAAACTTCAAACCGAGTCTCCAAGTTTCTTAGAAAGAATTCAAGGTGACATGTGTGGTCCTATTCATCCATCATCTGGACCATTTAGATATTTCAGGGTTCTAATCGATGCATCAACTAGATGGTCCCATGTTTGTCTACTCTCCACCCGAAATACAGCATTTGCTAAGCTACTTTCTCAAATAGTAAAATTGCGAGCCCAATTCCCTGATCATCCTATCAAATCAATTTGACTAGATAATACTGCTGAATTCACATCTGCAACTTTCAATGATTATTGTATGTCTGTAGGAATCTCAGTCGAACACCCAGTAGCTCACGTGCATACACAAAATGGTTTAGCAGAATCTTTAATTAAAAGACTTCAACTTATTGCACGTCCCTTACTTCTAAGAGCAAAGTTACTTACATCTGTTTGGGGTCACGCAATACTTCATGCTGCAAGTATAATTAGGATAAGACCATCTGCTTACAACAAAAAATCACCTCAACAGTTAGCTTTTGGTCAAATTCCTAATATCTCACACTTTAAGGTGTTTGGTAGTGCTGTATATGTTCCCATTGCACCTCCACAGAGATCCAAAATGGGTCCACAAAGAAGAATAGGTATATATGTTGGTTTTGACTCACCATTTATCATAAGATATCTTGAACAATTAACTGCTGATGTATTTACTACTCGTTATGCTGATTTTCATTTTGATGAGGCTGTGTTCCCTCCATTAAGGGGAGATAATGTTTTGCATAAATTAAATTTTGAACTATCATGGAATGCATCAGGATTAAATGCTATTGATCCACATACTAAACAATGTGAATCTGAGGTTTAAAGGATCATTCATATGCAAAATATTGCTAATCAAATGCCGGAAGCTTTTAATGATTCTAGACTTATTATAAAATCTCAAATACCCGCTGTTAATGCTCCGGCCAGGGTTGAAATCCCTGTTCATAAATCAATTCCTGAAGAATTGATTTGTGATTCAAAACCACGCCAGAAGCGTGGTAGACCTATTGATGCGAAAGATGTTGTACCACGAAAACGGAAATTGAATGGACCAACCCCTGAAGTGGCAAATGTTCCTGAAGTAACTACATCAAAACCCCCAGAAGTGGTATCACCTCCTGAAGAGATTCAAGCCCCTGAAGTGGCTGTGGAAAAAACACCCGAAGTGGTATTACCCCCAGAAGTGGATATTGCCCAGGAAGTGGCATATGCTTCTATAGAAGCAAAGCTACCTGAAAATTATGAGATCTCAATGAGTTATGTACATAACGGAAAATTACTGGATCGTGGGAGTTCTCAGGTTGATGATGTATATGCTTTTTCCATGGCATGTGATATTATTATGAACTCCGATCCGGAACCACAAAGTGTGGAAGAATGTCGACAAAGAGATGATTTGCCAAAATGGAAAATTGCAATCCAGGAAGAATTGCAATCCTTGCGCAATAGAAATGTATTTGGACCTGCAGTCCGAACACCGGCTGGTGTGGTTCCCGTCGGGAATAGATGGGTGTTTGTACGAAAACGAAATGAGAGAAATGAAATTATAAGGTATAAGGCCTGGCTGGTGGCCCAGGGCACCAATACTAACACTGATGCGATAGGGGCTCCTCGCACACCCTGAACATCTGGTGTGATAAGCAATATTTGATTTAACTTTTCATGTTCATTTTGATTAGTTTTGATGTATATATTGATAGGCTATAAACAGCCAAGGCCCAAAGAGCAGCCCAAAACAATAAGCAAATCATCTCATGAGAATAAGAACGGCCCAGCCCAGAGTAGTGGACCCCGGGCCCGGGGCCACCACCACGTGACGTGGTCCCCACCCCAGACTAGGGGACCCCAGATTGGTGACACTCAACACACGTGGCACCCCACCTCAGCTAACATTCCTACATATGGCGCTGACCAACACTAAAAGACAAGGGAAGGCACGTGCCAAATCATGTCTACAACAACATGGCCACACTCCAGTCAACGGTCACCCCAGACCAGGCCACGTGTCCTACATCCCGGAAATTCAGCGGCTTGTCCCCCCGATCCAACGGTCGGGGGTGAAGGTAACCTACCCCTAAACCCTAGGACTAGGGCTATAAATACCCCTAGTAAATAGGGTTTAGGGGTTAGCCATTATTACAAACCCACACACATTTATTACTCTTGTGATACTCTCCTTGATTATTGTCTTCCAAAGCCAACTCTTATTCTCATGCCGGAGGCACCTCGGGGCCAAACCCCCTCCTCCGGTGTTGTTTTGCAGACACCCCACATCAGCTACACCACTTCCGAGACAGGAGTTGGCGAGGAAGTACCCGATCAAGATTCGGAGTTATCATTGGCGCTAGAAGGAGGGGCTGAACCTCCGAACCGAAGAACCCCGAACTAGACAGACTGTATAGAGAAGCCCGAGCCGCTCAGAACCACAACCATGCCCCGAAAAACTACCTCTACCCAGCGCCAGGCACCCAGTACCACTAGAGACGAACCCCTAATAACCATCCCGGAGCAAGTCCCACCTGTACAGATCCCCATCCAGGAAAGGCTCGGAATCGGGCCCAATGACGCTCGAGTAACCGTTGAGGTGAACCGGTACAAGTATACAGATGTGCCTCTGGACTCCGCACAAATGGAAAACCTGACACCCGAGGAGCTGGCCCAGGTAATCCGAAACTATAGGAACCGTCCCCTCCCGGAACCTGAACTTGAGCAAGCAGAAAATTCCGGGGGGTCAGCCCATTCCCATCAGTCCCGCGCCTCGGTCTTTGACCGCCTTGGAAACCAGGGCAAAGGCAACAGAAAGGACCAGGAGGTTCGGAGTAGGGACAAAAATGACGAAGCCGATAAAATCAAGAAACTAGAAATGCTCCAGGAAAGAATAAGGCAGGAGGAACAGGCTAAGTTGGAGCTCAGAATCCAGAAGAGGCTCCAAGAGGAGGAAGAAAGGATGAGAAAACCCAAATCCAAAAGAACCCGGAGAGAGGTAAGCCCGGAGATTATATCAGATGATGAAGAAAATCCAAACAACCTGGTACAAATGATCCATGAGCTACAAATGAAAGTCAACAGTGACTCCGGATTTGAGATCCAAGATACACTCACCCCTTTCAGCCATTCCCTCGAAGCCATACCCCGGCAAAAGAACCTCAAGCACTACAACTTTGACTCCTTTAATGGGTTGGAGGACCCAGAAGAACACCTCAACTACTTTGAGCAAATAGCCCTGATATACTTCTACAATGACCTAACCAAGTGCAGGTTCTTTGCCTCCACACTAAAGGGAGCAGCTCAGAGATGGTTTAGCCGGATCCCTTCCCGGAGCATACACAGCTGGAAGGAGTTCAGGGAAGCCTTTCTCCGGAGGTTCCGAGCCAACAAACCCCCGGAGTATCACATGTGCCACCTTGAAACAATCAGGCAACATGACAACGAAACACTTGCAGCATTTATGAAACGGTTCCAAGAAGCCATAAACCAAGTCACGAACCTGGACGAAAGAGAAGCCTTGAGCATATTCCGGAAGAACCTGGACCCGGAGCGTAGCGAGCGCTATGTAATTGAATTGGTGAACAAAGAACCCCAAAGCCTGGCTGAATCCTATTCTATGGCCGCCAAGTTCATCAAAGAAACCGATATCCTACAAGCAATGAGGATGACCCGCCAGGGCACCTCCTCGGGAAGAAGTAAAGATGATCGCTCTAGAAATGATCACAACCCGGACAAGAAGTTTAAGCCCAACAAGCAGTACAACTATATCCCAAGTCATCAACTGACGGTCCCGGACAAAGACCGCTCCTCCAGGGCCAAGTCCGAAGCCAGGCCCCCGAGACCGGGGAGGGCCGAACCAAGGCCAGAACCAGAATGGACACCTTTGAACCGGCCACGCGCCGAAATACTAAAAGAAGTCCGGAGCAAACCCTTCTTTTATCCTCCCAAACCCTTGGTATCAGCCCCGGAGAATAGGCCCCGGGACAAACACTGCGATTACCATGCAGCCCATGGCCACGAGACGGAAAGCTGTGTCTCCCTTAAGTTCTTTATCGAAGACCAAGTCAAGAAAAGAAATATGGGCCAATATCTAGCTCAGAGAACCACGGAAAGGGGAGAGGGACCCGGGGCCCAGAAGACCAAGAATTTGGTGCACGTGGTATTGGGAGGATCCAATTCCCCTCCGGCGAGCCCGGATTCCGGAGATGAGGTAATAATGATAAACTCGGCCCCAAAGCAAGTCATATCTTTCAGTAATGCCGATTTTGAGGGAGTAGATCCTAACCACAATGAAGCCCTAGTCGTGACCCTAGACATCGCCGAAAATGAGGTAAAGAGAATTCTCGTTGACAACGGCTCCTCCGTCAATATACTATTCAAACATACCATGGACAGGATGCGACTCGGAAGCATCAGAATGAATGAGTGCCGGGAAGACCCACTATATGGCTTCGGCCACAACTTGGTCCCCATTCAAGGAACCCTTTACTTGCCTGTCCAATTCGGCACCGCCCCGAAACAGATAGCTCATATGGTCAAATTCTATGTGATCAATAGTCCTTCCTCCTACAATGTGATCCTGGGGCGTCCGGCCCTGACCAAGCTCTGAGCCATAACCTCAACCCCACATCTCAAGTTCAAATTTCCCACACCCTCCGGGGTCGGAGAGGTAAAGGGCGACACAGAAACAGCCAGCCGATGCTATGGCCAAGCCTTAGTCATGGCAGAGACCGACCCGGAGAATTAGAGGAAAGCTTCCTCCTACCACAAGAATCTAAGCAGAAAGAAACACATAGTTTCAATCTACAAGAACCCCGGGAAAGAGGTACAAAACATTGAAATCTCCAAAGCCCTGACCCGGGGATCAGGTACGGCTGAGGCCCGGGAATACCTGACCTCCAATTCCCAGGCCCGAGTGCAAAAATCATCCCTACTGCAAGACCAAGCCAAGGTAGAACCTGCGGTGGAAACCGAAACAATCGAACTCATACCGGGAAACTCAGAAAGAAAAATCAAGATCGGAGCCGGTCTAGAAACTACCTTCAGAAAAGAATTAATCCAACTACTCCGGGAATATGCTGATGTTTTTGCTTGGAGCCAATCTGATATGCCCGGGCTCTGGGAATCCCTTGCCATGCATAGCCTGGATGTTGATCCCAGGAGAAAACCTGTAAAACAGAAAAGAAGGAACTTCGCCCCGGAGAGGCAAAAAGCTATAGACGAGGAAGTGGACAAACTACTCAAGGCAGATATCATTTGCGAGGTCAAGTACCCGGAGTGGCTAGCCAATGTAGTTCTAGTCAAAAAACCTAGTGGGAAATGGAGGATGTGTGTTGATTACACGGACCTAAATGAAGCCTGCCCCAAAGATCCATATCCACTACCAAGTATAGACCAGCTCATCGATGCCACCTCCGAACATGTGATGCTTAGCTTTATGGACGCCTTCTCCGGATACAACCAAATCAAGATGAACCCGGCAGATATAGCCAAAACCGCATTTATCACTCACAGAGCTGTCTATGCTTATAAGTTCATGCCCTTTGGACTCCGGAATGCCGGGGCTACATACCAAAGAGCCATGGTGGAGGTCTTCAAGGACCAAATTGGCCGGAATCTGGAGTCCTATGTCGATGATATCATTGCCAAGTCTGAAACCGTCAAGGAACATGTCCCTGACCTGCGGGAATGTTTTGAAAACCTTAGAAAAAATGAGATGAAGTTGAATCCGGAGAAATGCACCTTTGGAGTAGCAGCAGGAAAATTTCTAGGCTTCATGATCAGCCAAAGAGGGATTGAGGCTAATCCGGAGAAGATTAAAGCCATCTTGGATATGCAACCACCCCGGACTCAGAAAGACATTCAGAAGCTAGCCGGGTCATTAGCAGCCCTAAGAAGATTCATACCCAAGTTGGTAGAAAAGTGCTTACCCTTCTTCAATTTGCTCAGGGGGGCAAGCAACAAGAAAGAAATCACCTGGAGCCCTGAGTGCCAGCAAGCTCTTGACACTATCAAGCAATATCTCTCATCACAACCCCTTTTAACAAAGCCGGAGCCCGGGGAACCCCTACATCTATACCTCTCCGCCGGGCCCCTGGCTGTAGCAGCGGCCCTAGTCCGGGAAGCCGAGGGAAACCAACGGCCGGTGTACTACATCAGCCAAGTTCTAAAAGATGCAGAAACCAGATACCCCAATCTGGAGAAGTTTGCCTTTGCCTTAGTCACGGCCTCAAGGAAACTCAAGCACTATTTCCAAGGCAGAGAGATCAAGGTGATAACAGACCAGCCGTTAAGGCGAATAACCATAAGCCAGATGCATCCGGAAGATTAATAAACTGGGCAATTGAGTTAAGCCAATTTCACTTGACGTTCGTACCCCGGACAGCCATCAAGGCACAGGCTCTGGCAGATTTCATAGTAGAATGCTCCTTCCCGGAACCACAGCAAGCTACCACAGTAGCCGAACATATGGCAACCTCGGACCAAGCCCCGGGGTCATGGACTCTCCACGTTGATGGATCCTCAACAGCTGACAGGTCTGGGGCAGGAATAATCATGAAAAGCCCGGAAGACTTCCAAATCAAACAAGCCATAACATTCAAATTCCCAGCAACCAACAACCAAGCTGAATATGAAGCTCTTCTAGCCGGGCTAAGGTTAGCACGAACTTTGAAAATCAACAGCCTGAACATCTATAGTGACTCCCAAATCGTGGTGCGGCAAACCAAAGGGGAATACCTAGCCAAAGATCAAAAACTGGCCCAATACCAAGCCCTTGTCAAAAGTTACCTAGCCACCATTCCGAAGTATCAGATCAGCCAAATCAACAGGGAAGAAAACTCCAAAGCTGATGAGTTATCCAAGCTGGTTCAGAACTCAGCCGAACTAGACTGTTCGGTCTACTTTGAAGAACTGGAAACCCCGGCCATCGATCAAAAAGAGGTAACGGAGATAGAGGGAACCCCGAGCTGGATGACCCTTTTCATCCTCTACTTGGAGAAATGAGAGTTGCCCGAAGACAAGAATGAAGCCAAAAGATTGAAAAACAAGGCTTCGAAATACTTCATAGAAGAAAACCAACTCTATCGCCGAACCTTCTCATCTCCAACACTGAAGTGTGTAGGCCCGGAGGAAGCCAACTACTGTTTACAAGAGGTACATGAAGGGATTTGTGGGGACCATATGTCCACAAAGGCCCTTGCACACAAAATCATAAGGCAAGGTTACTACTGGCCAACAATCCACTCAGATGCAGTAGAATTCGTAAAGAAGTGTAGAAACTGCCAACTGTTCAGCAATGTACCAAGACAAAGCCCGGTCTTGCTATCTTCAGTCTTATCACCTATCCCCTTTGCTGTATGGGGCATCGACATAGTAGGGCTCTTCCCCCGGGCCAAGGGCGATCTGAGGTACCTCCTCGTAGCCATTGACTACATGACTAAGTGGGCCGAAGCAAAGGCAATGAGGACCATAAATCAACAAGACTGCATCAAGTTCATGGACAACATATTAATGCGGTTCGGCCTACCCAGGGTCCTGGTCTCAGATAATGGTCCCCAATTCATCGGCTCAGATTTTGAAAACTATTTAAAGGAAAGGGGAATCAAACACAAGAAATCTTCAGTAGCCTATCCCCAGGGCAACGGGCAAGTGGAAGTGACAAACAGAATTTTGCTAAGAGGAATTGAGAAGAGGCTGAAGGAAAGTAAGAACAAATGGCCCGAAGAGCTGCCACATGTGTTATGGGCATACAGAACTAGCCCACGGTCCGGGACAGGGGAAACTTCGTTCAAGCTAGCGTACGGAACCGAAGCAATGTTGCCAATTGAAGTGGGTTCTCCTTCCCACAGGGTAATCAACTTTGATGAAATTGCAAATGAAGAAGGGCTACGAGTTAATCTAGAGCTAGTTGATGAGGTCCGGGATAAAGCAGTACAAAGAATGGAGAAGTATAAAGAGAAAACCAGAGAATACTTCGGAAAGAAGTCAAGGGTCAAAAACTTCCAAATCGGGGACCTAGTACTCCGGGATACCGAGGCTTCAGACCCCACTAACACAGGAAAGCTTATGCCTAAGTGGGAAGGTCCCTACAGAGTTAAAGAGGTACTCCACCCCGGAACCTACAAGCTCAGTCACATGGACAACACTGAAGTCCCCAACACCTGGCACGGCCTCAGACTAAGAAAGTACTACCAGTAAAGGGAAATAGTTTCAGCTCATATACGGGTGTTTTTTGGGAATTGTACTTGGAAATCATGTAATCGTTCTGTTATCAATGAAAAAGAGCTCTATTTCCTACTTGGCGTTTCAATCTTACAATTATTATCCAAATTCCTACTTGGAAAAGTTTTCATCCTTTCCAAGTAGGCCAAAGCCCGGGACCTTAGCAATGCTTCGGCCCGGGAAGCCATAGGCATCAAAATTCCTACTTGGAAAAGTTTTCATCCTTTCCAAGTAGGCCAAAGCCCGGGACCTTAGCAATGCTTCGGCCCGGGAAGCCATAGGCATCCAAATTCCTACTGGGAAAAGTTTTCATCCTTTCCAAGTAGGCCAAAGCCCGGGACCTTAGCAATGCTTCGGCCCGGGAAGCCATAGGCATCCAAATTCCTACTTGGAAAAGTTTTCATCCTTTCCAAGTAGGCCAAAGCCCGGGACCTTAGCAATGCTTCGGCCCGGGGAGCCACAGGCATCCAAATTCCTACTTGGAAAAGTTTTCATCCTTTCCAAGTGGGCCAAAGCCCGGGACCTTAGCAATGCTTCGGCCCGGGAAGCCAAATGCATCCAAATTCCTACTTGGAAAAGCTTTCATCCTTTCCAAGTAGGCCAAAGCCCGGGATAACCGGGGATAAACCACCACTCCCCAATCCGGGATACCCGAATTAAAGAATGGGGGGCAATACAAACCACAAGCAAATGGTAAAACTTAAATTTACAGATGAAAAACCAGAAAGATTCATAAACAAAGAAACCGGCCGGGCTGACCAACAGCAGAATTTAAAGTTATACAACCAAGTTAAGAATACATCAACAAAATTAAAGAGATTACAGGGGCATGGCCCGGGATCTGGACGCAGCCAGTCTTCGGAATCAGTCTTGAGGAGGAAGGGAAGAGTTGGGTGCAGCGTAAGATTTAGGCTCGCCCTCACCCCGGGCAAAAGCAGCCTCATCCTTCATGTACTCAGCGACGAAGCTCTCCCAGGTGGCTGACCCCGGATCGGTCTTGCACATGTTCTCGGCCACGACCCAACATCGATGGACCTTTGAGGCAGCGGCCGTGGCGAGATCAGTGTGGTAGATATCCGAATCCCGGAACTCAGCAATCACCTGCTCCTCGGACTTCTTACCCTTCAACTCCTCCCAGAGCTTCTTCACATCCTCTTTGGAGTCCCTCAGCTTAGTCCGGACCAAGTCCCGCTCATCCTGAAGAGTCTTAGCCGCCTGTTTCAGCTCCTTGGCCCGGACATCAGCAACCTCCTTTACCTCCGCAAGCTCCTTCTTCAGGGCATCCATCTCCTCCTTCATCAACCTCCTGACCTCCGTCACCGAGCTAACCGCCTTCCGGGCCTCCTTGACCATCTCCAGCTCCCGACGAATAGCAGCCCCAGCCCCGGCAACACGAACCCCGAGCTGCAAAAACAAATTCAAGAACAAAAGTCATTACACAAAATAAAACCAAGTGAAGACAAGTTCGGCGGAAAGATTACCTGGCCGTAGACCGCTACTGCATCCTCGAAGAGGGAGATCGCCGAATCCTTGCCCATCTCATCCCATTCCTTCTGGCTTGGAAGCCCGGCCAGGAAGCCAATGAAATTACGGTCCTCCCGGGCAATGGCAGCCGGGACGTGGGGCTGGAAATGAATATCTCTCTCAGAATGGGCTCCGGAAGGACAGACCTCACAGTCGGACTCTAAGTCCCCAAACTTCTCCTGCCGAACCGTGCTGCGGATCCTCTTCCTCGGATTCAGGGGTTCCTCATCCCCATCCACGTCAACAGCCGCCTTCTCCGGGGCCTTAGAGGTGCTGTCACCCTCTTGCTGAGCCCGCGAGCCACTGGCCTCCCCGGGGACCTTAGTGTTGTCGCGCACTTGGCCGATGCCAAGAAGAGCGGCATGAAGAGCGGCATTGGCCCTATTCATGGCAAATTCCTCAAACTCCGGGTTATAGCCTGGGAGACCTGCCAATAAGAAACAAAGAACATGAGCCCGGGGAAAAGAAGCATCAAATAAAAAAGAAAAACAAGAAAAATATACGTATGTCAACATGAACAGACCCCGAACTTACATCCTATTCCAGAAAGGTACTTGTGGCTCATAAGGTCATCCCGGGTCACTTGCCTCCCCAAACCCCGGAAAAAGGCATTAATCCGGTCCAGAGCCGCATCTTGAAGGTCATACACCTCGAACTGCATGGCCAGGGGATTCTCTTGGAAAGTGGGCATGTACTGCAAATCCAAGCCCCGGAGAAAAACAAACTCCCCATTCCAACCCTTGTGAGAAGGCAGCATAGCCAGAGGTTTGGAAGCCCCAGATGGATAACCACAAGCCTTACCCCGGAACCTAAACTCAAACAAGGGTTTATTGTTGGACCGGACCATCTGGAACAAGTGGTGGAAAAGTTTGAAAGTAGGAAGCACCCCGGCCTTCTCACAACAGCCCAGGAAATAAAAAATCCACTTAACTACGTTTGGGGTCATCTGGGTTATAGGAATCCCATACTCGAACAAGCAAAGAGACTTGACAAATTGGTGACACCTGGGCCTATACCCCGACCTGAGATGCTCCAACCACACTCCGACCCAGCCTCCCTCCGGGCGGTCGTAGATCCTCTCCCCGGGCTCTGGCCACCTCCATCTACCTCAGATTCTAAATGGAAGGTAGCCCAAAATATTCGATCCCAGTCTACCGGATTCTCTATATATTTGGACCTAAATGGGCCGACATCCATCCCAGAGCCCGGTTTATCCCCAAACTTTGAGTCCAGGAAGGCCTTGTCATATTTGGTCACCTCCGTCACATCTGGATTCTGAGAAAGCTCTGTGCTCAGATCCCTGTAAAAGTAAGCTTGGGGTATCCCCGGATCCTTTCTCACGAAATAATATTTGGTGTGACTCCAACTACCATCCGGCTCGCTAAGGCTGAACCCCGGACCTAGGTCCTTAGTGGCTATATTTGTAAGTACGGGCAAGCTACTCTTCTTTTTACCCATCACAGCCCACTCTATATCTATCAACTCGAAGCAACTATCGGAAGAACTATGACTATCAGAACTACTGGGTTCGAAGAGGGGTATCAGTACACGGTTAGCAGTAACACGTCTCTTAACCATACAAGGCTACAACCCCGGGCTACCCAACAAAAAAGGAACACCTAAGTCAATTTATCTACCCAAGATGCAAAGCTAATTAAGGAAATATAAGCAGAAACTTAAATACAAGGAATCAAAAGACCGGGGTAAGAAGACTTACAAAGAGATCCGGAGATCGGGGAATAGAGAATGCCTAAATCGGAAAAAGGAACCTTTAGCCCGGAGTACTGGTCTTCAGAGAAGCAGAATAACGGCAGCAAATCAAAAGCTCGTAAAGGACAGAATGGGGGGAGATTGCCACTATTTATAGGCAAACCCTGAATTCTAAATGCCATGAACACGTGGCGGCCCAAAAAATCGGCCCACTATCTCCAAAATCCGGAGATAGTGGGTGACAGCTGGTATCTTTCAAAAAGAAAGAAGAAAAGAGAAAAGAAAAAACAAAATCCAAAAATGCATACGTGCGATATTATATATGTTCATATACTTGCATTTTCGCACATATACAAAAGCCAAAGCAACAAAGCCTTCAAATTCCAACAACCACTAGCCCCGGGCGTACGTACTTCAGTGCACACCCCGGAACTGGGGGCAACCAAGGCAAAAAGTTCCCCCCCCCCAAAGAAGACACGGACTCACAGAACAACTACAAAAACCTCCAGCCCCGAGGACATATATCTAGCACTCCAGAGAATCCAGAAAGTTCACTCTCCAAGGCAAAAACACTCCTCACTACTCGCCCATCCGGAAAATCCGCATTAGGGAGTGGGGGGCAAATGATAGGCTATAAACAGCCAAGGCCCAAAGAGGAGCCCAAAACAATAAGCAAATCATCTCATGAGAATAAGAACGGCCCAGCCCAGAGTAGTAGACCCCGGGCCCGAGGCCACCACCACGTGGCGTGGTCCCCACCCCAGACTAGGGGACCCCAGATTGGTGACACTCAACACACGTGGCACCCCACCTCAGCTAACATTCCTACATATGGCGCTGACCAACACTAAAAGACAAGGGAAGGCACGTGCCAAATCATGTCTACAACAACATGGCCACACTCCAGTCAACGGTCACCCCAGACCAGGCCACGTGTCCTACATCCCGGAAATTCAGCGGCTTGTCCCCCCGATCCAACGGTCGGGGGTGAAGGTAACCTACCCCTAAACCCTAGGACTAAGGCTATAAATACCCCTAGTAAATAGGGTTTAGGGGTTAGCCATTATTACAAACCCACACACATTTATTACTCTTGTGATACTCTCCTTGATTATTGTCTTCCAAAGCCAACTCTTATTCTCACGCCGGAGGCACCTCGGGGCCAAACCCCCCCTCCGGTGTTGTTTTGCAGACACCCCACAGCAGCTACACCACTTCCGAGACAGGAGTTGGCGAGGAAGTACCCGATCAAGATTCGGAGTTATCATATATGATACAATATGGTTGATTTAGTTTGTGTAAAATATCATTCTTTTGTTGTGTCATTCATGTTTTAGTAAAATTTTCTGTATACTTGTAGGATAAAGATGAGCCACCAAAAGAAGGTCGCTTGCCTGATGCTGAATTGGGTCAGTGATAATAGTTTTGTAACGTATTTTGTTAAGATGGTATCAAGATTGTGTACTAAAACATTATGCACCACACTTCAAGTTTTGTAATGAATTCCGATGCTGGTATCCTTTCTTTATAGTTTGTAGCCTTCATGATTTTTGGTTGATAATTTCCTTCAGGGCAGATGTCATAATGAACGTTCTGGGTATGAAGGACCATGGACAACGAATTCTTGCATCTTTGATAACTCCTACTTCAAGTGAGTCCTTTAGATAATCTTGACATTATTTTTCATTGAGGTGATTGTATACGCTAAATTGTTGATTTTCTGATAGGGAGCTCTTGTCTGGAGAGAAGGAAGGGCTTATCCAATTGCCAACTGACAAGTGTCTTCTCAAAGATCCTGTCTTTCGTCCCCTTGTCGAGAAATATGCTGCTGTTCGTTACTTGCCATCTAACTTTGTCTTTATAGTGGCACTCTAAACTGAAGTGAATTTGGGTAGTTTTTAAATGTTTATGCCGATTTTTCAGGATGAGGATGCCTTCTTTGCCGACTATGCAGTATCTCACATGAAGCTCTCTGAACTAGGGTAATTACACACTCATCTTTTGTTGTAGCTTTAAAAAATTTCATGTTCTTTAATAATGGCATTGACTCATCCGTCTAATATGGTTTATTCCTTAATCATAGGTTTACCGAGGCCTAAGCTTAGGAATGAGACAATTATTTCCATTTCCATGCCATGATTTAGTCTACGAAAATAACTTACTCTGAAGGTTGTTTGATCTAGTTGTAGTTCATCTTGCTGTTTTTGTCAATAGTGAAGATAAGAGCTTGTTTTAGTTGCGCTATCATTTTGTTTCCTTTGCGTGTAATAAGCTAAAGTGGATATTTATACTTCATATTCATCATTGCCCTAGTTCTTCAGCATCTTTTAATTTCGATACTTCCTAAACTAGGGCTGCACAACCGACCCGGACCGGATCAGGGACCGGATTTTATTGAATTCATGGACCGAGGACCGGACCGATTATAAACGGTCTTGGGATCGGACCGAACAGAAAAAACCCAGACCGGACCGGACCCGGATCGGTATGGACCGGTTAGTTAATATTTTATAAAAAAAAATAATTTTTATAATTTATTTTTTATTCTTTGTTGATATTTAATTTACTTGGTAAGTTAATTTAAGTTTAAAAATAAGTGAATGTCATATTATTTGTAAAGTAACATTAATTTGTAAACGTAATTATAAATTATATATAGTATGAAATATGAAATTTAATCATTTATATTATAGTGTTTATATATACTATTTCATAAATTTATTATTTACCAATTTGTATCACTAAAATATGTTATATGTTAATATTTAATCATTAAACTATATAATTTAAAAGACAAAATAGTGTAAAATTAATTATATACATAAAATCCGGTCCGATCCGGTCTGGACCGGATGTTTTCAGGGTTTGGACCGGACCGAAGATCGGACTTTTTGATTTTATGGACCGGGGATCGGATCGGTTATATTAGGTCCGGTCCTCGGATCGATAGACCCGGTCCGGTATAATTTACCGGTCCAGACCGGAAAGTTTTGCAACCCTAGCCTAAACACAGTAGAATTTTTTAGATTAGTACTTTTTTTTTTGAATAAAAAGTACTTGTATTAATCAACTATTTTCAATCTCCAGTACACGAGCAATGAAATTTGGTGGAATGGCATAACATTCACATATATCTGACATAGAATAAGCGGCTTTTGCTAGTTCATGCGGCACTATATTCGCAGATCGATAAGAAAATTTAACTAGCACAGGATTTATGTGCTTTAACAAATGAGCACAATCTAACACAATTGTCCCAAAGAATGTCTCTCCCGGAGACCCATTACAAGTTGTCACAAGGCTCTTCGAATTAGTTTCAAACACACACTGCTTATACTCTTTCTCAGTGACCCATGACAAGGCTTCTTTCAAGCTAATAGCTTCTGCTTTTCTCGGACTCCAAGCTCCCTCGATCTTGCAACACCTAGCTCCTATGAAACAGCCATGAAAGTCCCGAATAAGACTACCAATTCCAACAATCCCATCCTGAAAAACAGCAGCATCCGTATTTATTTTTACCCATCCTTCGACCGGTTTTTTCCAGATACGATCGCCTTGTTCTTCCTGTCTCCTTCGATCCCTTCCACCGTCTTGAGCTTCTCTCCAGTCTCGGATTAGAGTTGTAGCTGCAGCTTTTACACCATAGGCAGAGCTATTAATTTTCTCCCAGACCCACTTGTTTCGTCTGTTCCATATACTCCAACTAATCACCCCTATCTGAACGCATTGTTCCCTTGTACACATCTGAAAGGCTGCTAACAATACCATGAATGCGGTATCATGTTGCACTGGTTGCATAAACTACTGTAAGCCCACCATATACCAGACTGTTCGTGCGAAGTCACAAGAAAACAGAATATGAGCATCCGTTTCAACTGCGTTATGGCACCATGGACACCCATCACTTATATTAATGCCTTTCCTTGCTAATGCAGAAACAGTAGGTAGACAACCTCGACTCACTCGCCATAAGAAATGTGTTACTTTACCTGGCAACTTTAAGGACCATAGTTTACTCCAGAATAATCGATAAGTAGAATCACCTTCTCCCTGAATCCACCTATAACAACTCTTGACTGTAAACTCGCCATTCTCATCAAATTGCCGGAACCATGAGTCTCTCTTATCAGTAATTGGAATTGGAATACGTTTTATCAGCTTCACATCCCGGCTATTACATATATCATTTATCACATCCATGTCCCATCGATCCTCATCACTATGCATAAAACTATTTGCTGTAATACCCCGAAGTTGAGCAGGCATGTTCGTAGTTAAAAAACCATTGTCCCTACTAGGTAGCCATGGGTCACTCCAAACATTTGTATGTAAGCCATTCCCAATTTTTCTTCTAGTACCTGCCTTCACTATCTCCATAGCAGCCATAATGCTTCTCCAAACATAGCTTGGATTGTTTCCCACCTCTGCATCTAAAAAACTCGACCTAGGATAATACTTGTTGGTCCCGGAATATTGTAGAAGGGGGGGGGTTGAATGCAAAACTGATAACTTCAAATCTTTATTCGAACAACAATAATAAAGATTGTAAGCTATCAGTACAGGAATTGCAAACACAAGTGGTAACTCAAGATATTCTCACAAAATAAATGTTTTATTTATTTTGCAAAGTGTTGCTACAACCTTGTGAAAAAGCATTTTCTCAAGCTTCAGTTTATTGAGTGATTACAGAAAGAATGAGAGACGAATCTCTATATAGACTAAACATCTCTAACATCTCTGTAACATAGGTTGTGGAGCTGCTGTCATTTTCAAGTGGCAGCTCCTTACAATTTGCCCACCCATGTGACTTTCCTAAATTGCTTTACAAACAGAGTTATCATTATACATAAAGCAATCAGGATACTTTCTAAATCAATCTAACACAATTCTAGTAGATGTGGATTTGTCATAATCTTGAATTGACGAGCCTTGTCTTGTGCACTCTCAAGCTTCTATCGTAGTCTTGCAGGTCTGCTACAATCTTTGACAAGTTGCAACAAATCTGTTTCTTGAACATCTAAACTGTCACGGGTTTGACTGAGATAAATCCCCAATTCAAATATTCCATTGAGATAGTGACCTTTGACGCCAAGCCTGCTGTCATGATAATGTACTTTGAATGACAGTATGAATCCCCGCCAATATTGCTGTCAGGAGTTCCATGCTTGCTATCAAAGTGTGAGAATGTTGCTGTCTTCATGCTTCCGCCAATGTTACTGTCAGATTGGATATTCTTTCATGACTTGCAACATGCTATCTTCTTGTAACCTTACTGTCAGTGCAATTGACAGTAACCTTATTCTTGCTGTCGAACTGATGTAATACTTGAGGCTTGAACATTTGAATGAACTTCTTCCAAGATACATACTTATTAAATTATAGCAACTATTTTGGTCACAAGAACATACTCTGGCTGTGACAGTATGTTCTACTTAGAAATACTAAGTATAATAAAATCTAGTTAAGTTGTCTCTAAGCTATCACCCATAATTCCTAACAATTTCCCCCAATTTGTTCTTATGGACAATAACAACAAATTTCCAATTAAAGCATGCTGACAACTTAACTAACATAGATCAGAATAGTTAAAACTTTATTTCTGATAAATGTGAAATGAATTCTAGAACATTTCCAAGCATTGAGCATTACAAAGGACAATGATCTAATTTCAAAAACAAGTTGATTATCTGGGTTTAGCAGGTATAAAAATTTACTTAACTTGTTATTGAGCTTTTCTTTTCTTTCTGACTTCTTCGTCTCTCTCGAGAGCTTCTTTTGTACAGACTTTGAGTCTACTCACTAGCTCCAGTTCTTCAGGAGATACAACATCATCTTCTATTTCAGTAGTGTACTGTTGGATTTGTCGAGAAGAGACCATCTTTACATCATTAATGTCAAACCAAGTTTCGAAATCATAGGTGTATGTTCTGAACTTTAATGTGTCTTGGACAAATTTGAATCTTCTTCCAGGAAAAGCATTTAGAGATACTCTTCTGTCTCTGTCCAGACTTGGGTCTTCACCTTTTCTTCGATCAAAGATCTCTTCAAGCCAAGCACATAGCATTTCTAGCTTGTGGAGTGATCCAACCACTTTCCAGTACTGGTTCTTTAATACACTGGTCATCAGCTTGTGAAAACTATCGACATAGATTTCTTCTTTCCCATCTATGATTCTGAGAGGCTTGTCCAGTGCACAGGGCTGATAGTTTGGTTCTCCACTGTTCATCTTGTTAACTTTCCTGCAATTTTCTTTCAGTTGAGTTTCCAAGTCTTCAGCAGTCTGTTTAGTGGGCTTGTGTGGTTCACTAGCAGTTTTGAATTCTTCTCTAGCAGCTCTAAATGCTTCTGCTGCTTCATAAGCATACATTTCTGTAGGTGTATATGGCTTAAGAATTTCATCCCAATCATACTCAGAAATATGTTTTCTTCATCTGAAATTATACCAAGATCAGCATCATCATGTGCTCTCCAGTCACCATACTTCTCATAGAATTCTGCATACATGTCAGCATAGTATTCCTGGATGTGTTCCATGGCTTTCTGAGGGATATTGTCATAACTTTCCATAAGCTCCACCATTCTTTCCAGCACAAAGAAGTCAACTCTGCGCTTCACTACTTCTGATGTCATTTTGAGGCTCTGTCTGTCTTTCACTGTTGACTCTCTTACCATAGTCTAGGTCTATCTCTCCAAAGGATGTATTTGGTTGCATTCTCCTTAGAGTCATCTAGTTCCAATGAAACAGATGTAATGTCTCTTGCAGCAACTTCCTTTTCACATTCAAAGCTATTCATTTTTCTTTTGCCAATGGGCTTTGTCACATTCATCCCTATATGCTCCTTCTTCTTTGCTGTTGTAACTGTTTTACCTTTTCTTGGAATTGCACGCCAGGACTTTGCTCTTGTCTTTGTTCTTTTAGATTTGGTTGCCTTAGCAACTTCACATGTGACAATTTCTTCATTTGAGCTCTTGACAGTGTCTTCTTCAACTGTGTCCTCCATGACAGTGTCATCTTTGACAGTATCTTCCTTGACATCAACTTCAACATTCTTGACAGCTTCTTTGTTGACAACATCCTTTTCAGCAATAAAGCAATCAACTGCAAACCTTAAAATACTTGCTTCCAAGGCTTCAAGAATGTCTATCTCTCCTTCATCTTTAGCACCAACATCTTTCTTATCAGTTTTGGGAGTTTCTTCTTTTGTTTCCTCCTGAGTTTGATTTCAAACAATCTCAGTAGTTGCTTTTCCACCACTTTTAGGTACACCAGATCCTCCATTTCCATCAAGCTCATTATTACCAAGGGTGTCATCATATGTGCAGCTTCCACTTCTTTCACCTCTCTTAGCATTAGATTGTGAAATTAATTTCTTTACTTGAGAGCTAAGACTCTCATCTCTTCTTGCCAATAGCTTGTGAATTTCTTTGACAACTTTGACTTTGTCTTTGTTTATGCTGGACTTGAGGATCTGGTTTAGTACTATCATGATTGAGTCAGTTTTCAACTTTGACTCTTCTCCTAAGGTCAGAAAGCCAATTCTATTTGCTCATGATATTGTGATCATTCTGTAGCAGATACCATATGGATCATCAATTACTTCTGGAAGTTTTTTATCAAGTATCTTGATTTGTGCTAACAGACTTCCATTAAAGTATGTAGAGTTGGCTTTCACTTTTGTTCCTAGGATATGTAGCACTCTTGCTTGCAAACTTTGCGGTAACTGCATGGTGATGAATATTGAGGTTCTTGATTGCAGATATACATCAATTGCCCATCTTTTCTCCAGGTTAATCTTCACAGAGATACTTATTATTTTGTCCTTCAGTATCGGTGCCAGTTTGTGAAATGCTCCCCCTGGCTCTTTTAGGGCACTTTCCACCATCATACTAAAGTCTTCATCTTTATTATTCAAAGTACTCTCCATGTGACAAACAATCATTATTTTTGCATCTTCTTGATTGTATTCACTTCCATCAGTCCAAATGTTGCTAGTTCCTAGATTTACTTTCTCAGGCATCTTTTCCTTGCCTTTTCCTAGTCTGTTCTGTTCCTCATTTTCTCTCCATAATTTTTGTAGTGGAGTTTCCATAGTTTCAGGAATTGGCTCATTAATTTTCACAAAAGGCAGTGTTGGTCTTTTAGATTTCTGAGTTCCTTGTACTCCCTCCGTCCCTAATTAGTTGTCCAATTTGACTTTAAGTGGTCAAATTGACCAATTTTTGATCGAAGATTAAAAGCTATCCTTCTATTATTTTAAAAAACGGAAAAGTACATATTAAAATAGATTAGATATACTTTACAATGATATAAATTTTTTTATTTTTTCCAAATATACAATATATGTAAATTTCAGTCAAAATTTGATTAATTTGACCATTGAAAAGTCAAACTGGACAACTAATTAGGGACGGAGGGAGTAATTGCTCCATTACTTCTTTGGTTACCAGCACTGGCTCACCATCTATTTCATGTTCAATTAAGTCACCATCTCCACTAGCCTTCAATTCTTCACCAAAATTTCTTTCTTCTTCCTTTTCACTTTGCTCCCCCTTAGATTCAGCAACACTTTCCTTTTGCTCCCCCTTTCTACTGGACTCCCCCTTGCTTGTAGCTCCACCTTGTTTCTCCTTGTCTGTTGGCTCTGTGATATTCTAATCTATCAATTTCTCCCCCTTAGTTAAGTTGATAGCATTAAGAAGGGCAAAAAATGACAGTAGAGTTGCTTGAATCTCAGAAAAACTGGCAGTTACCATAGTGGATAGATTGTCAATTTTAGTTCCATAGATGCACATCTGCCCTCAAGGGATTTCAACCTTGAAACAGCTTGTTTAGAAGGACCACCAGATCTTAACCTTTTTGGAGGTAAAGGAAAAGACTGGGGCAAGGTGGCTGTGGGGGTTCTCACATTTTCAGTGTTTTTCTGAGTGATCTCATCACTCCTCACAAATGAACTCTCAAGGCCTAGAGCTTGATTTTGTGGGGCTCCCTCAAATTCACTCTGGACATGCTCAAGTCCCTCACCTTTTGCCAGCTCATTTGGCTGCCTCTCATTTTTATGCTCACCTCTCTTTTCTTTTATCTCTCTTTTCTTTTTCTCTCCCTCACATGGGTATGAGCAGTACTAACATGCATTGAAAGAGAAGGTTTAGATTTTACCTTAAACATGGAAGAGAGTGGCAGTTGATCTTCATCTGAAGCATCTTCAACAAGCACTGCATCCTGATCAAGTTGTGTGGAGGTGACAACATCTTTATCCAAAATGTTACTGTCGACAGGTGGTGTGACATCAACTATGGTTGTGTCTTTGACAGTAGTTGAGGCTGTGACAGCAACTTCCCTTGGGTCAGTTGCTTCATGGAGTTCAAACAAGATGTTGGCTGTTTCAATATCTGACAGAGATCCATCTTGTTTTAGCTCAGTGTTTGAGAGAGTGGTGTCCATTACACTTTGAGCAATGGGTTCTTGTGGATCACTAGATGGGGGCTCATCCAAAATAGGAGATAGATGATCAAAACCTGAAGGGTTGGGACTGCCCCCTCTCTAGGTTGTGGAGAAGAAACAATTGATGTTTTAGAGAATAAAGAAGGTGAAGGTACATAAGAGAATGTTGGCTGTTCCACATGGGTAACTTGTGAAAAATCAATAGTAGAAGTTTGATCCTCACTGTACCCTAACTCCATGTGTGTATCTGCAAGTGGGGGCTCCTCATGAGTGATTTCATGAGTTTTTGCAGACTCTTTACAGGGTACCTTGGGAGACAGGCCAATTTCAATAGATGCTTCTTGTTGAGAAGGGACATCTATGGATGTGTTTGTTTCCCTTTTATCCTCCGAAGCCTTTTGTGAGACTATGGGGTGGCTGATAGTGGCTTTGGTCCTCTTAGCTCTCTTTTTCATAGGCTCAAGAGGAACCACTGTGGGTTCACTTTGACTAGCATCCTTATTTACTGCATCAAGTGCAGTTTCTCCCTCAACACTCTTAGTACTACCTTCAACACAAGTTTACAAGGGTCTTTTCTTGGATTCTTGTAAGGCTAATTTCATGGTTTTTGGTAGTCTAGATGGTCTGATTTGTATGAATTGAGTAGAATGTGTGTTGGCTGAATTTCATTCTGGAGAGAGAAAGTAACATACCCAAAGGGCAATCGAAAATTAAGGTTGGGCACTTGATCAACAATGTGTTGTGTAAAACAGAGTGGAATATGTGCATTTAAATCATGTGAATTGAGAGTAGTGTGTGTGTTTCTTTTTAAAACATTGCACTCCACTATGAGGGAGGCATTTTCATCAATTCCACATAAAGAATTCATACACATCATGAGAAAACGAGGATAGACATGCACCTTTTTGCTTTGGGTAGATTTGAGTTGTCCCATAAGCAGCTTTCCAAGATCCACTTTGTACCCATGGACAAGAGAGTGAGTGAGTTTCTTGATGTAAGTGGGAATACCATTCCAACCGGAGTCTTTGTCGAGAAGACCTTCACCATTGCATCAAAAATCATGCTCTATTCTTTTCTTAAGTATTTCCTGTCCATTTCCCCAGTTGGGTACCAGCTTGAAGTTCCTTTTTCAATAATAGGGCCAGAATACCCAATTTTCAAGAAGAACTTCTTCAGGGTTTCATCATCTGCAAGCTCCTGGTACGATCCATTTTCTTATAGTCCAGTTCCCAGAGCTTCATTGATGCCCTTGATAGTGAGAATGTAAGTAGTGTTGTTGATTTTGAAGTGAATAGACTCACTTGAACAATGGCAGTTTTTCAAAATTGTTCAAGTCTGTCTAGGTCCAAAGATGAAGTTGAAGTAATAGCATGACCTATATAGGACTTGTTCATGAAGGATACAAGTCCCTTGAAACCTTCACCAGCATCTCCAGCAGAGAGAATTCCAGCAAAGTTAGTTTGAAAAGAAGTTTGTTTGGGTGCCATTTGTGTCTTGGGTTTAGAGAGAGAGAGACATATATAAATATATATGTTTAAGATTTTGAGAAACAGAATTTTGGAAAGAGTAATGTGTTTGTGTGATTGACAGTTGTTTATATGAGAATGGCAAACGTTTGTACTGAAAAAAGGGAAAGTAACTTAATGTCTTAACCCATTAAACAGTCACGTGGTGTCATGGGTAGATACTTTTTAGTGGCTGTAAATCGTGGAGGTAAAAATCCCAATTGTAATGGTCCACTAACTTTGACAGTAACCTGTGCGCTAGAACAACTCGTCAGTAACTTTTTGAGATGATAGTAAGTTTTGCTTGACAGTAACATTGTCGAGAAAACATACTGTCACCATTAAGCATTTTAATGACAGTTGCTTTTAAATGCTCATGACAGAAGGTTTTTCCCTGCTGTCAAGAAACTGACTATCAAGACATATCGAACAACAACTTTTCTTGTTGACAGCAGCTTGTGCGGAAATACTTTTTGTCATGAATTTTAAATCGATCCTGCCTATTACTTAAAATAAATTACCAATTAGCATTTATTCATTTTAAGCACATATTTGTTTAAGGCACAAACATTCAACAACACCAGATAACCAAGTAAGGGAATGTAAAAGAGAAAGTATGAACATTAAGGAAGACGAAGCGATAGTCATTTTATAAAAAAACATCATTACATCTCATCATCATCAGAAACCAGTTCATACAGTTCAAAATTAACAACTTCATTTTTTATCCCATCTGCCTTAGGGCGTGCTTCGACAAAGTCGAACAACTCCTTCCAGGCAGCAAGATCCTTCTCAGCCTTCTCCTTTTCAGCTTGTTCCTCCTTGAGCACTTCATCCATGACATCAAAGAGCTTCTCAACTTCCTCTTCGTGTCCGGGTTCACACCAGATAATGGGCTTATGCTCGCCTCCATTCTTGTTCTCCATTTTGCTCTCTCTCTTTCTTAAGTGTGTTAAGTGAAAGAGGGTTTTGCCTCGAGTTCATTTTATAGCACACTAAGAGTCGTTTCAGTTCCCATACGCTTTTTAATTAATGTTTTATTGGCTTCACCAAACAAGATTAATAATTAGCCTGGTTAATTTAAATATCCTGACTAATTACTCTCAGTACTCGTGATTTTAAGTTAAAATCACTTGACTACTAAACATATAAATTAAGACAGGCATGTAATTTTAATTTTAGCATAGTCATAGCAGACATGCTGTCAAAACAAGTAGCACATAGGACAATAACTTCTCATGACAGCAACATTGAAGGCTACTGTCACGAGCTGCAAATCAATGAGTAATGTAAATACTAGTAAGTTAACATACCAGATTTAGCATTCCCAATTCACTTACCAACCTGTTGAAGGTGGCTTCTTATAGTGGCTTTGTAAAAATGTCTGCAAGTTGCTTTTCTGTTGGAATGTAGAACAGCTTCACAGTTCCTTTTTCAACATGTTTCCTTATGAAATGATGTCTTATATCAATGTGCTTTGCCCTGGAGTGTTGAACAGGATTGTCTGAGATGGCTATGGCACTTGTGTTATCACAGTAGATAGGAATGTTAGATAACTCTAAGCCATAATCCAATAGTTGATTCTTCATCCATAGAATTTGTGCACAGCAACTTCCAATTGCAATGTATTCAGCTTCTGCATTTGAGGTAGACACAGAATGCTGCTTCTTAATAAACCATGACACTAATCTTCCACCAAGAAATTGACAGCTCCCTGTTGTGCTTTTTCTGTCAATCTTGCAGCTAGCATAGTCTGAATCAGAGTATCCAATTAACTCAAAACCAGTATCTTTAGGATACCAAAGGCCTAGATTTGGAATGCCTTTTAGATACCTAAAGATTCTTTTAATGGCAATCAAATGTGACTCTTTTGGATCAGCTTGAAACCTTGCACAGAGACATGTAGCAAACATTATGTCTGGTCTACTAGTTATTAGATACAATACTGATCCAACCATGCCTCTGTAGGTACTCGAGTCCACTTTCTTTCCTTTAGGATCTAGATCCATTTTGGTTGCAATGGAGATAGGTGTCTTGGCAGGTGATGCATCTTCCAAGTTGAACTTTTTGAGTAGTTCCTTGACATACTTTGCTTGACATATGGAGATTCCATCACTCTTTTGGTAAATCTGCAGGCCAAGAAAGAATGATAGTTCTCCCATCATACTCATCTCATATTTGTTCCTCACGATAGATGAAAACTTCACACACAGTTTCTCATTTTTGGAACCAAAGATTATGTCATCAACATAGATTTACACCAAAATGATGTCCTTGCCATGATGTTTGTAGAATAGGGTCTTGTCTACAACACCTCTCATGAATTGATTCTCTAACAAAAAGGTAGAGAGAGTATCATACCAAGCTCTACGGGCTTGCTTTAATCCATAAAGTGACTTGAACATCTTGTAGACAAAGTCATACAACTCAGCATTTTCAAAGCCAGGTGGCTGTTCAACATATACTTCTTCCTCTAACTCTCCATTTAGAAAGGCACTTTTGACATCCATTTGGAACACCTTGAAGTTGTAGTGTGCAACATAGGCTAGAAATATCCTTATAGCCTCAAGTCTGGCAACAGGGGCAAATGTCTCATCATAATCTATTCCTTCCTATTGATAGTATCCTTTGGCCACTAGCCTTGTTTTGTTCCTTGTCACATTTCCACTTTCATCCAATTTGTTTCTGAAGACCTATTTTGTGTCAATAATTGATTTCCCTTTTGGTCTTGGGACTAGCTTTCATACATTGTTTCTTTCAAATTGGTTGAGCTCTTCTTGCATAGCTATCACTCACTCAGAATATAACAATGCTTCATCAATTATTTTTGGCTCATTTTGAGATTGAAAACAAGAAAACATGCTTTCAGGATAGACATTCCATCTGGTTCTTACTCCAGAGGTAGGATTGCCAATGATTAAATCAGAGGTGTGATCCTTATTCCATTTTGTGGATCTGATTAAGCTTCTATCTTGATCAGTTTGATCAGTTTCTCCTTAGGGAATTGATTCCTCACCAGTACTGTTGTCTCCTTCAGCTTCTTCAATATCTACAGAATCATCCTCATTTTGATGATTAGATGTTACTGTCTGTGATTGAGCTGGAGTTTGATTAGCATCATTGGTGTTGACAGCATCTCTTTCAAATTCAAGGATTTGAGTACAAGTAGGTTCTTCAGTAACAATTTCCTCTTCTTCCAAGTATCCTTGATTTTCAAATCTAAGGGGCTGCATTTGATCATCGTCTTGCAGTCCTGGAAACTTGGTTACATCAAATGTGACATTCACACTTTCTTCAATATTTTTGTGTTCTATGACATAGACTCTGTAAGCAGTCCTTTCTAATCCATATCCCATGAAAATGCCTTCATAGGCCTTAGCATCAAACTTTCCTTTCTTTTCATGGTTGTCTTTCATCATGAAACACTTACTTCCAAATACATGAAAGTATTTGATAGTAGGTTTCTTTCCTGTCAGTAGATAGTAAGGAGTGTTCCCATGAGTCTTGCTGATTAAGGTTCTGTTCTGTGTGTAGCAAGCTGTGTTGATTGCTTCTGCCCAGAAATATGTTGGTAACTTTGCATCATTTAACATTGTTCTAGCAGCTTCAATGAGAGCCCTGTCTTTCCTTTCTACCACTCCATTTTGCTGTGGTGTTCTAGCAGCAGATAATTGTTGCACAATGCCTTCATCTTTGCAAAAATTTCCAAGGGTTGCATTTCTGAACTCAGTACCATTGTCACTCCTTAGAATTTGAACTTTTGCATTAGGGGTTCTATCAAGAACTCTTATGTGATCAATGATCTCCTGAGCAGCTTCATCTTTTGATCCTAGGAACTTTACCCAAGTGTACCTAGAGTAGTCATCCACCATGACTAGAGCATATCTCTTTCTTGCTAAGGATTGCACATTTACTGGTCCAAAGAGATCCATGTGAATCAGTTTGAGTAACTCAGTGTTGGTGTTCAGTTGCTTTGACTTGTGCACAGATCTTCTCAATTTTTCCATTTAACAGTCCTCACATAGTCCTTCTTGACAAAATTCCTCTTGAGGTAGTCCTCTCACCAGTTCCTTCTTCATCAGCATATTCATGGTCTTGAAATTGAGGTGGAAGAGTTTCTTATGCCAAAACATGCTGTCACCAACTGTTGCTTTATTGTGAAAACAGTAAACCTTATCTTTTTTAGCAGAGTTCAAGTCTGCAATAAACACGGTTCCTTTTCTAACTCCTTTCAAAGAAAGGCTTCCATCCTTCTTGTGATAGATATTGCAAACCATCATATCAAAATCAACCTTAAATCCCCTATCACTGAATTGGCTGACACTGAGAAGGTTGTACTTCAATCAATTCACAAGAGCAATATCTTCAATGACAAAATTTCCAATTTCCAAACAGCTATATCCCACAGTTTAAGCTTTGTTGTTGTCTCCAAAGGTTATGATTGGGCCAGCTTTCTCAACATAATGTGATAGTAGGGCTTTATCACCTGTCAAGTGTCTGGAACACCCACTGTCAATGATCCACATGACCTGTTTCTTTTTATTGACCTGCAAAATAGATGATATTTAATTTGCATCTGGTACCCAATCCTTGTTGGGTCCTATAGTTACAGTATCACATTTAATATCATCAACATTCACACTTGAGTCAACACTTGAATCTTCCTGTTTGACTCCTTTTGCTACCCACTCAGTTTTAGAGTAAGACTTGGTCTTTTTCTTAGTGGGCACTGCCTTCTTACCAACATTTGCAGGCTCAGAAGTCTAAACAGTTTGCATATAGAAGCATTTTTCAGTAGACAGAATAGGTAGATTAAAACATGTACTCATGGCAGTGATTTTACATGGCATACAATCAATGTTACTACAAACGCTCATTGTTCTTTGCATAATGGGGGTTCTATGTAAGTTACCATTAACCTTAATCACATTAACCTGGTTTACAATTGGTTTCTTATAAGCATGTGTTAAGTGTTGGGAGGAGCCACAATTATTGCAAAGTTTTCTAGGAGCATTCTTAACATTAACATAACCATTTTTCTTATCAATTCCTAACTTGCCATTCCTATTCTTAGACTTGTAGGCATCTGTGTTGACAGTATGTTCTGAAGCTGCTGTCGAGTTACTCTTGACAATACCTTTTGTACCTGCTGTCTTGACAGCAGGTTTGGAAGTTACTGTCTTAGGTACTCTCTTGACAGTATCTTTGGAAGTTTCTGTCTTATCCTTGTTGACAGCCTCTTTAGAACTTTCTGTCTGATTGCTTGGCAAAGAATCTGTCACGGGAATTTTGAAAGTATCTTTCCCTTCAGTAGATGTGCTGTCAATACACTCATCTTTAAGAAGTTCTTGTTTGATGAGCAAGGATTCCTCATTAAATTCTACTTGAACAGTTTTAAAAATTGGTTTACAAACTTTCTTGAGAATATGAGGTTTGACAGCAATATCTCCTGAGCAATCATCAACCACAGTTGCCTTTCCAGGTCTCCTACCATAGTCAAAACCTACTCCAACTTTTTGATTTCAGTGTGATTCTCATGATATTCCTGAATTAGTTTAGAAGAGTTTCTAAAGACCTTAAGCTTGAATTCGATTTCAGCAATTTCTTTTCTTAAAAATTCTTCTATCTCCATAGCACAGACAATATCATTTTTCAGTCTTTCAATTTCTTGAGCTAGTGAATCTAATGGACTGGTCTTAAGCAAAAGCATTTCATTCTCATATTTGGGTGTTTCATTCTATTTTGTTAACTTAGCAATTTCTTCATTAGCAGCAGATAAACTAACATGAATATTGAACATTTCAGCACTCAATTCCTCAATAGTTTGCTTATACTCAGTTTTAGACATATCAAGTAAAATGAGAGATGGTACCTGATTTGAGGAGCTTGATGCTTCATCATCAGATCTAGCCATGAGAGTTAGGTTCACAAACTCTTCTTCTTCGTTATCATCAGAATCATCCCAGCATTTTTCTTCAGCCACATAGGCTCTTCCTTAATTTCTTTTAAACTGACTTCCAGACCCTTTTTCCATTCTTTGATTCTATTTTGGCCTTCTGTACTCAGTAGCAAAATGACCTAACTTATTGCAGTTGTAACATCTGGACTTTGACTTATCCACCATCCCTGTCTTGTATCCTCCTCTTGTGGCACCACCAACAGCTGAAGAGTTTCTCTTGTTGAACTTAGATGTCTGACCCTGTGGCTTATATGACTTGTCTCTTCTGAATTTGATATTCTTGAATCTCTTAGCCATATATGCCATGGTTGGATTATCCATGCTTTCAATCTCTTCTAATGAATAGAAGTCTTCATCTTCAACATCTTTTAGCTGTAGAACTACTTTCTCCTCATCATCCAACACCTCTTCAATTTTCAGAAATGGCACTTATGTTGGTTGTGAATTTTGTGAAGATTCACTTGGCAGAGAAACATGTGGTTCATGGGCTACAAGGGCACCAGACATGTTTGCCATCTTTCCTTTGGCTCCAGTTTGAATAGCTCTCTTTTGTAAGAGTTCAAGTTTATATGACTTGAGCACACCATAGAGAGATTCAAGAGAAACATCATTCAAGTTTCTCCCTTCTCTTATGGTAGTTACTTTGTGCTCAAGGTGTTCAAGAAGAGTGAGCAAGAACTTGACATTAACCTCTTTTCTTTCATAGAACTTTCCATGAATCTGTAGCTCAACTATCAGCTTACTGAATCTTTCAAACATGTGGGTGAGCTCTTCACCAGGCTTAGCCATAAAGGCTTCATATTGTGACACAAGAATCTGTCTTTGATTTTCTCTAACCTCTTCACTTCCTTCACACGGCAACTCTATCTTGTTCAACATCTCCTTGGCAGATAGACATCCCATAAAATTTCCACACATGGCCTTGTCTAGGGTGAGAGAGTCAAGCAAGATAAGTTGTAGGTAATCATCCAGGGCTACCTTTTCTTTCTCAGACTCTGTATATTCTGAGGGTCTCTTTACAACCTAGTGTACTGCAATAACAGTATCTCCAACTGTGGAGGCTGCTACTTCTTTTTGAGGAATGAAGGGGCCATTCTCAAGGATTCCCAAGTACAGTGGATGTGCAACTTTGATAAATAACAAAATCTTTCTTTTCCAAAAATTTTAGTTCTCTTTATCAAATACTAGAATCTTGATACCACTTGATTTCTGTATACTCGTCATGTTCTCAGATCAGTATATCAATCTGTAAGCTCTGATACCAGTTGTTGGTCCCGGAGTATTGCAGAAGGGGGGTTGAATGTAATACTGATAACTTCAAATCTTTATTTCAACAACAATAATAAAGATTGTAAGATATCAGTACAGGAATTGCAAACACAAGTGGTAACTCAAGATATTCTCACAAAATAAATGTTTTATTTATTTTGCAAAGTGTTACTACAACCTTGAGAAAAAGTGTTTTCTCAAGCTTCGATTTCTTGAGTGATTACAGAAAAAATGAGAGATGAATCTCTATATAGACTAAACAGCTCTAACATCTCTGTCACATGGGTTGTGGAGCTGTTGTCATTTTCAAGTGGCAGCTCCTTACAATTTGCCCACCCATGTGACTTTCCTAAATTGTTATACAAACAGAGTTATCATTATACATAAAGCAATCAGGATACTTCCTAAATCAAGCTAGCACAATTCTAGTAGATGTGACATTGTCATACTCTTGAATTGACGAGCCATGTCTTTTGATCTCTCAAGCTTCTGTCGTAGTCTTGCAGGTCTGCTACAATCTTTGACAAGTTACAACAAATTTGCTTCTTGAACATCTAAACTGTCATGGGTTTGACTGAGATAAATCCTCAATTCAAATATTTCATTGAAACATTGACCTTTGACGCCAAGCCTGCTGTCATGATAATGTACTTTGGATGATAGTATGAATCCCCGCCAATGTTGCTGTCAGGAGTTCCAGACTTGCTGTCAAAGTGTGAGAATGTTGATGTCTTCATGCTTCCACCAATGTTGCTGTTAGATTGGATATTTTGTCATGACTTGCAACATGCTATCTTCTTGTAACCTTACTGTCAGTGCAATTGACAGTAACCTTATTCTTGTTGTCGAACTGATGTAATACTTGAGCCTTGAACATTTGAATGAACTTCTTCCAAGATACATACTTATTAAATTACAGCAACTATTTTGGTCACAAGAACATACTCTGGCTGTGACTGTCTGTTCTACTTAAAAAAATGAAGTATAATAAAATCTAGTTAAGTTGTCTCTAAGCTATCACCCATAAATCCTAATAATACTTCACTTTCAAAATATCAGACACTAATGGGTTAGTCTCATTAAGGAGTCTCCAACCTTGTTTAGCCAATATGGACAGGTTGAAATTCCTTAAATCGCGCACCCCTAGACCTCCACAACTTTTCGGCAAACACAGTCGTTTCCAGGCAATCCATTTAACTCCTGTTCTTGTTGGAGCCCATCCCCACGAAAAGGCATTCATAGTTCGTTCCATTTCCTCACATAGAGTTATTGGCACCAAAAACATACTCATCCAAAAACTAGGAAGTGTTTGTGCTGATGATTTTAGCAACGTTAACTTACCATTCTTTGATAGCTTCTGCTTTATACGATCTTTCAAGAAGCCAAAAACCTTAATCTTACTTTTTCCCATACTCATTGGCATGCCAAGATACTTACCTGGCCTGTCAACCTGCTGTACTCCCAGAAGATCACACACAGCGACTCTATCCTCCTCCCGAATGTTCGGACTAAAGACAATATCAGATTTATTATAATTGGTTACTTGCCTTGAAAGTCATTCATATCTCTATAAAATGGTCTTCATAATACTTGTTTCTGATCGTGATGCCTGGAAGAAAAAACAGCAGTCATCTACAAACAGTAAATGGGATACACGATGGGCACCTATTGCAATTATGCAGCCATGTAACAGCCCAGTTTCTTCATACCTACGAATCATACCACTGAGCCGCTCTGCACAAATAATATACAAATATGGTGAGATGGGGTCTCCCTGGCGAATCCCTATTTGAGGCACCACATTTCCAAAAATTTTACCATCTCGAATGAAACTAAACGACACCATCCGTACACACTTCATAATTCTCTCTACCCACATTTGAGGAAAACCAAACTTAGCGAGCATCCACTCAATATATTTCCATTCCAACTGGTCATAGGCCTTGGACTCATCCACCTTAAAGCCTGCTACTCCAGTCACACCTTGTGTTTTTCGATGAATGTAATGATTGGTTTCAAATGCTATCAAAGCATTATCAGTCAGAAGTCTTCCTTCGATGAAAGCACTCTGATTTACAAAGATAATCGAATTCAGAGTTGGCTTAATCCTATTTACCATCACTTTAGAGAGAATTCACATTAGTACATTACACAACGATATAGGACGTAGATCGGCTTCCTTCTTTGGTTTCCTTACTTTAGGAATTAAGCAAACGAGCGTCCTATTAATATTTTCTGGAAACTCCCCAGTAGTAAAAAATCTCTGACAAAATGCACTTACATCCACACCAACTATATCCCAATATGATTGGAAAAAATGCCGGATTTAGGCCGTCAATCCCCGGAGATTTGTCGGGATGCATTTCAAAAATAGTAGCTTTAACATCATCGCTTGTGATAGGTAGCATCAAATTCTGACTATGTTCCCCCGTTATTTTCTGAAACTTTACTCTCTCAGACATTACCTCATCCACATTAGTACTACCAAACAACTTTTCAAAGTACTGAATGATTACATGTTGAATGTCTTCCTCCGTTTCTTTCCAGTCACCATTTACATCTTTCAGCCTGTTAATTTCGTTATGTTCCTGTCTTGAAGATGTAAACTTATGAAAGAATCGCGTATTTTTATCACCATCACGTAACCAAAATTGTTTAGCCCTTTGTCGCTAGAAAATCTCTTGCTTTTCGAGCAACTTTAAATAACTCCATCTTGCTTCGTCATACAAGCAGACACCGGTAGAGTCCCTCCTCGACCTATACCTCTGCATTTCCTTTCAATAATTGGAGAGATTTACTTTAATTTCTTTCAATAATCCTCCCCCCACTCTTCTAACTCAGCACAGCAGCGCACCAATTTATCCATCAAGTTATCCCATTTTCATCATTCCAGCACTTTTTTATAATATTCCTGCATTCATTTTCAGTTATCCACATATTTTCAAATCGAAACCTCCCTCTTTTTGGCATATATACTTGCTTATGAAGCTGTAGGTATAGGGCTTATGATCTGAGGTCGAAACCTCAAGTACATTAACTTTTGCATGTGGGAACATCTCAATCCAGCTCGTCGTAGCTAGTCCTCTGTCCAACCTTTCTTGCACCCACCTGTTAATGCCTCTCGATCTTTCCAAAGTATAAATGTCTCCTGTGAACTCTAAATTCACCAACCCACAGTCCATCATAGCTTCAGAAAAACCTTCAAGTAACACTCGAGGTTTTCTAACTCCACCTTTCTTTTCTCCCATTGTCGTCATATCGTTAAAATCCCCAATGAGACACCATGGTAGATTCTAGGTACCAGCTAAACTACGCATCATGTTCCAAGAGTCTAAACGCTTTCCTCTTTCAGGGAACCCATAATATCCAGTGTATCTCTAATGCCCCAACTGATCATGAGTGACTTCGAAGTCAATATAGTTACTACAGCTATTAAAAATTTCAATACCCCTCTCATTCTTCCAAAATAATGCAAGGCCTCCTCCATGCCCTTGAGAGTCAACATCAAAACATCCAGAAACCCAACTTCTTACTTACTTTCTCCACTTTATTTTTTGCAACTAATGTCTCACTAAGAAATACTGCACTGGGCCTATACTGTTTATTGATTTCATTAAGAAATCGAACTGTCCGTGGATTGGACAGTCCACGACAGTTTCACACTATAAGACTCATAATATTTGGCGGGCCTGGATTCCAGGACCCGCCATTTGCAAGTTTTCTGACAGTATTTTTTTGATTTTCTATTTTTTGCACAGTATTCGCTCCATTATTTTCTCCCTGTGAATCCTCATCAATCCGCTTTCTTTTAGGATCAATTACTACATTCTCGGTTGTCATAGATACCTTACCAGCATGCTGATTTTCTTGTACTTGACTGACACTTGACATGATCACATCATCCACATTCTGACTCCGAAATTCACGTGATTTAATTCTAATCTCCTCCTCGTCTCCTTTTTTCTCGTGCTTACACCTTCAACTTCCATGAATCTCGCATTTTCTTGAGCACCACTGTGTACAGCACTTGAACCTTCATGGTTACTCTGCTTTCCCCCACATACCATCTCCCTCCCTTGCATTACAAAGCCATCTGGACCCTCTAATATTCCTTGCATTCCTTGATGGTGCACGCAACCAAGTACCATACGCTTTCTCAATCACCTTTTCCGGATTAGAATACACTATGTTACAGTCTCTCTCAGAATGGCCTATGACTCCACAGACAAAGCAAAATGTCCCAAGGCGTTCATACTTAAAATTTAACCAACTCCAAGAATCACCTTCCCTTTTTATTTTCACTCTCCGCTTTAACGGTTTCTCTACATTTATCGACACTCTAATTCAAACATATTATTTTCATCCGCCCTCAAATGTTGTTGGGTCCGATTGTACATACCTCCCCATGGTCGATCCCACACTTCGAAAAATACTCTCATATAGGAACCCTTGTAGAATATCATATATCTGCACCCATATATCAATTTCATGGAGTTTGGCCATAAGTGGGTCTTCTCTGGGCACTATTTGACGCAGTACTAGCATTGCCTATTCAAATGACCACGGTCCCCCAGCAATGACTTTCTGCACATCCATCGGATGAAAGAACACAAAGGAAAATCGTAATCCACCCATACATGAACTTCCATTCCCTCCTTTGGCCTCCATAGCGAAGCCTTTACATTTTGCATAACATTGACATTAACATTCGTTTCCGTTAAAAACTTACCCACCAACATATATGTTTGCTTTTGCATTACCACATCATTTCTTGCCACTACAATCCCCCCTTCCTCTTCATCATCAATAACTAGATTGGAATACATTTGTTCGAGCGATTCAACGGAGCGAGCCACGTGTTTTGGTTTGTAGATTTTTATTTGATGATAATAACTAGTAATCAATAAGAAGTAATACGACCAAAGGCTACAAGAAAATGAACAGGGAAGAAAAGGAAATAATTGTCCTAGAGACAGAGAGAAATAAGTTGTCTTTAGCTTAGTACTTAAATGTACTTAAACATAGTAAGTAGCGGTTTCCCTCCTTCAAAACAAGGCCTAGTAAGTAGTTAGTACAAGTACTGTTACTTCTGCAACATCTATAAGCTACGCGTATTCCCTTCTCCTTCTCTCTATTGCGCAGCCCCAAGAGATACGTTCAAATAAATTTGAATCGACGATCAAAATTATATAATAATGATTTAAATTTCGGTCCAAATTTGGACCCATGCTGGACCAATACTATTCATGAATTTAAAATTGCATAATATTAAAATAACAACTTTTCAATTTTCTTATTTAGTACTCCCTCCGTCCCAAAAAGATTGACACGCTTTCCTTTTTCGAACGTCCAAAAAAGAATGGAGAAAATGACCAAAATAACAAAAAAAAACACCACCCAGCTGCCCAAAATAACGATTCGCGCGAACAGTACCCAAAATAACGACGAGACTACGCATTGGCGGTCTGCGTAGCCGTGATACGCATTTTCAGATTGCGCATCTGGGGTAACGCATCTCCCAGATTCGCAATGACGTCAACTGACGTCATTATTACACTTGCAGTTCCGGAGCTTCGGCGAAGCAAAAATCGCCATTGCAATCACCTCCTTCCGTTCTCTCACATCCAGCAACCTCCAGTCCTTTTGAGAACATCAAAATGATGGCCGGACCTTTCTCTCCTCTTTCCCTAGATTTTTAGCTGTTGTTTGGCCACGCAGGGGCGTGTATAAGTAAATCTGAAAAACTAATCGGAAAAAAGCTTCGATTTGGGGTTTATTAATCCGGTAAAACAAATTGAAAACAAATGGTACAGGCTTGTAGAGGGGGAGAAGATGATCAGTTTCGTATGTAGTATGCAAGTGAAAGATGCCGGAAAAGGACCGAACGAATTGGTCAAAATATGATCGAAATCGTCACCGGTCGAAGGCTGGGAAGACGATGAACAGTAATTACCATACGCATCTTCAAGATGCATATCATCTCCCACGCATGATCAACATGCGTAACCCCAGTACTGTTCACTAAATTCATAAACGAATTTTACACAATCCACGAATGTGTGGAATGCGTATATCACGACTACGCAATTTGCAGATGCGTAGGCCCTGTACGCATGCCACCAATGCGTAGTCATTTCGTTATTTTGGGCACCTTTTCTGGAATTCGTTATTTTGGGTACTAAACTTTATAATTTGGTTATTTAAGGCTTTCACCCAAAAGAATGAACCTACTATACTTACTATTTTTGTGCATTACTTTTTATTATTACACCCACTAGTTCTCTATTTATACTCCTTTTATATTAAATAAACACTATTACACCAACTAACTTTTTACTATTACACTCACTACTTCTCTATTTATACTCCTTTTATATTAAATAAACATTATTACATCCACTAATTTTCTTTACTATCTCAAATCTATTATTTAATATTGATAGGTCTCACCACTTTATTCACTTTTCATCTCACTTTACCACTTTTCTCTTAAAATTTGTGCAATGTTGACCGGTGCAAACATTACGCGACAGAGGGAGTAGTTTATTAGATAAAATTTGGATTTAAGATATTTTAAAACATAATTACCTAATATATAATTATTATTTTTCATTCGATATTAACAAAATTTTAAAATTTAATTAAATTAAATATGCTTACATTTTTTAAATTTAAATTAGAAATATGTTTCTTAATTTTATATTTTGTATAATATAATAATTAAAGATACACATTTGAAGTGCGAATTCGAGAAGTTGAGATGGTTCAAAATCAAGATGCTTGTTTCTAACAATTTCCAAAGTCGGTATAGAAATATGAGAAATAAGGAGCCTCATATGCGGTTTGAGATGTTTTAATTGAACACTTGCGAGAAAAACATGCTAACTCCGAGAATTTGTATTAATTAACAATATTTGTATATTTAATTAATATTTATACTTTTTCAATATGAATGTGATGTTTAATATTAAATACATTTATTATGAAGGTAAACTAAACGTATTTATTATTATTAATTATAATAATTAAACGTGTATATAAAGTATAGTTTCATAACTTATTTATAAATTTTTTTATTGAATAAAAATTTAAATATTAAACTTTTATTCAAAATTAAAAAAATTAAAATAATTTATGAAATTATTTTTTATATGAATTTTAAAATGGATGTAAAACCCTCTATACCAATTACGTACAGGTGAAAAACTAAAATACCCACCAAAAAAAGCCAACCATCTGAAATGCCCACAAACGGGATATTCCGCCCAAAATGCCCACAGACGACACATATATCACAGGCGTACACAGTATACGCATTCCTCACATGCGGTCTTCACAAACTATAATTCACTTGTCACATGCGTATCCGGGATACGCATGTTGATAATGCATATCAAAGAGCACGCATCTAGGAAATACGTAATCTCATTGTTCATCGTCTTCGTAGACGAGAGAGAGACGACGATTTTTGAGCGATTTTTTTGGAATTTTCGGCAAGCCTTCGTTCACCATCATCTAGCCTTCATTCACTCACATATCATATACCATTCGAATCGTTTTCTCCCCCTTTACAATCCTATACCACTCAAATTTTAGTTCTATTGCCGGATTTGAAAATCCCAAAGCTGACCTCGTTTTTATTTTTCATGTCCAATTCGAATTTTAAAATCGAATTCTACAAGCTCCTGCGGGACCAATCGAGACAAAAAGTTTGGGGGAAATGGAGAGGAAGATGTGATCATCATTTTGATGTGCTCAGGAAGGTGGAGGTTGAGAAACGAGAGAGAGAAGCGAGAGAGATGGGAGAGGGAGAGAGCTGTTGACGAGAGCAAAAGAGAGGAGAAACGAGCGGAACGGTAAACTGTGAAGGATACGCATGTGAGGAATGCGTATTTCATATACGCATATTGAACATGTGTATTATGTGAGTAAAAAAGACGGAAATTTTTGTATATTAACATTTTGGACAATTTCCACAAAAAAGTAGTATAATTTGATATTTTCTCATTATGTACCAACAATTATAAAGAATATATCGAGAGAGAGAAAGAGGGGGAGGGGGAGTAAAGTGGACCGGGGCCATTACAAGTTTATAGCCTATACACATTCGCTGGTTATATATAGGACCCATATCATGAACAAGCAAATGCTATATTTTAAGGATATCGCTAAACATAGTCATTAGGGTTATGGTTAAGCATTAATGTAAGTGGATAAATATATTTAATATGTCAATTTTGCATTTAATACATCAATTTTGCACGAATATCAATATAATTATTTACTCCCTCCGTCCCTTTTTAGTTGTCACATTTGCAAAAAACACAGAAAGCTTTAGTTATGTAATTTCTTTCCATATTTGTCCTTAATATTAACATTAAATGATGAGTTATGGGTGTGTATATTAAATGTAAAGTCAAACATTGGTATTAGAAATAAAGGGGTATATATGGAAAAATTGGTAAAAAAATGTATTGGAACAAGGAATGTGACAACTATTTAGGGAAAATTTTTTTTTTGCAAATGTGTCAACTAAAAAGGGACGGAGGGAGTAGTAATTTGGGATGTTTTTATTAGTGGAAATTAATGTGAATGCAGGGGGGTCCACTATTATTACTTGGAAAATTGAATAATGATGTAAAGAAGCATTGAAAAAACAAAAATCAATTAAATAACTAAGAATAAATGTTGAAAATATTAGAATATTTAATGCTTAACCATAGCCCATTAGCATTTCCCATATTTTAATTATACCAACTTTTTTTTTTCTTTATTAACTGCGGTGAAGTGTTGGGAAAAGTGTAGGTTAAGAAGTTGAAACTAAAGGTGCAGTTTAGTAAGATGTCCGCAAGGGTGTCTCAGTTGGTTAAAGAGAGGTCATCTCACCTCTTTCACAGGTTCGACTTCCATGGGAGGCGGATTTGTGATTATGCCATCCTGGGGCAGAGTCTGTCGCACTTGTGTGATTTGTCTTGAATCACGTGGTTTGCAGGCTATTGCGTGAGCCCATGGTTTACCCAGAGCGCATCCGAAGAATAGCGACTGCGGGTTCCGATGTTAAAAAAAAAAAAAAAATGCTCGTTTCCCAACTACTGTACTTAACTACTAGGACGATTTTTTTCAGTGTTCTCCGGTAATAATTCTTAAAAGTATCTTAGCAGTATATTACTCTTTCAACCTTTCATGTTTTTCTCTCAACTCGAACACTAGTTTTGTTTCATAGTCTCCTTTGTTTACTACAATGCCCTTCTCTCGTAAAAAGTTATTATGGCTTTTGACAAAACAGTAGTATTTCTTTTATTTTGTGTTCTACTATTTCTTTCTATACATTTAGGAGATCACTTCAGCTTAAAATGAAAATTTCATAACAACTTTTTATATTCCTAAGTTATGGTTAAAAACTTGTACAGTACTATTTTTTCTCTCTGAGTAACACCCAGATTTAACAGTATTCCATTTTAGTCCCAATTATTACGATATTCTAATTATTTTTCTTGTAAAAATGAGAACCAAGTAAATTGCAGTATTAACCTTGTGAAAAGTAGAAATTAAATTCAACCACCACATTCTTCTCTTCTCTCTAGAGCTGCTTTTATAGTTACATGTGTGTACAGGTCTGTATGTATAGGCCTGTACATCCGTATATCTGCGGTGCGGCAGAAAACCAAATAGCCCAAATCTTTTATTACACGCTGGATGCTTCTGTCACTTTCAACTCTTCTCCTTCAAGACAAAAGCCCCACAAGAAAAAACAACAGTTCCTCTCTTTTATTACACTCACATCTCAATTAAATATTAAAAATAAAATAAAATTGCTGACTTGCACATTATTTTGAGCTACTCCTTTTATTTCCCAGTAAAAAACTAAGCCTCCCCACAAGATGATAAGATAACGGGCTCATTTCTTTACACATTCCTTTTTAAAATGTCTCATCAATTCTTTATATTATTAAAAATAGTAATTTTTAACAATAAAATACATATTACATTCATTACTTCATTCCACTTTTTCAATACTTTACATTAGGGGAGAGCACGGTTCGGTTCGGGGCGGTTTTGCCCCGAAACCGAACCCAAAACCGCATGTCTTCGGTTTTAAAAACTGAAAACCGCAACCGAACCATCGGTTTCGGTTTCGGTTTTAAAAAGCTCGGTTCGGTTTTTAACGGTTCGGTTTCGGTTCTAAAACCGAACGAAAAAATCATAAATATTATAAGACTTTAATTTTATAAATTATAACATTCTCGGTTTTTAAACAGAGTGACTGAACTTAATGAGGTTAGAAGACATGCAGTTATTTTGATAGGTACAAGACCTATCAATGTTGGTCATAAGACCTTCAAGTACAGATGTGCAATCTGATAGATAGTTCAATGGGCTTCAGTTATTTTGCAATTCACAAATTTGCTACCAATTGGGATAATCCATGTTTATGTCTATGATCCATCATATACTGTTAAGCTAAGTTGGGGGTAATGCATGCATCAAAAGATTGTTAACTTTGTCCGAGATTGCATAAAAACTAACTAATACCACCACAATAATTTAATTTCTTAATCACGTACACTACATATATCAAAATTCAAAGGAGTCTGCAAATTCAAAGGATGGATTATGTTTATCATATAATATATGAGGACAAAGTGCATCATCTTCATCTGCCCACTTTACACTAGAATTCACATCAAAGCTTGCTTAATTATAATTAATTATAATTCAAGATATAATATAGTTATTAATTTTAAGAATACATATAAATTATATAAATTTATATAAATTATATATTTATTTTAATAATCGGTTAGGTTCGGTTTTAGCCGGTTCGGTTTTAACCTATAACCGGAACCGGAACCGGAACCGAAAGTCTCGGTTTTTAAAAATCAAAAACCGCAATCACCGGTTCGGTTTCGATTTTTTCGGTTCGGTTTTGACCGGTTTCGGCTCGGTTTCGGTTTCAATTTGGTTTTTTGCTCACCCCTACTTTACATTATTACTATACTCACAACTTCACTTATTTTAATAATAAAATTATTATTATACGCACTAATTCATTTATTTTAATGATAAAATACACTATTACCCTCACAATTTCGTTTATTTTCATTGATTTTGTGCTAAAACCCCATGTGGGAGTACTTTGTTTGTACTCAACCCTCAAACAACATATGCTCAAAAAAAAAGATATTATTACATGAAGAGAGAGAGGTTGTTTTAAAGAGGAAAATATGAGTAACTGCTTTTGAACTCACATTCTGATCATTGGTTCCAGTTGGGTTTTTAGTGAAACCAACTGGGTTTCATTCATTTGCTCTTAATCATCACATAAAGTTTTGATCTTTATACTTGTTTTGACCTCATAGTGGTCTGATAAAAACTGGGTTTTTGAGTAAAGAGAAGCCCATGTACATTCTCTTGTGTCATAAATGATTCCATTACAGCTTACCAAAATAGTATCTGGATTTTATGCAGCTTGTTGTTTTGGCATGATTGCCTTTATTCTCTTGAATAGGCAAAGTTCCTACAAGTCTTTACTGCTTGGAAAGAGTAAAGAAGAGGAAAATGATAGAGAACAGCTAAGTGATCATACTCAAGGGACCACAGTATATATATACATGCCATGAAGTGTGATTGGTTTGTAGAATCTTTTTTGGGTTCTCTGTAATTATGCTTTCTTGTTCATCTTGTCTTTCTATCTTATCTGAAAGGTCTGTTTTTGAGTTATGAAGGTGACCCTGTTTAAGAATCAGGGTTAATTCACCTTTTGCTTGAATGAACAAGGTATGTGTATAAAAGGTTGGATTTTGATGAGTTCTCTTGTCTTGTTTGGAGTTCTCTCTAAGTTTTCTAGGCTCTTTTTGAAGATATGTAAGTGGATTTTGTTAAAGATGTCTGTAAATTGTAAGGTTGATGGTTCAAGTGGCAAATTGCCTACTTATTATGTGGGAAAAAAGGCTAATGAACCTCTGCATGAATCCAGTTGTGGTTATCCATGGAGGACACTACTTTCCTCTACGTTGCCTTTTATTCTAGTTGGTGGACTTTTGTTCTTGTTCTGTTCGAATTATGGGGGTTTTGGGAAGAAGGTGGGGACTGCAGAATTTTGTGATCAGAAATCTGGTGTCTTGCTACAACATTTCAATGTTAGCAAAGAAGAATTTTATGCCTTGACATCATCTTTCTATGAACTGGATCAGGTATTGCTTATCAGCTTTCAAATCTCTTCAAGTTTACTTTATACACTGTAGTTGTTGCAGAAAACTATATGTTTTCACATGACATTGTTGATTTTCAGTAGAAAGTTGCTTTTTGCCCCTTCTTTATTATTTTCATTTTATTAGAGTGATTTAGGCTACTTAAGGAAACTAAAAGCTATGATCATTATCATAGTTTCCTTTTGCTTGCAGCTAAGACTCCTGTTCTTAGCTTGTTAATAATTGTCTTGCAGACGGCATGCTTGAAATGTACCAAACAATCAAAACTTGAAATACCCGATCATAGTAGTGGTATCAATTGTAGTTTTCTTTTTCCAACTTTAAATCACCAAAGATTCGAGAACAAATATGAGGGGGAATTGAAGAATGTGGATTTGCAAGCCAAGTGCCCCGTCCAAGCTGAGATCACGGACTCATTAGTGGAGGAGGGCAAGTCCTTATCAGAGGTTTTTCGTTCCACAATTTCATCTATTAAATCAAAAATTCAGAGTTGTGAAGAGGTATGAACAAATGTTGCTTTTCCTTTTGTCATGGAGTTGAGTAAGTTGTCAAATTTTACTAATTTAGACCGATCAGGATTCAGAAAGATTAACAATTTCAATGTTTCATGTTATGTGAACTTTAAGAATGGCGTTACTTGATGATATTTAACAACCTTGTCAACTTTTCCGATTCATTTTTAAAAAGTCTCATACAACCAATTTTCAAAGATTAAAAAATAAAATTGAAAATACACAGAGCCTTTCCTCGTACATACATTTTCTCTTGACAACAGAAACATTGCTGCTCCTTTCCTCTTTCTCTATATCTTTTAGCACCTCTGGTAGCTAAGGGATTTTGATGTGTGTGAATTATAAACTTCTAGTTCTGAATATAGAGTTTGTCATACTAGTAGCCAACAGACTTGTTTACCTGGGCTAGAGTTGATTAACTACTTTATATATTGAATACTTGTGCATAAGACTAAGAGTTGATGATAACTTTGTCAGGTGAATTCAGATTGTATTTCTGTTTAAAAGTTAGTATACCGTATTTACTCATGTTACGATTTTGGATTTGACCAGTATATGCAAACAAGGGTACCTGAGAGAGTTGCAAGAGAGCATTGTCAGAGTATATCCTTTGGCTTGGTGAAAGTACTTTGGTGCATCCTAGTTGGATTGGCAATCTGCTGTCAAATTTCTGGTTTTAGTTTTGTATTCTGGAGGTTTCAGAAGAAGATTCCTCTTCAGCAACATCCAATCCCTCAAAACCAGCAGCTCGAGATGGTCCAGCAAAACCAACAACCGCAATCCCAAATTTCTTCAAGAAGTGCAGGGAAGTGGAGGATGAAGCTCCTACAGGCTTTTGTCTTTGCAGGGGTGATGGGATCCATCTGTTTATTCTGGCAAATGAATGAAGACATTGTTCTAAGGAGAAAAGAAACTCTGACAAATATGTGTGACGAACGAGCACGCATGCTACAGGATCAATTCAATGTGAGCATGAACCATGTTCATGCGTTGGCTATTCTTGTCTCCACGTTTCACCATGGAAAACAACCTTCTGCTATTGACCAGGTAATTCTATAACTAACAACCGTTCAATGACTCCATTCACAAACGTCACATTAACTAAAGCTGATTTGCCAGTATTAATATTTAGACGACGATGTTATGATTTTATTTATTCTGTAGAAAACATTTGGAGAATACACTGAGAGAACAGCTTTTGAAAGGCCTCTTACTAGTGGTGTAGCCTATGCTTTGAGAGTTCCACACTCTCAGAGAGAGCAATTTGAAAAGCAACATGGATGGAAGATTAAGAAAATGGAAACTGAGGACCAAACGTTAGTCCAAGACTGTATCCCAGAAAATTTGGATCCTGCACCACTTCAAGATGAATATGCACCAGTTATATTTTCTCAAGAAACAGTCTCTCACATTGTGTCTATTGATATGATGTCTGGCAAGGTTTGATTCTCTCGTCTTGTTCTCTGTAATCAAACAACTTTGAAAGAATGTAATACTTAAAATCTTAAACTACATATATTTTTCCTTCATAAGAGTAATAAATAAGTTAATAGATTATAACATAAGAGTCCAGCATTCATTAATCATTAGAAAATGAGCTCCCTGTCCATGATAAAATAACCACAAGGTAGTTAAATCCATCTGAGCTGTGGCCTCCAAGTTTGCTGGTCAACAGCACAGGTGAGGGACTTGTGCTACTGGTATATTAAAAGAATGGAATGTTTGTAAACAAGAACATGGACTGTTAAATATATGGTTAGCCATTTGGAATACATTCTAATGTATTGTTTGTCATATACATGATCTTTCAATAAACTTATAAACAAATGAAGTATATCATAAGATGTCTAGTATGACGGTAATGCTCGACCATTTTTCGTTTATATCCTCTGTACATAAACAACCATCTGAAAACACAGACTTACATATTTTTAGTGATAAAAGCCTCTTCAAGGACCTGGAGAAGAATCTAATAAAAAATAAATAAATAATGAACTACCAATATGTACAAAAATTACACCAGTAAAAAGTAAGAATGGGATTGTGATTCAAATAATATACAAATCCTTGCACAGTTCTATTTTCTAACTTTTAAAGAAATTTGCTTTGTTATACAGGAAGATCGTGAGAACATCTTGCGAGCAAGGGCATCAGGAAAGGGTGTCCTCACAACTCCTTTCAAATTATTGAAATCCAATCACCTGGGTGTAGTACTTACTTTTGCTGTCTACAGTACTCACCTTCCTCCTGATACTACTGCTGAGCAGCGTATAGGTGCTACTGTTGGGTAGGTTTTTATCCTCGTTATTTGTAGTCTCTTGGTTACCCATTAAAGACATAAATGATATATGATTAGATTTCATCAATATTTCATGTTCTAATACTAGCATTTTTGCTTAGAACAGGTATCTAGGTGCATCCTATGATGTCCCGTCACTAGTGGAGAAGCTTCTGCATCAACTTGCCAGCAAACAAACCATTGTTGTGAATGTATATGATACGACAAATAAAGCAGCACCAATAAATATGTATGGTACCAATATTATCGACACAGGACTGCTGCACATTAGTACACTTGATTTTGGGGATCCTACCCGGAAACATGAGATGCATTGCAGGTCAGACTTTGCTGGTGAAGTTTACATATCTGTATTAGCAGTAGGAATATGCATATCGTTTTTTTTTATCCTAGCTAATTATTTTTTAGAATTTCCTTGCAGGTTTAAGCAGAGGGCTCCTCTACCTTGGACAGCAATTACAGCATCTGCTGGTGTTCTTGTAATAACTTTGCTTCTGGGGCATATCTTTCATGCTGCTATTATCCAAATTGCAGAAGTAGAACATGGCTATCAAAAAATGATGGGACTTAAACATCGTGCTGAAACTGCAGATAAATTAAAATCACAGGTGCATTTATCATTAACTCATGGTTAAATAATTTTTTTTATTTACTGCACTATGTTTAGGCCTAACGTTCTTCCCTTTACCTTGTTAGAGATTGTGGAAAACCAGCCAATTAATTATTTTTCGTTCTTCATTTTTATTGAGATCCAATTCATGTGGCAAATTTTTCTCTTGATCCTCTAACCAAAATGATGTCTCCCTATTGTAGTTTTTGGCAACTGTTTCACATGAAATGAGGACTCCAATGAACGGAATTTTAGGTGAATGAAAAGCATATCATATCTGAATTTTTATGTTAGCAATTTGAAATAACAGTTGACACACTAGCTCTTCTGCTTTCACTTCAGGCATGCTTCAGATGCTTATGGACACAAATCTTGATGCAAACCAACTAGATTATGCGCAGACAGCTCATGCTAGTGGAAGAGATCTAATATCACTGATTAATGAAGTTCTTGATCAGGCTAAAATTGAATCTGGTAGGCTTGAGCTTGAGGCTGTTCCTTTTGATATTCGGGTTGTTCTTGACAATGTTCTATCAATCTTCTCTAGCAAATCTCATGAGGAAGGAATTGAGGTAAGAAGCGTTTTGCTGTTTCACTTGATAGGACTGTGTTTGTTGTATTTGCTTGTTCTAACCATCTGTGTATTCAGTACAATATAAAAATTTGAATCATCAATCTTACATTTGTTCTTTCCTTGAAATAGTTGGCCGTCTATGTTTCTAATCAAGTTCCTGAAGTTGTCACTGGAGACCCTGGACGGCTGCGGCAAATAATTACAAATCTTGTCGGAAATTCAATTAAGGTTGGTTTATCTGTAGTATGTAAAATGCAATCTCTTCCTACTTATGTTTCTTACACACTACACCATAGAAAATTAATAGTCCCTCATTTTTGTTTACTCTTTCCTCCTACATAATATTTTTCCTCCCTTGAATTTTTTTCACAATTTTTTCCACTCCAGTCTATTCTCTCTAACTAAACAAGAACATAAGAGATTAGTTGTACAAAATTTTACCATGTACGGACTATTGATGGAAAGTTCATTTTTTTTAATTATCTGCATATTGTAGGATTTGACAGATTGACCCAATATATTTAGTGCTCATACATGAACATGATATCCATTATTAATAGCTCATGATCATACAAGAATGCATCTTTTTTTAACAAAATTATCTGGTAATTGTCTGTTTTTGTTTAAATTGCAGTTTACACAAGACAGGGGACACATATTTGTCTCAGTGCATCTCACAGATGAAGTTAGGCGGCCAGTTGAGGAGCAGGATGAAGTGCTGAAACAAAACCTTACTCTCATTCACGATCGTGTAGACAATTCTTGTAACACATTGAGCGGGTTTCCTGTGGTTAATAGATGGAAAAGTTGGGTGGATTTTCGACATTTAGGCATCCCTGAAATGACTAACAAAACAGAAATGGTCAAAATTTTGGTTACTGTTGAAGATACAGGGGTGGGCATCCCACGAGAGGCACAAGGTCATATTTTCATGCCTTTTATGCAGGCTGACAGTTCTACTTCACGAACATATGGAGGAACTGGGATAGGATTGAGCATCAGCAAGCGGCTGGTAGACCTTATGGGTGGAGAAATTGGCTTTGTGAGTGAGCCTGGAACAGGCAGTACTTTTTCATTCACTGTAGCCTTCACAAAAGGAGTAAAAAATTCCGATACAAAGTCTCCAGAGTGCTATCCAACTGTTTCAGAATTTAAGGGATTAAGAGCACTGGTGGTTGATGGGAAATGCATTCGAGCTGAGGTCACAAGATATCATCTTCATAGATTGGGGATTTTAGTGGAAAAGACTTCCACTCTGGATTCTTGTTTGTCGTTGAACTCAAAGACAAGGTATATCGTTTTTACTTTAACAAAATTGAGACTAAGAATGGTTTAAAATAAGAACATTTAAGTTACTCATGACTGAGGCATAAAGGAAAAGTTTTCCGAGGGATTTAAAACCTGACTTGCATAAATGATTTTTAATGTAAGAAAGATGACATATACACAATGTTATAAAAATCGTCCAATGTTTAAAAATTTCATTGATTTATCGTTAAAAAATATTTGACCAATTTGATTTTTAAAATCCGATTTATCGCTATTAAATATTTTAAATTGGTATATTATATTATAAATTAGATTAATATATTAAAATTTATCAAAATATTACTACCTCCGTCCCGATATAAATGACATGGTCAAAAAATTAAGAAAATTCTGTTGGACTTGCTAGGTGGCAACTTATGGTTGGTTGGTTGTGAAAGTGGGTGTATAAAAAATGGGTAAAGTAGGAAAGTAGTAGGTGTAATAGTGTTTATTTAATAAAAAAAAAGAGTATAAAATAGAGAAGTAGCGAGTGTAATAGTGAAAAGTAGTGTTCAAAAATAGTAAGTTTAGTAGGTTCATTCTTTTTGGGACGTCCCAAAAAGGAATAAGAGTCTTATAAAATGGGAGGAGGGAGTAAAATTTATCCGATTTTGGTTCCGATTTATCATTCCGATAATTCCCCGATTTACCGATAAATCGCTTTTAGGGATCTAAACCGATTTGTTCCGATTTCCGAAATCTACAACCTTGCATATACATGAAAATCCAGAATATATAAAAAAAAATAAAAAACCGCATATTTTCAAATGTTTTTGTTCCAGATGCACATCATAAACTGAATGTTGGTGTAGGTCTTACTGTTACCTCCTTTCTTTTCCAGACACAAATTGGTTTACAAAACTGGTTTTATTACAATATAAATATCCTTATATCTTTTTCCTTTAAATTGTATGCTAGTATCAGTAGATTGAATTTCATATATTAGTATTAAAATTTGAATAACTGGACTCTTTCGTATTTGTTACCCTTCTGATTTTTCCGCAGCACATTAGGCCGGTTGGCCATGATTGTTGTTGACCAAGATGTGTTGGAAGAGAAGGCTGATATTACCGCCAGCCAAATTCTTAAAGAACTGAGACCTGATGGCTGTACAAACCTCCCTGAAAATGGCCCAAAAATTCTTCTGTTAGCAACCTCGAGATGCTCTGAAATGTGCAATGAGCTCAAGTCAGCTGGTTTAGTAGACACTGTTTTAACAAAGCCACTTCGACTAAGTGTGTTAATTCTCTCTTTCCAAGGAACCCTTGGTATTGGAACAAAAAGGCTGCCTTCAAATGGTAAACCATCAACTCTTGGGAATCTCCTAAGAGGCAGACATATCTTGGTAGTAGATGATAACGGTGTTAACAGAAGAGTTGCTGAAGGTGCCCTAAAGAAGTATGGAGCAATTGTTACATGTGTAGAGAGTGGGAGAGATTCTTTGAAGATGCTTGATCCACCCCACAACTTTGATGCTTGCTTCATGGATCTGCAAATGCCAGAAATGGATGGGTAATCGTCTTTCTTCCATCTTGAAATGTTTTTGGAGACATTGATGCAGAAGAAGCATGTATAGCTTATATAATACAGTCAGAAGTTTGTAGCCTATGGATGCTTAGAAAGCTTGTTTTTTTCCTTTTCATTTTTATTCTTGTTGCATAAGCTACAACCAAACTTGAAACTTGTACTATCCTCTTTCTTTCACTGGCTTATGAACACCTAGTTGCTATCCCACAATTTATAGAGCCTGAGTCTTCATCATGTTGTCGACCACATTATACACAATTAGGCATCTTATCTTTGATGTCCGCGGGAGAGAACTATATGCTAGAACAAGGCAACAAGCACATATAGATTCATGAAGAAAATAGTATTGGTGCATTCTTGATAAGTTTGAAGATCTCAATATGTAGTACCTCTCGACATTACGGTTAAGATTTATAACATTTGTTGTCTTACCGGACAGGTTTGAAGCTACCCGGCAGATCCGCCGTTTGGAGAGCAGAGTTAATGAAAAAATTGATTCCGGGGAAGCATCTATTGAGATGTTTGCTGATGTGGCTAACTGGCATACACCAATATTAGCAATGACAGCAGATGTGATTCAAGCAACACATGAGGAATGCACAAGATGTGGGATGGATGGTTATGTATCAAAGCCATTCGAAGAAAAAGAACTTTATTCAGCTGCAGCACGCTTCTTTGATTTGGGTTAATGGAGTTCAATTTGCACTGACTTGGCAGGACTGCATGATAAAAATTTAGCCTGCTAATTAACCTTGAGTTACTATAAAACTGCAAACCCGAGGCAGCCAGAGACGGCTGCCACAACTACACATTGCATGATGGACCCAATACCCACATTCTTCTATTTTACGAGGTAACTTTCCAAGATCAATTTTTTACATCTGTAAAAGATGCCAAATTATTTCTAGGCACAAGATTAGAACTTCATTCATACTTTTACAATTGCTTTTTATCTAAGAACACCAAGTTTGTGGCAAAAAAAAAAAAAAAAAAGAACACCGAGTTTTTTTTTTTTTGTCCGCCCGACCACCTTATTTGTGGTGAGTTTAAGACTTCATTTATGGGCACATCATTTTTTTAGGGTTAATTCACTGAATTATCTTGCGCTTTTGTCTTACTGACAGGAGTTCCTCCGCGTAATGTTTGTAATATGTTCTACCACATGAGTTGAGTTTGACTTGACACGACCTCTCATTGATGTTACTTTTCTGGTGTGGTGAGTGTGTAATTATATGGACTCTCTCTTCGACGATGGAGCACAGAAGTTTGCATGTATATACCAGCAGTGTTGGATGTTATATCTTACAGCTTATTTACCAACATAGTCACCGAATTTGTTGAGATGGACGCTGGTCACTCTCCGTATTTCTTGGCAGGTAAAGCAAGAACTCTTGCTGTGTTATACAGTTCTGTTGTGGACTCTTGCTGCTCCAGTATTTTTGATAAGTTTCTTTGAACATTGTAGGATTTAGAAAGAATTTGAAGCTCCGGGAAAATTTATGTTATAGGGCCCCTGGAACCTATGGTTTATCATTGAAAGAGTTTGGTATGCTGGTTTTTAGTCTGTAGTAGTGGTGGGTACTGGGCAAGTGGGCAGTACTATTTCGGCCACACATTGTAATTTTAAAAAAAACACTTGTAATTAGTTAGTGTTTGCTGAAGTGTATATGCTTGTTTCTTTGTGAAACTATTGCAAGTAATGATAGTTAAAATTATTTATTATGTTCTATTATTGCAGGAGTGGACACAAGTTAAGTTACTAATAAAATAGGGCTATATTTGTTTGTAAGGTTTTAAATTTTATTTATTTGTAGTTATTTAGCACCTATGTTTCTTTAAGTTATACTAGCTATGCTTCTATAACAAGCTATTGTTGTAAGCTCCAGTAATGGCACACTGTACTATGACGGCTCCTTGCATGAGGATACTGTGTACATATACAATCCTATCACTTGCCACTGCAAAGAGCTGCCGAACAGAAGGCAATCTGGAGACTTGCTTGCACAAGGTTGTTGAGATGCTCCACTACAATATTGTGAATTCTGGAGACCATTGTTTTCGCAGGACCATGTCATCCGCTGCTCAAATCATAGTTTACTGGACAAGTACTTTTATTATATTCGAAGAGGTGATTCAGTTTACTTACATATTAAAGGCGTCATTGGCTGACTTGAGGCTTAATAATCACTTCCTTTGATCTTACCGATGAAAAGTTTCAAGAGATTCCAAGACCCGATTTTAGTTGTGATGATGATGGCCTTGCCTATCATGTAGCTTTTTGTAATGACAATCTTTCTGCAGTAGTTCATAAATATGATTTCCCTTTAGTCTTCAAAATAAGGTTATAAAAAGGCAAATGTATCAAACTTTAAAATTATGCCCGCTAAAAAGTTGCAGCAACCAATAAAATCTGCAAAACAGATTTGACAATTGAGTTCCATGCACATTTTTAGGAGTTCTAAGATCTTGATAGCGCAGATTTCAAGGGTATAAACAAGGGGATGCCAAGTATGCTTAAGGCAGTAGTACATATAAATATCCAATTGATAAAAAGAGCTTATTCATTTCTGAGAAAAAATGATTAAAATACCCATTTTTGAGTTAAAAATGACAAAAATAATAATTTTTAAAATGTACGATTATTTTTACCCGATGAGATATCCAACTGGTAATTGGGTATCTCATTTTGTATAAGATACCCAACTCGTAAATAGTATCCCTATAAGAAACCCAACCCGTAAATGGGTATCCCAAAAAATTAAAATAAAAAAAAAAATTGTCCTATATAAAATGAGATATCCAACTCACAAATGGGTCCCATCTGTTATAAATAACCAATCACTTCCAAAATGGGTATTTTCATGACAGTTTTAAAAAATGGTTATTTTTAACCATTAACCAGCTAGAGGCCAGAGCTCAACACAAAATTGTTTAATTGCCACAAGAATTTGAGTTTGTACAGGCAAGAGGTTTTGTTCAAGAAGCGTGACCTCGGGTCCTGTACAGCTCATTTCCAATTCAATGACTAAGAATTAACTAACAAACCTATAAAGTGGAGGCAATCTATTGGGCTCGAGATCAAAGGCCGCTGTCTCTTTGACAATCCAAAATTTCTCATACTATGCACATGGAAAAAACTAATATTAATCACTAGAACTCCTCAAAAAAACATTAATATCCACAATCACCTGAAGATGGCAATAGGATAATATAAGAGAAATCTAAGATGATGTTTAATTGTGGCATGAGAAGTACATATATATGTCAACGACACACCTCGGATCTAAAACAAATTCAAATAAAGGTACCTTTAAGAAAGCTGTAATAAGATGCCAAGGATTTTCGTATAACTAGTATACAAGTGTGCATAAATCCGGGAAACTGTGCATGCCTTGTTTAACACCATCCAAGCAGATGCATTTATTGACTAAATTAGAAAGAACCCTCATTGTTTTTGAGATGGGAGTTCTTAGAAAAGCAAGCTCGCCCAACCAGCAATAAATGCAAAGCCACCAAATGGGGCCAACTTAGAGTATGTTCTGTCTTCAAGATAAGCCACTGCATAACATCTGCAGAAAGAAGACCCTTATCACCTCCAAAAAGTGAAAACTCAAGTGAAAACTGCAGTGTGTGGCTTTATTTGTTTGTAATTTTACCAACAGCTTCACACAAGTGCAAGATAACAATTATCTCAAAATCTACAATGTTCCCTCTGAATTAGTTTTAAATGATAATAGATGTACATCATACTCCTAATGAAGTCACTAAAGGGAAGCATATGATATGAAAAGTCTAGACAACATAAATAACAGATACGAATTAAACCTAGCAAATTAACACTCCATCTGTTAAAATGGATCAAAATCAATTCCATAGCTAAGAGACCTTCCCCGGAATTCGCAATCCTCTAAAAACTTACATACCTGTAGGTATTAATTGTTCAAATTATGTCTGTCATCATCCTTAAAGTAACCTTTGCTACTGCATTCTAGTTTCATCGTCTTAAAACTTAAAAGTACAAACTACAGGACTAAGCACTAACAAAAAAGAATGCGAAAATCACACATTTGCTCATGCAAAACAGAGAGCAATGGAATGTGGAGGAACTTGGCAGAAAAGAGAGCATTTCAATGATAGAAATTAAATAATTAAAGATTTTCTTCCAGGAAACTAACCACTCGAGTACCAAAACGGATACCCTTTTAAAAGAACATAAACAAAAGCGACAGCAGCATAAAACAATACTATGCACTCTAGTCCCGACTCCTTTGCAGCACACTCTAAGACAGGATCTAATAATCTATCATCTATCTCCAAATAAGAACTTGATGCTACAATAACAGATAAACCACATCCAAGTAATTAGAACCAGTACTTACGTTCCGGAGAAAGCAATAATTCCAGTAGTGAGAAGGCCTCCAAACTAATTCAAAACAAACAAAAAAATCGAAAAAAAAATCAGCAACACAAGTAACTAGAAAGACAAATAAAACAAACATCCGAATAGCTGAACAGAGAAAAGAAACTGACAATGTGAGGGCGGGTAGCAAGAGGGGCAGCCACCAATGCTGCAGTGTGAACCAAATGATAGAGAGATGCAGTGTGCCAAACCTGTCCAATTACACATACACATACATATAAGAAACAGCAAAATAACTAAAGGAGAAGGAAGAAGAAAGATTAAAAAAAAGGGGGGGTAAATTGAAATAAAGATTACATCTTTATAAGTGGGGTTATTGGGCTTGAAAGCATGAGCACCATATGTACCCAATCCAAGAGCTGCCATTCCTGTTTGTATAAATTTCATTCAAGATTATTATTAAACTCATAACTACGACCACTGTTGTAAATCATTACTACTAAGAAAAGGGTAAGAAAATTCAATGCAAAATTATTGATTAATATACCGGAAAAGCCAGCAACTTTGTGCCAGATGCGAGGATCCATTTTTGTCTTTGCTTCACTACCCAGGCTCTCCTACTCACCTAAACCTTTCTTCTTCTTATTATTTTCCAAATGTCTTTCTTTCTTTTGTTAAAATATTTCTCTATCAAACCACGTCGTCCCACAATCTACCGCAAACTGTTTGGACTGGACCATGGGCCCATTGTCCAAGTCTGTTTGGCAAACATCGGATTACTCCAGGTTTTAATAGAGTTTTTGGCTCTCTATAAAATGAAAATCTGGCAAATTTATATATTTATCAAGATTAAAAATATAACTACTTATCTTTTGTTGGATTCCAAAGTATAATCCATTATATTCATTTATGGAGTTCTACTATAATATCTACGAGTAACGAGTCCCATTCCTTAAAGACCTAATTTACATAGAGTCCATGTGCACACCCATCATCTGACCATTAAATCAATCAACAGTTGTGATTAAAACAATAAAAAAATAGAAAGAAATTAAAAAAAACAAAAATCCGTTGCAACTTACATGCACACTCTAACCACGTCAGCTCACTACTCTCTGCAAATATACACACGATACACAAGCGTACGTCGGAAACCGAGAAAAAGTCCAAATAGCAACAGAATGCACCTTGAAATCGTGATTTCATCTTCAAATCTAGTTGTCAAGGTAATGATTCTGTAATTTTTTAAAGTTTAATTCATAATCTAACTAGCATTTTTTTAATTTCTTCAGGTTATACTCGAAAAAGATGATTGGGAGAAGAATAGGTAATTTTTTATCTAATTCAAACTTTGATTCTATAGTAGAACTCGAAATTAATAGGTAATTGGTAATTATATGATTCTACAGTAGAATAGAATCAGATCTGATATATTTTTGTATTTTGTGTATTTTGATTCTGCTATAGAATCATGTTTATTTTGAAATTCTTTGGCTTCATTTTGTTTTGTGTATTTTGATTCTAGTATAGAATCATATTTGTATTATTAGCCGTTTTTGCTTTAAAAAATGTATATGCATGCTTAACTAGATCTGATTCTACAGTGATTCTATAGTTATTTGTTGATGTCAGTCAGTTTTTATTGCATATAACATTGATTCGGTAGTAGAATGCGAGTTTACACTTATTTTCATGTGTAACTACATCTGTCATACATGTGGTTCTGTAATAGTACCAGTTTTGTGTATAAATCGTAAGGTATAAATTTTATTTCTGTAATTGAACCAAAATTTCTGTTGTACATGTGGTTTCGTAATAGAACCAGTTGTTTGTATAAATCATAAGGAATAAATTATGTTCCTGTAACAGAACCAAAATTTGTGGTTCTGAAGTTGTGCTTGTACAATATAGGTAATTTGGTACTTTATTAGCTAGTTGAGGTGAAGGGATTTTATGTATAAATCTTAAGGTATAAATTATGTTTCTGTAATAGAAACAAAATTTGGTAAAACTGCATTTGTATAGTACACGCATGAAATTTGTAAAATTGCATTTGTGTTTCATGTATATTTGGTGGTATGAAATTTGGTTCTACAATAGAACAACTATTTGTAGATTTCAATGTCTGTGTACATTTGTATGTTCCGATCTAATGTTCCAATCTGGTCTATATGTTCCGATCTATATGTTCCGATATGATGTGTTATAATATGGTTACATAGTAGAACCGAGAAATTTAGCAAAAAGGTATAAATATATTTAGAATATATGCTTCCATTTGATTCTACTGTAGAAACATATATATTTATAGTTGTCATTAAAATTTGTTAGGTTCACGTTCTAGCAATCGCTTGTGGAGCATATTTGTATTCAAAGTAAGGGGTTCAAAGTCATGGATGACTATTCCTGTTGATAAACAAGAATTAAACACGGTTAATTTGGATGAAGAATTAAGCACACTTAATTTTGAAGAATACAAAAGATAATAAAACTATAAAATCAGTCTTTTATGTCTGTTTAACTGTTTATATCTTTTATACCTAATATGTTCATCTCATCATGTTTATGTATACTCTTATGGGAAAAAGTACCTACTGAAAAAAAATCAGGATGCATCTACTTTGACCCATTATGGTTTGCTAAGTATGGCAAAAAGAAGAGTTCAGGTAGCAAAGAAAAAGCAATGAAGTTGAAATCTGTTGGAAATATTTTCCAAAGCAGATATATCTTTATTCCAATTTGCGAAGCGTAAGTATTAGTTAAAATTTTGTCATGCTATTCGTATCATTCACAGTCTTGATTAGTTCTAACAAAAATTATTGTTGTTTACTAATAGAAACCACTGGAATTTACTTGTTATCTGTAATATCGGTGAGAAAATGGGTTCTGAACTAAGAAGTCCTTGTATGCTTATGTTGGACTCACTACATGGAATAAGACCAAATAAAAAGGAGCCCTTGCTAAGACAGTAAGATCTAATACTTGGAATTATTTATTGTCCTCTGTTAGCTATAATGTTAGATGTTAACAACTGTTTAATAAATTTTATTTGTTCAGGTTCGTTTTTGATTTATTCAAAAATGCAAAGAAGGAAGAATCTGATGAAATTATTGGTATCCCTCTCTTCATACCAAAAATTCCTCAACAAAAAGATGGTACCAAGTATGGATACTATGTCATGTATTATTTGTATAAATTCCTGTTAGAGTGTCCTGCTCATTTCAACATAGTTGAACATTACCCAAGATTTGTAAGTTGATTACATTATTTTCATTTTCATTTTAGAACTTCGTATTTGTTTGTTTTCTAATAAACTATACTCTTAACAGATGAACGAGGACTGGTTTGATGAGGCTAAACTCAAGTCATTAGGAATGTTTTCAAAAGAAAAATCAATTCTGGTGGATGAAAGAAAAGCAACAGATATGGATTTGAAGTCCAATGACGGGAATTTGGAAGACTCTGTGATTTTAATTGATAGACAAGTTCAAAAACAGGAACATAGGAGAATCAAAATTAGATTCAGACCCAAGGAAAAAGGTATTGAAGAATATATTCTCTATTAAAATGACGTGTTCATGTTCCCATTTTATATGTAATATATTCTCTGTTGTTGTGATGGATGTACAGATATAGATAGAAATTTGGAAGAAGAGTTCATTGATATTCCTGATTCATTAATCTCACAGAAACAAAAGAAAGTGGACAATCCTATACTACAGAACGAGGACAAAGACTTGGAAAAGGAAGATGAAAAAGGTATCACAGATTTATCTTAATTGACCATCATTAAAAGCAACTGAGAAAGATTAAATGAAGTCCTTGATAATGAATGTTTAACTTTAGTACAGCATAATGTAACTGCATACTAAGAAATCTCAATTTTCTAGATGGAGCTGCTGGAATTGAGAAAGATTACAAAGTCAAGAATGACTTAATCCAAAGCCCAGCAGCTACTAAACCGGATCTAGTAAGTGATGCTCTTCGTGCATTAGTTTTATACACACCGGAAAACTCACAAGAAAAACAAGACTCACAAGTGTTGCCAACACCTACATGTAAGGATTCATTTTGAATGAAAGTTTGTTTACTATTATCTCAGTTGAATTTTTCTACATTATTGTGTATCACATGATTTATTTTCTTAACAGGTGAAGAAAATATTAATCCAGTTTCTGTTGAGAGTAATAGAATAAAACTTGTAACATCTGGAAGTGTAAAGAAATCACCAAGGCTAATGAGTGTGCGCGAAGAAAATGAAGAAATTTTTTATTGTGATGATTCGAAGTTGGGTGAAGATTCTCCGAAGATTGGGACATCGGAGAAAATGGTTGATGGAGATTCTTTTGAGGGCATAAGAAAAAAGCTAGTAAGGTCTGCAATGGAAGTAAGACCTGTGGAACAGAGGAAATCACCGAGGCTAATGAGAATGCCTGAAGAACATGAAGAAACAATTATGGTAGAAGAAATAGAAATATTCGAAGATGAAGAAAGAGTTGAAGAACAAGAAAGTGATGATGAAACTGAATTGGAACAAAGTCCCCCTAAAAAACGGCCAAGGAAAGTAGGGGCAACAAAGATTCAAAGAATAAATAAAAGAAAAGCTCCACCTCAGGTATTTAAAATCTGATTATTTAGATTCGTAGCATTTGTTTTTAATACAATTTGTGTTTGCAATCTGTTTGTGATTTTGCGCTGTTACTATGAGATTATGATTGTTTATGTTACAGGGTACATTTAGATATATTTGATTTAGTTTTAACTATGCATACAAACAAACTACTTGTAGTTTGCATACCATTGACATATTATGCTTGTTTATATTGTTCTAGTACTGGATAAAACCATGAATGAAAATTAAAAAATGTTTTATATATTTTTTATCAGGCAGAAAAGAACGAATTGAAGAAAATGAAGACAAGTAAAGAAGAAGAAACTGAAGAGGAGGAAGCAGAAAAAGTACTTGAGGAAGAAGATTTGGAAGAAGAGGATGTAGAGATGTCACCAAGAAAGGAAAAGCCAAAAAAATCCTTACTCGAGCTTACCCATCAACTTTCTCGAAGGCTGTGGAAAGAATGTCAGATGCTCAAAAATATTGGGTAAATGAAGCAGGATTTGGTCGTTTGCTATCATTCTCGCTTATGGAAACGTTACCACACTCTACTATTGTCAACTGTTTATGGTGGTTTGACCACGAAATAAGCGAGATGGCTTTGTCTCAGACAGAAGTATTAAGATCACAGAGAATGACGTGCACGGTACCCTTGGACTTCCAAAAGGTGATTTGGAGATTAATTTCGGAAATTCCAAAGAAAAAATAAAGAACTGGATATCATAGTTTAATGGCAAGGTAGCTAGTAGGATAACAGAGAAGAACTTGCGTGTGAAAATGGCAGAATCTAGAGAAGCTGATGATTACTTTAAAGAAAATTTTATGGTTCTAATGGCAAACATGTTTATAAGAACAAGCAAAGGATCGTTTGTTTGTCCAAACATTCTGAAATTTTCTGAAAATTTTGATAATGCGAAAAACTACAATTGGTGCAAGCTTATTTTAGATGATTTGAAGGAAGCTCACGAGAGTTGGTGGATTAATCCCCACACAATACTATACTGGTTCATATGTGTTCCTACTTGTAAGTTTTTTAAAAAAATATCCTTCTGTTTATATATAAGTATATTCTTCACTTTTAACAAACACTAATAGTTTTTTCATTTTTTATTCCTTTTTTAGTACTTTTACCTTGCTCGAACCAGTCATCCTGATGTTGAGGTAAAAACGACATGTCCGGCTTTCCTTGACTGGAAGAACTCATTCATTGATGATAGAAACAAAAGAGAACTTCTTGACAACATTTTTGGGCAAGGGGATATTGTAAGTATCTTTATATAATTTTGGAGTTTAATTAATTATTTTCTAAAAACCTTAGTTCATGTCATAATAAAAAATAATTATGCAGGTTAAGGAGTTTGAGGTGGAAAAGCTAGCAAAGGAAGGTGATTTGCATGATCAACAAAACACTGAGGTATAAAAAATGAATTCCAATAAGTTAGTAGTATTTTGGATAGGTATCAAAAATATTGTAAATTAAAAATTTTCCAACTGAAAATTAACTTGGTTCCATAGCAGAATTAGTGTAGCATTTTGATTTTTTTAATTTAGTAATTTATATGAAATATGGAAAATAGTAGAATAAATTATAGTAGAACCAAGATGTTAAAAAAATAGTATACAGAAGGAAATGAGATAAAATACGAACTTGGTTCCATAGTAGAAACAAAAATCATCCCACTATGCCTTAGCTGTTTAAATATATATGTTAAAGTGCATTTACCTGCAGGGCTCTTTAATTTACTTACATTATAGAGTCGAGAAATTATTAATTTGTTTCTATTATGTAGGAATTTGGAGGCACTGACAATTTTAACACCCCAGAAGAGACAATTAAAGGAGTACCATGCAGTCCAGTAGTGTCTCTAGAGGACCCAATCAATAATTCTATATTGTCCATTGCTAGAGATGTTCAAAATACACACAGTACAAGTGATACGATTACAGAAAAGGTAAAATTTAGTTTATAAATAATGACTGAAACTTATCATATTGTCCTATGATACTGCAATAATTCAAATATCTGTGTGAAACTACGGTATCCTGTCAAAATTGGAGCATGAATTTGTTGAACTAGAAAGGATGTAGAAAGTATTTGCTGAAAGTTTGGGAATGGCAAAGGAACTTTTTCCAAACAATGAAAAGGTGAAAGAATACGAACAAAGATTGGCAGCAAGCACAGAACAAAGGTATAAAAATATTCTTGGATTGATTTAGTTACATAATATGTTACAAAGTTGTACTTGCATCAAATGTAGCTATAACTTCTTAGCAAGAACTTTGTTTGTTCGAAACAGTATTGAAAAGGAATGGCCTTATTTCAGAACCAATGACTGGAAAACGTTCGACATATTATTGCTTCCAGAACATGACAGGGCTTATAATAAGTTGGTCGATATAGATGATTTCTTAGATGAATTAAAAATAGGTGTGAAATTGTCGATGGTGATCTTTTTAGAAAACTAATTCGTAGGAAATCCAGAGTGGAAGAAGAGTTTGGTTGTAACAAACTAAGAAGGGTGCAGAAGATGGGCGAATTACATAAATCCCCATTCCGAAATCGAACAATTGATTTAAACAGGGCAAATTTTACAAAAGAGGAAGATGAAGTTTGGAAATGGATTTATACAGAACATGTAATAACCCGAATTTTGGGTAGAATTAAAACTTTTCTTATTGTGGTTAAAGAGCACTAATGAATGGTGGTTTCAAAGAACAATGATTGTAATGAATGGATATTGCTTTGGACAATAATCCTGATGCATTGGTATATTGTCAGAATAGAGTAATTCGATGGTTGAGGACCTAGATAAGAATAATCTACCGTCCAGGAAGAAGCTAATGGATCCTTGAAGGGAAATGAGTACGTGCATAGTGTTCTCCGTACGTGCATAGTGTTTCACGTACGTGCATAGTGTTTCCTGTACGTGCATAGTAATTTGGTGGATGAATAGTGATTTTTTAAGTTGGAAAACTTTTCACGCCACCCTATGTACGCGGAGGAAATAAGTGAATGCAGAGACGATCGGAATTCATAAATTCCAAATTCTTTTTCGGTATAATATTTGACCGGACAGTGGATTAAATATTATTATAATCCAAGAATTGAGATATTAACTTTGAGGATTTGATATTTTGGGATTTTATTATATTTGATTTAAGAATGAAGGTAGGAAACCACTGAGGCAGTGAAACAAGCGTTCTAGAAACCGCTAAAACGTTATAACGAGATTATTCAATAAAGCGAACGAATCCTAGATTACGGATTAAGTTCGTATCGAGATTAAATATCCTATATGATCATCAAGAGAATTATATCATGTGGATTAAATTATTTAATCAAGGATTAAATCAATACAATTTAGGAGTTAAGTGATTTAAATCACTTAAATCAAACAAGAAACAAAACAAATATCTATCAAAACTTATCCAAGACTCTTGGCTCTTACCCCAATGCTATCAATCTCATCCTACCAGCTGATAATATCTAGTTATATGAGCAAAAAGTAGATGATCAAGTGGGAGAAAAGAGAGAAAAGCAAAAGAAAACATAGAACATACAAACTGTCTAGCAGAAACATAACACAAAGAAAAATTCATATCTCCATTTCTATCCATGATAAAATCACCAAATTTTAACCATAGCTTCTCTACTCCATGGGCAAGGTTCGTTCCAAATTTCATGGAAATCCAAGTACTATAGCCTAGTCAAATCCATGCTTAAAGTTGGAGGACAAAAACTGTCCAGGTTCTGATCAGAAGAAAGATGGGGCTCAAAACCCTAGCTCCCATGGTTGGATTCTTGTGTTCTATAGCTCAAAAGAAATCCCTTGAAGAGTAGAAGGTGTGGTAAAAATTTTAGAACCAAACTCTTAGTTTTTGATTTTATATGATTTTTACAAGATTGACGATGAATAGTGGATCTTAGAAACTAACTTTGTTTTCATGATTTCTTTGGATGATCTAAGGTTTGATTAAGCTAGAAAAGGACCATACCAAGCTTATTAAGGTTATATCATACTCCAAGGAAGGTAGATCTCTTGAAACCCTAGCATTTGATTTGAGATTTATGAATGTTTTTGATGGATTTAGCTTGGTATGATTATAGTGATAATTATAAGCATGATTATGTAATTAGTTATATGATTTAAGATGCATGATGATTTTGATGCTAAGATCAGTAGCTTCTGGACTTGTATTGATGCCCGGTGTGGCTTGGGTTGTTGATTGCGATTTTTGGAACGTTCGTATTATAGCCGTTATAATGCCGAAATTTCGTTAATCATTGAAAACCGTGCATCACAGTAGGTCTAATGGCTGAAACTGGACAAGTATCTAACATGCCCTTGTAGATCTTGAGTCGTAGATCATTTTGGAAAAAGAATCGAATCAAACAGACTTACGGTTTAGGATTTATGACCGATTTACTAAAAGTAGTTCGAATCCGTAAACGAAAGTTCGTAACTGAAATTGAACCCTCGTAAAATATGTAAAGTCATGACGAATCTTGGTAAATAAATACTAGAGGTAAAAAGAAAGGTGTGAAAGAAAACCGTATGTCAAAAGGATCATTTTTCGATTTATTAAAAATATTCGAGTCGAGATTAAACGCGAACGAACCCCTAAAAGACGACTCTATTATAACTTCGGTAAAACACTTAGAAAACGGGCGATAAAACTCGGAGTATAATATTGGTTCGTAACGATCGACTTTAGAACTTGTATGACTTAAGTATGTCCCAAGTGTAAGTACAGTGACATGTCGTATTAACGAACGAATGTCGGGTCGGATCAATGATAAAAGGAATCCACAAAAAGGGGTATAACGAGATAACTCGAGAACGTGTTTTGATTTAAGTATAACTTAACTTTTAAGATGTTAATTGATTAATCCCGAATGCCTTGGCTATTTATAGATCACCAAGCTGACCCGGGACCCGCTACCACCACCCCTTACCGTACTCGACTACCAGGCAAGTTTCAATTCCCTTCTTTTAGGCTGTTGTTGTGATTGAATATATATATATATATATATATATATATATATATATATATATATATGTTTTCTGTTATACATATGCCATAGCATGCATGCCTACTTTCAAGTTATATCGTTATGCTTGTTCCCTGATTGTTTATTGGTTTATAAATTAGATAACTAACGTATCAATTATAAGCCGGTTATTGTAAGACACTCATAGAAGGGCGTATACATCTTATTCGTCAAATATAGACCGGGAGTCAATATTTCTTGATATATCGAGATTACCTCGGAGGAAAATATTTAAGTAAATATTTTTCATTATTTGGGCGACGAATATTATTTGAATATTCGTTCGAGATTATTTATTTAACGATCCTTACTCTAAATAATTATTTGAACGTAACCATTCGACGAATAATATTTTTCAATATTCATTCAAAGTCGAATAGATTATCGATTATTATTCCGAATATTCTTCTAAAGATTGGACTACTAAATGAATATTATTTGAATATCCATTTAGAATATTATTTTATTAAATGAATATTACTTTTGAATATTCATTTAAGATATTACTTACTTGATGAATATTATTCTAATATTCATCTGAAGTTTGATTTATTTATCGAATATTATCTCGAATATTCATTTAAAGCTCGGATTACTAAATGAATATTACTTGATATTCATTTTGAATATTATTCATTAAATGAATATTACTTTTTGAATATTCATTTAAATTCCTTATTAATTAATGAATATTATTTTGAATATTCGTGTAAATATTTATTTATTCAATAAATATTCTCATGATATTTCTTCAAGGATTATTTTGAAAAATACTCTGATTAAAGATATTCTTTCATATTCCTAAATATCCTTTAAATATTTTTAATTCAATAAATATTCTCTGAATATTTATTCCCTACTTAGAATAACCTCAATAAGGTTTATCTTAGAATATTTATTCCCTACTTAGAATAACCTCAATAAGGTTTATCTTCTTCGATTATTACGGAAAATATTTCGGAGTCATATTATTATTAATCTTATATCAAGAAAGGTTCTCAGACATCATTCTTCTTTGCGTCTATCTTCCTTAATAATAAGGGAACCTTACTTGGAAAATGATATTTATCTTGTCGACTTCCGGGTCATAAAGTATTCTCTTCACTCGCAACTCGGGTGCTATTGACTTATTAAGTCGTTGTTTACCTTCTCATCTTTCGAGGGGTATGATGGTTGGAACAAGTTGATATTCGTTACCAAGCAATAGCTTGGAAGTTATTGGTGAATTTTCCTTTCCAACTAGATACGACTACTTTGTAGAGTCTTATCAACAAGTATTATACGTGGGGAAAGGGGGACGAACGTTACATTCAGAATCATGAATTCTATTTGAACTAGGAGTCGTGTAAGAGGCCGAGTAGCGCCGGTCCATCCCCTTTGGCCTAACCATTGGCCGGGGAGAGCTAGTAAGGCGGTATACAAGTAAAGCCGTCAGTTCTTCCTTCTACCGGTAGTAAATCTAATTTGAGCTGTACGATCTCGACTGATCATCAAGATTGGAACAGCGGGCGCGGTGAATACTCCATCATTGGTTCATCATCCAAACTTAATTATTTCCTGCAACATGATTACTGTTGGCAGAGCTGGAAAAGTGTTCATAACTGGAATTGCAATCTTTTCATGCAAGTTCATCTTTTTAATGAAATGAGAATATCTCGCTTACTTTTGATGTAGCAGATATTTCTACAAACAAATACTTTAAGTTACCTTGTAACTTCATCGTTCATATTATACTGGCATCATTTCCGTAAATGCATGGCATATGGTTTGAAAGATACTTTTGAACTGTTATATATTATCGTTCAGTTATATATTATTGTTGGTGGGCTATTGCTCACCCTTGCTTTATTATTATATCACAACAACAGCTAGACCAGATGACTCGCACAAGGCGCACTCGACGCGGGCGAGGACGATGATACTACCAGAGCTGAAGAAGAAGCTATTGGTAGGATATATTTATTCTTTCAGTACCAAGTATATGGTCTAGTATGACTTATGTAAATGGATGGAAAAGAGTATGTATTTATATTGAAATTCTTTTGGATTGTAAGAACTCATAATGTGATTAATAAAATTTGATTGTTACTCTGATTTCATCTCTGGGACTATAACGGGTGTGTTTTACATTGTTGTGTTGGGTCATAGAGATGTAATTTATTTTATGTTAAGGAAAGTTCAAGTGTTGTGGATAGAATTGGAAACCGTAACGACAGGATCCCGGACCCCGGATCTGGGGGTGTTACAGAAGTGGTATAAGAGCGTACGTTATAAACCCCAGAGATGATGCGACGTTAAAACAATAAACTCACTAAGATAATAAGAACTCTTGCCAAGTTCATAGTCGGACTACTTCAAGTAGTATTGACATATAAAACCCTTATGGGAACTCTTAAGTATCATGATAGTAACTTAGCTCGTTCTCGTATCGACTAGTAAGGCGACAGACCTTGAGGCGTACGAGCAGCAGCATGATGATGTTTTATTATATGCTGACGATCGGATTGTGAATTCGATAGAGTACCTTATTGAGGACTCGAAAGAGGTTCCAGCAGAGGAGAATCCTATTGAGGATGAGGAGTTTACTCCAAGGAAATGAGGGCTGTAGCCAGAGGGATAGCGAGAGTTAAGATTATAGTGCTCAGAGAAGTGTGCACAAAGAACTGAGATATTATTAAGAGAATTGAAATTTTATGTTGGATTTATAGCCGGACTACGAGAGGTAGTACCAGCAATTAAGACAGATTAGAAGGATTACCTGAGGTCTTATATGGGGATAGATAAAGATCCTTAGAGACTTTCAGATTAATGAGAAAGGAGTTAGAATGATGCATGATTATCAAAGACGTCGATGTAGGACGGGGAGCACCCAGGAGTAGTTGAGATAGAGGCAACAAGTGCCATATTATCGGATAAATGGATTAGTGTGAATATTGTCAATGGTAAGTCGCCATGAGAAGGCGGATTTCATGGGTTATATTTTATGAAACCAAATTGAGATTGTTGATGTGGTTTTATTCAGCGAAATGTCCATATTATGAATGAACCAGCTTCGAAAGTAAAGATAGTGGAAAGTGATGGCCTGATTGGATAAAGTTATATAAAGTAGTAAGCGAGACGATGATCTCAGAAACTACCAGAGGAAAAGACCAGTGGGTCTATGATAAACTCGTAATATGACTACTATCAGGTACTAAGTATAAGTTTATTTTTAACTCAGTAAAATGGTGAATCAGGAACGTTAGATGCATGTGATTCAGAAGAATATTAAATTCTTTCTTTTCCCCGAATAGATTATAGTAGTTACCTTAAGTTTATTCTAACACTGAATTGCAAATGGATCAAGTAATGCGATTAGTGGTTAAGAGGTAATAGAGAATGTTTTAAGATGAAATTGGTAACGACCCGGTGTTGGTGTTGCCTAACGGGAGAAGGAAGACTTTATGATACACTATGATGCATCTCATACAGGTTTAGGTGGTGTGCTTATGCAGCACGGCAGAGTAATTGCGGATGCATTTGAACAACACGGTACACCAGACTAGGATGGCCCTAGTAGTGCCAATTTTTATGAAACGACTAACTCAGACGGTAGTGTTCCTTCTGAAACCTGTGGTTAGGAAGACTGACATTTGATATTATCGACAATTAAGATGTATATGTATCAGGAAGAGGTGGCATGTTTCAGTTTGAAACTTTTGATTTCCCTTCTATGGGATATATATATATATATATATATATATATATATATATATATATATATATTTGGTTCCTTTCTAGTGGTTAAACTTCCAAATTTGTGTCAATAATTCCGTTATTATAACTGCTTATGATTCTACCTGCTTGGATGCTCATAGAACTATTCTCTAGGTTTCGAAATTGATCTTCATAGTGTTACCGGTGGTTGGATAGATTGACCAAAATTTCCTTGATTCTGGAAAGAAATTCAACGAATTTTGGCAAACCTTGTCTTTCTGATTTTCAGAGAACATCATGGAAGAGAGTAGAAACTGGGGCGAACCCCATGAATTGGGTAAAGTAGCCGCTATATGGGTTGGTGGATAGACCCCGATTATCGCGATTGATTGTAGAAATAAAATGATGAAGTGAGATTGGACGAAAACAGGAAATGTAAGTAAGAAACCAGTCGGACTGAGAAACTCCGGGATTGACTTAAGTGAAAAGGCTGTTATACCATGAATGGTAAGCTTGCGTGGCACGTGGGATTGATAAGAATAGTTGAAAAGATAAAAGTGGAGGAAAGGTAACCGGAGACGGTGCCGAGAAGTCGATTAAGACCTATATGGAGTAAAGTTTTGTAAAGGTAGAAAGGTATCAAAGTAGAAGGCACTATGCCAGCAATTGCTAGAAAAGTAATGCTAATTAGCCAACCCCAAAAACCATATATTTTTATTTTAGTGTGGTCAATTGAGGCCAAGTCACAAAGGATTATCAAGTGACTAGACCAGCAATGAAAGGACAAAGCAGGGTTGCTTCTAAGTAAGCGCCGACTGCAAGGGCTTTTGATATAAAGGAAATATTAATGAGATCGTAGGAATCTTCTACTGAACCCTTTGCAACCCATGTTTGGATTGGGAATTTACTAGACTTTTTGGAATGGGGTCACCCGTACTAAAGTGATTCATGTGTATATGATTGCCCAAGATTACGAGTAAAAATGGAAGTATAATGACTTGAGATGTATGATGTTATGGTATTATAAATACCATGAATATAGTATGACCAAGGGAAGTAAACAATGAAGGTTTATGAAGAGAGTATAGAAATGGTCATAGATGGATCAGTATGCTGTAGAAATTTTGTCTAAGGCAAGTACCTTTGAGAAAAACGATAAGTACTAAGAGATTCACGTTAAACTCGATCAATATCTTCCAGAACATCCTTGCTACCATTACCAAGTTCTGTAAGAGAGCAGATAGACATACGTTGTCTTTTGGAAGGTCAAATAGGCTGACAACTATCTGAAAGAAGAGGTTAGCATTAAGCCACCGATCGATTATCAAATGAGAATGATTGAAAAGAGACCCTTATTAAGGATACATGATTTGTTTGCCAAGTATATGATGCAAGAATTCCTTGGCAGTTGAATTAAGGATAGGATATCCATAAATTAAGACAAACCCTGGGGAATGCACAAAGGATGGCATTAACCCTAATAACGACATTATGAACTCAGATGATATGAGTTGGACTTGCTAAGGCAACAATGACCGGTAAGGATTATTAAAAAGAGTTCTGGAAAGAACATAGATAGAATTATTAGAGTATTGATCAATGACATTTTGATATACCCTGTACCCAGAAAATACAGGAGGAATGATGAGGATGACCTATGAAACCTTACAAGGAAAAAAAAAGTAATATTCCGAACTTCAAAATGGAAGTTTGGTAAGGAATGTATGACATAGTAACAATAATGCCAGATGTGGCATGTATGAAACCCTGAGGAAGTATGGATTGAACCTATAAAGGTTGAGATTATCCTAAGATAAGGAAAGAACTAAGAAAAGAAGTATCCTAAGTAGGATTGGGAATAAACGTGATAAAGTTCCCACGGGTAGGTGGAAGCAATGACTTACGGAAAAAGACTGATAAATATATTTTTCTCCATGATCAGAGCTTAAGGGAGAATGCTTTCACCCAACAGTGATGGGAATGAGGTAGAAAAGTTTGAATTGGAATATATCCAGAGAACAAGGATTACCAGAAATTATTATTATCAAGAAAGGCCAATGAGGTGGCCGACAGTCTAAGTATAAAGGAATAATTACAAATGTTCATACCGAAGAAACAAAATGATATTTGGAAAGACCTTGAAGGTCATATCAGAGTGGAGGAAGTTACATTCCTTTTGATGATTTTGCAAGAATCGAAGGTAATAATAGTTTATGTAAAGATTCGATTTTTAATGGAGTCTTAAGCATATTACGTACCTTAGAAGGTCCCGTTTTGAGGCAAACCAGGACCATGATACAAAATTGACGAAGTAAACCGTTAAGTTCCCAGTCTTTTATGGAAGCTGCATGAATGATAGTTTCATCAACCTGACATAGCTGCGATGCTTGAAACTCTTCTGCAATTTTATCTACTTCATGTAATATCTACATCAAGTTCAGGAAGTGTTCCTTATGGATAAGGAATAGTGATTTCCAGAGAACCTACCCAGAGTACCACTCGATCGAGAGATTTGATTCTTTTCGAATTAGGGAGAAATTGATATTATAATAATGATGGATTAGTTGATACCCAATGGAGCCAAATTGATTATGAGGGAAATAATTCAAGGATAAAGACTGAGTCAGAGATTTTGGAATCTAGTTCAGACTAAGAGATTATGACGCCAGAGATATGAGGCTTGATTAGCTCATATGGTTGACCCCGAGGAAAGAGACACCAAGTATAATTATAATGATTTTGGGAGGTTGTACAAGGTTTTAATAAGCTACCAGATAACGATTTGGATGACATAATAATGAATATCGAGTGTTCAGAGCCTAGTGCTGCATCTCCCGTTAGCCCAGTAGGAATAAAAGAATTATCAACTCAGATGCGAGGATTGTTGAATAAGAGTGTGATGAGACTCAGTGTGCCACCGTGAGGAACCGGTGTGTTGTAAGAAAGAAATATGTTAGCACAAGATTGTGCATCGAACCTCAAGAGTTGAATGAGTCAACATTGAGTATAGGTACTGTTGTAGAAGATTGTCTGAGCAGCACAGGGACACTGTGTATTTTCCAAACTTATTAGGAAATGGGACATCACCGGTTGGAAGTTAAAAAAAAAAAAAATCGAGGATATACCCAAGATTGTGAATCGCACTAGGTATAGACACTATGAAATTGTAAGTGATGTCATTTTGGGTTGACTATTGCACCCACAACTTTTTGGAATTTAATGAATTGGCTGTGAGTTATCTGAGATAGTTTTCGCCCTAAGTATATCGAAACATTGTATATATGAAGGAAAGGTGCGAAATCAAAAAGGATCAAACATGATCGACTTTCAGACCTATCAGATCTGAAAATATGTGTGCTTGTGTGTATATGAAGATTTTGATTTTTGATAAAAGGATTAAGAGTCCTCGAACCAGACAACATTCCCCGCAAACAAATCCCCCCAAGAGATTCGCCTTTCTTTCAGAAAGGAGAAGAGATGAGATAATAGAGAATGACTGAATGAACACAGGAGGTAGATTGGCATTCTGTGAGATGATTAAAGAAGAGGTTGGAACACCGGGGGTGATAGTAGTTAACAATGAGATAGCGAGGCCAAAACAGTGATGGCCGACGAGCTCGTTGCTAGACATCAAGAGTTACTCGAATCGGATGTTAGAATACTCGAACTAGTTTCAATACAGAGTACCCCGTCGACAATAGAGTTGACATTTATACAATGGAATTGGGAAATATCTAGAATTAATAGAGGATTCTGACAAGCAAGTTTCTTTTGATGTATTTCTGTGCAAACAAGATAGAGAATATAAGGTTCGAGATTTGTAATAAGAAAAGGTATCCTCGTGGAAGGAATTAACAAGATTAGAATGAAAGGAAGTTTAGCCCAAGATTCATTGGGCCATCTGAGAGTTTAAACGCGTCAGGAAGGTGGCCTATGAGCCAGCCTCATCCAAACCAGTAAAATGGTCATAACATGGTTCATGCGTATGTGCCTCATCAGTATACTATAGATGCCCGGCATATGACAGAGTACGAGCAGATAGATATACATAATCGAATCTGAACTACGAAGGACAACCTGTGGAAATTATGAATAGAAAAGAGCAAGCGCTAAGAGATAAGGTTGTCAAGCTAGTGAGAGATTTGAAGAAAATCAAGAAGTGGAAGAATCCACCTGAGAAATAGAAAGTGCAATGGGATAGAAGTAACCCCAGTTATTCCTAAACTGATTCCGAGGACGGAATCCTTTTAAGTTCGTATCGAGATTAAATATCCTATATGATCATCAAGAGAATTATATCAAGTGGATTAAATTATTTAATCAAGGATTAAATCAAAACAATTTAGGAGTTAAGTGATTTAAATCACTTAAATCAAACAAGAAACAAAACAAATATCTATCAAAACTTATCCAAGACTCTTGGCTCTTACCCCAATGCTATCAATCTCATCCTACCAGCTGATAATATCTACTTATATGAGCAAAAAGTAGATGATCAAGTGGGAGAAAAGAGAGAAAAGCAAAAGAAAACATAGAACATACAAACTGTCTAGCAGAAACATAACACAAAGAAAAATTCATATCTCCATTTCTATCCATGATAAAATCACCAAATTTTAACCATAGCTTCTCTACTCCATGGGCAAGGTTCGTTCCAAATTTCATGGAAATCCAAGTACTATAGCCTAGTCAAATCCATGCTTAAAGTTGGAGGACAAAAACTGTCCAGGTTCTGATCAGAAGAAAGATGGGGCTCAAAACCCTAGCTCCCATGGTTGGATTCTGGTGTTCTATAGCTCAAAAGAAAGCCCTTGAAGAGTAGAAGGTGTGGTAAAAATTTTAGAACCAAACTCATAGTTTTTGATTTTATATGATTTTTACAAGATTGACGATGAATAGTGGATTTTAGAAACTAACTTTGTTTTCATGATTTCTTTGGATGATCTAAGGTTTGATTAAGCTAGACAAGGACCATACCAAGCTTATTAAGGTTATATCATACTCCAAGGAAGGTAGATCTCTTTAAACCCTAGCATTTGATTTGAGATTTATGAATGTTTTTGATGGATTTAGCTTGGTATGATTATAGTGATAATTATAAGCATGATTATGTAATTAGTTATATGATTTAAGATGCATGATGATTTTGATGCTAAGATCAGTAGCTTCTGGACTTGTGAGATGATTATTATGTGTATAAGTTGTATTGATGCCCGGTGTGGCTTGGGTTGTTGATTGCGATTTTTGGAACGTTCGTATTATAGCCGTTATAATGCCAAAATTTCGTTAATCATTGAAAACCGTGCATCACAGTAGGTCTAATGGCTGAAACTGGACAAGTATCTAACATGCCCTTGTAGATCTTGAGTCGTATATCATTTTGGAAAAAGAATCGAATCAAACAGACTTACGGTTTAGGATTTATGACCGATTTACTAAAAGTAGTTCGAATCCGTAAACGAAAGTTCGTAACTGAAATTGAACCCTCGTAAAATATGTAAAGTCATGACAAATCTTGGTAAATAAATACTAGAGGTAAAAAGAAAGGTGTGAAAGAAAACCGTATGTCAAAAGGATCGTTTTTCGATTTATTAAAAATATTCGAGTCGAGGTTAAACGCAAACGAACCCCTAAAAGACGACTCTATTATAACTTCGGTAAAACACTTAGAAAACGGGCGATAAAACTCGGAGTATAATATTGGTTCGTAACGATCGACTTTAGAACTTGTATGACTTAAGTATGTCCCAAGTGTAAGTACAGTGACATGTCGTATTAACGAACGAATGTCGGGTCGGATCAATGATAAAAGGAATCCACAAAAAGGGGTATAACGAGATAACTCGAGAACGTGTTTTGATTTAAGTATAACTTAACTTTTAAGATGTTAAGTGATTAATCCCGAATGCCTTGTCTATTTATAGATCACCAAGCTGACCCGGGACCCGCTACCACCACCCCTTACCGTACTCGACTACCAGGCAAGTTTCAATTCCCTTCTTTTAGGCTGTTGTTGTGATTGAATATATATATATATATATATATATATATATATATATATATATACATATATATATATATATATATATATATGTTTTCTGTTATACATATGCCATAGCATGCATGCCTACTTTCAAGTTATATCGTTATGCTTGTTCCCTGATTGTTTATTGGCTTATAAATTAGATAAATAACGTATCAATTATAAGCCGGTTATTGTAAGACCCTCACAGAAGGGCGTATACATCTTATTCATCAAATATAGACCGGGAGTCAATATTTCTTGATATATCGAGATTACCTCGGAGGAAAATATTTAAGTAAATATTTTCCATTATTTGGGCGACGAATATTATTTGAATATTCGTTCGAGATTATTTATTTAACGATCCTTACTTCAAATAATTATTTGAACGTAACCATTCTTCGAATAATATTTTTCAATATTCATTCAAAGTCGAATAGATTATCGATTATTATTCCGAATATTCTTCTAAAGATTGGACTACTAAATGAATATTATTTGAATATCCATTTAGAATATTATTTTATTAAATGAATATTACTTTTGAATATTCATTTAAGATATTACTTACTTGATGAATATTATTCTAATATTCATCTGAAGCTTGATTTATTTATCGAATATTATCTCGAATATTCATTTAAAGCTCGGATTACTAAATGAATATTACTTGATATTCATTTTGAATATTATTCATTAAATGAATATTACTTTTTGAATATTCATTTAAATTCCTTATTAATTAATGAATATTATTTTGAATATTCGTGTAATATTTATTTATTCAATAAATATTCTCCTGATATTTCTTCAAGGATTATTTTGAGAAATACTCTGATTAAAGATATTCTTTCATATTCCTAAATATCCTTTAAATATTTTTAATTCAATAAATATTCTCTGAATATTTATTCCCTACTTAGAATAACCTCAATAAGGTTTATCTTCTTCGATTATTACGGAAAATATTTCGGAGTCATATTATTATTAATCTTATATCAAGAAAGGTTCTCAGACATCATTCTTCTTTGCGTCTATCTTCCTTCATAATAAGGGAACCTTACTTGGAAAATGATATTTATCTTGTCGACTTCCGGGTCATAAAGTATTCTCTTCACTCGCAACTCGGGTGCTATTGACTTATTAAGTCGTTGTTTACCTTCTCATCTTTCGAGGGGTAAGATGGTTGGAACAAGTTGATATTCGTTACCAAGCAATAGCTTTGAAGTTATTGGTGAATTTTCCTTTCCAACTAGATACGACTAATTTGTAGAGTCTTATCAACAAGTATTATACGTGGGGAAAGGGGGATGAACGTTACATTCAGAATCATGAATTCTATTTGAACTAGGAGTCGTGTAAGAGGCCGAGTAGCGCCGGTCCATCCCCTTTGGCCCAACCGTTGGCCGGGGAGAGCTAGTAAGGCGGTATACAAGTAAAGCCGTCAGTTCTTCCTTCTACCGGTAGTAAATCTAATTTGAGCTGTACGATCTCGACTGATCATCAAGATTGGAACAGCGGGCGCGGTGAATACTCCATCATTGGTTCATCATCCAAACTTAATTATTTCCTGCAACATGATTACAGTTGGCAGAGCTGGAAAAGTGTTCATAACTGGAATTGCAATCTTTTCATGCAAGTTCCTCTTTTTAATGAAATGAGAATATCTCGCTTACTTTTGATGTAGCAGATATTTCTACAAACAAATATTTTAAGTTACCTTGTAACTTCATCGTTCATATTATACTGGCATCATTTCCGTAAATGCATGGCATATGGTTTGAAAGATACTTTTGAACTGTTATATATTATCGTTCAGTTATATATTATTGTTGGTGGGCTATTGCTCACCCTTGCTTTATTATTATATCACAACAACAGCTAGACCAGATGACTCGCACAAGGCGCACTCGACGCGGGCGAGGACGATGAGACTACCAGAGCTGAAGAAGAAGCTATTGGTAGGATATATTTATTCTTTCAGTACCAAGTATATGGTCTAGTATGACTTATGTAAATGGATGGCAAAGAGTATGTATTTATATTGAAATTCTTTTGGATTGTAAGAACTCATAATGTGATTAATAAAATTTGATTGTTACTCTGATTTCATCTCTGGGACTATAACGGGTGTGTTTTACATTGTTGTGTTGGGTCATAGAGATGTAATTTATTTTATGTTAAGGAAAGTTCAAGTGTTGTGGATAGAATTGGAAACCGTAACGACCGGATCCCGGACCCCGGATCTGGGGGTGTTACATAACAACATGGAGGAATGTAAGTATATATGATCCATAATTTTAATATCCTTTTCCATAAGGATTAGAAAATGTTAAAAATTGTTCGATTTTGTTATACAAATGCTGGGATGAAATTTTCTGCTGGAACAATACTGTATGCTATAGGCACCATATTCCGAGTTTAAGACTTGGAAACGAAATATTATTTAATATCGTGGATATGTATACCAGTATTCTAAATGAGGATGAAAAGTACAGAGCAGCTGAGTCTCCTTTCAGATTTTTTTGCAACACATTGGTAACGGTAAAATTTATAAAACATCCCTATTTTTATCATTAGTAGAAATTACAATTTATGAAGTGTTGAGTTTTTTTCGTTTATCAGGTTACTAGATAAGTTAATATTAACTATATACATTTAATGTGGTAGTTGGGGAACGTGGTTAAAGCAAATCAGGTTGGAGACGAGAGTACCGAGAGTCACGTGATATTCATGAAGTTCCATTCTCATTTGGATGCAATACTTTTCAAACATAAAGTTGACATAAAAAAAAGTTGATCTGGTAATTGATATCTACATATTCATCACTAGTCAATTTGGGATTCTTTTGTTATAGTCATACATGAAGTTGACATTTATGTTTTATGTGTAGATCTTCTTCCCCATCTACTACGGAAATATTCACTACGTTATCTGTTTCAATTTGAAGAATTTTGTAGTTGAGATAATTGATAACAGATTTGGCGGAGATATGTTTTCATTATATGATGGAATCCCCGAAACTTTGGTAATTTTGTAACCTTAAAAAGTAGCTTAAACTTAATTTGTTTCATCCTGTTAACTAATACAATTAATATAAAATTTTAGCGAAAGAATCTTTCCAAGTATATGGAAGACCATAGCCTATGGAAGAGCCAGCAGATAAGGAATGCGTCAATTACACGTTTACAAATGAAATGGCAACCAAAGAACAAGAATGTAAAATCCGGAGTGTTCGCAATGAATCACATGGAGACGTACATGGAAAATGGAGTAAGAAAATGGGAATGCAAATTTGCACCTGAAAGTGTAAGTAGTTATTATTTCATTGATGTAAAACTGTAGCATTGCCTAATTTTGTGTATATAGTCAATAATATTTGGATAAATAATTGGAGATTTTGTTTAGTATTCATAAAGAACACTCTACTTAGGTTTTTGATTCTACTACAGAATCGAAACATCTACTTAGATACACTGTTTTGATTCTACTACAGAATCGAAACACCTACTTAGGTACACTGTTTAGATATGAATTATTTATGATGCAATAATTCTGGCATACGAAAAGCCTGAAGCAGGGGGGAGAATTATATTCGACAGTTTTATTGAAGTGGAAGAGTTAAATTCTAGGAAATTAAATTGCAAGAAATTGGAAAATTTAGGACTGAAGTTTACCCCTCTTGACGAGACTCTGATTAATGTTGTCAAGAATCTCGAAGAGAGTGGTCTACTAGAAGTAGTTAATAACTATCCTGATTTAGAGAATTGAAATGTCATGTCTTTTTAAATTAATGGAATTTGTCCATGTTACTGTTCTTCATGTTCACCATAAAATGAGTTATGTAGGACCATATATTGTAGTCTCCTTCCAGTGTGATCGCGTTGTCTGTCTAGACTGCACTGGTCAATGATCTATATATGTAGCAGTCTGATGTTTTCTAAACTATATAATGCACTATATTCGACATTGCATGCATTATTTTAAGTTTGAAAAGAGCATCACATGTGGATCTGCAAGTTACATATATGATGGTTGTAGGGGATTTATAAACAATCCGTAGCGATCATCTTAATTTCTGGTGATTTCCAATGTGTTTTATTAATGGGGGTTTTATATATGATGTGTTTTGATGATTGGCGCAGGAATATATGCAAAGAAAGCAGCTGGAGAGAGCACGCCAGATATATGCTGCAAAGATCATATACTCCCCTATCAATTATATCAAGGACAAGATGTTGAAAGCGATCAAATCCATGAATGAACAGTGAAAGTTGGATGAAATAACAGGGAATTATAGATGAAGTTTTTGTTTATCTCTTCAGAATTATCTTAGATACTTTGATTATGTATTCTAGATGCTTTTAACAGTAGTAAAATGCGAAGTTAACATTTGTATATGAAGCTCTTAACTTTCAAGAGTAGTAAGCGTTTTAGTAAAATGCGTTGATATTGAATGTTCATATCAAAAATACTTGATTCTACAATGGAATCAAGAATACTTGAGTTTTGATTCCATTGTAGAACCAAAAATTATATTTACATTTAATTTGTATAAATGTAAAAATTAAATTATAAAACTAAAGAGTAATCTGGCTCTGTAGTCCCCCTTTTATTTCTACATTGGAATTAAGAATACTTGAGTTTTGATTCCATTGTAGAACCAAAAATTATATTTACATTTAATTTGTATAAATGTAAAAATTAAATCATAAAAGTAAAGAGTAATCTGGTTCTGTAGTCCTCCTTTCTGTTTTGATTCCATTGTAGAACCAAAAGCTATGTTGCAAAACAATAGAGGGAATTTACTATCTGCCTGGTTCTACAAAAGGCTACTAGTTGATAGATTCCAAAAAAAGAGTAAAAAAATGTAACATGATGTTCAAATTTTAATACAACTCAGAACAAACCGATTTAAAAATGAATGTAACCCTAAGTCCGTATGTTAACTCGAATAACTTGTAGAAGGGGGGTTGAATACAAGTTATATAATCGTGTCTGATTTTTGCTCGATTAGATGAACAAAAACAAACGAATGAATCAAACTTTGTTTGTATTAAATAAATCAAATACAAACTCTACCAAAGGTGTACAATACCTTTAGCAGCTGCTGACAATACAAATCTCTCTCTGTTTGTCTCGAACTCTCGAATACAAACCTTATACAGAGCTTTACACGATATGCACTCAAAAATCCACAATTCACTCTTTTACAATGATATAGAGAGAGTATTTATAATGCTACCTATCAACTAATAACAGAAAGTAATGATCTATACATGACAATGTTCTGCCGTCCAGTTGATAGTTTCCATCAATAGAAAATTCTTCCCTTCATGATATCTTCTTGCTTGTTCTTCAAAACAACGATCCTGTTTTATAGCACTTGCCAGTTTCTGTAGCATCCATAATGACATCATCAGTAACACGACTGATATCAGGATTCCACCTTTCATCAGGATTCGACATCCATCAGGATTTGATCTCAGTTCCTGACATGTAGTCCTTGATGCACTGCTGTTCCTTACTAAACTCTACAGATTACTGTCTAACACATACATCCTATAAAAAGTACTAAATCCTTTATAAGATCAGGATTTACAAGAAGTATAAGCAAAATTCTATTCTCAACATCACAACTTATGAATTATTCCTAACAATCTCCCCCTATTTATGCTTCAGAATCTGAAGCATAAATCTAAGTTGTAGATGTCAAAACATATAACAATACAACCAGAATAGAATTTATGAATTTAAGAACATGAAGTTAAGTACCTCCTTCTTCAGATGTAGACATGTATCTAGTACTTAGAAGAAAGAATTCAACTATTTGATGCTTCTTTTCCTTTACCACTTCCATGATGAAATTTACCACTTCTGTCACCCTTAGTTCTTCTCCCAGTATATTTATCTCCCCCAGTGTGTTGATGTTGTTGTCTCTGAATTGTCTTTATCCCCCCCTTTTTGACATCAGCAACATTAATTCCAAGATATTCAGTAACAGAACAAATGAGTTTCATCAGAACTGCTTGATTTTCCATGATAGTGACTTGGTTATCTTAAAAAATTTGAAGTCTCGATTGAATATCACTTTGAGATTTCTGAATGTTCTGTAGAATTTCAGAATTGACTTCAATGTTGGAAGTGCTTGTTGTATCTTCAAACTCAGATGCAGAAAGAACCTTATCTTCAAGTCTTGTAGAAGAAGTACAAACATCTTCATCTTTCTGATCTGGAGCTGAAGTATGATCATCCTGTCCTTCACTAGTATTCTGTGTACTAACATCTACAAATCCCGACTCCTCCTTAGATTTATCAGATACTGTTGATGTCTCAATTCTAGCTAAAATTGGAAGTACATACAAAGGAATACTTGGATCATTAGGAATTTCTTCTGGTACTGGTTAAGTAGAAGTTTGTCTTAGCCTTTCACCTCTTCTGTTGATGATTCCTGCAAGCCTTTCTTTTTTTTTTCTGAGCTTTAACTTCTGGATTTGCATTGTGATGTGCTAAGTCATTCTTCTCATACATCTTGATAAAAGAATAAGTACCAGCATCCATACCAAGATTTTCAGACCAGGATTCAGGAAAAATCTGATCCCAGAAATCAAACGATGGTGGTTTCCTAATTTTCTCTCCCTCACTATGGAGTTGATCATCCATACCCTCATTCTCACTTTGACTATCTAAAATCAACACTCTTTCTACCTCTCCTTTTGCCTGGTCAGGAGCAAGCCTCTCTATGTGTGGATCTATGTCCATCTTTTCAAGTGTATCACTCAAATTTGGATAAGTGTTCTCATGACCTACAGAAAAATAGGGGTTAGAAGAAGTTTTTATACCTGAACTCACATGGAGAGAGGGTTCCTCATATGGCATGGAGCTTGAGGTTTTCTCTAAGGAGTGAGCTGCTATAGTCTCTGAACCCTTACAAACATCTACTTTCTTTCCAGAAACTACAGACTCCAGTATACCACTTTCAGGATCTACATTAGACTTTGATGTCTTCAGTAATACTTCATTAGACACCATAGCTAGTATGTCACCGTCTTTAAGTGTTGGTTGCTGAGACACACCCTCAAGGTGGATAGACTCTGAAAGAACAATATTGGTTTGATCTTCAGAAAAATCAATCAAAGTCATTCCTCCCATATCATAGGGTTTCTCACTTGCAATTTCAGTCATCACAGAAAACCTTCCAGCATCATCAATCACAGTTCCTGAGTCATCCAACCTCTGACTATATGGTTCTTGTGTTGCAGTGACTGTGATCTATCCTACTATTCACCAATGGTGCAATAGTATCTTCTGTTGACTACTTTTCTCTATCAACTACCTCCTCTTGTTCACCTTGAGCTGAAGCATCTTCAACAATGACATCCATGTCAAATAAATATGCATGAAGTGATTGAAGTACAACATGCTTAGGAAGTCCAAATTTCTTGTGCAATTCCTTTCTGACTGATACATAGAAGTACATCTTCATTAAATCAAGTCTTTGATGTAACAGTCCATATTCTTCAGGAAATGAAAGTTTGGGAACTCTTTCAATCAGAAAATCTAAAACAGACCTGGAAAGCTTCACTTTTAGAGAAATAAGTTCCACATCCAGTCTGTATGTCAATGTTGTTTCCCATGAAGAATCAAGATCCAGATCTCTCTTGTCAGATACTGACGTGGATATAGCCTTATTTGTAGAGATCTGCATAATGTTAGTTGGACTAGACACTGTGTGTGTAAGTGACAAATGAATCTTTCTCTTTGTTCTCCTAATATAGTGAGCAACAGATTTATCTTGAGAAGACTCAAAAGGTGTAGACACAGAAGTGATCTTGGGAAGAGATCTTTTTTCAATAGACACAGTCTTTTGAGAGACAGTATCCAGTAACTGTTTACCCTTTTTATGAACTACAGCCTTTTGGGAGACTGTAGCATGGCTGTGACTATGTGTTCTATCTCTTTGTCCTAGCTTAGAAAGTTGAATTGCAGCCTTCAATTCTGCTCTCTCAGCAAGAGATATATTATCATCATCTTCACTAGAACTATTACTAGAAATGACAAATCTTCTCTTCTTTACAACTGATGTCTTTTGAGAAACACCAGAGGTTGGCTTCTTTGAAACAATAGGTTGTGGATCAAAATTTGGTTCTAGAATTGTTTCAAAGACTGTAATGTTTTTGGCTACTTGGGTAGACACAAGGGGTTTCTCCTCCATTTGAGATTCCTGAGTCATTTCACCACCAAAGAAAGAAGAATTATAGATAGTAGGAAGATGAGTTCTCAGAAGTACCTGAACATGATTTGGATAGTGTAATGCAGGTATTTCATCTAGATTCTTTTCACTATCCTTCTTTGTAATGTCAGAGAAAATTCTCTTTTGCTGTACATAAGAAGACACACAATATTCTCTACTAAATCTAGCTACAACATCAGGAATGAAATGGTTAATAAACAGTTGCATGAATCTGTGATAATAAACCATATTCCTGTCATGATCTCTTGACCCAAGTTTAATACACATCTGACTTAAGATAATGTGACCAAAATTAATTACTCTATTATAAAGCAAGCCATATGCAATATGTGATGTAACAGCAGTAATTTGTTGAAAAGAACTACATTTACCAGTAAAACATTTAGCAATTTGGTCAAAGAAGAAAGACCATTCTTTCCTAAGAAAGGATCTATTTAACTGGCTCATGTTATCTAGAGGTCCATTATAACCTAACTCAGATAACATAGTTCTAACATCATCATCAGATGGTACATTCTCAAAATTCGTACTAACAGGTAAGTGAAGTACTGAATTAACAACAGATTCAGTAATATCAAATGAGTCTTGTCCTAAGTGTAGAACAATCTTACCTGATTGACTCTGAGTAGAATCAATTACCTCAGCATTCTCCCAAGCTTGTGAAACAGCTACTTGATTAATTTGTGGAGATGCTGTCAAAGCATAGCTTAATGGTCCTTTCGCCATAAAGTCCATAATTGGGTGAAAATCAGTTGACACCCCTTCCTTGTTGGTGATAGTTGCAACATGATTGTTCATCATAAAATCAAAGTCACCAAACTTGAAACCTACTGATTTGGGTAGTCTTCTTTGAGTTGCCATTTTCATCTGAAAAGAACTTAAGAAAGCTTTGAAATTGATTAGTGATTTTGAAAACTCAAGAGTGTTGTTTGCTTTAGAAAATGAAATTAGAGAAAGCAATTACACGATTAGAGTTTCAAAATAATTATATTTCAAAAATTCTTCAGACCCATTATCCCACGTTGACACGTAGGTTGATAGGTGCCAGTCCTTGAAAAATACAGTTACCCACGATTTTTGGAAAATAAAATCCAAAATTAATTTCAAGTAAATAAATCAAAGTAAAATCAAGATAAAAGTCAATACTGATCAGCTTCATTTTCCTGATGTGATCTTCTCATCAAGATAATCACAAGATTCAATGTGATTTTTGAATAGTAAGAATTACTAATCCTGATGTGAATACACTCGTATTCCTGATCAATATCATCCTGATTCCAGAGACTAAATGGAGTTTCCACGTGGCATTTTCTTTTACCTGTAAAAGAAATAGATAAAATCTGAACAAAATCAATTGGTTAGATACGTTCAACATTTCTTGAAAATACAAGAAATACAGTTACACATAATTATGACTAACTGCATCGATAACCCCAAAACGAACTGTTCAGCTTCTCACGTCTTTCTATAAAAGAAACTAACGTCTTATGACATTCTCCAAAACCTTTTCATTCTTTTCTCTTTTCATCATGGCTTTCAACCCAAATCTTCATATGAACCCTAGCTTTTGGTTCATTACCACTGAGAAGTTCTTTACTCTTGATGATCAGGAGCAAGTGAACTATCTCTTAGAAGAGATGACTTTTCTCATCGAGTCAGATATGGTTGGTCTTAACCCAGATGATTTTCAAGAATCTCCTCTAAAACATCTACCAGTCGGATACAATCCTCTTCTAATCTCTTCACACCTTGAGGATGAAAATTTTGGCAAAGAGTCTGAGGTTGATCTTGATGGAGATGCTATTAATTTTCTTCAATAAGCATGAAGATGAGTCAGCTGCTCTCATTCAAGTCGCCCAGACAAGGAATCCAATCTTGAGATGCTCCTTGTCCTGAAGTCGATCGTTGAGGATTGAAGCAGCAACAACTTTAGACAAGAATAGAATTATCAGTAGTAGTTAGACAAAAAGAAGAATTGTATTTCATTTCCATTTATGTAATGCTTTTGATTAATGAAAATACAAGTTTTCTTATTATCTACTTGTCTATTGTTGTTTATTGACTTATCTGAATAATGATATAAATTATCAGTATGCATGTGGTAAAACTTGCTAACATAGACTTTAACAAAACTCAGAATTGAACCACTAAATAACATGAACTTCAGAATTTGAAACAGTAAGACACACAAATTTCACAATCCTGATACTGACGATACAATCCTGATGTCAATACTGATGATGTCAGCATACTGATAGCAATCCTGATCCTGATGTTTATTAATAAGTCTGTCATACTAAAATTTATCAAGATAAAATGTTCCTGCTTAAGCATTTAACAAATCAAGTATAGATCCTGACAATAATATCAAGTCTATAAACTGAAACAACATACCTTGCTACTTGTGCAGATGTTAAGGATCTAAAAATTTAACATTCCTAACTCACTAACCAATCTAATGAATGTAGCCTCATCAAGTGGTTTAGTTAGAATATCTGCAAGCTGTTTGTCAGTAGGAACAAAATGAAGTTCCACAGTACCATTTTCAATATGTTCTCTAATAAAATGATACCTGACATCAGTGTGCTTAGTCCTCGAGTGTTGAACTGGATTTTCTGCAATTTTGATAGCACTAGTATTATCACAAAACAAAGGAATATTACTTATTGTCATACCATAATCCATCAACTGATTTCTTATGCAAAGGAGTTGAGCACAACAACCGCCTGCTGCAATGTATTCAGCTTCTGCAGTTGAGGTTGAAACTGATTGCTGCTTCTTTCTTGCCCAAGAAATCAATCTGTTTCCCAAGAATTGACATGTACCTGTAGTGCTTTTCCTGTCTATTTTACACCCTGCATAATCAGAGTCTGAATAGCAAATTTGGGAGAAATCAGATTCTCTTGGATACCACAAACCAAGATTTGGAGTTCCCTTGAGATATCTAAAAATTCTCTTCACAACAATTAAATGAGATTCCTTAGGATCACTTTGGAATCTAGCACATAAACAGGTAGAAAACATTATATGTGGTCTACTTGCAGTTAGATATAACAGTGAACCTATCATGCCTCTATAGCTAGTGTTATCAACACTCTTTCCCTTAGGATCAGAGTCTAGCTTAGTGGCTGTTGCCATGGGTGTCTTTACAACTGCACAATCTTGAAAGTCAAACCTTTTTAAAAGATCTTTGATATACTTAGACTGATTAATGAAAATACCAGTCTCAGTCTGTTTGACCTGCAAGCCTAAAAAGTAATTTAGTTCACCCATCATGCTCATCTGATACTTAGACTGCATAAGCTTGCTAAACTTAGCACATAACTTTTCATTAGTAGAACCAAATATAATATCATCAACATAAACTTGAAATAAAAGCAAATCACCTTTTATCTTTCTAAAGAATAGAGTTTTGTCAATTGTACCTCTTGTGAAGCCATTTTCAAGAAGAAATTTAGACAAAGTCTCATACCATGCTCTTGGTGCCTGCTTTAGTCCATAGAGTGCCTTGTCAAGTTTGTAGACATGATTTGGAAACTTTGGATCAACAAAACCAGGTGGTTGCTCCACATACACTTCCTCATCAAGCTTGCCATTAAGAAAAGCACTCTTTACATCCATCTGGTATACCTTGAATTTTGAATGAGCTGCAAATGCAAGAAACATTCTGATTGCTTCCAATCTTGCTACAGGTGCAAAGGTTTCATCATAGTCAATTCCTTCTTCCTGAGAATAACCCTTGGCCACCAGTCTTGCTTTGTTTCTTACAGTCATACCAGATTCATCTAGCTTGTTTCTGAAAACCCATTTAGCACCAACAATAGATCTATCTTTAGGTCTTGGTACCAGTTTCCAAACTTTGTTCCTCTCAAACTCATTCAATTCTTCCTGCATTGCTATTACCCAATCAGGATCCTGTAAGGCTTCTTCAACCTTCTTAGGTTCATTCTTTGAGAGAAAATAACTGTACAAGCATTCATTTTGAATTGATCTTCTAGTTCGAACACCACTATTTGGATCACCAATAATCAAATCTCCAGTATGATCCCTTGTCCATTTTCTAACAGGTGGTAGATTACTCCTGCTAGACTTTCCCCCTAAGTTAGTGGTATTTCTTGTAGAAGAGCTTTCTCTGACTTCAAAAGCTCCACCTTGATCAGTAGAATCAGTAGATTCCATACTGCTGCTTGTTTCTGATCTTCCTTCATTAGACTCTGAAGGATCAGTTCCTGATGAAGTAGACTCTGAAAGACTAGTCTGATCCTGACCAGTACTGTGTTCTCCTTGATTGAATTGCTCCCCCTCAGTAGTAGCATTCCGTTGAGAAGCAATAGAGATATCCTCTGGAGAACCTTCATCATCACTGGAGAAAATCTCAGAATACTTAAGATTTTCAAATTCCAAATTGTCATGGCTTTCATCAGTTTGCAAAATTCCAAACTTCTTATCATCAAATGCAACATGAATTGATTCCATAACAATGTGAGTTCTGAGATTGTATACTTTGAAGGCCTTTGATACTGAATATCCTAGAAAGATTGCTTCATCCGATTTGGCTTCAAATTTTCCAAGTTATTCTGGATGAACTTTCAGGACATAGCATTTGCATCCAAAGATGTGAAAGTATTTCACACTTGGTTTCTTTCCTTTGATCATCTCATAGGGAGTCTTACCATGAGCATTTACCAAGGTACAGTTTTGAGTGAAACAAGCAGTGTTGATAGCTTCTGCCCAGAAATAGGTTGGAAGCTTTGCATCTGTAAGCATGGTTCTTGCTGCCTCTATGAGAATTCTGTTCTTTCTTTCTACTACACCATTCTGCTGAGGTGTTCCAGGTGCAGAAAACTATTGAGTAATTCCATTGTCTACACAATACTCCTCCATTGTAGAATTCTTAGATTCTGTACCATTGTCACTTCTGAGCACTTTGACTTTGTACTCAGAGCTATTTTGAATATTCTTAACAAGTTCAATGATTTGCTGAGGAGCTTCATCCTTGTTGTGTAGAAAGAATACCCATGTGAACCTTATGTAATCATCCACTATAACTAGAGCATATCTTTTCTTACTAATAGACATAATGTTTACTGGACCAAATAAATCAAGATGCAGCATGTGAAATGGTTCAGTAATTGAATTTTCTGTCTTGCTCTTGAAAGTGGTTCTTCTTTGTTTTCCAAGCTGACAAGCATCACAAAGTCCATCTTGCACATAATTTGCCTGAGGTAGGCCTCTCACCAGATGGTGCTTAAAAAGTTGATTAAGCTTCTTGAAATTGAGATGTGAGAGCTTCTTGTGCCAGTTCCAGCTTTCATCATTTGATGCCTTGCTGTAAAGACATCTGACAGTTCCTTTATATGTGTCACTCAAGCTGGTTTCATATATGTTACCATGTCTCTGACCAGTCAGAACAATGTCTCTATTCTTCATATTCAAGATTTTGCATCCTTCACTGTCAAAGATTGATTGGTAACCCTTATCACCCAGTTGACTTATGCTTAAAAGTGTGTGTTTCAAGCATTCAACCAGTGCTACATTTTCTATGATGACATTCCCCAAAATAATTGAGCCATAACCCAGAGTTTCTCCTTTGTTGCCATCTCCAAAGGATATTACTGGGCCAGATTTCCTCTCAAACTTTGTAAGCAGGGACTTCTTTCTAGTCATATGTCCAGAGCATCCACTGTCCAAGATAATTGAATGCTTCTTTCCAGTGCCCTGCAAACAAAAAGTAGCTAGTTAGAATTTTTTAGGACCAAACTTTGATTGGATCCTTTCTTACTAACTTTTGAACCAACAGGCTTTGATGATTTTGCTTTTGATTTACCTGTTGCAGAGTCAACCTTAGACTCTGATTTCACAAACTGTTTGTGACTAGGAGTTTCAGATTTCAGAGAATAATAGTCATAATACAGTTCATGATATTCCTTACACATATAAATGGAATGAAGTAAACTACCACAATGATAACAAGGTTCTTGTGGTTGGTATTGAATTCTCTGAGTCTTGGGGAATCTGGACTCAGTTTTCCAAGAAGGTTTTTGATTGTAGTCTAGGGCCAAATGATTATGATTTCAACATTTATAGCATTTCTTCCTAGGTGCATCAGGTACATTCTTGTAATTATTCTCTTTGTTAATACCTTCTTTTCCATTCCTATTTCTTCTGATCTTTCTAGACTCTGAAATACTTTCTAGTCTCTGTTTCAACTGAGACTTAGACAGAAAACTTATGTTGACATTCTTAGGTTTTTCTAACACTCTCTCATCTGAATTGCTATTGTTAATTCTTTTTTGCAAAACTGGGTTACTTTTAGAATCAACAAATTTAACATGTTTAGGTTCAGAAACTATCTTCTTACCTTTAGATTTGGATACGCTAGTTTCTTCTTTCCTATCATCCAAGACAATAGCTACAGAATTTTCACTTTTATTCTTTCCAAAACCTAATCCATAGACTTTACCAAGAATTTGATTGTCAATGATTTCTTGAGTCTTTTTACCAGAAGTGTTAATGGTTTTCATCATATCTCTCTCTTCCTCTAGTTCTTTTCTGACATAGTCATAAGCCTCAAGGATAACACCATAATCATGCTTAGCTTTATCAGAACTTAACCTATATTCTTCCATTTGAAATAACTCAGATTCAAGAAAATTATTTCTACTAACTAATTCATCATTGTTAGCCTTAAGTTCATCTTTTTCACTAGCAAGAATTTTGAAATTAGTCATAAGATTCTTAAACTCAACATGAATAGATTTAATATCTTCAGAATCTAAGCTATCAAATGAATCAAGAGAGTGAAGTGATACCTTAACAGAAGATGAAGAAGTTTTCTTTGGAGATCCAGGCTTGTCTGAAGCACTTGCCATCAATGCAATGTTGTCATAATCCAATTCATCTTCAGAATCACTTAAGTCTGCCCAATCCTTCTGTGTGACCATGAGTGCATTACCCTTTCCTGAATTCCTAGGCTTTTTGCACTCAATAGCAAAGTCTCCAAGCTCACTGCAGTTAAAGCACTTGATCTTGGCCTTATCAAGCTTGATAATTGTACTCTTGCCTTTGTCACTCTTCTTCTCCTCTTTCTTCTGAAAAGATCCTTTGCTAAATCTTCTCTTGTTGAATATTCTTTTCTTGAAAGCTTTAGTAAACATAGCAAAGAGTTCTTGCATCTCTGATTCAGAATCATTATCTTCAGAGTCTATATCTGCAGTCTCTGACTCAGAACTTTCTTTGCTCTTCTTCTTCCTCAAGTCTCTTTCAGTAGATTCAGACTTTTCTTCTGGAAGCTTCTTTGATTCAGACTGAGCAATGAGTGCAACAGTTTTCAACTTTCCTTCACTCCTGCTCTTTTTTTGCTGCCTGTCAAGTTCATAAGCTCTCAATTTTCCGTAAACTGCTTCTAATGATATTTCATCCAGATCATTAGCTTCCTCAATTGCAGATATCTTCTCATTGTAGAAATCAGGAAGAGCTTTCATGAACTTAGTATTCATATCCTCCAAGTCATAATATTTACCATGCATGGCCATCTCATTGATGAGTTTAGTAAACCTATCAAAGGTGTCAGTAAGTGACTCACCAGACTTGGATTCAAAGTACTCATACTATTGTATGAGAAGTGTCCTCATATTCTTCCTTACAGGTTTTGTTCCTTCACAGTGAACCTTTAGATTGTCCAATATCTCCTTAGCAGTTTTACAAGAGAGAACATAGTTAGTGAGAACAGAATCAAGACTGTTGAATAGTATGTTTCTCACTTTAGCATCCTTAAGAACGTTCTCCTTTTCCTTATCTGTCCCTTCAGATTTAGGCTTCTCTGTTGTATGTTCTGGAACAACTTTTCCTTCGCTAGTTGCTTGAGGAACAAGCCTTGTTGGAACAAAAGGCCCATCTCTGATTCTGTCAAGATAATCAGGATCTGTTGCTTCCAGGTGATGCAACATCTTCACTTCCCATAGAGTAAATTCGTTTCTCTTGAGCATAGGGATCTTAGTATTACCATCCTTATAACCAGACATGATTCCAGATCTTTTTGATTATTCGAAATCAACCTGCTCTGATACCAATTGTTAACTCGAATAACTTGTAGAAGGGGGGGTTGAATACAAGTTATATAATCGTGTCTGATTTTTGCTCGATTAGATGAACAAGAACAAACGAATGAATCAAACTTTGTTTGTATTAAATAAATCAAATACAAACTCTACCAAAGGTGTACAATACCTTTAGTAGCTGCTGACAATACAAATCTCTCTCTCTGTTTGTCTCGAACTCTCGAATACAAACCTTATACAGAGCTTCACACGATATGCACTCAAAAATCCACAATTCACTCTTTTACAATGATATAGAGAGAGTATTTATAATGCTACCTATCAACTAATAACAGAAAGTAATGATCTATACATGACAATGTTCTGCCGTCCAGTTGATAGTTTCCATCAATAAAAAATTCTTTCCTTCATGATATCTTCTTGCTTGTTCTTCAAAACAACGATCATGTTTTATAGCACTTGCCAGTTTCTGTAGCATCCATAATGACATCATCAGTAACACGACTGATATCAGGATTCCACCTTGCATCAGGATTCGACATCCATCAGTATTTGACTTGACGTATCAGGATTTGATCTCAGTTCCTGACATGCAGTCCTTGATGCACTGTTGTTCCTGACTAAACTCTACAGATTACTATCTAACACATACATCCTATAAAAAGTACTAAATCCTTTATAAGATCAGGATTTACAAGAAGTATAAGCAAAATTCTATTATCAACATCACAACTTATGAATTATTCCTAACACCGTATATGGTTTATTCGTCATTCTGAGTATTTCTAAAACCCAAAATTCAAATGTTGAACCCCAAAAGTTAACATTTGAAACCCTAAAGGAGATACAGATAAAATTTAAAAATTCATTTTACTTAATAAGTCCGACGGCCTGGTTTTTAAAAAATCGGGGACCAGCCCCGATTTTTTAAAAACCAGGAAAAGTTAGGGTTTAAAGTCCCTAAACTCTAAATCTTAAACCCTAAGTCCGTATACGGTTTGTTCGTCATTCGGAATATTTCTAAAACCCAAAATGCAAATGTTGAACCCCAAAAGTTAACTTTTGAACCCCTAAAATTAAAAATTTTAAATTAAAAAAATTTAATAGTTCTAAAACCCAAATGAAACTCATTGAACCCCAAATTAAAACTATTTAACGCCAAAGAAAATACCAATAAAAATTTAAATAATAATTCATTTATATAAATTTTTAATATTTGATAATTTTAATCTACATTGGAATCAAGAATAATTGAGTGTGGATTCCATTGTAGAACCAAGAATTATGATGGAAAAAGAATAAGGGAAATGAACAAAATTTGAAACTGGTTCTCCAATAGAATCAAAGAGTTCAATATAAATCAATTACAAAAAATCGTACGAATGAGTCACGACTCATATTTTGAATTGAACATATATTTAAGTTAAGTTTCAATTTCAGTTACAACTACAAACCTCCAAATCTTTTCTTTCTAATAAAAAAAACAAAAGAAACTACCCAAAATTTATACCCTGTACAATATGGCTTCATCATCCAAATCATTGAAAATATCTGGCAGTTCATCATCAACAAGTAAGGAAATATGGTTCCGTGAAGGTCGTAGGATTGAGGCCCACCCTATGGCTAATTCAACCAGTCCCGATTGAACAACTTCAATCGTGGATAACACCAACATCTGCCGAAAGGGTTATGCATGCACAATCTCGCTATTCTGCAAGGGATAAATTTTTTTTATTTGGAATCAAAAGGTATAACTCCATTAGACTACTATAAATGTTCGATTTTTGATGCTATTTCGAATGAATCAGACAATGATATTCACAACACTTGTCACTGCTCTTCCTATAATTGCTCCACAATCGTCCATCCTCCATTACAATTCTTTGTAAATGCTCAAAAGGCTTGGAAACTTAGTTGCTTAGGCTATTTTGTTGATCATGCTTTAAACAAGAAGTCTAACCTTCAAATGGTACAACAGTTCATGTCATCAAGGTTTGGTCTTGGGGTTTTAACTTTATAAATTTTGATGAATCGGGCTTCTTTTATTTTAAATTTGACAATGAAGAAATAAGGGACAAAATCATATATCTAGGGTTGTAAATGTAGAAGGGATGATTTTTATTTTTGGTCCTATAATTCACAAATATACTTACATCAAACACACCCTTGATACTTGTACCCAGTGGGTGAACATTAAAAATATTCCAAGGCCATATTAGTCCTTGGAAGGGCTTACATATATTGCTGAGGCATTAGGTACAATCATCCACAAGGATGGGCTTAGTACCTGGACTACCGCTGCTAGAAATGAGACAGGATATTCTGCCAAGATATGTCTTGAAATGAGTCTTATGCACTCTAGGACAAAACACATTCTTTTTGTAGTTCCTGGTATTGATGAAACCTTCACGCATGCAAGAATTACTATAGAATACCTGCAAACTAGATCATGTTCACTATGTTGCAGCCCTGATCACAAACTTCAAAATAAATGTCCTCACAAACTAGGATTTTAGAGAGATTATAATCTCATGGACTGCTCTGCTGATCCTCTTGTTAATCTTTCTGAGGAAAGCTCTAGTACTACCGCTAGCTATGCAGGTGATCATAATTATTCAGGTGCGCTTCGTCGAGCCATTAGATCGGTTCTTTCACCAGATAGGGCAAATGATATAGCTGAAGGGCAGGACAACAACATGGAGGTCGACTAGTGTTGAACAGGATCCTGAACATTTGATCGCTTACTATGTTTTTTGTAATCTAGACTTGTTGGTTAAAATGCAACTTTTATTTTGTGATTTCTTGTAAATAACTTTTTGGACAAATTATGGTACTTGGTTGTAAATAACTTTAATTCCTGTACAAATTACTATTGTATATAAGTGGTTTGGATTTGTGTAATGTTTTCATGGTGAATATCCACATGATTCTGCAACAGAATCAAAAGTATTTTAAAACTCTTTTGGTTCTACTATGGAATCAAGAGAGAGAAAAAACTACAAATCAAAAGATTTGATTATCAATTAGTGACGGATTAAGTAATTTCATAGAGCACTAGAATAAAAAAAAAATACAACACAAAGAACATCAAGTAATAAGGATGCTTAAAACCATTCAAGCAGAATGGTGTCTTTTTACAATGTAGGTACAAAAAAAGTTCATACAAACCAAAGAAAATTGACATGATTCAGATATTCAATTAACCAATAAAATTCTAATACAAAGAATTAGTCACAAATGAGCATTTTCAATCTTTTAACAATGTTTCAACATAACAGAGTTTCAATCTTTAACTCCATGAACTCCCTCAGTGAAAGTGTTTGATTCAATCCTCTCTGTTTCTGAACACGCTACATGAAAACAAATACAAGACTTTAATTTTTTCATTCGACTGTAAAACTATAAGCTCTATCCACAAACAAGTAAACAGTTAACTTAAAAAATCATTTTGATCCAGGTAGTATGGAAATAAGACAATGAGCAAGAGTTACTTGTTTGTACTTTAATAGTGGAAGGGGATTCCGTTCGTCTGAACATTCAGACAATCCAAAGACGGAGGGTGTACTTCAATAGTGGGATCGGGGATTCCATTCGTATGAACATTTTGACCATCCAAAGCTGAAGGTTGCATGGACTGATTTGATTGAATCTGAACCTGTTTCACTTTTTTCTGTTTCACTTTTTTCGGACAAGTACGTGAATCATGGTAGCCATACAAATCACATGCTTTGCAATTCTTCAGTTTTCTCTTTTTACCATCACAACTTAACTCTGCAGGACCAGGAATCCTTTTTCGGCTTCCTTTGTTATTACTTGGCAGTGGCGGATGAACACTAGTTGAACCTGAAGGCCTAACACCAAATATTTCTTGAAGCATGGCATCCTTTGTTACTGGACACTTCTCATATTTTTCTTCAATTCTAGTCCTCAAACACTTCATTTCATCCAACAAATACTGTAAACCATTTACATTACTGGAAACATTATCAAAGCAAGCTTGGTACTCCGTCCATATTTTATTTGATGTATCTCTAATTATCTGCCCATCACTACTAATTTCGGTTTCAGCAGAAAACTTCAATTTGCAAAATCTATCTACATTTCTCATCCAGCGCTTTAATAAGAACTGATGTGGAATTTTATCCACCCCCAAAGACCTAAACGATAAAAATAATGTCGACAGAGATAACCCACTCTAGTAAAAAGCTTGCAAGAACAGCTTAAATTATTTTTCGACGGAGAAAAGATAACCTCAAACAACTTCCCATTCAATCTTTTATCACGAACTATGTGCTTATTCACACCATCGACAACCGTTGGTTGGCCTGCCAGACTGATATGAAAACAACTCGCCTTTATTTGTTTATGAACCTTGTAGAACATAGAACGAGTATAAAGCTGAGCTGCATGCTTTTCAATGTCCTTCTCAGTTATAGGTTATGGAATACAATTCAAGTCAGTATTATTCAGTTTCTTTTGATCATGAAACTATTTGTCAATGGCACTCTCATAACACAAGTAGAACTCTGAAAGTGTGTCACCTTTTTGGACAAAATAGTTAAAGAAAAAGTTGCTGCTTTCTGACCTTGAAGTTTTGCTCAGTAATGCTCCCATTGGCTTGTCCCTAAAGAAGGCAGAGGCTCTAATAGAATAGATCTTTTTCAACCAAACATGTTCAGTCAATCCAAATTCCTTGAGCACCGCATCCCAACCTTCTTCGAATTCAGCAACTGTCAAGTGTGACGACCAAACAAACTTATTAAGTGCTTCCATGAAACCAGACTCCGCACAAAAAACAGGAACAATCTACAATTCTTTTTTAAAAAAAAAAGAAGCATAAACTCATAAGAAAAACGCCAAATATGAAAACCAATACTAATTTGGTTTCAAAGTTAAAACTTTCAAGAATTCATTTACCTTGGCTGGAAACTTCTGCATGATATGCCACATACAGTATCGATGAATAACACGGGGAAATGTTGTATCAATTCCTACTTTCATCTCAAGGCACTGATCAGTTATTATGCATTTTGGAGGGCGTGTAAAAGCTTTTAGAAAAGTCTCACACGCCCATGTAAAATTTGTTGCATTCTCATGGTTAAGCAAAGCAGAAGCGAATGTAACACTCTTCCAATGATTATCGATGCTAATGAATGGCACAAATACCATACTATACATGTAGTGCAAATAAATAAATAACATAGTCAATGATATATGTGTATGACTGAACGATGATTGAATGCAAAGGTAATGTAACAAACTTAATTATTTGTACGATATGTTGCATCGAAAGACACAACATCTCCAAAAAATATCATAATTTCTGCGCCCGCGAACATCACACCAGAATAAATGAGTTAGGTGGCCATTTGAATCTGTCTGATATTCATAAAAAAAGCCTCCATCTGATGTGTCCCGTTTATTTTCGAATTTTTGAAGCAGCATGTCAGCATCATGCTGACCAATGTACAGCTTAATATCCCTCATCCAATTTTGGAAATCCACGGCAGTTGCACCAACAGAAGAGTAAGAACCAGAAATGGACTTGCAGAGGTTGTGAGCTCTATACGGGCCTAAGTTTGATTTTGCATAATCTAAAACAAATCGACGCTCAAAAGAAGTCATGCATCGATTGGACCGAAGAAATTCTTTTTCAGATGCAGATGCTAACGGGTGGTTATGACCCTCAATAAAAGAGGAAACTGCATAGCAATTCAAGCCCCTGTACTTGAGAATTATCTTTGCATTGCATTCACATTTCTTAGTGACAGTCCTCCTCCTTTTAACTTCCACATCAATAGTACTGGACGAATGAGACGAATCTGATTTAGCAACCAGTTTTTTTACATAGAAGTTTCATGGTGCCCTGCTTTTGAACAAACTATATATTTCGTAACAATAATGCCTTGTCTGACTTTTTGTGTTGACTTCCGAACCTCAAATCCACCTTGCCTTCCATACTCAGTGTAGAACTGAAAACAAGATTCAATATTGGTTAATTGAAGGCCAGGGTATGGTTTAACTTTTTTATCAAACACTTTGGGAATCCACAACATGCTGCTTTTACTAAAAGAATCGTCAAAGCCTTCTAACAAATCTTCGACCATATCATTACCAATGGAATCAGATGCAAGTTCAACAGCATCACTATTTTCAGTATACGGAACATTGACTGAATAAAAGACAAAAATAAACCATTAAAAAATGTTAGTCAGGAACATATGTTTCAAAACCTTAAATTCAATATTATGATAATGTAAAAGAACCAAGTAAAAGACTGAGTGACAAAAGGCAAAGATGCAATTAGTGTACATCAGGTTTCAACTTGCTTAAAATAGAGCTGATTATCTTTGCCTATACACCCTGTACAAATGATTACAAAAATAGACATTACGATGATAAAATAATGCATAGGAAAATGTATCCCTAACAAAAAAAATGGATGCTAATTCCTTGAGATGCCTTTAGGTTCAATATTAATCGTATCAGATACGAACAACTACGACTACTCAAATTTGGTCAACTGTATGTGGTTCAATAACAGAACCAAATATAATTTAAAAACTACATAGTTTGAAATCACAAAAACTGACTGCGCAACTATTTTGATGCTACTGTAGAACCAAGACAAATACTGACATAATAAAGTAATTGTTGGATGTAGAATCAAAGTAATTGTTGGTTGTAAAATCAAAGTGTTCATCGTTAGCAGTGAAAATCATAAAGCTTATATAATACGATGGAATACTAAAGCCTATAAAATCATAAATTCATTTGTGATTCTACTATAGAATACTCTAAAAATCGAACGATATGTATAAAACAATTATTGCTAATCATTCAATCTAGCTAAAAAGGAAGCATATGCGCACAAATATGAACTTTTATCATAAACAGTCAAAGGAAACTAATATGAATATTACTAACTGATCATTGAAGAAAATTACAAATTTTTAAGATTCGCTAACAGAATCAAAAACTGTAGAATAAACTTCAGAAGAACAACTAAATATGTAACAAACATAATTTTTGATTCTACTATAGAATCAAAACATAAACTAACAAATTTTTTTGTACGAAACTGAAGGATAAAGGTTCAAGCATGATGAGCAGTCAATGTACAGTAGAAGCATAGTTTTGGGATTGTGATTTGATTCTACTACAGAATCGAAGCATATATTAACAAATTATGTGTAAAAACTGAAGGTTAAAGATTAAAACCTGATGAACACTCAATACCAGCAGTAGATTCATAGTTTCGAGCTTGATTTGAAGAAGAGACCATAGTTCCCGTCGAAAATCACAGAAAGTGAGAGGAGGAGATCGTACGAAGAGCGAATTGATCGAAAGCGATATAAAATCGGTTATAATCGAAGAGTGCGAGAGAGATATAGTACGGAGAGATATCGTCGGAGAAATTGCCGGTGAAATTTCATCGGAAATATTGTAGGAGACGAGCTGATCAGTGTATAACAAACCTATACATACAACAGCCAACGGTTATGACAATAAAATTTTGTTTTGGTAATTAATTAGTAAAATATTCAGAGCCATTGGATTGAAGCTTGATCTAAAGGCTGAGATTAAAGGAGAGGGTTCTCTACTAGACTCTATATAATTTGGTTCTCCATAGAACAATGGCCATAATATCTATATCTATACTATTATATAATAACCGAAACATTAAAAGTTTTGGTACCTGTTTTTTGGTACTTCATGAATTTACTTATTAACCCTTCATTAAAAAGAAAAATACATTCGATATCTATACTATTAAAAAAAACCTAAAATAAATAATAACATAATATAATTAATGGTAATTAGTCGATTATCTTTTTCACATTTACTTTTAGTTGAAGATATTTCCTTTCATAAATAATAAATAACATAATAACATAATATAATTAATTGTAATTAGTCGATTGTCTTTTTCACATTTACTTTTAGTTCAAGATATTACCTTTTATAAACAATTAAAAACATGAATCGTATAACCAAAACTCTCTTATGGGAGTCGACTAAAGTAGTAGCCGCCGTCCCCCACCTTTTCCCGTCCCTCCTCCCTCACCACCCACCGCCCCCTTCTTTGCTTATACCCCAGCTATCTACATGCCGGGAACTAGCTATAGACATGCCGAAAGTAAGAATACCCCAGCTATCTACATGCCGGGAACCAGCTATAGACATGCCGAAAGTATTAATAATGTAGTAAATCCAGATCTCCCAAAATTCCATCCGAATCATTCTCATTGATAACACCACAAAAACATAACTACCACAAATATAATAACGCATAACAACCCAAAAAATTGGGTACTAAAACACATGCCAAAAGGCGAGACTGGAAGCAAAATCGAACCTTATTGAAACAAAGAAGAACAAATTCGAGGATTAAACTCGATTTTATTGAAGCAAAGAAGGGGGAGGGAGGAGGGAGGGACGGAGACAAGATGATATGATTCGAAAGGAAATATTAATGATTGGAATATATGATACGATTCATATCTCAGTTTCACATGTGCTCACCTTTCACAAATTATAGTTGTTCATTATTCGAGGACTCTTGTTCCTCATAGCTCAGTTTTTACAACTGAGTCGCCTGAACACCGCAACAGCCATGGAACTATTGTGAAGGTCAATTGTCAAGCTACCAGTTTCGGGAGTGATGTAGGCTGGATTACTCGGGAAGCCTTTGTATTCATTTTCAGTTTCAAGAATCTATGGATTCAGTGTGTTAAGCGGTCTGGAAACAATGCGGCTATTTGCTTAGCTCGTTTATTGTTTATCAACCTGATTGCATTGTCAGTTGGGGGTTTGTCCCGGCTAGACTTGTTTTAATTTAATGGAATGAATTTGCATTTTGTCAAAAAAAAAAAATTGAATCGTATCATATCTTTCAATCATTAATATTTTCTTTCGAATTAAAACACGTTACCTATTTGATTTAAAACTAATCTTATAATCATTATCCGCACAAAATACTGATAAGTTGCCTAGTTTAACATAATTTATTATGAGTTTTGTTTTTTACACTTGCCGCTCTAAGGCCTTCTTGAGTCACTGTGATTCAAAAATTTAAATTTGGATTATCCAAATTTCACCAATTCCAGCCTGATCCATCTAAATTACAGTTTACGTATTATATTACATAAATTTATATTAAACTTTTTATTCTTAAATTTAATATTTAACCCTTATTATTTATTTATATTATAATTAATAACTAAATTAATTTAAAATATTTTTTTTAAATATACGTAAGTAAGATATTAAAATTGTCTCGACAAAAAAATTAACATCAAAATTGTATACTTAATTAACAAACATCACATTAATTTTTTTTGGTACCATTTTCTAGTCACATTTTCTTTATTGTACTTTTAATTTATTGCAATTAATGTTATTTTTATTTTATGCATTTAATATACTTTTATTTAAATTTTAATGAAATATGTTTTTTTCATTATCATAAGTTTTATTCTAAAAAGTAAATTTATTAAATATTAATTACATTCTATTATTAGTTAAGTAAATTAAAAAATCACAAATCAATTTTAAATTTAATAAACTAAAAATATACAAATGACAATACCATTATTTTAATATTAAAACAGCTCAGGATCAGTATTCCAAATTTGTGTCACCATCTTGGATCATTACTGGAGAAGAATTTGGGGTAATATGTTCCAAATTTGGATTACTGTTCAAATTTTTGGATCACTTCTCGGTTAGTCCTAATTCAATTACTATTTGTAATGGGATGTCAATTGGAAATAAATGCAGTTGAAAATTTTGAGATGCAAGGAGACTATATATTTTTTGAAAAAAAAAAAAAAAAGAAGTAATACATGGTTTAAACTGTTATTGTGTTTTTTAGGTAATTTTAGAAGTAACCAGTTTTCATGAAAATGATATCCTGTGCATTTGTGGAGTCATGAATAGAGAAAGGCACCTTGTCATAATGTTTAATGACGTTTCATATTGAGAAGCTAAATGCTGCTAGTACTAATGAAAAAAAGATGATATCCATCGACAGACATGTATGTCCAGGAATAACAGCACTGAGTTCTAATCGACCATGACATCTCGGATTCGACCGGAGTTTAACAGGTGTTTTGTTTTCTTTAATCAACATGTCAATGAGACTGTTAAGTGTTACAAGTTTTTCAACAGAATCTGGAATCGAATCAGCTTATGATCCCTTGACTTAACTATATAGAAGTTCTCTCTCTCTCTCTCTCTTCAGTACATGTTTTGGATCTATACATGGCAAATCTAATGACTGTTGGAACAATAATCCACCTTATTTTTCTGCTTGACGGGGTGCATTTTCTTCCTCCACTTCAGGATAATCTTGAAAAAGCCTCAGGTTCCTTGCATGAAACATCTGCTTTGACGACTTGAACTGTAGCTCAGCTGCAGATTGATTCTCTAGAGAAGTAGCAACACAACTTTCCATATTATAAGGTTTTCCCTCTTCTGTTTTGCTTACTCTGGGATGAAGCTCACTTTGGGCTGCAGCACAGCTCTCTCCCCAAAAATGATGCTTTTGCTCTGGTTGTACTTCTGTATAAGAGTTGAAAAGCTCCATTGGAGTTGCAGCACCATTATCCGTATAATGAAGATTTTCTGCAAACATGTCATTGAAATCTTGAAGAACCTCAAAAGGAGTCTTGTCCACCCACACGTCATTGAAATCTTGAAGTACCTCGGTAGGTGTCTTTTCCACCTGGAATGCATTGAAATCTTGAAGCACCTCAACAGAAGATTTATTTTCCGTCCGTGCCTCGTTAAATTGGTGAAGAGCCTCGCCAGGTGTCTCTTCCACAAACAGTTCATCAAAATCTTGAAGAACCTCAGCAGGAGTTCTTTCCACCCTTATTTCATTCAAATCTTGAAGGACCTCAATAGGCGTCTTTTCAACTTGCAATTCAGTTAAATCTTGAAGAACCTCGATTGGGGTCTTTTCCACCTGATCTTCATTGAAATATTGGAGTTCACTGAAATCTTGAAGAACCTCCATAGGTGTCTTCTCAACCTGCAGCACTTCATCAAAATCTTGGAGCGCAGAAGTTGGAGATTCAAGGGGCTTTTTTTCTTCTGCTGTAATTTCCATTACAGGCTGTAAAGGCTCCCCAGGAGTTGCCATACCATCTTCTATCTTATGGGGCTTTGTTGCCTGTACTTCAGTTGCTGCTTGCAGAAGCTCGTCAGGAGTTGCAGCAGGATCTAAATCATAGCATCCATCTGGCAAATTTGTTCCTGTTTCTTTAAGTACACAAAATGGCACCTGGTGTGAAAAACGTAGCATCTCTCTCCTTGGAATCCATCTGATAGCATCTCTATTTGTGTTTCTCTGATATACTGTTTTGAAGCCATGTAATTTGATCAGAGGGGCGACGTTGACTCCAAGATCCTCAGAGTAATCATCAAGAACTTCCACCATCTCATACTTATGTCTTACTTCATCTGGCGTTGTGCTGTCCCATTCTGTCGACCAGTTCCGATATACTGCCCATATGTCTCCACTTCTTGGATAAATCCTAACACATCCCCCCCTGCCAGCCTTCTCCCGACTCAAAAGATGAGAAAAAATATTAACTTGATCAAGAATGTCTGTGTTAAATGCTCTGAAATGTCCACAAGATTTAGTGAACCCCGAATCCAGCCAATTCACTAATCCAAATTCAGTATCAGTTTTGGAGCTCAAGTAGCTGATATGAACCTTAAATGGTTGAAGCGATATGACTTGGCGGATTAAACAGTACAATCGAGGCATGCCATCTTCTTCATCATACAATGCCCATATCTGCTTTGGCTGGATGCACTCTTCTGATCTATCCTTGTCAAAATCATGGAAGTCCGAGTCAGGGACTGATATTGGCACTGACACAGCTTTCTTGACCTTTTGCTGATGAAGAGGCCCCTCTTTGATTATACCAACCTCAGTAAGTGCCCTTTCATTCTTCTCAGCCAGTGCAGCAGCAGCTGAAGCGAGTTTCACTTCTTCTAATTTGTTACGAATTACAGTTCTTGCCTTGTCAATCAACATCTTTCTTGCATCAAAAACAGGAGCAGGGGAATAACGTTTAGTCGCAGTTTCAGCTGTAGTTGCAATCCTTGGATTACATTTGATATTTCCATTCATACTGCTAAACTTTACTTCCAATTCTGATTTTGACACCATTTCTTCATTTCCATTTCGGGTTGCAGTCCGCACCTCAACCTTCATCTTCTTAGCAGGTCTACCTAGCTTTGTGACTGTGGGCTCACTGTACCCATTATGCCCAGTAAAATTCATATCAATGACAGCATCCTTTAGATGATGCTTCCCATTAACTTTTGCTCGACTTGCATTGCCATTAGTTTGATGAGCAGCATTGGCAGAGTTAGTAGCTAGACCATTGTGATCAACAACTCCGGCAGAAGGTACAGGGTATGCACTCCACTGTAACGACGTATTGGAAACACAGTCAGACTTATGCCCAGAGTGATGTCCTGTGACCCCACTCCCCGTAAAACATACAGAACTAGCAGGAATGTAGGTCCCCCCACTACATCCATGACTTCCATAACCATTATCAGGTGCATGTGGCCAGGGACTATATGGAAATGAACCAGCGACAGGAGCTGTTCCTGTCTCAACAGCTATGAATACACCACGGCAATTTTTACAGGACAGTCTCTTATTCACGTACTTCCTTAGATATTCATACTGAACATGACAAGAAGTGCATACCGTCCAAAAGGTATCGTGTCTGTTGTGAGATGGAGCAGACTTGGAACAGTTTCCCGTACCTGTAGTCCTTGCAGCATGAACGGAAGAGTTTGTATGGAGGACCCCACATGACATTTGTTTTTTTCTCCTTTGATCATACGACCTTCTTTTAGCATTATCAGATAGCAGTGTAAATGCTTCAGAAACAAGTTTGAATGCGCCGTCAGCACCCACAGTTTTGTTCTTGTCAGGATGAAGCAAGACAGCCATCTTTTTATATTGTTTTTTCAGAGTCCACTTATCGCAAAATGGTTCCAATCCAAGAATTAAGTAGAAATCAATCTCTCCACCAAATTCCATCTGAGCCGCATAATAAATTTCAAAGGTAGCAACCATTTGAGATATACCCTCCAGTCCAGGACACAACATTTGAGCCTCTAGAGCATAATTCTTTGCCCCAGCAAAGTCTTTCACCGCAAATAACTTTTCAGCATTATCTCTAGCCCTAAGTGCTTCCTGAATGCTGGACTCCATCTCAAAGTTCCAAATGCACCCAAACTTCTGCTGGAAAGCTATAGCGAGCAAAAAATATTTACCACATGAACTACAATCGTGAAGAGAATCATCTTTACATGCCTGAAAATATACAGCAGTATTACAAAAACCAGCTTTACGACTAAAGCTGTAGAAAGTTTCATGCTCAAGATTCACTTCAAGAAATCATTCCCAATTTCCAGAACTAAATAGTAAATACGTATATCAAATAACTACAAGTAAGATTACACAAATGCCAGTTCATGCAGAGAAGTTATCCCCAAATCTCAACTACCAGTATAACTCCTAAAACGAAATTAAATTCATACAATGTAAAATGCTGAAAGCCTGCTAAAAATGATCAGTTCAACTAATCAACATGACACCGCAGACACACCTAACTGACCTTAACTTTTAGGTAAGAGATATACACACCACATTCTAACAATATAAAATTCATTTCATCTAAAACAAGATTTTTTTTTTAAAAAAAAACCCCTTTATCGTTAACTCAAGTCCCTGCTCAAATTTTACAATTCCCAAATTTAAATCTAAGAAAACAACTTTCTACCCAAGATCTCAACTTTAAGTACCAAGGATCTAAGCAGCAGTGCAAACCCTAAAACACAACTATATACCCAACAAATCTTTACAAAAATAACACAAAAGTGAGCTAAAACTCACCAATTATTGAACTGAAGTGTAAATCAACTGACCCAGATCACCAAAAGCTCCAACGATCATCAAATTTGCTTCAGATCTTACTAAAACTTCAAAAAAACACCAACCCATGAGTCCAAAAATCAAGAAAACACTAAGAAACAAGCTTAATAGCAAAATGAAGCTAGAGATTGAAAATTTATTAGGGATTTCACTAAAGATCAAAGAATTTAAGGTTGGTGAGGTCAGATTCCGGCGCCGACAAACCAAGATTCCGGCAAATCGGCGACAGGAAAATAATAAAGCACAGTTAAAGTAAAGCACAGTTAATAATAGTAATATATATAGATACATGTTTTTATGTATGTACATGAAGCAACGGCTGTGAGTTTAAGTCATACCTTGTTCTTCTTCACTAACTCAATTGGATATGAAGAAAAGTGGACCTTCTTAATTCATTAAAACTTTGATTCAACTTTTATTTGTGTAATTTCCTTTTTTTTAATTTAATTCCACTATAAATATATTATTTTATTTGTTAGGGTTTGGTGGCAAGATATGAAAATTATATTTTTTTGTAGGGGCTCCTTTGTAAAAGTAGATTTAGGAATATTTGTACTTTTGTAATAATTATATATGTAAAAATTTGCAATATCTTTGTTTGCAGGAATATAATACTTCCATTAAGCAAATTTTACTTGTTTTAGGAAACTAATTATATGATACTTAATTTTATTTATAGAAACTTATTTGGTGCAACTTCTTCAATATATTAAATTAAATTTGTTATTATTTACTTTGTGAAATAAATATTATAAAAATAAACCAATAATATTAAAATATAATTATAACAGAAATTAACCACAATATTTAAACATACAACATGTTGTGAATATTTATAAATTTCCTTCTAAGTAGTAAGATAGAGAGAATTTTTAAATTTAAATTAGTGAAATTAATTAAAGTGTTGTGAATATTTTATTCTTTATAGCTAATCTTTGTGAAAAAAGAGGACCAATAATTGAAAATTTTAGATACTTAGTTAGAGTCATCTGATCTGTTCTCACAAAATGTCCAACTCCCATCCTAGACATAGGAATATTTTATTTGTGACTTGTTTCTACAAAATATCTAATTCTCGTGGGAGTAGTATTTTTTATGAAAGCATAAGAACATTAAATAAATCGAAAAACAAATGTGATCTTAATATAATTATAAAAAAAGAAAAGAAAGAAAGCAAGTGAATTATGATGCAACATGAAAACACAAACATAACATGCAAATTGTGGAAGATGTGGGATGAATTGACATCACTAGTTGGGTCAAGGGAGGATCAAGTGCTAATTGCTGTAACTGTTGGTTACAAAAAAAGAAAAGTTGATAACGTCGTCATGTGTTTGTGTGAAAAAGAGAGAGATTTAAGCAAAGATAACATGTGTCTGGAATAAATCACACAGCCCAAAAGCTTATTATTAACTTGAAAGATACGGTAAGCCCATTATTCGATTATGAACGGCACGGCTAGTCAAGTGACCAAAGCCATGCACAAATCTGTTACTCAAGTCCAATTGTGTTTAGTTCACGTGAATACGGTTTGAAAAAGCAGTCTATTAAATTTGACAATTACTAGAGTATAATTTATCCACCTACAAATGAAAATTTATCACTATCATCGGACTAATTCATCTTACATACCGGTAACTCCAGATTCCGATGGGTTCCTCCACTGCCATTCCCTCGTCCTGATGTGGTTTAGCTGATGGTTGGGCTATTGCAAAACAACACCGGAAGGGGGATTTGAACCCACGGCGCCTCCGGTATAAAAATGGAAGAAGGCTTGGGAAGATAATATCAAGAATATGAAGTATCGAAAGTGGAGGGTGTGTGTAGGTGGTGAGTGTGTAAAAGAGAATGTAACCACTAAACCTTCTTTTCTTGGTCTATTTATAGGCCAAGAATTAGGGTTTAGGGGTTGGTACCTTTAATCATGATCGTTGAGTCCTTGGTAGGTAGGACACCTGGGGCGCACAGATGCACGACACCTGTCCAGGAGAATAATTGTGGAAAAGTGTGTCAGACACCTTTTAGAATGTGACATCCTCATTCTTGGATTGTGCCAATTATTGGAAATCATTAGCTGTCGTTGTCAGATGGGACCCCTGATGATGACAGGGATTTTGAGATGCCACATGTTCTGCTACCCAGAGCTTGAATTGTCTCCGCGGGCCCGGATCGGTTAACGGTGGCGTGGCTCCGGGCTTGACGACCTCCTCGGGTCCGGATTATAACATCTGGGCTGCTTGTAGAAAGTAACCTATCATTTGCCCCACCACTCCCCTACGCAGATTGGTCTGGATGGGGGAGTAGTAGCAAATCCCAGGCCCAGATTGTGAGCAAAGCACATGATCCGGGGCTGAGAGTAAAAACCCTTCTTAGTTCCAGAACTTGAACACACTTAGAAGAAAATTTTCCATATTTCTTGCCCCCCAGGCCCGGATTGTGAGCAAAGCACATGATCCGGGGCTTGGAGTGATAACCCATCTTAAGTCCAAAACTTAAACGTTTTGGGTAAATTAGAAGAAAAATTTCCATATTTCTTGCCCCCCCAGGGCCGGATTGTGAGCGAAGCACATGATCCGGGGCTTAGAGTGATATCCCATCTTAAGTCCAAAACTTAAACGTTTTGGGTAACTTAGAAGAAAAATTTCCATATTTCTTGCCCACCAGACCCGGATTGTGAGCGAAGCACATGATCCGGGGCTTGGAGTGATAACCCTTCTTAAGTCCAAAACTTAAATGTTTTGGGTAATTTAGAAGAAAATTTTCAATATTTCTTGTCCCTCAGGCCCGGATTGTGAGCAAAACACATGATCTGGGGCTTGGATTGATAACCCTTCTTAAGTCCAAAACTTAAACGTTTTGGGTAACTTAGAAGAAAATTTTCCATATTTCTTGCCCCCCAGGCCCGGATTGTGAGCGAAGCACATGATCCGGGGCTTGGATTGATAACCCTTCTTAAGTCCAAAACTTAAACGTTTTAGGTAACTTAGAAGAAAAATTTTCATATTTCTTGCCCCCCCCAGGCCCGGATTGTGAGCGAAACACATGATCCAGGGCTTGGAATGATAACACTTTTAAGTCCAAAACTTAAACGTTTTGGGTAAGTTAGAAGAAAAATTTTCTTATTTCTTGCCCCCTAGGCCCGGATTGTGAGCGAAGCACATGATCCGGGGCTTGGAGTGATAACCCTTCTTAAGTCCAAAACTTAAACGTTTTGGGTAATTTAGAAGAAAAATTTCCATATTTCTTGCCCCCAGGCCCGGATTATGAACGAAGCACATGATCCGGGGCTTGGAGTGATAACCCTTCTTAAGTCCAAAACTTAAACGTTTTGGGTAACTTAGAAGAAAAATTTCAATATTTCTTGCCCCCCAGGCCCGGATTGTGAGCGAAGCACATGATCCGGGGCTTGGAGTGATAACCCTTCTTAAGTCCAAAACTTAAACGTTTTGGGTAACTTAGAAGAAAATTTTCCATATTTCTTGCCCCCAGGCCCGGATTGTGAGCGAAGCACATGATTCGGGGCTTGGAGTGATAACCATTCTTAAGTCCAAAACTTAAACGTTTTGGGTAACTTAGAAGAAAATTTTCCATAGTCTTGCCCCCTAGGCCCGGATTGTGAGCGAAGCACATAGCCCATTTTTTATAACATTTTTTTCTATTTCTCTTTAATCCTGAATTTCCAAAGCTTGTCCATTTTTCTCGCGAGACGTGCAGCCATGATTACCTTTTTCTGACAACCATTTTTGTTTTACTCAAGATTCATCCTGGCCGTCCACGTGGCCACGTCCCACCCGCATCTCTGTTTTAACCTCTATATAAGTACAACTCAATTGTACTTCTTCTCCCTTTTTTTACTTTTACTGAAAAAATCTTCCGCCTTTTCTTTTCTTCAATTTTTTCGCTGTTGACATTCGTTGATCGCTGGTTGACCTCCCCCCGTCTTCTCTGCCTCTATATAAGTCTCCTTTCTATATTTCTCTTTCTCTATATCCTTTTGTTTTTCTTCCTTGCCCATTAACTCTATTCATAACAATTTGGAACTGTTCGTGTATTAAACTTTTCGTATTCCGTTGCTTGAATCCGTGTCCGTAACTATCAAATCTCTGCTTGGTTTTCACAATTGTAATGGATACTATTAGTTTCGACCCCCAGTGTTTCTGTGAGTTTGAATATTGCGGTTTCGATCTTGGATCTTAGTATTTGGGATTTCTGGGCTTTATATTTAGAGGTTTTCAATGAATGTGTGTGTATATTTGTGTATATATCTGTGTAGATCTTTGGCTTTGATTTTGGGTTTTGTGTAAGTGTTTCTGATATTTGTGCTTTTCTTTTGTTTTTGTTTTTTGGTTCGGGGCCATGTTGTTGGTGGGTATCCGGGGTAGCGTAGTGTTTTATGGTGTATAAGAAACAATTGGCCAAACGACCAAGATCCTCCTTATATTATTATAGAGATTTATGTAAACACTTCAATTCTGTCCCTGGAGGCCCTATCTTATATGATAAGGGCTCCATAGATGAAGAACTGTCGAATCTCCCCGGAGCCAACACTCCTATGGCACCTTTATTAGACATCGTCGTAAATGACAAATTAGATGAGTGTTTCAGGGCTTGCTTTCATCTAGAGGATAAGGTTGTTTGGAGGTGGCCCGAAGCCAATGAGCGAGTTTATCATAGGCCCGGGGATGGGTTAGTGGGTATGTTTCTGGAGCACCTTAGGTCCGGGTTCAATCCCCGTTGCCACCAATTCATCAAGTGTTTGTGTAAGTTTCGGTACGAGATTCCCATATCCCAGCTCACTCCTAACGCAGTTAAATGGATCATGTGGTTTCTGGTCTGTTGTAACGTCAAGGGATATCTTCCCACCTTTAAACTTTTCCACTACATATTTCTTTTAGCCAAATCCAACTTAGAGCCCTTGTACGAGTTCCGTTTGACTATGATAGATGTGGTTTCAAGAAGGGTGGGGCCATGCCTGTTACAATGTAGTCCTCCCTCAAGGGTTGGCATGAGGAGTGGGGGTTCCTGCAGTTTGAAGACATGGAATTCATGCCTCTGTTCCGGGTTGAAACTTTCCGTGATTTTCCAGAGTATGTGTTGGAGGGAGATGCCCGGACCAAGGTTCACGATTTCTGTATGGCCTTGGGAGTTTTCATGAATCGGCATTCCTTCATGGATCATAGTATATTACATTCTTGTGGATGTAAGTAGTGTATAATTGTCTATGCTTTGACTTGTTATCTCCCAATGTTGATTATTCTAACTTCTTCACTCTTTTTCCTCTTTTCAGGTCTGCCTCATTATAGTCCGTACTACAAGGAGAGGACGAAAGCTTTGGGCGCGGAGAAAGAGGGTCTGGCTACGGCTCTTCAAGGAATTGGTGGGATTCACAAGGTCCACAAGCGTACTAAGAAAAGTGGCAACAAAAAGAAAACTGGTGAAGGAGAGGGCTCCAAGACGGATCCGAGCATTGAGCAAACCTCGGAGACCGGAGCAGTGTAGGATGGAAAATCTGTTAACATGAGGGCGGAGGATGAGATAGCTCCGGAGCTTGTTAGGAAGTCAAAGAGAACCCGGGAGGGCGATGTTATTATGGATCTTACTGAAGGAGGTGGTTCTGGTGTTCCTCCATTGGGTGCTGTGCCCAAAGCGCCTGGACATGCTAAGACTTGGGGTACAGTCTCTGGACCCACACGGCCAAGTGACAAGGGTAAGGGTCCTATGTCCGAGGTTGAGAAATGCGGCAAGATACTTTCCGATCTCCCAAGCAAGGCAGAATGGGAACTCTACAAGTCTCTGGGGTTTGACCCTCTTTCCAAGGAAATGATGAAAACCTGGCTGAAGGTAATTTCCTTGTATTATTAACTTTTATCTTCGGCTGAGGGATATTTTGTTAATTTACTTTGCATCTTTTTCCAATTGGGCTCCCAGATGGCTGGAGTATTTTCAGTTGGTAGCAAAGGTTTGGAAACTGTTGAAGCGGCCCGGGCCGCTGTCGCTGACTCGGAGAAGAAGGACATCAAAATCTTTGACCTTAATCATTCCAACCTCAAATTGAAGAAAAACATTGGAGACCTGAAGCTAAAAGTTAAGGATTTTGAAGACAAACTCTCTTTTCTCCAGAAAAACGCTGATGATGCTGAAGCCCGGGCCCAGACTGCAGAAAGAGAACTTGAGGAGCTCCGAACAAAGGTTGCCAACTATAAAGATCCATCCACCACAATTGATGAATTCCGAACCTCTCAGGAGTACTTTACTGAACTAGGAAAAAGGCTGCATCCAAGATTTGTCGTTCCTGGGTTGTTGCTCAGAAGCTGTTGAAAGTTAACCCCAAAGCTACCTGGGATGAGTTCCAACCTCTTTTCATCGGAGCTGAGCAGCATAACCGGAGCCCTATTACTCTAGGGATTATTTAGATTCTGAAGAGGAAGAAGAGGAAGGAAACGAAAAAGACGCTCAGGATCCTCCTCAAGATAAGGAAGCCGACAATCAGGATCCTACTCCCTAGGACCCTCCTACAGAATGATTACTTGAAATTTTCTATCTCAGTAAACTTATTATATCTTGAATTTTGAATTTGTGGATTTGTTTATAATCGAATTTCTGCTGGGATGTTTCGAATCCTATGGCTGGTTCGGTCCCTTGTAGTATGCTTTCCTTTCTTCCATATTGGCTTCATTTATTATCATGAGTAATGATTTTTATAGCTGTAAAACTTTCCCAGTCCAAAGTTTTTGACAACTTTAGGTCACTTAGAGATTTTTACAAGTATAGGCCCCCCAATTCGGATTTCATTCGTAAAAGGGAGTCCAGATTGTGGTGAATGCAGATTTTTCCAAGTCCAAATTTTTTTTACAACTTTAGGAAAATTTATGGGTCTCAATCCGGAGTATCGTAGGGGTCCGGACGATGCATCTTTTTTGCTTATTGCTCATCACCGGCCCTATGCTGCTTGTTGCTCCGGGCTGGGGATTTTTTGTATGTTGCCTTTGAAAGATTTTGTAAAATTCGCTTATTGCTCTTGCCTCAGCCCCGATTTTGCTTATTTCTCCGGGCTGAGGTCTTTATTAAACCCAGATCACTGTAATTATGGCTAATCATTCTCCGCAAGTTGAACTTAATTAAACAATAACAGATGGATAAAATGAATATTATTCTCTTCTGAGTTTCTGCAGAATTTAGTATAGAATCTCGAGAATTGTAGTCTTCGCAGTCAAATATCCAAAAACCATGGTAATTAATTTCGTTTCACATCTCCAAAGATCGTGGGGACTTGAAATTTGGAATTTCCAAACCTTTGAATTTCAAAGCTTTGAATTTCCAAACCTTTTAATCTCCCAATCCTTTGAATTCACTCTTCTCCTATAAATAGTGCTTGAACTTTCATAAGGACTCAGCATTTTTTCCTTGAATACTTCTTCTCCTCCTCTTAATTTCGAAATTTTTTTGAAGATGGGTCCTGGTCTGATATATGACTACGACAACAATAAGGTGATAGTGGATGGGATTGTGTTAGACGGACCTGAATCGGAAGCAGATTTTCCTGATCTCCTTCGAAGAATTGATAAGGCGCTGGCCAAAAGGAAGGAGGCCCAAGCAGACGCAGCCAAAGGGAAGAAAGGTGGTGGAGATGAGGGAAGCTCTGGCGGTTCCTCCTCCAAAGTTGCGTAGATTTTGAGGCTGCTAAAGAACATAACTCTGTTCTTTGTTTTTGTTTTAATCACCAAATTGTAATCCGTACTCTGCTTATGAATAAAAATGGTTTAAATATATTCTGTCGTGTTCATTCTGCTACTTATTTACTGTAATTTTTTTAAAATCATCCCTAGTAAGGTTTTCCATGTGCATTATGACTCTACCAAAATCATCCCTAGTAAGGTTTTCCATGTGCATTGCAGCCAAAGGCACATCAATATACTTATATTGGTTGACTTCAATTTCGATTTTGGCATCACCGGGACCGGTGTGACACCCCTAGATCCGGGGTCAAGGATCCAGGTCATCACGGTCCAATTTCCGATCAATATCAATATCTCTTGAGTCTTTTTTTTTAATACTTAATACTTATCCAATTGACCCCACACTAATACACACACACACACCAGTCATATGCTCATAGAACAACATCCACAATATTAAAAGTTTAGAGTTAAACAGTTATTACAAACCCAGAACCTTACTAAGTACATTGTTGAATAATACTTCTACAGGAAGCATTTCAACAACCAAAAGTTTATTACAAACTTACACACTTAATTTACATAAGTCTACTAAGCCCCTTTCGCTTGTCACTACCTCGGTGATGGTCGCCAGCACTCGCTCAAAAGGTCGTCTTTCCCTTACCCTCTTGCGGGGTGTAGTGCATAGAATCGGCATGGGACCTAGCTGCTATATACATAAGTGGCAAGAGTGAGCTATAATAGCTCAGCAAGATAATATTGTAAACTAGAATTTAAAATGTGAACAGGTATACATATATATGCATATATAAGCAGAAATCAATTATAATCCTTAAGGAAGAATAAAGCTCTTATTTAATAATACATCATCCACTTACTACTATAAGAAGAAAATCTAAAATAATATAATATCAGTTTCTCTTCATCTGTAACCATAATCCCATCATCTCATATCATTATTCTGGTTTCAGTATAGAAATCAGAAAACCATTGTCAACACTTTCATTTCAAAAACATTGGGGATATCTGCTGTCGCCTGATACGTTAGGACGATGATCAGTCGCCTAATCGTACCTGCTCTCTTTTTACTACCGGTAGAAGGAATGAAGATCATCCCTGGAGGAAGGCCACCTGCTAACATCCTCCCTTGGCATCTTCGTGCCGTAATAAAAATAATAAATGCTGGGCTGTGTCGCACACAGCCCTGACGCAGCCACTTACGCAAGTCTGTTGCAATCCCCCTTTTTGTCAAATTATTATTCCATTTATAAAATATCATTCCACATTTCCATTTTCTCGCTTTCATTTCCACATATCATTCACTCATATCATTTCCATTCTCGCACATTACTTCTATAAAATATATATATATATATATATATATATATATATATATATATATATATATATATATATATATATAACATAATGCTTTGATTATGATCCAGACATCTCTTTCATATTCAAGAAATCAAATATACTTTTATATTCATAAAATATTCCGTCTATTTTAAAAGTAGTAAATAATAATCAAATAATATTTATTAAACCACTGATACCCAAAAAGAATATTTAATATAGTATTATAAACCATATAACCATAGATAACAACTGATACCATTCCCTTTTATATCTCTTTTACCATAGAGCATATTCGCTCCATTCGTAATCATCTCTATATCCATATTTCATAGATCATATCCATCTCTCTTTAATTTCCCAAAATCAATGATATATATTCATTGCAACAAAGCAACAATAACATCATATATATATATATATATATTCCATAATATCATTTTTATTCCGAAGATAAATAATTTTCAAAGTAGAGATAGAAGGATCTTGCCTCGATCTCTGTAAGTCGGAAGTAGGTGGAATCCTGAGTTCGTCTCCCGCTTCTATAGAAACGAAAAGGATTACCGTTAGTATATACCCCACTTAATCTCTACACCATAACACCCTTAACTCATATTATACGTTTACCATGGTTTTTATGCACCAAAAGTTTACATGCACTTCACCATTTTTAAACTCGATCTAAGTTTTAGTATATTCCACAATTTCCCTTAATAACCACACTCGACTGTAAAAATTCTCAGAAAATATAGATTTCGAATTTTACTACAAGGTCAACTGTAAATGGTCCTCTGACCACCCTACTACACTATCCCAAAATTTCATAATTTCTAAAAATGTCTAAGTATGGTAATTATAACCTCAAAGTTGGCACAATTGCAATTTCCCGGTTTCCGAACGACTTTCACTAAAATCCACTTTTCTCCTAAACCGTTCATCAGATTTTGACGTACTTTATATCAAAACGATCTATGAACTAAGCTCTATCATTTAATGGTCCATTGGTACACTGGACAGTAAGGTACCATACTGATACAGGGGTCCAAAACAGAGCAGTTCCTATACTAACAAAAATCGGGCATTATAACTGCTGTACTTTCATACTTTCCATATTTTAATTGCTCCAAAACCATCATTCCACACTCAATCCAAGCCCTACACCATGTGGTCTACATACCAACCATGGTTACAAGTTCACATCACAATTTCCATATCAAACTTAAAACACATATCAACAACCATATCATCAAGATTTCATGCTTTATACAACTTAACTTCTAAACTAAGCATAATCAACCATAAACTCATAATTCAAGTTAGGGTATCAAGTAATATACCTTCCTTGTAGCTTGTATAACACTTAATAATCCTTGGGATATCCTTAAGCAACCATATAACACCTTAAACTAACAAGAAACACCAAGAACATACTTAGAATTTTCGGAGCTATTTTACTGCAGCTGAAAGAACATGAAAAACGACCCCCTTACCTTGCTTTTCTGAGAAAATCTTGTGAAATACGACTTGTAGCTTATCTCATGGTCTTTCTAAAAAGCTAAAGAACGAAAAATTTGGCTGAGAAACGAAGAAGTTATGGCCGTTCTAAGATGGCTGTTACTGTTTGGCTGAATTGAAGAATGGAAGGGGAGAGATTTTCTCTTGATTTTTGATCTTATCTCACTCTAATCTTGTTGATATTTGTTAATCCTAGCTTGTCTTAGAAGCCTTGGAAGATATTTGTGATTAAAGGCTTGCTAATGTACTAATTTACCCTTAAAAGTATTAGTGGAATGTGATGTCATGTTCATGATCTCATAATTCTCTTTTTATTGTTTTTCCTAAGTATTGTACTAACACTTTTGGTAATTAACAATGTGGTATGTATCCTTGTTATATTGCTAATCTTGGTTGCTTGGTTCCCCTAATCGTCTAATTGTGATTCGTCTCGAATATACCTCATTATCTCAGTGGTTCTGAAATCATTTAACAATCCAAATTCCTTTGATATTTCCTTAACTTAATAATCCCTTAATTTATACTAATTCCCTAACTCCTCAATATATAATTCTGTTAATATCTCCATGCTCCTTGACATCCAATAGAAACTCATTCGAAACCAAAATCCTCAAAAATCCATATTCAGGAATTTCTGAAATCTATCGTCATTTCGAGCCACTTATTTTTATAGTATATCTCTAATATGGTTTCTGTTTACTCATTTTCTGTTTCAAGTATTGAGTACTTACATACCATTTTTTAAATCCTCAAAATTTACTATTCATGGGGTCACTGTAGCTTTGCTAAAATTAGGGTTATTACAACCGGTCCCTACCCTTTCTAGGACCGGGGTTGTGTTAGCCGGTACAAGGGGCAGGTCCGGAGCCGAGTTAGGGTCTTGTGCCCTGGTATTGGTTCTTTGAGTAGATTTGCTTCCTCTCGACATGGTTTCAGCAGAATACGGTTTCCAACCAAGATATTTCACAAAGCACAATTTTACAAAGATCTAGGTTGATTTGAGAAAATGACTTATGTATGTATGCACTTTTTGGATCAAAACACAGGTGAACAAGAGCAAGCCAAAACCAAATCAGACAGTCTTGTCTACAAATCTAACTACGAATCAGGTTTGAGGGTTAAAAATCAAAACTTTATCAACACCAGGTAACAGATCTGGAGCAATAAAGGCTAAACAAGGCTATCAGACGTGCATACATAACTCAAGAGGTATAAGGGTTGCATTTTTGTCACAGATTTCAAGTTGGTTTAGATCTTACTAATTTCTTTGGACTCTTATTTCAAGAGCTTGCTGATGGAGTCGAGTCCAGTGGCACCGAGACCAAAGGACAAAGCCACACCCCCTCCTTCTAGCGCCAATGATAACTCCAGATTCCGATGGGCTCCTCCACTGCCATTCCCTCGCCCTGGTGCGATTTAGCTGGTGGTTGGGCTACTGCAAAACAACACCGGAAGGGGGTTTGGACCCGCGGTGCCTCCGGTGTGAGAATGAGAGAAGGCTTGGGAAGATAATATCAAGAATAAGAAGTATCGAAAGTGGAGGGTGTGTGTAGGTGGTGAGTGTATAAAAGAGAATGTAACCCCTAAACCTTCTTTTCTTGGCCTATTTATAGGCCAGGAATTAGGGTTTAGGGGTTGGTACCTTTAATCATGATCGTTGAGTCCTTGGTAGGTAGGACACCTGGGGCGCACAGATGCACGACACCTGTCCAGGAGAATAATTGTGGAAAAGTGTGTTTGACACCTTTTAGAGTGTGACATCCTCAGTCTTGGATTGTGCCAATTATTGGTAATCATTAACTATCGTTGTCAGCTGGGACCGCTGATGATGACAGGCATTTTGAGATGCCACATGTTCTGCTACCCAGAGCTTGAATTGTCTCCGCGGGCCTGGATTGGCTAACGGTGGCGTGGCTCCGGGCTTGACGACCTCATCGAGTCCAGATTATAACATCTGGGCTGTTTGTAGAAAGTAGCCTATCACATCCTTACTCTGTCAAGTTGTGAATTTTTCAAGGCACCAAATGAAACGAATCTTAAGCAACACATAGCTTCACACATTTTCATTCAGATGACCCATATAACATCCAATGCATATCAAATACTCCCTCTCTTTAGTGGGTTCATTTGAGTTTTTAAAATATTAAAAATTAATTATTGTTAAAAAGTTTTAAAATGTTATAATTTAATGTGAATGAGGGAGAATAATTCAATTTATAAACTTTAAGCTTTAGCTTGTGTATATCTTTGTTGTAACCAGGATTTTTCTCCGAATCACGGAAGAAAGGAAATAAATTTCGCAAAGTGTCGAACTCAATGTGTGAAGAGGGATTATTAGAAGTTGTGTCACATTGTTGGTGGAGGGACAGATAACTAGTTTATACGTAATCAATGTCTTTTGAGATGTATTCAAAAACAAATCTCATATTAGAGATATATTAAGCCATGACCGAAAATGTTATATAAAGTTCTTTTGATGTTGGAAACTAATTATCTTTAACAGAAAAAAGATCCTGGTTCTGAGCAGTATTCTAAAAGTCAGCGATTAATCGGGATTAATCGCGGATTAATCGCTAGACGTTGACTAACCGACTCGATTAATCGAAAATCGGGTTAAAAATCTTTTTTACAAAATTGGTCAAGATTCGGTAAAAAAACGGTTGAAAACCGGGATAATTGGTCAAAAATCGGTCAAATTGATAAACATTAGTAAAATTCAAGAAAAATTAATTAAAAACCAAAAAAGAAAGAAACTTGAATAAAAAATAAAAAAAAATATTTTTGTATGTATAATTTCTATTTAGACAATTAAATCACGATTTTTCTCAATTTTTTTTCTCAAATTCACTCAAAATTCAAGATGCATATATTTTAAATATTTTTTACTTGAATCATACTAAATTTAAAATATATTTAATATAAAAAATTAATGATTTCATATGTAAAATTAAAATAATAAAATAATCATATAATAATATTAAATAATATAAAAAATAATATTAAATTATTCTCGATTAGTGGTCCAATTAATCATTCCGATTAATCCCCGATTATCTGATTAATCTCTGGACGGTGCCTCTATCGCTTAAATCCGATTCCCACTTTTTATAATATTGGTTCTGAGTAGGATAATTAGCTAAGCGATGGGAGTTAAAGGGAAAAGAATTTATGGTAACTCAAGATGGTAATTAAATGTTGCGAACTCAAACTCCTCCAAACAAGTTATTTATTGGAAATAAAGAGTAAAATATTGCTTATTTGGAAAGATTTCACCGATGACATGTTCTTCCATGCAAATGAAATGCAGGAAAATAATAACAAGAACCCATAAAAAAGATACAGAAAAATACATGAGATCTTTCCTAAAAATAAAATGTTGTAACATATATGAATAAAAAAAACAAATGGAGAATAAATGAATTAAAAAATTAAAGTCACTGCAACAGATTAGTACTTCAGTTCAGTGACGTGAAAGCTTGGTCAAAGCATTAAGCTTCCCAGGCTCGACCTCTTCAAACTTCAAACTTGCACCATGAATCAGTTTCGTTCTCCTCAGTAACAAGAGATCGAGAGTTCGAAAAATATAAATGCCGGCAAGGCACGAGATGTCTATATATGAATCAGACGGCGTTGCAGAGAAACATCAACGAGGATGCTTCCTTGTCATTACCAACTTTTTCTCCACCCAACATCAACCTCTCATAATACTCTACACAAAACAAAGACAGCCAGAGCTCAACCTCCTGCTTACTCCAAACACGTCTCACAATGTCCGAACCACCAGCCTTCCCCAGTTTAAGCCTACTCAACACCGGCCTCACACACACCATGTAAAGATTCCTGTATCCACCCAGCGCCACCACCACCGGCCTCACTCCCAGTGGCGCTGGTGACACGTTGCGGAAGCATAGGTGCTCCCAAAACGAGTCGTTCCTCGTGATGGAGCACCATAGACGACATACTGAAGCGGCTACACCGAGAGAACGGTCGTCGAGCCGCTTCAGTATTTCGATGAGGATATCAATGTGGTCGTTAATGCAAAAGTTAGATCTCTTGCGTTTACCTATCTCAAACATCATGTATAAAGTGTTTGATATGAAAATGAGCGCAATGTATGTATAAGAAGAAGAAGAAGAGTAGGCTAGGGGGTAGGAGAGAGGAGTATCTAATGTGGGAGAAAGGAGCCAAGGAGAGAAGGTCCAAAGAGCAAAGAAATGGAACCAATGCTTTGCATAGTGAGGAGCATATTTCTTTATTATTCAGGGTAAAGCCAAAAATTGTTTTTTGTTGTTTTCATTTTGTTATGTTGAATGCTCCGGGAATTTAATCATCGTGTCCGTTGAAAAGAGTAGACAATTTTGTCAAATTCCAGCAATTATATGCCAACGAATTCAACATATATATATATACAAGGAGCACCGATCATGGTTCATGGATAATGGAGCATTGTTTGATTCTTTTGTGTTGATGAATAATTGAATACATGTGTGTGTATTTAGCTAGCTAGCTAGCTCTGCATGGAATTTGTTCCGCAGCACTACACTTAAGTGTTTGTATTAGTTTATTAAACGCACTCGATAGCAGTATTTTAAAAATCGTTCGATTTTTCTTAATTTGTCGAGAAATCGCCGAGAAATTGTTAAAAAATATTTGACCAATTCAAATTTTAAAATTCGATTTATCACAATGAAATATTTTTAAATGGTATATTATATTATAAATTAAACTAATATTAAATAATATTAAAAATATTAAAATTTATCCGATTTTTATTTCGATTTATCATTCCGATAAATTTTAATTTACCGATAAATCACTATTAGGTATCTAAACCGATTTATTCCGATTTTTAAAATCTACAACTATGCTCGATAGTAATCGGACTGAGTATGGACCACGCTTACAAGAGTCCAGGCGTACAACAATTTTATATATTGTATCCCGATATTTATATCGTATGTTATGAAAATCGTTTCAGGTGAATCACTATCCTAATTTATTTATAGTTTTAGAAAGAGAGACTTCCACTCTTCCGGAGGCAATTTTTTGGGTACTAAAAATGAAACGTAGGACCATATGAGGACAACACTAAACAGCTACATATGTATGCAACCGATGCATAGGCCGGGTAAGAGCTAGCTGGCAGTAACCATGTGGCATAGACATATATAGACTTTGTTTTCGTGCAATGGCACGACGTTACTTATTTCAGAAAAAATTTGTATTAACATACTTTTTTTAGAAAAAAATATATATGAGAAATTTAATATTCGTTATCTTGCAAAAATAAGTTTATTATTTCAAAAAAAATTACATATTTCTTAATTTTTTTCCAAAATAAGTAACTTATTTCTAAAAAATAAGATTTTCTAAACGGACCCTTCATATCACGAGATGACTAACTAATAGCAGTAACTCCGATCGATCTTCAATTTATTTACTTCAATCAGTTTAGAAGAAATATACAGCATCAGTTTATTATCAATAAACTAAAAATTAAAGATCCGAATCTAAGTTGGTGACCATAGTCATGCTCGAAATTAGTTGAGATACTTATAACTGATCCGGACATCCAGTATAAAAGAGAAATGCATAAACATTTATCCATCAGGAAAATCGAAACCAAAACTATATCAAGAGTAATCAAAGTGTGTGCTTATATAATGACATGTACATGCATATCATACTCAGGTAAATGAGACAGTTACTCCTTCTAATTTTTTATTTTTTTCCGAATTTTAACTTTTTACACTATTCATTCTAAGTGAATCACTAATTTATGCATAATTTATAAAACAAAATATAGTCATGAGTGATTTTTTTTAATTCGTATTTATGAGTATTCGTATTTGGGATAGTTATTACGCCATATTTTCGGTTGCCTCTAATATCTCCCAAATTTTCAAATATGAATCTAATAATAATTAACTTAACCCCCAATTTAATGATTTCCTCTCTCTAAAACGAGAAATTATCTCCAATTAATGATAGAAAATATCTCCAAACGATATCCTTCAAATCAGGAATGTATCCCAACGCGAATATAATTCAAAGAGATAAAATCTACTAATTCCCAAAATACATCCCTTAACAATCATAGGGATTAAAAACCTTGATCCTTATAAATATAAGGTACGCAGGCATCTTGAAAAAGGATCCTGACGCATCTAACAAGTCGAGACACCTCTCAAGTACAGCCCTAAATATTCAAAATCCCAAATTCCCCTATTTTCATGATTTCATTATTCCAGCAACCTTCGAAATTTGTTATCACCAAATTCCTCCATTAACAAATACAGTGAAGTTTTTATATTTAATACTAATACGAAATTAAAAATATTAACAATTAAAAATGTATGTTGGCAAACGTAATCAGCCCAAACAAGAAAATAATAAGAGTAGTATTTTTCTCCTGCAATAATGGAGGCGTATATATGTACTTGATAAAAATCTGATACGATTGGGTCCATGTACAATTCATGCATATGCAATAGTGGTAAACGTACAGTTTGGTCTATAAAGGAAATATCTCAAACTTCGTTTAAAACACCTAGAACAGACGCCAGTACATTGCATTATTTACTGTTGTTATTCATAGTATATAGAGTGGAAGGCAGTGAGTTAGAATTTGACATTAAAACTATATCTATATATGATATTCCTAGCCAAAAAGGACTTGCCCCACCCCCTCGTTGTGTGTCTACATCTAAATTTGTTTTGTTGGATATTGGGTTGGACTTGTGTGTTGGACATACTTACTTACAGAGAAGCATAGGAAAGCGAGGTAACAATTCCACTTCTTTAGCCTTCTGATGTGGAATTTCATGCCCCCTTTTAAAACATTACAACAATGTAGGGGTATTTAGGGAAACTTTTTTTTAAAATAAGTCAAACTTATTTTAAGATAAAGTAAGAGATTCCTAACTTTTTATTGAAAAAAGTTAACTTTTTTTTGTAACTTATAGAATCTCAAACATATATTAAATACTTGTATTAAAAAAAATATCCAAATATGAAATTTTTACCCAAAAATAAATCCAAAAGAATTTATTTTAAATCTGGCCAAACAAGCAAATAATATTCCTCAAGTCCGCAGTCCGCTCAATTTTGACATTTCGCTCTCACCGCTTTTTTCATGCATTCCATGTGTGCATGTATAATCATGTAGAGTAGGTGTTTGTTCAAATAAAAATATATAAATTTCTCGCAACTTATAGATTAATGTTTCAGTTAATGTAGTGTTTGAAGTGTAAATCCAGAATTTCAAAAAAAGAAAAGATAAAAGAAGGTATAAATCCGAATGGGCAATCTAATGGCATTAGTCTACATTAAACGATTTTTGTAATATAGTGTATCATGGTACGATAAAAAGTAAAATCCATGTATTCATAACAAACATCCTATTCTACATATGCATTTATGATAAATAATCGCGTTATGATCTCTTGTAATGTACGTTCGTAATATCTTTCATTATTTCACCCTAAAACTAAAATGTGTGTTCGATAGATGTTGCAACTTGCAAGCCAAGAGCAAGTACCTTTCTTAATTTCTTTTAAAATAGAAATATAGTAGTATTAATATATAACTAAAATCATGTATATGATGTAATGCAGACAAAGTAACAAACTGAAGAAACAAGAGATAAAAGGTAAGCAGAAGGATGCTTGGAGAGAAAACCCACAGGCCACGGGTCAAGGCCCAGACTTTTATTCAATATTGAAATGATCTACATACAGAGACGACAAGGAGCCCAAGTTCAACTGCTCTTATCCATTAGAATTTAAAAATATTATTTTCGCTAAACATGATTCTGTTTGTTTTTTAGAGTCTGGCCTTGAATAAACTACAGAGGGAAGCGTTTGTTGTGGCTTCATCGTACTATTTCTTATCTTTTGGGATTTGTCAACTCCTGTACTTTATCTTCCAAAAAAAAAAAAAAACTCCTGTATTTTACTATCTAATTGTCACAGGGATGAGTTTTCGAACCTGAATTTACACCCTTGTGCGGCCTGCCCTTGTACGGCCTACCTTTGTAGCCCAGCACCAAGAACAGTCAGCCTTCGGGAGAGGTTGTCACCAAGCAACCCGTCAAAACCAAACACAGCGGAACACTTAACCAAAAACGCAACACAGGAACCACGTGTGTGCAGGTGTGTCTAATTACCAAGCAAATGTAAACACACACACAATTTAGGCACCAAGCTCAACCTTTGTATTACCCAAAATATAAAGGATACAATATGCTTACAGACTTTCTCAACTGCCTAGCATAGAAATATTACAAGTGCAGAATAATACATGAACCTGTACAACCAATAGAGAATACATATATATAAATGCCTATCTCTATTTTTCCAGCCTGGTCCCATGCACAGCAAGCCAATCAGAACCCAGCACCCAATTACTTTGCAGTTACTAGCAGTTACCAATATTTGAATTGCTTCCAACTGCATTTCCCACCATTCCTTGAGCCACAACTGCAAGGTAGTTATCCAAACCACTCATTTTATGCATTTCCCAGCAAATATTCACAATATATATCACATATATAAATCACCCACATGTGCCCACGTTTTTGACTTTGCCTTAGTCAAATTTGGACTCCCAACTTGGCTTCCAGCTCTATGTTGCCCATATAAAGCCAACCAGCAAGCCAACAAACTTAGCCAACCATGTCTGAACCAACTTGGCACCGCTGCCCAAACGGTGACCCATGCTGCTAGCATCAACCCGTGAAGCCACCCCGCAGCCAATAGCCTAAGCCATCCCAGGTGAAGCCGCACCGCTCGGCTCCAAAAATGTTTTCCAACCAAAGAGTCTTACAAACCCTCCCACACTTTGAGTTTGATGTCCTCATCAAAACATAAACCATTCTGAGACCATATATCCATGTAGCAAACCAACGCCCCAAAACCAAGGCTGCAATTCCGTCTGCGGTATGCCACTGCCCCGAAACCAACTACCATAAGCTGATTAGATTAACCTCCAAAACCTTGCCCCCATTGTCACCACAACCTGATGACCTTGTGTAGACGCCCAGCCGCCCATACACCAATTTCCATTCTGACTTAAGTTCCAGCAGCGCCCCCAACCTTTGGAGACATTGACTTAGGCCCAACCAGAAAACCATCAAGTTCAGCACTATAACCAGAAGAGTCGCCAGCCTTTGGCTCGATCCCACAAACCACACTGCCAACAACCACCTGTAGAGCCCCCAACTTTCTGACTTTCTTTTTGCCCTTATCAACTTGCATAGGAACAACCTTAACAAAACATGGACATGCCTCATCCATGATCATAATCCCACCATAACGCACCATAACAGTACTACTAGTCATGATAAAGAAATCCATCCCTAGGATGCAATCAAAATCATCTAAGTCAACAACATGAAAAGTAAAGTTACCTTGCCAATCACCAATTTTCAAGTCCACACTTGAATAACCCCGAATTTTCTGCACCTCAGCATTAGCCATCTTAATCTGACTCGAACATGATTCCAACCTCAGTCCAAGTTCATCAGCACATTTACCCCCAATGAAACTATTAGTAGCACCCGTGTCCACCATAGCCATGACTGTTTTCCCATTCACTAAGGCCTTGACATACATTAACCTATCACCCTCAACAGATTTTTCAGTCCTTAGTGTAACCAAACGCATAGGATTCGCCCTTGCAAAACCCGCTTCATTTTCCTCATTATCTCCAGCATTCTCTTCTTCAACAGAAAGAGCATTCAGTCTCTCTTTCTTGGGACACTGTCTTGCAAAATGCGGCCCTCCACATATGAAACAACCTTTGTCACCAACACCTTGAGACTACTTATTACCTTTGGCATCACCAGTGCCGTTTTTCCCACTGTTCTTCTTGTTTCTGCCCTCATCCTTGTGATTCTTTCCACCGTTTTTACCCTTCTCAGTTTCAGAACCAGCATGCTTGTACTCAACCAAACCATCAGCAGCGGCCACAGCAGTCGGCAAGTCCTTCACAACCTGCCTCCTCAATTCTGCCTTCGCCCAAGGTTTGAGTCCAGCCAAGAAATTGAACAACTTATCCTCATCCGACATGTTCTTTATATCCAACAACAAAGAACTGAATTCCTTCACATAATCTCGAACAGTTCCCGTTTGTCTGAGATTTCTTAAACTCTCTCTAGCAAGCCAAGAAGCATTAAGTGGCAGAAATTGCTCCTTAAGTTCCTTCTTCAACGACTCAAATGTGGTTATTACCGGCCTGTCCACCCTCGCATCACCATCAGTACGAGTCCGTCACCACAATTTTGCATCGCCAACCAAGTACATACTCGTGATTGAAACTTGCTCCCTTTCATCAATATGAGCAGCCCTAAAATATTGCTCCATATCCCACAAGAAATTCTCCAGATCCTTCGCAACCCGTGCGCCACCATATGACTTTGGTTCTGGAATTTTCACACTCAGATTGCCCTCCCTAGAACCACCAGCCAAACTGCTCGCCACAGCCCCCTTCATGATTGCAATTTCATTCCCCATCGTTCGCAACTGATCCCCAACATTCTCAGATGAAGTAGCCGTTGTTGCAAACAAATCCGTGAATTTGCCATCACTTGCAGCCATGAACGCAGCAACCATCGTTTTGAATTCATTCAAGTCATCCCTCAAAACTTGAATCTGATTTGCCAAACAAATTTCATCAATCGACAAAGGCGTGCCCACAAATTCCTCAAGCCTTGCCAACCTTTCACCAGTAGAATTTCCTCCAACCATGATTCCGTATTAACCCACGAACACACAACGAAGCTCTGATACCAGTTGTCACAGGGGTGAGTTTTCGAACCTGAATTTACACCCTTGTGCGGCCTGCCCTTGTAGCCCAGCACCAAGAACATTCAGCCTTTGAGAGAGGTTGTCACCAAGCAACCCGTCAAAACCAAACACAGCGGAACACTTAACCAAAAATGCAACACAGGAACCACGTGTGTGCAGGTGTGTGTAATTACCAAGCAAATGTAAACACACACACAATTTACAGGCACCAAGCCCAACCTTTGTATTACCCAGAATATAAAGGATACAATATGCTTACAGACTTTCTCTACTGCCTAGCATAGAAATATCACAAGTGCAGAATAATACATGAACCTGTACAACCAATAGAGAATACATATATATAAATGCCTATCTCTATTTTTCCAGCCTGGTCCCATGCATAGCAAGCCAATCAGAACCCAACACCCAATTACTTGGCAGTTACTAGCAGTTACCAATATTTGAATTGCTTCCAACTGCATTTCCCACCATTCCTTGAGCCACAACTGCAAGGTAGTTATCCAAACCACTCCTTTTATGCATTTCCCAGCAAATATTCACAATATATATCACATATATAAATCACCCACATGTGCCCACGTTTTTGACTTTGCCTTAGTCATATTTGGACTCCCAACTTAGCTTCCAGCTCTATGTTGCCCATATAAAGCCAACAGCAAGCCAACAAACTTAGCCAACCATGTCTGAACCAACTTGGCACCGCTGCCCAAACGGTGACCCATGCTGCTAGCATCAACCCGTGAAGCCACCCCGCAGCCAATAGCCTAAGCCATCCTAGGTGAAGCCGCACCGCTCGGCTCCAAAAATGTTTTCCAGCCAAAGAGTCTTACACTAATCCACAAGCAAATCATACATTCTGCCAATGTAGATTTATTCCTCCCGCTCCCGCCTGTAGTAACTCAGCTTAATTTGTTACACTCTACAATTATTCGTAGTCATCAGATACCTCTCTAACAATAAGATGTCATCATATTTCTAACCCCAAGCAAATCATTACATTCAGCCAATGTAGATTTATTCCTCCTGCCTGTAGTAAACTCAGCTTAATTTGTTACATTCTCGACAATTTATAAGATACAATTATTCGTAATCATCGGATACGTCTATCCCTTGGTAACAATAAGATGTCGTAGTTTAATTATTTAAGCATAAGAACTCATTTATATTTATAATTTAGATACAGAGTTAGCAAAACATGTGACCTTTTTTTTATATTTATAATTTAGATACAGAGTTAATGAAGTAGATTTACAAACTTATTCATGGAATATACAGATTTTTCGCCTTGATCATGAAGTTGACTGATCAACGAGAATAGCCGTAACCAGATTAGCAGGCTATAATCTGAGGTTGACCCTGGTCTGCCTTCTGGAAGCTATGTCAACTGGTCCCAACTCCCAACCAAGGCACAGGTCAATTTCGCATACGACTCATTCTTGTTCTCTAAGAGTATCAACCAAGTAACTTTGATTTTTCTAACCATGTACGTGTGTATATGTAATATATATTCGCCATTTGCCAGCATCAATTATAAACATCTCCTTCACCTGCTGCAACACAATGTGCGGTGACAAATCATCCATAATGGATCTTCCTTCATACCTGGTGGCTGATATCTTATCGAGACTTCCCGTTAGGACCATACTTCATTGCAAATGTGTGTGCAAAGCATGGAACTATCTACTCTCGGAACATTACTTTGTTAATCTGCATCTTTCAAGATCACCTGCTGGTCTTGTAATTCATCAACAAAGCTTCAGGTCAGAACCTGATTGCTTAAAATTCGGCGAATTAGAGGATAAGCCTGATCACCATGATATTCACCATGCTCCTCTAATGAGGCTTGAACCTAAATTTGGCGTCCACGATGCTCCTCAATTGTGGTTAACTGGTTCAGTTGATGGCCTAGTTTGTTTATGGCATTATGACGGTGGTGATGCAACTTATATTTGCAATCCAGTTACACGCGAATACATACTCCTTCCGGATCACAACTACATAAGAAAATCATATGCAATCGTGATTTATGGTTTTGGGTCCGTTGCATCCACAAAGCAGTACAAGGTGGTACGCTTTTATCAAGGTAATTTTCCTTCAGAGGAAGGATTATGTAAGTCGGAATGTGAGGTCTATACACTCGGCACAGGCGCGTGGAGAAGTTTCGGACATGTCCATTTTGTGCTTGGTGGTCGTCAAACTGGGGTGTTTGTCAACGGCAATCTTCATTTGGTTAGCTTATGATCAAGAAAACATCAATTCTCATGAATTGGTGTGTACTTTTGATATGGAAAAAAAATCTTTTCAACTAACTGCCTCTGCTCCTGAGCCTCCTATAGGTCATCGGGAATACCTAATTAGGAGCCTGGGCTTGCTAAGAGGTTGCTTGTGTGTATGTGATAATACATCAAAGTCAGAATTTGTGGTTTGGCTGATGAAGGATTATAGAGTAGCAAAGGAAAGCTGGACTAAAGAGGTTGTCATTAGAGAAAACCCTGCTAGGCCATTATATGAGATGGTTCATATACTCACCGTTTTTAAAGACGGGTCTATCTTGATGTTATTCCGTGATGATTTTATGTTCACCTATCATCACTACACCTAAACTGGCCATTAGTAACGGATATATCCGTTACTAATGACATCCGTTACTAATGTCATTAGTAACGGATATATCCGTTACTAATCGTCCGTCACAATTGTTTATATCCGTTACTAATTAGTAACGGATATATCCGTTACAAATAGATTAGTAACGGATATATCCGTTACTAATTAGTAACGGATATCTGGAATTAGTAACGGATATATCCGTTACTAATTAGTAACGGATATATCCGTTACTAATTAGTAACGGATATATCCGTTACAAATAGATTAGTAACGGATATATCCGTTACTAATTAGTAACGGATATCTGGAATTAGTAACGGATATATCCGTTACTAATTAGTAACGGATATATCCGTTACAAATAGATTAGTAACGGATATATCCGTTACAAATTAGTAACGGATATCTGAAATTAGTAACGGATATATCCGTTACTAATTAGTAACGGATATATCTGTTACAAAATAATAAAAAAAAACAATTGTGACGGACGATTAGTAACGGATATATCCGTTACTAATTAGTAACGGATATCTGACACATTAGTAACGGATATATCCGTTACTAATTAGTAACGGATATATCTGTTACTATATATCCGTTACTAATGGCTTTTTTTATCTGTTAGTAATTTGCCAGTTTGGTGTAGTGCATCCTGGAACCAAAACTTTGCAAGAACTTGAGATTTTTCGGAGTAGTGGCTTTGGAATATTTGATGCAACGGTTTATGTCCCAAGTTTGATTAGACTTAAGAGTTTCATGTTGGAGAAGGTTTCAGTGTTCTAGTTCTCAAATGTAATATTTTGTTTTAGCAATGAATGAGCAAGGTTTAAACATATTGTCTAAAAGCTGTTGCAGTTGCAGCTCCTTGTAAAGGTTTTCTCCTTATTAATCTATAGCATTCACATCCCATCCCCATCCCCAACCCCAAAAACTTACTAAAAATAGTAAATCCCCAAATAAAAATAGTAAATCCCCAAAATTATCAAAAAGTTTCTACATCCCATTCCCCATTTTCCATTCACATTCCCCATTTTCCATTCCCCTATCCCTATATTCTTTTTTATATTACTTCTTTCTCTCTCTTTCACTTACAATTTTAACTACCAAAACTCACCCACTATTATAAATACAATTTAATATTATTATATGAAGAGAGAGGGGGTTTGGGGAAGCTTTTGGGGGAATGAACAAAGTCCCTAAATATGGGGACTTGAGTTATGACCCTAAAACTAAACCCCAAAATGGGGAATGGGATGGAGGGGTATTTTAGAAAAAAAGTTGAACAAATCCTCAAATTATGGGGATGGGGATGAGGATGGGGGATGGGATGTGAATGCTCTAACTGAAATAATATAACGTGCAAATGTGTACCAATGAAAAAACCCGGTTTGAAGTTTGCACTTTATACCAATGATTTAAAAAAAAAAACTTTTAATTTTCACTTGTTTAAAGCCTAATACATCTCGACTAGAATGTTAAAATATTATAATCTAAACTTTGGTTTTTTATTATTATTATTATTATTATTATTATTATTATTATTATTATTATTATTATTATTATTATTATTATTATTATTATTATTATTATTATTATCATTATCTAGAATGTTCATGAATGTACTTGGAATAGACTTTTGAGTTCAAGACCTTTAGCATTTCTAGATGGTTCATGTACTTGGGGAGTTACATATTAAATGAAGTGCATGTAATAGATGTGTTCTAGGAGGTTCCATGTAGTCCTATAAATATGACAATCTTTCAAGCTTTGTAATCATTCAAAAACAATTATCAAATCATTTGAGTGAAATACAAGTGTGAGTTTTTTATCTCTTTTGTGTGAGAAAGTTGTGTGGATTATTGAGAACAAGTTTCTTCTCTTTAATCTCCAACATTTTATTATACACTTCTATTCCTACAAAGTGGTATCAAGAGTAAGGTTAAGAGATGGCTTCCAACAACAACATATTGCAACCTCAACTTCCTCGTTTGACGGGAAAGAATTACAACCAATGGAGCATCCAAATGAAGGTGTTATATGGCTCTCAAGATCTTTGGGATATTGTGGAGAATGGATATGAAGAACCGGAGAATCAAACAAATCTCTGTACACAACAATTAAACACTTTGAAGGAGAATCGAAAGAAAGACAAGAAGGCCCTCTACTTTATTTATCAAGCGGTGGATGAAATCATTTTTGAGAGAATTTCAACGACGTCAACATCAAAGGAGGCATGGGACATCCTCAACAAGGCATACAAAGGAGAAGAAAAAGTAAAAATGGTAAGGCTTCAAGCTCTAAGAGGTGAATTTGATTTACTCAAGATGAAAGAAAGTGAAACGGTGGAGGAATATTATAATCGAACAATTTCGATTGTTAATCAACTACGTGTCAATGGAGAAGAAATTTCGGATAAAAGAGTCTTGGAAAAAATTCTTCGTAGCATGACTCGAAAATTTGAGCATGTTGTTGTGGCTATTGAAGAATCAAAAGATTTGAATACTTTCTCTCTTGAAGAATTGTTGGGCTCACTACAATCTCACGAACTCCGCATCAAACAATTTGACTCATCTCCTTCCGAGCAAGCTTTTCAAGTTCAAGACACTAATCGTGCCGTTTTAGAGGAAGAGGTGAAAGAGGATCATTTCGTGATCGAGGATAAGGAAGAGGAAAGGTGCCAAGTGAAAATTCTAGCACATATCAAAGAGGAAGAGGAAGAGCTCGTGGAGGTTACAATGGAAGAGGAAGAGGTAATTATTTTAATTTTCAATGCCATTATTGTCATAAAAATGGGCATATAAAAAAGATTGTTACAAAAGGATTAATGATGAAAAAGATGAATCAAATTTTCTACATAAAAATGTTGAGGAGAAAGATGAAAGTATGCTTCTTGTTAGTAATGTTCAAGAAGAATCTCTTGAAGATGTTTGGAATATCGATAGTGGTTGTAGTAACCACACGACCGAAAATAAAAATTGCTTTGTGAATTTTGATGAAAGTGTCCAACGAGAAGTCAAGACGGGTGATAACAAAAGGCTCATTGTCAAAGGTTGTGGGGATATTTCAATCCGAACAAAGCAAGGTACAAACTACATCTCTAATGTTTATTATGTACCCGATCTTAAGCATAATCTTTTAAGTGTTGGGCAACTTACAAGAAAGGGACATCATGTGAATTTTAAAGATGATTTTTGTGTGATCAAAGATAAAAATGGTGTTCTTGTTGCAAGATTCAAGATGACATCAACTAAAATGTTTCCATTGAAAATTCAAAGTGAGTCTCTTCCATGTTTTGCTAATATTGTGAATGACAAGTCTTGGCTTTGGAATCTTCGATATAATCACTTGAGTTTTAGCACTCTATCAAAGATTTGTAAAGGTCATATGGTGAGAGGCATTCCGAATATTCAAAAGCAAGATCAAGTATGTGAAGATAGTATTTTTGGGAAGCATCATCGAGATCCATTTCCAAAAGAGGAGGCATGGCGAGCTAAAAAACCATTGGAATTGGTACATTCGGATTTGTGTGGACCTATGCGCACAAACTCTATTGGAGGTAGTCGTTATTTCCTCACTTTTATTGATGATTATAGTCGTAAGATGTGGATTTATTTTCTCAAAGAAAAATCTCAAGTATTTGAAAAATTTAAAGATTTTAAAGCATTTGTGGAGAAAGAAAGTGGTCGTTCTTTAAAGACACTACGATCCGATCGTGGTGGTGAATATATGTCCCAAGAATTTGGAATTTTTTTGAAGAAGCATGGCATTCGCCATCAACTAACGGTTCGTTCAACCCCTCAACAAAATGAGGTAGCCGAGAGGAAGAACCGAATAATCATGGAGTTTGTTCGAAGTATGTTGAAAACAAAAAGATTGCCTAAGATGTTTTGGGCCGAAGCAGTTGCTTGTGCATGCTATGTTCTCAATCGTGCACCTACTAAAAGTGTATAAGGGAAGACTCCACAAGAAGCTTGGAGTCGTAAGAAGCCATGTGTCTCTCATTTTAGAATTTTTGGAAGCATTTGTTATTCTCATGTGCCCGATGAAAAGAGAGGCAAACTTGATGATAAATCCGAAAAATGCATCTTTGTTAGTTATAGTGAAGCTTCCAAGGCATACAAATTATACAATCCCATTACAAAGAAGGTCATCATTAGTCGTGATGTAATTTTCAATGAGGAGGCTTCATGGGAATGGAAGAACGAGAAAGAAAATTCAAGTATCTTTCTTGATGATGATGCATTTGATCCAACTGAAGAAGAAGGCTCCACTCCACTTACTCCACCATCCAATTCTTCTCCAAGCTCATTATCATCTTCAAGTTCCGAATCACCACCTAGAAAGACAAGATCAATGGCGGACCTTTATGGAGCAACAAGAAGAATTTTAGAAGATGAATTTGTTGATTTTGCCTTATATGTAAATGCGGATCCGGTTGCTTTTGAAGATGCCGCTAAGGAAAATAAATGGAGGCAAGCTATTGATCAAGAAATTGAAGCACTTGAAAGAAATCAAACATGGGAGTTAGTTGAAGCTCCTAAGAAAAAGAAGCCCATTGGAGTTAAGTGGGTTTATAAGACAAAGTTGAATGCACAAGGTGAAGTTTAAAAGCACAAGGCGCGATTGGTTGTAAAAGGCTACAAGCAAAAATATGGTGTTGATTATAAAGAAGTATTTGCTCCCGTGGCACGCCTAGAAACCATCCGTTTGATACTTTCTTTGGCCGCTTAAAATAAGTGGAAAGTTCACCAAATGGGCGTCAAATCCGCATTTCTAAATGGAGAATTACAAGAAGAGGTGTATATTGATCAACCACCGGGCTGTGTGAAGAAGAATGAAGAAAATAAAGTCTATCGATTGAAGAAGGCTTTATATGGCCTAAAGCAAGCCCCTCGTGCTTGGTATAGTCGCATAGATGATTATTTTGTGAAGATTGAATTCAAGAGGTGTCCATTTGAGCATACACTTTACATGAAGGAGAACAAAGGTAAAATTCTCATCATTGGCTTGTATGTGGATGATTTGATTTTTATGGGAAATAATAATGATGATATTGAAGAATTCAAGAATAATATGAAGCAAGAATTTGAGATGACCGATTTGGGATTACTTCACTACTTTCTTGGTATTGAGGTAAAGCAAGATGAGGATGGAATTTTTATTTCTCAAGAAAAGTATGCAAAAGATTTGATGAAAAAATTTAGAATGGAAGATGCGAAACCAAGTAGTACCCCCGTTGAAGTTGGATTGAAATTAAGCATGGATGATGATTCTAAGTTTGTTGATCCTACATTATATAGAAGTCTTGTTGGAAGTTTGATGTACTTGACAGCCACTCGACCGGATATAACATATGGTGTTAGTTTGATTAGTAGATTCATGGAGCAACCAAAGAAGACACATTGGGAGGCCGGAAAAAAAATCTTAAGAGTTCGTGGAACACTTGGAGATGGAATTTATTATCAAAAGGGAAATGATACTAAGGTGATTGGATATTGCGATAGTGATTGGGCCGGAAGTATTGATGATAGTAAAAGCACTTCAGGAAATGTTTTCTTCATTGGCTCTAGTGCCATCACATGGATGTTAAAGAAACAACAAGTTGTGGCTCTATCAACGGCGGAGGCGGAATATATTTCTCTATCATTAGCTAGTTGCCAAGCTTTATGGATCACATGGGTGTTAGAGGACCTCAAGCATGCCACAAAAGAAAGTCCGATTATATATTGTGATAACAAATCCGCTATAGCACTCACGGAAAATCCGGTATTTCATGGGAAGAGCAAGCATATTAGAATCAAATATCATTTTATTCGAGACTTGGTGAAGAAATGAGAAGTCGTGGTCGAACATTGCAAGACACAAGACCAAATTGGTGATATTTTTACGAAACCTTTGAGGCCCGACATTTTCAAGAAGTTGAAGAAGAAACTTGGCATGTGCAAAGTTTAGCTTAAGGGGGGATGTTAAAATATTATAATCTAAACTTAGGTTTATTATTATCATTATCTAGAATGTTCATGAATGTACTTGGAATAGACTTTTGAGTTCAAGACCTTTAGCATTTCTAGATGGTTCGTGTACTTGGGGAGTTACATATTAAATGAAGTGCATGTACTAGATGTGTTCTAGGAGGTTCCATGTAGTCCTATAAATAGCACAATCTTTCAAGCTTTGTAATCATTCAAAAACAATTATCAAATCATTTGAGTGAAATACAAATGTGAGTTTTTTATCTCTTTTGTGTGAGAAAGTTGTGTGGATTATTGAGAACAAGTTTCTTCTCTTTAATTTCCAACATTTTATTATACACTTCTATTCCTACATAGAAAACACTTATTCTAGCAAAGCTAATGCACTGAAGAAACCTACAAGACACCAAAGCCTGAAATTATGGTCCATGTTAATTATAATGATACAGAGAAAGAGCCCACTGCAAATTATGGTGCATTCTGTGCAAAGACCACGTGGTTCAGGGTGCATGCCGGAGAATATCCATATATACTCTATATACACAATTTACATGTATACATAGATCATCTGAAAAGATAGATTATACTTTGGATAAAAGATCAATGAGAATGAAATTGCAGAATAGGAAAATTAATTGTTTAAAATAAAACGTAGTCCATTGCAACTGCAATCAATGAAATAAAAAATCTGTGATTTACATGTATTTGTTACAATTCAGGGTGGTGGAGGACTTCACACTCTTTTACTCTCTAGGCGTAAGCTCATACAACTGACTAAAGCACATGAAACCTTAACTGTGAATACAGAAGGATATGTTTGACAGTGACAACAATATATATACCACACACCGTCATCACAAGAGCCTGGAAGAATACATTATGGTGTTGTTTGCCTCACCTTAAAATAGTAAAATTTTCATATTTTAATAATTTTTTATATAAGTATTTAATATATATTTGAGATTTCATAAGTTAGAATAAAAAAAAAATTCGAAAAAAGCTTAGAATTTTAGCTTATTTCTTAAAATAAGTCAATTTTTCTGGTAAATAAACTCACCCAAACACCCCATATGTTTTCTATTTCCGAATGAACTGCCTCTTCTGCCTCTTTAGCTTACGTCCAAAGCTGTAAAATAGCCCCAATTCGCCACGAGTATGGATCCCTTATAATGTTTGCCACAACAACCCAACTACTAGTACACTTCCGGTTCCTCCTAAGATGAATATCCAATCATAACCACTGGGAAACTCATCAAAATCATCCTCATCTTTCTCGTCTCCGTCAGTTGGAAGTAAGTGCCAATGTTCCACAATTCTTCCACCCCATAAATTATGAGTACAATTGTTATAAATCATATAAATAAATTTTAAGAGTACTTTGATCATATAACCTATTTTGGGTGTGTCCGTGTAGGCCTGTTAATGGATCGGAGGTCCGATCCGATCCGAGACCTTATAACTGAATATGGATTTATCTAAAATTAATTCGATTCGATAAAAATCCGATCCAATAAATATGGATATGGATTATTGTTGGTCCTGGAGTATTGCAGAAAGGAGGGTTGAATGCAATGTTGATAAATTCAAATCTTTACTTCAACAACAATAATAAAGATTCTAATCTATCAGTATACGAAATGCAAACACAAGTGACAGCTCAAGATATTCTCACAAAATAAATGTTTTATTTATTTTGCAAAGAGTGTTGCTACAACCTTGAGAAAAGATGTTTTCTCAAGCTTCGGTTTCTTGAGTATCTATTGAGTGATATAGAAAGAGTGAGAGATGATTCTCTGTGTAGACTTATTTGCTCTAACATCTCTGTCACATGGGTTGTTGAGCTGCTGTCATTCAAGTGGCAGCTCCTTACAATTTGCACACCCATGTGACTTACGTAAATTGTTATACAAACAGAGTTATCATAATATGTAAAGCAACCTAGATACTTTCTTTTTCAAGCTAACACAATTCTAGTAGATGTAGATTTATCGTACTCTTTAATTGTCGAGCCTTGTCTTGTGATCTCTCAAGCTTCTGTCGTAGTCTTGCAGGTCTGCTACAATCTTTGACGAGTTGCAGCAAATCTGTTTCTTGAACATCTAAACTGTCACGGGTTTGACTGAGATAAATCCCCAATTCAAATAATTCAGTGAGACAGTAGCTTTAACCGCCAAGTCTGCTGTCAAGAGAATGTTCCTTGGTTGACAGTATAAATCCCCGCCAATGTTGCTGTCGGAATTCCAGACTTGCTGTCAAGCTGTGAGAATGTTGCTGTCTCATGCTTCCGCCAATGTTGCTGTCAGATGGATATTCTATCATGACTTGCAACATGCTATCTTCTTGTAACCTTACTGTCAGTGCAATTGATAGTAACCTTATTCTTGATGTTGAACTGATGTAGTCTTGAGGCTTGAACATTTCAATGAACTTCTTCCAAGATACATACTTATTAAATTACAGCAATTACTTTGGTCACAAGAACATACTCTGGTTGTGACAGTATTTTTTACTTAGCAAAACCTAAGTATGATAAAATCTAGTTAAGTTGTATATAAGCTATCTCCCATAAATCCCAACAATCTCCCCCAATTTGTTTTTATGGACAATAACAACAAATTTTCAATTAAAGCATGCTGACAACTTAACTAACATAGATCAGAATAGTTAAAACTTTATTTATGATGAATGTGAAATGAGTTCTAGAACATTTCCAAGCATTGAGCATTACAAAGGACAATGATCTAATTTCAAAAACAAGTTGCTTCTCTGGATTAAGCAGGGATAAAATTTACTTAACTTATTATTGAGTTTTCCTTTTCTTTCTGACTTCTTCCTCTCTCTCGAGAGCTTCTTGCAATGCCTTCATGAGATTTTCTACTAATACTTTTTCTTCAGGAGATCTAGCATCATCTTCAATTTCATCAATGTACCTCTGAATTTTTGGGGAGACTGTCTTTGATGCATCCTGAAATTTTAACTAAAGGACTTTATTTTTTACATAGTTCTGAATTTTAGAATGCCTTCATCAACTTTGAATCTTCTACCAGGAAATGCATTCAGAGTTACTCTCCTTTTTCCGTCTAGTTTTGGATCTTCATCGCTTCTTTGATCAAAGATCTCCTCAAGTTCCCAAGCACATAACATTTCTAGCTTGTGGAGTGATCCAACAACTTTCCAATACAGACTCTTCAAGATACTGGTCCTTAGTTTATGAAAGCTATCGACATAGATTTCTTCTTCCCAATCTATGATTCTGAGAGGATTGTCCAGTACACAGGGCTGATAGTTTGGTTCTTCACTGTTCATCTTGTTCACTTTCTTGCAGTTTTCTTTCAGTTGAGTTTCCAAGTCTTCAGCAGTCTGTTTAGTGGTCTTGGGTGGTTCACTAGCAGTTTTGAATTCTTCTCTAGCAGCTCTGAATGCTTCTGCTGCTTCATAAGCATACATTTCTGCAGGTGTATAGGGCTTCATCATTTATGTCCAATCATACTCAGCAATATGCTTTTCTTCATCTGAGCTAATATCAAGATCAGCATCATCATGTGCTCTCCAGTCACCATACTTCTCATAGAATTCTTTGTACCTGTCAGCATAGTATTTCTGGATGTGTTCCATGGCTTTCTGAGGGACATTGTCATAACTTTCCATAAGCTCCACCATTCTTTCTAGCACAGAGAATTCAACTCTACGCTTCACTACTTCTGATGTCATTTGGAGGTTGTATCTGTCTACTACTTTTGACCCTTTTACCATTGTGAATTCCTTTTCTACTTCCATGAGTCTAGCTTTCTCTTTCCAAAGGATGTATTTGATTGCATTCTCCTTGGAGTCATCCAGTTTTAGTTCCACAGATGTGATGTCTCTTGTAGCATATTCCTTTGCACATTCAAAGCTATTCATTTTCCATTGGCAAATTGGTCTCCTTCGTAGACCTGTAACCTTTTTCGTTCCTGAATAGATTGTTTTGCCTCTCCTTGGAGTTGCAGCCCAGGCCCTTGCCTTACTTTTCTTTCTGCTAGATTTGGGTGCCTTAACATCCTTATCTTTGACATCATCTTCATTCAAGCTCTTTACAGTGTCTTCTTCAACTGTGTCCTCCATGATAGTATCTTTCGTGACAGTGTCATTTTTTACAGTATCTTCTTTGACAGCACCTTCAGTATTCTCGGCAGCTTCTTTGTTGACAGCATCCTTTTCAGCATTAAGGCAGTCAACTGCAAACCTTAAAATATTTGCTTCCAAGGCTTCAAGAATATCTAACTCTTCTTCATCAGTAACATCATTTTTCCTTTCAGTACTAGGAGTTTCTTTTTCTTCCTCTGTTGTATCCTTCTGAGTTTGTATTTTTACATTAGAGGCTTCTTTTTCAGAAATTCTGTTTTCCTCAGATCCACCACTTCCAGCAATATCATCCTCATCATCATCCAACGTATCATCATAGGTACAGTTTCCTCCTTTTTCACCTCTTTTGGCATTGGCTTCAGCAATCAATTCCTTTATTTGAGAGCTAAGACTCTCATCTCTTTTTGCCAATAATTTTTGAATTTCTTTGATAGCCTTGACCTTTTCAATGTTGATACTGGATTTGAGAATTCTTTTCAGTACTATCATGATTGATTCAGTGCTCAATCTTGATTCTTTAGTGCTCAATCTTGATTCTTTATCTAAGGGTAGAAAGCCAATTCTCCTTGCTCCTGATTTTGTAATCATTCTGTAGCAAACACCATGTGGATTATCAATCACTTCTGGAAGTTTGTCTTCAATAATCCTCTTGATCTGTGCCAACAGATTTTCATCAAAAGTTGTTGAGTTGACCTTCACTTTTGTTGCTAGGACTTGTAGTACTCTTGCTTGCAAACTTTGCAGTAGTTGCATTGTGATGAATAGGGTGAATCCAGCCTTTAGATATGCTTCAACTGCCCATATTTTCTCTAGATTAACTTTCACAGATATACTTATTATTTTGTCCTTCAGTATTGGTGCCAGCTTGATAAACACTCCCCCTGCTTCTGTGATTGAGTTATCAACCAACATACTGAATTCTTCATCCTTGTTGTTCAAAGTACTCTCCATGTAGCTAACCATCATTGATCCTGCTTCATCAGGGGTATACTAACTTCCACCAGACCAAGTAATTCCAGTTGTCATATTTACATACTCAGACATTTTATCTTTACCTTTACCCAATCTATTTTGCTCTACCTGTTCTCTCCATAGTTTTTGCATTGGAGTTTCTATGATTTTAGGAGTTGGCTCATTAATTTTCAGAGGAGGCAGTATTGGTCTTTCAGACTTTTGAATTCCTTGTAATTGCTCCATTACTTCTTTGGTTACCAATACTTGCTCACCATCCATTTCATGTTCAATTAAGTCACCATCTCCACTAGCCTTCAGTTCTTCACCAAAATTCCTTTCTTTTTCAATTTGCTCCCCCTCAGATTCACTTTCCTCTTGCTCCCCTTTTCTTCTAGACTCCCCCTTGCTTGAAGCTCCACCTTGTTTCTCCTTGTCTTTTGGCTTTGTGATATTCTGATCTATCACTTTCTCCCCCTTAGTTAAGTTGACAGCACCAAGAAGGGTAGAAAATGACAGCAGAGTTGCCTGAATCTCAGCAAAGCCAGCAGTTACTATAGTGGATAGAGTGTCAATTTTAGCTTTCATAGATGCACATCTGCCCTCAAGGGATTTCAACCTTGAATCAGCTTGTTTAGAATGACCACCATATCTTAACCTTTTTGGAAGTGAAGGAAGAAACTGGGGCAAGGAAGCTGTGGGGGTTCTCACACTCTCAATGTTTTTCTGAGTGATCTCATCACTCCTCACAGATGAACTCTCAAGGCCTAGAGCCTTATGTTGTGGGGCTCCCTCAAGTTCACTCTGGACATGCTCAAGTCCCTCACCTTTTGCCAGCTCATTTGGTTGCCTCTCATTTTCATGCTCACCTCTCTTTTCTTTTATCTCTCTTTTCTTTTTCTCTCCCTCACTCATCCTAGATGCATGGGTATGAGCAGTACTAACATGCATTGATAGAGAAGGTTTAGATTTTACCTTAAACATAGAAGAAAGTGGCAGTTGATCCTCATCTGAAGCATCTTCAATAAGTACTGCATCCTGATCAAGCTGTGTGGAGGTGACAACATCTTTGTCCAAAATGTTACTGTCAACAGGTGGTGTGACAGCAACTTTGGTTGTGTCTTTGACAGCAACTTCCCTTGGGTCAGTTGCTTCGTGGAGTTTAAACAAGATGTTGGCTGTTTCAATATCTGGCAGAGATCCATCTTGTTTTAGCTCAGTGTTTGAGGGAGTGGTGTCCATTACACTTTGAGCAATGGGTTCTTGTGGACCACAAGATGGGGGCTCATCCAAGATAGGAGATGGATGATCAAAACCTGAAGGGTTGGGACTGTCCCCCTCTCTAGGTTGTAAAGAAGAAATAATTAATGTTTTAGGGAATAAAGAAGGTGAAGGTACAAAAGAGAATGTTGGCTGTTCCACGGAGGTAACTTGTGGAACATCACAAGTAGAAGTTTGATCCTCACTGTGCCGGAACTCCATGTGTGTATCAGCAAGTGGGGGCTCCTCATGAGTGAGTTCATGAGGTTGTGCAGACTCTTTATAGGGTGCCTTGGGAGACATGCCAATTTCAATAGATGCTTCTTGTTGAGAAGGGACATCTAGGGATGTGTTTGTTTCCCTTTCATCCCCCATAACATTTTGTGAGACTGTGGGGTGGCTGGCAGTGGCTTTGGTCCTCTTAGCTCTCTTCTTCTTAGGTACAAGAGGAACCACTGTGGGTTCACTTTGACTAACATCCTTATTTGCTGCATCTAGTGCAGTTTCTCCCTTAACACTCTTAGTACTACCTTCATCACCAGTTTCCAATGGTCTTTTCTTGGATTCTTGTAAAGCTAATTTCATGGCTTTTGGTAGTCTAGATGATCTGATTTGTATGAATTGGGTAAAATGTGGGTTGGCTGAATTTGGGTCTAATTCAGCCTCATTCTGGAGAGAGAAAGTAACATACCCAGAGGGCAATGGAAAATAAAGGTTGGGCACTTGATCAACCATGTGTTGTGTGAAACAGAGTTGAATATGTGCATTAAATCCTGTGAATTGAGAGTAGTGTGTGTGTTCCTTTTCAAAACATTGCACTCCCTTGTGAGGGAGGCATTATCGTCAATTCCACATAAAGAATTTATACACATCATGAGAAAGCGAGGATAGACATGTACCATTTTGCTTTGGGCAGATTTGAGTTGTCCCATAAGCAGCTTTCCAAGATCCACTTTGTACCCATGGACAAGAGAATGAGTCAGTTTCTTGATGTATGTGGGAATACCATTCCAACCAGAGGTCTTTGCCGAGATGACCTTCACCATGGCATCAAAAACCATGCTCCATTCCTTTCTTAAGTATTTTCTGTCCATTTCTCCAGTTGGGTACCAGCTTGAAGTTCCTTCTTCAGTAATAGGGCCAGAATATCCAATTTTCAAGAAGAACTTCTTTAGTGTTTCATCATCTGCAAGCTCCTGGTATGATTCATTTGCTTGAAGTCCAGTTCCCAAGGCTTCATTGATGCCTTTGATAGTGAGGATGTAGGTAGTGTCGTTGATTTTGAATTGAATAGACTCACTACCTGCATTTCCTTGAACAATGGCAGTTTTCCAAAATTGTTCAAGTCTGCCTAGGTCCAACAATGGAGTTGAGGTAATAGCATGACCTAGATAGGACTTGTTAATGAAGGATACAAGTCCCTTAAAACCTTTACCAGCATCTCCAGTAGAGAGAATGCCAGTAAAGTTTGTTTGAGCAGAAGATTGTTTAGGTGCCATTTACGATTTGGGTTTAGAGAGAGAGAAAGAGAGGTTTAAGCTTTTGAGAAAAGGGTTTTGGAGAGAGTAATGTGTTTGTGTAATTGACAGTTGCTTATATGAGAATGGAAAACGTTTCTACTGAAAAAGGGGAAAGTAACTTTGTGTCTTAACCCACTAAACAGTCACGTGGTGTCGTGGGTAGTTACTTTTTAGTGGCTGTAAATCGTGGAGGTAAATATCCCAATTGTAATGGTCCACTAACTTTGACAGTAACATGTGTGCTAGAACAAATTCGTCAGTAACTTTGGGGGGTAACAGCAATTTTCGCTTGACAGTAACATTGGCGCGAGAACGTGCTGTCACCATTAAGCATTTTAACGACAGCATCTTTTAAATACTCATGACAGAAACTTTTCCATGCTGTCAAGAAACTTGCTGTCATGACATATCGCGACAACAACTTTTCTTGATGACAGTAATTTGTGCGGGAATTCTTTTTGTCATGAATTTTCAAATCAATTTTGCCCATTGCTTAAAATAAATTACCAATTAGCATTTAGTCAATTAAGGCACATATTCGTTAAAGGCACATACATTTCATTAACCACCAGATAACCAGGCAAGGGAATATGACAGAGAAAGTATGAACACTAAAGAAGACGAAATGTTTTTTTTATTAAAAAAATTACAAATTTTATTCATCATCAGAAACGAGTTCATACAACTCTACATGAACAGTTTCAGCAGTTATCCCATCTGCCTTGAGATGTGCTTCGACAAAGTCGAGCAACTCCTTCAGACAGCAAAATCTTTCTTCTCTTTCTCTTTTTCAGCCTTCTCCTTCTCAGCTTGCTCTTCCTTGAGCACTTCATCCATAACAGCGAAGAGTTTCTCTATTTCCTCCTCATGTCCTGGTTCACACCATATAATGGGCTTTTGTTCTCCTCCATTTTTGTTTTCCATTATCTTCTCTTATTCTCTTATCTTTTCTCTCTTAAGTGATTTATGTGAAAAAGGGTTTTAGCCTCGAGTTCATTTTATAGCACAATAGGAGTCGTTTCAGTTTCCCATACGCTTTTTAATAAAGTTTTAACTTTATCAATTAAGACTGAGACTTAGCCCGGTCATTTCAAATGACACGACTAATTAATCTAAACACCCGTAATTTTAAGTTAAGGTCACGTGACTATTAATTACATAAATTAAGACATGCATATAATTTTAATTTAAGCATAGTCATAGCAGACATGCTGTCAAAACACGTAGCACATATGACAGTAACTTCTCATGACAGCAACATTGAAGGCTATTGTCACGAGCTGCACTTTACACATTAAGAAAGTAAAACTAGTAAGTTAACATACCAAATTTAGCATTCCCAACTCAATTACCAACCTGTTGAAGGTGTTAGTGTAGGTGCCCTAGAGGCAATACATTGTTTCTTTGAATAAACCTTTATGTCATTTGATCATTCAATAAACGTATTTATTATGACTTTAATTACTGCGATATATTTGTTAGCATAATAAATGTCCTTAGAATCATGATACACATTATATAGTTTAAGTACATGACTTGAACTTGAGATTATATAATATATCATATTCTTAAAAGGTCCCTGGTCGAGTATTATTATTATAGGACAATAATAATACATAAATAGACTAGTATGTTGTTTGACAGATAACCACATCTCATTGGTTATAAGTATGGAGATACTAAAGTCAATACATAGGTACATGTAGGAGTACATGGTACTGGACAAACCCACAGTGAGATTCTTCATGTTTAATAAAGTCATAAGAAAGACTCACAGTGATGATGGTGTAATGATCCTTTGACTTGAGATCATTATATTTCTATACGAGGATTAATATACTTTGACTACATTAAAAGTTACCTTTGACCGGGTGATGATAAAAGTGGACATCGGGTATATTATGAGTCGTATGAGAAATATGAATGATAGATAAAGGATTTAACCCTCCTAGAATTAGGAGAGATATTATTGGCCTCTTGATTGAGTGAGACTATAAAATGCATGGCCATGCTCAAATAATGATTTGTTTTTAATAGTCTACTCATGGATCAAGTAAACCCGGATTAAATGTTGAAGATGATGACTAAACACATGCCTCGAGTTTAATCTATAATATTTGGTTAAAGGGATTATATTACACGGAAACATTAATCACGAAAGGTTTAATATGGATCACCAATTAAATTATTATTACTTGGGTAGCAATGATGTATTACTAGATGCCGCTCTTTGTTTACGAGTTTAATTGAGACTTTAAAATCGTTGCCAACGTAATAATAGCCTATAGGGTCACACACTTAGAATGTCTTAAAAGGAGTTTTAATTTAAATTGAGAATTTAAATTAAATCATTATTAAATAAAGAATTGGATATTTAATTAATTGGACTGGTCCTAATTAATTATCTAAGTAAATTTGAATTTAATAAAGTAAGAACAGAATTGGGTTTAAGGAAATCCAATAATAAAATCAAAATAAAATTAGAATTGGGTTTAAGGAAGCCCAATTCGGTTTTTTGATTTTAGCCCACTATCTCTCATATAAATACATGATGATATATTACTTTAGGGTTAGGGATTTCATAAAAATCGTTTTATTAAAAACCCTAGCAGCTCTTTGAGAGGCTAGAGAGATAGAGAGAGGATGTTCTTCGCGGGCTAGTACCTGGCTCCTCGGATCGTTGGACGGTCGGACATTCGTGTGGATTACCTTAGAGACACAGATCTTGACGTGAAGATTGTGTGTGGTGATTACAAGCTAGGATCTCCGTTGAGTTCGTGAAAGTAAAGTTTTTTAAAGGTATGATTCGTAATCTCCATAATCTGTCCATAATTATACATGGATCCTGGTTTGGGTTTCAAAAATTTATTGTTTTATTTAAGTTTCCGCTGCGTTTTATGCCTCAAAACACAACAGAAGGTGGCTTCATCCAATGGCTTTGTAAAAATATCTGCAAGTTGCTTGTCTGTGGGGATATAAACCAGCTTCACAGTTCCCTTTTTAACATGCTCTCTTATAAAATGATGTCTTATATCAATGTGCTTTGTCCTAGAGTGTTGAACTGGATTGTCTGAGATGGCTATGGCACTAATGTTATCACAGTAGATAGGAATGTTAGATAACTCTAGACCATAATCCAATAGCTGATTCTTCATCCAAAGAATTTGTGCACAGCAACTTCTAGCTACAATGTACTCAGCTTCTGTAGTTGAGGTAGACACAGAGTGCTGCTTCTTACTAAACCATGACACTAATCTTCCAGCTAGAAATTGACAGCTCCCTGTTGTGCTTTTTCTGTCAATCTTGCAGCCAGCATAGTCTGAATCAGAGTATCCAATCAACTCAAAACCAGTATCTTTAGGATACCAAAGGCCTAGATTTGGAGTGCCTTTTAGATACCTAAAGATTCTTTTGATGGCAATCAAGTATGACTCTTTTAGATCAGCTTGAAACCTTGCATAGAGACATGTAGCAAACATTATGTCTGGTCTGCTAGCAGTTAGATACAAAAGTGATCCAACCATGCCTCTATTGATACTAGAGTCCACTTTCTTTCCATTAGGATCTAGATCCAGTTTGGTTGCAGTGGAGATACGTGTCTTGGCAGGTGATGCATCTTCCAAGTTGAACTTCTTGAGCTGTTCCTTGACATACTTTGCTTGACAAATGAAGATACCATCACTCTTTTGGAAAATCTGCAGGCCAAGAAAGAATGACAATTCTCCCATCATACTCATCTCATATTTGTTCCTCATGAGAGATGAAAACTTCTCACACAGTTCTCACTTGTAGAACCAAAGATTATGTCATCAACATAAATTTGTACCAAAATGATGTCCTTGCCATTTGTAGAATAGGGTCTTATCTACAACACCTCTTATGAATTGATTCTCCAACAGAAAGGTAGAGAGAGTATCATACCAAGCTCTAGGGGCTTGCTTTAATCCATAAAGTGCCTTGAACATCTTGTAAACAAAGTCATACAACTCAGTATCTTCAAATCCAGGTGGTTGTTCAACATACACTTCTTCCTCTAGCTCTCCATTGAGAAAGGCACTTTTGACATCCATTTGGAACATCTTGAAGTTGCAGTGTGCAGCATAGGCTAGAAATATCCTTATAACTTCAAGTCTAGCAACAGGGGCAAATGTCTCATCATAATCTATCCCTTTGTGTTGACAGTATCCTTTGGCTACTAGCCTTGCTTTGTTTCTTATCACATTTCCACTTTCATCCAATTTGTTTCTGAATACCCATTTTGTGTCAACAACTGATTTCCCTTTTGGTCTTGGGACTACTTTCCATACATTGTTTCTTTCAAATTGGTTGAGCTTTTCTTGCATAGCTATCACCCAATCAGAATCCAACAATGATTCATCAATTGTTTTTGGCTCATTTTAGGATAGAAAACAAGAAAGCATGCTGTCATGTAGGGCTGTCAAAAAAATTCAAAAAAAACCGATATCCGTTCGAAATATTTGTATTCGTATCCGAAAAAAACGGATATCATCCGTATTCGATTTAAAGCGGATATTATCCGTATTCGGATTCGAATCTTTTAATATCCGATAGATATTATCCGTATTCGTATCCGAAATTTTCCGAATCCGAATTAAGTATATATGATATATAAATATACAGTTATATATTTTATTCAATTTAAATGTAATAGCATATAATATAACCCCTTGCAATACACGATTCTTTTTTAATATTTACAATTACATAGGTTATATTATCAAACAATTTTTTAATTTATATTTATTAAGATATATTTATTTTCATGTTTCGATTTTTTTTTAAATATTTATCGATGATCCAACCGTACTGTTAGGCCGAATACACAATTATAATCAAGATCGTATGAGAGATTAACAATATGCGTTTAAACAATTAAAAACTGTTTCGAATTAATAACTCCTCTCTCAGTGATGTAGAATATCACAGAGAGCTGCTTAGGTTACAATGAATAATGTTTTACAATGATCGATACCCTTTTAGGGTTAACCTAACTGTATTTATAAGATATACAGCTGCTATACAATCGTTAATTGATACTCCTATAAATTAGCTATACAATTGATATCAATCACGATTGCTACATGTCTCCTTAGTCAACTCAATCTCTTTGATAGCTATCCAATCTTCAAAAATATTGTTTCCTTAAATAATCTTCAATCACTGTTGACCAGTAGACGCTGCCTCCAGACAGAGTTTAACAAACTCTGTCGAGCTTCCATCCGTCAGTGTTTAACTAAACTCTGACTGCTTCCAGCTAAACTCTGATTTATCACTGTAACACTTAAACACTGATTAATATTCACATCAATTATTTCTAACAATCTCCCCCAACTTGTTCATTAGCAAAAATGCACAAGTTTAACAATAATTGATGATGTCAAAATAAATAAACAAATACAGTGTTTAATATACAAACAGAGTTAACTTCTACTTAACAAAATCTACAGAAAATAAGAAAATTCTTACAGAGTTTTAATCCTTAATCTCCTCAACATCTGGTGTTGTTCTAAGGTAGTCGATAAGTAATCTTCTTTCAGCATTTTCAAGCTCTGTCTACATAACCTCCTTGATCTCTTTTAGCTTAGGATCATCTTCACCAGTTTAATAAATAGCAGACCTCAGATCATAGATTTTGTTTCTTCTCATCTCATTCCCCAGTCTGATGAACTGTGCTTTAGCTGACTCTGAGTTAAAATCAAGAACTGTTATACCCAGGTCTATCTTCAATTTAGCACTACCCTTCTTCATCTCAACAATATTCCCATGATAATCTCTGTATTTTGGGACATATTGACTTTTGTATTTCATACCTCTGACTGCCAAATTATGTGGCATCTTATTTCTTAGCACATTTGCAGCTTGTTGAGTCCTTTGATTTTTCAACTTGAAAAGATATAGAACATATTCTAATTCCTCCCATAGCTTCAAATCAAGATCATACTCACCAATTTTGTATACAGTACCATCTTCCCTGAAATACAGTAGAAAGTCTTTATCCAAACTTCAATGATGAATCAACTGTACTGACTCCAGTCTGTGTAAACTCTCCTGAGTAACACCAAGACCTGGAACAGCCAGTGATGAAGGATCTCGAGGACCAGTATTCATTCTGACTTCTTTATGAGAGCCCAATCCAGATTTATCTCGACCTTGCTTACCAATTAAAGCTCTACCATGCAGAAAATCAGTAGTAGTACCTCCAGTCACCAGAGATGGATCATGAAGAGTTGGTTTTCCAAAACCATTTTCATCTGAGTAGATAAAAGTCTCTGTACAACTTGTGTAGAAACAGAGGTTGTATTCTTCTTCTTTGAGTCTTCTCCTTCTTTAGAAATTCCTTTTAGCTTCAATCTGGCTTCAGCTTCTGTTGGTTTCTTAGATACTTGTGATCTTTGATCAGCACCAACATTTTCTTTAATCACAATGCCTTTAAGAACAGGCCTAGGAGCTTTTTCTTTCTTTTTAAACTTTCCAGACTTTAAAGCTTTCTGATGTTCTTCTTGAAGATTCTTTTCTTCAGCTTTAATATCTTCAATAGTAACTCCTTCTTGATTTTCTTCCAGAAATAACTTAGCAGCTAGTTCTTCATCTGTTTGTGGATTTTCAGTGAATAATAAACTCCTGGTGTTTGAAGTACCCTGAGCATCAGTAATTATTCCAACAGACTTTGGCTTAGAAGATTTGCTAGATCTTAAACTTTGATCAGCTCTCAATAATTTCTTCCCTTTGTCCTTTGCTCCTGCTCCTCCATCTTCAGTATCTTCATCCTCTTTAGTCAGAGTTTGAGATTACCTGCACTTAGACTTAGCAACTCTCTCCCCCTTTTTGACATCATCAGGAATTAAGATAGAAGTAATCAGCTCCAAGGAGTTAGCAATGGAATCAAACTTCCCAGACAAGACAGTCTGATTCTGTTCAACTTGACCCAGTCTTTGAAACAGAGTTTCTTGAGCTTTGGAAATGGTCTTGAACTTTGTCTGATTATCCCTCTGCATAGTCATATCTCTAGCAACAACATCAGCTCTCAGTTCATTAATAGCTTTTTGAGACTCATCAAATCTTTCATTCAGAGTTTTGACTTGAACAATGGTTGCTTGCAGACTTGAGAGAATATTAGGATTTGAGATCTTCGTGGCAAATTGATGAACAAATTTAGCTGCTCTTTCAATAGGAAAAATACAGTCTGACTTATACCAATCCTTTGAATTCTTGGCAAAGTGTTCAGCTTCAATGTCATGTTGATTTGAAGGTTTAAAAAATGGTGTGTGCTTAGCATCAGTTTGAACTGGTATACTCTGAGAAGAGTTTGACTCTACACTTCCTTCATCTTCAACATCAACAGCTGTATCTTCAACTTGATCAGTATGCACTGCAACATTCTCTGCAACAATCTCTGCAGTTTCAGTAACATTCACTGCTATTTCAGCAACAGTCTCTGCAGGTGTATCTCTAGTCTCAACAGACTTTGGAACTTCAACTTGTTCAACCTCTTCACCTTGTTCAGGAACCTGGTGAGCATCAGAGAATAGCTCAGTGTGTGATGCCACTGTTTCATCAAGTACTACAGTTGGCTGATCAGCTGCACCAGTTTCTTCAGAATTTGCAATAACAGGTGAGAGAGGAACATTAATAGAATCAGAGAATGGAATGAATGTTTCAACAAAGTCATCCATATCAGTAAAATCTTCTCTGATTGCCTCATCCAGTTGTACATTATCAGTTGTATTGGTAGCTTCTTCTGCAGTATATGTCTCAATAGTAAGTATTTCCTTGGAAATCACCTCTGGAGCTTCAAAGTTCATTTCCTCATCAGAATCATCAAGAATCAATCTTCTTCTTTTAATTTGAGGCACCTCTGCTGTCTCTTCTTCAGTAGAATCCTCTAGAATAGAAGGTGATGGAGGTCTGTTTACCCTTTCTTTTCTAGCCCTTTTAGTCCTGACAGACTCCTTTTGAATTTGAACAGATTCTCTTTTAGCTTTAGCTAGTTGATGCTGTGTATTTGCTTCTGTGTGTTTTCTTCTACCTCCATGTTTTAGTTTGGGTTGGGTAATAGATGGTTGTTGTTCAGGTTGAGGTTGGGTTTGTGTTTCAGTGTTTAGAGTTGGAGGTTCAGTGTGTGTAGGTGGTTGAATGGGTTCAGTGTTTATAGATTGTTGAGGTTCAGAGTTTGTAGGTTCAGGGTTAGGCTGTGGAGGTTCTTGAGGTTCTTGAGGTTATGGAGGCTGTGGAGGTTCTTGAGGTTGGTGTAGAAAATTTTGAATTGCAAGTGGCAACACCAAATCATGTAATTACTCCTTGTTAACATCTTTATTGGTTAGATCAGAGAATATCCTCTTATTAACCTTAAAGGCTAGAATGGTGTCATTCTCAGCAATCTCAACACCAGGAACACAGGCAGTGAATAATAACTGACAAAATCTAGCAAAGTAGACAGTACTATTCTCTGACAACCTATCACCTATATTCATTAAAACAAGTCTACCAAAATCGAAATTACTTCCATAGAGAAGAGAATACGATTTGAAGACTGTCAGTAGGAATGGCATCCCAGTTGGTGACTTTCTTGCCAAAAGCTCTTATGATGCAATCAAAAAAGAAACTCCAATCCTTCCTGAGCCCTGGCCTTTTGACATTACCAAGCTTGTCTAAAGAACTAGAAAACCTCAGCTGCTGCAACATCTCCTTCAATTGATTCTCACCAGCAACAGTGTATGAAGTGTGAGTGTCGAAACCCATAGTATGTCTAACAGTTGTAGGAGTAATTACATACTCTGTCTCCTCATAATTGAAAACAATTGATGGATTCCCATTCTCTCCTCCATCGTCATACACAGAGTTTTGCCAGAAAGTAGCAATCTGCGTGGCAGAAAGCGTTTGTGGTTCGACTAGAGCTGTTCCAATCTCTGAATCTCCTAGAAAGTTTTGAATCAAGTGAAATGCCTCTGGAACTTTTTCATTATTCAATGGGGCTGCATAATTGTTGGGAACAAATAATAATCCTTGGGCAGTAAAAGCTTTAGTGGCCATTAGAATCGATTTGAGAAGAAAATATGAGTGAAAAAGATATGTAGCAAAGGTGTTTATGAAAATGTGCAAATGAGATAGCAAGTAACTGTGAGTGGATTGTGTGCAGAGAAAATAACCGTGTAAGTAAAAATGATTAGTGTTGTAATGAAAAAGTAAAACCCAATCGTTTTAACATTAATACACTCAACCAATTACTCAATTAATGTGCAAGTGGGACACATTAGTGGGTGAGTGGGACACGTGGCACATATATAATGGAACAACTATGCACGCTCAGTAACTATAGCAATAATTACTGCTAATTTCTCTCCCATTACCAACACACTTTACCACTCCAACACTCATTAACAGTTGGCAATAATTTATTTCACTTTTCAAAAACTCTTTTTACCCCAAGTATGTAAATTGTCTGAAATAAATTACCTTAGAGTATTAGACAAATTTCGTCAGCGTTTGTCAATTCTCCAACTGCATTACCATAATCCTTTCAAAAACTGCACAGGTATGAATATATGTGTGTGTATAGCAGAGTTTACCAATTCAAATTTTAGAGCATCTAATTTTTCATAAAATCCATAAAGTAAACCAGTAAACACTTAATGCACAAACTCTCATAGTAAACACTGAATGTATGATGAATGCTAAACTCTGTAGTAAACAATTTATATACAATAACATTTAATTAATTTATACCCCCCTTTGATTTTTTTTCTTTTCTCCAGTAATCAGAGGTTGGAACTAGTCACCAAAAATCCTATAATTTTATCCCTTATCATTTTGATAAGTTCCTGGGTCTTCCTAGTCTTTGACTAGTCACCAAAAATTAGAGAATTTTAGCCCTTACTATATATCAGCAAGTTCCTGGGTCATCCTAGACACCAACATAATCTCAAAGGAGTTTTAACAGTCTATAAACATTTACTTTGGGGGTAGACTAATAACAAAATCTAAATTAACAGTGTATAACTAATAGAGTTTAGAGCTCATCAACATCAGAAATTATTCATGAGAGGCAATGCACACAGTATTTACAGACTCAGAGTTTAGGATAAATAAACTAAGAGATGCTATAAATATGAAACAGTATCATGCTGTGTTAATTTTCTGCACAATCTAAGATTAGAACACAAATAACTTAGAAGGATTCATGATTAATTACTGAGAATCATGCTTCATACAAATTTCTTCATTGGTGTTAACATTCAGACAAAAATATTATCAGAGTTTCTCAGAGTTTATCCAACATGTCAACAGTGTATGACCTAGAGAGTATGCTATCAGAGTTTAACAGTTAACGAACAGAGTTTGCATAGCAGAGTTTAACAACAGAGTTCACATAGCAGTTAACATACCACAGAATTATGAGCAACACATTACATAAGTAAAATTTTGAGTCTAACCGATATCTCTAGTCAAAACCAGAGACCATTCCTAGTTCATTTACCAGCCTTGTAAATACAGCTTTACTCAATGGCTTGGTGAAGATATCTGCAAGCTGTTGTTCTGTAGACACAAAATGAAACTCAATATCCCCTTCCTCTACATGTTCTCTGATAAAGTGGTACCTTATGCTGATGTGCTTGGTCATTGAATGCTGTACTGGATTACCTGTCATTGCAATAGCACTTTGATTATCACAGCAAATAGGTATTTTACTGTACCTCAATCCATAATCCAGCAATTGATTCTTCATCCACAGAATCTGTGCACAACAGCTACCAGCAACAATATACACTACTTCAGTTGTAGATGTAGAAATTGATTTCTGTTTCTTGTTGTACCAAGAAACAAGTCTATCACCCAGAAATTGACAACTTCCACTGGTGCTTTTTCTGTCTATCTTACAGCCTGCAAAGTCTGCATCAGAGTAACCAAGTAGCTTGAAGTCTGATTCTCTAGGATACCACAAACCTAAGGTTATGGTTCCCTTGAGATACTTAAAAATCCTCTTCACAGCTGTTAGATGTGGTTCTCTAGGGTCTGCCTGAAACCTTGCACAGAGACAAGTTGCATACATGATATCAGGTCTGCTAGCTGTTAGATAAAGAAGAGACCCTATCATGCCTCTGTAGCTTGTCATATCTACTGTAGCTCCTGTATCTTTGTCCAACTTTGTTGCTGTTGCCATGGGAGTTGATGCAAATGAGCAGTCAAGCATACCAAATTTCTTGAGAAGATTTCTGGTATATTTTGCTTGATTTATGAAAATCCCATCATCTGTTTGCTTCACCTGTAGGCCTATAAAATAGCTAAGCTCTCCCATCATGCTCATTTGATACCTGGACTGCATGAGCTTGGCAAACTTTTTAAAGAGTTTATCATTGGTAGACCAAAAAATTATGTCATCAACATATATCTGAACTAAAAGCAAGTCATCACCATAGTTAAAATAGAACAGTGTTTTATCAATTGCACCTCTGTTGAACCCACTTTCTAGAAGAAATTGAGCCAGAGTTTCATACCATGCTCTTGGTGCTTGCTTAAGTCCATAGAGAGCCTTATCCAGCCTGTAGACATAGTCTGGATATTTTGGGTCCATAAATCCTGGTGGTTGTTCAACAAACACTTCTTCTTCAAGCTTCCCATTCAGAAAAGCACTTTTCACATCCATCTGAAATACCTTGAATTTCTTGTGAGAGGCATATGCTAGAAAAATTCTTATTGCCTCCAATCTTGCAACTGGAGCAAAAGTTTCATCATAGTCTATTCCTTCCTGCTGTGAATAGCCTTTTGCCATAAGTCTAGCCTTGTTCTTTGTAACAACTCCCTCACTGTCAGTTTTGTTTCTGAAAACGCATCTAGTACCAACAACAGATCTATTCTTTGGTCTAGGTACAAGGGTCCATACTTCATTCCTCTCAAATTCATTTAACTCTTCCTGCATTGCTGTTATCCAGTCAGCATCTTGAAGAGCTTCTTAATTCCACCTTCTTTGGTTCATTCTTAGACAAGAATGCATGAAACAGACATTCATTTGTTGTAGCACTCCTTGTCCTTACTGTTGCATCTGGATCTCCAATAATTAAATCAGGTGTATGAGATTTTGTCCATTTCCTAGCAGAAGGTAAATGGCTTCTATCAGTATGTGATCCTCCCCCTTGATCCATGTTCTCCTGATTTTCTTGTTGTCTTTCTTCATTTTCTGAGGCTCCCCCTGAATTTGACTGCTCAGAGTTTGAACTATCAGATTTTGCACTTTCAGAGTTTGAGTCATCAGAGTTTGATCCAGATTTTTCAGTTGACTCACTATCAGAATTTGAGTCATCATTTTGATCATTCTCCCCCTCAACTGATTCTCCCCTTTGTTCTGGCTGAGAAGTTTCTTCAGTGTTTACCAGTAGAGGTTCAGAGTATGCTTCAACAGAGTTTGTCAGATCAGTTTCATCAGAGTTTACTTCATCAGAGATTAAGTCTTCATTTTCAAAGTGCAGTTGATCATGTTCATTTACATCTTCAAGTCCAGTTATTTTCTTGTCATCAAATGACACATGAATTGACTCCATGATCACCTTGGTTCTCAGATTATAAACTCTGAATGCCTTAGTTGACAGTGGATAGCCAACAAAAAATTCCTTCATCAGCTTTTAACTCAAATTTAGTCAACTGTTCAGGATGAGTTTTCAACACAAAGCATTTGCACCCAAAAATATGAAAATATTTCAGGTTTGGCTTCTTTTCTGTCACCATCTCATATGGTGTTTTTCCATGCTTGTTGATCAGTGTGGCATTTTGAGTAAAACAGGCTGTTTGAACTGCTTCTGCCCAGAAATAGGTTGGCAATTTTGCTTCATCAAGCATAGTTCTGGCAGCTTCTATCAAGGTTCTGTTCTTCCTCTCAACTACACCATTTTGCTATGGTGTACCAGGTGCAGAAAACTCTTGCTTCAATCCTCTGTTCTTGCAGAATTCTTCCATTGTTGCATTCCTGAATTCAGTTCCATTATCACTCATGATTATTTTGACTTTGTGTTTTGATCCTTTGTCCAGCAGCTTTACATGCTCCATCAGAGTTAATGCAATAACTTTGCTTCATAGATATTATTGTGCCTGTGTCCAACTAGAACAACTTTCCCTGTAGATTTACTGATGATTTTAAAGTATTCAGGCTGAAAATCTACATGATATCCTCTGTCACAGATTTGACTCACAGATAGCAGATCATGCTTGAGTCCTGGAACCAGAGCTACATTTGTGATGATGACACCTCCAAGATTGATATTGCCATATCCCAAAGTACGTCCTATGTTGCCATCTCCATAGGAAACTTTTTGGTCAGCCTTCTCCACATACTCTGATAGCAGGGCTTTATTTACAATCATGTGTCCTGAACATCCACTGTCCATGACTAGGGTACTCTCCCTGATGCTCTGCAATCACAAACAATCACTGAAGATTAGATTTAAGGATCCAGACTTGCTTGGATCCTTTGGCTTTCTTAACTTTGTTAGCTTTAGCAGCGGAATTTGCATTATCAGAGTTTAAGCTAACATTTTTAGAGTTTGCACTTGCAGAGTTAACCTTAACCCATTTCAAATTGGGCTTAAGTTCATAGTAATTATGATAAATAGCATGGTAATCCCTGCAAGTATAAATAGAATGCCAAGTACTTCCACAATGTTTACATAAAGTCTGTGCTCTAGTTCTAACATTATCTTTCTTTACTTCAGACTTGGAAGGTAAAGAATTAATGTTTTTGTTCTTCCTGCAGAAACTAGCAAGATGGTCAGTGCTACCACAGTTATGACATGTCTTTCTTGGAGCAAAAGTAGCAAGCATTGGATAATTACCTTGAGTAATGCCTACTTTACCATTTCTATTCTTCCTAGACACTTTCTGTTTCTTGACAGATTTTAACTCCTTAAGCTTATGTTTGAGTTGTTTATCTGTCATTGAACCAATATTAACCTGTTTAACACTAGTTTTTATTTGTTCTTTCTTAACAGCTTCTTTTTCAGGTTCAGACTCAGGTTCATTTATTCCATGAACAAATTTTGTAGATGGAAGATGTGTTCTAATTTTGACTTTGTTTTGAAACCTAAGTTCATCTCCCTCACAGTAACCTAAGCCAACTGTGTCTGACTGAAAAACCTCTTGAGTATCTTTTCCAGAATGAGTCCAAGTTTTAATTATGTGATTTGCCTTCTCCAATTCAGATTCAAGTTGCTTATATTTTCCTAGCAAATCATGTTCTAGATAAACAGCATCATCTCTTTCTTTCTGAACTTGTTGCATGTTTTCAAGTTTTTCTTCAACAATTTTATTTCTCACTTTAAGTTCAGAATTTTCAGATTTGGTTCTCTCATTCTCTAAAGTCTGATCCCTATAGGCTATAACTGATATGCAAAGCCTTAAGATAAATTCTTAATTCAGTTATATCATCAGTATTATAAGCATAGGTAGTTAGAGGTACCTTGTTTTCAGAATCTGAGTCTGAAGTGTCTGCCCAGTCTCTGCCTTTTGTGAAGAGTGCTTTTTCAATTTTACCCTTCTTGCACTCAGGAGCATAATGACCCATCTCCTTACACTTGTAGCATTGAATCTCAGACTTGTCCTTCTTCCCAGACTTGGTATCCTTTCTCTCAGACTTTCTGAAACTTTTTCTGTCAGAATTTGAATCTTTCTTAGAAAAGCTTTTGCCCTTCTTAAAATTCTTGAAACCCATCTTCTTGAAGATCTTCACCATCAAAGCAGCCATTTGCAACATTTCTTCTTCATCATCTTCAAAGTCAGATGATTCATCAGTGTTTGAATCAATATCAGAGTTTGATGACTCACTTTCAGAATGTATGACTAAAGCCTTTCCCTTAGCTTTCTTCCTTGATGCTTCCTTCTTCAAGGGTTTTTCTTCAACCTTAAGAGCAACAGACTTTGTCTTCTTGCCTGATCTCCTGTTTCTCTGCTCCAATTCCAATTCATGAGTTTTGAGCAGCCCATAGATTTCATCAATCTCAGTATCAGCAAAACCATAGTTATCCCTTATGGTGGTTGTCTTCACATCCCACTTTTCAGGTAAAGCAAGAAGAAATTTGAGATTTGAGTCTTCTAGATCATACTCTTTATTAACCAATGACAAATCATTGAGCAGTTTACAGAATCTGTCAAATGTTTCTGTCATGGTTTCTTCAGATTTAGCCTCAAAGTGCTCATACTCCTGTGTGAGTATGTTCCTTCTATTCTTCTTGATAGCAGCAATTCCTTGACATCTAACCTCAAGAGCATCCCAAATTTCTTTGGCAGTAGTGCAGTTAATCACTTTATTAGATATAACATTGTCTAAAGCACTATGAAGTAGATGCCTAACTTTTGCATCCTTAGCAATAGATGAAAGATCTTCAGGAGTCAGATCTTTCTTTTCCTTTGGAACTGTTTTAGCTTCTTGACCAGCAGTAGCAACAGATAACTTTGTAGGTTTATGAGGACCTTCATAAATTCTGTCAAAATATTCTGGATCTGTAGCCTCCAGAAACATGATCATCTTCACCTTCCAGATTGAATACTCTGCTGGCCTGAGAATAGGAACCCTGATTGTCTCATAACGACTCACAGTAGTAGGTTGAGCCTTCTCAGAACTTGAACCTATTGGAGGAGGTATCTCTGCCATTGATTATAGCTTTGTGTGTGGATCTTAAACTGTATAGAGTAACAGATTGGCTTTGATACAAATTGTTAGGCCGAATACATAATTATAATCAAGATCGTATGAGAGATTAACAATATGCGTTTAAACAATTAAAAACTGTTTCGAATTAATAACTCCTCTCTCAGTGATGTAGAATATCACAGAGAGCTGCTTAGGTTACAATGAATAATGTTTTACAATGATCGATACCCTTTTAGGATTAACCTAACTGTATTTATAAGATATACAGCTGTTATACAATCGTTAATTGATACTCCTATAAATTAGCTATACAATTGATATCAATCACGATTGCTACACGTCTCCTTAGTCAACTCAATCTCTTTGACAGCTATCCAATCTTCAAAAATATTGCTTCCTTAAATAATCTTCAATCACTGTTGACCAGTAGACGCTGCCTCCAGACAGAGTTTAACAAACTCTGTCGAGCTTCCATCCGTCAGCGTTTAACTAAACTCTGATTTATCACTGTAACACTTAAACACTGATTAATATTCACATCAATTATTTCTAACACGTACTAATGTCAAGATCCATCATTTTTAATGTTATTGCCAAAATTTCAGAAAAAAATAAATTTAAGATAATTTTTTTTGGCATATTTTATTATTTTCAGAATGTTTTTACTATTTTTATTATATATATTTTATATATTGATAGAAAAAATATATATAGAAGATTTGCAGCAAAAAAGATTCGATACCATGACCACCCAGATACATAACACAACTCCAACCACTGGGCTACATGCCACAAATGTGTTTAATGATGATTACTAAATTACATGTTCCCATTATTTCTTTAAAAAATAAGTAAGTGGAACTACTAGTTAATTTAGTAATTTTCTATTAAAATCTCCAACCAAACTAATTTTTTATTTTTTAAAAATTTGGAAACATCATTAAATTATAAATATCTTGACATCCGTACGGTTGGATGGTCAAGAAATAATTTTAAAAAAATATAAACAATAATATTGGACAAAGCAGTAGTTAGTAGTACTAGTGAGAATAGTAGTGATCTACTAAGATCTCCAACCAAATTAATTTTTTATTTTTTAAGAATTTGGGAATATCATTTAATTAGATATATCTTGACATCCGTATGGTTGGATCGTCGAGAAATATTTTTTAAAAAAATAGAAACAACAATTCGTGACAAAGCACTAGTTAGTTAGAATAGAAGTGATCTACTAAGATCTCCAAGTTGGATCGGGTTTTGGATCGGGTTGGATTTGGCTAATATCCAAATCCAAATACAAACTCTTTCGGGTTTAAAAATCAAATCCAAATCCAAAAAATCGGGTTCGGTAAGATCCAATCGGGTCGAATTGGATCGGGTATCCGTCGGATCGGTTTTTTTTGCCACCCTATCTCACCAAATTATTTTTTTATTTTTTGAAAATTTGGGAATAACACTAAAGTATATATATCTTGAAATTTTTTATTTGTGTAAATTATCAAAATATTCAAAAATTTAGTATTTTTACATTTTTGATAAATTGAGAATATTTTAAAATTTTTGGGATCAAAACTGTATTCTTCCGTGCAAATTTTTTTGGAACCAATTAAATAATATTAGAAGTCAAGAATTATTTGTGGGGTATTTATCTTAGAATATACAAATATTTTAGTAAAATTCTTTTTTTTTTACTTTATCCTAAAAACTACGCGCGACATTCCCCCCACCCTGGTTTCTCTCATCTCCCGTATCTCTCTATCTCTCATCTTTTTCTACACTTTCTCTCTTGTTCTTTAAGATTAAACCCCTCGTTTTGCATGATTTTGGACTCCAAATCCATGATATGAGTAGTCAAAATTCATATTTTCTCCTCCTTTATCCATTGATACCATCCAATCGAGTTTTGGGTAAAGTTTAATTTTCAGCTATTTATTTGTATGGGTTCGGGTGGGTTTTTGTTGATGTTGATTACATAGATATATTGATCGTTGCAAACCATGAGATATTTGTTAATTTCATTAATTTCTGGGCATATTTTTGATTCACCGGAGTTCTTGGTTTTGGCCGGAAAATTTCCATTCGTATTCGGTTTATAATTTGATTTGTATGGTTGTATAGATCGTTTTATATGGATTAACATATATTTTTATTTGAATTTTCTGGGCATGTTTTTAGTTGCAGAATTTTTGGTTGAGTCACCGGAGTTGTTCGGTTTTGAGATGTTACATATGTATATGGCTGGTGTGACTCTATTGCTGCAAATTGATATCATCCCCCCCCTGTTCGCCCTAGTTTTCTGCGTTGTTGCTGCGTTGTTACAATTTGAATGTAATTTTTGGAAATGAATTCGGATCCGGAACGGATAATATCCGGTGGATTCGGATACGGATTTTTTTCCCCGGATATTTCTGGATTTGGATACGGATTCGGATAAGGTTTCGAATTCCCGGATTCGGATTTGGATATAGCTGTATCCGTATCCATTTTATCCGATTGACACCCCTACTGTCATGAGAGACATTCCTTCTGGTTCTTACTCCAGAGGTAGGATTACCAATGATTAAATCAGAGGTGTGATCCTTATTCCATTTTGTGGCTCTGGGTAAGCTTCTATCTTGATCTGTTTGATCAGTTTCTCCTTGAGGAATTGATTCTCCACAAGTACTATTATCTCCTTCATGTTCTTCAATATCCCCAGAATCATCCTCATTTTGATGATTAGATGTTACTGTTTGTGACTGAGCTGGAGTTTGATTAACATCATTGGTGTTGACAACATCTCTTTCAAATTCAAGAGTTTTAGTACAAGTAGGTTCTTCAGTAACAATTTTTTCTTCTTCCAGATATCCTTGATTTTTAAATCTAAGAGGCTGCATTTGATAATCTTTTTGCAATCCTGGAAACTTGGTTTCATCAAATGTGACATTCACACTTTCTTCAATGACTTTGTGTTCTATGACAAAGACTTTGTAGGCAGTCCTTTCTAATCCATATCCCATGAAAATACTTTTATAGGCTTTAGCATCAAACTTTCCTTTCTTTTCATGGTTGTCTTTCATCATGAAACACTTGCTTCCAAATACATGAAAGTATTTGACCGTAGGTTTCTTTCCTGTCATTAGATAATAAGGAGTGTTCCCATGAGTCTTGTTGATTAAGGTTCTGTTCTGTGTGTAGCAAGTTATGATGATTGCTTCAGCCCAGAAATATGTTGGTAACTTTGCATCATACAACATAGTTCTAGCAGCTTCAATAAGAGTCATGTTTTTCCTTTCTACCACTCCATTTTACTGTGGAGTTCTGGCAGCAGAGAATTATTGCACAATGCCTTCATCTTTACAGAAATTTCCAAGAGTTACATTTCTGAACTCAGTACCATTCTCACTCCTTAGAATTTGAACTTTTGCATTAGGGGTTCTATTAAGAACTTTGATGTGATCAATGATCTCCTGAGCAGCTTCATTCTTAGATTTTAAGAATCTTACCCAAGTGTGCCTTGAGTAGTCATCCACCATTACCAGGGCATATCTCTTTTTGGCTAGAGATTGAACATTTACTGGGCCAAAAAGATCCATGTGAATCAATTTGAGTGATTCATTGTTGGTATTCAGTTGCTTTGACTTGTGTACAAATTTTCTCAATTTTCCCATTTGACAGTCCTCATATAGCCTTTCTTAACAGAATTCCTATTGAGGTAGTCCTCTCACCAGTTCCTTCTTCATCAGCATATTCATGGTCTTGAAATTTAGGTGGGAGAGTTTCTTGTGCCAAAGCATGTTGTCACTAACTGTTGCCTTACTGTAAAAATAGTAGACCTTGTCTTTCTTAGCAGAGTTCAAGTCTACAACAAACAAGCTTCCTTTTCTAACTCCTTTCAAGGAAAGGCTTCCTTCCTTCTTGTGATAGATATTACACACAATCATGTCAAAATCAACCTTGAATCCCCTGTCACTGAATTGGCTGACACTGAGAAGGTTGTGTTTCAATCCATCCACAAGAGTAATATCTTCAATGACAACATTTCCAATTTCCAAACAGCCATATCCCACAGTGTAACCTTTGCTGTTGTCTCCAAAAGTTATGATTGGGCCATCTTTCTCAACGTAATGTGATAGCAAGGCTTTATCACCTGTCATGTGTCTGGAACATCCAATGTCGATGATCCACATGACCTGTTTCTTTTTCTTGCACTGCAAAATAGATGATATTTAATTTGCATCTGGTACCCAATCCTTGTTGGGTCCAGTAGTTACAGTATCACATTTTATATCATCAAAATTCATACTTGAATCAACACTTGAGTCTTCCTGTTTGACTTCTTTAGCTACCCACTCAGTTTCAGAATAAGACTTAGTCTTTTTCTTAGTGGGCACTGCCTTCTTACCAACATTGGTAGGCTTAGAAGTCTCAACAGTTTGCATATAAGAGCATTTTTCAGTAGACAAATAGGCAGATTAAAACATGTACTCATGGTAGTGATTTTACATGGCATACAATCAATGTTACTACAAATGCTCATTGTTCTTTGCATAATGGGGGTTCTATATAAGTTACCATTAACCTTGGTCACATTAACCTTGTTCGGTCACATTAACCTTGTTCTCAATTTGTTTCTTACAAACATGTGTTAAGTGTTGGGAGGAGCCACAATTATTGCAAAGTTTTCTAGGAGCATTCTTAACTTGAGCATAACCATCTTTCTTATCAATTCCTAACTTGTCATTCCTATTCTTAGACTTGTAGGCATCTATGTTGACAGTATGTCCTGAAGTTGCTATTGAGTTACCCTTGACAGTACCTTTCGTAACTGCTATCTTGACAGTAGGTTTGGAAGTTGCTATCTTAGGTACTCTCTTGACAGTATCTTTGAAAGTTTCTGTCTTATCCTTGTTGACAGCTTCTTTAGAACATTCTGTCTAATTTCTTGGCAAAGTTTCTGTCATGGGAATCTTGACAGTATATTTCCCTTTAGTAGATGTACTGTCAATACACTCATCTTCATCAAGAAGTTCTTGTTTGATGAGCAAGGAATTCTCATCAAAATCAGCTTGAACAAATTTGAAAATAGGTTTACAGACTTTCTTGAGAATGTGAGGTTTGATAGCATCACCACCTGAACAATCATTAACCATAGCTGCCTTTCCAGGCCTCCTACCATAGTTAAAACCTATTCCAACCTTTTATTCTCAGTGTGATTCTCATGATATTCCTGAACTAGTTTAGAAGAGTTTCTAAAGACCTTAAGCTTTAATTCTTTTTCAGCAATTTCTTTTCATAAAAATTCTTCTATCTCCTTAGCACAGACGATATCATTTTTTAGTCTTTCATTTTCTTGAGCTTGTGAATCTAGTGGACTGGTCTTAAGCAAAAGCATTTCATTCTCAGATTTAAGTGTTTCATTCAGTTTAGTTAACTGAGCAATTTCTTCATTTGCAGCAGATAAACTAACATGGATATTAAAAATCTCAGCATTCAGTTCCTCAAAAGTTTGCTTATACTCAGTTTAGACATATGAAGTAAAATGAGAGATGGTACCTGATTTGAGGAGCTTGATGCTTCATCATCAGATCTAGCCATGAGAGCTAGGTTCACAAACTCTTCTTCTTCCTCATCATCAGAATCATCCCAACATTTTCCTTCAGCCACATAGGCTCTTCCTTGATTTCTTTTAAACTAACTTCCAGATCCTTTCTCCATTCTTTGATTCTGTTTTGGCCTTCTACACTCTGTGGCAAAATGACCTAGCTCATTGTAGTTGTAACATCTGAACTTTGACCTATCCACTTTCCCTGTCTTGTATCCTCCTCTTATGGCACCACCAACATGTTTTGAAGAGTTTTCCTTGTTGAACTTAGATGTCTGTCCTTGTGGCTTATATGACTTGTCTCTTCTGAATTTGATGTTCTTGAATCTCTTAGCCATATATGCCATGGTTGGATTATCCATGCTTTCAATTTCTTCTAATGAATAGAAGTCTTCATCTTCAACATCTTTGAGCTGTAGAACCACTTTCTCCTCATCATCCAACACCTCTTCAATTTTCAGAGATGGCACTTGTGTTGGTTTTGAACTTTGTGAAGATTCACTTGGCAGAGACACATGTGGTTCATGGGCTACAAGGGCATCAGACATGTTTGCCATCTTTCCTTTGGCTCCAGTTTGAATAGCTCTCTTTTGAAAGAGTTCAAGTTCATATGACTTGAGTACACCATAGAGAGTTTCAAGAGAAACCTCATTCAAGTTTCTCCCTTCTCTGATGGCAGTTACTTTGTGCTCAAGATGTTCAGGAAGAGTGAGCAAGAACTTGACATTAACCTCTTTTCTATCGTAGAACTTTCCATGAATCTGTAGCTCAGCTATTAGCTTACTGAATCTTTCAAACATGTGAGTGAGCTCTTCACCAAGCTTAGCCACAAAGGCTTCATATTGTGACACAAGAATATGTCTTTGATTTTCTCTGACCTCTTCACTTCCTTCACACAACAGCTCTATCTTGTTCCACATCTCCTTTGCAGATAGACATCCCATAACATTTCCACACATGGCCTTGACCAGGGAGAGAGAGAGAGTCAAGCAAAATAAGTTGTAGGTAGTCGTTTGGAGCTACCTTTTCTTTCTCAGACTCAGTGTATTTTGAGGGTCTCTTTGCAACCCAGTGTGCTGCAATAACAGTATCTCCAACTGTAGAGGCTGCTACTTCTTTTTGAGGGATAAATGGGCCATTCTCAAGGATTCCCAAGTACAGTGGATGAGCAGCTTTGATAAATAACAAGATCTTTCTTTTCCAAAATTGTAGTTCTCTTTATCAAATACTGGAATCTTGATACCACTTGATTTCTGGATCTGTTAGCTTTGATACCAGTTGTTGGTCCCGGAGTATTGCAGAAGGGGGGGTTGAATGCAATACTGATAAATTCAAATCATTACTTCAACAACAATAATAAAGATTCTAATCTATCAGTATACAAAATGAAAACACAAGTGATAGCTCAAGATATTCTCACAAAATAAATGTTTTATTTATTTTGCAAAGAGTGTTGCTACAACCTTGAGAAAAGATGTTTTCTCAAGCTTCGGTTTCTTGAGTGTCTATTGAGTAATATAGAAAGAATGAGAGATGATTCTCTATGTAGACTTATTTGCTCTAACATCTCTGTCACATGGGTTGTGGAGCAGCTGTCATTTTCAAGTGGCAACTCCTTACAATTTGCATACCCATGTGACTTACCTAAATTGCTATACAAACAGAGTTATCATAATATGTAAAGCAACCTAGATACTTTCTTTTTCAAGCTAACATAATTCTAGTAGATGTAGATTTGTCATACTCTTGAATTGTCGAGCCTTGTCTTGTGATCTCTCAAGCTTCTGTCGTAGTCTTGCAGGTCTGCTACAATCTTTGACGAGTTGTAGCAAATTTGTTTCTTGAACATCTAAACTGTCACGGGTTTGACTGAGATAAATCCCCAATTCAAATAATTCAGTGAGACAATAGCTTTAACCGCCAAGTCTGCTGTCATGAGAATGTTCCTTGGTTGACAGTATAAATCCCCGCCAATGTTGATGTCAGAATTCCAGACTTGTTATCAAGCTGTGAGAATGTTGTTGTCTCATGCTTCCGCCAATGTTGCTGTCAGATGGATATTCTGTCATGACTTTCAACATGTTGTCTTCTTGTAACCTTACTGTCAGTGCAATTGACAGTAACCTTATTCTTGCTGTCGAACTGATGTAGTCTTGAGGCTTGAACGTTTGAATGAACTTCTCCCAATATACATACTTATTAAATTACACCAATTACTTTGGTCACAAGAACATACTCTGGCTGTGACAGTATGTTCTACTTAGCAAAAACTAAGTATGATAAAATCTAGTTAAGTTGTCTCTAAGCTATCTCCCATAAATCCCAACAATTATGTACGATCCGATACATTTAAAACCCGATCCGATTAAATATATAAAATTTAAAATATACTACATTTATATAAATACATATAATAAATCTATACTATCTATCTATATTAAAGTCGAAAGATTGAAATTTTGTCGGTTTGGTTATCCTAATTATTAAAATAAACAATGACATAATATAATTAATGGTAACTAGCCTATAACCCATGCATTGCACGGTTTCTTTTTTAATATTTATAATTATATTAATTTTTTAAAATTTTATATGTTATTAATTTACATATCAAATTGTTGTTAAAAAATTGATATATATATATATATATATATATATATATATATATATATATATATATGATTTTACACATTGGATTTAATATTTTTACTCTATCTTGAATTCTTAAAATTTGACTTTGACGATTTTACATTGAAATACGAAAAGGTGTTTATTAATGATTTAAATTATACATAATTAGGTTTCTTATATTGAACTTGGTTGATTGAGAAAACCAAGAGACCACCATCTTAACCATTAATTAGTAGTTTGATCTAATGGATATAAGATTTTACTAATTTTCAAATTTTTAAGAGAGAAGGGTAGAGATGGAATTTGATTTTTTATATTTATTTGTTCTTGATTGCAAATCGATGATGAGGTTAATTCAACGCGATAAATTCATTTTCAAATCTTATAATTAATGTAGGCAAGCAAATTATATACCATCCTTGTTCACTATTTATATAACTGCTATGGCAACTGTAAAGCAAATCTTTGAACAAACTATAATACAATTTTACGTGATTCGTTAAAGCTTGTTGTGATCATGGTATGAACAAACTCAAGTCGCATCCTATTTAATTGCAACCTGTGGGCAAGAATGATTTATGATATATATATGCGCATAAAATAGACACAAAACATCAACCTACATTTGGATTGTTTGGAGGGATCAAAGCTTCCAATAAATTCAATTGGCAACACCACGCATCTAGGACTATCAATGTAAACATTAGAATTGCGTCATACATATATAAATCTGGACATGTATTAAGATGTTAGTTAAATCCTGATTCTTATACTTACTTACCGTCAACCATATCAGAAGTCAACCATATCCAAAATAACATTTTTTATTCGTTGAAACCAACATGGAATCAGGTGCAGTATTAGTGAGGAGTGTTTCTGACACAAACCCAATTACCTCCACATTAAGTTCTATAAACTTGGGACTCATCAGCTCTACAAACTCATTTGTTGGGAAGGCATTTTTTGAATCAAATAGATCATGCATACATTTGTTCTGGAACACGTTATACTCATTGATTGCCTCCTTCATGAAGAACCTGTAGAACACTTAAAGAACACTAAAATACATTTAAGAACACTTCAATTAGTCGAAACAGATTTGTTTTGGAACACGTTTCATCTTGTGATCCATTGTCTTGCTTCTAGTTTCTTCCAACAGTGTCTTGCAAGTTGCAAATGCTGCGTTCAAAGAATTGTGTGATTGTGATATGTATCACGTTAATGGGTAGGTTTATTTCCTGAAATAAAAAATTGTGATTAATATTCTATCCTGTGTATTAAATTTTAAAAATCAAATCACTGATCTGATATAAATATGATATTACATATGCACCTAAACTTCAAGATAATCACAAATTTACCATTTTCATTTATTTATTCAATTAGATTAAATTATATATAAACCAACGGTTAAGATGGTGTTCCTTAAGTTTTCTATCTAAAAATGTTTTCTCTAGATCCCTACTCATATATATATATATATATATATATATATATATATATATATATATATATATTGTGGAATAAAAACTAGATTATCGAATTGAATTTAATACTAGGGTTCGTGAGTTCGTGCTTTAATGGTTGTTCTTGCGTTCGAGACTAAACGGTCCTCAAAAGATGCCTACGTATCTCTGTATTTCTAGAGAATCAAGCCAACGTAGTTCTGAGAATGAGGGGTCAGGCCCTTATATAGGCTGCGGGAGCCTTAGAATTATGGTAGGATTCGGAGACTTGGTGGGCAAGCCACCGCCTTGAGGAAGGTTCTAGACTCCTTCCTTGTAGGAGTCTGTTTCCATGTTAAATTGGGTGCCTTGGAGGGTACTCATAGCGATATTGTTTCCTTGTTTGACTCTTATTGCTGAGCTGTTTATCTCCTCCAATATTAATTACGAATTTAATATTGAAATTAGGAGTGTGAGCCCCACTAATGGGCCCCACATTTGGACCATGCTGGGTCTAATTAATGCAACATTAAATATGTCTTTAGGTCTTACTTTTAGCCCATATCATTTGCCCCCAACTTCTAGGAAAACTGATCAGGTTTTCCTTGAAGTTTTAACTGCCTTTTTCGAGACTTGGGTCAGGGTTTATCGTTTGTACAATAGTGTTTCACGAGTATCATCTTTTATGTAAAGCGTGGAGTGACCAATGCATTTACAACGATGTTAAACGACACTAAACGGCGTTAAACGATGATAAACGGCGCTAACCGGCCTTAAACGACGTTTAAACAACGTTAAACGACGTTAAACGGAATAAAATGGCACTAAACGGCGCTAAACGGTAATAATCGACACTAAACAACGTTAATCGGTGCTAGTCGGCACTAAATGGCACTAATCAGCGCTAATCGGCACTAAACGACGTTAATCAGTGCTAATCGGCACTAACCAGCGCTAATCGACACTAAACGACACTAAACGGCTCCTCGTGGTCGGCCAGAGCACCATGCGTAGGTCAGTCGGCCAATGGGGGTGGCTAATGGCCCGTGCGTGCCTCGGTCGGCCATTCGTGGTCGGCTGACGGTTCGTTCGTGCTTCGGTCGGCTGATGCTTCGTGCGTGCCTCGGTCGGCCATTCGTGGTCGGCTGATGGTTCTCTCGGAGCTCAATCGGCTGACGGAGGTCGGTTGACGCTTCCTTAAAACTCAGTCGGCTGACGACGATCGGCCGTCTTCAGTTAGTCAAGTATTGAAAATCAGTCTTAGAACGTTGACATTAAAACCTCAATGTTGAACACTGAATCACAAATTATTAATTTAGTCATTCGTGACTTTTAGGGAGATTACTCCTAAACTTAGATTAGCATAACTAATCCCGTGCTTAAGGTTAATTTCTTCACTAAGCGTAATCAGCTTATGAAAATCATCTGCTTGTAACTTCCCCAGATACATTTGTCGTTTCTTCCCTGACTCGTATGAATTATAACAATTCTTTCGTATAAAATGGATAGTTTTTGTCCTTTTTCATCTATAAACGATAGATGACCTGTAAACGCAAATCAGGCTGTGCTTCAACCTGATGTAGCAGGTCATGCCTCTTCTATAAAAGAGGGGAAATAGCTTTCATTTCATTTCACTTCTAAAAGTTTTCAAGTTCTTAAGCTCTGTAGTTTTCCAGCTCCAGTTGAAGTTTGAGATCAAGTTTCAAGTTCAAGATCAAATTTCAAGTTCAAGATCAAGATGTCAGAAGGCAACCGTGCAACTGCTCCCCCTGTCTCCATGATGGAAGCAATGGCCAAAAGGAGCAAGATGAGGACCACCAAAGGTATGGAACAAATAAAACCCCCTTCATATGTTGAACATCGGTTTGAATCCTTGCTAGATCTGTTAAACATTATGGGGGAAACATTCCCTAGCAACTCGAGTTTAGATGCCTTCCCTAGTCCTTGTAAGTTGAAGGAGTATGATGTCAAGAAGATCAGAAAGACATACAGTTTTCCAAGTGCTATCAAGGTTCGTCTTCCAAGCCCAACCAACAGAACCTGTAACTGGCATCCCGAGAGGATCTATGTCAACCAGAAAGCCCTTGAAGCCGGGTTCAGATTCCCAATCGATCCTTTTATCATCAGATTGCTGGCTGAGCTTCAAGTCCACCCTTGTCAGCTATATCCCAACGCATGGAGGTTTATCAATATCTTCATAATAAGATGCTGGGAGTTGGGCATCCCATTGAGTACTACAATATTCGGAGTATTTTCTTGATCAAGAACTCTTCTGATTGCAAGAAAAGGATGATCAGTCTTCAGCATCGATCCAAGCTTCCACACATGGTGAACTCTTTTTCTTTTCCAGATTCTCACCACTCCTGGGAGAGGGAGTTTGTAATCCTTGAGTGGGAAGGTGGATATTGGGATAACTTCTTTGTGAAGAGGTTTGGATCCGTGGAAGATAGTTCGCACTTCGTGTGTGAACTTAGTGATTCAGTATTACTGTTTGCACTAAAACACGCAAGCGTACGTGGTCACAAGTAATATAGATATAAGTCAAGTTCGTTCCCATAGAGATCTGGTTTAGGTTTCAATTCAGTTAATGCACCTATGCAACAATGTATGATTATCCTTCACTGTTAAGACAAATAACAAATTTGGGTTTTGATTAACTAAAATTAACTAAGAAGCAAATTAACAAACTAAGAATTAATTAACTAACGAGAATATAATCAAATTACTTATAAAAGAATAAACATGGGATCCTAACTTCATTAAATACTTTGCTTAGAGATGATGCCTCTAATCAATGCATGTGATGGTTATGATATCTGATCGGACAACACGAAAAAAGTACACGCTACTTCTAAGTATACGAATATCAAACTAAACATACATCCACAAAAGAGATAGAAGATGAATAGACACCAATTATGCTTAGACCCTATATCTCTATAGAATTTGAAAACATAACGGTTGAAGAACAAGTTGTCCATTAAGATCACATAGGGCAGCATAATATTTCTCAATTTACGCTACAAATCATGATGTCACTCATACATCAACTTATCCTATGCTAGCATGGAAAGTTCTAAATCTCAAGATCCACTCTCGCTTCACAAGAGATTAACAATCTAGATGTTAGCTACGCATCTAAAAATATTAAACATAACCATACGAGGATATCACGAATTCATCACACACAAATCTTTAAAGCAATCAAACTACTAAACTACATAGATAAATCCGTTAGAATCCCATGACAACGATTAGTTCATAATCGAACTGCTCGTCATCATGGAATCTAATGAAACCATGGTGAATAACAAAGTATAAATGAATACAAATAAACTAGAATGAAGAGTTAAGAAAACAAATCCAGAATATCCTAATAGAAGAAAACAAAAGATGAAGTAGATCTAGATCTCCGTTGCTTGTCACGAGCTTCGTAAAATCCTTCTCCAACTTGTCTCCCTTGTTTCTCTGAAAAAACATTGGTTTCTATTGTCTACATGTGTTTATATAGCCCCCATGTCTTGTCCAGCAAGAAATTCCCCAAAACAGAATTAAAATAGAATTTCTGTAGTTCGGCACAAAATACGTTTCCTAAACTGATTCTGTTTTGAAGGAAAATTCGTAACTGACTTTTCTTCAGTATTTCTGGGCCATTACAGTTGTATTTGGACATCTGGACCACTTGAGAATGAAAGAGAATTCCGTTATCTTCGCGTGGACTGTAAGATCGTCCAAAACGGACTTGTAGAACTCAAGATATGACCCAAACAGTAAATCAGAAATTCTGCCAGCCGACTGCAGCGTTGACTGCGCTGTAGTAGCACTGACTGTGCCCAAACCTTCTATTCATGATTGTATAAAATTTCGTTGCCTTCGCGTGAGCTATAAGATCGCTGAATTCGGACTTCTAGAACTCCAGATATGGCCAAAACAGTGAAGACTGCGCAAACTACCCGAAAAATCCGAATTTTAATCAATTTAACCTCCAACTCTTAGTTCTGCAAAACTAAATGAAAACACATTAAACACACCACATACTTGAGTTCAAGTAATCAATTTAAGCCGATACTAGGCATTCCAAGTGGATATAAAATTCACTTATCAATTACTAAATCGAGATAAGCTCCTCGCAAATGATGGTCGCACCCATTACAAGACTTTCCTAAACGAAAAGAAACTTATTGAAGCTGGCCTCAGCTTTCTTTCTTTTGAGGGTAATTTTTCTTATTAGCTATTTTGAACTCTGTTTTGTTCTTATTCCGTTATTTTTCCTCTTTGCATTTCAGTTGTTGAGGAGTTGGACAATCGTCCCAAGAATCAGCCAACCATGACTAAAAGAATGAAGAAGAAGGCCGAAGCATTGCTGAATCCTTCCAGACCTCATGTTCCTCACTTCCTGGAGAGCTGCTCTCATGGTGGGAAAATGTCCCGAAATGCTAACGGGGATATCAGGACCCATTTCCTCCCATCCTGGGGGATCTACGAACAGGACTCCGTCCTGGGAGATCCTCATCTAGCCTTGGATTGGTCCAAGCTTTCAATCACTCCTCCCGATCTTGTGACTTTGAATGCGGACGACAAAATGGAAGAATCTGAGCTCATGGGGGCTCAAGCTATGTATCAGGTATGACACTCCCTCTTGTGGGTTCGGTGTTCTTATTAATTTTGACTTTATAAATGCCTTGTGTCTTATCAGCTTCCCTATTGCATGCCAATGTTTATTTTCAGGCTGTTTCTCGTCAAGGTCGGGCCTTTAGAGATGAGAATGTAACTTTGAAGAGTGACCAGGCAAGGTTTAAGGAAGAAGCCCTAGACTTAGAATCCAGGGTTGTTCGTGCTGAGGCGGATGCTCTACCCTATCAAAAGCAACTTGCTTCTCTGGCCAAAAAGAAAGCATCTGATGTTGATAAGGTTATTGAGGCCTATAATAGGTCCGAAGATTTTCTCAAGTTCATGGATGACCATGACGACGAGGTACGCCCCTTTAATATGTCCGTCGATTGGGACAAGGCTATCAAAGGTGTGAGCTACAGGCATCATTCTATTGTTATCCCGATGGACTTTCCTTGCCCTGACTGAGCTTGGTGGTGGTGGTGGAAATTGGGTTGATCATGCTTCTGGTTCGGGAACCAAGGCTGTTCCTCAGACATTGGGCTCTGGTTCTCGACGAGGCCCTCGACACTCCAAGAGAGCTACCCAGGTTGTTAGCCAGGATTCATCTTCCTCGAGCTCTCGCGGGAAGAAGCCCATGCCAGCGAGGAGGGATGGGATGATTCGTCAGCCAACCCGGGCAAGAGGAGGCTTCGAAACGAAGCAAGCCCTCCTTCTAGCTCCTCCTCCGAAGAAGAAGAAGAAGAAGAAGAAGGAGAAGGAGAAGAAGTCGAAAAGACTGAGGCACAGCCGACAATAGTGGCAGCCGAAGATGATAGCGACTCTGATGATGATTCAGACGAGGAGGGTTCTACCGAGGAAGAGAGTTCTGAAGATGCTCCACAGGAGTAGGTGGCCTTGCATGGCCTTGTTAGCCGCTTGTGGCTTTATCTTTCGTTCAAGGTCCTTCGGGACTTATCTTTTATTTGGGTCTGTAACTTAAAACCTTAGCCCTCGGGGCACTTTTATTTATGCATTTGTTTTCCTTTATTCGTACGTTCTTTCATTTTCGGTACTTGGTCATTCTAGACTTACACTCAATAGGTGCTTGGTACATAATTAAAATCACAGAATCATAGAATGGAAAACAAACTTGTATTAATAGTCGGAATGGGTTCAACTCTTACATATATAACTACTGTCCTACTCAGGGTAATAAGCCTTGGAATGGTCTCATAGAACCTTATTTCTACTTCTCCTAATAAATAGATAAAAAGCTAAGTCCTTGCTAGGATGGTTCAAACGTAATAAATCTTTAGGTTCAAGGCATGCCAAGTGCGAGGCACCTAGTTCCCGTCCAATTTCTCCAACTTGTAGGATCCTCGTCCTAGTGTCTTCCTGACTCGATACGACCCTTCCCAGTTGGGGGCTAGCTTCCCTTTCTGGCCAACTCCGGAGGCCTCTATCTTCCTTAGAACCAAGTTGCCTTGTCGAAAGAACCTCACATTAACCCTTTGGTTGTAATGGAAAGATGCCCTTTTCTGATGCTCCGCATTCCTGGCATTTGCTTCATCCCTGACCTCATCAATCAGATTGAGGGCGACCTCATTCCCTCTTCATTAGTCTCTGGTTCATATGCCTCAAATCATGGTGAAGCATGCATAATCTCCAGTGGCACAACTGCCTCGGCTCCGTAAGCCATCAAGAACGGGGTTGCTCCAGTTGTCACTTTACAAGTGGTGCGATACGCCCAAAGTATAGGCAGCAACTCGTCCACCCAAGTGTTCCTTGTGCGTTCGACCCTCTTCTTAAGTCCATCAAGGATAATCCAGTTTGCTACCTCTACCTGTCCATTAGCTTGAGGGTGAGCCACTGAAGTAAAGCGAAGCTCAATAGCATTTTCCTCGTAGTACTTCTTGAACTCTTCATTGTTGAAATGTGTCCTATTGTCTGTCATAAGGATTCGCGGGATTCCGTATCTGAAGATTATGCTTTCCCAAAAGAACTGAGCGACTTGCTTGGTGGTTATCTTGGCTAAAGGTTTAGCCTCAATCCACTTAGTGAAGTAGTCAATGGCTACTATCAGAAACTTTCTTTGTGCTGAGGCTACGGGGAAAGGTCCAAGTATATCCATTCCCCACATTACGAACGGGATAGGAGAGTTAATCGAAGTTAACATCTCAGGCGGATGCCTTACAATCGGAGCGTGCTTCTGGCACCTGGCACACCTCTTGACATAATTCTGTGCATCGACCAACATCTCAGGCCAATAGAATCCCAAACGAGTGATCTTATGAGCTAGGGCTCTGCCCCCCCAAGTGTTGCCCACAGATCCCTTCATGAACTTCCTCTAATGCTTCCTTTGCCTCCTGGGGCCTCAAACATCTCAGATATGGGATGACGAAAGACCTCTTTTAAAGGATGCCCTCAATCAAGGCATACCTCAATGCTCTCACCGACAGCTTTCGTGCCTCCTAGGCATCGTCAGGGAGCCATCTAGTATCCAACAGCTCCCTACATCAATTGGTGCCACCAATTTCGAGTTGATGGCCAGGGCCTTCAAGACCTGGAAGTAAACACTTCCTGCATAGTTCTCTATCTCTGAAGAAGCAAATTTGGACAGGGCATCAGCCTTAATGTTCTCTTCTCTCGGAATGTGCTTCACATAGCACTCGTCAAACTGAGTCATGATAGCTTTCACAACTCTCAAATATTTTGCCATAGTTTCATCATTGGCTTCAAACTCACCATTCACTTGCGAGACTACCAGTCTTGAGTCTCCACAAATTTTAAGGTTCTTGACCCTTATGATTTTGGCCAAGCCCAATCCGGCTATCAAGGCTTCATACTCGGCTTCGTTGTTGGTTGTTGGGAAATCCAACTTCAAAGCATACTCAATTGTGAACCCATCGGGGCTTTGTAAAACCATTCATGCATCACTAAATTTTGTTTTTGATGCCCCGTCAAAATAGAGCACCCAATATTCCTTCTGATCAAGTAATAGCTCTTCATCTTTATCCTTACCTTCAGGGGTGGGTACTATCTCCTGCCCCCCAACTTCTTGGTTGCCAATGGTACATTCAACCACGAAGTCAGCTAATGCCTGAGCCTTAATCGCTATCCGAGGCTTGTATGTGATATCAAATTCTCCAAGTTCGATTACCCACTTGATTAGCCTTCCACTGGCCTTCGGGCTATGCAGAAAATTTCTCAACTGTTGGTCCGTCAGGACTTCGATCTTGTGCGACTGAAAGTATGGTCGTAGCTTCCTCGAAGCTATTATCAATGCTAAAGCAAACTTCTCAATAGGAGAGTAATTTAATTCAGCTCCGTGCAACACCTTGCTCACATAGTAGATAGGTTTCTGAACCTTGTTCTCTTCTCGGATGAGTACAGCACTCAGGGCTTGTTCGGACACAGCCAGGTACAGATATAAGGTCTCCCAGGGACTAGGTTTGGCCAACAACGGGGCTTCAGTCATATACTTCTTCAACTGTTCAAAGGCCTCTTGGTTCTCAGGAGTCCACTTGAAATTTTTCACCTTCTTCAAAGCTTGGAAGAAAGGCAAACACTTGTCCCCAGACTTAGAGATAAATCTCCCTAGGGCTGCTACTCTGCCCGTCAACTTCTGTACATCTCGTATAGAACGGGGGGGGGGGGGGGTTCCATGTCTAAAATTGCCTTGATCTTATCGGGGTTGGCTTCTATTCCTCGGTTTGAAACCATCAAACCCAAAAATTTTCCTGATCCAACACCAAAGGCACACTTGGCTGGATTCAACATCATCTTATGGTGTCTCAGCACTTCAAATGCCTCTCTGAGGTGCTTAATATGGTCCACCTTGATTAGGCTTTTGACCAACATGTCATCAACATAGACCTCCATGGTTTTTCCAATCAGATGGGCGAATATCTTATTTACCAATCGCTGATATGTGGCTCATGCATTCTTTAGACCAAAAGCCATAACAAGATAACAGAAAACACCAAAGTCAGTTATGAAAGATACCTTTGGGATGTCATCCTTATGCATCTTAATCTGATTGTAGCCACTGAAACCATCCATGAAACTCAACATCTCATGCCAAGCAGTGGCATCCATCAGTGTGTCAATCCTTGGTAGAGGGAAACAATCCTTAGGACATTCATCATTCAGGTCAGTGAAGTCTATACACATCCGCCACTTTCCATTCGCCTTCTTGACCATCACAGGATTAGCCAACCACTCGGGGAACTGAATCTCTTCAATGAATCCAGCCTCTAGGAGCTTGTCAACTTCTTGCTTAATGGCTTCTTGCCTTTCAGGAGCGAAATTTCTCTTCTTCTGCTTTATTGTCTTCCGCTTTGGATCGACATTCAGCTTGTGAGTTATGAGTTGGGGATCAATCCCTGGCATGTCGGCCGCTGTCCAAGCAAACACATCACTGTTTTCTTGTAAGAAAGTCATCAACCTGCCCTTCAAGGGTTCCTTCAAAGAAGCTCCAATATACGTAACCTTTTCGGGGTCTCCGAGATCTAGAGGTATAGGAACCAAATCTTCTGCCGGCTTCCCTCGGTGTTCATCATCTCCTCGGACATCCATGTCTTTAATCGGAAGGACCTGCCCCCTGACTCCATCGGCTCTAAAGCAGCTATATAGCAACTTCTAGCCATTTTCTGATCTCCTCTCTTTTCTCCGACACCATTGCGAGTTGGAAACTTAATCTTCATGTGATAGGTAAAAGCCACAGCCTTAAACGCATGAAGCCCAGTCCTTCCCAGGATCGCATTATATGTCGAGGCTGCCTTCAATACTAAGAAATTCAGCATCTGAGTAGCCTCCTTAGGTTCCTTCCCAATAGTCACAGGCAGCTGAATGGTTCCTTCAACCTTGGATTCAACTCCATTAATCCATAGATAGGCATGTTGGTGGGGGTTAGCTGAGACTCATTATATCCCATCTTTATAAACGCATCATGAAACAGAATATCAACAGAAGCTCCATTGTCTATCAAGACTCGTTTTACTTCTGAGTTCCCAATCACAGGAGTTATGACCAACGGGTCGTCATGGGGCAACTTTACCCCTTCCAGGTCTAAATCATCAAAACCAATCACTAGCTCAGTTTTCGCACGCTTCGGGGCCTCTCCCACGATGTGCATCACTTCTCTAGCATAAGCCTTTCGAGAGTTCCTTATCGTGTTGACCGTTGTCGGGCCTCCCCATATCATATTGATAACCGGCCCTCGGGGCTGTGGGTTGCGATCACGGTCATTATCCCTACGATCATTGTTCTTCCTGTCATAATCCCTCCTTTGATTTCCACGTTCTTCACCCTTCGTGAAATGGCTTAGTTTCCCTCTTCGGATCAAGAATTCAATTTCATCCTTGAGTTATCTACAATCATCGGTGTCATGCCCCACATCTTTGTGAAACCTGCAATACTGATCCTTGTTTCGCTTCGAGGGGTCACCCCTGAGTGGCTTCGGCCATCAGAAGTCCTTATCCTTCTCGATCTCTAACAAGATCTGACTCCTAGGAGCATTCAACCTTGCATGTTCGGAAAATCTTGGTCCCAAACTCTTCTTAGGTATAGAGTCAGAGTCTTTGCTAGTCCGGGGATATTTGTCCCTGGCATCGTACTCTTGCTCTTGTTTCTGCTTCTTAGAGTCGTTGTTGTTCCCTACTGTGGCCTCTTTCTTCATGCTATCCTCAACTTTAATATACTTATCAGCCCTTCTTTGTAGCTCAGTCATATTCTCAAGGGGATGCTTTGCCAATGACCTCTTAAAGAAAAGATTAGTAGTTCCATGCTCCAGGGCTACCATGGCCACCTTGTTCTCCAAGTTAGTGATATTCAGTGTTTCCTTAGTGAATCGCTTGAGGTAATCCCTCAGATTCTCATTCTTTCCTTGCACCACATACATAAGAGATGCAGAGCTTTTCTCATGAGTTCTTCCGCTAATAAATTGGCTGACAAAAGCGACACTCAACTCCTTAAAGGAGCCAATCGAATTTGCAGGTAATTGGCTATACCATATTTGAGCCATGCCCGACAGGGTTTGAGTAAATGCCCTACACTTAAGAGCATCACTTGCAGGCTGCAACAGCAGTGCGTTTGAGAATGTCCTGACATGATTTGTGGGATCACCCGTTCCATCATAAGCCTTAATTGTCGGCATCTTGAACTTCCTGGAAATACGAGCATTCATCACCTCCTCAATGAACGGGGGTGTGGGATCATCAGGATCTCCAAGAGGTATTAGATCTTTGGGGTTTCCCTTGGGGTTTCCACCATTGTTGTTCTTCCAGTAGAGGCATCAGCCCTTCGTTGCCTCCTTGAAGACCTTTCCAAATCAATAAGAGGAATCCCTCCTGTAGTAGAGGAGGCCAATTTTGATTTTGGCTCGCCTGCTCTCTGGCCATGTCATCTTTTAGTTTTAAAATCTCGGCCTCATGAGCCCTTATCCTTTCAGCAGTTATCAAAGGGGGTCCATCATGGATAGTTTGTGTCCTCCTTCGAGGTTCTCTGCTAGCGCGTCGCCTCCTTAGGGCTTCATCATGATCATCGTCCTCAGATGACGAGTCGTCAGTATAGGGGCCGGAGTAGTCATCATATTCCTGATCTCGGCCTAACCACCTATTATAAGGAGGCTCCCGAATTAGCAGAGCATGACCGTTTGTTCCAACGCCTTGAGTAGTAGGAGGGTAGTTAGGCAGACCATACATCGGGTAGGTATTTACGGGGAGATTCGTAGTATGGATCCGTACCCCTGGGGGTAACGTGCGATTCATGTTATCAAGAGGAGAAACCACCATCTGAAGAGGGTCAGGTTCTTGGCTTTGATGGTAGACCACTGGTACAGTTCCCTCAACATGGGGAATCGTCCCTGGGGGTTGAGAGACTAGAGGTTGAATGATCGCCCCTGTCGATGGGGGTAATTGTCCCTCTTCAGTAGTGATAGGCGGATCAGAAGTGGCAGGTGGAGCAGAGCTAAGGGGTATGACCTCAGTTGAGGTTGATCTTCGTGTTTGAACCATGGTTGATGTTGCTGTCCCACAGACGGCGCCAAATGTTGTGGAATAAAAACTAGATTATCGAATTGAATTTAATACTAGGGTTCGTGAGCTTCGTGCTTTAATGGTTGTTCTTGCGTTTGAGACTAAACGATCCTCACAAGATGCCTACGTATCTCTGTATTGCTAGAGAATCAAGCCAACGTAGTTCTGAGAATGAGGGGTCAGGCCCTTATATAGGCTGCGGGAGCCTTAGAATTATGGTAGGATTCGGAGACTTGGTGGGCAAGCCACCGCCTTAAAGAAGGTTCTAGACTCCTTCCTTGTAGGAGTCTGTTTCCATGTTAAATTGGGTGCCTTGGAGGCTACTCCTAGCGATATTGTTTCCTTTTTTGACTCTTATTGCTGAGCTGTTTATCTCCTTCAATATTAATTACGAATTTAATATTGAAATTAGGAGTTTATGCCCCACTAATGGGCCCCACGTTTGGACCATGCTGGGTCTAGTTAATGCAACATTAAATATGTCTTTAGGGCTTACTTTTAGCCCATATCAATATATATAGGCCATTGTTCCATGAAGAACATCCTTATATAAAAAATAATAAAGAACACCATAGAATCTTACATAAAATCGCATTTAGATTCTAATTTTCACATCAAAAATTATGTTTTATGAATAAATATAGATTCTAACAAAAAATTAGGATCAAATATAACATGATTACACAATATTTCATTGTTACAAATATATATATATATATATATATATATATATATATATATATATAAGATTCTATACTGGATTCTATGTAACATTTGATTTTTAAATTTATATGAGATTTTACGTTAGATTCGATATGTTAAGCTTAATTGTTGTTATAATTTGTGATTCTTATCATAACAAATCATTTTTTATGAAAAATAATGTATTATGATGGTGTTTTTTATTGTTCTTTATATAAGGTGTTCTTTCTAGAGTGTAACTCATATATATATATATATATATATTACAAATCTCATTTCTAACAAATAAATTTAATATGTTGACTATTTCTGTGAAGATATTATTAATGTGTCATTAAATCCAACAAATGCAAGAGAATTTTATATTTGTATACTAATAATAGAGTTGTTGTAGTTGAATTCTATAAAAGAATCGAGTTTGCTTTTGTAAGACTAAAGTCAAAAAGATATTTGTAGCTAGAGTTTGCACATTATAGAGCATGCACATTATTAATGTAAGGCTCGACTGAATCTTGTCGAAGTAATAAACTTCCATGGTCGATGGCATCAATTGTAGAGTTCAAAACTTCAGAACACTTTCAGCTTACATATTTTACGAATAGTATTCTTTGGTACGATAAGTCCTGACACAAAACAGAAGAAACTGCATCTGACAACATAACATATAATACATTTCCAAAGTATGTGCACACTTCAACAACATGTAAGTTTAGAAAATGTTTACATTTCGCACGGATTATAAAGTCGATTTTTGAAAAAATATTCAAGAATTATTTAATACTATAAAAATTAAAAAAAATTATATAGAAATGGATATACCGTTAATATAAAATCCACTAATAAACCTTTTGTCCATAATCGATGGCATCAAGTGTAAAATTTAAAGTTTCAAAACACTTCCAACTGACGTATTTTACGAACATCATCCATTAGTACGGCAAGTTTCGATACGAAATGGAAGAAATTTATGCACAAAAAGAAGTTATTTATCGTGTCAAGATTAACAAGGTCAATGAGGAGTACAAATGGTATTACAATTGCCCTCATTACGAAAGGGAAGTTAATAAGATTGATGCCACATTTAAATTCCTACTTTGTCCAAGAAATTTTCTAGTTCCTGATAAGAGGTATTTATAGTACTTCTAACACCCTAAGAGCATCCCCAAGAGACTTTTTATATATATGAGCACTTAAGTGAAAATATAAAGAGGATATCAAAAATTAGAGTTCCAAGAGACTCTTAGAGGCTGTTTAAAAAGTTAAGAACCCATTCTCTCTCCTCACTTTTTAGAGCCTCTAGGTAGCTCTTAATTTTTTTCATTAATAAAATATTTATTCCTCCAATTATTTCACTTCTTGAATTCAAATTTTTGTCATAATGTAGTTAAAATGTGAATAACATATAAATAAAGAGCAAGTATAGAAAGCATTGTTGGAGTTGATACGATAAACGATGTAGTAACTTACTAAGACCTCAATTGTTTATAATATTTTTAAGAGTAAACTAGGAGATTCCTGGAGATGCTCTAATTACGTTGTATATATGTTCATTTTTTAGGAAAATATATATTCGCTTCATTATATATAATATTATATTCGCTTATAATTAAACTTCAAATTTAAGATGCTAATGTTGGTAGAGGATGAAACTGAAACATCAAACAAGATCCTTCTTGATCTACCTGCAAAAAGAATTCTTAATACCACTACAACGAATTTAAGTCGAGCCTTAAAAAAATTATAATTTACCAATGAATTTTTTTGTTGTAATATAGACTCAATTAATTTCATCAAATAACTTTTTAAACTTAACTATATTTCTCTTTATATTTTGTAGAAAAAACTGCTGATACATTTTCGGAAGTGCTCAAAGCTATTTGGGTAAAAATTTACCTTCACCATACTTCTCAAAGAAGAAAATATTTTGAATAATTCTGACATTTTTTATGCATCTGATTTTCATCAACAAGTATCCACCCTTGATTCAGAATCTCAATTTTATGCCACAATCAATCTAAATGATGTATGTTACTCATATATAAACAAAAAATAAAATATAATTTATAATCTTCTTTTTTATTTATCTTAATTACGCATTATTATTTTTTGATAGGGATTTAATTCAGATGAGGGTGATGCTACTCCATCACATTCAAAGTATTCGGGTAAAATGTTTACGGAGACACTGGGAACAAAGAAATCTTCTAATACATCATCAGTTGGCAATCAAGGAAAAAACAAAAAAAGGTTTAATATCCTAATTTGTCATTTGACAATTTCATTAGACTATTATTATTATTATTTTATTTCTTTTACAAATTTTTTTCTTTAAAATGTGTTTCAGGTTTAATGTTTTGGAACGGTTGGCGGTGAATGAAATCATTTTCGCATTTGAATAATGAAGACAATTTATTATTGTTTTCAATTGGAGTACAAAATTTATAAAATATTTATCACTTAAATTGTAGATTTTGATGGATCAAATAAATATAGAGCATTGTCAAAATAGAATTGTATGCAACTCTTTATATAAATTTTTCTATATCACTATTTCGTTAAATACTTATATAATTGTATAATTGCGTGGAACATGTTTCTAGGTGATCAATCAAATTCCTATAATTTTTAAAAATGATATTTTAAATTAAATAAGATGTCTTGTACGAAGTACGGACAAAATGCTAGTTAAGAATTTAAGATTTTATGGTGGTCAAAACTAATACACTTTCCGTCCCTTAAAACTTTTCTTGTTTACTTTAGACACATTTGCCAACGCATACTTTTGATCATTAATATCTTCAATTTTGTATTAGTATTAAATATAAAAACTTCACTATATTAAAATACTAACAAATATGAATCAAACAAGATCACTCATGACTATATTTGGTCTTATAGATTAGGTGTAAATTAATAATTTATCTCATGTAATGAACAGAACCGACATTTACTGGTATGGTGCTAAATGCAGGTCATGTTTACTGAATGCAGTTCATGGATATTACATTTAAATCCTTTTGCATGATAAGTGGTTGTGGTTTTGTTGACTCCCGTGCATATTCATTATTGCTCCATTTAAATCCTTTTGCATGATACCCTATTAAATGCAGGTGATTGTGGTTTTGTTGACTCCCGTGCATATTCATTATTGCTATTAAATATATGGATGAAACAGAACAGAACATGACATGAACAATTTATGGTATCATGCATTAAACTTTAAAGTTTTATAATACAATAAAAAATTTAGTAATATTAAATTTATTTTAATCTTGTTTATTTTATTTAGAAATATCCATATTTTCAATTTTAAAATAGGTATATTAAATCATTAAAAATTTTATAGTTTTAGATATTTAAATATTCTAGATTAATACAATTAATATTTGAGGTTGGTTCTCGCCTTAATTTAGCTGCAAATATTTGTTTTTTCATTATATATATATTTATGATTTAGTTTGTGTTGCAATATTAATTAATAGATAATAAATTTCATGTTTCTATATTAAATACACGATAAAAATATATAATAAGTATCAAAATTCAAAAACGATATTAAAAAAGTACTGACAAAATTACATATCAACATCAACTAATTCGCCTGAACCAAGATCAAAATACACATCGTGCAATTTTAATAAATAACAAAAATATAAGTAAAAGATTGTTTGTATGCACTAAATCAATACGTACGTGCTATAATTTTATTCTATATCAACACTTTTAATGATGTTTGTAAATAAGTTTTTTTACCAAGATAGAAGGCTAGGATTTCAGTAACAATTTAAAGAATAAATCATTTTTTTACCTGAGATTCTTCTTTACCATCCATGTTTAAGCAACAACTTACCTGTAAAAAAACAACAATCCTAAGTCATTTTAAAATTAAACAATTTATTGCCTGTTAATTAACATATTCATATGTCTATGACATTTAAAATTATAGTTTTCACCATTCATTTAATTTATATATAATCACACATGAATGATATTACATAAAAGAATAAAAAAATAAATAAACCAAACATAACAAAGATAAAACAAAGAAAATGTATAATATAACAAAGAAAATTTATACTAAAATGATTTATAAACAAAAAAATGATTTATAAATATAGTGAATTTATAATATAATAAAAAGATTTATAAACAAAGAAAATGTATAATAAAACAAAGAAAATTTATACTAAAATGATTTATAAACAAAGAAAATGATTTATAAATATAGTGAATTTATAATATACTAAAATGATTTATAAATAAAGAAAATGTATACTAAAATGATTTATAAACAAATAAAATGATTTATAAATATAATGAATTTAAAATATACTAAAATGATTTATAAACAAAGAAAATGTGTAATATAACAAAGAAAATGTATACAAAAATGATTTATAAACAAAGAAAATGATTTATAAATATATATACTAAAATGATTTATAAACAAAGAAAATGTATACTAAAATGATTTATAAACAAAGAAAATGATTTATAACTATAGTGAATATATAATATACTAAAATGATTTATAAACAAAGAAAATTTATAATATAACAAAGAAAATTTATACTAAAATGATTTATAAACAAAAAAATAATTTATAAATATAGTGAATTATAATATACTAAAATGATTTATAAACAAAGAAAATGTATAATATAACAAAGTTAATTATATATTATACATGTAGTTTGAAGTACTTACAAATTAAAGAGACATACACAAACTTGTTAATACATTGCATATATCAATTTAAAAACACAATAAAAAATAAACATAGAAATATAACCATTATCACTGTTTGTTATACTATCATGTAAAATGTTGTAGTAGAACTTACAATATATACTTTAAAATCACGCTACCTTTATATGTGTATGAAATGGAAGAAAAATTATGAAGTACAATAACAAAGTTACTGTAACAAAGATATAAAATATGTTATATTTATGTGTATGAAACATAAAATATGAATGAATAAAGTTTGTATTCATATTATCTAGAAAAAATAAGTTAAATGTATAAAAAAATAAAAGAACATGAATGTATTAAATCTACTATCTACTATATATATAATACCACAACATGTACCATTTTAATCCATGTTAAATTACTATTTTAATTTTCTGCATTCATTAATACACATCAATTAAAATTCGTATTTAATATGTGCATTCATTAATACACATCAGTTAAAATTTGTATTTAATAAGATCATTCATTAATATACATCAATTAAAATTCGTATTTAATATGTTTATTTAATACTATCTACTTAATTATAACACTTTCGTTACATTGCAATTAACTAAGTATTCGAAACAGTTTGTGCCTCGCACGAGTATAGAAGCCTTGGAAGTTGGAACTTGAAGAAATAAAACATTAACATCAGATTGTTAACTACAAATTTTTGTTATGCAATCTACAGAATAAATTAATTTTTGTACCGAGTATTTTTACTTTATAGAAATGTGTTTAATACAATATTTTTTTATACTTTCTTAGCTCTGGTGCATTATTTGACATTATGTAATATCAAATACAAGAAATACATGACTCTGAGTACTTTGGAAAAATAAAGGGTACATTTGAATTTTTTAACCAAAATTGGAGATCTTGAAATGGGGACAAAATAAACGTTGATTAAAAAAAATGCGCTAAACTGAAAAGAATTTTAATCATCACAATATCAATTGCTAATATTAATATCAAAACGTAACGAGAAAAACTAAAATACCACTTATAAAATAGAACAATCCCGTGCCTTGCACGGGAATTGAAGCTAGTTAAATGTATAAAATATAAAGAACATGCATGTATTAAAATACCATGCATAATAATACATTTATACATACAGTACTACACAATACCCTAGAAAATGATACAGTTGTGCACAAAAAAGGAGGAGGATCCTTGACTGGACAAAAAAGGAGGGTCATTTTAGTAATCCCTGACCTGCATTAGTAAAAATGAATTGCATTCAGAAACTATCTTATTTAAAATATAATTCTCGATGAAAATTGGATCGGGATTCGGGTTTGAAGATGGAGTTTGAATTTGAGAACCGGAATGAGTAGTTATCATTGCCGGTTCCTAAATTTTACTTTTTAGAACCGGTTCCTAAATTTTACCTTTTAGAATCGATGTACTAACGGTGACTCTATAAGAGAGTACTATACTAACTATATAATTGTACAAAGCTGAGTGTTGTTGAGAACCCGACCCACTTAATTCAATCAATTTCTAGGGTTTCAAGTTCTAACCCAACTAAACCAATTAGCTTCAGTGATTTCAATCGGGTGCTTTTTGCCCCGAATTGAACCCTAATTTCGCTTCAATTCGGGTCCAGATGGGTCGCTCTCGTGCAATTCCTAACCCGGCCGATGACGATCCAAGCCAAAGGTCACTTTACCTTATATCTTATTGAACAAAGTTTGCATTTTTACATATACACATAAATACACGCACTAATTATATCTGTGTGTGTCTGTGTTGTTTTTTTAGGTCTATGTATTGAGCTCTTTGGTGTAATTTACTTGATACTTGTGGACTTGAATTTCGAAAACTTTTTTTTTTGTTTGCCTATATATTCTTGAGTTAATTTTGAATCAACAAGTGTTTTTTAATTCCCTAGTGGCATTTAGTTAATCAAAAATCAAATTTTGCTAAGTTTTGCTAAATTTTGTTTCCCTAGTGTTTGGAGGAAATATATTTTTGGATTTGCTTTCGGACGTAGTTGTTTCACATTAAGTTTTACTCGTAGAATTTTGTATTTCTCTTCGTGTGTATTATTGCGAGCATATTTATGGTTTTTCACTTTTTACTATTTGATGATCCTTTTTAGTTGTTTGTGGTCTGAATTAATAAATTTCGTATTAGTTGTCGGTTTCCATTGGCTATGGCTATCGATATTGGTTATTCCTTTTTCAGCTTGCTTCTTGAGCTTAATTTCTGGGAATACACAAATATACTAGTATATTTTTTCAAATTTTTTATCTGCATTCTCTATTAACTTCCTTTGGTTTTCTCACTTTTGAGTTTCTTTCAAATTATCACGCCCTCTGGTCCTATATTAGATCTTTTATTTTCATTTTTTTTTTCTGTTTCCTACCAAAATAATGTCAAAGTTTTCTGCTCATAGAAAAGTTCTCTATTTTTCCTTTATTTGATTGGGGCAAGGTGGTAAGTTGACAGAATGCAAAGCTGGAAATTCCATATTACATTATTTTTATATAAATTTAGAGTGTTTAAAATTCCTAAAATGTCGAAGGGTACAAACTAAAATTAGGACACTTATATGTAGCAAGTTTAACAGGGATATGTTATCACTAACATTTCTACCGTAAATTTTATGTAACTATAAACATTTTCTGAACATCCCAAACTATATCATAATTATCCTTGGAGCCGTTTGTATATTTTAAATTCTGATGTACATTGTTCTCTGTTATTTTAACACAATGGCAGTCGATCCAAGAGAAAGCGGACTGCTTCAAATGTGGAGAATTTAGAGTCTGCCACGACAGGTATTCTGTGAGTGAAATATGTATAAATTGATTGAACGTATGTTTAGAATTGGGGTTTGGGGTGTGCCGTTGGGATTACTCTACTTTGTTTTTAAGTTTTAATTTTTTATACAAAGAATTTGGAAGAAAATAAATTATTTTAAAAACTGTATGGCTCGTAAAGTGTTTTGGATTTCTTCTTGTTACTCACTTATCTACTTTAAGTAATATATAAAGTACTGGGTGTATGAAATGTTTCATATTTTGTAAACTTTGTTTAGTGAGACTGTTGAATATAGAAATTGATCCAATTCATGGTATCACAGCAGAGGTTCCGTGTTCAAACCCTCCTGCCTTCAGTTTTAGTTGATAATTTCTTGTTGTTTGTCCACTCGTTCGAGTGACAGGGAGTTGCGAATATAGTTTTTGATCCATTTAGGGCCTCATAACACCTTACGGTTTTAGGAGAGTTGGTTACATAACAGAAACTGTATGTTGTTCAATAGTACCATCTATAACTCAATTTCCGGTAGTATATTTACTCTCTCTTTTTTTTGGATTGTAATAGGTCAAGGGACAATTGAAGGGAAAAAAGCATTATACCATTGCAACTATTGCAACAAAGATATCTCAGGAAAGATTCGCATCAAGTGTGCAATGTGTTCTGATTTTGACCTTTGTGTGGAATGCTTTTCAGTGGGAGCTGAAGTTTATCCTCATAAAAGCAACCATCCATATAGGGTTATGGTTAGTTGTGGCAACTATTAATATTTTCTGAGTTGTTACCTGATCTATTGAGTGGTACACCATAATTTTTAGTGCTTCTACAGTTTAACTATGTAACTCGAGTTCTACAATTGTGGAGGCGCTTAAAGGAAACTCTAATTTTACACATTTTAAAGTTTATTGGCTATTCTTCAGAATTAGGCGTCATTATGAGAAGCACCTGTATATGTGTCCTATAATGTAGGTGGTGTTGCAGATACTGCATTTTTCATGGACTTGTAAACTCATAATTTGTGCACAATTCATTTCTTATTATATGTGTAATTTATTCGGCATGTTTTAGTTTTCAAATTTTCTTCCTATTTTTCTATTTGTAAAATGAATTGCAAATTTTTCACTCTAGTTTTGTTTTTGTGAAGTAGTTGTCCTTGTTACATATCCCTCCATCCCGATCCATGTGAAATGGTTAACTTGCACATAGGAAGTTTGACTGGACAACAATTTTATTTCCTATGTTTAAGTAGAACAATAAATTAGTTTTGATAGTTTTGTGAATGAGTAGGCTCAAAGCAAAAGAATCCCAAACAGTGCTTAGGACGTACCCTTTGATACAGCCCTGAGTAATTCAAATTGCCAATAGGCATACACATGTGTTGATGCCTCTCCACTTGCCCCTCTTTTTTGCTTCGGATGACACATTAACTTTTGCGATGAAGTCCTGTATATAGATAGGATAAGGTAATAACAGTCATTCTTGGTACCACTCTTGGTTACTGGTTACGGTTAAACTGTATTCTTTGACCCTTGGTTTTGGTCAAGCTTATTGTAAATATTGAGCTGTTACGTTTCATATTCTGAGAACGTAAATCAGGCATATGTGTGCTTTGTCTTGTGACTAATTCTCTTGTGTTTTAAGTATTAATATGTTTGTTGTCCTTCATTCAACAGGATAATTTGTCGTTTCCTCTCATATGCCCTGACTGGAATGCAGACGAGGAAATATTACTCCTAGAGGTACATTTAATTTAAATACTTTTAGTTGAAGTCCTGTGGTATATTATGGTTGAGTTATCTATTGGTTTGTTATTGTAATTTGGTCCATGTAATTTGCTCTTTTTGTGCCTAGGTGGCTTTATAACCCTTCCTGATTATGACAATAAAGAATTCTTCAGAGAAAAGGTTTTTGAAAATGGTAACCTGCTAAGATTGCTCATGAACTTGTACATGTCTGTTGTAGGGTATTGAAATGTATGGACTGGGGAACTGGAATGAAGTTGCTGAGCATGTTGGAACAAAAAGTAGATCTCAGTGTGTCGAGCACTATAATACAATATATATGAACTCCTTGTGCTTCCCTCTTCCGGTATATACATGTGTTTTTCAGTTCTTTTGTTAGATTGAAATTGCGAAAAAATTAATCTGTAAATATGCTATATATTCGTAGGACATGTCTCATGTTATGGGCAAGAACAGAGAAGAACTTCTTGCTATGGCCAGAGAGCAGGGGGAAGTAAAGAAAGGTTAGTTTCCCAATTACACATTGGAATACATTTACTGGGGGACCTTTGAGTAGGTTGTGATTCGATAATTATAGCATCTTTTGCAGTGGTGGCATCATCTTCAAGCCAAGCTGCAGGGTCTACTCTTTGCTAGTTTTATAAATCATTTTATTTCCCCAGTAATTGTTATGTTGACGTAGTGATTGGACAAAAGTTCTGCAATTGATGCTGGAAAGTTCTTGCAAACAGGCAAAATGTGAATGCAATTGCAGTAAAAGCGCAAGGCTTGACAGCCCTATATAATAACTGACAGTAGATACTTGCATTGTAAACTGATAAAGCTTTATTTTTTATTCCAGGGTAATACTAAGGCCAATTATAGGGTAATGATATAGTCTATTGAAAAATTTTCTGCCGATTATCATAAGTATCTTCTGACCAAACAAAAAAATGGTAGTTGACAAAGTAATTGTTTACATTTTTAATTTTTTCTAAGAATTTACCATTTCTCTATTGGGTGAAGGATTTGTGTTCGCTTTTTGTATTCTCATGTATGCTCATGCTTGATACGTTCTTCTACTTTGAAATGCTACAGGACTTCCATTGCCAGGGGAACTTACAGTAAAAGAGGAGTCTTCATTTCCTGCAAGAGTCAAGTATAGCCTCAAATTTCCCCGTATTAGCAGTTCTGTTACAATCTTTCATTCAGTTCAATCGCTCATTTCAGTTTTTCCTGGTCAGGGTTGAAGATCAAAGCAGAGACGTTCTAGGGAGATCATTATCTGGCCTAGTTTCTGGTGTGTTTTAATGAGTCATTGTCATGTGCTCGTACTTAGTTTAATCATTTTCTATCTACACCAACACAGTCATTACTAAAATTGCATGAACTAATATATATGTTTGAAAATCAGAGGTCGGAACTGGTGCTGCGCCCAGCAATGGTAAATCATCCACAGGGGGAGTTAAAAGGGCATCTAGCATTGTACAGGGTAAAGTTGATTCTGATGGCCCCAAAATAGAAGGTAGTGAATTTTTTATTTATTCCATGTACAGTCTTAATGTAAGTGAGAAATTCAGACCAAGGTGGATGAGGCGGAGTCTTATGATTGATTTACTTTGTTGACATCTACACAAAATTTTTAATCTCTCATATTGTTCTACATTTTTATAATAGGCTTCATTTCTTGAATTTTCTTAATAAATGTTCGTTTTGTCTCCACTCATGCTACACTAAGCTTTTTAACTTTCATGTACACCCTGTTATCTATTTCTCTCTCATTTACTTTCAGATTCTTTATTTTTCACTCTCTTACTTTCTTCACCCTTGTGAGTCTATTTGCACTTTCATTTCCTTCCAACCATTAGCTAAGGTTTTTGTTACCAAAAGTTGGCATCTAAATATGAATGAACCCCTTCCTTTTTTGTACGATATGTCTTTAATGGAACACTATTTATATCCTATGTATAATTTGCGTAAGGCTAGTATGAGTAAGTTGTCAGCGGGTCCCAGACACAGCTAAAAAAACTTAAAAAAATACTGCCAAACATTTATAAACGAAGAAACCTCTAAAGGTATAAAAATAACCTAGAAGTTAAAATTTATAACCCTGTTTCTGTAATCCACCCAATATAAGTTATAACAAAAAATCAATTGATTCAAAGTTATTTAATAATGATATTATAATATTATTATAGTATTATTTTGAAATGTCTCTACACATAATATTGAATAAAATTAAAAAATATTAGAAGAATGCAACAAATATAAGTAAATTAAAAATAATGCTAAACGATTCCCATGCATCGGTAGGGGTATGAGCTAGTCAGTAAACAGTTTCATAGTTGTGAGGGTATAGTTAAGGAATAGAAAGAACACCAAGTGTACAAGTTTTGGTTGCCTGATAAAAATGAACTTATTGACCGAGAATAGGTCTAGAAATGAAGATCTGGATCTTTATTGAAATAGGTTTGAGCTGGAACTTGCTAACTAAAGGAAGCTAGAATTAATTAAAACCAATTTTGTTAGATTACCAGCTCTGCCGGATCCTTAAAAAGTCGAAGGCATTAAGGAAAACCTACTAAATAGATCATGTATGGTTATCACACCTAACACTCAAATGCAATTAAGGATAAGAGTGTCAACTTAACGAACTTACTACAGAGCAAAAACCTACTAAGAGGCGAGTAGGTGTTTATATTAATCTGAGAATATATGGGTTATCAAGTAAAAAACATGAGGCTTTTTGTAAGCCAAGCTCTAATGCCCTTCTAATCGGCCAATTTTCCCAAATCCTTTGGGTGTTGGGGAATGCCATGGATCTTATGTCGTTGACATTTTCCTTTTATAAGTTGAAGGATGCAGATATCTCGGAGCTTAAGCCAGTTGCACTCAACAAATGTTTATGACATGATTTCCAACAGGAAACTGAAGTAAAACTAATTTTTGGTGGTCAGTGTGGGAGAATGTCTTTGCCCACCATATAATATATGCGCCTGATGGACGGGTCAAGTTTCCTATATTTTTAATTTGAACCTTGTGAATGGAGTATAGGCTGTGCATCGTACAGCCTATCTTCAATGGGGGGTTTATAAATATGTCTCCAAAAGTTAACTTCAGGACTTGAAAAACTTGCATGTATAGAACATGGGATGGACCTTGGAAAGATATAATTCTTAATTTTAGGTTCTATGTAACCGGTGGGGTTTTTCCTCATATGCTAAATTTCAATACCATGTCCATATCTGATTCTGTGATTCTGTCAAAAGCCTGATATTGTCTTTTATATCTTTATAGTGTTTGAGTACATTAATAACAGCGTAACTGCTTGGTTAGATTCTGTGTGATATTAGATTCTCTTGCAGACAGAAGCATTGGAGAGAAGAAACCTAGGATTTCAGGAGATGAGGGACCTACTTTGACGGAGTTAAGTGGCTATAATTCTAAGAGGCAGGAGTTTGAGATTGAATATGATAATGATGCTGAACAGTTGCTCGCGGACATGGAATTCAAGGAAACTGACACTGATGCTGAACGTGATATCAAACTGCGGATACTGCGCATATACGCAAGAAGGTGAACATAATATATATATATATATATATATATATATATATATATAGAGAGAGAGAGAGAGAGAGAGAGAGAGAGAGAGAGAGAGAGAGAGAGAGAGAGAGAGGTCCCTGAGATTAACCTTAGGGAACTTTCCTGAGATTCCCTTTAAAATTTATTGGACCCGCAGGGCTAATTAATAAAATTTTAAACAAATCTTGAATTTACAAAAATGCCCATCCATATTTACTATAAAATTACACTATCTCAGGGAACTTACCTGAGATATATCTCAGGCTCCCTACTCTCATATATATATATATATATATATATATATATATATATATATATATATATATATATATATATATATATATATATTTATACATTTTTATTTACCTTTTACGTCCAAAATTAGGCAAAGGATGGTAGGTGTTCCTTTAATATTTTTGCAAAGACCTATGACATACATTTTTTCCAACTCTTTTTAAATTTGACAAATGTATTCCAGTTTTTATATACGTTCGTGTATCTTTTGTTTTTTATGATTATTTTTTTGTATTTACACTATTAGTTGCAGTATATTCTATATAAGATTGTCTCAGCATCTACCCAGTTCTTGGTTTGGGTTTCAGGGTAAAATGACCTGCAAGCTTACAATTTTAAGTATCTCGTTTAACTTTTTGTTTTTATATTTTTTTACACTCTTAGTACTAGAGGCAGTGGTGGAGCTAGCATTTGTTTTTGAGGACGGGCCACAAAATGTGGGCGATAGAGAAATTTATACACATGCAATTTGGTACAAAAGGGACACCTAAAACCAACTTAGAAATTGATTTTGCAATTAATTGCATCTGGGGTATATTCCAAAATTTGGGTGTGCCGTTGCACACCCTTGGTCGTGTGTGCTCCACCACTGACTAGAGGGCAGCATGGCCGACATGCAAAATATTACATTCCACAGATTTCATTATCCCAGCATGTTGCACCATTCTTAACATAGTACAACTTGAAGCAGCTTTTTTGGATTCACGGAGGTTCATATAAGAACACATGCATTTGTTCTGAAATGAATTTAATTGTCTGTTTCCTGTCTCAAAATTAATGAGGTTAGCAAATAAAGTTTTATCAAGACTTCTTTCTTCAATTCCCTCCCCCTTAATTCTTTAGTGCATGGGTAAATCTAAAAGTGTCATACAATTATTAAAGTTTTTATCTGGATCTGCTTGTCTTTAAAGATTGTTCACCAAATCTTTAAAGATTGCTCACCAAAACGAAAATTAAAGTTCTTTTTAAATATATGAAATGTACAACTGCTTCCTGTTTGGTCATTCAATACTATAATTTGGATCTTCTATAACTGGAATATACGTACTTCCAGTATAACTAGGACCATTTCACTCTTCTTTTGTACTTGTATATTCATAAATACCACACATTTGATTGGCACAAACTGTTTCAGTGTCTAGAGGGCTTAGATATGATATGCTAGTGACTATTTTATGCCGAAATAATAACCATTTAAGATTCCTTTACTAAATATATGCTCTCAGTATTTTTTTTTTTAATTTATTGACACCAAATAATTGTGATACTTCACATGTCTACATGTATTTATGGTTTTTGAATTTACTTCAGAAGATGCAATATTATTTTTCATTTTTTTTCCTTACATAATTTGTTTTCTTCTTTTGTTTTGGCATTGGGGACATTTGGCAGGCTTGACGAGAGGAAACGTCGGAAAGATTTTATACTTGACAGGAATTTACTTTACCCTGATCCTTTTGAGAAGGATCTCTCACCTGAAGAAAAGGAAATATGTCAGCAATTCAGAGTGTTCATGCGATTTCATATGAAAGAGGAACATGCCGAATTTTTAAAAGTTATGATTGAAGAGCACAGGATTCGGAGAAGAATACAAGATCTTAAGGTTTGCTTCATTTCCAAGACTTTGGTTCAATAAGCTTTATGTCTTAACATATATCCATGCATATATATACATATATATGTATGTATGTATGTATCTTTCATTCCTTGTCAGATCGTTTGTTGATTGAGAAAGCCCTGAAAAAAAATTTACACAATTATTATTAGGTTTAACATATTCTTCTAATGCCATTAAATTGTATTTGGGAAATATGAAATTCATTTCAAATAATGGCTTTTCAAAGGAGATGAATTGAGTTATGATTACAATTTTTTAAACTTGGGCTTATATTTGAATCTCATGGAATTGAATCAAACCAAATTTAATTTTTCTTAAAAAATCCAAAATCCGTGTCGTTTAGACCAAATATTTTATTTTAAATGAAATCTTAGTATCGAAACATACCATTAAAGCATTTTTTGAAATATATCAATTTAGGTTCATTATATTCTTGGTGTCGTCATGTCAACGGAATGTATAGAAGTTATGATTTTCAACCGAAGCCATTGTATTATATGCGATGCCTTTTCTTGAAGCAAGTTCTGTCAAGGATGTACTATTGAAAATTGTTACACATGCTTCGGCAGTGTTGCCCTTGTATACTGGATTTGCAGTAATATTAGTTACTTGAGTTGCGATACTTTTGATTGTTTGAAGCCGACTTAGGCTTCAAGATTAAATTTGTTTTCTGGTGTTCACGTAGAAACTTTAATATGGAGTTTGTAATATGTAGAGTATATGAAGAACATAATTAGGGATTCGGGTTGGTCCTGCGACTTTCTAATCAATAATAATTTTTGTATCCCCTCTCTTAGGTATCAAGTCCACAGTTCTATCGGATTTAGAATTGGTTTCTTTGTAGAGTTTAGGCCCAACAGCCCCAACTCATGTCCAATATTTTAGGAGCAAGTTATGTGTTGGGCTGAACACATCCACTTGCCCACCCTGACTATGATCCGATAGGATTCCGGGAATTTTCAGGTACGAGGCGGGAACATAGGAAGATTCTATAAAAAATTTGGGGATCGGGGCGGGTTAGTATCTTTCCACCCTGATTCTTGTTCCCCTCTGTCCCTCCCCATTCCCAGATCCTCACATGTAATAAAAATCTTATATTTATATATATATATCAAATAAATTATTAAAGATGAATATGAATAATCTGCATCGAATTTTAAATTTTTTTATCTTCTTTTATTAATTTGAAATTTACATATTGAATTTACATATTACGATTTAATTGAATTGTAATTTTTTTGTGTTTAAATTGTACTATTGAATTTAAAAACTGTATGTTATTTGTTTTGATTTATTAACTTAATTCTGATTAAAGTATTTACTGAAGAATATTTTTTCTTTGAAAATAAGAATTCCCTGATACTTTGTGGGGATCCCTGTTCCCCGTTTGGGGAGAGAATTGGGGAGCAAAATAATCCAGGTTGGGGGATTGGACTGATTCGGTTATTGGTTCGGCCTTGGGGTATTGGAGGCGGGGATACAGTCCCCTGTACCAAAGTGACTTGATGGCCATTCCTAGTTTTGTGTAGATGGAAATCGTTCTACAAATTGGATTTACCAGTATAAGATATCTCAACTGCCTCAGGTTTCGGGCCCATTATTTATAGAGTCCTTTTAGTTTTTGTTGCCGGTGAAGCCTTCGGGCTCACAGTGCGTTTGGGCCGCTATCTATGAACCTCTGCTAAACCATATGTTTGAAGTTCCCTTAGGTTTGGTTTGTTGATATTTGTCCATTACAATTAATTGATTAGACACAATCAAAGAAATGTTGTTCAAGCCAGATTATATGCTAAATTGCTAATTGTTGAATGTTTAAGGTTTTCCATACACTGTACAGATTTATATTTGTATAAAACACAAACTTCTGTCACTTGGTATTGTATGCCTACGGTTCCTTCCACTGTATATAAATTTAAACAATTTGTTGCAGGAAGCTCGGGCTGCTGGCTGCCGCACTTCTGTTGAAGCAGAGAGGTTTATTGAGCAGAAGCGCAAGAGAGAAGCTGAAGAACATGCACGCAAGGCCAAGGAGACTCCTCAAACTGGGCCAAGTGGTAAATTCCTGCAGAGGGCAAATCATCTTAAAGGAGAACTTGACAACAGTCCCCGGGGAGGTCCTCCTGGGTCAGGGTTTGATGACTGGAATGTCAATGGATTTCCTGGAGCTAATTTCCTCTCTGATTCTGTAAGTAAATGATCTACAGTTTCCAATCCTAGGGTGTGGTATCCCCTTGTTGGTTGAAAATTTTCAAAATGCCTACTTATGGTCGAAGAACTTTCTTACTTTTTATACTTTTGTCATTCGTTTTTGCTTCTTTGTTAGATAGCTGAAGAAAGGTTGCAACCGAAAATAGACCTTATTGTTGCTTTATAGTTGCAAAATCTCAATATAAACTGGCATGTCAGAATTGCAGATACCATGGGCTGTTTCTTTTACAACTGCAGTCTAACCATATGATATACTGTTTTTTTTTTTTGCTAAATCCATATGATATACTGTTATCTATTGTAGGAGAGACGGTTGTGCAATGAGATCAGGATCCTCCCCGCACATTATCTCAAGATGCTGGAGACCTTGTCAATAGAGGTAATGAAAGGTAGGCTTTCTCAAAAATCAGATGCACATGTACTATTCGATGTTGATCCAAGCAAGGTGGACAAAGTGTATGATATGCTTATGAGAAAGGGGATTGTACAACCATGACAACATCCCATCCCTGCTCCAATGTTATTGTGAAATGTCACGGAACTTGCATGTATTTTACCTGTATTGACGCATGGTTCAGCAAGGTTATTGCCTATTCAAAGTTACGAAATACAACATTTGTATTATAATTTTCAGCGACAACTAAAATAAGGTGCACCTAGTGTATGATAGTGAAATTCTAGATGATAGGATTGTTGTATGTTACCCCTTACAGTGTTAGTTCTTAGTAGTGGAGAAGTGAAGAGATGTTTTGGAATTTAGTAACAATTTTCCTATATTAAATTTACTTATTTCTTTTGAACTGTTGAAAAGATTCTATTTTCACAGTAATTTTTGATGATTAAGAAAATGACTTTAGTGTCTAAATGGGAAGTATTCATATGCATTATTTTGGATATTAGATTAAAAAGATTGTGATGGTAAAAGGGCTATCATGACTTCTGGATCTGAATTACGAGGCTCATGACCACACTGGCGTTTGTATGCCAAAGATATTCCAGTAGATGTGACTTCGAAGATTCAGGGAATGTTTCATGGCAAATATCGTCTTTCGAAATTCTTCAATTGTATTCCAGTAGAAAGTGACCTGTTATACTAAAGTTAACTAAAGGAGGAATTTGGCAGCACCACAAATGAACATTAATTCTGTTAACTTCAGATGTTAACTTCAGATGTGATGAAAATCAAAATGTTGAAAAACTTGTATATAACGTTTTTAAAAAAATATAATAGAATAATTTGTGTGATTATGTTTTCATTTAAAAGTGTAGAATTTGGAGTGGGCAATGTCGGATAAATATTAATTGTGGTGCAATGTATACTCATTTTTATTTCTTAATTTTTATTCGTTTATCGTCATTGTGCTCCTTACATTTCTCCACATTTTAAATGATCCCCTCACTGTCATTGTACTTCCTACATTTTAAAACAATAATTATTTATATAAAAAACTACTGTATAAAGTATATCTTTATAATTTATATTTCAAATTTTCCAATATAATTGTTAAATTATATTTTAACTTTATGCACCTGTATTTTATTATTAAATTTATATTCAAAAAGATTCAAAAATGAAAAATAGAAGTATGATCTCTTTTTTTTTTTTCACCATAAAACACAGGTGTATAAAGTTAGAGGCTATTATTTTGGATTGGTAGGGAGTACTACAGTAACTAGAAGTAAAAAAATGACTAGGATAATGAGTTTAAGATAAGATTAATCTGAAAGCATCCACAAGTAAATGAGGTTAGCAAAATAATAAAAAGTTCCAAAATATTATACATACAAAGTTACAAACCAAAGGAAGAAAAGGTGGAGAAAAAGAATAAAAGAAAATGGGCTACTACAACACTTTTTAGCAGTAGTAATAGTAAACAATAGTGGTTGCCACTTGAGCTAGTTGTTGTAAGATATTTTAGGGTGGCCCTACCTTTGTCTCCCACTAGACCCACCACCACCGCCAATATTACCACCACCTCCGCCGCCACCCACTCCCATCCCCATCTGATGAAACCCTCCTGAACCATACACCTGTCCCTGATTATTCCCATTCCCGCCGCCACCACCATTATAGTGCTGATACTGCTGCTGGTGGACCCCACTTCCACCACCACCACCACCCTGGTGGCTCCAGCTCTGGACCCCGCCACCACCGTCATCCCTTCCTCCGCCTGCGCCGCCAGCAGCACCGGTTCTCTCACCTTCCATCTCTCTGTACTTGGCGAGATAAACTTTGAGAGGCTCAACATACTCTTCAAACCCTAAAGTGGTCATAGCCCACAGCAAATCATCACCGTTGATCGTCTTCCTCTTCTCTCTCTGACACTTATCCGATGCCTCTCCGGTCACAAAGCTTATAAACTCCGACACACACTCTTGCACTGTTTCCTTGGCATCTTTCGAAATCTTCGCGTTCGCAGGCAAAGCTTTCTTCATGATTCTGCTCACGTTGGCTATTGGCAGGAACCTGTCTTGCTCACGCGCCGACAACTCGCCGCCGTTATGACCTCCTGATTCGTTATCGGAGTCCGCCATTATTTGGCGGGAATATCTGTAAGTATAGGTTTAGGTTTATATTGGGGTGGTGTTTGAGCGGAAAAGATGGGGATTGGGGGATGTGTGTGGGTTTGGGGTTTGGGAGGTGAGGATTTATTGTTAAGCAGTGTTGACACGTGGAGTGATTTTGGGCCGTTTGTTTTAATGATAAGGGGTACTTACGTGGGAGTATGGTGGTGGTTAGATGGGGTGAGTGGGATAGAATAAAATGAATGGTTGGGATGTAGTGGAGGGGTTGATTGAATAGGCACCTTGGATTTACTAAACTAGGTAAGTCAAGAGTAGACTTGGCTGGCAAAGCCTCCCAATTATATGTATCTCCTGTCCAAAAAGGAAGAATGATGTGTTATCTTTAATTTACTTTTCTGCTTTGCAAAAGCACGGATCAAATTTATGTGGTTTTAGGATACAATAGAAATAGAAATAAAAATCGAAATCGAAGATCATTGATTTTTAAAATTGAAAATAAAAATCATAATTGAATTCGACAATTTAGTTTCGGTTTCAAAAATTTCGATTTTATACAATCGAATCGGTTTCGGTTTCGGTTTCAAAATCGTTAAAATATAAAGCTTTTATAATTTGAATAAAAACATAAAAAAAATCAAATGCAACTTGTGAGTTTACACAAATCAAACATGCTTTACAGTGATTTTATGTCAAAACTAGATAAGAACTATTAAGTTGTGAATTAATATATGTTTTTTTTTTGAAACTAATATATGTTTTTAGTCATTGCTAGATCAAGATCACAATTTTCATTCCCACTCCTTTTTCTAGGCAACTTTAGTAAAGATAAGTTAAAGAATTAATGTTTTTTTTTTATGGTTTTGCACTTAGAGCATCTCTAATAGAGGTTGCTACAAAAATGCTAACCGTTGATAAATCATTAAATATATTAATTTTTTATTTTCTCACTCATACACATCACTCTTGACAACTTCTATAAAAGAATTGCTCCAATAGTTGACAATCTCAAAGTTGCCAATGTGGTCCCCTAGATAAATTAGAGAAATGATATAATAGAAGTAGACAATATAAAAGTGGATATAAATATAAATATAAATATAAATATAAATATATATATATATATATAATATATATTTTGACAATTATATGAGTTTTAGCTAATTTGGGAAGTTGCCAACTTTTGACAACCTTGGTTGGCAACCTCTCAACTCCAATAGGTGGGCAACCAAGAATGCCATGCCACGTCAACGTTGGCAACCTCTTGACCCTATTGAAGATGCTTTTAATGATGTTGTCTAGCAATTTTTCTTAACATTTTTGTAATTTATCAGCCTCCGTCGTAGGAAACATATGAAAGAACATACAAGAGTGGTATCAGTTTTAGAAAAAAATTAATTAATTTATTTTAATAATCAGATCATTTTCAATTTTTCTCGGTTCGGTTCCAACCTATAACCGAAACCGAACAATCGGATTTGGTTTCGGTTTCTAGTTTTTCGATTTCGATTTTGGTCCGGATTTTTACGGATCGATTTTGAACGATTTTGATCGGTTTCGGTTTTATTCGGCTTCTTACTCGGCCCTACCCGTCGTTATAAAAAATAAATTATTGTCAGTGATTTAGGTTTTTAAAAAATAGGCAATATTCAATATTATCAATCTACTAAATACAGTGGGCTCTATCTCTAATTCTATCTCTACTGAGGATACCATCAATTTACAGATGCCTGTTGGAGATAAAAAAATAAAAACTGCCTTGTTCCATATGCACCCGGATAAATCATCATGGCCAAATGGTATAAGTTCTAGGTTCTTCCAAAAATACTAGAGTGTAGTGGGAGGTGATGTTATTCAGGTAATCAGGAGTTTCTTTGAAACTAGCAATTTTGTTAATAAGCTGATGGACACCAATATAATCTTGATACCAAAGAAAAAATGTCTAACATCGATGGCAGAACTTCGTCCTATCTCACTATGCAATGTATTGTACAAATTAAGGGTTTAATGGCAAATTCTTCAAAAATCCTAAACCTGAAGGATCATTCCTTTTTGCGGTATACGAAATAGGGGATTTCACCAAATCGATTTTTATGAATTCTCGAATCAAACCATTTATCCTTATTTCAACAAAGTACGTCAAAAAAAAAAAAAAACAAAGTAAGTACGGGTCTCTTCGAGATAAGAACATTTTGTGTCTTGCGTACAATTTAATACTCCCTCCGTCCTATTCATTTCTATACATGACACGCATTTTAAGGTGCATAATTAGTATAGTTCCATAACTTATTTTTAAAATTTTCTTTTTTTGTATAAAAATAGAATTGTTCTATTTTTATACAAAAAAGAAAATTGTAAAAATAAGTTATGGAACTATAGTAGTTAGGAGCCTTAAAATGCGTGTCACGTCCCCGTCCCCCAATATATATAATCAAATGGGACGGAGGGAGTACTAAACAAATCCTAACTAATTGAATACTTTTGTCATAAATTTCCCGAATTGGTTTGCCATTTCCATAAAGGATATACTCCCTCTGTTTTTTTATATAAGTCGCTTAACTTTTTTGCACATACTTTTAAGTGTTTTGATTGCATAGTTAAAATTATTTTTTCAATTAACTTTTTTTGTGAATTAAAATTTTAATTACATATTTTTATTCAAAAAAAAATTTCAAAAATAATAATTTAAATTATGGGGAAAATGCACCTAAAAATGTGTGCAGAAAAGTCAAAAGACCTATATAAAAAAGCAGAGGGAGTAATTGAAAACTCGAAGTTGCACATTATCCATTTCCTGCAACATATACTATACAGAAATTTTCAGTTGAGTCACCTTCTCAAAAAAGTTTTCAGTCAAATACTTGAACTATGAAAAATTTTCATTTAGGTTTACACCGTTAGTTTCGTTAAAAACCCTAACTGAAAAGTGACTTGGACGGTGACGTGGCATACCGAAAAAAAAAGTTTAATGGCGAATTCATCACTCAACTTTGTATTAGTTTCAATTAGGTCATCAGCTAATTTTAATTCAAAATTTTCAACTTAATTTTTTAATGACTTTTAACAAAAATATAAATTTTTCGAATTAAAATTTTTACCCCAAATGTTTACAATTTATTGAAATTTAAAACAAAATTACTCATTTAATCCATAAAAATTTCAATCGATACAAAAAAATGAATATTTATCAAATTGCACATTTTTCAATCGTATTTTTTTTCGACATCGATTAATCGTACCAAAAGTGTAAATTTTTTAAATGTTTGTTTTTTTCAAATAACTACGCTTTAAATAAATTTAAATTGTACATACATATGCTTTTAAATTGCTACAATAATTCTTTTTAAGAAAAGACCTATATCTATTTTAAACTTTTTTGACCTTCTAAACAATATTTTTCGGACAAACTTAAAGCATGAAACTTGTAGAGAACGAAAAAATCTTTTCGAAAAGTTCAGAATCAACGAATTCTGACTTACGATAGATTTTCTTCAATTTTAGTTATTATAACTTAAACAAAAAAATAAAATGCAACATGCGCATACCCATTTAATTCATATGCTTGTAAATGGATAAAAGGGAGCAAATATACTTACTATTATTGAATATTTTTTATTTTTGTATTATTACAATTTAATTAAATTAAAAAAGTTATTTTTTTTAAAAAGAAACAATAATTTTTTCAAAAAACTTTTTTTCCCACTCAGTGATCCATTTAAAAATTTGCAGAGAATTTAATGATGAATTAGGTTCAAAAATTTAAGTACATTTAAGTACTGACGTGGTGGCGACCACATCACAGCTGATGTGGCATGACTGTACGGTTCTCCGTTAATAGTCATTAATAGTCAACGCATTTTAACGATCGTGCAAGTTTTTTGAAGTTCGATGATGTAATTGCAAGTTAATTGTAGTTTTATGATGCATTAGTAAACTTTTTTGGGATGGTGACTCGACTGAAAGTTTCTATATAGTACTGTGACAAATCAGCCATTTAACCTACAAATAATATTGAAGGTGCACGTTAATAGATTGAATAAAGCCAATTGATAAAGTGATTTCGGATACTCAGAGTGTATTTATTCTAGACCGTTTAATTTTGGATAATATGATGATATCATACGAGTTGATGCACTATATGAAGTGAAAAGCAAAAAGCAAGAAAGAATGCATGGAACTCAAGTTGGATATGAGCATGGCGTATGATCTTGTGGAGTGGGACATTTTACAAGCAATTCTAATTAAGATGGGCTTTGATCTAAGATTGGTAAATCTTTTCATGGCTTGTGTCACAACGGCTCGGTATCAGATCAGTCATGCTGGTCGTGAGTTTGGCTCTATTATTATAGAGTGGGGTATTCGACAAGGTGACCCTCTTTCCTCATATCTATTTATTATATGTACGGAGGGGTTCCCTGCCTTAATCTGGGATTATGAAATAAGTGGTTTGCTTAAGGGTATTAGAGTGGCCAGAGGTGCACCATCTGTGAATCACATATTTTTCACCGACGATAGCTATATTTTTTGTCAAGTAGATAAGGTGTAGCCACTCATGTTTCCAACTTATTAGCAACTTTTAAAGCGGCATCGCGATAGAAAATGAACTTTGACAAATCATCAATTTTTTATAGTCGTAACGTTGATGACAGGACAAGAGCTGAGGTATGTAACCACCTAAGATTACATGAAGCAGACGATAATTCTCATTATTTGGGGCTCCCTAATATTATAAAAGAAAACTGCAATATTAGGTTTCTTAAAAGAAAGGCTGCATGCCAGGATGCAGGGTGGTATACACAATATTTGTCAAAGAGAGGAAAAGAGATTCTCTTAAAAATAGTTGCTTAAGCATTACCTAATTATGCGATGGGCGTATTTCTTCTTCCGTTAGAAACAAGTAAGGACATGGAAAAGATGATGTGCAAATTTTGGTGGAAAATGTCATAAGAGAAGGATAAAAGTATTCATTGGATGAGTTGGGAGCGGATGAGCGAGGAGAAAACTAGTGGATGTCTAGGATTTCGTGACTTGCATGACTTTAATATAGCTTCGTTGGGAAAACAAGGGTAGAGACTAATGATTTATCCGAACAGATTGGTGAGGAAAATTTTCAAGGCTAGGTACTACCCCAACGACGCATTTATTTCTACAAAGCTAGGTGAAAGTCCAAGCTATATTTGGCACAATATCTTTGAAGCTCAGGTAGTTGTAAAACAAGGAATAGCTTATCGTGTTGGCAATGTAGTCAATGTGAATATTTTTAAAGCTCCATGGCTGCCAAGTGAGGATGACCCCTATATACACACGGTTAGTTATGCTCTGAATGGCAGAATGGTTAATAGCTTAATGGTGCCTGGACAAAATCAATGGGATTTGGATTTATTAAATGATATATTTGAGGAAAGAAATATCAACTTGATTCTCACAGTTTTGTCTAAAATGAATGGGACAGACTAATGGTACTAGAGGAAAGCTAAGTTGGGGAACTACACGGTGAAAAATGCATACACACTATTCGTATGAGCAAAAAGAATTATCATTCGAGTGACAACTGGAGAAATTTATGGAATTTAAAGGCTTCCCCGAAAGTGAAGCATTTCGTATGGAGGGCAGTAACTGCGTGCCTACCCACAAAATGTCAACTTCGATCAAGGAGTGTTAATGTTAACGAGTTGTGCCCAATGTGTAATATACAGTTGAAACAATTGCTCATTCTTTGCTTTTTTGCTCTTTTTCTAAGGCATGTTGGAGTAAAATAGGAATCAGCGTCTTGGGTGAAAGTCATATTTGCTAAGCAGACTAGCTGCAAACAGTTTTTGATCAATATAGAGGAAAGAAGATTGATGAAGTAGTGATGATAAACTGGTCAATATGGAACTACAGGAATGATTTAGTATGGAATCATGGATCCATGAAAGTCGTGGATGTTGTAACATCAGTAAAAATGGTACTTGATCGATGGAGAAGTGCTCAGGAAAAGTCTTTTGACACCTCACTGGGGTTTATGACACCAACAGATGGCGAAGGGCACGGGAGGGAACCAACCGAAGAAGGATCAAGGTTAACACTGATGCTGCACTTTTCAACTCTTCTAATTGTTACACCTACTCATTCATTGCAAGAGATCATAATAGGGATGTAGTAGAAGCACGAAGCCAATGTGTCAGGGGAAGCCAAAAAATAGGCAATATTATTAATACCTCTCTTCCAATTAGACCCGGTAATTTTTCACACGATACGAAAACAAGACACGAAATGACGCAAAAATTTAGTATGCACGAAAACAAAAATACACGACCGAGATTTAGTATCGATTTTGGATTTACCCTTCAAGTAAACGATACGACACGAAATACACGAAACAAATAAATAAATAAATAAATATATAAATATATGTGTAATTTTTTTTAACATAATTTAAAATTTTATGTTCAATTTTATAACATACATTTTTTTATAAAATTTTTATACACAATATACAAATATCAAGGGTCAACTGTCAAGAGTTAGTCAAGACTCAAAAGAATAAGAGTTAAAAAAACAAAACAAAATATACAAATCTTAGCCTTAGGGTTAGAAACTTAGAATTAGAACACAGCCGCCCCCTCCAAGAGACCAAAACCCAAGTCGACTCCTCACAATTCAATCCAAAATCCAAATCGACTCCTCCTAAATCCAAAGTTCCAAATCGACACCTCAGTCCTCATACTTATTATAATGTCTGACGAGCATCCTCATTCAAAAATTCCTGTAATAATTATCATTCCTTATACTCCTAATTTTATTTTGTTAGTTTTTAAATCGACTTTGTTTCCTAGTTGTTCGATTTGTTCAAATCTTGAATTCATTAAGTATTTATAGTTTTATTTTCTTAGAGATTTTGTTTAGATATATGTTTAATTCGTTCCTTCTTATGGTTTTATTCAGGAATATGAAAGTTTAATCGAAGATGAAGCAGATAAGAGGGAAAACAAGAACGAAAATGATTATAGCGTGCCAACAATAGAAGGTTCAGCGAAGCCAGAAAAAATGGGCATTAAAATGAAGTGGTCTATCGCATGAGACACATTTAGTTTCACAACTCCTACTGAAGATACAATCAAATGTAAGAAGTGCAATTATACGTTTGTGTATAACTCATCATTCGGGACTGAAAATATGTTGAAGCATCAAAAACTCTGTGTAAGTGATAGGCATATGACATAGCCTATTTGTAATTCGAGGATTCTGATCAACTTAAATTAGATTGTAATAAGTAAATAATATATAAACTGTCACAGGAATCTCAGAGAGTATTACCTATCAGAAGATAGAAGAAGAAGTCAGTTTATAATTTTGATGTTTTACACTGATAGAAGATTCAGTCAACTTGATCAAGCCTCAGTATAGCATTGAAGCAGTGGATTCATTTTGAAGTGATAGAGATTCCATAGTGACAGGTTCAGACAGAGTACAGTAGAAGAAAGAGAAAGATGAGAAAAGAAATGGAATCACATTTTAAAGTAAAAAATAAAGAACAGTCACTGAAGTTAGTCGTTCATGAACCAGACCGTGCCTGGAGCGTCAACAAAAAATACAGTGGTACTTCTTTATTAATTCCAGTGATTCAGAAAAGAATTAAGACAATCTATGGAGTTATAATTATTCTCCTTTAATTAATTAAATCAGGTAATTAATTTAATTAATATTTATTAAAATATTTATTAAATTAATTAAATATGAATAATTATTTAAGTAAGTTTAAATTAAGATGATTATTTATTTAATCAAATTAATTTAAATCTGAAAAAGTGAACTAACAAGACAATCAAGGATTGTCTTGCCGATTGTCTTAGCAATACAAATAAGATTGTCTTGGCAAAGTAGGACTGATTGTCTTGGAGTGAAAAAGCAATTGTCTTGCTAAAGAATTGTCTTGGCAGTTAAGAACTCAACCAATATCTAAAGAATAGATTGTCTTGGCGACTTTCTTGGTAGCATTGAGAATATTGTCTTGCCGATTGTGTTGGAAAGCAAAATGAATTGTCTTTGTGAAATCAATTATCTTGAAGATTATCTTTGATGTACAATTAGTTTTAGATTTTGACAGACACTTCAACAAGACTAATTCAACAAAATGATCAAGGCGGCTAGCATCTAATTCACTGAACATAATATCTAAAAAAAAGGAAGACACTCTATCTCATATTCAATATCCTGCAAGAGCAATAAATTAACAAAAAATCAAAGGCTTTGTATTTGTAATATTTGATCCGTTCAAGCTTGATTACTTACCACTCTTGTACTACTGGCGAATTTATATTCCTAGTTCTTATCTCGATTTTTATTAACAAATATAGAAAAGTTCATGTCGAATTTTCTAATTTGTTTTCATTAACTTGATAACACGCTGTACTAAATTTTGTAACAACCCTCAAGTTTAATATATCGTTATATTTAACTTGAACCTTGTTTCATTTACTTCTGCTTAAATTTGTCTAAACTGAATTTATATTTGGGAGACCATTGAAACTGTCAATGAAGGAACATAGGAAGTTAGGGAGAACAGATTAGAGATCTTAACCTCCGAGTATGAACACTTCAGATCAGGTCCTAGTGAAGGTATTCAAGAAGTGTTTGAAAGGTATAACAAGCTGATCAACAACTTGCATTTACATGGCAAGTTTTATACACTCAAAGAGATTAACAGAAAGTTCTTTTCGACAATGCCTTCTCATTTAGAACACAAGATCACTGCAATAAGGGAGTCCAGGGATATGAGTGAAGTTTCCCTGGAAAGACTCTTTTGCATCCTAAAAACCTATGAACTGGAGCAAGCTCAACGGAAAGAAATTTATGGTAATGGTAGAGTCGTGAGCACATCTACAACTTTAGTGGTTGATACTCCATAGGAAGTGGAAGCTAAGTTTGTTCGACCTTACAGCTCAGACAGGGAACAAATTGAGGTGGAACATGGTCAGACACCTCTCAATCAGGATGGTGGAGAGTTCTATTCACTAGAAGAGCTGGAGCAATTGGAAGATGATTCTATGGCAATGGTTGTGAGGCAGTTCAACAATTTCAGATTTAGAGGAAACCCTAAGTTCAGATTCAAGTCCAACAACTACAGATTCCAAAGAGGAGGTACTTCATCCTCCAGTAGCAGAGGTAGCTACAAGACTGGTGTTGTGGATAGAAGCAAGATACGTTGTTTCAATTGCAATGAACTGGGACACTTTGCAACTGAGTGTTAGAAACCTAAACAAGGTCAAAGGAGTGATTATGCTCCTGATAAGAAGAAGGCAGGAAAGGCCTATGTAGCTGCAGGAAAGAGTTGGGATGATACAGATAATGAAGAAGAAGAAGTTGTCAACCTTGCATTGATGGCCAATTCTGACATCACCACTAGTCCTAGCTCTCAGGTAAAATTTACTGACTTTGAGTTAATACGTCATCTTGGTAGTAGCTTAGAATGTGCCAGTCGAGAAAATGCTAGAATCGTTCTGTTAAATACTACTCTTGTAAATGAAATGATAGATCTTAAGAAAGTGCACATTAATCAAGATAAGTTAAAAGAAGTATCCTTTTTAGAGAATCGAGTTAAATGTTATAAACAATTAGAAATTATTCTGAAGGATAAAATGATAGACTTGAACTCAAGGTTAGTGCTATGTACAACTCCTACAAAATAGCTAAAGAGATGTTCAATAAGCAAGCTATAGACAAATCTATGGGAATAGGATTTGGCTGGCTGTTGGCATGTTAGGCATTAATTCCTCTAATCCTGTTAGTGTTGAGGAAAGGGGAAAACCACACATGCTTAAAGGTGTTAAAGAACCCCACTTTAGAAATCTGTTGCAGAACCACCAAACTTGCTGTCAATCATTATTGAAGAAGAGTTGAGAACTGAGGACATTGCAAATGGGAATGTCCAGAATAATGTAAAATTGGTTAAGGATATTAAAACCAAGAATGTTCACTCTAAATAAGTGTCTCCTAAGGTTCCAGTCAAGGTTGTTGAAATAATCAGTTCCCTTAAGACTAGATTATGTGGTAATAATGTGAAAGGAACAATAACATGTCTGATATGCATGCCATTCCTGTAAGTGATGCATTTAATAAACCTTGTGGTATCATGAATTGTATGTCTTGTGCTTTTAATGTTATGTCAGCATACTTTAATTGTATGTATGCAACTTCTGCTATGAGTGCTCCTCGACAATTTGTTAATCGTAATAAGCATGCTAGATTTACAACTTCTGGTCCTCCTAATATTCGGAAGGAGACATGGACACCTAAGCCTAGTCAAAAACTGACCAAGTATGTTCATAAGGTGAAGTGTCCTATTGTCCAGAATGATGTTGTTGTTGGAAAAGAGACATGGAAACCCATGATGAAATAAATGTTTGTTAAATCTGTTTATAGGGTTAAATGTCCAATCATTAAGCAAGATGTTGGTGTGAAGATAAATAATGTGGTTTTGCCTGATAAAGGCCAGTTTTTCAAGTACTCTGGACCCAATCAGATTTGGGTTCCGTAGGAAGTTTAACCTATTTGTCATTGCAGGGTATTGAATAGGTTGATCGTGTCATGTGGATTGTGGACAGTGGATGTTCGAGGCATATGTTCGGAGAAAGAGCCATGCTGACAAATATGGTGGAGAAAGCTGGCCCAGTGGTTACCTTTGGAGATAACAACAAAGGTAAAACTGATGGATATGGTAGATTAGAAGCTGGAAATGTTATCATTGATGAAGTATCTATTGTTGTGAAAGGACTTATGCATAATGTGCTAAGTGTTAGTCAATTCTGTGACAAGGTATTTGAGGTCTACTTCACCAAGAAGAATTCTCTGATCTCACACAAGAGATATGAACAGCCTTTTTTGATAGGAGTTAAAAAAGGCAGTCTGTATGTAGACAACATGAACTCTGGAAGCACTGAAGAAATCAATTGCTTCTATTCAAAAGCATCTATGGATGAGAGTTGGTTATGGAACAAGAAACTTTCTCACCTTAATTTCAAGACAATGAACTCTCTTGTTAAAAAAGAATTGGTGAGACGTTTGCCCTCAATGGAATTTACACAGGAAGGACTTTGTGATGCCTGTCAAAAAGGAAAATTAAAAATAACAACTCACAGGAGGACTGACATATTGTCAATAACGGAACCTCTATAATTGTTACACATGGATCTTTTTGTTCCAATTAATGTGATGTCCATGTCAAAGAAAAGGTATGCTCTCGTGATTGTTGATGACTTCTCAAAATACACTTGGGTCATATTCCTAAATTCCAAAGATGAAACTCCACAACTTATGATTAATCATATTAAGTTTATTGAGATGGATTCAAAGTATTTAGTAAGAGCTCTAAGGTCAGATAATGGAACTAAATTCAAGAATGCAGTTTTAAATGACTTTTGTGCTGACAAAGGGATAACAAGACAGTATTCTACTCCTAAAATTCCTCTGCAAAATGAAGTAGTAGAAAGAAAGAATAGAACCTTGATTGAAGTTGCACGTACTATGCTAAGTGAATCAAGGCTTCCTATGTACTTTTGGGCTGAAGCTGTCAACACTGCATGTTATACCCAGAATCGAACTCTAATCAACAAAGACTTGATGAAGACCCCCTATGAGATATTGAATGAAAAGAAACCAACACTCAAGTACTTTCATGTATTTGGAGCAAAGTGCTATGTGCTTAAAGATGAAAGTGATCAATGTGGCAAGTTCGAGGCCAAGGCACATGAAGCAATCTTTATCGGTTATTCAAGAAGAGCATATAGGGTGTACTTGGTTGATTAACACAAAGTTCTTGAAAGTGTCAATATAACATTTGATGACACTAAACTCCCCAGTATCAAAACAGAAGATCCATTTGAAAATTTAACGTTCGATGACATGTCAGACTCAGATTCAGATGGTGACAAACAACCTGATGTTGTTGCTGATGATAACATTAATAATGATGATGATGACTTGGGTGATGGTTGTAACACCCTGTAACACCCCCAGATCCGGGGTCCGGGATCCGGTGGTTACGGTTTCCAATTCTGTCCACAACAATTGAACTTTCCTTAACATAAAATAAATTACGTCTCTATAACCCAACACAACAATATAAAACACACCCGTTATAGTCCCAGAGATGAAATCAGAGTAACAATCAAATTTTTATTAATCACATTATGAGTTCTTACAATCCAAAAGAATTTCAATATAAATACATACTCTTTGCCATCCATTTACATAAGTCATACTAGACCATATTCTTGGTACTGGAAGAATAAATATATCCTACCAATAGCTTCTTCTTCAGTTCTGGTAGTCTCATCATCCTCGCCCGCGTCGAGTGCGCCTTGTGCGAGTCATCTGGTCTAGCTGTTGTTGTGATATAATAATAAAGCAAGGGTGAGCAATAGCCCACCAACAATAATATAACTGAACGATAATGTATAACAGTTCAAAAGTATCTTTCAAACCATATGCCATGCATTTACGGAAATGATGCCAGTATAATATGAACGATGAAGTTACAAGGTAACTTAAAGTATTTGTTTGTAGAAATATCTGCTGCATCAAAGTAAGCGAGATATTCTTATTGTTATCAAGAAGAAGAACTTGCAAGAAAAGGTTGCAATTCCAGTTATGACCCTTTTCCAACTCTGCCAACAGTAATCATGTTGCAGGAAATAAATAAATTTGGATGATGAACCAATGATGGAGTATTCACCGCGCCCGCTGTTCCAATCTTGATGATCAGTCGAGATCGTACAGCTCAATTTAGATTTACTACCGGTAGAAGGAAGAACTGACGGCTTTACTTGTATACCGCCTTACTAGCTCTCCCCGGCCAATGGTTGGGCCAAAGGGGATGGACCGGCGATACTCGGCCTCTTACACGACTCCTAGTTCAAATAGAATTCATGATTCTGAATGTAACGTTCGTCCCCCTTTCCCCAAGTATAATACTTGTTGATAAGACTCCACAAAGTAGTCGTATCTAGTTGGAAAGGAAAATTTACCAATAACTTCAAGCTATTACTTGGTAACGGATATCAACTTGTTCCAGTAATCTTACCCCTCGAAAGATGAGAAGGTAAGCAATGACTTAATAAGTCAACAGCACCCGAGTTGCGAGTGAAGAGAATACTTTATGACCGGGAAGTCGACAAGATAAATAACATTTTCCAAGTAAGGTTCCCTTATTATTAAGGAGATAGACTCAAAGAAGAATGATGTCTGAGAACCTTTCTTGATATAGGATTAATAATAATATGACTCCGAAATATTTTTCGTAATAATCGAAGAAGATAAACCTTATCGAGATTATTCTAAGTATGGAATAAATATTCAGAGAATATTTATTGAGTTAAAATATTTAAAGAATATTTGGGAATATGAAAGAATATCTTTAATCAGAGTATTTCTCAAAATAATCCCTGAAGAAATATCAGGAGAATATTTATTGAATAAATAAATATTTAAATGAATATTCAAAACAATATTCATTAATTAATAAGACCTGAAAAGAATATTTAAGGTAATATTCATAATTAATTAGGAATTTAAATGAATATTCAAAAGTAATATTTATTTAATGAATAATATCCTAAATGAATATCAAGTAATATTCATTTAGTAATCCAAGCCTTAAGGAGTATTCGATTAATTAAATCAAGCTTCAGATGAATATTAAAATAATATTCATCAAGTATTCAATATCTTAAATGAATATTCAAAAGTAATATTTATTTAATAAAACAATATTATAAAAGAATATCCAAATAATATTCATTTGGTAGTCTCATCTTTAGAAGAATATTCGAAATAATAATCGATAATTAATTCGACTCTGAATGAATATTGAGAAATATTATTCGCTGAATAGTTACGTTCAAATAATTATTTGAAGTAAGGATCGTTAAAATAATTAGTCTCGAACGAATATTCAAATAATATTCGTCGCCCAAATAATAGAAAATATTACTTAAATATTTTCCTCCGAGGTAATCTCGATATATCAAGGAATATTGACTCCCGGTCTATTTTTGATTAATAAGATGTATACGCCCTTCTATGAGGGTCTTACAATAACCGGCTTATAACTGATATATAACTATCTAGCTTATAAGCCAACAATAACATTCAGGGAACAAGTATATCAATTCAACTTGAAAGTAGGCATGCATGCAATGGCATATGTATATCAGCAATCATATATATATATATTTATTCAATCACAACAACAGCCTAAAAGAAGGGAATTGAAACTTGCCGGGTAGTCGAGTACGGTAAGGGGTAGTGGTAGCGGGTCCCGGTTCAGCTTGGTGATCTATAAATAGCCAAGGAATTCGGGATTAATCACTTAACATATTAAAAGTTAAGTTATACTTAATTCGAAACACGTTCTCGAGTTATCTCGTTATACCCCTTTTAGTGGATTACTTTTATCACTGATCCGACCCGACATTCGTTCGTCAATACGACATGTCATTGTACTTATACTTGGGACATACTTAAGTCATATGAGTTCTAAGGTCGATCGTTACGAACCAATACTATACTCCGAGTTTTATCGCCCGTTTTCTAAGTGTTTTACCGAAGTTATAAAAGAGTCGTCTTTTAGGGGTTCGTTCGCGTTTAACCTCGACTCGAACATTTTTAATAAATCGGAAAATGATCCTTTTGACATACGGTTTTCTTTCACACCTTCCTTTTTACCTCTAGTATTTATTTACCAAGATTCGCCATGACGTTACATAGTTTACGAGGGTTCAATTACAGTTACGAACTTTCGTTTACGGATTCGAACTACTTTTAGTAATTTGGTCATAAATCCTAAACCGTAAGTCCATTTCACGTGATCTTTATATCAAAACGAAGGTTAGAACATTACCTATCCTATCATGGCAGATAAGGTCTCTGGACAGTAGGGGTTTGACATGGAAAATGGCATACAAAACGTGGTATTGTAAAATCGGGCATTATAACGGCTGTAAATCGAATATCTACCAATTTCGAATCTTCCCATAAACATAGTATCCAATCCAAACAACATATACATGACTTATATACATGAACTGAGGCCAAGCAATGCCTTTCCGTTCATCTAGCTATTTACATCATTAATCCAAAATCCATACATAATCATGCTTATAATCTTAACATAACCATAACTAAGTTATAACTATCATAAACATGCTTAAACCTCAAACAAGGGTTAGGGTTTCAAGAGCTTTATACCTTCCTTGGAGTGTGTAAAGACTTTGCTAAGCTTTGCATAGTCCTTGTATACCCATAACCAAGCTTAGATCATCCTAGAAATCAAGAAAATCAAGAGTTGTTCTTGAAAATCACTATTCACCCTAGTCTTTGATGATTTCTTTGAAAATGGAAACAAGAGAGTTTGGCTTTGAAATTTTTAGGGGATCACTTTTAGGAAATGTAAGACTCACCATAATTTTTACAAGATCAAGAGATGGTGGGAAGAGGGGTTTTGATTTTGGAATTAAGAGCATAAGCCGAATGGTATTTTTCAAGAGAATGGTGGAGTTGTTTTGTGTTTTTGCTTGGCTAACCTCTTGCTCCCATCTTGAATTATTGAGATATTATCTCATAAAGTAGCTTTATTAAAGCTAGTATGTCATGCATGAGGTAATTTCAAGAGACAAGTGTTGGTTTTTTAGTGGATGGATGATGGAATGAACTAAGTACTTGGTTTTGATTCTAAGTGCTAGTTGCTTAAGTAACTACTTGGTTGCTAGATATTTTCTACTAGCACATGCATGCATCTTGATTCCCGGCTTGTTTCTGTGTCCGGTTATTGCCCGTTTCGATTGATCGTTCGTAGGAATATTTCACGGATTTCTAATTAGGGTTTACCGGGAATCCTTTTTAATATTAATACTTTCATTCTCCATCTTTCATTTTAACTTTCCAATTTATATTCCTTAAATCCATTCGTTAAATACTTAAGGCTATCAGTGTCCAGGGAACTCTCGGAGAAAATAAAAGTGCGGTTTTTCAGAATCCGACAGCTTTTACATACACTTGTTTTCCCCCTGGCTTACTAATACGAACTCGGAAATCCGTTCCGAATGCTTCTATATAGTGTCGTCTCATATTATTATATACTCCCACCAAAACACTATTCATTCTGTATTCTTTACTTGTTCTCTTAGGGTGGTACAATTGTCCGTATTCTCTTTCGATCGTTCCTTATCCTTTTTACGGAACTACTAGATTAATCGTTACCGATCTGGATGACATGAGAATATTCTCCTGCTTGAAATTGCCATATCTTATTCCCTTAGAAGATAGATTATTCTTACCTATGTTGTTACCCTTTAGCATTCTTCAAGACATAGAAATAATAAAGTCGAATTCCATTCATTCTTTCCAAATATCAATTATCACATTGTAGCCATAACCACTCCTCAGTGGTTTCCTACCTTCATTCTTAAATCAATATAATAACATCCCAAAATATCAAATCCTCAAAGTTAATATCTCAATTCTTGGATTATAATAATATTTAATCCCCTGTCCGGTCAAATATTATACCGAAAAGAATTTGGAATTTCTGAATTCCGATCGTTTCTGCATTCACTTATTTCCTCCGCGTATTACTAATATGACTTCGAAACATCCATAACACGTCCCGTACATAGGGTGGAGTGAAAAGTTTTCCAACTTACAAAATCACTATTCATCCACCAAATTACTATGCACGTACAGGAAACACTATGCACGTACGGGAAATACTATGCACGTATGGGAAACACTATGCACGTACTCATTTCCCTTCAAGGATCCATTAGCTCCTTCCTGGATGGTAGATTATTCTTATCTAGGTCCTCAACCATCGAATTACTCTATTCTGACAATATACCAATGCATCAGGATCATTGTCCAAAGCAATATCCATTCATTACAATCATTGTTCTTTGAAACCACCATTCATTAGAGCTGGTGACCTTGTTGTCGGAATCATTGTTCCTCGTTTTATCCTTACTTAATAAAAAGTTTTAATTATATCCAAAATTTGGGGTTCTTACAGTCTCCCCTCCTTAAAAGGATTTCGTCCCGGAATCAGGTAGGAAGCAAAGAGTCGTTTGCCTGTCGTTCCCTTTTTAGCTTCCCGATCAATTCTTAGTCGTTCTACCCTTCCTCAGCACATCTTCTAGTGCTACAATCCATATTGTATCCTTTTTCCATCAACGTTGCTACTTTTCGTACAACTCACTATCCGGGTTATACTCTTACTCAGTCTTATCCTTATTGATACCTGCAGTAACATTGGTATCACTATCACCCTACAAATTCGGAGGTAACCTCGCTCGTACTGTGCATTTCCTGATTGCTTTAATCTTCGCAATCTCGATCAATATAGAGAAGTGGAAAGATTGATTGAGAGATCACTATGATCAATTGAACATTTGTTATATTGCATAGTTAGTACAGAAGGGGGCCAGCCTTTAGTACTTGACAAGCAATTAAACAAGTCATGGCATTCCACTTAGACTTCTATCACATAGACAGATAGTCACGTAGCAGTACCTCCCCTCCTAAAAGGGTTGTTCTTCTCAATTCATAAAGAAGATGAATAAGAGAGAAGAAGAGAAAAGAGTTCTAAAGGATTATAGAAAGCTTTCATGATTGTAGAATATCATACTCAGAATTTACCTCTGAACTATAGAGGTTTATCAAAGAAGAAATTAATCGTAATTATATCCAATACTATTTGATCGCAATCTCACGTGTCAACATATCTTGCTACTTTGTCCATTATTCTATGGACAACTACTCTTGTTCAATCTTAGCGATACTCACATTCGGGAAATCTTTCAACCTTTCAGGTTAAATCCTAGATTTCTCACTTGACATCATTATTACTGACATCCCATATCATGTTACTAGCTTTTTCATAACTATAATATTGACACTATCAGGTTGTCATCCTGAGAATTCATTAGAAAACCCATTCATAACATTCCTTGCTTCTAATTCCATAGTTGCTTTCCCAGCCTTTTCTTTATCAATCACATCCTTCTTATTATCTGATTCTTACTCATTTCTATTATTTACTTTCACCTTCACCTATTTATTGAGACACCTTTTTGCACTTGGTACCTCCTTATCGGTATTCCGTCACATTTATTCTATAATCATCACGTTATTCCAATTTAAACTTTCCGAAATGAATCTGGCCCGATCCCTTTAACTTAGATTCATATAATCTACTTCTGCCAACCTTGTTTCTCATCACTTGTTCTTTTCTATCCGTGGTTTTCCACAGGTTGTCTTTCGTAAGTCAGACCAGGTCGTATATCTACATGCTCGTACTTCTATCATCTGTTGAACATCTGCATTTTACTGGCGTAGCCTGGCCACATGAAAACCCGTTATGACCGTGCTATAAGTTTTGGGGGTAAGGCTGGCTCGAATACCGCCGTCCGAACACTTTAAACTCTCAGGTGGCCCAATAAGTCTCGGGCTCAACCGCCCTTCCCTCCAAGTCTCATTAATTCTTTCCATGGGAATATCTTTAACATCATGAATCATCAACCTCATATTCTCTATCTTGTTTGCGCAGAAGTACACTAACATAAACTTGTTTGTCATTCATCAACATGCCATTTAGTTAATCAATGGCAGCACTTTCTTTATCTTTACATTGTCATCTACTTTCTTAGAAGAATCACCATCGCTTGTTTACGTAGTGCATTAATAGCTAACCCTACGGGTTTCAAATCCCTTAGGGAGACAAAGTAATCACTATTCCTTATAAGGAACACTTCCTGAACTTGATGTAGATATAACATGAAGTAGATAGAATTGCAGAAGAGTTTCAAGCATCGCAGCTAGGTCCGGTTGATGAAACTATCACTTATGCATCTTCCATAAAAGACTGGAAACTTAACGGTTTACTTCATCAATTTTGTACCATGGTCCTGGTTTGCCTCAAAACGGGACCTTCTAAGGTACTGTTGAGTATTGAATACAGTAAAAGAATACAAGGGGGGGGGGTGAATGGATTCTTGAATTTTTCTTCGGTCTTGAATCTTTGCAGCAAGATAAGTGATGAGTGTGTGAGATATGAAGATGCGGATAATTAAACACAAACACAACACAATATCACTTTAATCTAATATTTTATTAGATAAAGATCTTGCTACAATTTGTGAATACAAATGATAGTATTCTCAGCTTCGTTTTTCTCAGAGAGATATTTTCTGGATATTTTTGAGAAACTTCAAAACCTTAACAGCTAAGGAAGTGAGGCTGTATCCTTATAGACATGGATACACCCACTTGCTACAAATGAGGTAGGTAAAACAAAAGCACTTTCCAGTCTGTCTATCTCATTTTAGTAAGAGTCCAAACGGCTACAGATTTGACTTTGAAAAGCCTGTTTAGATCCACTTCTTCAGCTCCTTGTCCCTTGTCTTATCTCTCCAAGCTTCTTTGTAGGCTTTCCAGCATGCTTTATAGGACAGAGTCAAATAAAGTGTGCTGGCTTGTTGCAGGTTTCTGACTTGTACAATTCTTCAGTATTTTGTCCTCAAGAATGTATTCGAGAAGTGACTAAGTGAGTGATTCGAGAACTGGAGTTGACTTGATCGATAACTCTGAGTTCTCGAATAGTGTTATCTTGACATATCGAATCACTTCTCGAATAGCTCTTTTCTCTGGGACTCCTTGAGATATCGAATAGAGCATTTTGACATATCGAATCCCTGAGATATCGAATAGAGCATTTTGACATATCGAATCCCTGAGATATCGAATAGAGCATTTTGACATATCGAATCCCTGAGATATCGAATAGCATATTGAGAGATATCGAATAGTGTCTTCTGAGATATCGAACTCCAGACTTCTCGAATGCTAGACTTCTCGAATAGACAAATGTACTTCTCGAATTGGTACTTAGGCAAATTCTTCATTTCTTCAAATCCCAACTGTGATTATTTGGCAGTCTTTATCTCCTTGCTTGAGGCATGAACCTTGGAACTTCTTTCAAGCATTATTCTTGACTTTATAATTACAGTAACACAACTAGAATTTGATGCCTATTACAAGTACAGAACAAACAGAAACTCTACAACTAGAGGTTCCCTCAGTTAAGAGGTCATGTAGGTAATGCATAGCATTACACATACTTAGGCTTGTTATTAGATGTATTCAGGCATGCCTCTGTGACTAACAATCTCCCCCAAATTGTGAGTAAGACCCTTAGTCACAATTTCATGTCTGATAACAAGCCTATCATACATAAAGATAAAACTTGACAGTACAGGTATGAATTTCCATTAGCAATTTGGATAGAACTACAGAGTGAGTAATCTTACAGCCTATGATGAAGAACTAGCCATTGTCTTTTGATTCCCTTTCCATAGCTTTGGCTTGAAATTCATCATATTCTTTCTCTCTTCTTTCTTTCTCCTTCCTTGTATTCGCATCCATAGCTTTTATTATTTCTGCCATAGCATCCAATTCTTCAAGCAAAATTGAGTCTTTGAAATCTTCAAGTACTGGTTCCAGAATATTTGCAGGATAGTGGTTGAGTAGATTCATTCTGATGTTGACTTGATTTCCATTCCTCCTCCTATACTTTACCATGTAGGGGTTGAACTGAACTCTACACAAACCCTTTTTCCTCAGCTTTTCTGCTTCACTTTCCAGTCTCTCAATTTCTTTCTCCCTTGCCAGCCATTTCTCAAAACACTCTTTTCTGACTTTTTCTTCATGATCTCTCTTCATTTTCACAAAATCAATTAGCTCCAGTTTCCATACTCTCTCCACTTTATCTTCTGAGCTCAACAGTGCAATGATTCTCTCTATGTCATATAGCTTGCCCCAGTGTTGACATCCTCCTTGTTTGAATTTCTCCTCCCTTCCATCAGAGTATTTAATCTCAAGGAAATTATCAACAATGGCAACATGATAGATTCTTTGAGCTTGCAAAAATTGCAGTTGGTCTACATCATAATCTTCATCTAGTGGTTGGAGTTTTAGGCCTGGATAGATTGTCAGGGTTTTTGATGTGGTTGGCTTTGATTTCCTTGCAGCTTGCTTGAACTTGATTCTTTTTACATGATTACTTGGCAGCAGTATGTGACCTTTGTTTGTAGACCATTGTAGTATTCCATTAGCAGTTTGCTTTTTGAAACATACAGATGGTTTCTTGACTTGAATCTTCTTCTCTTCTTGAGGTGGCAAGACAGTTGCAGAAGCCATAGATGCAAATTTTGAAAGGTCACTACTGGCAGCATTCACCCTAGACTTAGAGTCTTGTGTTGTGGTGAGGTTACTGTCAGCAATGCCTGAGGCTTGCTGTCTTCCACTTTTCCTCTCAGAGCCTTTACCTTGATCATCATCATTCTTCCTCTTCTCATCATCCTTCTTCTTCTTCTTGTCTTCATCACCCTTATTACTCCTGTGATGTCTTCTCCTTCCATCACTTTTATCTTCATCCTTGTCTTGATCTTTGCTTGGGTTGAACTTAGCAGTCTCAGATACAATGCCAGTTGCAATATATGACCTGAGATAAGATATAGCTTCTAATTCTTCTGCTGTTCTTGATCCCTTCTTCTTGATTAGTTTCTCAATGATGGCTATGATGAGATTTTTATTTTGAGGAGTTAGATGCTTAGGAATGACCAGCTGCTTGATATCTTCAATTCTTGTTCCAGCCTGGTAGATAATAGTTCTAGGATCTGTGAAAACTTCAGGTAGCCTTGAAGGTTGATCATTCCTCAATTCATCATGAAGACTCTTGTTGTTCTCATTTCCCTTCTCAATTAGTCCAAGGAGCACATTCACTTCTGAGTGCTTTAGACTCTGTAGAGTATTGATGGTTAAGTGCCATATCTTGTTCTTTCCTACCATCAATATCTCCTTGAGCCATAGATCATTAAGCCTCCTTGGTACTACACTGAGACAGTCAATCTGACTCTTCAAACTCTCATGATATAGCAGAGCATCACCAGCCTGTTCTCTAGAGACTTTCAGAAGCTCCAAGAATGCATCATCATGATAGACATTTGAGTTTGCAATTTCTTGTAGCTTGGCCTCAGTGACCACCTTCACTTCTACTTGCTTGGCACTCTTAGATATTGAGATTCGAGGCTTGTCAGATGGCATACTCCCCGCAACCACTGTGGTTGTGATAGACTGCCTTTGACCATCAGGAGTAGTGATGTGCACAGTTGGTAGAGTGACAACTGGCAGAGAAGTGGGAGGCTCATCAACTTTGTCCTTTCCTTTTCCAGGCACATGAGTAGTAGATTTCAAAGTTCTCTGATGGCCACCCTCAGTGATCTTGATGCCCTTTTCTAGTGGTCTCTCCCCCTTTGGATTTGAGTTCTTTGATATCCTCTTCTCCCCCTTAGGCTTGTTGACAGACACAGGGACTGTAGGATGCACCTTTGGAGTTGAAGATTCATCAGGTAGAGGGAGACCCATGTGCTTCATCATTGCAGACAACATTGATTGTTGATGCAGAAGAACATCAGCTGTGGTGGTGGCTTGATTGTTCAACTGCTCAGTCAGAGTTGTCACAGTGTCTGTAAGATGAGCATTGGACTTGTGGAGAGAGACTACCTCCTTTTCAAGAGTATCCACTTTAATGAAGAGTTCATTGGCCTTAAAACCAGATAGGGATTGATCCTTCAGTCTCTGCACTTCGAACCTTGACATCTCATGCACAGGAACCTCAGTGACCAGCTTGTCTCCATATTGATTTGCAAAGAGGGTCCTGAGCATGGCATTGGCATCAGTTGTCTGATCTGATAAGGATTGAAATTTGTGCCCCAGACCTGTGACAGCATCCTTGAGAATAGCCAAACCATTGTCCATCCTGGTGCAAGTAGCATTGCAGGTTCGAATGTCCTTGAGAACAGTCTCCAATTGAGGGAATTTAGCATCAAAAGTCCTCTTGATCTCATGCACCTCCTTGGATGTAGCTGAACACACTTCATTGATTTCTGTCTTTAAGCCTTTACCAAGATAGTGTGCAGCCTTGAGAGTGCCTTTATAGCTGTCATTCACTGCTTCAAACACATCAGTAGGGTTGAGAGATTTGGCATTGGACCCTAGTGATGTGATGTACTCTTCTCTGAGATACTGGAGACCTTCTGAGAGAGGGATTGAATTGGTTCCTTGCAGCCAAGCATCGATATTCCCATCTCTCTCAGTTTCATCTATGATCTTCTCCTTCTGTAGCTCTACATCCTCTTTGTGACATAGGAGAATAGCTTCATAGTCTGGATTGGGCATGTTTGCAGTGAGAAGGTGCTGAGCAATTTTTGTGAACTCAGGGATCTGATCCACAACTAAGCTTTGAAGTGCTTCAACCGTCAATTGTGGTGGAACAGACCCTGATCCTGAAGCACTGTCATGTTGCACAGGCTTCAGCCATTGAGACATAAAGTTAGAGCTAGAGCTAGGCTTGCTAGGCTCCTCAGTTACAGATGCAACTTCTGCAACCGGATGAACAGACTCTACTACTGCTGTCTCCACAGAAGTGGGATGAGTTACAATAGTAGTTGACACAGGCACAGAGTCTCTAGTAAGAACTAGTGAATCCTCTGTGTTTGTGATGGTGTCATTAGGATATGCCCCAGCATGCATTCCCTGACCATCCAAATGTGGTACCTGGGTGGTGAGCAAGGTGTCATGCACCAAGTCACTTGAATTCATTGGCTCATCAAAGGAAAAGAATTCTTGATGATCAATGCCTTGCTCCTCAATTGCTTGAGTTGCAGGCTTCAAAGAAATATGAGTGGTAGATTCTGAAAGAGAAGTGTGTTGTAGACAAGATTTTGGCAACTCCCCCTGAGAAATAGAGGGAGTTTCAGTTATGATGTGCTCTCCACTCAGTGTTGTGCCAGCCTTATCACTCCCTTGTGCTGACTCTTTACAGATAGGTGCATTGGGGAGGATACTTGATTCTATAGATGCATCCTGTTGAGAGGATACATCTAGTGAGCTGTGTGCCCCTGATTTTACAACTTCAGCCATTTGAGTGACTGAAGAGGTGGTTTTAGACTTCTTCTTCTTCTTTAGGCTTATGATAGGTAACTCAGGTTTCTCACTTTCTAACCCTAGTTCTACAGCCAAGGCTGCTTCAGTTAAGATTTCTAAGGGTTCAGAAGCAACCTGTTTTCTCTTCTTTTTACTAACATCACCCTTTTGAGAGGATGATGCAGTTGGCTCTTTGCTGGATAGAGTGTTTGGCTGAGGGGGTTGGTTAGCAGGCCTTGGGTTAGCACTTTGTTCTCCTTGCTTAGGCTGTGCTAACTGTGATTTTGAATCAAATATTGGCATGTTGTGGGGGTAAGACCTAAACAAACCCTCCATGTGGGGAGTTATGCTAAGTCTTACATCCACATCATTCCTAGTCTCCAAATTACCAAAAATGAGTTTGGTCATGGACCTAGGATAGCCTATTTTACTCTTATCTACTCCAGGCAATTCAATCAAAGAAGCATTTTTAAAGTTAAGCACTGATTGAATAAAGCGAGGAAAGAAAATTTCATTACCTCTCTTGGCTGTGGTCTGACCAAGTCTCCCATAGAGTTCCTGTAGGATGAGAAGTCCAACATCTATCTTTCTCCCATGAGCCAAGGCATAGGCAAGCTGCTGCACGGGTGTACTAATCTGATCAAAGCTTGATTTCCGTGCAGTGAATACATGAAGGAGTGTAGCAAATACAAAGCTCCATTCTTTCCTCAAGAACTTCCTATTCAACTTTCCCAGCTTGATAGTATCATAGTAGTTGATGAAGTCAAAGAATTCTTCCAACTCATCATTGGAGGCCAGAGCATCATACGTCTCTTGCTGCATATCCAAGGCTTGATTCATGTCTGCAGTGGTGATAGTGATATCCTCTCCTTGAATCTTGCAGTGAACAATATAAGAAGTGATAGCATTCTCAAGAGCGATGACCTCCACAGTAGCAGTCCTCCAGAATTGTTCCAATAGATCTATGTACAGAGTTGGGTTGGCTGAGAGCGCACTCTTGATGTATGATTCAGACAACCACCGAACAAAGCACTTGAAATTGGCATTCGGTGCTTCCACATCACTGGTGATTGCGATGAAATTAGTTTGGGATGGTATGGTGAGTTTAGTGTTTGCCATTTGGGTAGAGAAGAAAAGAGAATTAGGATTGAAGAAGAAATTCGCAGTTAGGGTTTTTCAGAGGTTTCAGGAGTTGAGGTGCTTGAGAAATCGAACGAAATGAATTGAATAGTTGTGAAGTTGTATATATATATAAATGTCTTGAGTTGTCGATAGATAAGTGTTCTGTAGCGACAAGTCATTCGAGAAGTATGAAACAACTATTCGAGAAGTCAAGAAAGGCTTATTCGATATCTCAGGCAGTTTTTAACTCACAGCTGGCAGTGATTTAACTCAGAAACTAATCCAAAGTTAAGAATATATTTTTATGAGTGAAGTGAAGGTTTGAATATAAATCCAAAAAGCGATTAAGTGTCAGCGAAAAATCAGCCTTTTCAAATGATTCGATAACTCAAATACAGTATTCGAGAACTCCATCATTAGAGAACTAAAATACTCTATTCGAGAACACAAAGTGTGATATTCGATTTCTCAAAAGACACTATTCGAGAACTCAGGAGGGTTCTTGATAGGCCTATTCGAGAACTCGAGCCATGACAAAACAATGAACCATTCGAGAAGTCTGACTTATCGAACTATACTTTTCACTCATAAAATTCAATTTTCACTATCTTTTAAAATTTACCAGAAATATTCACTGAAGAATATTCTACTAAATTAAATAGTGATTCTCTCAAAATTTCACAGAAATTTCAACCTAAAGATGTATGATTTTCAACATGTGCAGCATTGGAATATTTATACATCATACTCCAGCCAATACTTACTTCAGAAATATTAGGCATTTGATAAAGTAAGTATTTACTGCTGCAACAATCTAGTTGATATATTCACTCAGCCAGAATTTGAAGAATTCAGCATTCCAATCTCACTAACCAACCTTGTGAAGGTGGCTTCATCTAATGGCTTAGTGAATATGTCAGCTAGTTGTTTTTCTGTGGGAACATAATGTAACTCAATGATTCCATTAGTTGCATGCTCCCTTATGAAGTGATATCTGATGTCAATGTGCTTTTTCCTAGAATGATTGACAGGATTGGCAACTATAGAGATTGCACTTGTGTTGTCACACATGATAGGAATTCTTTCCAACACAAGTCCATAATCTCTAAGTTGGTTTCTAATCCAAAGCACTTGAGCACAGCAACTTCCAGCAGCTATGTATTCAGCTTCAGCTGTGGAAGTTGACACAGATTGTTGTTTCTTGTTGTACCAAGAGACTAACCTTTGTCCAAGAAACTGGCAGCTACCTGATGTGCTTTTCCTATCCACTCTGCATCCAGCATAATCAGCATCAGAATAACCAACCAGATTGAACCCTGTGTCCTTAGGATACCATAACCCCAAGTTTGGTGTGCCTTTCAGATATTTGAAGATCCTTTTTATTGCTATCATGTGTGATTCCTTTGGGTTTGATTGAAACCTTGCACATAAGCATGTAGCAAACATGATATCTGGCCTACTAGCAGTGAGGTAGAGTAGAGAACCAACCATGCCTCTGTAGATTGAGATATCTACCTTTTTGCCCTTAGCATCATCATCTAACTTGGTGGCAGTGGCCATGGGTGTCTTCGCAGGTGAACATTCTTCCAAATCAAATTTCTTCAGTAAATCTTTAATGTATTTGGTTTGACTTATAAAAATGCCATCCTTCCTTTGACTAACTTGCAGTCCAAGAAAGAATGTTAATTCTCCCATCATACTCATCTCATATCTGCTTTGCATGAGCTTAGAGAATTTTTCACACAGCTTCTCATTTGTAGAGCCAAATATGATATCATCCACATAGATTTGAACTAGGATAATATCATCATCATGTTTCTTGTAGAACAGTGTCTTGTCCAGTGTGCCTCTAGTGAATTGATTCTCCAGTAGAAATTGTGATAGTGTGTCATACCATGCCCTAGGAGCTTGCTTGAGTCCATACAATGCTTTAAGTAATCTGTAGACAAAGTGGGGAAACTGTGGATCCTCAAAGCCAGGTGGTTGTTGCACATATACTTCTTCTTCCAACTCCCCGTTCAGGAATGCACTCTTGACATCCATTTGATAGACCTTGAAATTAGAATGTGCAGCAAATGCCAAGAAAATTCTGATGGCTTCTAGTCTAGCAACAGGGGCAAAGGTCTCATCATAGTCAATACCTTCCTGTTGAGAGTATCCTTTTGCAACCAACCTTGCTTTGTTCCTTATGACTACACCATTTTCATCCATCTTATTCCTTAGAACCCATTTAGTTCCAACAACGGTTCTATCCTTTGGTGCAGGCACTAGTTCCCATACTTTGCTCCTCTCAAATTGATTTAGCTCCTCTTGCATAGCAATTATCCAGTCAGGATCCAACAATGCATCATCAAGTTTCTTAGGCTCAACTTGGGATAGAAAGCAGCCATAGAGACATTCATTTATAGTTGCTCTCCTTGTCCTTACTCCTGCATTTGGATTTCCAATTATCTGATCTGCAGTGTGTGATCTATCCCACTTCCTTGTATGTTCAGATTGATTTCTCATCCTTGATGTTGCTTCATCATTTAGATCAAGATCATCTACATTTCCTCCCCCTGTGAAGTTGTCACTCCTCACAGGTGTATCTTGGATGCTTGTTTCTTCATTGTTGGTTGACACAGGTTCTTCATTCACTTGAGTTTGTTGGATTATGAGTTCAGATTCACTTTCAATCTCCTCATCAGAATCATCTAGATTGTCAAACTTCAAGGGATCTTTATCTTCATCATTGGCTTCTTCTAATCCAGGTAGTTTGCTGTCATCAAATGTTACATCTGTGCTCTCCATTACTTTCTTTTGACAAATGACATAAACTTTGTATGCAATTCTTTCCATAGAATAGCCAAGAAAGATTCCTTCAAATGCCTTTGCATCAAACTTTCCAACATATTCTGAATTATCTTTTAGCACAAAGCACTTGCTTCCAAAAGTATGAACATACTTTAGAGTAGGCTTCTTTCCAGTCATCAAGTTGTAAGGTGTCTTTCCAGTGTTTTTGTTGATGAGGGTTCTGTTTTGGATGTAGCATGCAGTGCTCACAGCCTCAGCCCAAAAACATGTAGGCATCTTTGCATCAAGTAGCATTGTTCTAGCAGCCTCTATCAGAGTCCTATTCTTTCTCTCAACAACTCCATTTTGTTGTGGAGTCCTTGGAGCTGAGAATTGTTGAGAAATACCATTTTCTTTGCAGAATGCTCCAAGCATGGCATTTCTGAATTCTGTCCCATTATCACTTCTTAATGCAATCACACTTGCATTTAAGGCCTTTGCTTCTTTGTCAACTTTCTTTATGTGCTCAATGATTACTTGTGGAGCCTCATCCTTTGATGCCAGAAATTCTACCCATGTATACCTTGTAAAATCATCAACCATCACTAGCGCATACTTCTTCCTTCCTAGTGACATAATATTGACAGGCCCAAACAAATCCATATGAATCAGTTGCAGGGGCTTGGTTATAGATGTCACTGTTTTTGACTTGTGGCTTGATCTTTTCATTTTTCCCTTTTGACACGCCTCACACACTCCTTCTTGACAGAATTCAAGTGTGGGCATGCCTCTCACTAACTCCCTTTTGACTAGGGAATTAATGGCTTTGAAGTTCAGGTGTGATAGCTTCTTGTGCCACAGCCAACTGTCTTCATTTGATGCTTTTGAGTAGAAGCAACAAATTGTGTCCTTGCTTGCAGAGTCCATATTGGCTACAAACAGGCTTCCCTTCCTTACTCCAGACAGAGCAAAATCACCAGTCTTCTTGTGGGTGATCAAACATTCATCTTTGTCAAAGTTCACTTTGAAGCCTCTGTCAGTGAATTGACCAACACTCAGTAGATTATGCTTGAGCCCCTTGACCAGTGCTACATTCTCAATGATGACATTTCCAATTTCCAACTTGCCATATCCCAGTGTGTTGCCAATGCTGTCATCTCCAAAAGCAACCATTGGGCCAGCCTTTTCCTCATACTGTGATAGCAGGGCCATATCACCAGTCATATGATTTGAGCATCCACTGTCCAAAATCCACATGACCTTCTTTTTACTTTCTTTGCCCTGCAAACACAAAAGTATTACTTCTTCTTTGGTACCCAAACGAGTTTGGGTCCATGTGACTTAGTGACAGTTTTATCAAAATCAGCATGCTTATCAGTTTTCTTGATGTTGGTCTTCTTGTCACTGTTGGGAGTCTTAGAATCAGGGTTCTTAGACTTAGGTGACAGAGGTACCTTCCTAACTTTAGGAGGACTTGAAGACTTTGTCCTTGTGTAGTGTGTGCGAACATTATGATTGATACAGCCCTCCATGAATTGTCTTCTCAAATTAAAACAACTAGTCATCACATTCATGTTACATGGCATACAATCAAGTTTATCACAGAAAGGAGAGTCTCTATGTCTTAAAGGCACAGAGCAATCATAGAATGGTTTAGCAACACTACCAGATGGTTTCTTGCAAGCATGAGTCAAATGATTAGAGCTAAAACAGTTTTGACAAACTTTCCTAGGGGCATTTGGCACATAAGCATAGTTGTTATCTTTGTTAATCCCTAATTTGCCATTCCTGTTTGGTCTCTTATTAGTCACTTTCTTCTTAGTCTCATAATTTCCAGCTGAAACAAAATTTACAAATTTCTCAAGTCTAGGTCTACCTCCTACTGGCTCCTTGGCTTTGGTTTTGACATTCTTACTCTCAGAGGATGCTTGTTGTTCATTTGATTGTGCCTCATCTTCATCCTCCAACATTTGCTTGATGAGTAAGGCATCCTCATCAATCTCAAGTGTTGGTGTTTTAAATATTGGATTCTCAGTCTTTTTCAAAACCTGAGGCACCTCTTCTTGAACAACAATGTCATCTTCAATGACTGCATAGCCTTTCCTCTGTTTAAGAGTGTCATAATCAAGTCCAATGGCAGCCTTAGGTCTAGCTAGATTTTTCTCATGATAAGACTGCAATAGACTAGAGGAATTCTTAAATGTTTTCAACTTAAAATTCATTTTCAGCTAATTCATCCCTAAGAGCTTTCTCAACTTGACTAGCACATAGAACTTTGTTCTTTAGATACTCAATCTCTTGTTTAAGATTTTCTATTTGCACAGTAGTTAGCTCTAGTTCCTCATTTCTCTTATTTAACAGTTCATTCCTAGTAGACAGTTTAGCAATCTCTTCATTAGCAGCAGTCATACTAGTATGAATGTTAAACATCTCAACGGATAGTTGTTCAACCAAAGATTTATATTCAGAAACAGACATGTCTATGGTAGTGAGAGATGGTACCTGTGAGTCTGATGCAGATGGTTCTTCCTTGGAATTGGCCATCAAGGCATAGTTGCAGAATTCTTGTTCTTCCCCATCACTGTCAGAATCATCCCAACACTTCCCTTCAGCTATGTAAGCCTTACCTGGTGTCTGCTTCTTTAGAAGGGCCTCATACTTAGCTTCAAGCTCAAGAAACTCCTTATCCTTCTTTTTAGGCTTCTTGCATTCACTGGCAAAATGCCCTAGGTCATTGCATCTGTAACATCTTACAGATGACCTATCCACATAGCTGGTTTTGTATCTGTTCTTGTTTGTTTTCATAGGTGCCTTGCTCTTGTTGAATGAATGATTTTGAGGTCTAGGCTTGAAGGGCTGATTCCTCTTGAATCTGATGTTTGGGAATTTTCTAGCCATAAAAGCATATGATGTATTTTCCATGCCATCCAGCTCTTCAAGAGTGTAGAACTCATCTTCTTCCTTGTCATCAGCAGGTTCAGTCACTACTTCCTCAGTTTCTTCATCATCTACTATCTCTTCTATTCTCAGCTGACTTGCAGATGCTTCCAGGTCTTGAATAGATTTGTTGACAATCAAGGCACAGGATGTGTTTATCATTCTGCCTTGGTTAGCTTGGATAGCCCTCTTTTGAAGCAACTCAAGCTCGTGTGTCTTTAAAACCCCATAGAGCACATCATACGTGACTTTGTTCAAATCTCTTTCTCTTAGAGATATGACCCTTTGCTCTAGATGGTTTGGTGACGATAGTAGAAACTTCATATTTAATTCCTTAGTGCTGTAAACCTTCCCATTCATTTGGAGCTCAGTCACCAGCTTGTGAAATCTTTCAAACATATCAGTGATACTTTCCTTGGGCTGTGCCATGAACGCCTCATACTGTGTGACCAGTATCTGTTTCTTATTTTCTCTTACCTCCTCTGTCCCTTCACATAACACCTCGATGTGATTCCACATGTCCTTGGCTGATCTGCATGATGCTACGTTGGCAAACATCGACATATCCAAGGAGTCTATGATTAACAACATGAGGTGGCTGTCTAGGGCAATCTTTTCCTTCTCTGAGTCCGTCCATTTGGATGGCTCTTTTGGAACGTATGATCTAGGAATGACTACTGCGCCCACTGTGGATTCAGCAACTTCTTGTTGTGGTATGAATGGACCATTCTTGAGAATGTCAGGGTAGAGAGGATTGGCAGCTTTGATGAACAACAGCATTTTTATTTTCCAGAGGTTGTAATTCTCTTTGTCGAACTTAGGGACCTTTACCGTACCTGTAGTCTTTGGTGTATTCGAACTCATGATCGTTTTCTGTTTAGATTAAACAGCCTGCTCTGATACCACTTGTTGAGTATTGAATACAGTAAAAGAATACAGAGGGGGGGGGTGAATGGATTCTTGAATTTTTCTTCGGTCTTGAATCTTTGCAGCAAGATAAGTGATGAGTGTGTGAGATATGAAGATGCGGATAATTAAACACAAACACAACACAATATCACTTTAATCTAATATTTTATTAGATAAAGATCTTGCTACAATCTGTGAATACAAATGATAGTATTCTCAGCTTCGTTTTTCTCAGAGAGATATTTTCTGGATATTTTTGAGAAACTTCAAAACCTTAACAGCTAAGGAAGTGAGGCTGTATCCTTATAGACATGGATACACCCACTTGCTACAAATGAGGTAGGTAAAACAAAAGCACTTTCCAGTCTGTCTATCTCATTTTAGTAAGAGTCCAAACGGCTACAGATTTGACTTTGAAAAGCCTGTTTAGATCCACTTCTTCAGCTCCTTGTCCCTTGTCTTATCTCTCCAAGCTTCTTTGTAGGCTTTCCAGCATGCTTTATAGGACAGAGTCAAATAAAGTGTGCTGGCTTGTTGCAGGTTTCTGACTTGTACAATTCTTCAGTATTTTGTCCTCAAGAATGTATTCGAGAAGTGACTAAGTGAGTGATTCGAGAACTGGAGTTGACTTGATCGATAACTCTGAGTTCTCGAATAGTGTTATCTTGACATATCGAATCACTTCTCGAATAGCTCTTTTCTCTGGGACTCCTTGAGATATCGAATAGAGCATTTTGACATATCGAATCCCTGAGATATCGAATAGAGCATTTTGACATATCGAATCCCTGAGATATCGAATAGAGCATTTTGACATATCGAATCCCTGAGATATCGAATAGCATATTGAGAGATATCGAATAGTGTCTTCTGAGATATCGAACTCCAGACTTCTCGAATGCTAGACTTCTCGAATAGACAAATGTACTTCTCGAATTGGTACTTAGGCAAATTCTTCATTTCTTCAAATCCCAACTGTGATTATTTGGCAGTCTTTATCTCCTTGCTTGAGGCATGAACCTTGGAACTTCTTTCAAGCATTATTCTTGACTTTATAATTACAGTAACACAACTAGAATTTGATGCCTATTACAAGTACAGAACAAATAGAAACTCTACAACTAGAGGTTCCCTCAGTTAAGAGGTCATGTAGGTAATGCATAGCATTACACATACTTAGGCTTGTTATTAGATGTATTCAGGCATGCCTCTGTGACTAACAGGTACGTAATATGCTTAAGACTCCATCAGGAATCGAATCTTTACTTAAACTATTATTACCTTCGATTCTTGCACAATCATCAAAAGGAATGTAACTTCCTCCACTCCAATATGACCTTCAAGGTCTTTCCAAATATCATTTTGTTTCTTCGGTATGAACATTTGTAATTATTCCTTTATACTTAGACTGTCGGCCACCTCATTGGCCTTTCCTGATAATAATAATTTCTGGTAATCCTTGTTCTCTGGATATATTCCAATTCAAACATTTCTACCTCATTCCCATCATTGTTGGGTGAAAGCATTCTCCCTTAAGCTCTGCTGATGGAGAAAATATATTTATTAGTCTTTCTCCATAAGTCATTGCTTCCACCTACCCGTGGGAACTTTATCACGTTTATTCCCAATCCTACTTAGGATACTTCTCTTCTTAGTTCTTTCCTTATCTTAGGATAATCTCAACCTTTATAGGTTCAATCCATACTTCCTCAGGGTTTCATACATGCCTCATCTGGCATTATTGTTACGATGTCATACATTCCTTACCAAACTTCCATTTTGAAGTTCGGAATATTACCTTTTTCCTTGTAAGGTTTCATAGGCCATCCTTATCATTCCTCCGGTATTTTCTGGGTACCGGGTATATCAAAATGTCATTGATCAATACTCTAATAATTCTATCTATGTTCTTTCCAGAACTCTTTTTAATAATCCTTACCGGTCATTGTTGCCTTAGAAAGTCCAGCTCATATCATCCGAAGTCATAATGTCATTATTAGGGTTAATGCCACCCCTTGTGCATTCCCCAGGGTTTGTCTTAATTTATGGATATCCTATCCTTAATTCAACTGCCAAGGAATTCTTGCATCTTATAATTGGCAATCAGATCATGTATCCTTAATAAAGGTCTCTTTGCAATCATTCTCATTTGATAATCGATCGGTGGTTTAATGCCACCCTCTTCTTTCAGATAGTTATCAGCCTATTTGGCCTTCCAAAAAGGCAACGTATGCCTATCGCCTCTCTTACCGAACTTGGTAATGGCAACAAGGATGCTTTGGAAGATATTGGTCGAGTTCAACGTGAATCTCTTAGCACTTATCGTTCTTCTTAAATGTACTTGCCTTAGACAAAATTTCTACAGTATACTGATCCATCTCTGACCATTTCTATACTATCTTCATAAACCTTCGTTGTTTACTTCCCTAGTCGTAATATGTTCATGGTATTCATGATACCCTAACATCATACATCTCAAGTCACTATACTTTCATTTTACTCGTAATCTTGGACAACCATATACACATGAGTCACTTTAGTACGGGTTACCCCATCCCAAAAAGGTCTAGTAAATTCCCCATCAAAACATGGGTTGCAAAGGGTTTAATAGAAGACTCCTACGATCTCATTAATATTTCCTTTATATCAGAAGCCCTTGCAGTCGGTGCTTTCTTAGAAGCAACCCTGCTTTGTCTTTTCATTGCTGGTCTAGTCACTTTATAGTCCGTTGTGACTTGGCCTCAATTGGCCACACTAAAATAAAAATATATGATTTTAGGGGTTGGCTAATAGCATTACTTTTCTAGCAATTGCCGGCATAGTGCCTTCTTCTTTGATACCTTTCTACCTTTCCAAAACTTTACTCCATATAAGTCTTAATCGACTACTCGGCACCGTCTCCGGTCACCTTTCCTCCACTTTTATCTTTTCAACTATTCTTATCAATCCCGCGTGCCACGCAAGCTTACCATTCCTGGCATAACAGCCTTTTCACTTAAGTCAATCCCGGAGTTTCTCCGTCCGGCTAGTTTCTTACTTACATTTCCTGTTTTCGTCCAATCTCACTTCATCATTTTATCACTACCGTCGATTGTAATGCTCAGGGTCCGTTTACTAACCCATTTTACAGCATCCTTACCCAAATCACAGGGTTTGCTCCAGTTTCTACTCTCTTCCATGACATTCTCTGATAATCAGAAAGACAAGGTTTGCCAAAATTCACCGAATTCCTTTCCAGACTGAGGGAAATTTTGATCAATCTACCCACCTACTGGTAACATTAAGGAGACCAGTTTCGAAAACTGAAGAATAGTTCTATGAACCTCCAAGCAGGTGGAATCATAAGCAGTCATAGTTAACGAAATAATCATCATCAGATTGGAATTTTACCCACTGGAGAGGAATCAATTATATCCATCCCTTAGAAGGGAATCAATAGTTTCAAACTGAAACCTGTCACCACGTCCTGATACCTATACGTCCTAATATTCAATATTACCAAATGTCGGTCTACCTAACTGTAACACTCCAGTCCCACATCGAGGAGATTTGAGACTTTAGTTCAGTATATAAGCAAAAGTAATACTACTAAGTGCACCAACAAAATCATGATCTTTTGGGAGCCTGTGGTGGGCTTGTGGACTACCCAAGTTGGCTGCATTTGGTCCAGTATGCTTTGGCTTATTCCGGATTCGGAATTGGGACTCGACCTGATTTTCGAAAAAGGCTCGGGATTTGACCCGGGTTGTCACATATGGTATCAAAGCCGACTCTCGAAAGCTTGATTCATCAGGTTGCCGGAGGTGGGGACACGAAGGCTGGTGGTATTATCCCACAATGGACAGAGATCCGGAGGTGGGGACACGAAGCCAGCCGGTATTATCCCACAATGGCTAGAGAGGAATGATCTTGGACCTATGGGATATCCGTTCAGGCCTGACGAGGACGTCAGGAGTTTAAGTGGGGGAGTTTGTAACACTCCAGTCCCACATCGAGGAGATTTGAGACTTTAGTTCAGTATATAAGCAAAAGTAATACTACTAAGTGCACCAACAAAATCATGATCTTTTGGGGGCCTGTGGTGGGCTTGTGGACTACCCAAGTTGGCTGCATTTGGGCCAGTATGCTTTGGCTTATTCCGGATTCGGAATTGGGACTCGACCTGATTTTCGAAAAAGGCTCGGGATTTGACCCGGGTTGTCACACAATAGCTTCTTCTTCAGTTCTGGTAGTCTCATCGTCCTCGTCCGCGTCGAGTGCGCCTTGTGCGAGTCATCTGGTCTAGCTGTTGTTGTGATATAATAATAAAGCAAGGGTGAGCAATAGCCCACCAACAATAATATAACTGAACGATAATGTATAACAGTTCAAAAGTATCTTTCAAACCATATGCCATGCATTTACGGAAATGATGCCAGTATAATATGAACGATGAAGTTACAAGGTAACTTAAAGTATTTGTTTGTAGAAATATCTGATGCATCAAAGTAAGCGAGATATTCTTATTGTTATCAAGAAGAGGAACTTGCAAGAAAAGGTTGCAATTCCAGTTATGACCCTTTTCCAACTCTGCCAACAGTAATCATGTTGCAGGAAATAAATAAATTTGGATGATGAACCAATGATGGAGTATTCACCGCGCCCGCTGTTCCAATCTTGATGATCAGTGGAGATCGTATAGCTCAATTTAGATTTACTACCGGTAGAAGGAAGAACTGACGGCTTTACTTGTATACCGCCTTACTAGCTCTCCCCGGCCAACGGTTGGGCCAAAGGGGATGGACCGGCGCTACTCGGCCTTTTACACGACTCCTAGTTCAAATATAATTCATGATTCTGAATGTAACGTTCGTCCCCGTTTCCCCAAGTATAATACTTGTTGATAAGACTCCACAAAGTAGTCGTATCTAGTTGGAAAGGAAAATTTACCAATAACTCCCAAGCTATTACTTGGTAACGGATATCAACTTGTTCCAGTAATCTTACCCCTCGAAAGATGAGAAGGTAAGCAATGACTTAATAAGTCAACAACACCCGAGTTGCGAGTGAAGAGAATACTTTATGACCGGGAAGTCGACAAGATAAATAACATTTTCCAAGTAAGGTTCCCTTATTATTAAGGAGATAGACTCAAAGAAGAATGATGTTTGAGAACCTTTCTTGATATATGATTAATAATAATATGACTCCGAAATATTTTTCGTAATAATCGAAGAAGATAAACCTTATCGAGATTATTCTAAGTATGGAATAAATATTCAGAGAATTAAAGAATATTTGGGAATATGAAAGAATATCTTTAATCAGAGTATTTCTCAAAATAATCCCTGAAGAAATATCAGGAGAATATTTATTGAATAAATAAATATTTAAATGAATATTCAAAACAATATTCATTAATTAATAAGACCTGAAAAGAATATTTAAGGTAATATTCATAATTAATTAGGAATTTAAATGAATATTCAAAAGTAATATTTATTTAATGAATAATATCCTAAATGAATATCAAGTAATATTCATTTAGTAATCCAAGCCTTAAGGAGTATTCGATTAATTAAATCAAGCTTCAGATGAATATTAAAATAATATTCATCAAGTATTCAATATCTTAAATGAATATTCAAAAGTAATATTTATTTAATAAAACAATATTCTAAAAGAATATCCAAATAATATTCATTTGGTAGTCTCATCTTTAGAAGAATATTCGAAATAATAATCGATAATTAATTCGACTCTGAATGAATATTGAGAAATATTATTCGCTGAATAGTTACGTTCAAATAATTATTTGAAGTAAGGATCGTTAAAATAATTAGTCTCGAACGAATATTCAAATAATATTCGTCGCCCAAATAATAGAAAATATTACTTAAATATTTTCCTCCGAGGTAATCTCGATATATCAAGGAATATTGACTCCCGGTCTATTTTTGATTAATAAGATGTATACGCCCTTCTATGAGGGTCTTACAATAACCGGCTTATAACTGATATATAACTATCTAGCTTATAAGCCAACAATAACATTCAGGGAACAAGTATATCAATTCAACTTGAAAGTAGGCATGCATGCAATGGCATATGTATATCAGCAATCATATATATATATATATATATATATATATATATATATATATATATATATATATATATATATATATATATATATATATATATTTATTCAATCACAACAACAGCCTAAAAGAAGGGAATTGAAACTTGCCTGGTAGTCGAGTACGGTAAGGGGTAGTGGTAGCGGGTCCCGGTTCAGCTTGGTGATCTATAAATAGCCAAGGCATTCGGGATTAATCATTTAACATATTAAAAGTTAAGTTATACTTAATTCGAAACACGTTCTCGAGTTATCTCGTTATACCCCTTTTAGTGGATTACTTTTATCACTCATCCGACCCGACATTCGTTCGTCAATACGACATGTCATTGTACTTATACTTGGGACATACTTAAGTCATATGCGTTCTAAGGTCGATCGTTACGAACCAATACTATACTCCGAGTTTTATCGCCCGTTTTCTAAGTGTTTTACCGAAGTTATAAAAGAGTCGTCTTTTAGGGGTTCGTTCGCGTTTAACCTCGACTCGAACATTTTTAATAAATCGGAAAATGATCCTTTTGACATACGGTTTTCTTTCACACCTTCCTTTTTACCTCTAGTATTTATTTACCAAGATTCGCCATGACGTTACATAGTTTACGAGGGTTCAATTACAGTTACGAACTTTTGTTTACGGATTCGAACTACTTTTAGTAATTTGGTCATAAATCCTAAACCGTAAGTCCGTTTCACGTGATCTTTATATCAAAACGAATCTTAGAACATTAACTATCCTATCATGGCAGATAAGGTCTCTGGAAAGTAGGGGTTAGACATGGAAAATGGCATACAAAACGTGGTATTGTAAAATCTGGCATTATAACGGCTGTAAATCGAATATCTACCAATTTCGATTCTTCCCATAAACATAGTATCCAATCCAAACAACATATACATGACTTATATACATGAACTGAGGCCAAGCAATGCCTTTCCGTTCATCTAGCTATTTACATCATTAATCCAAAATCCATACATAATCATGCTTATAATCTTAACATAACCATAACTAAGTTATAACTATCATAAACATGCTTAAACCTCAAACAAGGGTTAGGGTTTCAAGAGCTTTATACCTTCCTTGGAGTGTGTAAAGACTTTGCTAAGCTTTGCATAGTCCTTGTATACCCATAACCAAGCTTAGATCATCCTAGAAATCAAGAAAATCAAGAGTTGTTCTTGAAAATCACTATTCACCCTAGTCTTTGATGATTTCTTTGAAAATGGAAACAAGAGAGTTTGGCTTTGAAATTTTTAGGGGATCACTTTTAGGAAATTTAAGACTCACCATAATTTTTACAAGATCAAGAGATGGTGGGAAGAGGGGTTTTGATTTTGGAATTAAGAGCATAAGCCGAATGGTATTTTTCAAGAGAATGGTGGAGTTGTTTTGTGTTTTTGCTTGGCTAACCTCTTGCTCCCATCTTGAATTATTGAGATATTATCTCATAAAGTAGCTTTATTAAAGCTAGTATGTCATGCATGAGGTAATTTCAAGAGACAAGTGTTGGTTTTTTAGTGGATGGATGATGGAATGAACTAAGTACTTGGTTTTGATTCTAAGTGCTAGTTGCTTAAGTAACTACTTGGTTGCTAGATATTTTCTACTAGCACATGCATGCATCTTGATTCCCGGCTTGTTTCTGTGTCCGGTTATTGCCCGTTTCGATTGATCGTTCGTAGGAATATTTCACGGATTTCTAATTAGGGTTTACCGGGAATCCTTTTTAATATTAATACTTTCATTCTCCATCTTTCATTTTAACTTTCCAATTTATATTCCTTAAATCCATTCGTTAAATACTTAAGGCTATCAGTGTCCAGGGAACTCTCGGAGAAAATAAAAGTGCGGTTTTTCAGAATCCGACAGCTTTTACATACACTTGTTTTCCCCCTGGCTTACTAATACGAACTCGGAAATCCGTTCCGAATGCTTCTATATAGTGTCGTCTCATATTATTATATACTCCCACCAAAACACTATTCATTCTGTATTCTTTACTTGTTCTCTTAGGGTGGTACAATTGTCCGTATTCTCTTTCGATCGTTCCTTATCCTTTTTACGGAACTACTGGATTAATCGTTACCGATCTGGATGACATGAGAATATTCTCCTGCTTGAAATTGCCACATCTTATTCCCTTAGAAGATAGATTATTCTTACCTATGTTGTTACCCTTTAGCATTCTTCAAGACATAGAAATAATAAAGTCGAATTCCATTAATTCTTTCCAAATATCAATTATCACATTGTAGCCATAACCACTCCTCAGTGGTTTCCTACCTTCATTCTTAAATCAATATAATAACATCCCAAAATATCAAATCCTCAAAGTTAATATCTCAATTCTTGGATTATAATAATATTTAATCCCCTGTCCGGTCAAATATTATACCGAAAAGAATTTGGAATTTCTGAATTCCGATCGTTTCTGCATTCACTTATTTCCTCCGCGTATTACTAATATGACTTCGAAACATCCATAACACGTCCCGTACATAGGGTGGAGTGAAAAGTTTTCCAACTTACAAAATCACTATTCATCCACCAAATTACTATGCACGTACAGGAAACACTATGCATGTACGGGAAATACTATGCACGTATGGGAAACACTATGCACGTACTCATTTCCCTTCAAGGATCCATTAGCTCCTTCCTGGATGGTAGATTATTCTTATCTAGGTCCTCAACCATCGAATTACTCTATTCTGACAATATACCAATGCATCAGGATCATTGTCCAAAGTAATATCCATTCATTACAATCATTGTTCTTTGAAACCACCATTCATTAGAGCTGGTGACCTTGTTGTCGGAATCATTGTTCCTCGTTTTATCCTTACTTAATAAAAAGTTTTAATTATATCCAAAATTTGGGGTTCTTACACACCCCCAGATCCGGGGTCAGGGATCTAGGGTAGTCACGATCCATTTACTCCTTGCCTTACCTGTATTACTTGCAATGCACGTAATTCAACTGCTTGCGACCCCACAATATATATCTATCACACACACACACACATGTTAGAGTCTCAGAAATGACACAATACAACAACTGCGGAATAAATAATCTGTCACTGATACAACTTCTAAATAATATTACATTACTAACTAGCCTTCTGATGCTCACAATCCTCTAATACCATTCATATCTGTATATAGGATGAATACCAAAAGCTGCCGCCTGATTCGTCTGGTCCGTACTACTTTCGGGATCATTGCTAGAAATTGTTTATGGAAACGCCTTGCGGGGTATGTGCCGTCCCATTGGCATCCTGCTTTGCTGCTATATAATATATATAAAACAATAGCAAGAGTGAGCGATAGCTCAGCAAGGTAATGTAAGTATGGCATAATTCTTCCTTTAATTTAAACCCCAAAATATATAGCGGGTATAAGACAATAATTGTCCAAAATATCTTGATACTGAAATTATTCCCTTAACGGGATATATTCAAAATCAGTACTATCATAGTACTTCAAATATCATTATCATAATATCTCTGCAATCTTTTATTATTCATACCATGAACAAAGTTCTAGTATGATATAAAAGATGAAGTTACAAGGTAACTCAAAATATATATATATTCTGTAGAAATGCTATGCAAAAGTATAAGCCAGATATCCACATATAACAAAAAGGGATATCACAAAACAGATATTGTAATGACAGTTTTGAACACTTTTCAAACCCCTGCCAACCTGAAAGAAGTCTCTTCGTTACGTGTTGCGGGAGCTACCCGTCAACCTGAAAGAAGTCTCTTCGATACGTGTTGCATGAAATATCCAAATTTGGATGATGAACTAATACTGGAGTATTGTCGCGCCAGACGACACCACCTTACGATGATCAGTCGCAGGTCGTGCATCTCAAGATTTGTTTCTCTACATGTAGAAGGAAGAACATATGGACACCACCATACGCCGGATCTCCCTAGCCAACGGTTGGGCATAGTTGGGACCGGCGCCACTCGGACCCTATTTCAAGGATGGACCGTCCCACAGTCTCTTACACCAATTTGAAAGTAATGATCTATACATCACAATGTTCTGCTGTCCAGTTGATAGTTTCCATCAATAGAAAATTCTTTCCTTCATGATATCTTCTTGCTTGTTCTTCAAAACAACGATCCTGTTTTATAGCACTTGCCAGTTTCTGTAGCATCCATAATGACATCATCAGTAACACGACTGATATTAGGATTCCACCTTGCATCAGGATTCGACATCCATCAGTATTTGACTTGGCATATCAGGATTTGATCTCAGTTCCTGACATGTAGTCCTTGATGCACTGCTGTTCCTGACTAAACTCTACAGATTACTGTCTAGCACATATATCCTATACAAAGTACTAAATCCTTTATAATATCAGGATTTACAAGAAGTATAAGCAAAATTCTATTCTCAACATCACAACTTATGAATTATTCCTAACAATCTCCCCCTATTTATGCTTTAGAATCTGAAGCATAAATCTAAGTTATAGATATCAAAACATATAACAATACAACCAGAATAGAATTTACGAATTTAAGATCATGAAGTTAAGTACCTCCTTCTTCAGATGTAGACATGTATCTAGTACTTAAAAGAAGGAATTCAACTATTTGACGCTTCTTTTCCTTTACCACTTCCATGATAAAATTTACCACTTCTGTCACCCTTAGTTCTTCTCCCAGTCTGTATGTCCCCCAGTCTGTTATTGTTGTTGTCTCTGAATTGTCTTTATCTCCCCCTTTTTGACATCAGCAACATTAATTCCAAGAGATTCAGTAACAGAACAAATGAGATTCATCAGAACTGCTTGATTGTCCATAATAGTGACTTGGTTATCTTCAAGAATCTGAAGTCTCGATTGAACATCACTTTGAGATTTCTGAATGTCCTGTAGAATTTCAGAATTGACTTCAATGTTGGAAGTGCTTGTTGTATCTTCAGACTTAGATGCAGAAATAACCTTATCTTCAATCCTTGTAGAAGAAGTTGCCTGTATAGAATGATATTCAAGTAATAATGCTTGAGTAGAAGTACAAACATTTTCAACTTTCTTATATGAAGCTGAAGTATGATCATCCTGTCCTTCACCAGTATTCTGTGTACTAGCATCTACAAATCCCGACTCCTCCTTAGATTGATCAGATACTGTTGATGTCTCAATTCTAGCTGATATTGGAAGTACATACAAAGGAATACTAGGATCATTAGGAATATCTTCTGGTATTGGTTGAGTAGAAGTTTGTCTTAGCCTTTCACCTCTTCTGTTGATGATTCCTGCAAGCCTTTCTTTCTGTTTCTGGGCTTTAACTTCTTGCTTTGCATTGTGATTTGCTAAGTCATTCTTCTCATACATCTTGATAAAAGAATAAGTACCAGAATCCATACCAAGATTTTCAGACCAAGATTTAGGAAAAACCTAATCCCAGAAATCAAACGATGGTGGTTTCCTAATTTTCTCTCCCTCACTATGGAGTTGATCATCCATACCCTCATTCTCACTTTGACTATCTAAAGTCAACACTCTTTCTACCTCTCCTTTTGCCTGGTCAGGAGCCAGCCTCTCTATGTGTGGATCTATGTCCATCTTTTCTAGTGTATCACTCAAATTTGGATAAGTGCTCTCATGACCTACAGAAAAATAGGGGTTAGAAGAAGTTTTTATACCTGAACTCACATGGAGAGAGGGTTCCTCATATGGCATGGGGCTTGAGGTTTTCTCCAGCTGCTATAGTCTCTGAACCCTTACAAACATCTACTTTCTTTCCAGAAACTACAGGCTCCAGTATATCACTTTCAGGATCTACACTAGACTCTGATGTCTTCAGTAATACATCATTAGACACCATAGCTAGTATGTCACCGTCTTTAAGTGTTGGTTGCTGGACACACCCTCAAGGTGGATAGACTCTGAAAAAACAATATTGGTTTGATCTTCAGGAAAATCAATCAAAGTCATTCCTCCTATATCATAGGGTTTCTCACTTGCAATTTCAGTCATCAGAGAAGACCTTTTAGCATCATCAATCAAAGTTCCTGAGTCATCCAACCTCTGACTAGATGGTTCTTGTGTTGCAGTGACTGTGATCTGATTTATCCTACTATTTACCACTGGTGCAATAGTATCTTCTGTTGACTGCTTCCCTCTATCAACTACCTCCTCTTGTTCACCTTGAGCTGAAGCATCTTCAACAATGACATCCTTGTCAAATAAATATGCATGAAGTGATTGAAGTGTAATAGGCTTAGGAAGTCCAAATTTCTTGTGCAATTCCTTTCTAACTGATACATAGAAGTACATCTTCATTAAATCAAGTCTTTGATGTAACAGTCCATATTCTCCAGGAAATGAAAGTTTGGGAACTCTTTCAATCAGAAAATCTAGAACAGGCCTGGAAAGCTTCACTTTTAGAGAAATAAGTTCCATAGCCAGTCTGTATGTCAATGTTGTTTCCCATGAAGAATCAAGATCCAGATCTCTCTTGTCAGATACTGACGTGGATATAGCCTTATTTGTAGAGACCTGCATAATGTTAGTTGGACTAGACACTGTGTGTGTTGGTGACAAATGAATCTTTCTCGTTCTCCTAGTATAGTGAGCAACAGATTTATCTTGAGAAGACTCAAGAGGTGTAGACACAGAAGTGATCTTGGGATGAGATCTTTTTTCAATAGACACAGTCTTTTGAGAGACAGTATCCATTAACTGTTTTCCCTTTTTAAGAACTACAACCTTTTGGGAGACTGCAGCCTGGCTGTGACTAGGTGTTCCATCTCTTTGTACTAGCTTAGAAGGTTGAATTACAGCCTTCAATTCTGCTCTCTCAGCAAGAGATATATTATCATCATCTTCACTAGAACTACTACTAGAAACATCAAATCTTCTCTTCTTTACAACTGATGTCTTTTGAAAAACACCAGAGGTTGGTTTCTTTGAAACAATAGGTTGTGGATCAAAATTTGGTTCTAGAATTGTTTCAGAGACAGTAATGTTTTTGGCTACTTGGGTAGACACAGGGGGGTTCTCCTCCAATTGAAATTCCTGAGTCATTTCACCACCAAAGAAAGAAGAATTATAGATAGTAGGAAGATGAGTTCTTAGAAGTACCTGAACATGATTTGGATAGTGTAATGCAGGTATTTCATCTAGATTCTTTTCATTGTCCTTCTTTGTAATGTCAGAGAAAATTCTCTTTTGTTGTACATAAGAAGAAACACAATATTCTCTACCAAATCTAGCTTCAACATCAGGAATGAAATGGTTAATAAACAGTTGAATGAATCTGTGATAATAAACCATATTCCTGTCATGATCTCTTGACCCAAGTTTAATACACATCTGACTTAAGATAATGTGACCAAAATTAATTACTCTATTATAAAGCAAGCCATATGTAATATGTGATGTAATAGCAGTAATTTGTTAAAAAGAACTACATTTACCAGTAAAACATTTAGCAATTTGATCAAAAAGAAAGACCATTCTTTCCTAAGAAAGGATCTATTTAACTGGCTCATGTTATCTAGAGGTCCATTATACCCTAACTCTGATAACATAGTTCTAACATCATCATCAGATGGTACATTCTCAAAATTCGTACTAACAGGTAAGTGAAGTACTGAATTAACAACCGATGTAAGAACCCCAAATTTTGGATATAATTTGTAAGAACCCAGATTTTTGGTACTAATTAAAACTTTTTATTATGTATTGGAGTATGAATGTATCAATGGGTTAATAGATGGATATTGAATGGATTCGGATTCAATTATGATATGCCATGAAGAATGGTATTGGTTGACAACTTATATAAGAATTATCTATCTCCTAGGAAATTAAGAGGTGGCAATTCCAATGAAGAAGATTATTCTTATGTCATCCAAATCGATATCTGTTATTAGTCCGGTGGTTCCGTAAAAGGGTTAAGGAATGTTCGAAAGAGAACCGGGACATTTGTATAAACTGAGAGAGTAAGTAAAGAAAAAGGGATGAATAGTGTTTTTGGTGGGAATGAGAATATTATGAGACGACACTATATAGAAGTACCCGGAATGGATTTTTGAATTCGTATTAGTGATTCGAGGGGAAAATAAGTGTATGTAAAAGCTGTCGGATTCTGAAAAACAGCATTTTTATTTTCTCCGAGAATTCCCTGGACACTGATAGACTTAAGGATTTAATGAGAGGATTTAAGGAATTTAAATTCGAGAGTTACCAAGAAAGATGGAGAATGGTATTATAAATGTTAAGAAGGTTGTCAGTAAAACCCTAACTAGAAACGAATGAGTTATTCCTCCGAACGATCAATGAATTGAGTAATAAACGGACAAGGAAACAAGCAAGGAATCAAGATACATGCATGTGCTAGTGGATAACATCAAGTAACCAAGCTAGTTACAAGTTAACTAGCATCATTAGAAAACCAACCAAGCACTTAGCTTACAACACACACCTTGCCACAAGAATGCAACACTTGTCCACTTGATTAGCTCATCCATGACCAAAGCACTTTATTAAAGTGGCTTTATGCAAGATATTATCAACAATAATTCATTTAGACTAGATGAGATCAAAGACAAGCCAAGCAAACTCCATTCTCTCCATTTCTTCAAAACTGCCCAGCAAGAATAGCCATGAAAGAAAAATTCATATCTCAAAATCTAGAGCTTCTAAAATCACCAAATTTTGACCATAGCCTCTCCACACCATGTGTAAGGTTCGTTCAAAATTTCATGGCCAACAAAGTAGTATAGCCTAATCAAATCCATGCTCAAAGTTGGGGCAACAAATCTGACCAGTTTCTGTCCAGTGGGAAAAACGGGTTCAAAACCATAGCTACGAAGCTTCAAATTAGATGATATAGGACTCAAAACAAAGCTTATGAAGAGGCCAAGATGTGGTAAAAATTTGAGAGCCAAACTCTTATTTTTCGATTTTCTATGATTTTTACAAAAGTGATGATGAATAGTAACCCTTAGAAACTAACTTTGGTTTCTTGTTTTGTTTGGATGATCTAAGCTTTGTTGAGGCTATACAAGGACTATAACAAGCTTAGTAAGGCTAGGACACTCTCCAAGGAAGGTATAATTCTTAAGAACCCTAGATCTTATTTTAAGATTATGTATGTTTTTGGTGGATTTTAGCATAGTTATGACATTAGTGTTATCATGAGCATGATCTTCTAGTTGGTTTGACCATATGATGATTATGATGGTGAAGAGTAATATTCCTGGACTTGTTGAGATGTATAACATGTGTATAAGATGTATGGATGCCCGGTGTGGCTTGGTTGTGTTGAAAACAATTTTGAAACGTTCGATTTATAGCCGTCGTAATGCCCGATTTTCATTAGACCTTAGTAATTCGTGCGTAACAGTTAGGTTAAATTTCTGACCTTAATGGATACATGACCTAACCTTGTAGATCTCGAGTCATAGATCGCTTTGGCGAAAGAATCGAAGCATTCCGACTTACGGTCTAGGAGTTATGGCCGACTTAGTAAAAGTTGTTCGAAACCGTAACTACAAGTTCGTTATTAAAATTGAACCTCGGTAAAATATGAAAGTTTGTGACGAATCATGGTAATTAAATATTAGAGGTCATGAGGAAGATTTGAAAGAAAACCACATGTCATTTGGATCGTTTTTCGATTTTATAAAAATGTTCAAGTCGAGGTTAAATATAAACGAACCCCTAAAATGGATACTTGGTTATAACTTTGGTAAAACACTTAGAAAATGGGCGATAAAACTCGAGGTATAATCTTGGTTCGTAAACGACCGACCTTAGGACTTACTCGGCTTAAGTATATGTCCAGTGTAAGTACAATGACATGTCTTAATAACGAACAAAAGTCGGATCGTATCGGTAATAAAAAGAGTTATACAAAAGGGTGCATAACGAGATAACTTGAAAGCGTGTTTCGACTTAAGTAAAGTTATACGTAACCTTCTAAAGAAGTGTTAGGTGATTAATCTCGAATATTCTGATTGTTTATAGATCACCGAGCTGAACCGGGACACGCTACCTCTACCCACACCCGACTACCAGGCAAGTGTTCAAACCTTTGAACCTGTTGTTGTGATAATATATGTATATGATTTCTGTTTTACATATGCCATCGCATGCATGCCTGTTTCCAATTATATTGTGACTCTGGTTTTTTTGTGATACTTGTTCCCTGAATTGATATTGGCTTATAGACTAGATACGATTTATCAGTAATAAGCCGGATTGTTTTGGTAAGACCCTTAGCGAAGGGCATATGATATTCATTCTAAATATAGACCGGGAGTCGGTATTTTGAGTTATAGATAGTCGTGGAAACCCGGAGGGATTCCAACGACAGATTATTATTTATCTGAGGAAGGTTATTGTTAAACGTTATTATATTCCATAAAGTATCAATTACTTGGAAATATTTCGAGGAATGTTATTCGAGTATTATCTTAGTCGAGAGATAATAAATGAATGTTAATTTTGAATATTCATTTAGAGTTGATATTTAATGAATATTATTTTGATATTCTTTAGAATGTTATTTATTAAATGAATATTACTTTCGAATATTCATTTAAGGTTTTATGTACTTAATGAATATTATTTTAAAATATTCATTGGAAGTTCTATTTACTTAAGGAATATTATTTCGATTATTCCTTTAAAGTTTTGATTACTAAATGAATATTATTTGGATATTCATTTAGAAGATTATTTATTAAATGAATGCTATTTGGATTTTCATTTAAAAGAGTAAATATTAAATGAACATTATTTTCAAATATTCATTTAAGGTTCGACTTATTTATTGAATACTATTTTAAATATTTATTGGAGTTTAATTATTTAATGAATATTATTTCGAATATTCATTTAAGGAGGGATTTATTTATTAAATAATTCCATATATTCATTCGAGGATTACTTACGAGCAATATTATGAGTTAATAATATTCCATAATTATTATTGAGTAAATAAATATTCTTGGAATATTTATTTAATCCTTTTAAAATTCTTTTTAAAATAATTTATATTATTCGGAGATTACCTTCCACCTCCAGATATTATGTAAAATATTTCGGAGTCTTTTTACGACTATTTTATCAAGGAAAGGTTCCCAACTCTTTCTTTTTCATTTAAATCTATCTTAAAAGGATTTAAATGCTCGCTCAAACTTCCATATTATAGGGGAACCTACTTGAGCAATGTTATTTATCTTGTTGACTTCCCGGTCATAATTTATCCTCTTCACTCGCAACTTGGTTGCTATGGACTCATTAAGTCTGTGTTTACCTTCTCATCTTTCGAGGGGTAAGATTGTTGGAACAAGTTGATGTTCGTTACCAAGCAATAGCTTGGAAGTTATTGGTGAATTTTCCTTTCCAACTAGATACGACTACTTTGTAGAGTCTTATCAACAAGTATTATACTTGGGGAAAGGGGGACGAACGTTACATTCAGAATCATGAATTCTATTGGAACTAGGAGTCGTGTAAGAGGCCGAGTAGCGCCGGTCCATCCCCTTTGGCCCAACCGTTGGCCTGGGAGAGCTAGTAAGGCGGTAGACAAGTAAATCCGTCAGTTCTTCCTTCTACCGGTAGTAAATCTAATTTGAGCTGTACGATCTTGACTGATCATCAAGATTGGAACAGCGGGCGCGGTGAATACTCCATCATTGGTTCATCATCAAAACTTATTTATTTCCTGCAACATGATTACTGTTGGCAGAGCTGGAAAAGTGTTCGTAACTGGAATTGCAATATTTTCCTTGCAAGTTCCTCTTTATAATATCTTGCTTATTTTCGACATAGCAGATATTCCCTCATATATTTACATTTTGAGTTACCTTGTAACTTCATCGTTCATATTATACTGGCATCATTTCCGTAAATGCATGGCATATGGTTTGAAAGATACTTTTGAACTGTTATATATTATCGTTCAGTTAAATATTATTGTTGGTGGGCTATTGCTCACCCTTGCTTTATTATTATATCACAACAACAGCTAGACCAGATGACTCGCACAAGGCGCACTCGATGCTGGCGAGGACGATGAGACTACCAGAGCCGAAGAGAAAGCTATTGGTAGGATAGATTTATTCTTTCAGTACCAAGTATATGGTCTAGTATGACTCATGTAAATGGATGTCAAAGAGTATGTATTTATATTAAAATTCTTTTGGGTTGTAAGAACTCATAATGTGTTTAATAAAATTTGGTTGTTACTCTGATTTCATCTCTGGGACTATAACGGGTGTGTTTTATGTTATTGTTTTGGGTCACAAGGTTGTAATTTAATATTTATGTTGAACTGTGGATGGGAATTGAGACGGAAACGACCAGATCCCTGACCCCGGATCTAGGGGTGTTACAGAAGTGGTATCAGAGCGTACGTTATAAACCCCAGAGATGAGGCGACGTTAAAACAATAAATTCACTAAGATAACAAGAACTCTTGCCAAGTTCATAGTCGGACTACTTAATGTAGTGATGACCTATAAAACTCTTATGGGAACTATTAAGTATCATGATAGTAACTTAGCTCGATATCCCATCGACAAGTAAGGCAACAGACCTTGAGGCATACGAGCAGCAGCGCGATGATGCTTTATTATATGTTGAAGATCAGCGGGTAAATTCAATAGAGTACCCTACTGGAGACCCGGAAGAGGTTCCAGCAGATAAGGAAAATCTTGTTAGGATAAGGAGCTTACCCTCGAAGAATGAGGGCTGTAGCCAGAAAGACTGAGATGATTAAGGTATAGTGCTCAGAAAAGTGGGCATAAAGAACTAAGCTATTAGCAAGAGAACTGAAGATTCATGTGGGATTCGTGACTGGACTACTGGAGGTAGTACCAGCAAGTAAGACGGATTGGAAGAATTACTTGAGATCTTATACGGGAATAGATGAGAATCATTAGAGACTTTCATATTAACGAAAAGAGTGCTAGAAGGATGTATGATTATCAAAGGCATCGATATAAGGCGAGGAGCAGAGTCCCTAGGAATAGTTGAGAAGAGGCAGTAAGTGCCATATCATTTGATAAATGAATAAGTATGAATATTGTCAGTAATAATTCGCCATGAGAAGGCAGATGTCATAGGTTGTAATTTATGGAACCAAATTGAGGTTGATGAAGTTGTTTTATTCAAGAAAATGTCCATTTTATGAATGAATCAGTTAGAAAGTGAAAACATTGGGAAGTGACAGCATGATTGGATAAAGTTATATAAGGAAGTAGTAAGCAAGACAATGATCTCAGAACCTACCGGAAGATAAGACCAGTGAGTCAAGACGAACTCGTAATGAGACTATTGTCAGAGACTAAGTATAGGGTTAATTTAACTCAGTGAAATGATGAACCAGAAACGTTAGATGCATGTGACTCAGAGGAATATTAAATTCTTTCTTTTCTTTGAATGGATTATAGTAGTTACCTTAAGTTTACTCCGACGCGGAATTATAACGGATCAAGTAATACGATCAGCAGTTAAAGAGAAAAATGTGAGAAAATCTTCCTGGAGCTAAAAGATGAAATTGGTAATGACCAAGAGTTGGCATTGTTTAATGGAAAAAGGGAGACCTTGTGCTTCCAACGACGCTTCGCATAAAAGATTAGGATGTGTGCTTGCGCAGCACGACAAAGTACTTACGGATGCATTCGGACAGCATGGTTCACCAGGTTCGGATGGCCTTAGTAGTGCCAATTTTTGTGGAACAACCAACTCCGACGGTAATGTTCCTTCTGAGACTGGTAGTCAGGTAGACTGATATTTGGTAATATTGAATATCAGGACGTATAGGTATCAGGACGTTGTGACAAGTTTCAGTTTAAAACTGTTAATTCCCTTCTAAGGGATGTAAATAATTGGTTCCTCTCCAGGGGTTAAATTTCCAACCCGATGACGATTATTTCGTTAATTATGACTGCTTACGGTTCTACCTACTAGGAGGTTCATAGAACTATTCTTCCGGTTTCGAAACTGGTCTCCTTAGTGTTACCAGTCGATGGATAGATTGACCAAAATTTCCATAATTCTGGGAAGAACTTCAACGAATTTTAGCAAAACTTGTCTTTCTGATTATCAGAGAACATCATGGAAGAGAGTAGAAACTGGGGAAAACCCCGTGAATTGGGTAAGGTAGCCGCTACATGGGTTGGTGGACAGACCCCGGTTATCGCGATTGATTGTAGAAATACAATGATGAAGTGAGATTGGACGAAAACAGGAAATGTAAGTAAGAAACCAGCCGGACTGAGAAACTCCGAGATTGACTTAAGTGAAAAGGCTGTTATGCCAGGAATGGTAAGCTTGCGTGGCACGTGGTAGTGATAAGAATAGTTGAAAAGATAAAAATAGAGGAAAGGTGACTAGAGACGGTGCCGAGAAGTCGATTAAGACTTATATGGAGTAAAGTTTTGGAAAGGTAGAAAGGTATCAAAGTAGAAGGCACTATGCCAGTAATTGCTAGAAAAGTAATGCTAAATTAGCCAACCCCTAAAATCATATATAATTTTAGTGTGGCCAGTTGAGGGCAAGTCACAAAGGATTATCAAGTGACTAGACCAGCAATGAAAGAACAAAGCAGGGTTGCTTCTAAGAAAGCACCGACTGCAAGGCCTTCTGATATAAAGGAAACATTAATGAGATCGTAGGAATCTTCTGCTGAACAGCCCATGTTTTGATTGGGAATTCACTAGACCTTTTTGGGATGGGGTCACCCGTACTAAAGTGACTCGTGTGTATATGGTTGTCCAAGATTACGAGTAAAATGGAAGTATAGTGACTTGAGATGTATGATGTTAGGGTATCGTGAATACCATGAATATATTATGACGGAGGAAAGTAAACAATGAAGGTATATGAAGAGAGTATAGAAATGGTCAGAAATTGAACAGTATGCTGTAGGAACTTTCTCTGAGGCAAGTACCTTTGCGAAGAACGATAAGCACTAGGAAATTCACGTTGAACTCGACCAATATCTTTCAGAACATCCTTGCTACCATTAACAAGTTCTGTAAAAGAGCAGATAGACCTACGTTGTCTTTTGGAAGGTCAAATAGGTTGACCACTATCTGAAAGAAGAAATTAGCAGTAAGCTACCGATCGATTATCAAATAAGAATGATTGAAAAGAGACCCTTATTAAGGATACATGATTTGATTGCCAATTATAGGATGCAGGAATTCCTTGGCAGTTGAATTAAGGATAAGATATCCATAATGTAAGGCAAACCCTGGGGAATGTACAAGGGATGGCACTAACCCTAATAAAGACATTGTGAATTCAGATGATATGAGTTGGATTTGCTAAGGCAACAATGACCTGTACAGATTATTAAAAAGAGTTCTGGAAAGAACAGAGATAGAATTATTAGGGTATTGATCAAAGACGTTTTGATGTACCCTGTACCTAGAAAATACAGGAGGAATGATGAGGACGACCTAAGAAACCTTACAAGGAAAAGCTAATATTCTGAGTTTCCAACTAGAAGTTTGGAAGAGAATGTAAGACACAATAACAATATACCAGATGATGTATGTATGAAACCCTGAGGGAGTATGGATTGAACCTATAAAGGTTGAGATTATCCTAAGATAAGGAAAGAACTAAGAAAAGAAGTATCCTAAGTAGGATTGGGAATAAATGTGATAAAGTTCCCACGGGTAGTTGGAAGGAATGACTTATGGAAAAAGACTGATAGATATATTTTTCTCCTTCAGCAGAGCTTAAGGGAGAATGCTTTCACCCAACAGTGATGAGAATGAGGTAAAAAAAAAAAAATTTTTGAATTGAAATGTATCCGGAGAACAAGGATTACCAGAAATTACTATTATTAGGAAAGGCCAATGAGGTGGCCGACAGTCTAAGTATAAAGGAATAATTACAAATGTTCATACCGAAGAAACAGAATAATATTTGGAAGGACCTTGAAGGTCATATCGGAATGGAGGAATTTACATTCCTTCTGATGATTGTGCAAGAATCGACGGTAATAGTAGTTTAAGTAAAGATTCGATTCCTGATGGGTCTTAAGCATATTACATACCTTAGAAGGTCCCGTTTTGAGGAAACCAGGACCATGATACAAAAAAAAATTGACGAAGTAAACCATTAAGTTTCCAGTCTTTTATGGAAGATGCATGAGTGATAGTTTCATCAACCTGACTTAGCTGCGATGCTTGAAACTCTTCTGCAATTTTATCTACTTCATGTAATATCTACATCAAGTTTAGGAAGTGTTCCTTATGGATAAGGAATAGTGATTACTTTGTCTCCCTAAAGGATTGAAACCCGTACGGTTAGCTATTAAGGCACTACGTAAGCAACAAGCGATGGTGATTCTTCTAAGAAAGTAGATGACAACGTAAAGATAAAGAAAGTGCTGCTATTGATAAGCTAAATGGCATGTTGATGAATGACAAGCAAGTTTGTGTTAGTGTACTTATGCGTAAACAAGATAGAGAATATGAGGTTGATGATTCATGATGCTAAATGTATTCCTGTGGAAAAAATTAATGAGACTTAGAGAGAAGGGCAGTTGAGCCCGAGACTTATTAGGCCACCTGAGGGTTTAAAGTGTTCGGAAGGTGGCATTCGAGCCAGTTTTACCCCCAAAGCTTATAGCATGGTAGTAACGTGTTTCTTGTGGTAAAGCTACACCAGTAAAATGCAGATGCTCAACAGATAAAAAGAGTGCGAGCAGGTAGGTGTACGACCTGGTCTGACTTACGAAAGACAACCTGTGAAAAACCGCGGGTAGAAAAGAATAAGTGATGAGAAACAAGTTGACAGAAGTAGATTATATTGGATCTAGCTAAAGAAATCGGCCAGATTCATTTCGGAGGTTTTAAATTTGAAATAATGTGATGATTATAGAGTAAATGTGACGGGATACCAATAAGGAGGTGCCAAGTGCAAAAGATGCCTCAATAAAGAGATGAAGGTGGAAGTAAATAACAGAGGTAAATAAATATCAGATAATAAGAAGGATGTGATTGATAAAGAAAAGACTGGGAAAGCATCTATGGAATGTGAAGTAAGGAATGTTATGAATGGATTAATAAATGGGTTTTTGATGAATTATCGGGATGACAACCTGATAGTGTTAATATAATAGATATGAAAAGCTAGTAGCGTGACATGGAATGTCAGTAACAATGATGTCCAGCGAGAAACCTAAGATTTAACCTGAGAGGTTGAAAGATTTTTCCAAAAGTGTTGCTAAGATTGAACCAGAGTATAGGTCCGTAGAATAATGGACAAAACAACAAGATATGTTGACACGTGAAATTGCGATCAAATGGTATTGGATATAATCATGATTATTTTCTTCTTTGATGAACCTCTATAGTTCAGAGGTAAATTCTGAGTATGATATTTTACAAAAAAAAAAAAAAAATTCTATAATCCTTTAGAATTCTTTTCTTTTCTTCTCTCTTATTCATCTTCTTTATGAATTGAGAAGAACAACCCTTTAAGGAGGGGAGGTACTGCTACGTGACTATCTGTCTATGTGATAGAAGTCTAAGTGGAATACCATAACTTGTTTAATTGCTTGTCAAGTACTAAAGGCTGGCCCCCTTCTGTACTAACTATGCAATATAACAAATGTCCAATTGATCATAGTGATCTCTCAATAAATCTTTCCACTTCTCTATATTGATCGAGATTACGAAGATTAAGGCGATCAGGAAATGCATAGTGCGAGTGAGGTTATCTCCGAATTCGCAATGCGATAGTGATACCGATGTCACTGTAGATACCAATAAGGGTGATATTATATGAATGAGTAAGAGCAGAACCAGGATAGTGTGATGTGCAAAAGTAGAAAAGTTGATAAAAAGGAAAAAGAGAGTACTGTAGCACTACGGAGATGTGCTGTAAACGGGTTGAAATGATTAAGGATCAACCGAGGACTGGAAAGCTAGATGACAAACAAGAACCCGATTGTTTCCTACCTGATTCCAGGACGGAATCCTTTTAAGGAGGGGAGACTGTAAGAACCCCAAATTTTGGATATAATTTGTAAGAACCCAGATTTTTGGTACTAATTAAAACTTTTTATTATGTATTGGAGTATGAATGTATCAATGGGTTAATAGATGGATATTGAATGGATTCGGATTCAATTATGATATGCCATGAAGAATGGTATTGGTTGACAACTTATATAAGAATTATCTATCTCCTAGGAAATTAAGAGGTGGCAATTCCAATGAAGAAGATTATTCTTATGTCATCCAAATCGATATCTGTTATTAGTCCGGTGGTTCCGTAAAAGGGTTAAGGAATGTTCGAAAGAGAACCGGGACATTTGTATAAACTGAGAGAGTAAGTAAAGAAAAAGGGATGAATAGTGTTTTTGGTGGGAATGAGAATATTATGAGACGACACTATATAGAAGTACCCGGAATGGATTTTTGAATTCGTATTAGTGATTCGAGGGGAAAATAAGTGTATGTAAAAGCTGTCGGATTCTGAAAAACAGCATTTTTATTTTCTCCGAGAATTCCCTGGACACTGATAGACTTAAGGATTTAATGAGAGGATTTAAGGAATTTAAATTCGAGAGTTACCAAGAAAGATGGAGAATGGTATTATAAATGTTAAGAAGGTTGTCAGTAAAACCCTAACTAGAAACGAATGAGTTATTCCTCCGAACGATCAATGAATTGAGTAATAAACGGACAAGGAAACAAGCAAGGAATCAAGATACATGCATGTGCTAGTGGATAACATCAAGTAACCAAGCTAGTTACAAGTTAACTAGCATCATTAGAAAACCAACCAAGCACTTAGCTTACAACACACACCTTGCCACAAGAATGCAACACTTGTCCACTTGATTAGCTCATCCATGACCAAAGCACTTTATTAAAGTGGCTTTATGCAAGATATTATCAACAATAATTCATTTAGACTAGATGAGATCAAAGACAAGCCAAGCAAACTCCATTCTCTCCATTTCTTCAAAACTGCCCAGCAAGAATAGCCATGAAAGAAAAATTCATATCTCAAAATCTAGAGCTTCTAAAATCACCAAATTTTGACCATAGCCTCTCCACACCATGTGTAAGGTTCGTTCAAAATTTCATGGCCAACAAAGTAGTATAGCCTAATCAAATCCATGCTCAAAGTTGGGGCAACAAATCTGACCAGTTTCTGTCCAGTGGGAAAAACGGGTTCAAAACCATAGCTACGAAGCTTCAAATTAGATGATATAGGACTCAAAACAAAGCTTATGAAGAGGCCAAGATGTGGTAAAAATTTGAGAGCCAAACTCTTATTTTTCGATTTTCTATGATTTTTACAAAAGTGATGATGAATAGTAACCCTTAGAAACTAACTTTGGTTTCTTGTTTTGTTTGGATGATCTAAGCTTTGTTGAGGCTATACAAGGACTATAACAAGCTTAGTAAGGCTAGGACACTCTCCAAGGAAGGTATAATTCTTAAGAACCCTAGATCTTATTTTAAGATTATGTATGTTTTTGGTGGATTTTAGCATAGTTATGACATTAGTGTTATCATGAGCATGATCTTCTAGTTGGTTTGACCATATGATGATTATGATGGTGAAGAGTAATATTCCTGGACTTGTTGAGATGTATAACATGTGTATAAGATGTATGGATGCCCGGTGTGGCTTGGTTGTGTTGAAAACAATTTTGAAACGTTCGATTTATAGCCGTCGTAATGCCCGATTTTCATTAGACCTTAGTAATTCGTGCGTAACAGTTAGGTTAAATTTCTGACCTTAATGGATACATGACCTAACCTTGTAGATCTCGAGTCATAGATCGCTTTGGCGAAAGAATCGAAGCATTCCGACTTACGGTCTAGGAGTTATGGCCGACTTAGTAAAAGTTGTTCGAAACCGTAACTACAAGTTCGTTATTAAAATTGAACCTCGGTAAAATATGAAAGTTTGTGACGAATCATGGTAATTAAATATTAGAGGTCATGAGGAAGATTTGAAAGAAAACCACATGTCATTTGGATCGTTTTTCGATTTTATAAAAATGTTCAAGTCGAGGTTAAATATAAACGAACCCCTAAAATGGATACTTGGTTATAACTTTGGTAAAACACTTAGAAAATGGGCGATAAAACTCGAGGTATAATCTTGGTTCGTAAACGACCGACCTTAGGACTTACTCGGCTTAAGTATATGTCCAGTGTAAGTACAATGACATGTCTTAATAACGAACAAAAGTCGGATCGTATCGGTAATAAAAAGAGTTATACAAAAGGGTGCATAACGAGATAACTTGAAAGCGTGTTTCGACTTAAGTAAAGTTATACGTAACCTTCTAAAGAAGTGTTAGGTGATTAATCTCGAATATTCTGATTGTTTATAGATCACCGAGCTGAACCGGGACACGCTACCTCTACCCACACCCGACTACCAGGCAAGTGTTCAAACCTTTGAACCTGTTGTTGTGATAATATATGTATATGATTTCTGTTTTACATATGCCATCGCATGCATGCCTGTTTCCAATTATATTGTGACTCTGGTTTTTTTGTGATACTTGTTCCCTGAATTGATATTGGCTTATAGACTAGATACGATTTATCAGTAATAAGCCGGATTGTTTTGGTAAGACCCTTAGCGAAGGGCATATGATATTCATTCTAAATATAGACCGGGAGTCGGTATTTTGAGTTATAGATAGTCGTGGAAACCCGGAGGGATTCCAACGACAGATTATTATTTATCTGAGGAAGGTTATTGTTAAACGTTATTATATTCCATAAAGTATCAATTACTTGGAAATATTTCGAGGAATGTTATTCGAGTATTATCTTAGTCGAGAGATAATAAATGAATGTTAATTTTGAATATTCATTTAGAGTTGATATTTAATGAATATTATTTTGATATTCTTTAGAATGTTATTTATTAAATGAATATTACTTTCGAATATTCATTTAAGGTTTTATGTACTTAATGAATATTATTTTAAAATATTCATTGGAAGTTCTATTTACTTAAGGAATATTATTTCGATTATTCCTTTAAAGTTTTGATTACTAAATGAATATTATTTGGATATTCATTTAGAAGATTATTTATTAAATGAATGCTATTTGGATTTTCATTTAAAAGAGTAAATATTAAATGAACATTATTTTCAAATATTCATTTAAGGTTCGACTTATTTATTGAATACTATTTTAAATATTTATTGGAGTTTAATTATTTAATGAATATTATTTCGAATATTCATTTAAGGAGGGATTTATTTATTAAATAATTCCATATATTCATTCGAGGATTACTTACGAGCAATATTATGAGTTAATAATATTCCATAATTATTATTGAGTAAATAAATATTCTTGGAATATTTATTTAATCCTTTTAAAATTCTTTTTAAAATAATTTATATTATTCGGAGATTACCTTCCACCTCCAGATATTATGTAAAATATTTCGGAGTCTTTTTACGACTATTTTATCAAGGAAAGGTTCCCAACTCTTTCTTTTTCATTTAAATCTATCTTAAAAGGATTTAAATGCTCGCTCAAACTTCCATATTATAGGGGAACCTACTTGAGCAATGTTATTTATCTTGTTGACTTCCCGGTCATAATTTATCCTCTTCACTCGCAACTTGGTTGCTATGGACTCATTAAGTCTGTGTTTACCTTCTCATCTTTCGAGGGGTAAGATTGTTGGAACAAGTTGATGTTCGTTACCAAGCAATAGCTTGGAAGTTATTGGTGAATTTTCCTTTCCAACTAGATACGACTACTTTGTAGAGTCTTATCAACAAGTATTATACTTGGGGAAAGGGGGACGAACGTTACATTCAGAATCATGAATTCTATTGGAACTAGGAGTCGTGTAAGAGGCCGAGTAGCGCCGGTCCATCCCCTTTGGCCCAACCGTTGGCCTGGGAGAGCTAGTAAGGCGGTAGACAAGTAAATCCGTCAGTTCTTCCTTCTACCGGTAGTAAATCTAATTTGAGCTGTACGATCTTGACTGATCATCAAGATTGGAACAGCGGGCGCGGTGAATACTCCATCATTGGTTCATCATCAAAACTTATTTATTTCCTGCAACATGATTACTGTTGGCAGAGCTGGAAAAGTGTTCGTAACTGGAATTGCAATATTTTCCTTGCAAGTTCCTCTTTATAATATCTTGCTTATTTTCGACATAGCAGATATTCCCTCATATATTTACATTTTGAGTTACCTTGTAACTTCATCGTTCATATTATACTGGCATCATTTCCGTAAATGCATGGCATATGGTTTGAAAGATACTTTTGAACTGTTATATATTATCGTTCAGTTAAATATTATTGTTGGTGGGCTATTGCTCACCCTTGCTTTATTATTATATCACAACAACAGCTAGACCAGATGACTCGCACAAGGCGCACTCGATGCTGGCGAGGACGATGAGACTACCAGAGCCGAAGAGAAAGCTATTGGTAGGATAGATTTATTCTTTCAGTACCAAGTATATGGTCTAGTATGACTCATGTAAATGGATGTCAAAGAGTATGTATTTATATTAAAATTCTTTTGGGTTGTAAGAACTCATAATGTGTTTAATAAAATTTGGTTGTTACTCTGATTTCATCTCTGGGACTATAACGGGTGTGTTTTATGTTATTGTTTTGGGTCACAAGGTTGTAATTTAATATTTATGTTGAACTGTGGATGGGAATTGAGACGGAAACGACCAGATCCCTGACCCCGGATCTAGGGGTGTTACAACCGATTCAGTAATATGAAATGAGTCTTGTCCTAAGTGTAGAACAATCTTACCTGATTGACTCTGAGTAGAATCAATTACCTCAGCATTCTCCAAAGCTTGTGAAACAGCTACTTGATTAATTTGTGGAGATGCTGTCAATGCATAACTTAATGGTCCTTTCGCCATAAAGTCCATAATTGGGTGAAAATCAGTTGACACCCCTTCCTAAGAATAACCATTGGCCACTAGTCTTGCTTTGTTTCTTACAATCATACAAGATTCATCTAGCTTGTTTCTGAAAACCCATTTAGCACCAACAATAGATCTATCTTTAGGTCTTGGTACCAGTTTCCAAACTTTGTTCCTCTCAAACTCATTCAATTCTTCCTGCATTGCTATTACCCAATCAGGATCCTGTAAGGCTTCTTCAACCTTCTTAGGTTTATTCTTTGAGAGAAAACAACTATACAAGCATTCATTTTGAATTGATCTTCTAGTTCGAACACCACTATTTGGATCACCAATAATCAAATCTTCAGTATGATCCCTTGTCCATTTTCTAACAGGTGGTAGATTACTCTTGCTAGACTCTCCCCCTAAGTTAGTGGTATCTCTTGTAGAAGAACTTTCTCTGCCTTCAAAAGCTCCACCTTGATCAGTAGAATCAGTAGATTCCATACTGCTACTAGTTTCTAATCTTCCTTCATTAGACTCTGAAGGATCAGTTCCTGATGAAGTAGACTCTGAAAGACTAGTCTGATCCTGACCAGTACTGTGTTCTCCTTGATTGAATTGCTCCCCCTCAACAGTAGCATTCCTTTGAGAAGTAATAGAGATATCCTCTGGAGAACCTTCATCATCACTGGAGAGAATCTCAGAATACTTAAGATTTTCAAATTCCAGATTGTCATGGCTTTCATTAGTTTGCATAATTCCAAACTTCTTATCATCAAATACAACATGAATTGATTCCATAACAATGTGAGTTCTGAGATTGTATACTTTGAAGGCCTTTGATGTTGAATATCCTAGAAAGATTCCTTCATCCGATTTGGCTTCAAATTTTCCAAGTTGTTCTGGATGAACTTTCAGGACATAGCATTTGCATCCAAAGATGTGAAAGTATTTCACACTTGGCTTCTTTCCTTTGATCATCTCATAGGGAGTCTTTCCATGGTCATTTACCAAGGTAAAATTTTGAGTGAAACATGCAGTGTTAATAGCTTCTGCCCAGAAATAGGTTGAAAGCTTTGCATCTGCAAGCATGGTTCTTGCTGCCTCTATGAGAGTTCTGTTCTTGCTTTCTACTACACCATTCTGTTGAGGTGTTCCAGGTGCAGAAAACTGTTGAGTAATTCCATTGTCTGCACAATACTCCTCCATTGCAGAATTCTTAAATTCTGTACCATTGTCACTTCTGAGCACTTTGACCTTGTACTCAGAGCTATTTTGAATATTCTTGACAAGTTCAATGATTTGCTGAGGACCTTTGTTGCGTAAAATACAGATGTGCAAGTGTACACAATCGCAAACAAGTAATATAATGGTAAATACCAAATTCGTACCTCAAGGACTGCTAAATTATATCAAATGCAAGTTTTATCTAGCAAAGTGATTTATCGAACCAAAAATATTGTTGAAGATTTTATAACTAATTAATTAAACTAAATTAACCAACTAATTAAACTCGCAAGAAAGTTGTTGTGATTCAAATATGAGAAGGTAAGTCAGGATAATTATTTCCCCTAGCACATGAAAATCAGTTAATAAGCCTCACGGCACCGTCACAATCCACAGTCTACTAGCTAGAATTCTATGGTCATAGGTTCCTCGCAGAATCACTATGGTATAATTTCTAATAAATAAACTAACATATGTCTATGCCAATTTATCCCTCGAAATTCAATTAAGCATCAATTCATAAAGCTATGCATGATCACAATATATTTCTATACCGCAACAATATTAAATCAATCGATCTAAGCATGCACCATTCAAGTTTTGTGTCAATTAATTATATTCCTCTCGAAATTATAATTAATTCATTAACCCACTAATGTTGATCAGGCAAAAGCAAGTATTAAATTAAAAACACTTGAATGAATAAACCATGGAATTGCAAATAGCACTATTTAACAAATCACCAATAAACTCATGCTAGGGTTCCATAGAAATCCTAACTATAATAATTTAGTTCATAATCAAAATCTCAAAATCACACATTAAATAAGAGTATGAATACATGATATGAAAAGATAAAGAGAGAATTTCAAACAATAATGGAGAGAACAAATCCAAGAATTTCTTCTATAGATGGGTCTCCGTCTGCTGCTCTTCTTTCTCCCCCTCTGTCTCTCTCTCGTACGTTGTGTGTATGTATCTATCTATTAGGTCTGATCTATATCTAATAAAATCTCTAATAAAAGTTCTTGAGACCAATCCTTTCGACTCGGATTCACCACTTTCTCAAGAACATTCTTAATTTCTCTGTTAGACAACTCAGCTTGCCCATTAGTTTGAGGATGATATGCGGTAGCTACCTTGTGTCTCACATTATACTTAGCTAAAGTACTAGCCAACAATTTATTCACAAAGTGTGTACCTTCATCACTGATTATAGCCCTTGGGGTTCCAAAGCGAGTAAAGATATGCTTGTCTAAGAACTTGATGACAACTTTTGCATCATTAGTGGGATAGGCAGCAACTTCCACCCATTTAGAAACATAATCAACAGCCACTAAGATGTATTCATTTTTGAAAGAAGGAGGGAATGGACCCATGAAATCAATGCCCCATACATCAAACAACTCTACTTCAAGAATATTAGTCAAAAGCATCTCACTTCTTCTCGAGATATTACCAACCCTTTGACAACGATCATATCTAACAACATATGCATGAGCATCCTTGAACAGAGAGGGCCAAAAGAAACCAGATTGCAATACCTTTGCAGCAGTGCGTTTTCCACCAAAATGTCCACCAGAAGGAGATGAATGACAATGGTAAAGAATATCCTGCATCTCAAATTCAGAAACACATCTTCTAATAATTTGGTCTGCACCTTGCTTGAACAAATAAGGTTCATCCCAAAAATAAGATTTTACATCATGCAAGAATTTCTTTCTTTGTTGACTTGATAAATCCAACGGCATCAACCCAGTAGCTAAATAATTAACAAAATCAGCAAACCATGGAGTAACATTAGCAATTTGTACCTGAAACATCTGCTCGTCTGGGAATGTTTCTTTGATCGGAACCATAGCACTAGATTCCTCGTTGTACTCCATCCTTGATAAATGATCAGCTACTTGATTTTCAACACCTTTTCTGTCTTGTATCTCAATATCAAACTCTTGGAGCAAAAGAACCCACCTTATCAACCGTGGCTTTGCATCCTTCTTGGTGATTAGATACTTTATGGCTGAATGATCGGTGAAGACAACCACTTTAGTGCCCACAAGATAAGAACGAAACTTGTCAAAGGCAAACACAACAGCAAGAAGCTCCTTTTCAGTCACCGTGTAATTCAATTGAGCTCCGTTCAAAGTGCGACTAGCATAGTAAATGGGATGAAATATCTTGTTCCTCCTTTGACCCATTACCGCACCCACTACGTAATCACTAGCATCGCACATTAATTCAAAAGGCAAGCTCCAATCTGGTGCAATAATGATAGGTGCTGAAATCAATCTCTGCTTTAATTCTTCAAAGGCCTTCAAACATGCCCCATCAAACTGAAAAGGGGTATCATTCTCCAATAACTTGCAGAGTGGCTTAGATATTCTTGAGAAGTCCTTAATGAACCGTCTGTAGAAACCTGCATGTCCCAGAAAACTTCGAATATTCTTGACGGAAGTAGGAGGAGGTAGCTTCTCAATGACTTCGACCTTAGCTTTATCCACTTCAAGTCCCTTCCTTGAAATTTTGTGCCCCAAGACTATGCCCTCTCTCACCATAAAGTGGCACTTTTCCCAATTTAGTACAAGATTTGTTTCCTCGCATCTTTCTAATACCTTGCCCAAGTTATGTAGACAATCATCATAAGAATCTCCAAAGACAGAAAAATCATCCATGAATGCCTCTAGATAGTCACCCACCATATCAGAAAAAATGGCCATCATGCAACGTTGAAAAGTTGGAGGAGCATTACACAACCCAAACGAAACTCTTCGGAAGGCAAAAGTACCATACGGACATGTGAATGTGGTTTTGTGTTGATCCTCCAGAGCGACAGTTATTTGATTATAGCCTGAGTACCCATCAAGAAAACAATAGTACTCTCTCTCCGCGAGTCTGTCCAGCATTTGATCCATAAATGGCAAGGGAAAGTGATCCTTCCTGGTGGCTTTGTTTAACTTCCGGTAATCAATGCAAATTCTCCAACCCGTGACTGTTCTAGTTGGAATCAACTCATTGTTTTCATTCTTTACCACCGTAAGTCCACCCTTCTTCGGCACACATTGAACCGGACTAACCCATGAACTATCCGAGATTGGATATATAATTCTTGCATCTAGCCATTTGATAATCTCTTTCTTGACCACCTCTTTCATGATAGGATTCAATCGACGTTGGCCTTCAATAGATCCCTTAGCATCTTCTTTCAACAAAATTTTGTGCATACAAATAGAAGGACTGATACCTCGAATATCTGCAATAGTCCATCCAATAGCTTTCTTGTGCTTTCTAAGAATTTCCAACAATTGATCTTCCTGAGCTTCGGACAAAGTAGCAGAGATGATCACAGGCAATGTAGACGAAGGTCCCAAATAAGCATACTTCAAATGAGAAGGAAGAGCTTTCAATTCTAGCACCGGTGGTTCAACAATGGATGGCCTTGGAACCTTGAAATCCCTTGATGACAATTCCAGCGACTCAAAACGGCCTTTAGTACGTATATCATGTGAATTAGCTTCCAACCAAGCTAAAAGATTAACATCATCATCTTCAACTTCAGATTTATTGAGGATCACTTGTTCCAAAGGATCATGTGAAGAAGCACACTCTAGTTTTTCAGAAACTAGATCATCTATCACAGTGACTGCTGCACAATCCTCAATATCATCAGAATACTTCATTGCTTTGAACACATTAAATGTTACCTTTTCATCTTGCACTCTCATGGTTAGCTCCCCATTGTGCACGTCAATCAATGTTCTCCCAGTAGCAAGAAACGGTCTCCCCAAGATAATGGGAACCTCCCTATCTGCCTCATAATCCAAGACAATAAAATCAGCAGGAAATATGAATTTATCTACCTTGACCAAAACATCTTCAATCTTTCCTTCGGGATGAGCAAGAGATCTATCCGCTAGTTGAAGAGTGACAGTAGTAGGCCGAACTTCTCCAATCCCCAATTTCCTGAACACAGACATAGGCATCAAGTTTATGCTAGCCCCCAAATTGCACAATGCCATCCCACAATAAGAATTCCCAATAGTGCAAGGAATGGTGAAACTCCCTGGATCTTTCATCTTTGGTGGCAATTTATTCTGCACAAAAGAGCTACATTCTTGAGTAAGAGCTACAGTTTCAAACTCTCCCAACCTTCTCTTCTTTGTAAGAATGTCCTTCATGAACTTCACATAATTAGGCATTTGCTCAAGAGCATCTACAAGTGGAATGTTGATGTGAAGTTGCTTCAGAACATCTAGAAATTTCTTGAACTGATCATCCTGCTTCTGCTTTTGAAACCGTTGAGGGAATGGTGGTTGTGGTTGGGGTGTAGGAACCACTTTAGAAGTTTGGACACCACTATTTTCTGCATTTTTACCTTCACCCTTAGTTGTAGAGGTATCATCTTCTTTAGCTTTAGCATAATCAAAGACTTTCCCGCTTCTCAAAGTAATGGCCTTGCAATGCACATTCCCATCATTCTTAGGCTTTTCAGTGTCGCTAGGAAGAGTGCCATGTGGTCGATTCCTTAGCTCATTCGCTAGTTGCCCAACTTGATTCTCCAAGTTTCTAAGTGATGCGGCTTGACTTTGTATGAGAGCATCGTTATTTGCCATGTATGCCTTGAGCATATTTTCCAGAGAATTAGATTGCGATGCTTGTTGAGGCTGTTGTTGTTGAGCTTGTTGAGAAAAACCTGGTGGATAATTGGGCCGATAAGTATTTGCTGAAGCCCCAGAAGTAGTCCCTTGATTGCTCCATGAGAAGTTAGGATGTTGCTTCCATGATGGATTGTAAGTGTTTGAATAAGGGCCATACCTATTTTGATTTCCCACATAGTAGACAGATTCGGGGTTCGAAGGACAATTATCATATGTATGCTCTTCACCACAATACACACATGAGACACTCTTGACTTGATTGACCTGCTGATTAACCGACTGTCCCATAGACTGATTTCCTCCCGTCGTCAAATTCTTGAGCATATTCTCAATGGATGACATTTGAGCCTTCATTGAAGTTACAACATCAACTTCAAATAAACCCGCTACCTTCTTTCCAGCTTGAGCTCTATTAGTTGTCCACTGATGATTGTTTGTTGCAATTGTCTCCAGAATTTCATAAGCCTGATTATAAGATTTGGCTAGCAGAGCTCCATTTGCAGATGCATCAACCACCAGCTTTGTCTGAGTATTAAGACAATTATAAAATGTCTCTATCTGAATGTAGTGAAGAAGACCATGATGAGGGCATTTTCTCAGTAATGCCTTGAAACGCTCCCATGCCTCATATAAGGTCTCATCATCCTGTTGCTGAAAAGAATTAATCTCATTGCGAAGCCTTGAATTTTTGGTAGGAGGAAAATACTTCATAAGAAATTTCTCTGCCAAGTCATTCCAATCAACCACTGAACCTGGTTGCAATGAATTCAACCAATCTCTAGCCATGTCCCTCACGGAGTATGGGAACAACTTCAATCTCAAAGCATCATTTGTGACTCCATTTAGTTTGAAAGAATCACACACCTCAGCAAACAACCGAAGATGAAGGTGAGGATCCTCGGTAGACTTCCCACTGAACTGACCAATAGTCTGCAGCATCTGAAACATGACTGGCTTAAGCTCAAACTGTGGTGCCTGAATAATAGGGTTGGCAATCCCCGAGTTTAGCTCACCAACACGAGGTCTTCCATACTGCAGAATGGCACTGTCTCTGTCATCCAACACCATTATGCCATCTGGAGGATTAGGTGGCACATTCCGGTTATTAACATTCTCATCACCCATAACTAAGTTTGCTTCCTTAGCTCCAAGTTGCAGTTTTCTTCTTGCCCTGAATGTTCGCTCAATTTCAGGATCAAAAGCAAATAATCCCGATGGTTCTTTGTTCATACACAAGGACACCTGAGAAGAAAGACTTTTACTCCCGTTAGTCATAGAAGTAACAAAAACAAAATCGCAAGAAAATTAACTTCGCAATTAACACTAAACAGTCCCCGGCAGCGGCGCCAAAAACTTGTTGCGTAAAATACAGATGTGCAAGTGTACACAATCGCAAACAAGTAATATAATGGTAAATACCAAATTCGTACCTCAAGGACTGCTAAATTATATCAAATGCAAGTTTTATCTAGCAAAGTGATTTATCGAACCAAAAATATTGTTGAAGATTTTATAACTAATTAATTAAACTAAATTAACCAACTAATTAAACTCGCAAGAAAGTTGTTGTGATTCAAATATGAGAAGGTAAGTCAGGATAATTATTTCCCCCTAGCACATGAAAATCAGTTAATAAGCCTCACGGCACCGTCACAATCCATAGTCTACTAGCTAGAATTCTATGGTCATAGGTTCCTCGCAGAATCACTATGGTATAATTTCTAATAAATAAACTAACATATGTCTATGCCAATTTATCCCTCGAAATTCAATTAAGCATCAATTCATAAAGCTATGCATGATCACAATATATTTCTATACCGCAACAATATTAAATCAATCGATCTAAGCATGCACCATTCAAGTTTTGTGTCAATTAATTATATTCCTCTCGAAATTATAATTAATTCATTAACCCACTAATGTTGATCAGGCAAAAGCAAGTATTAAATTAAAAACACTTGAATGAATAAACCATGGAATTGCAAATAGCACTATTTAACAAATCACCAATAAACTCATTCTAGGGTTCCATAGAAATCCCAACTATATTAATTTAGTTCATAATCAAAATCTCAAAATCACACATTAAATAAGAGTATGAATACATGATGTGAAAGATAAAGAGAGAATTTCAAACAATTAATGGAGAGAACAAATCCAAGAATTTCTTCTATAGATGGGTCTCCGTCTGCTGCTCTTCTTTCTCCCCCTCTGTCTCTCTCTCGTACGTTGTGTGTATATATCTATCTATTAGGTCTGATCTATATCTAATAAAATCTCTAATAAAAGTATTTTTTATTTATTACTATATTTACAAGGAGATTTCCCAATAAAAACTGAATTCCAAGAAGTGGAAATTCGTAATTGATTTTTTGGCTCTGTTTCTGGGCTGATTCGGCTGGATTTTAAATACAAGACCACTTCAGAAATAAAGCCCTTCTCATAAGCTTTCTGTGGGCTGTTGAATCGTCAGAATCGGACTTGTAGAACTCCAGATATGGCCCAAACAGTGAAAACTGCGCAAGCTACCCGGAAAATCCGAATTTTAATCAAATTTTTCTCCAACTCTTGCTATTTAAACTCCAAGCCTTCCTTTATTATAACTCCTTGATACCTACAATAAAATATTAGAATTTATTAAATAAAAATCCAAATCAATACAAAATAACTAAAATATAGGGACAATATTAGGCATAAATGCACACTTATCACATCCCCACACTTAGCATCTTGCACGTCCTCGGGCAAAGAAGAAAGAAAAAAACTAAATCTTAACTAACTAATACCACTTCCGTAGGTGATCACGGCTGCATTTGGCATATGCAACAAGCCCTTTAAACCCCAAGGTAGCCCAAGTGGACGAGTAAGGTCTCGTGAGGGTTTGTAGTGAATTTACCCACAAAATTCCTAATTTTTATATTGACTGCCAAGTCTCAAACATGAAATATATCATAGCACTCCACACATGCAAACTTAATCATGTAATAGCTCTTAGATGTGTCATATAATGCGATTCCTCAACTTTACACACCAACACAACTATTCAAGCACGCACACATAGTCTCAAAAGACTAAAATATCATGAATAACATCAAAGTCTCAATCAACAAGATAATAGCATGCTTTGGATGGAAACTAACCTCACAAACACTCAAATCACACAAGTGTTTAGGTGTAATTGTATCACTCAAGTTCAATCAAATGCACATGTGCTACCATAAGCTTTCTTGTCCACCAAAATCTCTCGACTTCGTGTTCGTATAAATCAAAAGGTCTTTGTCAAGGGTTGTAACGAGGCTTAGGTGCAGAGGTAGGATATCAAAGAAATAGGCTAACAAGTGGCTAAACTTGACAACTAGTAGAGCATAATGTTCATATACACTTGAAGCACCCAACATGAAACTAACATTGAGATATCATCCTATATACCAATGTAAACCCATAAATTTCACATTGCAAGAACCATTGAACATAAACTCTCTTTCTTTCTTTTTCCTCTTTTTTTTTCATCTTTTTTTTTTTCATTTTTTTTTGTTTTTCCCTATTTTTTATTGATTCAGGTGACTTTATTGAGGTGTCACGAAGAGGGAATAGCCAAACCAATTCAATTCCCACCCAAAATTTCACACAATGACAAAGATATCCCCACACTTAATATTTTACCGATCCCTTGTATACATCACAATGCTCTACTAGTCAATCAAGACAAGAAGAAATATATAGGCTCAAAATTTAGATGGTGATATACAAAGAAAAAGGATATAGGCTCAAGGGGGCTCACTAAGGATTATTTTTAACGGTACTGTTTTGGACAATATGGTTAATCCTATTGTCTTTATCATTTTTACACAATACACAATATCAATATGCGCACGACCTGGTTTAAAGCAAGTTCTAGAGCAACACATGCAATGACGAATAACTCACCACAAAAAAAAATGGATTGATAAAAGATGTATCAATCATAAATTAAGGCTCGAGATCTCACATGCTGATAGCATGCCATACTCATCAAAATTAACAGTGACGTACATTCAAGTTTTGAATTTTCGCAAGCACGTACCAGACATCATCATGTATAAGGTATTTTACGCTAAGGAGACATATACATGACACACAAATAATTAGTCTACATGGTGTGTACTTATCCTTATTAACATGCTATATTGACAAGGCAATTATTTTTTTAAGTTTTTCTATTTTTTGTGTTTTTTTTAAATTTTTTTTAACTATACTAAAATAAAATCTAAAATAGAAAAATCTAATGTCCTAAAAAAAACTAAGAAAAGAAAAAAAAAACTATCCTAAAAAATAAATTTATTAATGATCCTAATTTTTTTTCATTTTTTTATATTGAAAACACCTCCCCACACTTAAGTGGTTCATTGTCCCCAATGAATAATAATATGTATAAAATATTTACAATTAAAAAGATCCTAAAAGAAATACAAAAAGAAAAATATTTTTTAATAAAAAATATGTACAAAGAAAGGTTAAAAATACTCCCCTAATGTTGATGTGCTTGTTGGAAAAAATTTTGATGAAGCTTCCTCGTAATAAGGTGCAGTCCCGCATGTGTCAATAATAACTGAAGCAAATTATTTCAACAAAAACAAGTTGGTGTAGTGGTTGGTAGTGTGGCATTGCATGCAGGGAGTTAGGGGTTCAAATCCCTTGGGCAGCAGCACTTCATGTTATTTTTTTCCAATCTTGTCTCTTACCAGAGAAATTCACACCACGAAGGGATATCCCGCACCGAGGCGCGCGCGTGAGATGGAAAGGAGCAGGAATTGAAAACCGCCGGTTGGAAATTCTAAAACGCCAGTATTACATCTCTGTTTCAATTTCGATTCCCCCAGCAACACAATACCACGGTTTAATTAATTCCTGTCCAAAATGCACACATTTTTTTTTTCACAATGCTCCAATTTTTTCAACCCATCCTTGTACTCAAAAAAAAAATATTTATTCCTGAAACACTTGAAATCAAATCATCAAGGCATCACATGGGAGTAAAAAAAATAAAATAAAATAAAAATATCTAACCTAAAAATAAATATAGAAAAAAAAGAAAAAGAAAAAAATGAAATAAAAATTTACTAACCATACAAAATCATGGGTTACCTCCCAAGAAGCGCTTTTCTTTAATGTCTTTGGCTAGACATTATGCTCTCTATCAAGGCTCCATCAAATCAAGTGAGGTTTTATCACGTACAACCCCACCTCCCCAATAATGCTTCAATCGTTGTCCATTCACCTGAAATTCACCCCTTGATTATCACGTAATACCACAGCTCCATAGGGATGTACTTTCACGATTGTGAAAGGTCCGGACCATCTAGATTTCAACTTGCCCAGAAACAATTTCAGCCTTGAATTGAATAACAACACTTGCTGTCCCACTTCAAACACTCGAGATTGTATGTTTTTATCATGCCATTTCTTCGTCTTCTCCTTGTAAAGCTTAGCATTCTCGTAGGAGAAAAATCGTAACTCCTCCAACTCATCAAGTTGCAACAATCTCTTTTCACCAGCAAGTTGCATGTCAAAATTTAGATTTTTGAGAGCCCAATAAGCCTTGTGTTCAAGCTCAACCGGAAGATGACACGCCTTTCCAAAAACCAAACGATAAGGAGACATACCCAAAGGAGTTTTATATGCAGTACGATATGCTCAAAGAGCCTCGTCTAACCTTGCAGACCAATCCTTTCGACTCGGATTCACCACTTTCTCAAGAACATTCTTAATTTCTCTGTTAGACAACTCAGCTTGCCCATTAGTTTGAGGATGATATGCGGTAGCTACCTTGTGTCTCACATTATACTTAGCTAAAGTACTAGCCAACAATTTATTCACAATGTGTGTACCTTCATCACTGATTATAGCCCTTGGGGTTCCAAAGCGAGTAAAGATATGCTTGTCTAAGAACTTGATGACAACTTTTGCATCATTAGTGGGATAGGCAGCAGCTTCCACCCATTTAGAAACATAATCAACACCCACTAAGATGTATTCATTTTTGAAAGAAGGAGGGAATGGACCCATGAAATCAATGCCCCCATACATCAAACAACTCTACTTCAAGAATATTAGTCAAAAGCATCTCACTTCTTCTCGAGATATTACCAACCCTTTGACAACGATCATATCTAACAACATATGCATGAGCATCCTTGAACAGAGAGGGGCAAAAGAAACCAGATTGCAATACCTTTGCAGGAGTGCGTTTTCCACCAAAATGTCCACCAGAAGGAGATGAATGACAATGGTAAAGAATATCCTGCATCTCAAATTCAGCAACACATCTTCTAATAATTTGGTCTGCACCTTGCTTGAACAAATAAGGTTCATCCCAAAAATAAGATTTTACATCATGCAAGAATTTCTTTTTTTGTTGACTTGATAAATCCAACGGCATCAACCCAGTAGCTAAATAATTAACAAAATCAGCAAACCATGGAGTAACATTAGCAATTTGTACCTGAAACATCTGCTCGTCTGGGAATGTTTCTTTGATCGGAACCATAGCACTAGATTCCTCGTTGTACTCCATCCTTGATAAATGATCAGCTACTTGATTTTCAACACCTTTTCTGTCTTGTATCTCAATATCAAACTCTTGGAGCAAAAGAACCCACCTTATCAACCGTGGCTTTGCATCCTTCTTGGTGATTAGATACTTTATGGCTGAATGATCGGTGAAGACAACCACTTTAGTGCCCACAAGATAAGAACGAAACTTGTCAAAGGCAAACACAACAGCAAGAAGCTCCTTTTCAGTCACCGTGTAATTCAATTGAGCTCCGTTCAAAGTGCGACTAGCATAGTAAATGGGATGAAATATCTTGTTCCTCCTTTGACCCATTACCGCACCCACTGCGTAATCACTAGCATCGCACATTAATTCAAAAGGCAAGCTCCAATCCGGTGCAATAATGATAGGTGCTGAAATCAATCTCTGCTTTAATTCTTCAAAGGCCTTCAAACATGCCCCATCAAACTGAAAAGGGGTATCATTCTCCAATAACTTGCAGAGTGGCTTAGATATTCTTGAGAAGTCCTTAATGAACCGTCTGTAGAAACCTGCATGTCCCAGAAAACTTCGAATATTCTTGACGGAAGTAGGAGGAGGTAGCTTCTCAATGACTTCGACCTTAGCTTTATCCACTTCAAGTCCCTTCCTTGAAATTTTGTGCCCCAAGACTATGCCATCTCTCACCATAAAGTGGCACTTTTCCCAATTTAGTACAAGATTTGTTTCCTCGCATCTTTCTAATACCTTGCCCAAGTTATGTAGACAATCATCATAAGAATCTCCAAAGACAGAAAAATCATCCATGAATACCTCTAGATAGTCACCCACCATATCAGAAAAAATGGCCATCATGCAACGTTGAAAAGTTGGAGGAGCATTACACAACCCAAACGAAACTCTTCGGAAGGCAAAAGTACCATACGGACATGTGAATGTGGTTTTGTGTTGATCCTCCAGAGCGACAGTTATTTGATTATAGCCTGAGTACCCATCAAGAAAACAATAGTACTCTCTCTCCGCGAGTCTGTCCAGCATTTGATCCATAAATGGCAAGGGAAAGTGATCCTTCCTGGTGGCTTTGTTTAACTTCCGGTAATCAATGCAAATTCTCCAACCCGTGACTGTTCTAGTTGGAATCAACTCATTGTTTTCATTCTTTACCACCGTAAGTCCACCCTTCTTCGGCACACATTGAACCGGACTAACCCATGAACTATCCGAGATTGGATATATAATTCTTGCATCTAGCCATTTGATAATCTCTTTCTTGACCACCTCTTTCATGATAGGATTCAATCGACGTTGGCCTTCAATAGATCCCTTAGCATCTTCTTTCAACAAAATTTTGTGCATACAAATAGAAGGACTGATACCTCGAATATCTGCAATAGTCCATCCAATAGCTTTCTTGTGCTTTCTAAGAATTTCCAACAATTGATCTTCCTGAGCTTCGGACAAAGTAGCAGAGATGATCACAGGCAATGTAGACGAAGGTCCCAAATAAGCATACTTCAAATGAGAAGGAAGAGCTTTCAATTCTAGCACCGGTGGTTCAACAATGGATGGCCTTGGAACCTTGAAATCCCTTGATGACAATTCCAGCGACTCAAAACGGCCTTTAGTACGTATATCATGTGAATTAGCTTCCAACCAAGCTAAAAGATTAACATCATCATCTTCAACTTCAGATTTATTGAGGATCACTTGTTCCAAAGGATCATGTGAAGAAGCACACTCTAGTTTTTCAGAAACTAGATCATCTATCACAGTGACTGCTGCACAATCCTCAATATCATCAGAATACTTCATTGCTTTGAACACATTAAATGTTACCTTTTCATCTTGCACTCTCATGGTTAGCTCCCCATTGTGCACGTCAATCAATGTTCTCCCAGTAGTAAGAAACGGTCTCCCTAAGATAATGGGAACCTCCCTATCTGCCTCATAATCCAAGACAATAAAATTAGCAGGAAATATGAATTTATCTACCTTGACCAAAACATCTTCAATCTTTCCTTCGGGATGAGCAAGAGATCTCTCCGCTAGTTGAAGAGTGACAGTAGTAGGCCGAACTTCTCCAATCCCCAATTTCCTGAACACAGACATAGGCATCAAGTTTATGCTAGCCCCCAAATTGCACAATGCCATCCCACAATAAGAATTCCCAATAGTGCAAGGAATGGTGAAACTCCCTGGATCTTTCATCTTTGGTGGCAATTTATTCTGCACAAAAGAGCTACATTCTTGAGTAAGAGCTACAGTTTCAAACTCTCCCAACCTTCTCTTCTTTGTAAGAATGTCCTTCATGAACTTCACATAATTAGGCATTTGCTCAAGAGCATCTACAAGTGGAATGTTGATGTGAAGTTGCTTCAGAACATCTAGAAATTTCTTGAACTGATCATCCTGCTTCTGCTTTTGAAACCGTTGAGGGAATGGTGGTTGTGGTTGGGGTGTAGGAACCACTTTAGAAGTTTGGACACCACTATTTTCTGCATTTTTACCTTCACCCTTAGTTGTAGAGGTATCATCTTCTTTAGCTTTAGCATAATCAAAGACTTTCCCGCTTCTCAAAGTAATGGCCTTGCAATGCACATTCCCATCATTCTTAGGCTTTTCAGTGTCGCTAGGAAGAGTGCCATGTGGTCGATTCCTTAGCTCATTCGCTAGTTGCCCAACTTGATTCTCCAAGTTTCTAAGTGATGCGGCTTGACTTTGTATGAGAGCATCGTTATTTTCCATGTATGCCTTGAGCATATTTTCCAGAGAATTAGATTGCGATGCTTGTTGAGGCTGTTGTTGTTGAGCTTGTTGAGAAAAACCTGGTGGATAATTGGGCCGATAAGTATTTGCTGAAGCCCCAGAAGTAGTCCCTTGATTGCTCCATGAGAAGTTAGGATGTTGCTTCCATGATGGATTGTAAGTGTTTGAATAAGGGCCATTCCTATTTTGATTTCCCACATAGTAGACAGATTCGGGGTTCGAAGGACAATTATCATATGTATGCTCTTCACCACAATACACACATGAGACACTCTTGACTTGATTGACCTGCTGATTAACCGACTGTCCCATAGACTGATTTCCTCCCGTCGTCAAATTCTTGAGCATATTCTCAATGGATGACATTTGAGCCTTCATTGAAGTTACAGCATCAACTTCAAATAAACCCGCTACTTTCTTTCCAGCTTGAGCTCTATTAGTTGTCCACTGATGATTGTTTGTTGCAATTGTCTCCAGAATTTCATAAGCCTGATTATAAGATTTGGCTAGCAGAGCTCCATTTGCAGATGCATCAACCACCAGCTTTGTCTGAGTATTAAGACCATTATAAAATGTCTCTATCTGAATGTAGTGAAGAAGACCATGCTGAGGGCATTTTCTCAGTAATGCCTTGAAACGCTCCCATGCCTCATATAAGGTCTCATCATCCTGTTGCTGAAAAGAATTAATCTCATTGCGAAGCCTTGAATTTTTGGTAGGAGGAAAATACTTCATAAGAAATTTCTCTGCCAAGTCATTCCAATCAACCACTGAACCTGGTTGCAATGAATTCAACCAATCTCTAGCCATGTCCCTCACGGAGTATGGGAACAACTTCAATCTCAAAGCATCATTTGTGACTCCATATAGTTTGAAAGAATCACACACCTCAGCAAACAACCGAAGATGAAGGTGAGGATCCTCGGTAGACTTCCCACTGAACTGACCAATAGTCTGCAGCATCTGAAACATGACTGGCTTAAGCTCAAACTGTGGTGCCCGAATAACAGGGTTGGCAATCCCCGAGTTTAGCTCACCAACACGAGGTCTTCCATACTGCCGAATGGCACTGTCTCTGTCATCCAACACCATTGTGCCATCTGGAGGAATAGGTGGCACATTCCGGTTATTAACATTCTCATCACCCATAACTAAGTTTGCTTCCTTAGCTCCAAGTTGCAGTTTTCTTCTTGCCCAGAATGTTCGCTCAATTTCAGGATCAAAAGCAAATAATCCCGATGGTTCTTTGTTCATACACAAGGACACCTGAGAAGAAAGACTTTTACTCCCGTTAGTCACAGAAGTAACAAAAACCAAATCGCAAGAAAATTAACTTCGCAATTAACACTAAACAGTCCCCGGCAGCGGCGCCAAAAACTTGTTGCGTAAAATACAGATGTGCAAGTGTACACAATCGCAAACAAGTAATATAATGGTAAATACCAAATTCGTACCTCAAGGACTGCTAAATTATATCAAATGCAAGTTTTATCTAGCAAAGTGATTTATCGAACCAAAAATATTGTTGAAGATTTTATAACTAATTAATTAAACAAAATTAACCAACTAATTAAACTCGCAAGAAAGTTGTTGTGATTCAAATATGAGAAGGTAAGTCAGGATAATTATTTCCCCCTAGCACATGAAAATCAGTTAATAAGCCTCACGGCACCGTCACAATCCATAGTCTACTAGCTAGAATTCTATGGTCATAGGTTCCTCGCAGAATCACTATGGTATAATTTCTAATAAATAAACTAACATATGTCTATGCCAATTTATCCCTCGAAATTCAATTAAGCATCAATTCATAAAGCTATGCATGATCACAATATATTTCTATACCGCAACAATATTAAATCAATCGATCTAAGCATGCACCATTCAAGTTTTGTGTCAATTAATTATATTCCTCTCGAAATTATAATTAATTCATTAACCCACTAATGTTGATCAGGCAAAAGCAAGTATTAAATTAAAAACACTTGAATGAATAAACCATGGAATTGCAAATAGCACTATTTAACAAATCACCAATAAACTCATGCTAGGGTTCCATAGAAATCCCAACTATAATAATTTAGTTCATAATCAAAATCTCAAAATCACACATTAAATAAGAGTATGAATACATGATGTGAAAAGATAAAGAGAGAATTTCAAACAATAATGGAGAGAACAAATCCAAGAATTTCTTCTATAGATGGGTCTCCGTCTGCTGCTCTTCTTTCTCCCCCTCTGTCTCTCTCTCTCGTACGTTGTGTGTATGTATCTATCTATTAGGTCTGATCTATATCTAATAAAATCTCTAATAAAAGTATTTTTTATTTATTACTATATTTACAAGGAGATTTCCCAATAAAAACTGAATTCCAAGAAGTGGAAATTCGTAATTGATTTTTTGGCTCTGTTTCTGGGCTGATTCGGCTGGATTTTAAATACAAGACCACTTCAGAAATAAAGCCCTTCTCATAAGCTTTCCCTGGGCTGTTGAATCGTCAGAATCGGACTTGTAGAACTCCAGATATGGCCCAAACAGTGAAAACTGCGCAAGCTACCCGGAAAATCCGAATTTTAATCAAATTTTTCTCCAACTCTTGCTATTTAAACTCCAAGCCTTCCTTTATTATAACACCTTGATACCTACAATAAAACATTAGAATTTATTAAATAAAAATCCAAATCAATACAAAATAACTAAAATATAGGGACAATATTAGGCATAAATGCACACTTATCAAGCTTCATCCTTTTTGTGTAGAAAGAATACCCATGTGAACCTTGTGTAATCATCCACTATAACTAGAGCATATCTTTTCTTGCTGATAGACATAATGTTTACTGGACCAAATAAATCAAGATGCAGCATGTAAAATGGTTCAGTAATTGAATTTTCTATCTTGCTCTTGAAAGTGGTTCTTCTTTGTTTTCCAAGCTGACAAGCATCACAAAGTCCATCTTGCACATAATTTGCTTGAGGTAGGCCTCTGACCAGATGGTGCTTAACAAGTTGATTAAGCTTCTTGAAATTGAGATGTGAGAGCTTCTTGTGCCAGTTCCAGCTTTCATCATTTGATGCCTTGCTATAAAGACATCTGACAATTCCTTTAGATGTGTCACTCAAGCTAGCTTCATATATGTTACCATGTCTCTGACCAGTCAGAACAATGTCTTTATTCTTCATATTCAAGATTTTGCATCCTTCACTGTCAAAGATTGATTGGTAACCCTTATCACCCAGTTGACTTATGCTTAAAAGTGTGTGTTTCAAGCCTTCAACCAGTGCTACGTTTTCTATGATGACATTCCCCAAAATAATTGAGCCATATCCCAGAGTTTCTCCTTTGTTGCCATCTCCAAAGGATAAAACTGGGCCAGCTTTCCTCTCAAACTTTGTAAGCAGGGACTTCTTTCCAGTCATATGTCCAGAGCATCCACTGTCCAGGATAATTGAATGCTTCTTTCCAGTTGTTGTGGAATAAAAACTAGGTTACGATTTGTAATTAATGCTAGGGTGGTTGAGCTTCGAGCTTTAATGGCTGTTTCCGTGTTACGAGACTGATCGGTCCTCACAGAGTGCCTACATATCTCGTTATTGAGAATCAAGCCAAGACGTAGTTCTAGGTGATGGTGCCCTCGAGGCTGTGGCGGCGAGAGCTCACCTAGGACGCAGTGGCTTGTATGTCCTTATTCGAGGATTAAGCCAAAACATAGTTCTGAGATGAGGGGTTAGACCCTTTATATAGGCTGAGAAGCACTAGAATTATGGTAGGAGTCAGAGACTTGGTGGACAAGTCTTCCTTGAGGAAGGTTCTAGATCTATTCCTTATAGGAATCAGTTTCCATGTTGAAATATGTATCTTGGAGGCTAAGTCAGGCAAGAGTAATATCCTTGTTTGACTCTTATTTGCTGAGCTATTTATTACCCTTAATATTAATTACGAAATTAATATTATAAATAGGGTTTGGGCCCATCTGGTGGGCCCCACGTTTGGACCATTTCGGGTCTAATTAATGCCACATTAAATGTGTCTTTTAGGGCTTACTTTTAGCCCATATCATTTGCCCCCCAACTTCTAGGAAAACTGATCAGGTTTTCCTTGAAGTTATAACGGCCTTATTCGAGACTTGGGTCAGGGTTTATTTCTCTTAGGTGAGTATTTTCAACAATATAATCTTAATGTAAAGCGTGGAGCGACCGACGCATTTACGACGATGTTGAACGACACTAAGCGGTGTTAAACGGCACTACACAGCGCTAATCAGCCTTAAACAACGTTTAAACAGTGTTAAACAATGTTAAATGGCATAAAACGGCACTAACGGCACTAATCGGTGCTAAACGGTGCTAATCAGCACTAATCTGTGCTAACAGGCACTAAACAATGCTTAAACAGCACTAAACGGTGCTAATCGGCACTAATCGGTGCTAATCGGCACTAAACGGTGCTAATCGGCACTAAACGGTGCTAATCGGCATTAAACGGTGCTTAATCGACACTAAACGGTGCTTGTTCATCCGTGATCTTAAGGATTGAGAATCTTGATCTTGATCTTGAATCATGGATCTAGGATCTAAAATCATCCGTGATCCTAGGGATCAAGAATCTTGATCTTGATCTCAAATCATCGAGAATCCGAGATTTGCTGGAAAAGTCGAGTTCTGGGACCGTAAACTACCCGTGGTCGGCTGCACGGTGATCGGCCGGAGGCCTTCCGGACACGGTGGTCGGCCGGCTCGTGGTCTTCCAGCTCGTGGTCGGCCGGAGGCCTTTCAGACACGGTGGTCTTCCGGCTCGTGGTCTTCCAGCTCGTGGTCTTGAGGATCAAGAATCTTGATCTTGATCTCAAGTCACTATTTTGGTCATTCGTGACTTCGTTATCTTAAGGATCAAGAACCTTGATCTTGATCTCAAGTCATCAGGGATCTAGGATCTAAAATCATCCGTGGTCCTAAGGATCAAGAATCTTGATCTTGATCTTGAATCATCCGTGATCTCAAAGAGAATCATGGATCTAGGATCTAAAATCATCCGTGATCTTAAGGATCAAGAATCTTGATCTCAAACCATGAAAAATCATCCGAGATTCGCTGAAAAAAAATCGAGTTCTAGGACCACAAACTACCCGTGATCGGCCGGATCAATGGGTAGCTCGTGGTCGACTAGCCCGTTGTCGGCCGAAGGCCCTCAAATCATGGTGGTCGGCCAGCTGGTGGTTGGTGCTATGGAACCCGGATCTAAAATCATCCGTGGTCTTAGAGAGTTATGGATCCCGGACCTAAAATCATCTGTGGTCTTAGAATTTGGGATCTTGGACCTAAAATCAACCGTGGTCTTAGAATTTTGGATCTCGGACCTAAAATCAACTGTGGTCTTAGAAAGTCACGTGGTCAGCCGAAGCCCCTTGGAATGCCGTGGTCGGCCGCTTGGTGGTCGGCTATGGTTCTCCGGGTGTCGTGGTCGGCCACCTCGTGGTTGGCTTAGAAACCTGGACCTGAAAACCATCCGTGGTCTTGAGGATGAAGAATCTTGATCTTGATCTCAAATCATCCGTGATCTCGAGAAGAATCATGGATCTAGGATTTAAAATTATCCGTGATCTTAAGGATCAAGTATCTAGATCTTGATCTCAAGTCACTATTTTGGTTATTCGTGACTTCTAACGATATTACTCCTTAATTTACGATTAGCACTGCTAATCTTGTGCTTAAGGCTAAACTCGTTACTTAACTTCTTAAGCGCAATCATCCCTTCGAAGGTCGTTCGTTTCGTGACTTCAACAAATATATCAGCTGTTTCTTCTCCGGTTTGTATGAATTATAACGATTCTTTCTGCATAACGCGGATAATTTCTGTCCTTTTTTCATCTATAAACGATGGATGGCCTCGTTCCCATCCAAGGTCTCCATAGGATCTTCGTCCTAGTGTCTTCTTGACTCGATAGGCCCTTCCCAATTAGGGGCTAGCTTTCCCTTCAGACCAACTCCAGAAGCTTCTATCTTCCTTAGAACCAGTTCGCCTTGCCGAAAGAACCTCTCCTTAACCCTTCGGTTGTAGTGGAAGGATGCTCTCTTCTGATGCTCTGCATTCCGGGCATTTGCTTCATTCCTAACCTCATCAATTAGGTCTAGGGCAAGCCTCATGCCTTCTTCATTAGTCTCTTGCTCATATGCCTCAACTCGAGGTGATGCATGCATGATCTCTAGGGGCACAACTGCCTCGGCTCTATAAGCCAACAAAAAACGGGGTCGCTCCAGTTGTCACTTTGCAAGTGGTGCAATATGCCCAAAGTATAAGCAGTAACTCATCCACCTAAGTGTTTCTTGAGCGTTCGACCCTTTTCTCCAGTCCATCAAGGATTATCCGATTGGCTATCTCTGCCTGTCCATTAGCTTGCGGGTGTGCTACTGAAGTAAAACGAAGATCAATAGCATTTCCCTCACAGTACTTCTTGAATTCTTCATTGTTGAATTGCGTCCCATTATCCGTCAAAAGGATTCGCGGGATTCCATATCTACAGATCATGTTCTCCCAAAAGAACTGGGCAACTTGCTTGGTGGTTATCTTGGCTAGGGGTTTAGCCCCAATTCACCTAGTGAAGTAGTCGATGGCTACTATCAAAAATTTTCTTTGTGCAGATGCTACGGGAAAGGGAACAAGTATATCCATTCCCCACATTGCAAACGGAATAGGGGAGCTGATCGAGGTCAACATCTCAGGCGGCTGCCTTACAATCGGAGCGTGCTTTTGGCACCTCTCACACCTCTTAACATAATCTTTTGCATCAGCCAACATCTCTAGCCAATAGAATCCTAGACGAGTGATCTTGTGAGCTAAGGCTCTGCCCCCCAAGTGTTGTCCATAGATCCCTCCATGAACTTCTTCCAGCGCTTCTCTTGCCTCATGGGGCCTTAAACACTTCAGGTATGGGATGACAAACGATCTCTTGTAGAGAATGCCTTCGATCAGGGCGTATCTCAATGCTCTTACTGACAACTTTCATGCCTCCAAGGCATCGTCAGGAAGCCATCCAGTTTCAAGGTGAGCTTTGATGGGATCCATCCAACAACTTCCTAGATTAATTGGTGCTATCAACTTAGAGTTGATGGACGGGGCCTTCAAGACCTGGAAGTAAACACTCCCTGCATAATTCTCTATTTCAAAGGAAGCGAATTTGGACAAGGCATCAGCCTTAACGTTTTCCTCTCTTGGGATGTGCTCCATATAGCATTCCTCAAATTGGGTCATAACACCCTTCACGATCCTTAGATATTTTGCCATGGTTTCATCCTTTGCCTCAAACTCGCCATTCACTTGTGATACTACAAGCCTTGAGTCTCCACAGACCTTGAGATTCTTGACCCTCATGATTCTTGCCAAGCCTAAGCCAGCTATCAATGCCTCATATTCAGCTTCATTGTTGGTAGTAGGAAAGTCCAACTTCAAAGCATATTCAACTATGAACCCATCGGGGCTTTGCAACACTAAACCTGCGCCACTAGATTTTGTTTTTGATGCTCCATCAAAATAGAGAACCCAATTTTCCTTTTGATTTAGGTACGAGTTCTTCATCTTTATCTCCACTTTCAGGGGTAGTTACTATCTCCTGCCCCCCGACTTCTTGGTTGCTAATGGTACATTCAACCACGAAGTCAGCCAATGCCTGAGCCTTGATGGCCGTTCGAGGCTTATACGTGATGTCAAACTCTCCAAGTTCGATTGCCCACTTAATCAATCTTCCACTTGCTTTCGGGCTGTGCAATATGTTCCTCAATTGCTGGTCCGTTAGGACTTCGATTTTATGTGACTGAAAGTACGGTCGTAGTTTCCTTGAAGCTGTTATCAATGCCAAAGCAAATTTCTTGATGGATGAGTAATTTAACTCGGCTCCGTGGAGCACCTTACTTACATAGTAGATAGGCCTCTGAACCTTGTTCTCTTCCTTAACGAGGACGGCAATCAATGCTTGTTCAGACACTGCTAGATACAGATAAAGAGTCTCTCCGAGACTTGGCTTGGCCAACAACGGGGCTTCGGCCATGTACTTCTTCAATTGTTCAAAGGCCTCTTGGCTTTTATCAGTCCATTCAAAAATTTTCACCTTCTTCAATGCTTGAAAGAAAGGGAAGCATTTGTCACCAGACTTGGAGATAAATGTCCCTAGAGCTGCCACTCTGCCAGTTAACTTCTGCACATCCCTTACAGAACGGGGTGGTTCCATGTCTAAAATTGCTTTGATTTTATCAGGATTGGCTTCTATGCTTCTCTTTAAAACCATCAATCCCAAAAATTTTCCAGATCCAATGCCAAAAGCGCACTTGGCTGGATTCAACATCATCTTGTGGTGCCTCAGCACTTCGAATGCCTCTCTGAGGTGCTTAATGTGATCTGCCTTGAGTAGGCTCTTGACTAACATGTTATCAACATAGATCTCCATGGTTTTTCCAATCAGATGGGCGAATATCTTATTCACCAATCGTTGGTAAGTAGCTCCTGCATTCTTTAGACCAAAAGCCATAACAAGATAGCAGAAAACACCAAAGTCAGTTATGAAAGATACCTTAGGGATGTCATCCTTGTGCATCTTAATCTGATTGTAGCCGCTGAACCCATCCATGAAGCTCAACATCTCATGTCCAGCTGTGGCATTTATCAACATATCAATCCTTGGAAGGGGAAAACAATCCTTCGGACATGCATCATTTAAATCAGTGAAGTCTATACACATCATCCACTTCCCATTCGCTTTCTTGACCATCACAGGGTTTGATAACCATTCGGGAAACTGAATTTCTTCAATAAACCCAGCCTCTAAGAGCTTGTCAACTTCTTGTTTAATGGCCTCCTGCCTTTTAGGAGTAAAATTTCTCTTCTTCATGCTGTCCTCAGCCTTGATATACTTGTCGGCCCTTCGTTGGAGCTCGGCCATGTTTTCAGGAGGATGTTTTGCCAAAGACGTTTTAAAGAAGAGATCAGTGGTTCCGTGTTCCAAGGCTACCATGGCCACCTTATTTTCCAGATCAGTGATATTCAACGTCTCCTTGGTGAATCGCTTGAGGTAATCCCTCAAATTCTCGTTCTTCCCCTGCACCACATACATGAGGGATGCAGAACTTTTTTCATGAACTCTCCCACTAATGAACTGGCTGATAAAGGCGGCACTCAGCTCCTTAAAAGAGCCAATCGTGTTTGCAGGTAGGCGGCTATACCACCTTTGAGCCATGCCCGACAGGGTTTGAGGGAATGCCTTACACTTTAAGGCGTCGCTCGCAGGCTGCAACAGCAGTGCGTTTGAGAATGTCCTAACATGGTTTGTGGGGTCGCCCGTTCCATCATAAGCCTTAATCGTCGGCATCTTGAACTTCCTTGAGATGCGGGCATTCATTACCTCTTCAATAAACGGAGGTGTGGGATCATCAGGATCCCCAAGTGGCATCAGATCCTTGGGGTTACTTCTGGGGGTCTCCACCCTTGTCGATTTTTCAGTTGGGGCTTCGGCCCTTCGCTGTCTCCTTGAAGGCCTCTCCAGATTTATAATGGGAATCCTCCCTAGGGCTGGAGGAGGTCAAATCAGACTTTGCCTTGCTTGCTCCCTAGCAATATCATCCTCCAACCTTTGGATCTCAGCCTCATGAGCCTTAATCCTTTCCTCAGCCATTTGTGGAGGTCCATCATGGATTCTTTGGGACCTCCTTCGGGGCTCTCTACTAGCACGTCTCCTCCTTGGGGCCTCGTCACGGTCATCATCGTCATCCTCAGATGTCGAATCAGTAGTATAGGGGCCGGAGTAGTCTAGGTACTCGCGATCTCGGATCTGCAAAGCATGACCACTCGGTCCAGGTTCTCGAACAGGGGGTAGTTGGGCAACCCATACATTGGATTGGTATTCATGGGGAGATCCGTAGTATTGATCTGTACCCCAGATGGAGGGTGCTTAGGATCAACCTGGGGAGAGATCACCATCTGAAGAGAGTTGGTTCCCTGTTCTGGATGGACAACCATAGGCAGCGTACTCCCAGCAGGGGGATTCGTCCCTGGAGGCTGAGAAACTTGAGTTTGGGGGATCATCCCTTGTTCAAACGTGGTTGTCCCAGAGGTTAGAGGCGGAGCGGAGCTGATTGGTAAAGCTTCGGTAGAGCCTGGTGCAGTTCTTCGTGTGCTAACCATGGTTGATGTCTTCTTCCCACAGACGGCGACAAATGTTGTGGAATAAAAACTAGGTTACGATTTGTAATTAATGCTAGGGTGGTTGAGCTTCGAGCTTTAATGGCTGTTTCCGTGTTACGAGACTGATCGGTCCTCACAGAGTGCCTACGTATCTCGTTAATGAGAATCAAGCCAAGACGTAGTTCTAGGTGATGGTGCCCTCGAGGCTATGGCGGCGAGAGCTCACCTAGGACGCAGTGGCTTGTATGTCCTTATTCGAGGATTAAGCCAAAACGTAGTTCTGAGATGAGGAGTTAGACCCTTTATATAGGCTGAGAAGCCTTAGGATTATGGTAGGAGTCAGAGACTTGGTGGACAAGTCTTCCTTGAGGAAGGTTCTAGATCTATTCTTTATAGGAATCAGTTTCCATGTTGAAATATGTATCTTGGAGGCTAAGTCAGGCAAGAGTAATATCCTTGTTTGACTCTTATTTGCTGAGCTGTTTATTACCCTTAATATTAATTACGAAATTAATATTATAAATAGGGTTTGGGCCCATCTGGTGGGCCCCACGTTTGGACCATTTCGGGTCTAATTAATGCCACATTAAATGTGTCTTTTAGGGCTTACTTTTAGCCCATATCACCAGTGCCCGGCAAACAAAAAGTAGCTAGTTAGAATTTTTTAGGACCCAACTTCGATAGGATCCTTTCTTTCTAACTTTTGAACCAACAGGCTTTGAAAATTTTGCTTTTGATTTACTTGTTGTAGAGTTAACCTTAGACTCTGATTTCACAAACTGTTTGTGACTAGGAGTTTCAGATTTCAGAGAATAATAGTCATAATACAGTTCATGATATTCCTTACATATATAAATGGAATGAAGTAAACTACCACAATGATAACAGGGTTTTTGTGGTTGGTATTGAATTCTCTGAGTCTTGGGGAATCTGGACTCAGTTTTCCAAGAAGGTTTTTGATTGCAGTCTATGGCCAAATGATTATGATTTCCACATTTATAGCTTTTCTTCCTAGGTGCATCAGGTACATTCTTGTAATTATTCTCTTTGTTAATACCTTCTTTTTCATTCCTATTTCTTCTGATCTTGCTAGACTCTGAAATACCTTCTAGTCTCTGTTTCAACTAAGACTTAGACAGAAAGCCTATGTTGACATTCTTAGGTTTTTCTAACACTCTCTCATCTGAATTGCTATTGTTAATTCTTTTGTGCAAAACTGGGGTCCCTTTAGAATCAACAAATTTAACATGTTTAGGTTCAGAAACTATCTTCTTACCTTCAGATTTGGATATGCTAGTTTCTTCATTCCTACCATCCAAGACAATAGCTACAGAATTTTCAATTTTATTCTTTCCAAAACCTAAGACATAGACTTTACCAAGAATTTGATTGTCAATGATTTCTTGAGTCTTTTTACCAAAAGTGTTAATGGTTTTCATCATACCCCTCTCTTCCTCTAGTTCTTTTCTGACATAGTCATAATCCTCAAGGATAACACCATAATCATGCTTAGCTTTATCAGAACTTAACCTATATTCTTCCATTTGAATTAACTCAGATTCAAGAAAATTATTTCTACTAACTAATTCATCATTCTTAGCCTTAAGTTCTTCTTTTTCACTAGCAAGAATTTTGAAATTAGTCATAAGATTCTTAAACTCAACATGAATAGATCTAATATCATCAGAATCTAAGCTATCAAATGAATCAAGAGAGTGAAGTGATACCTTAACAGAAGATGAAGAAGTTTTCTTTGGAGATCCAGGCTTGTCTGAAGCACTTGCCATCAATGCAATGTTGTCATAATCCAATTCATCTTCGGAATCACTGGAGTCTACCCAATCCTTCTGTGTGACCATGAGTGCATTACCCTTCCCTGAATTCCTAGGCTTCTTGCACTCACTAGCAAAGTGTCCAAGCTCACTGTAGTTAAAGCACTTGATCTTGGCCTTATCAAGCTTGATAATTGTACTCTTGCCTTTGTCACTCTTCTTCTCCTCTTTCTTCTGAAAAGATCCTTTGCTAAATCTTCTCCTGTTGAATCTTCCTTTCTTGAAAGCTTTAGCAAACATAGCAAAGAGTTCTTGCATCTCTGATTTAGAATCATTATCTTCAGAGTCTATATCTGCAGTCTCTGACTCAGAACTTTCTTTGTTCTTCTTCTTCCTCAAGTCTCTTTCAGTAAATTCAGACTTTTCTTCTGGAAGCTTCTTTGATTCAGATTGAGCAGTGAGTGCAACAGTTTTCATCTTTCCTTCACCCCTGCTCTTTTTTTGCTGCCTGTCAAGTTCATAAGCTCTCAATTTTCCATAAACTGCTTCTAATGATATTTCATCCAGATCATTAGCTTCCTCAATTGCAGATATCTTCTCATTGTAGAAATCAGGAAGAGCTTTCATGAACTTAGTATTCATATCCTCCAAGTCATAATATTTACCATGCATGGCCATATTATTGATGAGTTTAGTAAACCTATCAAAGGTGTCAGTAAGTGACTCACCAGACTTGGATTCAAAGTACTCATACTGTTGTATGAGAAGTGTCCTCATATTCTTCCTGACAGGTTTTGTTCCTTCACAGTGAACCTTTAGATTGTCCCATATCTCCTTAGCAGTTTTACAAGAGAGAACATAGTTAGTGAGAACAGAATCAAGACTGTTGAATAGTATATTTCTCACTTTAGCATCCTTAAGAACGTTCTCCTTTTCCTTATCTGTCCCTTCAGATTTAGGCTTCTCTGCTGTATGTTCTGGAACAACTTTTCCTTCGATAGTTGCTTGAGGAACAAGCCTTGTTCGAACAAAAGGCCCATCTCTGATTCTATCAAGATAATCAGGATCTGTTACTTCCAGGTGATGCAACATCTTCACTTCCCATAGAGTATATTCATTTCTCTTGAGCATAGGGATCTTAGTATTACCATCCTTGTAACCAGACATGATTGCAGATCTTTATGATTATTCGAAATCAACCTGCTCTGATACCAATTGTTAACTCGAATAACTTGTAGAAGGGGGGTTGAATACAAGTTATATAATCGTGTCTGATTTTTGCTTGATTAGATGAACAAGAACAAACGAATGAATAAAACTTTGTTTGTATTAAATAAATCAAATACAATATCTTTGTAACCATAGGCAGTGGTGAGTCTCAAAATGGTCCTATGGTCTCGGGCCTTAACTATTTTTTAGGGATTAACGAAATTTCGCCATTACGACGGCTATAACTCGAACGTTTCAATTTTGTCACAACACAACCAAGCCACACCGGGCATAACATACATCCATATCACAACCAAACACTCTTACATGACCTCTAAGGTCAGTGGTGTGGCTACATTCCAACACCAACCATTTTTCATATTTTACAAAGTTAAATAACCACTAAAACACTTAAACATGATCTCTTAAGCATATAACATCAAAACAATCATCAAAACTCATATGAACTCAAAGGGTGGGTTAGGGTTTTACCTTCCTTGACACTCTAGGAACACTAGCAGAGCTTTTCACACCTTGGTATGGTCTTGGATAGTTTCAACAAAGCCTAAAAGCTATGAACAAAACATGAAACAATCTAAAAACACTATTCATCATCACTTTTTTAAAAATCATACAAAATCGAAAAATAAGAGTTTGGCTCTAAATTTTTTACCACATCTTGTGCTCTTCATAAAATTTCTTTTGAGTCCTAGATCATCCAATTTGAAGCTTCCTAGCTAGGGTTTTGAATCCATTTTTCCTGCTGGACCGAAACTGTGAAGGATTATGCAGGTTCGGTTCTTCAACTTGAGGAAGCGATTTGACTAGGCTACACTCCTTTATTGGCTATGAAATTTTGAACGTGTGTTCTCCATACAATTAGGAGGTTATGGTTAAAATTTGGTGATTTGTGAAGCTCTAGATCTTGAGATATGAATTTTTCTTTGAGTTGTGTTCTTGGTGGGCAGTTTGGTGTTCTTGGTATTTTCTCTCCTTTTTGATCTAATTTGCTAATTGATAAATGATCTTTGATGATTTATGCAAGATAAGAATCAGATTTTTAAAGCTACTTTATGGTTCTTGATCCTTGTGCAAAGAGTATTCAAGAAGCTTGCTTGATATTTGTTATGTTTTTGGTGAGTTTACATCCTTATCCTTGCCCTTTCATAATTCTTTTCACCAATGTTCGTGCCCCTTCCTTTTATTCAATTAAATCAATTTGTTACAACTTATATGTTGCACTCCAAGGTAATAGTGTGGCACCATTCCTCAATTTATGGTTGTATCCAATTTCCTTTGCATTTTCTCTTTATCTCTAAAAACGTTCTCCCGATTTCTCATGCGTTCTTAAACTAGTTTGCATTCTCTTTGCTCTAGGATTATATTCTCAATCCTCTTTCCCTCTCATAATACATCCTCCCTTGGACTTCTAATATTTAATATCCTTAATCCATGATTCGTTCGCTTGATCGCTTAATCTCGTTATAAAGTCTCAGCGGTTTCTAGAACGTTCGTTTCACTGCCTCAGTAGTTTTCGTTCTAAATTCTAAAATCAAATATAATAAAATTCCAGAATATTAAATCCTCAATTCCATAAATTTAATATCTCATTTATTGATAATACTAATATATAATTCACTGCCCGGTCAAATAATACACCGAAATAGAAATTGGAATTTCTGAATTTCGATCGTCTTTGCATACACTAATTTACTCCGTGGATCACTAATATGACTTCGAAATATCCATACCATGTCTCGTACATAGGTGACATGAAAAATTTTTCGATCCTCAAAAATCACTATTCATCCACAAAATCACTATTCGCTGATGCACTTAATCATAATAAGAAAAGTTTTAATTCTATCAAAAATTCAGGTTCTTACAGTCTTCCCTCCTTAAAAGGATTCCGTCCCAGAATCAGTTTAGGAATAGCTGGGGGGTACTTTTCTCCCATTGCACTTTCTAATTCCTAGGTGGATTCTTCCACTTCTTGATTTTCCCATAGATCTCTCATTAGCATGCCAACCTTGTCTCTTAGCACTTGCTCGTTTCTATCCGTGATTTGCACAGGTTGTTCTTCGTAAGTCAGATCAGGTTGTACATCTACCTTCTTGTACTCTATCATATGTCGGACATCTATAGTATGTTGACGTAGCATTGCCACATGAAACATGTTATGAACCGACTATAAGTTTTGGGGTGTAAGGATGGCTCGTATGCCACCTTCCGAACGCTTTTAAACTCTCAGATGGCCCAATGAATCTCGGGCTCAACTGCCCTTCATTTCCAAATCTCGTTAATTCTTTTCACAGGGATACTTTTCAGCATCACAAATCTCCAACCTCATATTCTTTATCTTGTTTGCACAGAAATACACCAACATAAACTTGCTTGTCATTCATCAACTTGCCATTTAGCTAATCAATCGCAGTACTATCTCTATCTTTGAGGCTTGGTCCGCATACTGTCTCTGTCTATTCTGGACTGTCGCTAGCCGCTTGTGGGTGCATCAGTCAACCCAAAATGACCTCACTGAAAACTCGGAGTGTCTATACCTAGTGCGAATCGCAGTTTTGGTATATCCTCTGGTTTACTTCCAACTGGTAATATCCAGTTCTTTGAATAAATTTGGAAAAAATACACAACGTCTTTCAGCTGATCAAACAATCATCTATCATCTACAAAGGGTACCTATTCTCAATGTTGAACTCGTTCAACCCTCGATGTTCGATGCACAATCTCGTGTTAACATCTTTCTCTCTTATAACAACACCGGGACTCTCCACGGTGGTATACTGAGTTTTATCATACTCTTGTCCAGCAATTCTTGTAACTGAGTTGCTAATTCTTTCATTCCCACTGGGGCTAACAGGAGATGTAGTACTATACTTTGAATACTCGGTATTCATTCTCATGTCATCCAAATCGATATCTGGTAGCTAATTAAAACCTTGTACAGTCTCCTAAAACCATTATAATTTCCTTTAGACTTCATGTCTCTTTTCTCGGCGTCAACCATAAGAGCTGATTAAGCCTCATATCTTTGGCTAATAATTTCTTAATCCTAACTATTTTCATGAATTCCTGAATCTGACTCCGTCCCTTAATTATTACTCTTTTCCTTTACAATCAATTGGCTCCATTGGGTGCCAACCAATCCATCCTCATTATAATATCAAATTCTCCCAACTTGAAAAAAATCATATCCATTATCAGTGTCCATCTTTACTTGCAATCACTCCGTTAGGGTTCAATTTTAAGGTTTAATTGTCATGCACAATCTTGAGGTGCAAGGTACTTAGCAGTTTTGGAATAAAAGGTTAATCCAAACTGAGTTTAAGTAGGAGGGTACCTGCTATCGTGTCCGTGTTTCTCACGGCACCTCGCAAGGTCATTTTGAAAGTCTTGGCAGGGGTTGCTGGTTGGAGGTAGTCTTATTAACTCTGGGTATAGCTGGTCCAGTAGATGGACATTCCTTAGCCTTGTGTCCAGGCTTTCCACAATCAATCCTTTTGCACCAATGTAGCATAATTGGTTAATTCCAACATCGCCACGCGATTTTGGATCCATTGTCCCAGCCCTAGTTAAAGCCTACAGGCTCTTTTCTCTTATGTGTTTACAAACTCCGGACAAACCTCAACAACTCGGATAACTTGGCCTTACACTCTGTCACAGTCATGGTTCCTCGTTTTAGCTCTAGAAAGTTTTATTTCCATCTGTGTCTCCATATATTTCTAGAAAATATTTCTCTAAACAACAAGCTGAATCTCTCCCAAGTCACAACACTATCTCCCTCTAGGTTTTTTTTCCTTAGATTCCCACCAGTGATTCGCCTCTCCCTTTAGGTAGACGGCGAACATCGCTTTCTGATTCTCTGCAATACTCAGTATCTCATATGATTTCTTTATCTCTTTAAGCCAAGCTCTGGCCTCCACTGGGTCAGTGGTTCCATGAAATTCTGGGGGTTTCTATTTGACACCGTTATTATTTGAGTTTTACGACACCTTCGCTGTTCCTTTCACATATATCGTTTGACCAACTTTCCACTTATCATAATATCTTTGAGAGAGAGAATAAACTAATTTCATTGATATGTCACCGATATTTATTCGTCTTAGGGATCCGCTTTTGTCATAGGCTATTTTGTTACGAATCTAATTCCTATCAGCGAATTTTGACTTATTCGACCTGGTTGGCCTCCTCTTGGAATTCAATGAAAATAACAAGATTTATGGGGCTTTGAAAAAATAGCTCCCATATCAAGTAGGACGTCGCACTTTGGTGATCATAAGGTTATAAGTTTTAAGGTAACCTTATTTGAGATGAGAGAATTTACTGAGAGATCAAGATGATCATAAGAACTCAATGTTGCGTGTCTCATTTAAGACATTACTAAAGGTAATTAGCCTTCTTGTATTTCATAACCCATAAGTGACGGCGTCCCATCAGACTTCTATCACGCAGACAGTTAGTCCTTGTGGCCCCTATAAATATAGGGTTGTTCGTCTTAGTGGAAGTTGAGAAGTATGAAAGCAATTCAAAGTCAAATTATTAATTATCGTCTTTCGACAAAATAATTCTCAAATGGACACGTTAGATAAAAAAAAATTGAACAGATTCCAAGGTGCGATTTACAAGAAAGGATAGCCAGAAAGATACTGGTATTCAATAAGCAAGTGGTGAGATATCACCATAGGGTCATTCATTATTTGAAGAAAAGTGAAAGCTTGAATAACATCATTTGACAGGGCTTCGACCTAAAAGTAGGCATCGTGACAGCCTCTGGCACAATTGAAACTAAATATGGTTTAACATAAGTGCTATAAAACAACTTCGAAGAAGGAGTATATCTTTTATCGAATTCTCTCTAAGAAGATGCCAAGATAGATTATAAATTTTGGAGGTTTTGTCAAGGTCTCTACAGATGCTTAATCGTTCGATTTTAAAGCTTTTCTTCTCGATACACACCATAAAGTGCTCGATACTTACGTCATTGCCGACACATAATAGTCGCTAAGGATTCTATCATCGACATTTGTAATCGTAGGGAGTTATACTCGACTAGGAGCAAGCATTTCAAGCAAGCGTTCCATTTTATAAGAATAATTTGATATCGGTGTCGCCCATAGTTACGACGAATTCCACAGGTTGCATGGGCGGTACTCTAGAAGATCGATAGAAACTACATGCTTAAACCCAATTACTATTATAACCGTCTTCATACCAAACATTCATTTTCTCGTATCAATCCCGTGTGCCACATAAGCTTAACACTTTTGGCATAATAGTCGTTTCATTTAAGTCAATCCCGGAATTTCTCAGTCTATCTTGGTCCTTAAGTATATTTCGCCTTTACCATCCAATCTCAACTTCATCATTTCATCTCTACAATCAATTGTAGCAATCAGGGTTTGTCCATCAACCCATATAGTGGTTATCTTACCCAAACCACAGGGTCCTCCACAAGATTCTTCCCTTGACCTACCATGGGGTCCTCCTCTAGATCCTCCAATGTATCCTCCTTTATCAGGTCTCCGTTCATCTCAAGGAACGCATCATCAAATGCCTACTCGAAGGCCTCGGGGTCTGTTATCTCAGAATCCCATCCATCTATAACTCATACGAATCGAGGTTACTAACCATGAAGTCCTAAGTATGGTTTCCCAGAAGAAGTCCCCTCTCGGGCTTCATCTTAAACAGTCAGGGTCATGTCCTCTAAACCGACTACGAACTTGATTTGAATTCTAGTTATTGTCATCATTTTTAATGGTATTGTAAGACTCGATCTCCTATCGTTTCTGAGGACTGTAACTGTTCGCTATTTTCTCTAAGCAAGTATACGCAGTCCAAAAGCAATATAGGGAAATAAGGATCGTTCCCACGAAGACTTGGTGTATTTAAGTAAATATGTTTATTCAACAACGTTCGGTTAATTATAGAAGCCTGAACAACGAAATGGTTGGTTTGTTCAATTCACAATTAATTAATGAAATAACGACTAAAAATAATATGATAAAGATGAGATAAACATGGGATTCTAATTTCATTATTTATTTCATTTAGAATTGATGCCTTAATTTAAAGTGATTCTGATAATTATGAAAGCTAGCCAGGAACACGAAACTAATATAAGCGCCTTTCAGCCTTAACTTATATCAAACCATACAAACATCCACTTAAAAAGATAGAAGTTGCGTGGACACCATTTATGTCTAGACCCTATATGTCTATAAGATTTGAAAACATAACTGGTTTACGAATAAATTCCTTATTTTTGGCTACACAGGGCGATATGATCCAAAACCCTACCACTAATCGTAATTATAGATGATAATTACGAACCTGTGCTAACATGGCAAATTCTAAATTCTCAAATCCACTTTCGCATTCATTAAGAATTAATAATTTAGATGATAGCTACGCATCCAACAAATTAAGCACAACCACGTTAGGCAATCGGAAATTTTTATCATAACACAATTTATTAAGGCATCGAATTACTAAATTACGTAAATAAATCCATTAGAATCCCATGACGGCGATTAGTTCATAATTAAACGAATCGTCATCATGGGATTAATTGAAATCATAATAATAATAATAATAATAATAATAATAATAATAATAATAATAATAATAATAATAATAATAATAATAATATTAATAATAATAATAATACTAATATCAACAATAATAAAACTAAATTAAAAATTACGATAAATTAAATATGAAAATTATAAGAGTTAGAAAGTAGAACCGAAATAATTTTCACTGCAAGAACGAGCACTCCGATAATTCCCTGTAAAATAAAAATTAGAAAATAAAACCGAAATAATTTCCACTGAAAGAGAAGAGCACTCCAAATAATTCCCGTAATTTCTTCAACCAAAATAACACTTATACTAAATTTGTCAAAAATTAAAGTGTATAAAAACAAACTTAATATTACAAGAACTAGAGAGAATTACAAGAGAGAATGATGCTCTCAAAAATGTTGTGTGGAAATAAGCTCAAGAACTAGGCCTATTTATAGCACAAATTTAGCACACCACAAAATTAAAAAAATAAAAATAAAAAGAAAAAGAAAAGAAAAAGAAAACAAAAGAATTTAAAAGAATTGAAACAACAATAAATACAGCCGAAAGCATACTGCACTTAGCCCAACCACTGCACTTCCCCGCTCAGCAGACAACATCCAGTCGCAGGCCACGCGCGTGCAGGCCACTTGCGGCACTTTAGTCCTTTTCTTCAGGCGCGTGGTCGACACGCGCCCCAGGTCGCGTGAGGAGACATAAAGAAACGGCCGACAGACTTGACAGGGCTTGCATTCTACAGACTTAATTGCCGACAGTTTTTTTCTTTTATGTTTATTCTTTTTTTTTCTTTTTTTTTTCTTTTGTTTATTACTTGTACGTGAACTAAACAACTTGTGGTGCCTTGTTACAATTTTAACGAGATAAATTTAATTAATAAATAATTAATTTAATTCTGAAATTATAAAAATAAATATCTAATATTATTAGATATTTATAAATATAATTTTCTAATTAAATAAAACATTTATTAATATAAATAAATCCATAAGTCCCAAGTTGCGGTCTCTGGAGGATCTGAAACCGGACTCCTTTCGCGAAACGAAAAATATTTCAATTCCAACCGGGGTTCCAGATTCAAGAATGTATCACTCAAAATTTCTTTATGATAATTCTTTTTCTTCGCAGCCAATCTACTTGATAAAATTGAAATAGAAATCCACCGTTTTTAGCTTTTTATTGCCACAATACCTAAAGTTGCGAGATCTGCACAACAAATAATTAATCAACGAAAAACGAATTAAAAGACACAACATATTTAAGGATAAACCGCCAATCTAGGCCCGATTAGTGCAAAATAAGTGGATATAAAATCCACTTATCACACCCCCAAACTTAAACTGATGCTTGTCCTCAAGCGAAACAGACTCGACTACCTCTAAATGCATGAATGCAAGCGATGCAAGGATCCCATAAGCAAAGCAATAACCAATTTAGCAGAGTGTCTCAGAGAATGTGATAACTCCAAATAGAGATCGACTAAATATCAGCATATTAACATTTACAAGTACAGAAACGTGCGTGTGTGCAATACTCATCTGAATTACTCTTAGCACTAGATCAAAACCATACATATTCTTCGTCATAACAATCGCAAGTTTATAAATAGAATGGACGCTAGACACTTCATAACCTAGAAACACCTCTATCATCATTTGAGTTAGACAGGAATTCATGCTTTATTAATAACTATGACGCATAATACTATACACAACACACATGCTTATTTGACCGTGCAATGGATGAGACCCCAAAAGGCTTATACAATAATACCCATGTAGCGAGCGTTAGGTTAGTGGATCCCAGACCGGAAAAGTCTTAGGTCACTAGGCACAAAGTCCCCTCGTACTTAATTGCTCGAGTATTAAAGAGCTCACCCTGGCCAACTCTGCATATTCACATCCTCATAAACAATCTTTTCTTTTTTTTTTCTTTTTTGGAATCTGGAATGAGAATTCTCAATTCCAACCCTAGACTACTCATATAAATATGAGCTGGCTACTAGCCAATTGACACCTATCAATTATTAACAACTACACACAAACTAGCATGAACCCTGGTTTCCCCCAAACTTATATTTAGTGATTCTACGCTATCAAGGGAATAAAGAAAATTCCAAATATAATCAGGTGATTAAATTTCAACAACCAAACAAGCATGACCTTAACCTAGCCCAAAAGTAACCGATGAGTTGTGTAAGATTGTGTTTCTGCAACATGCACGTCAATTCATAAGTATTTAAATCAGCCCTCTATCCATCATTATCACACTCAAATTCATCATTGACTACTAAACGGAATCGCCAAGCGCTACGGGACCAAGGAAAATATGATATGCAACTAATCATGATTATGCAATTTTTTTTATATGAATTATATGAAATTATACTAGCATGGTATATTATGAACTATATGAAACTATATGCATACTATGACTCGAGAAATCAATTATCCTAAATCACCCCCAAACTTAAAATGTTCAATGTCCTCATTGAAAGTATAGATAAAGGATAAAAGAGAACTCCCCTAACTGTCGGCATCGATGCCCTCCTCGGGTGGTGAATCAAATGGTGGAAATGCTACATGAGCTCCAAATTGAGACCAGTCTACCTCGAAAGAAAAATTTATCTTTTGCAAAGCCAGCTCCTGTAACTCGCCAACGACCTGCACTCTCGACATAATACTAAACAAAATCACACCAAATCAAACCACACATAAAAACACCAAACCTATGGGTTGCCTCCCATGAAGCGCTTGTTTATCGTCGCTAGCTTGACTTCACCTTCGCACTTCAATTGGTAGTACCAAGAACCGTGGTTTCCGCTTCGCGATTCACATGTTCACCAAAATATGGCTTCAACCTCTGTCCATTTACTTTGAAAGCCGCTTCCGGTGTTTTATCAAAAATTTCCACTGCACCATGTGGAAACACTGTTTTAACCGTGAATGGTCCTGACCACCTTGACTTAAGTTTCCTTGGGAAAAGTCTGAGACGAGAGTTGAACAGTAAGACTAACTGTCCCGGTACAAAAGACTTTTGCACCAAACGTCTGTCATGCCATCTCTTGACCTTCTCCTTGTATAACTTGTGATTTTCATAAGCCTGTAGCCGAAACTCATCCAGTTCATTAATCTGAAGCATTCTTTTCTCACCTGCAGCTGATAAGTCAAAGTTCAACTTCTTCAGCGCCCAATAAGTTTTGTGCTCTAGTTCGGCAGGCAGATGACAAGCCTTCCCATAGACAAGCTGATATGGTGACATACCCAAGGGTGTTTTTTATGTTGTACGATAAGCCCATGCGGCTTCATCGAGTTTTAAAGACCAATCCTTTCTCGAAGGATTCACCACTTTTTCCAGAATGCGCTTAATCTCGCGATTAGATACCTCAGCTTGGCCATTGGTTTGCGGGTGGTATGCCGTAGCTACCCGGTGGTTGATGTTGTACCTTGCCATAAGATTAGTAAATTTGCGATTGCAAAAGTGAGTACCTTCATCGCTTATGATTACTCAAGGAGTGCCGAATCTTGTGAAGATGTTTTTGTGAAGGAAATTGAGTACGACATTGGCATCATTGGTCGGAAGTGCCTTGACTTCAACCCATTTGGAAACATAATCAACGGCCAGCAAGATGTATTGGTTGTTACATGAGGAAATGAATGGTCCCATGAAATCGATGCCCCAAACATCGAAGATTTCCACTTCTAGCATTATATTGAGGGGCATCTCATCCCTCCTAGATATGTTACCAACACGCTGACAACGATCACACTTCAGCACAAACTGATGGGCATCCTTAAAAAGGGATGGCCAATAAAACCCCGCTTGAAGAATTCGAGTTGCGGTCTTTTCACTTCCATAATGGCCACCATATGTCGTGGCGTGATAATCCCTTAGAATAGCCTCTGTTTCACTGTATGGCACACATCTCCTAATCACCTGATCGGCTCCTTGTTTAAACAGATATGGTTCGTCCCAACGATACCATTTGACTTCATGCAAGAATTTCTTTCTTTGTGCAAAAGAGAGCTCGGGAGGAATCACTCGACTCACCAGAAAGTTCACAATGTCTGCAAACCAAGGCTCTTCTTCTTGTATCCCAAACAACTGTTCATCAGGAAAGGATTCATTAATGACGGTTTTGTCTTGGGATGTCTTCCCAAGGTCTTCCAATCGTGAGAGATGGTCGGCTACTTGGTTTTCTGTCCCTTTTCTATCCTTGATCTCCACATCGAATTCTTGCAGCAGAAGAATCCATCGAATCAACCTAGGTTTGGAGTCCTTTTTAGAGATCAGATATCTGATAGCCGCGTGATCAGTGTACACAGTCACCTTCGTGCCAAGCAAGTATGAACGGAATTTTTCAAAACCATAAACTATGGCTAACAGCTCCTTCTCATTGGTAGTGTAGTTTAATTGAGCATCGTTGAGGGTTTTGCTTGCATAATAGATGACATGAAACATTTTATCTTTCTTTTGGCCAAGAACGGCCCCAACTGCGTAATCGCTAGCATCACACATCATAGCGAAAGGCTCACTCCAATCTGGAGCAATGATCACGGGTGCTGAAATCAATTTCTTCTTCAGAGTCTCGAAAGCTGTGAGACATTCTTCGTTAAATTTGAAATGAATATCTTTTTCCAGCAGCTGACACAAAGGTTTGGAAATTTTTGCGAAGTCCTTGATGAAACGCCTGTAGAAACCTGCGTGCCCAAGGAAACTGCGAATCCCTCGCACTGAATTAGGCGGAGGCAGCTTATCGATAGCTTCTATCTTTGCTCTGTCCACTTCTAGACCCTTACTTGACACCTTGTGCCCGAGAATAGTTCCTTCTTGTACCATGAAGTGGCACTTCTCCCAATTGAGCACTAGGTTAGTTTCCACGCATCTTTTCAACACCGAGCCAAGATTTTGCAAGCATTCATCAAAAGATAGACCGAATACAGAGAAGTCATCCATGAAGACTTCTACGGTCTTGCCAATCATGTCTGAGAAGATGGTCATCATGCACCTTTGAAAAGTACCAGGTGCTCCACACAAGCCAAAAAGAAACCCGCCGAAAGGCGAAAGTGCCGAACGGGCATGTAAATGTTGTTTTCTCCTGATCCTCAGGAGCAATGCAGATTTGGTTATATCCAGAATAACCATCCAGAAGGCAGTAATAATCATGGTCGGCTAGTCTATCTAGCATCTGATTAATGAAAGGAAGGGGAAAATGATCCTTCCTTGTGGCTTTATTCAACTTCCGGTAGTCCATGCAGATTCGCCAACCGGTGACTGTGCGAGTAGAGATGAGTTCATTCTTTTCATTGGTAATCATAGTCATGCCTCCCTTCTTCGGTACACATTGCACTGGACTCACCCATGCACTGTCAGAAATGGGATAAATAATCCCTGCATCCAGCCACTTGATGATTTCTTTCTTCACTACCTCTTTCATAAGAGCATTTAGCCGCCTTTGATGCTCCACTGTTGGTTTACTACCTTCTTCCAATGGAATTTTATGTTGACAATAAGCTGGGCTGATGCCTTTGATATCTGCTAGGGTCCAACCAATGGCTGTTTTGAATTCCCTCTGGACTCTTAAAAGCTTGTCTTCCTCAGAGTCTGAAAGGTTAGCAGATATAATCACAGGTAAGGTAGATGATTCACCAAGAGAAGCATACTTTAAGTGATTAGGAAATGGTTTGAGCTCTAGAGTTGGAGCTTCCTCGATAGATGGTTTCATTTGCTGATGCGGCCCCTTTAGTTCTGGCAGATTCAATGATTCAACTGGTCTTTCAAATTTTCTTTGCCACGGCAAAGCATCCAGATATTGCAATTGTTCATCTATGTCATCTTCATCTAATGAATACCTTCCACTAAGGGCCTTTTCCAAAGTGTCATTCATGAACATGTGATCCAACTTTTCTTGTACTGTAGACTCAATCAAGTCTACCTTCAGACACTGTTCTTCTTCTGTTGGAAACTTCATGGCTTTAAAAACGTTGAAAGTGACATTTTGATCATGCACCCTCATTGTAAGTTCCCCCTTTTGGACGTCAATCAATGTTTGTCCTGTCGCCAAGAATGGTCTACCAAGAATGATCGGAATCTTCTTGTCCTCTTCGAAATCAAGTATGACAAAATCAGCTGGAAAGATAAGTTTGTCTACTTTCACTAGGACATCTTCAACAACTCCCCGAGGATAAGTGATAGAGCGATCAGCCAACTGAAGTGACATGTTCGTCGGGTTTGGCTCAGGAAGGCCAAGTTGTAAGAAAACTGAGTATGGCATGAGGTTGATGCTTGCTCCCAAATCACATAAACATTTGTCAAAAGACAAATTCCCAATGGTGCATGGTATGGTGAAACTGCCAGGATCTTTTAGCTTAGGCGGTAACTTTTGTTGCAATACCGCACTACACTCCTCTGTCAAAGCAACAGTTTCTAAGTCCTCAAGTTTTACTTTTCTCGATAGAATGCCCTTCATGAACTTGGCGTAACTCGGCATTTGTTCCAGGGCTTCAGCAAATGGAATGTTGATATGTAATTTCTTAAAGACTTCAAGAAATTTGCTAAACTGCTTGTCCAGTTTCTGTTTTTGCAAACGTCGAGGAAATGGCAGAGGTGGATAGACATGCTCTTCTGCTTCTTTCTGTGCAAGGACTGATTGTTTAGGAGGTGGTACACTTTCTTCTACCTCCGTGCTTGAAATAGGAGCCTTACTCTTGTCCTCGGTGTTTCCCAAGTTCACTTTTTCCGTTTCTTCATCGGGTAGAATTTTATTTGCTCTTTCCAATTCAATGCCTTCTGTGACTTTCCCCGATCTTAAAGTGATGGCTTTAATGTGCTCTTGGTTGTTCTTTCTCCCTGGATTAGCTTCAGTATCACTGGGGAGTGTTCCTTGTGGTCGGCTCATCATGAAACTAGCGAGTTGTCCCAATTGAGTTTCCAGATTTTTAATAGAAGCCGCTTGGCTTTTGGACGCCAACCTCAACTCCTCCAATTCTGCCTTTTCACTAGAAGATGATTGCCCAGAATTCCCATAGGATTGTTGTTGAAATCCTGGGGGTTGAAATTGTCGTGGGGCATATTGTTGCTGATATTGGTGCCCCTGCTGTTGCTGGAATCCAGATGGATTATATGGCCTAGCTCCAAACTGCTGATTTTGAAATTGTTGGTAGGGCTGATTTGATTGTTGCGCTCCTCCTTGATTATTGCTCCAACTGAAATTTGGATGATTTCGGTTGTTCGGATGGTAGGAATTTGGAGCTGGCTGTTGCTGTCTTTGGAGATTGTTTACGAATTGAACCGACTCGTTTGAGATGGCACATAGGTTTGATTCATGTGCGCCCGCACACAACTCATAAACACTGGCAACTTGATGAAATCCTTGTGTTGTCAAAGAGTCTATTTTCAAGTTCAAAGCCTCTATCTGAGCTGCTAAGGAAGTGGCCTTGTCGACATTAAGAATTCCTGCTACCTTCTGTTGTGGCATCCTCTGAGTTGGATTTTGATATTCATTAGCTGCCATCATCTCGATAAGATCGTAGGCCTCCTCATAACTTTTAGCCCATAATGCTCCCCCTGAAGCTGCATCTACCATTGGCCTTGATTGTATTCCTAGTCCATTATAGAAGCAATTTATGACCATCCAATTGGCATGCCATGATGAGGGCATTGCCGAAGCATTTCCTTGTATCTTTCCCACGCTTCACATAAAGATTCACCAGACTGTTGAGAAAATTGCGTGATAGCATTCCTAATAGCTGCAGTCTTTGCCATGGGGAAAAATTTGCTAAGAAACTTTTGAGCTAGATCAGCCCAAGTGGTGATAGATCCCGGTGGCAGAGAGTGCAACCAACTCTTGGCCTTGTCTCTTAAGGAAAACGGAAAGAGTCTCAACTTCACAGCATCATCTGATACATTGTTGAATCTAAATGTGTCGCATATTTCTATGAAGTTCCTAATGTGTAAATTAGGATCTTCCATTGCAGTTCCTCCGTACTGTACTTGATTCTGCACCATCTGAATAGTGCTGGATTTAATTTCAAATGTAGGAGCCGCAATTGCTGGACGAATGACACTTGACTGAATGTCATCAATCTTCAGTTGTGAGTAGTCCATTAAAGCCCTTGCTGCTGCAGGTGCAACTACTTCGGCTTCTCCGTCCATCTTGTGAGTATTTGCTAGTTTAAGTACTTGTTTGGCCTTTAATGCTTTAGCACGTGTTAGCATAAAAATCCAAGTATCTGAACACAAATAATCACTTCAAAATATAAGATAAAATGTTCAATTCAAACAAATTAACTTCTATTGTAGTAAAACACATAAACAAAATAACACCGAGTCCCCAGCAGCGGCGCCAAAAACTTGTTCGCTATTTTCTCTACGCAAGTATACGCAGTCCAAAAGCAATATAGGGAAATAAGGATCGTTCCCACGAAGACTTGGTGTATTTAAGTAAATATGTTTATTCAACAACGTTCGGTTAATTATAGAAGCCTGAACAACGAAATGGTTGGTTTGTTCAATTCACAATTAATTAATGAAATAACGACTAAAAATAATATGATAAAGATGAGATAAACATGGGATTCTAATTTCATTATTTATTTCATTTAGAATTGATGCCTTAATTTAAAGTGATTCTGATAATTATGAAAGCTAGCCGGGAACACGAAACTAATATAAGCGCCTTTCAGCCTTAACTTATATCAAACCATACAAACATCCACTTAAAAAGATAGAAGTTGCGTGGACACCATTTATGTCTAGACCCTATATGTCTATAAGATTTGAAAACATAACTGGTTTACGAATAAATTCCTTATTTTTGGCTACACAGGGCGATATGATCCAAAACCCTACCACTAATCGTAATTATAGATGATAATTACGAACCTGTGCTAACATGGCAAATTCTAAATTCTCAAATCCACTTTCGCATTCATTAAGAATTAATAATTTAGATGATAGCTACGCATCCAACAAATTAAGCACAACCACGTTAGGCAATCGGAAATTTTTATCATAACACAATTTATTAAGGCATCGAATTACTAAATTACGTAAATAAATCCATTAGAATCCCATGACGGCGATTAGTTCATAATTAAACGAATCGTCATCATGGGATTAATTGAAATCATAATAATAATAATAATAATAATAATAATAATAATAATAATAATAATAATAATAATAATAATAATAATAATAATAATAATAATAATACTAATATCAACAATAATAAAACTAAATTAAAAATTACGATAAATTAAATATGAAAATTATAAGAGTTAGAAAGTAGAACCGAAATAATTTTCACTGCAAGAACGAGCACTCCGATAATTCCCTGTAAAATAAAAATTAGAAAATAAAACCGAAATAATTTCCACTGAAAGAGAAGAGCACTCCAAATAATTCCCGTAATTTCTTCAACCAAAATAACACTTATACTAAATTTGCCAAAAATTAAAGTGTATAAAAACAAACTTAATATTACAAGAACTAGAGAGAATTACAAGAGAGAATGATGCTCTCAAAAATGTTGTGTGGAAATAAGCTCAAGAACTAGGCCTATTTATAGCACAAATTTAGCACACCACAAAATTAAAAAAATAAAAAGAAAAAGAAAAAGAAAACAAAAAGAAAACAAAAGAATTTAAAAGAATTGAAACAACAATAAATACAGCCGAAAGCATACTGCACTTAGCCCAACCACTGCACTTCCCCGCTCAGCAGACAACATCGAGTCGCAGGCCACGCGCGTGCAGGCCACACGCGGCACTTTAGTCCTTTTCTTCAGGCGCGTGGTCGACACGCGCCCCAGGTCGCGTGAGGAGACATAAAGAAACGGCCGACAGACTTGACAGGGCTTGCATTCTACAGACTTAATTGCCGACAGTTTTTTTCTTTTATTTTTAGTCTTTTTTTTTCTTTCTTTTTTTTTCTTTTGTTTATTACTTGTACGTGAACTAAACAACTTGTGGTGCCTTGTTACAATTTTAACGAGATAAATTTAATTAATAAATAATTAATTTAATTTTGAAATTATAAAAATAAATATCTAATATTATTAGATATTTATAAATATAATAAAACATTTATTAATATAAATAAATCCATAAGTCCCAAGTTGCGGTCTCTGGAGGATCTGAAACCGGACTCCTTTCGCGAAACGAAAAATATTTCAATTCCAACCGGGGTTCCAGATTCAAAAATATATCACTCAAAATTTCTTTATGATAATTCTTTTTCTTCGCAGCCAATCCACTTGATAAAATTGAAATAGAAATCCACCGTTTTTAACCTTTTATTGCCACAATACCTAAAGTTGCGAGATCTGCACAACAAATAATTAATCAACAAAAAACGAATTAAAAGACACAACATATTTAAGGATAAACCGCCAATCTAGGCCCGATTAGTGCAAAATAAGTGGATATAAAATCCACTTATCAGTAGTAACCTAACGCTCTGATACCATTTCTGTAACACCCCCAGATCCGGGGTCAGGGATCTAGGGTAGTCACGATCCATTTACTTCTTGCCTTACTTGTATTACTTGCAATGCACACAATTCAACTGCTTGCGACACCACAATATATATCTCTCACACACACACAGGTTAGAGTCTCAGAAATGACACAATACAACAACTGCGGAATAAATAATTTTTATTACAATACCCAAATGTCTTTTGAATCTGTCACTGATACAACTTCTAAATAATATTACATTACTAACTAGCCTTCTGATGCTCACAATCCTCTAATACCATTCATATCTGTATATAGGATGTGTACCAAAAGCTGTCGCCTGATTCGTCTAGTCCGTACTACTCTCGGGATCACTGCTAGAAATTGTTTATGGAAACGCCTTGCGGGGTATGTGCCGTCCCATTGGCATCGTGCTTTGCTGCTATATAATATATATAAAACAATAGCAAAAGTGAGCGATAGCTCAGCAAGGTAATGTAGGTATGGCATAATTCTGCCTTTAATTTAAACCCCAAAATATATAGCGGGTATAAGACAATAATTGTCCAAAATATCTTGATACTGAAATTATTCCCTTAACGGGATATATTCAAAATCAGTACTATCATAGTACTTCAAATATCATTATCATAATATCTCTGCAATCTTTTATTATTCATACCATGAACAAAGTTCTAGTATGATATAAAAGATGAAGTTACAAGGTAACTCAAAATATATATATATTCCATAGAAATGCTAGGCAAAAGTATAATCCAGATATCCACATATAACAAAAAGGGATATCGCAAAACAGATATTGCAATGACAGTTTTGAACACTTTTCAAACCCCTGCCAACCTGAAAGAAGTCTCTTCGATACATGTTGCGGGAGCTACCCATCAACCTGAAAGAAGTCTCTTCGATACGTGTATTGTCGCGCCAGACGACCCCACCTTATGATGATCAGTCGCGGGTCGTGCATCTCAAGATTTGTTTCTCTACATGTAGAAGGAAGAACATATGGACACCACCATACGCCGGATCTCCCTAGCCAACGGTTGGGCATAGTTGGGACCGACGCCACTCGGACCCTATTTCAAGGATGGACTGTCCCACAGCCTCTTACACCAATTTTAATGATGGACTGTCCCACAGCCTCTTACACAAATACTCCTAGTTCGAGTAAAACCATGACTCTGAAACGTAAAGTTCGTCCCCCTTTCCCCAAGTATAATACTTGTTGATAGGACTCCACAAAGTAGTCGTATCTAGTTGGAAAGGAAAATTCACCAATATTTCCCGAGCTATTGCTCGTTAATGGATATCGACTTGTTCCAACAATCTTACTCCTCGAATGATGAGGAAGTAATAAAGAATCTTTTTGATGAATAGCAACCAAGTTACGAGTGAAAAGAATAGTTTCAAAAGATTTATGACCGGGCAGTCAAACAAAATAAATAACAGTTCTCAAGTAAGGTTCCCTTATATTTTGAAAGTTTTGAGCGAGCATTTAAATCCTCCTATGAGATAGATTTAAATGGAAAATAAAGTTTTGGGAACCTCTCCTTGTTAAAAATAATCATAATAAGACTCAGAAATATTTTACATAATCTTAGGGTCAAAGATAATTTTTGAATAAGAGAAATCATCTTTAAAACTAGTTAAAATAATAAAAAAATATTCAAATGATATTTATTAAATCATAAATAATTAAAGAATATTTATAGACAAAAAAAAATATTGCTCATAGATAATCCTCGAATGAATATATAAAATATTCACTAAATAAATAAATCCTTGATTGAATACTCAAAATAATGTTCATTAAATAATCAAAATCCCAAATGAATAATTCAAAAATAATATTTATCTAATAAATAAAACCTCAAATGAATATTCAAAATAATATTCAATATAGAAATACAACCTTAAATGAATATTCAAAATAATATTCATTTAATAATTAAAACCTTAAATGAATATTCAAAATAATATTCATTTAATAAAATAATAATTGAATAATAATTATTCAATATTCTCATCAGAAAATAATCCAAGAAATACCGAAATATCGACTCCCGGTCTATCATAAAGAATATGGAACATATGCCCTACACTAAGGGCCTTTGTAAAAACCTGGCTTATAACTAATATTTCGTATCTAGCTTATAAGCCAATAATCAAATCATTGCTCAAGTACCACAATATATACTCTCGAAAACCGTTATGCTTTCCACTAGCATATATATCAGAAATAATATTCAAATAGTTTTTCCTGACAGAGATAATACTTCAAATAACAATCCTCGAAAGATATAGTAAGCAAATATCATTCCTCGAACGACATCATATTTAAATAACAGTCCTCGAATGGTTTCCAAGAAATAAATACTTTATGGAAATATAATTAATGTTTATAAATAACATTCCCCAAAATAAATAATAATCTGCCGCTGGAATCCCTCCGGGTTTTCACGACTATCACTATATCTCAAAATACTGACTCCCGGTTTAGAGTCGAAAACAATGGATATGCTCTTATCTCTAGAGCTACAAGGTATACCAGTTCATAATTATTTAACTCAGAAGATCATATATAAACCAAAGGTCAAATTCTATTTCAACAGGAAATAAGATATATCACAAAACTGTACAACTTTATACATGGCAAAAGCTATTTTATAATCAATACTTCAAAGTATAGATTTGGAAAACTTGCCTGATGCTTGAGAAGTGATAAGGGTTCGCGACAATGTCGGACCATCTAGACAAAGTAAAAGAAAGCATACGATTAATCCCCTGGATAATCCACTTATAACTCAATGCTTAAACACGTAAGTAAAACACAACCAAAGCACTATTTGCTCATACTAGACCCATACTAAGTCCATGCTAGTCGACAATTACTTAAGTCATAAGTTCGGCTCGAAATCAATCCTCGAATTCAAGTTATACTTAACCATTTGGAACATTCGTTTCTAAGTCGCGTTCTTAGTGATTTTCACTTGCGCAACCTCTGCTGTTTTATTTTTATAAAATCGTAAAATAATCCTTTGGACTCAAAACCACTTCTCATACTTTCCTAACTGACCTTAGTATTTATCAACAATATATCACATTCAAATTCCATTTTTAAGGGTCTCAAACTTAACCTCAAAGTTGATACATTTCTGCGACATAATCTCTCGAACCACTTTTACGAAAACTAGCATAATTCTTAAACCGTAAACTCTTTTAACTCGATTCTTTCGTCAAACAAACTAGACAACAATATCTTTGTAACTATAGGCAGTGGTGAGTCTCAAAATGGTCCTATGGTCTCGGGCCTTAACTATTTTTAGGGATTAACAAAATTTCGCCATTACGACAGCTATAACTCGAACGTTTCAATTTTGTCACAACACAACCAAGCCACACCGGGCATATCATACATCCATATCACAACCAAACACTCTTACATGACCTCTAAGGTCAGTGGTGTGGCTACATTCCAACACCAACCATTTTTCATATTTTACAAAGTTAAATAACCACTAAAACACTTCAACATGATCTCTTAAGCATATAACATCAAAACAATCATCAAAACTCATATGAACTCAAAGGGTGGGTTAGGGTTTTACCTTCCTTGACACTCTAGGAACACCAGCAGAGCTTTACACACCTTGGTATGGTCTTGGATAGTTTCAACAAAGCCTAAAAGCTATGAACAAAACATGAAACAATCTAAAAACACTATTCATCATCACTTTTTTAAAAATCATAGAAAATCGAAAAATAAGAGTTTGGCTCTAAATTTTTTACCACATCTTGTGCTCTTCATAATATTTATTTTGAGTCCTAGATCATCCAATTTGAAGCTTCCTAGCTAGGGTTTTGAATACATTTTTCCTGCTGGACCGAAACTGTGAAGGATTAGGCAGGTTCGGTTCTTCAACTTGAGGAAGCGATTTGACTAGGCTACACTCCTTTGTTGGCTATGAAATTTTGAACGTGTGTTCTCCATACAATTAGGAGGTTATGGTTAAAATTTGGTGATTTGTGAAGCTCTAGATCTTGAGATATGAATTTTTCTTTGAGTTGTGTTCTTGGTGGGCAGTTTGGTGTTCTTGGTATTTTCTCTCCTTTTTGATCTAATTTGCTAATTGATAAATGATCTTTGATGATTTATGCAAGATAAGAATCAGATTTTTAAAGCTACTTTATGGTTCTTGATCCTTGTGCAAAAAGTATTCAAGAAGCTTGCTTGATATTTGTTATGTTTTTGGTGAGTTTACATCCTTATCCTTGCCCTTTCATAATTCTTTTCACCAATATTCTTGCCCCTTCCTTTTATTCAATTAAATCAATTTGTTACAACTTATATGTTGCACTCCAAGGTAATAGTGTGGCACCATTCCTCAATTTATGGTTGTATCCAATTTCCTTTGCATTTTCTCTTTATCTCTAAAAACGTTCTCCCGATTTCTCAAGCGTTCTTAAACTAGTTTGCATTCTCTTTGCTCTAGGATTATATTCTCAATCCTCTTTCCCTCTCATAATACATCCTCCCTTGGACTTCTAATATTTAATATCCTTAATCCATGATTCGTTCGCTTGATCGCTTAATCTCGTTATAAAGTCTCAGCGGTTTCTAGAACGTTCGTTTCACTGCCTCAGTAGTTTTCGTTCTAAATTCTAAAATCAAATATAATAAAATTCTAGAATATTAAATCCTCAATTCCATAAATTTAATATCTCATTTATTGATAATACTAATATATAATTCACTGCCCGGTCAAATAATACACCGAAATAGAAATTGGAATTTCTGAATTTCGATCGTCTTTGCATACACTAATTTAATCCGTGGATCACTAATATGACTTCTAAATATCCATACCATGTCTCGTACATAGGTGACATGAAAATTTTTTCGATCCTCAAAAATCACTATTCATCCACAAAATCACTATTCACTGATGCACTTAATCATAATAAGAAAAGTTTTAATTCTATCAAAATTTCAGGTTCTTACAATGGTGGTAGAAACAATGATAATATTGGAGATACCACTGACACTCCTGAACAATCAACAAGTCAACTTGGCAACAACTCAGGGGGAGACACTAAAGGATCAACCAGTCATACACAACATCACAATGAAGAACAAGATGAATCATTAAGATCTAATCTTCCCAGACAGACTGTTTGGAATAGAGCTCATCCTTTTGAGTTAATCATTGGTGATCCAGATGTTGGTGTAAGAACTAGAAGGAGCTCTCAGAATCAATGTAATCATTTAGGGTTTCTATCTGAAATTGAACCTAAGAAAACCGAGGAAGCTCTTTATGATCCTGATTGGGTGATTGCTATGCAAGATGAATTCAATCAATTTGAACAACAAGAATTATGGAAGCTGGTACCCAGACCTAAGGACAAAAAGGTAGTTGATACAAGATAGGTATTCAGAAACAAGCTGGATGAAGATGGCACTGTAAGACTGGTTTCAAAAGGTTACTCTTAAGCTGAAGGAATTGATTATGATGAAACCTATGCACCAGTAGCTAGACTTAAGGCCATCAGGATATTCTTGGCATACGCAAGATTCTCAAACTTTAAAGTTTTTCCAATGGATGTCAAGAGTGCTTTTCTGAACGGTAAGCTGGATGAAGAGGTACATGTAGAACAACCCCTGGCTTTGAAGATCTAGATCTTTTGGACTATGTATACTTTCTCTTTAAGGCTATTTATGGTCTTAAGCAAGTGCCAAGAAAATGGTATGACACTCTTTCTGAATTCTTACTTGAAAATGGTTTTGTTAGAGGTGTCATAGACAAAACTCTCTTTACAAAGAAACATAAGAATGATACTATACTAGTCCAAGTCTATGTGGACGATATAATATTTGGGTCTACTGATGACAGTATGTGCAAGAAATTTGCTAAGCTAATGCAGGGTAAATTTGAGATGAGCCTTATGTGTAACAACCCCAGATCCAGGGTCGGGAATTCGGTCGTCACGGTCTCCATTTCCATCCATAATATCAATATAAACAACTTACAACCTTGTGACCCCAAAACAACAATATAAAACACACCCGTTATAGTCCCAGAGATTAAATCAGAGTAACCAACAAATAGTATTAATCACAAGTTTTGTGTTCTTATAACCAAAAAGAATTACAAACTCTTTTCCATCCATTTACATATGTCATATAAGTAAATACATCTGATAAATCAAAAGCTGACAGTCTAGCCTACTTGTTGCTTCTACCTCAGCAATGCCGTCCATGACATCAGTAGGCAACCCTATGACTGCTATCCCTGCTTGCACCGAGTGCGCCTTGTGCTGGCCATCAGATCTAGCTGTTGTTGTGATATAATAAATAAAGCAAGGGTGAGCAACAGCCCACCAAAATAATATGTAACTGAACAACAATATATAACAGTTCTGAAATATCTTTGAAATTATTTGCCATGCATTAACGAACATTGTACCAATATAAGGTAAATGATGAAGTTGCAAGGTAAGCAAAGGTATTTTCAGTTCTGATCAATATTCAAATCCTGTCAACAAGAGGGATATCTCATGTTGTAGAAAATAAATAAATTTGAATGATGAACTAATGCTGGAGTATTCACCGCGCTCACTGTTCCAATCCTTACGATGATCAGTCACAGATTGTACAGCTCAAATTAGATTTACTACCGGTAGAAGGAAGAGCTGACAGATTTACTTGTCTACCGCCCTGTTAGATCTCCTCGGCCAACGGTTGGGCCAAATGGGATGGACCGGCGCTACTCGGCCTCTTACACAACTCCTAGTTCGAATAGAATCCTTGATTCTGAACGTAAAGTTCGTCCCCCTTTCCCCAAGTATAATACTTGTTGATAAGACTCCACAAAGTAGTCGTATCTAGTTGGAAAGGAAAATTCACCAATATTTCCCAAGCTATTGCTTGTTAATGGATATAAACTTGTTCCATCAATCTTACCCCTCGAGTGTTGAGGAGGTAACCAAAAAGACTCATATCGATGTTTGAAAAGAATCGAGATGTGAGTGAAAAAGGTAGTTTAGCAAGTATATGACCGGGCAGTCAAAGAAATAACATCTCTCAAGCAAGGTTACCTTATATTTTAGAAGATAGATTCGAATGAAGAATGGAGTTTTTGAGAACCTTCCTTGATAAAAATAATAATAACGCGACTCAGAGATACTTTACATAGTATTTGGATATCAAGGAAATTTTTGAATAAAATATCTCATTTTAGAACTAGTTGAAAAGAATTAAACAAATATTCAAAGAATATTTATTAAACCGGAAATAGTTCAAAAGTATTCTTAATAAAATTATTGCTCATGATTAACCCTCGAATAAGCATATATAGATTATTTATTAGATAATTAATTCCTCGAATAAATGTTCAGAATAATATCCAAGAAAATAGGCTTAATGGCCTTTTAGCCCTCAAAGTTTCCACCAAAATACCCATCAGCCCTCACTGTTTCAAAACGTTCCTTTTGACCCTCCAAGTATCCGTAAAGGTCCAATTAGCCCTTATACCGGTATAGGAAATGGTGAGTTTGGGTGATTGTTGGTTCGTTTTAATCGACACAACAACAATACAGCAAAATTCCGGCTAGAAACCGATTAAAACGAACCAAAAGTCACCCAAACTCACCATTTCCTATCCGGTATAAGGGCTAATTGGACCTTTACGGATACTTGGAGGGTCAAAAGGAACGTTTTGAAACAGTAAGGGCTGATGGGTATTTTGGTGGAAACTTTGAGGGTTAAAAGGTCATTAAGCCAAGAAAATAATTAAAACCTTAAATGAATATCCAAGATAATATTCATTAAGTAAATAAGCTCAAATGAATATTCGAAAATAAACAATTAAACTAAAATGAATATTCGAAAATAAACAATTAAACTCAAATGAATATTCGAAATAATATTCATTTAAATAAATAAAGCTCGAATGAATATTACAAATAATATTCATTAAATAAATAACTTCGGGTGAATACTCCAAAATAATATTCATCTAAATCAATAGCCTTAAATGAATATTCAAAATATTATTCATTAGATAAATAATCTCGAATGAGTATTCAAATAACGTTTCTCGAATAATTTCCAAGTACTTAATACTTATGGAAATTTAAATAATGTTCTTAAATAACATCCTTCAAATAATCTGTCACTGGAATCCCTCCGGGTTTCCATGACTATCTTTATATTATAAAATACAGACTCCCGGTCTATATTGAATGAATGAGGATCATATGCCCTTCACTAAGGGTCTTAACCAAATCCGGCTTATAACTAATATATCGTATCTAGCTTATAAGCCAATTTAAAATCAGGAACAAGTATCACAGAAACCAGAGTCGCAATATAATTGAAAATAGGCATGCATGCTATGGCATATGTATAACAACAATCATATATATTATCACAATAACAGCTTCAAAGTTTTGAAGACTTGCCTGGTACTCCCGCTATGCTAGTGGCATGACTCGGGGTGGTCCGGTGATCTATAAATAACCAAAATCATTCCGAGTTATTCACCTTATCACTTTGAAACGCCAAGTAAATATTTTACTCAAGCTAAAACACGTTTTCCAAGTTTATCTCTCATTAACAACGTTATGATCCGACACTCGTTCGTTAACAAGGCATGTCATTACACTTACGCTTGGTATGTTTTTAAGTCATATAAGTTCTAATGTCGGTCGTTTACGAAGAAAGATTATAGCTCGAGTTTTATCGCTCGTTTTCTAAGTGATTTACCAAAGTTATAACCAAGTGTACTTTTAAGGGGTTCGTTCGCGCTTAACATCGATTCGAACATTTTTATAAAATCGGAAAATGATCCGTTTGACATGTGGTTTTCTCTCACACCTTTCTTATGACCCCTATTATTTAATTACCAAGATTCGCCACTGAATTAACTCCGTTAAGGGGTTTCAATTTCAATTACGAACTCGCATTTACGGTTTCGAACTACTTTTAGTAAATCGGCCATAATTCCTAAACCGTAAGTCCGCTTGTTTCGATTCTTTCGCAAAAACGATCTATGACTCGAGAACTATAAGTTCATGTCATAAATTCATCAAGGACAGAAAATTATACCAACTGTTATGAACGGATTCTTAAGGTCTAACGAAAATCGGGCATTACGACAACTATAAATCGAACGTTTCCAAATTTCGTTTCAACAACCAAGCCACATCGGGCATACCATGATCAAACCAACAACTTATATGCATAATCTACATCTTATCAAGTCCAAGAACATATCACTTAATCATCATTCAACCATAACTCTTAGATCTACTAGAACCACTACATAATCACTAAAACAAGCTTATAATAACATCATCACCAAAACTCATCCAAAACTCCATTAAAACTCAAAACAAAGACTAGGGTTCTTGAAGTTTATACCTTCCTTGGAGTGTGTATGCACTTAGTAAGCCTTGTATAGTCCTTATATTTCCTTAACAAAGCTTAGATCATCCAAAAGAATCAAGAAAAACAAAGTTAGTTCTTGAATTCACTATTCACCCTCAACCTTCTTGATTTATATCTCAAGATTAGAATGGAATTTGAAGATGAAATTCATAGGATCTCTTAGTTATGAAATATAGGACTCACCTTAATTTTCTTGAGATTTAACAATGGTTGGAAGTGGGATTTTGGTTCTTGAATTATGCATAAAGCCGAATGGAAAGGAATGGAGAGAATGGCTTGGTTGCTTGCTTCTCTTGCTTGGTTATCTTGCACAAATGAATTATTGATATGTTAAGATAATATCTTGGTCATAAAGTAGCTTTATTAAAGTTAGTAGGTCATGGATGATGCAAGAACCAAGTGGCCAAGTGGTGTGCTAAGTGATATAATCTTGTATCATTTGGTTTGTTTATAATCTTTCTAGTTCGCATTGTAACTAGCTTGGTTACTTGATCATATCCACTTGTACATGCATGTAGCTTGGCTCTCTGCTTGTTTCTTTTTCTGATTATTGCTTAATTCATTGATCATTCGGAGGAATATCTCAAGGATTTCTAGTTAGGGTTTTACCGGAAACCGTCTTAATATTTATACTATCATTCTCAATTCTCTTTAATAATTCTTGAATCCATATTCCTTAAATCCTTTCAATAATCCCATAAGTCTTTCAGTGTCCAGGGAAATCTCGGGGAAAATAAAAGTGCTATTTTTCAGAATCCGATAACTTTTACATACACTCTTTTTCCCCTTGGATCATTAATACGAACTCAGAAATCCGTTCCGGGTACTTCTATATAGTGTCGTCTAATAATATTCCTATTTCCACCAAAAAAAACACTATCACTTATTCTCTCTTTATTCCTTTTAATTGGAAAAATGTGTTCGCGCTTTCCCGAGCGTTCCTTAATCCTTTTACGGAACCACTGGACTTATACTAGATATCGATTTGGATGACATGAGAATACTTCCTCCGTTTGTGTGCCATATCCTACTTTCTTGATGATAGATTGTTCTTACCTAAGTTGTCAACCCATTGTATTCTTCATGACATATAAATATTGGAATCCATATCCATTCCATAATAAAAGTTTTAATTCCTACCAAAAATCAGGGTTCTTACATTATGGGTGAGCTGAAGTTCTTTATTAGATTACAAGTAAGTCAAAGGACAGATGGAATTTTTCTTTGTCAATCCAAGTATGTTAAAGAACTCCTCAAGAAATATCAAATGGAGGATTCATCTTCAGCAAGGACACCATCACCTACAGCTGTTAAGTTTGGGGCATGTGAGAATTCTGCCAAGGTAGATGTCACAAGCCACAGAGGTATGATTGGTTCATTACTTTATCTTACCGCAAGCAGACCTGATATTATATATGCTACATGCTTATGTGCAAGGTTCCAAGCGAATCCTAGAGATGTGCATCTCATTGCAGTTAAACGAATCTTGAGATATCTTAAGGGTAACCCTAACTTTGGTATTTGGTACCCTAAAAAATCTGGTTTTAACCAAGTTGGCTTTACAGATTCTGATTATGCAAGAAGTGTGGTAGATAGGAAAAGCACCTCCGAAAGTTGTCAATTCCTAGCTGAATGACTGTGTAACACCCCCAGATCCGGGGTCCGGGATCCGGTCGTTACGGTTTCCAATTCTGTCCACAACACTTGAACTTTCCTTAACATAAAATAAATTACATCTCTATGACCCAACACAACAATGTAAAACACACCCGTTATAGTCCCAGAGATGAAATCAGAGTAACAATCAAATTTTTATTAATCACATTATGAGTTCTTACAATCCAAAAGAATTTCAATATAAATACATACTCTTTGCCATCCATTTACATAAGTCATACTAGACCATATACTTGGTACTGAAAGAATAAATATATCCTACCAATAGCTTCTTCTTCAGCTCTGGTAGTCTCATCGTCCTCGCCCGCGTCGAGTGCGCCTTGTGCGAGTCATCTGGTCTAGCTGTTGTTGTGATATAATAATAAAGCAAGGGTGAGCAATAGCCCACCAACAATAATATATAACTGAACGATAATATATAACAGTTCAAAAGTATCTTTCAAACCATATGCCATGTATTTACGGAAATGATGCCAGTATAATATGAACGATGAAGTTACAAGGTAACTTAAAGTATTTGTTTGTAGAAATATCTGTTACATCAAAAGTAAGCGAGATATTCTCATTGTCATTAAAAAGAGGAACTTGCATGAAAAGATTGCAATTCCAGTTATGAACACTTTTCCAGCTCTGCCAACAGTAATCATGTTGCAGGAAATAAATAAGTTTGGATGATGAACCAATGATGGAGTATTCACCGCGCCCGCTGTTCCAATCTTGATGATCAGTCGAGATCGTACAGCTCAAATTAGATTTACTACCGGTAGAAGGAAGAACTGACGGCTTTACTTGTATACCGCCTTACTAGCTCTCTCCGGCCAACGGTTGGGAAAAAGGGGATGGACCGGCGCTACTCGGCCTCTTACACTACTCCTAGTTCAAATAAAATTCATGATTCTGAATGTAACGTTCGTCCCCCTTTCCCCAAGTATAATACTTGTTGATAAAACTCCACAAAGTAGTCGTATCTAGTTGGAAAGGAAAATTCACCAATAACTTCAAAGCTATTGCTTGGTAACGAATATCAACTTGTTCCAACCATCTTACCCCTCGAAAGATGAGAAGGTAAACAACGACTTAATAAGTCAATAGCACCCGAGTTGCGAGTGAAGAGAATACTTTATGACCGGGAAGTCCACAAGATAAATATCATTTTCCTAGTAAGGTTCCCTTATTATTAGGGAGATAGACGCAAAGAAGAATGATGTCTGAGAACCTTTCTTGATATAAGATTAATAATAATATGACTCCGAAATATTTTCCGTAATAATCGAAGAAGATAAACCTTATTGAGGTTATTCTAAGTAGGGAATAAATATTCAGAGAATATTTATTGAATTAAAAATATTTAAAGAATATTTAGGAATATGAAAGAATATCTTTAATCAGAGTATTTCTCAAAATAATCCTTGAAGAAATATCAGGAGAATATTTATTGAATAAATAAATATTTACACGAATATTCAAAATAATATTCATTAATTAATAAGGAATTTAAATGAATATTCAAAAAGTAATATTCATTTAATGAATAATATTCAAAATGAATATCAAGTAATATTCATTTAGTAATCCGAGCTTTAAATGAATATTCGAGATAATATTCGATAAATAAATCAAGTTTCAGATGAATATTAGAATAATATTCATCAAGTAAGTAATATCTTAAATGAATATTCAAAAGTAATATTCATTTAATAAAATAATATTCTAAATGGATATTCAAATAATATTCATTTAGTAGTCCAATCTTTAGAAGAATATTCGGAATAATAATCGATAATCTATTCGACTTTGAATGAATATTGAAAAATATTATTCGTCGAATGGTTACGTTCAAATAATTATTTGAAGTAAGGATCGTTAAATAAATAATCTCGAACGAATATTCAAATAATATTCGTCGCCCAAATAATGGAAAATATTTACTTAAATATTTTCCTCCGAGGTAATCTCGATATATCAAGAAATATTGACTCCCGGTCTATATTTGACGAATAAGATTTATACGCCCTTCTATGAGGGTCTTACAATAACCGGCTTATAATTGATACGTTAGTTATCAATTTATAAGCCAATAAACAATCAGGGAACAAGCATAACGATATAACTTGAAAGTAGGCATGCATGCTATGGCATATGTATAACAGAAAACATATATATATATATATAAATATATATATATATATATATATTCAATCACAACAACAGCCTAAAAGAAGGGAATTGAAACTTGCCTGGTAGTCGAGTACGGTAAGGGGTAGTGGTAGCGGGTCCGGGGTCAGCTTGGTGATTTATAAATAGCCAAGGCATTCGGGATTAATCACTTAACATCTTAAAAGTTAAGTTATACTTAAATCAAAACACGTTCTCGAGTTATCTCGTTATACCCCTTTTTGTGGATTCCTTTTATCATTGATCCGACCCGACATTCGTTCGTTAATACGACATGTCACTGTACTTACACTTGGGACATACTTAAGTCATACAAGTTCTAAAGTCGATCGTTACGAACCAATATTATACTCAGAGTTTTATCGCCCGTTTTCTAAGTGTTTTACCGAAGTTATAATAGAGTCGTCTTTTAGGGGTTCGTTCGCGTTTAACCTCGACTCGAATATTTTTAATAAATCGAAAAACGATCCTTTTGACATACGGTTTTCTTTCACACCTTTCTTTTTACCTCTAGTATTTATTTACCAAGATTCGTCATGACTTTACATATTTTACGAGGGTTCAATTTCAGTTACGAACTTTCATTTACGGATTCGAACCACTTTTAGTAAATCGGTCATAAATCCTAAACCGTAAGTCTGTTTGATTCGATTCTTTTTCCAAAATGATCTACGACTCAAGATCTACAAGGGAATGTTAGATACTTGTCCAGTTTCAGCCATTAGACCTACTGTGATGCACGGTTTTCAATGATTAACGAAATTTCGGCATTATAACGGCTATAATACGAACGTTCCAAAAATCGCAATCAACAACCCAAGCCACACCGGGCATCAATACAACTTATACACATAATAATCATCTCACAAGTCCAGAAGCTACTGATCTTAGCATCAAAATCATCATGCATCTTAAATCATATAACTAATTACATAATCATGCTTATAATTATCACTATAATCATACCAAGCTAAATCCATCAAAAACATTCATAAATCTCAAATCAAATGCTAGGGTTTCAAGAGATCTACCTTCCTTGGAGTATGATATAACCTTAATAAGCTTGGTATGGTCCTTGTCTAGCTTAATCAAACCTTAGATCATCCAAAGAAATCATGAAAACAAAGTTAGTTTCTAAGATCCACTATTCATCGTCAATCTTGTAAAAATCATATAAAATCAAAAACTAAGAGTTTGGTTCTAAAATTTTTACCACACCTTCTACTCTTCAAGGGATTTATTTTGAGCTATAGAACACAAGAATCCAACCATGGGAGCTAGGGTTTTGAGCCCCATCTTTCTACTGATCAGAACCTGGTCAGTTTTGGTCCTCCAACTTTAAGCATAGATTTGACTAGGCTATACTACTTGGATTTCCATGAAATTTGGAACGAATCTTTCCCATGGAGTGGAGAAGCTATGGTTAAAATTTGGTGATTTTATCATGGATATAAATGGAGATATGAATTTTTCTTTGATCTTTGTTCCTGCTGGGCAGTTTTGGAGTGTTTGGTGTTTTTGCTTTGTTTTCTCTTGTTCTTGGTTGCTTTTTGGCCAATAATGCTAACATCTTGTAATATATATCTAATGTCTTTGGATGCATCTCTTCAAGATGTGTTGTCATGCTTTGATTGGTCTTTTTTAAAATATCTTAACCTCACAATTACACTTACGTACTCATCTCTTGCCTTTTAGCACTTAAGTCCCTGGGTAAACTGCAACTAGGTGCTTAGATATTTCTATAAAGGTGTGATGTCATCTTCCACTATCTTTGGTGGATGCATCCTATCTTGTTCGTTCGTTTCTTTGTTCGGTTATCGCTCAATTTCGCTGATCGTTCGAAGAATAACCAAGTAGTTTCACCTCTAGGGTTTACCGGGAAATTTCTCGATATTCATAATACCTTCCCCAATCCTTAATATAATCCTCATGATGATCATGTAGGATATTTAATCTCGATAAGAACTTAATCCGTAATCTAGGATTCGTTCGCTTTATTGATTAATCTCGTTATAACGTTTTAGCGGTTTCTAGAACGCTTGTTTCACTGCCTCAGTGGTTTCCTACCTTCATTCTTAAATCAAATATAATAACATCCCAAAATATCAAATCCTCAAAGTTAATATCTCAATTCTTGGATTATAATAATATTTAATCCACTGTCCGGTCAAATATTATACCGAAAAAGAATTTGGAATTTCTGAATTCCGATCGTCTCTGCATTCACTTATTTCCTCCGCGTATTACTAATATGACTTCGAAACATCCATATCACGTCCCATACATAGGGTGGCGTGAAAAGTTTTCCAACTTACAAAATTACTATTCATCCACCAAATTACTATGCACGTACAGGAAACACTATGCACGTACGGGAAACACTATGCACGTATGGGAAACACTATGCACGTACGGAAAACACTATGCACGTATGGGAAACACTATGCACGTACTCATTTCCCTTCAAGGATCCATTAGCTTCTTCCTGGACGGTAGATTATTCTTATCTAGGTCCTCAACCATCGAATTACTCTATTCTGACAATATACCAATGCATCAGGATTATTGTCCAAAGCAATATCCATTCATTACAATCATTGTTCTTTGAAACCACCATTCATTAGTGCTCTTTAACCACAATAAGAAAAGTTTTAATTCTACCCAAAATTTGGGTTATTACAGTCTCCCCTCCTTAAAAGGATTCCGTCCTCGGAATCAGTTTAGGAATAACTGGGGTTACTTCTATCCCATTGCACTTTCTATTTCTCAGGTGAATTCTTCCACTTCTTGATTTTCTTCAAATCTCTCACTAGCTTGACAACCTTATCTCTTAGCGCTTGCTCTTTTCTATTCATAATTTCCACAGGTGGTCCTTCGTAGTTCAGATTCGATTATGTATATCTATCTGCTCGTACTCTGTCATATGCCGGGCATCTATAGTATACTGATGAGGCACATACGCATGAACCATGTTATGACCATTTTACTGGTTTGGGTGAGGCTAGCTCATAGGCCACCTTCCTGACGCGTTTAAACTCTCAGATGGCCCAATGAATCTTGGGCTAAACTTCCTTTCATTCTAATCTTGTTAATTCCTTCCACGAGGATACCTTATCTTATTACAAATCTCGAACCTCATATTCTCTATCTTGTTTGCACAGAAATACATCAACAAAAACTTGCTTGTCAGAATCCTCTATTAATTCTAGATATTTCCCAATTCCATTGTATAAATGTCAACTCTATTGTCGACAGGGTACTCCGTATTGAAACTAGTTCGAGTATTCTAACAACCGATTCGAGTAACTCTTGATGTCTAGCAACGAGCTCGTCAGCCATCACTGTTTTGGCCTCGCTATCTCATTGTTAACTACTATCACCCCCGGTGTTCCAACCTCTTCTTTAATCATCTCACAGAATGCCAATCTGCCTCCTGTGTTCATTCAGTCATTCTCTATTATCTCATCTCTTCTCCTTTCTGAAAGAAAGGCGAATCTCTTGGGGGGATTTGTTTGCGGGGAATGTTGTCTGGTTCGAGGACTCTCAATCCTTTTATCAAAAATCATAATCTTCATATACACACAAGCACACATATTTTCAGATCTGATAGGTCTGAAAGTCGATCATGTTTGATCCTTTTTTGATTTCGCACCTTTCCTTCATATATACGATGTTTCGATATACTTAGGGCGAAAACTATCTCAGATAACTCACAGCCAATTCATTAAATTCCAAAAAGTTGTGGGTGCAATAGTCAACCCAAAATGACATCACTTACAATTTCATAGTGTCTATACCTAGTGCGATTCACAATCTTGGGTATATCCTCGATTTTTAACTTCCAACCGGTGATGTCCCATTTCCTAATAAGTTTGGAAAATACACAGCGTCCCTGTGCTGCTCAGACAATCTTCTACAACAGTACCTATACTCAATGTTGACTCATTCAACTCTCGAGGTTCGATGCACAATCTTGTGCTAACATATTTCTTTCTTACAACACACCGGTTCTTCACGGTGGCACACTGAGTCTCATCGCACTATTATTCAACAATCCTCGCATCTGAGTTGATAATTCTTTTATTCCTACTGGGCTAACGGGAGATGCAGCACTAGGCTCTGAACACTCGATATTCATTATTATGTCATCCAAATCGATATCTGGTAGCTTATTAAAACCTTGTACAACCTCCCAAAATCATTATAATTATACTTGGTGTCTCTTTCCTCGGGGTCAACCATATGAGCTAATCAAGCCTCATATCTCTGGCGTCATAATCTCTTAGTCTGAATTAGATTCCAAAATCTCTGACTCCGTCTTTATCCTTGAATTATTTCCCTCATAATCAATTTGGCTCCATTGGGTATCAACTAATCCATCATTATTATAATATCAATTTCTCCCTAATTCGAAAGGAATCAAATCTCTCGATCGAGTGGTACTCTGGGTAGGTTCTCTGGAAATCACTATTCCTTATCCATAAGGAACACTTCCTGAACTTGATGTAGATATTACATGAAGTAGATAAAATTGTAGAAGAGTTTCAAGCATCGCAACTATGTCAAGTTGATGAAACTATCACTCATGCAGCTTCCATAAAAGACTTGAAACTTAACGGTTTACTTCGTCAATTTTGTATCATGGTCCTGGCTTGCCTCAAAACGGGACCTTCTAAGGTACATAATATGTTTAAGACTCCATCACAAATCGAATCTTTACTTAAACTATTATTACCTTCGATTCTTGCACAATCATCAAAAGGAATGTAACTTCCTCCACTCCGATATGACCTTCAAGGTCTTTCCAAATATCATTTTGTTTCTTCGGTATGAACATTTGTAATTATTCCTTTATACTTAGATTGTCGGCCACCTCATTGGCCCTTCCTGATAATAATAATTTCTGGTAATCCTTGTTCTCTGGATATATTCCAATTCAAACTTTTCTACCTCATTCCCATCACTGTTGGGTGAAAGCATTCTCCCTTAAGCTCTGCTGATGGAGAAAAATATATTTATCAGTTTTTTTTTTCCATAAGTCATTGCTTCCACCTACCTGGGGGAACTTTATCACGTTTATTCCCAATCCTACTTAGGATACTTCTTTTCTTAGTTCTTTCCTTATCTTAGGTTAATCTCAGCCTTTATAGGTCCAATCCATACTTCCTCAGGGTTTCATACATGCCTCATCTGGCATTATCGTTACTATGTCATACATTCCTTACCAAACTTCCATTTTGAAGTTCGGAATATTACTTTTTTTTTTTGTAAGGTTTCATAGGTCATCCTCATCATTCCTCCTGTATTTTCTGGGTACAGGGTATATCAAAATGTCATTGATCAATACTCTAATAATTCTATCTATGTTCTTTCCAGAACTCTTTTTTAATAATCCTTACCGGTCATTGTTGCCTTAGCAAGTCCAACTCATATCATCTGAATTCATAATGTCGTTATTAGGGTTAATGCCATCCCTTGTGCATTCCCCAGGGTTTGTCTTAATTTATGGATATCCTATCCTTAATTCAACTGCCAAGGAATTCTTGCATCCTATACTTGGCAATCAAATCATGTATCCTTAATAAGGGTCTCTTTTCAATCATTCTCCTTTGATAATCGATCGGTGGCTTAATGCTAACCTCTTCTTTCAGATAGTTGTCAGCCTATTTGACCTTCCAAAAGACAACGTATGTCTATCTGCTCTCTTACAGAACTTGGTAATGGTAGCAAGGATGTTCTGGAAGATATTGATCGAGTTCAACGTGAATCTCTTAGTACTTATCGTTTTTCTCAAAGGTACTTGCCTTAGACAAACTTTCTACAGCATACTGATCCATCTATGACCATTTCTATACTCTCTTCATAAACCTTCATTGTTTACTTCCCTTGGTCATAATATATTCATGGTATTTATAATACCCTAACATCATACATCTCAAGTCATTATACTTCCATTTTTACTCGTAATCTTGGGCAATCATATACACATGAATCACTTTAGTACGGGTGACCCCATTCCAAAAAGACTAGTAAATTCCCAATCCAAACATGGGTTGCAAATGGTTCAGTAGAAGATTCCTACGATCTCATTAATATTTCCTTTATATCAAAAGCCCTTGCAGTCGGTGCTTACTTAAAAGCAACCCTGCTTTGTCCTTTCATTGCTGGTCTAGTCACTTGAAAATCCTTTGTGACTTGGCCTCAACTGACCACACTAAAATAAAAATATATGGTTTTAGGGGTTGGCTAATTAGCATTACTTTTCTAGCAATTGCTGGCATAGTGCCTTCTACTTTGATACCTTTCTACCTTTCCAAAACTTTACTCCATATAGGTCTTAATCGACTTCTCGGCACCGTCTCCGGTCACCTTTCCTCCTCTTTTATCTTTTCAACTATTCTTATCAATCCCACGTGCCACGCAAGCTTACCATTCATGGTATAACAGTCTTTTCACTTAAGTCAATCCCGGAGTTTCTCAGTCCGGCCGGTTTCTTACTTACATTTCCTGTTTTCATCCAATCTCACTTCATCATTGTATTTCTACAATCAATCGCGATAACCGGGGTCTATCCACCAACCCATATAGCGGCTACTTTACCCAATTCACGGGGTTCGCCCCAGTTTCTACTCTCTTCCATGATGTTCTATGTTAATCAGAAAGACAAGGTTTGCCAAAATTCGTTGAATTTCTTTCCAGAATCAAGGAAATTTTGGTCAATCTATCCAACCACCGGTAACACTATGAAGATCAATTTCAAAACCTAGAGAATAGTTCTATGAGCATCCAAGCAGGTAGAATCATAAGCAGTTATAATAACGGAATTATTGACATAAAGTTGGAAGTTTAACCACTAGAAAGGAACCAAATGTATATATCCTATAGAAGGGAAATCAAAAGTTTCAAACTGAAACATGCCACCTCTTCCTGATACATATACATCTTAGTTGTCGATAATATCAAATGTCAGTCTTCCTAACCACAGGTTTCAGAAGGAACAGTACCGTCGGAGTTAGTCGTTTCATAAAAATTGGCACTACTAGGGCCATCCTAGTCTGGTGTACTGTGTTGTTCGAATGCATCCGCAATTACTCTGCCGTGCTGCATAAGCACACCACCTAAACCTGTATGAGATGCATCATAGTGTATCACAAAGTCTTCCTTCTCCCGTTAGGCAACACCAACGCCGGGTCATTACCAATTTCATCTTAAAACATTCTCTATTACCTCTTAACCACTAATCGCATTACTTGATCCATTTGTAATTCAGTGTCAGAATAAACTTAAGGTAACTACTATAATCTATTCGGGGAAAAGAAAGAATTTAATATTCTTCTGAATCACATGCATCTAACGTTCCTGATTCACCATTTTACCGAGTTAAAATAAACTTATACTTAGTACCTGATAGTAGTCATATTACGAGTTTATCATAGACCCACTGGTCTTTTCTTCTGGTAGTTTCTGAGATCATCGTCTCGCTTACTACTTTATATAACTTTATCCAATCAGGCCATCACTTTCCACTATCTTTACTTTCGAAGCTGGTTCATTCATAATATGGACATTTCGCTGAATAAAACCACCTCAACAATCTCAATTTAGTTTCATAAAATATAACCCATGAAATCCGCCTTCTCATGGCGAATTACCATTGACAATATTCACACTAATCCATTTATCCGATAATATGGCACTTGTTGCCTCTATCTCAACTGCTCCTGGGTGCTCCCCGTCCTACATCGACGTCTTTGATAATCATGCATCATTCTAACTCCTTTCTCATTAATCTGAAAGTCTCTAAGGATCTTTATCTATCCCCATATAAGACCTCAAGTAATCCTTCCAATCTGTCTTAATTGCTGGTACTACCTCTCGTAGTCCGGCTATAAATCCAACATAAAATTTCAATTCTCTTAATAATATCTCAGTTCTTTGTGCTCACTTCTCTGAGCACTATAATCTTAACTCTCGCTATCCCTCTGGCTATAGCCCTCATTTCCTTGGAGTAAACTCCTCATCCTCAATAGGATTCTCCTCTGTTGGAACCTCATTCGAGTCCTCAATAGGGTACTCTATCGAATTCACAATCCGATCGTCAGCATATAATAAAACATCATCATGCTGCTGCTCGTACGCCTCAAGGTCTGTCGCCTTACTAGTCGATACGAGAACGAGCTAAGTTACTATCATGATACTTAAGAGTTCCCATAATGGTTTTATATGTCAGTACTACTTGAAGTAGTCCGATTATGAACTTGGCAAGAGTTCTTATTATCTTAGTGAGTTTATTGTTTTAACGTCGCATCATCACTGGGGTTTATAACGTACGCTCTGATACCACTTCTGTAACACCCCCAGATCCGGGGTCCGGGATCCGGTCGTTACGGTTTCCAATTCTGTCCACAACACTTGAACTTTCCTTAACATAAAATAAATTACATCTCTATGACCCAACACAACAATGTAAAACACACCCGTTATAGTCCCAGAGATGAAATCAGAGTAACAATCAAATTTTTATTAATCACATTATGAGTTCTTACAATCCAAAAGAATTTCAATATAAATACATACTCTTTGCCATCCATTTACATAAGTCATACTAGACCATATACTTGGTACTGAAAGAATAAATATATCCTACCAATAGCTTCTTCTTCAGCTCTGGTAGTCTCATCGTCCTCGCCCGCGTCGAGTGCGCCTTGTGCGAGTCATCTGGTCTAGCTGTTGTTGTGATATAATAATAAAGCAAGGGTGAGCAATAGCCCACCAACAATAATATATAACTGAACGATAATATATAACAGTTCAAAAGTATCTTTCAAACCATATACCATGTATTTACGGAAATGATGCCAGTATAATATGAACGATGAAGTTACAAGGTAACTTAAAGTATTTGTTTGTAGAAATATCTGTTACATCAGAAGTAAGCGAGATATTCTCATTGTCATTAAAAAGAGGAACTTGCATGAAAAGATTGCAATTCCAGTTATGAACACTTTTCCAGCTCTGCCAACAGTAATCATGTTGCTGGAAATAAATAAGTTTGGATGATGAACCAATGATGGAGTATTAACCGCGCCCGCTGTTCCAATCTTGATGATCAGTCGAGATCGTACAGCTCAAATTAGATTTACTACCGGTAGAAGGAAGAACTGACGGCTTTACTTGTATACCGCCTTACTAGCTCTCCCCGGCCAACGGTTGGGCCAAAGGGGATGGACCGGCGCTACTCGGCCTCTTACACGACTCCTAGTTCAAATAAAATTCATGATTCTGAATGTAACGTTCGTCCCCCTTTCCCCAAGTATAATACTTGTTGATAAAACTCCACAAAGTAGTCGTATCTAGTTGGAAAGGAAAATTCACCAATAACTTCCAAGCTATTGCTTGGTAACGAATATCAACTTGTTCCAACCATCTTACCCCTCGAAAGATGAGAAGGTAAACAACGACTTAATAAGTCAATAGCACCCGAGTTGCGAGTGAAGAGAATACTTTATGACCGGGAAGTCCACAAGATAAATATCATTTTCCTAGTAAGATTCCCTTATTATTAGGGAGATAGACGCAAAGAAGAATGATGTCTGAGAACCTTTCTTGATATAAGATTAATAATAATATGACTCCGAAATATTTTCCGTAATAATCGAAGAAGATAAACCTTATTGAGGTTATTCTAAGTAGGGAATAAATATTCAGAGAATATTTATTGAATTAAAAATATTTAAAGAATATTTAGGAATATGAAAGAATATCTTTAATCAGAGTATTTCTCAAAATAATCCTTGAAGAAATATCAGGAGAATATTTATTGAATAAATAAATATTTACACGAATATTCAAAATAATATTCATTAATTAATAAGGAATTTAAATGAATATTCAAAAAGTAATATTCATTTAATGAATAATATTCAAAATGAATATCAAGTAATATTCATTTAGTAATCCGAGCTTTAAATGAATATTCGAGATAATATTCGATAAATAAATCAAGCTTCAGATGAATATTAGAATAATATTCATCAAGTAAGTAATATCTTAAATGAATATTCAAAAGTAATATTCATTTAATAAAATAATATTCTAAATGGATATTCAAATAATATTCATTTAGTAGTCCAATCTTTAGAAGAATATTCGGAATAATAATCGATAATCTATTCGACTTTGAATGAATATTGAAAAATATTATTCGTCGAATGGTTACGTTCAAATAATTATTTGAAGTAAGGATCGTTAAATAAATAATCTCGAACGAATATTCAAATAATATTCGTCGCCCAAATAATGGAAAATATTTACTTAAATATTTTCCTCCGAGGTAATCTCGATATATCAAGAAATATTGACTCCCGGTCTATATTTGACGAATAAGATGTATACGCCCTTCTATGAGGGTCTTACAATAACCGGCTTATAATTGATACGTTAGTTATCAATTTATAAGCCAATAAACAATCAGGGAACAAGCATAACGATATAACTTGAAAGTAGGCATGCATGCTATGGCATATGTATAACAGAAAACATATATATATATATATATATATATATATATATATATATATATATATATATATATATATTCAATCACAACAACAGCCTAAAAGAAGGGAATTGAAACTTGCCTGGTAGTCGAGTACGGTAAGGGGTAGTGGTAGCGGGTCCGGGGTCAGCTTGGTGATTTATAAATAGCCAAGGCATTCGGGATTAATCACTTAACATCTTAAAAGTTAAGTTATACTTAAATCAAAACACGTTCTCGAGTTATCTCGTTATACCCCTTTTTGTGGATTCCTTTTATCATTGATCCGACCCGACATTCGTTCGTTAATACGACATGTCACTGTACTTACACTTGGGACATACTTAAGTCATACAAGTTCTAAAGTCGATCGTTACGAACCAATATTATACTCCGAGTTTTATCGCCCGTTTTCTAAGTGTTTTACCGAAGTTATATTAGAGTCGTCTTTTAGGGGTTCGTTCGCGTTTAACCTCGACTCGAATATTTTTAATAAATCGAAAAACGATCCTTTTGACATACGGTTTTCTTTCACACCTTTCTTTTTACCTCTAGTATTTATTTACCAAGATTCGTCATGACTTTACATATTTTACGAGGGTTCAATTTCAGTTACGAACTTTCATTTACGGATTCGAACTACTTTTAGTAAATCGGTCATAAATCCTAAAACGTAAGTCTGTTTGATTCGATTCTTTTTCCAAAATGATCTACGACTAAAGATCTACAAGGGAATGTTAGATACTTGTCCAGTTTCAGCCATTAGACCTACTGTGATGCACGGTTTTCAATGATTAACGAAATTTTGGCATTATAACGGCTATAATACGAACGTTCCAAAAATCGCAATCAACAACCCAAGCCACACCGGGCATCAATACAACTTATACACGTAATAATCATCTCACAAGTCCAGAAGCTACTGATCTTAGCATCAAAATCATCATGCATCTTAAATCATATAACTAATTACATAATCATGCTTATAATTATCACTATAATCATACCAAGCTAAATCCATCAAAAACATTCATAAATCTCAAATCAAATGCTAGGGTTTCAAGAGATCTACCTTCCTTGGAGTATGATATAACCTTAATAAGCTTGGTATGGTCCTTGTCTAGCTTAATCAAACCTTAGATCATCCAAAGAAATCATGAAAACAAAGTTAGTTTCTAAGATCCACTATTCATCGTCAATCTTGTAAAAATCATATAAAATCAAAAACTAAGAGTTTAGTTCTAAAATTTTTACCACACCTTCTACTCTTCAAGGGATTTATTTTGAGCTATAGAACACAAGAATCCAACCATGGGAGCTAGGGTTTTGAGCCCCATCTTTCTACTGATCAGAACCTGGTCAGTTTTGGTCCTCCAACTTTAAGCATGGATTTGACTAGGCTATACTACTTGGATTTCCATGAAATTTGGAACGAATCTTGCCCATGGAGTGGAGAAGCTATGGTTAAAATTTGGTGATTTTATCATGGATATAAATGGAGATATGAATTTTTCTTTGATCTTTGTTCCTGCTGGGCAGTTTTGGAGTGTTTGGTGTTTTTGCTTTGTTTTCTCTTGTTCTTGCTTGCTTTATGGCCAATAATGCTAACATCTTGTAATATATATCTAATGTCTTTGGATGAATCTCTTCAAGATGTGTTGTCATGCTTTGATTGGTCCTTTTTAAAATATCTTAACCTCACAATTACACTTACGTACTCATCTCTTGCCTTTTAGCACTTAAGTCCCTGGGTAAACTGCAACTAGGTGCTTAGATATTTCTATAAAGGTGTGATGTCATCTTCCACTATCTTTGGTGGATGCATCCTATCTTGTTCGTTCGTTTCTTTGTTCGGTTATCGCTCAATTTCGCTGATCGTTCGAAGAATAACCAAGTAGTTTCACCTCTAGGGTTTACCGGGAAATTTCTCGATATTCATAATACCTTCCCCAATCCTTAATATAATCCTCGTGATGATCATGTAGGATATTTAATCTCGATAAGAACTTAATCCGTAATCTAGGATTCGTTCGCTTTATTGATTAATCTCGTTATAACGTTTTAGCGGTTTCTAGAACGCTTGTTTCACTCCTCAGTGGTTTCCTACCTTCATTCTTAAATCAAATATAATAACATCCCAAAATATCAAATCCTCAAAGTTAATATCTCAATTCTTGGATTATAATAATATTTAATCCACTGTCCGGTCAAATATTATACCGAAAAAGAATTTGGAATTTCTGAATTCCGATCGTCTCTGCATTCACTTATTTCCTCCGCGTATTACTAATATGACTTCGAAACATCCATATCACGTCCCATACATAGGGTGGCGTGAAAAGTTTTCCAACTTACAAAATCACTATTCATCCACCAAATTACTATGCACGTACAGGAAACACTATGCACGTACGGGAAACACTATGCACGTATGGGAAACACTATGCACGTACGGAAAACACTATGCACGTATGGGAAACACTATGCACGTACTCATTTCCCTTCAAGGATCCATTAGCTTCTTCCTGGACGGTAGATTATTCTTATCTAGGTCCTCAACCATCGAATTACTCTATTCTGACAATATACCAATGCATCAGGATTATTGTCCAAAGCAATATCCATTCATTACAATCATTGTTCTTTGAAACCACCATTCATTAGTGCTCTTTAACCACAATAAGAAAAGTTTTAATTCTACCCAAAATTTGGGTTATTACAGACTGGTTTCCTGGTATAGCAAGAAATAACAAATAGTTTCCAACTCAACAGTCGAAGCTGAATACATTGTTGTTGGAATCTGCCGTGCTCAGATCTTGTGGATTAGGAATCTGCTGCATGACTATGGCTTGTATTAGACAAGATCCCAATTTTGTGTGATAATACAAGTGCCATAGCTATCTCCAACAATCCTGTACAGCATACGAGGACCAAGCACATCGACATCAGGTATCATTTTATCCGAGAGCATGTCATGAATGGTACTGTGGACTTACATTTTGTGCCCACAGAGGAACAAACGACAGATATTTTTAATAAGTCTCTTAATAAATCCACATTCACCAGAAGTGTTGGTGAATTGGGTATGTTAAATAGTCATAGTAATTAATCTCGTTAATATCTGTTGATTGCTCCTAAATAAATTTATAAGTGAATATTTTATTACAACTTTTGATTAAAATCACTTGTAAAATTTATTTTATCAACTTAATTCTTACTTGCTAATTTCTACAATTACTGTTTTGATCATCTTTATACTTCTCTACATGCTTTTTATATTTAGAATAATTTATTTTCTCTAAAATTTATTTTTCTCAAATTATACAAGTTAGAATTTTTGATAAATCTATTTTTGTTGAAAATTTCAATATTTTAAATTACTTTTGAATATTTATGATATTTTAATAGATCATATTTTCTTACTAAATAATTTTCTGACAGAAAGTTATTTTATCAGAAAATGTAAGAATTTATTAATTTACTATAATATTTTTGTAAATATATATATATATATAGGGTCTTGCTCAAATGAAAACCTCCACTTATGGTGAGATATGAGATCTAATCCTAGTCTCACATTTTTTACATCTAAACTGAATCCTAGCCCCATAATTAATATTTTAAATTTTATATTTTTATCCTTCATTTAATCCATCACCATCATCTTCTTCCCCATTCCGATCACCAACTCCGGTCACCATCTCCGACGACCAATTCCGGCCAACCCAGAAAATCACCACCGGTAAACAGAAAATCACCACACGGCCGTCACCTCCGGCCACCACGAACAAAAATCACCACCTTTAAACAGAAAATCACTGCACTCGCCACCTCCGGCCACCACGCCGCTGCCACCACCAACAAAAATCACCACCTGTAAACAAAAATCACCCCACCAAAACCACCACATCACCACAAACCACCACATCACCACTGCCACCTCCGGCCACCACCAACAAATCACCAATAACAGCCCGAAAATCACCATAAACACCACCATTAACACTGAATCACAGGAAAGTACTAGAAATTAAAACATTATGGAGTATTCGAAAACTAAAATGAATACTATTATTAAACATCAGAACTGAGAGTTTACAGTTGTATTATTAAATACAATTTCCTCTTTCGTGGGCCAAAATTTCAAATCAACTAACCATTCATGTGATAAGATTTAAAAAGGCACCTCTTCTACCTTTATTGTAAAAGTAAATTTACTTTTCATATTCCTGAAAGCCACCGAAACAACTCACTAATCTCCTCCCCAACTATAGTAGATTATAAGTCTCCGACAGCCACCATAGGCTTACTACGGCGACTACTACCGGAAAAAACCTTCCAGAGCTCCGTATCGATCGTGAAAAAATCGATGAAATTCTATCAACATAATCGATGAAATGATCTTGACGGTAGAAGAAATTTGTGGTGGTGGTTCAGTGGTGGTGTAGTCGTAGCAAGGAGGTCGGAGAGACGCCGCTTAGGGTATTGGATTTGATGGTGATTTTGTGTTTTCTAGTGGTGATTAATGGTGGTGGTGATGGCGGAAGGGCAGGGGCGGCGGGGGATGAGGATGGGTGGAGGTAGGTCAGGGGGTGGGGTGGGGGCAGTGGATGCTGTTGCCTGTTGGTAGTGATAATGTGTTTGGATATAGTAGTGTAAAATATGTGGTTAGGATTTAATTAATATGCATAAACGTGGGGCTGAGATTAGATCTCAGTTCTCATTTTAATTAAGAGTTCTCGTTTGAGCAAGACCCTATATATATATTTTGTTTAATGTTTTGTAGTGTTTGTCCTTTTATTATTATTAATGTTTTATTTCTGCTAAAAGGACATCTTACAGTCCTTTTTGATAAGGTTTAGAAGTTATTAGGTATATTTTAATATTGTATATATAACTTGTTTAATAATAACTTGAATTTTCGTAAATATATTTGTACTAATAAGACAATTGGCATGACAATTTTTAAATTGTCATGATCAATTGTCTTGGCAGATTTTATGTACATATAAATGTTTTATTTTATATATGATATTTTAATACTTTAAATCTATTTTTCTATTTTTGTTTTCTATTTCTCCTAATTGATTTTATCGATTGTCTTGATAAGGATATACTGTCAAGACAATCGGCAAGACAATCTCTCGATTGTCTTGCCAAGTCAATTAATACTTTTTCTTCTTATATATGAATATTCTGTTTGTTCTTTTTGGTTTATAATCGATTTCTTGATAAAGTTAATACCATCAAGACAATCGCCAAGGCAATCCCCAGATTGTCTTGGTAAGTCAGTTTTGTACTTAATCATAATTTTTGTTTCATTTTATCCAGTCATTGTCTCTCTCCACGCTCGTGTCATCTATACACAGCGTACGATACATATATATACACAAACAACAGTTCATCAAAAAACTCTGTTAGAATTTTCCAAAATCCAAACTTAATTCTTGACCATTTAAAATTCTAAGACCAGATTCTAGTAGATTGTTCAAAATCCATTCCTTTCATCCACAAAAATCTGTTTCTGGTTAAAGAATAAGAACTTGAGTTTTTCTTGAACCATTGGTATTCTTTGAAAAATCTTGAGTTTGAATTTGATTTTGGTAAATCTAAAAATAGTGGGTTGTTGCTTGTGATTCAAAGAACATCATACTTTAATTTCATAATTTACCAAGAAGATAAGCAAACCAAGAAGATATTTACCAACCTTGACACTCACAGAAAGTTTCCAAACATCCCAGTGCTTATTATACCATACTTATCCACTTTCATAAACTTATCTATTGAAATGGGTGAAAAATAATCCCTAAATACATAATTAATATAGTATTTATTGGCTCATAAATGAGGCCCAAAACCCTAGCTGGGCATTAAATTCGTGGCTAGTGGTTAAGCCCAAAAGAACAGCCCAAACCGGGGATGCCCGGTACAAGCTTGTTTATAACACGGGCCTGATCCACAAAACAGGAACGTTCTAGAAACCAGGAACGTTCTGGAATATCCCAGGGATATTGTGTAGCCTCCAAGGCACCTAATCCAACAAGGAAACTAATTCCTATAAGGAAGGAGTCAGAACCTTCCTCAATAACGGTGACTTGTCCACCAAGTCTCCAAACCCTACTACAATTCTGAGGCTCCTACAGCCTATATAAAGGGTCAGACCCCTCATCTCAGAACTACGTTTTTTGGCTTGATTCTCGACATTGAGATACGTAGGCATCTTGTGAAGACCCGAATTAGGTCACGGTAACACAAGTGCAGCCATTAAAGCACGAAGCTCACGAACCCTTGCCACAATTTGATAACCTTACTTTTTGTTCCACAACATTTGGCGCCGTCTGTGGGAAGACAACATCAACCATGGTTAACACACGAAGAACGACATCCGAGAACGTTCCTATAACTTCTGATCCACCAGCCATCTCCACCGCTCCACTTGTTGTTACGGAGCAAGGGTATGTATCCCCACTAACAGAGACAGCCACTCAGCCTCAAGTTTCTCAACCCATAGGGACGAACCCCCATGTTGAGAGAACCTTACCAGTGGACGTCCATCCAGGACGTGAGACCAATCAGCTTCAGATGGTGGTCTCACCATTAAATAGCCGTCCCCCACTCTCAGGAGTTCAGATCTCCGCCACTTCGCTCCCCGTGAACACTGATCCGTTATACGGATTGCCTAACTACCCTCCAAATCGTAGGGATCCTGGACCAAGTGGTCACGCTCTACAGATACCTGAGTCGTATCAGCCTCCCTATGCTAGGGGTTTAGCCCCTCCTGAGCAAGGGTATTATGATTACTCCGGACCTTATACTGATGATTCTTCATCTGAGGATGATGATCGTGATGAAGCCCCGAGGAGGCGACGTGCAAGCAAGGAGCCTATGGGAAGGACTCAAAGAATCCATGATGGACCTCCTCAAACAGCCGCTGAGAGAATCAAGGCCGATGAGGCTGAGATCCAAAGGCTGAAGGACGATATAGCCAGGGAGCAAGCAAGGCTGAATCAGAATAGGCCCCCTCCAACTCAGAGGGAGATTCCCTTTATTGATTTGGAAAGGTCTTCAAGGAGACAAAGAAGGGCTGATGCCCCAACTGGAGGAGTTACAAGGGTGGAAACCCCCAGGGGTGATCCCAAAGACCTGATGCCACTTGGAGATCCTGACGATCCCACACCCCCGTTCACTGAGGAGGTGATGAACGCTCATGTTTCCCAAAAATTTAAGATGCCCACGATAAAACCATACGATGGAACGGGTGATCCCTCGAATCATGTCAGGACGTTCTCAAACGTGCTGTTGTTACAACCCGCCAGCGACGCTCTTAAGTGTAGGGCGTTCCCTCAAACCCTGGCAGGCATGGCTCAAAGATGGTATAGCCGGTTGCCCGCAAACTCAATTGGCTCATTCAAGGAGTTGAGCACTGCTTTCATCAATCAGTTTGTTAGTGGAAAAGTCCATGAAAAAAGCTCTACATCTCTCATGCAAGTGAAACAAGGGAAGAATGAGAACATGAGGGATTATCTCAAGCATTTCACTAAGGAGACATTGAATGTCCCAGACCTGGAGAACAAGGTAGCTATGATAGCCCTGGAGAATGGAACAACGAACACCTACTTTCAGATGTCGTTGGCAAAACATCCCCCTGAGAGCATGACTGAGCTCCAAAGAAGGGAGAGTAAATACATAAAAGCAGAAGAGAGCATGAGGAAGGTAGAAGCCCCTACAACGAATGGAGGAAACGGAAATTCCCGAAAGCGGAAGCAAGAGCAAGAGTACGATGCTAGGGACAAATATCCCCGGACTAGCAAGGACTCCGACTTTGCCCCTAAGAAAAATTTGGGACCAAGGTTCTCTGAATATGCGAGGTTGAATGCCCTTAGGAGTCAAATCCTGATGGATATTGAGAAAGACAAGGATTTTAGATGGCCGAAGCCACTCAGGGGTGATCCCGCTAAGAGAAACAAGGATCAATACTATAGGTTCCATAAGGATATAGGACATGACACCGATGATTGCAGGCAACTCAAGGACGAAATCGAATTCTTGATCCGAAAAGGAAAGTTGAGCAGGTTCACGAAAGGCGAAGACCGTGGAAATCAAAGGAGAGACTATGATAGAAGAGATAATGATAGAAAGGATAACGATCGTGATTGTAACCCCCAGCCACGAGGGCTAGTTATTAACATGATTTGGGGAGGCCCGACTGCGGCTGGCACGACAAGGAACTCTCGAAAGGCATATGCTAGGGAGGTGATGCACATCGTGGGAGAGGCCCCAAAATGTGCAAAGACTGAAGTAGTGATTGGTTTTGATGATTCAGACTTGGAAGGGGTGAAGTTCCCCCATGACGACCCGTTGGTCATAACCCCGGTAATTGGAAACTCAAAGGTGAAGCGAGTCTTGATAGACAATGGTGCTTCCGTCGATATTTTGTTTTATGACGCATTTGTGAAGATGGGATACAACGACTCACAGTTGACTCCTAACAATATGCCTATATATGGGTTCAATGGAGTCGAATCCAGTGTCGAAGGGACCATCCAGCTACCGGTTACTATTGGACAGGAGCCCAAGGAAGCTACTCAGATGTTAAATTTCTTGGTAATCAAAGCAGCTTCCACGTATAATGCGATCCTCGGAAGGACTGGACTTCACGCGTTTAAGGCTGTTGCCTCAAGCTACCATATGAAAGTTAAGTTTCCAACCAGGAATGGTGTTGGAGAGTAGAAGGGTGATCAAAAGATGGCAAGAAGTTGTTATGTGGCCGCATTAAGAGCTGATGGAGTAGGGGGGCAGGTCCTCCCGATAGAAGACATGGATGTTCGAGGAGATGATGAATACCGCGGGAAACCGGCAGAAGATTTGGTTCCTATACCTCTGGATTCTCGAGACCCTGATAAAGTTACGTATGTTGGAGCATCTTTAAAAGAACCCTTGAAGGGCAAGTTGGTAGAATTCTTACAAGAAAACAGAGATGTGTTCGCTTGGACGGCAGCTGATATGCCAGAGATAGACCCCCAACTCATAACTCACAGGTTGAATGTCGACCCCAAGCGGAAGGCAATAAAACAGAAGAAGAGGAACTTTGCTCCAGAAAGGCAAGAGGCCATTAAGCAAGAGGTGGATAAGCTCTTGGAAGCTGGTTTTATTGAGGAGATTCAGTTCCCTGAATGGTTGGCTAACCCTGTGATGGTCAAGAAAGCTAACGGAAAGTGGAGGATGTGTATAGACTTCACCGATTTAAATGACGAGTGTCCTAAGGATTGCTTCCCTTTACCAAGGATTGACACACTAATAGATGCCACAGCAGGGCACGAGATGCTGAGTTTCATGGATGGTTTTAGCGGTTACAACCAGATTAGGATGCACAAAGATGACATCCCTAAGGTATCTTTCATAACTGACTTTGGTGTTTTTTGTTACCTTGTCATGGCTTTTTGACTAAAGAATGTAGGAGCTACTTATCAACGACTGGTAAATAAGATATTTGCCCATCTGATTGGGAAAACCATGGAGGTCTACGTTGATGATATGTTGGTCAAAAGCTTATTTACAGCAGACCATGTTGAACACCTCAGAGAGGCCTTTGAAGTGCTGAGGCACCATAAGATGATGTTAAATCCAGCCAAGTGTGCTTTTGGCGTTGGATCAGGGAAGTTTTTGGGCTTGATGGTTTCAAAACGTGGCAGAAGTTTTGGGCTTGATAAGATTAAGGCAATCCTCGATATGGAACCACCTCGTTCTGTGAGGGACGTGCAGAAGTTGACTGGTAGAATAGCCACATTGGGAAGGTTCATCTCAAGGTCTGGCGACAAGTGTTTGCCTTTCTTTCAGGCTTTGAAGAAAGTGAAGAATTTCGAATGGACTTCAGAAAGCCAAGAGGCTTTTGAACAGCTAAAAAAGTACATGGCTGAGGCCCCGTTGTTGGCCAAACCTAGTCCTGGAGAGACCCTATATTTATACCTAGCGATATCCGAACAACCATTGAGTGCCGTTCTTATTCGAGAGGAAAACAAGATTCAGAAGCCTATCTACTACGTGAGCAAGGTATTGCATGGAGCTGAGTTGAATTACTCACCAATTGAGAAGTTTGCTTTGGCACTAGTAACAGCTTCGAGGAATCTACGACCTTACTTTCAGGCACACAAGATTGAAGTCCTGACAGATCAGCAGTTGAGAAGTATATTGCACAGCCCCAAGGCCAGTGGAAGGCTGATTAAATGGGCAATCGAACTCGGGGAGTTTGATATCGCATATAAGCCTCGGACAGCCATCAAGGCTCAGGCATTAGCTGACTTCGTGGTTGAATGTACAATCGACAACCAAGAAGTCGGGGGGCAGGAGATAGTGTCAGGCCAGGAAGGCGAAGTTGAGGAGCTTGCACCTGATCAGAAGTAATATTGGGTGCTCTATTTTGATGGGGCATCAAAAACAAAATCTAGTGGTACAGGCCTGGTCTTGCAAAGCCCCGATGGGTTTTTAGTAGAATATGCTTTAAAGTTGGACTTTCCAACAACAAACAATGAAGCTGAATATGAAGCCTTGATAGCCGGATTAGGCTTGGCCAGAATATTGAGAGTCAAGAACCTTAAAGTTTGTGGAGATTCGAGGCTCGTAGTATCGCAGGTGAATGGTGAGTTCGAAGCCAATGATGAAACTATGGCAAAATACCTAAGGGTTGTGAAAGCCGTTATGACTCAGTTTGATGAATGCTATATGGAGCACATTCCGAGGGAGGAGAACATCAAGGCCGATGCCCTATCAAAGTTCGCCTCTTCTGAAATAGAGAATTATGCAGGGAGTGTTTACTTCCAGGTCTTGAAGGCCCCTTCCATCAATTCAAAATTGGTGGTGCCCATTGATATAGGAAGTTGTTGGATAGATCCTATTAAGGCACATTTGGAAACGGGATGGCTTCCCGAAGACGCCTCGGAGGCGCGGAAACTATCAGTAAGGGCATTGAGATATGTCTTGATTGAGGGCATCCTTTACAAGAGGTCTTTTGTTATCCCGTACTTGAAGTGTTTGAGGCCACAAGAGGCAGAAGAAGCATTAAAGGAAGTTCATGAAGGGATCTGTGGGCAACACTTGGGGGGCAGAGCCCTAGCCCATAAGATCACCCGTCTGGGGTTTTATTGGCCACAGATGTTGGCAGATGCGCAAAGTTATGTAAAGAAGTGTGACAGGTGCCAGAAACATGCTCCGATTGTTAGGCAGCCGCCAGAGATGTTAACGTCGATTAACTCTCCTATTCCGTTTGCCATGTGGGGGATGGACATTCTAGGTCCTTTCCCTGTAGCTTCAGCACAAAGGAAGTTCTTGATAGTGGCCATCGACTATTTTACCAAGTGGATTGAAGCTAAGCCTTTAGCTAAGATAACCACCCAGCAAGTTGCAAAATTTTTCTGGGAGAACGTAATTTGCAGATACGGAATCCCACGAATCCTTGTGACGGATAATGGGCGCCAATTCAACAATGAGGAGTTTAAGAAGTATTGTGAGGAGAACGCCATCGAACTTCGCTTCACTTCAGTAGCTCACCCTCAGGCTAATGGGCAAGCTGAGGTAGCGAATCGAATTATCCTTGATGGACTTAAGAAAAGGGTCGAACGTTCAAGAAACACGTGGGTGGATGAGCTGCTACCTATTCTATTGGCATATCGTACCACCTGTAAAGTGACAACAGGAGCTACCCCGTTTTTGCTAGCCTATGGAGCAGAGGCAGTAGTGCCCGTGGAGATCTCTCATACGTCTCCAAGGGTGGAAGCATATGAGCAAGAAACCAATGAGGAAGGCATGAGGTTTGCCCTTGATTTAATTGATGAAGTCAGGGACGAAGCGAATGCCCGCAATGTAGGACATCAGAAGAGGGCATCTTTTTATTATAACCATAGGGTTAAAGAAAGGTTCTTCAAACAAGGTGACTTGGTTTTAAGGAAGATAGAAGCATCTGGAGTTGGACAGACAGGCAAGTTAGCCCTTAATTGGGAAGGGCCGTATAGAGTCAGTAAAACGTTGGGAAGAGGTTCTTACAAGTTGGAAACCTTGGATGGAAGCGAGGTGCCTCGTACTTGGCACACCTCGAATCTCAAGATTTATTATGTTTAAGCTCTCCTAGTAAGGACTTAGCTTTTATCCTATCTATTGAAGTAGAAATAAGGTTTATGTAAAACCATTGCAGAGCATGTTGCTCATAGTAGAACTTATCATTTTATGTAAGGGCAGAGCCCATTTCACGTTATTAATACAAGTTTGTTTTCTATTCTATGTTTCTGTGATTTTAATGATGTACCAAACACCTGATGTGTGTAAGTCTAGGATGACCAAGTACCGTAAAAAAAGGAACGTATGAATTAAAGGAAACAAGCATGTAGATAATATACCCCTAGGGGACAGAGTTATAAGTTACAAATAACATCGAATAAAATATAAGTCAATGAAGGACCATGAGTAAAGTCAGGATAAAACGAGAACTGAATAAGAGCCACACGAGGCAAACATAAGCCATGCAAGGCCTAAAAGATAATCACTTCTTGATAGAAGAAGTCTTCACCAATCGCTTCTTGGCTTTAGGAGGAGCAACCTGAACAGGGCTCGCGAATTCGGCCGGCTAATTGGCATCCTGAACTGTCACTTCGGTCTTTCCCCCAGGATCTCGAAGGGTGCCTCCCAGAACTGGATCCTGAATGTTGGGAAGTGGCCTTAGCCCCGGAGCCTAAAGCATGCCTGTTTGCCTGGGAGGAAGTTCCAGCACCTTCAACATGGTCATCAGCATCAGTCACCTTCCAAGGACTCGGATAGAAGGAAGGAAAAACAACCCCTTTGTGGTCTTGGCTAATCTTATTCATAGCTTTTTCCCAACCTATGGACATGCTGTCCGGTTGGACCTCCCTGTCATGTTCATCGATGAAGTCAAGGAATGTATCCGAGCCCAAGTAGTTTTGGATGATGGAATCCTCGTTGTTCTGGGTCCTATTCTCCAAGGATGCGTACTTACCCCTGAGGGATGAGAGTTGGTCTTCGGAGGTGAAGTATTTAGCCTCTCATTCTTGAGACTCTTTCTGATGCTTTTCCGCAGCCTTGAGGGCGGATCTTTCCTTATCCTTATATGATCTCCCCAACTGGATAGCATTCTGGAAATGAGCATTCAACTACAAGAATAAAACACCATAAGAAATAGTTATGTTAAACCATGATGGTCAATATTTAGTAAGAGTAATAAAAGATAAGGGGAGATAAGCTTACGTTATAAGCATGAAATGCCCCCAAGCTTTAATTCTCCTCAAGGTCCTTTGCTGTTGCGAAGTGAACCTTGTCAACCGGGGCTATAGCATTCCGAGACCATTCCTGAGCAAGGAGATGGCTATCTCGAATAGCGTCCTGCTCGCAAATCCCCCACTCAGGCATGAATGCAGTCTTCATACTCCCGTCCGAGCTCCTGATCCTTTTCCCAGCCTTTGAGCAGTGTTGGAGGAATTCAGGAACTGGAATATCGTCAAGATTGGCTTCTTTCTCAGTCTTTTTGATCATCCTTTTAGTAATCTGGGGAGCATGACCCGGCAGACTGTCAGTCTCCTCAGCAACTGCAAGAAAAGACAAAGAAAACAATGTTGAAATAAGAACAAGTACTATGAGAATAAAAGAGTTAAAGTAAGAATTACCCTCGGAAGGGATACTACTAAGCCCGGTCTCTATCAAGTTATGCTCAGTCACAACTTCGCGGTAGTGGGCGTTTTGAAAGGTTGAAATAATCCAGTCCCGATGGGCTACTTCTTCAGTTGAGAGCTGCAGCTCACTAACACCCTCATCGTTCACGTGGTTGAATTTAGTCCTGAAAAATTCACCCCAATCTCCTCCTTTCCACCTAAGGATAAAAAATTCGTGCCTCCAATTGTGGCATGAGTCAGGCACGGAAGCAGCGTTGATAATCATTCGGGACTTTGTGCGATGTTGGATGCTTACCCATTCTTTCCTAGTAACAGGGCTATTTTTGAAAGCAGACAAATCTCTAAATAAAGGAATGCTAAGGGGGACGCCTCCCATGATGCATTCAACCATAAAGATGAATATAAATTTCCAGGAGTTAGGATATAGTTGGCACGGGTTGATTTTAACTTCAGCTAGTAACCTAACAAGCCATGGGTGAACTGGAAACCTAAGGCCAGCTGTGATAGCCCCTTTGTACACATATAAATTTTCAGGGTGCCAATTACAAGTCCTATCTCCCGGTGAAGGGATTCTGAGTCTCAAACCAGAAGGAAATTCATATTTTAGTAGGTCGTTAATATCTCCTACGCCTAAAGTGCTAGGAAATATGAAAGAGTCAAATTCAGTATTGTTTGGAAACACATCCCCGGGCTCTTCTAAGAGTTGGGGTAAAGTTAATTGATAACGAGGAGGAAACACCTTACCTTTCCTGTTCTTGTCCTTGGTCCTCCTGTTAATTGCTTGGAGAAGGGACTTAGAAGGGACTACGGTGCTCTGACCACCTTCACTTGCCATCAGGTTTGTTTGAAGTTGAAATAGGTGCTTGAATCTTGAGAGCTCTTCAGAGAGAAATTTTCTTTGGAAGAAGATGGAAATGTGAAGAATGACTTCCACTCCAACTCTTTTATAAGGAAATGAGCGACCCCTCATAGCAGGTCATCTTTCCGACGACCCGCGTTTACAGGTTAAATAGCCGAAAACAGGGGGAAAAAGGCGTTATGAACTCGGAATTGGGTCAAATAAACGATCTAATTCGTGAAAATAAACGAAAGAAACGAATGAAAATGCAGGCTGGAGCAGCAACATAGTTAACGACCTAAGAGGTTGAACTAACTTATGCTTAACGAGCCTAAACGGAGGATTAAGCCAAAAATCCATGATTAAGGCACTAAGTAGAAAGATTAGCTAAAAAGCTAATACTTTATAGAAATATAGAAAATAGGTTCAAAGAAAATGGTGGGAGTTTTGAAAACCTGCCTAAAATAAAAGCCAGAGGGCCAACGAGGTTGTATGTCCTGAATTAAGCCGGTTAATCGAACTCAAGGCCTAAAATTCAGGAACCTTTGAATAAAATCAAACCAAGACATGGCCTTACCAACAAGGTAGGAGTTTTAAAGTCCTTTAGTATGGAATCAAGGATAAAAACTGATCATAGCACCCTAGACTTGAAGTCAGGTGTTGAAAACAAGAGAAAAACCCTATACAAACTAACAAAGGAACAGATACCTCCTTGGCAAGGGGGGCAAGGCCAAGGTTGTTTAAAACATCCTATTGAAAGTATCGAAAGGTGTCAGGAAGTCAAGGGCCATAGTATAGCCCAAGGTTATTAGAAACTAAGAGTTCAAGAACAAGTCAAAACCTAGAAGGTCCTGAAAACTAAGAAGAAGGTTGTTTGTGGTTAAGGATCACAAAATCAACCAAGGTGTTGTAAACTCACTCTAGAAACAAGGAGGGGAGTTTGAAACAAGTTTTGATTTTGGTCAAAGTCAAAGTCAACGGTCAAAGTCAACTAGTCAAAATTTGACCAAAATTAAAAAAAAAATTTTGGGGCCCAGCCGACCAGGGGTGGCCGACCAGGTCCCCATGGCCGAATGGCCAACCAGGGTGGGATGACTAGAACACCTTGGTCAGGTGTTGTGAAGACCTGAACCCCCAAGGTGGTTTCGTGACCCTCCAGAACGCTCAAAAATGCTCCATTTGAGCTCAAATTTGGGATTTGGGAACCTCTCAAGGTCCTCTACAAGCCTAGGTAGGTCTCTCAGTGGTTTCAAGAAGTTGAAAAAGGAGGGTGTTTGAAACAAGGTCTGGTTTGAAAACCAGCTCAGAATGAGGTATTTCGCCCCTAAAACGTTCAAAAATGCATATTTTCATGTGATTCTTGCTCATACTAGGAGATTATAAGAATCTCTATCATATGAGCTCAACTTCAAAATTTGGGTTTAGAAATGTCAGGGGTGTTCAAAACCTGGAGGGTGTTCAGAAGTCGTGAGGGTGTTGAAAGACCTTGAAGATGTTTGAAACATTCAAAAAAAAAAATTCATGGGGCCCAGCCGACCAGGGGTGGTCGACCAGGTCCCCATGGCCGAATGGCCGACCAGGGTTGGCCGACTAGAACACCTTGGTCAGGTCTTGTGAAGGCCTGAATCCCCTAGGTGATTTCATGACCCTCTAGAACGCTCAAAAATACTCCGTTTGAGCTCTAATTTGAGATTCAAGAACCTTTCAAGGTCCTCTAAAAGCCTATTTAGGAGGCCAAGTGTTTCCTTGAAGTTGAAAAGATGACCTTGTTACGAACAAGGCCTGGTTTGAAAACCAGCTTAAAATGGGGTATTTCACCTCCAGAACGTTCAAAAATGCCTATTTTCATGTGATTCTTCTTCATACCAGGAGATTATAAGAATCCCCACCATATAGGCTCAACTTCAAAGTTTGGATTTGGAAATACCAGGGGTGTTCAGAAAACGTGAGGTTGTTGAAAGACCCTGAAGGTGTTTCAAACACCTTCCAGGGGACAGTATTTCTTGCCTAGATAACTCAAAAATGGAAATTTCTACGTGATTCTTTCTACAACCATGAGGTTATAAGAATCTCTATTAGATTGGTTTAACTCCAAAATTTGGGATTAAGGTTTCGCTAATCGCAGTTAGGGGGTGATTAACCTCGATTATCGACGTTTAAGGACTCTAACTCTAAAATTAACCTACCTCAAGGTTAAGGGTGGATATCCTAGTAGTAATCACATTAAATATGAATTATTTAGCCTCGGTTAAGGCCTTCGTAGCCCCGTTCAGGGTTGTTTAGCCCCGATTAGGGCTGAATTAGTGTCTTTTGCTTAGAAATTAGCCCTTATTAAGGTTTATAGGCAATGACCGTCTGATATTAACCCTAACTTAGAAAAGTTGAGGGAAATAAATCATTAGTGAATCTATGATAAAGGATCCTATGCACGAAATGCACTTGGATTAGTGTCTTTGAGCTCGAAACGACACTAATCCTATTCCCGAAAGGCCCAGAAATCTTAAGAAAAAGGTTCGAGAGGCCAAGGAACGTTTAACTTTCTTAAGTATTAACTTAGGAGAGAATTTTAGTCGTTGTGAATGTGTAGGTCGCTCCACACTTCACTGCGAGACGATACCCTGATAGGGCCGGTGTGACCTTAAACTTCTACGAAATCAAGTTTTCCTAGAAGTTGGGGGGCAAATGATATGGGTGAAAAATAATCCCTAAAGACATAATTAATATAGTATTTATTGGCTCATAAATGAGGCCCAAAACCCTAGCTGGGCATTAAATTCGTGGTTTGTGGTTAAGCCCAAAAGAACAGCCCAAACCGGGGACGCCCGGTACAAGCTTGTTTATAACACGGGCCTGATCCACAAAACATGAACATTCTAGAAACCAGGAACGTTCTGGAATATCCCAGGGATATTGTGTAGCCTCCAAGGCACCTAATCCAACAAGGAAACTAATTTCTATAAGGAAGGAGTCAGAACCTTCCTCAATAACGGTGACTTGTCCACCAAGTCTCCAAACCCTACTACGATTCTGAGGCTCCTACAGCCTATATAAAAGGTCAGACCCCTCATCTCAGAACTACGTTTTTTGGCTTGATTCTCGACATTGAGATACGTAGGCATCTTGTGAAGACCCGAATTAGGTCACGGTAACACAAGTGCAGCCATTAAAGCACGAAGTTCACGAACCCTAGCCGCAATTTGATAACCTTACTTTTTGTTCCACAACACCTATCTTTGATCAACCTGTACAAGCACCTGTCCCTGAGCCTCAACCTCCAGTGGATCGATCCACCCCTGTTGGGACATCTGCTACATCTACTGATCAGGTATTATCTTCTATCCCCAAAATTCTCTCTCTATATCTCAAACCCAAGTGGTTGTTAGGGAAACTGACCAAGAGGTTGTAGAACCACAACCTCTAACCCAGGTCAGTGAGCCAAACATTGAGTCAAATCCTGAGCCTTAACCATTGCAAAAACTACCAGTGAGGAGAGGAAGTAGTCGAACTGAGAGTGAACCCGCAGCTCTGTATCCACTAAAGAAGAGGAGATTACATTCACTTGATGCATCTGAAAACCCATCCATATCCTCCCGACAGAATATGGACATTGAAATGGTAAATGAATAGTTATTGGAATCATTCTCTCAACATGATGATTCCATTGAAATTCGCTAGTTAGCCATGGCACCTTGTAAAGAGTCCGGCACACCCCTATTACTCACAATGGGGGAAAACACAACTTTAGATGAAGCTAAGGACACCTTGCAAGGAGAGCACTTAGGGATTATTACAGTACCTGCCATAGTTACGAAGAAGATACTTCTTGGTAAGCAAACCAAGAAGATATTTACCAACCTTGACACTCACAGAAATTTTCTAAACATCCCAGTGCCATAGTTACGAAGAAACATCCCAGTTCCAAACATCACAGAAAGTTTCTCAACATGATGATTCCATTAAAATTCTCTAGTCGGCCATGGCACCTTGTAAAGAGTCCAGCACACCCCTATTACTCACAATGGGGGAAAACACAACTTTAGATAAAGCTAGGGACACTTTTCTAGGAGAGCACTTAGGGATTGTTACAGTACCTGCCATAGTTACGAAGAACATACTTCTTGGTAAGCAAACCAAGAAGATATTTACCAACCTTGACACTCACAAAAAGTTTCCAAACATCCCAGTGCTCATTACACCATAATTATCCACTTTAATAAACTTACCTGTCTTTGATAAACCTGTACAAGCACCTGTCCCTGAGCCTCAACCTCCGGTGGTTCAATCCACCCCTGTTGGGACATCTGCTGCATCTATTGATCAGATTTTATCTTCTATCCCTCAAACTTCTCTCTCTATATCTTAAACCCAAGTGGTTTTTAGGGAAACTAACCAAGAGGTTGTAGAATCACAACCCCTAACCCAGGTCAGAGAGCCAAACATTGAGTCAAATCCTGAGCCTTAACCATTTCAAAAACTACCAGTGAGGAGAGGAAGTAGTCGAACTGAGAGTGAACCCACAACTCTGCATCCACCAAAGTAGAGGATATTACATTCACTTGATGCATCTGAAAACCCATCCATATCCTCCCGACAAGATATGGACATTGAAATGGCAAATGAACAGTTATTGGAATCACTCTCTCAACATGATGATTCCACTGAAATTCGCTAGTCGGCCATGGCACCTTGTAATGAGTCTAGAACACCCTTATTACTCACAATGGGGGAAAATACAACTTTAGATGAAGCTAGGGACCCCTTTCAAGGAGATCACTTAGGAATTGTTACGGTACCTACCATAGTTATAATAGAAGAGCCTTCAGAGGCTTCTGAGGGAAATCTTGGTTCTTTGCCACCAATAATTGAACCATCATCTCTCCTCCTATGAGGAACATTCCTAGATCCCTTAATGGAGTTTCCACTCGCAGCTTCGGTGGGAGAAAGTGGAAGGCAACTTAATCTATCTACCACTGAAATAATTCAGTTGTCCAAGGACCAGCTAAATATATATGATTGAGGATTGGGATTCGTGAACTCCCATTGTACCACTACTAACCTTCTCTGAGGAGGCTAGGGTGATTTGTCTTGCAGGTACAGGGAAAGGAAAGGAGCTAATGTTGAGTGATGTGAGGACCACCATAAACTTGAGTTAAACACATGCACGAAAGGAGAGTAAAACACACTCAAGTGAAATTCAGGTGAGAGCACACAGTGACACAAACACTCTTTCTTTGATGGCTCAAATTAAAAATCTATAGAGACAACTTGTAGAAAGTGAAGCTAAAAAACAAATACTCAAAGCACAAGTGGTTGAACGGTCTTCTTCTTCCACATCTATCAATAACCAGCTCACTATGATCAAAGATGACATTCAGAACTTGAAGACCACATTCACACCAACAATCAACACTTTACTTCAATCCAACACCCAGGCATCCTCAGAAAGATCAGATATATTAAATTCTATTGACAACCTCTCTACCAGGGTGGATGATCTTCACAAAGAAATGCATACATCTGTTGAGTTCTATGAACGTACCTTTACACATTTGGAAGAAAAGTATGACTATCTTTATGAAGGCTTGGATAACTTGTACAACATTATCAAACCCACTCATCACATCACACATGAACAGAGGGAGTACTTTAAAGGTAGTGGTGGAAATGGTGATGGAGAAGACCCTGAATGAGGAGATTTTTGAGCTCAAGGAAAGTCTGTAGAGGATACCTCAACTAAGGGGGAAAAGTCAAGATGGGGAGATAAATCTTAAGGGAGTGATAAGGGTGTACAACAAGGAGGAAAGGGCAAGAAGAAAGCTGCTGAATACACAGATGAACATGATGATGATTTAGATTTTGACTTTGCTGAAATCAAGTTCCTTGGTGAGCAAGCAAATGAAGCTGAAGAAGATCTTGGTAACTGGGAAGATGAAGTGATAGTGGATCCTGAATTTGAGAAAGATCTTCAACAGGAGCAAGCAAATTTAAAAATGAGAGAAGACAAGCTTCAGAAGACAACTCAGCTTATTGCTTAGAGACTTGAGATGAAGAAAGCAAAAGATGCAGAGAAGCAAAGACTACATAAAATCATGTTACAAGAAAGAAAAAGAGATATTCAATTGAAGATTGGCCCAAGATGGGAAGCTGCGAGAAAAATGATCGATACCTTTCAAACCACTGACAATGATGATCATCGTCTTCTCAACATGTTTGAACAATTCCAATAGGTCAATCCAGATCATACAATATATATAGATGCTTTAAAGCTCAAAATATCAAGGATAGTGGCTGGATTTAAAAGAGTTACAAAGTTCATGTTGATTGTCATAAATTTTGGACACTCAGAGCTTCACTTTAATTCTTTCGGGATAGATCATTGATTGAACTCTAGGCTCTAATGCAAAAGGTAAAAAGGATGTCTGAACTTAATATACTACTCTATGAGAAACTTAGGGATTATGCCAATAGGGTTAGTCCAGAAGTAATTCAAACTCCACATCATGTCAAGTTTCTCAAGGATGACGTACTCCAGTCCTGTTACTTCGACTCAACTTTTATGAGAGGATACACTGCTAAACATCTGGTATGGCTAGAACATATGATTAGGACTACTGGTTTTGTTACCGATGACAAGATATTTGCTGCCAATATTATCAAATCTTATGCTCCAGACCAAATCGAAAAATACACATACTTTCAGAACGAGTTGAAGAAAAAGGTCAAAACTCAGCCTGTGAGACCAGAAGGTTTAGCAACTAGAAGAGCCTGTCTATGATCGTGATTTGCTTAAAACTCTAGAAGAACGTGAAAAGGGAAAGATAAAGGATCAAGGCATATCTGGTTGAAGATTGGCTCTACATGTAATATCTTTAGGGCTTAGGTAGATCAAGATAAGAAAATTGTAATATTTGATCAGTCTAGAGGATCATCTATCTTGTATTTATCTTTATGTTTGAATCTGGAAAATGTTAATATAAACCAGAACTTTTTCAGCATTCACTTTACACTTAAAGTTTTATCTTTTACTAATTTAAGTTGAGTTAGTTGAGTTATCTTCTAGGAATTTACTTATTATTGTCTAACAAACAAATAGGGGGAGATTGAAATGCATATGACATAGCCTATTTGTAATTTGAGGATTCTAATCAACTTAAATTAGATTGTAATAAGTAAATAATATATAAACTATCACAGGAATCTCAGATAGTATTACCTGTCAGAAGATAGAAGAAGAAGTCAGTCTATAGTTTTGATGTTTTACACTGATAGAAGATTTAGTCAACCTGATCAAGCCTCAGTATAGCATTGAAGCAATGGATTCGTTTTGAAGTGACAGAGATTTCTACGGTGACAGGTTCAGACAGAGTACAGTAGAAGAAAGAGAGAGATGAGAAAAGAAATGGAATCACATTTTAAAGTCAAAAATAAAGAACAGTCATTAAAGTTAGTCATTCATGAACCAGACCGTGCATGAAGCGTCAACAGAAAATACAATGGTACTTCTTTATTAATTTCAGTGATTCAAAAAAGAATTAAGACAATCTAAGGAGTTATAATTATTCTCCTTTATTTAATTAAATTAGGTAATTAATTTAATTAATAAATTAATTTTTTAAGAATTAATTAATTTATTAAAATAATTATTAAATTATTTAAATTTGAATAATTATTTAAGTAAGTTTAAATTAAGATGATTCTTTATTTAATCAAATTAATTTAAATCTGAAAAAGTGAACTAGCAAGACAATCAAGGATTTTCTTGCCGATTATCTTAGCAATACAAATCAGATTGTCTTGGCAAAGTTGAACTGATTGTCTTGGAGTAAAAAAGCAATCATCTTGCTGAAGAATTGTTTTGGCAGTTAAAAACTCAACAAATATCTAAAGAATAGATTGTCTTGGCGACTGTCTTGGTAGCATTGGGATTGTCTTGCCGATTGTCTTGGCAAACAAAATGAATTGTCTTTGTGAGATCAATTGTCTTGAATATTGTTTTTGATGTACAATTAGTTTTAGATTTTGACAGAGACTTCAACAAGACTATTTCAACAAAATGATCAAGGCGGCTAGCATCTTATTCACTGAACATAATATCTGAAAAAAGGAAGATTCACTCTCTCATATTCAATATCCTGCAAGTGCAATAAATTCACAGAAAATCAAGGCTTTGTATTTGTAATATTTGATCCGTTAAAACTTGATTACTTACCACTCTTATACTACTAACGAATTTATATTCCTAGTTCTTATCTCGATTTTTATTAACAAATATAGAAAAGTTCATGTCGAATTTTCTAATTTGTTTTTATTAACTTGATAACATTCTGTACTAAATTTTGTAACAACCCTCAAGTTTAATATATCGTTATATTTAACTTGAAGCTTTTTTCATTTACTTCTGCTTAAATTTGTCTAAACTGAATTTATATTTAACGGACAAATTTCGATTAAATGACAAAGTTTGTATTCGACCCCTCCTTTTATAAACTTAATTTGACCTAACAGTAAGCTCTTTCAATATTATGTAGATGATTATTTCTAAGAGCCAAGGAGCCATGATGGTGCGTAATGGAGCATTTGATCCCAAGGTTTTCATAATGGAGCATTTGCAATTTGTATCTAAGATTCCAGAGCAGCCTGAAACTTAATGTTTAAAGTCTCATTTTTATGGTTGCAGCCTGCATTATCTTGTTTTACAGCGAGCTTTGTTTGATTACTTTTATTGTTGCAGGAAACTTTAGCAAGGGTCATATATTCTACTGTTGTTTGAAGGTGTTGCTTTGACTATAAAGCCTTGAATCGGTTCTGCTGCTGTTTGAGATGCTGCTTTTTTGGTTATGTCAATGCTTGGTGTTGCTCAGCTATTGCGCTATGACTATTTTATAGTGTTTTTAGTGTTTTAGGGTGTTAGCTATCTAGGCTTGGTTCTGTTGGAAGTCTGAACTTATTATTCGTTTCAGTTTCATGTCATTTCATTTCATGTAAATGAATGTTACACGACCTGATCTCGTGTCGTATCGTGTTGGGTCATTTTTTTGTCATGTCATGTTCATATCCGGATTTTGGGTACATGACTTGATTTCGTGTTGTATTCGGATCAGCCCTTTATGTAACACCCCTAGATCCGGGGTTAGGGATCTGGTCGTTACCGTCTCAATTCCCATCCACAGTTCAACATAAATATTAAATTATAACCTTGTGACCCAAAACAATAACATAAAACACACCCGTTATAGTCCCAGAGATGAAATCAGAGTAACAACCAAATTTTATTAAACACATTATGAGTTCTTACAACCCAAAAGAATTTTAATATAAATACATACTCTTTGCCATCCATTTACATGAGTCATAATAGACCATATACTTGGTACTGAAAGAATAAATCTATCCTACCAATAGCTTTCTCTTCGGCTCTGGTAGTCTCATCGTCCTCGCCAGCATCGAGTGCGCCTTGTGCGAGTCATCTGGTCTAGCTGTTGTTGTGATATAATAATAAAGCAAGGGTGAGCAATAGCCCACCAACAATAATATTTAACTGAACGATAATATATAACAGTTCAAAAGTATCTTTCAAACCATATGCCATGCATTTACGGAAATGATGCCGGTATAATATGAACGATGAAGTTACAAGGTAACTCAAAATGTAAATATATGAAGGAATATCTGCTATGTCGAAAATGAGCAAGATATTATAAAGAGGAACTTGCAAGGAAAATATTGCAATTCCAGTTACGAACACTTTTCCAGCTCTGCCAACAGTAATCATGTTGCAGGAAATAAATAAGTTTGGATGATGAACCAATGATGGAGTATTCACCGCGCCCGCTGTTCCAATCTTGATGATTAGTCAAGATCGTACAGCTCAAATTAGATTTACTACCGGTAGAAGGAAGAACTGGCGGCTTTACTTGTCTACCGCCTTACTAGCTCTCCCAGGCCAACGGTTGGGCCAAAGGGGATGGACCGGCACTACTCGGCCTCTTACACGACTCCTAGTTCCAATATAATTCATGATTCTGAATGTAACGTTCGTCCCCCTTTCCCCAAGTATAATACTTGTTGATAAGACTCTACAAAGTAGTCGTATCTAGTTGGAAAGGAAAATTCACCAATAACTTCCAAGCTATTGCTTGGTAACGAACATCAACTTGATCCAACAATCTTACCCCTCGAAAGATGAGAAGGTAAACACAGACTTAATGAGTCCATAGCAACCAAGTTGCGAGTGAAGAGGATAAATTTTGACCGGGAAGTCAACAAGATAAATAACATTGCTCAAGTAGGTTCCCCTATAATATGGAAGTTTGAGCGAGCATTTAAATCCTTTTAAGATAGATTTAAATGAAAAAGAAAGAGTTGGGAACCTTTCCTTGATAAAATAGTCGTAAAAAGACTCCGAAATATTTTACATAATATCTGGAGGTGGAAGTTAATCTCCGAATAATATAAATTATTTTAAAAAGAATTTTAAAAGAATTAAATAAATATTCTTGGAATATTTATTTACTCAATAATAATTATGGAATATTATTAACTCATAATATTGCTCGTAAGTAATCCTCGAATGAATATATGGAATTATTTAATAAATAAATCCCACCTTAAATGAATATTCGAAATAATATTCATTAAATAATTAAACTCCAATAAATATTTAAAATAGTATTCAATAAATAAGTCAAACCTTAAATGAATATTTGAAAATAATGTTCATTTAATATTTACTCTTTTAAATGAAAATCCAAATAGCATTCATTTAATAAATAATCTTCTAAATGAATATCCAAATAATATTCATTTAGTAATCAAAACTTTAAAGGAATAATCGAAATAATATTCCTTAAGTAAATAGAACTTCCAATGAATATTTTAAAATAATATTCATTATGTACATAAAACCTTAAATGAATATTCGAAAGTAATATTCATTTAATAAATAACATTCTAAAGAATATCAAAATAATATTCATTAAATATCAACTCTAAATGAATATTCAAAATTAACATTCATTTATTATCTCTCGACTAAGATAATACTCGAATAACATTCCTCGAAATATTTCCAAGTAATTGATACTTTATGGAATATAATAACGTTTAACAATAACCTTCCTCAGATAAATAATAATCTGTCGTTGGAATCCCTCCGGGTTTCCACGACTATCTATAACTCAAAATACCGACTCCCGGTCTATATTTAGAATGAATATCATATGCCCTTCGCTAAGGGTCTTACCAAAATATCAATTCAGGGAAAGAGTATCATAAAAAAACCAGAGTCACAATATAATTGGAAACAGGCATGCATGCGATGGCATATGTAAAACAGAAATCATATACATATATTATCACCACAATAGGTTCAAAGGTTTGAACACTTGCCTGGTAATTGAGCACGGGTGGGGGTAGTGGTAGGGTGTCCCGAGTCAGCTCGGCGATCTATAATAGTCAAGAAATTCGAGATTAATCACTTAACATTTTTCAAAAGGTTAAGTATTAACTTAAGTCGAAACATGTTTTCGAATTATCTCGTTATACCCCTTTTTAGTGTAACTCTTTTTATTACCGATACGATTTGACATTTGTTCGTCATTAAGACATGTCATCGTACTCACACTTAGTGTATACTTAAGTCGTATAAGTTCTAAATTTGATCGATTACGAACCAAGTTTATATCTCGAGTTTTATCGCTCGTTTTCTACGTTATAACCAAAGTTATACTTTTAAGGGGTTCGTTCGCGTTTAACCTAGATTCGAACATTTTAATAAAATCGAAAAATGATCCGATTCACATGAGGTTTTCTCTCACACCTCCCTTTTTACCTCTAGTATTTAATTACCAAGATTCGCCACTGACTTACGTATTTTACGAGGGTTCATTTTTAATTACGAATTATCGGTTACGGTTTCGAACTACTTTTAGTAAACCGACCGTAACTCCTAAACCGTAAGTCCGTTTCACACGATCTTTATATCAAAACGAATCTTATAACATGATCTATCCTATCATGGCAGAAAACGAAGCCAAACAGGGAGTTACATGTTCTGTCAAAATCGTTTTCTTAAGGTTAACGAAATTTTGGCATTACGACGGCTATAAATCGAACATTCCAAAAATCATAACAACAATACCAAGCCACACCGGGCACAAATCCAACTTATACACATGATCTTCATCTCAACAAGTCCAGAAGCTACTGATCCTAGCATCAAAATCATCATGCTTCTTAAATTAACTAAACCACTTAACTAATCATGCTAATAACATCACTTATACTAAATCCATCCAAAGCATGCAAAATCTAAAAGTAAGACCTAGGGTTTCAAGTGATGATTACCTTCCTTAGAGTGTTCTAAAGCCCTAATAAGCCTTGATCTACCCTTGTGTGGCCTTAGAGTAGCTAGATCAACCATAAGAATCAAAGAAAACAAAGTTAAATCTTGAAGAACACTATTCATGCTCATCTTTGTTGATTTATTTGAAAATGTTAACAAAGGAATTTGAAGCTAAGATTTCATGGGGATTAGTTTTATGAAATATAGGACTCACCATAAAATTTGGAAGATCAAATAAGGGGTGGAAGCTTGATTTTGATCCTTGAATTTATGCAAAATTCGAATGCCCTGTTTTTGAGAGGAAAAACAGGGTGATCTTCTTGAATTTATTTACCCATTCAAACGACCTTCAAAAATTATGAAATTTTGTACGAATGTTATACATGGAGTGGAGAAGCTATGGTCAAATATTGGTGATTTTATCATGGTTGGAAATGGAGTTATGATTTTTTCTTTGATGGTTGCTCTAGCTGATCAGTTTGAGAGGAAAGAGAAAATGGAGAGTTTCTTTGCCTTGGTTGGTTTTGTGGTGTATTTTACCTTGCTACTTTTCATCCAATAATTCAAGTGTGTAGTGGAAGATATTGTGTAAAGCTAATTTATTAAAGTAGTGATGTAATGGATGATGAAAATGGAGCGACATGTGTTAAGATTTTGATGGTTTACATGCAACTAGTAGTTTGATTTGCTAAGTATTAGTTAATCTCTAACCATACTAGTTACTAGATATTTATCATTTGTACATGCATGTATCTTGCTTCCTCTGCTTGATTCTGTGTCCGGTTATTGCCCGTTTCGATTGATCGTTCGTAGGAATATTTCACGGATTTCTAATTAGGGTTTACCGGGAATCCTCTTAATATTAATACTATCATTCTCCATCTTTCATTCTAACTTTCCAATTTATATTCCTTAAATCCATTCGTTAAATACTTAAGGCTATCAGTGTCCAGGGAACTCTCGGAGAAAATAAAAGTGCGGTTTTTCAGAATCCGACAGCTTTTACATACAATTATTTTCCCCCTAGATCACTAATACGAACTCGGAAATTCGTTCCGAATACTTCTATATAGCGTCGTCTAATAATATTCTCAATTACACCAAAATAACTATTAATCCTTATTCTTTACTTATTCATCTAGGGTTGTACAATTGTCCGTATTCTCTTTCGATCGTTCCTTAACCTTTTTATGGAACCACTGGATTAATCGCTATCTATCTGGATGACATGAGAATATTCTCCTACTTGGAATTGCCATATCTTATTCCCTTAGGAGATAGATTATTCTTACCTATGTTGTCACCCTTTAGCATTCTTCATGACATATAAGTATTTGAATCCATATCCATTCCCTTCATTCATTAGAGCTGGTGACCTTGTTGTCGGAATCATTGTTCCTCATTTTATCAGTACTTAATAAAAAGTTTTAATAATATCCAAAATTTGGGGTTCTTACAGTCTCCCCTCCTTAAAAGGATTCCGTCCCGGAATCAGGTAGGAAACAATCGGGTTCTTGTTTGTCATCTAGCTTTCCAGTCCTCGGTTGATCCTTAATCATTTCAACCCGTTTACAGCACATCTCCGTAGTGCTACAGTACTCTCTTTTTCCTTTTTATCAACTTTTCTACTTTTGCACATTACACTATCCTGGTTCTTCTCTTACTCATTCATATAATATCACCCTTATTGGTATCTACAGTGACTTCGGTATCACTATCGCATTGCGAATTCGGAGATAACCTCACTCGCACTATGCATTTCCTGATCGCCTTAATCTTCGTAATCTCGATCAATATAGAGAAGTGGAAAGATTTATTGAGAGATCACTATGATCAATTGAACATTTGTTATATTGCATAGTTAGTACAGAAGGGGGCCAGCCTTTAGTACTTGACAAGCAATTAAACAAGTTATGGTATTCCATTTAGACTTCTATCACATAGACAGATAGTCACGTAGCAGTACCTCCCCTCCTTAAAGGGTTGTTCTTCTCAATTCATAAAGAAGATGAATAAGAGAGAAGAAAAGAAAAGAATTCTAAAGGATTATAGAATTTTTTTTTTTGTAAAATATCATACTCAGAATTTACCTCTGAACTATAGAGGTTAATCAAAGAAGAAAATAATCATGATTATATCCAATACCATTTGATCGCAATTTCACGTGTCAACATATCTTGCTGTTTTGTCCATTATTCTATGGACCTATACTCTGGTTCAACCTTAGCAACACTTTTGGAAAAATCTTTCAACCTCTCAGGTTAAATCTTAGGTTTCTCGCTGGACATCATTGTTACTGACATTCCATGTCACGCTACTAGCTTTTCATATCTATTATATTAACACTATCAGGTTGTCATCCCGATAATTCATCAGAAACCCATTTATTAATCCATTCATAACATTCCTTACTTCACATTCCATAGTTGCTTTCCCAGTCTTTTCTTTATCAATCACATCCTTCTTATTATCTGATATTTATTTACCTCTGTTATTTACTTCCACCTTCATCTCTTTATTGAGGCATCTTTTGCACTTGGCACCTCCTTATTGGTATCCCGTCACATTTACTCTATAATCATCACATTATTTCAAATTTAAAACCTCCGAAATGAATCTGGCCGATTTCTTTAGCTTAGATCCAATATAATCTACTTCTGTCAACTTGTTTCTCATCACTTATTCTTTTCTACCCGCGGTTTTTCACAGGTTGTCTTTCGTAAGTCAGACCAGGTCGTACACCTACCTGCTCACACTCTTATCATCTGTTGAGCATCTGCATTTTACTGGTGTAGGTTTGCCACAAGAAACACGTTACTACCATGCTATAAGCCTTGGGGGTAAAACTGGCTCGAATGCCACCTTCCTAACACTTTAAACCCTCAGGTGGCCTAATAAGTCTCGGGCTCAACTGCCCTTCTCTCTAAGTCTAATTAATTTTTTCCACGGGAATACATTTAGCATCATGAATCATCAACCTCATATTCTCTATCTTGTTTGCGCAGAAGTACACTAACACAAACTTGCTTGTCATTCATCAACATGCCATTTAGCTTATCAATAGCAGCACTTTCTTTATCTTTACGTTGTCATCTACTTTCTTAGAAGAATCACCATCGCTTGTTGCTTACGTAGTGCCTTAATAGCTAACCGTACGGGTTTCAATCCTTTAGGGAGACAAAGTAATCACTATTCCTTATCCATAAGGAACACTTCCTGAACTTGATGTAGATATTACATGAAGTAGATAAAATTGCAGAAGAGTTTCAAGCATCGCAGCTAAGTCAGGTTGATGAAACTATCACTCATGCATCTTCCATAAAAGACTGGAAACTTAATGGTTTACTTCATCAATTTTTTTTTGTATCATGGTCCTGGTTTGCCTCAAAACGGGACCTTCTAAGGTATGTAATATGCTTAAGAACCATTAGGAATCGAATCTTTACTTAAACTACTATTACTGTCGATTCTTGCACAATCATCAGAAGGAATGTAAATTCCTCCATTCCGATATGACCTTCAAGGTCCTTCCAAATATTATTCTGTTTCTTCGGTATGAACATTTGTAATTATTCCTTTATACTTAGACTGTCGGCCACCTCATTGGCCTTTCCTAATAATAGTAATTTCTGGTAATCCTTGTTCTCCGGATACATTTCAATTCAATTTTTTGTTTACCTCATTCTCATCACTGTTGGGTGAAAGCATTCTCCCTTAAGCTCTGCTGAAGGAGAAAAATATATCTATCAGTCTTTTTCCATAAGTCATTCCTTCCAACTACCCGTGGGAACTTTATCACGTTTATTCCCAATCCTACTTAGGATACTTCTTTTCTTAGTTCTTTCCTTATCTTAGGATAATCTCAACCTTTATAGGTTCAATCCATACTCCCTCAGGGTTTCATACATGCATCATCTGGTATATTGTTATTGTGTCTTACATTCTCTTCCAAACTTCTAGTTGGAAACTCAGAATATTAGCTTTTCCTTGTAAGGTTTTTTAGGTCGTCCTCATCATTCCTCCTGTATTTTCTAGGTACAGGGTACATCAAAACTTCTTTGATCAATACCCTAATAATTCTATCTCTGTTCTTTCCAGAACTCTTTTTAATAATCTGTACAGGTCATTGTTGCCTTAGCAAATCCAACTCATATCATCTGAATTCACAATGTCTTTATTAGGGTTAGTGCCATCCCTTGTGCATTCCCCAGGGTTTGCCTTACTTTATGGATATCTTATCCTTAATTAAACCGCCAAGGAATTCCTGCATCCTATAATTGGCAATCAAATCATGTATCCTTAATAAGGGTCTCTTTTCAATCATTCTTATTTGATAATCGATCGGTAGCTTACTGCTAATTTCTTCTTTCAGATAGTGGTCAACCTATTTGACCTTCCAAAATACAACGTAGGTCTATCTGCTCTCTTACAGAACTTGTTAATGGTAGCAAGAATGTTCTGAAAGATATTGGTCGAGTTCAACGTGAATTTCCTAGTGCTTATCGTTCTTCGCAAAGGTACTTGCCTCAGAGAAAGTTCCTATAGCATACTGTTCAATTTCTGACCATTTCTATACTCTCTTCATATACCTTCATTGTTTACTTTCCTTCGTCATAATATATTCATGGTATTCGCGATACCCTAACATCATACATCTCAAGTCACTATACTTCCATTTTACTCGTAATCTTGGACAACCATATACACATGAGTCACTTTAGTACGGGTGACCCCATCCTAAAATGGTCTAGTGAATTCCCAATCAAAACATGGGCTGTTCAGCAGAAGATTCCTACGATCTCATTAATGTTTCCTTTATATCAGAAGGCCTTGCAGTCGGTGCTTTCTTAGAAGCAACCCTGCTTTGTTCTTTCATTGCTGGTCTAGTCACTTGATAATCCTTTGTGACTTGCCCTCAACTGGCCACACTAAAATTATATATGATTTTAGGGGTTGGCTAATTTAGCATTACTTTTCTAGCAATTGCTGGCATAGTGCCTTCTACTTTGATACCTTTCTACCTTTGCAAAACTTTACTCCATATAAGTCTTAATCGACTTCTCGGCACCGTCTCTGGTCACCTTTCCTCTATTTTTATCTTTTCAACTATTCTTATCACTACCACGTGCCACGCGAGCTTACCATTCCTGGCATAACAGCCTTTTCACTTAAGTCAATCTCGGAGTTTCTCAGTCCGGCTGGTTTCTTACTTACATTTCCTGTTTTCGTCCAATCTCACTTCATCATTGTATTTCTACAATCAATCGCGATAACCGGGGTCTGTCCACCAACCCATGTAGCGGCTACCTTACCCAATTCATGGGGTTTGCCCCAGTTTCTACTCTCTTCCATGATGTTCTCTGATAATCAGAAAGACAAGGTTTGCCAAAATTCATTGAAGTTCTTCCCAGAATTAGGGAAATTTTGGTCAATCTATCCATCGACTGGTAACACTAAGGAGACCAGTTTCGAAACCTGAAGAATAGTTCTATGAACCTCCTAGTAGGTAGAACCGTAAGCAGTCATAATTAACGAAATAATCCTCATCGGGTTGGAAATTTAACCCCTGGAGAGGAACCAATTATATACATCCCTTAGAAGGGAATTAACAGTTTTAAACTGAAACTTGTCACAACGTCCTGATACCTATACGTCATGATATTCAATATTACCAAATGTCAGTCTACCTGACTACCAGTCTCAGAAGGAACATTACCGTCGGAGTTCGTTGTTCCACAAAAATTGGCACTACTAAGGCCATCCGAACCTGGTGAACCATGCTGTCCGAATGCATCCGCAAGTACTTTGTCGTGCTGCGCAAGCACACATCCTAATCTTTTATGCGAAGCGTCGTTGGAAGCACAAAGTCTCCCTTTTTCCATTAAACAATGCCAACTCTTGGTCACTACCAATTTCATCTTTTAGCTCCATGAAGATTTTCTCACATTTTTCTCTTTAACTGCTGATCGTATTACTTGATCCGTTATAATTCCGCATCGGAGTAAACTTAAGGTAACTACTATAATCCATTCAAAGAAAAGAAAGAATTTAATATTCCTCTGAGTCACATGCATCTAACGTTTCTGGTTCATCATTTCACTGAGTTAAATTAACCCTATACTTAGTCTCTGACAATAGTCTCATTACGAGTTCGTCTTGACTCACTGGTCTTATCTTCCGGTAGGTTCTGAGATCATTGTCATGCTTACTACTTCCTTATATAACTTTATCCAATCATGCTGTCACTTCCCAATGTTTTCACTTTCTAACTGATTCATTCATAAAATGGACATTTTCTTGAATAAAACAACTTCATCAACCTCAATTTGGTTCCATAAATTACAACCTATGACATCTGCCTTCTCATGGCGAATTATTACTGACAATATTCATACTTATTCATTTATCAAATGATATGGCACTTACTGCCTCTTCTCAACTATTCCTAGGGACTCTGCTCCTCGCCTTATATCGATGCCTTTGATAATCATACATCCTTCTAGCACTCTTTTCGTTAATATGAAAGTCTCTAATGATTCTCATCTATTCCCGTATAAGATCTCAAGTAATTCTTCCAATCTGTCTTACTTGCTTGTACTACCTCCAATAGTCCAGCCACGAATCCAACATGAATCTTCAGTTTTCTTGCTAATAGCTTAGTTCTTTATGCCCACTTTTCTGAGCTCTATACCTTAATCATCTCAGTCTTTCTGGCTACAGCCCTCATTCCTCGAGGGTAAGCTCCTTATCCTAACAAGATTTTCCTTATCTGCTGGAACCTCTTCCGGGTCTCCAGTAGGGTACTCTATTGAATTTACCCGCTGATCTTCAACATATAATAAAGCATCATCGCGCTGCTGCTCGTATGCCTCAAGGTCTGTTGCCTTACTTGTCGATGGGATATCGAGCTAAGTTACTATCATGATACTTAATAGTTCCCATAAGAGTTTTATAGGTCATCACTACATTAAGTAGTCCGACTATGAACTTGGCAAGAGTTCTTGTTATCTTAGTGAATTTATTGTTTTAACGTCGCCTCATCTCTGGGGTTTATAACGTACGCTCTGATACCACTTCTCTAACACCGGGGTTAGGGATCTGGTCGTTACCGTCTCAATTCCCATCCACAGTTCAACATAAATATTAAATTATAACCTTGTGACCCAAAACAATAACATAAAACACACCCGTTATAGTCCCAGAGATGAAATCAGAGTAACAACCAAATTTTATTAAACACATTATGAGTTCTTACAACCCAAAAGAATTTTAATATAAATACATACTCTTTGCCATCCATTTACATGAGTCATACTAGACCATATACTTGGTACTGAAAGAATAAATCTATCCTACCAATAGCTTTCTCTTCGGCTCTGGTAGTCTCATCGTCCTCGCCAGCATCGAGTGCGCCTTGTGCGAGTCATCTGGTCTAGCTGTTGTTGTGATATAATAATAAAGCAAGGGTGAGCAATAGCCCACCAACAATAATATTTAACTGAACGATAATATATAATAGTTCAAAAGTATCTTTCAAACCATATGCCATGCATTTACGGAAATGATGCCGGTATAATATGAACGATGAAGTTACAAGGTAACTCAAAATGTAAATATATGAAGGAATATCTGCTATGTCGAAAATAAGCAAGATATTATAAAGAGGAACTTGCAAGGAAAATATTGCAATTCCAGTTACGAACACTTTTCCAGCTCTGCCAACAGTAATCATGTTGCAGGAAATAAATAAGTTTGGATGATGAACCAATGATGGAGTATTCACCGCGCCCGCTGTTCCAATCTTGATGATCAGTCAAGATCGTACAGCTCAAATTAGATTTACTACCGGTAGAAGGAAGAACTGACGGCTTTACTTGTCAACCGCCTTACTAGCTCTCCCAGGCCAACGGTTGGGCCAAAGGGGATGGACCGGCACTACTCGGCCTCTTACACGACTCCTAGTTCCAATATAATTCATGATTCTGAATGTAACGTTCGTCCCCCTTTCCCCAAGTATAATACTTGTTGATAAGACTCTACAAAGTAGTCGTATCTAGTTGGAAAGGAAAATTCACCAATAACTTCCAAGCTATTGCTTGGTAACGAACATCAACTTGATCCAACAATCTTACCCCTCGAAAGATGAGAAGGTAAACACAGACTTAATGAGTCCATAGCAACCAAGTTGCGAGTGAAGAGGATAAATTTTGACCGGGAAGTCAACAAGATAAATAACATTGCTCAAGTAGGTTCCCCTATAATATGGAAGTTTGAGCGAGCATTTAAATCCTTTTAAGATAGATTTAAATGAAAAAGAAAGAGTTGGGAACCTTTCCTTGATAAAATAGTCATAAAAAGACTCCGAAATATTTTACATAATATCTGGAGGTGGAAGTTAATCTCCGAATAATATAAATTATTTTAAAAAGAATTTTATTTACTCAATAATAATTATGGAATATTATTAACTCATAATATTGCTCGTAAGTAATCCTCGAATGAATATATGGAATTATTCAATAAATAAATCCCACCTTAAATGAATATTCGAAATAATATTCATTAAATAATTAAACTCCAAAAAATATTTAAAATAGTATTCAATAAATAAGTCAAACCTTAAATGAATATTTGAAAATAATGTTCATTTAATATTTACTCTTTTAAATGAAAATCCAAATAGCATTCATTTAATAAATAATCTTCTAAATGAATATCCAAATAATATTCATTTAGTAATCAAAACTTTAAAGGAATAATCGAAATAATATTCCTTAAGTAAATAGAACTTCCAATGAATATTTTAAAATAATATTCATTATGTACATAAAACCTTAAATGAATATTCGAAAGTAATATTCATTTAATAAATAACATTCTAAAGAATATCAAAATAATATTCATTAAATATCAACTCTAAATGAATATTCAAAATTAACATTCATTTATTATCTCTCGACTAAGATAATACTCGAATAACATTCCTCGAAATATTTCCAAGTAATTGATACTTTATGGAATATAATAACGTTTAACAATAACCTTCCTCAGATAAATAATAATCTGTCGTTGGAATCCCTCCGGGTTTCCACGACTATCTATAACTCAAAATACCGACTCCCGGTCTATATTTAGAATGAATATCATATGCCCTTCGCTAAGGGTCTTACCAAAATATCAATTCAGGGAAAAAGTATCATAAAAAAACCAGAGTCACAATATAATTGGAAACAGGCATGCATGCGATGGCATATGTAAAACAGAAATCATATACATATATTATCACCACAATAGGTTCAAAGGTTTGAACACTTGCCTGGTAATTGAGCACGGGTGGGGGTAGTGGTAGGGTGTCCCGAGTCAGCTCGGCGATCTATAATAGTCAAGAAATTCGAGATTAATCACTTAACATTTTTCAAAAGGTTAAGTATTAACTTAAGTCGAAACATGTTTTCGAATTATCTCGTTATACCCCTTTTTAGTGTAACTCTTTTTATTACCGATACGATTTGACATTTGTTCGTCATTAAGACATGTCATCGTACTCACACTTAGTGTATACTTAAGTCGTATAAGTTCTAAATTTGATCGATTACGAACCAAGTTTATATCTCGAGTTTTATCGCTCGTTTTCTACGTTATAACCAAAGTTATACTTTTAAGGGGTTCGTTCGCGTTTAACCTAGATTCGAACATTTTTATAAAATCGAAAAATGATCCGATTCACATGAGGTTTTCTCTCACACCTCCCTTTTTACCTCTAGTATTTAATTACCAAGATTCGCCACTGACTTACGTATTTTACGAGGGTTCATTTTTAATTACGAATTATCGGTTACGGTTTCGAACTACTTTTAGTAAACCGACCGTAACTCCTAAACTGTAAGTCCGTTTCACACGATCTTTATATCAAAACGAATCTTATAACATGATCTATCCTATCATGGCAGAAAACGAAGCCAAACAGGGAGTTACATGTTCTGTCAAAATCGTTTTCTTAAGGTTAACGAAATTTTGGCATTACGACGGCTATAAATCGAACATTCCAAAAATCATAACAACAATACCAAGCCACACCGGGCACAAATCCAACTTATACACATGATCTTCATCTCAACAAGTCCAGAAGCTACTGATCCTAGCATCAAAATCATCATGCTTCTTAAATTAACTAAACCACTTAACTAATCATGCTAATAACATCACTTATACTAAATCCATCCAAAGCATGCAAAATCTAAAAGTAAGACCTAGGGTTTCAAGTGATGATTACCTTCCTTAGAGTGTTCTAAAGCCCTAATAAGCCTTGATCTACCCTTGTGTGGCCTTAGAGTAGCTAGATCAACCATAAGAATCAAAGAAAACAAAGTTAAATCTTGAAGAACACTATTCATGCTCATCTTTGTTGATTTATTTGAAAATGTTAACAAAGGAATTTGAAGCTAAGATTTCATGGAGATTAGTTTTATGAAATATAGGACTCACCATAAAATTTGGAAGATCAAATAAGGGGTGGAAGCTTGATTTTGATCCTTGAATTTATGCAAAATTCGAATGCCCTGTTTTTGAGAGGAAAAACAGGGTGATCTTCTTGAATTTATTTACCCATTCAAACGACCTTCAAAAATTATGAAATTTTGTACGAATGTTATACATGGAGTGGAGAAGCTATGGTCAAATATTGGTGATTTTATCATGGTTGGAAATGGAGTTATGATTTTTTCTTTGATGGTTGCTCTAGCTGATCAGTTTGAGAGGAAAGAGAAAATGGAGAGTTTCTTTGCCTTGGTTGGTTTTGTGGTGTATTTTACCTTGCTACTTTTCATCCAATAATTCAAGTGTGTAGTGGAAGATATTGTGTAAAGCTAATTTATTAAAGTAGTGATGTAATGGATGATGAAAATGGAGGGACATGTGTTAAGATTTTGATGGTTTACATGCAACTAGTAGTTTGATTTGCTAAGTATTAGTTAATCTCTAACCATACTAGTTACTAGATATTTATCATTTGTACATGCATGTATCTTGCTTCCTCTGCTTGATTCTGTGTCCGGTTATTGCCCGTTTCGATTGATCGTTCGTAGGAATATTTCACGGATTTCTAATTAGGGTTTACCGGGAATCCTCTTAATATTAATACTATCATTCTCCATCTTTCATTCTAACTTTCCAATTTATATTCCTTAAATCCATTCGTTAAATACTTAAGGCTATCAGTGTCCAGGGAACTCTCGGAGAAAATAAAAGTGCGGTTTTTCAGAATCCGACAGCTTTTACATACAATTATTTTCCCCCTAGATCACTAATACGAACTCGGAAATTCGTTCCGAATACTTCTATATAGCGTCGTCTAATAATATTCTCAATTACACCAAAATCACTATTCATCCTTATTCTTTACTTATTCATCTAGGGTTGTACAATTGTCCGTATTCTCTTTCGATCGTTCCTTAACCTTTTTACGGAACCACTGGATTAATCGCTATCTATCTGGATGACATGAGAATATTCTCCTACTTGGAATTGCCATATCTTATTCCCTTAGGAGATAGATTATTCTTACCTATGTTGTCACCCTTTAGCATTCTTCATGACATATAAGTATTTGAATCCATATCCATTCCCTTCATTCATTAGAGCTGGTGACCTTGTTGTCGGAATCATTGTTCCTCATTTTATCAGTACTTATTTAAAAGTTTTAATAATATCCAAAATTTGGGGTTCTTACACTTTAGGTACATGAAACACGAATGTACACAACAGGATTGATTTGTTAGGTCTACTTCCAACAAAAAGAGAGAAAGTTGATAGAATAGGCACCTTGGATTTACTAAAGTCAAGAGTTGTAACAGCCCCAAATCCGGGGTCAGGGATTTAGAGTAGTCACGATCCATTTTCCATTAATAACATACCTGTTCTTGCACATAATATATAAAACAGACATCGATCCCACAATAAACTCACACCGCACACACACACACACACAGGTTAGAGTCTCAGAAACGTCACAACAATGATTAAGCAGAAATAAAAGTATCAGAGTTATTACAGACCGAATTAAATAGTATTTATGCTACCAGCGACACTTCGATATGAAGCGAAGTTGGCGGCTTGAAAGTTTGTTACGGTACACTGCCTTGCACAGGTCATACTGATAAATAAAATGAACTAACAAAAGTTGCCAACCAATCCGGCTAATGGGGCCTACCGGTGGAATCTCAACTGCTGGCTCGGGTCTAGTCACCTGCTTTCGGGCAGTCTGTCTGGGTCTTGCCATTTCGCTTAGCTGTTTTGTTTTTAAATTTGAAAACAAGCAAGAGTGAGCAACTATAGCTCAGCAAGAAATATATACATAAGGTAAGCAATATAACATTTCATATGATTAGCTGTTATTAAACTCGTTTGTATCAATCAGATATAAAATCACTTGTCATTGTTGATAAATTCCGAAGGTACACCAATACGTGCCCTTGTTTTCAAAATAAACTTGCAGTTCTAGATACTGCATGGAGTCAACATCTTTCTCATCAAAATAGAACACTATCAGCAACTTGGCACATAAGCCTAAGAAGCAGTGTCAAAGCATTTTTCCAAAATGGAGGAATGGGACTTAAAGAAAACATAAAACCTGACAGGGATTGACGATGATCAGTCGCCACATCAAAGTCCAATAATCTGCGGGTCTTCTCTACCGGTAGAAGGATAGAATAATTAATAAATGATATTTTAATATTTAATATTAATAATTAATAAAATAATTATTTAATAAATTAAACTTTTAATCCAAGATAGGGTTTCGAGTATTTACGAAGATATAAAAATAATTACTTGAGTATACGATACTCCCCGAATGACCCTTCGGGTTTTCGCAATCGACTTACGATATAATAATATACCGCTCCCCGGTCAATAGTATATACGGACCGCTACGACCTCTATTGCTAGAGTCGTTGTCCGAAGAAAACATTTCAATCTAAGTTCAAGGGGTACAACATATATGTACTTATACATCTCAATTGCATCAATACTTCGATAAACATAACATTTGATATGATTGAAAACTACAAACACAACAGTGAAAGTCCTTGTATATGTAAGTTTTGAAAAGTAAACTTGCCTTGGTTTGGTTGGGGTGGTCGAACGTGCGGAGTGGAACGATCTATACATAAGCAATAACCGTTCGTTAGTACCTTAACAATATCTCTTTAATTGCGGGGTTTTAGGGGGTACGAAATTAACTTAATGACTTCGTCTTATGACACTCTAGCCCCACTATAGGTTCATGTCATCACTCGATTACGCTCGTCACTTATTCGACTTAATTTAGTTACCATATCCGAGTCATGACCATTACCCCTAGAATTATACTCCATTTAACGACTTTTTCCCTTGTGCGAATTTTACTCTAGCATTTTTATAAAATTTAAAAATTCGTATTTTAATCAAATTCTTTTTGGGTAGCCTTCACCACTGCATTTCATAGCTTCTCAAATTTTTCCATGATCCCACATAAATGTTTAGGGGTTTAAACAAGGTTCACAAGGGGGTCACTTAGTGCAGTCCGGAATCCAGAAACACATTTTACTTCTCCGGCCATAACTTAAAATCTATACATCCCCTAGTCATTAACCTTATATTTCCAGAAACTACATTCAAATACCTTTCCAACAATATATGGTAGGACCTCAGGGGACAAGATTTGGGGGTTCAACACCATGTTACAAGGCAGGTCAAATTTCTGGAAAAACTCAGCATGCATGTTTCACTTAATTCAACCAAGATTCTTACTTCCACAACACAACCAACATCTAATTCACCTAGTTCATGCTTTATAACATTCATGGAGATACATATACTAACCACAATCATAAAAATAACAACCACAACACTAAAACTCAAGATCCATATCATCCATCACTTGAACATCCAAGATTAACACAAATATACATGGATCTATCACCAAACATCATAAACACTACATGGCCAAGAGGGGTTAGGGTTTTTATACCTTCTTGAGTACCTAGGAGCCTTGGGTAAGCCTTACAAAACTTAAGAACACCTTGAATAAGCTCCTACTATCCTTATAATCCAAGATCTATAAGAAAAACTTAACATTGTTACTATTCACAATAACTTTAACAATTAATATCTTGAAATCTAATGGATAAAAGGGCTTGGAAATCTTAGTATACCTTTCTTAGATGATGTAAAGAGCCTAGGAATTATGCCTTGAATTATGAGTGAGGAGAAATGGAAGAAGGAAGAAATTTTCTTCCTTGTTTAGCTTTTGGCCGAGAGCTTCTTCAAAGGGGGGGGGTGATGTTTTGTGTTTTGATTTTTTTGTGTTTGTTTGAATAATTGTAAGTAGTTGGGTGATACATATTAGTGTATGTATATGCATGGTACTAGCCTAGGTATGGCCTTCTTGTACTATTGTCCCCTCCTTGGAAAAAGAAATGCAACTAGTTACTATTCCTCTTGCCATTTTGTTTAACTAGTTTGCTTTTCCTAACTACTTAGTTGCATGGGACTTGCATGCAATACTACTCCTTGTATCATTATTCTTCCACCAATGCTTGTCACTTAAACTTTAATTCGTATCGTATCTTAATTAATCTCTCGTAATAATATTTTGTCGCGTAGAGATTTCCCTAGTAATTCCTTAAGTACTTAATTGTGGAAATTCCTCGAATATCCATAATTCCTCGTCATAATCCTTAATAAATCTTTTAATACTCTAATCATTCTCAAATCCCAAGTTTTATAAATCTTACTAACAATAAGACTCTTGTCCTCAATAATCTTCTCTTTTATCTTACATAGAGAATGTAACAACATAATTTCTCAGACAATCAATTCCATTAAACAACAGGGATGACTAGAAAGGTTCCAAATTGACAGTGTCACATGATATTAAATAAAAGAAAATATTGCAAAAATTAGGGTTCTTACAATTCAACTGCTTGTGACCCCACAATATATATCTCACATACACACTGGTTAGAGTCTCAGAAACGACACAATATAACAACTATGGAATAAATAATTATTATTACAATACCCAAATATTTTCTGATGCTTACAATCCTCTCATACTATTCATATTTATACATAAGATGAATACAAAACTATAGTCTGATCCGACTAGTTCATACTACTCCCGGGATTACTGCTAGAAGCTGCTTCTGGAAAACGTCTTGCGGTTATTTCTCGTTGGCGAGGTATGTGTTGTATCCTTGACATCCTGCTTCACTGCTCTATAATATATAAAAAACAATAGCAAGAGTGAGCAATAGCTCAAAAAGGTAATGAAAGTATGGCATAACTCTGCCTATGAATGAAAGTGTTAGTATAAACTTATAAAAGACAATTTTTGTCAAAATATCTCATCTCTGAAATCATTTCCTTTACCGGAAAATAAATAAACTCGTTATTATCTCTTATAATCCAATAACTCAAATTTATATCCTTATAGGAAAATATCCGAAAACAGTACTATCTCGGTACTTCAATTATCAAATACTTATCTTTATACGAAAGATATTCGAAACTCATATTTGCCGAAGCAATTTATAAAAACATGCATCCTTTATTGAAAAACTCGAATATTCCCCTTATCGGGATTTGATAGAATCTGGATGCAAAGACTCCCCTTGGGGAAACAAAATCAGCAGTTCTAGATATTGAAATAACAGCACTCGTGCTTTGCGTTCATTAAAACACTATCGGTAACTCAGCGTCTGGGCTTTCATTATAGTGTTCAATCAATTCCAAAATGGAAGGAGTGGGGACTTACTCACAACATACTAATTCTAGACGTGGATCGACGATGATCAGTCGCCACTTCCAGGTCCACCGCGGGTCTTCTCTACTAGTAGAAGGGAAAAACTCCGTCCGTAATTACCCTCCGGTAAAAGCTCCATCCGCAATTACCCTCCGGTAAAAGCTCCATCCGCAATTACCATGGATAAAGCTCCATCCGCAATTACCCTGGATGAAAACTCCATCCACAATCATCCTGAATGAAAGCTCCATCCCCAATCATCCTGAATGAAAGCTCCATCCGCAATCATCTTGGCACAAGTTGGGCAAAATAATAATATTTGATGGACCGCCTGGCTAACGGTCTCATATTCTTAGCTTGGGATCGTTCGTCGACGGTCCTGCACTGCCAGAGTCCCCTGGGTAAACGTCCGTTCGTAGATCTTACTCGTATGGTTTGGTTACTCCCGGAATCAAATGGAAGCTAACCGATAATTACTCATTGGCCTTTAGCCGAAATTTCAGTTCGAGCAACGAATAGTACTCATGAAATCAAGACTGAATCTTTATACTTTAAGATATCAATGAGGAGAGATCAACAAATGGCTCTCGAACTTTGGATTCCCAGTTCTCGATAGATTTGAAAGCATTTAGATGGCTCAAGAGAGAGCTGATAATGATCACGAATAATTAATTGGGAATTCTCATAATTTTTGAAAACATTTTTGAAGGTCAGAAAATATTTAATATAATTTGTAAAGACTTCAAATGATTTTTAAATAAATAATATGATTTTTACAATTAAGGAGATTTAATAAATATTTAAATAATATTTATTAAAGAATTCTTTATAATTAAATAATAATTCAAAATAATCCTCCGATAATAAAAGAAATATTCAAACAATATCTCTTAAAGCATTTTCAAGTATTTAATACTTTCTGGATATAAAATAATGTTTATTAACAACATTCCTCAAATATATAGTACTCTGCCGCTGGAATCCCTCCGGGTTTCCACGACTATCTCTATGTCTCAAATATTGACTCCCGGTGTTAGGTCCCGAAGTATCGTAGAAGGGGGGTTGAATACGATACTACCAAAAATAAAAAATAATTCCGAGAATATATCTTTATTGATAATAAACTCGAAGGGGTGTTACAACTTCTAATCCAATGGATTAGCTTCAAAACAGAACACTCTTAAGGATAGTTTAGGCACGAGGACCTTCTACCCGACACTTTCTGAAAGTGGGCTAAGCCGGTTTTCTACTAGATGGACTGTCCAGCAGCTTACACAGAGAAGATATAAGAGAGAGAAGAGAGAGTTGTGTGTTAAGGTGTGTTTTGAAATGAAATACAATAGGCCTATTTATAGATTATAGAAAGTCACTATTTGACACTATTCCAACAACCCCCAAATAGTAAACAAGCACTATTCCAACAACCCCCAAATAGTAACCGGACCATATTTCACCAACCCCAAATAGTAACCGGGCACTATTACACCAACCCCAAATAGTAACCGTGCATAGTAACTTTGCATAGTAACTGCGCATAGTAATACTGTTTTTGTATCTCTTGGGCTTCTTTGTTCTGTTTTATTCTGCTGTTTTAATTCATCTCTGAAAATAATTCAAGTACTAGATTAATTTAATTATTTGTTATAAATAATTAATTAATCTGTTACTTATTTAATTTTCAGAGAGTAAATTAATTTTTGACAATACCTTGAAATATTATGTCTGTCCTTGATCGTCAATAGGCTTTGGCAATTCTTTCTGTAAATTAATGTGTTGATCCTTCTCGTATGTGCTGACACTTAGTGCGCTGGTCTGGTTCACAAGTGACTAGCACTGATCTTGATCTTCACACCTTCGTTACATTCCAATTGATTAGCCTGTAGCAGTATCTTCAAATTATGTAAATACATGGAATCTTTTTGGCTCTTCAACTGAATCATCTGTACATCTTATTCTGTCACTGAGGCTTGAACATGTTAATGAACTTCTTTCAGCGACTTGATCCTTGTTGGTGCCTGTTCTTAAAATTTCACAATCCCTATATAGATTTAATATTATTAACTTTTATCCTAGTTGAGTTATATATATCCTATATTACATATTACATTACATTATGCTTTACAATCTCCCCCTATTTGATTGTTAGGATTTGACAAGCAAATCCCTAGAGGATAACTCAACTGATACAACAAAAATAATATACAAAGATAAATAATATTAAAGCGCATTCTGGATCATATATATACATTTTCCAGATTTCTAAAATTAACCAAGTTTAAGACAATCGTTCCTTTAGACTAAACATATCTTCAAGTTTGCCTTTGCTTTCTTTCCACATAGCACTAATACTCCCATTAGCTTTTCCTTTCCCAAAATAAAGTTAATTCCGTGTCAACAACCTTTTCCTTGCCCTTATTACGCCTAGTAGCTTCTTGCCCATCCACCTTCTCCCCCTCAGTTGGGTTATCCTCCAAAATAGTAGGATGTGGAGTTGGTAAATTGGACGAAGCTGTCTTTACCAAGGAATTAATTGCATGACTAAACTGGGCTGCCATGGAACTTAATTGAACCTGGAATGCATCATGTTGAATAAGTTGAAAATTTTTGATTTATACAATGGACTTACAGATATTTGACAACTCTTTCTCCATTGTTTGGACCCGTGTAAGGAGTCTGTTGTATTCCTTTCTAGTTATAGGTGCATGTTGTTGAGTAGGTTGATCACTCATACGTTCTGCAGGTGTTTCACTCAACACTCTATATTAACTCGGTTTAGTGGTTTGGGTTACACTTACATGTTCTGTTTGTGTTTCCCTCAACTCTCTTCCAGAGCTTCCACCGAGATGTGTACCTGTAAATGAAATCATCCTAGCCCATTTTTCAGAGGTCACAGATGGTGCAATGAAAGTTCGTGAGCTTCCGTCCTTGCATGAAGCGAGTTGCCGACCACTGGTAAAGAGTGGTAAATCTCGAAAGAGATCCAGAGATTTTCCCTCTGGGAGGTTAAACTTGAATCGATTAAATGGCACAAAACCCAAGTTTCCCTCGTATGTCTGTGAAGACACTTGGTTCATAAAAGAACCACCTACCGATAGATCTTTCCGTAAAATGGAAGATTCACCAGCAGTTATTGAGGTAGGTAATTCCACCTCGGATGACTGTGAAGGCATTTAATCTTTAGAAAGATCATCAACCACTCTTATGTTCTGTGAATTGGAACTCAAGATAGTTGCTCCCGTCAATTCAACCTCATTTACATTTTCACTCATTGGATAAGGAAGAATTGTTTCACTAACAGTTGCCGTTACCTCAGGTTCATTGGGTTTACTCCGTTTAGAATGAGGTAGAGCGGCTGATGTAACTAACTCCTTATGTGGTGCTGCTGAGGCACTATCTCCCTCAAAAGTGTTGATGGATGGTCGTTTAAGTGAAAATTGAGGTGTAGGAGTTTGTTGTGTTTGTGTTTGCATTTGTAAAATGGGCTCTTCGACCTGTGTTAGAGTCGGTGGGATTTCCTGCTCTTGGTCGGGTAAGATGGCCACTAGGGGCTGTAGAAACTGTATTTCCTGTGACACAACAGGGAATACAGAGGTTGGAATAGCAGGGATTGAAATATTACCTTGTCGTATACCTGCTCTCACTGGTATTGGTAACAACGGAAGTGGGACAGTCTTTAGATATTCAGTTAGGATTGTAGGCACATCTGTATAGTTCTTTTTGCTTATGTAATTAATTACATTCGTCTTCATGTAAGAACATTCCACCTTTTGACCATTTTCCAAGCGTACCCTGTCTTCATCATTCAAAAAATCATTTAATATTAGCTGTAGAAACCTTGGATATAGACATTTGATATTTTGAGTCCGAACATCTCTTGTTCCCAAGTGTTTCATCTTTAAAATGATTTGACCAAGCACTATTTTTCCAAAATTAATCCTCAAATTATTGGCGACCGCATACCCTATTTTTTGAATAAATTCAGGTATTCGATCTTGATTTGTTCTATCTGAGGAAAAAACATGGTTAAGAGTGTGAAAGAAGAAATTCCAATACTGGGTTAGAAACGTTCTAGAAAGATTACCAGTATTGAAATTTCCATCTTGGTACCTTATAAAACGAAAGAACATTTCAATCTGTTCAGATGTAGGATCAGAAACAATATTTTCCATAGGAAAATGAAGAATTCGACTAACATCTCGTTCAGTGACCCTAATCGACCTACCAAACAGTCGATATGTGATTGTACACCCGTCCTGTCCAGAAGTGTTAACCGCACTGCAATATAGTTCACGCAATGCATCATGGTTAAGCTGCACTGGTGTAACTAAAGCATATCGAATTAATGAATGTTCATTCAGAAATTGTGTCCAAGCCCGAAATTGCTCATCAAGAATGGTTTCGATTTGCTGAATGGAAATAAGATTAACTTTAGCAATTAAAAAGCTTCCCTGCTATGCCATTTTCAAAACTTTGAGAAAATTAAAAAACAAGGGTTAGTTTTTATAAAGGATGATGTATAAGGCAAGAATATGAAATCCGATCTAAAAACCACCAGCTAGATTTGAGAGATCTTTCCGATCAAAGCTCAAAATATTCAGCAATCGTGTGTATATGCTCTGTATATCTGAAAAATGATGATGTTAAACACAAACAAAAACTCATCATTTATAAGGTTTCAAGGTTTAGTGGGTTAGGTGTGATAGTGACAGGTTATGTTGAAAAAAATAACACCGTTCAATAATTTCTCACCTAACAACCTAATTAGCCGAAAAACATCTTATCACTGAAACCTATCAGCCGAAAAACATCTTATCACCGAAACCTATCAGCCTATACACATATATAAATATTTAATACTTCTAATTATTATGGATTTAAAAATAATCACACAGTAAATCAAGAATTAATCCATAATAATCAGATAAACTCACAATTAAATATACATAAAATTAACAAAATATCATTAATTGATATATGTCAATAAAATATTTATTTAATTATGGTACAATGATATCTCCAGAATAATCATGCATATAATCAAATAAAACAAACAAAATCCAGAGAATGAAATTCACTGGCTGCAACTAATTGAACAAACATTTTAAAAGATCATGTGAAATTTAACATACCAAGCTCACTTACCAACCTTGAAAAGGTTGCTTCATCCAAAGCTTTAGTAAAAATGTCTGCCAACTGTTTTTCACTATGAACAAAATGCAGTTCCACAGTGCCTTCCATCACATGCTCCCTGATGAAATGGTATTTGATGTCTATGTGCTTGGTTCTAGAATGCTGCACTAGATTCTGTGATATTGCAATTGCACTAGTGTTGTCACAGAAAATTGGAATCTTTTTAACTTTAACTCCATAATCAAGTAGTTGATTTCTCATCCATAGAATCTGTGCACAACAACTCCCAGCTGCTATGTATTCAGCCTCTGCAATTGAGGTAGATACTGAGTTCTGCTTCTTACTGAACCATGAGACCAGAATTGACAGGTTCCTGTGGTACTTTTTCTATCCATTTTGCAACCTGCATAATCTGCATCTGAGTAACCAATTAGATCAAAACCAGAATCTCTAGGGTACCAAATGCCAAGGTTTGGTGTTCCCTTGAGATATCTGAAAATCCTTTTAATAGCTACAAAGTGAGATTCCCTAGGATCAGCTTGAAATCTAGCACATAAATATGTAGCAAACATAATATCAGGTCTACTACCTGTTAAGTATAAAAGAGATCCAACCATGCCCCTATAGCTTGTCATGTCCACCTTCTTTTCCTTAGTATTCAGTTCAAGCTCAGTGGCAGTGGCCATGGGTGTTTTTGCAGAAGAGCAATCTGCTAAATCAAACCTTTTTAAAAGATCATAAATGTATTTTGTTTGACTTATAAAAATTCCCTCATTCACCTGTTTAACTTGTAAAGCAAGAAAATAAGTTAATTCACCCATCATACTCATTTCATATCTACTTTGCATGAGTTTGGCAAATCTCTTGCAAAGTTTCTCATCTGTAGACCCAAATATTATATCATCTACATAAATTTGGAAAAGTATCATAGAGCCATTGACATTTCTATAAAAGAGAGTTTTATCAACAGTACCTCGAATGAAGTGATTCTCTATAAGAAACTGTGAGAGTGTGTCATACCAAGCTCTAGGTGCTTGCTTCAGGCCATAGAGTGCTTTGAGTAGAAAGAACACATATTCTGGAAAGTCTGGATCTTCAAAACCAGACGATTGACTAACATACACCTCCTCCTCCAGAATACCATTCAGAAATGCACTCTTGACATCCATTTGATAGTCTTTGAAATTGGCATGCGCTGCATAGGCCAGGAAGATCCTTATTGCTTCTAACCTTGCCACTGGTGCAAAGGTTTCTTCGAAGTCAATTCCTTCCTCTTGACAGTAGCCTTTAGCCACTAATCTAGCTTTATTCCTTGTGACTATGCCATTCTCATCCATCTTGTTCTTGAATACCCACTTAGTGCTAATCACTGATTTGTCTTTAGGTTTGGGTACAAGTTTCCATACTTCATTTCTTTCAAAATGGTTTATCTCTTCTTGCATTGCTAAAACCCAGTCTGGATCCAGAAGAGCATCTTCAACTCTCTTAGGTTCCTCTTTGGATAGAAAACTGCTATACAAGCATTCTTCTTGAGTTGCTCTTCTGGTTTGGATCTTTACATTAGGATCTCCAATGATAAGCTCAAATGGATGATACCTAGTCCATTTTCTTTGTGGCGGTAAGTTTGACTTTGATGAAGTGGCTTCATTTTCTCTATGTTGATCATTGTGGCTTGTTGTTGAGTTTTGACTGTGAGAAACTCCCCCTCAGTGTATGGCCCTCGAGATTGATAGAGTTCTTGCAGATTCATCAACAGATGCTTCAAATTGATTTCCAACTAATGGTGTAAGTTGGTCTTCAATAGGTGGTTCATTCAGCACTTCAACTGATGATCTTTGTCTGTTTTTCACACCATTTGATCTTCATTCTTCATCATCATCTTCACTTTCTTCACCACTTCTCTCATTCTCAAATGAGAGAGACTCATGAAAACCTTCATCTACTAGACCATATATTTTCTTGTCATCAAAGACAACATGTATGGACTCCATTACAATGTTTAGTCTTAGGTTGTAGACTCTGTAGGATTTTCCAGCTGTGTATCCAACAAAGATAGCTTCATCTGCCTTTGAATCAAATTTTCCAAGATGCTCACCATGATTTTTCAGTACAAAGTATTTGCATCCAAAGACATGCAAAAAGTTGATTGTTGGTTTCTTGCCTTTGAAAAGTTGATAAGGTGTCATGCCTTTTGCTTGATTGACCAAAGAAATATTCTGAGTGTAGCATGCAGTGTTTATAGCTTCTGCCCAGAAGTATGTTGGTATCTTAGACTCTTCAAGCATTGTTCTTGCAGCTTCAATTAGAGTTCTGTTCTTTCTTTCCACTACACCATTTTGTTGAGGAGTTCTTGGTGCAGAGAATTCTTGGATAATTCCTTCTTCTTCACAAAACTCTCTTATTACAGAATTCTTGAACTCAGTTCCATTGTCACTTCTGATTCTCCTTACTTTGAGTAAAGGATTGTTGTTGACTATTTTGATGTGATTTATAATGACTTCACCCGCCTCATCCTTAGATTGCAGAAAGAATGTCCAAGAGAATTTTGAGAAATCATCAATAATCACAAGACAGTATTTCTTCTTTGAGATTGACAACACATTGACTGGTCCAAAGAGATCCATGTGAAGTAGTTGCAAGGGTTGATCAATTGATGACATTGACTTTGATTTGAAAGAGGCCTTCTTCTGCTTCCCTTTCTGACATGCATCACACAATCCTTCCTTGGAGTAATCCAATTTTGGAATACCTCTAACCAAATCCTTCTTTACCAACTCATTCATTGCTTTAAAACTCAAATGTGACAGTCTTTTATGCCAAAGCCAACCTTCATCTACACTTGCCTTACTGAGAAGACATGTAGTCATGTTTGCATTTGTTGAATTGAAGTCAGCAATGTACACATTTCCTCTTCTATTTCGTGTCAACACTACCTTGTTGTCACTTTTCTTGAAAATGACACAAGCTTCAGATGTGAACCAGACATTCTAGCCTTTATCACACAGTTGACTGACACTTAGCAAGTTATGCTTAAGTCCATCAACCAGTGCTACTTCTTCAATGACAACATTCCCTTGTGAAATCAAGCCATATCCTCTAGTATATCCTTTGCTGTTGTCTCCAAAAGGTAATGCTAGGGCCATCTCTCTCCTCAAGCTTAGTGAGCAGGGTAGAATCTCCAGTCATATGCCCAGAACAACCACTGTCCAGATACCAAAGATTCTTTCTGTTTCCCTGCACACATCAAAACAAAATCACGTTGATTTTGGTACCCAAGTTTTCTTGGGTCCTGCCTTGTTAGCCAATTTCTTATCCTTCAAATCCCTTTTAATCGAAAGTTTAGATTGAGTTATATTAATTTTGACTTTAGGTTTGGGCCTTTGAGAGACAGGATTTGATACTTGTTCATATTTGTTATAGTTAATAACATTGTTAGGCATAGTCTGTGCAAACATGTTATTCATCATCCATGGCATCTGTGGCATATTGAAAGCATTGTAGTATGGATTATGCATGAATGGCATGTTAGCATATTGACTAGATGCATGGGCAGAGGGAGCATACATATTTGGCATAACATTCATAGCAAGCACAAACATAGGCATGTTAGGCATCAAAGGATTTTTCATAGCTTTGCAGTTGGTAGATAAATGATTAATACTTCCACACTTTACACATTCTTTCCTAGGAGCATATTTATCAGGTGTGTAATTGTTGTGTTTATTAATCCCTACCTTACCATTTCTGTTCTTTTTCTTGTCCTTAACACCTGACTTAACATTTTCTAGCTTGTCCTTCAATTGCTTGTGGAACAAGTTGCCTATGTTTCTTTTCTCAGCTAATTCAGTATTGCTACATTCTCCATTAACAAAGTTCTTGTTGATAGGCCCGTACTTTTTATTCAATTTAGTTAAAGTTGCTTTGCTAACAGGCTTAAGTATTAAAGAACATTCTTTTTCGACTAAATCACTGTCTGAAGTAACTTCCCTATCAACATCTAACTTAGCTTCTGCTAATTTGCAGAAAGAATCAATTCCTTGAACATTACAAATTTCCTCAGTTACAACTGTTGATCCTTTCCACTTAGCAATCAGATTCTGTTTCTTTAAAACTTCCTCTCTCTTTATAGCCTCAATCATTTCATTTTTAGCATCCAAGCAATCTCTTCTCAGAGTTTCAAACTCAATCAATTGTGTTTCTATTAAAGCATTCCTATCACTTAACTTTTCATTAAGGTCTTTAATCCTCTTATTCTCTCTGTTAAGTGATTTTAAGGTAACATGCATGTTATACAATTCAATAGACATTTCATCAATTGTGCTAGCACATTCAGCTTTAGAAAGATCAGTTAAGACTGTAAAGAATACCTGGTTGCTTGCTGAGCTAGCTTCTTCATCAGTTTCGTTTGCCATGAGTGCAAGATTGACAAACTCCTCTTCTGCATCTGAGTCACCTCCAGCTATCCAGTCACTGTCTTTTGACATGAATGCTCTCCCTTGTTGCTTGAGAAGATCAAAATATTTCTTCTTATAATCAACAGTCTCGAACTGTTTCTTCTCTTTCTCAGCTTTGGATTTTCTGCATTCATTGGCAAAGTGACCAGCAATTCCACAGTTATAGCATTTGATCTTTGATCTTTCAACCACATCCTTGTTCAGTTGATAGCTTTTCTTGAATTGCCCGGCTCCTGCTGGATTTTTCTTGAATCTTAGCTTCGAAAATCTCTTTGACAGAAATGCCAAATACTCATCTAGATCTTCAGCTTCATCCTCACTTAATGCATCAGGTTCTTCAATCATCTTGCTTTTACCTTTGCTAGTTTCAGCTTCACCTTCACAAGTTTTTAAACTTAGTGTGGCTTCTACACTCTTCATTCTTCCACCACCTTGGATTGTTGGAATATTCGCCACCAAGGCAACAGATCAACCTTTCTTCTGGATTTTCTCCACTTCCTCATCTTGCTGCATTTCAAGCTCATAGGTCTTCAGGATGCCATACAGTCTCTCAAGTGTAAAATCTTTGTAGTCCTGAGAGTTCCTCAACGAGACTGTCACTGACTTCCATTCCTTAGGAAGAGATCTCAGAAACTTTAGGTTGAAGTCCTTGGTTTCATATTTTCTCCCATACAACTTTAGACCATTCAGTAACTTTTGAAATCTACTGAATATGTCTGTTAGATTTTCACCAGAGGAGTAGTGAAAATGCTCATATTATTGTATTAGGAGCTGCATTTTGTTCTCTCTGACCTGCTCAGTTCCTTCACAGATGGTTTGGATAATGTCCTACACTTGCTTAGCAGTGGTGCAGTTAATGACATTATCAAACATATCTTGATCGATTCCATTGAACAAAATGTTCATGGTCTTCCTATCTTTGTGAATCTCCTCCAAGTCTTCATCTGTGTACTCAGCTTGATTCTCTGGAATAGGCCTTCCAGCAACTACAGTGCCAACATCTTGACCAATCCCAGAGTTGGCCTTCATTGGAACATGAGGTCCTTTCTCTATGCAATCTACGTAGCCTTCATTGATGGCTGAGAGATGAAGGTGCATTTTTACTTTCCAGTGAAAGTAATTATCTTTGTCAAGCATTGGAATCTTCACACCTGTATCCTTCCTTCCCATGGTTTTGATCTTTAGACTTCTTGTATGCTAGAAGTTTGCTCTGATACCAATTGTTAGGTCCCGAAGTATCCTAGAAAGGGGGGTTAAATACGATACTACCAAAAATAAAAAATAATTTCGAGAATATATCTTTATTGATAATAAACTCGAAGGGGTGTTACAACTTCTAATCCAATGGATTAGCTTCAAAACAGAACACTCCTAAGGATAGTTTAGGCACGAGAACCTTCTACCCGACACTTCCTGAAAGCGGGCTAAGCCAAGTAATAATAATTTAAATGGTGATCCATATTAAACCTTTCGTGATTAATGTTTCCGGGTAATATAATTCCTTTAACCATATATTATAGATTAAACTCGAGGCATGTATTTAGTCATCCTCTTCAACATTTAATCCGAGTTTACTGGATCCATGAGTAGACTATTAAAACAAATCATTATTTGAGCACGGCCATGCATTTTATAGTCTCACTCAATCAAGAGGTCAATAATATCTCTCCTAATTCTAGGAGGGTTAAATCCTTTATCTATCATTCATATTTCTCATACGACTTATGATATACCCGATGTCCACTTTTATCATCACCCGGTCAAAGGTAACTTTTAATGTAGTCAAAGTATATTAATCCTCGTATAGAAATATAATGATCTCAAGTCAAAGGATCATTACACCATTATCACGGTGAGTCTTTCTTATGACTTTATTAAACATGAAGAATCTCACTGTGGGTCTGTCCAGTACTATGTACTTCTACATGTACCTATGTATTGACTTTAGTATCTCCATACTTATAACCAATGAGATGTGGTTATCCGTCAAACAACATACTAGTCTATTATTATTGTCCTATAATAATAATACTCGACCAGGGACCTTTTAAGAATATGATATATTATATAATCTCAAGTTCAAGTAATGTACTTAAACTTTATAATGTGTATCATGATTCTAAGGACATTTTGATAAGTGGATTTTTATCCACTTGGATCGCTTCATTTTGGCTTAAATTGATCGCTTGTATCTCAAGTATTTGTGTGTTTTAATATGTTTTGTGTAGCTATGCAGGTTAGAAAATGCCAGCTATGATTGTTGATTTTCGTTGGTCTTGGAGTTTAAATTGAGCTTTGGAATGAAGGGTGGTGAATTTCCCTAGGCTACCATGAGGATTCATAATTCAAGAATTGAAGAACGGGAAGTGGCAAAAGAATCGGAAGAGAAAACGGAAGAGAAATGAGCAAATTGTAGGAAATTCGGATTTGCCGGTAGGTTGCGCAGTCTACTTTGTTTTGGCCATATCTGGAGTTCTACAAGTCCGTTTGAGGCCCGTAAGCTGTCCACGCGAAGCTTGGAGAATTTTCTTGAATTTGGCAGAATGGTCAGAATTTTAAGCAGCGCGGTCGCGCTTGGATAAATTTCAGAAATTGTTTATAGCGCGGGGGCGCTCGAATTACACTAAAATGTAGCGCGGCCGCGCCGGACACCGCCAGAAAATTTCCAGAACCTGCAAAATTCAATTTTAACAAGGAAATTACCACAAATTCTACTTCTAATCATTATGGTAATTGCTTGGAGCGGCCAGAACCTTCTAGAATCAGACTTATACATGGAATTTGCAATTCTATTTCATTCAAAGATGGAATTTGTCAATCTTCTATTCCAACTCAAAGAAGGCAATTACTTGGAGAAGAGGACACTTGGGGCTATAAATACACATCTTGGGGGACAGAAAAAAAAAACACACCATTACATATCAATTACTTAGTTTTATTTGTATCTTTTCATACTTTGTTTTTATCATGGTTTCAGCATATCCCATGATGACGAGAGGTTCGATTATGAACTAATCGTTGTCATGGGATTCTAACGGATTTACTTATGGAATTTAGATGTTGATTGCTTAACTTGATATATGTGTGGTGAATTTGCGATATCCTTGCAGGGTTGTATTTAATTCATATAGATGCGTAGCTAACATCTATCTTGTTAATCTTTAGTGAAGCGACAGTGGATCTTTAGATTTAGAACTTACCATGCTAGCATAAGTCCATGAATGTTATTCATGTTTGTGGTGTGTTTCTAACCGTCTCATACTACCTTATGTAATCTTATGGACACTTGATCTTCAACCATTATGTTTTCAAATTCTATAGACATATAGGGTCTAAGCATAATTGGTGCCTGCATGATTTCTATCTTATGTGGATATTGTGTAGATTGGTGTGCGTGTACTGAAAGGTAACGTATACTTATTTCGTGTTGTCCGATTAGTTATCGTAACCACCACATGTATTGATAAAAGGGCATGATCTCTAAAGGAAGTTTGTATTGAAGTTAGGATTCCATGGTTCATATTGCGTAAGTAATTCGATTTTAATTATCGTTAGTTAGTTAATTCTTAGTTGATAATTTGCATCTTAGTTAGTTTAGTTAATTAAAACTCAAATTTGTTATTTGTCTTAGCAGTGAGTAATAACCATACATTGTTGCATAGGTACAATAACTGAATTAAAACCAAAACCAGATCTCTGTGGGAACGAACTTGACTTATTCATATATTACTTGTGACCACGTACGCTTGCGTGATTTTAGTGTTAACACATTTATTATGCTAACAAATATATCGCAGTAATTAAAGTCATAATAAATACGTTTATTGAATGATCAAGTGACATAAAGGTTTATTAAAAGAAACAATGTATTGCCTCTAGGGCACCTACACTAACAATCTCCCACTTGCACTAGAGCCAATCACCCATGTATCTAATACCCATGGAACTAGTATGACCATCGTGCTTCTGCTGCGACAAGCCTTTGGTCAGTGGGTCTGCAATGTTATCATTTGTATGCACTTTACATATGTGTATGTCACCCCTTTCATTAATCTCTCGAATAAGGTGAAATCTCCTGAGTATATGTTTGGATCGGGAGTATGATCTAGGTTCTTTAGCCTGTGCAATGGCTCCATTATTATCGTAGTATAGATCAATGGGATCTGCGATCGATGGAACCACTCCCAAATCAGTAATGAATTTTCGAATCCAAACAGCCTCCTTAGCTGCTTCACAAGTTGCAATGTACTCAACCTCCATTGTAGAATCAACTACTGTTTCTTGCTTTGAACTCTTCCAGCTTACAGCACCTCCATTTAGACAAAACACAAAACCAGACTGTGATACAGTATCATCCCTGTCTGTTTCGAAACTTGCATCGGTGTAACCTTTTACTACCAGTTTCTCCTCTCCTCCATACACCAAGAATGAATCTTTAGTCCTTTTCAGGTACTTTAGAATATTCTTGACTGCCGCCCAGTGACCTTCACCTGGATTAGACTGGTATCTGCTCGTCATGCTCAAAGCATACGAAACATCTGGGCGAGTACATACCATTACATACATGATAGATCCAATTGCTGAGGCATATGGAACCTTACTCATGTGGTCCTTCTCATCCAATGATTTCGGACACTGGTCTTTAGAGATCATTATCCCTTGAGACACGGGGACATATCCCCTTTTTGAATTTTGCATACCAAAACAATGCAAAACCTTATCAATGTATGTGCTCTGACTTAGACCGATCATCCTTCTAGATCTATCTCTATAGATCCTCATTCCTAGAATGTAGGTTGCCTCTCCTAAGTCTTTCATAGAAAAGTTGCTGCCTAACCAAGTCTTAACAGCCTTTAGAGAAGGTATGTCATTCCCCATTAGTAGTATATCATCAACATATAGTACTATGAATGCCACATGGCTCCCACTAACCTTCCTGTAAACACAAGGTTCATCTTTGTTTTGAACAAAGCCATACTCTTTGACTGTTTCATCAAAACGAATATTCCATCTCCTAGATGCTTGCTTCAATCCATAAATGGATCGACGTAATTTACATACCTTGCCAACATTCCTTGGATCGACAAAACCTTCAGGTTGTGTCATGTACACATCCTCTTCAAGGCTTCCATTAAAGAAGGCTGCTTTGACATCCATTTGCCAGATTTCATAATCATGGAATGCTGCAATGGCAAGCAAAATCCTTATGGACTTGACCATAGCCACTGGTGAGAAAGTTTCATCATAGTCAATACCATGAATTTGTTTGAAACCTTTTGCTACCAGCCTCGCTTTATAGGTCTGAAATCATCAGTAAATGTTATGAAGTAGTAGTATCCTCCTCTAGCCATCACACGCATTGGGCCACATACATCACTATGTATTAGCTCCAGACGTTGAGTGGCCCTTTGACCTTTACCAGTGAAAGGGGCTTTAGTCATCCTACCAAGCAAACAAGATTCGCATTCTTGGTATAATTCAAAATCAAACTTATCCAAATATCCATCCTTATATAATTTGGATATGCGTTTCTCATTTATATGGCCTAGACGACAATGCCAGAGGTATGTTTGATTTGAGTCATTAACTTTAAGTCGTTTGTTTTCTATATTACAGACAGGATTATCTAAATCAAGAACATATAAACCATTAAACAAACGCGCAACACCATAGGATAAATCATTCAAACCAAAAGAGCAACTGTTGTTCTTTATTGTAAACGAAAAACCTTTCTTGTCCAAACAAGAAACAGAAATAATGTTTCTGCGAATCGCAGGCACGTAAAAACAGTCTTCAAGTTCTAAAACAAGCCCAGATGGCAAAGATACAGCTAAAGCAGCAACTCTTGCTCCATTGCCTACTCGTAGGTCCACTTCTCCCTTAGCCAAAGTCCTACTTCTCTGCAGTTCCTGCACATTTATACAAATGTGAGAAGCAAATCCAGTATCCAATACCCAAGATGTAGAAGTAGACAGATTGACTTCTATAACATAAATACCTGATCCAGAAATCTGAACAGCCTTCATTTTCTTCAGATCCTCCAAGTAAACAGGACAGTTTCTCTTCCAGTGACATTCACCCTTAGCAACCCCACCTTTAGGCTTTAAAGCCTGTTTGGGACCTGACTTTGGCTTGGGTGTAGAATCAGATCCAGTCTTCTTCTTACCCTTCCACTTGCCTTTCCCCTTGGCCTTACCTTTATTGCCCACCATCAGTATGGGAGCGGGTTCAGCTGTCTTCATGTTGGTCTCATATGTTCTCAACATATGCAACAATTCAGTAGGTGTTTTGTCAAATTCATTCATATTGAAGTTCACAACAAACTGAGTGAATTTGTTGTTCAAAGAATTCATGATTAGGTCAATACCAGTTTCCGCAGCAATCGGGAAACCCAAAGTAGCAAGGTACTCAATGTAACCAATCATCTTCAGAACATGTGGGCTAACTGGTTCACTTGCCCCTTGTTTGCAATTAAAGAGTGACTTACTTGTGTTGAACCTTTCTTGACGAGTTTGGCTTGCAAACATGCTTTGCAAGTGCTCATTGATAGTATATGCATCCATACGCACATGCTGTCTTTGAAGCTCAGCACTCATAGTTGCCAACATAAGACATGCAACATCATTTGCATCATTCTCATCCCTTGCGCGGGCCGTTATTTCCTCAGCAGTAGCGCCCTCGGGAAGGGGACCTGGCGGAGGGATATCAATGCAATGAAGCTTACGCTCCTGCCTGAGGACAATCCTCAAATTCCACTTCCAGTCTAGGAAGTTGTTTCCTCCTGTTAGCTTGTCCTTCTCAAGGACTGATCGTACGGATAGTGTGTTTGTGTTGTTTGCCATTACTTAGTATCTACAATGATAAAAGGACAAAATAAACATTAGATTGTCTGAGTTATTTTTATTATGTTCAAATGATTATGATATATTCATAATATATCTCCCACTATTTTTATCAAATTAATAGCCCTTACTATTAATTCGGAAAGAATATCCCATAAATCTTTCTAGTGAGCCAAGATCCATATTTCGTCATGTCCTAAGTCAACCACTGGTAGTCCTTAAAACATGATTATTTAGGTAGACAACAGTTGTCAATTATATCATATATAATTCTTGGATAGTTTGGTGAACAACGATTGATCTTATCTATCTAATAGATTTTTAACCAAACTCTATGCTTCTAAGCTCATAATAGTTGAATATAACCGTTTATTTTCACCTTATTATGACGACTCAGTTAAGTTAGACCCAATGATACAATGGTTGAATATAACCGTTTATATTCGTCGCATCTCACCACGATAGACAAGAGTCCCCTGCCACATACAGACCTTCCCCTTATCGATCTAGGATTCGATGAGTGTTCATTCATTGGAAAGCATCTGATTAAAACTTAATATTTTGTTAAGGGGTTTAGAAAATTTATAACGATCATGATCACATCATAAAGAGATCCTCAATTTTCCTTGAACCAAATATTTCAAATTGACATCTTAAATTGTTCATTTCCCAGGTAGATGGAGGATCCCAATGGTCACACTTAATACCCATTAACCTTACGAATATGCATATCAGCTTTTGTCAGAAAATCCCAATTTTCGATATCAAAAATCCATATTTAATTCCGTGTTTTAAAAATCCATATTTCATAAACACAAGAATCTCATGATCGTTTGTTAATTTTAAAATCTTGAATCGTTACAGATTTTATCTTGTTTAGCATGGCAAGCATGGCATGGGTGACGTATCTAATACATGCATACATCATTAATCTAATTAAAGCATGCATCTTCTACTCTACTCATACATTATATATCGCATACATTCATATATATATAAAGTGCAGTAAGTAAAAGTGCTTGGTTATGGACTTTATACTAAATGATCCTTTTCAAGCTAATGAAAGGATCAAGGTCAATCTATGGTGGATAAATATAAATACAATTACAAGTCTTCATTCTTCTCTTTCTCCTTGTTGATCGTCCTTCAATCTTCAAGTAAATTACATTGAATAATTGAATACAACCTATACTAACGTACTTACATAATAAAACTCGAGTTACATTCGAGGTTAAACAATTACAAGAATGAAGAAAACGACATGTGTAACAACCCGGATTTTTCAGAATTCATTATTTTTCTTATTTAAATATTTTATTGGTTTTTCCATAAAGGAGGAATAATATTATGAATATTTTATTCTTATTAAATGCTTGTACATGTTTAATGGCCAATATGTTATTCGGGTAGACTGTATTTGGTACCGTTTGTGTTAGTATTTATTTTTATTTTAATAAAAATTGATATTTTTATCGACATTGATAAATTGAGTTTGTTTTAAAATTTTATGGATCGAGTTAGTAATTTATTTGTACCAGAATTATACCCGGTATTCTACTCGTGTGCAAAAGTTTATTTGTGTAAATTATCAAAATATTCAAAAATTTAGTATTTTTACATTTTTGATAAATTGAGATTATTTTAAAAAAATTTGGTTTAAATCTGTATTTTTCCGTTCAAAGATTTCACCCGGTATCTTATCCGTGACCCCATTGATATTTGGGTGCGTTATGAAAATATTTTATAATTGTGTATTTTTATATTTATGAACAATCCGGGATTTATAAAAATTTTGTGTATAGTTATTTTAATCTTTGGAAAGAACTAACATATCAACTTTTATCCGACTATAATATTTCGGGTCAAAAATGATTTTTAAAAACAACTATTTCTTTTATTTACAAAAATATAGAAAATTATTATTTTTATCCGCTAATTATTTAATTGGTAATTTTTGGAATCAATTGAATAAAATGAATAAAATTAGGGATCAAAATTATTTATGCGATATTATTTTAGTAACATATAAGTAATACAAGTACTTTTTTTTTTACTTGTTATCCTATAATGTACCCGTGAACCCCCCCCCCCCTCTCGGCAGACCCCCTTTTCTCTCTCTTCCTGTTTCTTCACGCCGCCGCCACTGGTTAACCACCATCACCACTGACTTCATCAATTCAATAGTATTTGGGTAGAGTTTTGAAGCCAAAATCATCTCAAGCCTTTCTTTTCTTTTCGATAATCATCAACAGCCCAGTTGGGGTAATCTTCGATTCGTTCTTGAATTGAACGTATTAATTTTATTCGAGTTTAATGTTCATATGTCTATAAGTGGATAGATCGTTTAAACATAAGATTATTCATGTATAGTTTGTTTGTTTTTGAGTTAGTTTTAATTTCACCGGAATTCTTAGTTTGGCCGGAAAATATTTTTGTTTAGGTGTTATACGATTTTGTTGGCATATATGTATAGGTCCGAGTAAATTGTATGTTATGTATTTTTGGTAGATTTTTCTGGGCATTATTTTATTTCGTAGGAAAATTTCTTTTTCGCCGGATTGTTGATGATTCGGTGTGTTCTGGTTGATATCCGGTTGTTAAATTGTTGTGGGCTGGTATGGTTTAAAACAAAGAATTATACATGTTATTTAGGGGGGGGTTCTGTCTCTCTGAAGAAGACGATGACTATAAAAAAAAATTGTTTTACATTTATTTACTTTTAAAAAATCTTTTAAATAATTCTGAATTTAATTATAAAATTCAGAAATTTATTTTCTGAAAATGTTTTGAAAATTCAGAATTTATTTCTAAATTCTGTGTTTAATTTTAAAAATATTTTATTATTTATTTTTAATTCAAAAATAATTAAGAATTAAATACTTTTAATTATACTAATTAATTTCAAATAATGATTTAATTAATTTAATTATTTGATAAATGTAATTATTTATTAAATAATTTTAATAATTAATTATTAATTGATTTTAATTAATTTAATTAGGATTATCTAATTTTTAATTAATCAATGTTCTGTTTAAAAATGATTTAAAAATAGAAAGAAATTGTTTTAAATCTTAAAAAGAATCAGGGAGTGATAAAAATAGTTTTAAAATTCTAAAATTATTTACAAAGCTGGATTAAATATTTATTAAAAATATTTTGGGGATTCAATAATTACCCGGAGGGTTTATTATCGATTTTTTTTAATTCAAAAAGGGTTAATTAAATCTTCTAAAATTCTTTTAAGTGCTTTAAAAATATTTTTAAATATTATAAAAATACTTTGAGTGCTCTTTTATTTGTGAGTCGTATCTGCTATGTGAAGTACGTGCTATGTGATTATGTGATCTACTTGTCGAGTCTTTATACGTGCAATGTGAATTATCAAGGTATTAAGTATCGAGGATTAGGTTATAAATTGAGTTTTGGTCGATATATATTTAATGTGTGCTTAATTGTGTATATGATTTATATTATAAGATGTCGTTAGGGGTAGACGTCGTTTCTTGATTTACTGACTATGATAGTCAGATTATTTTTATCTTCACAAGGATTAATTGGTAATATTGACTTAGGTTTGTCAGCGGAGATAAGTAGATGATGGAAAAGGTGGAGATGAATGCAGTATTGTTTGTGGAATTGTTGGTTTACTTGTGAGGTGTTTTAACACCGGGAAAACGTCTATGTTCAAAGGGGACATTTCCAATTATTTTCTCCCGATAGAGATTTTGGTAAGCATGGTTAATATGTTCGAGTTGAGTTTATAAACGTTTATAGAAAGTAGAAATTGACGTTTGAAGACTGAAGTACCAGCTTATGTTTGACTATAGAAGTAGACGCGTGGGCTCGATGTCGACGGATCAGACTCGTGGCAATCGCAAGAGCGTCAAACCAACGAATGATTAAAACAGAGGACATGATGACGTGAGATAGAAGAAAAAGATAGTTGTATTACTTCGGCGCTACGTAATAGCTAAGGACCAGAGGCAAGTATTTTCCCCTTGATCATCTTAAACACAGTTTATTTTATGTTTCAGTGATTCATATAATGACGAATAGTTATTGTTCAGAGCTATTTGTGATTCTTAAATATTTTTGTGCGAACACAATTGCTTGATATTGGTACCCTTGATGTGGGGAAATTGTTGAAGATAAACTCTTCATATCCTTATTATAGTAGTAAATAATAGGGATGTGACCAGTATTTAAAACTAAGCATTTCCTGTTGAATTCGGAAATTGCTCTATTGAATTGGAAAATGGTAAAGCGTAGGAGGCCACGTTGAGTAGTTGGTCCAGCTATATTTAAGGAGGATATGGTAGCCATTCCATCTTCCTATAGGCTAACATTACTTGCCTATTTTGGTACCCTCATGAAATCCGGGTTATACACACGGGTATAGAAATGTACCGGTGGTAGTATAAAGGGTCCCATTGCTTTTGAACCTGATCAGGGGGCAATGGTGTTTTGTCTTTATTTTTATATATCCAATCCATATCGCCAGAATGGCTATTATATATTGTGAGTTGGTAGATGATTCATTTTTATGACATGCCAAATGATTTCAGTTATGGTTTGAATTATATCACAGTTGTTGATTCAGTTTTCTCCATAAACTGTTTTACATTTCAGTTGATTTTATGCCCCAATTATCCTGGTTTTATATCAAAATTTTTATACGCTTGCTGAGCATTTCTTTCACTCATACTTGCTGTTTTAAATTCTAACATTTCAGTAAAGTAGTTTGGCGAGACATATCCGCACAGTTCAGAAAGAAAAGAGGCGTGATGCTATTTCGAAGATGACTTGCTCAGGATGTCTGGATTTAGTGTAAGATCTATTTTATATAATTAAGTTCTAATATTTACTACTATTATGCAACAGTTTAGTTGGCCTGGTGTACTTCTTATCGAAGTTACACCAGTGGTTTAAGATTTGATCAAAGAGAACATTGTAAAGAAGGAATACTTTTTATTTAATGGAATTGGGATTCTTGTCTCTAGCCCTATAACCTTAAAAGATCTTGGCATGTTTGGGGTCACATATGTTTTATTTTGAGGATTTTCGCGTGACGACCAAATCTCCTGACCCCGGATTTGGGGGGCGTCAGATTTGGTATCGGAATCCCTATAAGGAGGGTAGATTGTAACAACCCGGATTTTTCAGAATTTATTATTATTCTTATTTAAATATTTTATTGGTTTTTCCATAAAGGAGGAATAATATTATGAATATTTTATTCTTATTAAATGCTTGTACATGTTTAATGGCCAATATGTTATTCGAGTAGACTGTATTTGGTACCGTTTGTGTTAGTATTTATTTTTATTTTATTAAAAATCGATATTTTTATCGACATTGATAAATTGAGTTTGTTTTAAAATTTTATGGATCGAGTTAGTAATTTATTTGTACCAGAATTATACCCGGTATTCTACTCGTGTGCAAAAGTTTATTTGTGTAAATTATCAAAATATTCAAAAATTTAGTATTTTTACATTTTTGATAAATTGAGATTATTTTAAAAAAATTTGGTTTAAATCTGTATTTTTCCGTTCAAAGATTTCACCCGGTATCTTATCCGTGACCCCATTGATATTTGGGTGCGTTATGAAAATATTTTATAATTGTGTATTTTTATATTTATGAACAATCCGGGATTTATAAAAATTTTGTGCATAGTTATTTTAATATTTGGAAAGAATTAACATATCAACTTTTATCGGACTATAATATTTCGGGTCAAAAATGATTTTTAAAAACAACTATTTCTTTTATTTACAAAAATATAGAAAATTATTATTTTTATCCGCTAATTATTTAATTGGAAATTTTTGGAATCAATTGAATAAAATTAGGGATCAAAATTATTTATGGGATATTATTTTAGTAACATATAAGTAATACAAGTACTTTTTTTTTCACTTGTTATCCTATAATGTACCCGTGAACCCCCCTCTCGGCAGACCCCCTTTTCTCTCTCTTCCTGTTTCTTCACGCCGCCGCCACTGGTTAACCACCATCACCACTGACTTCATCAATTCAATAGTATTTGGGTAGAGTTTTGAAGCCAAAATCATCTCAAGCCTTTCTTTTCTTTTCGATAATCATCAACAGCCCAGTTTGGGTAATCTTCGATTCGTTCTTGAATTGAACGTATTAATTTTATTCGAGTTTAATGTTCATATGTCTATAAGTGGATAGATCGTTTAAAAATAAGATTATTCATGTATAGTTTGTTTGTTTTTGAGTTAGTTTTAATTTCACCGGAATTCTTAGTTTGGCCGGAAAATATTTTTGTTTAGGTGTTACACGATTTTGTTGGCATATATGTATAGGTCCGAGTAAATTGTATGCTATGTATTTTTGGTAGATTTTTCTGGGCATTATTTTAGTTCGTCGGAAAATTTCTTTTTCGCCGGATTGTTAATGATTCGGTGTGTTCTGGTTGATATCCGGTTGTTAAATTGTTGTGGGCTGGTATGGTTTAAAACATGGAATTATACATGTTATTTAGGGGGGTTCTGTCTCTGTGAAGAAGACGATGACTATATAAAAAAAAATTGTTTTACTTTTATTTATTTTTTAAAAATCTTTTAAATAATTATGAATTTAATTATAAAATTCAGAAATTTATTTTCTGAAAATGTTTTGAAAATTCAGAATTTATTTCTGAATTTTGTTTTTAACTTTAAAAATTATTTTATTATTTATTTTTAATTCAAAAATAATTAAGAATTAAATACTTTTAATTATACTAATTAATTTCAAATAATGATTTAATTAATTTAATTATTTGATAAATGTAATTATTTATTAAATAATTTTATTAATTAATTATTAGTTGATTTTAATTAATTTAATTAGGATTATCTAATTTTTAATTAATCAATTTTCAATTTAAAAATGATTTAAAAATAGAAAGAAATTGTTTTAAATCTTAAAAATAATCAGGGAGTGATAAAAATAGTTTTAAAATTCTAAAATTATTTACAAACCTGGATTAAATATTTATTAAAATATTTTGGGGATTCAATAATTACCCGGAGGGTTTATTATCGATTTTTATTTAATTCAAAAAGGGTTAATTAAATCTTCTAAAATTCTTTTAAGTGCTTTAAAAATATTTTTAAATATCCTAAAAATACTTTGAGTGCTCTTTTATTTGTGAGTCGTATCTGCTATGTGAAGTACGTGCTATGTGATTATGTGATCTACTTATCGAGTCTTTATACGTGCAATGTGAATTATCAAGGTATTAAGTATCGAAGATTAGGTTATAAATTGAGTTTTGGTCGATATATATTTAATGTGTGCTTAATTGTGTATATGATTTATATTATAAGATGTCGTTAGGGGTAGACGTCGTTTCTTGATTTACTGACTATGATTGTTAGATTATTTTTATCTTCACAAGGATTAATTTGTAAATATTGACTTAGGTTTGTCAACGGAGATAAGTAGATGATGGAAAAGGTGGAGATGAATGCAGTATTGTTTGTGGAATTGTTGGTTTACTTGTGAGGTGTTTTAACACCGGGAAAACATCTATGTTCAAAGGGGGCATTTCCAATTATTTTCTCCCGATAGAGATTTTGGTAAGCATGGTTAATATGTTCGAGTTGAGTTTATAAACGTTTATAGAAAGTAGAAATTGACGTTTGAAGACTGAAGTACCAGCTTATGTTTGACTATAGAAGTAGACGCGTGGGCTCGATATCGACGGATCAGACTCGTGGCAATCGCAAGAGCGTCAAACCAACGAATGATTAAAACAGAGGACATGATGACGTGAGATAGAAGAAAAAGATAGTTGTATTACTTCGGCGCTACGTAATAGCTAAGGACCAGAGGCAAGTATTTTCCCCTTGATCATCTTAAACACAGTTTATTTTATGTTTCATTGATTCATATCATGACGAATAGTTATTGTACAGGGCTATTTGTGATTCTTAAATATTTTTGTGCGAACACAATTGCTTGATATTGGTACCCTTGATGTGGGGAAATTGGTGAAGATAAACTCTTCATATCCTTATTATAGTAGTAAATAATAGGGATGTGACCAGTATTTAAAACTAAGCATTTCCTGTTGAATTCGGAAATTGCTCTATTGAATTGGAAAATGGTAAAGCGTAGGAGGCCACGTTGAGTAGTTGGTCCAGCTATATTTAAGGAGGATATGGTAACCATTCCATCTTCCTATAGGCTAACATTACTTGCCTATTTTGGTACCCTCATGAAATCCGGGTTATACACACGGGTATAGAAATGTACCGGTGGTAGTATAAAGGGTCCCATTGCTTTTGAACCTGATAAGGGGGCAATGGTGTTTTGTCTTTATTTTTATATATCCAGTCCATATCGCCAGAATGGCTATTATATATTGTGAGTTGGTAGATGATTCATTTTTATGACATGCCAAATGATTTCAGTTATGGTTTGAATTATATCACAGTTGTTGATTCAGTTTTCTCCATAAACTGTTTTACATTTCAGTTGATTTTATGCCCCAATTATCCTGGTTTTATATCAAAATTTTTATACGCTTGCTGAGCATTTTTTTCACTCATACTTGCTGTTTTAAATTCTAACATTTCAGTAAAGTAGTTTGGCGAGACTTATCCGCACAGTTCAGAAAGAAAAGAGGCGTGATGCTATTTCGAAGATGACTTGCTCAGGATGTCTGGATTTAGTGTAAGATCTATTTTATATAATTAAGTTCTAATATTTACTACTATTATGTAACAGTTTAGTTGGCCTGGTGTACTTCTTATCGAAGTTACACCAGTGGTTTAAGATTTGATCAAAGAGAACATTGTAAAGAAGGAATACTTTTTATTTAATGGAATTGGGATTCTTGTTTCTAGCCCTATAACCTTAAAAGATCTTGGCATGTTTGGGGTCACATATGTTTTATTTTGAGGATTTTCGCGTGACGACCAAATCTCCTGACCCCGGATTTGGGGGGCGTCAGATTTGGTATCGGAATCCCTATAAGGAGGGTAGATTGTAACAACCCGGATTTTTCAGAATTTATTATTATTCTTATTTAAATATTTTATTGGTTTTTCCATAAAGGAGGAATAATATTATGAATATTTTATTCTTATTAAATGCTTGTACATGTTTAATGGCCAATATGTTATTCGAGTAGACTGTATTTGGTACCGTTTGTGTTAGTATTTATTTTTATTTTATTAAAAATCGATATTTTTATCGACATTGATAAATTGAGTTTGTTTTAAAATTTTATGGATCGAGTTAGTAATTTATTTGTACCAGAATTATACCCGGTATTCTACTCGTGTGCAAAAGTTTATTTGTGTAAATTATCAAAATATTCAAAAATTTAGTATTTTTACATTTTTGATAAATTGAGATTATTTTAAAAAAATTTGGTTTAAATCTGTATTTTTCCGTTCAAAGATTTCACCCGGTATCTTATCCGTGACCCCATTGATATTTGGGTGCGTTATGAAAATATTTTATAATTGTGTATTTTTATATTTATGAACAATCCGGGATTTATAAAAATTTTGTGCATAGTTATTTTAATCTTTGGAAAGAATTAACATATCAACTTTTATCGGACTATAATATTTCGGGTCAAAAATGATTTTTAAAAACAACTATTTCTTTTATTTACAAAAATATAGAAAATTATTATTTTTATCCGCTAATTATTTAATTGGAAATTTTTGGAATCAATTGAATAAAATTAGGGATCAAAATTATTTATGGGATATTATTTTAGTAACATATAAGTAATACAAGTACTTTTTTTTTCACTTGTTATCCTATAATGTACCCGTGAACCCCCCTCTCGGCAGACCCCCTTTTCTCTCTCTTCCTGTTTCTTCACGCCGCCGCCACTGGTTAACCACCATCACCACTGACTTCATCAATTCAATAGTATTTGGGTAGAGTTTTGAAGCCAAAATCATCTCAAGCCTTTCTTTTCTTTTCGATAATCATCAACAGCCCAGTTTGGGTAATCTTCGATTCGTTCTTGAATTGAACGTATTAATTTTATTCGAGTTTAATGTTCATATGTCTATAAGTGGATAGATCGTTTAAAAATAAGATTATTCATGTATAGTTTGTTTGTTTTTGAGTTAGTTTTAATTTCACCGGAATTCTTAGTTTGGCCGGAAAATATTTTTGTTTAGGTGTTACACGATTTTGTTGGCATATATGTATAGGTCCGAGTAAATTGTATGCTATGTATTTTTGGTAGATTTTTCTGGGCATTATTTTAGTTCGTCGGAAAATTTCTTTTTCGCCGGATTGTTAATGATTCGGTGTGTTCTGGTTGATATCCGGTTGTTAAATTGTTGTGGGCTGGTATGGTTTAAAACAAGGAATTATACATGTTATTTAGGGGGGTTCTGTCTCTGTGAAGAAGACGATGACTATATAAAAAAAAATTGTTTTACTTTTATTTATTTTTTAAAAATCTTTTAAATAATTATGAATTTAATTATAAAATTCAGAAATTTATTTTCTGAAAATGTTTTGAAAATTCAGAATTTATTTCTGAATTTTGTTTTTAACTTTAAAAATTATTTTATTATTTATTTTTAATTAAAAAATAATTAAGAATTAAATACTTTTAATTATACTAATTAATTCCAAATAATGATTTAATTAATTTAATTATTTGATAAATGTAATTATTTATTAAATAATTTTATTAATTAATTATTAGTTGATTTTAATTAATTTAATTAGGATTATCTAATTTTTAATTAATCAATTTTCATTTTATAAATGATTTAAAAATAGAAAGAAATTGTTTTAAATCTTAAAAATAATCAGGGAGTGATAAAAATAGTTTTAAAATTCTAAAATTATTTACAAACCTGGATTAAATATTTATTAAAATATTTTGGGGATTCAATAATTACCCGGAGGGTTTATTATCGATTTTTATTTAATTCAAAAAGGGTTAATTAAATCTTCTAAAATTCTTTTAAGTGCTTTAAAAATATTTTTAAATATCCTAAAAATACTTTGAGTGCTCTTTTATTTGTGAGTCGTATCTGCTATGTGAAGTACGTGCTATGTGATTATGTGATCTACTTATCGAGTCTTTATACGTGCAATGTGAATTATCAAGGTATTAAATATCGAGGATTAAATTATAAATTGAGTTTTGGTCGATATATATTTAATGTGTGCTTAATTGTGTATATGATTTATATTATAAGATGTCGTTAGGGGTAGACGTCGTTTCTTGATTTACTGACTATGATTGTTAGATTATTTTTATCTTCACAAGGATTAATTGGTAAATATTGACTTAGGTTTGTCAACGGAGATAAGTAGATGATGGAAAAGATGGAGATGAATGCAGTATTGTTTGTGGAATTGTTGGTTTACTTGTGAGGTGTTTTAACACCGGGAAAACATCTATGTTCAAAGGGGGCATTTCCAATTATTTTCTCCCGATAGAGATTTTGGTAAGCATGGTTAATATGTTCGAGTTGAGTTTATAAACGTTTATAGAAAGTAGAAATTGACGTTTGAAGACTGAAGTACCAGCTTATGTTTGACTATAGAAGTAGACGCGTGGGCTCGATATCGACGGATCAGACTCGTGGCAATCGCAAGAGCGTCAAACCAACGAATGATTAAAACAGAGGACATGATGACGTGAGATAGAAGAAAAAGATAGTTGTATTACTTCGGCGCTACGTAATAGCTAAGGACCAGAGGCAAGTATTTTCCCCTTGATCATCTTAAACACAGTTTATTTTATGTTTCAGTGATTCATATCATGACGAATAGTTATTGTACAGGGCTATTTGTGATTCTTAAATATTTTTGTGCGAACACAATTGCTTGATATTGGTACCCTTGATGTGGGGAAATTTGTGAAGATAAACTCTTCATATCCTTATTATAGTAGTAAATAATAGGGATGTGACCAGTATTTAAAACTAAGCATTTCCTGTTGAATTCGGAAATTGCTCTATTGAATTGGAAAATGGTAAAGCGTAGGAGGCCACGTTGAGTAGTTGGTCCAGCTATATTTAAGGATGATATGGTAACCATTCCATCTTCCTATAGGCTAACATTACTTGCCTATTTTGGTACCCTCATGAAATCCGGGTTATACACACGGGTATAGAAATGTACCGGTGGTAGTATAAAGGGTCCCATTGCTTTTGAACCTGATAAGGGGGCAATGGTGTTTTGTCTTTATTTTTATATATCCAGTCCATATCGCCAGAATGGCTATTATATATTGTGAGTTGGTAGATGATTCATTTTTATGACATGCCAAATGATTTCAGTTATGGTTTGAATTATATCACAGTTGTTGATTCAGTTTTCTCCATAAACAGTTTTACATTTCAGTTGATTTTATGCCCCAATTATCCTGGTTTTATATCAAAATTTTTATACGCTTGTTGAGCATTTCTTTCACTCATACTTGCTGTTTTAAATTCTAACATTTCAGTAAAGTAGTTTGGCGAGACTTATCCGCACAGTTCAAAAAGAGAAGAGGCGTGATGCTATTTCGAAGATGACTTACTCAGGATGTCTAGATTTAGTGTAAGATCTATTTTATATAATTAAGTTCTAATATTTACTACTATTATGCAATAGTTTAGTTGGCCTGGTGTACTTCTTATCGAAGTTACACCAGTGGTTTAAGATTTGATCAAAGAGAACATTGTAAAGAAGGAATACTTTTTATTTAATGGAATTTGGATTCTTGTTTCTAGCCCTATAACCTTAAAAGATCTTGGCATGTTTGGGGTCACAGATGTTTTATTTTGAGGATTTTCGCGTGACGACCAAATCTCCTGACCGCGGATTTGGGGGGCGTCAGATTTGGTATCGGAATCCCTATAAGGAGGGTAGATTGTAACAAGCCGGATTTTTCAGAATTTATTATTATTCTTATTTAAATATTTTATTGGTTTTTCCATAAATGAGGAATAATATTATGAATATTTTATTCTTATTAAATGCTTGTACATGTTTAATGGCCAATATGTTATTCGGGTAGACTGTATTTTGTACCGTTTGTGTTAGTATTTATTTTTATTTTATTAAAAATCAATATTTTTATCGACATTGATAAATTGAGTTTGTTTTAAAATTTTATGGATCGAGTTAGTAATTTATTTGTACCAGAATTATACCCGGTATTCTACTCGTGTGCAAAAGTTTATTTGTGTAAATTATCAAAATATTCAAAAATTTAGTATTTTTACATTTTTGATAACTTGAGATTATTTTAAAAAAATTTGGTTTAAATCTGTATTTTTCCGTTCAAAGATTTCACCCGGTATCTTATCCGTGACCCCATTGATATTTGGGTGCGTTATGAAAATATTTTATAATTGTGTATTTTTATATTTATGAACAATCCGGGATTTATAAAAATTTTGTGCATAGTTATTTTAATCTTTGGAAAGAATTAACATATCAACTTTTATCCGACTATAATATTTCGGGTCAAAAATGATTTTTAAAAACAACTATTTCTTTTATTTACAAAAATATAGAAAATTATTATTTTTATCCGCTAATTATTTAATTGGTAATTTTTGGAATCAATTGAATAAAATTAGGGATCAAAATTATTTATGGGATATTATTTTAGTAACATATAAGTAACACAAGTACTTTTTTTTTTACTTGTTATCCTATAATGTACCCGTGAACCCCCCCTCTCGGCAGACCCCCTTTTCTCTCTCTTCATGTTTCTTCACGCCGCCGCCACTGGTTAACCACCATCACCACTGACTTCATCAATTCAATAGTATTTGGGTAGAGTTTTGAAGCCAAAATCATCTCAAGCCTTTCTTTTCTTTTCGATAATCATCAACAGCCCAGTTTGGGTAATCTTCGATTCGTTCTTGAATTGAACGTATTAATTTTATTCGAGTTTAATGTTCATATGTCTATAAGTGGATAGATCGTTTAAAAATAAGATTATTCATGTATAGTTTGTTTGTTTTTGAGTTAGTTTTAATTTCACCGGAATTCTTAGTTTGGCCGGAAAATATTTTTGTTTTGGTGTTACACGATTTTGTTGGCATATATGTATAGGTCCGAGTAAATTGTATGCTATGTATTTTTGGTAGATTTTTCTGGGAATTATTTTAGTTCGTCGGAAAATTTCTTTTTCGCCGGATTGTTGATGATTCGGTGTGTTCTGGTTGATATCCGGTTGTTAAATTGTTGTGGGCTGGTATGGTTTAAAACAAGGAATTATACATGTTATTTAGGGGGGGTTCTGTCTATGTGAAGAAGACGATGACTATATAAAAAAAAATTGTTTTACTTTTATTTATTTTTAAAAAATCTTTTAAATAATTATGAATTTAATTATAAAATTCAGAAATTTATTTTCTGAAAATGTTTTGAAAATTCAGAATTTATTTCTGAATTCTGTTTTTAATTTTAAAAATTATTTTATTATTTATTTTTAATTCAAAAATAATTAAGAATTAAATACTTTTAATTATAATAATTAATTTCAAATAATGATTTAATTAATTTAATTATTCGATAAATGTAATTATTTATTAAATAATTTTATTAATTAATTATTAGTTGATTTTAATTAATTTAATTAGGATTATCTAATTTTTAATTAATCAATTTTCATTTTAAAAATGATTTAAAAATAGAATGAAATTGTTTTAAATCTTAAAAATAATCAGGGAGTGATAAAAATAGTTTTAAAATTCTAAAATTATTTACAAACCTGGATTAAATATTTATTAAAATATTTTGGGGATTCAATAATTACCCGGAGGGTTTATTATCGATTTTTATTTAATTCAAAAAGGGTTAATTAAATCTTCTAAAATTCTTTTAAGTGCTTTAAAAATATTTTTAAATATCCTAAAAATACTTTGAGTGCTCTTTTATTTGTGAGTCATATCTGCTATGTGAAGTACGTGCTATGTGATTATGTGATCTACTTATCGGGTCTTTATACGTGCAATGTGAATTATCAAGGTATTAAGTATCGAGGATTAGGTTATAAATTGAGTTTTGGTCGATATATATTTAATGTGTGCTTAATTGTGTATATGATTTATATTATAAGATGTCGTTAGGGGTAGACGTCGTTTCTTGATTTACTGACTATGATTGTCAGATTATTTTTATCTTCACAAGGATTAATTGGTAAATATTGACTTAGGTTTGTCAGCGGAGATAAGTAGATGATGGAAAAGGTGGAGATGAATGCAGTATTGTTTGTGGAATTGTTGGTTTACTTCTGAAGTGTTTTAACACCGGGAAAACGTCTATGTTCAAAGGGGACATTTCCAATTATTTTCTCCCGATAGAGATTTTGGTAAGCATGGTTAATATGTTCGAGTTGAGTTTATAAACGTTTATAGAAAGTAGAAATTGACGTTTGAAGACTGAAGTACCAGCTTATGTTTGACTATAGAAGTAGACGCGTGGGCTCGATATCGACGGATCAGACTCATGGCAATCGCAAGAGCGTCAAACCAACGAATGATTAAAACAGAGGACATGATGACGTGAGATAGAAGAAAAAGATAGTTGTATTACTTCGGCGCTACGTAATAGCTAAGGACCAAAGGCAAGTATTTTCCCCTTGATCATCTTAAACACAGTTTATTTTATGTTTCAGTGATTCATATCATGACGAATAGTTATTGTACAGGGCTATTTGTGATTCTTAAATATTTTTGTGCGAACACAATTGCTTGATATTGGTACCCTTGATGTGGGGAAATTGGTGAAGATAAACTCATCATATCCTTATTATAGTAGTAAATAATAGGGATGTGACCAGTATTTAAAACTAAGCATTTCCTGTTGAATTCGGAAATTGCTCTATTGAATTGGAAAATGGTAAAGCGTAGGAGGCCACGTTGAGTAGTTGGTCCAGCTATATTTAAGGAGGATATGGTAACCATTCCATCTTCCTATAGGCTAACATTACTTGCCTATTTTGGTACCCTCATGAAATCCGGGTTATACACACGGGTATAGAAATGTACCGGTGGTAGTATAAAGGGTCCCATTGCTTTTGAACCTGATTAGGGGGCAATGGTGTTTTGTCTTTATTTTTATATATCCAGTCCATATCGCCAGAATGGCTATTATATATTGTGAGTTGGTAGATGATTCATTTTTATGACATGCCAAATGATTTCAGTTATGGTTTGAATTATATCACAGTTGTTGATTCAGTTTTCTCCATAAACTGTTTTACATTTCAATTGATTTTATGCCCCAATTATCCTGGTTTTATATCAAAATTTTTATACGCTTGCTGAGCATTTCTTTCACTCATACTTGCTGTTTTAAATTCTAACATTTCAGTAAAGTAGTTTGGCGAGACTTATCCGCACAGTTCAAAAAGAGAAGAGGCGTGATGCTATTTCGAAGATGACTTGCTCAGGATGTCTGGATTTAGTGTAAGATCTATTTTATATAATTAAGTTCTAATATTTAGTACTATTATGCAATAGTTTAGTTGGCCTGGTGTACTTCTTATCGAAGTTACACCAGTGGTTTAAGATTTGATCAAAGAGAACATTGTAAAGAAGGAATACTTTTTATTTAATGGAATTTGGATTCTTGTTTCTAGCCCTATAACCTTAAAAGATCTTGGCATGTTTGGGGTCACGGATGTTTTATTTTGAGGATTTTCGCGTGACGACCAAATCTCCTGACCCCGGATTTGGGGGGCGTCAGATTTGGTATCGAAATCCCTATAAGGAGGGTAGATTGTAACAACCCGGATTTTTCAGAATTTATTATTATTCTTATTTAAATATTTTATTGGTTTTTCCATAAATGAGGAATAATATTATGAATATTTTATTCTTATTAAATGCTTGTACATGTTTAATGGCCAATATGTTATTCGGGTAGACTGTATTTGGTACCGTTTGTGTTAGTATTTATTTTTATTTTATTAAAAATCGATATTTTTATCGACATTGATAAATTGAGTTTGTTTTAAAATTTTATGGATCGAGTTAGTAATTTATTTGTACCAGAATTATACCCGGTATTCTACTCGTGTGCAAAAGTTTATTTGTGTAAATTATCAAAATATTCAAAAATTTAGTATTTTTACATTTTTGATAAATTGAGATTATTTTAAAAAAATTTGGTTTAAATCTGTATTTTTCCGTTCAAAGATTTCACCCGGTATCTTATCCGTGACCCCATTGATATTTGGGTGCGTTATGAAAATATTTTATAATTGTGTATTTTTATATTTATGAACAATCCGGGATTTATAAAAATTTTGTGCATAGTTATTTTAATCTTTGGAAAGAATTAACATATCAACTTTTATCCGACTATAATATTTCGGGTCAAAAATGATTTTTAAAAACAACTATTTCTTTTATTTACAAAAATATAGAAAATTATTATTTTTATCCGCTAATTATTTAATTGGTAATTTTTGGAATCAATTGAATAAAATTAGGGATCAAAATTATTTATGGGATATTATTTTAGTAACATATAAGTAATACAAGTACTTTTTTTTTTACTTGTTATCCTATAATGTACCCGTGAACCCCCCCTCTCGGCAGACCCCCTTTTCTCTCTCTTCATGTTTCTTCACGCCGCCGCCACTGGTTAACCACCATCACCACTGACTTCATCAATTCAATAGTATTTGGGTAGAGTTTTGAAGCCAAAATCATCTCAAGCCTTTCTTTTCTTTTCGATAATCATCAACAGCCCAGTTTGGGTAATCTTCGATTCGTTCTTGAATTGAACGTATTAATTTTATTCGAGTTTAATGTTCATATATCTATAAGTGGATAGATCGTTTAAAAATAAGATTATTCATGTATAGTTTGTTTGTTTTTGAGTTAGTTTTAATTTCACCGGAATTCTTAGTTTGCCCGGAAAATATTTTTGTTTAGGTGTTACACGATTTTGTTGGCATATATGTATAGGTCCGAGTAAATTGTATGCTATGTATTTTTGGTAGATTTTTCTGGGCATTATTTTAGTTCGTCGGAAAATTTCTTTTTCGCCGGATTGTTGATGATTCGGTGTGTTCTGGTTGATATCCGGTTGTTAAATTGTTGTGGGCTGGTATGGTTTTAAACAAGGAATTATACATGTTATTTAGGGGGGGTTCTGTCTATGTGAACAAGACGATGACTATATAAAAAAAAAATTGTTTTACTTTTATTTATTTTTAAAAAATCTTTTAAATAATTATGAATTTAATTATAAAATTCAGAAATTTATTTTCTGAAAATGTTTTGAAAATTCAGAATTTATTTCTGAATTCTGTTTTTAATTTTAAAAATTATTTTATTATTTATTTTTAATTCAAAAATAATTAAGAATTAAATAATTTTAATTATACTAATTAATTTCAAATAATGATTTAATTAATTTAATTATTCGATAAATGTAATTATTTATTAAATAATTTTATTAATTAATTATTAGTTGATTTTAATTAATTTAATTAGGATTATCTAATTTTTAATTAATCAATTTTCATTTTAAAAATGATTTAAAAATAGAAAGAAATTGTTTTAAATCTTAAAAATAATCAGGGAGTGATAAAAATAGTTTTAAAATTCTAAAATTATTTACAAACCTGGATTAAATATTTATTAAAATATTTTGGGGATTCAATAATTACCCGGAGGGTTTATTATCGATTTTTATTTAATTCAAAAAGGGTTAATTAAATCTTCTAAAATTCTTTTAAGTGCTTTAAAAATATTTTTAAATATCCTAAAAATACTTTGAGTGCTCTTTTATTTGTGAGTCGTATCTGCTATGTGAAGTACGTGCTATGTGATTATGTGATCTACTTATCGAGTCTTTATACGTGCAATGTGAATTATCAAGGTATTAAATATCGAGGATTAGGTTATAAATTGAGTTTTGGTCGATATATATTTAATGTGTGCTTAATTGTGTATATGATTTATATTATAAGATGTCGTTAGGGGTAGACGTCGTTTCTTGATTTACTGACTATGATTGTCAGATTATTTTTATCTTCACAAGGATTAATTGGTAAATATTGACTTAGGTTTGTCAGCGGAGATAAGTAGATGATGGAAAAGGTGGAGATGAATGCAGCATTGTTTGTGGAATTGTTGGTTTACTTCTGAAGTGTTTTAACACCGGGAAAACGTCTATGTTCAAAGGGGACATTTCCAATTATTTTCTCCCGATAGAGATTTTGGTAAGCATGGTTAATATGTTCGAGTTGAGTTTATAAACGTTTATAGAAAGTAGAAATTGACGTTTGAAGACTGAAGTACCAGCTTATGTTTGACTATAGAAGTAGACGCGTGGGCTCGATATCGACGGATCAGACTCGTGGCAATCGCAAGAGCGTCAAACCAACGAATGATTAAAACAGAGGACATGATGACGTGAGATAGAAGAAAAAGATAGTTGTATTACTTCGGCGCTACGTAATAGCTAAGGACCAGAGGCAAGTATTTTCCCCTTGATCATCTTAAACACAGTTTATTTTATGTTTCATTGATTCATATCATGACGAATAGCTATTGTTCAGAGATATTTGTGATTCTTAAATATTTTTGTGCGAACACAATTGCTTGATATTGGTACCCTTGATGTGGGGAAATTGTTGAAGATAAACTCTTCATATCCTTATTATAGTAGTAAATAATAGGGATGTGACCAGTATTTAAAACTAAGCATTTCCTGTTGAATTCGGAAATTGCTCTATTGGATTGGAAAATGGTAAAGCGTAGGAGGCCACATTGAGTAGTTGGTCCAGCTATATTTAAGAAGGATATGGTAACCATTCCATCTTCCTATAGGCTAACATTACTTGCCTATTTTGGTACCCTCATGAAATCCGGGTTATACACACGGGTATAGAAATGTACCGGTGGTAGTATAAAGGGTCCCATTGCTTTTGAACCTGATCAGGGGGCAATGGTGTTTTGTCTTTATTTTTATATATCCAATCCATATCGCCAGAATGGCTATTATATATTGTGAGTTGGTAGATGATTCATTTTTATGACATGCCAAATGATTTCAGTTATGGTTTGAATTATATCACAGTTGTTGATTCAGTTTTCTCTATAAACTGTTTTACATTTCAGTTGATTTTATGCTGCACTTATCCTGGTTTTATATCAAAATTTTTATACGCTTGCTGAGCATTTCTTTCGCTCATACTTGCTGTTTTAAATTCTAACATTTCAGTAAAGTAGTTTGGCGAGACTTATCCGCACAGTTCAGAAAGAGAAGAGGCGTGATGCTATTTCGAAGATGACTTGCTCAGGATGTCTGGATTTAGTGTAAGATCTATTTTATATAATTAAGTTCTAATATTTACTACTATTATGCAACAGTTTAGTTGGCCTGGCGTACTTCTTATCGAAGTTACACCAGTGGTTTAAGATTTGATCAAAGAGAACATTGTAAAGAAGGAATACTTTTTATTTAATGGAATTTGGATTCTTGTTTCTAGCCCTATAACCTTAAAAGATCTTGGCATGTTTGGGGTCACAGATGTTTTATTTTGAGGATTTTCGCGTGATGACCAAATCTCCTGACCCGGGATTTGGGGGCATAGTAACTGCGCATAGTAATACTATTTTTGTATCTCTTGGGCTTCTTTCTTCTGTTTTATTCTGCTGTTTTAATTCATCTCTGAAAATAATTCAAGTACTAGATTAATTTAATTATTTGTTATAAATAATTAATTAATCTGTTACTTATTTAATTTTCAGAGAGTAAATTTATTTTTGACAATACCTTGAAATATTATGTATGTCCTTGATCGTCAATAGGCTTTGGCAATTCTTTCTATAAATTAATGTGTTGATCCTTCTCGTATGTGCTGACACTTAGTGCGCTGGTCTGGTTCAAAAGTGACTAGCACTGATCTTGATATTCACACTTCGTTACATTCCAATTGATTAGCCTGTAGCAGTATCTTCAAATTATGTAAATACATGGAATCTTTTTAGCTCTTCAACTGAATCATCTGTACATCTTATTCTGTCACTGAGGCTTGAACATGTTAATGAACTTCTTTCAGCAACTCGATCCTTGTTGGTGCCTGTTCTTCAAATTTCACGATCCCTGTATAGATTTAATATTATTTATCTTTTATCATAGTTGAGTTATATATATCCTCTATTACATATCCTAGTTGAAATCAATAAGTATGCTCTTATCTCTAGAGCTACAAGGTATACCGGTTTATATATACTTTATCTCAAAGCTCGTATAATACCAAAGGTCAAACTTACATAATATAACATATATCTCAAAACTGTACAACTCTATACATGGCAAAAGCAGTATTATACAACGATACACAAAGGTATAAGTTTGGAAAACTTGCCTGATACTCAGGAGGTGGTAGGGGCTCATGACGGTGTCCGATAATCTAAACAAAGTCAATGAAAAACATTCGATTAATCCCCTAGATAATCCATTTATAACTCAATGCTTAAACACGTAAGTGAATCACAACCAAGGCATTATTTTCTCGCTCTCGACTCATGCTAAGTCCATGTTAGTCGACAAACACTTATGACACAAGGTTGGTTTGAAATCGGTCCTCGAATTCAAGTTATACTTAACCATTTAGAACTTTGGTTTCTAAGTGGTGTTCTTAGGGGTTTTCACTTGCGCAACCTCTGCTGTTTCATTTTTATAAAATCGAACAAATAATCCTTTGGACTCGAAACCACTTCTCATAATCCTTTAAACAAGATTAAGGACTCGGGTGGCTACTGTCAACATGGTTCAAGAAATCTGGGCATTACGACGGCTCTACATCGAGCATTTCCATTTTACGATCACTCCAAACAACCAACCAAAACAACCCATACATCCTCAACCTCAACAAACATCCATTTTTCATCTATAAGTCCAGTGGTGAGACTAAAATCCATCACCCATCATTTTACTCATCAAAACAAAGCCAAATATCTAAGGATGTTCTTATTAAGCACTAATCTTTACATAACATCAAGACCATATCAAAAACTCATAAGAACTCAAAGGGTGGGTTAAGGTTTTACCTTCTTGGAAGCTCTAGCAACACTACCAAGTGTTCATAATCACTTAACAAGCTTTAATAAGTCCTTATAATTCTTAAACCTTAAGAACAAAACAAGAAAATCAATGTAAGTTACTATTCATCACTATTCATGCTCATCTTGTAAAATTCGTATAAAATCGAAAACTAAGAGTTTGGTTCTCAAATTTTTACCACATCTTCTACTCTTCAAGGGATTCTTTTGAGTCCAAGCTCATCACCAGGGGATTCTTAAAGCTCTACTTATTGGCGTTTAAAAGTCGGTGCAGAAACTGCCAAGTAAAAGGGCAGTTCGGCTTCTTCAACTTGGGGGAGGGATTTGGCTAGGCTACACTCCTTTGTTAGATATGAAATTTTGAACGAATGTTCTAAATATATTGAGGAAGCTATGGTTCAAATTTGGTGATTTATGAATGGGTAGAAGTGGAGATATGAATTTTTCTTTGAGCTTGGTTTCTGCTGGGCAGTTTTGGAGAGATTGTGTTTTGCTTGCTTTTTCTTTTCTTCACACCTTTCTTGACTTGTCAACCCACCTTTTGATCATAATATCTAGATATTATCAGTTGTATATGGCTGTGTTAATCTCCTTGGGGCTTGTTCAAAGAGTATTGGATAAGCTTGTTTGAGTTCTTTTGATTTTGGAATTGATTTAAGTGATTTAATTCACTTAAATCTAATTGTTTTGATTTAATCTTTGATTAAACCATTCAATCCACTTGATATAATTCTCTTGATGACCATGTAGGATATTTAATCTTGTTTTGAACAATAATTAATCCATGGTTTGTTCGCTTTATCGCTTAATCTCGTTATAAAGTTCTAGCGATTTCTAGAACGTTCGTTACACGTTATACTAACTCAGGGATTTTCGTTCTAAATCCTTAAATCACATTAAATTAAAATAATAAAATATAAAATCCTTAAATCCACAATTTAAATATATCAGTTGTCTTGATTGCATTGATATGCTCTTTATTGCCCGGACAATTATTCCATAAAAATAAACTTTGGATTTTCTGAATTCCGATCGCGTTTACATACACTTATTTACTCTGTACTTCCCTAGTACGTACTTGCTCTTCCCGTTTCATAATTGTTATAATGAGTACTCTAACTCACTTCTCAACTCCCCTCTAGGGTATACCAACTTATTTCCCGGACTATAGATTATTCTTATCTAAGTCGCCAACCACTGAATTACACTATTCAGAAATCACACATATGCACTGGAATCATTATCCATTGAAATATCCATTCATTAAAACCACTGTTCATCGAAATCACTAATCACTGATGCACTTAATCATAATAAGAAAATTTTTAATTCTTCCAAAAATTTGGGTTCTTACAAGAGTAGATTAAGTGGTAAAGCCTATAAAGTCAAGTGAAGCTCATTATTAATTTGCTCATCCGTTTTAATTGTTCATTTTAACTTTTGCACAATTTTGCAAAATACTTGAATTGGAGTTAATCGGCTGAGTACATCCGAGAATTAATTGGATATCTTATATATATATATATATATATATATATATATATATATATATATAGTTGCATTTTAAAAAGAACACCTTATATAAAGAATAATAAATAACACCATCATAAAACTTTATTTTTCATAAAAATTGATTTGATATGATAAAAATCACAAATTTTAACATTAATTAAACTTAACATATCGAATCTAACACAGAATCTCATCTAAATTTAAAAATCAAATGTTACAGAGAATCCACTATAGAATCTTATATATATTTTTTTAGCAATAAAATTATATGTAATCATGTAATATTTTATCCAAATTTTTTGTTAGATTCTATTTTTATTCGTAAAACTTCATTTTTGATGTGAAAATTAGAATTTAAATGCGATTTTATATAAAATTCTATGATATTCTTTATTGTTCTTCATGGAGCAATATATATATATATATATATATATATATATATATATATATATATATATATATATATATATATATATATATATATATATATATATATATATATATATATATATATATATATATATATATATATATATATGATTTCATAATCTAATTTTTGAATTAGAATTCAATTATCGGGCAAATTATTATTAGGAGGCAATACCGATCTAATAAGGTGAATCAAATCATCAAAGCCACTATTACTACAATTATGCTTGTGTTTCCAATGTAGTAGCTTGTTCACAAATGATAATGTTGTAAAATCTTTATTATTTGGATAAATCGATGTGGAAGCATTATCCACAATCTTGTAAAAATCTTTTACTTTTATATTCGGTTCTTCCTCAAAATTCTCAAAATGTCTATTTGCATCCACAAAATCTCTTAGCATATCACGAGCATCACACATATCCTCATCTCTATAATGAATATTACAAGAACTTGTTTCGGCTTCAACTCGAGGCATGTCCCTCTTCCCATGCAAATCCCATTTAGTATACCACTCAATAATACCATTTAGATATAAATCAATTTTCACGACACTAGGATACTTCAAGTACTTATTTCCACATTCTTTACATGGACATCTAATAAGCCCTTCATCTCTTGGATCAAGATGATCAAAAGCAAATTTAATAAAATCATCCACACCAATTTTGAACTCTCCAATTAAACACTTGAACTCATTGTACCGATTATGACCAACCCAACTACGATCGGATGTCATCTACAAATGTACACACATTTATATAAGTTGAATGCAATTCAACATAAATGCAAATATATCATAAATAATCAATTTAAATTAATAAATTGTCAAATTGCCTACAAACTAAGAATTACACTAATATACACCATAAAAGTTCAATTAACTACGGGGGTGTTTGGTGTAACTTTTTTTCAGAATAAGTCAACTTATTTTAAGACAAAGTTAGAGATTCCTAACTTTCCAACTTATTTTCCAACTTATTTTTGCAACTTATTGAATCTCAAACATACATTAAATACTTCTATAAAAAAATTATCAAAATATAAAATTTTTACCCGAAAATAAGTCCATAAGCCCATGAAATAAGCTTAGCCAAACAGGCTATACATTGACATGGTTCACAACTAATAATAACTTTAATTTCATCAACAAATTAAGAGATCCCAAATATTTATGCACATGGGTACAACAAAATAATATAGCTATATCATACAAAGATAGTAAAAATAAATAAATATAAAAGTTATGAAATAGAACTTACTTGATGTTTAACTAGATTCCATGAAAATGATGGAAAGTGGAGGAAGATATTGTGGACAAATGATGAAGATATGGTGAAAGAAGGAAGAGGAAAGAAGGGATATATGGTTTAAGTAAAGAATAGAAAGCATACCCGAGAGGCAGTAGGTATCAGATCTGGAACGAGTTAATTTGACTGACGGCGGTCATATTTATATTTTTGACCAACAACGGTCATATTTATATATGTGACCGACCCAAGTCAAAAAAGTTAAAAATGACCAACATCGGTCAATTGATGAAGTCGATAGAATTTTTTTTCATTATAATAATCAAGATGCAATGCTTAAAATTGAGTGATTTTTTGTGTAAACTCTTCGAAACATATCAGATTTATATCCGTATGGTTGGATCGTTCAAATTGTAATTTGAATCACGTAGAATTAGTAACCCTATATATTAACTGCCTAACCCCTAAATCTAAATCTTAAACCATGTATTTCACTAAGGTACTTAATCAATATAACGTATTGTTTAACATATTTTGACACGATACTTATATTAAACTCTACTATTTCTTAACGCATACACTATATTGTCATAGTAAATTCATTAACTAATTGTAGTTTTTAAAATTTAGTAAGCATTTAATTATTTTTTGCAAACGTATTAAAAAATATAAAGTTAACTTTTATTCATCACCTTTAAAAGTTAAATATGTTCAGTGGCTGAAATAATTTTAAACATGTAAAATTTGTAACTGTTGTAACAGCCCCAGATCCGGGATCGGGAATCCGATCGTTACGGTCTCAATTTCCATTAATAATACTTGAACTTGAATCAAAATAAATAAACTGCATGCTGTGACCCCGCAATAATAACACATTACACAACTAGTTGTAGTTCCAGAGATAAAATTGGAATAAGTATCGAGTCATAGGATCCACAAGTTATAAGTTATTACAAACCCAAAATGATTACAGATTAAGCTTACTAGATTCTTGCCGTTGTTTAACATAAGTCATAAATATAAATCAAACAAAGAAATCAAGAAACAAAAGTTAGTTTTTTGAAGTTACTATTCACGTCAAACTTGGGTAATTTTATTCACCACGAAAGACTTGGAATCTATGGCTAAAATTCATAGGAGATCTTAGTTATGAATTATAGAACTCACCTAATTAATCTTGGAATTATTGAATGGTGGGAAGTGGGATTTTGATCTTCAATTTAGGCCATGGGCCGAATGTATCTTCAAGAGGGAAAAATAGAGTTTTTTTCTTTGTTTCTTGGTCTCAACCTTGCATAATGTGTATTATTGAGATAATATCTCATAAAGATACTTTAATAAAGTGATTAACATCACCCTCTAATACCTCATCATGTGCCAAGTGTTGTGTTTTTATGGAGATGATGATGGAAAGTGCCAACTAGCTTGGTTTGGTTTCTAATGATGCTTGTTTCTTTGTAACCAACTTAGTTCCTTGAGGTGTCAACCATACATTGGTCCATGTGTTGCCAAACTACTTGTACACTTGTTGGCTTTAAAACATATTACTCCATTTTTGGTCAAAGTGCAATTAAACCACTTAATTGTTTGTTGACTTTCATGTAAGTCACCTTAATCTTTCTTTTTCCCACCAATTAGATTTCCTTTTTGTCTAGTTAATAAAATCAATAAGTTACAACTTATATGTTGCAATTCACTGCTTCACTGTGGCACAATTCCTTAAATCAATATTATATCCAATATTCCTTGTTTATTCTCTCTTTAATTCTTGTACTTAGAAAATGTTCTCGCGCTTTCTCGTGCGTTCTCAATCTCTTTTGCGGAGTTACTTGACTTTTATCAGATATCGATTTGGATGACATGAGCTACCAGATATCGATTTGGATGACATGAGAATAACTTCCTTTCTTAGGATACCATAGCTTACTTTCTAGACGATAGATTATTCTTATATAATTTGTCAACCTATTATCTCATTCTTAGCATATAAACACTAGAACCCACATCCATTAAAATATTCGTTCATTAAAACCACTGATACATTGTAGTCATAACCACTATTCATTCATACACCAATACATAATAAAAGTTTTAATTCTTCCAAAATTCTGGGTTCTTACAGTCTCCCCTCCTTAAAAGGATTCCGTCCCGGAACCAGTTTGAAAACAAATGGGGATACTTTTCTAGCATTGCGCTTTCTAGTTCCCAAGTTGATTCTTCCACATTATAGTTCTACCACAAAACTCTGACTAGCTTGATGACCTTGTTCTGGAGCACTTGTTCTTTTTGATCCATGATTTCCACAGGTTGCTCCACATAAGTTAGGTGTTTTCACTAATACACGCAAGCGTACGTGGTCACAAGTAATATAATTATAAGTCAACTTCGTTCCCACAGAGATCTGGTTTAGGTTTCAATTCAGTTAATGCACTTATGCAACAATGTATGGTTTTTATTCACTGCTAAGACAATTAACAAGATTGGGTTTTGATTAACTAGAATTAACTAAAAGCAAATTAACAAACTAAGAATTAATTAACTAAAGAGATTTAAAATCAAATTACTTATATAAGAATAAACATGGGATCCTAACTTCATTAAATACTTCATTTAGATCTGACGCCTTTAATCAATGCATGTGATGGTTATGAAAGCTGATCGGACAACACGAAATAAGAATAGGCTACCTTTCAGTATACGAATACCAAACTACTCATACATCCACAAAAGAGATAGAAGATGAATAGACACCAATTATGCTTAGACCCTATATGTCTATAGAATTTGAAAACATAATGGTTGAAGAACAAGTTATCCATAATGATCACATAGGGCAGCATAAGTTATTTCTAATTACGCTATAAATCATGATGTCACACATACATCAACTTATCCTATGCTAACATGGCAAGTTCTAAATATCAAGATCCACCGTCGCTTCACAAGAGATTAACAATTCAATTTAGATGTTAGCTACGCATCTAAAAGCATTAAGTATAACCATACAAGGATATCAATAAGTCATCACACACAAATCTTTAAAGCAAACAAACTACTAAACTACATAGATAAATCCGTTAGAATCTCATGACAACGATTAGTTCATAATCGAACCGCTCGTCATCATGGGATCTGATGAAACCATGATAATAACAAAGTATGAATAATAATTATGCTAGAGTAATAGAGTTAAGAAAACAAATCCCAAAAACATCCAAGAGTATCACCTAATTAGAAGAAAACAAAAGTAGATCTAGATCTCCGAATGCTGTCACGATCTTCGGAATCCTTCTCCAAGTCTGAATCTATATCTCCGGCTCTCTCTCTGTGTTATGTGAAGTTTTGGTACGAATTACAAGGGTAGGATATGTTTATATAGACCCTAGAATACTTCTCCAACAAGAAAAGTCCAAAAATACATCTAAAATTCTAAATAAGATAGAATTCAGCAAATTTCCAGGATGTTCGGGCACACTTTGCCCTGCACTGGCGCAGATTGCTCTGCCAAAATCTGCCGATTTGCTGATTTGCTCTATTTTCTTCATTTTTGCTCCGTTTCCTTCCGTTCCTTTTGCATTAGCCACCATCTTCAATCCCCTTACCCATGAATCTTCATGGTAGCTTAAAGCAAGACTCCATACTCCATCCATTTCTCAAATCAACTCCAATATCACCCAAAATCACCAACCCTAACCGATATCACACGAACCTGCACAACTAAACAAAAACTCATTAAAAACACAACATACTTGAGTCCGAGACATCAATTTAAGTCGAAATGAAGTGCTCCAAGTGGATATTAAATCCACTTATCACACCCCCAAACTTAAACTGATGCTTGTCCTCAAGCATAAACAAATATAAATATAAACAACTAACTAGTTCCACTTAAGTAGGTGATCACGGTTGCATTTGGCATATGCAACAAGCCCTTTAAACCCCTAGGCAGCCCTAGTGGACGAGTGAGGTCTCGTGAGGGCCTATAGCGAATGTACCCACAAAATTCATCTACTAAACAAACTTGACTCCCTACAAATGCATGAATGCAACTAAATGAAAATGCAAAGATCCCCTCAGACTAACCGAAACCAACTAGCATGCAAATATCTCAAAGAATGCAACCAAATCCTACTAGAGCTCGACTAAGTCCCCGTATACTAACCGTACATGACAGAAACGTGCGTGTGTGCGATGCTCATCAGATATACTCCTAACACTAGATCGAAATCATACCTATTCTTCGCCAAGACAATCATATGTTTATAAATAGAATAGATGGTAAACACATTATAACCTAGGAACACCTCCATCATCCTTCGAGTTAGACAGAAATTCATGCTTTATTACTAAATTACAACACATAATACTATACACAACAACGCATGCTTAATTAACCGTGCAATGGATGAGACCCCAAAAGGCTTATACAATAATACCCATGTAGCGAGCGTTAGGTTAGTGGATCCCAGACTATAAAAGCCTTAGGTCACTAGGCACAAAGTCCCCTAGAACTTAATTGCTCAAGTATTAAAGAGCTCACCCCGGTTAATTCTGCATTTAAACAATTTACACATAACAATTTTTTTTCTTCTTTTTTTTTAACAATCTGGAATGAGAATTCTCATTTCCAACCCTATACTACTCATAAAATATGAGCCGGCTACTATCCATTTGACGCCTAGCCATTATTAACAACTAGCATGAAATCCCTGGTTTCCCCCAAACTTAGACTTTAGTGCTCCTACGCCATCAAGGAAATAACGAAAATTCTAAATATAAACAAGTGATTAAATCTCAAAAACAACCAAACAAGCATGATCTAAACCAAGCCCAAAAGCAAACGATGAGACTGTATAAAAATTTTTGTTTCTGAAACATGCAAGTCAATTTCTAGGAACTATAAATTAACCCTCTATTCATCATTACCACACTCAAATAGACATCGACCTTCCAATCAGAATTAGCTCATCCTAAGGGATCATGAAATATGCTATGCAAATTCAACTAATCATGGACTCACATGGTATAAAAACAAAATAACAAAATGTTCTATATGAAACAAACATGCAAGAATACGAACAAAAATGAATGAATTACTACTAAAATGCAGAATATGATATCTATATGAACACAATGACACAAAAACTACCACACACTACTTATCCCCAAACCACCCCCAATGTAAGAACCCCAAATTTTGGATATAATTAAAACTTTTTATTATGTACCGAGGTAATGGTGAATAGTGATTACGACTACGATGTAACGATTGAGATAATGAATGAAAGGAATAGATTTGGATTCAAATGTTTATATGCCATGAAGAATACTATTGGTTGACATTTTAGATAAGAATTATCTATCTCCTAGGGAATTGAGATTTGATAATTCTAAAGGAGAAGATTATTCTCATGTCATCCGGATCGATAACGATTACTCCAGTGGTTCCGTGAAAGGGTTAAGGAACGCCCGAGAAAGAACAAGGACATTGTCACAAATATAGGGAATAAAGGAAGAATAAATAATGAATAATGTTTTTGGTGGAAGTAAGAATATTATGAGACGACACTATATAGAAGTATTCGGAACGGATTTCCGAGTTCGTATTAGTGATCCAGGGGGAAAATAAATGTATGTAAAAGCTGTCGGATTCTGAAAAACCGCACTTTTATTTTCTCTGAGAGTTCCCTGGACACTGATAGACTTAAGGATTAAACAAAGGGATTTAAGGAATTTAAATTCGAAAGTTAGTAAGAAAGATGGAGAATGATAGTATTAATATTAAGACGGTTTCCGGTAAAACCCTAACTAGAAACGAATGAGTTATTCCTCCGAACGACCAATGAATTGAGCAATAAACGGACAAAGGAGCAAGCAGAGAATAAGAGGCATGCATGTGCAAGTAAGGAAAATATCTAGGGACCAACTAGTTAGCAAGGAACTAGAACACTCAGAGATGAAACCAAGAACTTAGCACTCTTTACCATCTTACCACACAAAAATCAACACATGTCACTCCAATTTCATCATCCCTTATATCACACCTTTAATAAAGGTGCTTTATACAAGATATTATCCAAACAAACAAAATAATGCAAGATTAGATGAGACTAAAGCAAAAAGAAGCAAGCAAAACTTCCCCCCCTCTTGCAAACACCATTCGACTTTTCCTTAAATTCCAAGATCAAAGTCCAAGCTCCCACCATTGTTTGATCTCCAAATTTTTATGGTAAATCTTATATTTCATAAAAATGATACCCTAGAAATTTTACCTCAAACACAACTTTTTCCATTTTTAATAAAATCATCAAAGTCTAGGGTGAATAGTAACTTTCAAGAACAAATCTTGGTTTTCTTGATTTCTTGGATGATCTAAGCTTGGTTAAGGATATACAAGGACTATACAAGGCTTAGCAAGGTCTTTACCCACTCCATGGAAGGTATATCTCACCAACTAGTTCCGACTTATCTAAGAGCAAGGTCTTTACCCACTCCATGTGCATGCTTATGTAGTGATTTGTTGATATAAGAGGATAAAATAGTTTAGATGAACGGAAAGGCATTGCTTGGCCTTAGTTCATGGTTAAATAACATGTATATGTTGTTTGGAGTGGAAACTATGATTATTGGAAAGTTTGGAATTTGGAAATATTCGATTTATAGCCGTCGTAATGCCCGATTTTCGATAACCTTAAAGAATTCGTGCATCACAGTAGGGTGAATTGTCTTAACTGGTTATGAACATTACATGTCCTTGTAGATCTCGAGTCAAAGATCGTTTTGGCGAAAGAATCGAAACATTCCGACTTACCAAAACCCTAGCTCTTACTTTGAGTTTAATGATGTTCTTGATGAGTTTTTAGATTAGTATGATTATGGTGATGATTAAAGCATGCTTATGTAGTGATTTGTTGATATAAGAGGATAAAATAGTTTAGATGAACGGAAAGGCATTGCTTGGCCTTAGTTCATGGTTAAATAACATGTATATGTTGTTTGGAGTGGAAACTATGATTATCGGAAAGTTTGGAATTTGGAAATATTCGATTTATAGCCGTCGTAATGCCCGATTTTCGATAACCTTAAAGAATTCGTGCATCACAGTAGGGTGAATTGTCTTAACTGGTTATGAACATTACATGTCCTTGTAGATCTCGAGTCAAAGATCGTTTTGGTGAAAGAATCGAAACATTCCAACTTACCAAAACCCTAGCTCTTACTTTGAGTTTAATGATGTTCTTGATGAGTTTTTAGATTAGTATGATTATGGTGATGATTAAAGCATGCTTATGTAGTGATTTGTTGATATAAGAGGATAAAATAGTTTAGATGAACGGAAAGGCATTGCTTGGCCTTAGTTCATGGTTAAATAACATGTATATGTTGTTTGGAGTGGAAACTATGATTATTGGAAAGTTTGGAATTTGGAAATATTCGATTTATAGCCGTCGTAATGCCCGATTTTCGATAACCTTAAAAAATTCGTGCATCACAGTAGGGTGAATTGTCTTAACTGGTTATGAGCATTACATGTCCTTGTAGATCTCGAGTCAAAGATCGTTTTGGCGAAAGAATCGAAACATTCCGACTTACGGTTTAGGAGTTATGGTCAAATTACTAAAAGTAGTTCGAAACCGTAAACGAGAATTCGTAACTGAAATTGAACCCTCGTAAAATACGTATCAGTGGCAAATCTTGGTAATTAAATATTAGAGGTAAAAAGGAAGGTGCGAGAGAAAACCTCATATCAAACGGATCGTTTTTTGATTTTATAAAAATGTTTGAATCAGAGTTAAACGCGAACGAACCCTTAAAAACCCGCTTGGTTATAATTTTGGTAAAACACTTAGAAAACGAACGATAAAACTCGAGGTATAATCTCGGTTCGTAATCGATCGACTTTAGAACTTATACGACTTAAATATATACCAAGTGTGGGTATGATGACATGTCTTAATAACGAACGAATGTCGGATCGTATCGGTAATAAAAAGAGTACACTAAAAGGTGTATAACGAGATAATTCGAAAACGTGTTTCGATTTAAGTAAAGTTATACTTAGACTTTTAAAAGGTGTTAAGTGGTTAATCTCGAATGTTCTGATTGTTTATAGATCATCGAGCAGACCCAGGACACGCTATCTCCACCCACACCCGATTACCAGGCAAGTGTTCAAAACTTTGAACCTATTGTTGTGATATATATATATATATATATATATATATATATATATGTGTGTGTGTGTGTGTGTGTGTGTGTGTGTGTGTGTGTGATTGCCATTTCACATATGCCATAGCATGCATGCCTATTGTCAAATTATATTATGATACCTGTTCCCTGAATTGAAATTGGCTTATAGACTAGATACGAATTATCAGTTATAAGCCGGATTGTTTTGATAAGACCCTTAGCGAAGGGCATATGATATTCATTCTTAAATATAGATCGGGAGTCGGTATTTTGAGATATAGATAGTCGTGGAAACCCGGAGGGATTCCAACGGCAGATTATTATTTATTTTAAGGAATGTTATTATTAAACGTTATTTATATTTCCATAAAGTATCAATTACTTGGGAATATTTCGAGGAATGTTATTCGAGTATTATCTCAGTCGAGAGATATTAAATGAATGTTAGTTTCGAATATTCATTTAGAGTTGATTATTTAATGAATGTTATTTTGATATTCATTAGAATGTTATTTATTAAATGAATATTACTTTCGAATATTCATTTAAGGTTTTATGTACTTGATGAATATTATTTTAAAATATTCATTGAAAATTCTATTTACTTAAGGAATATTATTTCGAATATTCCTTTAAAGTTTTGCTTACTAAATGAATATTATTTGGATATTCATTTAGAAGATTATTTACTAAATGAATATTATTTTCAAATATTCATTTAAGGTTTGACTTATTCATTGAATATTATTTTAAATACTTGTTGGAGTTTAATTATTAATGAATATTATTTGGAATATTCATTTAAGAAGGGATTTATTTAGCAAATAATTCTATATATTCATTCCAGGATTACTTACGAGCAATATTACGATTTAATAATATTCCGTAATTATTATTGAGTTAATAAATATTCTTGGAATATTTATTTAATTCTTTTCAATTCTTTTTAAAATGATTTATATTATTTGGAGATTATCTTTCACCTCCAGATATTATGTAAAATATTTTGGGGTCTTTTTACGACTATTTTTTCAAGGAAAGGTTCCCAACTCTTTTTATTTTTCATTTAAATCTATCTTAAAAGGATTTAAATGCTCGCTCAAACTTCCATATTATAGGGCAACCTACTTGAGCAATGTTACTTAGCTTGTTGACTTCCCGGTCATAATTCTTGTAAAACTATTCGTTTCACTAGCAACTTGGTTGCTGTTTATCAATTGAATCTTTGAGTAACCTTCTCATCATTCGAGGGGTAAGATTATTGGAACAAGATGGTATCCTCTAACAAGCAGCAGCTTGAGAGATATGATGTTGAATTTTCTTTTCCAACTAGATACGACTACTTTGTGGAGTCTTATCAACAAGTATCATACTTGGGGAAAGGGGGACGAACTTTACGTTCAGAGTCAACATTATCATTGTTGGCAGTATTGGAAAGTATTCATACTCGGAATTGCAATATTTTCCTGCAAGTTCCTCTTTTATGATAAATGATAATATCTGGCTTATCTTTGACATAGCAGATATTCCCACCTATATATGTATTTTGAGTTACCTTGTAACTTCATCGTTCATGTCATACTGGCATCATTTCCGTAAATGCATGGCATATGGTTTGAAAGATACTTTGGAACCGTTATATATTATCGTTCAGTTATACATTATTGTCGGTGGGCTATTGCTCACCCTTACTTTATTATTATATCACAACAACAGCTAGACCCGATGACTCGTACAAGGCGCACTCGACGCTAACGAGGACGATGAGACTACCAGAGCTGAAGAAGAAGAAGCTGTTGGTAGGATAGATTCATTCTTTCAGTACCAAGTTTATGTGCTGGTATGACTTATGTAAATGGATGGCAAAGAGTATGTATTCATATTGAAATTCATTTGGATTGTAAGAACTCAATATGTGATTAATAAAATTTGATTGTTACTCTGATTTCATCTCTGGGACTATAATGGGTGTGTTTTATATTGTTGTGTTGGGTCATAAAGATGTAATTTATTTAATGTTGAAGTAAGTTCAAGTACTGTGGATAGAAAAGAAGACCGTAACGACCAGATCCCGGACCCCGGATCTGGGGGTGTTACACCCAAACTTAAAAATATTCAATGTCCCCATTGAATGGAAGGTAATACAAGGGATAGTAGGAAACATACCTAATCGTCGAAACCATATGGGTTGCCTCCCACGAAGCGCTGTCGTTAACGTCATTTAGCCGAACGTTACTTCCTCAACTCACAGCGGTTTCAAGAGAATAACCGAACTGTAAGAACCCCCAAATTTTGGATATAATTAAAACTTTTTATTATGTACTGAGGTAATGGTGAATAGTGATTACGATGTAACGATTGAGATAATGAATGAAAGGAATAGATTTGGATTCAAATGTTTATATGTCATGAAGAATACTATTGGTTGACACTTTAGATAAGAATTATCTATCTCCTAGGGAGTTGAGATTTGATAATTCTAAAGGAGAAGATTATTCCTATGTCATCCAAATCGATATCTGTTATTTGTCCAGTAGGTCCGTAAAAAGGTTAAGGAACGATCGAAAGAGATTAGGGACAATCGTAAAACCCTAGGAGGATGAGTAAAGAAAAATGGATGAATAGTGATTTTGATGGAATTAGGAATATTATGAGATGACATTATATAGATGTATTCGGAACGGATTTCCGAGTTCGTATTAGTGATCCAGGGGGAAAATAAGTGTATGTAAAAGCTGTCGGATTCTGAAAAATAGTACTTTTATTTTCCCCAAGAATTCCCTGGACACTGAAAGACTTAAGGAATTATTGAAGGGATTTAAGGAAAATAGGTTCAAGAATTATTAAAGAGAATGGAGGATGATAGTATAAATATTGAGACGGTTCCCGGTAAAACCCTAACTAGAAACGAATGAGTTATTTCCTCGAACGATCAATGAATTGAGCAATAAACGGACACAGAAACAAGTAGGGAGCCAAGATACAAGCATGTGCAAGTGGATAAGGCCAAGTAACCAATTGAGTTACCAAGGGTAACTAGCAACATTAGAAATCAAACCATTAGTTGCTTAAACACATCATCCAAGCACTAACACACCACTTGCCCACTTGATTATTGCATCACCCATGACCTCACCACTTTAATAAAGCCACTTTATTCTAGATATTATCCAAGCAAGTCAATAATGCAAGAGATTAGATCAAGCACCAAGCAAAACTCCATCTCTTTCCCTTACTAGCACCATTCGACTTTTTCAAGAAATGCAAGGGGGAAACCCAACTTCCAACCATTGTTAAATCTCAAGAAAATTAAGGTGAGTCCTATATTTCATAACTAAGATATCCTATGAATTTCATCTTCAAATTCCATACCAATATTTAGATATAAAATCAAGAAGATGATGATGAATAGTAACTTTTAAGTATTAACTTTGTGTTCTTGTTTTCTTTTGATTGATTCAAGTATACTAAGGCTACTTAAGGATCATTCAAGGCTTAACAAGTGTTATTCACTCTCCAAGGAAGGTATAAAGCTCAAGAACCCTTAGTACTACTTTGAGTTTATGGATCTTTTTGGATGGATATATGATGGAGAAGTGTTAGTATGTTTAGATCCATGTATGCATAATTGGTTGTTATTGATGTTTCATACTTGTTGGATTTGAGTTGTTCTTGAGATATCATGACTTAGAATAGATGAAAAACTTTAGGTCTTGAATTTGTTGTTGTTGGAGGATGATTTGATGATGATAAAAATTTGGAAAAGCGTGTAAACATAGCCGTCGTAATGCCGAATTTTTGTTAACACTTAGAAACCAAGCATGTCAGTTAATATAATTTCCTGACCTTGGTGATATTATGACTGATCCTTGTAGATCTCGAGCCATAGATCATTTTGGCGCGAGAATCGAAACATTCCAACTTACGGTTTAGGAGTTATGGTCAAATTACGAAAAGTAGTTCGAAACCGTAAACGAGAATTCGTAACTGAAATTGAACCCTCGTAAAATACGTAAGTCAGTGGCAAATCTTGGTAATTAAATACTAGAGGTAAAAAGGAAGGTGTGAGAGGAAACCTCATGTGAAACGGATCGTTTGATTTTATAAAAATGTTTGAATCGAAGTTAAACGCGAACGAACCCCTAAAACCCGCTTGATTATAACTTTGGTAGAACACTTAGAAAACGAACGATAAAACTCGAGGTATAATCTCGGTTCGTAATCGATCGACTTTAGAACTTATACGACTTAAGTATATACCGAGTGTTGGTATGATGACATGTCGTAATAACGAACAAATGTCAGATCGTATCAGTAATAAAAGAGTTACATTAAAAGGTGTATAACAAGATAATTCGAAAATGTGTTTCGATTTAAGCGAAGTTATACTTATACTTTTAAAACGTGTTAAGTGGTTAATCTCGAGTGTTCTGATTGTTTATAGATCATCGAGCAGACCCAGGACCCGCTATCTCCACCCACACCCGATTACCAGGCAAGTGTTCAAACCTTTGAACCTGTTGTTGTGATATTATATGTATATGATTCTGTTTTACACATTCCATCGCATGCATGCCTGTTTCCAATTATATTATGACTCTGGTTTTTGTGATACTTGTTCCCTGAATTGATATTGGCTTATAAACTAGATATGAATTATCAGTGATAAGCCAGATTGTTTTGGTAAGACCCTTAGCGAAGGGCATATGATATTTATTCTAAATATAGACCGGGAGTCGGTATTTTGAGATATAAATAGTCGTGGAAACCCGGAGGGATTCCAACGACAGATTATTATTTATTTGAGGAATGTTATTATTAAACGTTATTTATATTCCCATAAAGTATCAATTACTTGGAAATATTTCGAGGAATGTTATTCAAGTACTATCTCAGTCGAGAGATATTAAATGAATGTTAGTTTCGAACATTCATTTAGAGTTGATTATTTAATAAATATTATTTTGATATTCATTATAATGTTATTTATTAAATGAATATTACTTTCGAATATTCATTTAAGGTTTTATGTACTTGATGAATATTATTTTAAATATTCATTGGAAGATCAATTTACTTAAGGAATATTATTCGATTATTCCTTTAAAGTTTTGATTACTAAATGAATATTATTTGGATATTCTTTTAGAAGATTATTTATTAAATGAATATTATTTTCAAATATTCATTTAAAGTTTGACTCATTATTGAATCTTATTTTAAATACTTATTGGAATCTGAATATTAATGAATATTATTTTGAATATTCATTTAAGGAGTGATTTATTTAGTAAATAATTCATTCGAGGATTACTTACGAGCAATATTACGACTTAATAATATTCCGTAATTATTATTGAGTTAATAAATAGTCTTGGAATATTTATTTAATTCTTTTAAATTCTTTTTAAAATGATTTATATTATTTGGAGATTATCTTTCACCTCCAAATATTATGTAAAATATTTCGGAGTCCTACGATTAATATTATATTAAGAAAGGTCCTCAAGATTCCATTCTTCACTCGAATCTATCTCTTAAATTATAAGGGAACCTTAGTTGTGAAAGGTTATTTATCTTGTTGACTTCCCGGTCATAATTTATCCTTTTCACTCGCAACTTGGTTGCTATGGACTCATTAAGTCTGTGTGTACCATCTCATCATTCAAGGGGTAAGATTGTCGGAACAAGTTGATATCCATTAACAAGCAAAAGCTTGGGAAATGTTGGTGAATTTTCCTTTCCAACTAGATACGACTACTTTGTGGAGTCTTATCAGCAAGTATTTCACTTGGGGAAGGGAGGACAAACTCTACGTTTCAATGCTGTAGATTTATTCGAACTAGGAGTCGTGTGTAAGAGGCCGAGTCGCGCGGTCCATTACAAGGCCTAACTATTGGCCAGGGAGTTACTATTAAAGGCAATCGACAAGTGGAGCCGTCAGTTCTTCCTTCTACCGGTAGTAAACTATATTGGGCTGTACCATTCTCGACTGATCATCAGGGAGTGGGACAGCTGGCGCGTGATGACTCCAGTATTGGTTCATCTCCCAAATTGGGAATTCCCTGCAACACGTATCGAAGAGACTTCTTTCAGGTTGACGGTGTCTTCCGCAACACGTATCGAAGAGACTTCTTTCAGGTTGTAGGACTTCGAAAAATGTTAATAACTGGAATTGCAATATTTTCCTTGCAAGTTCCTCTTTATATGAGAAATGATAATATCTTGCTTATTTTGACTTAGCAGATATTTTCACAAAATAAATACTTCAAGTTACCTTGTAACTTCATCGTTCATATTATACTGGCATCATTTCCGTAAATGCATGGCATTTGGTTTGAAAGATACTTTTGAACTGTTATATATTATCGTTCAGTTAAATATTATTGTTGGTGGGCTATTGCTCACCCTTGATTTATTATTATATCACAACAACAGCTAGACCAGATGACTCGCACAAGGCGCACTCGACGCTGGCGAGGACGATGAGACTACCAGAGCCGAAGAGAAAGCTATTGGTAGGATAGATTCATTCTTTCAGTACCAAATATATGGACTAGTATGACTTTTGTAAATGGATGGCAAAGAGTACGTATTCATATTGTAATTCTTTTTGGATTGTAAGAACTCATAATGTGCTTAATAAAATTTGGTAGTTACTCTGATTTCATCTCTGGGACTATAACGGGTGTGTTTTATGTTATTCTTTTGGGTCACAATGTTGTAATTTATTATTTATGTTGAATTGTGGATGGGAATTGAGTCGGTAACGACCAGATCCCTGACCCCGGATCTGGGGGTGTTACACGAACCGTCCTCAACGGAAAGACCATTCATGCACACGTTGACATGTTGTTTGCTTCCTCCCAACATAACTTTTATTTCACTCTTCATCTTGATTTTCCACCCGTCGACATCTTCGCCTTCTTTTTCTTCCTCACACCTCTAAGGTGTTTATCCCTCTCAGCCGACTGAATAGAACACTCTTCTCCCGCATCATCGACGATCCACCTTCTTAACACATTATCATGACACTCTTCAAAAATCACTAACTCATCATTCACAAGTACATACCTCAAATCCGGTGGAAGTTTTCCGAGTTTTACATTCGAGAGATCTTGTGTGGAAGGTTTATCAGCATCAATTTCCTCGAGCATCTTAACTGACTCAGAATTCTCCGAAAAAGTTAGAACACTAAGCACTGCATCCAATTTCAAATCACCTTTTTCTTCTTGGGAAGACAATGAAAGGGATTCCACAGAAAAGCACACTTCTGGATCATCTGAAATCTTCGTAGGAGCAAACACATTAAAGGTGGCCTTATCATCTTGCACCCGCATAGTTAGCTCCCCTTTCTGAACATCAATCAAAGTTCGGTCGGTAGCTAGAAAAGGCCTTCCCAAGATGATGGGAATCTTCTTATCTTCCTCAAAATCTAGAATGGCAAAATTAGCAGGAAAGATAAACTCATCCACCTTTACCAAGACATCTCCACTATACCTCTAGGATATGTGATCGACCGATCAGCTAGCTGTAAGGAGATATTCATAGGTTTTGGATCAGGTAGACCAAGTTGCATGAAGACAGACAAAGGCATGAGATTTATACTAGCTCCCAAGTCACACAAACACTTGTCGAAAGATAAATTGCCAATAGTGCACGGGATGGTGAAACTTCCCGGATCTTTAAGTTTAGGAGGCAACTTCTGCTGCAGAACAGCACTGCACTCTTCCGTCAACGCCACAGTCTCTAATTCATCGAGCTTCAACTTCCTTGATAAAATCCCCTTCATGAACTTGGCATAGCTCGGCATCTTTTTTAAAGCTTCCGCAAAAGGTATATTAATGGACAATTTCTTGAAGACGTCCAAAAATTTCTGAAATTGATTTTCTTCACTTTTCTGTAAGCATCGAGGATATGGAGGAGGTGGATAGACATGATTTCTCATTGTAGACTACTCCGGAGTAGACTTTTCAGCAGACTTCTTGCTCTTTTCCACTTCACCATCTAGCTGATCAGCCACCAAGTCAGATTTTTCAATTTCGGGCACTGCAGATTTTTCAAATTGCTGATTCTGAACTTCTTCATCTTCCTTAGCTACTGATTTCTACTCGGTTATAACCTTTCCGGATCTCAAAGTAACTGCCTTCACCTGTTCATGGACTTCCCTCTTGCCTGGATTAGCCTCCGTATCACTAGGAAGAGTTCCTTGAGGCCTATTCAACAAAGCATTAGCAATCTGGCCAATCTGGTTTTCCAAGGTCTTGATTGAAACTGCTTGACTCTTGCACATAATCCTCAACTCTTCCAATTCAGATTTTTCAGAAGAAGACTACCCCGCACTTGCATGAGGCTGTTTCTGAAATCCCGGAGGTTGAAATTGTTGCCTTGGAGCATACTACTGCTGATAATCAGAAGGATTGAATGGCTTAGCTCCATACTGCTAACCCTGAAACTGCTGATAAGGTTGCTGAGGTTGCTGCAAGCCACCTTGATTGTTGTTCCAGCTGAAATTAGGATGATAAGTGTTATTCGGATGATAAGTGGCTGGAGCTGGTTGTTGTGGCTGGAGCTGGATGATAAGTGTTAACTAACTGCGCCGACTCACTAGATATGGCACATTGCCTCGTCTCATGTGCGCCTGCACATAGCTCACAAACACTAGCCACCTGCTGAACTCCATAGTTAGTCAGAGAATCCACCTTCATAGTCAAAGCCTTCAACTGAGCTGTTATGGCTGTAGCTGCATCCACTTCCAGAATTCCTGCTACTTTGCCTTGCGATAGTCTCTGCGTTGGATTCTGATATTCGTTGGCAGCCATCGTCTCGATTAGATCATAAGCCTCTTCGTAGCTCTTTGCCCATAAAGCTCCACCTGATGCTGCATCTAGCAAAGGTTTAGATTGTGCTCCCAACCCATTATAGAAACGATTGATCACCATCCAGTCAGGCATTCCATGATGAGGACACTTCCTTAGCATCTCCTTATATCGTTCCCAAGCTTCACACAAAGATTCACCAGACTGCTGTGCAAATTGAGTTAGAGCATTCCTGATCGCTGCTGTTTTAGCCATGGGGAAGAATTTAGTAAGAAACTTCTGAGCAAGATCCTACCAAATAGTAATGGAACCGGCTGGTAGAGAGTGTAACCAGCCCTTAGCTTTATCCCTCAAAGAGAATGGGAAAAGTCTCAATTTAACAGCATCATCCGTCACACCATTGAACTTGAAAGTGTCACAGATCTCAATAAAGTCCCTGATGTGCATGTTAGGATCCTTTGTAGGAGCACCCCTAAACTGAACCAAATTTTGTACCATCTGAATCGTACCAGGCTTGATTTCGAAAGTGTTTGCTGCAATGGCTGGTCTGACAATGCTAGATTGGATGTCATTAATTTTCGACTGAGAATAGTCCTTCAAAGCCTTAGCTGCTGCTGGATCTCCCATCTTTACTATTTCTTCAAGTTTCCTTTCCACAACTTTACTCACCACTGGTGTTACTTCTTCCACTTTCTCCTTACGAGTTTGAGAACATGTTCGCATACATGTACGAGTACCTGAAACCCACCGAACAAACAATATATGTAAGTAACAATCCGAGTCAGTGAACTCTAACGACCACTGTTGACAAGCACATAAACTAAAAATAAAACACTGTCGATCCCCGACAGCGGCGCCAAAAACTTGTTTTCACTAATACACGCAAGCGTACGTGGTCACGAGTAATATAGATATAAGTCAAGTTCGTTCCCACAGAGATCTGGTTTAGGTTTCAATTCAGTTAATGCACTTATGCAACAATGTATTGTTTTTATTCACTGCTAAGACAATTAACAAGATTGGGTTTTGATTAACTAGAATTAACTAAAAGCGAATTAACAAACTAAGAATTAATTAACTAAAGAGATTTAAAACCAAATTTCTTATATGAGAATAAATGTAACACCCCCAGATCCGGGGTCCGGGATCCGGTGGTTACGGTTTCCAATTCTGTCCACAACAATTGAACTTTCCTTAACATAAAATAAATTACGTCTCTATGACCCAACACAACAATATAAAACACACCCGTTATAGTCCCAGAGATGAAATCAGAGTAACTATCAAATTTTTATTAATCACATTATGAGTTCTTACAATCCAAAAGAATTTCAATATAAATACATACTCTTTGCCATCCATTTACATAAGTCATACTAGACCATATTCTTGGTACTGAAAGAATAAATATATCCTACCAATAGCTTCTTCTTCAGCTCTGGTAGTCTCATCGTCCTCGCCCGCGTCGAGTGCGCCTTGTGCGAGTCATCTGGTCTAGCTGTTGTTGTGATATAATAATAAAGCAAGGGTGAGCAATAGCCCACCAATAATAATATATAACTGAACGATAATGTATAACAGTTCAAGAGTATCTTTCAAACCATATGCCATGCATTTACGGAAATGATGCCAGTATAATATGAACGATGAAGTTACAAGGTAACTTAAAGTATTTGTTTATAGAAATATCTGTTACATCAAAAGTAAGCGAGATATTCTCATTGTTATTAAGAAGAGGAACTTGCATGAAAAGGTTGCAATTCCAGTTATGAACACTTTTCCAGCTCTGCCAACAGTAATCATGTTGCAGGAAATAAATAAGTTTGGATGATGAACCGATGATGGAGTATTCACCGCGCCCGCTGTTCCAATCTTGATGATCAGTCGAGATCGTACAGCTCAATTTAGATTTACTACCGGTAGAAGGAAGAACTGACGGCTTTACTTGTCTACCGCCTTACTAGCTCTCCCCGGCCAACGGTTGGGCCAAAGGGGATGGACCGGCGCTACTCGGCCTCTTACACGACTCCTAGTTCAAATAGAATTCATGATTCTGAATGTAAGGTTCATCCCCCTTTCCCCAAGTATAATACTTGTTGATAATACTCTACAAGGTAGTCGTATCTAGTTGGAAAGGAAAATTCACCAATAACTTCCAAGCTGTGGCTTGGTATCGAATATCAACTTGTTCCAACAATCTTACCCCTCGAAAGATGAGGAGGTAAACAACGACTTAATAAGTCAACAGCACCCGAGTTTCGAGTGAAGAGAATACTCTATGACCGGGAAGTCAACAAGATAAATAACATTTTCCAAGTAAGGTTCCCTTATTATTAATTAGAGAGGTAGACTCAAAGAAGAATGATGTCTGAGAACCTTTCTTGATATAAGATTAATAATAATATGACTCCGAGGTATTTTTTGTAATAATCGAAGAAGATAAACCTTATCGAGGTTATTCTAAGTATGGAATAAATATTCAGAGAATATTTATTGAATTAAAATATTTTACTGAATATTTATGAATATGAAAGAATATCTTTAATCAGAGTATCTCTCAAATAATTCTTGAAGAAATATCGAGAGAATATTTATTGCATAATTAAATAATCAAATGAATATTCAAAATAATATTCATTAATTAATAAGACCTGAAAGGAATATTTAAAATATTTAAAATAATATTCGATGATTAAACAGAACCCTGGATGAATATTCAAAATAATATTCATAATTAATTAGGAATTTAAATGAATATTGATAAAGTAATATTCATTTAATGAATAATATTCTAAATGAATATCAAGTAATATTCATTTAGTAATTCAAGCTTTAAGGGAATATTCGAGATAAGACTCGATAAATAAATCAAGTTTCAGATGAACATTAAAATAATATTCGACAGGTAATTACTATCTTAAATGAATACTCAAATGTAATATTCATTTAATGAATAATATTCTAAATGAATATCCAAATAATATTCATTTAGTAGTCCAACCTTTAGAAGAATATTCGAAATAATAATCGATAAATAATTCGACTCTGAATGAATATTAAAAATATTATTCGTCGAATAGTTACGTTCAAATAATTATTTGAAGTAAGGATCGTTAAAATAAATAATCTCGAACGAATATTCAAATAATATTCGTCGCCCGAATAATGGAAAATATTTACTTAAATATTTTCCTCCGAGGTAATCTCGATATATCAAGAAATATTGACTCCCGGTCTATATTTGATGAATAAGATGTATACGCCCTTCTATGAGGGTCTTACAATAACCGGCTTGTAGTTGATACGATAGCTATCTAATTTATAAGCCAATAACAATCAGGGAACAAGCATAATGATATATCTTGAAAGTAGGCATGCATGCTATGGCATATGTATATCAGAAAACATATATATAAATTTATTCAATCACAACAACAGCCTAAAAGAAGGGAATTGAAACTTGCCTGGTAGTCGAGTACGGTAAGGGGTAGTGGTAGCGGGTCCCGGGTCAGCTTGGTGATCTATAAATAGCCAAGGCATTCGGGATTAATCACTTAACATCTTAAAAGTTAAGTTATACTTAAATCGAAACACGTTCTCGAGTTATCTCGTTATACCCCTTTTAGTGGATTCCTTTTTATCCTCGATCCGACCCGACATTCGCTCGTTACTACGACATGTCATTGTACTTACACTTGGGACATACTTAAGTCATACAAGTTCTAAAGTCGATCGTTACGAATCAATATTATGCTCCGAGTTTTATCGCCCGTTGTCTAAGTGTTTTACCGAACTTATAATCAAGCGGGTTTTTATGGGTTCGTTCGCGATTAACTTTGATTCGAACATTTTTATAAAATCGGAAAACGATCCGTTTCACATGAGGTTTTCTCTCACACCTTCCTTTTTACCTCTAGTATTTAATTACCAAGATTCGCCACTGACTTACGTATTTTATCGGGGTTCAATTTCAGTTACGAACTTTCGTTTACGGATTCGAACTACTTTTAGTAAACCGACCGTAACTCCTAAACCGTAAGTCCGTTTCACGCGTTCTTTATATCAAAACGAAGCTTATAACATAACCTATCTTATCATGGGAAAATACAACACTGGACAGTGAGTTCATGGTACTGTGATGCACGGTTTTTAAAGATTATCGAAAATTCGGCATTACGACGGCTATGTTTACATGCTTTTCCAAATTTTTATCATCATCAAATCATCCTCCAACAACAACCAATTCAAGACCTAAAGTTTCTCATCTATTCTAAGTCATGATATCTCAAGAACAACTCAAATCCAACAAGTATGAAACATCAATAAGAACCAATTATGCATACATGGATCTAAACATACTAACACCTCTCCATCATATATCCATCCAAAAAAATCCATAAACTCAAAGTAGTACTAAGGGTTCTTGAGCTTTATACCTTCCTTGGAGAGTGAATAACACTTGTTAAGCCTTGAATGATCCTTAAGTAGCCTTAGTATACTTGAATCAATCAAAAGAAAACAAGAACACAAAGTTAATACTTAAAAGTTACTATTCATCATCATCTTCTTGATTTTATATCTCAAGATTGGTATGTAATTTAAAGATGAAATTCATAGGGTATCTTAGTTATGAAATATAGGACTCACCTTAATTTTCTTGAGATTTAACCATGGATGGAAGTTGGATTTCTCCTCTTGAAAAAGAGGGCAGGTCGAATGGAGGTAAATGGAAGGGGAAAGAGTTTGTTTGCATCTTTTACTTGGTTGCTTGTGCTAAATGAATTATTGGGATGAGGTTTTGATAATATCTTGGCCAAAAGTCACTTTAATAAAGTGATTATGTCATGGATGATGTTTAAACAAGTGGACAAGTGGTGTGTCATGTACTAATATCTTGTATCCTTGGTTTGATTCTTAGTGTGCTAGTTACTCTTGCAAATAGCTTAGTTACTTGATCTCATCCACTTGCACATACTTGCATCTTGGTTCTCTGCTCGTTTATTTGTCCGTTTATTGCTCAATTCATTGATCGTTCGGACGAATAACTAAGTAGTTTCACCTCTAGGGTTCACCGGGAAATTTCTCGATATTCATAATACCTTCCCCAATCCTTAATATAATCCTCGTGATGACCATGCAGGATATTTAATCTCGATACGAACTTAATCCGTAATCTAGGATTCGTTCGCTTTATTGATTAATCTCGTTATAACGTTTTAGCGGTTTCTAGAACGCTTGTTTCACTGCCTCAGTGGTTTCCTACCTTCATTCTTAAATCAAATATAATAACATCCCAAAATATCAAATCCTCAAAGTTAATATCTCAATTCTTGGATTATAATAATATTTAATCCACTGTCCGGTCAAATATTATACCGAGAAAGAATTTGGAATTTCTGAATTCCGATCGTCTGTGCATTCACTTATTTCCTCCGCGTATTACTAATATGACTTCGAAACATCCATATCACGTCCCGTACATAGGGTGGCGTGAAAAGTTTTCCAACTTACAAAATCACTATTCTTCCACCAAATTACTATGCACGTACAGGAAATACTATGCACGTACGGGAAACACTATGCACGTACGGGAAATACTATGCACGTACTCATTTCCCTTCAAGGATCCATTAGCTCCTTCCTGGATGGTAGATTATTCTTATCTAGGTCCTCAACCATCGAATTAATCTATTCTGACAATATACCAATGCATCAGGATCATTGTCCAAAGCAATATCCATTCATTACAATCATTGTCCTTTGAAACCACCATTCATTAGAGCTGGTGACCTTGTTGTCGGAATCATTGTTCCTCATTTTATCATTACTTAATAAAAAATTTTAATTATATCCAAAATTTGGGGTTCTTACAATAAACATGGGATCCTAACTTCATTAAATACTTCGCTTAGATCTGACGCCTTAAATCAATGCATGTGATGGTTATGATATCTGATCGGAAAATACGAAACAAGTATAGGCTACCTTTCAGTATACGAATACCAAACTACTCATACATCCACAAAAGAGATAGAAGATGAATAGACACAAATTATGCTTAGACCCTATATGTCTATAGAATTTGAAAACATAATGGTTGAAGAACAAGTTATCCATAATGATCACATAGGGCAGCATAAGTTATTTCTAATTACGCTACAAATCATGATGTCACACATACATCAACCTATCCTATGCTAGCATGGCAAGTTCTAAATCTCAAGATTCACCGTCGCATCACAAGAGATTAACAATTCAATTTAGATGTTAGCTACGCATCTAAAAGCATTAAGTATAACCGTACAAGGATATCAAGAAGTCATCACACACAAATCTTTAAAGCAAACAACTACTAAACTACATAGATAAATCCGTTAGAATCCCATGACAACGATTATTTCATAATTGAACTGCTCGTCATCATGGGATCTGATGAAACCATGATAATAACAAAGTATGAATAATAATTATGCTAGAGTAATAGAGTTAAGAAAACAAATCCCAAAAACATCCAAGAGTATCGCCTAATTAGAAGAAAGCAAAACTAGATCTAGATCTCCGAATGCTGTCACGATCTTCGGAATCCTTCTCCAAGTCTGAATCTCTATCTTCGGCTATCTCTCTATGTTATGTGAAGTGTTGGTACGAATTACAAGGGTAGGATATGTTTATATAGACCATAGAATACTTCTCCAACAAGAAAAGTCCAAAAATACATCTAAAATTCTAAATAGGATAGAATTCAGCAAATTTCCAGGATGTTCGGGCGCACTTTGCCCTACACTGGCGCAGATTGCGCTCTCCCCTTCAAGACTGGCACAGATTGCTCTGCCAAAATCTGCCGATTTGCTGATTTGCTCTATTTTCTTCATTTTTTCTCTGTTTCCTTCCGTTCCTTTGGCATTAGCCACCGTCTTCAATCCCCTTACTCATGAATCATCATGGTAGCTTAAAGCAAGACTCCATTCTCCATCCATTTTTCAAATCAACTCCAATATCACCAAAAATCACCAACCCTAACAGACATCACACGAACCTGCACAACTAAACAAAAACACATTAAAAACACAACATACTTGAGTCCAAGACATCAATTTAAGTCGAAATGAAGCGCTCTAAGTGGATATTAAATCCACTTATCATTAGGTCTAGTTGCATGTATACGTGCTCGTATTCTACTATATGCTTAGCATCCTGATTGTATTTTCTCAACATCGAAACATGAAACACATTGTGCATTTGTTGCAGGTTTGGGGGTAATGCTAGCTCGTAAGCTAGCTTCCCAATGCGTCTTAAGATCTCAAACGGCCCAATGTATGTAGGACTCATTTTTCCCTTTTTCCCAAACCTCATTAAACCTTTCCAATGAGATACCTTTAAAAAAACTAGGTCTCCAACTTCATATTCCTTGCCATTCAGAGCCATATCAGCATATTTCTTTTGTCGATCTTGGGCTGCCACCAGCCGTCCTCTAATTAGATCTACTACATCATTAGTTCGTTGGACCACTTCGGGCCCGAGCATCTTTCGTTCTCTAACTTCATCCCAATAAAAGGGAGATCGACACTTATTTCCATAAAGGGCCTAGTAAGGCGGCATTCCTATACTTGCATGAAAGCTATTGTTGTAGGAGAACTCAACCAGTGGCAAGTGGTCATCCCAACTTCCTTTAAAGTCTATAGCACATACTCTTAACATATTCTCAAGCGTTTGGATGGTCCTTTCACTTTGCCCGTCTGTCTGGGGGTGATAGGCGGTACTCATGTTTAGTCTGGTTCCTACACATTCTTGAAAACTCCTCTAAAATCTGGAGTTAAATCTGGGATCTTGATCGAATACTATGGCGACTGGGACTCCATGTCGCGCCACTATCTCCTTTAAGTAGATATCCACTAGTCTGTCGATAGTGTACTTTTATTGATTTGAAGAAAGTGAGCTGACTTCGTTATTCGATCTATGATTACCCATATGGCATCATGATTGGCTTTGGTCCTTGGTAAACCTACTACGAAATCAATGGCTATGTGTTCCCATTTCCATTCGGGAATCTCCAGGGGTTGTAAAAGTCCACTGGGTCTCTGGTGTTCTGCTTTCACCCGTTGGCATGTCAAGCATCTGTTTACCCACTCTGCTACGTCCTTTTTCATGTTAGGCCACCAGTAGTACTCTTTCAAATCTCTGTACATCTTGGTGCTACCGGGCTGCACTGAGTACCTTGAGTTGTGTCCCTCATATAGAATTTCGTCCTTTAGCTCTTGCACATTTGGGACCCATATCCTTGATGCGTATCTCATGATCCCTCCTTTATCTCTTTCACACTTAATTTCTTCCCCGGTCATTATCTCTTCCTTCGAGTTCCTTTCTTCTTTCTTCATCCATTCTTGGCATAATCTAATCTTTTCCAACAATGGTGGTTGGATTCAAATTTCCATCAACCTCTCTTGACCATCTCCTGGTATCCTGACCTCGATTTCCAGCTTCTCGAAGTTTCTTACCAACTCTTTTTCTGAGGTTATCATTTTGAGTCTGTCTTTCCTACTAAGGGCGTCAGCCACCACATTGGCCTTACCCGTGTGATAACGTATCTCACAATCATAATCCTTGATTAGCTCTAACCATCTTCTCTGGCGCATGTTAAGCTACTTCTGGGTAAAGATGTACTTGAGGCTCTTATGGCCAGTGTAAATCTCGCACTTCTCTCCATACAAGTAGTGCCTCCAAATATTTAAAGGGAAAACTATTGCTGCCAATTCTAGATTATGAATGGGGTATAGAATCTCATATTCCTTCAGCTGTCTTGACGCATACGCGATTACCTTACCGTGTTGCATAAGCACGCACCCTAATCCTTTATGCGAAGCGTCACTATAAATCACAAAATTTCCTTTTCCATCAGGCAACGCCAACACAGGGGCCGTCACAAATTTCTTCTTTAGCTCTTGAAAACTATTCTCACATTTCTCATTCCATTCAAACTTCTCAGTCTTGCGGGTAAGTCGAGTTAACGGGGCTGCGATCTTCGCAAAATATTGAACAAATCTTCTATAATACCCTGCTAGTCCGATGAAACTTCTTACCTCTGTTGGAGTGGTTGGTCGTTCCAAATTTGAAACTGCCTCTATCTTGGAGGGGTCGACCAACACTCCTTCCCTATTGATCACATGTCCTAGGAACTGCACCTCATTTTTCTAGAATTCGCACTTCGAGAATTTGGCATACAACTGCTCTTTCCTGAATGTCTCTAAGGCTATCCTCAAATGTTCAGTGTGTTCTGCCTCTGTCTTCGAGTAGATCAGAATATCATCAATGAAAAGTATAACGAACTTATCCAAATACTTCTTGAACACCCTATTCATCAAATCCATGAAAGCTGCTGGGGCATTGGTCAATCCAAACGACATCACCAAGAACTCATAATGTCCATATCTGGTACGGAATGCAGTCTTTGGGATATCTTCGGGTTTAATCTTCAGTTGGTGATATCCGGTTCTCAGGTCAATATTATATAGATGTATTCGGAACGGATTTCCGAGTTCGTATTAGTGATCCAGGGGGAAAATAAGTGTATGTAAAAGCTGTCGGATTCTGAAAAATAGTACTTTTATTTTCCCCGAGAATTCCCTGGACACTGAAAGACTTAAGGAATTATTGAAGGGATTTGAGGAAAATAGGTTCAAGAATTATTAAAGAGAATGGAGGATGATAGTGTAAATATTGAGACGGTTCCCGGTAAAACCCTAACTAGAAATGAATGAGTTATTTCCTCGAACGATCAATGAATTGAGCAATTAACGGACACAGAAACAAGTAGGGAGCCAAGATACAAGCATGTGCAAGTGGATAAGGCCAAGTAACCAAATGAGTTACCAAGGGTAACTAGCAACATTAGAAATCAAACCATTAGTTGCTTAAACACATCATCCAAGCACTAACACACCACTTGCCCACTTGATTATTGCATCACCCATGACCTCACCACTTTAATAAAGCCACTTTATTCTATATATTATCCAAGCAAGTCAATAATGCAAGAGATTAGATCAAGCACCAAGCAAAACTCCATCTCTTTCCCTTACTAGCACCATTCGACTTTTTCAAGAAATGCAAGGGGGAAATCCAACTTCCAACCATTGTTAAATCTCAAGAAAATTAAGGTGAGTCCTATATTTCATAACTAAGATATCCTATGAATTTAATCTTCAAATTCCATACCAATATTGAGATATAAAATCAAGAAGATGATGATGAATAGTAACTTTTAAGTATATAATTTCCTGACCTTGGTGATATTATGACTGATCCTTGTAGATCTCGAGCCATAGATCATTTTGGCATGAGAATCGAAACATTCCGACTTACGGTTTAGGAGTTATGGTCAAATTACGAAAAGTAGTTCGAAACCGTAAACGAGAATTCGTAACTGAAATTGAACCCTCGTAAAATATGTAAGTCAGTGGAGAATCTTGGTAATTAAATACTAGAGGTAAAAAGGAAGGTGTGAGAGGAAACCTCATGTGAAACGGATCGTTTTTCGATTTTATAAAAATGTTTGAATCGAAGTTAAACGCGAACGAACCCCTAAAAACCCGCTTGATTATAACTTTGGTAGAACACTTAGAAAACGAACGATAAAACTCGAGGTATAATCTCGGTTCGTAATCGATCGACTTTAGAACTTATACGACTTAAGTATATACCGAGTGTTGGTATGATGACATGTCGTAATAACGAACAAATGTCAGATCGTATCAGTAATAAAAGAGTTACATTAAAAGGTGTATAACGAGATAATTCGAAAACGTGTTTCGATTTAAGCGAAGTTATACTTAGACTTTTAAAACGTGTTAAGTGGTTAATCTTGAGAGTTCTGATTGTTTATAGATCATCGAGCAGACCCAGGACCCGCTATCTCCACCCACACCCGATTACCAGGCAAGTGTTCAAACCTTTGAACCTGTTGTTGTGATAATATATGTATATGATTCTGTTTTACATATGCCATCGCATGCATGCCTGTTTCCAATTATATTGTGACTCTGGTTTTTGTGATACTTGTTCCCTGAATTGATATTGGCTTATAGACTAGATACGAATTATCAATGATAAGCCGGATTGTTTTGGTAAGACCCTTAGCGAAGGGCATATGATATTTATTCTAAATATAGACCGGGAGTCGGTATTTTGAGATATAAATAGTCATGGAAACCCGGAGGGATTCCAACGACAGATTATTATTTATCTGAGGAATGTTATTATTAAACGTTATTTATATTCCCATAAAGTATCAATTACTTGGAAATATTTCGAGGAATGTTATTCGAGTACTATCTCAGTCGAGAGATATTAAATGAATGTTAGTTTCGAATATTCATTTAGAGTTGATTATTTAATATATATTATTTTGATATTCATTAGAATGTAATTTATTAAATGAATATTACTTTCGAATATTCATTTAAGGTTTTATGTACTTGATGAATATTATTTTAAATATTCTTTGGAAGATCTATTTACTTAAGGAATATTATTTCGATTATTCCTTTAAGTTTTGATTACTAAATGAATATTATTTGGATATTCTTTTAGAAGATTATTTATTAAATGAATATTATTTTCAAATATTCATTTAAAGTTTGACTCATTATTGAATCTTATTTTAAATACTTATTGGAATCTAATTATTAATGAATATTATTTTGAATATTCATTTAAGGAGTGATTTATTTAGTAAATAATTCTATATATTCATTCGAGGATTACTTGCGAGCAATATTAAGACTTAATAATATTCCGTAATTATTATTGAGTTAATAAATATTCTTGGAATATTTATTTAATTCTTTTAAATTCTTTTTAAAATGATTTATATTATTTGGAGATTATCTTTCACCTCCAAATATTATGTAAAATATTTCGGAGTCCTACGATTAATATTATATTAAGAAAGGTCCTCAAGATTCCATTCTTCACTTGAATCTATCTCTTAAATTATAAGGGAACCTTACTTGAGAAAGGTTATTTATCTTGTTGACTTCCCGGTCATAATTTATCCTTTTCACTCGCAACTTGGTTGCTATGGACTCATTAAGTCTGTGTGTACCTTCTCATCATTCGAGGGGTAAGATTGTCGGAACAAGTTGATATCAATTAACAAGCAAAAGCGTGGGAAATGTTGGTGAATTTTCCTTTCCAACTAGATACGACTACTTTGTGGAGTCTTATCAGCAAGTATTTCACTTGGGGAAGGGAGGACAAACTCTACGTTTCAATGCTGTGGATTTATTCAAACTAGGAGTCGTGTGTAAGAGGCCGAGTCGCGCGGTCCATCACAAGGCCTAACTATTGGCCAGGGAGTTACTATTAAAGGCAATCGACAAGTGGAGCCGTCAGTTCTTCCTTCTACCGGTAGTAACCTATATTGGGCTGTACCATCCCCGACTGATCTTCAGGGAGTGGAACAGCTGGCGCGTGATGACTCCAGTATTGGTTCATCTCCCAAATTAGGAATTCCCTGCAACACGTATCGAAGAGACTTCTTTCAGGTTGACGGTGTCTTCTGCAACATGTATCGAAGAGACTTCTTTCAGGTTGTAGGACTTCGAAAAATGTTAATAACTGGAATTGCAATATTTTCCTTGCAAGTTCCTCTTTATATGAGAAATGATAATATCTTGCTTATTTTGACTTAGCAGATATTTTCACAAAATAAATACTTTAAGTTACCTTGTAACTTCATCGTTCATATTATACTGGCATCATTTCCGTAAATGCATGGCATATGGTTTGAAAGATACTTTTGAACTGTTATATATTATCGTTCAGTTAAATATTATTGTTGGTGGGCTATTGCTCACCCTTGCTTTATTATTATATCATAACAACAGGTAGACCAGATGACTCGCACAAGGCGCACTCGACGCTGGCGAGGACGATGAGAATACCAGAACCGAAGAGAAAGCTATTGGTATGATAGATTCATTCTTTCAGTACCAAATATATGGACTAGTATGACTTATGTAAATGGATGGCAAAGAGTACGTATTCATATTGTAATTCTTTTTGGATTGTAAGAACTCATAATGTGCTTAATAAAATTTGGTAGTTACTCTGATTTCATCTCTGGGACTATAACGGGTGTGTTTTATGTTATTATTTTGGGTCACAATGTTGTAATTTATTATTTATGTTGAATTGTGGATGGGAATTGAGTCGGTAACGACCAGATCCCTGACCCCGGATCTGGGGGTGTTACACGAATCGTCCTCAACGGAAAGACCATTCATGCACATGTTGACATGTTGTTTGCTTCCTCCCAACATAACTTTTCTTTCACTCTTCATCTTGATTTTTCCACCCGTCGACATCTTCGCCTTCTTTTTCGTCCTCATATCTGTAAGGTGTTTATCTCTCTCAGCCGACTGAACAGAACACTCTTCTCCTGCATCATCAACGATCCACCTTCTTAACACATTATCATGACACTCTTCAAAAATCACTAACTCATCATTCACAAGTACATACCTCGAATCCGGTGGAAGTTTTCCGAGTTTTACATTCGAGAGATCTTGTGTGGAAGGTTTATCAGTATCAATTTCCTCGAGCATCTTAACTGACTCAGAATTCTCCGAAAAATTTAGAACACTAAGCACTGCATCCAATTTCAAATCATCTTTTTCTTCTTGGGAAGACAATGAAAGGGATTCCACAGAAAAGCACACTTCTGGATCATCTGAAATCTTCGTAGGAGCAAACACATTAAAGGTGGCCTTATCATCTTTCACCCGCATAGTTAGCTCCCCTTTCTGAACATCAATCAAAGTTCGATCGGTAGCTAGAAAAGGCCTTCCCAAGATGATGGGAATCTTCTTATCTTCCTCAAAATCTAGAATGACAAAATTAGTAGGAAAGATAAACTCATCCACCTTTACCAAGACATCTCCACTATACCTCTAGGATATGTGATCGACCGATCAGCTAGCTGTAAGGAGATATTCGTAGGTTTTGGATCAGGTAGACCAAGTTGCATGAAGACAGACAAAGGCATGAGATTTATACTAGCTCCCAAGTCACACAAACACTTGTCGAAAGATAAATTGCCAATAGTGCACGGGATGGTGAAACTTCTCGGATCTTTAAGTTTAGGAGGCAACTTCTGCTGTAGAACAGCACTGCACTCTTCCGTCAACGCCACAGTCTCTAATTCATCGAGCTTCAACTTCCTTGATAAAATCCCTTTCATGAACTTGGCATAGCTCGGCATCTTTTCTAAAGCTTCCGCAAAAGGTATATTAATGGACAATTTCTTGAAGACGTCCAAAAATTTCTGAAATTGCTTTTCTTCACTTTTCTGTAAGAATCGAGGATATGGAGGAGGCGGATAGACATGATTGCTCATTGTAGACTGCTCCGGAGTAGACTTTTCACCAGACTTCTTGCTCTTTTCCACTTCACCATCTAGCTGATCAGCCACCAAGTCAGATTTTTCAATTTCGGGCACTGCAGATTTTTCAAATTGCTGATTCTGAACTTCTTCATCTTCCTTAGCTGCTGATTTCTACTCGGTTATAACCTTTCCGGATCTCAAAGTAACTGCCTTCACCTGTTCATGGACTTCCCTCTTGCCTGGATTAGCCTCCGTATCACTAGGAAGAGTTCCTTGAGGCCTATTCAACAAAGCATTAGCAATCTGGCCAATCTGGTTTTCCAAGGTCTTGATTGAAACTGCTTGACTCTTGCACATAATCCTCAACTCTTCCAATTCAGATTTTTCAGAAGAAGACTGCCCCGCACTTGCATGAGGCTGTTTCTGAAATCCCGGAGGTTGAAATTGTTGCCTTGGAGCATACTACTGCTGATAACCAGAAGGATTGAAAGGCTTAGCTCCATACTGCTGACCCTGAAACTGCTGATAAGGTTGCTGAGGTTGCTGCAAGCCACCTTGATTGTTGTTCCAGCTGAAATTAGGATGATAAGTGTTATTCGAATGATAAGTGGCTGGAGCTGGTTGCTGTGGCCTCTGAAAATTGCTAACTAACTGCGCCGACTCACTAGATATGGCACATTGCCTCATCTTATGTGCGCCTGCACATAGCTCACAAACACTAGCCACCTGCTGAACTCCATAGTTAGTCAGAGAATCCACCTTCATAGTCAAAGCCTTCAACTGAGCTGCTATGGCTGTAGCTGCATCCACTTCCAGAATTCCTGCTACTTTGCCTTGCGATAGTCTCTGCGTTGGATTCTGATATTCGTTGGCAGCCATCGTCTCGATTAGATCATAAGCCTTTTCGTAGCTCTTTGCCCATAAAGCTCCACCTGATGCTGCATCTAGCAAAGGTCTATATTGTGCTCCCAACCAATTATAGAAACCATTGATCACCATCCAGCCAGGCATTCCATGATGAGGACACTTCCTTAGCATCTCCTTATATCGTTCCCAAGCTTCACTCAAAGATTCACCAGACTGCTGTGCAAATTGAGTTAGAGCATTCCTGATCGCTGCTGTTTTAGCCATGTGGAAGAATTTAGTAAGAAACTTCTGAGCAAGATCCTACCAAATAGTAATGGAACCGGCTGGTAGAGAGTGTAACCAGCCCTTAGCTTTATCCCTCAAAGAGAATGGGAAAAGTCTCAATTTAACATCATCATCCGTCACACCATTGAACTTGAAAGTGTCATAGATCTCAATGAAGTCCCTGATGTGCATGTTAAGATCCTCTATAGGAGCACCCCTAAACTGAACCGAATTCTGTACCATCTGAATCGTACCAGGCTTGATTTCGAAAGTGTTTGCTGCAATGGCTGGTCTGACAATGCTAGATTGGATGTCATTAATTTTCGACTGAGAATAGTCCTTCAAAGCCTTAGCTGCTGCTGGATCTCCCATCTTTACTATTTCTTCAAGTTTCCTTTCCACAACTTTACTCACCACTAGTTTTACTTCTTCCACTTTCTCCTTACGAGTTTGAGAACATGTTCGCATACATGTACGAGTACCTGAAACCCACCGAACAAACAAGATATGTAAGTAACAATCCGAGTAAGTGAACTCTAACGACCACTGTTGACAAGCACATAAACTAAAAATAAAACACTGTCGATCCCCAACAGCGGCGCCAAAAACTTGTTTTCACTAATACACGCAAGCGTACGTGGTCACAAGTAATATAGATATAAGTCAAGTTCGTTCCCACAGAGATCTGGTTTAGGTTTCAATTCAGTTAATGCACTTATGCAACAATGTATTGTTTTTATTCACTGCTAAGACAATTAACAAGATTGGGTTTTGATTAACTAGAATTAACTAAAAGCAAATTAACAAACAAAGAGTTAATTAACTAAAGAGATTTAAAACCAAATTACTTATATGAGAATAAACATGGGATCCTAACTTCATTAAATACTTCACTTAGATCTGATGCCTTTAATCAATGCATGTGATGGTTATGATATCTGATCGGAAAATACGAAACAAGTATAAGCTACCTTTCAGTATACGAATACCAAACTACTCATACATCCACAAAAGAGATAGAAGATGAATAGACACCAATTATGCTTAGACCCTATATGTCTATAGAATTTGAAAACATAATGGTTGAAGAACAAGTTATCCATAATGATCACATAGGGCAGCATAAGTTATTTCTAATTACGCTACATATCATGATGTCACACATACATCAACCTATCCTATGCTAGCATGGCAAGTTCTAAATCTCAAGATCCACCGTTGCTTCACAAGAGATTAACAATTCAATTTAGATGTTAGCTACGCATCTAAAAGCATTAAGTATAACCATAACCATACAAGGATATCAAGAAGTCATCACACACAAATCTTTAAAGCAAACAACTACTAAACTACATAGATAAATCCGTTAGAATCCCATGACAACGATTAGTTCATAATTGAACTGCTCGTCATCATGGATCTGATGAAACCATGATAATAACAAAGTATGAATAATAATTATGCTAGAGTAATAGAGTTAAGAAAACAAATCCCAAAAACATCCAAGAGTATCGCCTAATTAGAAGAAAGCAAAACTAGATCTAGATCTCCGAATGCTGTCACGATCTTCGGAATCCTTCTCCAAGTCTGAATCTCTATCTTCGGCTCTCTCTCTATGTTATGTGAAGTGTTGGTACGAATTACAAGGGTAGGATATGTTTATATAGACCATAGAATACTTCTCCAACAAGAAAAGTCCAAAAATACATCTAAAATTCTAAATAGGATAGAATTTAGCAAATTTCCAGGATGTTCGGGCGCACTTTGCCCTACACTGGCGCAGATTGCGCTCTCCCCTTCAAGACTGGCACAGATTGCCCTGCACTAGCGCAGATTGCTCTGCCAAAATCTGCCGATTTGCTGATTTGCTCTATTTTCTTCATTTTTGCTCCGTTTCCTTCCGTTCCTTTTGCATTAGCCACCGTCTTCAATCCCCTTACTCATGAATCATCATGGTAGCTTTAAGCAAGACTCCATACTCCATCCATTTTTCAAATCAACTCCAATATCACCCAAAATCACCAACCCTAACAGACATCACACGAACCTGCACAACTAAACAAAAACACATTAAAAACACAACATACTTGAGTCCAAGACATCAATTTAAGTCGAAATGAAGCGCTCTAAGTGGATATTAAATCCACTTATCATTAGGTCTAGTTGCATGTATACGTGCTCGTATTCTACTATATGCTTAGCATCCTGATTGTATTTTCTCAACATCGAAACATGAAACACATTGTGCATTTGTTGCAGGTTTGGGGGTAATGCTAGCTCGTAAGCTAGCTTCCCAATGCGTCTTAAGATCTCAAACGGCCCAATGTATGTAGGACTCATTTTTCCCTTTTTCCCAAACCTCATTAAACCTTTCCAATGAGATACCTTTAAAAAAACTAGGTCTCCAACTTCATATTCCTTGCCTTTCAGAGCCATATCAGCATATTTCTTTTATCGATCTTGGGCTGCCACCAGCCGTCCTCTAATTAGATCTACTACATCATTAGTTCGTTGGACCACTTCGGGCCCGAGCATCTTTCGTTCTCTAACTTCATCCTAATAAAAGGGAGATCGGCAATTATTTCCATAAAGGGCCTAGTAAGGCGGCATTCCTATACTTGCATGAAAGCTATTGTTGTAGGAGAACTCAACCAGTGGCAAGTGGTCATCCCAACTTCCTTTAAAGTCTATAGCACATACTCTTAACATATTCTCAAGCGTTTGGATGGTCCTTTCACTTTGCCCGTCTGTCTGGGGGTGATAGGCGGTACTCATGTTTAGTCTGGTTCCTACACATTCTTGAAAACTCCTCTAAAATCTGGAGTTAAATCTGGGATCTTGAAAACTCCTCTAAAATCTCGCGCCACTATCTCCTTTAAGTAGATATCCACTAGTCTGTCGATAGTGTACTTTTCACTGATTGGAAGAAAGTGAGCTGACTTCGTTATTCGATCTATGATTACCCATATGGCATCATGATTGGCTTTGGTCCTTGGTAAACCTACTACGAAATCAATGGCTATGTCCCATTTCCATTCGGGAATCTCCAGGGGTTGTAAAAGTCCACTGGGTCTCTGGTGCTCTGCTTTCCCCCGTTGGCATGTCAAGCATCTATTTACCCACTCTACTACGTCCTTTTTCATGTTAGGCCACCAGTAGTACTCTTTCAAATCTCTGTACATCTTGGTGCTACCGGGGTGCACTGAGTACCTTGAGTTGTGTCCCTCATATAGAATTTCGTCCTTTAGCTCTTGCACATTTGGGACCCATATCCTTGATGCGTATCTCATTATCCCTCCTTTATCTCTTTCACACTTAATTTCTTCCCCGGTCATTATCTCTTCCTTCGAGTTCCTTTCTTCTTTCTTCATCCATTCTTGGCATAATCTAATCTTTTCCAACAATGGGGGTTGGATTCGAATTTCCATCAACCTCTCTTGACCATCTCCTGGTATCCTGACCTCGATTTCCTGCTTCTCGAAGTCTCTTACCAACTCTTCTTCTGAGGTTATCATTTTGAGTCTGTCTTTCCTACTAAGGGCGTCAGCCACCACATTGGCCTTACCCGGGTGATAACTTATCTCACAATCATAATCCTTGATTATGATCCTCATGTAAATCCTTCTGGGTAAAGATGTACTTGAGGCTCTTATGGTCAGTGTAAATCTCGCACTTCTCTCCATACAAGTAGTGCCTCCAAATCTTTAAAGCGAAAACTATTACTGCCAATTCTAGATTATGAATGGGGTATCGAATCTCATATTCCTTCAGCTGTCTTGACGCATACGCGATTACCTTACCGTGTTGCATAAGCACGCACCCTAATCCTTTATGCGAAGCGTCACTATAAATCACAAAATTTCCTTTTCCATCAGGCAATGCCAACACAGGGGCCGTCACCAATTTCTTCTTTAGCTCTTGAAAACTATTCTCACATTTCTCAGTCCATTCAAACTTCTCAGTCTTGCGGGTAAGTCGAGTTAACGGGGCTGCGATCTTCGCAAAATATTGAACAAATCTTCTATAATACCCTGCCAGTCCGATGAAACTTCTTACCTCTGTTGGAGTGGTTGGCCGTTCCAAATTTGAAACTGCCTCTATCTTGGAGGGGTCGACCAACACTCCTTCCCTATTGATCACATGTCCTAGGAACTGCACTTCATTTTTCTAGAATTCGCACTTCGAGAATTTGGCATACAACTGCTCTTTCCTGAATGTCTCTAAGGCTATCCTCAAATGTTCAGCGTGTTCTGCCTCTGTCTTCGAGTAGATCAGAATATCATCAATGAAAAGTATAACGAACTTATCCAAATACTTCTTGAACACCCTATTCATCAAATCCATGAAAGCTGCTGGGGCATTGGTCAATCCAAACGACATCACCAAGAACTCATAATGTCCATATCTGGTACGGAATGCAGTCTTTGGGATATCTTCAGGTTTAATCTTCAGTTGGTGATATCCGGTTCTCAGGTCAATATTAGATAAGCATACAACATCCTTTAACTGGTCAAACAAATCGTCTATTCTGGGTAACGGGTACTTATTCTTTATGGTTAGCTTGTTCAACTCCCGGTAGTCGATGCATAACCTCATACTCCCATCTTTCTTCTTAACAAACAACACTGGTGCCCCCCAAGGCGATACACTGGGTCTTATCATACCCTTCTCCAACATTTCTTGTAACTGGTTAGCTACCTCTTTCATTTCTACTGGGGCTAACCGGTACGGGGCCTTTGAAACTTGCACCGTCCCCGGGGCTAACTCAATAGCAAACTCAATTTCCCTATCAGGTGGTAATCCTGGAAGATCTTGTGGAAACACATCTTCAAACTCATTAACTACCGGAATGTCCTACAACTTGGGCACCTCCTTCTGGGTGTCTACAATATAGGCGAAGTAAGCCTCGTTTCCCTTTTGTAGCAATCTTTTGGTTTGCACCATGGTTAGAAATTTCTGTGTCTGTCTTATCCCCCTAAACACTATTTCCTTCTTTTTTAGGGTATTCAATTTAACCTTTTTCCCTTTACAATCTATCTGAGCATTATTGCGAGACAACCAATCCATTCCCAAAATGACATCAAATTCCCCTAGTTTAAATGGAATCAAATCAATATAAAAAGATTGTGCCCCTATTTTTAATTTGCAATCGGGGTGAAACTGATTAACTGGGACTATCTCTTTGTTGGCTATTTCTACTTTTAAGGAATCCTTCAATGGTTGGGCTTTAAGTTTCAATTTATGAGCAAAATCTCTTGATATAAAAGACTTGGTCGCTCCAGAATTAAATAAAGCATTTACACTAACCGAATTAAGAGAAAAGGTACCTGCTATCACGTCTGTGTCCCTCACGGCATCCTGTACTGTCATGTTAAAAGTTCTAGCAGTTGGTGGCTTATTGGAGGCAACTTTGCTTGCCCTAACGCTGCTAGTTTGTTCATTGGGCAATCCTTCTTCATGTGACCTTGACGTCCGCAATGGAAACAAGCGGTGCTTTTGTTGGCACTAGGGGTAACCGTGGTACAAGAGGTAGCATAGTGGCCCACTCATCCATACTTATAACAGGTTATCAGTTTCTGGTTGCACACACCTGAATGTCTCCTCCCACAAGTTGCACATACTGGTAATGAAAGTCGAGAATGGTGGGAGTGGGACACTCCTGATTGCTTACCGCCCTTGCTTACACTTGTGCTCACAGGTCATTTGAATCCCACATTCTTTCCAGGTAGGGAGACTGTCCCTCGATTAAACTTATTTGGGGGGTTCCCTCCTGCAGAACCTCCACCCACGCTTGCATGTTTCCTTTTTATCCCCCTCTCTCTCTTTCTTTCTGCATCTTATCACTCCCTGCTTCCGCAATTGATGCTTTCTGCACCAAGGTGGCATAGTCCGTAATCTCCAAGACTGCCACGCGATTCTTAATCCATTACTTCAACCCTCTGCTGAAGCCTATTAGCTTTCTCCTCTTCAGTATCCAAAAACTCCAAAATAAACCTGGATAGCTCGGTAAACTTGGCCTCATAATCGGCCACTGACAAATTGTTCTGCTTTAGTTCTAAAAACTTGAGCTCCATTTGTGTCTTCATAAACCTTGGGAAGTACTTTTTCAAAAATAATTGTTTGAACCTTGCCCAGGTTATTATAGCATATGTCTCCATGTTTTTCTTGGCCTCCCACCAGTAGTTGGCCTCTCCTTTCAGAAGGTAAATGGCAAAAACAGTCTTTTGAGCCTCCTCAGTGCTTAGAATCTCAAAGGACTTTTCCATTTCCTTTACCCAGGCTCTTGCCTCAACTGGGGTAGCTGATCCTTGGAATTCTGGGGGCTTGAGTGACTTAAAGGCCCTGAAAGAATTTGCCACGGTATTGTTGTTTCCTTGGGGTGGTTGGGGATAATGGTCCATGACTCTGAAACGTAAAGTTCGTCCTCCTTTCCCCAAGTATAATGCTTGTTAATACAACTCAACAAAGTAGTTGTATCAGATTTGGAAAGAAAAATTCACCAATATTGTGACGCCCCCAGATCCGGGGTCGGAGATCTAGGCGCTCACGGTCCATTTTCCATTAATAACATACCTGTTCTTGCACATAATATAAATAAAACAGCCATCGACCCCACAATAAACTCACACCGCACACACACACACACAGGTTAGAGCCTCACAAACGTCACAACATTGATTAAGCAGTAATAAAAGTATTAGAGTTATTACAGAATGAATTAAATAGCATTTATGCTACCAGCAACACTTCGATATGAAGCGAAGTTGGCGGCTTGAAAGTTTGTTACGATACATTCCCATGCACAGGTCATACTGATAAATAAAACGAACAAACAAAAGCTTCCAACCAATCCGGCTAATGGGGCCTACCGGTGGAATCTCAACTGCTGGCTCGGGTCTAGTCACCTGCTTTCGAGCAGTCTGTCTGGGTCTTGCCATTTCGCTTAGCTGTTGTGTTTCTAAATTTGAAAACAAGCAAGAGTGAGCAACTATAGCTCAGCAAGAAATATATGTATAAGGTAAGCAATATAACATTTCATATGATTGGCAGTTATTAAACTTGTTTGTATCAATCAGATATAAAATCACTTGTCATTGTTGATAAATTCCGAAGGTGCAACAATATGTGCCCTTGTTGTCAAAATAAACTTGCAGTTCTAGATACTGCATTGAGTCAACATCTTTCTCATCAAAATAGAACACTATCGGCAACTTGGCACAAAAGCCTAAGAAGCAGTGTGAAAGCATTTTTCCAAAATGGAGGAATGGGACTTAAAGAAAACATAAAACCTGACAAGGATTGACGATGATCAGTCGCCACATCCAAGTCCAATAATCCGCGGGTCTTCTCTACCGGTAGAGGGATAGAAACTACATCCGTAACTATCCCCGGGTGAAAACTACATCCGTAATCACCCTCGATGAAAACTACATCCGTAATCATCCTTCGGCAACACCTGGGCCGGAATAATAATTGATGGACCGCCTGGCTCACGGCCGCTTACACATCCCGGGAATCATTCGTCAACGGTTCCCACACCTGCCAGAGTCCCTTTTTCTTTTTCTTTTAAAAACTTGATTTTGATTGAAAACAGAGTAATTGAGGTCCGACATCAGTCGACCGATGATTCTTGAAATCATACATGAAGCAGAACCTGACCGAGGGTTTTCGAAAATGTTTTGAGTTCGAAAGAGTTCGAGTTTGAAAGTATTAAATGTATCTTGGATTGACTTCGTCTTTAAAATAATGAACGATAATTAATAAATAATATTTTAAGATTTAATATTAATAATTAATAAAATAATTATTCGATAAAATAACTTTTAATCCAAGATAGGGTTTCGAGTATTTACGAAGATATAACAATAATTACTTGAGTATACGATACTCCCCGAATGACCCTTCGGGTTTTCGCAAACTAGTTACGATATAATAACATACCGCTCCCCGGTCAATAGTATATACGGACCGCTACGACCTCTATTGCTAGAGTCGTTGTCCGAGGAAAACATTTCAATCTAAGTTCAAGGGGTACAAACATAAATGTACTTATACAATCTCAATTGCATCGATACTTCGATAAACATAGCATTTGATATAATTGAAAACTACAAACACAACAGTGAAAGTCCTTGTATATTTTTGGGTAGCCTTCACCACTGCATTTCCTAGTTTCTCAAATTTTTCCATGATCCCACATATATTTTTAGGGGTTTAAACAAGGTTCACAAGGGGGTCACTTAGTGCAGTCCGGAATCCAGAAACACAATTTACTTCTCCGGCCATAACTTAAAATCTATAAATCACCTAGTCATGAACCTTACATTTCAAGAAACTACATTCAATTATCTTTCCAACAATATATGGTAGGACCTCAGGGGACAATATTTGGGGGTTCAAAACCATGTTACAAGACAGGTCAATGTTCCTGGAAAAACTCAGCAAGCATGTATCACTTAGATCAACCAATTTTCTCAATTCCACAACACAACCAATACCTAATTCACTTAGTTCATGCTTTATAACATTCATGGTGATACATATATTATCCACAATCATAAAAATCACAATCACAACATCAAAACTCAAGATCCATGTCATCCATTACTTATACCACCAAGATTAACATCATAACACATGGATCTATCACCAAACATTATAAACACTACATGACCAAATGGGTTTGTGATTTTTATACCTTCTTGAGCACCTAGGAGCCTTGGATAAGCCTTACAAAACTCAATAACACCTTGAATGGTCTCCTACAACCCTTACAATCCAAGATCTAAAAGAAAAACCAAACATGGTTACTATTCACAATATCTATTATAATTAATATCTTGAAATTGGATGGATGAAATGGCTTGAAACTCTTAACATACCTTGCTTAGATGATGGAGAGGGTCTAGGAATTATGTCTTGATTTATGAGTGATGAGAAATGGAGGAGGAAGAAATTTTTTTTCTTCTCCTTTAGCCTTGGCCGAGAGCTTCTTGAAGGGGGGGTTTGTGTTTTTGATTTTTGTTGTTGGGTGAATAATTGTGTTAAAAGGTGTTGGGTGATACATAATGTTGTATGTATAAGCAAGGTACTAGCCTAGGGTATGGCCTCATGTACTTCATGTCTCCTTTTTTGAAAAAACAATGTAACTAGTTACTATTCCTCTTCCATTTGGTTAACTAGTTTGCTTGTTCCTAACCACTTGGTTGCATGGGACTTGCATGCAATACTACTCCTTGTATCATTATTCTTCCACCAATGCTTGTCATTTAATCTTTAATTCGTATCGTATCTTAATTAATCTCTCGTAATAATATTTTGTCGCGTATAGATTTCCCCTATAATTCCTTAAGTATTTAATTGTGTAATTCCCTCGAATATCCATAATTCCTCGTCATAATTCTTAATAAATCTTTTAATACTCTAATCATTCTCAAATCCCAAGTTTTATAAATCTTACTAACAATAAGACTCTTGCCTTCACAATCTCCCTTTTATCTTACATAGTGAATGCAACAACAAAGTTTCTCAGACAATCAATTCTATTAATCAACAGGGATGACTAGAAAGGTTCCAAATTGACAATGTCACATGATATTAAATAAAAGAAAATATTACCAAAAATTAGGGTTCTTACAACCTCCCCTCCTTAAAAGGATTCCGTCCCGGAATCAGGTTGAAAACAGTTGGGGGTGCTGTTAACACAAAATCACGCAAGCGTACGTGGTCACAAGTAATATATAAGGTTAAGTCCAAATTCGTTCCCACAGGGATCAGGTTATGGTTCTTTTCAGTAAATGCACCTATTCAACAATGTATGATCTTAATTCACTGCTAAGACAAGTAATTAATTGAGATTTTATTTAACTAAATTTAACTAATATGCAATTTAAGAATTAACTAGCTAATGAGATCTAAAATCAAATTACTTATATGGGAATAAAGATGGAATTCTAACTTCATTATCTACTTCACTTAGATTCGCAGCCTTTAATCAATACATGTGATGGTTTTGATATCTGATCGGACAACACGAAATAAGTAAAAGCTACCTCTCGGTATACTAATACCAAACTACGCATGCATCCACAAAAGAGATAGAAGATGGGTAGACACCAATTATGTTTAGACCCTATATCTCTATAGAATTTGAAAACATAAAGGTTTAAGCACAAGTTATCCACTTAGATCACAGAGGGCAGCATAATATCTCTATTTACGCCACAAATCATGATGTTAAAACATCAACCTATCCTATGCTAGCATGGCAAGTTCTAAATCTCAAGATCCACTCTCGCTTTACAAGAGATTAACAAATTAGATGTTCATGACTCATCTAAACACATAAAACACAACCATACGAGGATATCAAGAATTCACCACACACAAATCTTTAAAGCAATCAACTACTAAATTCCATAAATAAATCCGTTAGAATCCCATGACAACGATTAGTTCATAATTGAACCTCTCGTCATCATGGGATCTGATGAAACCATGATAAAAACAAAGTATAAAAAGATACAAATAATCCTAAGTAATTGATATGTAATGGTGTGTCTCCTAATGATACAAATTACAAGGGTTGGATGTGTTTATATAGGCTCTAGAAGTCTTGCCCACCAAGCAATTGCCGTTTCAGAGTTGGAATAGAAGATTGGCAATTTCCGTTCTTGAATGAGAATAGAATTGCAAATTCCATGTATAGATCTGATTCTGGAATGTTCTAGCCGCCCAGAGAAATTACCATACTTATTAGAAGTAGGAATTATAGCAATTTCCTTGTCAAAGTTGAATTTCTGCAGCTCGACACATAATACGTTTCCTAAACTGATTCGGTTTTGAAGGAAAATTCGTAGCTGACTTTTCTTAAGTATTTCTGGAACGTTCCAATCATAGTTGGACCTCTGGACCACCTTAGAATGATAGAGAATCTCGTTATCTTCGCGTGGACTACTTACGGGCCTAAAACGGACTTCTAGAACTCAAGATATGGCCAAAACAGTGTAAACTGTGCAACCCTTCTCGAAAATCCGAATTTTAATCAATTAATTCCCAAAAAATTATAAAAGCATCCACCTTAGTCAACATTCTCGTAATCCTGCACAACTAAGCAAAACACATCAAATCTACAACAACTTGAGCCCAAGACAATCAATTTAAGCCGAAATTAAGCGATCCAAGTGGATATAAAATCCACTTATCACACCCCCAAACTTAAACCGATGCTTGTCCTCAAGCATAAACAATTACAACTAACTAACTAGCTAGTACCACTTCCGTAGGTGATCACGGTTGCATTTGGCATATGCAACAAGCCCTTTAAACCCCTAGGCAGCCCTAGTGGACGAGTAAGGTCTCGTGAGGGCCTATAGCGAATGTACCCACAAAATCCATTTAACTAAACAATGCAATGCATGAATGCAACTAATATGAAAATGCAACGATCCCCTTTAAACTAACCAAAATCAACTAGCAAGCAAATACCTCAAAGAATGCAACTAAATCCAAATAGAGCTCGACTAAGTCCCCGTATACTAACAATACATGACAGAAACGTGCGTGTGTGCAATGCTCATCAGAAATACTCCCAAAACTAGGTCAAAAATCATACATATTATTCGCCAAGACAATCACAGGTTTATAAATAGAATAGACTGTAGACACTTCATAACCTAAGAACACCTCCATCCTTATCCAAGGTAGACAGAAATTCATGCTTTATTAACGACAAACAACTATGACACATAATATACAAACATGCTTATTTAACCGTGCAATGGATGAGACCCCGAAAGGCTTATACAATAATACCCATGTAGCGAGCGTTGGGTTAGTGGATCCCAGACTATAAAAGCCTTAGGTCACTAGGCACAAAGTCCCCTAGAACTTAATTGCTCGAGTATTAAAGAGCTCACCCTGGTTAATTTTGCATATAAACAATTGACATCATTTTTTTTCTTTTTTTTTTTCTCTTTTTTTTTTCTTTCTTCTTTCTGCTTTTTTTTTTCTATGCAATCTGGAATGAGAATTCTCAATTCCAACCCTAGACTACTCATATAAATATGAGCCGGCTACTAGCCATTTGACACCTAGCCATTATTAATAACAATTAGCATGAAATTCCTGGTTTCCCCCAAACTTAGACTTTAGTGCTCCTACGCCATCAAGGGAATAACAAAAATTCTAAATATAAACAAGTGATTAAATCTCAAACAACCAAACAAGCATAACCTCAACCTAGCCCAAAAGCACCCAATGGGACTGTGTAATTAGTTTTGTTTCTGAAGCATGCAAGTTAATTTCATAGAAACTATAAATCAACCCTCTACTCATCATTACCACACTCAATTAGACACCTACCTACCAATCAGAATTAGTTCGTTCTAAAGGATCATGGAAAATGCATGCCATGCTCATGCAACTATATGAACATACATACCACAATAACAGAATGTCCTATATGAAACAAACATAAATAATACGAACATATATGCATGAACTACTACTACTAATATGCAAAGCATGAAATCCTATATGAACACAATGACTCAAAATCACAATTATATACACTACTTATCCCTCAAACCACCCCCAAACTTAAAATATTCAATGTCCTCATTGAATGGAAGTAAATACGAGGGAAAATAGAAAACATACCAGTATACAACAATGCTTGGGTTGCCTCCCAAGAAGCGCTTCTTTAACGTCAATAGCTTGACGTTACTTCCAAGCCTCCATTAAGGATGATAATAGTTTGCCTGGTCCTCTCTTCGTGAGACTTCATCGTCGTCACGGCGGCACACTTTCTGCCCCTTCTCCTCGGTTGGCCTATTCGTATAACAACTATGTCCTGTTCCAATGCCTTTCTCGGTTGACCCAAAATCTGTCAATTTGTAGAATAACACACATTCGCGAGCTTTGGGAGCTTCATATGAATATAATGGAGGAGGGTAAGTGTAGGTTACTGAAGCCTTTGGTTTCTCAAAGAGAACTTCCTCCATTGGCTCTAATGCGCTACCTCCATCTTTATTCTTTGAGACAAGTAGAAGATCTGCATCTTTCCCATGGTCATCAGCCTCTTGGTACGCACATACCAATTCTTGAAATTTGTGCAGCTCATCAGTGTCTGTCCCAAATAGTGCCCTTTCCAAATCATCCACCATCCTAACATGATCAAATTCCTCACATGGCTTGCGAACACTCACATCACCTTGGAATTTGTCTTCTTCAATTAAGCATGCAGTACCTTGTTCCAAGTCATCATTATTTTCTGGTATTGCTTCTGGTGTGAATTGTTGTTTCTCTTGTTCCAAGGCTCTCACAGCTTGAGCAACTAGAATCTCCAAAGATTTGAGAGACTCCTCGCTACTCTTTACAAACATCATAATCTCCTCCCTATTAGGAACCTCATCTGACTGAAAAGTAGGAGTAGGTTGCTGATGTTGAAATTCTTCACTACCAAAGACATATGACATATCTGGAACATCTTGCTGGTACTGTTGAGGATGATATTGAAAATATGGTTGCTCTTCATAAGTGACGTATGGATTAACTCCTTCGTAGTAACAATATTGTAAGGGATCATGAACGCCCAAACACTGCTCACATTGATAAGGCATGGATGTACTCGAATATGCCCACCATGGCAACTCCTGACCTGCCATCTTCAACTACTCAAGTACCTGAAACACACCGAACTAAACAAGATAGGTAAGAACTAATCCGAGTCAGTGAACTCTAACGACCACTATTGACAAGAACATAAACCAAAAATAAAACACCGATGATCCCCGGCAGCGGCGCCAAAAACTTGTTAACACAAAATCACGCAAGCGTACGTGGTCACAAGTAATATATAAGGTTAAGTCCAAATTCGTTCCCACAGGGATCAGGTTATGGTTCTTTTCAGTAAATGCACCTATTCAACAATGTATGATCTTAATTCACTGCTAAGACAAGTAATTAATTGAGATTTTATTTAACTAAATTTGACTAATATGCAATTTAAGAATTAACTAGCTAATGAGATCTAAAATCAAATTACTTATATGGGAATAAAGATGGAATTCTAACTTCATTATCTACTTCACTTAGATTCGCAGCCTTTAATCAATACATGTGATGGTTTTGATATCTGATCGGACAACACGAAATAAGTAAAAGCTACCTCTCGGTATACTAATACCAAACTACGCATGCATCCACAAAAGAGATAGAAGATGGGTAGACACCAATTATGTTTAGACCCTATATCTCTATAGAATTTGAAAACATAAAGGTTTAAGCACAAGTTATCCACTTAGATCACATAGGGCAGCATAATATCTCTATTTACGCCACAAATCATGATGTTAAAACATCAACCTATCCTATGCTAGCATGGCAAGTTCTAAATCTCAAGATCCACTCTCGCTTTACAAGAGATTAACAAATTAGATGTTCATGACTCATCTAAACACATAAAACACAACCATACGAGGATATCAAGAATTCACCACACACAAATCTTTAAAGCAATCAACTACTAAATTCCATAAATAAATCCGTTAGAATCCCATGACAACGATTAGTTCATAATTGAACCTCTCGTCATCATGGGATCTGATGAAACCATGATAAAAACAAAGTATAAAAAGATACAAATAATCCTAAGTAATTGATATGTAATGGTGTGTCTCCTAATGATACAAATTACAAGGGTTGGATGTGTTTATATAGGCTCTAGAAGTCTTGCCCACCAAGCAATTGCCGTTTCAGAGTTGGAATAGAAGATTGGCAATTTCCGTTCTTGAATGAGAATAGAATTGCAAATTCCATGTATAGATCTGATTCTGGAATGTTCTAGCCGCCCAGAGAAATTACCATACTTATTAGAAGTAGGAATTATAGCAATTTCCTTGTCAAAGTTGAATTTCTGCAGCTCGACACATAATACGTTTCCTAAACTGATTCGGTTTTGAAGGAAAATTCGTAGCTGACTTTTCTTAAGTATTTCTGGAATGTTCCAATCATAGTTGGACCTCTGGACCACCTTAGAATGATAGAGAATCTCGTTATCTTCGCGTGGACTGCTTACGGGCCTAAAACGGACTTCTAGAACTCAAGATATGGCCAAAACAGTGTAAACTGTGCAACCCTTCTCGAAAATCCGAATTTTAATCAATTAATTCCCAAAAAATTATAAAAGCATCCACCTTAGTCAACATTCTCGTAATCCTGCACAACTAAGCAAAACACATCAAATCTACAACAACTTGAGCCCAAGACAATCAATTTAAGCCGAAATTAAGCGATCCAAGTGGATATAAAATCCACTTATCAGGTGCTTTTCACGCATCGCGCTCTCTAGTTCCCATGTTGATTCTTCGACATTCTGGTTCCTCCACAAAACTTTCACTAGTTTGACAACCTTGTTCCTCAGCACCTATTCTTTTTTATCCATGATTTCTACGGGTTGCTCCACATATGTTAAGTTTGGTTGCAGATCCACTTGATCATGTTCTATCACATGTCGGAAGTCGGTATGGTAGGGTTGTAGCATGGACACATGGAACACATTATATACTTGCTGCAAGCTCGGGGGTAAAGCCAATTCATAGGCTAACTTTCCAACTCGTTTCAAGATCTCAAAAGGTCCAATAAATCTTGGGCTTAGTTTCCCTTTCTTACTAAATCTCATCAATCCCTTCCACGGTGATACCTTCAACATCACAAACTCTCCTACCTCATATTCTTTGTCCTTGCGGGTCTGGTCCGCATACTTCTTCTGTCTGTCTTGGGCCGCTACCAGCCGTCCTCTTATGAGTTCGATAGTTTCTCTTGTCTGTTGGACCAGTTCAGGCCCTAAAATCTTCCGCTCTACAACCTCTTCCCAACACAAGGGAGACCGACATCTTCATCCGTATAAAGCTTCGTATGGGGGCATGCCTATACTCGCATGGTAACTGTTGTTGTAGGAAAATTCGATCAACGGCAAGTGGTCATCCCAATTTCCCTTGAAATCTATCACACATACTCTCAACATGTCCTCGATGGTCTGGATGGTTCTCTCACTCTGTCCGTCTGTTTGGGGATGGTAGGCAGTACTCATGTTTAACTTGGTCCCCACACAATCCTGAAAACTTCTCCAGAACCTGGAGTTGAATCTTGGGTCTCTATCTGATACAATGCTCACCGGAACCCCATGCCTAACCACAATCTCCTTTAAGTAAATATCTGCCAGCTTGTCGACAGTGTATCTCTTGTTGATTGGAAGAAAATGTGCCGACTTGGTCAATCTATCGATAATTACCCAAATGGCATCATGATTAGTCTTGGTCCTTGGTAATCCGACCACAAAGTCCATCGCAATATGTTCCCACTTCCACTCGGGTATCTCTAAGGGTTGCAACAATCCACTGGGCCTCTGGTGTTCGGCCTTTACTCTTTGACATGTCAAGCATTTACTTACCCACTCTGCCACGTCCTTCTTCATATTTGGCCACCAATAGTATTCTCTCAGATCTCTATACATCTTAGTGCCTCCAGGGGGAATTGAGTACCTCGAACTATGAGCCTCTTGCAAAATCTCGTCTTTTAATTCTTGAACGTTCGGGATCCATATCCTAGATGTGTACCTCATAATTCCATTCCCGTCCTTCTCACACTTAATTTCCTCGCCAGTCAAAATTTTCTCCATCGAATTCTTTTCTTCTTCTATCTTCTTTTCCTGGCATAACTTAATCTTTTCCAACAGCGGTGGTTGGACTCTTATTTCCATTAGACTCTCTTGTCCAATTCCTGGTAACCTCACCTCGATCTCCAGTTTCTCGAGGTCCTTGATCAACTCGTCCACTGACGTTATCATCTTGAGTTTCTCTTTTCGCCTAAGTGCATCGGCCACTACGTTGGCCTTCCCTGGGTGATAGTGAATCTCACAATCATAATCTTTGATTAACTCTAGCCATCTCCTCTGCCTCATGTTTAACTCTTTCTGAGTGAATATGTATTTTAAGCTCTTGTGATCCGTGTAGATTTCACACTTTTCTCCGTAAAGATAATGTCTCCAGATCTTCAAAGCGAAAACTATCGCTGCTAATTCCAAATCATGGGTGGGGTATCTTATCTCATATTCCTTAAGTTGTCTGGACGCATAAGCAATCACTTTACCATGCTGCATAAGCACACACCCTAAACCTTTATGGGATGCGTCGCTATAAATCACAAAATCTCCCTTATTATCAGGTAGGGCTAGTACTGGTGCTGTCACCAACCTCTTCTTCAACTCTTGGAAGCTCTCTTCGCATTTTTCAGTCCACATAAACTTCTCGGTCTTGCGAGTTAGTCGGGTCAAAGGGGCTGCTATCTTTGCAAAGTCTTGGACAAACCTCCTATAGTAGCCAGCCAACCCTATAAAACTTCTCACCTCTGTCGGAGTGGTTGGTCTCTCCCAATTTGATACAGCCTCTATTTTGGCTGGGTCCACTAGAATGCCTTGTTCGCTAATCACATGCCCTAAAAACTGAACTTCCTTCAACCAAAATTCGCACTTCGAGAACTTAGCGTACAACTTTTCTTCTCTCAATGCTCCTCATACAATCCTCAAGTGCTCTGCATGTTCCTCCTTCGTCTTGGAATAAATCAAGATGTCATCAATAAAGACTATAACACACTTGTCCAAGTATTTCTTGAAGACTCGATTCATTAAGTCCATGAAAGCTGCAGGGGCATTCGTTAACCCAAATGACATCACTAGGAACTCATAGTGTCCGTACTGGGTGCGGAAGGCCGTCTTTGGTATATCTTCTGGCTTAATCTTTAACTAGTGATACCCGGTCCTCAAATCAATTTTGGAAAAATAAACTGCGTCTTTCAATTGATCAAACAGGTCATCTATCCTGGGCAAGGGATACTTATTCTTTATAGTCACCTTGTTCAGCTCTCTGTAGTCTATACATAACCTCATACTACCATCCTTCTTTTTCACGAATAACACCGGGGCTCCCCACGGTGACACACTAGGTCTTATCATCCCTTTATCCAACAACTCTTGTAACTGAGTGGCTAGCTCTTTCATCTCCACTGGGGCTAGCCGATATGGGGCTTTCAAAATTGGGGCCGTACCCGAAACTAAGTCTATAGCGAACTCGATGTCTCTATCAGGTTCTAGTCCGGGAAGATCGTCCGGAAATACGTCCGCGAACTCAATAATGACAGGGATTTCCTGTAGGTTTGGTGCCTCTTTCTTGGTATCCTTCACATAGGCTAAGTAGGCTTCGCATCCTTTATGTAACAGCTTCTTAGCTTGAATCATGGTTAGGAACTTTTGGTTTTGCCATTTCCCACTAAACACTACTTCCTCGTCCCCTGGCCGTCTCAAACTTACTTTCTTCTTTACACAATCAATCTGGGCTCCGTGGGTTGTTAACCAATCCATACCTACTATTACGTCAACTCTCCTAGTTTAAAAGGTATTAAGTCTACCCGAAAGTGTCGCCCTTCTATTTCTAGGTCACAACCTGGACATACTTGGCTAACGGGGATAATTTCATGATTAGCTATCTCTATTTGCAGTCTGTCTTTCAATGGTTCAGTCTTAAGGCCTAACTGACATACAAAATCTAGAGATATGAAAGACTTGGTAGCTCCCGAATCAAATAAAACATTTGCCTTAACTGAGTTGAGTAGTAGAGTACCTGCAATCACATCCGTGTTCCTCACGGCATCCTGCACCGTCATGTTAAAAGTTCTTGCAGTAGGGGCATTGTTAGAAGCAGTTCCACTCACTCTCGATGCAGCTGGCCCAGAGGACATACATTCCCTCATTCGGTGCCCTGGTTTCCCACACTTAAAGCAATTTCCTCTGGCATAGTGTTGTTACTAGTTCCTCGACAGGCGTTAGCATAATGTCCTGTCAGCCCACACTTGAAGCACTTCACATCCTGCAGGTTACACACGCCCGCATGTTTTCTTCCACATTTATTGCATTCTGGGGGTAGGGCTCGGGATGGGGTAGAGTAGGACGATCCCTGTGGTCGGCCGCTCTGGCCCACACTCCAACTTTTAGCTCTCTTGGTTCCAAAGTTTCCGCTGGGTTGGGACATCGTTCCTCGCTTAAATTTGCTCGGAAAGCTCCCTCCCGCAGAGTTTCCCTTTCGACTATCAAACTTCCTCTTCTTTCCTTCCCTCTCCTTCTGCATCTGTTCACTCCCAGCCTCAACAATTGATGCTTTCTGTACCAGGGTGGCATAGTCTGTCAGCTCAAGAACCGCCACACGATTCTGAATCCATTGTTTTAGCCCAAATTGAAACCTTCGGGCCCTCTTTGCCTCAGAGTTTACATATTCCGGCACAAATCTTGACAACTCAGTAAATTTGGCCTCATACTCGGCCACCGTCATGTTACCTTGCTTCAGTTCCAAAAACTTCAGCTCCATTTGTGTCTCCATGAACCTAGGAAAGTACTTCTCCAAGAACAGCTCGCTAAACCTCTCCCAGGTCACCACACCTCTTCCTTCCAAATTCTTCTTAGCTTCCCACCAATAGTTCGCCTCACCCTTCAGAAGGTAAGTGGCGAAAATAGTCTTCTGCTCCTCAGCGACACCTAGTATCTCGAAAGATTTTTCCATTTCCTTCAGCCAGGCCCTTGCCTCGACTGGGTCGGCAGTTCCTTTAAATTCTGGGGGTTTCAGGGATTTGAAGTTCCGGAAAGCATTAGCATTAGCATTTTGGGGTGGTTGCTGAACTGGGGGACGGTCCAAGTTCTGCCTAAGTAACTCCATGAACTGTTCCATAGGGCCTCCCCTAGGATGTTCTGCCTCTCGGATGTCATCACCAGCTTCTTCTTCTTCATACTCAGAGTCATCAAACAAGTTATGATCGTTGCCCTCACTCTCACTCAGGTTGACATTCTCCCCTTCATGGTTCTGGTGGCCTCCGGTCCCGTGGTGGCTACCCTGGCCCTCAGAACTGATCGGGTGAGCTCGAGTGTTCATTCTTCTGGGTGGCATGATTCTGATAATAAAACAAGAAATGGGTTAGGGTTTTCCAATTACCTGACAGCATTTGCACGGGTCAGGAACTTATCGTTCCTCCTCATAAGGGTGGAAGTTGCAAAAGTTTTAATAATCTGATGCTGGAGATAAAATGTCAAACATTTTTGGGAAAAATCCCTATGGGATGCGAAAACATTTGAAAGAGTTTTCAAAATTTCGAAACCTCAAAAATATTTTTTTTTTTGAAAAAAAATTATTTTAAAAATTGTAGGAACATTTTCGGAAATTGTAGAGAACAATTTGAAATCGAGTATCGTAAATTTGAAACAGCATGGTTGTATTTGTGGTTTGTAGCAATTGTATAATCACAGTTGTATATCAAAACAGCAGAGCATGGCATCGGAAAGTAAAGCAGTTGAGGCAATATCAAGGAAACTGAAACTAAATAAGTACGGTACAAGGGTTATCACAAAGTTTGGATGTTAGAGCCAAATACATAGTTCCGATGTCAAAGTCTAGCAAAAGTGGAACAAATACAAGTACATCATCCGAATAGTCAGAGCTACACAAAAGTAGGGTTACATCCGTACATACTACCCGAAGTCACATCTACATATCTGTAGGTCAGTCTACTCATCCACTGGTCAGAAAGGATACCACTGCACAAGTCAACTATCCCGCAAAATCGACACACTAATGTCATCTGAACCTAGGGGACTGAGCTATCAGTAACACATCACGGGGCCGCATCGTGGCGGAGCAAGGTCCTCACTCGGGCAAATGCACGACGCACAACACGCCTAGCATACCTAGCCTGGATCACTCCGCCCCCGCGGATCCCTAATCCAAGAATCCTCTCGCGACTCCTCCTCTCAATCCTATGGAGTCGAGCCCTAGTCCTCCTAGCAACAGCGGTCCTCATCTCAGCCTAGATCCCCAAGCGCGCCTAGCGCTCCTCCACTAGTGCCCACCTCGCCTCGTTAAGCCGGGCCTCCGCAGAAAGTAAGTCTCGGGTCAGGAACTGCACCACGTAAGCGTGCTCAGTACCCGCGACACTGGGGGTAGGTCCATCGGTGGAGGTGGTATGACAGGAACAGGAGTAGGTGCAGCAGCAGTAGCAGGAGCAGGAGCAGTGGCAAGGGTAGGGTCAAGCTCCTCCTCGCCAGAAGTATCATCCTCAAAGTCACCGTCCGATGAAACAGGGCTAGATGTCTGTGGAGAAGGTGGGGGTGACACAACACGACCCTCACCGGATCTCACACTCTCCTCATCAGAAGCTACAGGAGATGGGGTAACAGGCTCTGGCTCAGGCTCAGGCTCAAAGGGCTCCTCAATGGGATCCTCATCATCAGTATCTCCTATCAGCGTAATCCAGGGGCCGAGCTCAGAGTCAGCACCCATATCCTCCTCAGGATCCTCGGTATCTCGCATCAGTGCCTCATCATGCTCTCTCTCGAAAGCCTCAGGGTCTGGTATCTCCTCCATCTACACAAGAGAAATAAGGTGGGTCACAAACCATAAAGAAAGGTTTAGGAGTAGTTCCCTCACGGGCCTTAAAGTCGGGGCTATATCCGATAACCCGACTGCAAACTCGATGAGAGTTTTAAGTATTATTAGGGTTGTTATTAGGGTTATTATTATTGTTATTATTATTAGGGTTGCTTTCTTAAATTACTATCGTTTCTGAGAACTGTAACCTCGCTCTGATACCATTTCTGTGACGCCCCCAGATCCGGGGTCGGAGATCTAGGCGCTCACGGTCCATTTTCCATTAATAACATACCTGTTCTTGCACATAATATAAATAAAACAGCCATCGACCCCACAATAAACTCACACCGCACACACACACACACAGGTTAGAGCCTCAGAAACGTCACAACATTGATTAAGCAGTAATAAAAGTATCAGAGTTATTACAGACCGAATTAAATAGCATTTATGCTACCAGCAACACTTCGATATGAAGCGAAGTTGGCGGCTTGAAAGTTTGTTACGATACACTGCCTTGCACAGGTCATACTGATAAATAAAACGAACTAACAAAAGCTGCCAACCAATCCGGCTAATAGGGCCTACCGGTGGAATCTCAACTGCTGGCTCGGGTCTAGTCACCTGCTTTCAAGCAGTCTGTCTGGGTCTTGCCATTTCGCGGATGTTGTGTTTGTAAATTTGAAAACAAGCAAGAGTGAGCAACTATAGCTCAGCAAGAAATATATGTATAAGGTAAGCAATATAACAATTCATATGATTGGCAGTTATTAAACTTGTTTGTATCAATCAGATATAAAATCACTTGTCATTGTTGATAAATTCCGAAGGTGCAACAATATGTGCCCTTGTTTTCAAAATAAACTTGCAGTTCTAGATACTGCATTGAGTCAACATCTTTCTCATCAAAATAGAACACTATCGGCAACTTGGCACAAAAGCCTAAGAAGCAGTGTCAAAGCATTTTTCCAAAATGGAGGAATGGGAATTAAAGAAAACATAAAACCTGACAAGGATTGACAATGATCAGTCGCCACATCCAAGTCCAATAATCCGCGGGTCTTCTCTACCGGTAGAGGGATAGAAACTACATCCGTAACTATCCCCGGGTGAAAACTACATCCGTAATCACCCTTGTTAGGTCCAAATGTGTTGTAGAGGGGGGGGGTGAATACAACTTTTCGAATATGAGAAGCAATAAATACGATGCAATAAATGAACACACAGATTCAAGGAATATATGTCTTATATATAACTTGAAAGGGTTGCTACAACATTCATTACAAAGTATGACAGAAGTTCAGAGAGAAGTGAATGATACTAAGCTCTGTGAATGCACTCTCTCTCTTTTACTTGTGTTTCTCTCAAATATTGCTCTCTAATTAAAACATTACACAAGTACTTCTATTTATACTACATGTAATCTATGTCCTGTAGTCTTCAAAGACTAAGATGTACGTGGCCCAATGATGTCCACATAAATCTTGCCTTATCTTGAAAGCTTGGAAATCTGCCACTCAGAAGATGCCATGTGTCATGTTGAAGCTGCACTCTAAGTAGAACTTCTACTTGAGAATATCTACTTAGCCATCTCGAATTTTCTAAGTAGAACTTCTACTTAGAAACTTCTACTTGGTCATCTAGAATATTTAGTACTTAGAAAATATTCTGGTCTTCAACTTGAAACTTCAATGCACATCTTGAACTTGTGATATCTTCATGTCTTCTTTATTCTTCACCAAGCTCTTGAATATGGATCTTTATTACTGACATAAACTTGCTATCAATGTCCTGACACTTGATGCACTGGTCTGGTTCATAAGTGACTAGTCTTGATAGGGTTTTTGCTTCTTGAATAAATTACCATATCCAATTAGTAATATGGCTTTCCAATATTTGCTTTCCTTCTTGTTCACTTGAAATCAATTGGTCTTATTGATACTGATAGTTATGATCTTGATTCTTGGCTTTTCAAATCATTGAGGCATGAACAACTTTGACTTGAACTTCTCTCAATGATTTCTTCTTGGCTTGATCATAGTTAACATGTTGAATTGTATCAATGACCTTGTCTTCATTTAGTGTTGATTTCTTTGTGACTTCTTGTTCTTGATTGTCTTCTGGTTAAGTATCTTTTCCTTTAGTTGAGTTACATTAGTTATAGTGTTACAAGTTTACACACTCTGCCTTTCAATCTCCCCCTATTTGATTGTCTAACAATGACATTCAAATAAATGAAGGATAACTCAACTAAACACTGAGACGAGAAAAGATAATTAACATTACAGTCTTGAATAATTTACAATTGAAATGTACTTGAAAACAATACAAAGAACTTAAACTAGAAACAGAATTCGAACTTCGAATTAAAGATCATTTGAGTGATTCCTATCACCTGGATTATTTCATACCTTTTAGTCAAACTTATATCACCTTATTGGATTCACTCTAAGGTGAATTTTCCTCAAGTGAGTTAAAGCAACCGAAAGACATGAAGTTTTTCCAACTTCAAGTTCACACCACTCTGACCTTTAACCCTAATTCCGTTTCCTCTTTCTAGCTTCAGCAGCTTGGTCTTTCTCTTCTTTCTGCCTTCTGCGCTTCTCCTTCTGCTGCTGTTCTTTCTTGTACACTGGATCGTGAAGCTGCTTCCACCTAGAATTCAACAGACTTACAGCTTCCATTTCAAGAGGATTCTTGGGCTCTGGATAAGGATGTTTGAAAAGCCTTCTGAGTTTATCAACCTCTTGAGTAGTCCTGATCTTTGAAATGTCCTCAAAGTTCTTCATTATGAGCTTAGGTTTCCAATGAGATTTAGTGGCTTTGAAATAACGATAGATCATCTTGGGGTAGCCCTTGACACGGTCAGTATTGTAGGTACTAGCCGCATCTCGCTCCATTCGCTTCTTTTCCACAACTACTTCAGACAGGTAACTCATGAGTCTCTGCTTTTCTTCCACATACTTGTCTTCCACTTCGCCCCATTTGAACACATATAATACTTTCTCTAGAAATGCAGCATCTTGAGTCTGTAGCAGCCATTGTCTACTCATATGCAAGAGTGTTTGTTTCTGGTCTGCATCTATGTATGCTAAGGCATCAGCTGTATCATCAACATAAGCGTGTATCCAGTATACACTATCTCTTCCTGGAACGCCAACTGTCTCCCTTATCTCTCCTTGTTCCAGTTCTCCAGGAGGAAGAGTCAAAGCTTCATCTACATTCTTCATTGCTTGAAGAATATTCCATTTCTTTTCCATCAGCTCCGGCTCAATCTTCACGTTGTCGAGAGGGTTTGGAGCAATGATATCACACTTCCACACCTCATTGCTCTTCTTGAATATGACTCTTTCAATGATCTTCACGGATTTTTCTTTAAGCTCAGAAGCGAATCCCTTACTCATCATTTGTCTACAGACAGCTTTGAGAGATTCCACTGAAAGCTCCGTTAAGTCATTTTCCTCCATGCTAACCCTCTTCATCTTCCCGTCAACTACCATCCGGACAAAATTTGGATATGCTGAGAATTCTGGACCCTTGTCCTCTGCTAGCTGCATTAACTGATCCCTGTACAGAATGCTTATCTCCTCAGATTGAGAGTATTGAATTTTAGTCGCTAGCAAGAACAACTCTGACGCAGATCTTCTCGTTATGAATTGGTCATCCACATATAGGAAAGATGTTGGGACTCCTTCTACCAAAGACAAAATAACCTGCCACTCCTTAAGGTTTGCATTGTATCCAACCCTGACTTTAGAAATTAATCTCTTCAAAGCATTTATATAGTCCATAGTCATTGGATTCTGCAAATTCAAGTTGTAGAACAGATCATCTGCCTCCTTGTTATGAACTCCTTTCGCACAGGATCCCATCAATATCTTCCTTGCTTCATCCCATTTCTGTCCTATCCTTCGTTTGTCCAGATCAACTTGAGGATCAGCTAGCCTTGCAAGCTCATGATCGTACTGCTTCCCTTGCAGCACGTTCTTGCATCATCTTCATTTTATGGAACTGAGCTTGTTCCAAGGCTAACTGTTGAGCTTTAAGGGTTTCCTCATCAACAGGAATTTCTTCAGGCATTCCGGAAGGCATCCCAGCACCTCCACCTTGTTCCTTCAAAGATCTTTTTATAGCATGTGCCAACGGTACGTCTTCCATATCAGAATCTGAGTCAAGTACCTCCTGTACTGTTTCCTGATGACTCAGGTCAACGAATGGTTCATCAACCATCATTGCCTTACCCTTTCTCCTCTTCAGAGCCTCTTCATCAACAGACGGCTCAATTTCTGGTTCCTTGACAAGATCAGCGGGTTCTTCAATTTCTTCGATGTGAACTGCCTGCTGTCTCGTCTCCTTTCCACTCTCCCCCTTAGGTGAGTTATCCTGAGCTCCACCTTGGTTTTCAGATCCACCAGCTGCATAAGAACCTCCAAAACCAGAACCAGAGGCTCCCGCTCCACTAGCACCACCTGCACCAGCATCGGGGGGAGGTTGTTGTGACTCGAAGCACTCCGGGGGCACAAAACTCCTGACTGCGAACATCATTCTACTGATCTCCACAGCCATTGTATGCATTGTAGACTACATTGCCCCCATCCTCTCATTGAGAGTGCTTCCAAAGACACCACCAGCATGGCCCAAGTCATTTACCTTATTTGTCAAAGCATCAAAAGCTGTAGCTTGATTTGCCATTCTTGCTGCGTAGTCGTCTAGAGCCCTTTGATTGTTTCCAATGTTAATCCCGAACTACCCCATCGTCTGCCCGAACTGCCTCATCTGATTTTCCATAGAAGTCATACGAGTATCAAAATTTTCAATATTAAGGGACGGTGTTTGGTTTAGGTGACCTCGCTCTAATACTCGTTCTGTTGGTATTTGGCGCTCGGTTTCGGGCCTTAAAAATGAAGGTCCCTCTTTCCCTAACCTCTCACACACACTCCCTGTCTCACGCTCGTGTATGTCTTCAATGATTGATCCAAAGTATGAAGCGGTACCTGCAGAAATTGGATAAGCAAAATAATTGGCAGTTATGGGATCAATTTCTATTTGTTCCTGAGTTGGAATCTCAGGCTGAGAGGCTGCAAAGTGTCCTTGTACGACATCAGAACCGATCCTCTTTGCAGCATCAGTACGTACCGGTGAAGGTACGGCTGAAGTTGTTAAAACTCCATGTCCTTTTGAAGCAACAGGATCTTCAAAAGGTACATAATTGTCATCAAAATCCCTATGTGCAGATTGTTTAAGGGGAGAACCACTCTCGTGAGGTGGAGTGGTTGCGTGTGACACATTAGGGTTTGATTGGACTTTTGAAGTAGCAGCATGAAAAAGTTTGGCTTTCTTTCGAATAAGTTGCTGCTCTTCGGGTTCACTTTCCTCATCATCTCCTACATATACACGTGCTGGCTTTCTGACTTCCGTTAACAGGGGTGAAAGAGAATAAGAGTGTGTATCAGGCTCAGAAATATAGCTCTCACCCTGGGATAGATCCTGCGGGTTAGGAGTCTCTTGGGTCTCGGAATCAGATACATAGGAGGAGGAATGAGTAGTATGCAGGGAGAGATTACCTTGTTCATTACCTTGTGCCTCATCGCTTTGCTCATCAGGAATCTCATCAAATGCCTCAGCATGAGCAGATGGATTCTGAGCATATGATGAAACTTGCGATGATTCCCCCAAATTGGTAACTCCTGCATCATATCTAAGCCACATTTGTATATTTTCAGGAATTGACATAGGTTTACCTTGATGTTTATCCTAATTAGCAATGGTTGAAAGTGACTTAGTGCCCATCCCTAGCGATGCAGATGTTGGGCTTCTGGCAAATCCCTGTCTAACAGCAAGAGCATCCTTCGGTATTAAATCATTTATCAGCATCTGTAGGAACCGAGGAAACCAGCAGACAACATCAGTTGTAGTGATATCTCTGCTTGCAGGAGATCCCATTGAAGCCACTATCTCAGAGAGAACTATGCGTCCATAATTTATTTCCAGTTCTCTTGCTAGGGCAATTGTAAAGGTTTGCATTGGAATTGGAATTTGATGAAAGTCTTTTTTGCGTGCCCGAAAACATCTTGTGATGGCCTCGAAAAAGTAATTCCATTCCACATGAAAGAATTGTTTTTGGATGTTTCCAGTGATCCGGCCAGTCGGAGGATAACATCCTATTTCTTCAAAGAATGTGAGGCGTTGTTCCGCTGTAGGTTCGGGATCATAAGTATCTTTGATCGGGAATCCCAGAACCCTGTTGACAATTTCTTCAGTCACCTCATATTCCTGACCCGCTAAGGTAAACCTGAAACCGAAGGGGGTTGTTTTGCTCCCAAAAGTAACCGCACTAGTCCATAATTGTTGTAAAGCATCATGTACTAGTGTAGGTTTAGCAGTAAAAGCATGGCTAGCCTTGGAATACAAATTAAGAAATCGTATCCAAAACTTAAACCGCGGGAGTTGATCACCAATTTCCGTAGAAATATTATAAAAATTGTTTTTAGCAAGTGAAAATTGGTGAGCCATTTTAATTAAATGTTTTTCTTTAAAAGATGTGAATTTTTTTTTTTAATTTTGAAAAACAAATAATTTACGAATTAACAGTTTTATCCCTTTTAATTTTTTGAGAATATCAAAAGACAATCTGAAAAGTTAAACTACGGAATATGAACAGTTGCCAATTACTAAATCTGAATATTCAATGAAGATGAATATTCGTGTGTATACCAGTGAAATCGTGTGTGTTTAGACAGAGAATATGAAAATTGTGTTTTGAACAGTTACACAAACACTTGATGTTTATGTGTATGTATATGCGCGTGTATATGCGGTTACAAAACACACCAACACAAAGATTAATGATAACACAGTGAATAGTAGTCAAAAAAATTGGCAGTAATTCGTGATTAGTATGAGTTTAGTCACAAAAACACGGATTAATGGTATGAAGTTTGTGAAATCGCCTTGCTTTTGTGAAACGGCTGTTGTAAAAATGAAATTAGGTAAAGTGAATGATGCATCGAGTTAGAGATGTATATATAGATGATTGTGAAATGACAAAAGTATCCCTGTTAAAAAGAGTGTTAAAGTCTAAGTACATACAGGGAGGACTTAAGTCGAACTCTATCTCGAACATCTCTATCTCGAACATCAAGTCGAACTTCGAGATGAAGTTCGAGATAGAGGTTAACTCGAACAATTAAGCACAAATAAGCACTTTAACCAATTTTACAGCAGAAACTATAGGGAAATCCTATCTCGAACATTATTGATTTGTAGTAAACTTGGAAAATTCCCCTCTAGAAAAAAACAGGGAAATTCGAGATACATTTCGAGTTAGAAGTTTAACTCTATCTCGAACATCAAGTCGAAATTCGAGTTGAGTTTCGAGATAGACTAAGAACTCTATCTCGAACATCAAGTCGAAATTCGAGTTGAGTTTCGAGATAGACTAACTCGAAGTTAATCTCAAATTCTTTCCAAAATACCCCCTTTTACCAAAAAGTACAGGGTAATTCAAGATATGTTTCGAGTTAGGAGTGTAACTCGAAAAATTCCCTTTAGCTTAACTGAGAACTCTATCTCGAACATCAAGTCGAAATTCGAGTTGAGTTTCGAGATAGACTAAGAACTCTATCTCGAACATCAAGTCGAAATTCGAGTTGAGTTTCGAGATAGACTAACTCGAAGTTAATTCTCAGTTCTTTTCAAAATATTCCCTTAATGGAAACCTCATCTCAACCTTTGAGATAAAATTCGAGATAACTTTATCTCGAATATTTTGAAGATTGAACTAGGCACACTGGTAACTCGAACTCGAACTCGAAGTCGAATTTCGAGATAGCCAACTCGAAATTCTTCCCAGACTTAGAATTTTCAAAACTTCACTCTGACAGCTTAAGTCGAAATTCAAGTCGAATTTCTAGATGAGTTTCGAGATAGAACCTAACTCGAAATTATGAAGTTTTTTAATTCTAAGGCCTCTAATTACATGAAAATCATAGGTAAATTCATCTAAAAATCATGCAATATTTAGAATATTATGAATTTAACTCCCCCTATGATCATGCAATCTAACAAGCATAAATTCACAGATTTGTGCTATAAAAGACACTTAAAACACAATGAATTCATGCAAAATCACACTATATGCAACCTATAACAATCATTAATTAGGCATTTTAAAGTCTAAGCACATAATGATTAAGTAGCTTGCACATACAAACATAAACATGGATTTCACAGATAGAAGGCTTTACTAACTTGTGTTAAGCATTCCCAATTCACCAACCAATCTATTGAATGTTACTTCATCAAGAGGTTTGGTGAATATATCTGCAATTTGTTGCATTGTGGGCACAAAATGTAGCTCCACAGTCCCCTCCTCGACATGTTCTCTTATGAAGTGATACCTGATGTCGATGTGCTTTGTTCTTGAGTGATCTACAGGATTGTTGGTTATGGCAATGGCACTTGTGTTGTCACACATAATTGGAATTTTCTTGGGCTCCATGCCATAATCCCTCAATTGGTTCCTCATCCACAGTATTTGAGCTACACAGCTTCCAGCAGCAATGTACTCAGCTTCAACAGTAGAAGTAGATACTGTATGTTGCTTTTTACTTTGCCAGGACACCAATCTTCTGCCAAATAATTGGCAAGCACCAGATGTGCTTTTCCTATCAATCCTGCAACCTGCATAGTCTGAATCCGAATAGCCAATTAGATTAAAACCTGTATCTCTTGGGTACCAAATCCCTAGATTTGGTGTGCCCTTGAGATACTTAAAAATTCTTTTGACGGCTATGAGATGTGATTCTCTAGGATCCGCTTGGAACCTTGCACATAAACAAGTTGCGAACATTATATCGGGTCTACTTGCAGTTAAATAGAGGAGTTAGCCAATCATACCTCGATAGCTTGTGATGTCAACTGATTTACCTGATTTGTCTTCATCAAGCTTCGTGGCTGTTGCCATGGGAGTCTTAGCTGCTGATGCATCTTCTAGATTATACTTCTTGAGTAAATCTCTTACATACTTGGATTGACAGATAAAGATACCATCTTTTCTTTGATTGATCTGTAATCCAAGGAAGAAGGACAGCTCTCCCATCATGCTCATCTCATATTTTTCTTGCATTAGCTTAGAAAATTTCTCGCACAAGCGCTCATTAGATGACCCAAAAATAATATCGTCCACATAGACTTGAACAAGTATTAAGTCATTTCTTACATTTTTATAGAACAATGTTTTATCAATTACTCCCCTAACAAAACCATTTTCAATTAAGAATAAGGATAGGGTTTCATACCATCGCCTTGGGGATTGCTTGAGGCCATAGACAGATTTGAAGAGAAGATACACAAAATCTACATGTTCTGGATCGACGAAGCCAGGCGGTTGTTCCAGATACACTTCTTCTTCTAACTCTCCGTTCAGGAAGGCACTTTTCACATCCATCTGGAAAACCTTGAAGTTCTTATGTGCTGCAAATGCCAAGAACATCCTGACTGCCTCAAGTCTTGCAACCGGTCCATAGGTTTCATCATAATCAATTCCTTCTCGCTGAGAATAACCTTTTGCAACCAAACGAGCCTTGTTTCGTGTTACAAGTCCGTTTTCATCCAGTTTATTTCTGAATACCCACCTAGCTCCAATTACGGATATGTTCTTTGGTCGGGGTACCAGTTTCCAAACTTTCTGCCTTTCAAACTGATTGAGTTCCTCTTGCATTGCAATCACCCAATCAGCATCACCAAGAGCTTCTTCTATTTCTTTAGGTTCAAGCTTGGATAAGAACCCAGAATATAAGGAGATATTATCCATGTCAGCTCTTGCAGTTCTTCTAGTAGTCACACCAGCATCTGGATCACCAATAATTAACTCAAACGGATGGTCTCTATTCCATACCCGTTCTCCTGGAAATTGTCTTGATGATTCAGCTTGACTTTCTGAGTTGTGGTGCTGACTACTTAGATTATTTTCACTAACTCCCCCTGAGTTAGTGCCAGCTCCTACAGAACTAGAGTCAACTCTACTCGAGCCTTGAACAGTAGTCCTTGAGCTGCTATTTACTCCCCCTGAGTTGTTGCCGGTTCGTACTGAAGAAGTCTCTCCTGATCTTGTAGAATTAGCTTGTTCACTAGACTCAGGTTCTTCATGTACGCTTGGAACATTTAATGGAACAACCAACTCAGGTTCATCTTCAAGATCTTCTAAGTCCAGATTCTGAAATTTTAGGGACTCAGGTTCACTAGAATCTCTTGAAATTGATGAGAGTTTGGTATCGTCGAATCTGACGTTGTAGCTTTCAGTCACTTTTCGATCATTCACTAAGAAAACCCTATAAGCTGCCACCTCATCTGTAGAGTAACCAACAAAGATTCCTTCACGAGCTTTTGCTGCAAACTTGCCTAGATTTTCATCATCTATAAGCACATAGCATTTTGCTCCGAAGACATGAAAGTATTTGATTGTTGGTCTTCTGTTGTTCATTAGCTCACATGGTGTCTTTTCTTTATCTTTTATGATCAAGGTTCTATTTTGAGTGTAACACACGGTACTCACTGCTTCGGCCCAGAAGTACAAAGGAAGTTTTGAATCATACAACAAAGTTCTTGCTGCTTCAACCAAAGTTCTATTCTTCCTTTCAACTACTCCATTTTGCTGTGGAGTTCTCGGGGCTGAATATTGACGACGTATTCCCTTAGATACACAGAAGTCATTCAGCACTGCGTTTTTGAATTCAGTGCCATTGTCTGATCTAATCGTCTTCACAGTAAGTGTTGAAACATTCTCAATTTGAGTGATGTGATCAATGATTAAGAAAGGTACTTCGTCTTTCGTCATTGCGAACAATACCCATGTATACTTGGAGAAGTCATCCACAATTACCAATGCATATCTTTTCCTAGACAAAGATAGGACATTCACTGGGCCAAACAAATCCATATGAAGAAGTTGTAGAGGCTCAGTAATACTAGAAATTTCTTTGCTTTTATGCGATGCTCGCTTCGACTTTCCCATTTCACAAGCTTCACAGAGTCCTTTCGGAGCGAACTCCATTTGAGGTAGATCTCTCACCAATTCTCGCCTCGCGAGAGCATTCATCGTTTTGAAGTTTAAGTGAGATAGCTTTTTGTGCCATAACCAGCTTTCATCATCCGAGGCTTTGCTGTAGAAACAGGTGACCTTATTCTGATTTGCTGAATCCATATTTGCAACAAAAAGATCTGCCTTTCGAACTCCTGTCAAAGCCAGTGAGCCTTCCTTGATGTGAGTGATTGATACACCTTTCTTGTTGAAGACAATTTCGTAACCTTTGTCACAGAATTGACTTATACTCAACAGATTGTGTTTCAGTCCCTCAACATAGGAAATATCTTCAATGATGACATTGCCAGTTTTCAGTTTGCCATATCCCTTTGTCACACTTATGCTGTCATCTCCAAAGGTAACATAAGGGCCAGCCTTCATAACCAACTCTATAAGCAGGGACTTGTTTCCAGTCATATGCCTCGATGCTCCACTGTCTAGCACCCATATAACTTTATTTCTATTCTGCTTAACGCCCTGCAATGACAGATTGATTAGACATTCTTCGGAACCCAACTTTGATTGGGCCCGGCTTTTCGATAAGATCGAGAATCAACAGATTTATCCTGGCGATCTTCCATCTCAATCTCATATCTAGCTATTAATTCAGTCTCTTCTCTTGAATCATTGTCCCATGCTTGATCTTGAAGTGTTTCCAGCTCATAGGTCTTTAGTATTCCATAATACTCTTCCAGAGAAGTTGTATGCAAATCTCGGGTTTCTCTTATTGCGTAGACCCTATGTTCAATGCTCTTTGGCTGGTTCCTCAGATATCTCGTGTTGGTCTCAACCATGGGGAGAGTTACACCTCTCAGATTCAAATCCAATACTAACTGACTGAATCTTAGATAGACGTCTGTTATGCCTTCTCCTTTTCGTATTCTAAAGCTGTCATACTCCATCTTGAGTATGAGTGCCTTGTTGCTTCTAACCTCTGCAGATCCTTCCATGACAACTCCTATCTTGTCCCAAATCTTCTTTGATGTAGTCAGACCTTTAACTATGTTGAACATTTCATGATCAAGAGATTCCATCAAGGTTTGTCGTACGGTAGTATCACAAGCTATTTGCTCCTTGTCATCATCCGAAAAGTCCGCTGCCTTTTTGGGCTCAGACCGAGGTGCTATAACCACCCCTCCTTCCGTATGCGCAGGAATAACCACCATTGGAACAAATTTACCCTTGTCAAGGACTTCCAGATATTCAGGGTTAACAGTCTCTAAATAGAGTCTCATTCTGAAACCCATTCTTCATAGTGATCTCGGTTGAACATTGGGATCTTGAATGCATTTTTAGGTGCCATTTCAATTCTGGTCACTAAAAGTTTCTAAGTACCCAAGACTAGGCTATGTAGAATATATATGTAGAACTTCTGCCTATGTCGAAATTTCTCTAAGTAGAAATTTTTGCTCAAGTCGAACTTCACCAAGTAGAAGTTATCCAAGTCGAAATTCTATGTAGAAAATCTCAAGTAGAAATTCTATGTAGAACTTCTGCCTAAGTCGAAATTTCTCTAAGTAGAAATTTTTGCTCAAGTCGAACTTCACCAAGTAGAAGTTATCCAAGTCGAAATTCTATGTAGAAAATCTCAAGTAGAAATTCTATGTAGAACTTTTGTCCTTAGAATAATTTTCTGCAGATTACTTTAATATTAAATAAACAATATTATCTCTTTAACACCTTTTGACTTTTGATGCTTTACTCACCTAACCCACCTAACCCACTTGCTAGGTACTGAGTATGTCTGTTACACTTTCGGCCGTGAATAATGCAAATCAAAAAATCCAAAAACACCTTTTTATTCTTTTACTATTGAAAAGGAGATCAAAAAGTTGTTGGGTTGTCTTCGTTGAACAGAACAAATGATGAACACTCAAGAACACCAAATATCAAAGTACCAAGATTAATTCACAAAAATTAATTGAAATACATCCAAGCTAAATAATCACACCTGGAGTATTTAAATAATTTTTCAGATGAGTTTTCACTACAAACGAATTAAAGCTCACTTTTCGAGAGAATGAAAAGTAGATCTAGAAAATGAAAACTCACGATTCTTCCTCTATACACAAGGATCTATGTTTTGTATGTTAAACATATAGCTCTGATACCAATTGTTAGGTCCAAATGTGTTGTAGAGGGGGGGTGAATACAACTTTTCGAATATGAGAAGCAATAAATACGATGCAATAAATGAACACACAGATTCAAGGAATATATGTCTTATATATAACTTGAAAGAGTTGCTACAACATTCATGACAAAGTATGACAGAAGTTCAGAGAGAAGTGAATGATACTAAGCTCTGTGAATGCACTCTCTCTCTTTTACTTGTGTTTCTCTCAAATATTGCTCTCTAATTAAAACATTACACAAGTACTTCTATTTATACTACATGTAATCTATGTCCTGTAGTCTTCAAAGACTAAGATGTACGTGGCCCAATGATGTCCACATAAATCTTGCCTTATCTTGAAAGCTTGGAAATCTGCCACTCAGAAGATGCCATGTGTCATGTTGAAGCTGCACTATAAGTAGAACTTCTACTTGAGAATTTCTACTTAGCCATCTCGAATTTTCTAAGTAGAACTTCTACTTAGAAACTTCTACTTGGTCATCTAGAATATTTAGTACTTAGAAAATATTCTGGTCTTCAACTTGAAACTTCAATGCACATCTTGAACTTGTGATATCTTCATGTCTTCTTTATTCTTCACCAAGCTCTTGAATATGGATCTTTATTACTGACATAAACTTGCTATCAATGTCCTGACACTTGATGCACTGGTCTGGTTCATAAGTGACTAGTCTTGATAGGATTTTTGCTTCTTGAATAAATTACCATATCCAATTAGTAATATGGCTTTCCAATATTTGCTTTCCTTCTTGTTCACTTGAAATCAATTGGTCTTATTGATACTGATAGTTATGATCTTGATTCTTGGCTTTTTAAATCACTGAGGCATGAACAACTTTGACTTGAACTTCTCTCAATGATTTCTTCTTGGCTTGATCAAAGTTAACATGTTGAATTGTATCAATGACCTTGTCTTCATTTAGTGTTGATTTCTTTGTGACTTCTTGTTCTTGATTGTCTTCTGGTTAAGTATCTTTTCCTTTAGTTGAGTTACATTAGTTATAGTGTTACAAGTTTACACACTCTGCCTTTCAACCCTCGATGAAACCTACATCCGTAATCATCCTTCGGCAACACCTGGGCCGGAATAATAATTGATGGACCGCCTGGCTCACGGCCGCTTACACATCCCGGGAATCGTTCGTCGACGGTTCCCACACCTGCTAGAGTCCCTTTTTCTTTTTCTTTTAAAAACTTGATTTTGATTGAAAACGGAGTAATTGAGGTCCGAAATCAGTCGACCGATGATTCTTGAAATCATACAAGAAGCAGAACCTGACCTGGGGTTTTCGAAAATGTTTTGAGTTCGAAAGAGTTCAAGTTTGAAAGTATTAAATGTATCTTGGATTGACTTCGTCTTTAAAATAATGAACGATAATTAATAAATAATATTTTAAGATTTAATATTAATAATTAATAAAATAATTATTCGATAAAATAACTTTTAATCCAAGATAGGGTTTCGAGTATTTACGAAGATATAACAATAATTACTTGAGTATACGATACTCCCCGAATGACCCTTCGGGTTTTCGCAAACTAGTTACGATATAATAATATACCGCTTCCCGGTCAATAGTATATACGGACCTCTACGACCTCTATTGCTAGAGTCGTTGTCCGAGGAAAACATTTCAATCTAAGTTCAAGGGGTACAAACATAAATGTACTTATACAATCTCAATTGCATCGATACTTCGATAAACATAGCATTTGATATAATTGAAAACTACAAACACAACAGTGAATGTCCTTGTATATGCATAAGTTTTGAAAAGTAAACTTTCCTTGGTTTGGTTGGGGTGGTCGAGCGTGCGGAGTGGAACGATCTATACATAAGCAATAACCACTCGTTAGTACCTTAATCAATATCTCTTTAATTACGGGGTTTTAGGGGGGGTACGAAATTAACTTAATGACTTCGTCTTATGACACTCTAGCCCCACTATAGGTTCATGTCATCACCCGATTACGCTCATCACTTATTCGACTTAATTTAGTTACCACATTCGAATCATAACCATTACCCCTAGAATCATGCTCTACTAACGACTTTTTCCCTTGCGCGAAATTTACTCTAGCATTTTTATAAAATTCAAAAATTCTTATTTTAATCCAGTTCTTTTTGGTAGCCTTCACCACTGCATTTCCTAGTTTCTCAAATTTTTCCATGATCCCACATATATTTTTAGGGGTTTAAACAAGGTTCACAAGGGGGTCACTTAGTGCAGTCCGGAATCCAGAAACACAATTTACTTCTCCTTCCATAACTTAAAATCTATACATCACCTAGTCATGAACCTTACATTTCCAGAAACTACATTCAATTATCTTTCCAACAATATATGGTAGGACCTCAGGGGACAATATTTGGGGGTTCAAAACCATGTTACAAGACAGGTCAATGTTCCTGGAAAAACTCAGCAAGCATGTATCACTTAGATCAACCAATTTTCTCAATTCCACAACACAACCAATACCTAATTCACTTAGTTCATGCTTTATAACATTCATGGTGATACATATATTATCCACAATCATAAAAATCACAATCACAACATCAAAACTCAAGATCCATGTCATCCATTACTTATACCACCAAGATTAACATCATAACACATGGATCTATCACCAAACATTATAAACACTACATGACCAAATGGGTTTGTGATTTTAATACCTTCTTGAGCACCTAGGAGCCTTGGATAAGCCTTACAAAACTCAATAACACCTTGAATGGTCTCCTACAACCCTTACAATCCAAGATCTAAAAGAAAAACCAAACATGGTTACTATTCACAATATCTATTATAATTAATATCTTGAAATTGGATGGATGAAATGGCTTGAAACTCTTAACATACCTTGCTTAGATGATGGAGAGGGTCTAGGAATTATGTCTTGATTTATGAGTGATGAGAAATGGAGGAGGAAGAAATTTTTTTTCTTCTCCTTTAGCCTTGGCCGAGAGCTTCTTGGAGGGGGGGGTTTGTGTTTTTGATTTTTGTTGTTGGGTGAATAATTGTGTTAAAAGGTGTTGGGTGATACATAATGTTGTATATATAAGCAAGGTACTAGCCTAGGGTATGGCCTCATGTACTTCTTGTCTCCTTTTTTGAAAAAACAATGTAACTAGTTACTATTCCTCTTCCATTTGGTTAACTAGTTTGCTTGTTCCTAACCACTTGGTTGCATGGGACTTACATGCAATACTACTCCTTGTATCATTATTCTTCCACCAATGCTTGTCATTTAATCTTTAATTCGTATCGTATCTTAATTAATCTCTCGTAATAATATTTTGTCGCGTAGAGATTTCCCCTATAATTCCTTAAGTACTTAATTGTGTAATTCCCTCGAATATCCATAATTCCTCGTCATAATTCTTAATAAATCTTTTAATACTCTAATCATTCTCAAATCCCAAGTTTTATAAATCTTACTAACAATAAGACTCTTGCCTTCACAATCTCCCTTTTATCTTACATAGTGAATGCAACAACACAGTTTCTCAGACAATCAATTCTATTAATCAACAGGGATGACTAGAAAGGTTCCAAATTGACAATGTCACATGATATTAAATAAAAGAAAATATTACCAAAAATTAGGGTTCTTACAAATATTTCCCAGGCTATTGCTTGTTAATGGATATTAACTTGTTCCATCAATCTTACTCCTCGAGTGTTGAGGAAGTAACAAAGACTCATTTTGACTTGTAGCAACTAGAGTTGCGAATGAAAATAATACTTTCAAAAGTTTATGACTGGACAGTCAACCATAATAAATAACAGTCTCTCAAGTAAGGTTCCCTACATTTTGGAAGTTTGAGCGAGCATTTAAATCTTCTTAAAAGATAGATTTAAATGGAAAACAAAGTTTGGGAACCTCCCCTTGATAAAATAATCATAATAAGGCTCAGAAATATTCTTCATAATTATTGAAGGTCAAATATAAATTTCAAATAAGATAAACCATTTTTAAAACTAGTTTAAAAGTATTTAATAAATATTCAAATATCATTTACTAAATTATAAATGATTAAGAAATATTTATAAACAGAATAGTTACCCTCGAATGAATATTCAAAATAATATTCACTTAATAATTAAATCCGTAAATGAATATTCAGAAATTATATTCACTGAATAAATCCTTAAATAGATATTCCAAAATAATATTCATTTAATAAATACCTTAAATGAATATTCAAATAAATATCCCTTAAATAAATAAAACCTTAAATGAATATTCAAAAATAATATTAATTAAATAAATAAAACCTTAAATGAATATTCAAAAATAATATTCATTTAATAAAATAAAACCTTAAATGAATATTCAAAAATATTATTCATTTAATAAAATTGAATATTATTTATTCAATATCGTTCTCAGGAAATAAACTATCAGATATACATAAATATATCAACTCCCGGTCTATATTAAAGAATACGATTCATACGCCTTATACAAAAGGCATTTGTAAAGCCCGGCTTATAACTAATATCCCGTATCCAGCTTATAAGCCAATATCAAATCATCATAAATCAAGTATCACAATCTACTTTCGAAAACAGATATGCATGCTATGAACATATAAAGCAGAAATCATATTTATTCACAACAACAGTTTAGCAAAAAGGTTTGAAAACTTGCCTGGAAGTTCTGTAGGGGTAGTGTGTCTCGGGTTGGTCTGGTGATCTATAAATAGTCAAAAGATCCGAGATTAATCACTTAACGCTTTGAAAAGATAAGTATACACATTACTTATGCTAAAACACGTTTTCAAGTTATCTCGTTATGCACATTCTAACGTAACTCCCATTAACACCGTTATGATCCGGCACTTGCTTGTTATCAAGGCATGCCATTATACTTTTCACTTGATAGGTATTTAGGTCGTATAAGTTTTAGGGTCGATCGTTTACTTGAGAAGATTATACTTCAAGATCTTTTGTCCGTTTTCCAAGTGGTTTTCAAAGTTATAACTAAGTATTCCTCTAAGGGGTTCCTTCGCACTTAATCTTGATTCAAACATTTTTATAAAATTGAAAAATGATCCTTTTGACATGAGTTCTTCTCTCATGCCTTTCGTATGACCTCTAATATTTAATTAGTAAGATTCGTAACCGAATTACTCATGTTAAGGGGGTTCAATTGAAGTTACGAACTCGAACTTACGTTTTCGAACAACTTTTACTAAATCGACCATATCTCCTAAATCGTAAGTCCAATTGTTTCAATTCTCATGCCAAAACTATCTATGACTCGAGATCTTTAAGTTCAGTTCATATACTCATCAAGATCAGGGACCTAAAGCTAATGTCATGTACGGTTTTTAAGGGTTAACGAAATTTCGGCATTACGACGGCTATAAATCGGATATTTCCAAACTTAAAACCTTCCAATAATCATAGTTTCCACTCCAAACCACACATGCATGTTATTTAACTTTGAACTAAGACCAAGTACTGCCTTTCCGTTCATATAATCCATTTTAACATATATCAAAACCCAATCATAACTCTAAGATCTTATACATGCATATAATCATGAAAACTTCATAAAAACTCAAGATCCATAAAAGGGTTTCAAGTGTCATACCTTCCTTGGAGTGTAAAAGAACCTACTAAGCCTTGTATAGCCCTTATATAACCTTAATATAGCTTGAATCAACCAAAGAAATCAAGAAACAAAAGTTAGTTTCTTGAAGTTACTATTCACATCTAACTTTGGTGATTTTATTCACCATGAAAGACTTGGAATCTATGGCTCAAATTCATATGAGATCTTAGTTATGAATTATATAACTCACCTAATTAATCTTGGAATTATTGAATGGTGGGAAGTAGGATTTTGATCTTCAATTTAGGCCATGGGCCGAATGTAGCTTCAAGAGGGAGAGATGGAGTTTCTTGCTTTGTTGCTTGGTCTCATCCTTGCATAATGTGTATTATTGAGATAATATCTCATAAAGCTACTTTAATAAAGTGATTACATCACCCTCTAATACCTCATCATGTGCCAAGTGTTGTGTTTTTATGGAGATGATTATGCAAAGTGCCAACTAGCTTGTTTTGGTTTCTAATGATGCTTGTTTCTTTGTAACAAACTTAGTTCCTTGAGGTGTCAACCATCCATTGGTCCATGTGTTGCCAATCTACTTGTACACTTGTTGGCTTTAAAACATATCACTCCATTTTTGGTCAAACTGCAATTAAACCACTTAATTGTTTGTTGACTTTCATGTAAGTCACCTTAATCTTTCTTTTTCCCACCAATTAGATTTCCTTTTTGTCTCGTTAATAAAATCAATACGTTACAACTTATATGTTGCAATTCACTGCTTCACTGTGCACAATTCCTTAAATCAATATTATATCCAATATTCCTTGTTTATTCTCTCTTTAATTCTTGTACTTAGAAAATGTTCTCGCGCTTTCTCGAGCGTTCTCAATCTCTTTTGCGGAGTTACTTGACTTTTATCAGATATCGATTTGGATGACATGAGCTACAAGATATCGATTTGGATAACATCAGAATAACTTCCTTTCTTAGGATACCATAGCTTACTTTCTAGACGATAGATTATTCTTATATAATTTGTCAACCTATTATCTCATTCATAGCATATAAACACTAGAACCCACATCCATTAAAATATTCGTTCATTAAAACCACTGATACATTGTAGTCATAACCACTATTCATTCATACACCAATACATAATAAAAGTTTTAATTCTTCCAAAATTCTGGGTTCTTACAACTGTGGTACTCGACTATTGTTTTCAGAATTTATTAAATTGTTTTAGTATTTGTTTCAAAATTTTGAAATTGTTTAATTTAAAGAATATTGACTGCTAATGGTCACATTTATATTTATGACAAAAAGCGGTCATATTTATACATTCGACCAACATGACTACTTCAGTCAAATGTATAAATTCGACCACCCACGATCAAATTTATAAATTCCACGGAATGCAGTAAAATTTATAAATTCAGTCATATTTATATTTGTGACCAATCGCGGTCATATTTATAAATCTGACCGCCTTTAGTCAAATTTATATCGAGCAAATTTGTAATGCGGGATGGGAAGTTTCCCTTCCTTATTTTGTGGGCCCGGAATACTAATTGTGACCGATTAAATTTGACCGCCTTTAAATATGACCGCAAGTCTGACCAATTATTTATTAAGGTTGATCTTAAATATGATCGCCGGTGGTGAAATTAAGCCGTAGTCATATTTATTCGATCACATTTACCCTTGTTTTCTTGTAGTGTATACTACAAAGTGATAAGAGATGTGTAAGAGCTAAGAGATAAGAGGTGTAGTGGTAAGAGATGAGAGGTTAGAGGTCCATTTATACTAAAATTTTACAATGGAGCATTAATTACAAAAATTATTTATTTATCTACAATGATCTTCTTGACTAATTGCTTGCTCAACATTTCTCTTGTTTGACTCACTACGATTCTGCTGACGCGTGACGATTTATCACACTACCTTGACTTTAATGCAAAAATTCTCCAATTAATAAACAAATCACGAAAATCTTCATAAAATCTGCACAATCAACATAAATGCAAGCCAAGTATAAAAAGAAAAAAAAATAATGTACTAACTAATAGAAATAGTACACTAATATTATACAAATAAAATGAGTTATCAGTATGTATTCAATTGCTGCTCAGACTCCTTACATGACGTCGAAAGTTTCATTAGCTAGACAGGACCTGGTGGTCTGTTCAGGACTTCAAGGACTCCATTCCCGGGTTGTACCTTCATTAATTTGGTTTGTATAAGTTATTCCCTTTGTTTAACTCTTCACAGACTACACCATTTTATTGTTTAACTTCTATTACAATTGGGACGAAGCGAATTAATTTTTGCCGCATAATTTCTAGGGAATATGGATACTTTAACTCTTTCCCTATTATTTTTCGTGAAAATTGATTTGCTCTCCTTTAATGTTATTCGTATTCTTCATCACATTTTCTTTCTCGATCGTTTGATTCTTCTTATGTTAAATCAGTACATATACGCTGGAAATTAAATTAACAATTTCTGTCTACATGCAGTCTTCCAAGATTGCATGTCAATGATAATCTTGATGAAATTAAGGATGGCTTCAGAAGGGAGACGAAGATAATTTCGAGTTTAATTAATCCTAGCGATACAAAACAAGCATTGTGAGGAGGCACTACATATAATTAAGCAAAATTTGGTAGCCCTTGATGACAAATTACCCAGTTTATGAAGAAGGTATACCAGAGAATAGCAAACTTGTGTGAAACATCATGATTGAAAGATGATCAGGTCCGGGCACAAAGAATCATCTCCTTAGAGTTAAATGGAGTGTTTGTGTCGAAGTGAAAACCAACCTAAGATTTCATGGTCTTTAATAATTAGCATAAGCTAAATACTCATATTAATATATATGTTAAAACCTTTAATTACTAGTAATTAACAATAAAAGAAACGGAGGAGGGTATTGAGTAAGATAGCAGCAAGAATGACAAATCACTACAAGGATTTTTGCTTTAGACGACACTCAAAACGTGTTGTCTGAATGTACCAAAAACTGTTGACTATTGAGAAGTCGTCTGATACACACCTCAGACAATACACAGCAAGCTGTTGTGTGAAAGTTGAAAGACAAGTAAAAGCCACCTGAAAGAGTTGTCTGATACCCAGAAACAACAACACTTTCTTTGGAAACCTGTTGTCAAAGCTCCAATAATGCAACACGTTTTAACGAATATATTGTTGTTTTAAGCAGTAAAGACAATGGTTTTTAAAAGAAAGCCTATTGTTGAAGTGCAAAAGATACAATCCTTCACTTGATCAGGGCTGTTGTTGTATGTCATTACAGACAATGGTTTCTTAGCAAAAACGAGTTGTTTTATGGTTAGATGTACAACATGTTATCTCATATGGCATGTTGTTGTAGAGTAGGAAGGATAACACTTTCTTAGTATATAACATGTTGTTATTTGTTAAAAGAGACAACAGTTTTGTAGAGTATAACATGTTGTTATTTATTAAAAGAGACAACAGTTTTGTGGGTTTTAACCTGCCGTGTGTATTCTTCTCCCACATTACTTTGTTAAATGGTACAAGTTGTTTGATTGCATTTTTTACAACTGTTAACATTAAGTAATTTTTATTTTCCTGTTGTGTGAGTCATTCTCACAAGGGATTTTAATAAAAGCATTTCTTGATATATAATACAACAAGTGTTAATCATTGGTGGGCATTGGCTAAAAGTATCTTAAACAATGGTTCTAGACATGTAAAGAAAACCAAAATACACTATAAAATGAAAATGCCAAGAAACAAACAATAGAAACCAATTTAATCCATCCCTCCATTACGACCAATATTCACCATACCATCAACCAAAACCACACAAGCAATTTTTCACCTTATAACACCAACACCACCAACAAACGTACACAACCAACCAACCAAGTACATAATTAAAGTCTATCCATATCCAAAACAACTAATACATAAGTCATAGTTTAATTTACGCTACTACCAAGTTCAATAAAAGACGACAGAGTTCAACGAGCCAGGTGCTTCAACATATACTTCGCCAAGTCAGTCCTTATATCATTAAGCTCAGCCATGCCATAGTTCAAGTTGCTTCTGCGTTGCCACTGCAAAATGGAACATGTATTGGAAGTCATATATCTTCACCACAAAACACAAGGATATCAGAAAAAAAATGCATTGTTACCTTCATAGCAAATTTCAATTCCTTATCAAGACATATCTCCTTCATATAACGCATCACAAACATGCCACAGTCCTTGGACCCAGGTTGAAGAAGAATTCCCTGAAGAACATGTAGAATTAATTATATGTCTACACTGTCCTTGTGGAATTCAGAGATACAAAAAAAAAATACTTAAGAAAAGGATAATACCGCCAGGTTCTCCAATGTAATTTTGTTTTTGGTAAACTTCTTCGCATCGTCATTATAGAGATTGATGGCACTACGAAATATAATGTAAATCAAATTTATGACATTTAACTTAATAAGTGGTCTCAAATGAAATTAAGTTAATATAAAATACTCACTTGTCGACCACTTTCGTCCATTCTTCACATGTAATTCGGCGCTTCAAAGGATCCATCTGATAAACGATTTGAGCATCTAGATGTACAGCGGTGAGCATCCAATGGTTCCTAATAATTCATGAAATTAAACTATATTAAAGTGTGCATTTAAAAAACATTAACACTAGCACAACACATTAAATTAAATCAGATCACATGGTCACTCCTATAAAATTAATAGACTTGATAGCATATAAATGTTAAAAAAAAAAAAAAAGAACTGACCCGGAGTTATATGGTAAGAGAAAATACTGGCCAGGCTGAGCATTCTTGAACCTGAGAGATAGGGATCGCGACCTCTCTGCTGGATTACCACAACCGAGGGCACCAATCGTATCAGGATCAACAAACGCTATCATATCAGTCATCTTGTGTTTTTTCAAATATTCCTGCAGAAAACTGTATAAAAAAAAGTCATTACACAAGCAGTCCATTTTCATTGCAGAACTATTTACAAAGTCAAATAAATTTTTGAACGTCGATACTTACTTAATGTATAAGCAAATAACGCCCCCTGACATCTAACCCCCACAACACAAAGCATGAATATCCGACAAAAAAAGGGGCTTCTTAGCAGTTGATCCGAAAGCTTCTTCGGATATCAAAAAAGTAGATGCTCGGCCGTCCACCAAAGCATCCTTTGCCCAAAGCCACAAACTCTTCAAGGCAGAGGGAAAGTCAGGACCGAAGTCCAACACATACTCTGGGACTAATTCCAGATCTTTCACCTTCTTCCACTTCTTTTGTCCATTTTTCTTGCTTCCCTAAAATATGACATTAAAAAACAACTGTGAATGAAAACTGCCTAATATAGTAGGTTTGTTAAAGTAAACTGCCTAATATGTTTATTTTAATTATGATTTAATAGATTACAACGAATTTAACCTTTGTACTTCCATTCTGTCTGGCAGTGGTTTTCTTCAATTCCGTTATGAGATCTTTTGGCCATGCAATATAAGTCCCGATAGCTTGCTCCACAGTTATGATCTCATCTTGGATTGGAAAAGGAATCTTTTCAGATCCTTGAATTACACGAGTGATAGAGACTCGGGCATTCTCTTTTGTCAAAGGTTTCCCATGAAGAATCTGACTCTTTGTATCAACAGTAGCATGTGCAACAATATTATTTGGGGAGTTAATTGCCAGTCCCCACTCTGTATCATTGTCATCTTCCACTTCCACACACAAATTTACAACCAGCTCCTGATCATCCTCCAAATGAACCCCCTCAACAGCCTCCTCCATTTTTTCTACCGCGTCAACAATCTTCTCAGTCCTTTCTCCACCCTCCACAACCTTCTCATTATTTTCTTCCACATCAACCTTCCCATTCTCTTGATCCCCTTCAGGAAGAATATAATCACCATCGAGGAGATTGAGTCTCTTCTTTGCACCTGGCAACTGCAACTCCTTGATACCCTTGGAACAACTTGCTTGCTGAGATCCAATATTTGGACTACCTTCAGAATCATTTTTCTTTTCACATAAAGCACTTTTCAGCTTCTCAATCTTAGCAGACCAAAAGGAATCTCGCTCTCGAACTATCCTCTCTGATTCCTCTTTCATAGACTTCTTAATGCCCTCCTGAATCCTCTCATCCATTGACTTGCCGGTCTTCTTCTTCCGTGGAAGATTAAAGTATGTAGAATGCTTGACATAATTACCTTGTCCACGTACCCTTCCTCGGTTCTCAGGGTTACCGAGAACCTTGGTCAAGACATCGTCTGTGCCTTCCACAGAAACTTCTCCATCCCTAACCCTCTTCTTCATTATCTCCTACAAAAAGTGACATGAAAAATGTAAGTACATGAAAAATATAAGTACGTTAACTAAAAAAATAGATATCACAGTGAAAGAACTCAAAATATAAAATAAATGAAAAACTTACAATCTCTTTTGCAACTTTTGCAGACTTATAATTCCCATTTTCATCCTGCCGCGCTCGGAGCCACGTATCCGTTCGATCTATGTCAAATTCCTCAGGATCACCAAGAGCGAGAAACTGTAAAACAAAGTATTATTGTATTGTTTAACATACAAGTCATCGTAAAATTAAACACAATTATCATGCATGTTTGAAAGGGATATATGTATGATTACTAACCATTTCATGTTCTAGGTTAGCATAACCTTTTCTTGACATGTTATGAGGATATTCGCTCAACTTCCTCCTCTTTACGAGTTTTTCGTGGATCACCTTAAGGAACAATGATCAAAATGTTAGTAACAAAGCTGTTCAACTATATATTTTTGTAATCTCGAAAATTCAAAAACAAATATGGTAAGAAAACTTACACCAAATTTTTTTGACAGACGGTCAACAACAAACATGTCCCAATGATCCTTCTCAATAAAGGTGTAGTCAGCAGGAGCAACCAGTAGCAAATCAGGCTGATCATAGTGTGGAAGGACGTATTTGGTTGACAAGCGGCTCTTGAACTCTCGCCATTTTTTGCCCGCAGATTTCAAAACCATCTTCTTGGCGGTTGGTGGTACATCAAATGCCATCTACGTAGATAAGTATTTTAATTAGCATACATGTATTAACTAAATAGGTGGTCATGAAAGAAAAGTTATTCCATAAGATGTAATTCGTTTTACCTCCACACATTTCCAAATCTTGTTTTTCCTTTCAGTCAGAACAATTAGCCAGGAATCATAGCAGATTGGGACTTTACTTCTCGCAAGAACACCAATATAAGATTCCATTTACGTGCCTGCTTTACCGTAAAGCTGACCCTTTTCATTGAAACTCACCAACGGCTTATCTCCCAACATCTTACGCCTAATAATCTTGTGCATCGTTACAAGTCCACGCTTTAAAAGCTTCAGTCCAGTTGTTTCCTTTTTCGTAGCCAGCGGTTGCTCCATTCGTTTCCTCTTCTTAGATAAAGTGGTTTTTAGGTTCTTAGAAATAGACTTCTTCACAGATACAGGGGATGATGAAATAGACCGTGTCACCGGTCGATTAGGGGATGATGAAATAGCCTGTGTCACCAGTCGATTAGGGGATGATGAAATAGCCCGTGTCACCGGTCGATTAGGGGAAAACTGCACCACCTTATTCTTCAGGTCAGGGCATGACTCCGCCGGCTTTTTCTTTATTTCTTTCACTGCAGGGCTAGACTGAACCGTTGAGTTCTTTTTTAGTGCCTTCATAATGGTTGCCGTACTTGCTTTTCTCTTCGGCTTCATGATCAATCTACAACACCACATGTTGAGTGAATTATTTAGGTAAATGTAAACACACACACACACACACATAACTTGACATAAATCTTCAACACCATATCCCTATGCCTAATTACCAAGGTAGAAAACACATTACTAAAAACAATACATTCAGTAAATCAAGGTTCAGTAAATTCTACACATCACATACATATTCAGTAAGGAATAAATCCATAGAGTTACACTAAAATCTACCAACACCACCAATACCAAAATTCACTGTGTAGAAAACACATTACTAAAAACAATACATTCAGTAAATCCATAGAGATACACTGTGTAGAAAACACATTACTAAAAACAATACATTCAGTAAATCCATAGAGATACACTAAAATCTACCAAAATTCAAATAAATCTATAGAGATACATTAAAATCCATAGAGACAGAGAGGGAGAGAGAGAGAGAGAGAGAGAGAGAGAGAGAGAGAGAGAGAGAGAGAGAGAGAGAGAGAGAACATAAAGATAGAGAGTAGCAGAAATGTTCGATTTAAGAGCATGCATAACCATATATCATAGATCCATATGCATAACCATATATCATAGTATCCATAAGCATATAACAGGGAGAGAGAGCGTGAGAGAGGGAGAGAGAGAGAGAGAGAGAGAGAGAGAGAGAGAGAGAGAGAGAGAGAGAGAGAGAGAGAGAGAGAGAGAGAGAGAGAGAGAGAGAGAGAGAGAGCGACGATCTAGGGAGGGAGAGGGGGATGAGTTGTGGAATACCTGAGAGAGAGGGACGAAAAGTGAGCTCTCGATTTTGGGGTAGGGATTTAGGGGGGAGTGATTCTGGGAGATGGATTTAATTAGGTAAATTTGGGGGGAAACTGAGATTTCGCAAAGGGGGAAAATGAGCTCTCGATTTCGGGGGGAGTGATTTAAGGGGGAGTGATTTGGGGGGAGGGATTTAGGTCAATTTGGGGGGAAATTTTGGGGAAAAGATGGGGAATGAAAATTTGATAAAGGATGTAAGAGGGGGAATGAAATTTGATAACCACATATCTCGACGTATAGTATTAAGATATAATATTTATTATTTTTAATTAGTAAATTTTAGAAATAAATATTTATGTGTAATATTTTATGTGGGATGATATAAAATATTAGTATAAAATATTAAAATATTCTAAAATATTAATATAAAATATGAAAATATTAATGTAAAATAACTGTAACCATATTCTCGAACCGGGATTTCGAAGCCCGGGCCATACGGTCTCAAAGATCCATAGTCCGGTATGTTAATATAAAATATTAAAAAAATAAAAGGTACGGTTGACCAGGTGAATGTATGGTCAAACGCAGGTTTCACCTGGTCAACCGTACCTGTTATTTTGTTAATATTTTATATTAACATACCGGACTATGGATCTTTGAGACCGTACGGCCCGGGCTTCGAAATCCCGGTTCGAGAATATGGATACAATTAAGAGGGGCGTAGTCCTGTTTAAGGGTTAACGGTCAAACGCACGGTTGACCAGGTGAATGTATGGTCAAACGCAGGTTTGACCGTTAACCCCTAAACAGGACTACGCCCCTCTTAACTGTATCCATATTCTCGAACCGGGATTTCGAAGCCCGGGCCGTACGGTCTCAAAGGTCCATAGTCCGGTATGTTAATATAAAATATTAAAAAAATAACAGGTACGGTTGACCAGGTGAACCCTAAACCCTAAACCCTAAACCATAAACCCTAAACCGTCGAATCTAATATTTTTAAAATAGACGATGAAGATTATATCATATTAGAAAGAAAATCATAATATAAAAAAGATATAATGAAAAATAAAATTATAATATGAAAAGTATATAATTAAAAAAAGATACAATTGAATTTTACTTAATTTTTATATTAATATTAAAAAAAGGTTTATATTTACTATTTAGGTCCTATCCCCAAGATCTAAAAATCAGATTTTAGATGATTTTAATATGTAAATTAATGATATATAAATTTTAAGAAAAATAAATTATATAATTATAGATATAATTATAATCTAGTAAAATAGTAAGTTATTAAGATAGTTAGCTGGACAAAATGACACATTAATGTCATCGATATCTTTGTCTGAACATCTTAACTTCAGTTTTATACCCACTTTTCAATTCACCTCCACCTCTGTCCTCCTTCGTCCTCCTCCGTCAATTCACCTCCACATTCGTCCTCCTCCGTCAATTCACCTCCACCTCCGTCCTCCTCCGTCCACCTCCGTCCACCTGTGCTCTGTGCTCCACCTCTGTACCATCTTCACTCCACTACCCTGTGACACCTCCGTCCTTGCATCTCATCTTCGTAGTTTTGAAGCAGCTCCATCTTCGTAGTTTCAACGAGCTCCATCGACATCTCCATTAAGGTATTTTTGATGAAATTTCTTTCTAAAAATTGAAATTAGGGTTCATACTTGTATTTGGGGATCTGAGAAGATTTTATCACATTATGAAAATACTAACTTATAATGTGTCTCGGTCACTTTTGCCATGAGAATGAGCTCCCATGTACACCACATAATCATTTTAGATTTGATAATCATTAAAAAATTGGACAAATCTCATAATCATTTTAGATTTGATAGCTTTTTTCTGGCAAAGGTGGGGGTATGCAGTAGTGATAAGAGAATAAGTGATAGAAAGATGCAAAGGGGAGTGGCAGTAGTGATAAGTGGCAGTAGTCCTTTAATATTATACTTCCTTTATAACAAGTAAATTGTGTTAGTGTTAGTTTGAAACTGTGTTTGTTAGTGTTACTATGTGCTGATTACATTTGTTTTTTTTATTTTAAAAGATGGACAAGTCTTGGATGAATGCTGATAGAAGAACAAAAGAGTTCGAAAGAGGAGTGGACGAATTTTTTATGTTTGCATTGGAGAACGGACAGGATGGAAATAAAATCAGTTGCCCCTGTGTAAATTGTGCACATAGTAATTCATGGAAAGCTCGAATTGTGAGGGGCCATCTTTTCCAGAATGGCATCGATCGGAGCTACACGTGTTGGATTTGGCATGGGGAGGTAAGTACGGGAGAAAGTCAGCATGCCACTGAAGATACTTCTAGTTCTTCACAATCTGTAGATCAAAACCCGATGAAAACAGAGAATGCCGGTGATACCGATGACAATGCAGATGACGTTTCCCTAGATTCCTCGGATGTATTTAACCATATACAATCTGAACATGAACCCCTCTATCCGGGATGCGAAGGATTTACAAAGATGAAGGCTTTAGTAAAATTATATAACTTGAAAGCAAAATATCAAATCTCTGATTCTGGCTTCTCATAAATTCTTTTTTTGGTTGGGTCAATGCTTCCAAAAGGCAACAACTTCCCTTCTTCTTTCAGTGAAGCTAAAAAAAGCTTGTGTGCTTTGGGAATGGAGTATGAAAAAATACACGTTTGCCCAAATGATTGTTTAATATACCGTGGAGATAGAGATGAAGATGCGACCAGGTGCCGCATTTGTGAGGCCTCTAGATGGAAGTTGAATAAAAATGGGGATGAATTGGAAGGGGTTCCTGCCAAGGTTCTCTGGTATTTTCCGTTAATACCACGTTTGAAGAATTTGTTCAGTTCACCTCAAACAGCCAAGGAGTTGATTTGGCATGACACGGAGAGATTGAAGGATGGTAAAATGAGAAATCCTGCAGATGCACAGACATGGAAGGAAGTTGACGCTAAGTGGCCTGAGTTTTCTTCGGATCCTAGAAACCTCCGGTTAGCTTTATCGTCCGATGGATTTAATCCGTTCTATAGCACAAATGTTGATTACTCATGTTGGCCAGTTTTGTTGACAATTTACAATCTTCCACCATGGCTTTCTATGAAGAGGAAATATATTATGCTATGTTTGTTAATATCTGGACCAACTCAGCCCGGCAATGATATCGATGTGTTCCTTCAACCACTCATGGAAGATTTAAAAAAGTTGTGGCATGGGAAACAAGTGTACGACGCATACAAGAAGGAGTATTTTTTGCTTAGAGGCATTTTGTTATGGACAATCAGCGATTATCCAGCCTATGGCAATTTGTCAGGCAACATTATCAAGGGTTATAACGGGTGTCCTGTATGCGTTGATAACACAAAAGCTACAAGGCTAGTTAATTGTCGTAAGTGTGTGGTCATGAGGCATCGGAGGTGGCTGCCGCGTCATCATCCATATCGCCGACAGAAACAAGATTTTGATAACACCGTGGAAAAGGAAACTGCTCCAATTCCCCTAACCGGAGAGGAGGTGCTTCAAAGAGTACAACATTTGAAGGGCCATGTCTAAGGTAAGACACAATGCCAACCTCGATTAAAGAAAGGTGATGTTCGACCTATTTTGAAAAAGGTATCTATATTCTTTGAGCTTGAGTACTGGAAGTTTCTACCGGTTAGACATGTTCTCGATGTGATGCACATTGAGAAAAATATATGCGAAGCTTTACTTGGCAACATGCTTAATATACCAAAGAAAACAAAAGACAAAGAATCTGTTCGTATTGACATGGCTGAAATGGGAATAAAAACCGAGTTGAGGCCAAAAACTCTAGGGAAAAAGGAGAAGTTACCATTAGCATCTTGGAATTTGACTCATTCCGAAAAAAAGGTTGTCTGCTCTTCCTTTCTTAACATGAAGTTGCCTGATGGTTTTTGTTCTAATGTTAGGAGTTTAGTTTCAATGGAAACTCTTAGACTTACTGGAATGAAATCTCATGACTGCCATATGATATTGCATCATTTGCTCCCAATTGCAATTCGATCGTCATTGCAAAAAAGAGTCAGGAACACAATTATCAGGTTCTGCCTCTTCTTTAAGGCAATTTGTAGTAAAGTTATTGAGCCTGATAAGTTGGAGAAAATGTAATCGGAATTGGTAATTACTTTATGCCAGCTTGAAAAATACTTCCCCCCTTCCTTGTTTGATCTAATGTTTCATATATCGGTGCATCTTGTACGAGAAGTTGAGCTCTGTGGACCAATTTTCCTTAGGTGGATGTATCCTTTTGAGAGATACATGAAGACATTCAAGGGATATATAAAGAATCGGGCTCGTGCAGAAGGTTGTATTGCGGAGGCCTATATAGCAGAAGAGGCGGTGGAATGTTTGGTGGACCATGACGAAGGAACAACTATCGGGGTACCGAAAACTGGTAGACATACTAAGGATGCCATTTGCAGGCCATTATCGGGTGCAACCGTAATAACCCCGAGTAGGACTGATTTGCACGTAGCACATTTGTGTGTTCTCCAGAATACTAATGCAGTTATACCATTTTTCAAGTAAGCCATGAATTTAATTTCTTTATTTTCTTTATTTGCATGCATTTCTTATGTCATTTTTAATGACTCCAGGGAACACATGGCATTTTTAATGACCAAATATCCGGAACATGTAAATGATGAAATGTGGCTAAAGAACAAGCAAAATGAGACATTCCCTAAATGGTTTAAACAAAAGGTGTTATGTGATTTTAATAATAGTTTTGTGATTTTTTTACAACTCCCTAACTCAGATGAATCATTTTACTACTTGTTTATTTTTTTCAGATTGCTTCAGATTTGGAAGACAAAAAAGAGTTATCAAACGAGATAATATGGATCGCAGACGAACCCAACAAAGATGTTCCTACATTCAGCGGATACAGAATGGATGGGGTTACCTTTAGTACCAGGGATCGTGATGACATGCGTCAGGTTCAGTGCAGTGGTGTGTGTGTAGAAGCCGATACAATGGTTGTGCACGGTAAGGATAAAAACATTGAGCACACATCACATACATATTACGGAGTTATAACAAGTATATGGGAGTTGGACTATAATTACCTTAGGGTCCCTATTTTTCATTGTAAGTGGGTAGATATGAACATAGGCACGAAGGTAGACGACTTGGGATATACATTAGTAAATTTGAATAGGTTGGGCTTTTTAGATGATCCATTTGTATTGGCAAAACATGTTAAACAAGTTTGTTACATTGATGATCCTCTTGATAAATCATGGTCCGTTGTCTTGAAGTTACCGGAGAAAAATTACTATGAAGACAATGAGGCATCTGTAGAAGTAGAACTTGAGAATGACTTCTTTATGCCCAATTTTCCGGATGTTGATGAAGACATGCCTACTAGTTACATTCGAGATGATGTTGATGAACTAATACAACTTTCGTAATGTAATAAATTAATTTGTGACTATAACTCTTGATAGATTGTTGGTTGGTTTGTTCTCTTTTGTTTGGACTTTGTTTGGTTTGTTGGATGCCAATTTGGTAGGTTAGTCATCTTTTAAATATATTTTTTTTTCATGTACAGTTCATTAGACAACAGTTTTAAACAGAAGACACTTGTATGAGTTGAAACACACAATAGGCTAGAACCTGTTGTGTGTTGGATTAAGTTCATACAACACTAAGTAAAGCACTTGTGTTAAATATCATTACACAATACCACATTGGAAACCACTTGTCTCATTCTAACAATACTTTTTACGAAGTATTGTCTATGCTTCATTCACATAATATTTCGAAAAAATGTTGTGTGTTGGTTCACTTTCACACAACACTATGAATAACATATTGTATGACTTCTAATTAGACAACAGACCTAAAAACACTTGTCTGAATGCAACAACGGTTTTCCTGTATATTGTGTTGCAGGCATTCACACAACACTTATTTGCTAAGGCTTGTCTAATCTTAAAAATACTTATGCATTTACACAACACCCCTGGTCAAGAAATGCTTGTCTGGTAAGATTTATCACACAACGGTTTTGGCCCATTGTGTGAATGTAGGATTACACAATACTTTTTCGAGTTGGGAAATAACAGTTGTCTGATCATTTCGGGCAACACTTTTTTCCATGGGTGTTGTCTGATACGTGTCGTCTATAGCCAGATTTGTTGTAGTGAATTATAGTGCTAACTATAAACAATATTCTAAAGAATAAAACAAGGTGATTAATATTTGATTAGCAGATTTCAAATGGAAAGGAAGTGTAGAGATTGTATGAAACCAGAAAAAGATGGAATGAAAAGGGATGTGAAAAACGTTGATCATATAATAGCAATTGCTTGAATGAATCTAGCTCCCTACTAATACTAAAATTGTTGTTTGGTTGTGTTTTTCCTGAATTTTTTTCAAATCGTGGAGGTTGACTAGTTTAACCAAATTTCCTGCCATCAAAAATTCAGATGAAAAGAATTAAGCAAATCTAGAGCATTCTGTGATATCTCTGTGCAATGCATATCCATATATATATATATATAATAGCGTATATAAAAGAAAATTGTATAATTATATATAGATAAGAATTTTAAATTTCGGAAACCAAAAGTAAGAAGAACAAACACATTCAACTAGCTGGAGGCTAGAGCCAAATCCTGTACGTACTCTCAGAGCTAGCTCTGAACAATACATAAGGATAAAAAAAACGATACACAAGACCATATATTACTGCTAATTTATGCTTTAATCTCAAATCTCGAACATTTGATGATTCCCATAGAGAGATCAATTTCAATCAAGTTTTCTTCATTAACTTCTGCTACGAGCTCCCTAAGACCATGCTGCTTGAATAATATTCCTTCTGCTGAGCAACTTGGTAACTTGAATTTGGGACTAACATATTGGCCACTCGGTAGAGCTATTTCAATCAAACTCTCCTCATCAGAAATCGAACCATCCTGGCTACTCCAGGAGGTTCCACCGGAATTATTGGTACTCGTAGATAACTCATCAATTGCTTCGCTGTCTGAATATATATCTGATGACCTAAGAATTTCATGCACTCCAATTTCTTCTTCTTGAACCTTATTTTTAACTTTAACCTCAACTTCGACCTTCTTTGGTTGATTGTCCTCAGAGTTAACTACAAGCTCATGATTTTCTACTGTTTTCTCCACAGCTCTATTTTTGTTCGATGAAGTAGGGAAGATATTAGAAGAAACAAGCAGAAGCAGACAAGTGAAAAAGAGAAATAACACTATGTAACAGAACAAGCTGAGAAAAGTGAGAAGAATGGCAATAGCAGCAATGCAAGGTGCGGAGTGTTTTATTAACGAACACATGTTTAGAGATGCTCCAAGTAATAATTAGAAAACAATTGTAAATTGACAGGAAAGTAGAAGGTAAAGGATCGAAAGAAGTAGTGAATAAATTAACGAAAACAATATGGTAAAGATGGAGTTTTCTTTCGAAGCAAAGAATTCAAGATCTTAAGCTTTAATATTCTGTAATAGAACCTCTACCAGCACTGCGGGACTTGGCAGGCAGCTGGTAAGTGAACTGTAGGTGAAAATAGATCAACAAAATATTCCAATCTAAAAGAGGGGATCTTTAATTATACGTTCAGGGATCGAAGAAAGTCACAGACTGAATCAGGGGAACTGAAGTAAGAAATTTGGAATAGGATGCAGCTGGCCTGCAAGGTCTTAAAAGAGGAAGCAAATGAAATTGAAAATGAAGAAAAAAAATCTAGGGTTTGTTCCTTTGCAGATGTAAACTACTAATGGAGTTGAAGATGCTATGGATATTATTTTCATTTTAACACCAAACGAACACACACTTCCCAATCCACCAGCTTATTCCTGAAAAACTGGGTCTTAAAAATTAAGCAACAATTTGGTGTTTTACCCTAGAGCTGAATCTCTTGAAAACCCTAAAAACCCACTGGTTTACCCTATACCAGATTACATCAAAGCATAGAAACTAGAGAAGCCATGTGCAAATCTCTAAGCTCAACACATGGCACTTTCCACCCAATTAATTTCCATACACAATAATTAGACAAGCCAAAAGATATATTATATAAAAATACCACTACCTAGGTATAGCTAGGTTTTACCATTTGTATCACAGTTCTATATTAATCTATAAAGGTCGAAATTTTTATCGTAATTACGACATAACTAGTGTAAAAATTTTGTCGTAAAATTTCATATCTGATCATTGTAGGAGTAGATGAGACTTGCACTACTGGAAAAAGAGGTTAAATACAACGGAATAAATTCAACAGACGATAAATTCAACCAGATCCCGTCGTTTTTACGGTAAATGTCCAGTGAGTTTTGACTGAGCATCATTTTCAACGGAACAAATTCAACGGATGCTAAATGCAACAGAATAAAATCAACCGAATTCAAATTCAACAGTATCCCGTTGAATTTAATTATGTCTTTTTCTAACGCGGGAGAATATTTCCACCAAAAGTTAAAATCAACGGAATAAAATCAACCGAATTCAAATTCAACAGTATCCCGTTGAATTTAATTATGACTTTTTTCCACCACGCGGGAAGATTCCCACCAAAAGTTAAAATCAATGGAATAAAACCAACCGAAATAAACTCAACAATATCTCGTTGAATTTAATTATGAATTTATTTTACCACGCGGGAAGAACATAAATAAACTCAACAATATCTCGTTGAATTTAATTATGAATTTTTTTAACCACACGGGAAGATTCCCACCAAAAGTTAAAATCAACGGAATAAAACCAACAGAAATAAACTCAACAATATCTCCTTGAATTTAATTATTGCTTTTTTTCTCATTGAATTTAATTTTCACTCAACAAATTCCCACAAAAAGTTAAAATCAACGGAATAAAACCAACCAAAATAAATTTCCTCGACAATTTATAAAGATCACTCCAATTTTTAAGCAATAAATTCATCAACACTCCTCTTTTTCCCTCAAACAAAAAAATATCTCATACACTGCATTTGGATTTTATGTGTCACTCTGAGGCAAGAGTAGTACAACCACTAGCTAATTTCTTCATGAAAAGTTTTAACAAATATAAATTCAACATTGTATTCCACTCAAAATTCCCACCAAAAGTTTTAGCAAAATTCTTACCAAGAATCGAAATACAGAAGATTCCCACCAAAAGTTAAAATCAACAGAATAAAATCAACGGAAATCAAATGCAGCGGTATCTCGTTGAATTTACTTAATCATTTATTCCACTCACTGAAAAAGCTCCACCGAATAATAAATACAACGGAATAAAATCAACGGAAACCAAATGCATCGATATCTCGTTGAATTTACTTAATCATTTATTCCACTTACTTAAAAAACTCCACCGAATAATAAATACAACGGAATAAATTCAACAGAAATCAAATGCGACGGTATCTCGTTTAATTTAGTTAATCATGTTTAAGTTTCTTAATCATTTATTCCACCCACTGAAAAAGCTCCACCGAATAATAAATACAACGGAATAAAATCAACGAAAACCAAATTCAACCGATAACTGTTGAATTAATAAATTCAACCATATCCGGTTGAATTTATACTCTGTGCCATGTCATCAATCCGCGTGAAACAAATCCGACGTTCCAGATTTAACCCCCAAAACAATAATCCAATGGTCCAGATTTATCACAGCAAATCCCTCTCATGTATATATATACACATACATACATAAAAATTAACTAACACTATTTTCTTTCTCTTTTCCCTCTCTCTATTTCTCCTTCTCCCACCCTCTCATAAACACATCTATACAATTTTACACACACATATACACACACATAAAATTCAATTTCTCTCTCATAAAATTGTAGTAGAAAATCAACTCGTGGATTGGTAACTCCCGTACCTAAACCGATTCCGGCATCTGAAACTACTCCGTTAACTAAAGCACCTCCGGTGATCGAAGAAACTCCGGTGACCACTTCCGTTCAAGTAACCAAGGAACAAAATGAAGAAGGGAAATCCAATTAAGAAACTTTAGTAAAAAAATGTATTCTCAATATGTAATGAAATTATTATGAATTAATTTAAAATTTTATTTGATTTTTTTTGGTTTTAAATATGAATTTTGTGATGTTTTTATTGATGAATTTTTAAATATGTTTCAAATCATAGCAACATGTTGCATAAGTTAGCAAATTGCATAAATAAATTAGATGTAAATATAGTAGATCTGTAATCTGTTGCTTTTCAAAAGAAACTGGGATATGTTAAATTCAACAAAATTCGGTTGCATTTTTAAAATCAACGAAAACCTGTTGAATCTATAAGTTCAACGAAAAAAAGTTTTAATCAACCAAATCTTGTTGATTTTGATAGAATTAAATGTAACAAGATTCGATTGAATTTAATCCACAGAGACACGTGGCAAGATGATATAATCAACGAAAATTGGTTGATTATTGTAGGATTAAATTCAACAATTTTCCGTTGATTATATGACCATTGGCGGGAAAATATTTTTTTTTTTTGTGAAATTCAAAATTGAAATTTCAAATTTTTTGAAAATGCTCAAGGGCATTTTCAACGGAAAATGGTTGAAAATGGGACCAACAAAATCAACGGGAAGTCGTTGAATTTTACCTTAAATTCAACCGAAATGCTAATTTCAACAGCCTTATATTCAACAGGAATGATTCTGTTGAATTTATGGTAAACTTAACGGGATCCTGTTGCAATTAAGCTAAATTCAACAGAATTTAGCCCGTTGAATTTAGCCGCTTTTTTAGTAGTGTTGGAAATTGCTCTAATATGAAAAAGAAATCTTATATGTGTTGTAAAACACCACAAAGAAATAAACTCTACTGTTCCAGTAACTTCTGATTTTATATAAAATCAGGCATAATTAATAATGAAATTACTTGGTAAGAAGAAGAAAACAAATTCACTATCCAATATAAAAAGTGAAAATTGGTATATATATTTTTCACCATAATCACATGCAAATCCTTAAAATACTAGGATTGCAGCCATAATTACTTAAAGGTTAGCTATATAAAGAATTCTAGTTATGATGTTTTGCATTTCTTTTTACTTGGGGTGTCGTCAATGATGGTTCAAGCACGCTTTAGTCCTATGGAACAAGCTAAGATGTTATTCGGACTCTTAATTTTACGGTGGAGTACCCCTGTCAAACACTTGATCAACTCTCGAACATGGCACTCGGAATTGGGTACCCCTGTCAAACACTTGATCAACTCTCGAACATGGTACTCGGAATTGGACTCTTAAAACATATACATTTTTCAAAAAATTGTCTGAGTCTGACACTTGGACATTTATGTTATATGTCGGACACTTATAACAAGTCTGAGTAACATAAGCTAATATAATAAGAAAGAGTAAAGAAATAACACTCTCCTTGTATTTGAAATATATCTATACATGCATTTGTATATCTGAAGTCTAAAGATTCCGTCTTGCAGAGTGGCGGGAAGAATTAAAAAGCTCCACATCTATTTTAAGCAAGAAAGAGTAGTTTTTCAACAGCCTAAGAACAGAATCCTGCAGCATCTGAACATACACCTACATCTAAGTGCTAAACAAAGGCAAATTATGTAATCGTTTTGATGGTCAGTAACTTGGTTCCTCAGATCTTGGAAAATGAAGTACTATTTTTTTTCCTTATATTTTCTTGGAAAATATTTATTTTTCTAATAACTGTTATAAGAAAATTATAAAAAAAAATCCTACAGCGCTAGATCATTGATTGTGATCATTTATTATTTTATAGTAAATTCTTTAGCTTAAAGCTAAAAGCTAGTGACTTTAACCAGAGTGCTAAAAACGTCGGCTAATAGCGAAACAAGAGGGGGACGAGGCCAAAAGAAGAAGCTTCTAACAGTTGAAGAATACCTATTTCTGGTAATTCTTTTAAGAAAGTATACTGGAACGTGGGCAATTAATAAAATGGTTATAGTGACACCTGTTGGCCAGTTGGTGGTGCTACCTTTTACGAATTCAGAGGGAAGCTCGCATAAATCCCTCAATTGGAATACATTTCTGCTCTGCATTTTGACTACAAAACCATGGATACAACCTTAATGTTCAATGCATTACTATTACTTAATGCACACACTGTCTGGGTAATCGAGGATTTCGTATTGGACAAAGGAAAGATCAAGAAAACAGAGAGGATTTTGCAATGCAACATATTTGAGGAATGTTTTAACACCGATTATAGATCAAAGGGAGGGGACCATCTTTGATTGTTGATAAATAACTATGTTACTTGTGTGAACTTTGATATTAGTTGTGTATTTTGCTTAGATCAAGAACAAAGTTATATGCCTTACGACAAAACTAACATATACTTTGGTGGTCACTACTCTACTGGTGGCCACTACTCTATAGCCTAAGGGAGTCTATAGTATTGAAAGTCTCTCTTTTCTAACTTCTAAGTGTGTTTTTAAATTGAAAACATATGGCATCTTACATTAGATGATACTCCACATGCACTCGTCTTATCTGTTTTATAACTTGGGAATACTGTCACACCCTCAACGTCTTAAGTTCCTAACTCAGGATTGTCTAAGTCATTTCCTTGACTAAAGAGGAAATTCAGCAAACTAACAGAATATAGGTTCACTAATCTCCTGTGCAATGTTCTTGTTCAGTAAAACATGTAACAGTGAGTTATGTCTGCTGCTCGGTTTGTTTCTGTGTCTTAATAAATATCCAGTCTATACGGAATCAGAAATTGGTAGGAGGTCTTCACCAGGATCTAACTAATGAAATTATAGGGATCTCTTGCCATAAACCTTGGACCTTTTTTAATAGAATCACAACCGATACTCTGCAAAATAATGATACGATTTTCATGTATCACTAGGATGCATGGCAGCAAGACCTGAAAATTTATTTGAAGAATGAAGCCATCTAGAATTCCAGTTGTATGCTATTTATACTTGATTGAGATTCGCACCGGTTAAGTTAGCCATATGTAAGGTTGAACCCTATGGAAACTGGAAAAGGCTTTTGCATCAGTAGGGTGCAGGAAAGATTTCAGCCTTAACCTTATATTTCTTAAGGCGGTTGTTTTTGGGATTGAACTCGTGACCTAGCAAATGAGCAGTGAACATTTGACCAATACTAAATAAGCTGCAGCACCGGACCTAATTACCACCACTAAATCAGATTGGTGAGATCTTCCTAATTCTGCAGACAGCTCTAAAGCATATTATAGTGCACTTCCAATTCAAGCTTACACTCGTTAAAATTCGGAAAAGAACACTACTTTATACTAGTAAAGCCTAATTCTAAATCTCTTCGACTGTAAGTTTGGTTCAACTTTTAAAACAAATTCCATAACTTCAGAAAGTGCAACGGATTTCATCCATCCTCATACAGTTCGGGGAAGATGTTGGAGGATTGCTGTGATTTCCTCACAGCTTAGCATTCAAAAAATATGAGGCTTTGTTTTACAGAAACTTGACATGTTTTGTAATCAATATTACGATTCTTCCATATAATTAGATTTTCATTCCTTCGTGTGCACACCTTGAAATTTTTTTTGTCTTAAAAAAAAGGGTGACTCTGGAATATTCAAGCATTGAAATTTTTGAAGGTCCTGGATGTTATTCCCAGATCATGAGCATTGCAATTATAGAAGATGAGAGGAAAATGTCAGGCAAATAGCTTTGCAAGTTAAGGAAATAGCAGCGGAACTCCCCCATTCTCCCCTTCTGTTACTATCACTTTTTTTCTCAGAGTGTTTATTTTCACAATATGCTTAAAACTTTAAAAGATAGTGATCAATATACCCAAATAATATCTTGAATCTTCACCGGTGTTTAAATATAATGTTTCCAATTTCAGGACCTTCTCTCCCTATTTTGTACTAACAGCGCAACAAAGACGGTGAGACAATTTAATCGATGTTAAAATGCATTTTTGTACTGCTGACTTATGCCTAAAATTGGCTTCTCATATAGCGATCTTCAGACTTTTCACATCTCTCAGTTTTTGCAACACTTACGTGCAAATTTGTGTATAAATGTTACTATCTCTTATTTTCTTATCTGGTTCTTGTTCTTGATATATATATCGTGAATTTTGTGTGCAATTGGTTACTTTTATTGTTTTATGTTTTAGTGTAAGTTTGTTTTCAGTTAATTATTTTGTACTAGTTTTATATCCGTGCGATGCACGGGTAACTTTATTAATATTTTAATATCATATAGTACAATTTTGATTATAATTTTATTTCTTGAAAAATTAGTTTATAGCATTTTGAATAAAAAAAAATTTTTCTTGTAAATGATTTTTCTATAATTTATATTTCAAAATTTAGGCTAACATACTTTTTAGTATTTCATAATTATTTTTAGTTTTTTTTATTTAATTAGATTACATGTGATATACTTGAAATATATAGGTACTATATTAGTATAGCAATTTATTTATTTATTTATTATCTTTTTGATTATGTAATTTAATGATTATCTTAAAATTTTCAGATATTTTGTTATAGTGTTTTTATAGTTTTTAAATACATTTTTAAAATTTTTTTTTTTTTGAAATAAGTGTGGTATTAAATTTTTTTATTCCTTTGAATATTGATTATTTTTTCATGTTAATTTTATATTTTTATCATGTGTGATGTTTATTATGTGTGGTGTTTATTATGTGTTTTTGTTTATTATGTGTGATGTTTATTTTTTTTATTATGTGTGGTGAGTACTTTTTTAAAGAAAGTATGTACTATTTTTTTATGTTTTTGTGTTGGTATATATTTGTTTTAAGTGCATTATATTAAAGTTTATTGTTGATTTTAGTTTTCTACATTTAGATTTTTCTTTTGAATTGGAGACTATTTTATAGATTATAATTTGTTGAATTTTTATGACATTTTCAATTATGAAATGTTTTTTATTATCTTATTTTACCATATATTTTCTTAAAACCTTCTTCTTTGTTTTGTAATTAAATGTACATTCTTGTTTTTTTAAAATTATTTTTTAATTGAAATTATGATGATATGCTTTGTTTACCTGTTTATTATATACAAAGAATTAATCTGTGATTTATTTTTAATTATGATTTTTTGCTATTTTATCCTTATTTGTTAATATTAGAAACATATTTGTTGTAAAACCAAATAATAGAATCTTTAATGATTTTTATTAAAATAATATTTTTCTTAAAACACTTTTATTTGGTAAACGCTTTTTTCGAAAATTATATTTCAAAGTTTAGCCTAACATATATTTTATTGTTTCATATTTTTTAACGTGTTTTCTTCTATTCATTAGAATATATATATATATATATATATATATATATATATATATATATATATATATATATATATAATATATTTGACATGTGGGAAATTATTGTAATTTAACATACATGTGAACACACATATATTTGTACGTTTTCTAAAGAAAGTTTGTACTATCTTTTGTATTTTTGTGTTGGTTTTTATTTATTTTAAGTGCATTATATTAAATTTTGTTGTTTATTTTAATTTTTTAAATTTAGATTTTTTTTGTTTTGAATTAGCGTTTGTTTTGTAAATTATATTTTGTTGAATTTTTGTTTCATTTTCAATTATAACATGTTTTTTTATTACTTTTTTAATATCTTGTTTTATCATATATTTTCTTTTAAAAAAAATTGGTTTTGTAATTAAATGTAAATTCTTATTTTTTTTAAAAATTATTTTTTAAATTGAAATTGGGATGGTATGCTTTGTATACTTGTTTATTTTATATAAAGAATGAATTTGTGATTTATTTTTCATTATGAATTTTTGCTATTTTATCCTTATTTGTTAATTGTGTGTAAGTTTGTGCTATTACAACTTTTTTTCCTATAATAATAATAATTGATTAAGTTGATGATGAATATTTTATTAGTTTTATTCTTTATTAATTTACTTTGAATTTCATTTTCGATGAAATTTAATATTTTTGTAAAATTTAAATTATTATAGAATTTTTTGTACTTATTATATTTAGATTCTCTATTAATTATTTTATTTTGAATTTTTGGATTATTTTTTAATTTATTTACAAATTTAGTACGGAATCTAGAAATTTTGCAAATTAATAAAATGTTAATTTAATGATTTGTGTATAATTTTGTTAGTACAAATTTTAAAAACATGTTTGTTGTAAAATCTAATATTAAAATTTTTTTATGACTTTTTTTAAAAATTAGATTTTCTTGAAACTTTTTTTTGTGGTAAGGTTTTTGTAATATTATATTTTAAACTTTAGTATAAATTATCTTTATATTAATTTTAGTTAACAATAATTTTCTCAGCTTTACTTTTTTCTATTTTATCATGTGTTATTTATTTTAGTGCATTCTTTTTTGATTTGTTTGCTAAATTAAAAACACTATTAGTTACTTTATAGCATAGTTTTTAGTTTTTAAACCTGGCCCAACTTGTTTTTTAGCCCATTTCTAATTTTTAATGAAGTTACTTTTAACCCTGACGACCAGACAACCACTTAAACTTATTATATATAGGATATAATATAATGTACCCAACTCCTCTTGTAAACTGAAGAAGTTCCCCATCCTACTCAAGGCTCTCTAATATTTATATTTACGTCTTGTATCTGCATATTCCCTGCATTTTCGAGAATCTTATCATATATATATATATATATATATATATATATATATATATATATATATATATATATATATATATACTATGATGCTTCTGCTCCATTATGTAATTTATTATTCCACCTGTTTAGTTGGAAGCTGATCAATTTTTGGCCGCACAATGATTGGTCCATGCTCTTGACAATAGTTGTTAGAAAATGGAGTTTTTAGAGCATAAGTATTTTATGTTCTTGATGTTAATTCCGAATTTTAACAATTGAAAATTGTTCCTTGTTATGGTAATTTAAATTTTCATATATGGGTCTAAGTAATTTTCTTAGTGAAATCCATAGAGAAATAGAATTCACTACAAGAAATCCCAGTTTTGCTAACGAAATTTCCCAACGGAAATGTGTCCGTTGCTATTTACTAACGGATTACTCACCCATATGATTATTCTGAAAAGCCAATTATAAAATAACACATTCGCAACTATTCAGTAACGGATATTTAGTAACGGAAATTTCCGTTGGTGATTGCTAACAGATTCCTAACGGAAAATAAATTGTTGAAAAGTCAATGCTCTACCAACGGATACCCAACGAATTCTTAATCAACATTTACCAAAATTTTGGTGCTAAAATTGCCGCCCATTTCTAGCAACGAGATGCCAACGGAAAGAGTACTAACAGAATAACAATAATTTACCAAGGAACTAACAATGCTTTACCAACAATATATTCCGTTGGGAATTTTAGATCGGTCATCCTCTTTTCCGTGACTAATCCGTTGGTAATATTAAAATGAAAAAAGAGAAAAAATAGGCGCTAAACAACGAAACCGACTAAATTTCCCCCCAATTAAAAATGAAAAAAAATGGGCGCTAAAAGAACCAAAAAAAACCCGCCCATTTCTAGCAACGAGTTGCCAACGGAATATTCCGTTGGGAATTTTAGATCGGTCATACATTTTCCGTTACTAATCTGTTGGTAGTATTAGAACGGTCATACATTTTCTGTTACTAATCTGTTACAATTTGAAATATTTCCGTTACTAATCCGTTATAAGTTAGGAGTACGGGTCAAATCGAAAGTTGACTACCACTTTTACTATCCAAATAAATTTTTTATTTTTTAAAAACTTGGGAATATCAATAAATTAGATATATATTAACATACATGCAATTGGATCGTCGATAAGTATTTTTTAAAATATAGAAACAACAATCTTGGACAAAGCACTAGTTAGCAGTACGGGTTAAATCGATAGTTGACTACCACTTTTACTATCCAAATAAATTTATTATTTTTTAAAAAATTGGGAATATAACGAAATTAGATATATATTGACATACGTGCTGTTGGATCGTCGATAAGTATTTTTTAAAAAATAGAAACAACAATCCGGAACAAAGCACTAGTTAGAAGTACGGGTCAAATCGATAGTTGACTACCACTTTTACCATCCAAATAAATTTATTATTTTTTAAAATCTTGGGAATATCACTAAATTAGATATATATTGACATACGTGCGGTTGGATCGTCGATAAGTATTTTTTAAAAAAAAGAAAGAACAATCCCGGACAAAGCACTAGTTAGGAGTACGGGTCAAATCGATAGTTGACTGCCACTTTTACCATCCAAATAAATTTATTATTTTTTAAAAAATTGGGAATATCACGAAATTAGATATATATTGACATACGTGCTATTGGATCGTCGATAAGTATTTTTTGAAAAATAGAAACAACAATCCGGGACAAAGCACTAGTTAGCAGTACGGGTCAAATCGATAGTTGACTACCACTTTTACCATCCAAATAAATTTATTATTTTTTAAAAAGTTGGGAATATCACTAAATTAGATATATATTGAAAAAGCACTAGTTACGAGTACTAGTCATTACAGTAATGTTCTAATAAGACTCCAACCAAATTAATTTTTTATTCTTTTTAAAATTTGGGAATGTCATTATATTAGATATATCTTGACATCCGTCCAATTAGATCGTCGAGAAATATTTTTTTGAAAACGGAGTGGTAGATTTTTTACTTGTTAGAAGAACCGATAGGGATGGCAAAAAAAACCGATCCGATGGATACCCGATCCAATTCGACCCGATTGGATCTTACCGAACCCGATTTTTTGGATTTGGATTTGGATTTGGATTTGATTTTTAAACCCGAAAGAGTTTGGATTTGGATTTGGATATTAACTATATCCAACCCGATCCAAACCCGAAACCCGAAAACCCGATCCAAATCCGATCCAAACCCGAAACCCGAAAAAAACCCGATATATATATATATATATATATATATATATATATATATATATATATATATATATATATATATATATATATATATATATATATAATATTTATATATATATATATATTCATATATACATATATAATCTTAAAAAAAAAACTATATTATCTGCACAAAATTGCTTTCATCATTGCTAATTATATATTTATTTGTAATTGTAATTTTATTTTTTATGAAATTTTTATGTAATTCGGGTTTGGATAAGCCCGAACCCGATCCAAACCCGATGGATCGGGTTTGGATTTTGAATTTCCAGATCCGATTGGATTTGGATCGGGTTTGGATTTGGATTTCAGATTCGGGTTTGGATTTGGATATCACATGTATCCAACCCGATCCAACCCGTTGCCATCCCTAAGAACCGATGTCTCAATTTTAATTTTAAAAAATTGATGAGCGCCTCCCTTTATTTTCTCCCGCTTATCCCAAATTATTTCCCCCCTTTACCAATTGTTTCCCCCCTTAAACCAATATTTTGTTCCTTCTCTCTTTTATCCAATATCTTAAATAATAAAACAAAATCAAAAACATATAACAAAGATTAAAAACCTGCATCCCCCTCTCTTTCACACTCATGGATCTCTCTGTCTTTCTTTCCCCTTCAACTCAAGAAGCCTAAATTTCATAGCTAATAGTACAATCAAAATCTCACCAGAATCACACCACACACTCAAAGATCTCATTGGATTCTCAAAGCTCAACATCTCATATCTTAAATCGTTTTGTTCGATAGTACATCTATTTACTCAAATCGATTTATTTAAAGTTTGAATTGGTGAGTGGGTAATTTTGAATTATTTTGAATTTTTTGGATTTGATTTTAAATTGGGTTTTTGTTTCTAACTCAAACCCTAATTGTGTAATTCATTTTTTTTTTAATTTTATGCAGGAGCATCTGTTGGAGTATTTGCAAGATTTTTGTGTGTATGTTTGGGTATGTTAAGTTTAAGTTTGTTTAATTCTTTATTTGGTTTCTGTATCCTCTTAGTTTTTGTATATTAATTTTTTGTATGTAACTCAATTTCTATATTCTCTTAGATGATGATGGCTCTTGTTGTATATTATCAATTGGTGTTGAGTTGTCCTCTTCTTTTCAGTTTCATTTGTATTCTACCCTCTGTTTCTCATTATTTTTTGACAGCAAGGTAACTTCTGTGTAGATATTGATACCGGCAATGTTAAGCAGTGTGACAGAAATGCTGGAGAACTGGTTACCAAAATTGTCCAAGTCGGGCGAGGAGGAAGGGAGATAGAAGTATCAAAGTGATACCAAACCTTGACATAAAAGATAGTTACCAGAACTGCCTTTGGCTCGAGTTATGAAGACGGAAGCACCATTTTTGAACTGCAAGCTCAATAGATGGAAGTACTTGGTTGTATATCTACATTACGTTGATTGTAAAATTAGTGAACTGTTTATATTAATTTTATGTTGCCTTGTTTGTGATTATGAATGGAGTTACAAATTTGTAGGGCGGTACATGTTTGGAATTGTTAAAAAATTCTATGACTAACTAACAGATTTTATGTGGGAAAATTAGCAAAATAAAATGGTATGTATGTAGTAAGGGATATTCTGTTGGCAAATCTACGGATTAATATGATTAATATGTTAGCATAATGGTGATATTTTACTAACGGCTACTCCGTTGGTAGATTTCCCAACGGAAAAATCCGTTGTTAAAATTCATTCAAGAGGTCTGTTATAGTTCTTTCGTTATTCCGTTGGTAAGTTTAGTAACGAAAACAAATCCGTTGGTAATGATTTCCCAACAAGGTTTCCTCCAATGGACAGGTTCGGTGGTAATTCCGTTGGCAAAGTGTCTTCCCAACGGATTTCCTTAACATGCCAACGGAATTTTCTGTTATTAAAACTGAGTTTTCTTGTAGTGATTGAAGTTAGTAGCTTGAAAAAGCTTGAAATGAGAATGTGTATTTATCCCACATTGAAATAAATAAAGGGATTGTTGATTTTATATAGAATCACATACATGGGTAGTATACAACTACCAAGGTGTATGATGGTGCATGGTGTTACTGAAGCATACACATGTGCGTGCCAATATATTTATCAATTGGGCTGGGTTATTAGTGGGCTGGATCAGATTAATTCAACTATTAAATCTAACTGATGTATATTCAGAATGAACCTGGACAGGATAATATATTCGGATTAATATATTAAAACTGAAATGTGGATAAAGCTGACTGTTACGATTTATTTATTTTTTAATCGACCGTTTCGTTTTATTAAATCAGACGTTTCGTTTTATTAAATGAAATGGGCAGTTACGAAATTAATTGGGTGGTATTAGTTACACTTGGCCTCTCCAACAAATAGAGAGCTAAGCTACTGATTTTAGATACACTACACCCTACATTCTCTTCTCCTCTCTACACTCTCTATTCCCCTCCAGCCGTAGCTTCTCTGCTTGCGAGTTTTTCCGGCGACTGAGGTGCCAGTCGAAGTTGAGCCTTGTGATTACTGTGATCATATCACTCGAAGCTGTTTTATCCTGGAAGAGTTGTTGCAAGCATCCCGAGACAGTGTAAGTGGGGGCGATTATCTCTTCAAGAGCAGTCGGGACTTCTAGCAAGGCCTGGCGACTCGGCTGATCTTACTTTTATTTGTTTGATACCTTGTTAAATAAAGCTATGGCTCCGGGTATTTCTTCTGTCTTTTCCTTTGTTCTTTCCATTACTAATATGCATGTTATTTACCTTCATGTTTTGTTTCGTTAATTGTTTGTTTGGCCTTGGCTTGTTAAATATGTTATATAACTGCCTCTATGTTGCTGTATTAGTCAATATTTCCAACAATAATGCATAGCGCTTTTTTAAAATCTGGGTCTTCGTTTCAATCTATCACTTGATAGTATACAATTAATGTTTCAGTTGATTCATAAACATTATAAGTTGAGTTGGATCCAAATTGTATCGCTTTTGATGGAGTCTTTTTCAAATTATAAGTTCAGATTTCGGATTCGAATTCGAATACAGGCATATCCGTATCCGAATTATCCGCTTGACAGCCCTATATAATTAGTGATTTGCTTGAAGTCTGGGATCTACAAGATTATACAACAATGTACCAGGTCAGATACAGAGGACTAAATTCATTTTGCAACATCTAACAGCATCTCCGATATTTGGTGTCATTCCGAGGTTTGGATTTTTTGGGTTTTCGTCTTGCCTTTTGGCATGGCTGTGTGCGATTGTTAGCCGTCATGTTATTTGCTGTTATTTTTGTTTTCAACGTGTTGAGAATGATTTCTATGATGTCTTGGAAAATATGGGAAGCCCGTATCGTAGCTGGAACGGTAGTGAATGTCGCAAGAGCTCACCTTTCACAACGAAAGATTGTTCAAGGATCAGAACACTGGACTATCACCGGTTTTTTATGTGTGAAGGTCAATTGTGATGCTGCTTTTTTCAGGGATGTTGGTGTTGCTTGGATGGTTCGAGATTCTATTGTAATCATTTTTTCCGTTAAGAATATTTTAAATATTCAGCTTGAAAAATGATCAGGAAACAATGCGGCTAATTGTTTAGCTTGCTTAATTATTTTCCAACCTGGTTGTATTGATAGTCGGGGATTTGTTCCGGGGTCATTTGTTAAATCTGAACAGTTATTTCTGAATGATTGGAATTTCTGGATGATCTGGATTGGAGACAATCTGGAAATCTGAATGAGTTATGCTGTTTGTTAGTAATTTTTCTAAATTATCTGGATGATGTCAATTTTCTATAATGCCCTGCTATAACATTATTTTTTCTAAATTATATATTTCTTATAATTTTGTATGATAAATTATGCTCTTTGAATCACATATATTAATGAGACGATAAAAAACAAGAATGTCAATGTTACTAATAAGTTTATTGTACCACAAAAACAAGTTTTTTTGCAAAATCACAATCCTAAAAAAAGCTATGAAATTAAAAAAGTTCTTTATAAATTTGAAGCAATACGATCCCGAAGGTCGTTCATGTATTGAGTGGATTGAGATCCCTATTGTGTTTCATTTATTGGTCCTTCCAAATCTTCTTCATTTTCTTCTCTATCACTGCTTTCATCGCATCGATCAAATAATTCATCTGCTAATTTCGTTTTTCTTATAAAAGTGTGAATAGCAATACAAGCAATCACCATATCTCGTTGTGTAGAAAATGTGTATGGAGCCATCTGTTTCAAGATTGGGAATCTTGCTTTGAGCACACCATAAGCACGCTCGATAACATTTCTTAATCTTGCGTGAGCGTGATTAAATTTTTCCTCCTTACTTAAAGCACGTTGACGACGAAAATCTGCTAACCAATATCTTGTATTACGGAATGGGGTTAAATAACCACGGGTGTTTGTATACGCTGCATTATAAAGATAATATTTATTTGCATTTTAAAGCAATTACAAATTATTCTACATTTATCTATATTCAAATAACATCATTTTAAAATATTAGGAGATACATACTTGGTGGAGGAACTGGAAATCCGGAATCGGGATCGAGTGTAACCTCTGTTAATATTCGTGAATCATGTGCTACCTAAAACATTTTGGTAGCATTCACCTCTTCCCCGTCCTCTATATCGAGCTTGTTGGCCAATTGGAACTATAGCATGAACGAGTGTACCGTCAAGTGCACCAATTGCTCCCTGCAAAAAAAACATGGGAAAACTCATTAAAGAACAGTAAAGTTGTATCAGAAAGATAATTAATAAGAAATTACAAAATACAAATAAAAAAATGTCACTACTAACCGGAAATATTTTTAGCAGCTCTCTTTGTCTCCTTGAAACATTTGAGTTTTGATTGAATGGTGTAGAAACTATCATTTCTTTTGCTAACTCCATCATTCCATCCAACACCTCATGAAAGTATTTATGTATTGTTTGTGTAGAATGCCGGAATCTACGTTTTACCTTTATAAAACGATCATTGTGGCTTATAACATGTAAAATATAGCCATTTTTTTTCAACTGTTGAATATCGACTATCTTCAAGCCAACCGCGTTGTTTAAAGAGGTTGCAAATTTGAATATATGCAACACGAGAGAGACGCATCATTTCTTGACATTGAGTGTTAGAACCTTCTAATAACTCTAATGTATAAGCAAATCCGCACAATGATGAATTATTATCTCTTATTCTTGGCACATTTCTTGGGCGAAATTTTTTTAGGTAACAGTCATGAAACATAGTAATTGATCCTGTATTTCCATGTTTACCCTTTAAAAAGTACTATCAACTTATAAGTACATACCAAAATTAATAACAAAACATGACAACTAAAAATGCATTTATTAAAATTGTTCAATATGCATCACAACTGAAAAGTACGGAGTTCAAAACTAAACCAATTTCCAAGTTCAACAATGCTAAAAAAGTACCAAGTTCTAAGACAAATCAAATACGAAGCAGGAAAATATGGAGGAAATGAACATAACCAGATGAAAAACTAGTCATCAAATCCTAATTTTTTTGACACCATTTTTACCCAATGCTCATTCTCATCTGCATCAAGAAGCATCCACTGTTCTCTATACTTCGCACTCTCGCAAAAAATCCCAAGAGCCTTACGATGCAAGGGATTTGTTGCTCCCCATCCAAGACTGTTCAATTTCTCTTTACAATCTTTAAGTGATGGTCCACTATTGGTCTGAACCATAAGTTTTAAAGCACAAGTCATCTCATCTTCAAATTGTGTAGCTTTTGTAAGTTTTGATGATGTTTTAGCTTTTTTCTTTGGATTTTCTTCAAGAATTGGATTCGAAGTATTTGGTTTCGAAGTATTTGACCGAACTTCTTCGATTCCAGGAATCTTTATGTCATCAACTAGATCAATAGTCCTATTTTTCTTAGAGCAAGGTCCCCATCCACTAACTCCTGTGGCAGCAGTTCCATCGTAAAGATGGGTGCAAAGGTCAGGAAAGCTCAAAGGTGTGGTTCTTAAAGTGTCTACGATCTTATTTCCCCGCGGACAAGAGAATAGAGTCAATTTTATTTATGAAGTTGTCACTAGATTTTATTAAATATAAATTAAAAAATACCTTTCAAAGTTGATCCCATTCTTCTTTTGTGAAGTTGAATGTATTAGTTGTCGGATCATAGTGATTTCCAGTTTTAGATTTGAGTCGACACTAAGCAACATATCGAGATCTTAAATAATCATATTGGTTTCTCATCTGTCTAGCGTCAACCTCAAAGTTGTGGGTTTTCTTAAGAATTTCTCCCACTTTTATCCATGAATGTGGCTTAAGATTGCTGCCTAACCTACCACTAGCAGTAACTTCCTCAATGCACGCTTCAAGAAAAGTTTTAGTTATAAGTTCACACCTCCATAACACTTTTTTCTTCTTTTGAGTTTCACTAGCTTGGTTTTCGCTCTCACTAACTTGATTTTGGGTTTCACTATCTTGGTCCATACCTACAAACCAGAACGAATTTAAAATTGAGTAATGTATTAAATTTATTCATCTCAATACAAATTAATTTTGGATTCCCCACAGTATAATACAAAACCCACAATATTTGTATAATTACCAATTACATAAGCATCTGAGGCACTTCTTTTGCAAATGAACGTTGATAAAGTCAAGATATACCTTGACAGAGTCTCATATAGAGGGCATATAATTCATATAGCAGCAAATTGTAAGGCCACGTCCCTTCAACCTATATGGCTATAAACTTGGTATTTGTTAAGATGAGAGAAGTATGACAAATAGAAGTATGGATAATCCTTTTCTGTTTCACAATTTATGCTTCTAGTGGGTGCAGGGCGCAATTAAATACAACATAATGACTTAGCTTAGTACGTAGCTTGTCTAAAATGTCTACATAAGATCTCACACCCCCCACCTGTGAGTGAAATAAAAATGTGGCCCATACAGTTTTTATCAGAAACAATAGGGGAAAGGAAACAGCCAACAAATGTGCTTTTTGATGAGGTGAATCAACGTTCATTTGCAAAAAAAGAGCATGACTTATGATACATATAATTTTGTACTTCAGAGGTTAACAAAACTTTAACAAACCCAACGAAAACGCAAAACAAAAATCTTAACTTAAAAACGTGTGAACCCAGCAACAAAACCAGCGAGTAAACTCAACCAGGTGACTTAACCAAAATAAAACTCACCTCAGAAGTCAAACTCACGAACTCAAATTCACTCAGTACAGAAATAAATCAGAACTAAAAAAAAATCAGTAATCAAAAGTTGCAGACTAAAGAAAAAGAAAAGCGAAACATGACCCAACTGCCATGATAATCACAAAACCAGCGAGTAAACTCAGCCACTCAGACTCGCACTCTCAGCACCATACGGGAAACATCAATTTACAATAAAAAAATAAAACAAAAACAAAACTCCGAAAACAAAATCAAACTCAATGATTCCAAGTGAACACACCCAAGCAGAAATCGACTCAGCCACTTTCAGAAAACCAAAATTCAAAAATAATTAAAAGAAAACGAAAAAGCAGACCCTACTGATGATAAATTACCATCAAAATAAAAGCAAAACATATAAAAACAACCCACCAGCAAGGTATAGAAAAAAATGTACCTGATAGAGATAGAACTGGAACTGATGAGAAGATGAGGAGAGAGTTGTTAAAGAATTTATAAGTCAAAAGTGATAAGAAGGGAGCCCCTAAAAAACCTTATAAACTAGAAGTGATAAGACAATAGCCGCCAAAAAACCTAAGAATCGCGCGAAAATTGTGTATAGTATGGTGGCGGGTACAAGATATTTAGGAATTGAGGGGATATCTGGACGATTGAGCGAGAATAAAAAGATTTTGTCGTCCAGCAGGTTTTTTCTATCGTCTAGCAAGTTATTTATCGTCCAGCCCATATAAAAGTCAATCAAATAATCTGAACCAGGCCTGTTCTGGACGAGCCCATAAAATCAGTCATCCAGCTGTTATCAAATGACCCCTAAGTTTTCTAGTTAATAAAATTTCTTTGTTTGTCAAAAAAAAAACAGCATCTCCTAAAATTCAGGAACTTTAAGGTGAAATAAGGAAAAACAAGTGTATCCGATCACATGTAATTTATTGAACTTTCTTAAATTTTATGATAACTGAATCTTTTACTGAGGCATTTAATATTTTTGTCTTACATATTGGCTTTCTAGGGTGACAAAGTTAAGATCATCTTGATAACACCACAGATTGTTGCCCCTAATCTCCAATACATTTTTAATGAATCGCCTCTATCTTGGTCCTCAAAGAACAAATGATATGAATCCCTTGATAGTTGTTATGCCCAAATCTGGCATAAACCTAATACAAGCCCACTGGGCCATACTAGGCTTAATTATGACAATTGGGTTGCCAAAGCCCACCAGCAGGGACCAGCCAAACATGTTCTTTCGTCTTATCTTCGTTGGTTATCAGAAGAAAACGATCCCTAGCAAGGGATCGCTTCGCATATAGCTCCTAGCAAGGGGTCGCGTTATTATTATTTTGTACTAAGGTCCAACATGGCCTAGGACTCTCTCATAATGAAGACTCATAGCTAAGCTCGGCAAAGTCGCATGAGTACCTTTATATTTGGGGCCTGCATCACATGACTAAACCTAGCAGGGTCGCATGCGAGGTCCTTATGAGCTCTCTATCCGCTTCGCTAGGAGCATCATATAGTTCTAGCATCATGTAGCCATGAGTAACCTTTAGTGGGCCATGGATCATGAGTAGAATTGATGACTCGTTGCCATGTCATCCCTAAAGCGAGTGGGCTTGGGCCATGACTTATCTCTTAAAACCATAGCCCGTCTAGGTAACTTATTCTCTAAGAACTACGTATGGATTGATCTCTATAAATATGGTACGTAGGTGACAAGGCCGTCGCGTGCCTATCAAATAATAATTTCTAACAAATCCTTCTAACTATGTAGTAGGTAAGTCAGAGTCGATCCCACAGAGACAAACGTATCAATCACTAGTTGTTTCTGATTTAATTCGGCTAAGCAAGTAACACAATAAATTTTGAGGATTTATTAAACTAAACTTATACTAATTCGAATTGTGTTTATATTAATCAAATATTAAAAACATCCAGAATTAAGTATCCCTACTAGCATGAATTGATGCAATCGTGAATTCCCTCCCCAATTAATCGTATACTACTCAACAGGAAAGATGCGCCCTATAAATACCAATAATCTCTCTCGAGTATTAATGGCTTCTCTTAAAACATAACATCCTAATTTCCTAACAATCCATTCTACCTATTCTCATGGAGAATTTCATGTTCTTATTGGATAAATCACAACCATCTAAATCCAACTCTTGTTGATAAATAGACAATGGTTCAAACAATAAACATAATCACGTCTGATTTGTAATTGCTAATTAAAACAACTCAATAAGCAAGAGCAATTAAACAATCAAATTGGGGGAATTGGGAAAATCACACATCAATCATAACTAGGGTTCTACTTAACCCTAGATTAATTATCTACTCACTCATAATTGAATTAACAAAACAAGAATTAATAATTGAACACATAATTATAAGAATAGAAGAAAAACCTTTAATCTTGATCTTCAAAGAAAATAAGTATTCTCCCAAAAATCTCCAGAAGAAAGTGTTTACAAAGTTGTGTGTATAATAATAATAATCGATCCCTAAATCAATCACCTAGATGAGTTTGTATAGTGTTACAAGACTTAAGTAATTGCCTTAAATAAATAGGCCCAGCTAAAAGTAATTAGAATTATATTACAAATAGAAATAGGACCAAAATTCAGCAGAAAATTCCCGCACAGCCACGCACGGGCGCAGCTGCGCAAGGAAGGGCGCAGCTGCGCTTGGTGAATTCTGCCGAACAGTGCTTGAAGGGCGCAGCTGCGCAAGGAAGGGCGCAGCTGCGCTTGGTGAATTCTGCCGAGCACTTCTTGACAAAATAAAAGCTAAACTTCCGCGTTTTGTTGCCTGGTTCGTGTTGCGCTTTAGCATCATTGCGAACAAGTGATCAAGCCTCAAATCTTTATCAACAATCCACAATTCCATCACTTCTTCTCACAAATTCATAAAGTCATTGCTCGGAGCCAAAAACACCGTAAAATCGTTAAATCTCTTCAAACTTGGCAATACTTTATTTCCTGCGATAAACTCATCAAAAACTAATTAAATACTCACGATTATTCGCAAAAACACTATAAATGTGGGAACAAAATCCTCTAGAGTATATACAAAATACACTCTATCAAATATCCCCACACTTAGCATTTTGCGCGTCCTCGTGCAAACTAACATAATAAATATACTAACTAATTAATACCACTTCCGTAGGTGATCACGGTTGCATTTAACATATGCAACAAGTCCTTTAAACCCCTAGGTAGCCCTAGTGGACGAGTAAGGTCTCGTGAGGGTTTATAGTGAATATACCCACAAAATTCATCTAACTCATGCAAAAGACCACACTTCAACACAACACCACACACACCCGTCCTCTCATGCCACTTCCGCTAAAGAATCAAAATGAAAATGCAATGCCTTGGTGTATAGAGTGCAAATATCCACATAGTCTACTCAAAGAAGATGCATAAGATCATAGAAATTCATGTCAAATGTAAGAATAGGTTGGTAAACATGCTAAGCACACAAGAGCACATCTTTGAGACAAAATCTGGGATCTCCTATGCCAAAAGCAAAAACTCACCGTTCACTCACAAAAATATTCACTCAAAACAAAGGGTAAGTGTTTCACTCTACTCCAACAATATCATAAACATGCTTCGTCCTTGATATCAATCTAACTCTTAACACAACATACATCATTAATGACAATCAAAAGGTCTTTTATAAGGTTGTAATGGGGCTAGGGACAAGGTATGTCAAGAAAGCCAAAGAAGGTTAAGTCAAAAGCTAGTACCCGACAATAAAATTCAAACGACTCCCGTACTTATTAAAACCAAAAAAAATATTTCCCCACTTGAACTTTTATTTATAAACAACTTGACTAGTCGAGACAAAGTAGGATCACAAAAGATAAGAATGCTCTCATATTTATTTTTATTTTTTCATTTTTTTTCTTCTTTTTTTTTCATTATTTTTTTTTCAAGAGAGCAAAATAATAGCAAGAACAACGATCCCATAAATATGATTTAAAACTTCGACTAACAAGCTATGAACCAAACCCCAAATATTCCCCCAAAATTATGATCATATATAAACCCCCCTTTATGCACAAAGGATAATGGCATTTGACAATTAGGTTCAAATTTAATGTAAGGCCAATAGAATAAAAAGGATAATGGCAAGTAATGTGGTGTGTCACCGAAAGAATAAGATTAAGCTCAAAGGGTTAACTAATTGATCATGTATAAATGGTTTGGATATATAGGAAATATGAGGTTATACCTAATTGCCTTTATCATCTTTTCATCAATTAATGTCATGCATCTCAAGAAAGACCTCAAGCAAGTGCTAGCAATGCAAACGACAAGTGGACACTCAAGCAAACGAATAGTCATGCAAAAGATATGCATATAGGCTCAAAACTCACTTGGTGTGACAAAGCATAATCAATCCCAAAGTAATAGCCTCTCTAACGCACCTACTTGTATTCAAAGCATATAAACCAAATTACCTTGCACATATTCATGTCATTCTAATCATTTAGCACATTCAATAAGTCTACTAGTTTCTACTTGCTAGTGTAAGTGTGTGCACAAGAACATCACATATCACTTCTCAAACAAAAGCATCCATAAACACAAGATTTCTAAGCATGCATGGGTGTGTTTACGTAAGTAATCTTCACATGGCTGGAAATATTTTTGGTATTTTTCAAATTTTTGTTTTTTTTTTAATTTTTTAGAACACAATATTCAACACAAAACACAATATACAACACAAATATACAATAACTACTGCTTACCCCTAAAATTGCCCCCAAACTTGAAATCTTCAGTGTCCTCAGTGAAGACAATAAAAGGAATAACAGAAAACATACCTAATCATCCTCAGAGCCGCCCTCCTCAGGTGGTGTATCCGGAGGTGGATAAACAGTGTGAGCTCCATAAATAGGCCATGTAACCTGCACTCCCTGCTGTTGATACACCCCATCCAAGGCATGAGTTAAATCTGCAGCAAATCGACTATTGATTTCATGCGAGGTATCCAACCGCCTCATTAGACGCCTAAACTGAGCATCACTAAAAACCACGGCACCCTGACTGGGCTGTGACTGAGAAGGGCCCGATGTACCGCCCCGTCTAGAAACTCTCTCCTCAGGTGGTGGATTACCACCTCCAGCAGAATCAATCACATAACCAAGACCTCTAGGATGAGGAACGCCGCCCGGCCACTCCGTCATCCTGTTAATAGCATGGTGGTCAATATTAGCAGTAGGCCGCTGCAGAACCTCATCAATATGCCAACGGACACCCACAGCATAACATAAATTAGTAACAATAACTGCATGCGGGATCCCTCCGGTAGTGCCACCATTCAAGAATTTCAGGATATTTTGGTGAATTAATGACCCAAGATCAATGTAATATCCGTTTAGAATTGCCCACAAAATGATAGCTCGCTCGACGGAAACCTCGGTGACATGTGATGAAGGCATTATGCGAGCACTTAGAAAAAGGAACCAAGCTCTCGCATATCTAGTCAATGCAACCGCAGGGAAGTGAAGCGGCCCAGTCGTGCCTGCCTTACATTTCCATACCGTGCCCGGCACACACATCCCTGTAATAATAGCCTCCAAATCAACGTCCGCTCGGGTCTTGAATGTCCAATTCTCAGCACCCCTAGGTCTATCCGGCTGAAACACAACACGTCGAATAGCCGCTGGCCCATAATCCACAATTTTGCCCCTTACCATAGCTAACCCATTTTTCTCCATCTTAGCGTTAGCATAGAACTCCTTTACCACACTCAATGGAATCGACTCCGGCTTGGCACAAAAATCCGCCCACCCCCTTTCATCTACCATATCCGCCAACTCACCATCCTCACTTGAGGGTGCAAAACCCCGTTCCTTAATTACCAATCTCATCATTAAACTATCAAACTCATCTTGCGCTTGTCGAGAAACAAATATTTTATTATCAAAATCCTCCTCCGTAGAGGGGTTCGAACTACTACCACCCACAATCCTTTGTTTCTTAGGAGCCATAATCCAAACACTTAGCACAAATAATCAACAATTGCAACAACCCTAAAAATCTTACACACAATATCCCAATTCCAATAATTCAATTCAAACAAAACAAAATAGAAAGAAAGAATTGTACCCACTTGAATTGAAGATTATAACCTTGTAAGAACTCCCCCAAACTTGAATTAGAGAATCCCTTGAAGCTTTATTGGAGGGTGTATGAATTGGAATAGAGAGGGGATTTGTGTGTATAGGTATAGATATAGTGTAGATGGGTTAGGAGAAAAGATTAATTTGAAAAGGATTTGTGTTTGGAGAATTGTAATTAGATGGGAGGTAGTTTTTAGGGCTTGAGAGTTGAGAGAGAATTGATTTTGTGTTAGAGAAATAGAGGAATTGGTGAAAGATTGGTTTAGTAGAAATTTCTTTTTTTTTTAAATAGGGGCAAGCGCAGTTGCGCGTGAGCAGGCGCAGTTGCGCGGTGAAGAACCTGTCCAGGCGCGCAGAGCAGAAGTGCAAGCGCGCTGTTGCGCGGAATTGGGCGCAGCTGCGCGAGTCGTTTTCTGTTTTTTCATTTTTTTCATTTTTTTTCTTTGCTTTCTTTTTTTTTTCTTTTTTTTCTTTTTTTTTTCAAAGAAAATAAATCACAAAAGCTTGGGTTGCCTCCCAAGTAGCGCGTTTGTTTAATGTCGTTAGCCCGACATTGTCACGTAAATCATTCTGAAAAAGGAGAAGACAACCGAATATCCACCTCCTCGTTAATTGGTTCACCAGCTCTATAATGTTTCACTCGTTGACCATTCACCTTAAACGACTCTCCCTTGGAATTCAACAATTCGACAGAACCATACGGAAAAACTTTGCGTACCTTGAACGGACCCGACCACCTAGAATGGAGTTTTCCGGGAAAAAGTCTTAACCTCGAATTGAATAGAAGAACTAACTCCCCTTCCTTAAATTCTCTACGTAATATCCCCTTATCATGCCACTTCTTTGTTTTCTCCCTGTAAAGCTTAGAACTCTCATAAGCCTCAAAACGAAGCTCTTCAAGCTCATTAAGTTGTAGAAGTCTCTTCTCACCCGCTGCTAACATATCGAAATTCAAACCTTTGATAGCCCAAAATGCACGGTGCTCCAACTCAACGGGAAGATGACATGCTTTTCCATAAACCAATCTATACGGAGTTGTCCCAATAGGTGTCTTAAACGCAGTTCTGTACGCCCAAAGTGCATCATCAAGTTTCATAGACCAATCTTTCCTTGATTTTGCTACTGTCTTTTCCAAGATAGTCTTTATTTCGCGGTTAGAGATCTCCACCTGACCACTGGTTTGGGGATGATAAGAAAGTCCCACCTTATGATAAACTCCATATTTCTTCAACATAGCTTCAAAACGATTCTCGAGAAAATGCTTTCCTCCATCACTGATTAAAATCCTTGGCACTCCAAATCTAGGAAAAATCGTCTTCTTAAAGAATTTGCTCACAACACGAGCATCATTAGTGGGAGATGCAACGGCTTCAACCCATTTCGAGACGTAATCCACAGCTACCAAGATATATATATTCGTAAAAGATGGAGGGAAAGGTCCCATAAAATCTACTCCCCACACATCGAAAAGCTCTACTTCAAGAATGCTATTGAGAGGCATCTCATTGCGTCTTGAAATATTCCCCGTTCTCTGGCAACGATCACAAGAATGAACATATTGGTGGACATCTTTAAAAAGAGTTGGCCAATAAAAACCGCACTGAAGAACCTTTGCTGCAGTTTTCGTAGTACTTGCATGACCACCACTTGGCGAATCGTGACAATGTGAGATTATAGAAGCAATCTCATTATACGGAACACATCGTCTAATAACTCCATCAGCACAAGATTTATAGAGAAATGGATCATCCCAAAAATGCTTCCTCACATCATAGAAAAATTTCTTCTTTTGCTGTGACGAATAACCATGAGGAACAGTTCCACTAGCTAAGAAGTTGGCTATGTCCGCATACCAAGGAACCTCTAGACTTGCAAGAGAAAGTAGATGATCGTCAGGAAAAGAATCATCAATCGGAGTAGATTCATCACCACCTATATTAAGAGTAAGGCGTGAAAGATGATCCGCAACCACGTTCTCAGCCCCTTTCTTATCCTTAATCTCTAAGTCAAATTCTTGATGAAGCAAAATCCACCGAATCAGACGAGGTTTAGCATCCTTCTTACTCATCAAGTATCTCAAAGCTGCATGATCCGTGTGAACAATAACTTTTGAACCAACGAGATACGACCGAAATTTTTCCATAGAGTAGACCACTGCTAGCAATTCTTTCTCCGTGGTTGCATAATTAATCTGAGCCCCATCCAAGGTCTTGCTTGTATAGTATATAGCATGTAGCTTTCCATCTTTCCTTTGGCCTAGGACTGCACCAATAGCTTGATCACTAGCATCACACATGATCTCAAATGGTAGACTCCAATCCGGTGGTTGTATAATTGGAGCAGAAACAAGTGCTTTCTTCAACGTTTCAAAAGCCTCAACACAAGCATCAGTGAACACAAAAGGTACCTCCTTACCCAAGAGCTCGGTAAGAGGTCGAGCAATCTTCGAAAAATCTTTTATGAAACGGCGATAGAATCCCGCATGACCAAGAAAACTTCTTATCCCCTTGACTGAAGTAGGGGGTGGCAAGCGCTCAACAACCTCGACCTTGGCTTTATCAACTTCAATGCCTCTCTTCGAAACAACATGACCCAGAACAACTCCCTCTTGTACCATAAAGTGACACTTTTCCCAATTGAGAATGAGATTAACTTCTTGACATCTATGAAGCACCTTCTTTAAGTTACGTAAGCATACGTCAAAAGAAGTTCCACCAACTGAGAAGTCATCCATAAAAACCTCCATAATGTCTTCAATGAAATCTGAGAAAATTGCCATCATACATCGCTGAAATGTGGGAGGAGCACAACACAGACCGAACGGCATTCTGCGGTATGCAAATGTACCATAGGGACATGTAAAAGTTGTCTTTTCTTGATCATCTGGATGAATAGGAATCTGGAAAAAACCTGAATATCCATCTAAGAAGCAGAAGTAAGAATGTTTCGCCAACCTTTCAAGCATTTGATCAATAAAAGGGAGAGGAAAATGATCTTTCCTTGTGGCCTTATTCAATTTTCGATAATCAATGCACATGCGCCACCCTGTAACAGTTCTAGTAGAAATCATCTCACCCTTATCATTCTTCACCACGGTCATTCCTCCCTTTTTTGGAACAACATGTACCGGACTGACCCACTTGCTGTCAGAGATAGGATAGATTATACCTGCATCAAGAAGTTTTAAAACCTCCTTTTTGACCACCTCCATCATATTAGGATTGAGTCTCCGTTGGTGCTCAATAGAAGAAGCTTGCTCATCTTCCAGAATAATCTTATGCATGCAAAATGATGGATTGATGCCCTTGATATCATCAATGGAATAGCCAATAACATTTTTATACTTTCTCAAAACCGTGAGCAATTGCTCAATTTGAATGTCATCAAGCTCAGAATTGACAATGATAGGATATGATTCATTAGGGCCCATAAACACATATTTCAAAGACGCAGGTAGGGGTTTCAGTTCTACCTTAGGAGGCGTGGAACTCTCCTTAACTTCCTCATGCTGTAGCACATTAGAATGTTCATGCTTATATGTAGGTGCTGCATCCAAAACCTTCTCGTAACCCATACACTCTCCATCTTCTTCATTTACGTTACCCTCGAGAACGGCTTGAAGTGGATCCTCAGATAAAAGAATTTTTGTTTTCATGTCGATCACTTCCTCTAGTACATCCACCCTATTAACAAACTCATCCATAGAAGGATGTCCCATTGTACTTTGCAGCTTGAATTCCATCTTCTCGTCACCTACTTCGAAAGAAATTCTTCCATTTTTCATGTCAATGATAGCTCCAGCTGTTGCTAAGAAAGGCCTCCCAAGAATGATAGGAATATTGGCATCTTCTTCCATTTCCATGACAACAAAATCGCATGGAATATAAAACCTTCCTACCTTAAGGGGCACATCTTCAAGAATTCCAAGTGGAAATTTCACACTTCTGTCGGCCAGTTGTAGAGAGATGCGTGTGGGTTTCAGTTCACCCATCTTAAGTTTTTCACAAATAGATAGTGGCATCAAACTGACACTTGCTCCAAGATCACATAAAGCCTTTTTTATTTCGACATCCCCAAGCTGAACAGGAATAGAGTAGCTACCTGGATCTGCTAACTTCTTTGGAAGATCATTTTGCAAGATGGCACTGCACTCTGCCGTTAATGAGATGGTAGAGCTTTCTTCAATTTTTCTCTTCCTTGACAAAATATCTTTAAGGAATTTTGCATAAGATGGCATCTCAGTGATAGCGTCCATGAATGGGATATTGATATGTAGCTTCTGCAAAATTTCAAGGAACTTACCATACTTCTTCTCTAGCTTGGCTTGTGCCAACCTTTGTGGAAAAGGAACAGGTGGCACATATGGCTTAGGAAGAACAGCTTCTGATTCTTTCTTCTCTTTGTCCACGGCCTCTGGTTCTACCAGTTTCTCAGTTGCAATCGCCTCTTCACTTCCCTTAGCATTCATAACATTTTTGCTCACGTTCAATTCCGGCTCCTTCAATTCTTTACCACTCCTTAACGTGACAGCATTGATATGACCCCTTGATGGTTGCTCAGTTTGACCAGGAAGTTGGCCTGAAGATTTATTTAGCTGGCTCAACTGTTGAGAAATCTGAGTGATAGTGTTCTCCATCATTTTGTTGTGAGCCTTTATCTCGTTAATGCTCGAATCAAAATGGTCATTCTTCTTTGATTGTGTAGCAATGAACCCTTCCATGAGATTCTCCAAGTTAGATTTCTGTGGCGGAGCTTGTTGAAAACCAGGAGGCTGAGAAAAATTGTTTTGTGAAGATTGAGCTTGACCCTGATTGTTCCTGTAGGAGAAATTTGGATGATCTCTCCACCCTGGATTGTATGTGTTGGAATAAGGATTATACTGCGGCCTTGGATTCTGATTGTAAAGAGCATTAGCCTGTTCAACTGCCATTCCAGAAGGATTGTATTGACAAGCAAGTTTGGTGTGTCCAACAACTCCACATACCTCACATGAAGCAACAGTAGATGAAGTACTCCTAGCATCCAATTGCTCAATCTTCTTAACCATTGCATGCATAGTAGTATTCAACATGGTTAGAGCATCAACATCATACTTACCACCCTTCTTAGGATGATTTCGATCATTGTATGGAAAATTGTCATTAGATGTCATCTCGTCTAACAAAGTTTTCGCATCTTCAGTACTTTTCTTCATAATAGAACCACCAGAAGAAGCATCAACAAAGTTTCGGAACTCTTGTGTCAACCCATTGTAGAATGTTTGGATTAACAACCAGTCAGGAATTCCATGGTGAGGGCATTGTCTCTGAAGTCGCTTAAATTTTCTCCAAGCATCATGAAGTGACTCGTCATCATCTTGACGAAAATTAGAGATCTCATTCCGTAGCTTAGAGGTCTTCTTCTGACTGAAGAATTTAAGTAGAAAAGCCTTCGCAAGACTATCCCAAGTAGTGAATGTATTTGGTCCTTCATCCTTCAACCAATCTTTTGCTGCATCCCGAAGAGAGAATGGAAATAATCGCAGCTTAACAGCTTCATCACTTACATTGGTCATCTTTATAGTATCACACTTCTCCAGAAAACTCTCAAGATGATCAACAGGATTTTCATTGGACAATCCTGCGAAAGAGTCATTAGAGATGAATTGGATGAACTGAGGCTTCAGTTCAAAGTGTGTAGCTGTGATTGCTGGTCTGACAATGCTTGAGAGTACGCCTGTAGCATCTGGCATACCATGCTCCCTGAGAGCTTTAGCTGGTGCATCACCCATAACTTCCTTGTTCTTGTTTTTCCTTCGCTTGCCTGCTTGCCTTCTTGCTGTAGCTTCAATTTCAGGATCAATAGTAATTAAATCTTCAGTACCTGAACTTCGAGTGTGCATGCAACAAGAGAACTAGAAACGATGATCAATTAACAAGGGAATAATAGCCGAAGCAACACAACTAAAATACTTAGCTAAATCAATTCAAAATTAACTAATCTAACACTGCTTTGTCCCCGGCAGCGGCGCCAAAAATTTGACAAGGCCGTCGCGTGCCTATCAAATAATAATTTCTAACAAATCCTTCTAACTATGTAGTAGGGTAAGTCAGAGTCGATCCCACAGAGACAAACGTATCAATCACTAGTTGTTTCTGATTTAATTCGGCTAAGCAAGTAACACAATAAATTTTGAGGATTTATTAAACTAAACTTATACTAATTCGAATTGTGTTTATATTAATCAAATATTAAAAACATCCAGAATTAAGTATCCCCACTAGCATGAATTGATGCAATCGTGAATTCCCTCCCCAATTAATCGTATACTACTCAACAGGAAAGATGCGCCCTATAAATACCAATAATCTCTCTCGAGTATTAATGGCTTCTCTTAAAATACAATCAAACCTATTCTCATGGTATCATGCAATTTAGAGACATTAAACATAACATCCTAATTTCCTAACAATCCATTCTACCTATTCTCATGGAGAATTTCATGTTCTTATTGGATAAATCACAACCATCTAAATCCAACTCTTGTTGATAAATAGACAATGGTTCAAACAATAAACATAATCACGTCTGATTTGTAATTGCTAATTAAAACAACTCAATAAGCAAGAGCAATTAAACAATCAAATTGGGGGAATTGGGAAAATCACACATCAATCATAACTAGGGTTCTACTTAACCCTAGATTAATTATCTACTCACTCATAATTGAATTAACAAAACAAGAATTAATAATTGAACACATAATTATAAGAATAGAAGAAAAACCTTTAATCTTGATCTTCAAAGAAAATAAGTATTCTCCCAAAAATCTCCAGAAGAAAGTGTTTACAAAGTTGTTATAATAATAATAATCGATCCCTAAATCAATCACCTAGATGAGTTTTTATAGTGTTACAAGACTTAAGTAATTGCCTTAAATAAATAGGCCCAGCTAAAAGTAATTAGAATTATATTACAAATAGAAAAAGGACCAAATTTCAGCAGAAAATTCCCGCACAGCCACGCACGGGCGCAGCTGCGCAAGGAAGGGCGCAGCTGCGCTTGGTGAATTCTGCCGAATAGTGCTTGAAGGGCGCAGCTGCGCAAGGAAGGGCGCAGCTGCGCTTGGTGAATTCTGCCGAGCACTTCTTGACAAAATAAAAGCTAAACTTCCGCGTTTTGTTGCCTGGTTCGTGTTGCGCTTTAGCATCATTGCGAACAAGTGATCAAGCCTCAAATCTTTATCAACAATCCACAATTCCATCACTTCTTCTCACAAATTCATAAAGTCATTGCTCGGAGCCAAAAACACCGTAAAATCGTTAAATCTCTTCAAACTTGGCAATACTTTATTTCCTACGATAAACTCATCAAAAACTAATTAAATACTCACGATTATTCGCAAAAACATTATAAATGTGGGAACAAAATCCTCTAGAGTATATACAAAATACACTCTATCAGTAGGCACCTTGATATGGGATGAGAAACAGTTCACTCTAAAAACACCATACAAGATCAGCCACATCTAACCATCAAAACCCTAATCCTTGTTCTTCTTTCTTTAGCAAAATATCCGTATTTTGCTTCGTTAATCCATCAAACCTCCAAAACATTGTTATACAAAATTCTCCCTATAACACTTAGCGCTAGCAGGAGGAGCCCTAGTCATTAATTTGGGAGAACGATGACTAAATCAGGCAAGAAGAACAAGCATGGAAATGACCACAATGATGAGACCCCTATGAGTGATCCACCCAAGGGCGATCCCCCTAAAAGTGATCCGCCTAAGAGCATAGTTATACCCCCTGAACAGGGGATGAACCACGACGAGATTATGGCGTATCTTAGGGGCCTTGGAGATTAGATGAAAGAGGTTCAGGAGAGGGTCGCCAAGGTGGAGAAAAGGCGTGGCTCGAGGGGTTCGAAAAGGAATGCTAGGAAAGTACATCAAGGGGAGGGTAGTAAAGGCCCCATAAAGCAATTGATTGGCGAGTTCGATAATGTCCATACTGACCAAACCAACCCGAATTGGCGAGAGAAAACGGAATGGGATGAGATCTCCAAAAAGAAACCGGTGTCGGAACACAAAGCTGCATCCTCTGAGGGGAGGTCAGTGTCTGTCTTTGACCGTGTTGGAAAGAAACTGACTGAGCATGACCTCCACTTCATGCTTGAGAGAGTTACGATGGAGAAGAAAGACAATCGATCCCGTGAAAAGGCACAAGGCTCTCAACGACCCCCATCTCACCGAGATCGCGAGCGGTCATATCATTGTAACGAAAGACCCCCCTCTCCTCACAGAGAGCGTGAGCGGTCCCACCGTCGCGATGACAGACCCCCATCTCATCGAGATCGATAGCGGTCCCAACATCACGAGCCAACACCTCGGGATCGCTATAAGAAGGATTGCAAGAAGGATCGGGAGGAGTCTAGTGCCCCTAAAAAGACTCAATCCCATTATGGTAGTACTTGAGAAGGTCGCAAGAAGACTGATGATAAAGGAGTGAAAGTAGGCGACTACAAATTGGAAGAGTTGAAGAAGGCCTTGGATACGATGAATACTGATAAGGGAGTTTTTAGCAATATGGGCTCCTCTTCACCCTTCACTCACGAAATCAGAACCGCCCCGCTTCCTGCTGTGTTTCGAGGCCACCACTCAGACATGACCTATAACGGTGAAACAGATCCTGCAGAGTTTGTCATTCGGTTTAATAATGAGATGGATGTGTATCAAGTCTCCCAATTTGCTAGGTGCAGACTTTTCGCAGCCACATTAAGGGGGAGCGCACAACAATGGTTCTCAAAGCTTGGGGCCCTTGTTATCATAGAATCGTGGGAACAATTTGTGGATATTTTCATTAAGCAGTTTCAGTCCTCTATGCTCTATGCATCGCCTGTTTCCACCCTAGCAAATATAAAGTAGAGGGAAGAGGAGAATTTGCAAGATTATTTTAAGAGATTTAACACTGAGGTCCCAAGGGTGCGAGGAGCAAATGATGAGGCCGTTAAGAATTTCCTTATTGCTGGACTGAGAGAAGGTACCAAGTTCTGGAAGAAGTTGCAAGCTCAGACACCCAGCACCCTCGCAGAGTTTTACAAAATGGCTGAACCTTTCAAATGGGTCGAGAAATCGATGGAGGGTCTCAAGAAAAATATCGAAGTTGGGAGCAAAGGTAAAGGGGTAAAGAGAAAGGATTCTCGAAGCCCAAGAAGAAGGACGGACTGCAGCCCGAGCCCTAAGAGGTGGGATCGCGATGTCACAAGGCGATCCCCACCTCGGTCTCGCCACGCAAGGAATGAAGACAAATTCACCCCGCTAATTGCCCCTGTAGATCACATCTATTCTGTTAATACTAACAGAGGTCTGTTTACAAAACCCTCAGCCATGGGAGCAAGGGGAACTAGGGATACTAAGAAGTACTGTGCCTTTCATGAGTAAACGGGGCACGAAACGGCAGACTTTTGGCAGCTTAAGGAATAAATTTACCAATTAATTCAAGAAGGAAAGTTGAAAGAATGGGTGGTTCATGAGGTGAAGAAACACGGGGCCAAACAAGGCCTCGGGTATAATGATGTACCACCAGTGGGGCAAAAAGAAGAGCCACACAAGCAAAGGGAAGAGCGAGGTGGAAGCATTCATGTGATAATTGGAGGACCCCATGTTGGGGGAGAAAGTAACAAAGCCAGGGAAAAATATGCACGCGAGGCCCGGGAACGACCTCTCACCAACGTGCACCATCTACAAGAACGAACCCCAAATCTTTTCAAGGGGGAAGATACAAATATAATGTTCACTGAGAAGGATGTGAAGTGGGTCCATCATCCCCATTCTGATGCACTAGTAGTTCATGTTCACATCGACTCTTAGAATGTCTACAGAGTCCTTGTTGATAATGGAAGTACTGTGAATATCCTCATGTATGAAGTCTACAAGAAAATGGGGTATGTTGACAAGGATCTTATGCCCACGGTAGGCCATCTCTATGGGTTTACTGGAGCCTCAGTCAGTGTCAAAGGCCTCATACGGCTCCCCATCACTTTAGGGGATAAGCCCCGTATCACCACATAGGTCGCTGACTTTATGGTAGTGGACCAGCCATCAGCATATAATGCCATCGTAGGAAGGCCCATTCTTAAGGAAATGAGAGTGGTAACTTCTATCTATTACAACCTCTCAATGAAGTTTCCCACACCGCATGAGGTTGGTTGTGTTAAGGGAATTCAGCATGAATCTCGCGAATACTACAATAGGGCCCTCAAGGCAGCGGAAAGGGGAAGTAGCTCTATGTCAGAAAAGATGGAATGCAACATGATCTCAATTGAGGAGCTCCTATATGATTATTTTGATAACTTGGGTATTCAGGTGGAACCGGTCCCAGAAGCACTCATGATGGAAGCCTCACGACCTGTGTTAGTACTCCAAGAAGGGATAGTTGAATAGGCAATTGATGATGAGGAGAGCCCAGAACAAGCTGTTGTGCGAGCCCGTAAGGGGAAATGGGTTCGTAAGGAAAATTCAGCCTTGGTGGATTTGCCTAATGGAATAACTCATGAGACTACAATAATTAATGAATATGGCCATGTGGGTGCGACCCCAACTTCAGAAAACATGTCCGCATCGCCACAAGACGGGGTTATAAATAAAGATGAAGGAGAATCTAGTGTGGCTCGTGAGTGCGAGCTCGATCTAGATCCTCGCATCCCAGAACATGTTGAGCGAGCCGAAGCTGCAGAAGATACAGTCTTTATTCTTGTTGATTCCAAGGATCCTTATAAGGTGTTGAAGGTCCGGTCGCATCTTAATCCTGAACTTCGTGAAAGGCTTGTTAGTTTTTTGAAGGCCAATCTTGATGTGTTCGCCGGGTCCCATGAGGATATGATTGGGATCGACCCTAATGTCATGTGTCATAAGCTCAACTTGGACCCAAGTAAAAAAGGGATAAGATAGAAGAGGCGACCCATTAGTGGAGAACGAGCCGAGGCCCTTAAAGAAGAAGTAGATAGACTCCTCGTGGTCGGGCTCGTTAGGGAGTCATTCTACCCTGATTGGCTCGCAAACCCAGTCCTTGTAAAGAAGCCGAATGGAAAGTGGAGAACATGCGTGGATTTCACTTATCTCAACAAGCATTGTCCTAAGGATAGTTTTCCTTTACCAAGGATTGATCAACTAGTGGATGCGACAGCTGGGCACGCACTTCTTTCCTTTATGGATGCTTATTCTGGGTACAACCAAATACCCATGTATGGTCCCGATCAAGAGCACACCTCGTTCATCACGGATAGAGGGCTCTTCTGCTACATAGGGATGCCCTTCGGCCTCCTCAACGCTGGGGCAACTTATCAGATGCTGGTAAACATGATGTTTGAAAAGCAAATCGGAAAGACAATGGAGGTCTATGTGGATGACATGTTGGTAAAGTCCAAGGAAGCTGAGGACCACATCGCTCACCTAACTGAAATGTTCAATATCTTGAGAAAGTACAGGATGAAGCTCAATCCCCAGAAGTGTGTATTTGGGGTTGAATCTGGAAAGTTCTTGGGATTCAATGTCAACCACAGAGGAATCGAGGAAAACCCGGCAAAAATAAAAGCCTTGATGGACATGCGATCCCCAAGAAGTGTGAAAGAAGTTTAGAGTTTAACAGGAAGGATTGCTGCTCTTAATCGGTTCGTTTCAAAATCATCAGATAAGTGTCATGAATTCTTCAAGGCAATCAAGAAAGTTGGAAAGAATTTTGAATGGACCCCTCAATGCGAGGAGGCCTTTCAGAAGATAAAGAAACACCTAGGCTCGCCACCCCTACTCTCAAAGCCCAAAGATGGCGAGGTCCTCATTGTATACCCCGCTGTGTCTGAGCACCCGATCAGTGCTATATTAGTACGCGAAGAGGAGAAGATTCAATATCCAGTGTATTATGTCAGTAAAAGGATGTTAGATGCAGAAACTCGATACACCAACATGGAGAAGCTCGCTTACGCTTTGGTATTGGCTTCACGAAAATTGAGGCCCTATTTTCAAGCTCAAAGCATTCAGGTTCGCACTGCTTATCCTTTGAAGAAGGTGATGCACAAGCCCGAGTCCTCAGGAAGACTCTTAAAATGGACCATAGAACTGAGTCAATTTAATATTGAATTCAAGCCCCAATGAGCTATAAAGGCACAAGCCTTGGCAGATTTTATATTAGAATTCCCTCCCCAATCTGAGGGAGATGCCTGGGCTCTAGTTGCGATCCAAGAGGTAGTTGGCCCCAAGGTTCAAAAAGAAAATTCAGCCTCATGGTGGGAGCTATACGTTGACGGAGCATCTAACAAAGAGGGAGACGGGGCTGGGATCGAACTCATTACCCTTGAGGGTCGTAAGTTAAGCAGTGCTGTTAACTTCGCATTTGAGGCCTGCAACAATGCAGCTGAATACGAGGCCCTCATCATTGGCCTCAAACTTGCATTGGAAATGGAGGTGGAGAATCTCACAGCCTATAGCGATTCTATGCTAGTGACATACCAACTTTATTGTGGCTGGAAAGCCAGGGGTGAGCAGATTGAACTATATCTGCGATGTGCACAGAGGCTGATTAAGAAATTTAACGAGGTCAAGGTGGTTCATATCAGAAGAGAGAAAAATCAGGGAGCAGATGCCCTCGCAAAGCTAGGATCACGTCGTGAGTCCACCTTACTTGGGGTTATACCCTTAGAGATCCAAACAAAGCCTAGTGTACCGGAGGAGTTTATTATGGAAATAGTGAGCACAGGGTTGACCTGGATGACCCCAATATGGGAGTATGTGAAAAATTGGGTTCTACCACAAGATAAAAAGGAAGTAAGGAAGATCAAATATCAGGCTGCTCGCTATGTTATTTATGATGAGGCCCTGTATCGAAGAGGGTTCAATACCCTGCTTTTGCGATGTGTAGATGGTGAAGAATGCTGATAAGTGCATATTTTTATATATTTTTATTACCTATTTATTGCTTGAACTCGTATTTTAATAATTTATTTTGTTGCATTTCAGGAAATTCGTAAATAAATAAAGAAATGACAAAATAAAGAAATAAAGAGCAAGGAAGGGAAAAAGAGGAAGAAAAAGGACCAAAAATGAAAGAAGGAAAAGAATTAGGAGCTTGGAGCAAAAGGAATATTTCAAGACAAGTGGAAGGTGGAGATCATCCCAACACACTACATTAGTGTATGGCCAAGATCAACTCTTCAAAGCTTAAGGGGGAAGAAAACAAATAGATGGATAGGATTCCACCACCACACACCACAAATGTATGGTGGGGATTTACCCAACACCCCCCTTAACCCTAATTCCTATCCTATAAATACCCCCTCACCACCCCTTGTATTTAGTAACTTAGATTTTAGGGTAGATTTAATTTCTTGTATTTTTCTTAGTTTCAAATCTTGTAAACACTCCTATTATAATTAATGCAATTTTTATTTTCTTTACTTCTTGTCTTGCTCTTTCGCTATTATTGCCTTGTTTCGTTATTTTCGTAAATCCCGTTGCTAACCACTTGGGGTTGAAAGTAACGAAACTTTAATTACTTGCGCTTAGTTAATAATTTTAATTATGCCCCATTAAATTTCCATTTTATTGTGGGCTTTATAATTATTAATTGTAGATCTTAATTTTTATGTTTTAAGTATTAGTGTAACTTTTTTTTAAAAAAAAATCACCAAAAATAATAATTCTAAAATTTGTGGTACGTTTTTACTCTTTTTAATTGTTAAAATTCGAAGCATTTTTTTTTTGTCTTACTCCCCTGTTTTTCTCACATTCACCAAACCCAGTTTCATTCCTTTATTCTTCTTCTCCTACGAATTAACCAACATCCCTCCCCCTTTCCTTGTCTTACTCAGTCCACAACAAATCCACCCCTCTCTCTCTCTCTCTCTCTCTCTCTCTCTCTCTCTCTCTCTCTCTCTCTCTCTTTCCCTACAAAAACCTCAACCCATATCCCCAGCCTCCTATTTCTCTTCCTTCTTTTCCCCCTTTTCCTTAATTCTTTGTTTTTCTCCTTCTTTCACCTTACGCTGTTGTCGTTGTTTTTTTTTCTTTCTTTCTGTGTTTATGTGGTGCAATTTAGCGATTGTGTGCATTAATTTAGCGATTGTGTTGTGGTGCATTAAGTTTTCTTGTTAATTTTCGTTTTTAAGTCGTAATGTTTTTAAGAAGGTTTAAGATACTTTATTTTATTTTCATTTTAGCTTTCATTTTATATGTGTGACTTTGTTTCCCTGTTTATTTGTTTTGGCCCATGTTTGTTTTCGGTCCAAAATCAACTCCTTGGCCATGTTTAATTCCACCTAGTTAATAAGTTGCTTGCCTGAACTGTTTATTTCCTTGGTACATTTCATAGTTGTTCTAAGCTGCGTATTTTAATTAAACTCCCTATCCCATCATTATGTTACAGTAGTAGAAGTTTCTTTGTTTTTTTTTTTGCACTTCCTTAAATTCAAGTCTTTGGTTATTGCGTTTGTTTATGATTGTAAAAAAAAATTAGTTTAAATTTCTTTTGGTAATTAAATAGTATAAAAAAATCCAAATTCTCAAAAATTAAACTTGTTCTAATTCGATTAAATTAAAAACTAAGGATTGCGAAAATAAAATAGTCTCTGCGGTACGAATCTAAAATTACTAAAACGAGATTGTGCACTTGCAATCAATTTTAAATATTTATTTCTAGCACATCAAGTTTTTGGCGCCGCTGCCGGGGACTAATTATTTTTCGCGCCTTAATTTTTAATTTTTCGAGTTAGTTTTATTTCTTATCTTATTTTTATTTCGTTCTTTTTAGGAAATTGTGAGATTTCGGAACTCTTCTCAAGAAGCGTGGAAAATTGGAATTTATGGAATCTTGCTTCGGTAACCGTATCTCACTCTTTTCGCCCTTTTTATTTTTAGAAAAAAAATTTAAAAAAAAAATTGAAAATTGAAAAAAAAAAAAATGTTGGTAAATACATAGTTGTTGCATCATGCATTTAATCACTTAGGGCACATCATCTAGATTTTTATTTTCTTGTTTTTTTAATTTTTCGTACCTTAAATCGTGGTGATCGCTGGCGGACCAAGGTACGTTAAATTCTTCTTTTCTTTAGTTTAGAACACGTAGTTTAAAGCATCCATAAATGTTTATAGTTTTTTATATCTCGTTGTTTGTTGCATTCATTTGTAAATAAATCTTAAGGGTAAATCCTCTTGTAACATGGGGGAAGGGATTTAATCACTCTTTCCTTGGCCCACAACAATTAATTTTCAACATTTTACATCCCCTAGCCTTTTAATAAAATTAATTAGACATTTGCCCCTAGGATTTCGCGCTCAATTAGAAAGGTGCCTAAAAATAAACGTAATTAAGACTTATTCACGACCTTCAGTGTCTAAGGTTCGCCTGGCTGTTAAGATTCGGTGTCTAAGTGACGAGTTTGGCCTCTTGGCAATGCCTGCTCTAATCTGGCCGAATCGGTCTGAATAATTCTTAATTTACGGAATTTTTAGTGTGTCTTAACGTTTTGAGCAATGTCTAGTTATTTTATTTAGGGAACCTAGGTTAGATTTTTCTTTTGATTTTTCACCATTTATTTTGTGTGTTTCATTTTCGCACTTACGTGCTACGTGGTTTTATCCTTGATCAATCTTTACCATGTCCGTAGCATTTAGGGAGCGTTATTACCAAGGTTGGGATTTTGACGAGGAGCTAGCGGATAATACGATGTGGTGTGAGTCAACTAGGGAACCTAGTGTATATAACGAGTCGTCTAGTACTTTTATTAATTTGCATTATAGTGAAAACGATATTGCAATCGACTCTGAATTAGATGCTCTTACTAGATGACTCGAAGCCTTAGAAACCCTTAGTGGCCCTTCACACACGTCTTGGGACCCAAATTTCAACTCTCCGAGTCTCGATTTTCAACATGGCCCCGACTCTCAACAAGTCAACGCCATGTTTCAACCAACCTCTCGAAATGACCACTTTACATCGTCTTCTAATTCCGGTTGGAGAGATTATCCCGATCTCTCATGGAACCAAGGTCATAGCTATCAAACTCCGCCTCCACATTTTCAAGAACCGAACTCTTATCCAATTCCGAGTCAAGTTCCTTATTCGAGTTCAATTCAAACACCCGCCCACCCACCCGGATTTCATGATTCGAGTAGGAAACTTGACACCTTATAAAAGAGTATCGAGGCTTTATTGATTTCTCAAGCAAACTTCATGCGAACCATAACTTCTGATAGGCAAATTTTGAACTCTAATGTTCAAGCCTTATCTAAATTAGAATTTCAAGTGAATCAATTAGCCACCATGTGTGAGCGTGAGACAATAACCACCCCAAATCCACCCGAGGTCAACCCTAAATTTCTTATCACTCAAAGACCTATCGATACTTTCGATGATATCATTTTTCCTAGGTCTAATGTTCAAGTTGACACTCCTTTCGATGGTGATTCACACGAAGAAGATTCTAATGCTGACACCATTCTTTCTCTAGGTCAAACGAAGAATCCCGATGATTCTGAGTTTGTGGCTCCACCTAGACAACCATCATCTTCTTCTAGTGAACTTTTCCTTTCATCTTCCAAACCTCTTCCTGAAAAACCCAAAGAACTTCATACTCAACCAATAGGAGCTAATCTAGTTAAGGAGGTTGTTTCAAGGTCAAATTTTGACGATCATGAGATTGAGTCTCTTCTAATACAAGATTTTCAATTGCATTACGAGACCAATCGAGAGCTTCACGAATCTTTTAAGGATTTGACCTCGGAAGAGATGTTTGGAGAGATGAAGAATATTTGTTCCAAATGGGAAACCCAACATAAGGATAGTTCTTGTGATCCTAATTCTGTTGGTAAAACATTTTTCAAAGAGCCACCCCCACCCGTTTCTATTTCTTCATTTTCCACTCGTGCTCCATCTTTCATCGAAACTCATGATATTCATGACCAACATCTTATCGTAATTAATTTGCTTAAACAACAAAAAGAAGCATCCTCGTGGTCTATGGATGAAGTTAGGAATATGAGTTTTATTCTTGCGCCTAATCGGATCGTTCGAGTGGTCTATGCTATTTTCGTGGGTGAGTTTCTGAAATATGTTGGTTGTATAACAAAAATAGTTTTTCCGAGAGCAGGTATTGGTTAGTAAATATTTGTTTTGTACCTCCCATAGTAGAATGTAGGTATGGGGGAGGAGTTGTGTGTGTGAGTTGTTTTCTTTCATAATTTCTAGAAGTTTTCAGTCTCCGTCATCCCTTATCAGGTATTTCCTCACCTTTCTTTATCTATTCTCATTTCTCTTTTCTTTTGCATTTGCATACATTGAGGACAAAGCATGATCTAGGTATGGGGGAGGGTTTTTAGTGTAAATAGTAAAAATTGAAAAATCCAAAAAAAATTAAAAAATCAAAAAAATCAAAAAGAGTTCTTTTCGTATTCTAGTCTTGTTAATTGATTGCTAGTTGCTTGATGCACCCTTGCATGCTATGATAATCTTATGATCCATTAGCTTTTGTTTGAGAAGTGATTTGCTAAAGTTCTTGTTCACACACTTACACTATCAAGGAAACTAGTAGACTTATTTTAATTGTACTTGAAATTAGAAGGGCATGATTAGGTGTAAGATGATTTGGTCTTCATGCTTTGAGTACAAGTAGGTGCATTGAAGATACCTTTACTTGAGATTGATTATGTTTTACTACACCAAGTGAGATTTTGAGCCTATATGCACATCTTTTGCATTTATATTCTTTTGCTTGAGTGTCCACTTGTCATTTGCAATGCTAGCACTTGTTTGAATTCTCTCTTGGAACGCATGACATTGATTGATGATAAAATGATGAAGGCACTTAGGAATAACCTATATTTCCAAATTACCCACACCATTCTTATATGATCAATTAGTTAACCCTTTGAGCCTAATCATTTTCTTTCAGTGACACACCACATTACTCACCTAAGACCTTTTTCTTGTTTAGCCTTACGTATTCTTGATCCCATTTTGTCAGAGGCTAGTAAGAACTTGAGGGAGCAATAAGGTGTGTGAAATAGGGTTTACTTTTGTTCATAACTTTCGAGGAAATATTTGTTGTTACTTTGCTAGTCGATGTTCAAGTTAAATCTAAATGAGGATTATTGTTACATTTATCTTAGCTCTCATAAAAAAATTAAAGAAAAAAAATAATAAAGAAAAACAAAAAATGAAAAAAAAAAAAATGAAAAAAAAAAAAGAAAAGAAAAAAAAAGAATATATATACATGAGAGCATACTTATGTTTTTTGTAATCCTCCTTCATTGCGACTATTCAAGGATTTTTGTTGAAAATGAAAATAAATTGTGTGGGGAGGAAGTTTGGTGTTGTGCATGTTATTCATGGTGACTACTAGCTTTGGACACTTCACCTTGCTTTGGCCTTTCTTTACATACCTTGTCTCTAGCCCCATTACAACCTTAATAAAGACCTTTTGATTGTCATTATTAATGTATGTTGTGATTTAAGTTGGAATGATACCAAGTGTCAAGCATGCATTTGATTTTGTTGGAATTGAGTGATACACTTACCCTTGTTCTTGAGTGAATATTCTTTTATGAGTGAAAGGTGAGGTATTGCTTATTTGCTTTTTGCATAAGAGATCTCAAGTTTTGACTCTGAGGTGTGTCCTTGTAGACTTAGCATGGTTACCAATAATTTTTGCACTTGACATGAACTTATAATCACTCTTGCATGGTTCTTTAAGTAGACTATGTGAATCCTTACACTTTCCACACCAAGACTTTGCAACTTCATTTTGATTCTTAAGTTGATGTATCATGAGAGGACATGTATGTGTGGTGTGCATTGCCATGTAATCTTTTATACAAGTTAGGTGGATTTTGTGGGTACATTCACTATAGGCCCTCACGAGACCTCACTCGTCCACTAGGGCTGCCTAGGGGTTTAAAGGGCTTGTTGCATATGCCAAATGCAACCGTCACACCTACGAAAAGGAGTATAGGACTTTGCATCTAGATTTTCTTTTTTTGTTTTTACTCGAGGACGAGCAAAAGATAGGTATGGGGGCATTTGATAAGTGCATATTTTTTGTATATTTTTATTACCTATTTATTGCTTGAACTCGTATTTTAATAATTTATTTTGTTGCATTTCAGGAAATTCGTAAATAAATAAAGAAATGACAAAATAAAGAAATAAAGAGCAAGGAAGGGAAAAAGAGGAAGAAAAAGGACCAAAAATGAAAGAAGGAAAAGAATTAGGAGCTTGGAGCAAAAGGAATATTTCAAGACAAGTGGAAGGTGGAGATCATCCTAACACACTACATTAGTGTATGGCCAAGATCAACTCTTCAAAGCTTAAGGGGGAAGGAAACAAATAGATGGCTAGGATTTCACCACCACACACCACAAATGTATGGTGGGGATTTACCCAACACCCCCCTTAACCCTAATTCCTATCCTATAAATACCCCCTCACCCCCCTTGTATTTAGTAACTTAGATTTTAGGGTAGATTTAATTTCTTGTATTTTTCTTAGTTTCAAATCTTGTAAACACTCCTATTATAATTAATGCAAATTTTATTTTCTTTACTTCTTGTCTTGCTCTTTCGCTATTATTGCCTTGTTTCGTTATTTTCGTAAATCCCGTTGCTAACCACTTGGGGTTGAAAGTAACGAAACTTTAATTACTTGCGCTTAGTTAATAATTTTAATTATGCCCCTTTAAATTTCCATTTTATTGTGGGCTTTATAATTATTAATTGTAGATCTTAATTTTTATGTTTTAAGTATTAGTGTAACTTTTTTTAAAAAAAAAATCACCAAAAATAATAATTCTAAAATTTGTGGTACGTTTTTACTCTTTTTAATTGTTAAAATTCGAAGTAATTTTTTTGTCTTACTCCCCTGTTTTTCTCACATTCACCAAACCCAGTTTCATTCCTTTATTCTTCTTCTCCTGCGAATTAACCAACATCTCTCCTCCTTTCCTTGTCTTACTCAGTCCACAACAAATCCACCTCTCTCTCTCTCTCTCTCTCTCTCTCTCTCTCTCTCTCTCTCTCTCTCGCTCCCTCCCTCTCTCTCTCTCTTTCCCTACAAAAACCGCAACCCATATCCCCGACCTCCTATTTCTCTTCCTTCTTTTCCCCCTTTTCCTTAATTCTTTGTTTTTCTCCTTCTTTCACCTTACGCTGTTGTCGTTGTTTTTTTTTCTTTCTTTCTGTGTTTATGTGGTGCAATTTAGCGATTGTGTGCATTAATTTAGCGATTGTGTTGTGGTGCATTAAGTTTTCTTGTTAATTTTCGTTTTTAAGTCGTAATGTTTTTAAGAAGGTTTAAGATACTTTATTTTATTTTCATTTTAGCTTTCATTTTATATGTGTGACTTTGTTTCCCTGTTTATTTGTTTTGGCCCATGTTTGTTTTCGGTCCAAAATCAACTTCTTGGCCATGTTTAATTCCACCTAGTTAATAAGTTGCTTGCCTGAACTGTTTATTTCCTTGGTACATTTCATAGTTGTTCTAAGATGCGTATTTTAATTAAATTCCCCATCCCATCATTATGTTACAGTAGTAGTAGTTTCTTTGTTTTTTTTTTGCACTTCCTTAAATTCAAGTCTTTGGTTATTGCGTTTGTTTATGATTGTAAAAAAAAATTAGTTTAAATTTCTTTTGGTAATTAAATAATATAAAAAAATCCAAATTCTCAAAAATTAAACTTGTTCTAATTCGATTAAATTAAAAACTAAGGATTGCGAAAATAAAATAGTCTCTGCGGTACGAATCTAAAATTACTAAAACGAGATTGTGCACTTGCAATCAATTTTAAATATTTATTTCTAGCACATCAAATGCAACTATGTTCTGAGAGAGTTACATGAAGGAATATGTGGTAATCACTCGGGGGGTAGTTCGTTGGCTCGAAAGATTCTTCGACAGGGATATTTTTGGCCTACATTAAAAAGGGATGCATTTGAATTTTCAAGGAGGTGCGATGCCTGTCAGAGGATCTCTAACTTTAGAAACGCTTCAGTGTCTCACCTTACCTCGCTTACGAGCCCATGGCCCTTTGCTATGTGGGGTATTGATCTAATTGGGGAGCTCCCCAAGGCCAAGGGAGGAGTCAAATACGCCGTTGTGGCTGTAGATTATTTCACGAAGTGGGATGAAGCCGAGCCATTGGCAACTATCACTACTAAGAAACTAAAGGACTTTGTGTATAGGGCGATTGTATGTCACTATGGGATCCCTTATCAGCTCATATCAGATAATGGGAAGCAATTTGACAGCAAAGAAATGAAGGAATTCTGTGAAAACCTGGGAATAAAGAAGAGTTTTTCAGCTGTAAGTCATCCTCAAACAAATGGCCAAACTGTGGCCATAAATAAAATAATCAAGCATACTTTGAAGGCTAAGCTGGAGGAAAACAAAGGTAATTGGCCTGAGGAATTACCAAGGGTCTTGTGGTCATACAACACGACCATAAGGACCACTACAGGAGAGACTCCCTTTTCTTTAACCTATGGATGCGAGGCCATGGTTCCAATTGAAGTAGGTTCAGGGTCATTTAGAAGGGAACACTACGATCCCGAGACAAAAGAGGTCAATCATAGGCTCTATCTAGACATGATTGAATAGACTCGAAGCGAGGCCCAGCTACGCCTCGCAGCTTATCAACAAAGGACTGCGAGATACTATAATGGAAAAGTCAAGGCGCGACCTTTACGTGTGGGTGACCTAGTGCTTAGAAGGGTCATGCCTAACATAAAGGTCCCTGACCACGGGGTTTTTGGTGCCAATTGGGAAGGACCCTACAAGATCTATGCTACTCTATCAGAAGGAACCTACTATATCATAGATATGAAGGACAAGGTTATTCCTCGAGCTTGGAGTGCAGAGCACTTGAGAAAATACTATCAGTAGAGGCTTCGCCCTTTAGTAGTTTCTATCTTTTATTACAACTTTAGCATGAATAAATTCATACAAAGTACTGGGGGGTAGTGATCATATAGACACCTCCCCTTTATGATGGAATGACTTTTGGGCTTCGCGCCCCATTTGATTAAATATGAGTTCGTTTTCCATTCTCTACATTTTTGTTTTTATTATTTTGGTAGAATTTTAAAACATTTTCAGGATTAGGCCAGCACAGTATGCAAGGCTGAAACTCCCTCGGGTCGGAGGCAACGCGAAGCCATTGGCAGCTCGCACTACGATCTGAGGGGAGATCCTTTTAGAAGTATTTTAATGAAGAATAGCTAATGTGATCAATGCAAAGGGCGATCTTAGTCTTGGGATCTCAACAGCGACCTCACATTATAAAAACGAAGAAGGCATCGCTTGTTGTAACCCTAGAGGGATCGCATCTCCACACGAATCATCATAATATAAAGCTATTAAAAGCAAGGTAAAACCACTACATAGTAACGAAGATAGTCTACATGAAGAATTAAAGCAACATCAAGATAAACAAATAGAAGCAGTTATTTCTATGAAACATTTACTTCTACAAGGCAAACTATTCAAAAGATGTAATATGAAGATGTAAACCAGATAGAAGAGTTAAAGCATGGATAAATTCAAGTCAGTGTGGATAAATTCAAGTCAGCACGGGTCGCCATGCGATCCCAAAATTCAACAGTTATCAGATACAAGTTATAAAAAACCAATAGTACAACCTGCGAGGCATTCTAAGGGTGCCCGCATCCCTAATTTAAAAGTTCAGTGAATCAAAATATGTTTATAAAGAAGGTTCAGGGAGCAGTCTCATCAGCCTTGGCAGCTTCACTTGCTAGCCTTGCCTCTTGGCCAGAAATACTTCCTCGGCAGTTGCCAGTTCAGCCTTTGCAGCGTCCAAGTCACGGGTTAGCTTTGCGATCTCCTCGTCCTTTTTCTTAGCAGCCTCCTCGCTGGACTGTTGCAGCTCCTTTAGTGATTTTTCAAATTCATTCCTCTCCCTGCGAGCAGTCTTCAGGTCTGTGCGGATTTGAGCAGTGTCATGAGAGAGCTTGAAAGTCTCCTCCAAAGACCGCTTATCTTCTACCTTTTGAAATTCTAGGACCTTGACTCTCTTATCCAGCTGGAAGAAGTTTTTCGTGTGTGCAGCTTGGCGAATGAAAGCTTCAGCGAAGCATTTTGTCAGTGCATTAGCGTTCTCTTCTGGGGGCGCCTTCCACCAGCCAAAAGTTTCAGCCTCATCAGAGTACTTAGACCCCAATGTGGCAAAGAGATGTTGAGAGGTCGTGGCAGTAACGACCCCTGAAGATGGTCGGAAGGACCCATCTTTTTGCCCATCTGTCCTGGATCGCTTTAACGGGCTCTGTTCAGGAGAGTTTCGAACTTGATCCCCAGCGATGTCTGATTGGGCTTGAGGATCGCTAATGACTGTAGAGAGAGGAACTGCTGACTTGGTTTGAGGAGGAGCTTTCAATGCAGAAGTTGTTTTGGAAGCCACTCCCTTTTTAGCTCCCTGCTGGAGGAAGGGGGAACTTTGCCGTTACGATTTGACATGCCTGTACAAAAGAAATAGACAAGTTAAAGACAGTTTAATAGTTCGATGAAGTACAATAAAATAAATGCGAAGACAAATGACATGGTTATGCATACAAAAAGAAAAGAAATGTGATGCAATAAGGCAATAATTATGGATTGTATCGATATTAAGGAATACCCTCATCATCTAATATTTCAACATGAGAAGACGAGGCCTCTTCTCTGTACTTTCTCATCCGCGAGGACCGCTTCGCATTGGAAGGCCCCGCTTCAGGAGAAGAACCTACTCCCTCTTTCAAAAACCCACACTCAACAAAGTTCTGTAAGGAAAGAAGAGTCCTAATATTTCTCTCTTGCTTGATAGATTTCGTTAACACGTCGTCAGCACGTCGTTTTTCTTCACCCTTGAGGACGGTGCGAACTGGACCAACTGCGATCCCACATAAGATAATTAGGTATGAATAAAAGGCGAACAACAAAATAGAAAGGATGAACATTGGAAACAGGCTCACCAGGAAGGTAATTGGAGCTTGTTTTGATCCTGGGGACTTCGTGGATGAAGAAGAAGGGCTCCTTCCACGAGCCGGCACTACTTATTCCACCGGGTAAGAGGTTTTTTCTGTTGAACTCTGGCCACACAGAGAAGTAGACATATCCAAAATCCTTGGCCCCACATCGCTTAAGCTGTAAGAAATAGCCCATTGTTTTTTCATCCAGTGGGGGGTAGCTGAGCTTGTGGTAGAGGATGTAAAGAGCGATCATGGACCTGTACCCATTTGTGCTTATTTGAATGGGAGCTAGGTGGTAGGTTTCACAGACATCTCTGATAAATGGGTGAAGAGGGGAAGAGATGCCTATTTTCATCAGGGGCACAGTTAACACCATTCTTGGAACTCTACCTCCATTCTCTGCATGGTTGAAGCGGTAGCATCGCATCGCGGGATTGGGAAGGATGATCTTGCCTTATGGTCTAAACTTTTCGACCCCCTCTATTATGGTCTTCACGTTCAGAGTCGTGGATAAGTCTCGGCAAGCGAGGATGCGAGGTTCACCTGGTTTCACTTTGGAGCCAGGCTCGATATCTTCTGGGCGGGGCCCACCAACATATATAACTCCCTCTAGCTCTGGTTGAGGGGTCGGCATATAGGGTTCAGGCGATTCCTCTGGAACATAATCATAATCTTTGAAATTTACGATTCTTGACACCTCGTCAAGACCACCATCATCTGAGGAAGGCTCCTCATAGTCAGAATCATTTGAGTCCACTTCGTTATCCCCAGCTCCTTCAAGATCGTAGTAGGCATGGCCTAGCGAGCCCGGTGGAGAATCACTTATATGGATGGGTGAAGTTACAGGAGGTGGAGGAATTTTGGCGAGAAGTTATGCCGCTTGTGAACTGAATTCTTCTCCCTTCTTCTGCAACGCCTCTATTTCTCTTTCAACATATGACATCTCAGCTTGAGGCTCGCTTTGGGCCGGGAGAACCTCTAAGTATTGGTCTCGCGAGCTCGAAGGACGTTTTGTTCGCCCTGAAATTAGAGGCACCTCCCTAGTGTACTCTTCATTAGACCACAGAAGGTCGAAGAATAACTTAAACGAGCTATCGCTTGTACTTATAGCTTTTGCTATATTAGTCACCTCCTCGCTAATCTGAATGTTGGGAAGATGGGAAGGTGTCCTTGAGCTGTCGTCATTTGACATCTGAAAAAGAATGTGAAAAATTAAGTGTGTGCCCTTATAGAAAGTAAAAAGGAGTAAATGAAGAAAAGAATAAATGAATAGAAAAGCTCTACGTGTTCTCACTTCGCTCACAAGGAATATTCTGGGGTCGTTATTCTACGTAAAAGGAAGAAGCTATGAACCTAAACGAAGGATCGTCATTCTACCTAAGCGAGGATGGGATCGCAAGGTGAAATTGGCAATGTGTGATCGCAGTCATAAGGGATCGCATCGCATAAAAATAAAACCATATAATCATGCATTTGCAATGAAGAACAGTAATTTAAATATCAAGAAAGATTGAAGACTTACTTTTTCTTGAGAAAGATTGAAGAAATCCGAGAAGAGTTGAGGTCGCTGGTGATTGAGCTTGAAAAATTCTTGTGTTTGATCCAGGAGCAAACTGACAGCAATTCGGTGTGTTGTTAATATGGAAAGTGGCAAATGAATAAACAGTACAGGTTTATATAGGTATCAAGAGAGAGGAAGGTGTTGGGACACGTGTCATGATCCTAACGGCTGAACACGAATCTCAAGGTGTGACAGTTGGCACAACTCTTCAAAATCTTAACACCTCGATGCGATCCCAAGGGATTTGACGATTGCACTTATAGCGATCTCAGGATTCACATCGCTCAAGGTTCTCAGACATAATATTGATTCCACATCGCATTTTCAATGGCAATATGGACTCGGGGGGTAGTTGTTATGCCCAAATCTGGCGTAAACCTAATACAAGCCCACTGGGCCATACTAGGCTTAAATATGACAATTGGGTTGCCAAAGCCCACCAGCAGGGACCAGCCCAACATGTTCTTTCGTCTTATCTTCGTTGGTTATTAGAAGAGAACAATCCCCAATAAGGGATCGCTTCGCATATGGCTCCCAGCAAGGGGTCGCGTTATTATTATTCTGTACTAAGGTCCAGCATGGCCTAGGACTCTCTCATAATGAAGACTCATAGCTAAGCCCGGCAAGGTCGCATGAGTATCTCTATATTTGGGGCCTGCATCGCATGACTAAACCTACCAGGGTCGCATGCGAGGTCCTTACGAGCTCTCCATCCGCTTCGCTGGGAGCATCATATAGTTCTAGCATAATGTTGCCATAAGTAACCTTTAGTGGGCAATGGATCATGAGTAGAATTGATGACTCGTTGCCATGTCAGCCCTAAAGCGAGTGGCCTTGGGCCATGACTTATCTCTTAAAACCCTAGCCCGTCTAGGTAACTTATTCTCTAAGAACTAAGTATGACTTGATCCCTATAAGTAGGGTACGTAGGCACCTTGATATGGGATGAGAAACAGTTCACTCTAAAAATACCATACAAGATCAGCCACATCTAACCATCAAAACCCTAATCCTTGTTCTTCTTTCTTTAGCCAAATATCCGTATTTTGCTCCGTTAATCTAGCAAACCTCCAAAATATTGTTATACCAAATTCTCCCTATAACAATACTCATTCAAAGGATTTTGTCAAGAAAAACTTTCTCCAAGCTCAGGTTAATATATGCGATTAGTTAATTTTTCTCTACATTGGCCTGCATTTGCTTTACTTAATGGTTTTCGTTGAAGTTTGAGAACTCATTGTTTTTAGTATAATGTCAATACTGAAGTTCACTTATAGTGTTCGGTATACAAAAACAAGGCAAGACATGAGTCGCACTGCTCCGCACCAGATATTACATATATGATTGTTGAGGACTCAGCACTGCATGGGGTATGAGCTAATATTGCTGGCATATCTGGTAAGAAACAGGGACCATGCATGTGCACTAAGGATTCAGTTGGCGATCGAGCTACTGCTCAACCTTCCAACAATTAATTCATGTACGTAAGTGCTTTTCTCTTATTTACCTGCATATTATAGAAACTACATCAAAATAAAAAAAATAACTAAAATATGGCTAGAGCATTCCCGTACCTCACAAGGCTATAAAGCTAGGTCAAGATGAAAAACCCAAAGCAAACTAGAAAAGAGTTGCGCTGAAACATGAGCGAGAAAATTCTGTAATGATAAATTTGAAATTGTAACACAGCGCCTAGAGCTGGCAATTCGTTCGTTTCATATCTGTCGTACATTTTCGTGTTTTGTATATATGAATCTAAACCAAAACACGAACTGTTAAGAATTTGTGTCGTGTTCGTATATGTCGTGTAATTTTCATGTCGTGTTTGGTCTATTTCTAAATGAAAATAATAATAATCATAATAATATAAATAAAAAATATATTTAAATATTATATTTTTCGATTAAATATATACTAGTCGAGTCTTAAGTGTTAGCAAGTCCTAACGAGTTAAGTGTGGTCAAACTTTCTTAAACTTATATTTGAAACTATTTTCTATTTTTTTTTATAAAAACTATATATATAATATGTATTTTTATCATTTTATAATATTTATTTATTTCATGTATTTTCGTTTTGTTTCGTGTACGCAAGGCTAAACACAAAACCGACACTATAACAATTCGTATAATTTTGTGTTCGTATATCTTCATGTTTGTGTATCGAAAAGATAAAAATAAATCCAATATTATTGTCTCATTTTCATGTTGTATTATTGTGTCGTATACGAATTTGCCTACTACTAGGAAAAGTTCCTATGAATCCTAGTTTTGCTAGATCATCAGCACCTACATTGATATTTTTGTTATTTTTGTTTGAAGGAGAGATTACTATGCAAAATGGAGTTATTCAAAACCTCCACCTCAGTGAAGTCATGTGGCATACGTGAAGAGGCGAATTTAGGGGGGCGAGAGGGGTCCATGGCCTCCCCTGAAATTAGTATAAAACCTGTATAGTATGTGTAAAAATTATGTTGTATCTATAGCGTAGCTAGTAATGTCATTTGTTTTCTTACCTAGAAATCATGGTTCGATTCTGTGGTATTGCAGATTTTTTATTCCTCTTCTGTCAAAGTATACTAGTATTTCTTTTCTTAATCATTTTCTGTCAAAGCAATAAAAATTATTTATATAAGTCCCCTAAATATAGGAAATAAGTCCCCTAAATATAATTCCCCGCCACTGCATACGTGCTACCAATTTTATCAATAGAAACATCAATGTAACACAATTACAATAGATGATGCACTTGTCTCTGCCCTAAATAATACATTTGTATTAACACCTACAATTTTATTTTATTTTGGTTTAGCAAAAAATAATCTTTTTTAAGCATTGTCATTTTTATTGATATCGAACTTGAAAGATTTGTTTAGATGAAGAAAATACACCGGAATGGAGTACAAGAACACATCGAAAATGTTGTACCATGCGAGTCGTCGTTTAACAAAAAGGGAGCAGAAAATGATGTTTAATTTTAGATTTTTAAATATTATAATTTGATAGATTCGTTAAAAAGAATACTATGATTTCCCCTTAAATATTATCTTTTTTAAAAAAAAAATATAATTCTTATGATAATTACTATTCTTTTGTTTATAATTTTTTTACTATGAAAAACCTATGATAAAAAATCACCAACAAACATTTTGCAAAAATAAAATCACCCACAAATACAGGATAAAACACCATTGAATACAAAATACAGCTTTACTTTATATAAACTTTTATAAAACACCAACAAATATGTATCCTAATTGTATAACATTTTATAACACATCAACGAATATATAATATTTATTAATAAATTCTTGTTCAATGTTAATTTGGTAACAAATTTGGTTCCATTTTATTTTGGTTTCACCATAGATTCCTACTTCTCTTAAAATTCATATTATTTTCTTAAAAAATTGTTAGGAATTTTGTTATAATTATTCATATTACTGAATTGTACAACTAACGTATTTATTAGAAACACAAATAACGTATCTATTATAATTCATATTATGTTTTTTTAACTATCTTAAAATAATCTTAAATATCATTTAATAAAAATAAAATCTATATTTATAACCTTTATTATAAGCAAAACCCATTAAATACTATTTTGTACCAAATTTGGTTCACATCAAATTTTGGTTCCACCATAAAATCCAATTTTCCTTAAAATTTCATGTTGGTTTTATAAAATAAATAAATAAAATCCTATTATAATTATAATTCTTTTATTACAATTTAATCAAAAAATACTACGAATACATATGTTAATCTAGGGTGACATGCTTATCTTTAACAAACAAAATCCATTTTTAATGGTACTTTGGTACCAAAATTTGGTTCCACCCTAACATTTCTATTTTTTCTAGGATTCAATATTTTTTTTTTGAAACAAGGATTCAATATTATTTTCACATTACTAAATGTACAAATAAGATATCTATTAGAACTATAACCATGTATGTTATGTTTTCTTGATTTTCTTAAAATAATTTTATTTAAATAATTAATAATATATATATATATATATATATCTATCTATAACCTTTATTAATAATTAAATCCCTTTTTAATGTAATCTTTGTACCAAGTTTTGTTCACACTATATTTTGGTTTCAGCCCTACATTCCTATTTCTCCTAGAATTCTATGTTGGTTTTATAAAATAAATAAATAAATCCTAATAAAATTATAATTTTTTATTACAGTTTAATCAAATAGACTGCGAATACATATGTTAATCTAGATGACATGCTTTTATACTATATTATACTATAATAAACGAAAGGGTGATGGCCCTAAATAATCATTTTTGGGATCCATTTTCCCAAAATACTGATTTCCAAATTTTTGGCCCTAAATACTAACGGGATACGTTGTTTCGTGCTCCGTATTGTAAGGATACGTTACTCCTTCCTCCGTATTGCTGGGATACGCTGCCCCGTGACACGTGATAGAAACAGTTACGTTACTGATTCCTCCGTAACGTGCAAAAACGTTACTAGTAGCTCCGTATTACATGGTCACGCTAGTACACATAAGTGAACAGTAGCTGAAGATACGCATTTACAAGATGCGTATCAGGAGATACGCATTTTGTAAATGCGTATCTGACGTCAGCATCGTCGTCCTCAGAGCTCGCGGTAATGGCGATTCCGGTATGGATTTTGTTTCACTTCGTTAATCCACGTCACGAAATTTCAAAACATGTTCTACATATCACTAGAATCGCAATTCGATTCTCTACACATTCATAATTCCCGATTTTCGATTTAATCGCCGGATTTAAAATTCCTAATTCAGACCTAACTTCCGATTCTATTTTTCGTTTAAGCTTGTTCATGCCCCTGCGAGGCCAGAGGAGAGAAACGATTCACGGGATGAGGAAGTAGACGACTCTGTGATCCTGTGGTGATGATTTGGAGGGTGGTGGACGAGGAATGTATGATAAACGCAGAGAAACTCCCTTTCCGTCGAAGTCGCCGGTGACCAATCCTCTCGAAGTTCTGGCAAGCTAATGTTTTTTCTGGAGATGAACAGTGTCTCGGATACGGAACACACAGTAGCGCGTTTTCCGTGGGTAGAGAGGGCCAACATTTTAGAAATCAGTATTTTGGGCCAAGAAGTCTCAAAAATGATTATTCTGGTAATTTTCTCTAAACGAAAGGGGTATAATTTGTAATTTGGTTAACTCATTTTTTTGTTATCCCCTATTTTTGGTTATCCCTTATTCACAACCGTTAGAACTTCAACTCAAATAAATCATTACCGTTAGATATAACAATACTAAAATTGTTTTATACAAAGGTCTAAGATTCGATTCCCGCTAACAACATATTAATTTATATTTAATGCAAAATATTACTATATACAAAAATGTAATGCTCGAATTTTTCCAATAACATATTAAAATTAATATATATAATATTATACTACACTATAAATAAATTATAAAAAATTGAAATTAACCCGTGCTTTGCAAAATAACAAAATTAAAATTCCTATGATTCCTGTTTTTCCTAGGATTCTATATTATATTTTAGTAAAATAATAAAATTGATAAATAATATTATAATTGTAATTTTTTATTATAGCTCTATTCAGTTCATAAATAACGTATTTATTATAATCATGCACATTTTTACGTATATATCAGAATTATTTAGTTTTTTTTCTCGATTTTCTTAAATAAACTAAAATAAGTAATAAATGAAATTACCTTTATTAATAAACAAATTCATTGTAAATAACATAATTTTTTTATAATAATTTAGTGATTAATTTAATTAAATTTTCTGGCGCAACTAGGGTGCTGGAAGTCTTCTGTCTATCTATCATCCTGTTTAGGGTGCTGGAAGCATATAATCATTTCACTTTTGAGGCTTAAAAAAAGTTAATTTCTCCACACATTTTTTTTTAATTTTTTTTCCTGAATAGAAAATATGATTATTTTCAAAATGCAAATTTTTTTTTATTTTGCATTTGTAAAAGTAGTCACATTTATTTTGGGATGGAGGAATATCAAGTTAAAAAATAAACCGTTATTATTTTATAGGAATTTCGTTTAAATTTTCTGGAAGCCTCAAAAGTGCAATACCTATTTAGGAACAGAGTGACTAAAAAATGATTATATGCTTTGTTTCAGGTGTATTTGGTAGGATGCTACTGTAAGACTCTTTGGCTGGAAAAAATTTTTGGAGCCGAGCGGGGCGGCTTCACTTGGGTTGGCTTCGGCTATTGGCTGCGGAGCGGCTTCACGGGTTGATGCTGGCAGCATGGGCGACCGTTTGGACAACGGTGCCAGGTTGGTTAAAACATGGTTGGCTGAGTTTGTTGGCTTGCTGGTTGGTTTTATGTGGGCAACACAAGGCTGAGAGCTGAGCTGGGAGTCCAATATGACTAAGGCAAAAGTCAAAAACGTGGGCACATGTTGGTGATATATTTATGTGATATATATTGTGTATATTTGCTTGGAAAATACAGAAATAAGTGGGTGAGATAACTACCTTGCAGTTGTGGCTCAAGGGATGGAGGGAAATGTAGTTGAAGACATTTTAAATGTGGGTAACTACTGGTAACTGCCAAGTAACTGAGTGTTGGGCTTTGATTGGCTTGCTGGTGCATGGGACCAGGCTGGGAAAATAGAGATAGGCATTTATATATGTATTCTCTGTATTGTACAAGTTCATATTATGTATTCTGCACTTGTATTATTTGTTAATCCCAGGTTTTTAGGATGATGTTTTTGAACAGTCTTCAAATTAAATCATGGAGATTTGATTCTGAGTTTCCATATATGATTGCCATATCTATTGCAGGACATATATCGTATTTATTGCAGGTCATATATTTTGGGATATCTCTCAGGGATATCATGCGATTTGATTGTAATTCAAATCCTAAAGGAGCCGTTGCTAATGATCACTGATTGATTGTTATCTAATCAATAATTTGTGCTTGATTGATTCTTGTTTCAACAGCTATAATCTCAAGGATTCATCTCTAACGGCTACATATTCTTGTGTTATATAAAGTCGATCTTTTGGCAAGAAGAAAAACAACTCAACACATCTGCAAAACTTCTTACAAAGACTATCAAGCTCATACACTGCATACAGAAGTTACAGTTCATAGAGTTGTAATTTTATATTCATTATATACATACTTGTGCCGGGTTGTGGCAATTAGATAGGGTTGCAAGTCATAAGCCAAGGTAGCCAGTGGGCTAGGTAGCAGGTTTGCTAGGTGACAGTTGTGTCAAGGGAAGGGTTCTTCCAAGAGGCTTTAAACTTGTAATCGGGAAAACTGTAAGCTTTATATTATTGTTATAATAATATAATCTCTGTGCTAGTTGGCATAGGGACTTGGATGTAGGCCATAGATTGGGTAGGGGCCGAACCAAGTGAAAATTCCTGGTGTTCTTGCTTTATATTCTGTCATTTACTTATTGCTGTTTATTTACTCTGTTAGTTAATTGGGACACTCACACACACACACAAAAGAGACAGTCTCATTATCATTTGAGACAGTCTCATTTTCTTGGCAGTTAAATATATTGTGCTACTCGATTTACATTTGGTATCAAAGCGGGTGCATTTAACCTTTGTTTAAGTGTTTATTTTGTTAGATCCATGGCACAATCAGGTTGGAAAGAACGTCGTTCAATCAATGTTCCACCACTCTTGCTTGGAACGGAAAACTGTCATGACTGGAAGTTCCTAATGAAAATATTTCTCCAGAAGGATACATACGAATGGGATGTTGTTGAAAATGGTATCACTATTCCCATGAAGGATGGCAAACCCAAACCAGTAAAGGATCTTACTGTTGATGAAGTCTATTCTCTGAATTATAATGCTCGAGCTATGAATTCTTTACTCAATGGACTATGTGCTACTGAACATCGAAAAGTGTCAGCATGCACTTCGGCTAAACAAGTTTTGGATACTATTGTAGTGAGTCATGAAGGCACCTCAAAGGTTCGAGAGGTCAAGCTTGATCTTCTTCTAAGTGACTATGAAAGCTTCAGATTGGAAAAGGATGAAAGCATGAAAGAAGCTCAGGGACGATTTCTTACACTGATGAATTCTATCGCTCTCCTGGAAAGGCACATTCCTCAGGCAGAAATTAACAGAAAAATTCTTCGATCACTGCCCAAAAAGTTTGCTCCTAAAGTAACAACTCTGCAGGATTCTTCCTTGATCTCAAAAATGGATACACTCACTCTTTTCAGTGAATTAGAAGAGTTTGAGAACCAATTGAGAAGATATGATGAGGAAGAAGAAGTACCAAGGAAAAAGACTCTAGCTCTTAAAACTATTGCAGACTCTAGTGATGATTCAGATGAGGAGATTGCTCTTTTAACAAAGAAGTTTCAAAAGTTCTTATCCAAGAAGAAAGCAGCTAGTCGACCTATTCAAAAATCTTATGGTGTCAGAAAGGAATTCAGAAACAACAATAACGATGAAGTATGTTTCAAATGTGGCAAGAAGGGTCATTTCAAAAAGAATTGTTTTTAGCTGAAGGCAAAATTGAAAGCTTCTGGATCAAAGGATCAAGAAAAGGAGAAGAAAAAGAGTAAAGCATTTCTCAAATGGAGAGATGACGAATCTGATATAGAAATTGATTCTGATGATGAAGTTGCTCAACTATGTTTTGCTGGATTTGATGAAAACTTCACTGAAAATGAAGAGGTATTTTCTACTCCTCCAAAATCATTTGTTTCTGAAGATTTACTAACCTTGCAGGCACAAAATAAAAAATTGCGTAGTAAAAATGCATACTTAAAGCAAGCATTAAGTGAAGTGCTAAGTGAAATGGATGATTCTATGAAAGCGGAATCATTTGTTGAAGAGAAAAAATTGCTTCATGAAAAGATGACCAAGCTTGCTGAAGAGAATAATTATCTGAAAAGCGAGATCGAAAGAAAGGATGCATGTTTGGCCACACTAAGGCGGAAAACAGAGTCTTCCAAAGAAACAGAATGCAAAAAGGAACAAAAGTTCACTGAGTTACAGGAAAAGATTGACCGTCTAAAGAAAGATCTGGCTAAATTCGTGCACGGTGAAGGCACATTAGATGTAATGCTGGCAGTCCAAAAATCCTCTTTGGGAAAAGAAGGACTAGGTTTCAACACAAGTAAAAAGAGTGTATTTCAAAAGACCAATAAGAGGACTACTATGAAGTACAGTATGCCGTATGAGAAATGCAAGGATTGCGGAAAAAGGTGACATATCTCAGCAGAATCCAAATTCTGTCATATTAAGGGCCAAACTGCTAAACCATATCATTCATATATGCATGATTCTTCTAATACTTCTCAAATTTGGATTAAGAAAACAGAAAGACATTTATATAATATCATAGATAGTAACAATGCAGGACCCAAATTAAGGTGGGTACCTAAGACATGAATATATATATACATATATATATATATATATATATATATATATATATATATATATATATGTTTTGCAGGTGTGCTTAAAGGTTCACGTTCCAAAGAATAAGTGGATCATAGATAGTGGTTGCTCTCGTCATATGACAAGAGACAAGTCGAAATTCCTATCTCTAATTGCTTCAGATGGAGGGTTAGTTACCTTGGGTGATTCCAATACGGTAAGGATTGTTGGAAAAGGCACCATAGGTAATGAAAAATTCTCTATTAATGATGTAAGATTGGTTAATGGTCTTAAATACAATCTCATTAGTGTTAGTCAACTCACAGATTCTGGTCATAGTGTTAATTTTGATAAAAATATGTGTTTTATTGGTACTAACTCTAATGAGACTCCCTTAGTAGCCAAACGAAAAGGAAATATCTTTGTGTTAGATTTTGATGAGCAACAGGAAGAAGTATGTCTAGCTTCCATTCAAGAACAGCAGCATCTATGGCACAGAAGACTTGGCCATGTTCATATGGATCTATTAAAGAAAATTTCATCTCGTGGTCTAGTCAAAGGCCTGCCTAAGCTCAAATATAAAAAGACAGAGCCTTGTTCTGCTTGTCAATTGGGAAAGCAAGTCAAGACATCTTTCAAAGCCAAAAATCAGGTGTCTACGACTGATTCATTGTAGTTGTTGCATCTCGACCTATTTGGACCTGAAAGGTATGTAAGTCTTGGAGGTAAGAAATATGCTTTTGTTATAGTTGATGATTTTTCTCGATTCACTTGGGTACTGTTTCTTAGTACTAAGGATGAAGCTTTTAGTGAATTTCAAGATTTAATTGCTAACCTTGAAACTAAGTACTCCAAGAAGCTGAGAACTATCAGGAGTGATCATGGTGGAGAATTCGAGAAAGACTTTGTCAATTATTGCAAGGCCAGAGGCATATCACATGAATTCTCTGCTTCATGTACTCCTCAACAGAACGGAGTAGTTGAACGCAAAAATAGAACACTACAAGAAACTGCTAGGACTTTGCTTCATGAGAGTAAGTTGCCTCGAAATTTCTGGGCAGAAGCGGTAAATACTTCTTGTTATGTACTTAATAGAGTATTAATTCAAATAGAAAAAAAAAATAGAGTATTAATTCATCATATCTTGTTGAAAACTCCGTATGAATTGCTTAAGAATAAAACTCCTAACATTAGTTATTTTCGAGTTTTTGGATCTAAATGCTTTATTCTAGATACTCAGCAAAATCGTGGGAAGTTTGATCCCCGTGCTACTGAAGGTATATTCTTGGGTTACTCCACTTCTAGTAAGTCATATCGTGTTTATAATCCTGATAAGAATAAAGTAGAGGAATCTATTAATATTACTTTCAATGAGTCTAATCTTGATCTAGCCAAAGGTTGGGAAGTTTTTGCAGATGATGATTCTCATGTTCAAAAGGATCAGTCTCAATCTGGAAAGAGACAGTCTCAATTTGAAAAGGGACAGTCTCTCTTTGAAAAGGAACTGCCTCATTCTTCAACAGAACAGGAGACACCTCAAAGGAATTCCACTTTCTCTCAATCATCTCCATAGTTTTCTGAAGCATCTGATAATCCATCTTCTAGAACTGAAAGAAACTCTTCAGAAATTCCTTATCAATCAGTGGATTCAAATGAATAAGAAATGAGCCAAATAAATCTTCCTAAATCATCCAGAGTTGTGAAGAATCATCCTCCAGACAATCTTCTTTCAGATTTAAATCAAGGAATCACTACTCAAAGCAGGGTTAGAAACTTTTGTGCATTCTATGCCTTTGTAGCTGAATTCGAGCCCAAAAATGCTCAAGAGGTAGTGGAAAACGAACAATGGTCAATAGCAATGCAAGAGGAACTTAACCAATTCGAACGTTGTGATGTGTGGGAACTTGTACCACCTCCAAAAGATGTCACAGTCATTGGTACTCGCTGGGTTTTCAAGAATAAAAAGGATGAAGACGGAAACATTATCAGAAATAAAGCTCGTCTCGTGGCTCAAGGTTATAATCAACAGGAGGGTATCGAGTACGACGAGACCTATGCTCTAGTAGCTCGTTTAGAAGCTATACGTATTCTATTGCGTTTACAGCATACAAGAACTTTAAGCTTTACCAGATGGACGTCAAAAGTGCATTCTTAAACGGATATCTACAAGAAGAAGTCTATGTAAAGCAGCCTCCAGGTTTCATTCATGAGAAGTATCCACACTTCGTATACAAACTCAAGAAATCTGTCTATGGTCTTAGACAGTCCCCCAGGTGTTGGTATGATCGACTCAGTACATTCCTTGTTGACTAAGGTTTTATTCGTGGTACACTCAATCCTACTCTCTTTATATTTCATAAGAAAAATGATTTTTTATTGGTTCAAGTATACGTTGATGATATTGTGTTTGGAGCTTCAGATGAGGCCTTATGCAAATGGTTTTCAGACTGTATGCATAAGGAGTTCGACATGAGTCTTATGGGAGAATTACAATTCTTTCTTGGACTGCAAATTAACCAGACTAATGCAGTTATCTTTATCCATCAGAGTAAGTATATTAAGGATTTACTCAAAAGGTTTGATTTAGAGCATGTCACTCCTAAATCAGCTCCAATGAGTGTCACCACCAAACTCACTAAGGATGAAAATGGTAAGTCTGTTGATATTACAAAATATAGAGGGTTTGTAAGACTCTTTGGCTGGAAAACATTTTTGGAACCGAGCGGGGCGGCTTCACTTGGGTTGGCTTTGGCTATTGGCTGCGGGGCGGCTTCACGGGTTGATGCTGGCAGCATGGACGACCGTTTGGGCAGCGGTGCCAGGTTGGTTAAAACATGGTTGGCTGAGTTTGTTGGCTTGCTGGTTGGTTTTATGTGGGCAACACAAGGCTGGGAGCTGAGCTGGGAGTCCAATATGACTAAGGCAAAAGTCAAAAACGTGGGCACATGTTGGTGATATATTTATGTGATATATATTGTGTATATTTGCTGGGAAAATACACAAATAAGTGGGTGAGATAACTACCTTGCAGTTGTGGCTCAAGGGATGGAGGGAAATGCAGTTGAAGACATTTTAAATGTGGGTAACTGCTGGTAACTGCCAAGTAACTGAGTGCTGAGCTTTGATTGGCTTGCTGGTGCATGGGACCAGGCTGGGAAAATAGAGATAGGCATTTATATATGTATTCTATGTATTGTACAAGTTCATATTATGTATTCTACACTTGTATTATTTATGCTAGGCAGTAGGGAAAGTATGTAAGCATAATTTGGGTTGTATCCTTTATATTTTGGCTAATACAAGGGTTGAGCTTGGTGCCTGTAAATTGTTGTGTGTGTTTACGTTTGCTTGGTAATTAGACACACGTGGTTCTTGTGTTGCGTTTTTGGTTAAGTGTTTCGCTATGTTTGGTTTCAACGGGTTGCTGGGCGACAACCTCTCGGAAAGGCTGCTATTCTTGAGTCTGGACAACAAGGGCAGGCCGCATAGGTCAGTAATTTGAGTTTTAGAGAGTGACCCTGTGACAACTACTATGATGCAGGTGACAACATAAAGTTTCACTTTTCAATGGCTTTCACAACAACACTGCTAGCTTGGAGTGCAATAGAATTTGGGGACACAATGTACCCTGAATTACCACATGCGATTGAAGCCATCAAATGGTCAACTGATTATCTGCTTAAAGCCACAAACATTCCGGATGTCGTTTATGTACAAGTAGGAGACACACGTGGTTCTTGTGTTGCGTTTTTGGTTAAGTGTTTCGCTATGTTTGGTTTCAACGGGTTGTTGGGCGACAACCTCTCGGAAAGGCTGCTATTCTTGAGTCTGGACAACAAGGGCAGGCCGCATAGGTCAGTAATTTGAGTTTTAGAGAGTGACCCTGTGACAACTACTATGATGCAGGTGACAACATAAAGTTTCACTTTTCAATGGCTTTCACAACAACACTGCTAGCTTGGAGTGCAATAGAATTTGGGGACACAATGTACCCTGAATTACCACATGCGATAGAAGCCATCAAATGGTCAACTGATTATCTGCTTAAAGCCACAAACATTCCGGATGTCGTTTATGTACAAGTAGGAGACCCTTGGGCTGATCATAATTGTTGGGAAAGACCTGAAGACATGGACACTCCTAGAACTTCTGTTTCTGTCACTAAAGATTATCGTGGTTCTGAAGTTTCTGCTGAGATTGCCGCCATTAGCATCGTGTTCAATTGTTTTAAGGAAATATTTGCCCAAGTACTCCGATTTGTTACTTATCAGAGCTCAACAGGTACTTATTAACAAAGCATTTTATTGGAGATAATGTGATGAATTGTTTCATTGATAACGATTTTTGAATCATAAGTTGGAATTTTTTTAGCGAAAAGAACTTTAAAAGTACCGCTTGCCAACTTTCTGTTACTAACTTGGCCCTGTTTGATCTTATTAAAAATTGAGTATACTGATTACCACTTTGTGTGTGGATTAGGTTTTCGAATTCGCGGATACTTACCGGGGATCTTACAATAATAGTTGAGCCGGACATTTTGTGTGTCCATTTTATTGTGATTACAGTGGTTATCAGGTTTGTTGATGACGTTCTGACTAATTAATATTGTAGAAGGTTCATATGTTTGCATGCGTATTTAATGTTAACAAATTTACTAAATTTGCAGTACAATCTTATGTTTGTATGTGAATTTTGATTTATACAAAAAATTTAACAGTTCATGAGTGTGGCTCAATATTGTCCATGATTAAGAAGTTGCAATGAACAGGATGAACTGCTATGGGGAGCAGCATGGTTACACAAAAGCCACTCAGAACACAATTTACTTGAACTACGTTTTAAGTAATGTATATAAAATGAGCAGGCCTTGGAATACTGGTGAATTCGGATGGGATACAAAAGATGCTGGAATTAGTGTACTTCTTTCAGAGGTGGATTACAGTATTTCAATTTCATTTCCTATATTTCACCTTGCTTTGCTTAAACAAATCTCACATGCAATTATCCTCATATTCGAAATGTTTTAGTACCTGTTTTTCAACAAGGTGGATTGGAAACCATTTGTTCCCTACGCAGATGAGTTTGTGTGCAGCGTAATCCCTGGATCATCAAGTCCAAGTGTTGAATATACTCCAGGTGGACTTATGTACAAGCCAAATTTAAAGATGTGTATCATGCAAGTACCATCATCACTGTCTTTTCTTTTAGTCGTATCTGCAAAATATTTAAAAATGGCAAACAGAGTGGTGCAGTGTGAGCAAGGTGTTGTGACTCCATCGAGGCTTGTTGATCTTGCAAAAAGCCAGGTATGTACAATTGTACATAATTTGTGCACAAAATTACTTGCGTTCATAAAATATCTTGCCTGACATCGAATTATTCAGTCAAACATGTATCTTTTTCTGTTGACACTACCAGTCACAAAACTATATGCAGAACAAATTAACAATGCCACACTACTGGTTCTTCACACCAAAACAATTTCTTTCTGCTTACATCTCATACTTTCGAGGCCCTGCTTTCCAACGAGATACACTACTACATTTGCTTTAATTTTTTTAATTTGATAACTAATGTGAAGAATGATGTAGGTGGATTACATACTTGGAAATAATCCAATGAAAACATCATACATGGTGGATTATGGACAAAAATTCCCGCAAAGAGTTCATCATAGAGGTTCATCAATGCCGTCCATTAAAGTTCACAAGGATCACATTAATTGTAAAGACTGAACACCTTACTATGTAAGTAAAGGGCCTAATCCAAACTTGCTAACGGGAGCTGTTGTTGGAGGACCAGGCCCGGACGACTCATTTGCTGATGATCGAAGTAATCCTAGCCAGTCAGAGCCAGCTACTTATATAAATGCACCTCTTGTAGGCCTCTTAGAGCATCTCCAAGAGACTCTCTACTCAAGCTCTTAACTCAAAAAATGAGGATAGAGAATGAAAATGTTGCTCCAAGAGACTCTTAGTGGCTCTTAAAAACACTAAGAGCCTCTTCTCTCTCCTCATTTCTAAGAGTCACTAGTAGCTCTTAACTTGTATTTTAATAATAAAATATTCATGTCCACCAATTCTTGCACAACTTTTGGTTATAGTGAGGTTAATTTATGAATAAATTATAAATAAAGAGCTAATATAAAGAGGATTGTTGGAGTTTGACACATAAATCAATGTAATAACTTGCTAAGAGCCATTTATTTATATTATTTTGAAGAGTAAAGATATGAATCTCTTGGAGATGCTCTTAGCTTACTTCAGTGGAAACTAATTGATAAAAACATAGATGGCTAGCTTGGTCTTCATTCATAGTTCTTCGAGCATTTGAACAGATGCTTAGTCATTTATAAATGTAGATATGACATTGTTATAATGAAAATTACTTCAAAAACCAAAATCGTATTGTTGATGATATATTATGATCCTAGCAAGCCTAGTAAACCCGTATCCTAACACTTAAAGGTTTAGGAGAACTAGTAACTTAACACATACCCCCCATTTTCCCCAATTGTCAATCATTCTTTAAATTTTTTTCAAATATCTCGTTGTATAACAGTAAGTGATCAGCGAAACATCAAAGGCATATAATACATGTAAGGCACCGCAAATATTGAGTATTCAAAACAATAGAAAATTGAGAATTCTAAAATATGGAGCTCACTGATTGAACAAACTCAAAGATTCAGAACGTCGAATGAAGCATCTCATCTTCTGGTTGCCAATCATGAAAAATCATCGAATAGGGGCCTTAATCCAACCATTAAGAAACGCAATGGCTAAGATTATAAAAGGTGTTGACATGCCAAATAAGATTATGTAAGGTAAAGGTGTGGACATGGGATTCTCCCCTTCCCTTTCCCCAGCTGTTTGCCAGTACCTACACAGGTATGCAATTACCATTTAATTTACCATAAGGAGCAGATATGCCACCGCATGAAACTATGATTTTCGATGTTACAGAAATATTTAGAAAAAAATTCTTAACATATGAGTTGAATCAAATTTTAAAGTTACCGAAGATAAGGCTTACTGTTCAGGTTCTTGTTCTTTGGTAATGAACTTCTTATCTTTTTGTTTGAGATCTCCTTGTTCACCACCCCCTGATAACAAAAAAAAGGAAAAAATCAGTACCCATCTTTTACAAATAACAAGTTCTATGTAAACCATGTGTTGTGTAAAAACAAGAACTGCATATGCTTGAAGCAAGAACTGGTAGACTAACCTGGTTCAGCATAAATTCTAAATTGTTTGGCTTTTGTTGTTGATAAAAGTGCAGTAGGATAAAGAGCTAGCTGTGGTGAGAGTTTTGCAGGGAATGGCAGTATGGGTGTGATTGAAGAAGAGATGGCTAGTTTAGTTGCCATTTCTCAGAAATAATGTGGGTGATGATTTTTGACATAGATATTTATCTTGAAGTTTTGGATATTGTTCATTTGGATATAATGAGGATGGTATTTTGGTGGTTCTAAATCTTAACCATGCTCAAGAGCTCATGTAACTTCACCACTTTACCCCGGAAATAAGTTTAACTGTACATGCTATTTTCCAATGTCACCACCTTGTAAAAATTTATAATTGTATTAATTTGTGTACCAAAATAATATATGAATTTATAATTTTTTTTAATAATTAGGCTTATAACCTTTACAATTGAGTATCTGTTCTAAGAAAATTTCGGGATGAACCAAATCAACCCCAGTCCGGGGGATAATAGATGATAATCCTTACCATTTGGGCTATCCAATTGTGCTCATGAATTTATAATTTTAATTACACAATTGAAAGAGAATGTATAACCAAACTATTTTATACTATCTCCGTCCCAAAATATTTGACTTGTTTACTGTTTACGCGTACTTCAATATAATATTTTTTCATAATTTTTGTTTTATATAAAAGTTTAAAGTTCAAATTTGTATACAAAATAAAAATCATAAAAAAATTTAATATGAAAGTACCTCATTTATGCTCTTAGAAATCCGTGCATAAAATGATAAGGTCATATAAAATGGAACGGAGAGAGTACATGTTATCAGTTTTTGACTACTGTCTATGCAATATTCACGGTAGATGCTCTAACCCAACCCCGAAAGAAAAATTGCCGAACTGAAGTTTACACTTCATAAATCTTTACACTTGACAAAATGAGCATCCATTCTGTTAGAAACTAATAGCTCTGGATCAGACATTAGTAACCTCCAACAAACTTTAGCATTGTTCTCTGTGTTCATAATCGACCCAATTCTTTTCATTAGGTGTCGGTAGCTTTTCTAATGTTGTAGAAATTAGTGAACATAATGTTGGTCACCATGGGTACTTTAAAGAGATAAGCATAATATATGAAGGTATTAAGGTTTGGCAAGTGAAGAAAAATAAAAATATTGCTCCTTAATTGAACACCACATGTCTGTATGACACTGCTAAAAAACACTGTGAAGGGGATCCTGTTGGACATGATAACCGTCGGTTACCAAAGATATTTTATCTTCGAAACATCACTGGTGGTGGAAGATGAACACAGTATGTGATGGTTTGATGGAAACTCATTCGCACTTTTGTGTTATTTTTTTTATAGAGACAAATTATTGACAACTGTTGCACGTGTAATCGTTTTGGAGTAGGCTTTTCATTTTTAAAAGAAAATCATGCTTGCATATCTATCAACAGATAGTTAAATGGAACACTTGCGATATGATGTTGGAAACAAGGCAAAAAGATATTATAGTATATGAGTACCGACCCTTTGTGTCTGCAATTTTATATTGATGCCAGATAAATCAGTAAGCAAAGATACAATTACTTTTCGTTTCTTACTGATACTGTACTAATACCTGATATGGAGAAACAATCCAGATAGTATTGGTTTACCAACCAGCATTAGTTGTTGATCTCAAGCCAGCAACAAAAACAGTGACAGATGAAGAAATGCTGCAATGTTTCTTTTGCATGATCCTGCTTACTCTGGAAAAAGTAAAACCGATCTTATAAGGAGTTAAAAAATTGTCAATTGAATCCTTTCTTTCTATTAGTCTTATTGTGACAGTCGTAAAAGGAACCAGATCATTTTAGTGAACTCTCGTCTTCCACTTAGCCAAATTCTGAACATATTTCGGGGATCGTCTCAGTGATGTTTTTGTTGTAAATATATAAAGAAATTACATGAAGTAGCTAGAGAGGATGCATAATCTGTTTTTAATCACCTTTACTCCGAATTCTTGTTCTCAATTGTTTTTCGGATATTAAACTGAACGAAAAATAATTGCTATGTTTTACTCGAAATTAACCGAGGAGCACACTGCACACTTATAATATTGGCTTCTTTTTTCTTTTTCACTGTGAGAATGATGGATGTTATTTTGTCAATGAGGAACCTAAAGTAATCGCTTGTTGTGGCAAGTGGTAACAAGAAGATGATGTACAACGATTAACCATGTAATCAACTATCTGGTCTTGAAGTTATAAACTAATCAACAAATGTTGTCCCTTCTGTTCAGAGGATCGCTTTACTATGATGCATATATTCTATTTTAAACACATTTTGATGATGGAGATTTGCATTAGCACCATATGTGTGAGTTAATTGGTTCACTTTATTTATCTTTTCAGCTACACACGTACATAACGTATAGAATGGTACTCATACTGGTGGTAAAATCTCTTCTAATCTCAAATCCCTTGTCCGGACCTTATTTATATAAGGGGTCTGCAAATGTATGCACCAGACTGTTTATGGAACATACGGTTCCAGAGCCGTTGGATCTGTCCACGGAATGATCAGGTCGGTAGGTTTCAGCTGTTGTTGCGCCGGAAGGTTGTTTTGAAGTCATCTACTGCGATGCAAGTATGTGCTTTCGACTATGCCGTCAATTTCTTCCATCGAACCTGGGTGGAATTGCATGATTATGACGAGGAAAAACGTGGAGGGAATTATAGGAATCTGGCTTCGAATGCCATCCTGTACTATGTATCATACGATAGCTCTCCGGAGAGCTACTGTATTCCTAATTTGAATTGCTGTATATCTTTTTAATAGATATTATTTTTATGAACTCCTGAGTTCTTTTCAGTAACGCTTAATTATTTAATTTTTATATTCACCGAGCACAAACAGATACTGCAACTTGATCGAATGTCAATAAGATCCACATGTGCTTGGAATTACATTCCAAGTTTACTACAAATAAAAAAATGGAAATATGTTTTATTTCTTTTAATAAAAGAAAGAATGCAATGCAAAATATACAACTCATTGTTATTGAAACGGGCCGCGCAGCGGAGATGTTGAAGAATTTAAAATTATATTGGCTTGTTGCTGCTAGACGCTGCTGTTGTATTCTTCACGATATCTGCGAGTACGTTCGGTGTGAGGTGTATGAACCTATCCGCTGCTGATTCTGCCCGCCTGTGTGATGGGGTGTTAGTTATATTCTCGTCTTTCCTGCTTCTGGTGTCTTCGCATGTGCTGTGTCTCGAGGATGCTGATCTTAATGTCCGTTGGTATGTCTCTCCCTGTCCAATTGTCAGTGGAAGGAATGTGCCCTTGTTCCTGTCGTTTTCCTCCATTGTAATTGCTTCTCTCTCGGGTTCAATTAACAGCGGAGGGGCTCTGGGGGCCGCCGCCGCCCCCGCCCCCTTGACCGTGGGCTCGATATTCGTTCAGGGTCCGTAGGTTGAATGAGGCTTTGCTTGATGGATCGGCGTTGCCCAATGGACATGTGACCAAGGGCTATGTGTCCATGCCGAAACATGGGCCTGGTTTGTTGGATCGTCGTGGAAAATATGTCCTCCTCAAGGGAATCCGTTTTTTTGGCACTTACCGTGGGTATTGTGCATCTGTGCCTGTAAAGGCCGAGGGTGCTCCGTCGATGTCGGATGTGGTGATGGAGAGTGCCTCTGTATGCTTGCAGGGCGTTGTCAGTTTATCTGTCGTCCTCGATAGGAAACCCCATGGGGATGCTATTCCCGATTATGGGGATGTGTTTGACACCAGTAAGGGTGCGTCTCCCGTGGATGCGTGTCCACGGAATGATCAGGTCGGTAGGTTTCAGCTGTTGTTGCGCCGGAAGGTTGTTTTGAAGTCATCTACTGCGATGCAAGTATGTGCTTTCGACTATGCCGTCAATTTCTTCCATCGAACCTGGGTGGAATTGCATGATTATGACGAGGAAAAACGTGGAGGGAATTATAGGAATCTTGCTTCGAATGCCATCCTGTACTATGTATCATACGATAGCTCTCCGGAGAGCTACTGTATTCCTAATTTGAATTGCTGTATATCTTTTTAATAGATATTATTTTTATGAACTCCTGAGTTCTTTTCAATAACGCTTAATTATATCTTTTTAATAGATATTATTTTTATGAACTCCTGAGTTCTTTTCAGTAACGCTTAATTATTTAATTTTTATATTCACCGAGCACGAACAGATACTGCAACTTGATCGAATGTCAATAAGATCCACATGTGCTTGGAATTACATTCCAAGTTTACTACAAATAAAAAAAATGGAAATATGTTTTGTTTCTTTTAATAAAAGAAAGAATGCAATGCAAAATATACAACTCATTGTTATTGAAACGGGCCGCGCAGCGGAGATGTTGAAGAATTTAAAATTATATTGGCTTGTTGCTGCTAGACGCTGCTGTTGTATTCTTCACGATATCTGCGAGTACGTTCGGTGTGAGGTGTATGAACCTATCCGCTGCTGATTCTGCCCGCCTGTGTGATCCAACGACTCTGATTTAAAAAAAAAATTCACCGTACCGCAACAAGTTTTCGCGGTACGGAAAAATTACAAAAATATCCTACTGTTCACCATACCGCAGAAAGTTTCTGCGGTACGTGAACAGGGGGGCATTTTGGTAATTGCCCCGTACCGCGGAAACTTGTTGCGGTACGATGAATTTTTTTTTTTAAATCAGAGCCGTTGGATCGTTGATCCAACGGTTATGGAACCGTATGTTTCATAAAAAGTTTGGTGCATACGTTTGCACCAGACCGTTTGCCTTTATATAATTGTCTTGTTTTGAGTGAAAAGAAGAGCATTTGTTTCTTAAGTAGTTAATTACTCTACTTATGACTTGCGAATTTTATTTATTACTCCCTCCGTCCCAAAATACAAGACTTTTTTGAAAAATGAATTTGTCCCATTTTACAAGTTCCTTTTCTTCTTTCAATGTAAATTTAAGGCTAATTTTCCAAAACTATCCCTACATTTATTGTATCTAAAATTTGACTTTTTCAAACTTAACACTATTTTCATTTTTCAATGTATTAATTAAGGGTATTAGTTGGAAAATTTTATCCAACCAACTTTTTTTTAATATGTGTATTTTTTAGAAAATGGACATGTAAATTGGGACAGAGGGAGTACTTCTTAAGATCAGTTGGGGCAAGTTCCGAAGGTCAGCCTCAGTTTCAGCCTTCTCATCCATGCTTCTAGCTACAAGCGTACAAGAATGCTTCATCACCGGAGTCTCTGCCTCCTTGATAACAGAGTGTTAAGACTTGAGATTTCTGAGTGTCATAAGCATGATTATTTAATTTTAACAATCGACCATTCTCACAACTAAATAATTTTATTATTTTTGACATGGAAATTAGTTGACTTATTTGGCATCTTATGGAAGACTAAGGTCAAGCAGGAGGCTTCCTGGCAATGCCTGCTGCCTTTTTCTTTAGGGTAGGAATGACTACAGTAACCAACAAACTTATCATTGTCACATAATCATAAAGCTAATCATGATCCCTCCATTAATTTATGTATATTAGATCTTAATCCTGTACTTGTTCTGTAAGTAGCTAGTGTTAAGATTCAAGAACCTAAACATCAGTAAGCAGTACAAAGCTCCTATTAACTGAGTATTTATTATAGAATTGATGTTAGTTTAAGATTTAAGAACATAAACATCAGTAGCAGTACAAAGCTCTTATTAACTGAGTACTTAAAAAAAAATGCGACTGAAGCTGAAATTCCCAGAGAGCATTAAAAAAAGCCTTGTACTCCAAGACAAAATAATGGGATGGAGAAAAAAAGTAGCAGGGGTTAAAAATTACTACAATACTAACAAGAAATTGTATATGTCTTTTCCTGGTACTAGACCATGACAAGTGGAGCCTCAAATCTGAGGCCATACTTCATCTTTCTTATGAAATCATCACATTTCTTGTTTAATTCCTCTGTACTCCATAACATGATTCCTTGTTCTTCCTCTTCTCCGGTATTAACGAATTCTAGTTCTTCGTACTCTTCTTCTTTCCCTTGTTCTTGTTCGTCGACAAGATCAAGATCATTGACCTGTTCTTTTTCTTCATAGTATGTTGTAGATGTCATATGTTCACCACCCTGATCCATTAATGGTTTTCCTCTTTTTAATTCCTCAACTTCAGTCACAAATTTGGTATCAGTCTCTCCCTTTGTTTCCGGAAGATCATTGATTTGTGGTTCGACATTATTTTTCTTAGTAAACTCAACAGGTTGATGAGAAATAACATAGTTCTTCACTTGGATATTTTCACTCAAGTCAGCAAACTGATGGTGTGAAGGCTGAGCGTGATTTCTGATGACATGACTGTCGCGATAAAATTCAGTGCCAGGAGGTGTTGGACTCGAAAACAAACCCGAGGTTTTGATGACAAGAAGCATAAGTCCATTGCAAAGAAGGAAAATGTAGTGTCTGTCAGTAGTGGTAGAGCTGAAGAGGTTAAGAGAAGATAGATAAGTAGAAATGAGTGAAGAGTATTGGGAAGATATGAAAGCTAAAACAGAGAGTGATAGCAGGATTTGAATCCCCCTCTTTGAAGAATTGATTTGGCTAAACATTGGGCTGTTTTGCTTCTTGTTTTGAACCATTTTGGGTTTCAGTATTCTAGAGTCAGAGAGAACTTTTCTCAACATGGGAGTAAATGAAGAGAGTGTTCTTTGATATGAACTTAATTAAGACCCATTCACTATTTATAGGATCTTGGTTCTTGAATAATTGTAGTACAGTGATACTACTTGAAAGTTTATTCGACACTCTACCAGAAGTTTATTGGACACTCTACTCGGCATCTTTTCCAGTTATACACAAGTATGTATGGACTAAACTACAAATTAATATACAGTTAAATTTAACTGATAAATGAATATATTTGGGACCGAAAAATTGTATTCATTAATCGAGATTAATCTTTTATCGAGATCAAAAATACACTGTCTCTATTATGTCGGGATCGCAAAAAAATTATTTATTTGATGAAATTACTCGTTTATCAAATATCCATTTATCGAGGTTCTACCGTAGATCATATTTCAAATTACAATTCATATGTATCGAATTTTTAAAATTACAAACAAGATTGTAAATTTAAAATTGTTTCCATTATATATTGATATATTAAGAAGTTACACATCTAAATTTTATATTATTTATTAAACAAAATTACTAGAATAAATCAATACATGTGGATGAAATTATAAACCAACCACAAAGATTAATATGTACAAAATAAAAATAATTATGTTTTCTAACTCATTTTAGTAGGAAAAAAAAATTAGAACTCAAAATGTGCAAGTGGAGAAAGCCCCATTTCTCTAGATGAATGGGTGAGTGATTTAAAAATGTAATAACAATTATCGACCTGGAGTCGCTATTATTAGCCAAAAGAAAATATGAAATAAGATTCAAACATTTTGATCGTCAACCATGACAATGTAAGATGATGAATCGAATACGTAAGTTCCTTTCATATACATATGTCCCCTGCTTGGTCAAGTTATATAGGCCCTGTTAGGATATTTTACTTGCATAAATAATTTAAGAAAAAGCGTCGAATCAAACTAAAAAAGGAGATAATAATTGAATTTAAGTTTCAAAGAAGCTAACAAAATGTTTTATATTCGACTAATAGAATTACTAATGGTTTGAGGGGTTGACTTGACCTGAGTAAAGTTCACAAGCAGATGCTCCTAATCTTTCAACACGGTTTGGCTACGACATTTCATAAAATTAATTTTACGCGACACTAATTTTGACTTTTATTACTCGTACCAAATATTAAACCAGGGATGATAAGATCGTACCAAATCGTAAAAATTGTTTGGTATGATTGGGTTTTAATTTTCTGAATGTAATTTAAATCGCATAGCACCACAATATTTAATATTATATTTATTTATTTATTTATTTATTTATTTATTATGTTAGTGTTATGCCCAAATCTGGCATAATGGATAAATTGATTTGATTAGCTAAATTGATGGTTCATAATCTATGATGGGCCTGGAAGATGAAGATTGGGTCACTAAAGCCCACTATTGGAATCAGCCCGGCATATCTTTGCAATAATACTTCTATTACAAGAGCACCTCGCGATGCTGCGCCTCGCTGGCGATGCTTGCAGGAGGATCGCTTCGCTTTGCACTACATATGTAACTCACAGCGAGATCATTATCTCCTCTTCTCTGGAAGGCTCATGGCCAGACTTAAGGTCGCATGAGTAGCTAGGCACAGGGATCGCTTCGTATGGCCAGGCCTCTCAAGGTCGCATGCAAGGGCCCTGATGGATCTTTCATTCCGAATCTATCCATTCGAGATTATGGGCTTCTACAGCTGGATCATGGATAGATTTGATGACTTATTGCCACGTCAGCCCTAAACAAGTGGGCTTGGACTTTGGCTTATCTCATAAAACCCTAGCCCGCCTAGGTAGCTTGTGGCCCAAGAACTACGTCAGGCTTTATCCCTATAAATAGGGTACGTAGGCACCTTGATACGGATGAGAAACAGTTTACCTGAAAAACACCTATCAAGCTCAGCCAAATTCATACACACAAACCCTAATCCTTTGTTCTTCTTTTGTTAGCAAAATATCCGTATTTTGCTCCGATAATCCAGCAAACCTCCAAAATATTGTTATACAATATTCTCCCTATAACAGTTAGTATTTTGTTAAAGATTTAAGGGATAGTTTGCAAGCTATTTACTTCGTTAGTTCTTACTGTTTAATAGTAGTTTATTTTCGAGACTTATGATAGGACTGTATTGTTCAATTGTTATGGGCTAGCCTACTTTTTAGTATATTTTAGGGGGTGGTATTGTATTATGACTTTTAATGACAATTCTTGGGGTAATGATTTTTATGGATTTTATAAACTTTTAATGACTCTTAATGATTCTTGTTGAGTCACCAAAATTTCGAAATACCTTTGATGACTCCTAATTAAATGAATTTTAAAAACTTTCATAGACTTTTTGATAGATTTTTTGGTTTACTAGACTAACCACAAAGATCATATATTAGCCTATGCTGTGAAATCCTTTAACCTTTTTCACTGCAATCCAATTTCATCGTGTGTTCTCTGATTAATCTGGGCACCAAAAAATTGAGTACACGGTATATTTCTTGTTAAATTGAGTATTCATTGCATATTTTTATCTGAGAATTATATATTTGTCACTATTCATAGTTAATGATGATGCAGAGCTATGTCATTAGCCAGCAATATTTTTATGATGCAAAGCTATTTTATTGGTGTTTTATGTGAATTTTTGCAAGCACAATATTTTTAGAAACCATGAATTTTTGATGGATTCTTATTTTACTTTGTGTGTTATGATCTAGTTTTACAAAATTGCAAAAGATGATCTAGTTTAACAAAATTGCAAAAGATCACACCCTCAATAATATTGTTTACTAAAATGAATATAAGTGTGGAAATTGAACATCAAGAAGAGGAAGAAAATTAGAGATGGAAGAAGAGGAAGAAGAGAAGAAAAGCGATAGCAAATTTTAAAAAATTTATTGACAGTAAATGAAACAATTTTATTCAAGTTGATTTTAATAGAATTATTAGAAGTCATGTCAAAGCTTATCAAAAAGCTCATGACTTTTTTTTCAAGGGATGTAGTTATAATTTTTGTTAAAAGTCATTAAAAGTCTTTCTCATTAAAAGTCATTGACTTTTTAAATAACACGATACTTATAAAGAGTCTATAAATGTCTAAATTCAATACCGCCCTACTTTTAAATACTTCTTAAAAGTTTTATTTGAATAACACCATACTTTTAAAGACTCTTTAAAAATTGGGTGAAATCCCCAAATACCCACCTTTTCAAACCAAATAACCAAAATACCCACCTGCGTGATGTTCCGCCCAAAATACCAATCAACTACGCATTTTCAATATGCGTAGCCTTTAACACGCATGTACAACATGCGTGTTCTTCATATTTTTTTTAAGAAGTAGGTCATGCATTGGTATCATGCGTGTTCTTATATTACTATTCCTGTAATACGCATGTCCAACATGCGTGTTTCGTTTTTTTTTTTTTTTCAATTTAGCCCACGCATTAATAGCATGCGTCTAGTTCATTTGTGATTTTTTTTTTTCAATTAGACAACGCAATAACAGCATGCGTATAGTTCAAGATTTATGAATTTGTTTTACTAATTTTTTATTTGTTGGCGTGTTTTTCATTTATATAAGAAGAAAACGCATTATGTATATGCGTGTAGCTAAGGCGCATGTTTAGCATGCGCATTTAATGGGTAAAAAGGGCGGTCTTCCCCGCTGGTGGGTATTTTGAGTAGTGGGTTCCTAAAAGTAGTGTAATTTGATCATTCTTTCTTAAAAATTAGAATTGAATATCCCATGATTTTTAAAATCATTAAAAGTCTTAATACAATACCACCCCCTTAATATCACCATATTTCATATTGCAGTGTTTATATTTCATTAATTATGTAGAAATTACGATTTGCATAAGAATCAAGAACAATAACAATCCCATTTAGTTGGTTCATTTAACTTTTTAAATGAGTTTACATTGGAATGTATACAGAACAATAACTGTATATTTTAGTTCAGTGAAACATTTATTCAAATTATATAGAGTGCTCCTATTTTATTTTTTGTTAAATAAACTTTATTTAATAATTATCTTCCAAAATATTATTTTATTTTTTGTTAAGCAAATTTTATTTAATACAATTATCTTCCAAAATAGAAAGATAGGAAAGAGTACATAAAGAACCGAAAAACAGGTTAAAGCTTAACAAACCAGAGAACCTACGGTGCAGCAGCACTCCTGCATGAGGGTTATAAATGAGAGGACAAAAATAACGGATTAAAAATAATGCGTTACAGAAATACCTGAGGCAGTAAGTAGTGGTCAATTATATCAGCCTATTACGCATTCCAAGAACGCATTTACCAACTGCTTAATAGGTATATTTTATTATTTTATACGTTTTACACAATTTATTACACACTAGCTTTATACCCGTGCCATACACGGTAACTTTATTAAAATTTTGTAGTATAATTTTGATTATAATTTTTTTTTTCTTTGTAAAATAAATTTTATAACATTTTGAATTGTTTATTTTTACTTTTAATGATCGTAATGCATATGTGTTATATGATTTGTAGTATACATATGGTTTGTAGTATAATTTTTTTTTTTTTGTAAATGATTTTTCTATAATTTATATTTTAAAGTTTAGGCTAACATATATTTTAGTATATCATAATTATTTTTTAGTTTTTTTATTTTATTAGATCAAAATTATATGCTTAAAACATATGGGTACTATATTCGTGTAATAATCTATTATTTTTTTATATTTTTGATTATGTAATCTAATAATTATTTTAAAAAAATTAGATATTTTGTTATAGTGTTTTATAGTTTTTAAAGACATTTTTTAAACTTGTTTGGAAATATGTGTGGTATAAAAGTTTTTATTTGTTTGAATATTGATTATATTTACATGTTAATTTTATATTTTTGACATGTGTGGTATTTATTATGTGTTTTTGTTTAGAGTAATCTTACGGGTTTTTTGTATTATATTTAGATACTAATATAAATTTATTTTGTGGGTGTTTAGATTGCTTTCTAATTTAAAATATGTTCATTTATTGATTTGTGTTCACTTTTTTTAATTTCAAATTTTTCTTTGCAAAGTAAGAATTTGTTTATATGTTGATTTATGCTCATATTTTTTAATTTAAATTTCAGCAACATATTTGTTGTCAAATCTAAAAATAGAATATTTAATGATTTTTATGAAAATAATTTTTTCAAAGCACTTTTATTTAGTAAACAATTGTTTTTGTAAATTATATTTTAAGGTTTAGCCTAACATATATTTTAATATTTTATATTTTTTGCGGGGTTTTCAATTTTATTAGAATATATATAATATATTTAGACATGTGGGAAATTATTGGTTTAACTTGTTGTGAACACAAATACATTTGTACTTTTTTAATGAAATTTTGTACTATCTTATTTTTGTATTGTTTTAAATTTGTTTTAAATGCATTATATTAAGGTTTATTGTTGATTTTAATTTTCTAAAATTAGATTTTTTTTTTTTGAATTGACATTTGTTTTGTGGAATATATTTTGCTGAATTTTGGTGTCATTTCCAATTATGACATGTTTTTTTATTACCTTTTTATTATTTTATTTTACTATATATTTTATTAAAGACTTTTTTTTTATTTGTAAATAATTGTAAATTTTTTTTTTAAAAAGTTATTTTTTGAATTGAAATTCTGATGGTATGCTTTATTTACTTGTTTATTATATATAAAGAATGAATTTGTGACTCATTTTTAATTATGCTTTTTTGCTATTTAATTCTTTTTTTGTTATTTTAGAAATATATTTGTGTCAAACCTAAAATTAGAATATTTAATGATTTTTATAAAAATAATATTTTTCTTAAAACATTTTAATTTAAGGTTTAGCCTAACATATGTTTTAATATTTCATAGCATAATTTTAGCTTTTAAATCAATATTCTAGCCCAAAATATTTCATAGCATAATTTTAGCTTTTAATTCAATATTCTGGCCCAACTCTTTCTCTAGCCCAATTCTAATTTCTAATAAAATTACCTTTTAATCCCTAACGACCAGACGACCACCTAAACCTCCTTACGCCAATTATATATAGGATATAATTCCCCAGCTGAGTCAATCATATTACGCATGCTCGATTTTTTAAAAATTAGGATAAATTAGGGTTTTGGGTCTAGAGTTTAGGGTTGTTTACCCTAAACCCTAAGTTCGTATATGGTTTATTCGTCATTCTGAATATTTCTAAAACCCGAAATGGAAAAGTTGAACCCCAAAAGTTAATTGTTGAACCCGTAAGGGAATACTGATAAATTTAAAAAATTTAATATTTCTAAATCCCAAATATTGAAATTCGTTGAACCCCGAATGGAAACTATTTAACCCCAAATATTAAGCTATTACGCATTTCATGTGTGGATATTAAGGTGTTACGCATTTGGCATAGTGATAAATCTTTTTTAGTTATGCATTCAAGGAATGTGTAATAAGAGGGGGAATTTGTTTTTTTTTTTGTTATACATTTTGGATATGCGTAACAAGAATTAAGTAGTTACCAAATGCGTAATAAAGGGGTATTATTGGCCAGGCTAGATATGCGGAATGTGTTATTTTGGTAAAAGGAATGGTTATTAGTCGGTAGAATTGTCATTTTTTCTAAATGAGGTGCATCCAATATCAAGTTTAAATTTTTATCCAGCTAATATTTTAAATTTATGTAGAATAATTAATTAAAATATTATTCACAAACTTTCATTAATATCTCGTAAATACTAACTCATAAACATCATATTAAAAAAAATGTTCCTGATCTTGTTTTCATTCGTGAATACTACTTTTTTTAAGTTAAATTTTTTTTAAGGCATTATGAAAAAAAAAAAGATACAACTTCAAAAACTATAAACATATAAACATGTTTTTGTCTAAACTTATCATCGAGTCGAAGTGATTTAATTAAAATCAACTGATTTTGTAATTTACCATGTAACATATTTTTTGTAATTTAATTATTTATATAAAAATAATGTATACATTTAATAAAAGAAAAAAATGAATAGATAAAATGAACTAATATATTATTTGATAAACATTAACATTTACATATACATATATAATCTATCTATTATCTATTATATTATTAATAGCCCAACAAGGGGTTTGGTGAGACAATTTATTCAACATAAAATTACTAATTTACCCTTGTGCTTTTTATTTTTTAGAAAAAAATGTTGTTAGAGCATCTCCAACCATATCAAGCCCTTAGTTAAAAGTCTACATGGCTTTTCAAAAATAAAACTTATATATAATATGTAAAAAATTAGTCACTCCAATGAAAAAAACCCTTGTATATCTTAAAATATTAATATCATACCATTTTTAAAATATAGCCAATACCCTCGGAGTCCAATGTTTACAGGTTCGATAAATTTTACATAATCAATATTTTATGTAATTTAGCCAAACATTTTTAGCCAACGTCGTTGGAGATGCTCTTAGGGAGGATCGACCTTGGGTCTATCTCGAAATTTGCACATCATTATACCACTAGGGAACTAATTCATATGTGACGTAAATCATATACTTAATATGTGAATGCTTGTGTATGACTTGAACGAAAAAAATATTATAGCTCTTTTTCTCTGAAAGCTAGAACATACGTAGTTCGATTATTTAAAGTAACATATAAAATAAATAAAATTAAATATACTATTAAGTCAACTAAAGACTACAATAAAAAAAATGTATGAATATGTGGGCCACCTCAACTAATTGAATATTTTTAAAAAATAATTAATAAACTAAAATCCTAGATAATATTTAAAATATACCACTATCAAAACAAACAAAAACTAAAAGGGGTAAATCTACTTCAAAATTTTTATGTATAAATTTGATTTTAAAATAAAAATATTCAAATATAGGATCACATGTCAGACTTAACAAAATTTAAAGTGTGTTATTTACTACTTTTTACTACAAAATTATCGCATATGGTATTAGAACCTACCCGGCTAGAGGTACATTGTCGTTAACGAGTTTAATAAGTTTGTTTATGGGTTTCGTATATAAGTTGTTTAAATAAAAAAGAATGTTTGTAGCATCTCATCGATAGAATTATTGTGTTTGAGATCTTAAAACTAAGTTCTTTTTGAATATGTAAGCTTCTATGTCTTACAATGATTATCTATTCTCAATAAATCTCGGGATGAGCGAAAATCGAACCCGGGGCCTAGAACGATAATAGAATTATTTTGATTGAGACCTTAAAACTAAGTTAATAACTAATGTATACTAAATTGCTAATTTTTTAAAATTGATTTCTGGTTGGTCATCGAGTCTTAGGCTTGACCTAATTTTCGAAAAATACTAGAAATTTGACCCAAGTTGTCACAAGTCGATAAAAACTACGAACATTAAATAGTATATAACTTAACTATTAAATTAAATTAATATATAATATTATATTAATATTATAAAGAGTATAGATACTAAGAGTCTATTAACTAAAAATCAAAATTATATGGTAGTATACCACTAAATATTAAATTAATTTTATTAATTAAAATAAGAATATTGTATAATAATTTTAATTTAATAGTGAAGTTATATACTAGGAGTCTATTAACTAAAAATCGAAATAAAAGTCGAGAATATAGTATTATATACAACTTAGGGCTCCATTAATTATTATTTAAAAAGTATCTATAAAAGATTAATAATAAATACAATTAACAATATAACTACTCTTATATTACCAGACTGAAGTTACATAAATTTAATTAATTAAAATAAGAATATTAAATATTAATTTAATTTAATAGTAAAGTTATATATTAGGAGTTTATTAACAAATAATTGAAATAAAAGTCGAGAATATAGTATTATATATAGCTTGAGGCTCGATTAATTAATATTTAAAAAGTATCTATAATAGATTAATAATAAATACAATTAACAATATCGCTACTCTTCTATTTTGAAGTGAAATAGTTATTCTTATATTACCGGACCTCTATATATATACTTTTAAGGTGGTTAACATATATTATACTCCCTCTCCTCTCATTTTTTTACAGTCTTTTTACATCACGCATTTTTAGTTTCATAACTTATGTTTGGATGCATAACCTTTAAATTTAGTTGTAGAACATTAAAATTGGTATATATGTAATATGAGATAAAAGAGTTCAGTAAAAAGTTGAAAAAATTAAAAAAAATCAACTAAAAATTATGTGAGATAAAAATATCAACAAAAATAAAAGATTTTAATAAATGAGTCATTGATTAAATTTCCTTATTTCAATTAATTGAACTAATAGTGTAGTTTTTATTAACGACAATATCCTTACAAAAAATATTTAAAAAAGAATTGAATCTGGACAGTTGATTTTGAAGTAATCCAATGACTAATATCGGTTCTTCACTTTTAGTGTTTGATTCTCTTTTGATCCAAACACTATAAATACTACTGATAATTAAATTATGGTCAAATGAAACATGATTTTTTCCCCAAAATATTAGTATCAAAGTAAGTAAATGTGATTAAATAATTTAATCAAAATAATATGATAAATAGTTTTATTTAAAAAAATAAAAAATAGAAATGTAAGATAATTGATCATGATCTGTGCTTTGCACGGGTTATCGGCTAGTATTATATAAGAGAGTGAGGAGACTAAGATCAGGTAAGTTTCCTGAGATACATATAATTTATATGTAAATATGGATGGACATTTTTGTAAAATCAAAATTTGTTTAAAATTTTATTATTTAACCCTGCGGACACAATGAATTTTAAAGAGAATCTCAGGAAACTTTCTTAGGTTAATCTCAGAGTCCTTTTTCTCATTATATAATTGAAAAATAATTAAAAAATTATGCTATTTATGTTACTCAAAATTGTAAAAACTAAATTTTATATTCAATCAAAATTTGATTAATTTTACTGACAAACATCAAATGGAGGATCATAATATTTGATTCTGTGACGTAAGGAGGTTTAGATGGTCGTCTGGTCAGGGATTAGGGCCACAATATTGAATTAAAAGCTAAAATTATGCTATGAAATATTATGGGTCAGAATATTGATTTAAAAACTAAAATTATTCCATAAAATATTAAAACATATGTTAGGCTAAACCTTAAAATAAAATTTTCAAAAAAAAATTGTTTACCAAATAAAATGTTATAAAAATCATTAAAGATTTTAATTTTAGGTTTGACACAAATATATTTCTAAAATAACAAACAAGAGTAAAATAGCAAAAAAAAACATAATTAAAAATGAGTCACAAATTCATTCTTTATATATAATAAACAAGTAAATAAAGCATACCATCAGAATTTCAATTCAAAAAATAACTTTTTAAATAAAAGAATTTACAATTATTTACAAATAAATTTTTTTTAATAAAATATATGGTAAAACAAGATAATAAAAAGGTAATAGAAAAAACATGTCATAATTGGAATTGACACCAAAATTCAGCAAAATATATTCCACAAAACAAATACCAATTCAAAAAAAAATTTAATTTTAGAAAATTAAAATCAACAATAAACCTTAATATAATGCATTTAAAACAAATTTAAAACAATACAAAAATAAGATAGTACAAAATTTCATTAAAAAAAGTACAAATGTATTTGTGTTCACAACAAGTTAAACCAATAATTTCCCACGTGTCTAAATATATTATATATATTCTAATAAAATTGAAAACACCGCAAAAAATATAAAATATTAAAATACATGTTAGGCTAGACCTTAAAATATAATTTACAAAAACAATTGTTTACTAAATAAAAGTGCTTTGAAAAAATTATTTTCATAAAAATCATTAAATATTCTATTTTTAGATTTGACAACAAATATGTTGCTGAAATTTAAATTAAGAAATATGAACATAAATAAACATATAAACAAATTCTTACTTTGCAAAGAAAAATTTGAAATTAAAAAAAGTGAACACAAATAACATATTTTAAATTAGAAAGCAATCCAAACACCCACAAAATAAATTTATATTAGTATCTAAATATAATACAAAAAACCCGTAAGATTACTCTAAACAAAAACACATAATAAATACCACACATGTCAAAAATATAAAATTAACATGTAAATATAATCAATATTCAAACAAATAAAAACTTTTATACCACACATATTTCCAAAAAAGTTTAAAAAATGTCTTTAAAAAATATAAAACACCATAACAAAATATCTAATTTTTTTAAATAATTATTAGATTACATAATCAAAAATATAAAAAAAGAATGGATTATTACATGAATGTAGTACCCATATGTTTTAAGCATATAATTTGTGATCTAATAAAAAAAAATAATAATTATGATATACAAAAATATATGTTAGCCTAAACTTTAAAATATAAATTATAGAAAAATCATTTACAAAAAAAAATAAATTTATACTACAAACCATATGTATACTACAAATCATATAACAGATATGCATTACAAATATTAAAAGTAAAAATAAACAATTCAAAATGTTATAAAATTTATTTTACAAAGGAAAAAAGATTATAATCAAAATTATACTACAAAATTTTAATAAAGTTATCCGTGAATCGCACTGGTATAAAGCTAGTGAATAATAACATGTTGAAAAAGGATTGTGATATCCTTTATAATTTTGCAGATTTTTATACTGATATGTGCAATTTTGTTTGACGACCTCTTAAAAAATTCCGTCAAAATGGGCCATAATTTTGAATCAGGAGCTCTTCATTCTCTATTCAACATAGGAGTAACGATTGCAGTCATGCGAGACACATTTGTACTGGACATAAAATGGAAGTCGAGAAATTAACATCTTTAATTCATTTGTAGACTAAATTATAGAATTATTGCCGTATTACACGTTAAATTTCAAAAATGTGGTTGAATATTCAAGTTCGTAAATTAATGACCAATTTTTATTTACATTTTTTATTTCGTTAATTTGTGAACATCAAATGGAGCCATTTTTTAAAAAAGTGGAAACAAAATCTGACCATTTATTTAGAAAAAGGTTAGCAGAAACCACTAGTACGCTCTCTCCCAAAAGATGTGAAATAATGGTGGCCAAACTTATACAGTTAGGTCGGGATATTGGCTCGAAGTTTCGTGTCATCGTCAAATACAGGAAGGAGTTGATGGGGATGTTTGGCGCTCTATTTAGAATATAAATGGACCACCAAAATTATGTCACTTCTTATGGAGAGCTGTAATAATTTTCTTGCAATAAATAGGGTGCTGTATAATCATCATATAAGAAATGATTGTGTGTGTTCTATATGTGGTTATGAAGACAACACAGTGTGCCCGTTTGGCTTACCTTAAAATAAGTAACTTATAGCTTAAAGTGATAAGTGTCATATAAGTGATAAGTAAATCAGAACTTATAAGTCAACAGAGTGTTTGGTAAATCAGAAATTATAAGTCAGTAGAGTGTTTGGTAAATCAGAACTTAAAAGTTAACTTTTTTAAATATTTTCAAAATATTTGTTTTTTAATATATATAAGTGGATATCAATGGATAGATCTCGATGAGTAGAGAAATTTGATATATACATATCAATTTTTTAATGAACGGCTCAAAATATATATGATTTTGAAGATTTAAAGGATAAGAATATTTCGTGTATCGAGAAATAAGAATAAGTTGAAAGTTGAATGTTAGAATTTCTTAACATTCAACTTATCCCATATAAGTGGTTAATAAGCTCGTTCACTTATTTTGCCAAACACTACAAAATAAGTTGAAACGGACTTTGGCCATATAAGCTAACTTATATGGTTAGCCAAACAGGGCCAGTAGTTCATGCTATTTTTGAGTGTACAGTATCTCATGATATTTGGGCTTCTAAGAGCATTCACATCCCATCCCCATCCCCAATCCCAAAAACTTACTAAAAATAGTAAATCCCCAAATAAAAATAGTAAATCCCCAAAATTATCAAAAAGTTTCTACATCCCATTCCCCATTTTCCATTCCCCTATCCCTATATTTTTTTTATATTACTTCTTTCTCTCTCTTTCATTTACAATTTTAACTACCAAAACTCACCCACTACAATTAAATATATTTAAAAGAGGAGAGAGATGATTTGGGGTTCAAAATAGTAGTCCCCAAATATGGGGATTCAAAACTTGTCCCCAAAATTAATCCCTAAAATGGGGAATGGGATGGAAGCCTTTTTTTGCATAAAAGCTAAATATTTCCCCAAATATTTGGGGATAGGGTCTTGGATGTGGATGCTCTAATATGTTTCTGAGTTACTTATCAATGCTCTTTCTCTATCTTTTTGTGAGCTTTTTTCTTGGATGACAGAAAAGTATTAAAGGATGAACTTGTGGTGTATGCTACGTAGACTTGGGCTGCCTGGACTAGTAGAAACAAGGTGTTATACGAGTCCAGCTCACATGATCAAAAAATAATGGCATCAGGTTTCATACGATATTTAGAGGGGTATGAATCATACGCTGCAAGGGTCTTTGAGAAAAGCGGTAGAATGAATTCACAGTCAGTAAATAGGTGGAACCCACCTCCTGAAGGTGTGGTGAAACTAAATGTTGATGCAGCTGTTATTGCAGGAAGTGGTAGATGGCTGGGGGTGGTGCTAAGGAACTCCAAGGGGAGGATATTAGCCACGACAGTGAAAAAACGAATTGAAGATTCGAAACCAGATATGGCAGAGGCAACAGCTTTGTGTTATGGGCTTCAGATTTCTCGGAGACTGGGGTATATGAACCTGTGGGTTGAAAGTGATGCTCTAGGAATTGTCCAGAGGATCATATCAGGGTGTAAAGGTCTTACCGTCTTAATTCGATATTTTTGTTGGTTGATGAAATTATTCTAGCTATGAGTTTCTTTGATTTTTGTTTTTGTAATCACGTTAAAAGAGGGGGGAAATACGGTAGCTCATTTAGTTGCTCGATCTTGTCCCTCAAATGAGGAGGAATTTGTAATGTTTGATTATTTTCCGCAAGGTATTTTATCTTTGGCGGACATAGATTTAAATGAATGAAGCTCCTTTGTTTTTGTTTCAAAAAAAAAGTTAGCAGAAACCATTTTTTAAAACGTGAAAAATAAATAATTTATGAACTTAAAAATTTGATTACATTTTTAAATTCAATATAAAATATAGCCACCGTGTAATTTACTCTTCATTTGTATTACACCCAAGTGTCTTACATGCATAAATAATTAAGACAATGACAACCTTTTTTTGCTTTCTTATAATCAAATTTTTTTGAAAAGGAGTGTAACGCCCCCAAATCCGAGGTCAGGGATTCAGGTCGTCACTTCACCATCCATCCATATCATACCTGTATTAACTTTACAGCTCAACAATACACCAATCCAGATCTCAATCTATCAAACTTACAAGTTAGAGCCTCAAAAATGATAATCAGAGTAACACTGAATATTACAATTCATCTATACAATCCAGAATCTTACACAACATTACTTAGACAAACTGCACCTGAAGACAGGTCTTGCTAATGATAGTTGAAACCTATCAGACTTACTTGTAGTATTTATCCGGAACTGAATCATCCCATGGGTAATTCCTCTATTTCTCTTCTGCTGGTACGGAGCTAACTGACTCAATTCTTCTCTTTCTGAAAGGTTTTTATAAAGCAAGAATGAGCTACATAATGCTCATCAAGTTTTCCGTTTTGAGAAATAATATAATTTGTCTCGAAAAAGATTTCCAAATCTATGAGCATATATCTCATGTTATCAAAATATAACTCGACAATATACATGTCAGAGTTTTGAATAAATACTCGTACTTAGTATGAAGTTTTAAGAAAATGATATCATATGAACAAATTAAGTTCATAATAATGATCTTCATATCGTAGCAAAATAGTATACACTATAGTTTTGCTAATCCTTTAGAAAGCTTTTCAAAATACACAGTTCAAGATACTGCTACAATAGTTGTTTTTCAACATACGCAAATCGAACCATTGATAAGGTTCCAAGTATTCCTCAAATTTGAAAATATATACATATACGTATATCATTTTCGTCAAAACACCTTACAATTCAATTTCTGTTCTGGGAATACATTATTCAACCACTGTCAATATTATCGGTAACTCAGCACCTAGGCTTTCGTTACAATATTGCAGTACAATTCCAATTGGAAGAATGGGAATATGTTGGAGCCTCTTCCACGATATCTGCCAATGTATCATGCCTCTGCTTCTCTACTAGTAGAAGGATGACGTTCTCTTATCGGGTCGCACCCTGACCACATATGGGCCTTAATATTTGGACTACGCCCGAGAGCGTAGCCCCCTCTTCCTGCAGTCCCCTAAAGAATCCTATCCATCATTGGAACAGAATTTAATCCAGTTCCCCAAGCACAAAGCTTGTTGACAGGTTTGGTAACAGTTCTATATCAAGCACAGAGCTTGTTGATAGGCCTGATAACATTTACTTATCTTTCCTTCCATGAATAATTGAGGAAGTAACTTTTGACATGTGGGTTGAACTTAGTCAACAGATTTCATTTACTTAGGAAGCTCATTACAAAACATAACTTGGGAGTTGGTCGGAGTTTTTTTTTTTATTACTTAGTCAAACCTGAGCCCCTCCTTACTAGGTAGGGTGTATTTCTTATTTGTCTTATAGACAGCGAAGGGAGAAAACATTAATACTGGCTCCCAAAACCTTGGGTTCCCGAGTTTTGATAAGTTCGTGAGTGATAACGACACATTCCGATGAGTGAGACTATTAGTAATTAATAAATGGGAACCCATACTATTTTTAAATAATTTTCCGATAATCAGAAATATTTAAAATAATTTTTAAAGTCTTAAATAACTTTTAAATAATTAATAAGATTTTTAAATCATCCTGGAGTATTTAATAAATATTCGAATAATATTTATTAAATAAATAATCCGCTTGGGATAATTAATAATTATTTAAATAATATCCAATAATATCATCAAAGGGATTTTTAATCCGAAAATATCCAATTTAATTTTATTGGAATATTTTTAAATCGATTGTACGTCATATATCATCTCCGGTGACTTCCGGATTTTTATGTCCTTATCCGGACGAAATATCTCTGACCCCTTACTTAAGAAAAGGGTGTTATTGTACCCTAATTGAGGATCTTAACACATCATCATATGCATGTATATGTATTATGCATACGTACTTACTTAACAGGTTTATATATCTTCGAAAATAAACCATACATCTCATGCTGATTCGAAAAATACTTTTAAGCAGTTCATAACAGTTATATCACAACAACAACAGTTTAGAAATACTTAAAGTACACGTTTCGAAAACTTGCATAGGCAGGATCAAAATATAATATTTTGAAAACAAAAGCTTAGGGTTGAAAAATTTGCCTGGAATCCAAAGTACATCTCTCATGTTCCACTCGTTCCGGATAGTTCCAGATACAGACATAATAATCTTGGTTAGCCTTCTTAACCGAAAGAACTACCAAAACCACCGATAAGTACACTTAACTTCGTTAACTGATTACGAGCTTATCAACACCTTTTAACTTCACCAAGTTCTTTGTCATTTCTAATAATATTTATCTTGCCTGACACTTCACTTCCTCGGGACTACTTAATTCATTCATAAAACTATTGTGTCAACATCCTTTAATCCAATTCTTTACTCCAATACATAGTCTTGATTTTCCTCAACAACATTCGTGTTTTAATAGACTTGTAATTGTTCTTTTATCTTAGCTAAAATGGCTTGTCAAAACGGTGCTCCTAGAGTTGACTTTTCAGAAAGTTACTATTACGCAACTCGCATTCCAACATATTTAATAAATTGAAAAATCCATAATTAAATACGAAACCACCTCAAGGAGCTTCTTAATTGTTTATGATATTTATCAAAATTGTTTCGATATGGAAAACACGAGTGTAGGTAGGCAAAACGGATTTTAGAAACTTGGTCAACTACGGAGTGGAAATATTTGCGCTAGTTTCACTAAAACGCTCATAACTCCTTAACCATTAACTCAAATAACGCACCGTTTTCGTGTGCACGATCTAAAGAATCTCTAAAATATAATCCAACAAAGTTTTACCCCGGGTCAGGGGACTCATTTTCCGAGTTTCTCAGAACTGGGCAGTGGCTATGCAGGGCATGTTGTCGTCGCGCAACTTTGGTTCTAACATTTTTATAAAATCGAAAAATTAACATTTTTACTTGATTCTTTTTGGGTCGTCTTCTATACTGTAAGGGCTAGCTACACAAAAAATTTTATAATCCCCAACCGATTTTAAGGGGTTCGTTTAGCCTCTCAAAGTCAGTTTAATGTACCAGTTTCTGCTCAGGACCACTCCTTACTAATTTGATCATAACTCACAAACCATAAATCATCTCACAATGAACTTTATATGTCTAGAAAATACAAAACAAATCCTTTCCAGAAATGTGTGGTGGGGTTCAAGGTGATAAGTTTTGATGGTCCGAAATCCTCTTACAAAACAGAACATGTCACAAAGATTTCCAACATCCTTTTTCACCACTTTAACTTTCAAGATCTCTTGTTATATTTTAATACAACCACCAAGATTCTCATTCTTAACCCATACAAGACTACATAATCTAAGAACATGGCTTACAACATAATAAAAAACATCAATCCTCAAGACCTCATCACCAAAGGCCCAAAACACCATGAACTACACTATTACTTATTGATCTTAAAATATAAACCATAAACTTGACATGAACTAAGAGTGGAGGGATCTAATACCTTTCTTGAATCCTCAAACACACTAACAAAAGCTTGTAAGCCTTAAGGGTGCCTTGATCTATGTTTATCATCTTCAAACTTGCAAATGAATTCAAGAAACAAGTTAGATTTTCGGAGTCAGCATTACCACTCTTGAAAGAACTGGAAAAACGAGGACCTTACCATGCTTTTCTGGACGAGGCTCCTGAAGAAGAGTTGTGGAGCATCTAAATACCTTTCCAACAAGCTATAGAACATAAAATTTGAGTGAGAAATGAAGGAGATATGGCAGTTTGAAGTGGCTGTTGCCAGTTTGGCCGAGAATGGAGAGAATTGGGGGAGAGAAGTTTTCTATCACTTGGAAAATAAAAGGAGGCTTGTAATATTATTTGTGTGTGTTTGGGAAGCTATGATCTCATCCATCACAATAATTCAAGTGCCAAAGTCTAACTTACTATTTCTCTTTTTGACTTATGAAGCCAATTCCATGAAATATGGAATTATGTTTCTTTGTACTTTTGGTTTGATCTTAACTAGTTTGGTTTGTTTCCTAAGTGTTGGTTTTCTTGGCTCTTTAGCTTGCATGGCTACTTACTTGCTCCTCACACTTGTTACATAAACGTTTTCGTAAGTGCGATAAATTCCCGAGACGTTTCTTGACAAAGAAAATCTTTCCCTCAAAATTCCGTACTAATGCAAGTACTTGTAGTTCATCTTAAATGGTAGAATTCAAAATCCATAATTTCCCCTTCATAATATAATCCTCGTATCCCTTAATATCTCGTAAAATATGACCATCTGAAATAATGGGTTTCGTCGAAAACTAACGACTTTTACATACACTCATTTGCATCGTAAAGACGTTATATCAATTCGAAATCTCCATTTAATAATTCGTACATAGCGGGGTGGCAAAAAATTTTCGTCCACCCATAAAATCACTATTCATCCAAGTTTCAAATATTCGCAAAATTAGGGTTATTACAAGGAGCCTATAGATAAAAACCAATCATTGGTGTAAACTTGTTTGATGTAATTAGTTAAACTTTTCAATGTAAAATTAGTGTGATGAGGTGTTATCTGGAACCACCACCCCACCATTATTGTTGAAATACAGGCAACTCTTATTAGGAATAATTCATGAGTTGTGATGTTAAGAATAGAATTTGCACATAATTCTTGTATATCCCGATCTTATAAAGGATTTAGCACTTTGTATAGGATATATGTGTCAGACAGTAAACTGTAGAGTTAAGTCAGGAACAGTGTGTCAAGGACTACATTTTAGGAACTGTGAGCAGATCCTGATACGAAAAGACAGATACTGATGGATGTCGAGTCCTGATGCAAGGTGAAATCCTTATATCAGTCATACTACTGATGATGTCATTACGGATGCTACAGAAATTGAAAATTGCTATAAAATAGGATCGTTGTTTTGAAGAACAAGCAAGAAGGTATCATGAAGGAAAGAGTTTACTATTGATGGAAACTATCAACTGGACGGCAGAACATTGTCATGTATAGATCATAACTTTTCTATTATTAGTTGATAGGTAGCATCATAAATACTCTCTCTATATCATTGTAAAAAAAGTGAGTTCGTGAATGAAAGCTTAGTATAAGGTTTATATTCGAGAGTTCGAAACAAACAGAGAGAGATTTGTATTGAGAGCAGCTGCTAAAGGTATTGTACACCTTTGGTAGAGTTTGTATTTGATATTATTTAATACAAACAAGGTTGATTGATTCGTTTGTTCTTGTTTATCTAATTAAGCAAAAATCAGACACGATTACTTAACTTGTATTCAACCCCCCTTCTACAAGTTATTCGAGTTAACAATTGGTATCAGAGCAGGTTGATTTCGAATAATCATAAAGATCTGTAATCATGTCTGGTTACATGGATGGTAATACTAAGATCCCTATGCTCAAGAGAAACGAATACACTCTATGGGAAGTAAAGATGTTGCATCACCTGGAAGCAGTAGATCCTGATTATCTTGACAAAATAAGAGATGGGCCTTTTGTTCCAACAATGGTTGTTGCTCAAGCAACTGTCGAAGGAAAAGTTATTCCAGAGCACAAGGCATAGAAGCCTAAATCTGAATGGTTAGATGAGGACAAGGAGAACGTTCTTAAGGATGCTAAAGTGAGAAACATATTATTCAACAGTCTTGATTCTGTTCTCACTAACTATGTTCTCTCTTGTAAGACTGCTAAGGAGATATGGGACAATCTAAAGGTTAACTGTGAAGGAACAAAACCTGTCAGGAAGAATATGAGGACACTTCTCACACAACAGTATGAGTACTTTGAATCCAAGTCTGGTGAGTTGATAAGTGGATTTTATATCCACTTGGAGCATTCCATATCGGCTTAAATTGATTGACTTGGACTCAAGTTTGTTGTATTTTTGATGTGTTTTGTGTAGTTGTGCAGGGTTGTAGTTATTGGTTAGAGTTGGTGTTTCTAATCGATATTAGAGTGGAATTAAGCATTGGAATGAAGATTGGACATTTGTGTTATGCTACCAAGGAGTTACATGTGTCATGTTATTGAAGATGTTAGCTAATGCAAAAGAAACGGAAGAGAAAAGAGCAAATTTGTGTAAAATTCGGATTTTCCGGGAAGGTTGCGCAGTCTACACTGTTTTGGCCATATCTGGAGTTCTAGAAGTCCGTTTTCAGTGATCTTACAGCTCACGCGAAGTTTGAGAGATTTTCTACAACATGGGGTAGATATCAGGTTCAGGGGGGCGTGCTAATCAAATTCGCGTACATATTCTTTGAGAACCAGGCTGGAAGATTACTGTTTTGTCCTTTTTCTAATTCTATTGAATTTTAGGTAGTTTCTTGCACCTAAATTGAATTCTAATTGTATTTTAGGGTGTTTCATTATTGGGAAAGACTTTTAGAATCTATTTAAACACATCCTACCATTGTAATTGGGGAAGATATATCTTATACATAACATAGTTTAGATTTACAAGGGAGAAAAGGGGAGAAAGATTCAACGCTCGTGACAAGCAACGGATCTAGATCTACTTCATCTTTTGTATCATAGATTTGTTTTCTCAACTCTTTGTTTTATTATTATTATTATTATTATTATTATTATTCATACTTTGTTTATTATCATGGTTTCATCAGATCCCATGATGACGAGCGGTTCGATTATGAGCTAATCGTTGTCATGGGATTCTAACGGATTTATTTATGTAGCTTAGTAGTTTGATTGCTTTAAAGATTTATGTGTGGTGAATTCTTGATATCCTCGTATGGTTGTGTTTCATGTGTTTAGATGCGTCATGAACATCTAATATGTTAATCTCTTGCGAAACGAGAGTGGATTTTGAGATTTAGAACTTGCCATGCTAGCATAGGATAGGTTGATGTTTTAACATAATGATTTGTAGCGTAAATAGAGATATTATGCTACCCTATGTGATCAATATGGATAACTTGTTCTTCAACCGTTATGTTTTCAAATTCTATAGAGATATAGGGTCTAAGCATGATTGGTGTCTATTCATCTTCTATCTCTTTTGTAGATGTATGTTTAGTTTGGTATTCGTATACTGAGAAGTAGCGTATACTTGTTCCGTGTTGTCTGATCAGATATCAAAACCATCACATGCATTGATTAAAGGCATCAACTCTAAGTGAAGTAGATGATGAAGTTAGGATTCCATGTTTTCTCGCATATAAGTAATTCAATTTTAATTCTCATTAGTTAGTAACTTTTAGTTTGTTAATTTGTATCTTAGTTATTATAGTTAGTAAAACTTAATCTTGTTATTTGTCTTAGCAGTGAATAATAATTATACATTGTTGCATAGGTGCATGAACTGAATTGAACCCTAACCAGATCTCTGTGGGAACGAACTTGACTTCTATCTATATTACTTGTGACCACGTACGCTTGCATGTTTTAGTGTTAACAAGTTTTTGGCACCGCTGCCGGGGATCATTGGTGTTTTATTTTTGGTTTATGTGCTTGTCAATAGTGGTCGTTAGAGTTCACTGACTCGGATTAGTTACTTATCTATTCTTGTGTAGGTCGTTGGTGTTTCAGATACTTGTCAGAGAGCATTGACTTTGAAGATGGATTTTCTAAATTACTATGGAGTTCAGCAGGTGGTTAGTGTTTGTGAGCTATGTGCGGGCGCACATGAGACGAATCAGTGCTGGAGCAACCAAGGTGGTATTCAACAACCTCAGCAGCCTTATCAGCAGTATCAAGGTCAACAATATGGAGCACAACCTTACTATCCTCAGAATTTTCTGCAGCAGTAGAACCAAGATTTTCAGCAGCAGCTAGGGCAGAATTTTCTGCAACAGTATGACCCGTGGCAATCTGAACCTCTGAGTTATGAGGAACAACCATATTTTCAATACCATCCTCAACAGTACCAGCAAGATGTTCCAAATACGTCAATTTTTTTTGGTAATGAAGAGTTTCAACATCAGCAACCTACTCCTACTTTTCAAACAGATGAGGTTGATGCTATGGAGGAGCTTTGGAGGCTTGTAAAGAGTAACGAGGAGTCTATCAATTCTTTGGAGACACTAGTTGCTCAAGCTGTGAGATCATTGGAACAAGAGAAACATCAATTCATACCAGAGGCAATTCCAGAAAATAATGGTGACTTGGAGCAAGGTACTGCATGCATAATTGAGGAAGACAAATTCCAAGGTGAGGTGAGCGTTCACAAGCCATGTGAGGAATTTGATCATGCTAGTATGGTGGATGATTTGGAAAGGGCACCATTTGGGACAGACACTGTTGAGCTGCATAAATTTCAAGAATTGGTATGTGCGTACCAAGAGGCTGATGAACATGGGAAAGACGCATGTCTTCTACTTGTCTCAGAGTATAAAGATGGAGGTAGCGCATTAGAGCCAATGGAGGAAGTTCTCTTTGAGGAATCAAAGGCTTCAGCAATTTACATTTACCATCCTCCATTATATTCAACCGAAGGCCGCGAATGTGTGTTGTTCTACAAATTGACAGATTTTGGGTCAACAGAAGAAGGCATTGGAATAGGACATAGTTGTTATACGAATAGGCCAAGCGAGGAGAAGGGGCAGAAAGTGTGCCGCCGTGATGACGATGAAGTCTCACGAAGAGATGACCAGGCAAACTATTATCATCCTTAATGGAGGTTTAGAAGTAACGTCAAGCTATTGACGTTAAAGAAGCGCTTCGTGGGAGGCAACCCACGCATTAGTGAAAAAAAATGAGTGTTGTGAAAAAAAAAAGATTGTTATGAAAAAAAAAAATCGAAACAGTGATTTTCACGCAGGTTGCGCTTGTGACGCGCAGGTTGCGCCTGCGTGTCTGCTCTTCGCGCAGGTTGCGCCTGCGTGATGCAAGTTGCGCCTGCGTTACTGGTTGTCGCGTAGGTTGCGCCTGCGTGACTGCTGTTTGTGCCAGATTTTTTTCAACTGCTAAAAAAAAATAAAAAATTCCCATTTCCTTTTCTATCTCTTATTCTCTCATCCCTAAACCTAAATCTAATTCTATATCAATTCTAAACCCTTCCATCTCCTCTTCAAATCTTTAAACCTATATCTATTCTAATTCATATCCTCTACTTCCCTAAATCCTATTTCTATTCTACATCAAATTTCATACCCTCTCAAATCTCTCCTTTACACACTCAAATTTATATTCATCCTATCACTCCATTATATATATACATTCATTCATACAAACCCAATTCATCTTCTACATCTCTAAAAATTCAAGTTCAAGAAGGATTCAAGTTTGGGGGAGTTTAATTGCAAGTTCACCTCTCCGATTCGTATTGGGTAAATCTTTTTCTCTAATCTTATTTGTTTTACGAATTTGTGTTCTTGTAAATTAGGGTTTTTGTAGTATTCTTGTTATTTGGGAAGTGGCCAGTCTATGGAGCTCGTACACCGTATCCACCGCCTGATTTATCCGAGGATGAGGCCTTGTAGGTATGTTTTCTGCTATCCATCGTATTTACTTCCATTCAATGCGGACATTGAATATTTTAAGTTTGGGGGTGGTTTGAGGGATTAGTAGTTGTTGTTGTATTATGTGTTCATGTAGGATTTCATGCTTTGCATATTAGTAGTAGTAAATTATGCATTTATGTTCGTGTTATCTACGTTTGTTTCATATAGGACATTCTGTTTTTTGTTTCGTATACCATGTGAGTTCATATTAGTTGCATTTCATGGCATGCATATTTCATGATCCCTTAGAGCGGGCTAATTCTGATTGGTAGGTAGGTGTCTAATTGAGTGTGGTAATGATGAATATAGGGTTGACTTATAGTTTCTATGAAATTGACTTATGTGTTTCGGAAACAAACCTAATTTCACAGTCTCATTGGGTGCTTTTGGGCTAGGTTAGGGTCATGCTTGTTTGGATGTTTAGAGATTTAATCACTTGTTTTAATTTAGAATTTTCGTTATTCCCTTTATGGCGTAGGAGCACTTAATTCTAAGTTTGGGGGAAAACAGGGATTTCATGCTAGTTGTGTATAATTTTCAATAATTGCTAGATGTCAAATGGCTAGTAGCCGGCTCATATTTATATGAGTAGTCTAGGGTTGGAATTGAGAATTCTCATTCCAGATTGCATAGAAAAAAAACAGAAAAAAACAGAAAAAAATGAGAAGAGAAAAAAAAAATAGTCAAAAGTGTCAATTATTTATATGCAAAATTAACCAGGGTGAGCTCTTTAATACTCGAGCTATTAAGTTCGCGGGGACTTTGTGCCTAGTGACCTAAGGTTTTTTATAGTCTGGGATCCACTAACCTAACGCTCGCTACATGGGTATTATTGTATAAGCCTTTCGGGGTCTCATCCATTGCACGGTTAAATAAGCATGCTTGTAAATATGTGTCGTAGTAGTTAGTAATAATGCATGAATTTCTGTCTACCTTGGATAAGGATAGAGGTGTTTCTAGGTTATGAAGTGTTTACCGTCTATTCTAGTTATAAACTTGTGATTGTCTTGACAAAGCACATGTATGATTTTGATCTAGTTTCGGAAGTATTTTTGATGAGCATCGCACACACCCACGTTTCTGTTCATGTATTGTTAGTATACGGGGACTTAGTCGAGCTCTATTTGGACGTATTGCATTCTTTGAGATATTTGCTTGCTAGTTGGTTTTGGTTAGTTTGAGGGGATCGTTGCATTTTCATATTAGTTGCATTCATGCATTGCATTGTTATTGCATTGTTTAGTTAGATGGATTTTGTGGGTACATTCGCTATAGGCCCTCACGAGACCTTACTCGTCCACTAGGACTGCCTAGGGAATTAAAGGGCTTGTTGCATATGCCAAATGCAACCGTGATCACCTACGGAAGTGGTACTAGTTAGTTAGTTAGTTGTAATTGTTTATGCTTGAGGACAAGCATCGGTTTAAGTTTGGGGGTGTGATAAGTGGATTTTATATCCACTTGGAGCATTCCATATCGGCTTAAATTGATTGACTTGGACTCAAGTTTGTTGTATTTTTGATGTGTTTTGTGTAGTTGTGCAGGGTTGTAGTTATTGGTTAGAGTTGGTGTTTCTAATCGATATTAGAGTGGAATTAAGCATTGGAATGAAGATTGGACATTTGTGTTATGCTACCAAGGAGTTACATGTGTCATGTTATTGAAGATGTTAGCTAATGCAAAAGAAACGGAGGAGAAAAGAGCAAATTTGTGTAAAATTCGGATTTTCCGGGAAGGTTGCGCAGTCTACACTGTTTTAGCCATATCTGGAGTTCTAGAAGTCCGTTTTCAGTGATCTTACAGCTCACGCGAAGTTTGGGAGATTTTCTACAACATGGGATAGATATCAGGTTCAGGGGGTCGTGCTAATCAAATTCGCGTACATATTCTTTGAGAACCAGACTGGAAGATTACTGTTTTGTCCTTTTTCTAATTCTAATTGAATTTTAGGTAGTTTCTTGCACCTAAATTGAATTCTAATTGTATTTTAGGGTGTTTCCTTGTTGGGAAAGACTTTTAGGGTCTATTTAAACACATCCTACCATTGTAATTGGGGAAGATATATCTTATACATAACATAGTTTAGATTTGCAAGGGAGAAAAGGGGAGAAAGATTCAACGCTCGTGACAAGCAACGGATCTAGATCTACTTCATATTTTGTATCATAGATTTGTTTTCTCAACTCTTTGTTTTATTATTATTATTATTATTATTCATACTTTGTTTATTATCATGGTTTCATCAGATCCCATGATGACGAGCGGTTCGATTATGAGCTAATCGTTGTCATGGGATTCTAACGGATTTATCTATGTAGCTTAGCAGTTTGATTGCTTTAAAGATTTATGTGTGGTGAATTCTTGATATCCTCGTATGGTTGTGTTTCATGTGTTTAGATGCGTCATGAACATCTAATTTGTTAATCTCTTGCGAAACGAGAGTGGATTTTGAGATTTAGAACTTGCCATGCTAGCATAGGATAGGTTGATGTTTTAACATCATGATTTGTAGCGTAAATAGAGATATTATGCTGCCCTATGTGATCAATATGGATAACTTGTTCTTCAACCGTTATGTTTTCAAATTCTATAGAGATATAGGGTCTAAGCATGATTGGTGTCTATTCATCTTCTATCTCTTTTGTAGATGTATGTTTAGTTTGGTATTCGTATACTGAGAAGTAGCGTATACTTGTTCCGTGTTGTCTGATCAGATATCAAAACCATCACATGCATTGATTAAAGGCATCAACTCTAAGTGAAGTAGATGATGAAGTTAGGATTCCATGTTTTCTCGCATATAAGTAATTCAATTTTAATTCTCATTAGTTAGTAATTTTTAGTTTGTTAATTTGTATCTTAGTTAATTATAGTTAGTAAAAACTTAATCTTGTTATTTGTCTTAGCAGTGAATAATAATTATACATTGTTGCATAGGTGCATGAACTGAATTGAACCCTAACCAGATCTCTGTGGGAACGAACTTGACTTCTATCTATATTACTTGTGACCACGTACGCTTGCGTGTTTTAGTGTTAACATGAGTCACTTACTGATACCTTTGATAGGTTTACTAAACTCATCAATGAGATGGTCATGCACGGAAAATATTATGACTTGGAGGATATGAATACTAAGTTCATGAAAGCCAAGCTAATGATCTGGATGAAATATCATTAGAGGCATTCTATGGAAAACTTAGGGCTTATGAACTTGACAGGCAGCAGAAAAAGAGCAGGAGTGAAGGAAAGATGAAAACTGTTGCACTCACTGCTCAATCTGAATCAAAGAAGCTTCCAGAGGAAAAGTCTAAATTTATTGAAAGAGACTCAAGGAAGAAAAAGATCAAAGAAAGTTCTGAGTCAAAGACTGCAGATACAGACTCTGACAACATTGATTCTGAATTAGAGATGCAGGAACTCTTTTCTATGTTTGCTAAAGCTTTCAAGAAATAAAGATTCAATAGGAGAAGATTTAGCAAAGGATCTTTCCAATAGAAAGAGGAGAAGAAGAGTGACAAAGGCAAAAGTACAATTGTCAAGCTTGATAAGGCCAAGATCAAGTGCTTTAACTGTAGCGAGCTTGGACACTTTGCAAGTGAGTGTAAGAAGCCTAGGAATTCAGGAAAAGGTAATGCACTCATGGTCACACAGAAGGATTTGGTAGACTGCAGTGATTCTGAAGATGAATTGGATTATGATAACATTGCTTTGATGGCAAGTGCTTCAGACAAGCCTAGATCTCCAAAGAAAACTGCTTCATCTTCTGTCAAGGTATCTCTTTACTCTCTTGATTCATTTGATAGTTTAGATTTTGATGATATTAGAACTATCCAGGCTGATTTTAAGAATCTTATGATTAATTTTAGAATTCTTACTAGTGAAAAAGATGATCTTAAAATTAAGAATGATGAATTAGTTGGTAGAAATAATATTCTTGAATCTGAGTTAATTCAAATGGAACATTATAGGTTAAGTTCTGATAAAGCTAAGCCTGATTATAGTGTTATTCTTGAGGCTTATGACTATGTCAGAAAAGAACTAGAGGAAGAGAGAGAAAGGTTTCACATGTGGAATACATCTTGCAAAAAGACTCTGGACATTATCAATAATCAGATACCTGGTAAGGTTTATGCCTTAGGTTTCGAGAATGATAAAAGTGAAACTCCTGTAGCTGTTGTCCTGAATGATAATAGTAAAGTAGAAGCTAGCACATCTAAATCTGAAGGTAAGAAAAAAAATTCCTGAACCGAATCATGTTACATTTATTGATTCAAATGGTACCCCAGTTGTACATAAGAGAATTAACAATAATAGTTCAGATGAGAAAGTGTTAGAAAAACCTAAGAATGTCAACATAGGCTTTCTGTCTAAGTCTCAGCTGAAACAGAAACTAGAAGGTCTTTCAGAGTCTATCAAGATCAAGAGAAATAGGAATGGAAAAGAAGGTATTAACAAAGAGAATAATTACAAGAATATCCCTGATGCACCTAGGAAGAAATGCTATAAGTGTGGAAATCATAATCATTTGGCCCTAGACTACAATAAAAAACCTTCTTGGAAAATTGAGTCCAGATTCCCCAAGACTCAGAAAATTCAATACCAACCAAAAAAAGCTTGTTATCATTGTGGTAGTTTACTTCAATCCATCTATATGTGTAAAGAATATCATGAACTGTATTATGACTATTATTCTCTGAAATCTGAAACTCCTAGTCACAAACAGTTTGGAAATCAGAGTCTAAGGTTCGCTCTGTAACAGGTAAATCCAAAGCAAAATCTTCCAAGCCTGTTGTTTCTAAATCTAGTAAGAAAGGATCCAATCTAAGTTGGGTCCCAAAAATTCTAACTAGTTACTTTTTATTTGCATGGCACAGGAAAGAAGCATTCATTTATCTTGGACAGTGGATGCTCTGGACATATGACTGGAAAGAAGTCCCTGCTTACAAAGTTAGAGAGGAAAGCTGGCCCAGTAATATCTTTTGGAGATGGAAACAAAGGAGAAACTCTGGGATAGGGCTCAATTGTTTTGGAGAATGTCATCATAGAAAACGTAGCACTGGTTGAAGGCTTGAAACACACACTTTTAAGCATAAGTCAACTGGGTGATAAAGGTTACCAATCAATCTTTGATAGAGAAGGATGTAAAATCTTGAATATGAAGAATGGAGACATTGTTCTAACTGGTCGGAGACATGGTAACATCTATGAAGCCAGCTTGAGTGATACATTTAAAGGAACTATTAGATGTTTCTACAGCAAGGCAACAAATGAAGAAAGCTGGAATTGGCACAAGAAGCTCTCGCATCTTAACTTCAAGAAGATTAATCAACTTGTTAAGCATAATCTAGTGAGAGGCTTACCTCTGGCAAATTATGTGCAAGATGGACTTTGTGATGCTTGTCATCTTGGTAAACAGAAAAGAACCACTTTCAAGATCAAGACAGAAAATTCAATTACTAAACCATTTCACATGCTGGATCTTGATCTATTTGGTCCAGTAAACATTATGTCTATCAGTAAGAAAAGATATGCTCTAGTTATAGTGGATGACTACACAAGGTTCACATGGGTATTCCTTCTACATAAAAAGGATAAAGCTCCTCAGCAAATCATTGATCTTGTCAAGAATATTCAGAATAGCTCTGAGTACAAAGTCAAAGTACTTAGGAGTGACAATGGAACAGAATTCAAGAATTCTACAATGGAGGAGTATTGTGCAGACAATGGAATTACTCAACAGTTTTCTGTACCTGGAACACCTCAGCAGAATGGTGTAGTAGAAAGAAAGAACAGAACTCTCATAGAGGCAGCTAGAACCATGCTTGCTAATGCAAAGCTTCCAACTTATTTCAGGGCAGAAGCTATCAACACTGCATGTTTTACTCAAAATTGTACCTTGATGAATAGTCATGGTAAGACTCCTTATGAGATAATCAAAGGAAAAAACCAAGTGTGAAATATTTTCACATCTTTGGATGGAAATGCTATGTCCTGAAAGTTCATCCAGAACAACTTGGAAAATTTGAAGCCAAATCGGATGAAGCAATCTTTCTAGGATACTCTGCATCAAAGGCCTTCAAAGTATACAATCTCAGAACTCACATTGTTATAGAAACAATTCATGTTGTATTTGATGACAAGAAGTTTTGAATTTTGCAAACTGATGAAAGCCATGACAATTTGGAATTTGAAAATCTTAAATATTCTAAGACACTCTCCAGTAATGATGAAAGTTCTCAAATTGAAATCTCTATTGCTTCTCAAAGGAATGCTACTATTGAGGGGGAGCAAGTTAATCAAGGAGAACACAGTGCTCATCAGGAGTAGACTAGTCATTTAGAGTCAACTCCATCAGGAACTGATCCTTCAGGGACTAGCGAAGGAAGATCAGAGACTAGCAGCAGTATGGAGTCTACTGATTCTACTGATCAAGGGGGAGCTTTTGAAGGTAGAGAAAGTTCTTCTACAAGAGATACCACTAACTTAGGGGGAGAATATAGCAGAAGTAATCTACCACCTGTTAGAAGATGGACAAGGGATCATACTGAAGATTTGATTATTGATGATCCAAATAGTGGTGTTCGAACTAGAAGATCAATTCAAAATGAATGCTTGTACAATTATTTTCTCTCAAAGAATGAACCTAAGAAGGTTGAAGAAGCCTTACAGGATCCTGATTGGGTAATTGCAATGCAGGAAGAATTAAATGAGTTTGAGAAGAACAAAGTCTGGAAACTGGTACCAAGACCTAAAGATAGATCTATTATTGGTGCAAAATGGGTTTTCAGAAACAAGCTAGATGAATCTGGTATGATTGTAAGAAACAAAGCAAAACTAGTGGCTAAGGGTTACTCTCAGGAAGAAGGCATTGATTATGATGAAACATTTGCACCTGTAGCAAGATTGGAAGCAATCAGGATGTTTCTTGCATTTGCAGCTCATTCAAAGTTCAAGGTATACCAGATAGATGTAAAGATTGCTTTTTCTAAATGGCAAGCTTGATGAGGAAGTATATGTGGAGCAACCACCTGGTTTTGTTGATCCAAAGTTTCCAAATCATGTCTACAAACTTGACAAGGCACTCTATGGACTAAAGCAGGCACCATGAGCATGGTATGAGACTTTGTCTAAATTTCTTCTTGAAAATGATTTCACAAGAGGTACAATTGACAAAACTCTATTCTTTAAAAAGATTAAAGGTGAATTGCTTTTAGTTCAAGTTTATATTGATGACATCATATTTGGTTCTACTAATGAAAAGTTATGTGCTAAGTTTAGCAAGCTTATGCAGTCTAAGTATCAGATGAGCATGATGGGTGAACTAAATTACTTTTTAGGCTTACAGGTCAAACAGACTGAGACTGGTATTTTCATTAATCAGTCAAAGTATATCAAAGATCTTTTAAAAAGGTTTGACTTTCAAGATTGTTCAGTTGCAAAAACACCCATGGCAACAGCCACTAAGCTAGACTCTGATCCTAGGGGAAAGAGTGTTGATAACACTAGCTATAGAGGCATGATAGGTTCATTGTTATACTTAACTGCAAGTAGACCAGATATAATATTTTCTACCTATTTATGTGCTAGATTCCAAAGTGATCCTAAGGAATCTCATTTAATTGCTGTGAAGAGAATTTTTAGATATCTCAAGGGAACTCCAAATCTTGGTTTGTGGTATCCTAGAGAATCTGATTTCTCCCTAATTGGCTATTCAGACTCTGATTATGCAGGGTGTAAAATAGACAGGAAAAGCACTACATGTATATGTCAATTCTTGGGAAATAGATTGATTTCTTGGGCAAGCAAGAAGCAACAATCAGTTTCAACCTCAACTGCAGAAGCTGAGTACATTGCAGCATGCAATTATTGTGTACAGCTCCTTTGGATAAGAAATCAATTGATGGATTATGGTATGGCACTTAGTAATATTCCTATGTTTTGTGATAAAACTAGTGCTATCAAAATTGTAGAAAATCCAGTTCAACATTCGAGGACTAAGCACATTGATGTCAGGCATCATTTTATTGGAGAACATATTGAGAATGGTACTGTGGAACTTCATTTTGTTCCTACTGACAAACAACTTGCAGATATTCTAACTAAACCATTTGACGAGGCTACATTCATTAGATTGGTTAGTGAGTTAGGAATGTTAAATTTCTAGATCTTTAACATCTGAATAAGTAGCAAGGTATGTTGTTTCAGCTTATAGACTTGATATCTTTGTCAGGATCTATATTTGATAGTTAAATGCTTAAGCTGTAACATTTTACTTTGATAAATTACAGTATGATAGACTTGATAATAATCATCAGGATCAGGATTGCTATCAGGATGCTGATGCCATCAGGATTTCTGTGTCAGTATGAGGATTGTGAAAATTGTTTAGTCTGTGACTTAATGTTTTAAATTCTGAAGTTTAATTTATTCAGTGGTCTAATTCTGAGTTTTGTTAAGTCTATGCTAGCAAGTTTTAACACATGCATACTGATAATTTATACTTTATCATTCTAATAAACAAACAATAGACAAGTAGATAACAAGAAAACTTGTATTTTCATTAATCAAAAGCATTACATACATGGAAATGAAATACAAACTTCTTTTGTCTAACTTCTACTGATAATCCTATTCTTGTCTAATGTTATGGCTATTAGATCTTGCTTCTTTCATGCATCTAAGATACAGGACGAGGAGCATGCCAAAATCCATTTGGGGATTTGAACAATCCCATCTTCTCTTGGATTTCTTCTCAGAATGACTTAAATGAGAGCAGCTGGTACAACCCCATGTTTATTGAGGACTGATGGATAAATGAATAGCATCTCCATCAAGATCAACCCCAGACTCTTCACAAAATTCTTCATCCTCAAGGTGTGAAGAGATTAGAGGAGGATTTAGTTCAACTGGTAGATGTTTTAGAGGAGGTTTTTGGACATCATTTGGGTTGATACCAACTATATCTAACTCAATGAGAAAAGTCATCTCTTCTAAGAGATAGTCCACTTGCTCCTGATCATCAAGAGCATTGAACTCCTCAGAGGAAATGAACCGAAAGTTAGGGTTCATATGAATATTTGGGTTGAAAGCCATTAGGAAAGGAGTGGTTTACAGAGAAAAGATTTGAAGGTTTTTGGAGTGAAGAATGGGATAAGACGTCTGTTGGTTTTATAGAAAGTCGTGAGAAGCTGAACAGTCGCTTGGAGATTATCAATGCAGTCAGTCATTATTATTGCGCGTGACTGTATTTCTTGTATTTTCAAGAAATGTTAAACGTATCTAACCAATTAATTTTGTTCAGATTATTGTTTATTTCTTCTTCAGATAAAAGAAAATGCCACGTCGAACTCCATTTAGTCTCTGGAATCAGGATGATATTGATCAGGAATTACAAGTGTGATCACGTCAGGATTTGTGATTATTGCTATTTAGAAATCACTTTGAAATTTGTGATTATCTTGATGAGAAGATCACATCAGGAGAAGGAAGCTAATCAGTACTGATTTTTATCTTGATTATACCCTGATTTATTTAATTGAAATAAATTTTGGATTTTATTCTCCAAAAATCGTGGGTAACTGCATTTTTCAGGGACTGACACCTGTCAACGTGGGATAGTGGGTCTGAAGGATTTTTGAAATATACTTGTTTTGAAACTCTAATTTTTCATTTCTTTCTCTAAATTCATATTTTCTAAAGCAAAAACATTCTCGAGTTCACAAAATCACTAATCAATTTCAAGATTTCTCAAGTTCTCTACAGATCAAAATGGCAGTGGCAGCTCGAATAATACTACCCAAATCAGTAGCTTTCAAGTTTGGTGACTTTGATTTTATGATAAACAATCATGTTGCAGCTATCACCAACAAGGAAGGGGTGTCAACTGATTTTCACCCAATTATGGACTTTTTGGCGAAAGGACCATTAAGTTATGCCTTGATAGCATCTCCACAGATTAATCAAGCTGCTGTTTCACAAGCTTGGGAGAATGCTGAGGTAATTGACTCTGTTCAGAGTCAATCAGGTAAGATTGTTCTACACTTAGGACAAGACTCATTTGATATTACTGAATTTGTTGTTTATTCAGTACTTCACTTGCCTGTTAGTATGAATTTTGAGAATGTGCCATCTGATGATAATGTTAGAACTATGTTATCTGAGTTAGGTTATAAATGACCTCTTGATAACATGAGCCAGTTAAATAGATCCTTTCTTAGGAAAGAATGGTCTTTCTTCTTTGACCAAATCGCAAAATGTTTTACTGGTAAATGTAGTTTTTTTCAACAAATTACTGCTGTTACATCTCACATTGCATATAATTTGCTTTATAACAGAGTAATTAACATTGGTCACATTATTTTAAATCAGATTTGTATCAAACTTGGTTCAAGAGATCAAGATAGGAAAATTGTTTATTATCATAGATTCATACAATTGTTTATTAACCATTTTATTTCTAATGTTGAATCTAGATTTGGTAGAGAACACTGTGTTTCTTCTTATATACAGCAAAAGAGAATTTTCTCTAACATTACAAAGAAGGATAGTGAAAAGAATCTAGATGAAATACCTGAAATACACTATCCACAACATGTTCAGGTACTTCTAAAAACTCATCTTCCTACTATCTATAATTCTTCTTTCTTCTGTGGTGAAATGACTCATTTGGTGGAGAACCCCCCTGTGTCTACCCAAGTAACCCAAAACATTATAGTCTCTGAAACAATTCAAGAACCAAATTTTGATCCACGGCCTATTGTTTCAAAGAAACCAACCTCTGGTGTCTCTCAAAAGACATCAGTTGTAAAGAAGAGAAGATTTGTTGTTTCAAGTAGTAGTTCTAGTGAAGATGATGATAACATATCTCTTGCTGAGAGAGCAGAATTGAGGGCTGCAATTCAACTTTCTAATCTAGGACAAAGAGATGAAGCACCTAGTCACAGTCAGGCTGAAGTCTCCAAAAAGGCTTTAGTACTTAAAAAGGGAAAACAGTTACTGGATACTGTCTCTCAAAAGACTGTGTCTATTGAAAAACGATCTCATCCCAAGATCACTTCTGTGTCTACACCTCTTGAGTCTTCTCAAGATAAATTTGTTGCTCACTATACCAGGAGAACAAGGAGAAAGATTCATTTGTCACATACACACACAGAGTCTAGTCCAACTAACATTATGCAGGTCTCTACAAATAAAGCTGTATTCAAGTCAGCAATTGACAAGAGAGATCTTGATATTAATTCTTCATGGGAAACAACATTGACATGCAGACTGGCTATGAAGGTTATTTCTGTAAAAGTAAAGCTTTCCAGGCCTGTTCTATAATTTCTGGTTGAAAGAGTTCCAAGCCTTTCATTTCCTGAAGAATATGGACTTCTACATCAAAGACTTGACTTAATGAAGATGCATTTTTATGTATCTGTCAGAAAGGAATTATGCAAGTCATTTGGACTTTCTAAGCATGGTACACTTCAATCACTTCATACATATTTGTTTCATAAAGATTTCATTGTTGAAGATGCTCCAACTAAAGGTGAAAAAAAGGAGGTAGTAGATATTGGAATGCAGTCAACAGGAGATACTATTGCACCAGTGATGAATAGTAGGATAGATCAGATCACAGCCACTGCAACAAAAGAACCATCTAGTCAGAGGTTGGATGTCTCAGGAACTGTGATAGCTGATGCTGAAAGGTCTTCTGTGATGACTGAAACTACAAGTGAGATACCCTATGATATTGGAGGAATGACTTTGATTGATTTTCCTGAAGATCAAACAAATTATGTTCAGTCAGAGTCTATCCACCTTGAGGGTATGTCTCAGCAAACAACACTTGAAGACGGTAACACACAAACTGTAATATCTAATGAAGTATTACTGAAGGAATTAAAGTCTAGTGTAGAACCTGAAAGTGGTATACTGGAGCCTGTTGTCTTTGGAAAGAAAGTAGATGATTGTGAGGGTTCAGAGACTATGGCAGCTCACTCCATGGAGAAAACCTCAAGCCCCTTTCCATATGAGGAACCCTATCTCCATGTGAGTTCAGGTGTAAAAACTTCTTCTAATCCCTATTTTTCTGTAGGTCATGAGAGCACTTATCCAAATTTGAGTGATACACTTGAAAATATGGACATAGATCCACAAACAGAGAGGCTAGCTCCTGACCAGGCAAAAGGAGAGGTAGAAAGAGTGTTGACTTTAGATAGTTAAAGTGAGGATGAGGGTATGGATGATCAACCCCATAGTGAGGGAGAGAAAATTAGGAAACCACCATCGTTTGATTTCTGGGATCAGGTTTTTCCTAACCCATGGTCTGACAATCTTGGTATGGATACTGGTACCTATTCTTTTATCAAAATGTATGAGAAGAATGACTTAGCAAAGCACAATGCAAAGCCAAAAGTTAAAGCTCAGAAGCAAAAAGAAAGGCTTGCAGGAATCATCAACAGAAAAGGTGAAAGGCTAAGATAATCTCTTACTTCACATGTACTAGAAGAACTCCCTAATGATCCTAGTATTCCTTTGTATGTACTTCCAATATCAGTTAGAATTGAGACATCAACTGTATTTGCTCACTCTCAGGAGGAGTCAGGATTTGTAGATGTTTGTAATTCTACTCAAGTATTATTACTTGAATATCATTCTACTTCAGTAGATCATGCTACACAGGCAACTTCTTCTACAAAAATTGCTGATAAAGTTCTTTCTGTATCTGAGTCTGAACATACAATAATCACTTCCAACATTGAAGTTAATTCTGACGTTCTAAAAGATATTCAGAATTCTCAAATTGCTATTCAATCAAGACTTCAAATACTTGAAGATAACCAAGTCACTATTATGGAAAATCAAGTAGTTTTGATGAATCTCTTTTATTCCGTTACTGAATCTCTTGGAATTAATGTTGCTGATGTAAAAAAGGGGGACATAAAGACAATACAGAGACAACAACAACAACAACAACAGACTTGGGGAGATAAAGGAAGAACTAAGGGTGACAGAGGTGAATCTCAACAGGGAAGTGGTAAAGGAAAAGAAGCATCAAAATAGTTGAATTCTTTCTTCTAAGTACTAGATACTATGTCTAAATCTGAAGAAGGAGGTACTTAACTTCATGATCTTAAATTCATAAATTCTATTCTGGTTGTATTGTTATATGTTTTGACATCTACAACTTAGATTTATGCTTCAGATTTTAAAGCATAAATAGGGGAGATTATTAGGAATAATTCATGAGTTGTGATGTTAAGAATAGAATTTGCACATACTTCTTGTATATCCTAATTTTATAAAGGATTTAGCACTTTGTATAGGATATATGTGTTATATAGTAAACTGTAGAGTTAAGTCAAGAACAGTGTGTCAAGGACTACATTTCAGGAACTGTGAGCAGATCCTGATACGACAAGACAGATACTGATGGATGTCGAGTCCTGATGCAAGGTGAAATCCTGATATCAGTCATACTACTGATGATGTCATTATGGATGCTACAGAAACTAGAAAGTGCTATAAAATAGGATTGTTGTTTTGAAGAACAAGCAAGAAGGTATCATGAAGGAAATAGTTTACTATTGATGGAAACTATCAACTGGACGGCAGAACATTGTCATGTATAGATCATAACTTTCTGTTATTAGTTGATAGGTAGCATTATAAATACTCTCTCTATATCATTGTAAAAAAAGTGAGTACATGAATGAGAGCTTAGTATAAGGTTTGTATTCGAGTGTTCGAAACAAACAGAGAGAGATTTGTATTGAGAGCAGTTGCTAAAGGTATTGTACACCTTTGGTAGAGTTTGTATTTGATCTTATTTAATACAAATAAGGTTGATTCATTCGTTTGTTCTTGTTTAACTAATTAAGCAAAAATTAGACACGATTACTTAACTTGTATTCAACCCCCCTTCTACAAGTTATTCGAGTTAACAACTCTTCTTTCCCAGAGAAGGGGCATTTGTTGCAGGAAGAGCACAAAATCCTTTATAGTCATTATCAATCTTTGCGGCACATATCTTGGTGTTATGCCCGAATCTCGGCATAGATCCTAAACAGGCTCAAACGACTATGCAAGGGGTCCACCTCTCTTAATGGGCTCAACCACCTCTCTTAATGGGCTCAATTATCTACTAATGGGCTTAAATATTGAAGAAGGATCAACAAGGCGTGAGGCCCGGTCAGGGATCGCCTCACCTTTATCTCATCATATTATTTGAAGACAATCTCTCGAAGACATGATCCCGCCCTAGGGGTCGCCTCACTATGACCTCCTGCTGCAACTCTAGGCGTCTCACGCTAGGCCTCTAGGCGTCTCATGCTAGCCCGGCCTCGAGGTCGCATCTACAGGGCCGCCTCGCTACGGGGCCGCCTCGCTATAGGGCCACCTCGCTACGGGGCCGCCTCGCTACGGGGCCACCTCGCTACGGGGCCGCCTCGCTACAGGGCCGCCTCGCTACGGGGCCACCTCGCTATAGGGCCACCTCGCTACAGGGCCACCTCTAGCAACAAGGCCACCTCGCTACAGGAGCACCTTGTCTATCCTCTCACGCTAGGCCTCTGCGCCTCTCACGCTAGGCCTCTGCGCCTCTCACGCTAGGCCTATGCGCCTCTCATGCCGCTCAGCCTCGGGGTCGCATCTACCGGGGTCGCTACCCGGGGATCGCTTCGTTTGGCTCCCGTCAAGGGATCGCTTCGCACATAACCTCCAATGTGGGGTCACTACAGCGAGATCACTATCTCCTCTTCTCTGGAAGGCTCATGGCCTGACCCCTCGAGGTCGCATGAGTAGCTGGACACTAGGGTTCGCTTCGCATGGCCAGACCCCTCGAGGTCGCATGCAAGGCCCTTGTTACTTCTCTGCTAGCCAGCTCTATCCGTTCGAGACTATGGGCTTCCACAGCTGGGCCATGGATCACGGATAGGGTTGATGGCTCACTGCCACGTCAGCCCTAAACGAGTGGGCTTGGACTATGGCTTATCTCTTAAAACCCTAGCCCGCCTAGGTAACTTCTTCTCCAAGAACTACGTATGGCTTGATCCCTATAAATAGGGTACGTAGGCACCTTGTTTGGATACGCCTCAGCTCACCCCTGACTATCTATCAACAAGATCAGCCACAAACAAACACCAATCTCCTCCCATGTTCTTAATGTTCATAGCAAAATATCCGTATTTTGCTCCATAAATCCAGCAACCTCCAATTTCGTGTTGTAACGAAATTCTCCCTACAACAATTGGCGCTAGAAGGAGGGGCAGTCATTAATTTGGGAGAACGATGACTAACTCGAACAAGAAGAACGGAGAGGCCAACAACGGAGAGGCCGAGGTCGGGCTAGCGTGAGAGGCCGAGGCCGGGCTAGCGTGAGAGGCCGAGGCCGGGCTAGCATAGCGAGACCCCTAGGAGCGACCCCATAGGAGCGAGGTCATGCTTGCACCTAGCGTAGCGAGGTCATGCTTGCACCTAGCGTAGCGAGGCCATGCTTGCACCTAGCGTAGCGAGGCCATGCTTGCACCTAGCATAGCGAGGCCCCACCTAGCGCTGCGAGGCAGCATTCGAGAAGCATAAGCGACGTCACTAGGAGCGAGGCCAAAGTAGGGGCCAAGGTTCGGAATGACCCCCATCTCTTCGTTGAGAGCGTGAGCGGTCCAATCGTCGCGAAGACAGACCCCCCTCTCTTCGAAGAGAGCGCGAGCGGTCCCATCATCGCGACGGGAGACCCCCCTCTCCTCGTTGAGAGTGTGAGCGGTCCCATAAGTACGAGCCCGACCCCGAGATTGTAAGAAGAAGGATTGTAAGGAGGATCAAGAGGAGTCAAGCTCGAGAAGCTCACTACTGACAAGAAGGATAAGTGATAGAGGCCAAGGCAAGGGTCAAGGTTCTAAATGACCTCCATCTCCTCATCGAGATCGTGAGCGGTCCCATCGTCATGATGACAGACCCCCTCTCTCCTTGTGGAGAACGTGAGTGGTCCCATCGTCGTGACGACAGACCCCCATCTCCTCGTCGAGATCGTGAGGCCCCTATATGATGAAGCTAATGAGGCCCCTATATGGTGTGGATATCGAGATCGTGAGATGCTTCTTCTTGGTGAAATACCTCTACGCCGAGGAGAGGGGGGACGCCCCCGATCCTTGGGGTAAGGGGGACGCCCCCGACCCTTGCCGACAATGAGGAGGTCCTCGATTAACTCAAGACACTGGGAAGAGCAAGCAACAAATAAGGAGGCTGAAAACGAGGCTCTCATTGGTCTCAAGCTCATACTAGAGATGAAGGAAGATAAGCCAAAGTATTTGAAAAATAAAATGAGCTCAAGACCTCATTATCTACATTCTTGTTCAACATAGGGAAGCATGTTATGACATTAAAGAAGCTAAGTGCTCTTGCTTAGCGTTGGAGAGTCCAAGTGCCCCGGGATAGCGTTGATGAGGTCAAGTACCTTGTGACAACAGTGAAGAGTACAAGTACTTTGGGATAGCGTTGAAGAAGTCAAGTACAAGTGCTTTGGGATAGCGTTGGAGAGCCCAAATGCCTTGGGATAACATTGATGAGGCCAAGTACCCCGGGATAGCGTGATGAGGCCAAGTGCCCTGGGATAGCGTGATGAGTCCAAGTGCCCTGGGATAGCGTGCGATGAGGCCAAGTACTCCGAGATAGCGTAATGAGGCCAAGTGCCCCCGGATATCGTTGATGAGGCCAAGTGCCTTGGGACAATAGTGAAGAGTACAAGTGCTCTGGGATAGCGTTGAAGGAGCCAAGTATGCTTATAGCGGGATCACATCAAATTCCATTCATTACAAACGGTGTCAACTCCAAATAATACAAGAAGATTGCTGAAACACTTTGATTCCTCATCACATCTACAATGATAATGAGGACTCGGGGGGTAGTGGCATTACATAAACACCTCTTCTAGAAGGGCATTTGAAAATTTTCAAGACAAGGCCACACCTACCGTTGCGAGGCCACACCTAGTGTTGCGAGGCCACACCTAGCGTTGCGATGCCGCACCTAGCGTTGCGAGGCATCACCTAGCGTTGCGAGGCATCACCTAGCGTTGCGAGGCTGCACCTAGCGTTGTGAGGCCGCAAGCTCGATATCTTACAATGCAAGGCCACTTGACCTCATTGGCGATGATGGGTCAATCCGTAAGTCTATACAATGTGGAGCTATCTCTAGGCATGTGTTAAAGTCAATCTACAAGCAAATAAGAGCATATGAAGACTCAATCAGCTATCCCAAAGCACTTGGGAAAATTCAAAATTACTAGTTTTCAAAGATGCAAGGCCCACCAGCTACATATGTGAGGTGGGGCTAGAGCCAGCAATATGGATTATGCGAGGCGAAGGAGGAGTACTTTGTGTTCATATGCGAGATGGGTCATCAAACAAGGACGAAGCCGGGGCCGGGATCGAGCTCGTTACTCCAGAGGGTCATAGGTTGAGAAGTGCGAGCCACTAAAGGAGTCCTCTCATTATATCAGTAGGAGGAGGCCTCTCTACAAATGAGGTTGCAAGGAGGCCTCTCAACATGTGAGGCTGCGAGGAGGAGGCCTCTCAACATATGAGTTTGCGAGGAGGAGGCCTCTCAACATATGAGGTTGCGAGGAGGAGGCCTCTCAACATATGAGGCTGCGAGGAGTCCTCTCATTATATCATAAAGAGAAGACCTCTCCACATATGGGGCTATGGGGAGTCCACTCAACTTATGAGGAGTCCTCAACATAAAGGGAGTCTTTTCATCATATAAGGAGTCTTCTCATCATAATAACAAGGAGTAAGCTCGGAGGAGAGTCCTCTCATCATATTCTAGGAAGAGCTTGAAGACACAAGTGAAAGCATGAGCTCATATATCAGCTAAACAGAAGACATATTTAACAATTTATGACCGCGAGGCCCTATGAGGTCGCCTCTCAAGATCCCTGCAGGACCATATTGTGCTTGGAAGAACCCTTCGAGGTCACCATCACTAACATATACATGGCTTCGCATCAACTGGAAGGCGTCACTTTACTTGATTCCACATTGCATTCATAATGGCAATATGGAATCGGGGGGTAGTTGTTATGCCCGAATCTCGGCATAGATCCTAAACAGGCTCAAACGACTATGCAAGGGGTCCACCTCTCTTAATGGGCTCAACCACCTCTCTTAATGGGCTCAATTATCTACTAATGGGCTTAAATATTGAAGAAGGATCAACAAGGCGTGAGGCCCGGTCAGGGATCGCCTCACCTTTATCTCATCATATTATTTGAAGACAATCTCTCGAAGACATGATCCCGCCCTAGGGGTCGCCTCACTATGACCTCCTGCTGCTACTCTAGGCGTCTCACGCTAGGCCTCTAGGCGTCTCATGCTAGCCCGGCCTCGAGGTCGCATCTACAGGGCCGCCTCGCTACGGGGCCGCCTCGCTATAGGGCCACCTCGCTACGGGGCCGCCTCGCTACGGGGCCACCTCGCTACGGGGCCGCCTCGCTACAGGGCCGCCTCGCTACGGGGCCACCTCGCTATAGGGCCACCTCGCTACAGGGCCACCTCTAGCAACAAGGCCACCTCGCTACAGGAGCACCTTGTCTATCCTCTCACGCTAGGCCTCTGCGCCTCTCACGCTAGGCCTCTGCGCCTCTCACGCTAGGCCTATGCGCCTCTCATGCCGCTCAGCCTCGGGGTCGCATCTACCGGGGTCGCTACCCGGGGATCGCTTCGTTTGGCTCCCGTCAAGGGATCGCTTCGCACATAACCTCCAATGTGGGGTCACTACAGCGAGATCACTATCTCCTCTTCTCTGGAAGGCTCATGGCCTGACCCCTCGAGGTCGCATGAGTAGCTGGACACTAGGGTTCGCTTCGCATGGCCAGACCCCTCGAGGTCGCATGCAAGGCCCTTGTTACTTCTCTGCTAGCCAGCTCTATCCGTTCGAGACTATGGGCTTCCACAGCTGGGCCATGGATCACGGATAGGGTTGATGGCTCACTGCCACGTCAGCCCTAAACGAGTGGGCTTGGACTATGGCTTATCTCTTAAAACCCTAGCCCGCCTAGGTAACTTCTTCTCCAAGAACTACGTATGGCTTGATCCCTATAAATAGGGTACGTAGGCACCTTGTTTGGATACGCCTCAGCACACCCCCGACTATCTATCAACAAGATCAGCCACAAACAAACACCAATCTCCTCCCATGTTCTTAATGTTCATAGCAAAATATCCGTATTTTGCTCCATAAATCCAGCAACCTCCAATTTCGTGTTGTAACAAAATTCTCCCTACAACACTTGGCTATATTTTTGTAACGTTCTCTGAATATAAGAATGTGCTGCATATTCTTCAAACGCCATCCACTGAAATAAAGAAACATATTATAATATCTGTGTAGCCTTTATATATTCATTTTGCCTTCGAAAAGGATAAATATATTAGCACCACGTTTTACGTATGAACTACCTTAGCTACTGCTATCTCTGAATCCTGCTTCTGGATATCGAAAGAAAGTGGCCTCAACATGCACACGAAATACAGATCCAATTTGCCATGTCTTACATTGTGGCTTTGTCTGTTTACAAATTATCAAGATCATTGTTTATGTGGAAGACATACTTACAAAAAGTTAAATAGGAATAACTACAATTGTTATCCAAAAAAAAATTACTCTTATATCATAAGTACACTTTAATTACCTGACTGCAAGGAGTTCCATAAACTCTGCCTTAATTTGAAGATAGTTGATCAGTTTTCGATAATAATTAAACAATGTTTATATTGCTTCTAAGCCATTTCAACATAGTTAGTAATTCAATAAAAATAATTTCCCATTAGTTAAGATCACTTACCCCTGTTTCTTCTTCCACTTCTCTCATTGCAGCTTCAACTACATCCTCTCCCTATTAAATTGAAATATGGAATGTTGATTATAAACAATGGTCTTCGGTGAATTAGTGAATGAAGCTGACTACTTACCGCATCAACGACACCAGTAGGTAACTTTCAGTCACCTGTGCCTTCGAATTTGCCACTATCATCTTGGACAACTAGAATCTAGCAAAAGTAAATTGGCATCAAAAGTGTAATTTTCAAAAACCATGACAAAGGGTTGTAGACTATGCACAATATATGATTAAGAAATTAACACAGGTGATATTATATACATTATGTATATAGTAAACTAACTTAACCTCTCTTTGGTCATTTATAATAAAAGCACCAATGTCAAGCGTATGGGAAGCATTTGCCGGGATAGTAGGAGCAGTGTTTGGAATCCAGTACACAAGCATTAAATACGTCGGTTCCGCATGATGATACCGAAATCCTAGCTGCACAAGAACCGCATGTTGAAATTGATCAATACACATGATAAACAAAAGTGAACAAACAGAAAGAGATTTGAACCACGTATATGGCAAAAATAGTTGTGATTAGTTAATCTTAAACATATGTGATCAGGTTCAAACTGGAATAGAAATAAAGGGTTTAATTCTTTTCTGTACCTTGATTGCAGTTTGAACAAGATTTGCAAGTTCAGTAGGCAACTTTCCCCTGCAACAAATATAATTATCACATTCCTTAGGTTAGAAGTTTTGTTAGATTCATCTAACAAGTGAAAGCATTTGATCACATATAGCATACTTATATAGGCCTTTGCTCCATACAGAACACTCTTATGTAACAAACAATAAAAAACACTATAAAATCATTTATTCCAATAGATCCATTGGCCCCGCCAGGGACACCCAATACAAAAAGTTCTTATTTTTTTATCTTCTATCCATTCAGCAAAAAAAAAAAAAATTTGAAAAAAATCACTGTTCATGATGACGTCACTGCTGATGTCATCATGAACAATGTTTTTTCCAAAAAAAATTTTGAATTTTTTTTTTTGCTAAATGGATAGAAGATAAAAAAATAAGAACTTTTTGTATTGGGTGTCATGACGGAACTCTTATATTGAATTAAATATGAGGTGTTCTTTATTGTTCTTTATATAATGTGTTCTTCATGGAGTGCAACTTAGAGTGATCATAAATAATTTGCTATATATGTACATGTTCCCTCCAGTAAAAAATTGATGTTTGCAGCAATTCATCAAACACATTGGAATCTATAGGCTCTTCCATATGTACCTCAAGTCCTCCATAGTGATAATGAGTTTCATGAAGTATATTGATTTGTTGGCTGGAAGAAGTGGGTATTGTGGGATTCACATCCATGATTCTAATCTCTCTGATAAAATTCCTTTGAGATATCTAAGCTTCTAGTACCCTAATGGTGGATGCCACCCAGCTGGTATATATATCTACACCAGGATCTCGATGATATTTATACACACAAGATGAACCAGTCTACCCGAGTAGAAATGTATGGAAACTTTCAGATTGTAACAGATTCAACATCTTTGACAACAACTTGGCATTGTGTAAACTTTATGTACAATATCATGAATAGACATGCATATAGTTGACGTTCATGGTAAATATGTGGTGGAAGGAAGGAAAGGGAGTAGGGGTCTTTGTCGCATTTGAGGAAAGATTGAACGTGTGCCATTGAGGCATTAATTATACGGTCTAGAAAAATCGTTTTTTTTTTGTTTTACATTATAGTCTCTTTCAAGATGATAATTTTCTTTGATTTATTAATATGAACTGCTGCTCAGCGATTGCACAAATCAACTCATGTCATTGTAAACTTAAGACATCGATCATCCAACTGCTTGCTACTTGCTTCTTCCTCTTGGGTGACATTAGTCCACCTCTTGAGAATTCCACTTGCTTTTCCGTCCCAAAATATCTGATTGAAGTCGTCTTTCAGATTCATTCCTCGAAATATCTTCCAATGACTCATTATAACTTGCTTTCCATTCTTATATGTCCTCGATAAGATGATCATTTATCTCCTGTATGGAGTTCCTATTTTTCAGTTCCTGCTGTTGTTCGATCTAGGCTTATGTGTCAATCTGCAGTCTACACTAATCATGCATAGTTAACTTTATCCCAAGAGATTGGTAGCTGCAACTTATAACTTTCCAGTATAAGTAATATTTAATTATTTGATGCAGTCGGCTTTAGATGTAAATGGATTTTTTTTTGACATATTCATCATAATAATTAAGCAGATTCAATTTTATTAGCAGAGTGTTAAATCAGAAACATTACTCAAAAGTTAAGAAATTTCACGTAACAAAATTATGAGGGTGTATTCAAAATTTTTCTGAAAGTGTTAGAAGAAGAATTATGTGGGTGTAGAGTGGGTGTCAACCCAAGTCCCACATCGATAAGATAAAGAAGAATTATCTTAGATATAAGCAGCCAAAACAACTCCATTAGTATGATGCCTTTTGGGAGGAGCCCAAAAACAAATCCGTGCGGGCTTGATCACGGCTTGAGCGTGGCCACGACCCAGCTTGAGAGTTAATGGGTGTTGCGCGGCCCAACAAGTGGTGTTAGAGCCGATGGTTAAGAAGTTGATCCTGGGGTTGCGGGCTGCAAGTTGTGTGGTGTGGGAGGCTCTCTAGAACCGCGGTTGGAGATCTTGGACGGCTTGTGTCGAAAGTCTTCTTGACAATGAGGTGGTCGGACGGTGTGTCCCGCAAGATGAGGAGCCCAACAAAAATAGCGACGGTATAAGGGTCACAAGATTGGTGGTTTTTGGATTGAGGGGAGATTGTAGAGTGATTGTCAACCCAAGTCCCACATCGATAAGATAAAGAAGAATTATCTTAAATATAAGCAGCCAAAACAACTCCATTAGTATGAGGCCTTTTGGGAGGAGCCCAAAAAAAATCCGTGCGGGCGTGGCCACGGCCCAGAACGGACAATATCATACTAATGTGGAGTTAATGGATGTTGCGTGGCCCAACATATATAACGTATTTATCCCACTTGCTATGATAGAAGCCAACTTGAAGTCCACTTCTTGAAGATATTTTCGTGCTCCTAAAGTGTAGGAGATTGAGTCCTTGTCCAACATCACTTCTATCAAGTGTAGGCGGAGCTATAGCTGTACCCATACCTCTCAACTACGGCTGTACTCGTAACTCACAGCTACGGCTGTATCAGGACCTGCTCCCATCCATGATAAATTTGTCGGGCTGAGTTGACTCCTTATCCACACAACAGCCGCGTCAAACAGAGGTGGAGCTGCAATCGTACCTGTACCTCCTTAGCTACCTTCATGCTCGTACCTATACATGGCCAAACCGGAACCGGAACCGGAAAATCGGACCGGACCAGACCGGATCAAAACCGGTCAAAACCGGCCCGAACCGGAACCGGCCCTAAACCGCCGGTTTATTTATTTTAAAGGTTCAGGTTCAGGTTTGTGTATATTGAAACCGGTGAATCGGCGGTTCGAACCGGCGGTTCGAACCGGCGGTTCGAACCGGTGGTTAACCGTTAGTAATGACTGGCTATGTATTAATGTAGTATAGATTATAAAAATTATTGTAATAAAGTTTATTGTTTGTTGTATTCTTGTAAAACATTTAAAATTTATTGTAATATATTTACTAATGTTTTAATAAAAAAAAGTACCAATGAATTTAACATTAAATTAATTTACGTGAAAGTACCACTTAATAGAAGTGAAACTATTATATCCTTAAACTTTTAAAACGGTTTGCATCTTACAAATTTTAAAAAATTACTTAGCATTACAATACTTCTAAATTATAATTCATTCCATCCAAATTCAGAAAAACTTATCGTATTTCGAAAAAAAACGTATCAAGTATAATGTATATATAAGGTTCAAACCGGAACCGGAACCGGGTCTTGAACCGGATCAAAACCGGGTCAAACCCTGAACCTGAACCGTCTGAACCGGAATCGGTGGTTTATATCCTGTTAAGGTTTAGGTTCTGGTTCAAGATTTTTACAAACCGGAACCGGCGGTTCACGAACCGTGGCCATGTATACTCGTACCTCTACACCTGAACCTTCGAAACCGAAGCTCAAATATTATTCAATTAATTGGGCCTCTTAATATCATGAGCCTAAAATTAAGTCCATTACAAATTTTGGGCACAATACTAACCATCAACAAAATTAAAGAGATGATCACTTTTTTCCTATATGAAGTTCCTCCTTTTCGAGTTCCTATTGTTGTTCCATCAACCATCAAGGTTTCTTCTGTCAATCTACACTTATATTAATCAATAATCATGCATGGTTAACTCTCCTAAGAGATTTGGTAGCTGAAACTTATTAATTTCCTGTATTAGTAATACTAGTTGATAACTCATGCTAAGCACGGGTACAGATTAAACATGAACCGAGATTAAAATATTAATATTAATAAATTAATAAACACTATTTAATTATGTAGTTATAAAGAATCGAATCGGAAGTAAAATTAAAATAAATTAAAATAAATAAATCTTTACAATTATGTAGTTGTAAGGAATCGAACCCGAGATGAAACTAATAAAAATTAAAATAAATACTCCCTCCGTCCCAACCAAATGTTAACATTTGGTTTGGGCACGGAGACCAAGGAAAAATATAAAGAAGGAGGAGAGAAGTAGGAAAAATGAGTAAAGTGGTGGGACCCATCACTATAAAATGTATAAAATGAGTTAGTGGAGGAAAGTAGTGGATGTAAAGTGGTGGGATCCATCACTATATAATGTATAAAATGAGTTAGTGGAGGAAAGTAGTGGATGTAGTTGATTTTTATATTATAAAACTTTACCATTTTAGGAAAGTTTAGAAATGTTAACAATTGGGAGGGACACCCCTAAAAGGAAAGTGTTAACAAATGGATGGGACAGAGGGAGTAAACCTTATATAATTATGTAGTTGTAAGGAATCGAACCCCGAATTTAATAATAACCAAATTTGGTATTTTGGTACTTTGGTACTTTTGTGTATCATTAAAATATGGTTTTCTACATTAATAAAGAGTATAAATTTGATGCAGTTGGATCTAAATATGAATGGAATTTATTTTGATATTATATTCGTAAAAATTATTAAGCAGAGACAATTCTATTACGAGAGTGTTAAATCAGGAACATTCCTCAAAGTTAAGAAATTTCCCTACAAGAATCTTGAGTGCATTTTCAAAAATTTTGTTGGAAGTGTTCAGATTACGAAAACACATGTATTTTTATATCTACAGGCTACATCCTAAACCAACACATGTTTAAACTTTAAACTCAGGAAGTTATTCGAGGATGACTTCGGCAACTTCAATCTCAGTGCACCATCAAAATTTTTGACTTGTCTTTAGACATTGATACTCGAGATTTTTCGTATTCTTTTTACTATTGCGTATGAAAATTACTTCAGTTTTTCGTAAATTGAGATTTGAGATATGGACCCATACAAGTTTTCGTTTTTTGATTTTTCTAATTTTAATTATATTAGTTTATAGTTCGTGCAAAGCATCAATTATTTTTAAATATTTTTAAAATTATATTATTAAACAAAATAGAGTATAATAATTTATTATGGATATAATTTAACTTTGTAATATTAATTAATAAAATTATTAGTAATAATAATAGTTATTTATGTTGTATTTGACTAATTTTGTCAAATAAAATATATTGATTAAATACATGAAAAATGTATTAGTGTTACAAGTTATATAATTGATTATGTAAATAATCAATATAAGTTACAAATACTGTTTACATAATGACATTAACTTGTAAGTTACAAATTAAGTAATAATGATATTAAAGCACATTGATTTATAATTAATGGGCAGTTACAATAAAGGAGGTGGAGGTATTTGTGTATGCCCTTATATAGTAGCTTTGGCTAACAAGAAAAAGTGTGAAAAAGATTGCTTGTTCAAGCATTTCCCGGAACCTCCTCTATAATCTAATATATATTTTCTCCTTATTGATAACTAATCAAGAATCATATTTTTGCAGATTGATTTTTTTCAATTTAACAAATGACATGTATTGTTTAAAACTAATAATATAAAATATTAATGTAAATTTGTTGTTAACATGATTCGAACCTTGGATATTTAGAAAAGGAATTTTAATATAAAATATTTTTTATTATTCGATCGGACAGTTATCATCTATTTACTAAATATCTAACGATCATTATCTTTTTAACAGTTATTTGAACCGAACAACCAAATTACCAATTATCCCTACCAATTATCCCCTAGTTTACTTATTACATATAGTATAGACATAGATATAAATTGGAGGTGATCACTCCGGAATCACCTGGACATGGTCAATTGATGATGAAGCCGTTCAATTTTAAAATTACATTATGGCTGTTGTTTCAGATATGTATATCATGATTGTGGAAGAAGTGTTGTATTTTATATATTTTGTCAAATAATATAAATTAAGTAAATAAATACAAAAATGTATTTAGTAGTTACAAATATTATATTGATTGTGTAATTATGTGTTTGAAGGTTACAAATATTGGTTAAATGCACATTTAAATATATAAGTTACACAATTATTTACATAATGACATTGATGGATACTTAATGGGCAGTTACATTTTTGGGGTGGAGAAATTATAAGAATTGCCTATATATAGAGATTTGTTTTTTTTTTGATAGGCAAAGATTTTATTAGAATAAGCCATAAGGCCAGACATGATACAATCACTGATACAAATTCCTTCTAAACTATCACTGATACAAATTCCCACTGAATCCGGTCTTCAAAATAACTACCGGTGAACATACTTCCACTGAATTTGGTCTTCAATTTCTAGTAATGTCAAACACCAAAGAAGCAATTCCAGGATCACTGTTCAGAACCTGTGATTTAATTATAGATTTGTTTCTATAGAAAAAAGTGACTAACAAGAAAGAAAGAGATACCTTATTCAATATAATTTTGGAACCCTTAAAAAGTGTTATATTCAAGTTTATTCGATTACTTAAAATACTTCATTGGTATCAGAGCGAGGTTGTTAATCAATTTTTTACTCATCTGGTGTTTATGGATCGCTCAAAGCCACACGTTCTTGTTTCTTCTAGGACATTGGTTTGGGTTTTCTTCCTTTTAATTTGTTATTACTTTTATTTTGTGGTCATACATATAGATTGATTTTGTCACGTCTATTGCCTGCTAGATATGTCTATTATCTGCTTAGTTGTTTTGTTGCATGTGTTTATGTTTTCATTATTTTGTTTAGGCCAACAAATTCAAATTCAAATTTTTTAATTTTATAGTCACTTGCTGGATGTAAAAACACAACACAACACAACGTACTCAGTATATCCCGCATGAGCAGGGTCTGAGGGGATAGGATGTACGCAATCATGCCCCTACACAAAGGTAGAGAGATTGTTTCCGGTTTTTGACCCCCGGCAGGAGTCGAACCCGTGACCTCACGGTTCACGGATTGGGCACTAACCACTGTGCCAATTCTATATCTTGGGTGTCAATTTGGTACTAATTTTGTTTACCATATTAGTTGGCATGATTGTTTTTAAATTCCCATATTAACTGATTTTATCGAGGCATATGTTGTCTTTGCATATTGTCTTAAATTTGTTTCAATTATATGATACAAATTTCATGTAATATATTTTTGTGACTTATATGAGTTATATATCTTGCTACTTGGTCCAAATTTTATTTACTACCTTGTTTTAGTTTTTAATGCCATCTGCTTTGTTTCTATATCGAAGTTTCATATTCAAATTATGTCTATTAAAAGGATGTAAATTTCTTGAAAAATTTGTTATGCTTAGAATTTGGATCACGTGAAATGGCATATGCGGGATATTGTGTTTTTATGATTTTCTCTCAAATATACTTAAAAGAAGAATGGACAGTTTGAGTATATATGTCCAGAAATTTTTGGCAAATAAATTTATTATGCGTGAATCGGAAATTGTTATTGAAAACTTGGGAATATAGATTGGTTGGAGACAATTAGAAAATTTATCAATTTAAAAGATAATATTTTGTAAGAAATATTTTTATGATACTCTAAATAGAGAGTATATAGAAATGGAAAAAGAAATTTTTGAAAAACGTTATTTAATTAAATTTACAAGAAAATTGGGGCAAGTGCCCAGAATTTAATAAACAAGAATTTGTTGATCTAGCTGGACTAAGGAGTTAAGAACTCTAAACAGTATTTTGAAAAATGATGCCAGCAAGGTGTGGTTAAGTTGATACATCCAGTGTGTTCTTGTTTAAAATAATTCGTTTGGTTGGAACTCGTTGTTAAACGTGGTATTAAGGTAATTTGGAATCGTTGTTGAAAAAGACAACATTGTAATCCAAGAAATATAGTGGCTCTTAGAATAGAGAGTGAGAAGGAAAAGGTGTTTTTTTATACTCAGAATAGCTAGTACAAAATTAGAATTTTCGAATGAAATCGAAAGAATTTGAGTTCACGGAAATGAATAAAAGTGGGAGTTGCGTGATCCACCAGAATATAGAAATTTCATTGGTTGTAAATGAATTTTGAAATGGAAAATGAAGTTGTTGGTATGTTTAATAAATTTTGATATTTGCCTAGTTGTAAAGGTTTTATGAAAATTCTAATTATGTCTGTATTTTGAAAAGTGGGAGCTTGATTAGTAATATTATCGGTGTATGTGGATAATATGTTTGTTGAAATTGATAAAGAACAAAACTAAGTTGGAAATTAGTAAGACGTTGAGATTATATAAATGTTTGTGAAATTTGAGAAGTTCAAAGAAATCAAATTTAAGGAAAATAATTTAAATATTGTATATGAGCCAGAAAAGGTATTTGAGTAAAATGTTTAATTATTTTAGGATACAGAATTGAAGTCCGGTGCCAACCCTATTGGTAATGAGAAAATGATTAATTCAGAAAAGGAACCACTAAATGTATTATGTGCAAGTAGTCAGAAGTTCGATATATTTTATGTTGTGTAATCGATTGACTTGACTTGACATTTTTAATTAGTTTTGTAAGTGGATAACGTACTTGAAGAGTACGTTGTGTAACAAATTGGTGAATCAAGCAGACGTGCTTGGAGTTATTGTTTATTGCGATATAAGTATCGAAGGTGATATTGGTAATAAGAATTCAACTTCGGGATATTTATTTAAATTTGGTGGAGTTGAAGTTGAAGAAAATAAGAAACTTAATTAAATGTGTTGGAAAGGGTAAAAGTGATAACATAGATTGATTGAAAGTGATAGTCACTAGAAATATTTGACAAAGACGTCAAATGGAAGATATTGGTTTGATTGGATGTAAGTTGTATAAGTAAACTTTGACCAATAATAAGAGTGCGTATTTGAGATAGATTTAATAGTTATAGATCCTACGAAAAGTGGGAGTTTGGAAAAGAATTTGACAAATACGTCAAAGTGGGAGATGTTGTATTTGACATATTTTGTCAAATAATATAAATTAAGTAAATAGATACATAAATGTATTTAGTAGTTACAAATATTATATTGATTGTGTAATTATGTGTTTGAAGGTTATAAATATTGGTTAAGTGCACCTTTAAATATATAAGTTACACATTTATTTACATAATGACATTGATGGATACCTAATGGGCAGTTACATTTTTGGGGTGGAGAAATTATAAGAATTACCTATATATAGAGATTTGTTTATATAGAAAAAAGGGACTAACAAAAAAAAGATACCTTGTTCAATATAATTTCGGAATCCCTAAAAAGTGTTATATTCAATTTTATTCGATTACTTAAAATATTTCAAGAAGCGTGACTTTCATTACATCATATATCAAAATTTATTTATGAGGGCAATCATAGTAATTATGTAATTTTCTCATCTTTTCTTTCCAAACTCTGGAACACAAGATTGATTCAACTTTTTTTGGCTTCTTCCGAACTCGGAAGCAAGCAAGAGAAGCAATTTCTTTTGTTCAATCTCTTTTCTTCTCAGTCCTGTAAGCTGTAGTAACAAAAGATCGAGGCTTTCGGCTCAGTCCGAATGGAATTGAGGCTAGAGCTTGTAAATATTTACATTCCGCAAGTTAAAATGTTCGAAACGGAACTTTGAACACGATCGGCTGAAACTATGTACCGCAAATTTCAGTTACGTTGTTTAATTTGGTTATGAAAAATGATGTGAATCGAAATATAAAGGGAAAAAAAGCATAGAAAAAGGTTTTTTTGGCTTTATGCAAAGAAAAGAATCATAGAATGGTGTTATCTGTATGTCTGTTGTTAGCAAGTTTGCATGATTTTAGAAGTCAAAACAGAGGATCAAACTTAAGACAAGCACTAACCATTAACACAATAAAGATCACTGTATCAATATTTTTATTCATCAGTATATTACACCCCAATATCTTACATGAAAAAATAAATAAAACAATGGCAACCTTTTTTTCTTGCCTTATTATAATTAAATTTAAGAAGGAGCCTATAAATAAAACAAATTGTTATGCTAGAATGTGTAAATTCGTTTGATGTAATTAGTTAAACTGTTCAACGTTAATTTACTTGATTAGATGTTATTTGGAACCACCAGTCCACCATTGTTGTTGAAATACAGGCAACTCTTCTTCCTCCGAGAAGAGGCTGCTGTTGCAGGAAGAGCACAAAAACCTACATAGTCGCCATCAATCTTTGCAGCACATATCCTGGCAATATAATTGAAATGTTCGTTTTTCTGCATATAAGATTGCGCTGCATATTCTTCAAACGGCATCCACTGAAACAAAGATATGTATTACTACAATCTGTGTAGTCTTTATTCATAAATATTACTACTGAATAGTTAAAAATCTTGGCGCCATGTTTTACTGAAGAACTACCTTAGCTGCTGCTATCTCTGAATCCTGTTTTTGGATATCGAAAGAATGTGGCTTCAACATGCACATGAATAATAGATCCGATTTGCCAAATGATACATTGTGGCTTTGTCTGTAGTCAAATTATCAAATAATTGTTTAGGTGGAAGACTTAATTGCAAAATCTTGAATAGGAATTAAAAAAAAATTAGCTCTTTAATTATGTATCCGAAATAAAAGTATAACTCTAGTTACCTGACTGCAAGCAGTTCCATAAACTCTGCCTTAATCTGAAGATAATCGATCAGTTTTAGTTAACAATTGAACATTGTTTATATTTAAGCCAATTTCGAAATGTCTAATCATTCTATTAGAATAATTTCACTTAGTTAAGATCACTTACCCCTGTTTCTTCTTTCACTTCTCTAATGGCAGCTTCAACTACATCCTCTCCCTATTATATTGAAATATGGAATGTTGATTAATACATAAACAACGGTCCTCTGTGAATTAATAAAGCAGTAAAATGGAATGAAGCTAACTACTTACCACATCAACAGTACCAGTAGGTAACTTCCACAAGCCCGAGCCTCTGAATCTGCCATAATTTTCTTGGACAACTAGTATCTAGTACAAGTAATAAATTCAAAATTTCAAATTCAGAGAACAGGTTAAAGGACTGAAGAGTATGCACAATATATAATTAACACAGAAGAGATTACATATAATATGTATACAGTAAACAAAATTAACCTCTCTTTTGCTGTTCATAATAAAAGCACCAATGCCTACTGTGTGGGAAGCATTTGCCGGGAGAGTATGAGTAGTTTTGGGAATCCAATATGCAAGCATTAGATATGTTGGTTCCGCATGATGATACCAAAATCCTTGCTACGTGTTGCATGTTTGAAATTGATCAATACACATGATGAATAAAGAAAATTAAAGGTGGACAAAACAAAGAGACTTAAACAACTACATGGCAAAAACCCTAGTGATTATGATCGTAAACATAAAGATCATGTTCAGTTTGAAATAGAATCAAAGATTTCTTTTCTGTACCTTGACTGCAGTTTCAACAAGATTTGCAAGTGCAATAGGCAATTTAAGCCAGATGCCTTTCTTCCCCTGCAATTGTAGTTTTAAATTAAAAAATATAAAGACCAGAGACCTTCATTTCTTTTAGAACTAATCAATAGCTGGTATACTTAAATAGTAGTGTGATAATTGATTATCTGTATACGTACCTGTTCCCTCCAGCGAGAGATTGATGCTCGAAGCAAAGTATCAAACACATTGGAATTCATAGGCTCTTTCATCTCTACAACAACTCCTCCAAATACATCGTCAGCTGCATTAAGTATATGGATTTGTTGATTGCTAATTTCTTCCACTGATGAAGAACTCGATTTCATAGGAGTAACAGCCATAATTCCAATCTCTCCGATAAAAGATACCTCCAGAATCTTGATCCTTAAGACCTGAGAATGCAATAAATTAGCAATAATAATATAAATTACCCACAGCACATTATCACATTCACAATCCACAGTTGACTTATGTTAATATCCATTTCTTCAACTTTTATATTTGCACGTTAAGCAAAAACCAAACACATTATGCAGTACTATTCGACGAGGATATTAGTTGAAGCATTTAAACAAGTTTCGTCAGTTATTAATTCATTCAGGGAGATATATTGTTTAATGTGAATGTATATGAATGGAGTGCATGATCTGAAGCATGGTAAGGATGAGATATAGAATTATAATTCGACGAAACAAACATACTGTAGAAAGAAGCTAGTTAGTAGTGCTGTGAAGTTGTTGAAGCTGGTATAGAAAACCAATTAGGCAATGCTGTTTATATGTACACCAGGAAGTCGAGGATATTTATACGAAATGATAGTGAACAGACGGATATGTAAAATGTATGGAAAATTAGAGAGTAAATTCCTTGAGGTTGTCTAAACTCGGAAGTTATACTAGATCGCTTTCAACAACTTTGTAATATTGAGTAAAAACTTGGTATTCAGTAAACTACATGTAAATGCAACTATTTATAGTTGTTGGTGCTGCTGTTGTTCGTGGTAGATTCATGAATGCAAGGGAAAGAATGGAAGTTGACAAGGGTTTCTTGTACCCAGAAACGGGTAATTTAACGTGCAAGACAAATTGATTATATTTTATTAGGGGCATGGATCATTTGAATTGTTCTTTCATTTGTACGTGGTATGATGGTATCTAATTTATAATTTAAAATATAATTATGAAAAAAAATCCTAAGATTGATCTAGATCAGGAATTTTATTTAAGATACATCTCAGATTCCCTAATCTGTATAATTATATAATTTTCCCAGTTCCGCGTCGTCTACCTACAATAATCTCTGGGAATTCATTTCTTGTATGATCACATAATTCTATTTTATTCATTCAAGCCAACGCGTCACCAAAGAAAGTTGCAAAGAAATTATACGATTAAACCCACCCACGACCACGAGGATATGGTAATGTTTCAAAAAGAATAAACTAAAGTAAAATTAATATAGTACCAGGTGATAAAAGGTACGATGAGTATAAAAATTTAATAATCTTTTTATCATGTAAGAATATTAATAGAGAAAAAGGACCCAGAGATATATCTGAGAAAACTTTTCCTAAGATACAATATAAAATAACCTTAAATTTTACTGGGTCCGTAGAGTTAATTAAAAAATTCTGAATTTACTAAAACGCACACCCCATTTTTACATACAAAATATAGGTATCTCACGAAACTTACCTGAGATATATCTCAGGCTCCCTAATCTCATATTAATATATATTTTTAAAGATATTATGTTGTTAAAATTTTAATTACGCTAAAGAACATGTTTACTATTTTGATGATAAAATTTAAAAATGAGACTTTGGTCGGTAAACAAAAAATATTCAACGCACCGCAAAATTTCAATTTAGCATTGAAATGTTTAGAATTCTATTTAATTATGCATTCAACTCCTTGTAAATTTTATTTTAATTTGTTAAGTTTCCACGGCCTTCCCTGAGAAATTGTTGTCTATTCACACGTGAAAATGTAAAATGACTATACTTTGTTCGGCCAACTTCGTCCAAGACTTGCCATATTTCTGGTCAAAATACATCAAGTATTACTACCAGGACCAAAAGCACTGGAACATGAGACTTGGAATGCTTAAGGTACACTAAGCATCTTGAATGGGCTGGGACGACCTCATTCAACCCATGCTCACACTACTCGCAATTCTAGAGCAGAGGTGCTTAGTGTGTTCTGCATGCGGAAGAATAGGAAATCGTAACTCCATTGTTAAAAATAACATACACTCCAAATCTCCAATCAAACGTTATTCATGCCACTTTGATATACTACTAGTAGAGGTGTGTATCAAAACTCAAGTTCGAACATAAGATAAGCAATTCTAAAGCTTAGGTGTTTTGTGCTCGGAAGAATAGGAGATCGCAACTTGAATGTTGTTAAAATAAAATTATCGATTCAAAATTATTCATGATACGCAATATATTACTCGTAAAAGCTAAGGTGTTTGTCCTAAAGGGCTAAAACCTTTGAAGTTTAGAACAGCTAGTAAAATGTCGACTCAACTTCTGCAAGGATGAACAATAGAGGATCAATTGTAGCCTGTAGGTTTAAGTGTGAAATTCCGGGCATAGCAGGTCAGGTTGTGGTGCAGAGCCCCTGCACCTGGGAAGATAACTTTCATCTTTCGGACCTTTCATTAGTTGCATGATCCATTCACATTTCGGCTTGCCTGTGTCCTTGACCCAATGTTGTAAACTTGTATGATGCACTCTATTTCTGATTTTTAGTTGTAGTGGACTTGGATCTGCCTTCCTGGGTTTTTCTATGGTATTTGACACTGTTATAGGGAGAATATTGTATAACAATATTTTGAAGGTTTGCTGGATTATCGGAGCAAAATACGGATATTTTGCTTAACAAAAGAAGAACAATGGATTAGGGCTTGTATGTATGAATGTGGCTGAGCTTGATAGGTGTTTTTCAGGTAAATTGTTTCTCATCCGTATCAAGGTGCCTACGTACCCTATTTATAGGAATCAAGCCTGACGTAGTTCTTGGGCAACAAGTTACCTAGGCGGGCTAGGATTTTATGAGATAAACCAAGGTTCAAGCCCACTTGTTTAGGGCTGACGTGGCAGTAAGTCATCAAATCTATTCATGATCCATGATCCAGCTGTAGAAGCCCATAATCTCGAATGAATAGATTCGGAATGAAAGATCCATCAGGGCCCTTGCATGCGACCTTGAGAGGTCTGGCCATGCGAAGCGATCCCTGTGCCTAGCTACTCATGCGACCTTAAGTCTGGCCATGAGCCTTCCAGAGAAGAGGAGATAATGATCTCGCTGTAAGTTATAGGCGTGGTGCAAAGCGAAGCGATCTTCCTGCAAGCATCGCCAGCGAGGCGCTGCATCGCGAGGTGCTCCTGTAATAGAAGTATTATTGCCAAGATATACCGGGCTGATTCCAATAGTGGGCTTTAGTGACCCAATCCTCATTTTCCAGGCCCATCATAGATTATGAACCATCAATTTAGCTAATTAAATCAATCTAGCCATTATGCCAGACTTGGGCATAACAACTACCCCCCGAGTCCATATTGCCATTGAAGATGCGATGTGGACTCAAAGAATACGAGTTGTCACCGCGAAGCGAACCCAGGAATAGATATAACCGTTGAAGTAGTCGCGACCCCAAGAATTTGAAAGGGTTTGACAACTGTTGTGTCTCGAGATGTGTGTCCAACGGACGAGATTTCAACACGTGTCCCATGTCTTTCTCTCTCCTGATGGCTATATATACCCCTGTCACTATCATTTCCTTTTTCATTCTCACAAACACATTGTCGAAGTGCTGTCAGTTTGCTCTCAGATCAAACGCAAAGAATTTTCAGGCTCTTGCACCAGCGATCCCGAGTTTCTTTCGATTTCTTCAACCTTCTTCAAGAAAAAGTAAGTCTTTTTTCTTTTCTTGCATTTAAATTACTGTTCTTCATTGTAATTGCATGATTAAATAGCTTTAATTTCATGCGATGCGATCCCCTTAGATAGCGATCCCGTAATGCTAATTTGAACACGCGATCCTGTCGTCGCTGCGATAAAAATGCAATTCCTTCCCTAGGGACATAGATGCGATCCCTTCCCAAGACCTAAATGCGATACCCTAGAAACACATAGAGCCTTTCTGCTTATTTATTCCTTTCTCATCCTTCATTTGTTTTCTGTAAGAGCACACACTTAATCATTTCACCCTTTTCAGATGTCTCAAGACGATAGTTCAAGGACACCTTCTCCCATGCCTCATATACAAATCAGCGATGCTGCAGCAGCCAACATCACAAAAGCTACGAGCACCAGCGAAAGTTCATTCAAGTTATACTTCGATCCTTTATGGTCTAACGAAGAATACACACGTGAAGTGCCTCTGATTTCGTGGAGAACAAAACACCCTTCAAGCTCGCGGGATCAATCTCTGGATGTACTCCCGGCTGAGAACGAGCCCCACACCATGACCGACATCGAACATGACCTCGAAACTTTGACAAAGAAAGGAGATGAATTCAGCGCTAGGGCAGCGGAAATTCTCTCCAAAGTGCCTCCATCACGAACCATGCCACCATCACAAACCGTGTCGCCCATTCACATAAGTGATTCTCCAACAGATTCATTAGGCGATGCCTATTATGACATCGAGGGAGGTGCTGATAACGAAGCCAACTCCGATGATGATGACTACGAGGAGCCTTCCTCAGATGATGGTGGCCTTGACGAAGTGGCCAGAGTTGTAAATTTCAGAGACTACGATTATGTTCCTGAAGCCTCACCTGATCCTTATGTCCCTACCCCTCAACCAGAGCTGGAGGGAGTTATTTATGTTGACGAGCCTGACCCCAAAGACATCGAGCCCGGCTCAAAAGTCAAGCCAGGTAAAGCTCGCGTACTTGCATGTCGCGATATGCCCTCAACATTGATCGTGAAAACTATCACAGAGGGTGTTAAGAGGTTCCGCCCTGAAGAAAATGCGATGCTATCGCTTTAACCATGACGAGAATGGAGGCAGAGTGCCCAGAATGGTCCTGACGGTCCCTCTAATGAAGATAGGTGTCTCTTCTCCTCTCCACCCATTCATTAGGGATGTTTGCGAGACATACTATTTAGCTCCCATTCAAATCAGCACCAATGGATACCGATCCATGATTGCCTTGTACATACTCTATCACAAACTTGGATACCCTCCTTTAGATGCGAAGACAATGGGCTACTTCCTTCAGCCGAAGCGATGCGAAGCCAAGGATTTCGGCTATGTCTACTTCTCGGTATGGCCAGAATTCAACAAGAAAAGCCTCCTCCTTGGCGGGATAAGTAATGCGGGCTCGTGGAAGGAGCCTTTCTTCTACGTACACGAGGTCCCTCGAGTGAAAACAAGCTTCAACTACCTCCCGGGTAAGCTACCAAGGCAACAGTCCTTTATCATACTTTTTACCTTTTATTCTCAAAACTGACAACTCCTTTGGCATCGCAGTCGCTCCAGTTCGCACCATCTTAAAAGGTGTTGACAAACAGCGAGCCGACGAGGTATTAACGAAATCCACTGTAGAGGAAAGGAACATTAGGACTCTCCTTTCCGTTGAGAACCTAATAGAATGCGGGTTCCTCAAAAAAGGGATAGATGCTTCCCCGAGGCGGGGCCTTCTCATGCGAGGCGAGCCTCGAAGAAAAGAAAGGCAAGAGAAGAGGCCTCGTCTTCTCATGTCGCGATAACAGATGAAGAGGGTACTAAGATAATACCGAAACATGCATCGCATCGCATTCCTTTTTACTCCACATGCATAACTTGTTTTACTTTATGCCGCATTATATTTGAACTGCTTTATAACTTGTTCTTCATTTTTCTACAGATATGTCTGCTCGAGGTGGAAAGAGTCAGCCTCCCCCATTTTTGCAAACCACCAAGAGAGGGGCGTCTTAAAAGGCGACCTCTGCCTCAAAGGTTCCTCCTCCTCCTCTTAAGCCCCCTGTGGCCAAGCCTGCCAACGATCCTCCACTCCAGCAAAATGCTGCGAGGGATCAAATTCAAAATTCTCCCAATCAGAGCCCTTTAAAGCGGCCAAGGAAAGATGTGCAACCTGACGGATCGTCCCAGCCATCCTCATAACTTGTTATAACTTGTTCTTCATTTTTCTACAGATATGTCTGCTCGAGGTGGAAAGAGTCAACCTCCCCCATTTTTGCAAACCACCAAGAGAGGGGCGTCTTCAAAGGTGACCTCTGCCTCAAAGGTTCCTCCTCCTCCTCTTAAGCCCCCTGTGGCCAAGCCTGCCAACGATCCTCCACTCCAGCAAAATGCTGCGAGGGATCAAATTCAAAATTCTCCCAATCAGAGCCCTTTAAAGCGGCCAAGGAAAGATGTGCAACCTGACGGATCGTCCCAGCCATCCTCACGAACCGTAAATGCTACCGCGGCCCAGCATCTTTTTGCCTCGCTGGGAAGCAAATATACTGAGGAGGCTGAGGCATCCGGCTGGTGGAAGGCGCCCCTTGAGGAAAATGCAAACGCTCTGACCAAATGCCTCGCCGAAGCATTCATCCGCCAGGCTGCTCATACTAAAAACTACTTCCTGCTGGACAAAAAGAACAAGGTTCTTGAATTCCAGAAAACAGAAGACAAACGATCCCTCCAGGCCGAGTTTAAAAAGCAGCTGTCTACTGAAACCGCCTCGCTTCGCACCGACCTCAAGAATGCCAGGAAGGAAAGAAATGACTTTGAGAAAGCATTTCTAGATCTGCAGAAATCCAGCGCGGAGGCTGCTAAAAAGAGCGCCGATGAGAACGCGAAGCTGGCAAGCGACCTCAATGTTGTTAAGGCTGAATTGGCCACTGCTCAGGACACATTTCTGGCCCAGGGTCAAGTCTCCTTCATGAAGGGGTTCATCAGAACGATCCCTGACTTTGATTGGGATCAGCTGGGGCCAGGTAATGCTGAGTATGCTGAATCACTCAAAAAAGAGATCGCTGAGGAGGACGCTGCAGAAGCGAGGCTGGAGGAAGAGGCGAGGCTAGCGGAAGAAGCGAGGCTGTTGAAAGAAACTTCTACTGCCAATCAAGATCCACCTGCTTCTTAAATTTTGTTATATTTGATGAAGTCTTTTGAACTCGGGATGCGGGCACCCTTAGAATGCTTCCCGATTTGTAATATTATTTTGTTTAACTCTGATCACCCCTTAACTCTGATCATCAACTGAACTGGGATCGCATGACAACCCTTTATTTATGAATTTGTGCATTTTAACTTTTCCATCCAATATTGTCTCGTTATTTTTGCACATAACATATTTGCACAAGTAGTTTAGCTTCGCTTGCTTAGTACCTTGGCCTCGAAATTATATATTTACTTTTCATCTTTGCATGTTGAATTGTCTTGAATAGTACTAGATTTGCATGACTTTGCTTAGATTCCTTAGATTGTTGTAGCAGTAACTTCAAATGCGATCCTTGCATCGTTGAGATGGCTTGGACCTTAGTATGTTAATGTTAACAAACAAGCAAGTAAAATGCACAATAAAAAGTAATTCATAGAGAAATTGAACTTTTGTATTGATAAACGGGGCGAAGCCCAAACAAGTTGACAAGCGGGGCGAGGCCCAATAAATGATAAGTGGGGCGAGGCCCAAAAAGTGGTAAATGGGGCGAGGCCTAAAAAGTGGTAAGTGGGGCGAGGCCCAATGCCATTACATCATAAAGGGAGGGTGTCTATACGACCACTACCCCCCAGTATTTTGTATGAATTTATTCATGCGAAATAGATAGAAACTACCAGGAACGATGCCTTCACTGATAGTATTTACGTAAGTGTTCCGCATTCCAAGCTCGCGGAATGACTTTATCCTTCATGTCTGTGAGGTAGTAAGTTCCTTCTGAGAGAGTAGCATAGATTTTGTAAGGCCCTTCCCAATTAGCACCAAAGACACCATGTCCTGGGACCTTAGTGTTAGGCATGACTCTTCTAAGCACGAGGTCACCTGTCTTTAAAGAACTTGCTTTGACCTTTCCATTATAGTACCTCGCTGTCCTCTGTTGGTAAGCCGCGAGACGAAGCTGAGCCTCGCTTCTTGTTTCTTCTATCATGTCTAGGTACAATCTATGATTCACCTCGTTTACATCGGGATCGTAGTGTTCCCTTCTAAACGACCCGGAGCCCACTTCAACAGGGACCATGGCCTCGCAGCCATATGTTAGGGAAAAAGGAGTCTCTCCAGTTGTGGTCCTTGGGGTCGTGTTGTATGACCACAAGACCCTTGGTAATTCTTCAGGCCAATTGCCTTTGCTTTCCTCCAATTTAACTTTCAGAGTGTGTTTAATGATTTTGTTAATGGCCTCAGTTTGACCATTTGTCTGGGGGTGACTCACAGCTGAAAAACTCTTTTTGATCCCCAAATTCTCACAAAATTCTTTCATGTCCCTGCTGTCAAATTGCTTTCCGTTATCTGATATGAGCTGATAAGGAATCCCATAGCGACACACAATTGCCCTGTACACGAAGTCCTTCAGTTTCTTTGCAGTAATAGTGGCAAGTGGCTCAGCCTCGGCCCATTTGGTGAAATAATCAACGGCCACAACTGCATACTTGACACCTCCCTTGGCCTTAGGTAGCTCCCCAATTAAGTCAATGCCCCACATAGCGAAGGGCCATGGGCTCGTTAGCGAGGTGAGGTGTGAGACAGGAGCGTTGCTATAATTAGCGATCCTTTGGCAGTTATCACACCTTCTAGCGAACTCAAAAGCATCTCTTTTCAAAGTAGGCCAGTAGTACCCTTGGCGAAGAATCTTTTGGGCTAGAGAACTACCCCCCGAATGATTGCCACATATTCCTACATGAACTTCTCTGAGAATGTAATTGCATTCTTCTCCATCCACACATCTTAGGAGCGGGGTGTTGAACCCTCTTCTATACAGGACCTCGTCATAGATGACATAGCGAGCAGCCTGATATTTGATTTTTCTTGCCTCTTTTTTGTCTTGAGGCAGGGCTCCACTTTTCACATACTCCCATATAGGGGTCATCCAGGTCGACCCTGGGGTCGCTATCTCCATAACAAACTCCTCTGGCACACTGGGCTTTGTTTGAATTTCCAGTGGAATAATTCCAAGTAAGGTGGCCTCGCAACGCGATCCCAACTTAGCTAGTGCATCAGCCCCCTGATTCTTTTCTCTCCTGATGTGAACCACTTTGATATTGTTGAATTTTTTAACCAATCTTTGTGCACATCGCAGATACAGCTCAATCTGCTCACCCCTAGCTTGCCATCCACACCATAGCTGATATGCTACCAACATAGAATCGTTGTATGCAGTCAGATTCTCCACCTTCATCTCCAATGCGAGTTTAAGACCAATGATGAGGGCCTCGTACTCTGCTGCATTATTAGAGGCTTCAAAAGCAAAATGCACTGCACTTTTTATTTTGCGACCCTCTGGTGTTACCAACTCGATACCAGCCCCAGCTCCTTCCTTATTTGATGCTCCATCAACATATAATTCCCACCACGAGGCGGAATTTTCTTTCTTTACCTCGCTAGATGCGGTCTCTGGGATTGCTATGATAGCCAACTTATCTTCCTCAGACTGAGGAGGGAATTCCAGAATGAAGTCTGCAAGTGCCTGACCTTTAATGGGACCACGAGGCTTGAACTCGATATCAAATTGACTGAGTTCCACTGTCCACTTCAACAATCTTCCTGAGGATTCTGGCTTATGCATTACCTGCCTCAATGGGTAGGCTGTGCGAACCTCAATGCTATGGGCCTGAAAGTAGGGCCTCAATTTCCGCGAGGCCAGCACCAGGGCATAGGCTAGCTTCTCCATGTTTGTGTAGCGAGTCTCAGCATCTAACATCCTTTTGCTAACATAGTACACAGGATACTGAACTTTCCCCTCCTCGCGAACTAGCACTGCACTGACCGCATGTTCTGACACTGCGAGGTAGACAATGAGCGTCTCCCCGTCCTTGGGCTTAGATAATACTGGTGGCGAGCCAAGTTGCTCCTTGATGTTTTGAAAAGCCTCCTCGCATTGAGGGGTCTACTCAAAGTTTTTTCCAACCTTCTTAATTGCCTTGAAGAATTCATGGCATTTATCTGATGATTTAGAGACGAACCGGTTAAGGGCTGCGATCCGTCCCGTTAAACTCTGAACTTCCTTCACACTTCTTGGGGATCGCATGTCCACCAAGGCCTTTATTTTTGCAGGGTTCGCTTCAATTCCCCTGTGATTAATAATGAACCCCAAGAACTTTCCAGACTCAACTCCAAAGACACACTTCTGTGGATTGAGCTTCATTTTGTACTTCCTCAGTATACCAAACATTTCAGCGAGGTGGGCGATGTGATCCCCAGCCTCTTTGGATTTTACCAGCATGTCATCTACATAAACTTCCATTGTCTTCCCAATCTGCTTCTCAAACATCATATTGACGAGCCGTTGGTAGGTAGCCCCAGCATTAAGGAGACCGAAGGGCATCCCTATGTAGCAATAGAGACCTCTATCTGTGATAAACGAGGTATGCTCTTGATCAGGACCGTACATGGGTATCTGATTGTACCCGGAATAAGCATCCATGAAGGAGAGAAGTGCATGCCCTGCTGTTGCATCCACTAGCTGATCGATCCTTGGCAATGGGAAACTATCTTTTGGGCAATGCTTATTGAGATCAGTGAAATCCACACATGTTCTCCATTTCCCGTTTGGCTTCTTCACGAGGACAAGGTTCGCGAGCCAGTCAGGGTAGAATGATTCCCTAACGAGCCCGACCTTAAGTAGTCTATCCACTTCTTCTTTGAGAGCCTCGGCTCGCTCTCCACTTATGGGTCGCCTTTTCTGCCTAACACCTTTTTTGCTTGGATCCAAGTTGAGCCTATGACACATCACCTTAGGATCGATCCCAATCATGTCTTCATGCGACCAGGCGAACACGTCAAGGTTGGCCTTCAGAAAAGTGACCAATTTCTCTCTCAGATCAGGGTTGAGTTGTGACCCTATTTTCAACACCTTTGAAGGGTCCTGCACATCAACAAGAATAGGGATCGTGTCTTCAGCTGCCCCAGCTCGCTCCACATGCTCTGGGATGCGGGGATCCAGGTCTAGATCATATTCACGAGCCTGACTCGATTCTGCCTCGCAGGGGTTGATACCTGCGTGCCCATACTCCTTAACAACAATTGTTGTCTATGTGATACCATTTGGCAGTTCTGTCAGTGTAGATGTTTCTTTGCGAACCCATTTTCCCTTTCGGGCTCGCACAGCGGCCTGCTCTGGGCTCTCCTCGCTATCACTATATGTAGCCTCTTCAACAATCCCTTCTTGGAGAACCATTACTGGCTGCGAGGTTCCCATCATCAAAGCACCTGGTACTGGTTCTACCTGAATCCCCAAATTATCAAAATAACCAGCTGGGAGTTCCTCAATTGATATAATGTTGCATTCATTTGAGGGTCGTGAGACCGATTTGCGAGCCCTATCTTCCTCCTCGCTTTCCATCCTGTCTACCATAGATATGCCACCCTTTTCAGCGGACTTAAGGGCCTTGTTGTAACATTCTCGTGATTCATGCTGCGCCCCCTTGACACATCCCACTCCATTTGGGGTAGGAAACTTCATGGAAAGATGATAGATAGAAGTGACCACCCTCATTTCCTTAAGTATGGGCCTCCCTACAATAGCGTTGTATGCTGAAGGTTGATCCACCACCATGAAGTCTGCGATCTGGGTAGTGATGCAGGGCTCGTCTCCTAAAGTCACAGGAAGTCGTATGAGACCCTTGAAACTCACTGAGGCTCCAGTAAAACCATACAAGTGTCCCACAGTTGGGATAAGATATTTGTCCACGTATCCCATCTTTTGGTAGACCTCGTATGTCAGGAGATTCACAGCACTCCCATTATCAACCAGAACCCTGTAGACATTCTGCGATCCAATACGAATTCGAACAACGAGGGCATCAGAATGAGGGTGATGAACCCACTTCGCGTCCTCCTCAGTGAACATGATGTTTGTATCTTCCCCCTTAAAGAGCTTTGGGGGTCGTTCTTGCAAGTGATGTACATTAGTGAGGGGTCGCTCCCTGGCCTCGCGAGCATACCTCTCTCTGGCCTTATTGCTGTCTCCCCCGATGTGGGGTCCCCCAATTATCACATGAATACTTCCGCCTCGCGCTTCCCTTTCTTTAATGACTGGGTTCTGTTCAGGTGGGGGGGCTTGATTATACCCAAGGCCAGACTTGGGATTATGCTTCTTCACCTCGCGAACCGCCCACTCAGTTAACTTTCCTTCACGAATTAACTGATCCACTTGCTGCTTCAGCTCTCGGCAGGTTGATGTATCATGCCCTGTTTGTTCATGAAAGGCACAATACCTGCTAGTGTTTGCGGTCCCTTTCAGACCCATCGGTGTAGGCTTCCTGAATATCCCCTTGTTTTCATTGACTGCATAAATGTGATCAATTGGGGCGACCAGAGGAATATACTTGTCTTCATCCCTCGCGGGGCGAGATCTCGGTGGGGATCGCCTCAAAGGATCGCGGTCTCTCCTTTTTGGGCTGGGGCTTCGACTTCGATCCCGTCTTCGCCTCGGACTCCTGGAGTCCTTTCTTTTTACCCCCCGGTTCTTATTCCAACTGCCACTCCTTTCATTATTCTTCTTCAGATCTGCGAGTGACTTCTCAACACGCTTGAAAGGCTCAGCGACCTTGTGCAATTCAGAGAGAGTGCTAGGGGTCTGTTCTTGTAGCTTCTTCCAAAATTCCGTACCTTCCCTCACTCCAGCGATGAGGAAATTTTTCACAGCTTCGTCATTTGCACCTCGCACGCGAGGCACCTCAGCATTGAATCTCGTGAAGTAATCATGAAGATTTCACCTTCCTTCTGTTTTATGTTTGCCAAGGTGGACACAGGGGGTGCATAGAGCATCGAGGACTGGAACTGTTTGATGAAGATGTCCACGAATTGTTCCCAAGAATCGATGACAATCAATGCCCCTAGCTTCGAAAACCACTGCTGAGCACTTCCCCTCAGCGAGGCCGCGAATAGTCTGCACCTCGCTAGTAATGAGACCTGATAAACATCCATCTCATTGTTGAATCGAATCACGAACTCCGCTGGATCAGTGTCGCCATTATAGGTCATATCATGCTGATGGCCTCGAAACACTGCAAGAAGCGGAGCGGTTCGAATTTCATGAGTAAAGGGCGATGACGAGCCCATAGTGCTAAAGATTCCTTTCTCACTGTTCATTGCGTCCAGGGCCTTCTTCAACTCCTCCAGCTTATAGTCTCCTACCTTGACCTCCTTTTCGGCCTCCTTTCTACCTCCAGTACTTCCATGATGAGACTGGGTCTTTTTTAGGACACTGGACTCCTCCTGGTCATTCCTGCGATCCTTCTTTTTACGATCCTCTTCAAGATACTGAGATCGTTCCTGGTCTCGATGAGACGGGGGTCTGTCATCGCGACGATGGGACCGCTCACGCTCTCTACGGGGAGAGGGGGGTCTGTCATCACGACGATATGACCGCTCGCGATCTCGAGGAGACAATTGTCGATGTGTGCCCTTACTTCTGTTCTTAGATCCTTCATGACGAGGCGCATTAACCTTTTCCAATTTTAGACGAAGGTCATGCTCAGTCAGCTTCTTTCCGAGACGGTCAAAAACACTGACCGATCTCCCCTCAGAGGAGGCGACCTTGTCAAGCGATCCCCCTTTCTGTCCAAACGAGTCCTCCCCCTCATTCCAGTCAGGGTTGGTTTGATCTGTTAAGACATCCTCGAAGTCATCAACGAGTTTCTTAGGGGGGAGTTTGCTTCCTTCCCCTAGTGCTCTACCGCCTGTCCTTGCATTCCTCTTCGATCCTCTAGAACTATAGCGCTTCTCTACCTTTGCGACCCTTTCATGTACCGCGGTCAACTGCTCACCGAGGCCTTTTAGAAAAGACATGACCTCGTTGTTCAATGTCACCCTCTGTGCTGGGGGGGTGTGCTCCTCCCTGTTCCCAGTCTTAGAGTTGTCCTTGGACGCCTCGTCCTCTGAGGGGTCTCTCGTCAGGGGAACGTCCTTGTTCACCTTATGCGATCCCGGGGTCTCACCATCGTTCCTCTTTTTGTGTGATTTAGTCATCGTTCTCCCAATTCAATGACTACCACCCCTCCTTCTAGCGCCAAATGTTATAGGGAGAATATTGTATAACAATATTTTGGAGGTTTGCTGGATTATCGGAGCAAAATACGGATATTTTGCTTAACAAAAGAAGAACAAAGGATTAGGGCTTGTATGTATGAATGTGGCTGAGCTTGATAGGTGTTTTTCAGGTAAACTGTTTCTCATCCGTATCAAGGTGCCTACGTACCCTATTTATAGGGATCAAGCCTGACGTAGTTCTTGGGCAACAAGTTACCTAGGCGGGCTAGGGTTTTATGAGATAAACCAAGGTCCAAACCCACTTGTTTAGGGCTGACGTGGCAGTAAGTCATCAAATCTATTCATGATCCATGATCCAGCTGTAGAAGCCCATAATCTCGAATGAATAGATTCGGAATAAAAGATCCATCAGGGCCCTTGCATGCGACCTTGAGAGGTCTGGCCATGCGAAGCGATCCCTGTGCCTAGCTACTCATGCGACCTTAAGTCTGGCCATGAGCCTTCCAGAGAAGAGGAGATAATGATCTCGCTGTAAGTTATAGGCGTGGTGCAAAGCGAAGCGATCTTCCTGCAAGCATCGCCAGCGAGGCGCTGCATCGCGAGGTGCTCCTGTAATAGAAGTATTATTGCCAAGATATACCGGGCTGATTCCAATAGTGGGCTTTAGTGACCCAATCCTCATCTTCCAGGTCCATCATAGATTATGAACCATCAATTTAGCTAATTAAATCAATCTAGCCATTATTCCAGACTTGGGCATAACAGACACAATGGGCTTTTGTATGGTTGAGGTAAACAAGGTTTCAACTTCTGGCTCATGTACCTTGTTGTTTTGGGTAAAAAAGAAAATTCTAATCTTTAATACAAAAAAGTGTTGCAAGTACCAAATTAGATATAAAAACGTTTATAGTATGTGTCATATTTTTTGTTATAACTCAATTTAATGTAAAAACTCACATACATTCACACCAATATTAATCAATAATAATATTTCGTATTGTCATATTAACAATGTCACATCATTTTGTAACAATTTAAAGTATTCAATTTGATACCCTAGCGTTACTCAAAACATACTACATTAAAATAAAGAATAATCTAATGGTTTCAAATTAGGTACCAAAAAAATATGTATCTTATTTTTTATTTTATTTTTTTGTCATGAATTGTATAAGCATAAAATAGTCGGAATAAGGAATTTATTTCGTACAAAAAAACTTATCATCTAACCATTGGACATAAAAGCTTATCATCTAACCATTTTGGACATGCAAATATGACCACGGACATTTAGACAATAATACTTAAATGTCTAAAAGAAAACATCCATCTTGAATAATACATCCACTTATCTTAAAGAAACCTGAAAATAAGAAAATGATATATACAAAAGAATTTAATATTTGATGCGAAGTACAACTATAAGCAATTACTAAAATATTATATATATATATATATATATATATATATGTGTGTGTGTGTGTGTATGTATAAACAAAATAGATATTTATAGGAAGGTAAACAAAACAAAGTCTAAGGAAGATCCTTTGGTAAAACACCTATATTTAAATAAAAATATAAATTTTATTTTATAACAAGTCACCAATTGTGACACAAAATCGTTATTAACGATATATAACAACCACCACATATGGTCAAGACGCTATTAATTACTAGCATTTTACCCGTACTACGCACCGAAAACACAATTTTAAAATTTTAAAATAGTTACAAAAATATATAGTGTATTAAAAAATAAATTATTTTGTTATATTTTGTTTTGAGTGTAGCGAAGCCAATATGCATCTCTAAGTAACTTTTCTCAAATTATGTATAATTGTATGGATGCGTGTTAAAAAAAATTGAAAATTTGTTTATATAAAAAAAGATTAATATCAAAACACATTCATTTGATATATGATAAAATTTACCTGAGATACATATCAATTTTCTTATTCCTTTTTGTTTTTTCCCCAAGTAATTTAACGACATTTTATGCTACTTTTACGGAAAGTTCGGTTCAATATAATCATGTTTGAGAATCAGGCGTTGAAAACAGTAAAAACTTAATTAGTATTAATAGAAAAAATAAATCAAATACATATTTTTCATTCTATAAATGAAAATAAAATAGGAAATGAGCAATTTTCTAGAGTAATTCTAGAGGTCCCTAAAAAAATCTCAAAAAGTTAGTTATCATATTTTGATTGGTTAGTGTTCTACCCGTGCTACACACCGAATGATAAAATTTATTAATTAATTAATATAAACATAATATTATTCATTATTTATATAAAAAAAAGATAATTTCATTAAAATTTAAGTATAAATTATCGTCAATTTATACCAATTGCATTAATATCAATATTATCAAATAATTATCATACCATTCACATCCCAGCTCAAACATTCCAAACCTCTCTTTATTGTTTTTTCTTAATTTTATTTTACATTTGATTTCTCTCATTTTTTAGAATATTTCAACCAAGTTCATAAGTTTTTTATCCATATTTTAAGTTTCCTATGTAACACCCCCAGATCCGGGGTCCGGGATCCGGTGGTTACGGTTTCCAATTCTGTCCACAACAATTGAACTTTCCTTAACATAAAATAAATTACGTCTCTATGACCCAACACAACAATATAAAACACACCCGTTATAGTCCCAGAGATGAAATCAGAGTCACAATCAAATTTTTCTTAATCACATTATGAGTTCTTACAATCCAAAAGAATTTCAATATAATTACATACTCTTTGCCATCCATTTACATAAGTCATACTAGACTATATTCTTGGTACTGAAAGAATAAATATATCCTACCAATAGCTTCTTCTTCAGCTCTGGTAGTCTCATCGTCCTCGCCCGCGTCGAGTGCGCCTTGTGCGAGTCATCTGGTCTAGCTGTTGTTGTGATATAATAATAAAGCAAGGGTGAGCAATAGCCCACCAACAATAATATATAACTGAACGATAAAGTATAACAGTTCAAAAGTATCTTTCAAACCATATGCCATGCATTTACGGAAATGATGCCAGTATAATATGAACGATGAAGTTACAAGGTAACTTAAAGTATTTGTTTGTAGAAATATCTGCTACGTCAAAAGTAAGCGAGATATTCTCATTGTTATTAAGAAGAGGAACTTGCATGAAAAGGTTGCAATTCCAGTTATGAACATTTTTCCAGTTTTGCCAACAGTAATCATGTTGCAGGAAATAAATAAGTTTGGATGATGAACCAATGATGGAGTATTCACCGCGCCCGCTGTTCCAATCTTGATGATCAGTCGAGATCGTACAACTCAATTTAGATTTACTACCGGTAGAAGGAAGAACTGACGGCTTTACTTGTATACCGCCTTACTAGCTCTCCCCGGCCAACGGTTGGGCCAAAGGGGATGGACCGGCGCTACTCGGCCTCTTACACGACTCCTAGTTCAAATAGAATTCATGATTCTGAATGTAACGTTCGTCCCCCTTTCCCCAAGTATAATACTTGTTGATAAGACTCCACAAAGTAGTCGTATCTAGTTGGAAAGGAAAATTTACCAATAACTCCCAAGCTATTACTTGGTGACGGATATCAACTTGTTCCAGTAATCTTACCCCTCGAAAGATGAGAAGGTAAGCAACGACTTAATAAGTCAACAGCACCCGAGTTGCGGGTGAAGGGAATACTTTATGACCGGGAAGTCGACAAGATAAATAACATTTTTCCAAGTAAGGTTCCCTTATTATTAAGGAGATAGACTCAAAGAAGAATGATGTCTGAGAACCTTTCTTGATATAAGATTAATAATAATATGACTCCGAAATATTTTCTGTAATAATCGAAGAAGATAAACCTTATCGAGGTTATACTAAGTATGGAATAAATATTCAGAGAATATTTATTGAGTTAAAATATTTAAAGAATAATTGGGAATATGAAAGAATATCTTTAATCAGAGTATTTCTCAAAATAATCCCTGAAGAAATATCAGGAGAATATTTATTGAATAAATAAATATTTAAATGAATACTCAAAACAATATTCATTAATTAATAAGACCTGAAAAGAATATTTAAGGTAATATTCATAATTAATTAGGAATTTAAATGAATATTCAAAAGTAATATTCATTTAATGAATAATATCCTAAATGAATATCAAGTAATATTCATTTAGTAATCCAAGCCTTAAGGAATATTCGAGATAATATTCGATAATTAAATCAAGCTTCAGATGAATATTAAAATAATATTCATCAAGTATTCAATATCTTAAATGAATATTCAAACGTAATATTTATTTAATAAAATAATATTCTAAAAGAATATCCAAATAATATTCATTTAGTAGTCTCATCTTTAGAAGAATATTCGAAATAATAATCGATAATCAATTCGACTCTGAATGAATATTGAGAAATATTATTCGTTGAATAGTTACGTTCAAATAATTATTTGAAGTAAGGATCGTTAAAATAATTAGTCTCGAACGAATATTCAAATAATATTCGTCGCCCAAATAATAGAAAATATTTACTTAAATATTTTCCTCCGAGGTAATCTCGATATATCAAGGAATATTGACTCCCGGTCTATTTTTGATTAATAAGATGTATACGCCCTTCTATGAGGGTCTTACAATAACCGGCTTATAACTGATATATAACTATCTAGCTTATAAGCCAACAATAACATTCAGGGAACAAGTATATCAATTCAACTTGAAAGTAGGCATGCATGCAATGGCATATGCATATCAGCAATCATATATATATATTTATTCAATCACAACAACAGCCTAAAAGAAGGGAATTGAAACTTGCCTGATAGTCGAGTACGGTAAGGGGTAGTGGTAGCGGGTCCCGGTTCAGCTTGGTGATCTATAAATAGCCAAGGCATTCGGGATTAATCACTTAACATATAAAAAGTTAAGTTATACTTAATTCGAAACACGTTCTCGAGTTATCTCGTTATACCCCTTTTAGTGGATTACTTTTATCACTGATCCGACCCGACATTCGTTCGTTAATACGACATGTCATTGTACTTATACTTGGGACATACTTAAGTCATATGAGTTCTAAAGTCGATCGTTACGAACCAATACTATACTCCGAGTTTTATCGCCCGTTTTCTAAGTGTTTTACCGAAGTTATAAAAGAGTCGTCTTTTAGGGGTTCGTTCGCGTTTAACCTCGACTCGAACATTTTTAATAAATCGAAAAATGATCCTTTTGACATACGGTTTTCTTTCACACCTTCCTTTTTACCTCTAGTATTTATTTACCAAGATTCGCCATGACGTTACATAGTTTACGAGGGTTCAATTACAGTTACGAATTCTCGGTTACGGTTTCGATATAATTTTAGTAAACCGGCCGTAACTCCTAAACCGTAAGTCCGTTTCATGCGATCTTTATATCAAAACGAAGCTTGAAACATAATCTATCCTATCATGGCAGAAAATGAAGCTGTACAGTGAGTTATAGCTACTGTGATGCTCGGTGTTTAATAGTCTAACGAAAATTCGGCATTACGACGGTTATAAATCGAACGTTCTAAAATTCATAACAATCAATCCAAGCCACACCGGGCATACTATACATGGTTTTCATCTTAACCAGTCCAAGAAGGTTTCAATTAACCATCATAATCATCAAAACTCTTAAATCATCACTACTAACTACATAATCATGCTTTTATGCATATAACAACACCATAATCTTAACTAGTCTAAAACCATCAAGAACATATATAAAACTCAAAGTAAGATCTTGGGTTCTTAAGAATTATACCTTCCTTGGAGAGTGTACAAGCTATAATAACCCTTATATAGTCCTTGTATGGCTTTAACAAAGCTTAAATCATCCAAAGAAACCAAGAAATCAAAGTTAGTTTCTTGAAAACACTATTCACCCTCATCTTTGAGGATTTATTTGAAAATGGAAAACATGGAGTTTGAAGCTAAGATTTCTAGGAGATCATTTTTATGAAATATAGGACTCACCATAAAAATTTGGAGATCAAACAATGGTTGGAAGGTGGATTTTGAAATCTTAAAACTCCAAAATTCGAAGTGCCTTGGTTTTGGGGGAAAAACAGTGAACTTCTTGAATTTATTTACCCATCCAAACGATCTTCAAAAATTATGAAATTAAATCCCCAACTTCACCTTGATGTGTAGAAGGTCCATGATTTTTTTCATGATTTTTAGATGAGTAGATCTAGGTGAAAAAAAATGGCAAAGACCCCTGCCCTGGAAAATGCAACTGCTGGAAAAATGGGGGAGAGGTGGTGTTTGCTTGGCTTTGATCTTGCTCTCATCTTATCTAAAGTGAATTATTGAATGTCTTTGGATAATATCTTGTCCATAAAGTAGCTTTAATAAAGTTCTAGGTCATGCATGATGTAATTAAATGGACAAGTGTTGGTTTGTAATGGTAAGATGATGACAAGAAGCTAAGTACTTGGTTATGTTTGCTAAGTATACTAGTTGCTCATGTAACTACTTAGTTACTTGGTCTTATCTCCTTGTAAATGCATGCATCTTGATCCTCTGTTTGTTCTTTGTCCGGTTATTGCTCAATTCGTTGCTCGTTCGAGGGACTAACTCATTCGTTTCTAGTTAGGGTTTTACCGAAAACCTTCTTAATATTTATACTACTATTCCTCATCTTTCTTAATACTTCTCGAATTTAAATTCCTTAATTCTCTTTTATAAATCCTTAAGTCTTGCAGTGTCCAGGGAAATCTCGGAGAAAATAAAAGTGCTATTTTTCTGAATCCGATAGCTTTTACATACACTTATTTTCCTCCTGGATCACTAATACGAACTCAGAAATCCGTTCCGAATACCGGGTATAACATTATTATAATAATATTCCAAATTCCACCAAAATCACTATTCATCACTTATTTTTATTTAATTCCTATAGTTGGGAAAATGAACCTGGTTCACCCTCGAGTGTTCCTTAACCTTTTTACGGAACCGCTGGGCTTATAATAGATATTGATTTGGATGACATGAGGGTATCTATTTCTCTCTAGGGAATCTTATCTTAACTTTCTAGGAGATAGATTATTCTAACCTTAGTTATCACCCAATAGCATCCTTCAGGCCATATAACCTTGGAATATATATCCTTTCATTATTCATTCATTAAAACCAGTATTACATTCTAGTTGTAACCCCTATTCATTCTTACATCAATACATAATAAAAAGTTTTAATTCTACCCAAAAATCTGGGTTCTTACAGTCTCCCCTCCTTAAAAGGATTCCGTCCCGGAATCAGGTAGAAGACAATTGGGTATTTGTTGGTTATTTCACTTTCCAATTCTCTGGTCGATCCTTACACACTCCAATCTTTCTAAAGCATCTCATACTGGTGTTACAATACACCCTTATCCGTTCTACCAATTCTTTGATACTTTCGCACAACACATCATCCAGTATACGCTCTTGTCCGTTCTTATACTATTAACCTTATTGGTACGTGCAGTGACTTCGGTATCACTAACGTGCTACGAAGTCCGGAGATAACCTCACTCGTAATTTTGCAATTCCTAATCGTTTTAATCTTCGCAATCTCGATGTATATATATTTAGGTGGAAAATTTTATCGAGAGATCACTGTGATCAATGAACATTTGTTATATTGCATAGTTAGTACAAAAGGGGGCCATCCTTTAGTACTTGACAAGCAATTAAACAATTAATGGCATTCCACTTAGACTCCTATCACACAGACAGAGAGTCACGTAGTATTACCTCCCCTCCTTAAAGGGTTGTTCTTCTCAATTTAGAAGAAGATAAATAAGGGAGAAGAAAAGAACGAATTTCAAAGAATCATATATGAAAGTTTTCATGATTGTCAAAATATCATATTTAGAATTTACCTCTGAACTATAGAGGTTTATTAGAGAAGAGAAATAATCATATTCGTATCAAATTCCACTTTTTCGTAATCTCACATATCACATGTCCTTGTTGCTCTGTCCATCATTCGGTGGACCTATACTCTTGTTCGATATTAGTATCAACTACTTTTTGGAAAATCCTTCAACCTCTCAGGTTAAATCTTGGATTTCCCGCTTGACATTATTATTACTCACATTTCATGCCCCGACACTGGCTCTTTCATACTCATAATTCTAACACTATCAGGTTGTCATTCCGAGAGCTCATTAAGAAGAACCCATTCATCAATCCATTCATAACATTTCTTGCTTCACATTCAATTATTATTTCCCATTCTTTTCTTTATCAATCACATCCATCTTATCATCTAGTTCTCATTCACTTCTGTTATTGAACTCCACCGTCACCTTATTAGGGGAACGTGTGTTACCTTTATTCACGTTTGTGGTCAAACTTTCCTTTGTTCAACCATCTAGATTTCACTTTCTCATTCCATGAGTCTTTTTTTATTACTCAATCAAACTATTCCATATTTCCTCGGATTTTCCAGTCTTAAAAAGGAGCCAATTTGTATGTCATTCATGCTCCTAATTCCAACTTTCCGTTTTGGCCAATACCCTTACCTTGCCAATTCCATACTCTTCTCGCTTCATTACTGGAGCTTCTCATGAGTCCGCATATCTGACTTTCTTATTAATCCTCGACTCTTCATTCATCTCAATCAGTTGCTTGTCTTCATTTCTACTATAATCATTCTATGAACCATCATAGCCTAATCATTTATTTCAAATATCCCGTCATTCCAGAAATTACACCATCCGAAATAAACCTGGATGATTTCTCTAACTTAGATTCAATTCGACATTTCCACAGTCGTTACCACCTAATTTCTCATAAGGATCACCATCGCTTATCGTTTACGCAGTGCTTTAATAACTAAGCATCATAATTGTCAATTCAAGATCCTCTAGGAAAACAAAATAATCACTATTTCCTATCCATAAGGAACGCTTCCTGAACTTGATGTAGATATTACCTGAAGCAGAAAAAAAAATTGCAGGAAAGCTTCCAGCATCGCAGCTGGAACAGGCTGGTGAGATTATTAATCATATATCTCCGGTAGAAGACTAAAAGCTTAGCGGTTTGCTTAATCGCTTGCCAACCTCATAATTCTCTATCTTGTTTGCACAGAAATACACCAACATAAACTTGCTTGTCATTCATCATCGTGCCATTTGGCTTATCAGTATTTGTACCTTCTCTACTTCTGGTCATTTACTACCAATTCATTGTTACTTAACCTCCCCTCTCTCTTTCCAAAGAAAAGGCGAGTCTCTTGGGGAATTTGGTCTGGTCTGTCGTAGAGCCTCCTAATGTCGGTAATGTGCTACTGGCAACATCAGGAATCGAATCTTTACTTAAACCATTCTTATAGTTGATCCTGGCACAATCATCAAACGGAATGTAACTTCCTCTACCACATTATGACCATCAAGGTCCTTACATTATCATTCTATTTCTTTGGTCTGAGCATTTATGCTTACTCCCCTATATTTAAAGTGTCGGCCACCTCGTTGGCCTTTCCTGATTATAATAATTTCTTGAGATCAATGTTTTCTGGATCTATTCCAACTCAGGGTGGAAGCATTCTCCCTTAAATTCTGCTGAATGAGAGAAAACCTCTATCAGTCTTTTCCAAAAGTCATTGCTTCCACCTACCCGTGGGAACTTTATCACGTTTATTCCCAATCCTACTTAGGATACTTCTTTTCTTAGTTCTTTCTTTATCTTAGGATAATCTCAACCATTATAGGTTCAACCCATACTTCCTCAGGGTTTCATACATGCCTCATCTGGCATTATTGTTACGATGTCATACTTTCCTTACCAAACTTCCATTTTTGCAGTTCGGAATATTACCCTTTTTCCTTGTAAGGTTTCGTAGGCCATCCTTATCATTCCTCCGGTATTTTCTGGGTACCGGGTATATCAAAATGTCATTGATCAATACTCTAATAATTCTATCTATGTTCTTCCCAGAACTCTTTTTAATAATCCTTACCGGTCATCGTTGCCTTAGCAAGTCCAGCTCATATCATCTGAAGTCATAATGTCGTTATTAGGGTTAATGCCACCCCTTGTGCATTCCCCAGGGTTTGTCTTAATTTATGGATATCCTATCCTTAATTCAACTGCCAAGGAATTCTTGCATCTTATAATTGGCAATCAGATCATGTATCCTTAATAAAGGTCTCTTTTCAATCATTCTCATTTGATAATCGATCGGTGGTTTAATGCCACCCTCTTCTTTCAGATAGTTGTCAGCCTATTTGGCCTTCCAAAAAGGCAACGTATGCCAATCTCTTCTCTTACCGAACTTGTTAACAGTAGCAAGGATGTTCTGGAAGATATTGGTCGAGTTCAACGTGAATCTCTTAGTGCTTATCGTTCTTCGAAAAGGTACTTGCCTCAGACAAAATTCCTACAGCATACTGTTCAATTTCTGACCTTTTCTATACCCTCTTCCTATACCTTCATTGTTTACTTTCTTCCGTCATAATATATTCATGGTATTCATGATACCCTAACATCATACATCTCAAGTCACTATACTTCCATTTTACTCGAAATCTTGGACAACCATATACACATGAGTCACTTTAGTACGGGTGACCCCATCCTAAAAAGGTCTAGTGAATTCCCAATCAAAACATGGGTTGTTCGGCAGAAGATTCAAACGATCTCATTAATGTTTCCTTTATATCAGAAGCCCTTGCAGTCGGTGCTTTCTTAGAAGCAACCCTGCTTTGTCTTTTCATTGCTGGTCTAGTCACTTTATAGTCCGTTGTGACTTGGCCTCAACTGGCCACACATAAAAATATAAAAAAAAATATATGATTTTAGGGGTTGGCTAATAGCATTATTTTTCTAGCAATTGCCGGCATAGTGCCTTCTTTGATACCTTTCCACCTTTCCAAAACTTTACTTTATATAAGTCTTAATCGACTATTCGGCACCGTCTCTGGTCACCTTTCCTCTACTTTTATCTTTCATCTATTATTATCAATCCCGCGTGCCACGCAAGCTTACCATTCCTGGCATAACAGCCTTTTCACTTAAGTCAATCCCGGAGTTTCTCCGTCCGGCTAGTTTTTTACTTACATTTCCTGTTTTCGTCCAATCTCACTTCATCATTTTATCACTACCGTCGATTGTAATGCTCAGGGTCCGTTTACTAACCCATTTTACAGCATCCTTACCCGAATCACAGGGTTTGCTCCAGTTTCTACTCTCTTCCATGACATTCTCTGATAATCAGAAAGACAAGGTTTGCCAGAATTCACCGAATTCCTTTCCAGACTCAGGGAAATTTTGATCAATCTACCCACCTACTGGTAACATCAAGGAGACCAGTTTCGAAACCTGAAGAATAGTTCTATGAACCTCCAAGCAGGTGGAATCATAAGCAGTCATAGTTAACGAAATAATCATCATCGGATTGGAAGTTTACCCACTGGAGAGGAATCAATTATATCCATCCCTTAGAAGGGAATCAATAATTTCCAACTGAAACCTGTTACAACGTCCTGATATTCAATACTACCAAATGTCGGTCTACCTAACCCTTTATGCGAAGCGTCATTGGAAGCACAAAGTTTCCTTTTTCCATTAAGCAATGCCAGCTCTTGGTCATTACCAATTTCACCTTTTAGCTCCAGGAAGATTTTCTCACATTTTTCTCTTTAACTGCTGATCGTATTACTTGATCTATTATAATTCCGCATCGGAATAAACTTAAGGTACTACTATAATCCATTCAAAGAGAAGAAGGAATTTAATATTCCTCTGAATCACATGCATCTAACGTTTCTGGTTCATCATTTAACTGAGTTGAATTAACTCTATACTCAGTCTCTGGCAGTAGTCTCATTACGAGTTCATCTTGACTCACGGGTCTTATCTTCCGGTAAGTTCTGAGATCATTGTCTTGCTTACTACTTCCTTATATAATTTTACCCAATCATGCTGTCACTTCCCAATGTCTTTACTTTATACTGATTCATTCATGAACATTTCCCTGAATAAAACCACCTCATTAACCTCACTTTGGTTTCGTAATTTATAACCTATGACATCTGCCTTCCTGTGGCAAATTATTACTGACAATATTCATACTGATTCATTTATCAAATGATATGGCACTTACTGCCTCATTCTCAACTATTCCTAGGGACTCTGCTCCTCGCCCTAAATCGATGTCTTTGATAATCATACATCCCTCTAGCTCTGTCTTTGTTAAGATTAAAATCTCTAAGGATTCTCATCTATTTCCGTATAAGATCTCAAGTAATTCTTCCAATCCTTCTTTCTTGCTGGTACTACATCTGGTAGTCCGGCTATGAATTCAACATGCATCTTCAGATCTCTTAATAATATCTCGGTTCTTTATACTCACTTTTCTGAGCACCATATCTTAATCATCACAGTCATTCTGGCTGCGACCCTCATTACCCATGGGTAAGCTCCTTATCCTCACAGGATTTTCCTTATCTGCTGGAACCTCTTCCGGGTCTCCAGTAGGGTACTCCATCGAATTACCCGTTGATCTTCAGCATATAAAGCATCATCGCGCTGTTGCTCGTATGCCTCAAGGTCAGTCGCCTTACTCGTCGATACGATATCGAGCTAAGTTACTATCATTATACTTACGAGTTCCCATAAGGGTTTTATATGTCATCACTACATTAAGTAGTCCGACTATGAACTTGGCAAGAGTTCTTATTATCTTAGTGAATTTATTGTTTTAACGTCGCCTCATCTCTGGGGTTTATAACGTACGCTCTGATACCACTTCTGTAACACCCCCAGATCCGGGGTCCGGGATCCGGTGGTTACGGTTTCCAATTCTGTCCACAACAATTGAACTTTCCTTAACATAAAATAAATTACGTCTCTATGACCCAACACAACAATATAAAACACACCCGTTATAGTCCCAGAGATGAAATCAGAGTCACAATCAAATTTTTCTTAATCACATTATGAGTTCTTACAATCCAAAAGAATTTCAATATAATTACATACTCTTTGCCATCCATTTACATAAGTCATACTAGACTATATTCTTGGTACTGAAAGAATAAATATATCCTACCAATAGCTTCTTCTTCAGCTCTGGTAGTGTCATCGTCCTCGCCCGCGTCGAGTGCGCCTTGTGCGAGTCATCTGGTCTAGCTGTTGTTGTGATATAATAATAAAGCAAGGGTGAGCAATAGCCCACCAACAATAATATATAACTGAACGATAAAGTATAACAGTTCAAAAGTATCTTTCAAACCATATGCCATGCATTTACGGAAATGATGCCAGTATAATATGAACGATGAAGTTACAAGGTAACTTAAAGTATTTGTTTGTAGAAATATCTGCTACGTCAAAAGTAAGCGAGATATTCTCATTGTTATTAAGAAGAGGAACTTGCATGAAAAGGTTGCAATTCCAGTTATGAACATTTTTCCAGTTTTGCCAACAGTAATCATGTTGCAGGAAATAAATAAGTTTGGATGATGAACCAATGATGGAGTATTCACCGCGCCCGCTGTTCCAATCTTGATGATCAGTCGAGATCGTACAACTCAATTTAGATTTACTACCAGTAGAAGGAAGAACTGACGGCTTTACTTGTATACCGCCTTACTAGCTCTCCCCGGCCAACGGTTGGGCCAAAGGGGATGGACCGGCGCTACTCGGCCTCTTACACGACTCCTAGTTCAAATAGAATTCATGATTCTAAATGTAACGTTCGTCCCCCTTTCCCCAAGTATAATACTTGTTGATAAGACTCCACAAAGTAGTCGTATCTAGTTGGAAAGGAAAATTTACCAATAACTCCCAAGCTATTACTTGGTGACGGATATCAACTTGTTCCAGTAATCTTACCCCTCGAAAGATGAGAAGGTAAGCAACGACTTAATAAGTCAACAGCACCCGAGTTGCGGGTGAAGGGAATACTTTATGACCGGGAAGTCGACAAGATAAATAACATTTTTCCAAGTAAGGTTCCCTTATTATTAAGGAGATAGACTCAAAGAAGAATGATGTCTGAGAACCTTTCTTGATATAAGATTAATAATAATATGACTCCGAAATATTTTCTGTAATAATCGAAGAAGATAAACCTTATCGAGGTTATACTAAGTATGGAATAAATATTCAGAGAATATTTATTGAGTTAAAATATTTAAAGAATAATTGGGAATATGAAAGAATATCTTTAATCAGAGTATTTCTCAAAATAATCCCTGAAGAAATATCAGGAGAATATTTATTGAATAAATAAATATTTAAATGAATACTCAAAACAATATTCATTAATTAATAAGACCTGAAAAGAATATTTAAGGTAATATTCATAATTAATTAGGAATTTAAATGAATATTCAAAAGTAATATTCATTTAATGAATAATATCCTAAATGAATATCAAGTAATATTCATTTAGTAATCCAAGCCTTAAGGAATATTCGAGATAATATTCGATAATTAAATCAAGCTTCAGATGAATATTAAAATAATATTCATCAAGTATTCAATATCTTAAATGAATATTCAAACGTAATATTTATTTAATAAAATAATATTCTAAAAGAATATCCAAATAATATTCATTTAGTAGTCTCATCTTTAGAAGAATATTCGAAATAATAATCGATAATCAATTCGACTCTGAATGAATATTGAGAAATATTATTCGTTGAATAGTTACGTTCAAATAATTATTTGAAGTAAGGATCGTTAAAATAATTAGTCTCGAACGAATATTCAAATAATATTCGTCGCCCAAATAATAGAAAATATTTACTTAAATATTTTCCTCCGAGGTAATCTCGATATATCAAGGAATATTGACTCCCGGTCTATTTTTGATTAATAAGATGTATACGCCCTTCTATGAGGGTCTTACAATAACCGGCTTATAACTGATATATAACTATCTAGCTTATAAGCCAACAATAACATTCAGGGAACAAGTATATCAATTCAACTTGAAAGTAGGCATGCATGCAATGGCATATGCATATCAGCAATCATATATATATATTTATTCAATCACAACAACAGCCTAAAAGAAGGGAATTGAAACTTGCCTGATAGTCGAGTACGGTAAGGGGTAGTGGTAGCGGGTCCCGGTTCAGCTTGGTGATCTATAAATAGCCAAGGCATTCGGGATTAATCACTTAACATATAAAAAGTTAAGTTATACTTAATTCGAAACACGTTCTCGAGTTATCTCGTTATACCCCTTTTAGTGGATTACTTTTATCACTGATCCGACCCGACATTCGTTCGTTAATACGACATGTCATTGTACTTATACTTGGGACATACTTAAGTCATATGAGTTCTAAAGTCGATCGTTACGAACCAATACTATACTCCGAGTTTTATCGCCCGTTTTCTAAGTGTTTTACCGAAGTTATAAAAGAGTCGTCTTTTAGGGGTTCGTTCGCGTTTAACCTCGACTCGAACATTTTTAATAAATCGAAAAATGATCCTTTTGACATACGGTTTTCTTTCACACCTTCCTTTTTACCTCTAGTATTTATTTACCAAGATTCGCCATGACGTTACATAGTTTACGAGGGTTCAATTACAGTTACGAATTCTCGGTTACGGTTTCGATATACTTTTAGTAAACCGGCCGTAACTCCTAAACCGTAAGTCCGTTTCATGCGATCTTTATATCAAAACGAAGCTTGAAACATAATCTATCCTATCATGGCAGAAAATGAAGCTGTACAGTGAGTTATAGCTACTGTGATGCTCGGTGTTTAATAGTCTAACGAAAATTCGGCATTACGACGGTTATAAATCGAACGTTCTAAAATTCATAACAATCAATCCAAGCCACACCGGGCATACTATACATGGTTTTCATCTTAACCAGTCCAAGAAGGTTTCAATTAACCATCATAATCATCAAAACTCTTAAATCATCATTACTAACTACATAATCATGCTTTTATGCATATAACAACACCATAATCTTAACTAGTCTAAAACCATCAAGAACATATATAAAACTCAAAGTAAGATCTTGGGTTCTTAAGAATTATACCTTCCTTGGAGAGTGTACAAGCTATAATAACCCTTATATAGTCCTTGTATGGCTTTAACAAAGCTTAAATCATCCAAAGAAACCAAGAAATCAAAGTTAGTTTCTTGAAAACACTATTCACCCTCATCTTTGAGGATTTATTTGAAAATGGAAAACATGGAGTTTGAAGCTAAGATTTCTAGGAGATCATTTTTATGAAATATAGGACTCACCATAAAAATTTGGAGATCAAACAATGGTTGGAAGGTGGATTTTGAAATCTTAAAACTCCAAAATTCGAAGTGCCTTGGTTTTGGGGGAAAAACAGTGAACTTCTCGAATTTATTTACCCATCCAAACGATCTTCAAAAATTATGAAATTAAATCCCCAACTTCACCTTGATGTGTAGAAGCTCCATGAATGTTTTCATGATTTTTAGATGAGTAGATCTAGGTGAAAAAAAATGGCAAAGACCCCTGCCCTGGAAAATGCAACTGCTGGAAAAATGGGGGAGAGGTGGTGTTTGCTTGGCTTTGATCTTGCTCTCATCTTATCTAAAGTGAATTATTGAATGTCTTTGGATAATATCTTGTCCATAAAGTAGCTTTAATAAAGTTCTAGGTCATGCATGATGTAATTAAATGGACAAGTGTTGGTTTGTAAGGGTAAGATGATGACAAGAAGCTAAGTACTTGGTTATGTTTGCTAAGTATACTAGTTGCTCATGTAACTACTTAGTTACTTGGTCTTATCTCCTTGTACATGCATGCATCTTGATCCTCTGTTTGTTCTTTGTCCGGTTATTGCTCAATTCGTTGCTCGTTCGAGGGACTAACTCATTCGTTTCTAGTTAGGGTTTTACCGAAAACCTTCTTAATATTTATACTACTATTCCTCATCTTTCTTAATACTTCTCGAATTTAAATTCCTTAATTCTCTTTTATAAATCCTTAAGTCTTGCAGTGTCCAGGGAAATCTCGGAGAAAATAAAAGTGCTATTTTTCTGAATCCGATAGCTTTTACATACACTTATTTTCCTCCTGGATCACTAATACGAACTCAGAAATCCGTTCCGAATACCGGGTATAACATTATTATAATAATATTCCAAATTCCACCAAAATCACTATTCATCACTTATTTTTATTTAATTCCTATAGTTGGGAAAATGAACCTGGTTCACCCTCGAGTGTTCCTTAACCTTTTTACGGAACCGCTGGGCTTATAATAGATATTGATTTGGATGACATGAGGGTATCTATTTCTCTCTAGGGAATCTTATCTTAACTTTCTAGGAGATAGATTATTCTAACCTTAGTTATCACCCAATAGCATCCTTCAGGCCATATAACCTTGGAATATATATCCTTTCATTATTCATTCATTAAAACCAGTATTACATTCTAGTTGTAACCCCTATTCATTCTTACATCAATACATAATAAAAAGTTTTAATTCTACCCAAAAATCTGGGTTCTTACATCCTATGTGTTTGTTCCATATCATTTTTACAAATTTTATATTCTTTTATTAGTTATTTGATTTAGTACTATAGCAAAATAAACATTATCAATTAACCAAACAAATCCAATACATCCCGTTATTTGAGTAAGATATATCTGTTAGAGTTTATGGTCAGTTTGTTTTTAATGACAACTTTAAATGTGCATATTTAGTTTGGGAATTTGTATGTTGAATTTTTTTATTCTTTTCCATCAGAATATGGTATATTGAATATTAGTTTTCTTTTACGCATTAATAAGGAAGGGAAATTAATTCGATATGATGGTACCCCATTCGAACCCAAACCCGAATTTTTGGATTCAGGTTTGGATATAAATTTTAAAATCGAAATAGTTTCGATTTGCATTTGGATTTAAGTTGTACTGAACCGATAGCCTATCCAAAATCTGAAACCCAATACACTATCGAAACCCTATACATATGTAATATAATACATTAATTTGAAATTATTTCATGTAATATTTTAGATGTAAGACATATTATTTTGTTTATTTTTTTTCAAATATTTCCTTAGAAATAGTCAATACTAATTTAGTAATTAGAACTTATATTTCTCAATATCTAATTTTATTGATATATTCAAGATGTAATTTTGTTTACATTAATTTTTCATTTCTATGTATAAAAAGAATTATTTTTTTAACATATTTTAAATTTTACTTAGTATATTAATTCGTATAATATGTTATATTTTGACAACTTAAGTTAATCATTTTACTTTTTAATTTTTGTATAAATATACTTAATATTGTTTGCGTGTAACAATTATTTTAATTTTGACTACATTATTACTAATTTTGGATACCCAAAAAAGTCAAATCTAATCCGAAATCCGACGAATTTGGTTTTAGATATTGAATTTTGGATTTGGATTTATTTTTAAAACCCAAAAATATTTGGATGTTGGTTTGAATTTTACAAAATTCGGATCAAACCCAACCCGTTGTCATCCAAACGCGTAAAATAAAATATTTGAAAATGAGTATCACCTATCTTTTTTCTATTTGATTAACATGTTAAAATAGAAAACTGTACATGAAACTAAAATCAAATGTGTAATATATAAACACATAATCACATTATTATATATTTGTCCTTTTACATAATCATAATATATTATATATTATATAATTTATTTTAGGTAAATGTGTAAATCATTTACCTAAAAAAAATTAGTGATTTAAAAGAAAATTTGAATGATTATTTGTGTGGATGATAATATATGCCATTTTGTTGATAAATAATTAACCATAGCAAATATAGTGATTTATTAGGATTTTTGCGCTGAGTTGACCAATTTCCTATGAAATAAAAAAATGATTTTTTAGAATTTTTGCGCTCAGTTAACCAATTTGCTATATAAATATTCACCAACAATATTTTTATTGATTCTGTAATGAATTTTTTTTTTGGATTGATAATTTATACACCAAATAATGTCTAATACTATTTGATAGTATATTTAGTATCTTGAAAAATTTAAAAATATCGTCAAGTCAATTTATTTGTCCCATTAATTCTTGAAAAATAACGATAAGTAAAATTTTAATGATAACTGGTTTAAATTTCATTTTTAATATTTTAATTGGTTGAATTTAGCCCTTTTTTAATAATTGATTAACTTAAAAGTTTATATAACTTAAATTTTGAAGGTTAAGTAACCACGATAAGTAAATTAGGATGAGAATGCTATGATTAATTTAATTTTAGTGGCTAATTTTGACTGGCTCTTATATATATTTATGAAAATTAATCCGTAATATATAATAATGTTATTATGATTAACTATAAATCAAAGTGTGAAAAATTAATATTGCGAAAATTGCTTCATAATATATATTTATATAATCCTGATTGGTTTTGATTTAAAATATTAATTTATTATATTAAAAAAATAAAATATACGAATATGTTAAATCAAGTAAGTTACTCTATTTAAATTTGAATTGTTAACTAACCATAGTTAGTATAATAGAATGAGAATGGTAAATAAAGAAAAATTTTAATATAATATGATTGCTCTAAAATTTAGGAATGACCTTTGATTGGTACTAAAATAATTCAAAGTTTTGCATATTTTATATTTGTATAATCCTGATTGATTTTGATTTAAAATATTAATTTATTATAACTATTTTTTGACATTAAAAAAATAAAATATATGGATATGTTAAATCAAGTAAGTTACTCTATTTAAATTAGAATTGTTAACTAACCATAGTTAGTATAATAGAATAAGAATGGTAAATAAGGAAAATTTTTAATATAATATTATTGGTGTGGTAGACTCAGGTTTGATTTCTTTTTAATAATTTTAATAATATTATGATTCTATTTGTAATTCTATTTAGGATTATAATTCAATTTTAAATATATTTAGAATGAGTGATGGGTTTAACCTTGGTTAAAAGATAGCAAGTTAAATTATATAAGGAAACAGATTTGTTTTAATTTGATTGGTCCATGATTTAAATTTTAAATATATTTAGAATGATTGATGGGTTTAACCTTGGTTAAAAGATAGCAAGTTAAATTATATAAAGAAACAAATTTGTTTTAATTTGATTGGTCCATGATTTAGAAGTGATCTATGATTGGTTCTAAAATAATTCATAGTTTTCTGATTGGTTAACTGGGTACGTGATTAATTAACTGGATGGTGTGGTAGACTCAGGTTTGATAATAAAGGATGGCTTACCTCGTATAGGCACAAAAGTCATCATACATGACCCAATTTAAAACTTCACATTTATTATAGAAAAGATTTAAAATTTTGATTTTAAAATCTTTAATTAAAGAAACAGTTACAATATTTGACAATTTAACTAAAAATTTCATTTAAGAACAATAAATGCGAACATTTAAATATAAATATTAACATTTGTTTAAAGCATATAAATCAAAAAAAAAAATATTGGTTAACAAAAAATTAAATTTTATAAAACGTTTACTAATTATATGAAAATAATCCAGTCAAAATTATACCGTGCAATAAAAACCCAAATTCTATGCATCGGGTATAATTTGTAAATGAGAAATGCTAGAGTTCCCAAAACCGTTCTCGAATACTGAGTTGTCATCATATAATTAGTTATCTTTTCATTAATGAGATGAATCCCTCATGTGTTAATATAAAGCCCATGAATAAAAACATGGCACGTGACATTTGGAATTTTTTTTGGGATCCTTTTCGGAGTACGTAGCACTCTCTTTGTAAATATATCTAATTTCAAGGCATAAACAAACTAAAATTTAAAACAGTAATTAAGACAAAATAGATAAGCGGAATGCAGCAAGTCAATCATAGGAATGCTTAGCAATAAAATAATCTGCAAAAGAAGAAAACAATAAAAAAACTAAGAAAAATGCTACGTACCCCAAAATATTTTCTAAATGTCAAGTGTATTATTTTAATTGATTATAATAAAGTGGATCCCCTGCATTCACACCAACCTCGCTAATCAAAATTTTCGAATCTGTCACGTCATCTCTGCCACATTATTCGGGAAAGATTTTTGAAAACGAATTCGGGGTATGTAGCATTACCGAAAAACTAAAGAGACTAAATCCAAAATTGTGAACTACAAAATATATACATGCAAGACAAAGGAATCATTATCTATATTCTACACATGTAAACGAATAAATACATGGCTTATAAATATTTAATGGAATAAAGTATGGTAAATTTACAAAATCCCATAGAAACGCAGATCAAAAGATTATATTAAAAAGGACTTAAAAAAACATGAGGTTCAAATCACTAAAATCAATATATTAATTTTTCTTGGACAAAATCAAAAAAAAAAATTATAGCACAAAATTCAACTCAAAATCAAATCTATATATGATAAAAATGACAAATTTACATAAAAATTCCAAATACATAAAGAATCAGAAAGCAAAAGGGTAGAGTTATCGTACCTTCATCGTCGTTCTCATAAATCGTGAATAAAAAATATCAAAATGTAATGATTTGGATATGTGTTCATAAAAAATGTTTATCTGCCTCAAATATATGTATGTATACTATTTAACCTATGAAATTGCTACTTGATCGAAAGGGAAATTCACTTGCTCCACACTATCCTTCTTCATCAAAATTTGGTAATGTATTGTTTGGTTTACTATATGCGATAATTATGTTTTTTGATACTGTTTATTAACTTTTTGATGAATGTAGATTACAAACATCGATTTGGAGATGTAGTTTATAGTCGTATAAAACCAAAATCTCTAATTCAAAACTCTGCCATGACTAACTGCAAGAATACAGATCTTAATTCTTTACAAACCAGCACCACTTCAAATGGAACCTTAATTTTATGGAACTCAATGTGTGTTTTTTTATTTCAAGTTATATTGATTTCACCATTTAACATGATAATACCTTGCTTGGTTATGTTAACTACAACATTTAATTTTACGCATTACAAGTGTTAGTCATAGTCAGAATTTAGTATTGTGAAATGCAAGCAGTGGCGGAAACAGAACCAAAATCTAGCCGGGGCTCAAATAGCTTAGTGCCATCGGCGAATTTTTTTTTTGGATCCGACACTATTGTCATCGACGGGAAAATTTTCTGAATCCGACAATGTTGCCACTATAAATGACTTATTTTTACTATTTGGACTATAAATGACTTATTTTTACTACTTGGACTATAGTTTTGATGTCAAGAAACAATCGAAAGCAGAGAGTGGGATGAGACTGTTGAGCTTGTGACTTATTTTTACTACCTGGACTATAGTTTTGATGTCAAGAACAAAGCACAATCAGGTCATCATCCGGGGCTAAAATAGTTTTGATGTCAAGAATAAAGCACAATCAAGTCATCATCCAGGAAATACCCCGAGCTAAAAAAAAAAAAATTTACTTGATTTTTTTGGTTCGACCCGGACTAGCCCCCCCTTAGTTCCGCCCCTGATGACTGGCAAGTAAGTTGCTTGATCCTTATTGTGTGTATTCCTGCATTTTGAGATACTTACAATGTCTTCATTTATATATGATATGACCATATGCCTATGGAAGTGACTTACGACATCAGCCAGTGCAATTATGCCATTTTTTTCCTTATCCACTAATTACTTAATAATTATTCTTATTGCTGTCACGACCTCCCCAGTCTTATATTAAGCAAATAAATCATCAGATTAATACTCAAGCAAGCAAGTGGGCATCTTCTTCAGGTATGTAAAACCTTATGATTGTCCATTATAGTTTCTTGAAGTTCACATTTTACATGCAGTCTCTACTCTTTACTTTTTTTTGTTGATTTATAATGATAATGAAAGTTCTACCAAATTATCTAGGCGAAAAAATGCTTAAACTTTGAGTGATATTAATGTTTACCAAACTTTTATCCCATTTGTTAGACGTAATCAAAAATTAATACTTAAATTTTGATAAATCGAGTAAAATCCGAAATCAGGACAACAACAGTGCACAAGGACGGGTCCAGGGGGTCCCTAGCCCTCCCTGGGATTCTAAGATTAACCTCCATATATGTATTCTGCTATTCTATTCTATACAATTTGCCCAGCATAGTTGGTTCAGTACTACTATTTTACCCGCATGGCCCGAGTTCAAATCCCTACACCACGTTCTTTTTGCATGATTTTACTGTTCTTTCTTTGATATTTGCATGATTTTTTAATGCAAATTTTTTTTTTGACAAATATTATTGATATTTCTTTAATAATTGAAAGAAAAACTATTAGATCCTCGATTTCCTTATATTTTTTAACTAACTTATAAATATTAACCAATCACTTTTAGTTTGTAAGAGCATCCCCAAGAGATTATTTATTCATGCTCTTAACTTGAATTTTAAGGAATAAGTGTAAAAATAGTGTTCCAACAATGTCCTAGTGATTCCTTAAATCACTAGGACACTCCTCTCATTCTTTAAAAATAAGGATTCTCTCTCCTATTTTAAGGTTTCCCTAACTTATATTTTATTATAAAAAATTACAAACACTCTCTTTCTCTCTCTATTGTATGTTGTACTTTTAATGATAGAAAGTAATTTTAATAATAAAATATTAAATAAAGAATGAGTATAGGAAACATTGTTGGAGATGAAACTACTTATCTATGTCCTAAGTTACTAGGATGTAATTTTTTATATTATATTCAAGGAATAAGCTAGGACATTGTTGGAGATGCTCTAATAATATTTATTTATTATTAATTTATTAAAAATTAAATGAAAATTTTGTGTTAAGAGGAGTGAAATTTTTTGGACCCCCCCACCATTTGCTCTAGGTCCGTCACTGACAATGCATAGCTTAGATTAAGGAAGTACATATATAATATTCTCACCAAACTTCTTCTTTCTTCTCTGTTATGTATCTCTTCTTATATTGAGTTTTATACTCCGTAACGTAGTAAAAATTACTTTTCCTTCCTGTTCTTCAATAGAATAAAATTATGGCTTTAGTTTACTAATCTGATATCACGAACCAAAATTAGATTTAATAATTCGTTTTGATTATCATGCATTAAAAGCTTGAAAAATTACAAAACCCTAATTGTAACTGTTTATGCTATTTAATTAAATTTGTGTAACATTAGAGTCTAGGGTATTAGTTCGGAGAACTGTAGTTTTTAATTTAAAATCTAGAATATCAACCTCGAGAACTATGTCTTGGAATGAAATATAGATATATGTGTTTGTTTAGAACTGGGAAGAAATATTGCAGCAAACGTACTTTTATTCATCACAAACAAACTACTTATATAGGACTTAATGTACAAATGAGATGTTAGAAAATAGGAATTACTACTGATATCCTAAAATGACTCCATGATTATTGTCTTATTCCACCAGAACTCCATAAATCCCTCGACTAACAGTTGACCAAATCATGCAACCAAATACACGGTTACAGACCATGACAGCACATAACCAAATTAACAAAATAAAACAATGAAATAACAGAACAAGTTTAGATTACTTTCCCAACATTCTCCCCTTCAATCTGAACTTGTTTATGCAAATCTTTCACACCCAATATGTAACGCCCCGACTTCCCAATACTAAAAATATACTTTTATAATAAATTATTGGATTTAATTAGATAAAATGGATTTTTTTTTATACAGGGAAATTTTTGGAAAATTTCGGCATGAAGTATTCGTAATACGGACCATCCACCTGTATTTTGAACCAACCAAATTCATAAAAAAATGACAATTCCAACTACTTAAGAAAAATAAACAATTGTTCAACCTGTCCTAACCAATCAGGTGAACCATACTACTATGCCCTCCCGATCATAAAACAAGATCGGGGCACCACAACCAAAATTAAATACATACAAGCTGATAACCAGACATTAAGTCATAATACAACACCCAACTACTAACCCGGATCTCTAACAGGTAGTGGTATGAAACAAGCAGCTACTAACTAACTATTACAACATATCACTAAAACCTTAATTTAAAAGCTACATACATTCCACAATTAAATACAACTAGCTGATACTATTATACAAGCCTTAACTGGTCTTCAGATGTCCGACCTTCTAGCAGAGCAAATCTAGGCTGTCTATGGTCCACAACAAGTTCTTCTCAGATATAGCTCCTACTTCGTATCTTTTTCTTCTTTAACTGAAAAAGGGTAGAAACAATAGCAAGAAGTGAGCCAAATACTCAGCAAGTAACAATATAGATGCCAAAAATAAAATCAACAACAGGAGTACGGATACAACGATATAAGAATCATTCTTTGAGCTTTTCCAAATTTTGACAATTTGTAATTCAATCCAAAAATAGGGAGAGAGAGAAATCAATTTCTCTTTTTATATCATATTTCCCACCTTTAAAACATTTTAATTAAATTAAGCTTTTTATTAAAAATCGGACAATACGGGTGATCAGCCACGTAATGTCCCCATACCGGACACTAGGTCCCTCTGGACTTTGAAAATTGGGTTCCCAATTAGGCAACACATTGGCCTCTATTGCTGGACTAGGACCACCCTAGCCTCTTACGCCAAATTAAAGTGCTGGACTAGGACCACCCTAGCCTCTTACGCTAATTTAAAATAATTAATTAAATGTCCTTAAAATAAAACAATTTTCGATGAATAGAATTCTTATGCAATAATTCAGAGCAGGGGATTATTCTGTTTAATTTCAAGAATAAGTGACTGAACATCAAGTAAGCAATCCAATTTAATTGTATAAGGTTCGCAAGGTAGGGTTCAAGTGTGATTCACAAGTATTTAAAAATAAAGGTTTATCAAGCTCTTGTCATTTTAGTGGCATAATACAAGGTGATATCGAATATGGTATGGCTAAGGGGAAAATAAGAGTATAAGCAATAAGGGTCATTGATTAATTAAGAACATAACAAAGGTTAGGGATTTAGAGTTTAATTCAAGGGTTGCAAGGTATAGTTAGGCCAGTGTGGATTAGGGAAATAGATATGAAATAGGGTTCAAGCTAGTACAAAAGGTATGTCATAAAACAAGGTTTACAGTTCAACGAGAATTAAAATAAGCAAGGAAGTACAATAGTTTAAACTGCAGTCTATAAGGGTAAACAAGAAGGTATTAAGGATTAAGTAATAGTTAATATGATTTAACAGTATAGTACAAAAGGTTCGACAATTAACTTGAAAGAAGCAACAATAAGTTATAAGAATTTAAACAACAATTTATGGATAATTGAAAGAATCTGAACTTCGATACAAGGTTCGAGTTACTTGCCTTAACCAAATATTTCCACGCTAGTCACTTAGTTCAAAAACCCTCAGCCTTTGCCTTTCCTTTATCCCTTATATCAACGTCCTTCGAACCTACACATATAAAAACACTATTTCAGAATTCTATTAAATATTCGACGTTCCTCTCCAAAAGTCTAATCGTAATCTACCCTTGCGATAATCCTTAATTTTATTGATTTTAATAATAATATCAACCATAACCCACTGACACACATATAATAGCAACCGATAAACATTTAGCAGGAAATCACTTAAATAAAATATAAAACAATTACCATTCCAAATTAGAAGTATATATACATATATATATACTCGAAAAAAAATAAATTTAAGATTTTTAGAAAATTTTGACGGCATCCCCTTTGCACGGGTAGCCTACCAATCGGAACAAAACCGACAAAACCAATCAACAATTGTCACATAGAATTACTTATACACTATACCACCGATATCACATCTATATCCAAAAATCCATACTGTAAGTATAATCAATTACGACCTTAACAATTAACAAAATTTTGCACATCCAGACAATCTCTTTAATTAAGGGCAAAATTCCAAAACATACTACATTCGACTAAATTTTCGAACTGTAATTCATCATAAAATCAAATATCATCTAAGCCCCAAAAATGGAAACCCACTTCGGTTTTTTTTTATTCAAATCAGAATAAAGATTCGAATTATACAATGCCATAACCATTTTTGTCATAACAGCTTCAAGAACTCAAGAAACCCAGATAATACTCAAACTCGGACAATAGCAACTAGACCAAAACCATAATGATGAAAGCCTCAATTTACCACACTCGGTGACCAAAGCAGGACAGCAACACGGTAACCACCTCAACTACAACAACATTCGACTATGAATATATATACACAGTGATATACGTACCCACACTAACACCTTACTGCACACAAATGCAGTAACCCACACACGCAGTCGCTATACCCACACACCGACATAAAAAAAAACACACGCACACACACTCATTTTCTTTGCACACAACACCCAACAGTCGATGATGGCAGGAACATGAGAGGGGACAAGAATGAACAGGGGAGGGGAAGAGGAAAATTTGATAACAACTCAAGCGTCAAGCTTTTATGGACAGTAATAGAATTTGTATGGGAGAGGTGAACTAACCGAGTACTTTGAATTGGTGCCGAGAGGGATTGAGAGAGTGCAGGTCAAGAGAGAAGAGAATCTCACGAGAGAGAGAAACCGCGAGAGAGAGTGAGAAGATTCGAGAGATGACAGGAGAGATTGACATTTTTTTGTGGTCTGGTAAGTCTAATTAGGGATTTTAGGTTATATGAATTTGGGGGAAATGGTAGAATAGGAAAAAAAATGATTTCTTTTCTAATTTAGCCAAATTAAAAAAATCAACTAATAAAATATCAACTAGATAGGTATTAACTAAGAAAAATCACAAAATTATTTTTCAAACGTAGAGAATAAATTTAGCTACCTCCTCATATTTTTAAAATATTTTTAGGATCAATAACGAATTAAATATGAATTTTACAAGAATTAATCAATAAAACATAAATCAATTTATAAAATCATTTTAAAATCCTTAAAAATCAAAATAAATCCATCTAATAATTTAAAAATTCAAATAAACTAATAAAGTTAATAATGCAAAAGATTCGGTAATTTTTACTAATCCGGGTGATTTTATAAAATTCTCAAAAAATAAATAAAACATGATTTAAATAGAATTTAATCCCCAAAAGTAAAAATAAAAATACGTAGACTTATCTGACACATATAAATCATCAAATAAACTCACAAAACGAAATCACACATATTTCACTTCCTCAAAAATAATCACGTCACATAATTCCCATTTAATATTAAATAAATAATTATAAATATTACAAAAATTTCTAAGGCGTTATACAGTAGCTTCCTCATGCTCTCGAATTTGCCTGTGTTGAGAGTTTTAGTCATGATATCAGCTCATTGACTGTCAGTGACCACATGCTTGATTACAATCTCTCCCCGTTCAACACACTCCGGAATAAAATGGTACCGAATTTCTATATGCTTGCTTCGTCCGTGAAAAATCGGGTTTTTTGCTAAGTCAATAGCTGACCTGTTGTCGATATATAACACTACAGGACCCACATAATTCCCAGTTAACTGTCCCAAGAGCTTTCTCAACTAAACAGCTTGGCACGCAGCTGCAATTGCCACCATAAGTTCTGCTTCACAAGTTGAAAGTGCCACACACCGTTGCTTTTGTGAAACCCAGGTTATGAGGCTCTCACTCATAAAGAAAACCACTCCTCCCGTGCTCTTGCGATCATCAATACTTCCACCCATGTCACTATCTGCGTAACCCGAAAGCAAATTATTACCACTCTCCCTTGTATACACCAAGCCAAATTCCAGTGTACCCTTCACATAAGGTAGAATATGCTTTACTGCATTTAGGTGGAGTGTAGTTGGGCGTTCCATGAACCTACTAACCATCCCAACCGAGTAAGCTATGTCGGGTCGAGTATGTACCAGATAGCACAATCCTCCGATCATACTTTTAAACTGAGTTATATCCTCCATTTTACTATCTTCATCTTTCGTGAGACACTCCTTAGGATCCATGGGGAACTTTGTTGGGTTACAATCCACCATCCCAGCCTTCTCCAGAATTTTCTTGGCGTATGCCGTTTGTTTATGTTCAACAAACCCAGGTCCTTGTGCTACTTCAATTCCCAGGTAGTATGACAATCGACCCATATCACTCATTTCAAATCTCTCACCCATCTATTTCTTAAATCCTCAATGACCGAAACTAATGTCCCTATCACTAAAAGGTGATCCACGTATACGCCAATAATTAGACTCTTATCACCAATCCTTTTTGTGTATACCGCATGTTCATACGGACACCCGTTGAACCCGAGTGGTTCCAAGTTCTTGCTCAGTTTGGCATACCAGGAACGAGGGGCCTGTCTTAGGCCGTATATTGCTTTAATGAGTCTGTATACGAGGTGTTTTTATCCTTCACCACGAAGCCCTCTAGATAACACACGTATACCTCTTCTTGAATATCACCGTTCAGGAATGTTGTTTTTACATCCAGTTGATGCACCTCCCAACCATATTTTGTAGCCAGAGCCAGTAAAAGTCGCACCGTCTCAAGTCGAGTGACGGGTGCAAAAATCTCTTCAAAATCCACCCACTATTTTTGCACATACCCTTTAGCTACAATTCTCGCTTTATACTTCACAATTTTGCCATCCTTGACCCTTTTAAGCTTGTAAATCCATTTTAATCCAATAACTTTATGGCCTGGGGATAGCTCAGATAGTTTTCAAGTATTATTCTTTTCAACCGCATCCACCTCTTGTTTCATAGCTAGTCGCCAATTCTGATCAGTCACTGCTTGCTTGTAGTTCGATGGCTCATCCACGCCCATGAGTAATAATTCTTCATCTTCATGTTCGATTGCCTCACTGGCATCGTATATTTCATGCAGAGATTTAAATTTTTTTGGCTCGGTGCTGCTTTTAGACTCAGAACTTGACATACTTTCCCCAGTTCGACCATTTGAACTCTCACTACTTGGGCTTTGATAGCTTTCTTCACTTGAGTTTTGACCATATGTCTCTGGTGTTTGCTCCCCTTCAATTGTTTCCTCTCCTTCATCTGTATACCCAGATATCACAGAAAATATACCAGTTCGAGCTTCTTCAATTTCACTGGTTTTCTCCCAGTCCCATGCCTTTTTCTCGTCAAATACGACATCTCTGCTTACGAGTACTATTTTATTTTCAGGATCATATAACCTGTAGGCTTTAGTCCCTTATTCCTTGCCAAGATTAATTACAACTTTACTTCTCTCATCGAGTTTCTTTGTATATAGTGATGGTATTTTCATATGCGCTATGCAACCAAAGACACAAACATGCCCTATGTCAGGCTTAGTTACAGACCAAGCCTCGTAAGGTGTTACTCCAGACACGGCTCTTGTGGGCAAGCGATTTAAAATGTACAATGAGTGTCGAATGGCCTCTCCCCATAACATGGACGATACCTGCATCTGCTTCAAGAAACTCCGGGCCATTTCAACCACCGTTCTATTCCTTCTCTATACTACGCCTTTTTATTGCGGCGAGTAGGGGGCTGTGAAATGTCAATTTATTCCCGCCCCTTCACAATACGAGTTGAAAGCCTTTGAGCAAAATTCTCCTCCCCTATCTGTCCTTAGAATTTTGATTTTCTTCTCGGGACTGTTCTCAACAAGTAGTCTGAATTTTTTGAACGCTTCAAGTGCATCATCCTTTTTCTTTAGCATGTAATCCCACATCAGTCTACTATAATCATCGACCAACAAAAGAAAATATCAATTTACGGTAGGAGTTTCTTGTGTAATTGGCCCACATAAATCGCCATGTACTAGTTCTAATACCTCCTTTGCACTGTAAGTAGCTTGTGACGGAAAAGGTCGCCTTGTTTGCTTTAACATTAAGCATCCAGAGCACACTTCATTTTTCTGTTTAATCATTGGCAAGCCTCGCACCATCTGATTTGAGGATATCAACGACATCGCTTTAAAATTTACATGGCGGAGCCTGGAGTGCCAGAGCCATGAGATTTCATCACACTTTGATAGTAAACAACTTGATTTCCTGTTGTCTATAATGATTTTATACAATCCATTCATTGATCTCTTGACCTTCATTAATAACAAATTTTTTTTATCATAGACCCACAGATACTCGTCATTGAGAACCACCTTATTTCCTTCCTCCGACATTTGCCCAAGACTAATAATATTATTGCAAAGAATGTAGTATACCTCACGAAGAACTCTCTCATCTCCATTCTTGCAGCATAGAATTATCGAACCATTTCCCTTAATGTGCACGATAGAACCATCTCCAAATTTGACCTATCTTGTAATGCTCTCATCCAACTCTACAAATTTAGATCTCTGGCCTGTCATATGATTTGAAGCACCGTTGTCCAAATACCATAGATTTGATTCTACATGATTCCCCTCATCGCTTTTATTTAATTTGGGCACCACTTTATCTTCATTGAGAAACATCATCTTCTCATTATTTTCTTCAAACTCCATCAGTATCAAAGCAGGTTCATCATCTTGTATCTGCACCATATTTCCTTCTTCCATCTGATCCTTATCTCGTCTTGGCTTCTTACACTCAGTCGCATAATGACCATATGCGCCACAATTAAAACACCGGACTTTACTCTTGTCATGCCTACCACGTCCGAACTCTCTACTCCGATATTCACTGTTACTCCTGGATCTCTGGCCCAAAGACACATCGGCTTCACTCTTGTTGTTTTTCCGCATCCATTGCTCTCGCGTGTATAACAACTTTTTTTCTTCCTTGTTTTCGTTGGCCCACTTTTCCTCTATGAGAAGTAACTATCCTCCAGGGGTCTCGACTTGACCTCGTAGCCTCTCTTCATGGGTTTTAAGAGACCCAACAGTCTCTTCAATTGTCATCTCCTCTAAGTTGCCAAATTGCTCAATAATTGAAGTAATTTGAAAGAACTTTGCAGGGACTTCTCGAAGCAGCTTTTTCACGATGTATGCTTCCTGAATTTCATCTCCCAACGTTCATATAGTTGTCACCAGTCTGGAAAATTTCATGCAAAAATCATCAAGTGACTCATTCTCTTTCATGTTTAGAGACTCGAATTCAGATTGAGGGTCTGAATTTTTGTTTTCTTAGCACGATCGACACCCAGACACATCGTCTTAATTGCTTTCCAAGCCTCTTTTACCATCTTTTTCTCTACCACTGACAACAAGATTTTCTCCAGAATGCCCAGGTACATAGTAGCAAGTGCAACCTTGTTAGTTCTCTCCTCAATCACCGCTTTCGGATCCTTGGGCCCAATTGCATCCCAAACTCCATGCGCCTACATAAAGACTCTCATTTTTAGAGCCCATGTCGTGTAGTTTTCTCGATTCATCATAGGATAGTTCAGTCCGATTTCTTTTATTTTGCTTGACTCCATCTTTCTGTTCTTTGGCATAAACTTGGGCATCCACTAATTCACTGTGGCTTTGATACCAGATTCTTGGAATGAAATATAGATATATGTGTTGTTTAGAACTAGGAAGAAATATTGCAGCAAACGTACTTTGATTCATCATAAACAAACTATTTATATAAGACTTAATGTACAAATGAGATGCTAGAAAATAGGAATTACTACTGATATCCTAAAATGACTCCATGACTATTGTCATATTCCACCAGAACTCCATAAATCCCTCGACTAACAGTTGACCAAATCATGCAAACAAATACACGGTTACAGACCATGACAGCACATAAACAAATTAACAAAATAAAACACTAAACTAACAGAACAAGTTTAGATTACTTTCCCAACACTATGTCAATAGGTTGATTTTCCATTTTTTATTTGAACTGGATTAAGGCTGACAAATAGATGACACGCCTATTTACAATATACACCTATCTCCTGTTGCACTAAAGAATAAATTTTACAAAATAATACTGCATGGTTTCAGGTAACGTCCCCGGCAAGATACACACCTTTAATTTTGCAGAAGTAGTGAAGTTGTAGCATTGGTTTAGTTTATTTCTTTTTAGAGTTTGTTTAGAACCATGAAATTATAGTTTAAATTCTTTGAACAATTAATCGCTATGTACTTATCCTGGACAACATGTAGATCCTCTATCTAATCCAGATTTAGTATATCTACCTAAATTTCTTTCCGAAAATATATATTGCATTGTCACCCACTTTTTCATATTGCAGTCCTCTATTCCTCTATTTAACCATGTAAGCTTCACTGCTTTTTCATGTTACAACCTCTGTTACGACCATGCAAGTTTCAATGCTTTTTTTAGTATGTAGGACCATATAATTCAGCTTACATATTATAATTTTAATATTCTGCCAGTGAAAGAAAATGCTGATAATTTCTTATAGGAATTGTGTAGTTGTGAACCGTCTATATTGCTAGATACTATACTCCAATATTTTTAAAATGGTATATGATACAATACCTAAAACCTTTCATATTATACCAGTTTATTCTACTAAGTTAGTAAATAAAAGTAAGTATACCAATTGCTTCATCTACGTATATGATTAGTCAGTCATAAATTATGTGCTTGAATTGTGTCAGTAATTCTAACAAGTGCAAGATGAAAGGAATGCTAAAATTAGCTAGGAGAGTTCACTATGGTGGTGAAACAACACATGGTGTGAGAAATTGTCCTAAAAGCATTATAATTTAACCTTTGTATTAAAATAAGATTTCATATTTATCTAAGTTTGGCTTCAGGTTGCTTCTGAAAATCAGATTTGTATTATATACATTGCGAACAACTGTTTCTACTCAGAATCTTTAGACCTTTCCAAGTACCAAGCATTGGTGGAAAAGGAAGGATTTGCAGGTAAATCATTAATTAGTAAAAACATACACACACACACACATAGAAATAGACTCACTCGCATAGATGCACTTGATTCCTGTTTGCATGTATTGCTTAACATTAAGTTTTATGTCAACGTCAGTTAAGTCGCTAAAGTAAGAAGCGGGCGAAAGCAAAGTAGAAGCAAGATCACTTATAAAGTAAGAAGCGAAAAAATCAAAAAAGTGTGATTCTAATATATTATGTTATTTAAATAATATCATAATATAAAAGAGATGGAAAATAGTTTGAGATTGGATAAGTCAAATGCTAACATGACCTACAATATTTGGTTCTTATAGTACCGGTGACGCGAATAGTAAAACTATACATTTTATAAAAAGTACTTACTATGTAATGATATATAAGTTGAATCCATATCTTAATTTTTGTTGTAGTGGTCTTCGCTTAGAATATTCTTTTATGATTAAGGTGCTTATTTGTTACTTTAACTTCTTATATATGTTGTGGATAAAATTAGATTATTAAGGAAGGTGATAATTGTAGGATAGCAACCCACAACTACTTAAAGTAGTTCTATTGTTGTAGCAAAAAGGGCAGGAAGGTTATGTAGCCTGTATGTTCTTTCAAAACCGCAGGTTTAAACAAAATCAACTAGCTAATATCTTAATTCATGCTAGCTCAAAAACTAAAGTATGCTTTGAAGTAGAGAATTAATGGATGATGCTTGAATGGAAGCCTAAGAGGTCCTATATGCCTAATAGTGTATCATAAATTAAAGAACTTTGTTAATGCTAAGTCTTCACTCATTATAACTTTATATTATTTTTCCTAAAATCCTTAACCAATGCAGGGATCCAATGTAATAGATTTAGTTGTAAACCAAATATACGAACCTGGTGAAGATCACTGAAATGCATGCATAACCTGTTAAACTTCAACTCCATGTCTATACGCTTTTATTAACCAACTCAGTTGGCCTCTTTAATTTAATTGTATTGGTTGTATATATAATTAATTATACGATTCTATTCTTTGATTTATTCATTTGTTCCTTTCTAGAGCCCGGAGTAGTTTCTAATCGGAAATAAAAGACTCTCTGTTTTTCATTTCTTTGAAATGTAATATTCTGAAAATAAACGCGAAAAATATATAAAACTATTGGTGGCTAACATTGGACTGCTTCACACTTCACTAATCACATTACATGACTGAAAGGCAGAGTGTGTAAACTTGTAACACTATAACTAATGTAACTCAAACTAAAGGAAAAGATACTTAACCAGAAGACAATCAAGAACAAGAAGTCACAAGAAATCAACACTAAATGAAGACAAGGTAATTGATACAATTCAACATGTTAACTATGATCAATCCAAGAAGAAATCATTGAGAGAAGTTCAAGTCAAAGTTGTTCATGCCTCAGTGATTTGGAAAGCCAAGAATCAAGATCATAACTATCAGTATCAATAAGACCAATTGATTTCAAGTGAACAAGAAGGAAAGAAAATATTGGAAAGCCACATTTCTAATTGGATATGGTAATTTATTCAAGAAGCAAAAACCCTATCAAGACTAGTCACTTATGAACCAGACCGTTGCATCAAGTGTCAGGACATTGATAGCAAGTTTATGTCAGTAATAAAGATCCATATTCAAGAGCTTGGTGAAGAATAAAGAAGACATGAAGATATCACAAGTTCAAGATGTGCATTGAAGTTTCAAGTTGAAGACCAGAATATTTTCTAAGTACTAAATATTCTAGATGGCCAAGTAGAAGTTTCTAAGTAGAAGTTCTACTTAGAACTTCGAGATGGCTAAGTAGAAATTCTCAAGTAGAAGTTCTACTTAGAGTGCAGCTTCAACATGACACATGGCATCTTCTGATTGGCAGATTTCCAAGCTTTCAAGATAAGGCAAGATTTATGTGGACATCATTGGGCCACGTACATCTTAGTCTTTGAAGACTACAGGACATAGATTACATGTAGTATAAATAGAAGTACTTGTGTAATGTTTTAGTTAGTGAGCAATTCTTGAGAAAAACACAAGAGAAAGAGAGAGAGTGCATTCACAGAGCTTAGTATCATTCACTTCTCTCTGAACTTCTGTTATACTTTGTAATGAATGTTGTAGCAACCCTTTCAAGTTATATATAAGACATATATTCCTTGAATCTGTGTGTTCATTTATTGCATCGTATTTATTGCTTCTCATATTCGAAAAGTTGTATTCACCCCCCCTCTACAACACATTTGGACCTAACAATTGGTATCAGAGCTATATGTTTAACATACAAAACATAGATCCTTGTGTTGAGTAGAAGAATCGTGAGTTTTCAATTTTCAGATCTACTTTTCATTTTCTCGAAAAGTGTGTTTTAATTCGTTGGTAGTGAAAACTCATCTGAAAAATTATTTAAATACTCCAGGTGTGATTATTTAGCTTGGGTGTATTTTAACTAATTTTTGTGAATTTATCTGGGTTCGTTCATATTTGGTGTTCTTGAGTGTTCATCATCTGTTCTTATCAAAGAAGACAACCCAACAAATTTTTTATCTCCTTTTCAAAAGTAAAAGAATAAAAAGGTGGTTTTGGACTTTTTGATTTGCTTTATTCGGCCGAAAGTATACAGACATACTCAGTACCTAGCATGTGGGTTAGGTGGGTTAGGTGAGTAAAGCATTCAAAGTCAAAAGGTGTTAAAGAGATAATATTGTTTATTCAATATTAAAGTAATCTGCAGAAAAATTATTCTAAGGACAAAAGTTCTACATAGAATTTCTACTTGAGAATTTCTACATAGAATTTCGACTTGGACAATTTCTACTTGGTGATTTCGACTTGAGCAAAATTTCTACTTAGAGAAATTTCGACTTTGGCAAAAGTTCTACATAAATATTCTACATAGCATAGTCTTGGGTACTTAGAAACTTTTAGTGACCAGAATTGAGATGGCCCCTAAAAATGCATTCAAGATCCCAATGTTCAACAAAGATCACTATGAAGAATGGGTTTTCAGAATGAGACTATATCTAGAGACTGTTAACCCTGAATATCTGGAAGTCCTTGACAAGGGTAAATTTGTTCCAATGGTGGTTATTCCTGCACATACGGAAGGAGGAGTGGTTATACCACCTCGGTCTGAGCCTAAAAAGGTCTCGGAGTTTTCGGATGCTGACAAGGAACAAATAGCTTATGATACTGCCATACGACAAACCTTGATGGAATCTCTTGATCATGAAATGTTCAACATAGTCAAAGGTCTGACTACAGCGAAGAAGATTTGGGACAAGATAGAAGTTGTCATGGAAGGATCTGCAGAGGTTAGAAGCAACAAGACACTCATACTCAAGATGGAGTATGACACCTTTAGAATAAGGAAAGGAGAAGGCATAACAGATGTCTACCTACGATTCAGTCAGTTGGTATTGGATTTGAATCTGAGAGGTGTAACTCTCCCCATGGTTGAGACTAATACGAGATATCTGAGGAACCAGCCAAAAACATTGAACATAGGGTCTACGCAATAAGAGAAACCAGAGATTTGCATACAACTTCTCTGGAAGAATATTATGGAATATTAAAGACCTATGAGCTGGAAACACTTCAAGATCAAGCATGGGACAATGATTCAAAGGGAAAAGAAAGTGCATCAGGATTAGTTGCTGATGAGGAAGAGTCTAAGAAGGCAATGGTTGCAGCAAAGCCTAAATCATCACTTGCACCACATCAAGTTGATGATGATGACGAGTGCGCATCTGACAGTGATGATGACTACTACACCCAAGAAGAGCTGGACAACATGGACGATAGTGTTGTGGCATACATGGCAAGGAAGTTCAGCAACATGAGATTTAGAAAGAGCAACCGACCACAGAGAAAATCTTCATCTTATTATCGGGCTGCTAGGGGTGGTGGTAGTTCGTCAGGCTACAAAGGAAAAGGCAAGAATACCAGCTACAAATCTCCTTTGGATTTCAAAATGAAGTTCAAATGCTATAATTGTGGTGAAGCTGGACACTTTGCCTCGGACTGCAAAAAGCCTAAACAGACTTATCCAAAAGAGACATTTGAAGCCCTCAAAAGCAACTATGAAGCACTGTTGAAGGAAAGACATGGAAAACGAGCTTTATTGGTGACAGAAGGAAGAGCTTGGGATGATTCAGATGAGGAAGATGTTACTCATGTAGCAAACTTTGCCCTCATGGCTGAGACATCAGAGGAACCAGAGGTACCAGTTCTGACTCTTAACGTAGAAATGTCTATTGATGATTATAAGGAACAGAACGGGGCTCTTAGTGAAGAGATCTATATGTTGTACAAAAGCCTAGACTCTTCTCAAAAGGAACAGAAAACACTTGTTGCCAAATGCAGAATGCTCGAGGCAAAAGTGGAAGAGCTAGAGGCTGCTTGCACTGTAGATACTTCCCTAAGAGACTTTATTAAATCTCTAGAACAGAAGCTCGTCCTTAAGGAAGAAGTAGAAGCATGTCTTAGGAACAATCTAGCTGAGTTAGAAACAAAATGCGAAGCTTACAAACTAGCTGCTAGTAAAGTGTATGTAGATAATGACACATTTAAGAGGATAACTGGAGTAGGTATAGGACTTGATTATTCTGACCTTCCTAAGAAAGAAGGAAAGAAACCTATTGACCCTAGTTCCAGTGACCTTAAAAAGGAAACACCTAGAATTCTTAAATCCGCTGTCAAACCTATCTACAAACATCTTGTTCCTAGAATAGAAGAAGAAGAGACTGAATTGATAGCTAGATATGAGATTGAGATGGAAGATCGCCAGAAAGAACAACCTATAACTCCTATTAAACAAGTGAAAATCAATTTCCCTAGAGATGAATCTAGACTGGGATTAGGAGCTAAGGCTGTTAAACAACAAGGAAAGAAAGAAAAAGGCATAAAAGAGGTTAAGGCTGAACGAATAAAGAAAGCATGTTATCATTGTAAATCTACTGAACATCTTTCTTATGCATGCAAAGCAAACATGAATGTTCCTGCTGCACATGCCATGCCTACCACACATACAATGAATAATCTGCATCAGAATCATGCACAGTGTGGTCAACCTAATTTTATGCCACGCACTTTTAACATCATGCAAACTTTTGTGCATTTAATGAATGCATCTAGCCAGTCATGCTCAAATACTGTTGCTAGTTCAAATATCAAGAAAAAGTATGGGAGAGCCAAGACTGTCAGTCCTCCTAAAGTTAGGAGTGACAAACCTTCTCCTAAGACTGACAAATCTGTCAAGTCTGAGAAAGGAAAGGAGATAGTCGAAAGCTCTAGTAATGTGAAGAAAAGTGCATCTCCTGTTGTTAAATCTGTTGATTCTCGATCTTATCGAAAAGCCGGGCCCAATCAAAGTTGGGTTCCGAAGAATGTCTAACCAATCTGTCATTGCAGGGCATTAAGCAGAATAGAAATAAAGTCATATGGGTGCTAGACAGTGGAGCATCGAGGCATATGGCTGGAAACAAGTCCCTGCTTACAGAGTTGGTTATGAAGGCTGGCCCTTATGTTACCTTTGGAGATGACAGCATAAGTGTGACTAAGGGATATGGCAAACTGAAAACTGGCAATGTCATCATTGAAGATATTTCCTATGTTGAGGGACTAAAGCACAATCTGTTGAGTATAAGTCAATTCTGTGACAAAGGTTACGAAATTGTCTTCAACAAGAAAGGTGTATCAATCACTCACATCAAGGAAGGCTCACTAGCTTTGAGAGAAGTTCGAAAGGCAGATCTTTTTGTTTCAGATATGGATTCAGCAAATCAGGATGAGGTCACCTGTTTCTACAGCAAAGCCTCGGATGATGAAAGCTGGTTATGGCACAAAAAGTTATCTCACTTAAACTTCAAAACGATGAATGCTCTCGCGAGGCGAGAACTGGTGAGAGATCTACCTCAAATGGAGTTCGCTCCGAAAGGACTCTGTGAAGCTTGTGAAATGGGAAAGTCGAAGCGAGCATCGCATAAAAGCAAAGAAATTTCTAGTATTACTGAGCCTCTACAACTTCTTCATATGGATTTGTTTGGCCTAGTGAATGTCCTATCTTTGTCTAGGAAAAGATATGCTTTGGTAATCGTGGATGACTTCTCCAAGTATACATGGGTATTGTTCGCAATGACGAAAGACGAAGTACCTTTCTTAATCATTGATCACATCACTCAAATTGAGAATGTTTCAACACTTACTGTGAAGACGATTAGATCAGACAATGGCACTGAATTCAAAAACGCAGTGCTAAATGACTTCTGTGTATCTAAGGGAATACGTCGTCAGTATTCAGCCCCGAGAACTCCACAGCAAAATGGAGTAGTTGAAAGGAAGAATAGAACTTTGGTTGAAGCAGCAAGAACTTTGTTGTATGATTCAAAACTTCCTTTGTACTTCTGGGCCGAAGCAGTGAGTACCGCTTGTTACACTCAAAATAGAACCTTGATCATAAAAGATAAAGAAAAGACACCATGTGAGCTAATGAACAACAGAAGACCAACAATCAAATACTTTCATGTCTTCGGAGCAAAATGCTATGTGCTTATAGATGATGAAAATCTAGGCAAGTTTGCAGCAAAAGCTCGTGAAGGAATCTTTGTTGGTTACTCTACAGACGTGGTGGCAGCTTATAGAGTGTTCTTGGTGAATGATCAAAAAGTGACTGAAAGTTACAACGTCAGATTCGACGATACCAAACTTTCATCAATTTCAAGAGATTCTAGTGAACCTGAGTCCCTAAAATTTCAGAATCTGGACTTAGAAGATCATGAAGATGAACCTGAGTTGGTTGTTCCATTAAATGTTCAAAGCGTACATGAAGAACCTGAGTCTAGTGAACAAGCTAATTCTACAAGATCAGGAGAGAATTCTTCAGTACCAACCGGCAACAACTCAGGGGGAGTAAATAGCAGCTCAAGGACTACTGTTCAAGGCTCGAGTCGAGTTGACTCTAGTTCTGTAGGAGCTGGCACTAATTCAGGGGGAGTTAGTGAAAATAATCAAAGTAGTCAGCACCCCAACTCAGAAAGTCAAGCTGAATCATCTAGACAATTTCCAGGTGAACGGGTATGGAATAGAGACCATCCGTTTGAGTTAATTATTGGTGATCCAGATGCTGGTGTGACTACTAGAAGAACTGCAAGAGCTGACATGGTAAATATCTCCTTATATTCTGGGTTCTTATCCAAGCTTGAACCTAAAGAAATAGAAGAAGCTCTTGGCGATGCTGATTGGGTGATTGCAATGAAAGAGGAACTCAATCAGTTTGAAAGGCAGAAAGTTTGGAAACTGGTACCCCGACCAAAGAACATATCCGTAATTGGAGCTAGGTGGGTATTCAGAAATAAACTGGATGAAAACGGACTTGTAACACGAAACAAGGCTCGTTTGGTTGCAAAAGGTTATTCTCAGCGAGAAGGAATTGATTATGATGAAACCTATGCACCAGTTGCAAGACTTGAGGCAGTCAGGATGTTCTTGGCATTTGCAACACATAAGAACTTCAAGTTTTTCCAGATGGATGTGAAAAGTGCCTTCCTGAACGGAGAGTTAGAAGAAGAAGTGTATCTGGAACAGCCGCCTGGCTTCGTTGATCCAGAACATGCAGATTTTGTGTATCTACTCTTCAAATCTGTCTATGGCCTCAGGCAATCCCCAAGGCGATGGTATGAAACCCTATCCCTATTCTTAATTGAAAATGGTTTTGTTAGGGGAGTAATTGATAAAACATTGTTCTATAAAGTTGTGAGAAATGACTTAATACTTGTTCAAGTATATGTGGACGATATTATTTTTGGGTCATCAAATGAGCGCTTGTGCGAGAAATTTGCCAAGCTAATGCAGGAAAAATATGAGATGAGCATGATGGGAGAGCTGTCCTTCTTCCTTGGATTACAGATCAGTCAGAGAAAAGATGGTATCTTTATCTGTCAATCTAAGTACGTCAGAGATTTACTCAAGAAGTATAATCTAGAAGATGCATCAGCAGCTAAGACTCCCATGGCAACAGCCACGAAGCTTGATGAAGACAAATCAGGTAAATCAGTTGACATCACAAGCTATCGAGGTATGATTGGCTCACTCCTCTATTTAACTGCAAGTAGACCAGATATAATGTTCGCAACTTGTTTATGTGCAAGGTTCCAAGCGGATCCTAGAGAATCACATCTCGTAGCCGTCAAAAGAATTTTTAGGTATCTCAAGGGCATACCAAATCTAGGGATTTGGTACCCAAGAGATACAGGTTTTAATCTTATTGGCTATTCGGATTCAGACTATGCAGGTTGCAGGATTGATAGGAAAAGCACATCTGGTGCTTGCCAATTTCTTGGCAGAAGATTGGTGTCCTGGCAAAGTAAAAAGCAACATACAGTATCTACTTCTACTGCTGAAGCTGAGTACATTGCTGCTGGAAGCTGTGTAGCTCAAATACTGTGGATGAGGAACCAATTGAAGGATTATGGTATGGAGCACAAGAAAATTCCAATCATGTGTGACAACACAAGTGCCATTGCCATAACCAACAATCCTGTAGATCACTCAAGAACCAAGCATATTGACATCAGGTATCATTTCATAAGAGAACATGTCGAGGAGGGGACTGTGGAGCTACATTTTGTGCCCACAATGCAACAAATTGCAGATATATTCACCAAACCTCTTGATGAAGTAACATTCAATAGGTTGGTTGGTGAATTGGGAATGCTTAACACAAGTTAGTAAAGCCTTCTATCTGTAAAATCCATGTTTATGTTTGTATGTGCAAGCTAATCAATCATTATGTGCTTAGACTTTAATATGCCTAATTAATGATTGTTATAGGTTGCATATAGTGTGATTTTGCATGAATTCATTGTGTTTTAAGTGTCTTTTATAGCACAAATCTGTGAATTTATGCTTGTTTTATTGCATGATCATAGGGGGAGTTAAATTCATAATATTCTAAATATTGCATGATTTTTAGATGAATTTACCTTTGATTTTCATGTAAGAAAAACTTCAAAATTTCGAGTTAGGTTCTATCTCGAAACTCATCTAGAAATTCGACTTGAATTTCGACTTAATCTGTCAGAGTGAAGTTTTTGAAAAATTCTAAGTCTGGGAAGAATTTCGAGTTGGCTATCTCGAAATTCATCTCGAAATTCGACTTAGAGTTCGAGTTACCAGTGTGCCTAGTTCTATCTTCAAAATATTCGAGATAAAGTCTATCTCGAATTTTATCTCAAAGGTTGAGATGAGGTTTCCATTAAGGGAATATTTTGAAAAGAACTGAGAATTAACTTCGAGTTAGTCTATCTCGAAACTTAACTCGAATTTCGACTTGATGTTCGAGATAGAGTTCTTAGTCTATCTCGAAACTCAACTCGAATTTCGACTTGGTGTTCGAGATAGAGTTCTCAGTTAAGCTTAAGGGAATTTTTCGAGTTACACTCCTAACTCGAAACATATCTTGAATTACCCTGTACTTTTTGCTTCAAGGGGGTATTTTGGAAAGAATTTGGGATTAACTTCGAGTTAGTCTATCTCAAAACTCAACTCGAATTTCGACTTGATGTTCGAGATAGAGTTCTTAGTCTATCTCGAAACTCAACTCGAATTTCGACTTGATGTTCGAGATAGACTTCTAACTCGAAAAGTATCTTGAATTTCCTTGTTTTTCTTAAGAGGGGAATTTTCCAAGTTTACTACAAATCAATAATCTTCAAGATAGGATTTCCCTATAGTTTCTGCTGTAAAATTGGTTAAAGTGCTTATTTGTGCATAATTGTTCGAGTTAACCTCTATCTCGAACTTTATCTCGAAGTTCGACTTGATGTTCGAGATAGAGATGTTCGAGATAGAAATGTTCGAGATAGAGTTCGACTTAGATGTCCCCTGTATGGACTTAGTACTTTTCACATTTTTTAACAGGGACATTTTTGTCATTTCACATTCATCTATATATACATCTCTAACTCGATGCCTAATTCACTTTACCTAATTTCTTTTTCACAGCAGCCGTTTCACAAAAACAGTGCGATTTCACTAATTACACACTTTTAATCCGTGTTTTTGTGATTAAACTCATACTAATCACGAATTACTGCCAATTTTTGGACTAATCTTGACTGTGTTATCCTTAATCTTTGTGTTGGTGTGTTTTGTGTTCATCCATATACACGCGCATATACATACACACGAACATATATTGTTTGTGTACTGTTCATAAAACGCGATTTCATATTCACCATTCATAAACACACACGATTTCACTGGTACACACGAATATTCGTCTTTGAATATTCAGATTTAGTAATTGGCTTTTGATTGTTCATCCCGTAGTTTAATCTTCTCTAAGGGACTTTTGTTTTTTTTGATAAATTAAATGGGATACATCATTTAATTCGTAAATTATTTGTTTTTCAAAATTAAAAAAAAAAATTCACATCTTTTAAAGAAAAACATTTAATCAAAATGGCTCACCAATTTTCACTTGCTAAAAACAATTTTTATAATATTTCTACGGAAATTGGTGATCAACTCCCGCGGTTTAAGTTTTGGATACGATTTCTCAATTTGTACTCCAAAGCTAGCCATGCTTTTACTGCTAAACCTACACTAGTACATGATGCTTTACAGCAGTTATGGACTAGTGCGGTTACTTTTGGGAGCAAATCAACCCCCTTTGGTTTCAGGTTTACCTTAGCGGGTCAGGAATATGAGGTGACCGAAGAAATTGTCAACAGGGTTCTGGGATTTCCAATTAAAGATGCCTATGATCCAGAACCTACTGCTGCAGAACGCCTCAGATTCTTTGAAGAAATTGGATGTTATCCTCCAAAAGGCCCAATCACGGGAAATATCCAAAAACAATTCTTCCATGTGGAATGGAATTACTTTTTCGAGGCCATCACACGATGTTTTTGGGCACGCGAAAAAGACTTTCATCAAATTCCAATTCCAATGCAAACCTTTGCAGTTGCCCTAGCAAGAGAACTGGATATAAACTATGGACGTATAGTTCTCTCTGAAATAGTGGGCTCAATGGGATCTCCTGAAAGCAGAGACCTCTCTACCACTGATGTCGTCTGCTGGTTTCCTCGGTTTCTTCAAATGCTGATCAATGACTTAATACCGAAGGATGCTCTTGTTGTTAGACAGGGATTTGCCAGAAGCCCAACATCTGCATCGCTAGGGATGGGCCCTAAGTCACTTTCAACCATTGCTAATCAGGATAAACATCAAGGTAAACCAATGTCTACTCCTGAAAATCTTCAAATGTGGCTTAGATATGATGCAGGAGTTACCAATTTGGAGGCATCATCACAAGTTTCATCACATGCTCAAAATCCATCTGTTCATGCTGAGGCATTTGATGAGATTCCTGATGAGGAAAGCGATGATGCACAAGGTAATCAATCAGGTAATCTCTCCCTGCATACTATTCATTCCTCCTCCTATGTTTCTGATTCCGTGACCCAAGAGACTGCTAACCCGCAGGATCTATCCCAGGGTGAGAGCCATATTTCTGACTCTGAGTCTGATACACATTCCTATTCTCTATCACCCCTGTTAACGGAAGTCAGAAAACTAGCACGTGTATATATACAAGATGATGAGGAGAGTGAAACCGAAGAGCAGCAACTCATTCGAAAGAAAGCCAAACTTTTCCACGCTGCTACTTCACAACCACAGTCAAACCCTAGCGTGTCACACGCAACCACTCCACCTCACGCGAGTGGTTCACCCCTTGAACAATCTGCACATAGGGATTTTGATTTTGGTGAGGATGATGTACCTCTTGAAGATATTGTTGCTTCAAGAGGACATGAAGTCTTAAGAACTTCAGCTGTACCTTCACCGGTACGTACTGATGCTGCAAAGAGGATCGGTTCTGATGTCGTACAAGGACACTTTGCAGCCTCTCAGCCTGAGATTCCAACTCAGGAACAAACAGAATTTGATCCCATAACTGTCAACAACATTTCTTATCAATTTTCTGCAGGTACTGCTTCATTATTTGGATCAATCATTGAAGACATACACGAGCGTGAGACAGGGAGTGTGTGTGTGAGGTTAGGGAGAGAGGGACCTTCATTTTCAAGGCCCGAAACCGAGCGTCAAATACCAACAGAACGAGTATTAGAGCGAGGTCACCTAAACCAAACACCGTCCCTTAACATTGAAAATCTTGATACGCGTATGACTTCTATGGAAAATCAGATGAAGCAGTTCGGACAGACGATGGGGCAGTTTGGGATGAACATTGGAAACAACCAAAGGGCTCTAGATGACTACGCAGCAAGAATGGCAAGTCAAGCTACATCTTTTGATGATTTGACAAATAAGGTCAATGACTTGGGCCATGCTGGTGGTGTCTTAGGAAGCACTCTCAATGAGAGGATGGGGGCATTGGAGTCTACAATGCATACAATGGCTGTGGAGATCAGTAGAATGATGTTCGCAGTCAGGAGTTTTGTGCCCCCGGAGTGTTTCGAGTCGCAACAACCTCCCCCCGATGCTGGTGCAGGTGGTGCAGGTGGTGCTAGTGGAGCGGGAGCCTCTGGTTCTGGTTTTGGAGGTTCCTATGCAGCTGGTGGATCTGAAGACCAAGGTGGAGCTCAGGATAACTCACCTAAGGGGGAGAGTGGAAAGGAGACGAGACAGCAGGCAGTTCACATCGAAGAAATTGAAGAACCCGCTGATCTTGTCAAGGAACCAGAAGTTGAGCCGTCTGTTGATGAAGAGGCTCTGAGGATGAGGAAGGGTAAGGCAGTAATGGTTGATGAACCATTTATTGACCTGAGTCATCAGGAAACAGTACAGGAGGTACTTGACTCAGATTCTGACATGGAAGACGTACCGTTGGCACACGCTATAAAAAGATCTTTGAAGGAACAAGGTGGAGGTGCTGGGATGTCTTCCGGAATGCCTGAAGAATTTCCTGTTGATGAGGAAACCCTTAAAGCTCAACAGTTAGCCTTGGAACAAGCTCAGTTCCATAAAATGAAGATGATGCAAGAACATGCTGCATTCCTAGAAAAGAAAGGGGAGCTACAAGGGAAGCAGTATGAGTATGAGCTTGCAAGGCTAGCTGATCCTCAAGTTGATCTGGACAAACGAAGGATAGGGCAGAAATGGGATGAAGCAAGGAAGATAATGATGGGACCCTGTGCGAAAGGAGTTCATAACAAGGATGCAGATGATCTGTTCTACAACTTGAATTTGCAGAATCCAATGACTGGGGACTATATAAATGCTTTGAAGAGATTAATTTCTAAAGTCAGGGTTGGATACAATGCAAATCTTAAGGAGTGGCAGGTTATCTTGTCTTTGGTAGAAGGAGTCCCAACATCTTTCTTATATGTGGATGACCAATTCATTATGAGAAGATCTGCGTCAGAGTTGTTCTTGCTAGTGACTAAAATTCAATACTCTCAATCTGAGGAGCTAAGCATTCTGTACAGGGATCAGTTAATGCAGCTAGCAGAGGACAAGGGTCCAGAATTCTCAGCATATCCAAATTTTGTCCGGATGGTAGTTGACGGAAAGATGAAGAGGGTTAGCATGGAGGAAAATGATCTAATGGAGCTTTCAGTAGAATCTCTCAAAGCTGTCTGTAGACAAATGATGAGTAAGGGATTCGCTTCTGAGCTTAAAGATAAATCCGTGAAGATCATTGAAAGAGCTATATTCAAGAAGAGCAATGAGGTGTGGAAGTGTGATGTCATTGCTCCAAACCCTCTTGATGACGTGAAGATTGAGCCGGAACTGATAGAGAAGAAATGGAATATTCTTCAAGCCATGAAGAATGTAGATGAAGCTCTGACTCTTCCTTCTGGAGCACTAGAACAAGGAGAAATAAGGGAGGCTATTGGTGTTCCAGGAAGTGAAAGTGTATACTGGATACATGCTTATGTTGAAGATACAGCTGATGCCTTAGTATTCATAGATGCAGACCAGAATCAAACAATCTTGCATATGAGTAGACAATGGCTGCTACGGACTCAAGATGCTGCATTTCTGGAGAGAGTATTATATGTATTCAAATGGGGCGAAGTGGAAGATAAGTTTGTTGAAGAAAAGCAGAGACTCATGAGTTACCTGTCTGAAGTAGTAATGGAAAAGAAGCAAATGGAGCGAGATGTGGCTAGTGTCCACAATACTAACCGTGTCAAGGGCTACCCCAAGATGATCTATTGTCAGTTTAAAGCTGATAAAACACATTGGAAATCTCAGCTCATCATGAAGAACTTTGAGGATATTCCAAAGATCAGGACTACTCAGGAGGTGGACAAACTCAGAAGGCTTTTCAAACATCCTTATCCAGAGCCGAAGAACCCTCTAGAAATGGAAGCTGTAAGTCTGTTGAATGCTAGGTGGAAGCAGCTTAAAGATCCAGTGTACAAGAAAGAACAGCAGCAAAAGGAGAAGCGCAAAAGGCAGAAAGAAGAGAGAGACCAAGCTGCTGAAGCTAGAAAGAGGAAACGGAATTAGGGTTAAAGGTCAGAGTGGTGTGAACTTGAAGTTGGAAAAACTTCATGTCTTTCGGTTGCTTTAACTCACTTGAGGAAAATTCACCTTAGAGTGAATCCAATAAGGTGATACAAGTTTGACTAAAAGGTATGAAATAATCCAGGTGATAGGAATCACTCAAATGATCTTTAATTCGAAGTTCGAATTCTGTTTCTAGTTTAAGTTCTTTGTATTGTTTTCATGTAAATTTCAATTGTAAATTATTCAAGACTGTAATGTTAATTATCTTTTCTCGTCTCATTGTTTAGTTGAGTTATCCTTCATTAATTTGAATGTCATTGTTAGACAATCAAATTGGGGGAGATTGAAAGGCAGAGTGTGTAAACTTGTAACACTATAACTAATGTAACTCAAACTAAAGGAAAAGATACTTAACCAGAAGACAATCAAGAACAAGAAGTCACAAGAAATCAACACTAAATGAAGACAAGGTAATTGATACAATTCAACATGTTAACTATGATCAATCCAAGAAGAAATCATTGAGAGAAGTTCAAGTCAAAGTTGTTCATGCCTCAGTGATTTGGAAAGCCAAGAATCAAGATCATAACTATCAGTATCAATAAGACCAATTGATTTCAAGTGAACAAGAAGGAAAGCAAATATTGGAAAGCCACATTTCTAATTGGATATGGTAATTTATTCAAGAAGCAAAAACCCTATCAAGACTAGTCACTTATGAACCAGACCGTTGCATCAAGTGTCAGGACATTGATAGCAAGTTTATGTCAGTAATAAAGATCCATATTCAAGAGCTTGGTGAAGAATAAAGAAGACATGAAGATATCACAAGTTCAAGATGTGCATTGAAGTTTCAAGTTGAAGACCATAATATTTTCTAAGTACTAAATATTCTAGATGGCCAAGTAGAAGTTTCTAAGTAGAAGTTCTACTTAGAACTTCGAGATGGCTAAGTAGAAATTCTCAAGTAGAAGTTCTACTTAGAGTGCAGCTTCAACATGACACATGGCATCTTCTGATTGGCAGATTTCCAAGCTTTCAAGATAAGGCAAGATTTATGTGGACATCATTGGGCCACGTACATCTTAGTCTTTGAAGACTACAGGACATAGATTACATGTAGTATAAATAGAAGTACTTGTGTAATGTTTTAGTTAGTGAGCAATTCTTGAGAAAAACACAAGAGAAAGAGAGAGAGTGCATTCACAGAGCTTAGTATCATTCACTTCTCTCTGAACTTCTGTTATACTTTGTAATGAATGTTGTAGCAACCCTTTCAAGTTATATATAAGACATATATTCCTTGAATATGTGTGTTCATTTATTGCATCGTATTTATTGCTTCTCATATTCGAAAAGTTGTATTCACCCCCCCTCTACAACACATTTGGACCTAGCAATGACATGTCATCTTACTCAAACAACTTATAAGGACTCAGGAGCTTACATTTTCATAAGAGCATGCAAAAATATTTTTCTGGTTTTATTACTTTTCCTTCAGAAAGTTTTAATGATTCAACTAGAAGAGTTTTAATGGTTCCTTTAAATAATATGAACACATGTAATAGATATTGCTTGACAATAAATTGAAAAATAATATTTGATATGTTATGGGAAGTTGATTGTATACAGTGCTTCTTTTTTTATTCTTGTGCTATATTTTTTCATGTGTTCTTGGTATAGTTCATTTGCCATTTCTTATACCAGATTAGATGTGAACTTTCCAGGAATTCAAAGCCATTACTAAAGTTAGTGAGGGGAAGCATGCATAGCTAGGCCTAGGATGTATTTCAGATATGTTCATTTGGAGTTAAAGTAGTCAGACACGTTGAATTGGAGTCTGCAGGAGTTGCTGATACTAATGAGACCAACAGAAAATTTTCTCGGAAAGGTATTGATGAACCAAGAAATGCTGCTAAGATTTTATGAATCCAGCGGTAGTGGTTTTAAGTGTGTAGCGTTTACTAAATTCTCCTCGAATCTGTTAGTTTGTAGTATGTCAGGGGAATGTTAGCGCAGTCACAGTGGGTTATTGTTATGGTTCCATTGTCCTGTAACTTTTTTTAAGTATTAAACTTTAATACTTTGCCATAATTGTAACCCATTGCAGTTGCGCTAACACTAAATGTATTGAGAATGTAACCCATTGCAGTTTAAAGTATTATTAAACTTTAATACTTTGCCATGTTTGGGGTGCTTGAGGTAGTGAAGTTGAAATGTATCGGTCCCATAATTGAGACTCTCCCAGCAGGGAGTCTTATGTATATATACATGAAGGCATGTAGTTAATGTGATGGTTGCCTATTAATCAAATTCGGCTTTAGTGTTTGTAGGCTAGATTATAATTCTGTTTGGTTTAGGATTAGTGTTGTTACGACTTGGTTTTGGTGAAATAAATTTTGATTTTTAGTATGAAGAATTTCTTTGCAAGTGCTGAATTGTTAGCACTGTTTCTTGAGGGACTGCCTGTAACTTAAAAGCTGGTGCAATATGGCTATATGTAATTAATGAGTCTTATATGTATGCACTAATTTGCAGGTATAAAAAGATATGGAGATGAAGTCAGCAGTTTCTATAAAGGCTATATTAGTAGGAGGTGTCGCTACATTTTCAAATAGTGGTGCTGCCATAAAAATTACAGGTGATGTAAGAATAGGCATGGAAACAATAGTCGTGGCATCTATAGGTGGTGTTGCTATATTAGTTGTTGATGTGTATTTTTAGAATTTCGTTCACAGGGAAGGACTGATATCAATACCAACTCCAAATCTTTTATCTCTTACAGTTCAGAACTGTGGAAGAATTTATGGGTGTGTGATTATCTACTAATTAATCTAATAAACAAATAACAATTATATAATAAGTATGAGAGAAAACAATCCAAGAATTAGGGTTCTTCAATTGGCTATCATGAATGTCTAATTTGTGTCTCTTGTTTTGCTAAAAACAATCCTTCTAATGTTTATAAAATCATCTCCCAAGGTAAATTATAGTGCCTACAGTCATCCCTTAATCGCCACTCCCATGGTCAATCAAAGTATGACTATAGACTATTAAGAACCAAGGACTATCAGTTTCACAATTCCCATATCAATCTCCCGATCTAATACTTAAATTGTGTATATCATATCATGTACAAGAATTACAACTCCTCTCCCGATTCGTTATAATTCATAAAGATTCAATTAAATGTTCGCGACTCTTCTAATTGTATAAACGCTCAATGACAGATTAACAATAACAAGAAAATCACAATACAATCAGGCAAACTCAATAAGCCAACGTATACTACCCAACTCTTGGATAAAGGGATTAGTTACTCATGATTGAATAAAACATATATATATATATATATATATATATATATATATATATATATATATTAATACCACAAACCATGAGTATAAGAGTTTAAGTACGAAGAATACAACTTTAAAAGTTCCTTGGATGTCCGGACGAATCCCTTCGCTCCTTCTTCCAATCTCCCTCTCAAAGTGCTTCTCTCCTCCTCTCTCCAAAAGTACGAGTATCCTATTCTATTCTATTCTATGATATAATATGTTATGATATGTTTTTTATGGTCTCTCTCTACAATATATATCAAAAACTAGTATAATAAAGAGTTTTAACACTTTCCAAGAAACTATAAATAATTTCCCAAAACAAATTGAATTCTGAGTGTAAAATTCGTAATCTGTCTTTCAGGTCTGTTTCTGTGCTGCTCCAATTGGAATATATATGTTCGACCACTTCTAAGTTGTAGATAATTTCGTTATCTTTGCGTGGACTATAAGATCGCCCAATTCTGATGTCTGAAACTCGAGTTATGGCCCAAACACTGAAGTATGCGCATGCAGCCCATTAAATTCGAATTTCCTTGTAATTTAAGTCCAAATCAACTCAATTCCTTCCAAGTTTGAGAATTCTTTATTTCCTGTCATAAAACATTAAACTCTAATTAACAATATCCAATTATTTATATAATTCAATAAATATGAGAATAAAATCATATAAAATACATATAAATATATACTCTATCAAATATCCCCACACTTAGCACTTTGCACGTCCTCGTGCAAACTAATATAATATAGCTGTTAACTACTTACTAGTACCACTTCCGTAGGTGATCACGGTTGCATTTGGCATATGCAACAAGCCCTTTAAACCCCTAGGTAGCCCTAGTGGACGAGTGAGGTCTGGTGAGGGCCTATAGTGAATGTACCCACAAAATCCACCTAGCTCATGTAAAATATTGAATGCCAACACCACACATACAAGTCCTCTCATGCCACATCAACTTCAGAATCAAAGTGAATAATGCAATGCCTTGGTGTCGAAGATGCAAGTATTCACATAGTCTACTCAAAGAATATGCATAAGTTCTCAAAAGTCCATGTCAAGTGTAAGAATAAGTTGGTAACCATGCTAAGCCCACAAGAGTACATCTTTGAGTCAAAAGTTGGGATCTTATATGCAAAAACAAGTAATTACTCACCTTTCACTCAAGAACAAGGGTAAGTGTATCACTCAATTCCAACAAAATCATAAGCATGCTTGACATTTGGTATCAATCTGACTTTAACACAACATACACCACTGATGATAATCAAAAGGTCTTTATTCTGGTTGTAATGGGACTAGGAACAAGGTATGTCAAGTAAAACCAAAGAAGGTGAAGTGTAAAAAGCTAGTACCCAACAACGTAAATCATTTAACTCCCCATTTATCATCATCCCCACACTTGGATCTTTTTTTTCTCTTTCAACAAATAACTTGATTAGTCGAACAAAGAAGGATCATAGAAACATAAGTATGCTCTCGTATAAATTATATATATATATATATATTCTTTTTTTTTTCTTTTTTTTGTTTTTTTTCGAGAGCTAAGGAACTAGTATATAAACAAGAACAATGATCCCCTCAAATTCTTATAAATTTCAACTACCAAGCAACAACCAGACCCAATCTTTTCCCAGATTTATGACCATCAATCAACCCCCCATTGCACACCCTCTACTCACTCAAACACTCTACTAGCCTTTGACAATTTGGGTTCAAGTTAAGTAAGGCCAATACAAGAAAAAGTTCTAGGCAAGTATTGTGGTGTGTCACCGAAAAAATAATATTAAGCTCAACGGATTAACTAATTGATCATGTATAAATGGTGTGGTAGTATTGGAAATATGAGGTTATCTCTAAATGCCTTTATCCTGTTATCATCAAATAATGTCATGCATTTCAAGAAAGGTCTCAAACAAGTGCTAGCAATGCAAATAACATGTGGACACTCAAGCAAACGAATATAAAATGCAAAAGATATGCATATAGGCTCAAAAGCTCACTTGGTGGCAAAACATAATTAATCCCAAGCAAAAAGTCTCTCTAATGCACCTACTTGTACTCAAAGCATGCAAACCAAATCATCTTGCACATATTCATGTCCTTTTAATCACTTACAACATTCAATAAGTCTACTTTTTTTTTGACGAAATTCAATAAGTCTACTAGTTTCAACTTACTAGTGTATGTGTGTGCACAAGAACAAAGCATATCACTTCTCAAACAAAAGCTTCCATAACACAAAATTCCTATAGCATGCATGGGTGCATCAAGCCAAAATACAACAAGTAATCTTCACAAGGCTAGAATTATTTTTGATATTTTAAAATTTTTAACTTTTTTGTGTTTTTTCAAAATATATATATTATAACTATTGAGAACACATCCCCATACTCGAATGGGTCAATGTCCTCATTGACACACTAAATAATTAATTCTACAATATAAAAGAATGAAAGAAATACTCCCTTATGCATAAGCATGAAGTGCCGCGATCCTTGACTAGGTCGATGTTGGTTATGCAAACGTCACACCACGGGGAGCTTAATCCACACCATGATGCCATAATCACCCGTACCTCAATAAATTGATCTTCTGGATCTCCAAATCTAATCTCCACCGTTCAGAATTTAGATATTGGAGTAAGGAAGATGCTGTCCAAAATTCAGGACGATCTGACCGTTGGAACTTCGGGAAACGCAAAAACAATACAGCTAACTCAACCAGAAAATTTTCTGTGAATTTTTCAGTTTTACACCTGTAGCAACCACTTAAAACAAACACATCAAGGTAACTTATGGGAGTAAAAAATAACCAAATCTAACTAATAATATAGTCTTGGGATGCCTCCCAAGCAGCACTTGTTTATTGTCATTAGCTCGACTTATTTACACATAAAGTCTTCAATGAGGAGAAAAAGCAAATAGATGCACATATCTACAAATTTGTATTACAAGCATAATGTGCAAATATACCTTTGATTCATTAAAATTTACGAAAACTTTCATGAATCTCACATGCTCAAGAGACGTAGAAACATTAAAGTAGCTAGAAAAGTCGTCAGAATAATCATAAGTACGACTCATAAACTCTTCCCAAATTGGATCCCTATACTCTAAAACAAGATTTTCGATTTCATCAGTCTTTAATTCCTATTCAATTATAATTGAACGCTCGTCAATTTTTATCTCGTCTACCAATATATTAAGCTCAACAATATTTTCTAAATTTGGTAGAATTTCAGTTGCATCCAAATTATCATTATCACGCATGGGACAATCATCAACTACACAAGTAGACTCATCAAACACAAAATTATCATCAATTTCTAAACAAGAATCATGGATCATTGGAAAATTGACACAAGGAGGAATTTGAAGACAACCGTTATGCATCACAAGTTGAACTTCCATAATAAAACTATTTCTTTTAGCATTCTCCTCGTACCAACCTATTGATTCTACTTCACATGGAATATCATTCTAACTAGCAATCTCAAAAATTGGGTCATCAAAGTGTTTAAAAAGTCCCAAAGAATGTAAAGAAGGATTAGAATGAATTAACTCATCAACATCATTGCACATGTATGGATAAGGATCATAATACTGATTTTCAAAGGTACGTGAAAAATCTGTACTAGGTGGGTATGGATCATAATATGAGTTCTCATAATGGAACGAATTCACCTGATATGGATCAAAATCCTAATAGGCATTGAATTATTGGAAAGGATTGAAGTCTTGATATCGTTCCTGATCCCTATAGAAAATCTGAGCGTTATTCCAACCATAGTTATTATCCATGTCGTCTCTCTACCTCAAAAGCTTGCTCTAGGTTCCTCAAATAAACCTGTAGACACACTAAAAAAACAAAAGAAGGGAAAAAAAATATGTACAAAGATAAAATCCAAACTACAAGAAATAAATAACTCGAAATCGATATTGCTGCCTTCCCCGGTAGCGACGCCAATTTGTTGATGTGTATTTTTAGAGTTTCATTCACAAGGAAGGACTGATATCAATACCAACTCTAAATCTTTTATCTCTTACAGTTCAGAAGTGTGGAAGAATTTATGGGTGTGTGATTATCTACTAATTAATCTAATAAACAAATAACAATTATATAATAAGTATGAGAGAAAACAATCAAAGAATTAGGGTTCTTCAATTGGCTATCATGAATGTATAATTTGTGTCTCTTGTTTTGCTAAAAACAATCCTTCTAATGTTTATAAAATCCTCTCCCAAGGTAAATTATAGTGCCTACAATCATCCCTTAATTGCCACTCCCATGGTCAATCAAAGTATGACTATAGACTATTAAGAACCAAGGAATATCAGTTTCACAATTCGCATATCAATCTCCCAATCTAATACTTAAATTGTGTATATCATATCATGTACTAGAATTACAACTCCTATCCCGATTCGTTACAATTCCTAAATATTCAATTAAAAGTTCGCGACTCTTCTAATTGTATAAAGCTCTCTATGACAGATTAACAATAACAAGAAAATCACAATACAATCAGACAAACTCAATAAGCCAACGAATACTACCCAACTCTTGGATAAAGGGATTAGTTACTCATGATTGAATAAAACATATATATATTAATACCACAAACCATGAGTATAAGAGTTTAAGTACGAAGAATACAACTTTAAAAGTTCCTTGGATGTCCGGACAAATCCCTTCACTCCTTCTTCCAATCTCCCTCTCATAGTGCTTCTCTCCCTCCTCTCTCCAAAAGTACGACTATCCTATTCTATTCTATGATATAATATGTTATGATATGTTTTTTATGGTCTCTCTCTAGAATATATATCAAAAACTAATATAATAAAGAGTTTTAACACTTTCCAAGAAACTATAAATAATTTCCCAAAATAAATTGAATTCTGAATGTAAAATTCGTAATCTGTCTTTCAGGCCTGTTTCTGGGCTGCTCCATTTGGAATATAGATGTTGGACCACTTCTAACTTGTAGATAATTTCGTTATCTTCGCGTGGACTATAAGATCGCCCAATTCTGATGTTTGAAACTTTAGTTATGGCCCAAACACTGAACTATGCGCATGCAGCCCAATAAATTCGAATTTCCTTGTAATTTAAGTCCAAATCAACTCAATTCCTTCCAAGTTTGGGAATTCTTTTTTTCCTGTCATAGAACATTAAAATCTAATTAATAATATCCAATTATTTATATAATTCAATAAATATGAGAATAAAATCATATAAAATACATATAAATATATACTCTATCATTAGTTTCATGGATGGTTTTGATTATTTTGTTCCAAGATAAACAATTTCTCATCGTATTGCACTAGGTACATTGATAGTTCACCAGCACATAGAAATCTCACATGTTTGATGTCGTTTTCACTGTACAAGCTACCGCCTCGAAATGATTCTTGATTAATTTGTTCCGAAATTGTATTTTTTTCTCAATTGTAGTCACTTTAAATTTTAGAGAATTTATCAAAAATACTAGGTTTAAAGTTTTTTTTTGCAAAAATACCATCTTCTTTATTTAATTGCATATTTACTGTTTTTTAAAACCAAAGCTTCTAGATTTGCAAAAATACGGTTCTACTTTTTCTTCAATACACTCTCCCCTGTTTTTATTTCTTTGAATCAAACCCAGCCCGGTCTTTTCTTTCCTCTTTCTTCCGTTTGCTGCAATTGAAGGAAATGGGGCAGCTGAAGTAGTGAACGGAGGTGAAAAGAAGAAGAGTAGTAGTTGGTGGGTTTGAAGAGGAAGGGAATGGAGTGATGTAGAAGAAGAGGAGATAGGTGAAGTCGTGAATTGGGTAGTTGTAGAAGGGGAAAAAAAGGGAGTTGGGCGTAGAGGAACGGAGGGATTGGGGGAGTTCGCGAGGTGAAGGAGGAGAAAGTTGAAGGTTCTGATGATGTATATTACTGTTTCGTTAAGCTCCATGTTACATTGTTACAGTTTTTCAGTAGTAATTTCGCCATTGCTAGATTGTCTCTGAAATTGAAGATTCAGTGGGATGGATGGAGGCCTTGAGAGTTGAAGGCCTAGGCGACACCTTTAACATTCAAAGAGAAAATTTTAAAATTGTACAAAGATTAAGATTTTTGAGTAGTTGATCCGAATCTGGTTCATCAATTTTTCTTATAAACAAATTGGTTTTCCGCTCTGATTGACTACCTGGTAAGAAGAATAACAATGGTAATAGTACATTAATGTTAGTAGACATTAAGCAACAATATGAAAATGATTTTGGGATATTGAACAAAATAGACCTGGGATCTTTTACTCTACTCAATAGTCATTTATTAATTGTAAGTTGCAGAATGACAATGCACAAAGAAGATTTTGTGCTTTTTACTTGACAAGGTAGCTAGCATTTGTCTTTCTTACTGATGAATGACCTTCTATGTATATGATTAAAAAAGGCTGCTTTAATTAATTACTTTTTCAAATTAATTATGTTTGGTTGATTTGAGTTGATTTTGGGTTGCAATTAATTGAATTGGGTTGCATGTGGTTGCATATGAGGTTGATAAGCTTAGTATACTTTTTTATTAGGGTTGATTTTGGTGGATTTGGGTTGCAAGGCCCCGCTAGGGGCACTCATCAGATTTTTTTTCTTTTTTTTCTAGTTGCATGTGGTTGCATAAGAAATTTATACATGCGACCACATGCGACTGAACGAAACCACATATGCAACTAAATGCAACCTGCTGCGTAGCCAAAAAATTCAAATTCAACTTCCAATTGTATATAAGGGTAGCACAGCCACATATGCAATTCAATTTTCAATTACGTAAAAAGGTTAGTTGCATGCAACCACATATGCAAATGAAATTCAACTTCCAGTTTTTAGTTGTATTCAGTTGCATATGAGGTTGCATTCAGTTGCATATGTGGTTGCATGCAACTAACTTTCTATGTAATTGAAAATTAAATTTGCATATGTGGCTGCGTCGCCCTTATATACAAGTGAGGTTGTTTTCAGTTGCATATGTGATTGGTTGCATTCAGTTGCATATGTGGTTGGTTGCATTCAGTTGCATATGTGGTTGCGTTCAGTTGAATATTTGATTGCATATGTGGTTGCATGCAACTAACCTTGTACATAATTGAAAATTAAATTTGCATATGTGTGGTTGATTTTGGTGGCTTTGGGTGTTGCGTTTGGTTGATTTCGGTGGTTTTGGGTGTTGCGTTTGGTTGACTTGGGATGCTTTCAGATTTGCTAAATTGTCAAAAATGTTACATCCGGTATATTTTAGTTGCATCCCGTATTTTTGTTGCATTTAGTTGCGTTTGATTGCTTTTAATTACATTTATTTTCATTTGGTTACAAAGTCCAATTATATTTATACGATTACATTTGCTTGATAACTTTTATACAATTTTGAGATGGGTGCACCTGTTCTACATAAAAGCAACCAAAAAAACTGAAAACTGGAAATGATGATAGCTTAATTTGAGAGCATATCAAAAGATATTGATCCTTTCACATATTTAAATTATACAATGAGAGAAACAAAATGTTTGTTCAAGCATTTTGACAAACACATGCCGGGGTGCTACAGACTTGACAAACAACACAAATTCCACGACTATACGACAGGGTTGATTTCTGATCAGCAAGTAAACAAGACAATTTGTACACCTTTCCCTTTCTTGTTTATCCAAATTTCTGCAAGCATCCCAGCTCCAACACCGCCAAGTATCCATGATCCATAAAAAGCACTACAAATACACACTATTATTAAACATCTCTCTCTTTCTTTCCCAACTCCATTTCATCAAACACTTTCAAATCCAAATGGCTGCACCTGCACCATTCCATTTTCTAGTCCAAGTTTTACTAACCATCCATCTAGCCAGGGCTGCAACAATGACTGGAAGCTGGTGCGTGGCTCGAAGTGATGCTAGTGATGATGCATTGCAACTGCCATGTGCTTCAGGGGCTGATTGTATTCCTATTCAATCATCTGGACTATGTTTTTTGCCTAACACAATTCAAGCTCATGCTTCTTATGGTTTTAATAGTTTCTTTCAAAGGAAATCTATGGCTCCTGGCTCTTGTGACTTCTCTGCTTCTGCAAGTGTGGCCAAAACTGATCTCAATTACTACTTTTCTCATATCCTCTCTCTTTAGATTCATACATCCATCATATATGAATTCGAACTCTCCATATCTTATTATCTAAAAATAAAAGCACTACAAATACATCACCACCCACCATCACCTCCACCACCATCCACCACCACCTCCACCACCACCCACCACCACCACCTCTATGACCAGGGCCCCGCAGGGGCACAACTCCACCTCGATCAACTAAACAAAGCCCCGACAACAATCAATCGGTAAGAATAATTATTGGGACGAAACATTTCCCCGAGATCCGAGAATTACAGTGTATATATATTTGTCCTTGAAATCGCAAACACTAATTTATCAACTACAACTCCATTCACATAACACTAGCACAACAAAAGCAGCTGCTCAAATAACAAAACATTCGAAAAATATATGCACATCAGTAATGAACCCAACACACTTAACAAAAATTTGATGGGGATACATCTAACCTGCTGCTGTCTATGGTGATCAAGCGGTGCCGGAACAGCAGAGGACGAAGACGACGGCGATTGGGAGGCAGACGCCCAATTACAAATTATAAATTCTGGAATGGCTGTATTAATTAACCTAGAACCGTATTTTTGTAATTTCTAAAAACTAATTGGTATATTTGTAATTAACATAGTAAATTTGCAAATAACTATTCTTAAAAAAAGTAAAATTGCAAAAAATTATTTTTTTCAATATATTTATCAAAAAAAGCCCTAAATTTTATTTGCTCGAGATTTATAAAAGGAAGCTAATTTGTGTAGCTCAGTTTTGTCAATTTTGTAGTGTTTAAAGCGGGGATTATTTTTTGTTTCTTTTGTGGCTTTCTTAGCTACAAATTGTGTGGTATTCAACAATATTGATTCTTTATTTTCTATTTTTCTAACATTGTTGATTGTTATTCCTTTATTTTCTTTTGTCTCGAAATTTTTAAGTAATATTCAATTAATAAGATTTTAAATTTCACATATATTAGAAATAAGAAATTGTGCTGATATTTCGATATAACTTTAATAGTTATTACTTAATTCCTAATTTTAGTTTCGGTCATACTTAAGTTTTATTATTTATTTAATATTTTTACATTCATTATTTATTTAAGAAAAATTAAGCAAGCGGGTATGTTTAAACAAGTTTTTAAGTTGTTAGTTTAATTGTTTCATAAATATATTTGAATATAAAGTAAAAAAGTAACTTTCTCAATTATTTTATTGCATTTTTTTATAATTATAAAAATAATGTAAGCCGTGCATATTGCTAGTACTATTTTGGGGGTGTTTGGGGGAAGTTTTTTCCAGAATAAGTCAACTTATTTTAAGACAAAGTTAGAGATTCCTAACTTTCCAACTTATTTTCCAACTTATTTTTGCAACTTATTGAATCTCAAACATACATTAAATATTTGTATAAAAAAATTATAAAAATATAAAAGTTTTCCCGAAAATAAGTCAATAAGTCCGTAAAAAAAGTTTTGACAAACAGGCACTTAATCTACGACATTGCTACTTGATCCATGCGCACACGCCTACTCACATGGATTTAACATCATGACATATGGGGCTCATTTGACTTACCTTAAAATAAGAAATTTTTATTTTAAACTGATAAATGTCTTCTATACTATACTATTATAAGCGAAACAAAGTATAATTGGTTGGTTGTTGGGTCCGTTAACACCTTCCTAAAATTTGTTAACACCTTCCAAAAATGAAAAAATAAATTAAAATACATATAAAATGTAATTTTACAAAAGTTAAACCACATATTTAACTTAATAACAAACTCTTTTAATTATACTCTAATTAAAATTCAGTTACATACTCTTTTGGTTATATTTGAGTTAAAAAATTTCAGCTACACCTAACATTTTTAGACACTTCAATTACTTGAAAACCAAATATTTTCAAAATCATTTTTAATAATTTTAATATCACATATTTATTAACAAATTTACAACAAATTATAAATTAACAAAGTGAAAACAAACTAAAACTATATAATAAACAATAAAAATTTCACATAATTACAAATTATTATTAAATTCTATTTTAAACAAATACGGAGTATTACTTTATGCATTATTATGGAATCATAATTTGACTATGATAATATCAACAAAAATTTAAATGTAAGTATATACGATACTTCCATTTATATTTATATTATTATGACAAAATATAGTCATAATTCGAATAATATATCACATAATTAAATGATTATTATTTAATTATATATATTATACCAATATTATATTAAGTAATATATATGAGATAAATAATTATTAAAATATAAACAAAAAATTATTTAATTTTAAGAAAGTCGTGCATCGCACGGGTTATAGACTAGTATAAGTGATAAGTAAATCAGAGCTTATAAGTTAGTAGAGTGTTTGGTGAATCAGAACTTATAAATTAGTAGAGTGTTTGGTAAATCAGAACTTATAAGTTAACTTTTTTTATTATTATCAAAATAATTGTTTTTTAATATATATTAATGGATATCAATGGATATATCTCGACGAGTAGAGAAATTTGATATATACATATCAATTTTCTAATGAACAGATCAAAAGATATATGATTTTAAAGATTTGAAGGATATTATACATTGCGTGTATCGAGAAATAAGAATAGGATAAAAATTAAATATTAGGATTTCTAACTTCCAACTTATTTCCAAAAAGTTAACAAATAAGTCCTCTAACTTATTTACACAAACACTTAGTAAAAATGCTTTTGAGCTTATAAGCCCAAAAACACTTATTTTTCAAGTTGCCAAACAGGCACATAGTTTAAAAATGTGAAGAGTATTGGCATGAATTCACAGATTTACTTGTAGGGTCGTTTCACATGGTATTATTGAAAATTAGAACTCTTAGTTATACCAAATATATTATGCTACAGAAAATTATACATTTTTAGAATAATTTAATTATTATTAATTATTATTTGGTATAATTTTTTAAGCATATTCGAATGATGAAGTGCAAGTTGAGTTAAGTGAAAAATAAATAATTCTTTAAAAAAATTATGTATTTTAAAAAATAAATTATTGTGTACTACATAGGTACGCCATACTCTCTAATTATATGTGTGTTGTAACTGTTGATGAATGGATTTCGTAACAACTTTTGAGAGGTTTATGGTGAGTTGTAAAGGCTAACGATCAACTAATCTATGGAGAATGGAGGTTTTTTGTGGGGGTTGAACTGTGCTCGAGAGCGTTTACAAGAATCTCGCAAGTTCCCCTGAGGCTTGTGTCGTGTGTTCTCAAGAATCTCGTAGGTGTATTGCGAGGCTTGTAAAATATGTTCTCAAGGTGCCTACGTACCCTTGTATATATAGGGATCAAGTTCACGTAGTTCTTTTTAGACTAGAAGTCTGGTTAGGCGGCAATATTCTAGGTTCCTAATTCACGGGGACCTCCTTTTCTCCGGATTCAGCCACAAATAGGTGACCTAAGTCGAGTAGAACTCAAGTTCTAGCCCGGCTAGGAGTGTCTTTACTAGTTCTAGTCTCATTGGAAGTATTCAAGGATTATCTGCGTCCAAGGAATACATTCCAACAAGGAGTTGACTTTCATAACTTGCTCCTAAAAAAGGAGGCTTAATCATACTATAAATCTGCTGGAATAAATCTGTTCTCGTGCAGGAAGCTGTCTCCCAGGAATCTGTCTACAGGAACCTGTGTCTCGGGAACCTGAACCTATCCAGATCCATTTCACATGCTATTTAGCCCCATTTAACTTAAGGGACCTCAATCATAATCCATATTAATCATATGGATTGGATTCTTAAGCCCAATGGGCCTAAATCTTGCCCATGGAGATTTTGGGCACAACAAGTACCCCCCGATTCCTCGAGTCATAGGATGCGAGAGGAACCTAAATAGCCTGATATTTTAAGGTCCAATCCCTTCAATGCTCCCATGTTTCTTCTGAGTGAACCATGCAGGTTTTTATCTTCTTGCTTAAATCATGACAAGGGCACAAAGTGAATCCAATTAGGCGCTGAATGAATCCTATGAAAAGGGCACAAAGCGAATCTAATTGGGCACTGAGTAAACCTTACGAATGTCAAGGAACCAAGTGAATCCAAATAAGGGCATCAAGTGAACCTATTTGGGCATTACGTGAACCTATTCCGAGTGCACAAAATGAATCCAATAGGGCACTAGATGAATCCTTAAAAGGGACAAGGTGAATCGTAAGAATGTCAAGGGAACCACGTGAGTATAAATAAGGGTATAAAGTGAACCTAGTTGGGCGTTATGTGAACCTATGCTGAGGGCACAAAGCAAATCCAATAGAGCACTGGATGAGTCCTTAAAAGGGCACGAGGTTAACCTTGAAAATCATAACTTGATTGCTCGAGCAGTTGCTTCATCTTCTAAGCTATTTTTTTTACTATTTGTCTATTAGAGGTACTCTAGGATTAGCTGCGTCCTAGGAGTGCTCTCCAATAATGAGTCTACTTCTCTCTAGCTGGCTTCCAGATCTTTCTGATGTCTATGCTCAGGAACCTGGTGCTCAGGAACCTACGTCTTGAAAACTGTACCAGCACAAATAACAAATTTGTTAGTCTGGGGAGCCTTTCTGTGGTTCCCATTTACTTCTTGCTGTCCTCATTGCTGCTGCTAGGCTGACTCGGTCTCTTCTTCGAGGAGGAACCTGGTCCATTCGTAATCTGCTCAGCTACTGGTTCATCAGGAACCTCTTGGTACTCATAATCTCTTGACTGTCTTCTTAGCTAGTGCTCATTTTTCCACGTTTGGTCTTCATATCTGGTACTGGATCTGTCTTCTAGCTCATACACTACTTGTGGATTGGACCCTGTGACTTAATGGACTTAAATCTAGCCCATGGTGATTTTGGACACAATACTAAGAAAACTAGAAAAAATGGATTAGTAATACGGGCTAAAGAGCTCATATATAAGTGATGCATGTATGCAAGTATGAATGATTATCTACATTATGTATGTTGCTACCTTCTCAAGTGGAATATCGGTTAACTACTTGACTGATTTAACTAACAAGTTCGAGATCATAAACTAAGTATATATGTTGTGTAAGCTGTAAACCTATAGGGCATGATAACATCCTAAGTACAAGTTCTCATAAATTTCAATTCTAAAGATCATGAAATATATGCATTAAAAGCTATATGTATCTAAGCATGACAGAATATAAGCTCTCGTTGATAGAAAATGTGCATGATAGTTAAGGATATAAAGGCATGAAAGTAGAACTTATATGTGCTTCGTTGTGCCGGTTTGTATTGAGGTTCCGTTACTAAACCTGGAATGGAAGCTCTTCTCTGTGCATGCTCAGATAGGGGAATTGAGCTACCCCCCCTGAGCCGACATGACGCGTGAACCTTCTGTTGATGTTGAAGCGGTTGACTGAAAACTACTTGTTTCGGCTGAATATCACTGAACTTTGAAGCTGTAGCTGTTTCGATCATATACAAGATTTATGAGAGTATTCATCTATGTATCACAAGGCGAATCCAATTGAGCTCTAGGTGAATCCTAGTAAGGGCACTTAGAGAATTCAATTGGGCGCTAAGTGAATTCTTAGTAGGGCATAAAATGAATCCAGTTGAGCTTTAAGTGAATCCTGAGAAGGGCACTTAAAGAATTCGATTAGGCGCCAAATGAATCCTTTGGTAGGGCATAAGACGAATCCAGTTGAGCTTTAAGTGAAACCCTAAGAAGGGTACTTAAAGAATTTGACTGGGCGTCAAATGAATCCTTTTGGCTTTAAGGAGCACGAAGTGAATCCATCTAGGCTCTAGGTGAATCATGTCAAGAGCACGAAGAGAATCCGATTGGGCATTAAGTGAATTCCTTTATGCCATCAAGTGAATCCTTATAGGCTCTAAGTGAATCCTGAAGAGGGCACAAAGAGAATCTATAGGCACATGATGAATCATTTCAAACTCTAGGGGCACCAAGTGAATTCGTAAGGGCACAAGGTGAATCCCTTCAAAAGCTAGGGGCACCAAGTTAATCCGTAAGGGCACAAGGTGAATCCCTTTGAAGGCTTTTCAAGTACAAGCGAACTCTAGGTTAGGTTACCCATGCTTAAGCTCCCAAAACCTTTAACTAGGTGCCTACATGCTTATGGGACTTTTGAATGTGTGCCTACGATTCATAGGGCTTTTCGATGTGAATCTTTCGTGCTTGCAAGTCTTTTCTAGCTATCGAGTGCCTGCAGCTGACAGGGCTTTCAAAGTGAATCTTTTTGGGCTCTATGCAAATCCTTGTAAGGGCATAAGGTGAATCCAACTGGTCATTATATGAACCTCAGCTAAGGGTAAAACCAATTGGGCACCAAATGAATCCTTAAAAGGGTACAAAGAGAATCCATCAAGATACCAAACAAATGCGTGTGGATGCATGAAGCACCAAGTGAATCCTTTTGGGCTATAAGTGAACCTATACGGGCACATAGAGAATCCATAAGGGCAGTGGGTGAACACATGAAAATTCTTAGGGAACCTAGTGAATCCTTCTGGGCTCTAAGTGAATCCTTGAATGGAGCACAAAGAGAATCCAAAAGGGCACTAGATTAATCCTCTACAGGCTGGAGCTCTTGCTGTAAGTACACTTTCTTCTATTCAGGTATCGATTGGCTGGGAACTTCATGCAGGAAGCTGCTCATCAGAAACTATCAACAATAGGCTTCTAATCAATATCAATGAACCTGGAAGCTGTTACATACAAGCTTCTGGTAAATATCAATGTTTATAAGAAAATGTTAGGTCCAATAAGATTGTAGAAGGGGAGGTTGAATACAATATATATCATTTTCTCCAAATTTGTCTTCTAAATAAAATTTAATTCAAACAAATTTGTGCGGAATAAAATAACACAAATTTCAAGTTGAATATAACAATATATTAACTTGATGGGTGTTACAAAATCAGTACAAGTGATTATCAAGAAATTAATAACTAATTAGAAAATTCGACATGAACTTTTCTAATTTAGTTAATAAAAATCAAGATATCAAGTCAAGAACTAGGAAACTTAATTCGCTAGTAATACATAAGTCACAAATAATCAAGTTCCAATGGATACAATTTTTGTTACAAGGAACTCAAGAATTTATGGCAATTTAATTGAGCTTGAAAGATGAGAGAGAGATATGATATGTTGGCTTTCTTTCTTTCCTTCTTTTTCTGTCTGTGTGTATTATATTTTTTGTTTCTGCTGTCTTCTGTCACTTTTATAGCAATGTTTGATATTTTGCTACCATCATGACAAAAACTGCTCCATGACATAATCTTGTAATCTCGGTATGACATAAACTGTACCATGACATAATCTGTTAATCGGTATGACATAAATCATAGTCTCGGTATGACATAAATTGTGTCATGACATAATCCAGAATTCGGTATGACATAACCTTGGTCATGACATAAACCTTGAACATGACATAATCTTGTCTTAACTCCAGTATGACATAAACTGTGCATTTTATGTCAATATGACAAAATCTGTCTGTTCTCTCCCAATATGACATAAACTCAGCGTTTCACATTTATTCTTTTATGTCATAGAAACCTTATTAATTATTTAATGATTAATTAATTAATTAAGACTTAATTGATACAATAAGTAATTTAATAAATAAATTAATTCTTTTAGAATTAATTCATTAATTAAATAAACTATAATGATTTATATCAATTAAAGGTGAACTAATTAAAATCAATAAATACTTAACTTACCTCAATGAATCACTGTAAATAGTGAATAACTTCCACTGGATAATTGTTGACGTTCGATGTACTGTCTGGTTCATGAACGACTAACTCCAATTTCTATTCTTCACTTTGACTCTCAGTTGTGATCCATGTACTTTCTCAACACACTTTAATTCCTCTTGTACTGATGCTGTCTTCATAATAGTCTCTGTCACTATAAATAAATCCAATTGCTTCAATGCTGAACTGGGGCATGATCAGTAAATTGAATCTTCTTCCAGTGTAAAATATCAAAACTATAGATTGACTTTCTTCTTTCTTCTGACATATAGTACTTTGTGAGATTCCTGTGACAGTTACCATTAATTACTTATTTCAATCTAATTTAAGTTGAGTTGTATCCTCGAACTACAAATAGGCTGTGTCATATGCCTTTCAATCTCCCCCTATTTGTTTGTTAAAAATTAACAAGCAAATTCCTAGAGGATAACTCAACTAACTCAACTTAAACTAGTAAAAGATAAAACTGTAATTGCAAAGTAAATAATGAAAAATGGTTCTGGTTTATATTTAACATTTCCAGATTCAAACATAAAAGATAAATACAAGATAGATGATCCTCTAGACTGATCATATTTCACATTAACCTATCTTGTTCTATTTAAGCTCTAAAGATATAACATGTAGAGCGGTTCTTCACTTCGGACTGTCTTCCCTTCTGAATTCTCCTTCTTCAGGTTCATCTGTGACTTGAAGTTTCTTGTGCAAATCAGAATCAACAAGACGCTCTCTTCTTGATGACAATCCTTGAGGTAAGATTAAAGGAATTCCAAGCTTCTTTCTCAGTTCACCTTGAAATTTCTTGTAATCTTTTATATTCGTTTGTGCATAGGATCGAATGTGATCTGCAGCTATTACCTTTTCTTCAGTCAAGAATCCATGATTTCTGAGAGCATATTCAGCATATACCAAGTGTTTTGCATGATGTTCATATAACTCATCTGTCTGAAGATTGATTGAATGAAGTACCTCTCCCTTAAGAAATTTTACTTGTGGAGGATCCTTAATCACTTCTGGTCCAGCTCTTTCAGCAAATTCTTTGAACTTTTCATGTAGCAAAACACCTAGCTCAGATGATGTTCTCACCTTATGCCTAAGTACCCAAATCTCTGTCAGCGATCTGTCATAAAAGAACTGAATAGATACTCTTAAAGTTCCAACACTATGACAATCCACAAATATTACCAGCTCATCAGATTTGGGATCAAATGCAGTAGTTATCCTGATGACTTCTACCTTTAAGGCCCTTATATACATATCATGAATTGGATTTGCCAGTTTGAATTCCTCAAGAATTTCTCCAAGACGACGATCTTCATAATCAGAACTCTGAGGTGAATCAATTGCTTTTTGAGCACGTTCCCATTTGTCACCACTCTTGAGTCTGATATACATCTTTCTTGCTTCAAGCTTCTGAGCATGTTGCATTTGAAGAGCTTCCTTTTCAGCCTTTTGAAGCCTTTCATTATGAGCTATCTGTTCTAGTGTCTTTTTGAGTCTTTCATCTCTCATAGACAGATTAGCTTCATTCTGTTCAAGTTCTTGATTGGCTTCAAAATCCATTCTTTGGAGTTCAGCAGGATCAGGAACTACAATCTCTTCATCATCCCAAAAACTGAGATCTGGTTCCCCAAATTCTTCTCCATCATCAGAAAACTGCAAGTCAGCAAAAATATCAAGGTTATCAGGTTCACCTGTATAGTAATAACCTTCTGCAGTGTCATCTTCCTGTGCTGCTTGAGTTTTCTTCCCTTTGCCTTCAACTTGTTTATCAGATTTTGATTTACTTGCACTTGCACTTACTCCCCCTCTAGATTTCTCCCCCTTAGTTGAGGCATCCTCTACAGTTCTTTGACTTGGGTCATCTGCACCATCATCTTCAAAGAATTTCACCTGTAGGAGAGTGAGTTCTGCTAATGATATTATACAAATGTCTCAACACTTTTGCTTGATAAGCATTTTGCCTTTCAATTTGACTAAGTCGATGTCCAGTGGATAAGTGATTCTCATTTACTTCTTTCTGAAGATCTTCCATTTGATTCGATATTGAAGTGATAATGAGATCCTGAGCCACTGTGACATCTCCAGAGTCTATTAGTGCTTGATGTTCAGAGAGTTGGAGTGCGTTGATCTTGTTGTTGAAGATAGTATTCATGTTCTCCATGTTGTGCCTTAGGTCTTTGTTTTCAGCTTCAGATTTAGCAAGTCTTTGTTTCATTTGATCAAGTTGTTCCATAAGAGAAAGAGTGTTTGTGTCATTTTGTGTACTCACCTCACTAGCTCTCTGAGTATCACTCACCTCACGTTCCAAAGCTGCTTACATCACTCCTCTCATGTTCCAAAGCTGCTTCCATTGTACCTGCATGATAAATCACCCTAGCCTTCTCTTGGAAGGTCGGTGGTGGTGCAATGGGAGTTCGCGAATCCCTTTCCTCAATCAAATCTACCTGTTCATTAGGAATTGAAATCTGAATTTCTTCAGTGGTAGATTGATCAAGTTGCCTTCCACTTTCTCCAGTTGAAACTGCGAGTGGAAAATCCATTAAGGGAGCCAGGAATGTTCCTCCTGGGAGGGGAGATGATGATTCTATTAAAAGTGGCTCAGAATCAAGATTTCCCTCATTAGCCTGTGAAGGCTCCTCTATCGTGACTATGATAGGCACTGTTTCCAACCCTACGTGCTCTCCTTGCAAAGTGTCCTGAGATTTATCTAAAGTAGTGTTTTCCCCCATTGTGAGTAATAGAGGTGTGCTTGACTCTTTACAAGGTGCCATGGCCCTATGGCGAACTTCAATAGTGTCATCCTGTTGAGAGGATGAAACTAGTAACTGTTTATCGGCCATTTCAATGTCCAAATCCTGTTGAGAGGAGATGGATGGGCTTACAGTTGCCTCAGGTTCATTTCTACTCTTCTTTAATAGAGGCAGAGCTGTGGGATCACTCACTTCATCACTACTTCTTTCAGATCTTTTAACGAGTAGTTTCTTTCTGGAAAAGCATTTGTTGAATCTAGACTTTGTGTTTGGCTCTCTGACCTGGGATAGAGGTTGTGGATCTACAACCCCTTGGTCATTCCTATCAACCACTTGGGTTCCAGAAGTAGATTGAGAATGAGAAGTAGTTAAAGGATCAGAAGGCAATACCTGGTCAGCAGATGGAGTTTGAAGTTCTGGTTCAGCTTGCTCTTGAACAACTGGTTCTTGTTCAGGTACTGGTTCAGTTGGCTCAGGAACTTGTTCTTCAAGAGGAGGTGCAAGTTGTTCAACTATTGGAGGTACTTGTTCAATTGCTGCTTCAGGTTGATCAGGAACTGGAGCAAGTACATTCTGAATGATAGGAAGTTGAATGTAGGTGGACATGTATCGAGTAATAGCCACTTGCACATTTGGAAACTTTACTTCAGCACCGTATCCTGTGAATAGTTTGGTTGAAGGTTTACCAGACACCTTAGATTGACAATTCAGGAATGGAGCATGAAGTTCAATAGGAACCAAGTGGTTAAAAATCAATGTAAAGAATCTAGGGTAATAGAATAAGACTTTTTCACCCTTATCAATGTTCTTCGTAGCATTGATAATTCTTCTAACCATAGGAACACAAAGAAGTCTGCCAATATTGATGCTTCGATTATGAGCAATTGCAAATCCAATATGTTGCAAAAAAGAAGTTATTACACTGAAGTTTCTTCTTGTAGTATTTGCAAACACCTTTGCCAGCGTGTCAAATAGATAATCCCATTCTTGAACAAGATACTTTTTATTCAGAGTAGAGAGTTCTATTTCATGTTGATAATTAATTCTAGTGAAAAAATTAATCAACTCTTGATTGGACGGAAGATCTTGAAAATTTTCATTTGGAAAGCCCAGAACAGTGTTAATAACAGATTCATCCACTGTGTACTGATTTGGTCCAACAGTGAAGACAAAAGATCGATTATCCCTTGAAGCAACAGCAGTTGTACACATTATTCGTAAGGGTTCAATCTTCAAAGGAGCATCCAGTCTTAATGCAGTGCTAACCAGTGAATGATTATTCAAGAAATTAATCCAAGGTCGAAAACGTGCAAGAGAACACTTTTCGGGATCAAAATATCCGACCAAATTATGAATTATTAGCTCAAAATGTTCATCAATATTATCAGCCATTTTAAACAATTTTTCTCCTTTTAAAAACTCAGATTTTAACAAATTAATCAATTAAACCAAATTATTTCGAATTAATAATTAATTAAAAAAAACCGAAATTTTTCAGTGTTCTTCAAAAATTCTGGAAAAATCATACTATGATCTTGATTCAACCACGAGCACTCAGGTATTTTTAGATTTGACAGAATCAAAACCAAAAGTCCTAAAATTCAGATCGAAAATTCCGAGTTTTCCAAAACAAGAACTGCAAAAACTCGATGAAATCACTCAATTAAACCGTCGATTTGAAGATGAACAAGTGGGTAATCAACGCAAGCAATCAGTTGATCAAAATCAGTGTTAATCGAGATGAAATTTGAGCAGAGGTTCGACTTATCGATGTAAGTATATGTATGTATCGATATAGAACCTCTGTGACTTAACACGAGAGAATTATGACAAAAAACAAGATATGACAAAAAAACTCACATCACTTTCTATATATACTATAACCCGATTATGACATAAAACTAACCAAATAGATGAATATGACATAATGTAAACCTAAACACGATTATGACATAATTTATACTAAGACACGAATATGACAAAAATTATACTATCAGGCAAATATGACATAATTTATACTAACACGCGATTATGACATAATTTAGTCTGTTAAGCAAATATGACATAATTTACACTAGACTTGTTTATGACATAATTTAATTATGACTTCACATTAACCTGTAACGAAAAATGACATAAATTACATTAGACATATTTAAACTAACAAACATTAATATACAACCAAATTATTTTATTAAAACTACAATAATTTACAAAAAATAATATAGAATAATAAAAATAATAATATGATCATAGGTAGTCCTTTAAACGGAAACAACACAATAATAACAAAAGTACAAACACTACAAACCAATAAAAATATAAATAAAATATTTACATATTTATACAATTATTCTAATTGCATGAAGTATGAAATAAAATATTAACAAGATTAAGATAGTGTTCGAAAATAAACAAGTAAAAAATAATTAATGATAAAAATGATTATACAAGTGATTTTAAAACAACAAATATTCACAAAATAATCACTTGTTAAATTATTTAAGAGCAAACCTCAGATATTAACTAGTTTAATTACTAGGACTATTTAACATACCCAATTCACCAACAATTCTGGTGAATGTGGATTCGTCAAGAGACTTAGTAAAAATATCTGCTGTTTGTTCTTCCGTGGGAACAAAATGTAATTCCACGGTACCATTCATGACATGCTCTCAAACAAAATGATACCTGATGTCAATGTGCTTTGTTCTCGTGTGCTGCACAGGATTGTTGGAGATTGCTATGGCACTTGTATTGTCGCACAAGATAGGAATCTTGTCAAGTACAAAGCCATAATCCCGTAGCTGATTTCTGATCCACAAGATCTGAGCGCAACAGCTTCCAGCAACTATGTATTCAGCTTCGGCTGTAGAGTTGGAAACTGTTTGCTGTTTCTTACTGTACCATGAAACCAACCTGCCACCTAGGAATTGACAACTCCCAGAAGTGCTTTTTCTGTCTACAACACTTCCTGCATAATCTGAATCTGTATATCCAATAAGATTAAAACCAGATTCTTTAGGGTACCAAATTCCTAAATTAGGAGTACCCTTAAGATATCTCAAGATTCGTTTTACAGCAATGAGATGCACATCTCTAGGATCCGCTTGGAACCTTGCACACAAACAAGTAGCATGTATAATATCAGGTCTACTTGCAGTGAGGTAAAGTAATGAGCCTATCATACCTTTGTAGCTTGTGATATCTACCTTGGCAGAATTTTCACATGCTCCAAATTTAACAGTAGTAGATGATGGTGTTCTTGCTGAAGATGAATCCTCCATTTGATACTTCTTGAGAAGCTCTTTGACATACTTGGATTGACAGATAAATATTCCATCTGTCCTTTGACTTATTTGCAATCCAAGAAAGAACTTCAGCTCACCCATCATGCTCATTTCAAATTTACCCTGCATTAACTTCGCAAATTTCTTGCACAAAAGATCATTAGTAGACCCGAATATTATATCGTCCACACAGACTTGGACTAGAATTGTATCATTCTTATGTTTCTTTGTGAAGAGAGTTTTGTCTATGACACCTCTAACAAAACCATTTTCAAGTAAAAATTCAGAGAGAGTGTCATACCATTTCCTTGGTGCTTGCTTAAGACCATAGATAGCCTTGAAAAGGAAGTAGACATAGTCAATTAGATCTGGATCTTCAAAGCCAGGGGGTTGTTCTACATAAACCTCTTCATCTAGCTTGCCATTCAAGAAAGCACTCTTGACATCCATTTGATAAACTTTAAAGTTTGAAAATGCTGCGAATGCCAAGAATATTCTAATGGCCTCAAGTCTAGCCACTGGAGCATAAGTCTCATCATAATCAATGCCTTCAGATTGGGAATAACCCTTTGCTACCAGTCTTGCTTTATTTTTCGTCACTGTGCCATCTTCATCAAGTTTGTTTCTGAATACCCACCTTGTGCCAACAACTGGTCTGTTTGTAGGTCTGGGCACCAGCTTCCAAACTTCTTGTTGTTTAAATTGATTGAGTTCATCTTACATAGCAATTACCCAATCAGGATCAGAAAGAGCTTCTTCAGTTTTCTTAGGTTCCATTTCAGACAGAAACCCTGAATAATTGCATTGATTCTGAAAAGCTCTTCTAGTCTTTACACCAACAACTGGATCACCAATAATTAGCTCAAAAGGATGAGCTCTATTCCAAACAGTCTGTCTGGGAAGATTAGATCTTGATGATTCGCCTTGTTCTTCATTGTGATGTTGTGTGTGACCAGTTGACCCTTCATTGTCTCCCCCTGAGTTGTTGCCAGGTTGACTAGATGATGATTGTTTAGAAGAGTCAGGGGAATTTTGACTATTATCATTGCTTTCATCACCATTACCCTGATCATCATCGTTGTCATTAGCATCAGCAAAAATCTCAGGTGAATTGTCATCATCTGAATCTGTATCTGTCATGTCATCGAAAGATAGCTTTTCAGATGGATCCTCAGTTTGGATACTAGGGAGTTTAATGTCATCAAATGTTACATTGACACTTTCCATCATCTTTTGTTTATCAATCACATACACCCTGTATGCTCTCATTGAATAACCAATAAAAATTGCTTCAAATGCTTTGGTATCGAATTTACCACCTTGATCATCACCTTCTTTAAGCACAAAGCAGTTTGCCCCAAATACATGAAAGTATTTGAGTGATGGTTTCTTATCAGCCATAATTTCATAGGGTGTCTTCGTTTGATCTTTATTGATTAGAGTTCGATTCTGGGTATAGCACGCAGTATTGATAGCTTCAGCCCAAAAGTACAATGGAAGCCTTGATTCACTTAACATAGTACGTGCAGCTTCAATCAAGGTTCTATTCTTTCTTTCCACTACCCCATTTTGCTGAGGAGTTCTTGGAGCTGAGTATTGTCTGGTTATACCCTTCTCAGTGCAGAAGTCATTTAGAACTGCATTCTTGAATTCAGTTCCATTGTCTGATCTTATAGCTCTCACTGGATACGTAGAATCTCGCTCAATTAATTTAATGTGATCAATCACCAGTTGTGGAGTCTCATCTTTAGAATTCAAAAACAGGACCCATGTGTATTTTGAAAAATCATCAACAATCACTAGAGCATATCGTTTCCTTGACATAGACATCACATTAACTGGACCAAACAAATCCATATGAAGTAATTGTAATGGTTCAGTTATTGAAGATGTGTCAGTGCTCCTGTGACTTGCCCTTTTTAGCTTGCCTTTTTGACATGCATCACAAAGTCCTTCTTGTGTGAATTCCATTGAAGGCAAACCTCTCACCAACTCTCTTTTAACCAGAGAATTCAGTGTCTTAAAATTAAGATGAGAAAGATTCTTGTGCCATAGCCAACTCTCATCATTAGATGCTTTAGTGTAGAAGCAAGTGATTTCTTCAGTGCTTCCTGAGTTCATATTGGCTACATACAGATTGCCTTTTCTAACTCCTGTCAGTTGTGGCTTTTCATGTCTCTTGTGTGAAATTAGACAATTCTTCTTGTTGAAATGAACTTCATAACCTTTGTCACAGAATTGACTGACACTGAGCAAATTGTGCTCAAGTCCTTTCACAAAAGAGACTTCATCAATGATAACATTTCCAGCTTCAAGTCTGCCATATCCATCAGTTCTACCTTTGCTGTTATCTCCAAAGGTAACTACTGGGCCGGCCTTCTCCACCACATTTGTCAGCAGGGTTCTGTCACCAGTCATATGCCTCGAACATCCACTGTCCAAGATCCAGGTCACTCGTTCAACCTGCTCAACACCCTGCAATGACAAACGGATTAAACCTTCTTTGGAACCCAAATTTGATTGGGTCCAGAATACTTAAAGAATTGGCCTTTCTCAGGCAAAACAACATTCTTTACTTTAACAACAGCTTTACCATTATTCAACAAACATTTCACTTTATAAACAGATTTGACAAACTTCTGTTTTATTCTAGGTATCCACGTTTCTTTAGCAGCAATAACACTTGTTTCATTGACTGGACATTTGACCTTGTAAATAGCCTTAGTGGAACTTTGTTTAGGCTTAGGTACATATGTATCTCTCCTAACATAAGGAGGACTAGCAGTCATTGATCTGACATTTTTGTTTCTGTTCATATGTTGTCGAGGGGCAGTCTTATCAGCACATGCATGATTACCAGAGAAGTAAGCAGACATGATATTAAAAGCACAAGACATCCAATTGACAACACCACATGCTTTATGAGAAGAATCAATAATAGGCATAGCATGCATGTCAGACTTGTTATTGTTCTATTTCAACTTATTGTCACTTAACCCTGTTTGAGAAGAACTAGTTAATTCAACAACCTTAACTTGTTCCTTAGCAGATTTGTCATTATCAAGGACTATGCAATTAGCACTGTCCTCATTTTTCATTTCTTCCTGAATGACAATAGAAAGCATATTTGGTGGTTCAGCAACAGACTTTTTAAACATTGGTTTTTCAACATTCTTGAGTACGTGTGGTATACCTCTTTCCTTAGCAGGAATAGGATTAGCATAATGATTGCCCAAAGAACCAACAGCTTCTTTGTATTCAAACCCTATTCCTACAGTTCGTTCTACCGCTTGTTTGTTGAAAAACTCTTTAGAAACTTTAACAGAATTATAACAAGCTCTAATCTGTGTTTCAAGTTCTTTAATCCTGATGTCTTGATCAGCAATCCTATCAACTTGTTTTACCATGTATTCTCCTAACGACTTATCTCTGTAGTTAAGTCGAGCTATTTCTTCTATGTGCTGATCTTGATTAATATGCACCTTTTTCAATTCTAACAGTTCATTTTCAAGTTTAGTGTTTACAAGACTTATTCTATCGTATCCTTTTTGTGCATTAGTCAAGCAATTACGTAAACTATGAATTAACTCAGCATCAGTTAGAATTACCGGTGTGGTGTAATAAGTTGATGTATCAGCATTTGCCACCAGCGCAAAGTTTCCATATTCTTCATCTTCGCTATCTGTGTCATCCCAGCTTTTACCAGCAGCTACATAAGCTCTTCCACTCTTCTTCTTTTCAGAAGCATAATCTTTCTTCTGTGCTTGCTTGGGTTTCTGACACTCAGTAGCAAAGTGTCCCAACTCATTACAATTGAAACAAAGGATCTTGCTTCTGTCAACAGTTCCAGTTTCATAACCTCCGCTGTTACTAGAGGATGAAGAACCTCCTCTCTGAAATCTGTTATTTGACTTAAACCTGAACTTTGGATTTCTTCTGAATCTGAAGTTACTAAATTGTCTCACCATCATCGCCATAGATTCATCTTCCAATTGATCCAGCTCTTCAAGTGAATAAAATTCTCCACCATCCTGAGTAGCTGGTGTTTGGCCATGTTCCACTTCAGTTTGTTCCTCGTTGAAGCTGTTATGTTGAACAACTTTAGCTTCCACTTCCTTAGGAACCTCAACTACTAGAGCTGTAGAAGAATTTGCCATTCTGCCTTTGCCAGAGAATTCCTTCTGCTGTACTTGTTCTAATTCATATGTTTTCAGAACACCAAACAGTCTTTCAAGAGCAATCTTAGTTAAATCTCTAGATTCTCTGATAGCGGTGATTCTATGCTCTAAGTGAGTAGGCATAGTCAGTAAAAACTTCATGTTGATCTCCTTCTGGGTATATTGCTTGCCATGAACTTGCAAGTTGTTGATTATTTTGTTATACCTTTCGAACACTTCCGGAATGCCTTCATTAGGGCCAGCTCTAAAGTGTTCATATTCAGAGGTCAAAATTTGAAGTCTATTTTCCTTGACTTCATCAGTCCCTTCATTAATGATCTCAATAGTTTCCCAGATGTGCTTAGCAGTTTTACAATTCCTTACATGGCTATACATTACAGCATCTAGGGAATCTAATAGAATGAGTCTCAATTTTTTATCAAGTCCAGCTTCCTCTTTTTCTTCAGCGGTAAAGTTCTTAGGGTCCTTTGGATAGGATTTTGCAGGTATTGTTACAACTCCATTTGTAACCGTTTCAGCATCATGTTGGATAGGAATTATTGGTCCATTTTTCAAAACCCACAAGAATCTTGGATTTGCTACATCAAGAAATAACTCCATTTTGTTTTTCCACATGTCATAGTTATCTTTATTAAAGGTAGGAATTTTAACATTGCCTTTGGCTGACATGATGAATTTTTAAGAGAGTTAAAAATTCGAGTTTGATTTTTGATTGAGTAAAATAGGATCTTGATTTGTATATCAATCAAGCGGCTCTAATACCAATTGTTAGGTCCAATAAGATTGTAGAAGGGGGGTTGAATACAATCTATATCATTTTCTCCAAATTTGTCTTCTAAATAAAATTTAATTCAAACAAATTTGTGCGGAATAAAATAACACAAATTTCAAGTTGAATATAACAATATATTAACTTGATGGGTGTTACAAAATCAGTACAAGTGATTATCAAGAAATTACTAACTAATTAGAAAATTCGACATGAACTTTTCTAATTTAGTTAATAAAAATCAAGATATCAAGTCAAGAACTAGGAAACTTAATTCACTAGTAATACACAAGTCACAAATAATCAAGTTCCAATGGATACAATTTTTGTTACAAGGAACTCAAGAATTTATGGCAATTTAATTGAGCTTGAAAGATGAGAGAGAGATATGATATGTTGGCTTTCTTTCTTTCCTTCTTTTTCTGTCCGTGTGTATTATATTTTTTGCTTCTGCTGTCTTCTGTCACTTTTATAGCAATGTTTGATATTTTGCTGCCATCATGACAAAAACTGCTCCATGACATAATCTTGTAATCTCGGTATGACATAAACCGTACCATGACATAATCTGTTGATCGGTATGACATAAATCATAGTCTCGGTATGACATAAATTGTGTCATGACATAATCCAAAATTCGGTATGACATAACCTTGGTCATGACATAAACCTTGAACATGACATAATCTTGTCTTAACTCCAGTATGACATAAACTGTGCGTTTTATGTCAATATGACAAAATCTGTCTGTTCTCACCCAATATGACATAAACTCAGCGTTTCACATTTATTCTTTTATGTCATAGAAACCTTATTAATTATTTAATGATTAATTAATTAATTCAGACTTAATTGATACAATAAGTAATTTAATAAATAAATTAATTCTTTTAGAATTAATTCATTAATTAAATAAACTATAATGATTTATATCAATTAAAGGTGAACTAATTAAAATCAATAAATACTTAACTTACCTCAATGAATCACTGTAAATAGTGAATAACTTCCACTGGATAATTGTTGACGTTCGATGTACTGTCTGGTTCATGAACGACTAACTCCAATTTCTATTCTTCACTTTGACTCTCAGTTGTGATCCATGTACTTTCTCAACACACTTTAATTCCTCTTGTACTGATGCTGTCTTCAAAATAATCTCTGTCACTATAAATAAATCCAATTGCTTCAATGCTGAACTGGGGCATGATCAGTAAATTGAATCTTCTTCCAGTGTAAAATATCAAAACTATAGATTGACTTTCTTCTTTCTTCTGACATATAGTACTTTGTGAGATTCCTGTGACAGTTACCATTAATTACTTATTACAATCTAATTTAAGTTGAGTTGTATCCTCGAACTACAAATAGGCTGTGTCATATGCCTTTCAGAAAATAACGAGTAATCTACTAGACACATATAAATACAACTAGACCTGGAAGCTGTTACCTATGAGCTTCAGGTGAATAACACAAAACCTATTATATGTAGGAAAATATACTAAACTTGACTGCGGGTAAATATCAAGGAATCTACGAGATGCAGGCAAATATCAAAGAACCTACGAGTTGCAGGCAAATATCAAGGAATCTACGAGATGCAGGAAAATATCAAGGAACCTGTGAGCTACAGGTACATGTGCATTCTAACATCTAGAAACATAATCAAGACATAATCATAACTTTATCGCTTATATAACCTCGACAATATAAATATTTAAGCATGCTTAATGAATAGTAAGAGTTTGTCGCGCGTACCTGGGAGGATTTTACGAATGTGTAAGCATAAAAGGAGAGGTTTCACCTGGATCTTTTGGTAGACTGATTAGAAGTGAAGTGGAAGCCTCCGTTAAGATTTGAAAACTCAATGACATGTTCATGATGCAAGCATGCTGCTCTTCAAGATACTAGACCAAATCAATTCTCAAGGTTCTTGAACCAAATATGAACCATGAGGTTCCCAAACTGCATCCTAGCCATGAGGTTCCCGAACCAAATCGTTAGCTTCCTGGACCTGATGGTGAGGTTCCTGACCTGAATTCTCAAAATTCTGAAATCCTCAATTTTCAAAGTACCATATGCTATAGTTATCATACTACCCCCCAGTTCTTCAGGGAAGCTTGTCTTTGATGAAGAACTAACTCCGGGAAGCTTCACAATTCTTCGATAATCTCTAATAAGTCGTTGAATATTCATCCATGAAGTTGAGTATTATGTATTTTCTTCAAGATGCTCATATCAGATTCTTGCAGCTACTCTTCATCAAAACCTTCAACTATGTCGAATTCTCCTTAACACTCGAATAGATACTATAATTTCTTCACATCATTCCTGCTTATAGCTTTAACATGTCTTCTTTTTGCTTCTTTAACCTCTTACGAAACACGCTGAGAATGAACCTCTATATCTAATACAAATATCCCAATACAGCACCTCTAAGCTTACGCGAGCTAACTCATTGTAAGAAACAAGAGATACTTAAAGAGATTGCTTGTGAAGTATTTCTAGCAGCTCACTGACTTACATTCCTTGTTTTACAAGCTAAATATAGGCTCATGTATGATGTAATACAAGGAAAAGAACTTACTCATAATTCCGTTGAAAACTACTCGAAAGAAATAAGTTTTCTTGCTAGGGAGGTATACATGCACTACCCCCCCCAGTTCTAAGAAAGAAATACACATATAAATAAAGGTCTCTCAACTCTACTTTAAGGAAGCTCTCAAACATTCAACTACTGGTCACCTCGAGCTATCCATTTCGTGAGCTTCCCAGCTTTAATCAAATCCTCAATTTGGTCTTTCAATGCTCTACATTCGGAAGTATCATGGCAATTATCCTCATGGAAGTCACAATATTTCTTTAGATATTTCCTTACTTCTATAGGTAAAGGTGCGGGCTTTGTAAATATTCCTTCTTTCCCATAAACCGTGAAGATGTGGTCCACTGGAGCGACCAAAGAGGTATAATTGTCACGCTTTGTCTTCAAATTTGCTTTACTTCTTTTGAGGGAAGCTCGATCCCCAATAACATATGCTTGCGGGCTTGGAGACCTCTCTCGCTTGCTTCCTTTGTGACTAGCTTCATCTCCAAGATCTTCTATTTCTCTCAACTTCAACAAGGATTCTTCCACACACTTATATAGTTCAGCTTGCTTGTAGAAATCAGCTAGTGTACCAGGTTCACATACTTGTAACTCCTTCCAGAAGTCTGAACCAGCTCTAACTCCAGTAATCACGAAGCTCATAATGACCTCGTCAGGAGCTTTCTTAACTCTGGGAACCTCAGCATTAAAACGTTTGAGGTACTCTGTCAAGGTCTCATCTGCTCTCCGCTTGATGTTGGCCAAGGTATTAGTTGGGGGTGCAAAAGTGACGGAAGCTCTAAATTGAGTAACGAAGAGCTTCCCCATATTCTCCCAAGAATCTATAGAATCTGATGGTAACCTCTTGAACCATTGATGGGCTCCACCATGAAGGGTTACAGCCAGTAATCTACACCGTGTTGGCTCTTTAACTTGATAAACTTCCATCTCGGTATTGAAGCGACCCAAATACTCCACAGGATCTGTAGTGCCATCAAATTTAAACTCGTTTGACATACGATAAGATTTAGGTAAATGGGATTTTCTAACCTTCTTCGTGAACGGAGATAAGGTTATTGCACCTGTTGTTGACTGCTTTTCTTCGTTGAGTTTCACTAAAATCTTTTTGAGGTCTTCAGCATTCAAATCACTAGCTCTACTGTCCTTTACTTCCTTATCTTTATCATCGACTTTCTGTGAATCTGATATGCTCGAATTGTTCGCGGTCTCGTCTGAACTTGAATCATCTTTAATTATCTCGATTGAAGGTTCCTTCGCTTTTTTCTTTTTCTGAGAAGATGCTCCTGATTGCGTAGTCTTCTTACTCTTAAGTCCTGCCAAGATTTGTAATCGAGTTTTCTTAATAGGAGGCTGTTTATCCTTGGGTTCACCATCTTCTTCACCTTCAACATCCTTCTTTGGGTCTTCGATCTCTTCCTCAGCCTTTTCTTCATGTTCTTCTTCATCAACGTCCAACTGCCTGGGATTAATCTTAGCTTTTTTACCCTTCTTCCTTGATGTCAACCTCGACTTTTTCTTCTTCTTTTGTGTTGTCTGTTCAAAGGTTGTGAGTCTCTCTTCAATCGACTTTAGATGTTCTAGGACGTCAGCAAGAGTAATCTTCTTTGCTTTCGGGGTTTGATTTTCTCCTTGGGGTACCTTCTTTACAGATTGTGTTGCTTCGGTATCAGAACTGCCTGCCATCTTTCCACTCTTAAGATGAAAACTCCCCCTCCTTCTAGCGCCAATGTTGATGAGTGGATTTCGTAACAACTTTTGATAGGTTTATGGTGAGTTGTAAAGGCTAACGATCAACTAATCTATGGAGAATGGAGGTTTTTTGTGGGGGTTGAACTGAGCTCGAGAGCATTTACAAGAATCTCGCAAGTTCCCCTGAGGCTTGTGTCATGTGTTCTCAAGAATCTCGTAGGTGTATTGCGAGGCTTGTAAAACATGTTCTCAAGGTGCCTACGTACCCTTGTATATATAGGGATCAAGTTCACGTAGTTCTTTTTAGACTAGAAGTCTGGTTAGGCGGCAATATTCTAGGTTCCTAATTCATGGGGACCTCATTTTCTCCGGATTCAGCCACGAATAGGCGATCTAAGTCGAGTAGAACTCAAGTTCTAGCCCGGCTAGGAGTGTCTTTACTAGTTCTAGTCTCATTGGAAGTATTCAAGGATCATCTGCGCCCAAGGAATACATTATAACAAGGAGTTGACTTTCATAACTTGCTCCTAAAAAATAGGAGGCTTAATCATACTATAAATCTGCTGGAATAAATTTGTTCTCGTACAGGAAGCTGTCTCCCAGGAACCTGTCTCCCGGGAAGCTGTCTGCAGGAACCTGTCTCTCGGGAACCTGAACCTATCCAGATCCATTTCACATGCTATTTAGCCCCATTTAACTTAAGGGACCTCAATCATAATCCATATTAATCATACGGATTGGATCCTTAAGCCCAATGGGCCTAAATCTAGCCCATGGAGATTTTGGGCACAACAGTAACAAAACTAAAATATCATGTATTACAGTAGAACAAATAAATCTCAAACATTGATTACATAAAATCTATAGTATAAAATAATTCTAATTTAATATAAGTTTCTAATTTGAATATAACCCTTTTGTTAACATAAGTTTTGAATTACAGAGCAGTATACATGAAAGTAACGTAAAGAGAGAGGGGAGGGAGATAGCGGGAGCGACAGAGGGACAAGGAGAAAATATACACCGATAACCTTTATTAATAAGAGAAATTCTCTTTTAATCGTATTACGGTATCAAATTTGGTTTCATTTTATTTTGGTTTCACCACTAATTCATATTTTCCGTAGGATTCAATTTTAATTTTTAAAAAAATAATAAATTTGTGGAAATTATATTATAATTGCAATTCTTTTATTATAACCTTATTGTGGTAGAATCTTTATTAGTAAGTGAAATTCCCTTTTAATATTACTCGGTACCAAATTTGGTTCCACCTTATTTTGATTTCACCCATAAATTCATATTTTTTTTATGATTCAATATTATTTTCTAATAAAATAATATGTTATAGATTTGTTGAAAACCAATTATAATTGCAATTCTTTTATTGTAGCCGTATTGTGGTGGAATCATGTATGCTTTTTTTAGATTTTCTTAAAATAATCTTAAATAAATAATATCATAAAATTTTATTAATAACTGAAATCCTGTTTTTATTGTACTCTGTAACCGAATTTGATATCATACCTATTTTGGTTTCACTTCTAATTTTCTTTTTATTTTATCGAGGAAATACCCTTAGATTCGTATCTCCTAAAATTGTTGGAATTTTATTTTAATTTAGTTTTTTATTATAATCTATTGAGTTGCACAAATTTTTTAATTTTATGATTGCAATTTAATAAAGTATTTATATACATAGAAATATAAATTAAATAAATGTTGATTTAATTAAATATAACATTTTCATATTTGTTGGATGATATTGATAATGTTTCATTGAGTAGAGTACTTGAAAAACTTTAGTTATTAATTGTATACGAAAAAACATAATGTAACTATAGGAAGAATTAGCAAATTTCTTTAATAATATTATTAATATTATAGGGTCATGCTTTGTTGAGAACACATGTTAGTATGAGAACAGTGAGAACTCTATTCTGCAGCATAATAATACAACAATGAAAATGTGAAAAATATGCATAACAATTGTTCTGCACTTTTATCCACCACTCAGTTGGTTGTACCGTAAATTAGGGGCTTACCACCCCAAGGTCATAGGTTCGATCCCACTAGAAGGTACGGAAGTAAGTGGACTGCCATGTTCGGTCGATACGAGTGTGTTAGCAGTCCTCCGAATTAGTCGAGGTGCGTGAAATCCAGTGTTGTAGAAATCGGCGTATGAGCCGATAAATCGGTCGAATTATCGGCTGCAGCCAAGCTACCGACATATTTATCCTAAATCGGCCCATTATGCGTTTTATTCAAATTACGTTAGAAATCGATAAGAAATCGAAAAAGTCAAAGTACATAAAAACAACGAACATTACATACACCCACTATTCTTGATATTTCAGAGGAGAGGACTTAGAAGAGAAAGAGGGAAAAAACCCTATTACCTTTTATTGATGAGTGGATTTCGTATCAACTTTTGAGAGGTTTATGGTGAGTTATAAAGGATAACGATCAACTGTTCTATGGAAGATTTGGGTTGTGTTTGTGGGGGTGAGCTGAGCTTGAGAATGCCTCCAATAATCTCAGGTTCCTTTAGAGAGAATTAGAGAGCAAATATCTGTCCCCTCTCAAGGTATCTACGTATCCTCTATATAGGAATCAAGCTCACGTAGTTCTAAATCTAAGCTGATTCTACTTGACCAGCTATATGAGGAAATCTAGTCCGGGTAGGGCTCAAGTTCCTTTAGAGCTTACTGCGAACAGGTTGGCTAAGTAGAGTAGAACTCGAGTTCGTACCCTACTATGAATCAATCATCTATTAGAGGTAATCTAGGATCAACGACGTCCTAGGAGTACTCTCCAATAATAAGTCTATATCTATCTAGATAGCTTCTAGATCTTTCTGCTGTCTAAACTTAGGAACCTGGTGCTCAGGAACCTGTATCTCAGGAACCTATGTCTCGGAACCTGTTTCTCAGGAACCTCTCGGCAGGAATATGTACCTGCACAAATAGCAAACTTATCAATCTGGGAAGCTTCTCTGGTGTTCTAATATACTTTCGGCTGCCTCTACGGCTGATGCTAGGCTGATTTGAACTCTCTTTCAGGGAGGAACCTGGTCCATTGACGATCACTCAGCTTCTGGTTCTTTAGGAACCTCATGATACTTGACAATTCTTGATAATCTCTCTATCTGATGCTCATTTCTTCATATCTAATCTTCATGGCTTGTACTGGATCTATCTTCTAGCTTGTATGGATTGGACCCTATGGCTTAATGGGCCTAAATTCTGCCCATGATAATTTTGGGCACAACAACTACCCCCCGGTTCCTTGAAATGATGTAATGTGAAAGGAACCTATTCTATTTTTTGGTCTGGGGTCAAATGTTGAATCATTCTTCTTGAAATACCTTGCTTCAATACTTTGTATCCAAGCCTACATGAGCTAACTCTGCGTAGGAAACAGGACATATAATATTTCAGTTGGTATAGTCTGGAATAACTTCCTCCTTAATGGGGAACCTACTCTTCTGTTAATCTTTTTTGAATTTTCTTTAAATCTCTTTTCTTCAGACTTTAACTCTTGAAGCCAGCTTAATATCCTCGTTCAGCGTCCTGCGGAATCTCTTATGCTACTCAACATTTTGTCACGTCTCTTCACATTTTGGCCATCTTAAAACACGGAGAAGAGTGACCTTTTGCTGTAAATCTCTTAATGAGATAATTCAAAATTTGAATTAAACTTATCAATTACCGAAGCTATAGTTAATTTGGGAATTTCCAAGGATCAAACACTCTCCGTGCGTGAACCTGTCTACGTGCTACTCCAATCATCACCTTCCACGTGTACATGGCTGTCTCCCATTTACCTCCACTATATAAATATATAAATTGCTCTAGCTTCATTTTTTACCTTTACCAAATACTTACTAAAACCCTTAGAGAGGGAAAAAGAGAAGTCCGACGGTCATCCAGTCAATCCAGCTTTCCCATCATCGCTTTCTTCAATCAAAGGTATGATTCTGACTTGCTTTTCTCTATTCTTTCGTAATCTCGACCTGATTTTCAATTATCTGTGTTTGTTCTTTATACTCCATACTGCGCATGCCTGTTATCACTATAGACTGTATATTGGTTATTGTTGGTGTATGTTCATCTTCAGCATTGATTTATCTCTGTATTATCTTGACTTTATTGTGTTGGTAGGCTGTCTGAATTTCTTTTTATGCTCTCTGTGACATAAATTGTACAATTTTCTCTGTATATCCACCAATATACGTTCTTATTTAAGGTTTTGCTGATCCCTTCTAGTACATAGCCATGGTTGTCTATGTGTCTTAGGATCTTAATCTCTTCTCTTAAACGTCCTTAGACCTGATATTTTTCCATCTGTCTTTGCAGATGTCCTCTGACTCTATCCATTCATATCACCAATCTTCAAGTAAACCTTCATCAATCATGCCAATAAGCGAGAGAACTAGGTCTAGGGTCGTCATTCCAGATGCAAATGAGCCTGGGAATATATTTGTTAAGCCTTTAGTTTCACCATCTACGAATCCTCTCATTCCAGACTTCATCGACCTTGGAGATGATTGGCCTTCTGATGAAGAGGATGTATCTAAGCCTACTTTCGAATCATCTATTGAACCTAACTTTGACATCGAGGTCATTGTCGAAATAGAGTTGTACAAACATGAGATAGTTCCTGTAAGAATCCAAATTTTTGGTAGAATTAAAACTTTTCTTACTATGCTTAAGTGCATCAATGAATAGTGATTTCAATGAATAGTGGTTTTAATGAATGGATATTTCTATGGATAATGATTCCAGTGCATATGTGTGATTTCTGAATAGTATAATTCAGTAGTTGACGACTTAGGTAAGAATGATCTATCGTCCAGGAAATGAGTTGGTATACCCTAGAGGGGAGTTGAGAAGTGAGTTAGAGTAACGGAAAGAGCAAGTATGTACTAGGGAAGTACAGAGAGAATGAGTATATGTAAATGAAGCTATAAGTCAGAGAACCCAAACATTGTATTATTCCAACATTGACAGGGAAGTCAGGAATATAATAATTGGATTATGAATCGAGGGCATTAAATATTAGAAGTCCAAGGGAGAATATATTATAAGAGGGAAATAGAATTGAGAATAAAATCCTAGAGTTAAAGGGATTGAGAACATTTGAGAAATCGCGAGAGCATTTTTCTAAGAACAAGAAATAAAGGGAACAAACGAGGAATATTGGAGTTAATATTAGTTCGAGGAATTGTGCCACACTAGAGTAATAAAATTCAACATATAAGTTGTAACATATTGATTTTATTAAATAGATAAAGGGGAATCCAATTGGTGAAAACTTGAGAAACCAAAGTGGAAGAGGAGTAAGTCAACTACAAGATGAGTGGTGCATTTGCACTTAACCAAAAATGGAGTAACTAGTTTTTAAGCCAACACTTGGACAAATGGAGTGCTAACACATGGTCCAATAGATGATGGACAAAGCATTAAAAAGAGGATGCATCCAATATTAGAGAGATATGCAAGGGATAATGCATTAGACATAACAAAACACAAGCTCTCCAAAATTGCCCAGCAGGAACAGAATGGAAAGAAAAATTCATATCTCCCGATCCAGAGCTTTAAAAATCACCAAATTCTAACCATAGCTTCTCCACTCCATGGGTAAGGTTCATTCAAAATTTCATGGCAATCCAAGTAGTATAGCCTAGTCAAATCTCTTCCCCAAGTTGAAGAACCGAACCTGCCTAGTCCTTCGCAGTTTCTGTCCAGCAGGAAAAACGGGTTCAAAACCATAGCTACCAAGCTTCAAATTTGATGATCTATATCTCAAAACAAAGCTTATGAGGAGCCCAAATTGTGGTAAAAATTTAAGAACCAAATTCCTATTTTCCGATTTTATATGAATTTTACAAAAGTGATGATGAATAGTGTTTCTAGTTGTTTTCATGTTTTGTCCATGGCTTTTAGCTTTTTTTGAAGCTATCCAAGGCCATACCAAGGTGTAAAAAGCTCTGCTAGTGTTCCTAGAGTATCAAGGAAGGTAAAAGCCTAACCCATGTATGAGTTATGTTGAGTTTTAAGGGAGTTTATGCAAGTAGTGTAAAGATTAGTGCTTAATAAGAACATCCATGTTTATTTAGCTTTGTTTTGAGATGTATATGTTGAGTGGTGGTCAAAAGACCTTACCACCGACCTTAGAGGTCTTGTGTGATGGTTGGATTGTGATATTAGAGTTTGGGTTGCCTTGTGTGAATTATTTGAGGAGTTACAAAATGGAAATGTTCGAATTAGAGCCGTCATAATGCCCGATTTTAGTAAACCACTTTGACAGTGACCATCCGAGACCATAACATTGTTTAAAGGTTAACCACTGACCATATCATGTAGATTGTTGTCTAGTTTATGTGGCCGTAAGAATCGCGTCAAAAGAGTTTACGGTTTGTGAGATATGACCATTTTAGTGAAAGCAATTCGAGGAATGATGTCGCAGAAATGTACCAAATTTGTGGTTGTGTTTGAGACCCTTAAAAATGGAATTGGAGTATGATATTTTGAGAAGAAATGCTAAGGTTAGTTATAAAAGTATGAGAGAAGGTTTCGAGTCCAAAAGATTATTTTTTAATTTTATAAAAATGCGTTAGCCGAGGTTGCGCAAACGAAAACCACCAAGGACATGACTTAGAAACCAATATTGAAAATGGTTTAGTATAACTTGAATTTGAGCATTGATTTCGAACCAAACTTATGAATTAAGTAATTGTCGACCAAAATGGACTTAGTATGGGTCTAATATGAGCAAATAGTGCTTTGGTTGTGTTTCGCTTACGTATTTAAGCACTGAGTTATAAGTGGATTATCCAGGGGATTGATCGTATGTTTTATTTGACTTTGTCTAGATTGTCTGACATTGTCACGAGCCCTACCACTTCTCAAGCATCAGGCAAGTTTTCTAATTACATATACTTTTGAAGTATTGTTGTATAATACTGCATTTGCCACATATAGTGTTATACAATTTTGCGATAATCTTATTTCATGTGGTAATAGAATTTGACTTTTGGATTATATACGAGCTTTGAGGTAAAGTGTTTATAAATCGGGAGTCGATATTTTGAGTTATAGAGATAGTCGTGGAAACCCGGAGGGATTCCAATGGCAGAGTACTATTTCTTTTGAGGAATGTTATTAATAAGCATTATTTATAATTCCAGAAAATATTAATTACTTGGATTATGATATCATTCGAGGAATGTTATTTGAATATTATCTCATTCGAGAATATTATGTGTTATGATATCATTCGAGGAATGTTATTTGAATATTATCTCATTCGAGAATATTATGGAGTATGATATCATTCGAGGAATGTTATTTGAAGAATAATTTATTAAGGATTTATTTCTTAATTGATAGTATTTAATTATTTATTAGATATTCCAAATTGTTTAAAAATCTTATTTATTCTTTAAAAATTCATTCAAAGGTTTAAAAATTATTTTAAATATTTTCTGACCCTTGGGATTATTATAAAATAATTTGAGGCTTATAAAGATGTTAAGATTCTGTTTATACTTTACGTAATAGAGACATTTACGGAAATGTTTTATTAAAGTACCTTGTAACTTCATCTTTTAGATTATATTAAAATTTTGTTCGTATTATGGAGGTGATATAAAGGTCCCCATGATTATTTTTAAATAAACCCTTAATGGGTAAAGGCTTCGCTTTACCTTCAAAACTTGGGGAACCAAGCTTTTGGGAGTAAAAGTGTGATTTCTCCCTTCGCTCATCACTTGAAAGACTTCAAAACTCCGACTAAATTCCCCATATGTTTTCAAAATGAGTTCAATCTTTGGGACTGGAGGAAAGTGTTAAGGTGTAAGAGGTTGTGGGACAGTCCATCCAAGCGTAGAAGGCTGTGGGACAGTCCAGCTTAAAGACCCGAATGCGGTCAGGGCCACGACCTCGAAAGAAGGATCGCTACCCGTCTACTAGTAGCAAAGTTTTGTACGATACAATGGCAAATCACCTTGTATCGGGGGTACTCCAGAATAATCCATGTTCTTCAAATTGGAATTGTACTGCAACACTGTAATGAAACCCAGGTGCTCCATTACCGATAGTGTTGGCAGAGTCTTGCGTTTTCATTGAATAAATTATTTTATTTCAAAAACCTTCTCAGTAATAGAAGGAATATGATTGGGACAGAATAACGCAAGGGCATGTTATATGAAATTATTGTGCACTATCTCCTATTGAAGTGTCATGATTACAAATGTTTCAAGAATGTCATTAATTATATATTGCTACGGCAAGTATGAGTTGCATATATCTTTCATATAAAGATAGTAAATGATATTTGAAGTACTATGATAGTATTGTTTCGAATATATCCCGATGAGGAAATGATTTCAGTATCAAGATATTTTGACAAACATTGTCTTATACCCGTTTCATCCTGGGTTTGAGTTTAAGGCAGATTTATGCCATTCTTTTTTTACCTTGCCGAGCTTCCGCTCACTCTTGCTATTATTTTATATATTATATAGTAGCTAAGCAGGATGCCAAGGGCATGGTACACACCCCGCAAGCGGGTGGTAAGCGCAAGGCTTTTCCCTGAGCAGTTTCTAGCAGTAATCTCGGAAGTAGTAAGGACTAGTCGGATCAGGCTACAATTATTTTATTCACTTTATGTATAAGTATGAATTGTGTAAGAGGATCATGAGAACTAGAGGGTTAAGTCGTTAATGCGCCTTCACTTAGAGATTGCATCGATATCAGATTCAACAAGACATTTGGGTATTGTAATAATTAACATTTTATTCCGCAGATGTTTTAGTATGTCATTTCTGAGACTCTAACCTCTGTGTGTGTGTGTGAGATGTATATTGTGGGTCATGAGCAGGCGGATTGTGTATATTGTGAGTAATACAGGTACAGCGTGGAATAATGGATTGTGACTACCCTAGATCCCTGACCCAGGGTCTGGGGGTGCTACAGAAATGGTATCAGAGCGTCAGGTTACAGTCCTCAGAAACCATAGGAGATCGAGTCTTACAATACCCTTAATAATAATGATAATACCTAGAGCTCAGAGTGAGTTTGTAATCGGGTTATAGGATGTGACCCTGACAATTTTAGATTAAGCCCGTGAAGGGGAATTCTTCTGGGAAACCACACTTAGAACTTCTTGGTTAGTAACCTCGATTCGTATGAGTTATAGATGGATGGGATTCTGAGATACCAGACCTCGAGGTCTTCGAGTAGGCCTGTGATGATGTGTTCCTTGAGATGGACGAAGATCCGATAGAGGATGATCTAGAGGAGAAACCCATGGAGGGTCAAGGGAAGAACCTTTAGAGGTCGATTAAGTGTCGAGACGAGAGTTTGGAATCGTTTATGATTCATCAAGAGATATGACAAAGAGAATGGAGTAGAGTCTCCAGAGCAGATAAGATAGAGGCCGTATAGCCAGTATCAGTGGATTGATTCGACTTGAAGAAGACCTATTACACGTAGTCGGTTATAGTTGCCCATAAGGAAGCGGCATACGTAAGAACCAAGATGTTCAGAGTTTCACGAGCGATTAAAGGTACTTAGTTACCTGGAATAGTGGAAAGAATTGCTTTGGCTATGAGGTTTCAATTCCCCACGACCAACGATTCCACCGGAAATAGTGTCTATTACATCATTAAAGGATTTTATTATCTCGAGGAGAATTTTGGGTATATGTACCACGTGAATGTTACTGTAAGACAAGCACGCTAAGACGGGATCACGAGCGAGATTTACCACCCTCAGGAAACCAGGAGGGAGATTATGAGGATAGAACTAGGAGGCCGGAATCAGATCCAGAGGATGTCATCGAAGAGAATGGGAACTAGAGCGAACCTTGTGGATTGGATGGAACAAGGTAGCCGCTATATGGGCGGTGGACACTTGAACTACCGTGATCAAGAAGATAACCCAGTAGGGAATGTCATGGACCAGTTTGTGTCTCTACTTAGACAGAACCTGAACCAACACCCAAGCCTGCAGTAATCCGATGATCCAATTTTGGATGCCTTTAGAGCTTTTCAATCACTAAAGCCCTCAGAGTTCCAAGGAACTGCTGACCCCGTAGAAGCAAGAGCCTGACTAAGAGAAATGGGGAAATACATCGAGATGTTTAGGATTTCTGAGGAACAAAGGACTATTCTCGCCTCCTACCTTCTAAAAGGAGAGTTTTATTTTCGGACAAATATTTCCCAAGATTCATGGAAGCCGGATGGAGTTAGAGTTTCTATAACTGAAGCATGGTAATATGATTGTACCGGAATATGAGGTGAAATTTTCTGAACTATCTAGATTTGTACCAGAGTTCGTTAATGCGGAAGTAAGAGAGCCCGAAGGTTTCAGAAAGGGCTAGGATAGTGGATTCAGAATAAGGTGGCAATAATTGAATTGACCAACTACGCTACGTTGGTGCAGAAGGCATCAATCGCGGAGGCAGGAAGTGATCAGAGTCACAAAGAACGAGAGGAAAATTAGAGGAAAATAGGTAACCAGAAAGGGAATTCAACAGGTGGGAATTTTCGAGTAAGTTTAGCCGAAAGGCGGTATTTTAACCCAGTCAAAGCTGTGGGTCTAAGAGACCTAAAAGTAGGAGCATAGGCCAGAGTGGTTAGTGAAAGATATCTTGCTCTTTTAAGGTTTTGATATTTATTATATTATTAAGAAATTAATAATAGGTCACTTAGTACCTCTCACTAGGAGTCAAGGTCTTATTCGGTGACAATTCAAACCTTGGTCAAACCCGAGTCAATTACAGTCAAATATGAACTTTAAAATATAGAAATATATTTTATTGTTTGACTTAGCTAAAATATTTAAAATATCATCTTATGGTATTTTATAATATTTTAGATGTGGCATTTAGGAGTCATACCTTTATATTTGGTCTCAGTCGTTTTAAACTTTATTGTTTTAATATCTTTTGAACCGACGACTTACACCAACGGATATTTCATGGCTTACATATTTTGCAAATCTTTTATAAATATCCGAAATGCTTTATCATGACAAATATGTAAGACCAATCTTGTATTTAAAATATTACTTTCTCCCGGTGCCCCTAACGACTATATCTACTCGGAGAATATTATTTTAAATACGTTAGTACTTCTCCCTATGCTTTGGAATGTTATATTCTTTGGAGAATACTATGATATGACTTTCTTTAGTCATAATATAGTGCTTGGTCTGTTAGTGATGACCAAAACTATATCTTTTGTCGGCTACTCGAAAGCAGTACCAGATGAATAGTAAACTGAGCGTAAACGACTTTTCAAGGCCAAGATTGACTTGAAACCTTGTAGGATTTCTTGACATGGTCTATAATAGGTCTAGGAAGGTCTAGGAATTTTTCCGGAATTTTTCAAAATTATTTTTCTGGAAGTCGCGTTTTTAGCCAGTGGTTACTATTCATGATTTGGTTCGATTATTTTTAGTTGACTTGTGCTATCAAAAAAATTATGAAACTTTGGAGAATGGCTTAAAAAATATTTAGGAAGCTCCAGTAATATTTTCAGAATATTCTGAGAATATTTTTCTGGGTGACCTTTTACGATATAAGTGATTTTTCGTACGAATTAATCCGTCGATCAAATCAACTTATTTTTAAAAACTGTTTTGGACGTATTCCTAAATATATTCAAGGATGTCTCTCCCAAATTTTCAAAATATTTTGATGATTTTTCATTAGGGTTATTAATTAGCAAGTTCAGGCTTCTAGAATGTGCATTTGGGTTCAAATTAGCTTGAAATTCTCATGTAATGCAAATGCAACTTTATTCATTGTTTATTAGAAGTCAACTTTGCTGGGTTTAAAGAGGATAAGGATGAGAAGATATTTTATTTGTTTATTATTACTTTATTAGAGCCATTGGATGGCTAACAAGTGGCAAAATGTGAGCCATTGGATCAAACCCAAAACCCTAATCTTTGGCTATAAATTAGAGCTCATTCTCACCATTTTCCTCAAGCAAATCAAGCAGGGAAGTGCTGAAAATATATCTCTAGAAATTCTTGTTCTTAAGGTGCTATTTCTTTTCTTATGAATTTCTAGTTATAAGCTTGCCTTTCTTTCTATGTCTTCATCTTCTTCAAGCTTATGATATTGCTTCACTTCTCTTCATCTTCTTGCTTCTCAAGCCCGCCGAGAGCGCGGTTATGTTCCACTCCATGATTCTATAGTCCACCTTTATGGCTGGTTGAATTAAGAATGATAGTTCATAACTCAACTCGAGAAAATGGTTAAAACACCCCCGCTAGAAGCAAAAAGATGAGGACTTGCTCGGTTTCTACACTAACTCCTTTGATTTTGGCTAGCTTTGAGTTTGGTTATAGTCCACTCTATGGTTCATATATTCGCTAGATTGGCTTGATTGAACAAAGAGTGATAGGCTATAGTTAGTCTCACTAAAAGTGAATGTTAGTGCCAAAAACAAAGAAGTTGTGCTAGATGTCTCCTTGAATTATTTGGTCACTCTTGTGGTTTGTTATAGTCCATTCTATGGTTCAAGAATCCGCCACCTTTTGCTACCACCATGACATAAACTGCTCCATGACATAATCCCATAATCTCGGTATGACATAATCTGTGTCATGACATAATTCCTTAAGCTCGGTATGACATAATCTGTGTCATGACATAAATCTATAAGCTCAGTATGACATAATCTGGACCATGACATAATTTCACCTGGTCGGTATGACATAAACTCGGATATGACTTAATTCTGGATATGACATAATATTGATCAAGACATAATTGGTTTCTGTCGGAATGACATAAACGTTGCCTTCTGTTCAATATGACATAATTCAGCTGTTCTCATTCAATATGACATAACTCAACTGTTCTCTTTCAATATGACATAATTCAGCTGTTCTCTTTCAATATGACATAATTAAGCTGTTCTCTTTCAATATGACATAATTCAGTTGTTCTCTTTCAATATGACATAACTCAGCTGTTCTCTTTGTTACATCATTCTTTTAAGTCATATAAACCATATAAACTATCTAGTGATTAATTAATTAATTCAGACTTAATTGATACAATAAGTAATTTAATAAATAAATTAATTCTTTTAGAATTAATTTATTAATTAAATAAACTATAATGATTTATATCAATTAAAGGTGAATTAACTAACATCAATAAATAATCAATTTACCTCAATGAACCACTGTAAATGGTGAATAACTTCCACTGGACAATTGTTGACGTTCGATGTACTGTCTGGTTCATGAACGACTAACTCCAATCTCTGTTCTTCACTTTGACTCTCAGTTGTGATCCACTTGATAGTAAAATCCTTGTGGTTAATTAATTTAGCACTTCTGCTGCTTGCACAATGATTTTCCCTCATACCAGTCTTGATAGCTTGAACCACTGAAGTTAATGACTAACAACCACTGTTTAATGTTGACACTCGATGTACTGTCTGGTTCATGAGTGACTAACTGCAATGACTGTTCTTCATGTATTGACTTTAAAGCTGTGGTTCCTGTCTTCCTTTTCTTCACTCTTTTTCAAACCTTTATAATCTGTATTCTGCCACTGTAGGAACCTCTTGTCACTATAAATAGAACTCACTGTCTTGATTACTCCACTGATGCTTGATCAACTGAATGAACTTCTTCAAGTGTAATATAACTCAAAACGGTAGATTGACTTTGTCTTCTTTCTTTTGACAATTATACATTTGAGATCCCTGTGACAGTACATATACTATTTACTATTACATTCTTGTTTAAGTTGAGTTGAATCCTCGAAATACAAATAGGCTATGTCATATGCCTTTCAAGCTCCCCCTATTTGTTTGTTAAACATTAACATACAAATTCCTAGAGGATAACTCAACTACAAACAAGAAGAAGATAAAGCTTTAAAGAGCTGTAGTAAATAATACATAAAAAAAATTTTCTGGTTTAGATATTACAATTCCAGAATCTCAGTAGATGAAATGATAGATGATTGTTCCTCTGACAATGAATTAAGTAACTCATCTTCGTTTCTTGACATATCTGCCTGATAACCCTTTACATCTAATATTGAACATTATCAGCAGATACTTGGGAATTCTTCAGTGGTAAAGAATATGACTTGTCAACCACATACTAAAGAATTCTTCTTTGTCGTTTCATACTTCTCTCCTTCCTTATGTCTCCCTACCTAAGGTGATATGTTACCTCCTTATAACGGTGAATACTCCTTATCTCCCCTGACAAGGCGAATAAATCTATCTTCCCCTGACAAGGTGAATACTCCCCCATTCTAAGGTATGTCCTTTTTCATATCTCTCCCCCTTAGATAGAAAATCTCCCCCTCACTAAGGTAAGCTTATACTATACTCTCCCCCTTAGTTGAGTATCTCTTACTAAGGCAATCTCTGAGTATATCTTCTTCAGTATATCTCTCCCCCTTAGTTGAGTAATCCCCCAAGCATTCAATTATAGCAAACATCCAAATGTAAATTAGATGATACCATATTTTTAATTATAACTCACCTCTTACCTTTAGTACAACAGATTCTTCAAACATATAACATTGTCTGCTGCAATAAAGAAAAGAAGCTTTTCTTGTGTTGAAGGATTTTCATGAAGACTTCCAGAATAGAAGTATGTAGACTGATCAACTTTGCCCTTTAGATATTATAGAATGGCCTCACTATTGATCATCCTGACAACCAAATCTTCCGACAATTTCCTTGTATTTCCCAAATCTTGTAAGTAAACTTTGTTTGGGAATAGGGAATGAGATTTGGTGTTTATCTTTCTTCCTCACTGTGACTGTGTGATTCTGTTTCGTGTACCTCACAAGTGTTTAACTCATCTTTCCACTCATATCACTTAAAATGAGTGATCTCATCTCTCAACTCTCAAGTGTTTACACTCATGCTCACTAGTGTATCACTCTTATCTCTCATAGCTCCAACATCCATGTGTACCTGCAAGGAAAATTCACCATAGCCCCTTCTAGAGAGGTCACTGGTGGTGCAATGGGGTTTCGCAAATCCCCGATCCTCGTTAGACTCGTCAGACGAATCTGAGTCATAATCTACAAGTTGATAAAAATTTTCCCTTTTTTGTGGGTTTCAGATTTGAATTCTGAGAAGGTAAACAATGAAATCAAAACTTAGAATTAAAATCATGTTTCCATCTAATGTCTATGAAGACATCACCTTGTTAAACTCATCAGGTAAATCTGAATCATAGTTAACAAGTTGCCGATCCGCAGCTATGTCGGACCCGATACCCGCAGGATCCAGAGATGTTCCCTCTGGGGAGTTAGATAATGATCTTGTTGAAAGATTTTGCATTAGGGATCACAGCCTTCTCTCGAGGTCTATGAAGACTCTTGGTTCTTTGAGGAACCTTCAACTTATAATCCAACAGATGCCCTGGCCGACAAGCGAATTTCAATAAATTCATCATTTTAAGATAATGAATCCAGAGACTGTTTTAGTGCCATTTTCAGCTCTGCATCCTTTTGGGAGAATGCAGGCGAGCTTACAGATACCTCAAGTTATATACATCTATTCTCCTTGAGAGGTAGAGCTGTGGGTTTACTATCCCTCACATCCTTATTTGCTGCATCAAGTGCAGTTACTCCCTTATTGACCTCTAGTCAAATAAGTTACTTCCACTTCAGGGGTAAGTTAGGATGTGTTTAGATTTGGATTTATAGTCCGGGATAGAAGTTGTTGGGTTTACAACCTCATGACTTACAATGTGAGAAAACTTCCACTAGGAGCTGAACCTGCATCACATAGCAATAGAGCAATATAGAGATAGAATGCATTTACATCATACCATAACATTGTGTGAAAACATATGCATTATATCCAATGAGAGAAATGATGTACAATTGTGACTTCAAAAATTTTTACAATATAAGCAATCACAACTGTAGAATGATTTGAGTTTTCTTTTAAAACCTGTTAATGTGCAAGAGTTTGTATTTATGCATAAAACATTATATTATCATGTCTCTTAATGAAAACTAAGTCGTTTTATTTTTAAAAGACACAAACTCTTGACTTCGCAGTAATTAAGAAAGAAAGATTTTCTTTAAGTGCTTATCTTGTATAGAGAACTTTAACACAAAAGTTAGTGAAAAGACTCAAACAAGCACTAAATGTCGTTTAGGTAGCAAAGATTACAAAGTACATAAGTACAGATAACCAATGTATCTCCTTTGGCGCTGTATTACTTAGCACAACATACACTAAGTAATCGTTTGATGGATGTAAAATATTCTAAGAACTATCATATGCATAAAGTGGTGTATAACCTGAATTAGAGAATTTAATTTTAAAAGTTCTCACCACTTTAAGATCTGATAGGAGACAAAATGTAACTTTAAGTCTCACTTAAACTTAGAAAGTCAAACATCTTAATATATACTAATACTAATGATTTGTAGATAAGACACTCTTACTTAGAATAAATCCTAAGTAATATCATCAGAGATAATATATACATCACAATTAGTTTGCAATAAAGTATCAGAACAACTAGCAATTGTTAGTAAACAAATATTTTACTATTTTATACCAACTGTTAGTATTTATCAAATACTTTAAAATGCAAATAATTGTTTTTATGATTACTTTACCAAAATTAAATTATGAGCAAATAAACCATTGAATTGCTTCACGTCAATAATTTAATTAGGATATAAATAATCACTGCTAAATACTAAATATTCAATGATACCAATTGTTTGATAAATTCAATCTATTGTCAAATAAATTCAATTTAGTGAAGATTGAATTGTTACATTGAGTACCAATTGACAGAATGAATATTAGTATCTAACTACTTAAGAACATCATTCAATGATATTCATAAGTACGAGGAACTAGTTGACAAGAAATACCCAAGCTCTTAAGATATAACATTTCAAACTTATGACTTCAAGGCAACTCCTCGATAATAACAATTGTTAACTCCTAACAACTGTTTACTGGTAGACAACCTTGGTTCTATAAATAAGACTCGATTACCAAAGCTGTCTTGTCTGCAATCTCAGAAATGATATTCTAAGTCCTATACACCTTGATCCATAGTATATAACATTTATTATCAAAGTGATTAGAAGCTTGCAAATAAGCATAAAAATTATTCCAAGTAACTGAACAATGGTCACTTTAGATATTTCAATATCCATAGTTCTACTTAGAGAATTTTCATACTATGCATAGTAATATGAGTGAATTGTAAAAGATATAACAATGATTACTTAGAGGAGTTCTAAGTAATTTCACACATACCAATATATCTCACAATTAGTTAGTAAATAGAATTCTAACTAAATATCATTAACTGATATAAGTCAAAACTTCAATACAACCAATTGTTAGAACCATGATATTAATTATAGTGAATTTCTGAAAATGGGATATTAAAGTTCACTAGAATTAACATCTCATAACTGATTGAAGACCAATACAGATTAGGTCCAAATTAGTTATGTTGTTTATTTATTTTAATAAATATGAGGTACAGAGCAAATACTAAATTGAATTGCTTCAAGTCCGTAACCCATATAAATCAAATAAATAATCAAATAATTAAATACTAAATCTCTATGAGTTAGATTTTAGCATTTAAGTATTCGCATTATCCTTAAATAATCACCACTAAAATATATTGCAATTAAACACATGGCAATCATTCAACGGATAATTTTCAGTGTGAGGTCTGGATGTAAATAATTTCACAAGTCCTTTCGATACAGACAATTGAATACTTGTGAGCTTATTTAAGAATTAATTAACAGATGGGATTTACAATCATATAGCATTAATAAAATCCCAAGTTTACAAACCAATCTTGAAAAATTAATTTCATCAAGTGATTTAGCAAACATGTCTGTAAGTTAATTTTAATTAAAGACATGCTCTCGAAATAATTGATACCTTATGCAAGTTGCTTAGTCCTTGAGTGTTCCACAGAGTTGTTGGAGATGAATTTGATTCCTTGTGTTCTCCTGCTTTCGTACAACTCATTTGATCTGTCTCTATGCAGCAAAACATGTCAGAACTGATGTTTCTAGGGTACCATCTCCGGAGATGGGTCCAACTTAAGACATCTGAAAATCAAGTGTAATAACTACAAGAATAGATTCTCTAGGATCCACTTGGGGCCTTGCAAATTTGCATATTGAGAATAAAATATGTGTGTAAGTGATCTATTATCAATTGAATAAGATAATGAGCTGATGATTCCTTTATAGCCTGATTAGGTCCTAATTAGTAGATCCTGAACTTATTGGGTCAAATATCTCTAGGGTACCATTTCCGCAGATCCGGGTCCATCTTAAGATTTTTGATTATCAACTTGTTAGGTCCAAACTAATAGGTCAAAAGCCAGCTATAGTGGTGTGTTGGCATGTAGTCTTAACAGGTCTAGAATCTTCTGAATAGAAACAAAAGATCCTTGACTTACTTTTATTGTCATCATTCTTTCGGCTTACTTGTGCTCCAAATAGAATTATTCTTTTGGCTTGCCTGAGCTCCTAAAAGGATTCTTCTATTGGCTTGCATGAAGTAATTCAAAAGAATTGCAACTTTACCAACATCAAAACAGCAAATATCTTGATACCAATTTATAGGTAGTAGATCAACATATAATATAATCAAGATATCATTGCACATATATATCATTTATGTTTGTGCCTAAAGATGTAGAGAGTTCTATAAATATGACACCAATTGTTAAAAGATACCAACTGTTAAAGATTGATACCAAATATTAAATTATAAGTAGGGTGTCATACCATGTCTTCCATGCTTGCTTGAGTGATGATACCAGTTCATACTAACCTGTAGAGATCTTCCATTATCTCACCAACCAGGAGTGCACTTGTTCACATTCCTCTAGCATCCAGATTCAGTATGTCTAGATGTCCATTATAATCTTGAATGCGCAGCAGGTGCCTGATATCCTCAAGTCTTGTCACTGGTGCTTCTTGTCAAATATACTGTTTGATCAAATTGTAACCTAGCATCCAGTTTGGCTTTGTCCCTCATAACAATTCCTTGACATCATCCAGGTAGACTTCTGGTTATCCTTGTACCAAATACAGCCTTGTTGTTTGGTCTAGATACCAGCTTCCCTTCAATCTGCCTTTTGTAGTAATTGAGATCATCTTGCATTGCAATCACTCAATCTGGATCTTTCAGAGCTTTTGTAGCTTTCTTAGTTTCTTCTAAAAGAAAACTAAAGAAATAATCATTAGTACTTGAAGCTCTGCTAGTCTTTTACTTCCACCATTAGAAACACTAAGAACTAGGGCAAAGAATTAATTGAGTCAACATTCTTTGTTTTGGCAGACATGTTCTCATAGTATCCTTTGACTTTCAGTGTGGTGTTGAGTTGACTAGTTGATCCTTCTGTTGCTCCCCCTAAGCTGCTGCTGGGTTTACATGAAGATTCTCCATGTTGACATTGCTTGGATCTGAATCATCATTACCATTGACAGCTGGGAGCTAGAAGTTATTGAACATTACTAAGACTTTCAATCACCTTCTGTTGATTAATAACAATCACCCTGTAGGCTGTTGACTCCATTGAGTAACAAAGGAAATTATCCTCTTGAGCATTAGCTGATTGCTAGGATGCTCACTTCCATTGAATATTGCAAAACAATTTCCTTCATAACTTGTAGGGTCTTCCTATATTCCTTACTGATCAGGGTTTAATCATGTCATTAGCAAACTATTGACTATTTCAGCATTAATACTCTTGAAGGTGCAGAAATCATCCAGAACACTAATTGATAGGTCCTGTAATCTGGTCTCCAAGTAGTCATTGTCAATTTTGCTTCCTGACACTTTTCTAGATGTGATCAATCACCATCAATGGTGTCTTGTCTTCAGATTGTTTGAACAACAACTTGTTTGTTGAGAGAAGTCATCAGTCATCATCACTAAGGTATATTTTTCATTGATGTAGAACTTCTGTGTGATGCTTCTTTGACTTCTCTTTATGACAAGCCTCATAATTTTATTTTACTTTAATTCCAGATAAGGCAGTCTCCTTTACTGATTCGATTTCCAGGAAAGAATCTCTTGATATGACATTCAGGTGAGAGAGCTCCTTATGTCATAGCTGAACTCTTGTCTGATGAAAATTTAGATTTGACCTTGTTGACTTCACCTTTGACTGAGATTCCATGTCAGCTACATATAGGTTCTCTTTCCTTAATACTCGAATAGTAGGCTCTTCATCTTGTAAAAGATGCTTTATTACTGACAACATTCCTTAGCTATTGAATAGCCTTGACCCTAGGTCATACCCTTGCCGTTGTCTCCAAGGGATACACCACTTGGCCTGTCTTCACATTCACATTTGATAGCAGGGTTCTTTCTTCGATGATATGCTTTGAATAAATCAATAATAATGCATAATCGATTAACCTGTTAAGCCCTACATTCACAAATGGATAAAAAGTTCATGGTACCCAAATTGTTCAATTGGGTCCAGATGGATTAGAGATTTCTCTTTTATTAGAGTTAACAACAGTTTTAACCTTAACATGCTCATTCTTATCTTTGACTGACCATTTCTCCTTTTTAATGTCATTGACAAAATATTCACTGAGCAAGGAGAATAATGGTTCCTTCCTAACATAAGGAGGACTAGCAGTCTGTACCTTATTGTTATTCTTAAACATGCTTTTTCTATGATCAATGCAAATACTAGGAAATGCATTTATGACATTTGAAATAAGCAGGCATGATAATAAGAATACATTGCATACATTCAGCATTAAAACATTGCAGATAAGAATTATGCAAATTAGGCATGTTATGCATTTTAGAAAATTCAGTACTATCTACTTTAACCTATGTACACTTGTGTAACAGGTAGAAAGTAGATTTACAGATATTCAATAATTTTCTAAACATTCATGGAATAGAAGAATTAACAATTAATCACTAATTCTATCCAATCCATTCCTATTGTTATATTATATTATATAATCTCTATTACCTAAGTCAGTTTTACAAATGACTTGATGTTCTATTGACACCCTAGGTAATTATTCCATCTTTTAAACTTTTTAAACCTTAACAAACAATTCAGAATGAATAAGCAAATCTTGTTCTACTGGGGATCCTGAAACTAGCTTAAGCAGAGGTCATATATGCTTGACATATATCATTTAAGAATTGAGAGATATTGTCTAAGGAACACTTCTAACTCACTATTACAATTAATTAAATTCAACAAATATTCATACACATAATAAGATCTTCTAACCAAAGATATAATAATTAAAAACTAAGATCTTAACATGCTTTGAATTTCTGAAAATTACATATTACACTAGTTCGAAGAATTGATACCTGGGACATGTGAGGTGAATCATCTTCAGAGATTGCTATGAAGGCAAGATATTAATTATGCTCTTCTCATCATCATCTGATCCATCCCAACTCTTTTCTTCAGCAAGATAAGTTCTGCACTGATGCTTCTGTTTCATCTCATTTAATGAATCCCTATTCATCCTTGTCTGTCAGAATTCTGTACCATGTTGCACACCTTGATAGTTACTTATCACATAAAACTTTTCATAACTGCAACTATCATGTTTTGTTCTTTCCACCAACTCAGTCTTGTAGCCACCTCTTGAACTGTATCCTGAAGAGTTTCTGCTTCGGAATAGATAGGCCTAATTCCTAGATTAAACATTTGTACTTTTTCTAAATTAGTAACTCTTCATGTATGTTCTGAGGTTCCATCATTAATTCCTGACTGAGATGTCTAACTGTCTAGTTCATTCTCAAACCTCCTTGATTCCACTTTTCTAAAATCTCTGTTGATTCCTTGAAAGATATTTCTTGGTACAATCCACTAAGTGTAGTAGATGTTACATTGGAGCAATCCACTTAGTGTTTGTATATCACAGAATCAATAGACTTAATTCAAATCTTCGAGAAAAATTCTATCCACTAAAACCTCTTCCATTCCCGCTTCTGAAAAACCAGTGAATTCTATGGATATAATTTTGAGGAGCTTCTACAAATTTTTCTTCAGTAGGTAGAAATTAATTTCATTGAAAAATGCATTTTCTTCAAAAGATTCAAATCATCTTTGACAATTCGTAGAAATCTTCAACTAACAACCTTCTTAGAACTATTGGCTTAGAATAAATTCAAAATATTTAAAATTCAAAAACTTCAAGGACTCGAAAAATTTTTGAGAAATAAAAAATCTGAAAGTAAGTTCAAATTAATTAAAATTCGAAATTAGAGTCAAATTAATTAAGAATAAAACAATCTCAAGAAATGAAATTTTTTAGAGTTAAAGAATCCGAAAATAAATTTAAGTTAATTAAAATTCGAAATTATCAAGAATTAAAAATTTTGAAAATTAAACAATTTGAAAATAAACTCAAGTTGTTTAAAAATCAAAATTTCCAAGAATTAATCATTTCAAGAATTAAAAAATTCGAATATAAGTTAAGATTACTTAACAATCAAAAATATCATAAAATGAAATTTTTTGAAGATTAAACAATTTGAGAATAAATTCAATTTAATTAACAATTGAAAATAAACTCATATTGTTTAAAAATCAAAAATATCATAAATTGAGAATTTTTAAAGGTTAAAGAATTCGAAAATAAATTTAGATTATTTAAAATTCAAAAATCTCAAAATTGAAAATTTTGAAAGTTAAAGAATCCAAAAATAAATTCAAATTATTTAAAGTTCAAAAATCTCAAGTATTGAATTTTTTGAAGGTTAAAAAATTGAAAATAGAGGAGTTGACTTTTTGGTCTAATACCGGATTTAATTTCTGTATGGGTCAACAAACTCGAAATCCAATTGGAGGACCACAAAAATAAGGATCTTGATTTGTGCGTCAATCAAAAGGCTCTGATGCCAATTGTTAGGTCCAAAATAGTTTGTAGAAGGGGGGTTGAATACAAACTATACCGTTTTATCGAATTTGCTCTTTTCTTAAAAATATTAAAATATTAAATCAAGAACAAATTGATGCAGAATAAAACGAATACCGATATTTCAAGTTGAATATAAAATTTATATTAACTTGATGGGGTGTGTCTAAATACACGGGTACAAATTACAAGGTTTGACGACCAAACTAATTATTACAAATTCTATAGAAAATTCGACATGAACTTTTCTATATTTGTAATAAAAAGATCGAAACTAATTATTACAAATTCTATAGAAAATTCGACATGAACTTTTCTATATTTGTAATAAAAAGATCAAGATAGGTTCTAGAGAACTTAATCCGCTAGATAGTTTCAATAATACAAGAATCAAACTCTAGTGGTAAGATATTACAATATGTTCTAGAGATGAATTTACAAGTTATTAAAACTTCATTGATGATCAAGAGGGGAGGAGAAAATATAACTTTGGTGCTCTCTTTTTCTCCCCTCAATTCTCTCTTGGTCTCTCTTTTTTTCTTCTGTGAAGTGTTTCAGGAAGAGGCTGTGAAGAAGATCTGTCCGTGTGTATGTCTGTTGCTTTTATAGCAAAGTATTGATATTTTGCTACCACCATGACATAAACTGCTCCATGACATAATCCCATAATCTCGGTATGACATAATCTGTGTCATGACATAATTCCTTAAGCTCGGTATGACATAATCTGTGTCATGACATAAATCTATAAGCTCAGTATGACATAATCTGGACCATGACATAATTTCACCTGGTCGGTATGACATAAACTCGGATATGACTTAATTCTGGATATGACATAATATTGATCAAGACATAATTGGTTTCTGTCGGAATGACATAAACGTTGCCTTCTGTTCAATATGACATAATTCAGCTGTTCTCATTCAATATGACATAACTCAGCTGTTCTCTTTCAATATGACATAATTCAGCTGTTCTCTTTCAATATGACATAATTCAGCTGTTCTCTTTCAATATGACATAATTCAGCTGTTCTCTTTCAATATGACATAACTCAGCTGTTCTCTTTGTTACATCATTCTTTTAAGTCATATAAACCATATAAACTATCTAGTGATTAATTAATTAATTCAGACTTAATTGATACAATAAGTAATTTAATAAATAAATTAATTCTTTTAGAATTAATTTATTAATTAAATAAACTATAATGATTTATATCAATTAAAGGTGAATTAACTAACATCAATAAATAATCAATTTACCTCAATGAACCACTGTAAATGGTGAATAACTTCCATTGGACAATTGTTGACGTTCGATGTACTGTCTGGTTCATGAACGACTAACTCCAATCTCTGTTCTTCACTTTGACTCTCAGTTGTGATCCACTTGATAGTAAAATCCTTGTGGTTAATTAATTTAGCACTTTTGCTGCTTGCACAATGATTTTCCCTCATACCAGTCTTGATAGCTTGAACCACTGAAGTTAATGACTAACAACCACTGTTTAATGTTGACACTCAATGTACTGTCTGGTTCATTAGTGGCTAACTGCAATGACTGTTCTTCATGTATTGACTTTAAAGCTGTGGTTCCTGTCTTCCTTTTCTTCACTCTTTTTCAAACCTTTATAATCTGTATTCTGCCACTGTAGGAACCTCTTGTCACTATAAATAGAACTCACTGTCTTGATTACTCCACTGATGCTTGATCAACTGAATGAACTTCTTCAAGTGTAGTATAACTCAAAACGGTAGATTGACTTTGTCTTCTTTCTTTTGACAATTATACATTTGAGATCCCTGTGACAGTACATATACTATTTACTATTACATTCTTGTTTAAGTTGAGTTGAATCCTCGAAATACAAATAGGCTATGTCATATGCCTTTCATATTCACTTGGAAAACTTTCGGCTATAGTAGCATTTCTTAAGGCTCGGTTTTGTGGTGTTTTTATACACTTTAAACAAGCTCTAAGAGTGTTTTAGGGGCTGCCTTGTTTTTATAAAAGATTGGCTTGGTTTGAGCAATTTTTATCATGGTTTTAATGATTATTTCCAAGTGATATACATGGGTATAAAACAAACTAAAATTGACCAACCTTAATTGCTTATATTCTTGTCATTTATAGTTTGTTTCTTGCACTTATATACTTGCTCTTAATTGTCTTTATCTTGTTAGAGCATCTCGAAGGGAGATAGCTATAACTGTTAGCTAAAATCAGAAAAATAGATGATTATGTTAAATTTGCTGAACCTGTAAGCTTATGTCCTCCAGCGGTGTTAGCTATAAACGTTAGCTATATTTAAAAATCTGTTACTTTATTATTTTTGAAATCCTAACGACTATATTTTCAAATAGTAGTTATTTATTCGGGATAAAACTCAAAAATAATTTTTTTTCTAAATTCAATGAAATAAACTTTTTACATTAATATATATGTTATTTAATTAATTTAAATATCTTATTATTTGAAAATTTTATTTTACTACTGTCAAATTCAATCAAATAAAGGTTTTGTATATACAAGGATATATGTTATTTAATTAATTAAAGTAGTTTTATTATATAATACAAATTGTACATTTTTTTAAATTTAATTTCATTCCTAATTTTTTAAAAATATTTTAAAAATAAAAACTTCATATTTTGTTAGCAAAATATAACATATAAATTATTTTCTCATCAAAATATAATTTTGGGATATTATGAATGGTACCCTTCTGGTATTGACTTTTCTGAATAGTACCACTGCATATTTTTGACTTACGAGTGGTACCATCAAGGTTTTGTCTTCTCGATAAAAATACCCCTTCCGTCATTAAAAAGTTAGTCAAACGTTAGTTAAACAGTAATTTTAATTAATATTCTGAATGGTACCCTTCTGCTATTGGCTTTCCCAAATGGTACCACTGCATATTTTTTAAAATCGAAATTAAACTTCTAAAAATCAAAATTAAATGGAAAATTGGTGAAAAATTAAAATTAAAAATTTTAAAATGAAGAGTATGAAATTACAAACACCCGCATATTTTTAAAATATTTTTAGAATCAAAAGCTCACATTCAGGGCACCCATTCAGGGTACATTCTTGGCACCCATTAAATAAAAATAAACTATCTTCAGATATTCAGATGTCCAGTAATTAATATTTTATGTGAACCTTATTCCTTTTTAGGACGTCCCAAAAAGAATGAATCTATTATAATTACTATTTTTGAACACTACTTTTCAATATTACACTCACTACTTCTCTATTTTATGCTCTTTGTTTATTAAATAAATACTATTACATCCACTACTTTCCTTTACTATGTCAAGTCTATTATTAAATATTAATAGGACCCATCACTTTACACACTTTTTAACTAATTTTATTCTTTTTTTACTACATTTTCTTAATCTCCGCGAAAGTCAAACCATGTCATATAATTCGGGACGGAGGGAGTATATTTGTAACTTAATTTTATTCAAGTCAAACCTAGTGGAGGCAAATTGGAAGACAGAGCAGCCCTACATATTTAAGGTCAAAATTAGAAAAAGAACAATATTTATGTTATAAAATAAATTTAAATTAAGTAATCATATTTGAGTTTTTCAAACAAGCATGATCCAACCACATTCCCCGTTCATGTCAAAAATATGTGGGTGTTTGTAATTTCATAATCTTCATTTTAAAATTTTAAAAATATTTTAAAAATATTGTAAGTCAAAAATATGGAGTGGTACAATTCAGAAAAGCCAATACCAGAAGGGTACCATTCAAAATATTAATTAAAATTACTGTTTGACTAACGTTTGACTAACTTTCTAATGACGGAGGGGCATTTTTATTGAGAAGACAAAACCTTGATGGTACCACTCGTAAGTCAAAAATATGCAGTGGTACCATTCAGAAAAGCCAATACCAGAAGGGTACCATTCATAATATCCCAATAATTTTTTTTATAGATGGAGATGCCATTAAACCTAATTTAGGTTGAAGTTAATTGAAATGGGGAAGATATACACTGAAGCAACAAGCGGGAAGGAAGAATAGTGGGAAGTAATCAAGCGGGAGGTGACGTGGATATTTTTAGATGACAGCTGATGGATCAACAAATATAGATGACATATCAGTGTTGTCTAAAGTTTTTGCTAACTGATGGGCTCCCTTGGAGAAGCCAATTTTCTAGATATTAGGTAAAATTATGTGCCAGCTAGGAAATATAGCTAACAGTTGCATCCCCTTGGAGATGCTCTTAGTATATAAATTGTGTTTGTAAGGAAGCTTGGCTTGTATTTACAATTTGTAGTGTTTTGTATAAGACTTACTAGTTCTTCCTTGTCATGAACGATCTTTTTCTTACATTTGCACTTCTATAGTGGCTTGTGTAGAAAGATCCAAGTTTGTCTAAATTAAGCTTCATCTTTCACTTTAGTGGAAAGTTTAGATAAACTTACAAAGCCTACTTAGTTCTTGAATGTTTTCCGAAAAGAGCACTAATCATTGAGTTAACCATTTTTGTTATCTTGCTATCGGAACGAACTAAGTATTCATATGGTTTATTCGAAAGTCTAAACTTTTGATTCGGCTTTGAATATATTCCGGGGGGATATATTGTACTTCATTTAAGTACACCAAGATTGCTAGTTATATTTAATCTTTCTTGATTATATGCTTTAATATAACTTGTTAATCTTAATTCGTTTAAATTGCTAGTTATATTTGCTCTTTCATTTTTATATGCTTGAATATAACTTAGTAATTTAATTGTGCTATATATATTGCTTCCGCTCTTGCTCTTGTTAATTTTATTCATGATATATATATGCACACATTCGGCACACATACTTGCACATATACATTTACTCACAAGTTTATATGTATTCATGCTTTCTTGATGATAATGTGCCATGTATAATATATATTGTCTTTATATATTATATCTACTTGCTACACTTGTTATATGCATGCCATATTGTGTTATTCTATATATAACATGTGTGTAGTTGTTCTAGCACTTATATTGTTAATAGGTTGGACTTGTTAATGGTATACTTGCTCTCTTGGATTAATGAATATGGTTATATGTTAGTCCCTTTATCTACTCGTGTTATACCATGCTTAATTGATTTATCAATTGTATGACTTGTTGTAGATTTTGTGCATGTATGTTTCTAATAGGTTGGACTTGTTAGTGATGTACTTGCTCACTAGAATTAATATTTGTGTAATATTAGTTCAAATCTTTCTTTTCTTGTAAAAGGGTATTTTGTAGATAATGTATATTAACTTTTGCAGTGAGGTGAAGTGAAGTGAGGTGATCCTTGCTCTAAGACCCAAGTCTTAGGCACGCCGATGGGGAGTTGGGTGTCTTCGCACCGTGAGGAAAAGGAAAGACCCAAGACCTAAGACCTAAGACCCAAGACCGACAAAGGTTAGTAGTACAAAGACTACACAAGGGGCTACATCGGCTTTGAAGAGGTAACGGAGAGTTATCGTCTAAGATAGGTCGTGTAGGGTTTGTACATTAATTTGAGGAGGTAACGGGGAGTTACGCTCCAAGATAATTATTTTATGGTTGCTACTTTATTTTGAGGGGGTAACGGGGAGTTACGGTCCAAGATAGATATTGTAGTGGTTCTACTTGTATTTTGAGAAGGTAACGGGGAGTTACGCTTCAAGATAGATATTAGTAGGTTTGTAAAAGCTTCTCCGCCTAAGTTAAGGAGTGTATTTTTAGTGGAGTAACTCTCGAGATCGGGGAGGGTCTCGGGGACTGGATGTAGGGGTATATATATATATATATATATATATATATATATTAGAGGTATATATATCGCGAACCAGGTGAAAAATCGACCGTGTGGTATTGCTTGCTCTTTCTCTTTACTTATGCATTTATATATTGCAATATTGTGATAAAACGTTTTTCAAAAAGAGAAAAACCCGTTTTGGCAAAGTTTCTCGAGGCAAGTCATCTTAATCTTTTGAATCCGCTCTTCGGGAAGTCTGTATCATTCTTCTTGGATTGTTAAAATCGATGTCTAGAACTGAGGGGTATTAAACAACCTACGGGTTTTCCTTCGGAACTGGTCGGTTGATCTCAAAAGATTTTAGATCACAAGTTTTAGTGAAATTTTCTAAGGCGAAGATTTTTAAAAGGCAATTATTTTTTAAAATTGGTAATAAGCTATTCAACCCCCCCCCTTCTAGCTTATTAATCTTCCGGAGAAGGTTGTTCCGAAGGTTGAAGAAAAGAAGAAGAGTATGGCACTCAAGGCTATACTAATTGATGAAGAGGAGAACGACAATGAGACTGCCCTTCTATCAAGACAACTTCCTCAGGTTTTACAAAGCAAAGCTCAAGGCTACGGAAAAGGTTTCCTTAAGTCAAACAATCAAAATAGAGTTTTCAACTATAAAGGAAGGTCTAACTTCAAGAGTAATTATCCGTTCGGAAACTACAACAAAGGAAAAGTTATTCAACAAAGTCAGAATAACTACAACAATGCCTATGTTCCTAAAAAGCAAAAGGAGCAAGATGTGGAAGAGGATCAAGTGGTTTGTTTCGAGTGCAAGCAACCAGGACACTTCAAAAAGGAATGTCCTAAATTGGATAAAGGACGTGTTCTTGTAGCCGAAAATGGTTGGGATCTAAGTGAAGACGAAGAGGAGCCGGAATCATCCGAGGAAATTGTCAACCTTTGTCTTATGGCACTCACTGATGCCTCTTCACCAACGGATATCTCCATTCTCATCAAGCGGTAAGCCTAAAACTTGACTCAAATGCCATGCTTAGTGAAAACAATGATCATGTTATTGCCATGTCTAGTGATAATCGTGAACATGCTAGTATCATGCTTAGTGAGAATAATGATCATGAAACTGCCATGCTTAGCACTAATACTAGTTCGTTGCCTCTAGACCTTAATAAATCTATCATGCTTAAACGTACTAAAATCTGAACTTGATAGATTAAGTAGTGAGCATGCTAGAACTTTAGAAGAACGATACAACCTTAGTGTTTTATGCAAGGAAAAACAAAAGGATTTAGTTGAATTGCATGCTAAGGATAGTATTGAAATCAATAATCTTTCATGTATTATTGATAGTGTTAAGCGTGAGAATAATGAGCTTTTAGATAAGATTCGCAACCTAGAAGTTGAAGGTTGTTCACTTGTCTTAGAAGTCGAAGAAAGTAGTTTTGAAAGAAAACAATTACGTGATGAAAATTACAAAAATCACGTTGAATTGTTAAATCTGAAAATTCAAAACGAGTCTTATGCTCAATCAAATGCTTCATATATTTCTCGAATTAAGGAGCTCGAGCTAGCTTTAAAAGAGAAACATGAAAATGGTCAATTCGAAGCATTTGAGCTAAGACAAAATGATTTTCTTCATGAAATCAAAACCAAGAAGGAAGAGATGGCTTATTATGAAGTGCTTATGGAAAGAAACCACAATCGTGAGGTGGAAATTTCCATAGAGTTGGATAAAGCTCATAAGGAAATCGAGAAATTGAATGAGGTTAATAATAACCTCACAGATCAATTAGAAAATCAAGATAATATCCTTCTTAACAAGATTGACATCTTGGAAAAAGAAAAGGAAAATCTTGAAGGTGTTGTTCGTACATTCACCAAAGGAAATCAAATGATGGAAAGAATGGTGAATCAACCCGTAAGTCATTTTCGTGAAGGTTTGGGGTATAGAAACATACCTAATAGGGTTGCTCGTGTTCAAGAACCAATTATTCCTCAAAGGGAAGAAAACATTCGTGAACCAATTACTCCCGTTAGGAGAGTGCAAGTTCATAGAGTAATCCAACCTCGTGACGGGAACATTCGAGCTCATGGTCAAAATCTACACCCTAGTATTATACAACCAAATGAGCAAGTTCCTCGAACTAGGAATGTCCGGAATGTTGAACAAAGGATTTCAAATAGGAAGGAACAAGTTCCTAAATTAGTTAAGAAAGTGCAAACTAAGCCACCATTGGTAAGATGTACTTATTGTAACCGAGATGGACATGATATCTTAAGGTGCAAGGCCAAGAATGGTGAGCTTAAAGGAAAACTTGAATGGGTTCCTAAAGGAACAATTCCATCCAAGAAAAAGGTTGATACTAAATCTGCTAAAAAGAACAAAGATGTAGTAAAAAATCATGGGATTCCAAGATCTCACTATCATCAACAACCTATTGTGTATCAACCTAGAGACACAAGATATCATGCTACTTCTAGCACTATGCCTAGAGTACCTTATATGCATGAGTATTACGTGCCTACATATAGTGATTATATGTTCGACTCATTTTATAAACTAACCCGTGGACCCTCGAAGAGAAAGGGTACCAAACGGTTTAACTAATATCTTGTGTAGGTATGCCTTACTGCAAAGCAAAGCGTGTGGTACCTCGATATGTTGGGTTCCGAGGCATAAAACGCAGCGGAATAATGTAAATAAAACAAAATTTTCGAAACCCAAACCAGGATCCATGTACAATTATGGACAGATTATGGAGAAACGAATCATACCTTTAAAACGTTACTTTCACGAACTCAACGGAGATCCTAGCTTGTAATCACCACACACAATCTTCACGTCAAGATCTGTGTCTCTAAGGTAATCCACACGAATGTCCGACCGTCCAACGATCCGAGGAGTCAGGTACTAGCCCGCGAAGAACAGCCTCTCTCTATCTCTCTAGCCTCTCAAAGAGCTGCTAGGGTTTTTAATAAAACGATTTTATGAAATCCCTAACCCTAAAGTAATACATCATCATGTATTTATATGAGAGATAGTGGGCTAAAATCAAAAAACCGAATTGGGCTTCCTTAAACCCAATTCTAATTTTATCTTGATTTTATTATTGGATTTCCTTAAACCCAATTCTGTTCTTACTTTATTAAATTCGAATTTGCTTAGATAATTAATTAGGACCAGTCCAATTAATCAAATAGCCAATTCTTTATTTAATAATGATTTAATTTAAATTCTCAATTTAAATTAAAACTCCTTTTAAGACATTCTAAGTGTGTGACCCTATAGGTTATTATTACGTTGGCAACGATTTTAAAGTCTTAATTAAAATCGTAAACAAAGAGCTGCATCTAGTAATACATCATTGCTACCCAAGTAATAATAATTTAAATGGTGATCCATATTAAACCTTTCGTGATTAATGTTTCCGTGTAATATAATCCCTTTAACCAAATATTATAGATTAAACTCGAGGCATGTGTTTAGTCATCCTCTTCAACATTTAATCCGGGTTTACTTTATCCATGAGTAGACTATTAAAAAACAAATCATTATTTGAGCACGGTCATGCATTTTATAGTCTCACTCAATCAAGAGGCCAATAATATCTCTCCTAATTATAGGAGGGTTAAATCCTTTATCTATCATTCATATTTCTCATGCGACTCATGATATACCCGATGTCCACTTTTATCATCACCCGGTCAAAGGTAACTTTTAATGTAGTCAAAGTATATTAATCCTCGTATAGAAATATAATGATCTCAAGTCAAAGGATCATTACACCATTATCACTGTGAGTCTTTCTTGTGACTTTATTAAACATGAAGAATCTCACTGTGGGTCTGTCCAGTACCATGTACTCCTACATGTACCTATGTATTGACTTTAGTACCTCCATACTTGTAACCAATGAGATGTGGTTATCTGTCAAACAACATACTAGTCTATTTATGTATTATTATTGTCCTATAATAATAATACTCGACCAGGGACCTTTTAAGAATATGATATATTATATAATCTCAAGTTCAAGTCATTTACTTAAACTATATAATGTGTATCATGATTCTAAGGACATTTATTATGCTAACAAATATATCGCAGTAATTAAAGTCGTAATAAATACGTTTATTGAATGATCAAATGACATAAAGGTTTATTCAAAGAAACAATGTATTGCCTCTAGGGCACCTACACTAACACGATAGTGGTTGTTCGAGACATATGACTGGAAATAAGTCACTTTTAAACAACATTAGAAGGGTAACCGCTGGAAATGTCACTTTTGGAGATAGCAGTAATGGAAGCATCGTTGGCATAGGAGATATTGGAAATGAGCGCTTCAAGATTTCGGACGTACAACTAGTCACGGGACTAAAGTACAATCTTCTCTCCATTAGTCAACTATGCGACAACGGATGCAAGGTAATTTTCTATCCTACTAATTGTGCTATACATGATAGAAATGGTAAAATTGTGTTAAGATGTCCACGAGACTTGAATGTCTATACGTGTGACATGAGTAAGTGTGAGAATATTTGCTTGGTATCCACAAATGAGGATTCATGGTTATGGCATCGTCGTTTAGGCCATATAAATATGAAACTCATCAAGAATATATGTTCGAAAGAACATGTTCGAGGGTTGCCTAAGTTAAGTTATGAAAAAGATCACATATGTGAAGCTTGTGAAATTGGCAAGCAAATTGGAGCATCTCATAAGTCAAAATTCATGGTGTCTACCACAAGACCTCTTGAATTATTGCATATGGATCTAGTTGGACCGGTTCTGGTGCAAAGCCTTGGAGGGTGTTCTTACGCTCTTGTAGTCATTGATGACTATTCGCGCTTTACATGGACCGAGTTCTTGAAAGCGAAAAGTGATGCATTTGATTCATTCTCGGCCTTATGCAAGAGAATACAAAATCAACAAGGAAATTCGATCGTCTATATCAGGACAGATCACGGAAGAGAATTTGAAAATGCTAGTTTTTTTGAATTTTGTGATGCAAATGGTATTACTCATAACTTCTCACCTCCTTACACACCTCAATCTAATGGGGTTGTTGAAAAGAAAAATAGAACGTTAGAAGAAATGGCAAATACGATGTTGAACGAATATAGACGGCCTAAGTACTTTTGGGCCGAGGCTATGTCAACCACTTGCTACATTTTAAACCGAGTTTTACTTCATCCCATATTGTTAAAAACTCCTTACAAGTTATATTTTGGTAAAACTCCAAAGGTGAATTACTTCAAGGTTTTTGGAAGTAAATGTTACATTTTGAATACAAAAGATTACCTCACTAAATTTGACCCTAAGTCAAATGAAGGAATCTTTTTAGGCTATTCGACAAATAGCAAGGCATATCGTGTTTTTAATCTTAACTCTTTACTGGTGGAAGAATCAATGAATGTTATATTCGATGAATCTAAACCTCACTCAAAGTTTAAGGATTTAGTAAAAGAGGATGACGATGCAAACAATGTAAACTCTAGTGAAGTTGAAAATTGCATTCGTCAAGTGGAAAATATGAATATTGGAACGTCCGTTCCTAGAAATCCTCTTGAAATAGTAGAGCCGGAAAATGAACTACCAAAAGAAATTCCAAATATTAAGAATCATCCTTTAGACAATGTTCTAGGTGATCTTAGTAGAGGCGTTCAAACCCGAGCTCAAGTACAAAATGTTACAAGTCATGTTTCCTTCTTGTCACAAATAGAGCCAAAACCCGCGAAGGAAGCTTTGCTAGACGAGGATTGGATTGATGCTATGCAAGATGAGCTAAATCAATTCTCTCGTAGTAAAGTTTGGGAATTAGTACCTCCACCCAAAGATACTTCCATTATTGGAACTAAATGGGTATTTAGGAATAAATTAGATGAAAATGGTACGGTGATTCGAAATAAGGCGAAGATAGTAGCTCAAGGTTACACTCAAATGGAAGGAATTGATTTTGATGAAACTTATGCTCCCGTAGCAAGAATCGAGTCTATTCGAATGTTCTTGGCTTACACTTGTCATAAAGGTTTCAAGGTGTATCAAATGGATGTCAAATCCGCATTCCTAAATGGAGTGTTAGAGGAAGAAGTCTTTGTTCGACAACCTCCCGGATTTGAAGATCATGCACATCCGGAATATGTGTACAAGTTGTATAAAGCGTTATATGGTCTAAAACAAGCTCCTCGAGCTTGGTATGAAAGACTTAGTAAGTTTCTCATTGAAAAGGGATTTAAAATGGGAACTGCTGATACAACGTTGTTCACTAAGTACATTGATGGAGAAATTATACTTGTCCAAATTTACGTAGATGATATCATATTTCGTTCGACCAAAGAATCTCTATGTAAAGAGTTCTCGGACAATATGAGCAAGGAATTCAAAATTAGTATGATGGGGGAATTAAATTTCTTTTTGGGCTTGCAAATTAGGCAATCAGATGAAGGGATTCATATCTCCCAATCTAAGTATTGCAAGGAAATGCTCAAGAAATTTGAAATGGAAAATGCTAAGCCAATTAGCACTCCCATGACAAGTTCCGCTAAGTTAACCAGAAGATCCCAAAGGAAAGTGTGTGGATACGAAGAAATATCGTGGGATGATAGGAAGTTTATTGTACATTACCGCAAGCAGACCTGATAGTCAATTCAGTGTTTGTAAATGTGCAAGATTTCAAGCATTGCCTAAGGAATCTCATTTATCGGCTGTTAAGCGGATATTTAGATATCTTAAAGGCACTATGGATTAGGATTATGGTATCCAAAAGGACAACCTTTTGATTTAGTATGCTTTTCCGATTCGGACTACGCGGGTCATTTAATTGATAGGAAAAGTACAACTGGTACTTGTCAATTTCTTGGTGGTTGTCTAGTTTCTTGGTTTTCTAAGAAACAAAATTCTGTTTCGATCTCAACTACGGAGGCGAAATATATAGCAGCTGCAAAGTGTTGTGCACAAATCCTATGGATGAAACAAAAACTTGAGGATTATATTGTTAAATTTGATGCGGTATTGTTAGTAGTATTTTTGTTGTTCGTTCGCAGGGAAGGACTGATTGTAATATCAAGTTCAAGTATCTTATCTCTTTACGTCTAGAAGTGTGTGAGAAGAATTTTGGGGTTTGTGTTTTAACTAAATTAACCAAGAACTAATTATAAGCACTAAGAATTGATTTTAAACTGAGATTCAAATATGTTGGAAAACAATCTAAGAATTGGGGTTCTTCACTTGGTCTCAATACATGCTCAATATTAATGTGATATATGTGTTCCTACCTTGCTGAAAACAATTCTTCTAAATTTATACTGCACCCTCCCAGGCTACAATATAGTGCTTACAGCTACACCGTAATTGACACTCCCGTGATACAATCAAAGTATATCTATAAACTGTTATATGCCAAGAATTATATGTCTCACAATTCTCCTATTAATCTCCCGATCTAATATTCAAATTATGTCTGTTAAATCATGTACTAAGATTGCAACTTCTCTCCCAAGCTTATTACAATCCCTAGAATACAATCAAAGGTTCATGACTCCCCTAATTGTGTTAAGATCTCATTAACAAATCAGCCAGGCAGAAAATCACATAATCAAGCATGCATGAATACCAAGGAATACTACCCAATCCTCAGATTAGAGAATTAGTTACGCATATTTAATAAAGAAAACATAATAATAATGATAATGAATGAAAACATAATATTGAAGAAAGAATTGAAGATCGAAAGTACCTTGATACGATTTACAGCTATCAATTGTTAGCTATGAATTGTTATGATTTACAATGGTAGGATGTGTTTAAATAGGCTCTACAAATCTTGCCCAGCAAGATATTACCTTCTATTACAATTAGAATTCAATTTAGGTATTAAAAATTGCCCAAAATACAATTAGAACTAGAAAAGGGCAAAACAGTAATTTTTCTGCTCCCATCTATCTGCTGGTCGTGCTTCCTGGGCCCACCACACGCGGCCTGGTCGTGTAAAACCTATCCCATATTGTAGAAAATCTCTCAAGCTTCGCGTGTACTGTAAATGGGCTGAAAACGGACTTCTAGAACTCCAGATATGGCCCAAACAGTATAAGGTGCGCAACCCTTCTCAAAAATCCGAATTTTAATCAATTAATTCTCCAAGAACGATAGAAGCATCAACTTTAATCAACATTCTCGTAAATCTGCACAACTAAGCAAAACACATCAAAACTACAACAACTTGAGTCCAAAACAATCAATTTAAGCCGAACGGAGGCATTCCCAGTGGATATAAAATCCACTTATCAAACCCCCAAACTTAAACTGATGCTTGTCCTCAAGCATAAACAATTACAACTACCTGATTAGTACCACTTCCGTAGGTGATCACGGTTGCATTTGGCATATGCAACAAGCCCTTTAAACCCCTAGGCAGCCCCAGTGGACAAGTAAGGTCTCGTGAGGGCCTATAGCGAATGTACCCACAAAATCCATTTAACCTAATGCAATGCAATGCATGAATGCAACTAGTATGAAATATGCAACGATCCCCTTCAAACTAACCAAAACCAACTAACAAGCAAATATCTCAAAGAATGCAACTAAATCCAAATAGAGCTCGACCAAGTTCCCGTATACTAACAATACATGAACAGAAACGTGCGTGTGTGCAATGCTCATCAGAAATACTCCCAAAACTAGGTCAAAAATCATACAAATCCTTCGCCAAGACAATCACAGGTTTATAAATAGAATAGACTGTAGACACTTCATAACCTCGGAACACCTCCATCCTTATCCAAGGTAGACAGAAATTCATACTTTATTACTAACTACTACAACACATATATACAATCATACTTATTTAACCGTGCAATGGATGAGACCCCGAAAGGCTTATACAATAATACCCATGTAGCGAGTGTTAGGTCAGTGGATCCCAGACTATAAAAGCCTTAGGTCACTAGGACTAAGTCCCCTCAGACTTAATTACTCGAGTATTAAAGAGCTCACCCTGGTTAATTTTGCATATAAACAATTTATTGACTTTTTTTTTCTTTTTTTTTCTTTTTTTTTTCTTTTTTTTTCTTTTTCTGCGATCTGGAATGAGCCTTTCTCATTTCCAACCCTAGACTACTCATATAAATATGAGCCGGCTACTAGCCATTTGACACCTAGCCATTATTTAACAATTAATACAACTAGCATGAAATCCCTGGTTTCCCCCAAACTTAGACTTTAATGCCCCTACGCCATCAAGGGAATAACGAAAATTCTAAATATAATCAAGTGATTTAATCTCAAAACATCCAAACAAGCATGACCTCAACCTAGCCCAAAAGCACCCAATGAGACTGTGTAATTAGTTTTGTTTCCGAAACACATAAGTCAATTTCATAGAAACTATAAATCAACCCTCTATTCATCATTACCACACTCAATTAGACACCTACCTACCAATCAGAATCAGCTCGTTCTACGGGATCATGAAAAATGCATGCCATGAAAATGCAACTAGAATGAACTCACATGGTATACAGAAATAAAAACAAAATGTCCTACATGAAACAAACGTAGAACATAAGGTGGTGGAGGAACATACGGCTTTTCTGAATCTTCTTCCTTCTTCTTCTCATCTTCTTTTTCTGACGTGTCTGCAGCAATCTCCACTGGCTTATCCTCTTTCTCAGTATTACTCTCCTTATGCTCAAGAATCTCAACCTCGGGCAACTCTCTTCCGCTCCTCAAAGTAATTGCTTTGCATTGCTCTTTACTAGTCTGGTCGGGTTGACTAGGAAGTGATCCTTGCTCACGAACACCCATCTTTGAGGCAATCTGTCCAATCTGTGTTTCTAGCATCTTTTGAGATGATGCCATCTGATATATTCTTGATTCCATATTAGCCAATGCCCCAGAAGTCCCTTGCATAATCTTATTTAGTGCAACCTCCCACTCAGCTGGTTCTTTCTTTGGCGGAGGTTGATACTGCTGCTGTGCTTGATACGGTGGTCGTGACTGAAAACCAGGAGGTTGATTCTGCCTTGGAAATGCATAGGAAGGATTAGCTGCATGATTATTGCTGTAAGAAAGATTATTGTTTGGCCTTTGATTCGGATTGTAGTAAGAATTATTCTGCACAGGCCAAGGCTGTCTTCCTTGAATAAAAGATGCTTCTTCTGGAAATTGTTGAGCATACGAGTTCTGACTAGCACCATAATCATGATACCCTTCCATAGGTGAAGAAATAGCATTCACATTTACCTTTTGTCCTCGCACCTCCTGAGTTAGAGTATCCAACTTTTGAGCCAGCATGTTGATCATCTCAGATTCTTGTGTTGCTTTTGCTGAGCTCGTCCCACTCGGTGCCCATGAATAATTATTAGATGCTAATTCCTCAAGAAGTGCTTTAGCCTGTGTAGTTGGTGCCTTCTTGAAATTTCCACCAGCAGCCACATCCAAACTCAAACGAATATCTGCATTCATGGCCCCATAAAAAGTACTAATGACCTGCCAATCTTCTAAGCCATGATGTGGACACTTCCTCAATAGTGCCTTGAATCTCTCCCATGCCTGATATAGACCTTCACCCGGTTGTGCTTTAAAACTCATAATCATAGTCCTCAACTGTTGCGTCTTGTTAGAAGGATAGTATTTGGACAAGAATGCCGTAGAAAGACTCTCCCATGTAGCAACCGAAGTGTTTGGAAGTTGCTGAAACCATTCCAAAGCTCTTCCCTTAATAGAGTAGGGAAACATATGGAGACGAATCTGATCACTTGTAACGCCAGTGATTCTGAATGAGCCACACATCTGCAAAAAACGCTCTAGATGTCTGTGTGGATCTTCTAATTCAATGTCTCCTTCAAAAGCTTGATTGCTGATCATCTGAATTAAGCTCGGATTAATATGGAACTGAGCTGCACCAATCTCTGGAGTTTTGTACATGCAATTGGCTGGATTCGGTGTCTCATGGTCCCAAATAGAAGACTGATCAACATTAACAGCTAGTCGAGGTTCTGGATCTTCCATCTTAGCTTTATCTTTTCTTAGCTTTCTCAAAGTACGCTCGATTTCAGGGTCAAATTCCAATTTTCTAGCGCAAGATGAACGTAGTATACACCTGAAAATCACCAACAAAACAACTTGTGGAACCAATTAAAATCTAAACAATAAGAAACAATTAACCTAAACTCAACTATACTGCCTTCCCCGGCAGCGGCGCCAATTTGTTAGTAGTATTTTTGTTGTTCGTTCGCAGGGAAGGACTGAATGTAATATCAAGTTCAAGTATCTTATCTCTTTACGTCTAGAAGTGTGTGAGAAGAATTTTGGGGTTTGTGTTTTAACTAAATTTACCAAGAACTAATTATAAGCACTAAGAATTGATTTTAAACTGAGATTCAAATATGTTGGAAAACAATCTAAGAATTGGGGTTCTTCACTTGGTCACAATACATGCTCAATATTAATGTGATATATGTGTTCCTACCTTGCTGAAAACAATTCTTCTAAATTTATACTGCACCCTCCCAGGCTACAATATAGTGCTTACAGCTACACCGTAATTGACACTCCCGTGATACAATCAAAGTATATCTATAAACTGTTATATGCCAAGAATTATATGTCTCACAATTCTCCTATTAATCTCCCGATCTAATATTCAAATTATGTCTGTTAAATCATGTACTAAGATTGCAACTTCTCTCCCAAGCTTATTACAATCCCTAGAATACAATCAAAGGTTCATGACTCCCCTAATTGTGTTAAGATCTCATTAACAAATCAGCCAGGCAGAAAATCACATAATCAAGCATGCATGAATACCAAGGAATACTACCCAATCCTCGGATTAGAGAATTAGTTACGCATATTTAATAAAGAAAACATAATAATAATGATAATGAATGAAAACATAATATTGAAGAAAGAATTGAAGATCGAAAGTACCTTGATACGATTTACAGCTATCAATTGTTAGCTATGAATTGTTATGATTTACAATGGTAGGATGTGTTTAAATAGGCTCTACAAATCTTGCCCAGCAAGATATTACCTTCTATTACAATTAGAATTCAATTTAGGTATTAAAAATTGCCCAAAATACAATTAGAACTAGAAAAGGGCAAAACAGTAATTTTTCTGCTCCCATCTATCTGCTGGTCGTGCTTCCTGGGCCCACCACACGCGGCCTGGTCGTGTAAAACCTATCCCATATTGTAGAAAATCTCTCAAGCTTCGCGTGGACTGTAAATGGGCTGAAAACGGACTTCTAGAACTCCAGATATGGCCCAAACAGTATAAGGTGCGCAGCCCTTCTCAAAAATCCGAATTTTAATCAATTAATTCTCCAAGAACGATAGAAGCATCAACTTTAATCAACATTCTCGTAAATCTGCACAACTAAGCAAAACACATCAAAACTACAACAACTTGAGTCCAAAACAATCAATTTAAGCCGAACGGAGGCATTCCCAGTGGATATAAAATCCACTTATCAGGCATCCATTTTGTGTGATAACATAAGTGCTATTGATCTAAGTAAGAACCCAGTTCTTCATTCTCGATCAAAGCATATTGATATACGACATCACTTTCTACGAGATCACGTAAATAAAGGTGATATTAGGATGGTTCATATTGATGCCGAACATAATATCGCGGATATATTTACAAAACTATTAAATTCCGAAAGGTTTGCGAAATTAAGATTAGACCTCGGAATGGTTAATTTTACAAAGTAGAAATCTAGGCTTTAATAAATACATACAAATTAATTTTAGTCACTTAATTGTGCTAAAATATGATTTAGTATTTATTATTTACTCTTGTCTATTTTTAGACAAATTAGAAATTCATTAAAAGTATTTTCTATGAAAAATTGTTATTTATTAAGAAGTTTTCTATTAAATAGTTTTATTGAATTATTTAGGGCTCTATGGCAATTTTTAAGTAATGTTATCATTGTAATATTTCGTTAAAAGGCCATTTACGAAATTTAATCGAGCAGATGACGCTACCATTGTCAAGGCTCTCTTTACGACTCAAAGGGTCGTATAAGACTCCGTGTGATTCTGATATTTATTTTGTTAACTCAAAATAAGTATAGTTTGAGGATCGAAGTCACAAGAGTTATTTGGATAAATTTGGGCCGTCCAAGTAATAGGAGGATTAAATTTCGATATAATCGTATTTAACTCTACATGTTAATATATAATTTTATCTTTAAAATTATATATTAAAATATGTATTGAGATTGTATATATGGGTACAAAAACCCCACAAATATATACTAAAGATCCGGCCCATAACCCATTTTTGAAGCCCAGTCCGACTCAAAAATACTCTCAAATTCATCCATTTTTATATGAATTTTTATTCATATATTTCATTCAGCCCAGCCAAATATATTTGACCCAGTCCAGGTCAAGTGGTCAAACCCTAGAGACTTTTAATTTCAGCCATTCGTGGCTATCAAGTCTCAATCCCAGCCGTTCAAATAGAAAATATATCATCTAAATAAAATCACACAATATTCATTTGTGTTCTTGCCTTGTACGGCCGCAGCTACAGTCTCTCTCTCAAATTCTCTCGTCTTTCTCTCGGCTATCTCTCACATTTCTCTCTCAATACACTCTGTTCTTCAATTCTTAGCGAATATCTGCTTAATGGATACTCGTATCTGTGATCTATTTACTCGTCATATCATTAATCTCACAGTGATTATTGATATAAACAGTCGTGTGTATTCGAGTCGGAAAATCGAAAGATCTCGATAAGTAACAGACAATTCAATTCATGATTTGTTTGTTTATAATCGAAATCAACATTTATACATGTATAAATGATGATATGTGAGTTGTATGTTTGTTTACAGTCGAGTTTGTGTTGCAACTAGGGTTCATCAATTGAGAAAATTGGGGACTTATTGATACGTGCTTTGTACTTGGTTGAACATTGTAACGATGTCGTTTAGATACCGATTTCATCACGGTATTAAAGCTGTATCGATATCGGTTATTGTCACGTTATCGGCTCATATCGTATCGGCAATTCATCTTGGCCAAGTTATATCTGTATCGGCCGATATTATAGGAAATTCCCGAAAACTAAGAACCGGCTTAGTTTCAACTGGTAAGTCCCATGTGGAGTTCAACCATGGGCCCTGGTACATGTTTTTTATCCTTAGCAGTTACTAATTTTAGACGGGTTGATATCTTGATACTAAGTCTGCTAAGTGCTTAAGTGTGTACGAATGGTTGATGCATTAATGATGAAGTATGATAACTGGTTTGTGGTGGATTTACTGATGCTTGCTGTGAGTTTGGCTTAACAGTTGGGTTGATTATAGTAGCTTATCAGTTTAATTACTTAGTTAATCTGCATTACATTCTACACTGCACACACATTGCCCACTCAATAAGAGTTGGCCATTTAATCATTTAAGTTAAATGGTGTCTGCATCACTGTTGAGTAACGGCCACATAGTTCTTAAGAACATCTGCATTTCTCTTCTGCTTGAAATGTTAAGTATGTGGATTGTAATTGTTTACTTATGTTGAATGCTTAAGTGAGTATGTATATGTGCTTGACTGGATACTTGACTATGTGCTTAACTGCCCGTTTGTGAAGTCTTGTGTAATTCCTTATTAAATTCAGATTTACATGGAATTGTCTTGAAATATGTGTTAGATGTAATTTGTGTCTAATGCAGTTGTAATTCAAATTGGAGATTTGAGTTGTTGTATGAAGAGATAAGATTGTATTGAGCCTTTGAGACTATATGATTATTAATTGTTTTAGAGTTGGGTTAGACTTAAGTTATCTGAGAGTTTAAGTGCTTACCTTGAGTCTTTGTCCACTAGTTCCTAACATTCCTACAGTGCATTAAATGCATAGCATTAATTTACTGCATTACATTTTCCAACAGCAGCCAAATTTTTACTTTTAGAATTAAATTGTTTTCTAAAATCATTTATTTGGTTTGTCTTGCATATATCATTGATAAGTGCTTAAAATGCCATTAAATGCTTGCTGCATGCTTACATGCTTTGCCACTATTCATGTGTCACGTTTTGGAGCTCAATAAAAATTTTGCATTTTTAAATTGCACACACTGCTACACAGCATGGTTTTACCAGTGATTGAACTCAAGCCTCACCACCCTCTTGCCCTATAAATTGAAACCCTTAATCTGTGTTTGCTTCACACCCTCTATCACATAAACACACAGCCACACTTGATCTTTCATGGATAAGTTTCCAAACAAAAGGCCATACACCAAACCTGGTTTCTCTAATCACATTCAAATTAACAAGCTTTCTAAACCTAGCTTCAAGAAAACCAAAGGTAGCAACCACACACCTCCACAATTCATAAACCACACAGCCACTACCAAATACTCCTTCCTCAAACACAACATGCAACCTGGATTTCTCATTAACCTTGAGAGGCTCAATGAGGTCAAAACCATGCTCTTGCATTCTAAGTGGGAACCTATGTGCATCTTTAGGAATAGAAAGGTCTACACTAGCATGGTTGGTGAGTTTTATTGCAATATGGGTATTGGTAAAGGTGTCAATGATACTCTCGACATCACTTCTGTTGTGGGTGGTAAACCCATTATACTTGATCATTTCTTGATAAGTAGAGCTCTTCAAGTTGACCCCCAGGTGGTCTCCTTGCCCAGGATTGACATTTCTAAAGAATTTGCTTTCGGTATTGAGGAGTATCACTTGTTTATCTCTACTTTATGTGGTACTGCTGTCCCTGAGAATTGATTCTTGACTGATGAAGGTATTTCTAGTGATCATTTTATGCCTCAGTTTCAAATCATTGCTATGGTCATTAGGGCTAAGATTCTGCCCAAAATGACACCTGATAAGATGTTTAACTTTGTTGAGCTTAAACTGATTTACTTGCTATTCACTAGAAGGATCTACTTCTCTTTCCCTTATGTGATACTTGTCAACATGGTGCATGCTTCTAAAACTGGTTACATGCCATATGGGTTGCTCTTGACTGCTATCTTTAAGTTTATGGGATTTGACATGACTAGGTCAAGCTACTATGTTATTCAAAATTCCTTGTCTGAAGGGTCCATTAAGGCCCCTGTTCCCTTAGAGGAATCTGAGCCTGTCCAAGAGATACCTGTTGGTCTGCCTAATTCTATCACTAGTCTGTCCAGCTTATGTGCTAAAGTTGATGAGTTGTCTGAGGACCTTAAGGTTATGAAAACTGAGCTTAAAAGCATGAGTGATAAGAATGATCAGTTGACTGCTAGAGTGGATTTTCTGATGGCTTCTCTATCTGAGAGCATGGCTAGAATGAATGTTATGGAACATAGCATTAATCAGCTGGTGCAAGCACAGTATGAGCTGACTTCTACTCCAGCACCTCATGGTGACACTGGAGAGAGGGAAGAAGATAATGGCACTGTCAATGCATGCAATGGACATGTGGAAATTAAGATTAAGAAATGATGCTATTGTTCCACTCTTTAGGCCTGATGGATCTGTCTCTTTTGCCGTTTGCTGTTCTTGTTGGTTAATTTACTATCTATGTTGCTTTTGCTTGTTTAGTTCCATGTTAAGCTTGTTGGTGGGTGCTATTACTATTTGGTTAACTGGTATTAAATTTGAAGGCCTCAGATGGTGTTTATGGTGGTCTTCCTTTTGGTGTTTCTGCTGTGTGCTCCTGGTTAAAGTTCAAGTCCCTTGTTCTCTTTAAATTCCAGTTTCATGTCTCCTTGTGCAGTTTGGTGATTTCTGCAGCTTAGTTCTAAGTAGTAGCATTAAGTATCTATTTAGCTTTTTTGGTTATATTAGCAGGAAATGCAGTCTATGTATGGATCAAATCAGTATTTTTCAAGCTTTTGAACTGATTGATTTTATACATTCTTAGCTTATGTATCTCAGGACTTGTACTGGAATGCTTTAAATGTTATGAGTGAAAGGTTCCGTTAAGTACATTTTTAAGCTATATTTCTTGTAATATTCCTCTGACACAAATGTTGACTACTACTTCAAGAATCTTTGCAGGAAAGGACTTGACTGAAATGGAAATTCGATTTATGAACTTAAAATAATTCCATATTATTTGTGTTCTTCGAATTAAGCAGCAGCCATGGAAACATATTCGCTTTCAAGTGAAATTAAAATAAACCTTTATAAAAAATACACTTTTGTGAAATTTCTTAAAGGTCACTTAGGAATTTAGGAAAATGCCGAATAAAGAAATTAAATTTCTTTGGCATATATTCGAATTTAAAGTGATCAACATGCTTCCAAAATCCAAATTTTGCAATTTGACACTACAAAATTCGGCTTTATTTTCAATGAGCAACAAAATTGTTTATCTAATATTTCTTTTCAAGAAAACATAGTAAACAATTACAACATGCTCAAATTAAGGGGAAGCTTTACTATTGCAACAAGGTTCTATATTTATCACTAAAGAACAAATGTGATATTACAACTCGAAGTAAAGCATATTCGTAGGGGAACTGATCTTTCTTATACTTTAATGTCATTAAAAGATAAAGAAAAGTATACTTGTCCCTCACACCGGGTTTCTATATAAATTCTTTCACTAACTTTCTTCTACGACCCTTTCTTTTTGACATTTTTCAAAAAGGGGAAGAAAGAAGAAATTAAAAAGTGGAAATAAATATAAATTGACTTGTCAAAAACAGGAACACTCGCAAAATTATGTCAGAATGGTGCATAACCTGAGGGGAAGCTACAATCATGAAAGTAGGTACTTTTTAAAAATTTTTGCTTGCACTGACATCAAGGAAACTCAGGTATATTTCTAAATTCTGTGTTTATATGTTTATGTGCCTAGGATAGAGAGTTCACATAGGCACACTTTTAATTTCTTACTAATTTTGAATAAATATCAAAAAGGGGAAGATTGAAAGATATCTTGCTCTTTTAAGGTTTTGATATTTATTATATTATTAAGAAATTAATAATAGGTCACTTAGTACCTCCCACTAGGAATCAAGGTCTTATTCGGTGACAAGTCAAACCTTGGTCAAACCCGAGTCAATTACGGTCAAATATGAACTTTAAAATATAGAAATATATTTTATTGTTTGACTTAGATAAAATATTTAAAATATCATCTTATGGTATTTTATAATATTTTAGATATGGCATTTAGGAGGCATACCTTTGTATTTGGTCTCGGTCGTTTTAAACTTTATTGTTTTAATATCTTTCGAACCGATGACTTACACCAACGGATATTTCATGACTTACATATTTTGAAAATCTTTTATAAATATCCGAAATGCTTTATCATGACATATTGCCTTCTATTGTAAGACCAATCTTGTATTTAAAATATTACTTTCTCCCGGTACCCCTAACGGCTATATCTACTCGGAGAATATTATTTTAATACGTTAGTACTTCTCCCTATACTTTGGAATATTATATTCTTTGGAGAATACTATGATATGACTTTCTTTAGTCATAATATAGTGCTTGGTCTATTAGTGATGACCAAAACTATATCGTTTGTCGGCTACGCGAAAGCGGTATCCAATGAATAGTAAATTGAGCGTAAACGACTTTTCAAAGCCAAGATTGACTTGAAACCTTGTAGGATTTCTTGGCATGGTCTATAATAGGTCTAGGAAGGTCTAGGAATTTTTCCGAAATTTTTCAAAATTATTTTTCCGGAAGTCGCGTTTTTAGCCAGTGGTTACTATTCATTATTTTGCTTCGATTATTTTTAGTCGACTTGTGCTATCACAAAAATTAGGAAACTTTATGGAATGGCTTAAAAAATATTTAAGAAGCTCTAGTAATATTTTCAGAATATTCTGAGAATATTTTTCTGGGTGACCTTTTACGATATAAGTGATTTTTCGTACGAATTTATTCGTCAATCAAATCAACTTATTTTTAAAAACTGTTTTGCACGTATTCCTAAATATATTCAAGGATGTCTCTCCCAAAATTTCATAATATTTTGATGATTTTTCATTAGGGTTATTAATTAGCAAGTTTAGGCTTCTAGAATGTGCATTTGGGTTCAAATTAGCTTGAAAATCTCATGTAATGCAAATGCAACTTTATTCATTGTTTATTAGAAGTCAACTTTGCTGGGTTTAAAGAGGATAAGGATGAGAAGATATTTTATTTGTTTATTATTACTTTATTAGAGTCATTGGATGGCTAACAAGTGGCAAAATGTGAGCCATTGGATCAAACCCAAAACCCTAATCTTTGACTATAAATTAGAGCTTATGCTCAATATTTTCCTCAAGCAAATCAAGCAAGGGCGTGCTGAAAATATCTCTCTAGAAATTCTTGTTCTTAAGGTGCTATTTCTTTTCTTATGAATTTCTAGTTATAAGCTTGCCTTTCTTTCTATGTCTTCATCTTCTTCAAGCTTATGATATTGCTTCACTTCTCTTCATCTTCTTGCTTCTCAAGCCCGCCGAGAGCGCGGTTATGTTCCACTCCATGATTCTATAGTCCGCCTTTCTGGCCGGTTGAATTAAGAGTGATAGTTCATAACTCAACTCGAGAAAACGGTTAAAACACCCCCGCTAGAAGCAAAAAGATGAGGACTTGCTCGGTTTCTTCACTAACTCCTTTGATTTTGGCTAGCTTTGAGTTTGGTTATAGTCCACTCTATGGTTCATATATTCGCTAGATTGGCTTGATTGAACAAAGAGTGATAGGCTATAGTTAATCTCACTAAAAGTGAATGTTAGTGCCAAAAACAAAGAAGTTGTGCTAGATGCCTCCTTGAATTATTTGGTCACTCTTGTGGTTTGTTATAGTCCATTCTATGGTTCAAGCATCCGCCACCTTAACTTGGTTGAACAAAGAGTGATAGGCTATAATTTATCTCATGTTTTATGTGCTTAAAGACCAAATAAATCAAGTAGTGCACTTAGCCTTAAAAACCCATCTTGTGCACTTTTTAGATTCGATTTTGGGGCTGATTTTCTTGCCTCTAATCCTAGGTTTGTGCCATCTTTGAATGTCCTTAAGTTGGTAAAATATTAGCCCTTGTTATGGCAAATTTTTACTACACATTTTGAAGGCTTTAAAGATGTAAAAAAAGAGTATTCACTTGGAAAACTTTCGGCTATAGTAGCATTTCTTAAGGCTTGGTTTTGTGGTGTTTTTATACACTTTAAACAAGCTCTAAGAGTGTTTTAGGGGCTGCCTTGTTTTAATAAAAGATTGGCTTAGTTTGAGCAATTTTTATCATGGTTTTAATGATTATTTCCAAGTGATATACATGGTTATAAAACAAACTAAAATTGACCAACCTTAATTGCTTATATTCTTGTCATTTATCGTTTGTTTCTTGCACTTATATACTTGCTCTTAATTGTCTTTATCTTGTTAGTATATAAATTGTGTTTGTAAGGAAGCTTGGCTTGTATTTACACTTTGTAATGTTTTGTATAAGACTTACTAGTTCTTCCTTGTCATGAACGATCTTTTTCTTACATTTGCACTTCTATAGTGGCTTGTGTAGAAAGATCCAAGTTTATCTAAATTAAGCTTCATCTTTCACTTTAGTGGAAAGTTTAGATAAACTTACAAAGCCTACTTAGTTCTTGAATGTTTTCCGAAACGAACACTACTCATTGAGTTAACCATTTTTGTTATCTTGCTATCAGAACGAACTAAGTATTCATATGGTTTATTCGAAAGTCTAAACCTTTGATTCGACATTGAATATATTCTGGGGGGATATATTGTACTTCATTTAAATACACCAAGATTGCTAGTTATATTTAATCTTTCTTGATTATATGCTCTAATATAACTTGTTAATCTTAATTCGTTTAAATTGCTAGTTATATTTGCTCTTTCATTTTTATATGCTTGAATATAACTTAGTAATTTAATTGTGCTATATATATTGCTTCCGCTCTTGCTCTTGTTTATTTTATTCATGATATATATATGCATACATTCGGCACACATACTTGCACATATATATTTACTCACAAGTTTATATGTATTCATGCTTTCTTGATGATAATGTTCCATGTATAATATATATTGTCTTTATATATTATATCTACTTGCTACACTTGTTATATGCATACCATATTGTGTTATTCTTAATATAACATGTGTGTAGTTGTTCTAGCACTTATATTGTTAATAGGTTGGACTTGTTAATGGTATACTTGCTCTCTTGGATTAATGAATATGGTTATATGTTAATCTCTTTATCTACTCGTGTTATACCATGCTTAATTGATTTATCAATTGTATGACTTGTTGTAGATTTTGTGCATGTATGTTTCAAATAAGTTGGACTTGTTAGTGATGTACTTGCTCACTAGAATTAATATTTGTGTAATACTAGTTCAAATCTTTCTTTTCTTGTAAAAGGGTATTTTTTAGATATTGTATATTAACTTTTGCAGTGAGGTGAAGTGAAGTGAGGTGATCCTTGTTCTAAGACCAAAGTCTTAGGCACGCCGACGGGGAGTTGGGCTTCGTACCGTGAGGAAAAGGAAAGACCCAAGACCGGCAAAGGTTAGTAGTACAAAGACTACACAAGGGGCTACATCGGCTTTGAAGAGGTAACGGGGAGTTATTGTCTAAGATAGGTCGTGTAGGGTTTGTACATTAATTTGAGGAGGTAACGGGGAGTTACGCTCCAAGATAATTATTGTATGGTTGCTACTTGATTTTGAGGGGGTAACGGGGAGTTACGGTCCAAGATAGATATTGTAGTGGTTTTACTTGTATTTTGAGAAGGTAACGGGGAGTTACGCTTCAAGATAGATATTAGTAGGTTTGTAAAGGCTTCTCCGCCTAAGTTAAGGAGTGTGTTTTTAGTGGAGCAACTCTCGAGATCGGGGAGGGTCTCGGGGACTGGATGTAGGGGTATATATATCGCGAACCAGGTGAAAAATCGACCGTGTGGTATTGCTTGCTCTTTCTCTTTACTTATGCATTTATATATTGCAATATTGCGATAAAACGTTTTTCAAAAAGAGAAAAACCCGTTTTGGCAAAGTTTCTCGAGGCAAGTCATCTTAATATTTCGAATCCGCTCTTCGGGAAGTCTGTATCATTCTTCTCGGATTGTTAAAATCGATGTCTAGAACTGAGGGGTATTAAGCAACCTACGGGTTCTCCTTCAGAACTGGTCGGTTGATCTCGAAAGATTTTAGATCATAAGTTTTCGTGAAATTTTCTAAGGCGAAGATTTTTAAAAGGCAATTATTTTTTAAAATTGGTAATAAGCTATTCAACCCCCCCTTCTAGCTTATTAATACGTCATATCGGACCTAACAGTTAGTAAACTGGTGGGTCTCACTCTAACCTATCTCGACCCCACTGCCAGATTGTAATGAATGCAGAAGGAAACATCTAGGCATGTGTAACTCGCAAGGAGTAACGTGTTTGAATTGTGGGCAGCTAGGGCACTATGCTAACACCTGTCAGGAACCCCGTGCCAAGACCAACCAAGACACTACCTATTTCAAATGTGGAAAGCTTGGACACAAGGCTAAGGAATGTCGATCTACTGAGCCAGCTATATTAAGAGTTAGTAGGGCTACTCCAATAAGCAAGCCACTGCCAGGACCTTTAAATAGCAGGTACCCTCCTATACGATTCAGATAGAGCTAATGTATTATTGTATATCAAGATGTTGCATGATAATTAAACCTTAAGGCCTAGCCGCCAAAGGAATAATTACAAGTGGAAATAGTCAGTCGAGAGATTTTCTCCCCATAAGCATGGTACATACAGGTTGTGAACTAGAAATGTGGGATCGATATTTTTATAGATTTGATTCTTTTCAAGTTGAGAGAATTTACTATTGTAATAAGGATGGATGGGTTGACATCCAATGGAGCCTAGATTGATTGTAAGGGAAAGAGAGTAATAATTGAGGGGCAGAGTCAGATTCAGAAATTCCTGAATATAGTTCAGACTAAGAAATTATTACTCTAGAGATATGAAGCTTAATTAGCTCTTATAGTTGACGCCGAGAAAAGAGACACCAAGTATAAAGGAAATTACAGCGGTTTTAGGAGGCTGTGCAAGGTTTTAGTGAGCTACCAGATATCGATTTGGATGACATGAGAATGAATACCAAGTATTCAGGGTACAGTGCCGTATCTCCTGTTAGCCCCAATTGGAATGAAAGAGTTGGCGACTCAGTTACAAGAGTTGCTAGGCAAGAGTATGATAAGACCCAGTGTACCACCGTGGAGAGCCCCGATATCGTTGTGAGAAAGAAGATGTTAGCATGAGATTATGCATCGAACATCGAAAGTTAAAAGAGTTACCATTGAGAATGGGTACCCATTATCGAGGATAGGAGATTGTTTGACCAGCTGAAAAATGTTATTTATTTTTCCAAAAAAAAAAAAATTTGAACTGGATATCACTAGTTGAAGATTAAATCCGAGGATATACCTAAGACTGAATTTCGCACTAGGTATGGATACTATAAGTTTTAGTGATGTCGTTTGGATTGACTAACGCACCCGTGGCTTTTATGGATTTAATGAATCGAGCATTCAAGAAGTACCTAGATAAATCTGTTATCATAATTATTGATGACATCTTGATCTATTGAAAGACAGAAGAAAAGCGTGTTGAGTATTTAAGGATAGTGTTGGAAATATTATGAGAGGATCAGAGAGTGAATTCTGGCTTAAAGAAGTTCAATTTTAGGACATGTGGTTAGTAGCAAAGGTGTTTTAATGGATCCTGCTAAGATAGAAGTTGTCTCAAATTGGGATAGACCAACTATGCCTTTGGCAAGTTACTATAGAAGATTCTTACAAGATTCTGTTAAGATAGTAGCACCGGAGACCCGACTTACTAGAAAGACTGAGATGTTCTAATGGACTCCTAAGTATGAGGAAAGTTTTCAGGAGCTGAAAAAGAGGTTGGTGTCAGCCCATGTGTTGGCCCTACCATATTATAAGGGAGACTTTGCATACTGACACTTCTCCTAAAAGTTTAGGTTGTGAACTTATGCAGCACGGCAGAGTAAATGCTTATGCATCCAAACAGTTAAAGGATTGCGAGATGAGGTACCCCATCTATGATTTAGAGTTAGCCGCGATAGTTTTCGCTTTAAAGATTTTGAGGCATTATTTATATGGAGAAAAATGTGAGATCTATACAGACCAGAAGAGCCTCAAGTATATATTTACGTAGAAGGAACTGAACATGCGACAGGCCAGACAACATTCCCCGCAAACAAATCCCTCAAGAGACTCGCCTTTCTTTCAGAGAGATGAGAGATTAGATAATAAACAATGACTAAATACAGGAGGTAGGTAGGCTTTCTGTAAAATGATTAAAGAATGGAATTGAACAGCGGGGGGTTGATAGTAGATAACCTGAGATAGGGAAATGGCTAGAATTGACATAGAATTATGACTGTGAGATACATTACCATCCAGGGAAGGCCAATGTGGTGGCCGACGCCCTTAGTCAAAAAAGGAGAAAGATGGATTCCGAATGTACAGGAATTAAATGATGAGATTTTACACGAAACCCGTAGTTCAAGATATTCTATGCACCTAGGCGGCACCAAAATGTATAGAGATTTAAAAGAGCGCTATTGGTGGCCTAATATTAAAAAAGAAGTTGGGATGACCACTTACCATTATATGAGATTGATTATAACAATAGTTACCATGCCTGTATAGGGATGCCACCTTACGAAGTCTTGTATGGAAAGGGATGCCACTCTCCCTTGTGTGGGAGGAGGTTGGCGAGAGAAAGGTATTGAGTGACAGCCCAGGATAGACTGAGAAAGTATGCGGACCAAGCCCACAAGGATAGAGATAGTGCTACTATTGATAAGCTAAATGGCATATTGATGAATGACAAGCAAGTTATATTGGTGTATTTCTGCGCAAACAAGATAGAGAATATGAGGTTAGAGATTTGTGATGCTAAAGGTATCCCCGTGAAAAGGATTAATGAGACTTAGAAAGAAAGAGAAGTGAGCCGAGATTCACTGGGCCGTTTGAGGTTCTAAAACGCTTCTGGAAGGTAGCCTACGAGCTAGCCTTACCCCAAATCTATATCATGTTCATAATGTGTTTCATGTGTCAATGCTACGCCAGTATAATGCAGATGCCAGACATATGATAGAGTACGAGCATGTAGATATATAACCAGATCTAACTTTTGAAGAATTTGTGGAAATCATGGATAGAAGAGAACAAGTGCTGAGGAACAAGATTGTTCCACTTGTGAGAGCACTGTGGAGAAACCAGAGTGTCGAAGAGTCGACATAGGCATTAGAGAGTGCAATACAGGAAAGATACCCTCAACCGTTCAACGACTGATTCCGGGACGGAATCCTTTTAAGGAGGGGAGACTGTAAGAACCCAAATTTTTGGTAGAACTAAAACTTTTCTTACTATGATTAAGTGCATCAATGAATAATGATTTCAATGAACAGTGGTTTTAATGAATGGATATTTCTATGGATAATGATTCCGGTGCATATGTGTGATTTCTGAATAGTGTAATTCAGTAGTTGACGACTTAGGTTAGAATGATCTATCGTCCAGGAAATGAGTTGGTATACCCTAGAGGGGAGTTGAGAAGTGAGTTAGAGTACTCACTATAATAATTATGAAACGGAAATAGCAAGTATGTACTAGGGAAGTACAGAGAGAATGAGTATATGTAAATGAAGCTAGAAGCCAGAGAACCCAAACATTGTATTATTCCAACATTGACAAGGAAGTCATGAATACAATAATTGGATTATGAATCAAGGGCATTAAATACCAGAAGTCCAAGGGAGGATATATTATGAGAGGTAAATAGAATTGAGAATAAAATCCTAGAGTTAAAGGGATTGAGAACTTATGAGAAATCGCGAGAGCGTTTTTCTGAGAACAAGAAATAAAGGGAACAAACGAGGAATATTGGAGTTAATATTTGTTCGAGGGATTGTGCCACACTAGAGTAATAAAATGCAACATATAAGTTGTAACATATTGATTTTATTAAATAGATAAAGGGGAATCCAATTGGTGCAAACTTGAGAAACCAAAGTGGAAGAGGAGAAAGTCAACTACAAGATGAGTGGTGCATTTGCACTTAACCAAAAATGGAGTAACTAGTTTTTAAGCCAACACTTGGACAAATGGAGTGCTAACACATGGTCCAATAGATGATGGACAAAGAATTAAAAAGAGGATCCATCCAATATTAGAGAGATATGCAAGGGATAAGGCATTAGATATAACAAAACACAAGCTCTCCAAAACTGCCCAACAGGAACAGCAAGGAAAGAAAAATTCATATCTCCCGATCCAGAGCTTTAAAAATCACCAAATTTTAACCATAGCTTCTACACTCCATGGGTAAGGTTCGTTCAAAATTTCATGACAATCCAAGTAGTATAGCCTAGTCAAATATCTTCCCCAAGTTGAAGAACCAAACCTGCCTAGTCCTTTGCATTTTCTGTCCAGCAGGAAAAACGGGTTCAAAACCATAGCTACCAAGCTTCAAATTTGATGATCTATAGCTTAAAACAAAGCTTATAAGGAGCCCAAAGTGTGGTAAAAATTTGATAAACAAATTCCTATTTTCCGATTTTATATGAATTTTACAAAAGTGATGATGAATAGTGTTTCAAGTTGTTTTCATATTTTGTCCATGGCTTTTAGGTTTTGTTGAAGCTATCCAAGGCCATACCAAGGTGTGAAAATCTCTGCTAGTGTTCCTAGAGTATCAAAGAAGGTAAAACCCTAACCCATGTATGAGTTATGTTGAGTTTTAAGGGAGTTTATGCAAGTAGTGTAAAGATTAGTGCTTAATAAGAACATCCATGTTTATTTAGCTTTGTTTTGAGATGTATGTGTTGAGTGGTGGTCAAAGGACCTTACCACTGACCTTAGAGGTCTTGTGTGATGGTTGGATTGTGATATTAGAGATTGGGTTGCCTTGTGTGGCTTATTTGAGGAGTTACAAAATGGAAATGTTCGAATTAGAGCCGTCGTAATGCCCGATTTTTTTAAACCACTTTGATAGTGACCATCCGAGACCATAACATCGTTTAAAGGTTAACCACTGACCATATTATGTAGATATTGTTGTCTAGTTTATGTGGTCGCAAGAATCGTGTCAAAACAGTTTACGGTTTGTGAGATATGACCATTTTAGTGGAAGCGATTCGAGGAATTTTGTCGCAGAAATGTACCAACTTTGTGGTTGTTTTTGTGACCCTTAAAAATGGAATTGGAGTATAATATTTTGAGAATAAATGCTAAGGTCAGTTAGCAATGTATGAGAGAAGGTTTCGAGTCCAAAAGATTATTTTCGATTTTATAAAAATGCGTTAGCCGAGGTTGCGCAATCGAAAACCTCCAAGGACATGACTTAGAAACCAATATTGATAATGGTTTAGTATAACTTGAATTCAAGGATTGATTTCGAACCAAACTTATGACTTAAGTAATTGTCGACTAACATGGACTTAGTATGGGTCTAATATGAGCAAATAGTGCTTTGGTTGTGTTTCGCTTACGTGTTTAAGCATTGAGTTATAAGTGGATTATCCAGGGGATTGATCGTATGTTTTATTTGACTTTGTCTAGATTGTCCGACATTGTCACGAGCCCTACCACTTCTCAAGCATCAGGCAAGTTTTCTAAACATATACTTTTGAAGTACTGTTGTATAATACTGCATTTGCCATATATAGTGTTATACAGTTTTGCGATAATCTTATTTCATGTGGTAATAGAATTTGACTTTTGGATTATATACGAGCTTTGAGGTAAAGTATTTATAAACCGGTGTATCTTGTAGTTCTAGTGATAAGAGCATATTTATTGTTTCGACTCTAGACCGGGAGTCGGTATTTTGAGTTATAGAGATAGTCGTGGAAATCCGGAGGGATTCCAGCGGTAGAGTACTATTTCTTTTGAGGAATGTTATTAATAAGCATTATTTATAATTCCAGAAAATATTAATTACTTGGGTTATGATATCATTCGAGTAATGTTATTTGAATATTATCGCATTCGAGAATATTATGGATTATGATATCATTCGAGGAATGTTATTTGAATATTATCTCATTCGAGAATATTATGGATTATGATATCATTCGAGGAATGTTATTTGATGAATAATTTATTAAGGATTTATTTCTTAATTGATATTATTTAATTATTTATTAGATATTCCAAATTGTTTAAAAATCTTATTTATTCTTTAAAAATTCATTCAAAGGTTTAAAATTATTTTAAATATTTTCTAACCCTTGGGATTATTATAAAATAATTTGAGGCTTACAAAGATGTTAAGATTCTGTTTATACTTTACGTAATAGAGACATTTACAGAAATATTTTATTAAAGTACCTTGTAACTTCATCTTTTAGATTATATTAAAATTTTGTTCGTATTATGGAGGTGATATAAAGGTCCCCATGATTATTTTTAAATAAACCCTTAATGGATAAAGGCTTCGCTTTACCTTCAAAACTTGGGGAACCAAGCTTTTGGGAGTAAAAGTGTGATTTCTCCCTTCGCTCATCACTTGAAAGACTTCAAAACTCCGACTAAATTCCCCATATGTTTTCAAAATGAGTTCAATGTCAAAGAGAATTTGTTGACGAAAGTCAACCCACATTTCCGACTTGCTTCCACAAATGCTTCCGGAAGTAAGGGTTTGATGTTAAGCATCTATCTTTGGACTGGAGGAAAGTGTTAAGGTGTAAGAGGCTGTGGGACAGTCCATCCAAGCGTAGGAGGCTGTGGGACAGTCCAGCTTAAAGACCCGAATGCGGTCAGGGCCACGACCTCGAAAGAAGGATCGCTACCCATCTACTAGTAGCAAAGTTTTGTACGATACAATGGCTGATCACCTTGTATCGGGGGTACTCCAAAATAATCCATGTTCTTCCAATTGGAATTGTGCTGCAACACTGTAATGAAAGCCCAAGTGCTCCATTACCGATAGTGTTGGCAGAGTCTTGCATTTCCATTGAATAAATTATTTTATTTCAAAAACCTTCTCAGAAATAGAAGGAAGATGATTGGGACAGAATAACGCAAGGGCATGTTATATGAAATCATTGTGCACTATCTCCTATTGAAGTGTCATGGTTACAAATGTTTCAAGAATGACATTAATTATATATTGCTACGGCAAGTATGAGTTGCATATATCTTTCATATAAAGATAGTAAATGATATTTGAAGTACTATGATAGTACTGTTTCGAATATATCCCGATGAGGAAATGATTTCAGTATCAAGATATTTTGACAAATATTGTCTTATACCCGTTTCATCCTGGGTTTGAGTTTAAGGCAGATTTATTCCATTCTTTTTTTACCTTGCTGAGCTTTCACTCACTCTTGCTATTATTTTATATATTATATAGCAGCTAAGCAGGATGCCAAGGGCATGGTACACACCCCGCAAGTGAGTGGTAAGCGCAAGGCTTTTCCCTGAGCAGTTTCTAGCAGTGATCTCAGAAGTAGTAAGGACTAGTCGGATCAGGCTACAGTTCTGTTATTCACTTTATTTATAAGTATGAATTGTGTAAGAGGATCATGTGAACCAGAGGGTTAAGTCGTTAATGCGCCTTCACTTAGAGATTGCATCGATATCAGATTCAAAGACATTTGGGTATTGTAATAATTAACATTTTATTCCATAGATGTTTTAGTATGTCATTTTTGAGACTCTAACCTCTGTGTGTGTGAGAGAGAGATGTATATTGTGGGTCATGAGCAGGCGGATTATGTATATTGTGAGTAATATAGGTACAGCGTGGAATAATGGATTGTGACTACCCTAGATCCCTGACCCCGGGTCTGAGGGTGTTACAGTTCCTTTTTGTGAAAAGATTGATTCCACCATGACTTCAGCTAGACTAGAAAAGCTCTTCGAGGAATGTCCTCGTCCATCTTGTACCATAGTGATCCCAGAACCTGGTGAGAGAGCTCACAGGTTCGATATTCTGACCCCTGAGCGTGGAGTTCCTAATGCTGTTATTTCTGCCGCCTTCTTAAGAGTAGGTTTCTTTATACCTATCCATCCTTTTTTGAGAGAGATGCTGGATTTTTACGAACTTGCCCTAATGCAGTTAACTCCAAACTCCAATCATTTGGATATCAGCACCTAAATCTTGTATTCTAGCAAGTTCACAACTCCTTTGTCTGCCCCTGAGTTAGGTTTCTTCTTCAGGCTCAAAGATACTGGAAGGAGATCAGGGTGTTTTTATTTGTCTATCTGGCCATGCCACCAGGGTCAGTGCATAAAAGGTGTTAAACAAACTTTTGAACAGTGGCAAGAACAATTTTTTTATTGTTTTGACTACCCTAGTATAAAGTTTGAGTTCAATCGTCGCCCTCATATCCCTAAACAAACCATTCTGACTGGTATTTGTTTGGAAAGGGCGAAAGAGATTTTACAACTATCTTCTTCCATTAGGGATTACATGGTTTTGATGACCCCGGAGAATCTAGTCCCCCTAGGTTTTCTTCCATCTGATTCTGGTATAGCTATACTGTTACTATTATGCTCTGTCTTTAGCTTTATCTCCATAACTACATCTGTTTCCTTTATGTATACTCAATCTAATCTTGACTTGTTCGTTTATGCAGGTATGGCTCCCAAAGTTCCATCTTTTGTCAAGAGGTCCAAGAATGTGGATGAAGTTTTTAAGATCAAGGATGTTGTTTCCGATGTTCCTATTGCTGCAAACCCAATTAATCAGGTCTCTACTCCAGCCACAATTCAGAACCAATCATCCAGCTCCTCGAAGCGTAAGCTCTCCCAGACTACTCTTGACCTGTCCGGAAGCTCCCAAAGTAGGTCCATGAGAAAAGGCAAGGCTGTGAAGGTTGATCCAGCTGTGGCCCATAATCAATTCAAAGATTTTAAAAGATACCCATGTCCCCGTGGAGGTTGTTGCTGGTTGGGCATAAATGGATTTTACTGAAGCTCTTCAGGCTATGAGGTTTTCTGTAGCCCAAAATGCCTTCTTCACCCTCAGATTCTATGATGACATTGCTGAGAAGACCCAATATGATCTCCGATTGCAAGGAGAAGTTTTTAAGCTCAAGGGGGATCTGGCTGATACAGAGGAAAGGGTGAATACTGCAACAACGGTTGTAAGGAGGATGAGGTCTGTTGAGACCTCACTGAAAAAAGACAAGGATGAGCTCCAGGGACAAGTTAAGAACTTGAAAGATGAGAAGTTGGTGATGTTGGAGAAGGTTAACGAGCTCGAGACACAAGTTAACGCCTTAAATGCTGCTGTTACTTCTGTTAAATCATCTATGCTCGCAAAAGAGAAGGCCAGGTATGATGAAGGTTACGATGAAGGTATCCGGGACTACATGAGGTCCATGTGGGAAAAGATGCCTGAGTTGAACTGGTCTGTTCTTGGCGAAGACACTGTAGCAATGATCAAAGATTTCGAGAAGGAAGCTATGGTTCCGCAAAACTCTGTTCCTCCTGCAAACGCGGTTAAGAGGCCCTCAGGTTCTGACCCTGTGGCTACAGAGATTGCTCCTTCACTTGTTACTGAGGTTCCAACTCCTGATCTCTTACAACCTGTTCCTCCAGCTTCGACCATCCCTAAAGAATCTCCTAAAGTCCCTTCTATCTGAAAATTCTCATCAATCCTTTTAAACTTTTGATAATTTGATGACTTTGAATGAGGTTTCGAGCCCCTCGTAGTGCCTTGCATCATGTAATCTTTCTAACTTGGTTTCTGGAGCCTTCGTGCTTCATAACTCTTTATGTTGGTTTTCTAGGGTCTTCGTACCCTATAACTCTTATTTCTAGTTTCCAATGGTAACAGTTTTCTTTTGCTATATCTCCTTTCGAGCTTATCCATCCATGCATATACATATTCTTCATATTTGTACCTTAATTGGATACTATGCACTTTCTCTCAAAACCTCTATAATGTAATCTAAGGAATTTCGTAGCTTCCATACTTATGCATTCAAGACTACGTGAGCTAACTCTTTGTAGGAAACAGAATACATTTATATTTCCACTTATATCCCTTTCCAAACAAATATATCAAAGAACTTAACCATAACTTACAACTTACTTATAAACTTAGAACCTCTTTTCCTTCAAACTTCAAGTAATGCTTCCAAAACCTTAATCTAAACTATTCTGGCTTCATGACTTTTATCCTTGGATAGTTAAACCAGGTCCGCTATAAATAACCATTGTGGATGAAAATATTTATCCTGCAAAATAAAACCAAAAAACATAAAACAGAAAAATAATTAGTGTTAGTTAACTAATCATGTTAAGTACATGCCAACTTTAGGAAAGGTCACCATCTGGGTTTCCAATCCTAAAAATCTAGGTTCCAACATGCCAATCTAGGTTCCATGTTGGTCCCTCCTGCCTCGAGGCGAATCTAGAAACCTATGTGCCAATCTCGGAATTCACACAAATTCCTCTTCTTTATGAACCTGTCTCGGCTCTGCATAAAGGAGAAGCTTATAGCCCCCTCAAGGAGTGATATGCCTGTCTGGGCTCCATATCATTTCCTTCTTCTTCATATGTCATGTTGGACATCTTATGAAGGAAATCTAAGGAACTGAGTCCCTTCTTCCTATGTGCCAGTGGAGGCTCCACATGAGGGAGAGCTTATTAGGCTTCTCTTTAAGAACAAGTGTGCCAATCTCGGAATCCACACTAGTTCCCACTTCCTCTCGTGCCAGTGGAGGCTCCACAGAGGGATGAGGCATATAGTCTCAGGTTCCTGTATGCCTGTCTGGGCTCCATACGAGTTACTTTAAGATGCCTTTCATCAGGGCTTTAGGTGCCTGTAAACATGGCTTATTAATCAAATGCTCAAGGAATCTGAGGCTTTCAATCAAATCAATCTTCTCAGGAAGCTGCCTGAGGCTTTAAATCAAATCAATCTGCTCAGAAGCTACCTGAGGCTTAAAAATCAACTCTGCTCAAGAAGCTGCCGGAGGCTTTAAATCATCTTGCTCAGAAAGCTGCCTGAGGCTTTAAAACTCATCTTATCTTGACATTGTTATCAACACAATCTGTCTATAAGATGTATCTAATCAATCAATAGCTATAGGATACCTTGACTTAAGGTTCCTGCTTTAGCTAAGCAAGTACTTAAAAGTTTCAAATTGGCATATGAAATGGGTATTCAATCATGTACATCAGTTGTCTAAGTACGTATACTACCCCCCCCAATTCTTTTGGGTAAGTACTATTACGTAAAAGAACTAGCAGGAAACTATAATCATCAAATCATAATCAAAGAAATCAACGTAGAGCTATCACTGGTCAATACTAAAAATGTCTTGCAAATACGGAGGTTCACGTCAAGTACCCCCCGATTACATGCATAATAGAAATAAAATAGTTCTCGACAGCCACAACTAATAAGCTGCTTTTATTCTTAGGCTGAAAGAGCCTTAATTTTCCTAAGAAAAACATAGTAAAAGAGATTTATTGGTAATACTTCTTGAGATGTTCTGCATTTCAAGCTTTTGGAATGAGATTTTCATCCATGTCCATCAAGTGGTAAGTTTCTTCCCAAATGGCTGACTTTATCTGGTAAGGTCCTTCCCAATTTGCTCCGAAGGCTCCATGCGCAGAAACCTTGGTATTAGGCATGACTTTCCTCAAAACTAGGTCTCTAACTTTAAAAGGTCTTGCTTTCACCTTGCTGTTGTAGTACCTTCGAACTTTGTGCTGATAAGCTGCTAACTTCATCTGAGAATCTGCTCTCAACTCTTCAATCATATCTAAGTAAAGTCTATGGTTGACCTCATTGTTCTCGGGGTCATAATGTATTCTTCTCATTAAACTTGTGCCAACTTCTATAGGTACCATAGCTTCACAACCATATGTGAGAGTAAAAGGAGACTCACCAGTTGTAGTTCTAGCTGTTGTGTTATATGACCACAAAACTCCAGGAAGCTCCTCTGGCCAGCTTCCTTTCTTCTCTTCAAGCCACATCTTCAACGTATGCTTGATAATCTTATTTACAGCTTCAGTCTATCAATTGCTCTGTGGATAGTATATTGCTGAGAATGCTTTCTGGATTCCAAACTGCTCACACAATCCTTTGAGCTCTTTGCTATCAAACTGCTTCCCGTTATCAGAAATTAGCTTCCGGGGAATGCCAAACCTGCAAACAATAGCTCGAAAAACAAACTCGATTAGTTTGGAAGCTTTAATCTTAGCAAGTGGTTCTGCTTCTGCCCACTTTGTGAAATAATCAACTGCAACCATTGCAAATTTAACTCCTCCCTTTCTTGTTGGAAGCTCTCCAATGAGATTTATCCCCCAAATGGCAAATGGCCAAGGGCTGATTATCTTTTTGATAGGTGCTACAGGCCTGCTATCAAAATTTGCAAACTTTTGGTAATTATCACATGCTTGAACAAATTTATGAGCATCTGCTTTGAGGGTTGGCCAATAATATCCTTGTCGAAGGACCTTCATGGCCAGAAAACCACCCCCCGAGTGATTTCCACACACTCCTTCATGTATCTCTTTGAGGATATATCTACACTTTCCTCCAGCTACACACTTAAGCAAAGGCTGATTAAATCCTCATCTGTATAGAATTCCATCATAAATCACATATTTAGCAGCTTGATACTTCAGCTTCCTAGCTTCATCTTGATTAGCAAGCACTTCCCCTTGTCTAAGTAACTGTAGATAAGTGTTATCCATGAATCTTCAACAGGAAATTCAATGTCCATAATTTCCTCTTTGAACACACTAGGTTGTTCTTGAATCTGGAGTGGGATCACACCCAAAAATGTCGACTCTCTCTGTGAGTCCAACTTAGCTAATGCATCTGCATTTGTATTTTTTCCTCATGGTATCTGATCTAACTTTACTTCTCTAAATTTGGACAGCAACTCCTATGAGTACCTTAAGTATAGATCTGTTCGTGAACCTCTTGCTTGGAAACCTCCACGAATTTGCCAAACCACTAGCATCGAATCACTGAATACTCTGATATTCTCGACATTGATCTCTAAGGCTAGCTTGAGTCCTGCAATAAGTGCCTCATATTATGCGTCATTGTTAGTGGCTTTAAAAGAAAAATGAATGGAGCTGTGAAGTCGATGTCCTTCTAGACTAACAAGTTCTATGCCTGCTCCAGCTCCATTGCTATTAGCAGCTCTGTCGACATAAAGGGTCCACCAAGGTGCACAATTATCATCTTCTATCTGCTCTTTCATAGGTTCCCTTGGTTCTTCTTGACCGGTAACCTCCACATGAGGTGGAAACTCAATCAAAAAATCTGCTAAAGCTTGAGCCTTGATCGCTGTCTTTGGCTTGTACTCTACGTCAAACTGGCCCAATTCTACAGCCCATTTTAACATTCTGCCTGAGGTTTCTGGTCTATGCATCACTTGTCTAAGTGGATATGAGGTTCTTACTTCAATCTTGTGAGCTTGATAAAAAGGTCGCAGCTTCCTAGATGCCAGAATCAAAGCATAAACCAATTTTTCCATTCTCGTGTATCTTGTTTCTACATCAATCAATCTTTTGCTGACATAATAGATCGGGCTTTGCTGTCCATCTTCTTCTCGAACTAAGACTGCACTTACAGAATACTCAGATACAGCTAGGTAGAGTATCAATGTCTCTCCATCAATAGGCTTAGCTAATAGTGGTGGGCTTCCTAGGTGTTCTTTTATCTTTCCAAAAGCTATCTCACACTCTTCCGTCCATTCAAACTTACTTCCTTTCTTAATGGCTTTAAAGAACTCTTGACACTTATCTATAGATCTCGAGATGAACCTGTTCAAAGCTGCCACTCTTCCAGTAAGGGATTGAACTTCTCTCACAGTTATTGGTGACTTCATCTCAGTTAATTCTTTAATCTTGGCTGGATTAACTTCAATACCTTTATGATTCACCATAAAACCCAGGAACTTTCCTGATTCTACTCCAAATACACACTTTTGAGGGTTCAGCTTCATTTTATACTTTCGTAAAATTCCAAACATCTCCTCCAAGTGTTTCACATGATTAGTAACTTCTTTCGACTTGACTAACATGTCATCAACGTAGACCTCCATTGTATCACCAATTTGATCTTTAAACATCATGTTCACTAATCTTTGGTATGTTCACCAATTTGATCTTTAAACATCATGTTCACCAATTTGACCTTATGTTCACTAAACTTTAAACATCATGTTCACTAATCTTTGTCTTTTTACTTGTACCTCCATCGTCCTGTGACTCTGCAATACTAGATTCATCAATCGTTTCCTCTGAGTCTATCTCATCATCCTCAATTATCTTAACAGATGGTTCTTTATCCTTTCTCTTTTTCTGTGAGGAACCTCCTGCTTTGACTATCTTCTTCCCTTTGGATTCTGTACGAACCTGGGACTGACCCTTTTTAGTAGGAGTTTGATTCTTCTCATGATTCTTATGTTCTTCATTATCACCATCCTGCTTTTGTTCTTCCTCATCCTCCTCGACTTCAGCTTCAGGTCCTGGTCCCTTCTCTTCAAAGTCCAACTGCTGGGGTAACCTTCGACTTCTTACCCTTCTTCGATTTCTTTTTCTTCTTGCTACATGCCTGTTCTAGTATTGACAGTCTTTCTTCAATGGATTTAAGGGCTTCAAGTATATCTGTTGGGGTAATTTTCTTCATCTAGTGAATGTGTTCATCGTCGTTTGGTGTCTTCTCAACAGAACGTGTTGCTTTGCTATCTGAGTTGCCTGCCATCTTTCCACTCTTAAGATGATAACTCGTGCCCCTCCTTCTAGCGCCAATGTTGATGAGTGGATTTTGTAACAACTTTTGAGAGGTTTATGGTGAGTTGAAAAGGCTAATGATTAACTATTCTATGGAAGATTTGGGTTTTGTTCATTGGGGTGAGCTGAGCTTGAGAGTGCCTCCAATAATCTCAGGTTCCTTTAGAGAGCAAATATCCGTCCCCTCACAAGGTGCCTACGTATCCTTTATATAAGAATCAAGCTCACATAGTTCTAAATCTAAGCTGATTCTGCTTGACCAGCTGTATGAGGAAATTTAATCTGAGTATGGCTCAAGTTCCTTTAGAGCTTTTAGAGCTTATACGAACAGGTTGGCTAAGTAGAGTAGAACTCAAGTTCGTACTCTACTATGAATCAATCATCTATTAGAGGTAATCTAGGATCAATTGTGTCATAGGTATACTCTTCAATAATAAGTCTATATCTATCTAGATAGCTTCTAGATCTTTCTACTGTCTAAACTTAGGAACCTGGTGCTCAGGAACCTATGTCTCAGAACCTGTTTCTCAGGAACCTCTCGGTAGGACACAAATAGCAAACTTATCAGTCTGGGAAGCTTCTCTGGTGTTCTCATATATTTCTAGCTGCCTATACGGCTGATGCTAGGTTGATTCGAACTCTCTTTCAGGGAGGAACCTGGTCCATTGACGATCTACTTAGCTTCTGGTTCTTCAGGAACCTCATGATACTTGTCAATTCTTGATAATCTCTCTAACTGATGCTCATTTCTTCATATCTAATCTTCATGGCTTGTACTGGATCTATTTTCTAGGTTGTATGGATTGGACCCTATGGCTTAATGGGCCTAAATTCCGCCCATGATAATTTTGGGCACAACACCTTTGACGTGCAACTTTCAGTGATCAATTGCAAAATTAAGGTATTGATTTCTTTCTTTCTTCCTAGTTCCCACTCTTATAAAGCTATAATTATATATATATATATATATATATATATATATATATATATATAGCTCTTTTTAGTTGTTATCTTTTAATGGAGATATCTGTAGCTTTCTCTCTGATCTTGGAAGATTGTATATTGGGTTATGGCTATGGGTAATATTATTTGTTCTTTTATATTGTTACTACATATTATCGTTAATTCATGAATTACTTTTCAAGATTTCATAAAGGGTTAACCTATTTTGTGGGAAAAAAAGGGACAAGTTTTGTGTGTATATGTCATCCTATATACTATCATAATCCCATTATATACAACTATACTTATTAATCACTTAATCTATGTAATTTGTATTAAGTTGAATAGACTTGCTATTATTAATTGTTTTCTGATTATTGTTGTAGAGTTATAGAATGGAAAATGCTACGCTAGATAGTGATCCATCTGCTCCTGATAATCCATTAAAGTGTAATTTCGATGATATTGGATGGGAATTTGGTGATATGGTTACAGCATGAAATTCACAGAAGGTCAAATGCAAGTTGTGTAATAGAGTACTCAGTGGAGGTGTTTTTCGCTTGAAGCAACATATAGCTCGTATTAAAGGTAATGTCATATCATGTGACAAATCTAATTCGATAGACCAACTAAGGTGCAAACAAGCATTGGAGGAGATTAAACGCGGCAAAGAAAACAAAAGGAAGGCACGTGAGGAAACTAGAAAAGAGGTTAATATCAGTGTGAGTAGCAACCATGTTGATGATTGTGTTGAGATTGACGGTGTAAGCAAGGAACCACACCCACTTTGTCCAATCGATTAATATACAAGAGCAATATCTTCATCTGACAAAAAAAGACAACAAAATATTAATGAGGCATTGTTCAAGATCAAGACGAATGAGGTGCACACGTATTTGGCTCGTTGGGTTTATGAATCTGGAATTCCATTTAATTTAATAAATAATGATGGTTTTCGTAGATTTGTTGAGGGTGTTGGGCAATTTGGTCCAGGATATATACCGGCCACTCAATATCAGTTGAGAGATGATAAGTGGATTTTATATCCACTTGGAACGTTCCATATCGACTTAAATTGATTGTCTTGGACACAATTTTGTTGTAGTTTTGATGTGTTTTTGTTTAGTTGTGCAGGTTCATGAAATATCGATTAGGGTTGATGTTTTCGTCAATTTTGGAGTTGAATTTGAGCATAGGAATGAGGAATGAAGTCTTTCCCTAGGCTACCGTGAAGGTTCATGAGTCAAAGGAATGAAGAACGGGAAGTGACAAAAGAATTGGAAGAGAAAACGGATGAGAAATGAACAAGTTGTGAAAAATTCGGATTTTCGGGTAGGTTGCGCAGTCTTCACTATTTTGGCCATATCTGGAGTTCTACAAGTCCGTTTGAGGCCCGTAAGCAGTCCACGCGAAGCTTGGGAAATTTTCTATCAATCTAAAGCAAAATAAAAATCTGGACAGAAAGTGAGTGCGCAGACTGAGTCCTAACAGCGCAGACTGCACCCTAAATCGCAGAAAAAGTTCCAGAACAGCAACAGAGTGGGCAGACTGCGCCCTAGGTGCGCAGACTGCACCCTTGGTTAGAATGCTACTATGCAGGCTGCGCCCTAGGTGCGCAGGGTGCGCCCTGGTCGGCCAGAATTGCTGAAATTTGACTATTTTGCCCTAATTTGAGGTGTAATCGTATTTTTAGGCATGTTCTTGCACCAGAATCGAATTCTAATTGTATTTTAGGATATTTTCTTGCTGTGCAAGACTTCTAGGGCCTATTTCAACACCTGGTATCATTGTAAGTCGTATCAGTTACATATCATAGCTTAGAATTGCAAGGGAGAAAAGGAGAGGGAGATTCAACGCTCGTGACAAGCAACGAATCTCGATCTACTTCATCTTTTGTGTTCTTTTCTTAGGCGTTATTCTGGATTCTAGATTTATTTTCTCAACTCTTTGTTTTAATAATATTCTTATTTTCATTCATATTTTGTTTCATACCATGTTTTCATCAAATCCCATGGTGACGAATGGTTCAATTATGAACTAATCGTTGTCATTGGGATTCTAACGGATTTATCTATGTAGCTTAGTAGTGTGAATGCTTTAAAGATCTGTGTGTGGTGAATTCTTGATATCCTTGTATGGTCAATCTTAATGCTTTTAGATGCGTAGCTAACATCTAAATTTAATTGTTAATCTCTTGTGAAATGAAAGTGGATCTTGAGATTTAGAACTTGCCATGCTAGCATAGGTTCATAATTGGTTATCAATATGATTCGTAGTATAAGATGAAAATACTTATATTGCCCTATGTGATCAATATGAGTAACTTGTTCTTCAACCTTTATGTTTTCAAATTCTCTAGACATATAGGGTCTAAGCATAATTGGTGTCTATTCATCTTCTATCTCTTTTGTGGATGTATGAGTAGTTTGGTATACGTATGCTAACAGGTAGCGTGTACTTGTTTCGTGTTATTCGATCAGTTATCAAAATCATCACATGCATTGATTAAAGGCATCAACTCTAAGCAAAGTAGATAATGAAGTTAGAGTCCCATGTTTATTCTCATATAAGTAATTCAGTTTTAAATCTCAACCATTAATTAATTCTTAGTCTAATAATTTGCATCTTAGTTTAATTTAGACAATTAAAAACCATATTTGTTTATTGTCTTAGCAGTGAATTAAAGCCATACATTGTTGCATAAGTACATCTACTGAATTGAAACCTAAACCAGATCTCTATGGAACGAACTTGAAATTTATCTATATTACTCGTGACCACGTATACTTACGTGATATTATGTTAACAAGTTTTTGGCGCCGCTGCCGGGGATCATCGGTGTTTTAATTTTAGTTTATGTGCTTTTTATCAGTGGTCGTTAGCGTTCACTGACTCGGATTTCTTACTTAGTTTGTTGTTTCTTGGTGTTTCAGGTACTTGAACGTGTATGCGAACACGTTTTCAAACTTGTAAACTGGCAGAAGAAGAACTTGCAGCAGTAAAAGAGATGGCAGATTTACCAACAGCAGTTAAGGCTTTGAAGGACTTTTCTCAGCCTAAGATCAATGATATCCAATCTAGAATTGTCAGACCAGCTATTGCAGCTAACAACTTTGAGATCAAGTCGGGAACGATTCAGATGGTACAGAACTCAGTTCAGTTTGGGGGTGCTCCTACGGAGGATCCTAATATGCACATTCGGGATTTTATCGAGATTTGTGACACCTTCAAGTCTAATGGTGTGTCGGACGATGCTGTGAAATTGAGGCTTTTTCCATTCTTTCTTAGGGATAAAACTAAGGGTTGGTTGCACTCTTTACCAGCCGGTTCCATTACTACGTGGGAGGATCTTGCTCAGAAGTTTCTTACTAAATTCTTCCCTATGGCGAAAACTGCAGCATTAAGGAACGCGCTAACTCAATTTACACAGCAATCTGGAGAATCTTTGTGTGAAGCTTGGGAACGTTACAAGGAGATGCTATGAAAGTGTCCTCATCATGGGATGCCCGATTGGATGGTGATCAATGGTTTCTATAATGGGCTGGGAGCACAATCTAGACCTTTGCTAGATGCAGCATCAGGTGGAGCTTTATGGGCAAAAAGCTACGAGGAAGCTTATGATCTTATTGAGATGATGGCAGCAAATGAATATCGGAATTCAACTCAGAGAATGCCACAGCAGAAGGTGGCGGGAATTCTTGATGTCAATGCGGTCTCAGCTTTAGCAGCTCAGCTATAGGCAATGAATAGGAAAATAGATTCTTTGGCTAATCATGGGATTCGACAGGTAGCTAGTGTTTGTGAGCTATGTGCAGGCGCACATGAGACGAATCAATGTGCCATCTCTACTGAATCAGTGCGGTTTGTGAGGAACTTTCAGAATCAGCAACAGCCAGGCCCGAATAATTATCATCCGAGCAACAGAAATCATCCAAATTTCAGCTGGAGCAACAATCAAGGTGCGCAACAAACTTAGCAGCCTTTTTAGCAATATGGAGCTCAGCCATACAATTCTTCAGGTTTTCAACAGCAAGGGCAACAATATCAACAGCAGTATGCTCCAAGGCAACCATTCCAACCTCCAGGTTTTCAGCAACAGCCTCAAGCTACTGCAGGGCAATCTTATAATGAAAAATCAGAAGTGAATGAGTTGAGGTTGATGGTTAAAAGCCAGGCAGTTTTTCTCAAGACCTTGGAGAACTAGATGGGGCAGCTTGCAAGTGCCTTACTTAATATGCAACAAGGAACTCTCCCTAGAGATATGGAAACTAATCCAGGCAGATGGGAAAGCAAGGAACAGGTGAATGCAGTAACTTTGAGATCGGGAAAGGTTACATCAGATTCGAAATCAGCAGCTAAGGAAGATGAAGAAGTGCAGACTCAGCAAGTTGAAAATTCTGCAGTGCCCGAAATTGAAAAATCTGACTTGGTAGCTGATCAGCTAGATAAAGAAGTGGAAAAGAGCAAGGAACCTATTGTAAAAGCTTCGCCGGAGTTTCTTACAGAGAGCAATCAGATCTACCCACCCCCTCCATTCCCAAAAAGACTTCAAAAGCAAAATTCTGCTGAAAACTCTCCTCCGAAGCAGAAGTTGGGGAATCAGATCTATCCTCCTCCACCATACCCTCAACGCTTGCAGAAACAAGATCAAGAAAAACAGTTTCAGAAGTTTATTGATGTCTTCAAGAAATTATCCATTAACATCCCTTTTGTTGAAGCATTGGAGCAGATGCCAAGATATGCAAAGTTCATGAAGGATATTTTGTCACGAAAGAGAAGGTTGGAAGAATTTGAAACAGTGGCATTGACAGAGGAGTGCAGTGCGGTGTTGCAATAGAAATTGCCTCCTAAACTTAAGGATCCAGGAAGCTTTACAATTCCATGCACCATTGGAAAGTTGTCTTTTAAAAAATGCTTATGTGATTTGGGAGCTAGCATTAATCTCATGCCCTTGTCTGTTTTCAAGCAACTTGGTCTGCGTGATCCGAAACCTACCAACATCTCGTTGCAGTTGGCTGATAGGTCGATCACTTATCCGAGGGGTATAGTAGAGGATGTCCTGGTGAAGGTTGATAAGCTCATATTTCCTGCCGATTTTGTGATTCTAGATTTCGAAGATGTAAGAACCCTAATTTTTGGTAATATTTCCTTTTATTTTATATCTTGTGACATTATCATTATGGAACCTTTCTAGTCATCCCTGTTGATTAATAGAATTGATTGTCTGAGAAACTGCGTTGTTGCATTTATTATGTAAGATATACAGAGAGAGTGTGAAGGCAAGAGTCTTATTGTTAGTAATATTTATAAAACTTGGGATTTGAGAATGGTTAGAGTATTAAAGGATTTATTAAGAATTATGACGAGGAATTATGAACATTCGAGGAATTTACACAATAAGTACTTAAGGAATTATAGGGGAAATCCCTACGCGACGAAATATTATTACGAGAGAATAATTAAGATACGATACGAATTAAAGAGTTAATTACAAGCATTGGTGGAAGAATAATAATGCAAGGAGTAGTATTGCATGCAAGCCCATGCAACCAAGTGGTTAGAAATCAAACAAGTTAGTTGGCCATTGGAAGATGAATAGTATCTAGTTGGTTACTTTTTCAAAAAAAGGGACACATAGTACAGGAGCCCATGCTTGCTAGTACACTACCTATGCTTACATGTGATATGTATCACCCAACCTAAATAACCTAACATCAATTATTTGCCAACACAAACACAAAAACAAAACACAAACTTTTCTCTTCCCCCCCCCCCTTTGTTGCTCTCCGCCAAGGCTTCCAAGGAAGAAGAAAATTTCTTCTTCTCCCCTCTTCCATCACTCATAAATCTTGCCATAATTCCTAGGTCATCTACATCATATAGGCAAGGTATGCTAGCAATTTCACTCCATTTTATCCAACCATTTTCAAGTTACAAATTATTCAAGCTTTGGTAAATAGTAACCAAGTTTGTTTTTCATTTAGATCTTGCATTGTAAGTGTTGTAGGAGGCCATCTAAGGTGTTTTTGAGTTGTGTAAAGATTGTCCAAGGCCTCTAGGAGCTCAAGAAGGTATAAAAATCTCAAACCCCCTTGGTTATGTATTGTTTATATAGTATGGTAGTAGATCCATGTGTTTTAGGACTAATCTTGGATGTATATGTATTGGATAGCATGGATCTTGAGTTTTGATTTTGAGATTGTGATTTTTTATGACTATGGTTAATATATATATCTCCATGAGTGTTATGAACCATGATCTAAGTGTATTAAGTGGTGATTATGTTATGGAAGTAGGAATAATGGTTGATCTAAGTAGTTTGAGCTTGCTGAGTTTGTCCAGGAACTTTGATCTGTGTTGTAGCACGATTTTGAACCCCCAAATGATGTCCCCTGATGTCCTACCTTATATTGTTGGAAAGATAATTGAATGTAGTTTCTGGAAATGTAAGGTTCATAGCTAGGTGATGTGTGGATTTTTAGTTATGGCCGGAGGAGTGAATTTTGTTTCTGGACTATGGACTGCATTAAGTGACCCCCTTGTGAACCTTGTTTAAACACCTTAAAATATGTGTGGGATCATGGAAAAATTTGAGAATGTAGGGAATGCAGTGGTGAAGACCACCCAAAATGAATTTGATTAAAATATGAATTTTTGGATTTTATAAAAATGCTAGAGTAGAATTCGCGCAATGGAAAAAGTCGATTAGTGGAACATGATTCTAGGGTTAGTGGTTATGATTTGAACGTGGTAACTAAATTAAGTCGAGTAAGTGACGAGCGTAATCGAGTGATGTCATGGACCTATAGTGGGGCTAGGGAGTCATAAGACGAAGTCGTTAAGTTAATTTCGTACCCCCTTAAAACCCCGTAATTAAAGAGAAATTGTTAAGGTACTAACGAACGATTATTGTTTATGTATAGATCGTTCGAATCCGCACGCTCGACCACCCCAACCAAACCAAGGCAAGTTTACTTTTCAAAACTTATCCCTATACAAGGATTTTCATTGTTGGGTTTGTAGTTTTCAAATTATATCAAATGCTATGTTTATCGAAGTGTTGATGCAATTGAGATTGAACAAGTACCTGTATGCTTTTACCCCTTGAATTTAGATTGAAATGTTTTCTTCGGACAACGACTCTAGCAATAGAGGTCGTAGCGGTCCATATATACTATTGACCGGGGAGCGGTATATTATTATATCGTATCTAGATTGCGAAAACCCAAAGGGTCATTCGGGTGGTATCGTATACTCAAATAACTATTGTTATATCTTCGTAAATACTCGAAACCCTATCTTGGATTAAAAGTTTATTTTATCGAATAATTATTTTATTAATTATTAATATTAAATCTTAAAATATTATTTATTAATCACTGTTCCTTATTTAAAGACAAAGTTAATCCAAGATACTTTTAATACTTTCAAACTCGAACTCATTCGAACTCAAAACGTTTTCGAAAACCCCCGGTCAGATTCTGCTTCTTGTATGATTTCAAGAATCATCGGTCGACTGATGTCGGACCTCAATTACTCTGTTTTCAATGAAAATCAAGTTTTAAAAGAAAAAGAAAAAGGGACTCTGGCAGGTGTGGGAACCGTTGACGAATGATTCCCGGGATGTGTAAGCGGCCGTGAGCCAGGCGGTCCATCACTTATTATTCCGGCCCAGGTGTTGCCGAAGGATGATTACGGATGTAGTTTTCATCGAGGGTGATTACGGATGTAGTTTTCACCCGAGGGATAGTTACGGATGTAGTTTCTATCCTTCTACCGGTAGAGAAGACCCGCGGATTATTGGACTTGGATGTGGCGACTGATCATCGTCAATCCTTGTCAGGTTTTGTGTTTTCTTTAAGTCCCATTCCTCCATTTTGGAAAAATGCTTTGACACTGCTTCTTAGGCTTTTGTGCCAAGTTGCTGATAGTGTTCTATTTGATGAGAAAGATTTTGAATCAATGCAGTATCTAGAACTGCAAGTTTATTTTGAAAACAAGGGCACATATTGTTGCACCTTCGAGATTTATCAACTATGACAAGTGATTTTATAACTGATTGAAACAAACAAGTATATCAACTGCCAATCATATGAAATATTATATTGCTTACCTTATACATATATTCTTGCTGAGCTATAGTTGCTCACTCTTGCTTGTTTTCAAATTTTACAAACACAACAGCTAAGCGAAATGGCAAGACCCAGGCAGACTGTTCGAAAGTAGGTGACTAGACCCGAGCCACCACTTGAGATTCCACCGGTAGGCCCCATTAGCCGGATTGGTTGGCAGCTTTTGTTAGTACGTTTTATTTATCAGCATGACCTGTGCAAGGCAGTGTATCGTAACAAACTTTCAAGCCGCCAACTTCGCTACATATCGAAGTGTTGTTGGTAGCATAAATACTATTTAATTCGGTCTGTAATAACTCTGATAACTTTATTACTGTTTAATCAATGTGTGACGTTTCTGAGGCTCTAACCTGTGTGTGTGAGTGTGGTGTGAGTTTATTGTGGGGTCGATGGCTGTGTTATGTATATTATGTGCAAGAACAGGTATGTTATTAATGGAAAATGGACCGTGAGCGCCTAGATCTCCGACCCCGGATCTGGGGGCGTCACAGAAATGGTATCAGAGCGAGGTTACAGTTCTCAGAAACGATAGTAATTTAAGAAAGCAACCCTAATAATAATAACAATAACGATAACCTTAATAACAACTTTAATAATACTTATAACTCTCATCGAGTTGTAGTCGGGTTATCGGATATAGCCCTGACTTTAAGGCCCGTGAGGGAACTACTCCTAAACCTTTCTTTTATGGTTAGTGACCCACCTTATTTCCCTTGTGTAGATGGTGGAGATACCAGACCCTGAGGCTTTCGAGAGAGAGCATGATGAGGCCCTGATGCGAGAGATCGAGGATCCTGAGGAGGATATGGGTGATGACTCCAAGCTTGGCCCCTGGATTACACTGATAGAGAGTACTGATGAGGAGGATCCCGTTGAGGAGCCCTTTGAGCCTGATCCAGAGCCTGTTACCCCATCTCCTTTAGCTGCTGACGATAAGAGTGTGAGATCCGGCGAGGGTCGTGTTGTGTCACCCCCACCTTCTCCACAGACATCTAGCCCTGTTTCATCGGACGGTGACTCTGAGGATGACACTTCTGGCGAGGAGGAGCTTGACCCTACCCCTACTACTGCTCCTGCTCCTGTTGCTGCTGCTACACCTACTCCTGTTCCTGTCATACCACCTCCACCGATGGACCTACCCCCAGTGTCGGGTACTGAGCATGCTTACGTGGTACAGTTCCTGACCCGAGACTTAATATCTGCAGAGGCCCTACTTAACGAGGCGAGGCGGGCACTAGTAGAGGAGCGCGAGGCGCGCTTGAGGATCCAGGCTGAGATGAGGACTGCTGTTGCTAGGAGGACTAGGGCTCGACTCCACCGGATTGAGATGAGGAGTCGCGATAGGATTCTTGGTTTAGGGATCCGCGGGGGTGGAGTGATCCAGGCTAGGGATGCTAGGCGTGTTGTGCGTCGTGCATTTGCCCGAGTGAGGACCTTGCTCCGTCGCGGCGCGGCCCCGTGATGTGTTACTTATATCTCAGTCCCCTAGGTTCAGATGACATTAGTGTGTCGATTTTGCGGGATAGTTGACTTGTGCAGTGGTGTCCTTTCTGACCAGTGGATGAGTAGACTGACCTACAGATATGTAGATGTGACTTCGGGTAGTATGTATGGATGTAGCCCTACTTTTGTGTAGCCTGACTATTCGGATGATGTATTTGTATTTGCTCCACTTTTGCTAGACTTTGACATCGGAACTATGTATTTGGCTCTAACATCCAAACCTTGTGATAACCCTTGTACCGTACTTATTTAGTTTCAGTTTCCTTAATACTGCCTCAACTGCTTTACTTTCCGATGCCATGCTTTACTGTTTTGATATACAACTGTGATTATACAATTGCTACAAACCCCAAATACAACCATACTGTTTCAAATTTACGATATGCGATTTCAAATTGTTTCTACAATTCCCAAAAATGTTCCTACAATCTTTCAAAAAAAAAAGGTGTTTTGAAATTTTGAAAAATATTTTTGAGGTTTCGAAGTTTTGAAAACTCTTGCAAATGTTTTCGCATTCCAAAGGGATTTTTCCCAAAAATGTTTGACATTTTATCTCCAACATCGGGTTATTAAAACTTTTGCACTTCCACCGTTATGAGGAGGAACGATACGCTCCTGACCCGTGCAAACGCTGTCAGGTAATTGGAAAACCCTAACCCCTTTCTTGTTTTATTATCAGAATCATGCCACCCAGAAGAATGAACACTCGAGCTCACCCGATCAGTTCTGAGGGCCAGGGTAGCCACCATGGAGCCGGAGGCCACCAGAACCATGAAGGGGAAAATGTCAACCTGAATGAGAATGAGGGCAACGATCATAACCTGTTTGATGACTCTGAGTATGAAGAAGAAGAAGCCGGTGATGATACCCGAGAGGTAGAACATCCTAGGGGAGGCCCTATGGAACAGTTCATGGAATTACTTAGGCAGAACTTGGACCGTCCCCCAGTTCAGCAACCACCCCAGAATGCTAATGCTAATGCTTTCCGGAACTTCAAATCCCTGAAACCCCTAGAATTTAAAGGAACTGCCGACCCTGTCGAGGCAAGGGCCTGGCTGAAGGAAATGGAAAAATCTTTCGAGATACTAGGTGTCGCTGAGGAGCAGAAGACTGTTTTCGCCACTTACCTTCTGAAGGGTGAGGCGAACTATTGGTGGGAAGCTAAGAAGAATTTGGAAGGAAGAGGTATGGTAACCTGGGAGAGATTTAGCGAGCTGTTCTTGGAGAAGTACTTTCCTAGGTTCATGGAGACACAAATGGAGCTGAAGTTTTTGGAGCTGAAGCAAGGAAACATGACGGTGGCCGAGTATGAGGCCAAATTTACTGAGCTGTCGAGGTTTGTGCCGGAATATGTGAACTCTGAGGCGAAGAGGGCCCGAAGGTTTCAATTAGGGCTAAAACAATGGATTCAGAATCGTGTGGCGGTTCTTGAGCTGACAGACTATGCCACCCTGGTACAGAAAGCGTCGATTGTTGAGGCTGGGAGTGAACAGATGTAGAAAGAGAGGGAAGGAAAGAAGAGGAAGTTGGATAGTCGAAAGGGAAACTCTGCTGGTGGGAGCTTTCCGAGCAAATTTAAGCGAGGAACGATGTCTCAACCCAGCGGGAACTTTAGAACCAAGAGAGCTGAAAGTTGGAGTGTGGGTCAGGGTGGCCGACCACAGGGATCGTCTTACTCTACCCCATCCCGAGCCCAACCCCCAGAATGCAACAAATGTGGAAGGAAACATGCGGGCGTGTGTAACCTGCAAGATGTGAAGTGCTTCAAGTGTGGGCTGACAGGGCATTATGCTAACGCCTGTCGCGGAACTAGTAACAACCCGAGTGTCGGAGGTAATTGCTTCAAGTGTGGGAAACCAGGGCACCGAATGAGGGAATGTATGTCCTCTGGGCCAGCTGCATCGAGAGTGAGTGGAACTGCTTCTAACAAGGCCCCTACTGCAAGAACTTTTAACATGACGGTGCAGGATGCCGTAAGGAACACGGATGTGATTGCAGGTACCCTATTACTCAACTCAGTTAAAGCAAATGTTTTATTTGATTCGGGAGCTACCAAGTCTTTCATATCTCTAGATTTTGTATGTCGGTTAGGCCTTAAGACTGAACCATTGAAAGACAGATTGCAAATAGAGATAGCTAATCATGAAATTATCCCCGTTAGCCAAGTATGTCCAGGTTGTGACCTAGAAATAGAAGGGCGACACTTTCGGGTAGACTTAATACCTTTTAAACTAGGGGAGTTTGACGTAATAGTAGGTATGGATTGGTTAACAACCCACGGAGCCCAGATTGATTGTGTCAAGAAGAAAGTAAGTTTGAGACTGCCAGGGGACGAGGAAGTAGTGTTTAGTGGGAAACGGCAAAGCCAAAAGTTCCTGACTATGATTCAAGCTAAGAAGTTGTTACGTAAAGGATGCGAAGCCTATTTAGCCTACGTGAAGGATACCAAGAAAGAGGCACCAAACCTGCAGGAAATCCCTGTCGTTAACGAGTTCGCGGATGTATTTCCGGACGATCTTCCAGGACTACCACCCGATAGGGACATCGAGTTTGCTATAGACTTAGTTCCGGGTACGGCCCCAATTTCGAAAGCCCCATATCGGCTAGCCCCAGTGGAGATGAAAGAGCTGGCCACTCAGTTACAAGAGTTGTTGGATAAAGGGATGGTAAGACCTAGTGTGTCACCGTGGGGAGCCCCGGTGTTATTCGTGAAAAAGAAGGACGGCAGCATGAGATTATGTATAGACTACAGGGAGTTGAATAAGGTGACTATCAAGAATAAGTATCCCTTGCCCAGGATAGATGACCTGTTTGACCAATTGAAAGATGCAGTTTATTTCTCTAAGATTGATTTGCGGACCGGGTACCACCAGTTAAGGATTAAGCTAGAAGATATACCAAAGACGGCCTTTCGCAACCGGTATGGACACTATGAGTTCCTAGTGATGTCATTTGGGTTAACGAATGCCCCTGCAGCTTTCATGGACTTAATGAATCGAGTCTTTAAGAAATACTTGGACAAGTGTGTCATAGTCTTCATCGATGATATCTTGATTTATTCCAAGACGAAGGAGGAACATGCAGAGCACTTGAGGATTGTATTGGGAGCATTGAGGGAAGAAAAGTTGTATGCTAAGTTCTCGAAGTGTGAATTTTGGTTGAAGGAAGTTCAGTTTTTAGGGCATGTGATTAGCGAACAAGGCATTCTAGTGGACCCAGCCAAAATAGAGGCTGTATCAAATTGGGAGAGACCAACCACTCCGACAGAGGTGAGAAGTTTCATAGGACTGGCTGGCTACTATAGGAGATTTGTCCAAGACTTTGCCAAGATAGCAGCCCCTTTGACCCGACTAACTCGCAAGACCGAGAAGTTTGTGTGGACTGAAAGATGCGAAGAGAGCTTCCAAGAGTTGAAAAAGAGGTTGGTGACAGCACCAGTACTAGCCCTACCTGATGATAAGGGAGATTTTGTGATTTATAGCGACGCATCCCATAAAGGTTTAGGGTGTGTGCTTATGCAGCACGGTAAGGTGATTGCTTATGCGTCCAGACAACTTAAGGAGTATGAGGTAAGATACCCCACCAATGATTTGGAATTAGCAGCGATAGTTTTTGCTTTGAAGATTTGGAGGCATTATCTTTACGGAGAAAAGTGTGAAATCTACACGGATCACAAGAGCTTAAAGTACATATTCACTCAGAAGGAGTTAAACATGAGGCAGAGGAGATGGTTAGAGCTAATCAAAGATTATGATTGTGAGATTCATTATCACCCAGGGAAGGCCAATGTGGTGGCCGATGCACTTAGCCGAAAGGAGAAGCTTAAGATGATAACGTCAGTGGACGAATTGATCAAGGACCTTGAGAAACTGGAGATTGAAGTGAGGTTACCAGGAATTGGACAAGAGAGTCTAATGGAAATAAAAGTCCAACCACCGTTATTGGAAAAGATTAAGTTATGCCAGGAAAAGAAGATAGAAGAAGAAAAGAATTCGATGGAGAAAATTTTGACTGGCGAGGAAATTAAATGTGAGAAGGACAGGAATGGAATTATGAGGTACGCATCTAGGATATGGATCCCGAACGTTTAGGAATTAAAAGACGAGATTTTGCAAGAGGCTCATAGTTCGAGGTACTCAATTCACCCTGGAGGCACTAAGATGTATAGGCATCTGAGAGAATACTATTGGTGGCCTAATATGAAGAAGGACGTGGCAGAGTGGGTAAGTAAATGTTTGACATGTCAAAGAGTAAAGGCCGAACACCAGAGGCCCAGTGGATTGTTGCAACCCTTAGAGATACCCGAGTGGAAGTGGGAGCAGATTGTGATGGACTTTGTGGTCGGATTACCAAGGACCAAGACTAATCATGATGCCATTTGGGTAATTATCGATAGGTTGACCAAGTCAGCACATTTTCTTCCAATCAACGAGAGATATACTGTCGACAAGTTGGCAGATATTTACTTAAAGGAGATTGTGGTTAGGCATGGGGTTCCTGTGAGCATTGTATCAGATAGAGACCCAAGATTCAACTCCAGGTTCTGGAGAAGTTTTCAGGATTGTGTGGGGACCAAGTTAAACATGAGTACTGCATACCATCCCCAAATAGACGGACAGAGTGAGAGAACCATCCAGACTATCGAGGACATGTTGAGGGTTTGTGCCATTGATTTTAAGGGGAGTTGGGATGACCACTTGCCGTTGATCAAATTTTCCTACAACAACAGCTACCATGCGAGTATAGGCATGCCCTCATATGAAGCTTTATACGGACGAAGATGTCGGTCTCCCTTGTGTTGGGAAGAAGTTGGAGAGCGGAAGATTTTAGGGCCTGAACTGGTCCAACAGACAAGAGAAACTATCGAGCTCATAAGAGGACGGCTGGTAGCGGCCCAAGACAGACAGAAGAAGTATGCGGACCAGACACGCAAGGACAAAGAATATGAGGTAGGAGAGTTTGTGATGTTGAAGGTATCGCCGTGAAAAGGATTGATGAGATTTGGTAAGAAGGGAAAACTAAGCCCGAGATTTATTGGACCTTTTGAGATCTTGAAACGAGTTGGGAAGTTAGCCTATGAATTGGCTTTACCCCCGAACTTACAGCAAGTACATAATGTGTTCCATGTGTCCATGCTACGACCGTACCATACCGACTTCCGACATGTGATAGAACATGATCAATTGGATCTGCAACCAGACTTAACATATGTAGAGCAACCCGTAGAGATCATGGATAGAAAAGAACAGGTGCTGAGGAACAAGGTTGTCAAACTAGTGAGAGTCTTGTGGAGGAATCAGAATGTCGAAGAATCAACATGGGAACTAGAGAGCGCGATGCGTGAAAAGCACCCCCAACTGTTTTCAACCTGATTCCGGGACGGAATCCTTTTAAGGAGGGGAGGCTGTAAGAACCCTAATTTTTGGTAATATTTCCTTTTATTTTATATCTTGTGACATTATCATTATGGAACCTTTCTAGTCATCCCTGTTGATTAATAGAATTGATTGTCTGAGAAACTGCGTTGTTGCATTTATTATGTAAGATATACAGAGAGAGTGTGAAGGCAAGAGTCTTATTGTTAGTAATATTTATAAAACTTGGGATTTGAGAATGGTTAGAGTATTAAAGGATTTATTAAGAATTATGACGAGGAATTATGAACATTCGAGGAATTTACACAATAAGTACTTAAGGAATTATAGGGGAAATCCCTACGCGACGAAATATTATTACGAGAGAATAATTAAGATACGATACGAATTAAAGAGTTAATTACAAGCATTGGTGGAAGAATAATAATGCAAGGAGTAGTATTGCATGCAAGCCCATGCAACCAAGTGGTTAGAAATCAAACAAGTTAGTTGGCCATTGGAAGATGAATAGTATCTAGCTGGTTACTTTTTCAAAAAAGGGGACACATAGTACAAGAGCCCATGCTTGCTAGTACACTACCTATGCTTACATGTGATATGTATCACCCAACCTAAATAACCTAACATCAATTATTTGCCAACACAAACACAAAAACAAAACACAAACTTTTCTCTTCCCCCCCCCCTTTGTTGCTCTCGGCCAAGGCTTCCAAGGAAGAAGAAAATTTCTTCTTCTCCCCTCTTCCATCACTCATAAATCTTGCCATAATTCCTAGGTCATCTACATCATATAGGCAAGGTATGCTAGCAATTTCACTCCATTTTATCCAACCATTTTCAAGTTACAAATTATTCAAGCTTTGGTAAATAGTAACCAAGTTTGTTTTTCATTTAGATCTTGCATTGTAAGTGTTGTAGGAGGCCATCTAAGGTGTTTTTGAGTTGTGTAAAGATTGTCCAAGGCCTCTAGGAGCTCAAGAAGGTATAAAAATCTCAAACCCCCTTGGTTATGTATTGTTTATATAGTATGGTAGTAGATCCATGTGTTTTAGGACTAATCTTGGATGTATATGTATTGGATAGCATGGATCTTGAGTTTTGATGTTGAGATTGTGATTTTTTATGACTATGGTTAATATATATATATCTCCATGAGTGTTATGAACCATGATCTAAGTGTATTAAGTGGTGATTATGTTATGGAAGTAGGAATAATGGTTGATCTAAGTAGTTTGAGCTTGCTGAGTTTGTCCAGGAACTTTGATCTGTGTTGTAGCACGATTTTGAACCCCCAAATGATGTTCCCTGATGTCCTACCTTATATTGTTGGAAAGATAATTGAATGTAGTTTCTGGAAATGTAAGGTTCATAGCTAGGTGATGTGTGGATTTTTAGTTATGGCCGGAGGAGTGAATTTTGTTTCTGGACTATGGACTGCATTAAGTGACCCCATTGTGAACCTTGTTTAAACACCTTAAAATATGTGTGGGATCATGGAAAAATTTGAGAATGTAGGGAATGCAGTGGTGAAGACCACCCAAAATGAATTGGATTAAAATATGAATTTTTGGATTTTATAAAAATGCTAGAGTAGAATTCGCGCAATGGAAAAAGTCGATTAGTGGAACATGATTCTAGGGTGAGTGGTTATGATTTGAACGTGGTAACTAAATTAAGTCGAGTAAGTGACGAGCGTAATCGAGTGATGTCATGGACCTATAGTGGGGCTAGGGAGTCATAAGACGAAGTCGTTAAGTTAATTTCGTACCCCCTTAAAACCCCGTAATTAAAGAGAAATTGGTAAGGTACTAACGAACGATTATTGTTTATGTATAGATCGTTCGAATCCGCACGCTCGACCACCCCAACCAAACCAAGGCAAGTTTACTTTTCAAAACTTATCCCTATACAAGGATTTTCACTGTTGTGTTTGTAGTTTTCAAATTATATCAAATGTAATGTTTATCGAAGTGTTGGTGCAATTTAGATTGAACAAGTACCTGTATGCTTTTACCCCTTGAACTTAGATTGAAATGTTTTCTTCGGACAACGACTCTAGCAATAGAGGTCGTAGCGGTCCGTATATACTATTGACCGGGGAGCGGTATATTATTATATCGTATCTAGATTGCGAAAACCCGAAGGGTCATTCGGGTGGTATCGTATACTCAAATAACTATTGTTATATCTTCGTAAATACTCGAAACCCTATCTTAGATTAAAAGTTTATTTTATCGAATAATTATTTTATTAATTATTAATATTAAATCTTAAAATATTATTTATTAATCATTGTTCCTTATTTAAAGACAAAGTTAATCCAAGATACTTTTAATACTTTCAAACTCGAACTCATTCGAACTCAAAACGTTTTCGAAAACCCCCGGTCAGATTCTGCTTCTTGTATGATTTCAAGAATCATCGGTCGACTGATGTCGGACCTCAATTACTCTGTTTTCAATCAAAATCAAGTTTTAAAAGAAAAAGAAAAAGGGACTCTGGCAGGTGTGGGAACCGTTGACGAATGATTCCCGGGATGTGTAAGCGGCCGTGAGCCAAGCGGTCCATCACTTATTATTCCGGCCCAGGTGTTGCCGAAGGATGATTACGGATGTAGTTTTCATCGAGGGTGATTACGGATGTAGTTTTCACCCGAGGGATAGTTACGGATGTAGTTTCTATCCTTCTACCGGTAGAGAAGACCCGCGGATTATTGGACTTGGATGTGGCGACTGATCATCGTCAATCCTTGTCAGGTTTTGTGTTTTCTTTAAGTCCCATTCCTCCATTTTGGAAAAATGCTTTGACACTGCTTCTTAGGCTTTTGTGCCAAGTTGCTGATAGTGTTCTATTTGATGAGAAAGATGTTGAATCAATGCAGTATCTAGAACTGCAAGTTTATTTTGAAAACAAGGGCACATATTGTTGCACCTTCGAGATTTATCAACTATGACAAGTGATTTTATAACTGATTGAAACAAACAAGTATATCAACTGCCAATCATATGAAATGTTATATTGCTTACCTTATACATATATTCTTGCTGAGCTATAGTTGCTCACTCTTGCTTGTTTTCAAATTTTACAAACACAACAGCTAAGCGAAATGGCAAGACCCAGGCAGACTGTTCGAAAGCATGTGACTAGACCCGAGCCACCACTTGAGATTCCACCGGTAGGCCCCATTAGCCGGATTGGTTGGCAGCTTTTGTTAGTACATTTTATTTATCAGCATGACCTGTGCAAGGCAGTGTATCGTAACAAACTTTCAAGCCGCCAACTTCGCTACATATCGAAGTGTTGCTGGTAGCATAAATACTATTTAATTCGGTCTGTAATAACTCTGATAACTTTATTACTGTTTAATCAATGTGTGACGTTTCTGAGGCTCTAACCTGTGTGTGTGAGTGTGGTGTGAGTTTATTGTGGGGTCGATGGTTGTGTTATGTATATTATGTGCAAGAACAGGTATGTTATTAATGGAAAATGGACCATGAGCGCCTAGATCTCCGACCTCGGATCTGGGGGCGTCACAGAAGAAGACAAGAAGATTCCCATAATCTTGGGAAGGCCTTTTCTAGCTACGGGACGTACTTTGACGAATGTGAAAAAAGGAGAGCTTACAATGAGGGTTCAAGATTAGAAAGTCACCTTTAATGTGTTCAAGGCCATGAAAATTCTGACAGAAGATGAAGAGTGTTTCAGTGTGGAAATGGTTGATACGGGTCAGGCAGAGGAGTTTGATCAGTTGTTGAGCGAAAAGTCGGACACACACATGCTAAAGCATCACATCAGTGATTCCATTGACAGTTCTTCAATTCGAGATCTTTCGAATGTCAAGCTCGGAAAACTTCCATTCCATTTGAAGTATGTCCTTCTGAATGATGAGTTGATGATTTTTAAAGTGTGTCAAGATAATGTGTTAAGAAGGTGGATCATGGATGATGAGGTAGAAGAGTGTTCTTATCAATCAACTGTGAAGCATAAACACCTTAGAGGTATGAAGAAGAAAAATGAAAAATCGATTGGAGGAAGGATCAAAGGAAAGTTTGAGTTAGAAAAGATGTGGGAAGATAGCAAGAAGGTTGTCAACCAATGGGTGAATGGTCCTTCTGATAAGGACAAGTCGAATGCGATCTTCGAGCCACCATGATTTGAATCATATTTGTCCGGCTAAATGACGTTAACGACAGCGCTTCATGGGAGGCAACCCATGTGATTTTGATGAGTAGGTATGTTCTAATATTTCTCCTATTTACTTCCATTCAATGCGGACATTGAATATTTCAAGTTTGGGGGTGGGTTGGGGATAAGTAGTTGTTGTAGTAGTTATTGCATTCATGTAGGATATCATGCTTTGCATTTTAGTTGTAATTCATGCATGTGTTGTTCGTATTATTATCATGTGAGTCTATAGTAGTTGCATTTGCACCCATGCTTGAAAGGAATTTTGTGTTGTTGACGCTTTTGATTGAGAAGTGATATGCTTTGTTCTTGTGCACACACATACACTAGTAAGTTGAAGCTAGTAGACTTACTTAATGTTGTAAGTAATTAAAAGGACATGAATATGTGCAAGTTGATTTAGTTTGCATGCTTTGAATACAAGTAGGTGCATTAGAGAGATTTTTGCTTGGGATTGAGTATGTTTTTCCACCAAGTGAGCTTTTGAGCCTTATTGCATATTTGTTGCAAATTATTCGGTTGCTTGAGTGTCCACGGATTGTTTGCATTGCTAGCAGTTGTTTGAGGTCTTTCTTGAAATGCATGACATTAATTGACGATTAAAATGATAAAAGCATTTAGGAATAACCGCATATTTTCCCATACTACCACACCATATTTACATGATCAATTAGTTAACCCGTTGAACTTAATCCTATTTTTTCGGTGACATACCACATTACTTTCCTAGACCTTTTTCTTGTATTGGCTTTGGATTAATTTGAACCTACATTGTCAAAGGCTAGTAGAGTGCTTAAGGGAGTAATAAGGTGTGCAAGGAGGGGTTATTGTTGGTCATACTTTTGGGGGAAATATTGAACATTGGGTTTGGTTGCTTACTTGATGGTCGGCATGTGTAATAAAATTATGGGATCATTGTTATTGTGTATATTATTGTTCTTGTTATATTTAGCTCTCGAAAAAAGAAAAAAAAAGAAAAAAAAGAAAAAAAATAGAGAAAAAAGAAAAGAAAAACAAATATATTATGAGAGCATAGTTGTGTTTGTTGTGATCCTTCTTTAGTCGACTAGTTGAGTGTTTTTGTTGGAAGAAAAATAGTAAAATTATGTGTGAGGGGGGAAATAGGGTGTTGTGTATGATTTATTATGGTGCCTACTAGCTTTTGACACTTCACCTGAATTGGCTTATTTGTCATACCTTGTCCCTAGCCCTGTTACAACACAATTAAAGACCTTTTGATTATCGTCATTGATGTATGTTGTGTTAAGAGTTAGATTGATACCAAATGTCAAGCATGCGTATGATTTTGTTGGAATTGAGTGATACACTTACCCTCGTTCTTGAGTGAATATTCTTTTGTGAGTGGATGGTGAGTGTTTACTTGTTTTTGCATATGAGATCCCGAGTTTTGTCTCAAAGATGTATTCTTGTGGGCTTGGCATGGTTACTAACTTATTCTTACACTTGACATGGACTTTTGAGAACTTATGCATGTTCATTGAGTAGACTATGTGAATATTTGCAGCTTCGACACCAAGACATTGCATTATTACTTTGATTCTTAAGTTGATATGGCATGAGAGGATTTGAAGGTATGGGGGTGTATTAGTATTAAATCATTTGCATTTTCATATTAGTTGCATTCATGCATTGCATTGTGTTGCATTGTTTAGTTAGATGGATTTTGTGGGTACATTCGCTATAGGCCCTCACGACACCTTACTCGTCCACTAGGGCTGCCTAGGGGTTTAAAGGGCTTGTTGCATATGCCAAATGCAACTGTGATCACCTACGGAAGTGGTACTAATTAGGTAGTGTTTAGTTGTTTATGCTTGAGGACAAGCATCGGTTTAAGTTTGGGGGTGTGATAAGTGGATTTTATATCCACTTGGAACGTTCCATATCGGCTTAAATTGATTGTCTTGGACTCAAGTTTGTTGTAGTTTTGATGTGTTTTTGTTTAGTTGTGCAGGTTTATGAAATATCGATTAGGGTTGATGTTTTCGTCAATTTTGGAGTTGAATTCGAGCATAGGAATGAGGAATGAAGTCTTTCCCTAGGCTACCGTGAAGATTCATGAGTCAAAGGAATGAAGAACGGGAAGTGACAAAAGAATCGGAAGAGAAAACGGATGAGAAATGAGCAAGTTGTGGAAAATTCGGATTTCCGGGTAGGTTGCGCAGTCTTCACTGTTTTGGCCATATCTGGAGTTCTACAAGTCCGTTTGAGGCCCGTAAGCAGTCCACGAGAAGCTTAGGAAATTTTCTATCAATATAAAGCAAAATAAAAATTTGGACAGAAAGTGAGTGCGCAGACTGCGCCTTAACAGCGCAGACTGTGCCCTAAATCGCAGAAAAAGTGCCAGAACAGCAACAGAGTGGGCAGACTGCGCCCTAGGTGCGCAGACTGCGCCCTTGGACAAAATGCTACTGCGCAGACTGCACCCTAGGTGCGCAAGGTGCGCCCCGGTCGGCCAGAATTGCTGAAATTTGACTATTTTGCCCTAATTTGAGTTGTAATCGTATTTTTAGGCATGTTCTTGCACCAGAATCGAATTCTAATTGTATTTTAGGATATTTTCTTGCTATGCAAGACTTCTAGGGCCTATTTAAACACCTTGTATCATTGTAAGTTGTATCAGTTACATATCATAGCTTAGAATTGTAAGGGAGATTCAACGCTTGTGACAAGCAACGGATCTCGATCTACTTCATCTTTTGTGTTCTTTTCTTAGACGTTATTCTGGATTCTAGATTTGTTTTCTCAACTCTTTGTTTTAATAATATTCTTATTTTCATTCGTATTTTGTTTCATACCATGTTTTCATCAAATCCCATGGTGACGAACGGTTCAATTATGAACTAATCGTTGTCATGGGATTCTAACGGATTTATCTATGTAGCTTAGTAGTGTGAATGCTTTAAAGATCTGTGTGTGGTGAATTCTTGATATCCTTGTATGGTCAATCTTAATGCTTTTAGATGCGTACCTAACATCTAAATTGAATTGTTAATCTCTTGTGAAGTGAAAGTGGATCTTGAGATTTAGAACTTGCCATGCTAGCATAGGTTCATAATTGGTTATCAATATGATTCCTAGTATAAGATGAAAATACTTATATTGCCCTATGTGATCAATATGAGTAACTTGTTCTTCAACCTTTATGTTTTCAAATTCTATAGACATATAGGGTCTAAGCATAATTGGTGTTTATTCATCTTCTATCTCTTTTGTGGATGTATGAGTAGTTTGGTATACGTATGCTGACAGGTAGCGTGTACTTGTTTCGTGTTATTCGATCAGTTATCAAAATCATCACATGCATTGATTAAAGGCATCAACTCTAAGCAAAGTAGATAATGAAGTTAGAGTCCCATGTTTATTCTCATATAAGTAATTCAGTTTTAAATCTCAGTCATTAATTAATTCTTAGTCTAATAATTTGCATCTTAGTTTAATTTAGACAATTAAAAACCATATTTGTTTATTGTCTTAGCAGTGAATTAAAGCCATACATTGTTGCATAAGTACATCTACTGAATTGAAACCTAAACCAGATCTCTGTGGAACGAACTTGAATTTTATCTATATTACTTGTGACCACGTATACTTGCGTGATATTGTGTTAACAAGAGAGCCTCTATTAAAGCAAGTTGTTAAGGATACCAAAGAAATAATGAAGGTACAGGAGGATGAATTGAAGGATGGGGGTGTTCGGTTATGACTGATGCTTGGTCTGACAGAAAAAGGTGAAGCGTAATGAATTTGTGCGTTAATTGCAAGATTGGAACTAGTTTTTTTATCTTCAATTGAATGTTCATTGGAGGCGCACACAGGAAATTTATATTTGACTATGTGGACAAATGGATTGATAACATTGGAAGTAAAAACGTGATACAAGTTGTGACTGATAATGCAACTAATAACTTTGCTGCAGCAAGACTCTTGAAGCAAAAGTGACCAAATATATTCTAGACGGCATGTGTTGCTCATACACTTAACCTTGTTCTAGAAGCAATTGGTAATATGCTTCTTCTTGCTAGTATTTCAGATTAATATTTGTTCAGTTTAATAGATAACAGACTTGGTATATATGCTCAGACTCTTGGTATATTTTAAGAATTTCTCAGTATCTTGTTATGTAAGGAGGAGCTACAGTTGAGCATTCGTATATAATCACAAGCTTGTGACTAACACATAGAAGTGTGCAAGGAATTAAGATTATTACATGCATATATATTCAGTCTAGTGTTTTGACACTTTAGTTTGTTTTATCATTAGTTTAGAGCATTCTGTATTATTTATAAAGAATGCAAGGAAACTCATAGAAATGTCATTTAAGTAGGTTCTCAGATTTTCCTAAAATATGTAAATCATTAGTTCACCTCAGCTGCCTCAATCTCCAAGTCCTGCTTTTAGGATGTCGAAGAAAAGTGGTTCCAACATACAGACAAAGAACATATCTGACTTCTAAAAGAATGCCTTATGGTTTTGCCTGAAAAAACAGCAAGTATTCATTGCATCGCAAAATTAGGACCTGTGAGGAAAAGTGGAAAACACAATAAATTATAGAATTATGAATTTGAGCATATTCCTGGAGCATCCAAGAAGAAGAGTAGTCTATTGATCCATTTACCTCAATTAAAAAAACACAAAAGCAACACAAATTGACTAACTTGTTAGTTCCAATGATCATCTTGTTTACTCATCACTCATTATAATCAGCTTGTTTATCTCTATTACTATTATTTTAATTAATGAGTCACATTCTCATTTAATTCACATTATCTTGTTAATTGTCTAATACTTTTGTTGTTTCCAACTTTATGCAGGTTAGATTCCAAATTTTAAGCTTTTGATTGACAAGGCAAAGTCTTTAACTATATATATCTATGCACATCATAAACTCTGGTGTTGATGAGAAAGTTTACAAAAGAAAAAGGATATTGTGAGGCCAGGTGTTACCAGGTTTGCAAGTTCTTTCCTTACTATGCAAAGTATGCTAGAAAAACAGGAAAGTTTAAAGTATATGTTTTTGTCTGATGAATAGAGTAGTTGCAAGTGGGCTACTCAACCAAAGGGGATAGCAGCGTATAGTACTATCGTTAGCCAACATTTTTGGACGAATCTCTCTCTTTGTGTAGAAGTTTTTAAGCTGTTAGTTAAGCTCCTAACACTTGTGGATGGTGATTTGAGACCGTCAATAGGTTTCATTTATGGCGAAATTAAGGATGCTAAGAAAGAAGTCATTAGAATTTATAAAGATGTAAAAGAAATGTATAATCCTATCTTGTACATAATTGATTCAACGATTAAAGATTGACTTGACCGGCCATTGCATTTGACTGGATATCTTCTAAATCCTTACTACTATTATAGAGATGATGAAGTGAAAAACAATCCTGATTGCATGGGAGCATTACTAAGTTGTGTCGAGGCCTTCTTCCCAGATGATTTCCAAAATCAAAATCTGGTCACTAACATTGAGTTGCATAAATACAAGGCAATGGAAGGCATTTTTTCAAAAAAGTTAGCCATTTCAGGAAGAAGTAAGAATGATGACGATTTTAATCCAGGTAATAACTTTAGATAGATGTCATCATTTACTTAATTGATTTCGTTTATGGTTCAACTGAAATTCATCTAATTTTTTCTTCTTTTTTATGATAGTTGCTTGGTGGTCTAATTATGGATCTGAGACACCAAATCTACAAAGGATGGCAATAAAAATACTTGGCCTGACCACAAGTTCTTCAGGATGCGAGAGAAACTGGAGCACCTTTGAGGGGGTTTGTTATTGTGAAATTATTATTATTAATGCTTGCTTTAAACATAAGTTCCTCAGGTTTATTAAAATTTATTTTTTTTATTGTAGATTCATACCAAAAAGAGGAACAGGTTGGATTCAGAAAGATTGAATGATCTTGTATATGTCAAGTTTAATTCAAAACTTCTTAATAAGAATAAAAAGATGAAGGAAAAATGTGATCCGTTACTAGCAAATGATGCTCGAATGGCACAGGAGTGGATTGTGGAGGGTGGCGATGATGAGTCTGAAGGTTCGACAAACACCTGCAATGAAACAAACACAGCAATGAGACAATTAGAGAACTCGATGAAGATGATTTTCTTTCTGAAGAAGAGGGACCGATTTTTAATGATGACCCTCTGTTTGGTGATTTACATAACGAATATTGGTAGTACTTTCAAAGCATGAGCAGTTATATCTTTTTAACTGTCTGGTTCCACCTTTTGACTGCCTAGTTGCTTATTAGTTATAGAATTCCGTAGGGGATTCATAGTTTAGAAAAGCATAATTTTTTCTAGTGCTCTGGATATAAAATATAAGGGATGTGCTTCTTAATTTTAATTATACAATTAGAGAACTCGATGAAGATGATTTTCTTTCTGAAGAAGAGGGACCGGTTTTTAATGATGACCCTCTGTTTGGTGATTTACATAACGAATATTGGTAGTACTTTCAAAGCATGAGCAGTTATATCCTTTTAACTGTCTGGTTCCACCTTTTGACTGCCTAGTTGCTTATTAGTTATAGAATTCCGTAGGGGATTCATAGTTTAGAAAAGCATAATTTTTGCTAGTGCTCTAGATATAAAATATAAGGGATGTGCTTCTTAATTTTAATTATTTTGAATGTAAATCTGGTTTAACGATGTCACTTTTGCTTAATGTAAGTCGGAATTATGTTTTTGCAGTTAATTGATGTATAAGGCTGTATAAGGTTTGCTTAATGTATGAAGTTCGGATTATGATTTTGTAGTTGATTAATATATAAGGTTGGGGCTATGATTTTGCTGTTGATTCATTTTGTGGATTATTAAATCATTTTTGATATTTACTACTAGTACAAATTTTATAAATCATGTGTGTATAAATAGAAATTAATATTAAATTGCTTCCGATTTATTTTCGATTTCTCTTTTCGATAAATCGTTGATTTCCGATAAATCGCTATAAGGTTCCTCGTCCGATTTTGTCCGATAAATCGCTATATATTCGTATCTCCTAAAATTGTTGAAATTTTATTTTAATTCAATTTTTTATTATAATCTATTGAGTTGCACAAATTTTTTAATTTTATGATTGCAATTTAATAAAGTATTTATATACATTGAAATATTAATTAAATAAATGTTGATTTAATTAAATATAACATTTTCATATTTTGTTGGATGATATTGATAATGTTTCATTGAGTAGAGTACTTGAAAAACTTTAGTTATTAATTGTATACAAAAAAAACATAATGTAACTATAAAAAGAATTAGCCAATTTCTTTAATAATATTATTAATATTATAGGGTTATGTTTTGTTGAGAACACATGTTAGTATGAGAACAGTGAGAACTCTATTCTGTAGCATAATAATATAACAATGAAAATGTGAAAAATATGCATAACAATTGTTTTGCACTTTTACCCACCACTCAGTTGGTTGTACCGTAAATTAGGGGCTTACCACCCCAAGGTCATAGGTTCGATTTCACTAGAAGGCACGGAAGTAAGTGGACTGCCATGTTCGGTGGATACGAGTGTGCTAGCAGTCCTTCGGATTAGTCGAGGTGCGTGAAAGCTTTTAAAAGAGTATTGAACAATTGTTCTCACGTATAAATTGTTCTAACCTGAATCCTACCCCAATATTATAATACAAAATAATATAAAATTTTATTATCAATCAAATATAAATTAATGATCAATTGAAATTAATTTTCTAGGTCGGTGTTTTGCACGGGTTATAATCTAATGAATTGTAAAGAGAGAGAGATATGTATCTTATTTGAATGTAAAAATTGAATTATTATTAGGTTAAAACCCGTGCGATATATGGATGTTCTTTAAAATTATATAACATTTTTAAAATTTGAATTAATTTTTTTTAGACATGAATTCTGTATGCTTTAAATTTTTTATAATATTGAATTTTGTAATATTGCTAGAAGAGAGATTTTAGCTTACCAATATAAAAAAGTTGATATGTTTGAGCTGAATAAAGTAATCGGTTAGTTATTAGTTATTACAATATTATTATTTTATTTAAATAAAAATGTCCAATAGGTTTTAGTCAGAAAAAATTGAAAATATAACGTGTTTTAGCTGAAAATGCAATTGGTTAGTTATTATTAATTATTATATTATTATTTTATATATTATATAGAATTGTCGTAGTAATTTTAGAAATGGAGAATATTTAATTAGATGAAATATAAAAGACATTATTTATTACATGAAAAAGGAAATTGAGTAAGTTTTTAAAAAAGAAAAGATAACATGTTTTATTTGAAAAGGAAAATTGTATAATTATTGTTAATAATAATATTAAAATATTATTTTAAAAGAAATCGGTGCGGGTTATAAGCTAATATTAATGAAATGTAAAGAGAGATATATGTATATTATTTTAATGTAAAGATTGAATTATTATTTGACAAATAAATGTATTAAAAAAGTTAATCCACATTTTCAGTTAAATTTGTCCGTTTTTCATAGAGGGCGAAGCAGGGCCATGTAAAATAAAATGAATCCATAATCATGAGAGCTACTACAACTACAACTACAACAAATGTCAACAATTGTGTTGAAGGTGAAAGAGAGAGCTAGTAAGCAGAACACGTAAAATAGAAGCACACCAGTCATATCCATCACCAAACCAACTTCAATGGGTGGGTCTCTTTTTATACTCCACACTCTTTATTTTTAATTTTCTTCTCTCTATTTCTCATTTTATTTAAAAATGGTGTCACACACACAACCTTAAGTCACTGGTTGTATTTCTTATTACACAAACCTAAACTCACAAACTAACAAAGAAAAAACTTGAAGACTAAATGTGCACGACACATGTTTCTCTTTTTGTTGCTTCTGCCCAATTCTTGATCACATCATTATTATGAACACCCTTGTTCTCAACATCACTTAACTAACTTGGGTTTGTATTTATTTGCTAAATTGTAATCTCTTTGCACCCAGTTCCCTTCAATCTCTGTAAGTCAGTCTTGTACTAAAAAGATTCCTTTTTTAATTCTTTCTTGATATTTATGTTCTGTATGATTTTGAATTGATTGTTTGATCAGTTCTTGATTTGACATAATGATTGCGGGGCGGGGTTAGATGAGTTTTTGAAGCTTGATTTTAGTTTAGTTACTTCAATTATGTTAATGGAGTAGTAAAGTTATTGTTTTTTTTTTATGTGTGTGTTATGTTGTTTTGAAGTTCGTGTTGGTCAATTGGAGATTTGTGTGATAGCTAGGTCTAGGTTGCATAATCTAAATGAAATTACAGTTGCTTATTGGCGAATTTATCCGGTACGCCTTAGAAACTTTCCATGTATGTGGTTATACTTTTAGCTTATCGGCCTATAGTAAGTATCTAGCTGGAGAATGGTAAGGATATCAGTTGAATGATTTGTATGATTCTTGGCGCCAGTGATGGAGGGAGGGGGTCTAGAAGGGGCCTGACCCCCCCCCCCCCCCGAAATTTGAAATATAATGGTAGTAGTATACATATTAGATGTATTGTTTCTGCAACTCTACTGGTAAGAGGCTTTATATGTCTCCTGAAAGGCCAGAGTTTGATTACCAGCTTGTGTTTAAGTTATTGTTTTTCTTTTTTCAACTCTAACATTATTTCTCCTTCATTTTACAGTTAAAATTCTTAAATTGTTTTTAACTTTTAAAATTTTAATGTAAACCCCCCCCCCCCCCCCCCCCCCAAAAAAAAAAAAATCTATCTGCATCCGTCAGTGCTTGCCTTGATAACATTTGTTGCTTTTTAACATCATCTGCAAATTGTGCTGTCTGGACTTCAGAATATAGTCTACTTGTGTCTTGACATTGAAGTTTTCAGATTCTATGTTTGCTGCACTGATGATCAACTTTTTACTGTTGTCAGTTCTTCAGCTGCTGTAGATTAGATGGCGGCAATACTGGCTTCTCATAGCTGCTATTGCCGAAATGTTGAATTATCGAATCAAGGAAGAACAGTAGACAGCCTTAATTTCTCGAGCTCGGTTTCGGTAAACCAAATCATCAAGATTGAGAAGACCAAGACTGGGAAACTTTTTAGGGTACATATTGAAGCACGGCAGGCTGAAGTGCCTAATAAATTTGGTGAGAATGGTAAACCTGTCAAAATGGTGCCAACGAGTGAGATAATGAAAAGAAACCCAGCATCATTGGAACATGCAAAGAATGTAAATGGTTCAAAACGGGTTGTGAATGGTTCAAAGCAGGCTATAAACGGTTCAAATCGAGGTTTGGATAGTTCAAAACAGGGTGTTATCAAAGAAATCAAAGTTAATGGAAATTCCTCTGTCTTGATGAAGTCCCCTAACATAAAAAAATCTGTTGAGTTACCCCCAATCGAAGAGCTGAAGGTTTTGCCCTCGGATGAAAGTTTTAGTTGGGCTAATGAAAACTATAACTCTGTGCAAAGAAGTATAGATGTGTGGACTTTTATTTTTTCTCTGCGTGTTCGTGTGCTGCTGGACAATTCAAAATGGGCATATTTAGGAGGCCTCACAGAAGAAAAGCAGGCAGGCTTGTTACTCCCTTATGGATTTTTCTTTTATTTTAACATTACCGCTTTACTCCTAAGCAGAGGCATGTGATGATATTATCTGTTTCTGTTGATGCTGTGGTAGGTTTTGATTACTTCCTAAGTGTATGTACTTCTGATGAATAATCAGTGTTATCCATTTTAATATTCAGAAATCTAGGAGACGGAAAACGGCCTCATGGTTACGAGAACGTGTGCTACAACTTGGTCCGACTTTTATCAAACTCGGTCAGTTATCTTCGACAAGGTCTGATCTATTTCCACCTGAGTTTGTTGACGAGCTTGCGAAGTTGCAGGTAAACAAAAGTTTCTCTGTATTAATTTTAGGAATTATTGCAGTCTAGATAGTCATAAATATTCGGAGAAACAAGGTAGTTTAAGTCATTTATCTATTGCGATCAAACATCTCTAGGTTCTAATTGTTTTTCAAAACAATTTTGTTGTTTTTTAGGATAGGGTACCTGCCTTCTCACCAAAGAAAGCAAGAGACTTTATCAAAGCAGAATTGGGTGCTCCAGTAGAAATACTGTTCAGGGAATTTGAAGATCAGCCAATTGCAGCTGCTAGTCTTGGTCAGGTGTTTGGTTCTTTACCTGTTTACGAGGATGAACTCTTTGTGTTTGTGCACTAAATTTTAGCTTAATGATTGATAGGCTTTAATATAGTCGGGTTATTACTCTGTATAACTGGAAGTACCAAAAGTTATAAATGAATTCCTGAATGGAGATAATTATCGTAGTCGGTTGTATGATAAACTGATTGTGTACCAAAATTTAATTCATACTTAATAAAGTAAATATATGAATAACATAACTTTTCAGGTCATATATAAATGAATACCCCGCCTTGCAATTTCACTTAATGTTTCTGTTTCAAAATTTGTTCTAGGTTCATCGGGCTATCCTACACAATGGAGAAAAAGTAGTGGTGAAGGTACAGAGACCTGGGCTAAAAAAACTGTTTGACATTGATTTACGTGAGTGTGCATATTTTTATCAATTCCTAGTTCTGTAACTTTGTGTTTATCTTTTTGCATGCTCTAAGCATCCTTCTGTTTATTCAGAAAATTTGAAGCTAGTTGCAGAGTACTTTCAGAAAAGTGAAACTCTTGGTGGTCCAACACGGGATTGGTTGGGAATATATGAAGAATGCTCCAAGTAAGTGCCAAAATCAATTATTTGAGTGTATCTTATTCTACTGTGATAGAAAAGGGTGAGCACTATAATAATGAACCATGTCAGTTTGTGTAGGTACTGTTTACTGTAAAGCTCATAACCTATGAGAATACATAGTTGTAATTCACCTTAAAATATCATATTAGATGTTCATTGTTCTTTTTACTGTTTTACTTGTAGCAGCAACTTTAACTGATAAATTAAAAGCCTGCAAAGAGCTTTAATTGTAGTTACCATTCTAAACCGAAAGCTTACTGTCTCAGTACTTGGATTAGTACAAATAAATCATTTGTAGTACGGTTATATGGTTGACTCAAATTAATGCTTCCTACTTGGGTATCTGGATAATTTTTTGGTACTAGTGTTTTCGAATTATAGGATGTGAAACTATCAAGTCCTCGTCTAGGTAGGAATACAAGCGACCTAAAGCTCAAGCTTAAGTAATACGTCACTTATAGTCCTACCCAAGTGCCTCTTACTATACTGAACAAGTTAATTGAAACATTGATGCACGACAGGAAACAAGAAGTAATACAATGAAAAGGATAGGTTTGGGTGGAGTAATCACAGAATTCCACTACCCTATGGATAAGTGAGTTTTTTATTGCTCTACTACTAAACCTAGAATATTCCTGATAAGCTACTTATCTATCCCATCCCAAGTCATTTACTCTCAACTCTTAAACTGTATGGGACTTAAGGAACTCCAGGACCAAGTCTAGATATCTTTTCCAATCCATTGCAGGCAGAGTTCCTTGATAGTTGATATAACCAACTGCAAAGTCCTTTAGCTTTGTTACCTTGTTAATGTGTATTAATTATCTCATTGCTCTAGTTTAACATTCCCTTTTTGTGCAATACCGAAAGTAGGTACGCCTTTATGAAATTTTTATCCCGTGTTTGAACTCCACACATATTGTTAAAGATAAACAAATCCAATTGTCTTCCACTATTAATCATCTGAGACTGGACTCTAAATAGTATAAAAAAATGCAATTGTAGGTATGATATATAAAATTGTGGTCCTAGTTTTATGGTAGTGTTATTGTGTCGAAACCTTTTTTTCATAACGTCGAATTCAGTTGAAAAAAAGAAACAATTAATTAGCATACAACATTATCCCCCCAGTCATGCTTCTGCTTTTTTCGTTACTTCCAGTTGATAATTTTTTTTAAGGTGGTCATCATTTATACTTTTTGGAAATTCCAGGATTTTATACGAGGAAATTGATTACATAAATGAAGGCAAAAATGCTGATAGATTCAGACGGGATTTCCGAAATGTCAAGTGGGTTCGAGTGCCTGTATGTAACTTTCTGAATACTAGTATTGACTCTTACGCATTTGTTTTTTTTTTGTGAAAGTGTATAATATGAGATTATAGCCTCTTTTACAATACCTAAATGATAAAATAATATAAAAGCAAAATGATAAGCAAAACAAGGTCTAGTGGGCCTCCTTATTTGAAAAAATTTCACCTTTCAGTGTTGGAAACTGCAAGGTCATATTTGTTTTGACCGTTGCTTTCTAGTTCAAAAAAAATTCTGGGAGCCTGTCAAACAGTCAAAATAAGAAAACAAGAGTGCGGGAAGTGACAAACTTGTTTGTTTGGTTTCTAGAAAATTTATATACCAAATATAATGTTCTAATTCATGGAAAAATAGTTTATTTAATTTGAATCAACTTCTACGTTCTTTTAATTTGATATTGATTTATTAGTTTTGGAATGGACAGATTAATATATGTTACTCAATTTTGGGTAAACGGTCTCTGATGCTTATGTTTTTTTTTGAATAATTAGGCTTATATGCCTTACAAATGAATATCTGTTTTAACAAATCACTCATATACACATCTGTGTTATTTGAAATGTCACCCCTTGTGAAGTAAATTGGATAGCCTCTCTCTTTATGCCATTAACATTTTTAGTCACGACAATGCTAAGGACGGTTTCATCATTAACTTAAGGAGACCTTTCAAGGTGTATTATACTTTCTTATTGGTTTATGGTTTTGTCTTTTGAGTTTCTGCATCAAAAATATATTTAAAATGTTATTTTCTATTATCAATGGGGGACGTGGAAGTAGGATAGATGAGGTCTCGTTGATATAAACATACAGAGAATGATAATAGTTCTTTTATCACTAAAAACATGGGAATTTCACTTGTTTATGTTCATGTGTATGTTGAAGTCAATTCAATTTTTCCTTGTAGATGGTTTTCTGGGATTATACTGCAATGAAGGTGCTAACACTTGAATATGTTCCAGGTTTCATTCTAAACACTTTTTTTTTTGGTATAGTAATACCTCTTTTGTGGTAAAGCTTCATTTTCATTGTCTTCTCTGTGGTCAGGTGTCAAAATAAATAATCTAGATTTGGTAGATGCACGGGGCTACAGTCGATCTCGAGTTTCATCGCGTGCTATTGAAGCATACTTAATACAGGTCTAGAGCCTTTTTCTGCCTTCTGTCTTTCTTTTCCTTTGTCTATTGATTGAGTAGATAAACTGGCTGCAAAGTTCTGGAGTAGCTTCAGGGACCTAGCGGTTGTACTGCCAAGGCCTCTGTCATTCTCCTTAAGGTTACTTATTTAGAAGTAACAAATATTTTATCCGATTCCTATTTGACTGGATTGTTTCTGGTAATCCACCTTTGCAGATACTGAGAACTGGATTTTTCCATGCTGATCCTCACCCGGGGAATCTAGCCATTGATTTGGATGAGTCACTTATTTATTATGATTTTGGTATGATGGGGGAAATTAAGTCTTTCACGCGTGAGAGATTGCTAGACCTTTTCTATGCAATTTATGAAAAAGATGCAAATAAGGTATGTTATTATCTTTTCCATGTAATGCATGGTAGTGTCGGTGAGAAATGAAAGTCACCATCTTGTATTCTACCTTCTGATTATTCAAGTTGGAATAATACAGAGTAAGAAGATACTAGCTTATATCGTGCGGTCAGTGGGTGTTCTTTCATATTTTCTTTATATTTTAAATTTTTTTACATTCATATTTGATTTTTTTTCCAACAAAATTTTTATTTATTTAATATCATAAGTAGAGACATCATTATATTGTTAATCATCTTAATTAATTACTTGTATTGTTGCTGCAAATTGCATGTTTATGTATAGAGTTATTAGAATATTATTATTGAATATATGTTAATTAGATACATATATTAAATATTTAAATTAACTGTATTCTTATTTGAACTTGTTTGAATTGAAGCAATCAATGTAAATATCTTTTTTATTTTTAAGGTTTCAAATTTCTTTTTATTGGATATAATATATTCAAAATATGAAAGTACTTCTTTTATAACTTTCTTTTATTTGATAAAAGTGCTGAAACATGAAACCAAGTACTTCTCTTATGGCACGCCCTGGTTAGAATTAATTCCTTGTTAAGTTAGATCCTCGAAAGAGTAATTTATTGTAATATTAGTAAAAATTGTAATATAAATAATGGATTATAATTGTATAAAATTTTAATGAAAATGATATGATCATAATTTCACTAGATTTTGAATTGAATATTAAAATTTTATTACATACTCATATTTTAAGTTACGTATAATTATTTTTTTGTCCAATATTATGTCACTGAACAAGCAATTGGTGTGTTCGAGATATAAGCAGTTGGTGCAACTGAATCCATTTTGAAATGACATTGATACATTTGTTTTAAAGCAAGATATAATATTATGCAGGTCATAAAAACTCTTATAGATCTTGAAGCACTACAACCCACAGGTGACTTGTCACCGGTATGTGATCAATAACTTACAATTTCTTATACGTATTAAGCCTTTATCAGTATTTAGTCTGAATGTACCTGTATTGCTGTATACACTTAGGTGAGAAGGTCTGTGCAGTTTTTCTTGGATAATTTGTTGAGTCAGACGCCAGATCAACAAAAGACTTTTTCTGCAATAGGGGAGGTACATAGTTTTTCTTTTGATATCGAAAGTATTCATTAAATTTCTAAAGACGATTTGAAATGTTCCAGAGTAGCTCTACCAAAAGCATCATAAATTAGCATTTCAGTTATCTTCTTTTTTCAGTAACCAACTCCTTTCATTAATAAGGAACTCCTACAAGCTAACATTTCAAAAATAACATATGCTATTGTCATCACCTATCTTATTATGTTTAGTATTATGTTTAAATTGTTAGGCGTAGAGTGATGGTTCAACTTTACTTGGACAGTCAGGCTGGTAATTAAAGATTTATTAATGATGGGATGAGAGATTATTTGCAGGATTTGTTTGCAATAGCAGCTGATCAGCCATTCCGCTTTCCAGCTACGTTTACGTTTGTGATCAGGGCATTTTCAACACTTGAAGGTGCTCCTATATCTCTTTTTGAGTTACTTTATTAGCACTTCAAACGGAATATTTTAAATTTGATTAAAGTTTTGTTTCTTGATGATTATAAAAAACCTTGGCACAGAATACAAGCCATAACATTGTCCCGATTCTGTGTAACAAGTACGTCAATGATACTGTACTTAGTAAAGCATTGTGTAAATTATTGTGCTGCCTGCAAGTGTTCTTGCTTGTTTGAGGTTGTGCCATTCGGATGTCCTTCTCCAGTATATATTTTAAGCTAGGATATGTATTACTCCCTCTGTCCCTCTCATTACTTTACAGTTTTTTCACTAGTTGGCACACATTTTAAGGTGTATATGAAGTATAGTTCTATAACTTATTTTTTAAATTTTCTTTTTTGAATAAAAATTTAAACGTTAAATTTTTATTCAGAAGAAAAAAAATTAAAATAATTATGGAACTATACTTTATATGAGTCTTAAAATGCGTGTCAAACCCACTGTCCCAAATGTAAAGAACCTAGTGGGACAGAGGGAGTACTCGTTATTCTAGTAACTTAGGTGTACTTTAGTTCAGTAGGGACAACCCATAAATTTGAAATACCGTAATAACTAACAAGATCCTCGTGCTCTTTCTAGGAAAAAGTACTAAAAGTTAAAAGCAAGAACTCTTTATCCTTTCGGTAAAAGTTGAATTTTTTTTGAAAATTTTGTGTTAGGGTATTTATGAAGCTATTGCACAAAGTGGTGTTTTGAACCTGCAAATTTTAGTCAAATGTTTCTTCGTACATAGAAGCAATTTTATAAGGCACGTGTGATTGCGTTACTGTGTAGAGTGTCTTCATTTTATAATTTCATATTTTGTTTGTAATTTCCACAACTCCTTACTCATGACAAGATCGAGACTCTATCATAGGACAACATTAACTAGTCCACTAAATGTAATCAACAAGAAATACTTCGTAATGAATTTTTGCTTTCTAACAAGTTACAATCCAGATAAAATTCCGTATAAGCCAAATTTTTGAATAGATGAGCGTTTATATATGATTCCACTTGTTTCTAATTGTAACGTCTTTCAGGTATTGGAAAGACCCTCGATCCAGACTTTTCCTTTGTGAAGATTGCTGCACCTTATGCTCAGGTTCTTTATGTTTGTTAAGAGCTGTTTCATGTTTTATTTTACTGTGGGTTTCTGGAATTCTAATTAAGGCCTTAGCTCTAACGTAGTAAATTACTTGCAGGAGCTGTTAGATGTTAAACAAAATCAGCGCAGTGGAACACAGCTGGTTGCGGAGATAAGGAAACAGGCTAATGATGTACTGTAACTAACATTTCTTTCTGTCCCTGAGGTCTTAATATAGTATTGCTTCCTCTTCGTTAAATAAAAAAAGCAAAAAATTAAGTGTGAACTTTATAAAAATCATATCTCCATAAGTAGTGAAGCAGTCTAACAAATTAAAATTCAGGCTAGGACATCCACTGTGTCCATGCCTTACAGAGTTCAGCGGATAGAGGAGTTTGTCAAACAGCTTGAAGCAGGAGATGTGAAACTTCGAGTGAGAGTCCTTGAGGTAATTTTTTGTTGACAGATTATTTATGAATATAACTGCATGCACACCTTTTATTGGTAAACAATGTTCATGATATCATTTAAAGTAGTAAAAATTATGTTTTTCGGGAAAGAAGTATTTTAGTCTACCCTAAGAAGAGTCCCTCTATGAGGTTGATTTATGAACGGAACTGGAACTTCTAGACTGAACCTCTTTACGTATGATCACACGAGTCACTTTACGTGCAAAATTTTGTAACTATGTAACCTCATGAAAAATTTAGTAAAGCTAAGTAGCTTTGTTTGAGATCTAAAACAGTAAAAGAATCGTTATTGTATCAGGAAAACTTGACAGTACTTTATCACTTCTTCCTTGTCTTGCAAATCTAAGATTTCGTACGATTACATGTAAATGACTCTTAACAGTCAGAGAGAGCAGCACGGAAGGCAACAATACTACAAATGGCAACCATGTATACAGTTTTAGGGGGCACCCTCTTAAACCTTGGGGTCACATTCACTAGTCAAGGCAATCTAGCTATAGCAAATGGATCTTATGTTGGTGCAGGTAAACATTGTTATTCTGGTCTATGCTTCAAAACTGTCTCTTGAATTTTACTATAAATTTCTAGTTGTTGATCACTGACATGCTGATTACATGCAGGTGTTTTCCTAACGCTACTTATTCGATCAATGCAAAGGATAAAGAAGCTTGATAAGTTTGAGAAAATGATTTGATTTTAGGGAAGCGATAGATCATAATCTAAAATCTCACTCCCAAATTCTCTGTTTATAGAACATTTTTATTCTTTTAGTCATAGGAAATGCAGTTGGTATACAAGCTATGGTGCTAATCCTCGTTAACGTCCCCCTGTGCTGGATGGAATATGTATAGAGACGAGAAAGTACGATGGCTGAGGTTTAGTTTGCTGTGTATTTAGCACTTAGCAGCATCACACTAGACTTCTTATATAAAAATATATACAACTATACAAAAACTAGCATGTATTCTTTTACATAGAATGGATAAAATAACATCAGAAACTCATTCATCGTATTTTGCTGAAGGCATGCGAAAGCGTTGTTATTGAAACATACTCATTTGTCAGGCATCTCACACTTAAGAGGGCTCTTAGGTCGTAATGTAACAACTCATTTGTCAGGCATCGCAGACCTAAGAGGGCATAATTATGGAGGTAGCATCGTATTCATAATTGTGTTAATAATTGAATTCCGGATTGTATGGTAAATTGTAAGCTATTTTTCATCAAGTTGAATTTCGGATCGTGGGAAGAAAAAGCGAAGTAAGACAAAATCAAATGGTATCGTAATGTAACCGAATATGGTTAGTAGCTAACGTCGTATTATCTCTGGATATGGAAATGAGTACAATTTATATGTCAAAATGAAGCAGCTAAAATTTATGTGTAAAGTCAAACAACGTCAAGGTAGCTGAGAGATGGTCAAAACAACGTCTAACCAGCAACCACCCGTAAACTAAGAGCATCTCCAATGGGGCTGACTAAAAATGGTTGGCTAAAATAATATTTGCTGAATCTGTAAGGTATTTGCTGAACCTATAAGGTTTTGTACTCCAACGGTGTTGGCTATAATAGTTGGCTATAATTTAAAAATAGTATTTTATTATTATTTCAAGTTGTTATAAATAGAATGTATTCTTTTAATATGGTAACAGATGACGTGTAATTTTGCTACAGATCTGCTACAGGTCTTTATGGTTCGACAAATATAGCCAATATCATGGGGTTGGCTAGAATTATACACAAGGGGTTTGTACCGTTGGAGTGCTAATTTTTTTACACAATTTCTATAATTTTTATTTAAGGTATTCCACCTAGATTTTTAACTAAGGGTTTTTCCCCATTGGAAATGCTCTAATAAATGGAGTAAGGAATACCGAATATACTACTACATCCGATGATAATAAAACAATAGTAAGAATAATTGAAGGGAGATGTACACTCAACTACATCTATACTTGTTTTTGTCTTTAGTGTTTCCGTATCGTCCCTTGTTTTATTTCTCAAGTTAATATTAGAAGACTTAACTGTAGTTTGATGATCTCAATTATTATATTTTTATTTAAAAATGATTCTTTTATGATTGTTAACATTTTCTGTGTCAAATTATTACTATTTTAATAGATAATTGCATCCTGTCAAATTTTTTTAACGGATGTTAATGGATTCAATTTTTAATTTTTATTATTGCACTTTGATGGTTCAACTATTGTTTTTTTACAAAAAAAATGACATACATATATATATACGTTGACATTTTTTTAAGCAAAATATTATATTAAAATAATTTAACTAAACTTTAGTGTTATAATGCTCAACCGACTTTGAGATTTTTTATTGTATAACTATTATACATGAATTTTAGGCATGGTTACTATAATACCAAGAGAAATTGAAAAATGTAAAAAATAAATTTTTGAATAGGTTCGACATATGAAAGATGAAAAACCTGATGAGTTTGCCATCAATCATCATATTAGATTTTTCATCTTTCATATGTCGAACTTTCTCAACAATTTATTCTTAAATTTTTCAATTTCTCTTGTTTTTCTTATATTGGTGCCTAAAAAGCATGTAAAATAATTATACAATAAAAAATCTCAAATTCAATTGAGCATTCGATAAGTATAATTTTGTTAAAGAGATTAGGGAGTCTAAGATATGTCTTAGGTAAATTCCCTAAGATATACAATTTTTTATGCAAATATGGGAGGTATTTTTGTAAAGACAAGATTTATTTAAAATATTATTAATTAGTCCTGCGGGTCCAGTAAATTTTAAAGCTTGTTTTTTAAAGTATCTCAGTAAACTTTCGTGAGATACATCTCAGGTTCCCTTATCTCTTTGTTAAATTATTATTAAATAATAATTTGGTTAATAAAAAAATAATATATATATATATATATATATATATATATATAAGAGTCACTTTTTCGTAAAAAAATAACATAGGGCTGTTCACGAACCGAGCCGAGCCGAGCTTTGACCGAAACGAGCCGAACTTTGACCTTAACGAACCGAGCCGAGCTTTGATCTTAACGAACCGAGTTGATTTCTTAACGAACCGAGCCGAGCTTTGACCGAACCGAGCTAAAATCGAGTTGTTCACGAACAGCCTCGAGCCAAGCCGAGTCGAGCTCGATCCGAGCTCAAGCTGTTCGCGTACAATTAATTTGGTTGGAGATCTTAGTAGATCACTACTATTCTAACTAGTACTAGTAACTAGTGCTTTGTCACGGATTGTTGTTTCTATTTTTTAAAAAATATTTCTCGACGATCCAACCGTACGGATGTCAAGATATATCTAATTTAGTGATATTCCCAAATTTTCAAAAAATAAAAAATTAATTTGATTGCAGATCTTAGTAGATCACTACTATTCTAACTAGTACTAGTAACTAGTGCTTATTGTTGTTTCTATTTTTTAAAAAATATTTCTCGACAATCCAATCGTACGGATGTCAAGATATATCTAATTTAGTGATATTCCCAAATTTTAAAAAAAAATTATTTGGTTGGAGATCTTAGTAGATCACTACTATTCTAACTAGTACTAGTAACTAGTGCTTTGTCACGAATTGTTGTTTCTATTTTTTTAACAATATTTCTCCACGATCTAACCGTACGGATGTTAAGATATATATAATTTAGTGATATTCCCAAATTTTTAAAAAATAAAAAATTAATTTGGTTGGAGATAAAAAAATAAAAAGTAAAAATTTTGATTTTTTTCGAGCGTTAACGAGCCGAGCCGAGCTCGAGCCGGACACCCTGAAGCTCGTCTCGAGCTCGTTAAGCTTAACGAACAAAAATCTTGTCCGAGCTTGACTCGAGCTCTTAACGAGCCGAGCCGATTCGAGCTCTTAATGAGCTGAGCTCGAGCTTGTTCGCGAACAGCTCGTTCGTTAAACAACTCTAACAGTTGAGCCATCAAATGCAATAATAAAAATTAAAAAGTGAATCCACTAACATCCGTTAAAAAAATTTGATGGAATACAATTATCTGTCAAAAAAGTAATAATTTGATACATAAAATGTCAACAATTATAAAAGAATCATTTTTGTACAAAAATATAATAATTGAGATTATCAAATTGCAATTAAATCAAAATTTTTAAAAATATAATAATTGAGGTTATCAAATTTCAATTAAATAAAAAATTTATGGGATTAATGATCTGATTGGTCACTGAAATCAGCCTGAATTATCAAGTTGGTCACTGAACTCATAACGGACTCAATCAGGTCACTTACTCGACATGAATGTACAACCCGTTAAATAGTCTTCATTTTTTTTACGTAAGTTACTATCCGCAAAATTTTGTTCAAAAAATCTCCACCAAAATTTGTGAAATTAAAGTGTGTTAATCTAGATGCTATGAGTCCACAAAATCGGTCTTAGATTTTCATTATGAACTCTAGATTTATATAATCGATAAATAAAATTCAAGAACTAAAATTGTTATTCTTCAAAAACTGAAATAAAACTTATCAATATTGTATCTATTTTGAAAAGAATAATTTGGATAACACGGATATTGTCTCAGATTTATGAAATGTTACGTGAATCTACAATTATAAGCATTTCAGTTTGTCTATATGTGTATATATGTTATTTTTAACAGATGTTAATAACTTTCATAAAAAAAATGAAGACTATTTATCGAAATGTACATTCATATCGAGTAAGTCACCTGATTGAGTCCATTTTGAATTCAATGATCAACTTGATAATCTTGGCTGACTTCACTAACCAATCAAATAATTAACCCAAAATTTATGTAAACAAAAAAAAAGGTATTAAGTCACAAAAAATTAATTACACCGGGGACGCCTCTGCAACTAAAAAGGCAAGGGGGGTGTGCCGTGCGATACCAAAAACGAGAATCAATCACCCCAAAAACGTGGTGATTATATCCTATATACAAAAAGCATAGGGGTCACCGCACCCACTCTTCCGCTACAAATTCCAATACCTGCCTGCGCCCATCACCCCCAACACCAAACCCAACTATATATATTTACTACCTGCATAGGAGTATCATTCTTCACACACCCTCTCCTCTACCTATATAGCCTACCATTGTTTACTTTCCTCACTCTTGTTGATTTTACAGAGTTTTTTTGCTTCCTTACAAATGGCTCCTGCTGCAACTACTGATTCTTCACATTCCATTCAATCCAGAGGTTCCTCTCTCTCTCTCTCTCTCTCTCTCTCTCTCTCTCTCTCTCTCTCTCTCTCTCTCTCTCTCCCCCTCTCTCCTCTCTCTCTCTGTATATTATGTTTAGTTTGGGATCCATATCATTTTGTTGCTGATTCGTCCTTCCTATGCAACTTGGATTATTTTCTTATAGTCTTCCATCACTTGCCTCACAAATCTTACCATTTTATGTATTCAATTTAGTTTTCTGAGGTTTATCAAGGTTGCTTTCACCATTTCAATTAGGAACTTAAGCTCAACTAACTCTTATCCTAGGGCTTTATTTGTTATGCTTATCGTTACATGAATTACTTGATTAATAAAAACTCAGAAGTTTTCCTCAAAAAAAAAAAAAAATAAAATAAAAACTCAGAAGCTGATTCTGTCGGGGAAAAACTAGATGAATGTAAACAACACTCAGTTAAGGAACTTAATTGATGAATAATACTCTTAACGCAAGATATATATTCATTAGCATATGCAATGCCACACTGCTAGCTGTTTTGAATACTAGGAGTAGGACACAGATGTGTTTTTACCTTTCTATTTATATATCCCATTTAACTAATTAGCTGTTCATGTTTCAGCTCATTACTTAACTCTCTCTCTCTCTCTCTCTCTCTCTCTCTCTCTCTCTCTCTCTCTCTCTCTCTCACTGCACAGATGTTTGTATTGTTGGTGTTGCGCGTACACCAATGGGAGGATTTCTTGGAACTCTTTCATCCTTATCGGCCACCAAACTTGGATCCATAGCCATTCAAAGTAATTTAATAGAGTTTCCATCCTAGAGCTATGTTCCAAAATTCTTTTCACTTTGCAACTTTTCTCAAAATAGTATTCTTATAAATCTTTTCATGCATACTTGTAGACGCTCTTAAAAGGGCAAATGTTGATCCAGCACTTGTACAAGAGGTTTTCTTTGGAAATGTTCTCTCGGCTAATTTGGGTCAGGCTCCTGCTAGGCAAGCAGCACTAGGGGCAGGTTTACCTGACACAGTAGTATGTACCACCATTAACAAAGTTTGTGCATCAGGGATGAAAGGTGAATCCTTCACATATAGAAACAAATAGATCTTGTTTCATTCTTTTCCAAGAATGAGCCTTTTCATGCTATAATGCTATATATATCTTTAACTGCAAAATGGTACAATTTTCTCTTCTGCAGCAACAATTCTCGCTGCACAAAGTATCCAGTTGGGTATCAATGATATTGTTGTGGCTGGTGGAATGGAAAGCATGTCCAATGTTCCCAAATATATAGCAGAAGCAAGGTCACTCCTTGTTCCTTCAATGAATTTGAACTGCTCTTTCTACTTTGTTTTTGGTTGTCTATACATTGTTTTTTAATTAAGGGCAAATTATATAAATTATGATGGATTCAGTAGCACACTAACTAACGAGATCCTTCTAAAATTTTGTATTCGTTGTACTGTTTGTACATTAATTTAAGGATTTATATGTATCGTCAGGCATTAGCCACCAAGTACCAAAAAGTGGGGTTTGTGCACAGTAACTAGCTTTTGGTGGTTCCATCGCAGTCCAGATCTAAACCCTATTAAACCTGAATTTCCATTTTCAATTCGTATCGTGCATCATTTGTAAACTCAAATTTTCTTCAAGAAAATACTTTTTATAAAAGATATCCAGTTGTCCATGACTCTTGAGAATGTTGTCATCTCCCTTTCCAACAGAATTAACCATACTAATAATACGAAACTTATTTGCAGGAAGGGATCCAGGTTTGGACATGATTCTCTCGTCGATGGATTGCTAAAAGATGGGCTGTGGGATGTGTATAATGATTTTGCCATGGGGTCTGCTGCTGAAATATGTGCTGAGCAACATGGCGTTTCAAGAGAGGATCAGGTAGCTACACAGCACCTACAAGTTCCTTTTTCGTAGAAACCATATACATAACATATAATGAACATAAGTCATGCTGTGCTATAAGCTTTATATGTTTTTTTCCTACTGTATACTCGATACATCCACATCGGTGAAATTAAGTTTAGCATTGTGGCTTGATAGTGCCTATATAAATAATCCTTAATGTATGCTTTGCTAAAATTTTCCTTATAATACAGTATTCTCTGAGAAGAACACAAAGTTTGTTGTTAGAGCACTTTGATTGTTTGGACTCTCAGAACCAAGACTACAAATTTGTTATGGCATAGCTAGGACTCAGTTCTTTTGGCTGATATATGCAGGATAACTTTGCCATCCAAAGCTTTGAGCGTGGCATTGCTGCTCAAAACGAGGGTGCTTTTGCATGGGAAATAGCACCAGTAAGTACTTGGGTTGGCTATAAGAGACTGTGCAATTTTTTGTCGGTGACCACTAAGTCATATCATCATTATATTTTAGGTTGAAATTCCTGGGGGAAGAGGAAGGCCATCAACTATTGTTGACAAGGACGAAGGTCTAGGCAAGGTGAAACTTCGTAACAATTATGTAACTGTTGTAAATTGTTATGCATATGTAGTTCTTTCCCTTAATATAAGTTTAAGCAAATGTCGATGAATATTTTTGAAATTGGATCTGCTTTACTAGTTGTATCGAAAAGCATAACCTTTATTATCTGATATCAGATTTGGCATTAGAAACGTACATTATATATATGTATATATATATATATATATTTATATAATATGTAATTATGAGTGAAAGTAGAAACATCATGTTTATTCTGGTAAATGCTAAGTAGGTTGCGTATATAACTAAATACAAGTGTGCATAAATATATATATATATATATATATATATATATTTATATAATATGTAATTATGAGTGAAAGTAGAAACATCATGTTTATTCTGGTAAATGCTAAGTAGGTTGCGTATATAACTAAATACAAGTGTGCAATTTTGCATTACATTTCACAAAACCCAAAGATAAAGAATTGGAAATGAAAGATTCTACTGTCTGCAATGTTTGGGTTCATCCTTCTCATTCAAAAGCTTTCTCGGTATATATTTCTTTTTGATTGTGCTTATTGCATCCTAAGTTGATGTTTTTTTTTCATTCTGTGCTTCCGTGGATCCAAAAGTTCGATGCTGCAAAGTTGAAAAAGCTCCGTCCAAGTTTCAAGGAGAATGGCGGTACTGTCACTGCTGGCAATGCTTCCAGTTTAAGGTTCAGATCTTTAATTAGATTAGTAAAAGTGTCATGTTTTCTTGTTTTTAATTTTAATTCAGCAAAAAGGTGTTTACTTCGTAAAATTTTTTAAAAATGTTTCTGTCGATAACAAGCCCTGAAACCCTGTTGAACTGATTGTATGTTGATAGTTTGTTACAAGGATGCACAACTTTTTCTTTTTTTAATTTAAAGGGAGTGGGGAGATACTTTGATAACTAGAAGTCTAGAACCCAACACCCCCCACCTAGTGAACAAGAGGTCCAAGCTGATGCCCGGGTCATCAACATGCGTACTCCCACTAGGAAAAACAGTGAACCACACGCACCAAGTAGTATCCGCATCCAACATTTTCATTATATAGGTGGCTAAGTGAGTATTGAACCCTCTTCCTCTTGAACCTTTCAAGGGATATATATTTAACTGTTGGGCCAAAGCCTTGATTAGGGTACAAGCACGTAATCTTTATTAAAAATGAGAAATGTAATTTATTTATTTTCTAATATCTTCCACTGTTACAGTTTGAGTTTTCTCTTGATTTTACAACTTTTTAGTGATATATACTGCAATAAATGAATAGAGAAAACATTCTAATATATGTACTAAAATAGAATTGTTCACTTGTTCAGTGATGGCGGTGCTGCTCTAGTCTTAGTCAGTGGAGAGACAGCGGTGAGGCTTGGACTAGAAGTGATTGCAAAGATTTCAGGATATGGTGATGCGGCTCAGGTACTTCCTTATATATTATAAAAGCTGATGCTGCTAGTTTCACCATACAGTAAAATAGATGTGTGGGCTACTGTGTAATGATGTATTACTGTGTTTCTATATTTAAAGTATGATATGCATTCTGCAGTCTCCAGAGTTATTTACAACTTCTCCAGCTCTTGCAATACCAAAAGCTATTTCTAGTGCTGGCATAGAGGCTTCTCAAGTTGATTTCTATGAAATTAATGAAGCCTTTGCGGTAAACTTTCGAGCAGAGTTCAATTGACATAACTAGTAGGTCAGACCTAGGCCTGCAAGTATGATTTCCCAAATTTTAAATTATCATATGGCACCTGCAGGTTGTGGCTCTTGCAAACCAGAAATTGCTTGGCCTAAATCCAGTGAGTTCCACTTACCTATTATACTCTATGATCCCCCCACGCCCTCACCATCATTTTCTGCTAAAGGAACTTAAAAAAGATCAAAGTTATGTCTGCGGTCTGCCTGTTTACTGTATGTAATGTCCTTGTTTTTGCTTGCAGGAGAAAATTAATATACATGGGGGAGCTGTTTCTCTGGGACATCCTCTAGGTTGCAGTGGTGCTCGTATCTTGGTTACTCTTTTGGGGGTATGCTTATAGTAGTTTGACTATAATTTTAAGTATGCAATTTTATTTTCTCTAATATATACTGTACTTTCACAGGTACTAAAGAAGAAGAATGCGAAATATGGAGTTGCTGGTGTGTGCAATGGCGGAGGAGGCGCTTCAGCGCTCGTTTTAGAACTTGTCTAGTTCTCCTTGTGAGACAGGTATCGTATAATGAAGAAATGTAAGATAAGATATAGATGTTCTTCGTTCCAGTGATTTGAAAAATTGTAGCACATAATTTGCATTTAATTTTCATTGATACCCTAGTTTTTTCTTATGGTTAGAAAATTGAAATGCATTGGAAATCAGTTACATCATTATCTCTGCAAGTAACTTGACAATAATCTTATCAATTATTCTACTTTCCGCCTTCCGGACATAACTTGTAGAGTGGCCAAGGTCAAGGCCGTGACAAGAATTGGGACTGGTCTTTTTAACACTACCTGTGTGGTCTTATGGTGAAAGTTGGAATCATACTAGCCCATATTATTACCCTTTTTTTAGTAGACATCTCTGAATCCCACCAGTACTTGATTTATGATTTCTGCAGGATGCACATATTTTTCCTAGTAGTGGGTAAACCGATTGTGTTTGTAGTCACTTTAAATATAAGAATCTAATTATCGACCTACTGGACCTTTATAATCAGATATTCACATGCTCTGGCACTGTGGTTGAGTATTTAATGGGCACTCTGTTTATTGGGGGTCAATAAATCTGGAACTCTTTCATTCTCAGTGATTGTTGTCTTTTGATGCAGGCTAATCACATGGGACAAGACAATTGTGCTGTGGAGACTTCGGTTTTTTTTGCTATTTTGCTAGTTTTGCCCCCAACCCTCTTTAAAAGAATAGTGGCTTTCGTTTTTTCATTTTTCTTAAGTGCCAATAACCGGATAGTGTTTTCTAGATTAATAAAAGTTAGATGCAGTGTTCTATCTCTGCCAATAATAAACCCGTTTGTAATGTTTCCTTGTCTTATTTTCCTGCTCCTGTCCCTCAGCTCAAAAGTATTCAACAAGTTGATTAATTCATAATTCAAATAGTATATTTTCTCAAATGTACAAAATAGTGCAGTTAAAATATGCCGAAAAGAGAACCGATCTCATTGAGCTTGTAGTTTAATCACAAACCGAACATGTATGCTCAGGATACCTGTGTTCTTGTGAAATTCAGAAAATGTAAAATTCTGTTTTCGTGTGAAATTCAGAAAATGCAGAACAATGAACACATTAACAAAATAAACAAACACTAACCAAAAGGTTACTGCTGGTCTGGTTATGAGTGTTTGGCAAACACTTTCTAGTCAATTCTAAAATGCTGAAAGAACAGTAAATTCACTTTAAAAATAAAATTGTTTATGCGATTATCAACAATTAGCTGCTTCTATCAGGGTTTAAATAAGTTCTGCCTAGACTTAAAATTAAACCGTTGGTTCTCACTAAGTGGGAAGTTCTAATAAACCGTCCACTCCATCTTCTCACTAATACAAATTGGTTCTGGAGCTATCAAGAAACAGGGAGCATAAGCAGTGATTTTCTGGCTTGCAGTGTTACAACTTTCAAATGTGATCTGAGGCAGTAGCTAGACTCTGGATGTCCCAAGTTTTCGCTCAAAAAGGCGCTGCAGGAGGTAGACTTGCAGTACACTAGCACCAATAAGTGCTGCAGATTCGAATATTGCCTTGTGAATTGCTCTCCTACTCAGCCCTTCATTCACTGAAACCCGAGTCAAAAGAGCAGAGAGCGTTGTTAATGAAGTAATAATCCTGCTAATACTAATGTTTTGTAAGAACGGGAAAATAACATTTCACTTAAGAATTACAAAAAAAAAAAAAAAAAAAAACCTACTGAATTGAAAAACTCCTTAAAACTTAATTCAAAACTAAGTTGAATTTAACAACAATAATAAGAGAAACTAAGAGCCAACAATAAAAGCAAATTACACTAAAACAATCAAGTAAATATTTAAGAATAAATGTCATTATGAGAAAGTAACTTCAAATTTACTAAAGGATTAGAAGTAATTTAAGATAGCCGAGTAAGAGTGAAAGATATGATATGGCAAGTAAAACGGTTTAACTGATCGCTAAGGAACAAGAGAGTTTAACAAAAATTAGTTGGTCCTGGGAACATAGTAACAAACTAAGGAACAAAAACCTGAATCATATTCTAAACAGCACACCAACCAAACTATCAACCAAATGCACCAGACATTAGTAATAATCACATTTCGAGGGGGCCTGTGCCCACCCTCACCACCTGAAAGTCCGCCCCTACCCGGGTTACTCTTTAGTTCTGGACAGGAGCACTTTGTTTGGCTATGTTACAGATATGCAGCTACTACTACTTTAACAGATAATTTTCTAGCTATGGTAACAAAAATTAGCCATTAAAATATTGTACTGTACTTCCCACAATATTGTTGTGTAATTTAATGTAATACTAGTAATATCGGTAACAATTAGGGAGATTCACATTCACAAGGTGCACAAAAGACTTCAGCTAAATGTAAAACAGCTTCTATATTGCCTGAACATAATCAAAATTTGTGTATATTGGCTGTAGATTTCACATAAATGCTCCAAATATGAGCGATGTCACTATCACTATGTACTAAGAATTATATCAATGAAAAGAAACTAAAGCAAAACCAACTCAATGTTCTCATATTGTACCTACTTCCTGGCGCAGGGTCTGACCCTCTAACCAATGCTGTTCAAATAGAACGTTGTGCAGAGCATCCTGTAACTTTGAAATATGTTCCAGCAAGGGATCAAAGTGCTCTGCAAAAGTTTGTCTATTAGCGTACCTTTTAACTTTAGAAGATACACATAACACAAACGGAGGATGGAAAGAAGTTAATTAAAACCAGAAGACGCATAGCCTTGTGCAAAAGAAAAGTGTCACTTAGTTTACCATCTTTTGCATGTTGATCATAGTATGCGAAATGGCCAACATGCACATTAAAGTCTAAGGTTTCATGGTAAGGTGATTTATTTGTAAAGCAGAAGGTATAATCGCCTCTCTTTTGAGCCAAAAACTCATACTTCTCACTTGTCTTGTCACGGAAATCATGTATCTGGTCACCAGAAGGTCCTTTTATCTACATTCAAAATATAGGAGAGCAAAAGAAAACAATAAATCAATATAATCTGGACATGAGCATAAGTACAGATGCTTTTGGTGCTCAATATATGACATTTTCTTTTGAAGTTATTGCACTAGAAGTGTCATACTACAATAAATGTCGTAAGACTCCTTTATGATCATTTTTTACGATAACCCAACCCGATTCATTTCGAAATGTGATCGAGAGGAAAAGACAATTTACGAGGCACTACGAATAACAGAATAAGCAAAAGCAACATAAGATAAAAGGAAGGAAGGAAAGGGCACGCAGGGGGATTACCACAAGATCAACACCCATATTAGTAGCAGAATCCCAAGGAGCATCAGACTTGAGAACAACAAAAGAGATATGAACATTATCACCTTCATAATCAACTTTATGAGACATGCATTCTTGTCTGTCTATCACAAATCTTAATCCTCGTACTTGTTGTACTCCCATAATCATCATTAACGTAATAATTCCCACAAACATTGTATTTAAGGTGGACACACATTCCAGTGACACGTTTCCCATCTTCAAACAAATGCAAGATGAATTTGTAATAATAGATCAAGGGAAGCTTGAATTTATGTAACAAGGAAGAATAAAGAGGGCATGCAGTTGTTGATCTGAGATTGAGATTCTGAGGTAACAGATCCGATGTCAATTTAACGAAGCTTTTAGCCCACCTCAACTGCTGACTTTGTCCAACTAACCGAAACAACCGGTCCTTTGGATTTATTTTAAAAATTAAAGAAATGTTTATGATTTTAATTTGTGCTAAACATAAAAAATTACAATATAACATTAATGAATGAATATTCGATAAACGAATAACCTCATCAAATGAATAATTTTTTCTGGTCCCGATATAATAGAGACAGTATATTTTTTACCTCGATAAATGAATAATCTCGATTAATGAATAAAATTTTTCGGTCGGAGTGTATTCATTTATCGAGGTTTAACTATATAGTTATATTCATTTAAAAATTTTATTGTTAACCGAAAATATATAAATTAAACTAATAAAATCAATTCACTTTATCGACCATCAACAAAAAAGAATTTCAAACAGTTTTATAGCAGTTTTTAAATCAAAAACCAACCATTCATAAACAACTGAAATTAAGAAAAAAAAAACAGCAAAAAATGTAACTTTTTGTATTTTCATATACCTTTTTTTTTTAAAAAATTAATAAGAACAATTATAAACATTTAAGTTAGTTAAACGAACAATGCAACACATATTTGGTTGAACACGCTCTCTTTAAAAATTCAACCTAAATAAAATCCAAAAACTGTCCAACACAAATGCATAAAATTATGTTGATAATCACTGTATTGATATTCATAATTTTTTGTGCTCTTTTGAAAAATTCAACAAAATTAAATCTAAAAAATCTCAAGATATCAAAGGCAAAATGCATAAAGTTATATTAATTACCATACAGTACTTATATATCAATGGTGAAATACTTCTAACACATGTTTCATTACACTTCCAACTATAATTCTATAAACAAATACTTAAAACACATTTCAGGACTATAATAATTTTAACATTTTGATCATGATAATAAAAAACTAGAGTCTTTAAAATTATGAATTTATCTATGTTATTTAAAATTTGGGTACAAATCCAAGTTTTTTTGAGTTGGATTAAAAAAAAAATTAAAATTTGTTTTAACTGTATAATATATATTATAAAAATTGATGAATTTATTAAATAAAGAAATTATTATAATCAAATTTAATTTCACAATTAGTAAATTAGAATAAGTATGGAATAGAAAATTTGTATATGATTGATTGATTTAGAATTTAGAAGTAAAATTTTGATTAATTCTAAAATAAATTTTATTTTTTGATTGGTTATAAAATAATTCATAATTAACTATATCTTAATTTAAGAGACTGAGATATTATAATAAAAGATAACAAATTTGCACTTGGTTATTTTCTAAAATTTTCATACGCAATGTAATATATATTTTTATTTTTATGAAAGAAAGAATATGAAAGAATATAATCTATCACAAAATACATATTTCAATGGTCAAAATTTATAAATGTGGAAGATATTATTTTGGCAAAATCACCTTCATAAACTTACATGTAGAACTATCATTGTCAAAATATATTAATCTATGGTATAAAAAATATAAAATTAACATATAAAATAAAGAGAAAATGTTCTAAATGTCCACCATTCAAGACAAAATGCCCGAAATAACGATTGGCGTTGACGCCGATCCTTTATGACCACATGTTACGCATCTTACGTATGTGGGTACTGTGTTGCGCATGTTGAACATGCGTGTCTTGAGTTACGCATCTCCCAGATGCGTGATGATGTCATATGACGTCAATATCTTCAAAGCAGCTCCGGTAGTCTCGTTCCCTCAAAATCGTCCTCGAAATTGCCCTCCTCCGTTCTCCCCCCTCCGGCTACCTCCAGTCCTCCTGAAGACATCAAAATGAAGCCCAGAGGTGCCTCTCCATTTTTCCCCGTTTGATTTGTTGAGTTTGGCCCCACAGGGGCGTGTATGAATAGATCTGACAAGTAAATCGGAAAAAAGCTTTGATTTGGGGCATTCGAATCCGGCGAAACAAACGATAAACAAAGGATATAGTCTTGTAGAGGATGAAAATACGATCATTTTGGTATATGGTATATAACTGCTCGATGCCTGGAGAAAGTGAATGAGTGTGTCGAAGTTTTGGTCAGAAAACTCTCCGGCGACGGCATTCGAAGGGACGATGAACAGTGCCCAACACGCATGTTGAGCATGCGCATTCCCATCCACGGATTTTCACCATGCGCATCCAAGGTCACTGTTCACGATGCTGAAATTGAGATTAACGAAGTACACGCTTGTGTACTGTGCGTGTAGCTACATGCATGCGAGGTTGGTGGATATTTAGGACCATCGTGGTGAGGCCATCGACGAAGGGGTGGAGGTTAAGATCGAAGATCAGATCGTCCCGCGTACGGATAGGTTCAAGTATCTGGGGTCGATCATCCAGAAGGAAGGTGAGGTTGAAGACGATGTCAAGCATCGTATCAATGCTGGGTGGCTAAGGTGGATGGCAGCGTCAGGGGTGATGTGCGACAAGAAGGTTCCTTTAAAGTTGAAAGGGAGATTCTATAGAGCGGCTATCCGGTCTGCGTTGTTATATGGTTCTGAGTGCTGGGCAGCGAAGAAGACCCACGAAAACAAGTTGGAAGCAGCTGAAATGAGGATGTTGCGGTGGTCGTGTGGCCGCACGATGCTAGATAGAATCCCTAATAGGGTGTTCAGGACCGAGCTCGAAGTGGCGCCACTTTCTGCGAAAGTTAGGGAAGGGAGGTTGAGATGGTTCGGCCACGTCCGTAGGAGGCGGCCAGAAGCCCTAGTGCGAAGGGTCGAGAGTCTTTCGGTTGTTGGGGTGAGGAGGAGAGACAGACCGAGGAGGTCATGGGAAGAGCAGCTTAGGTTGGATTTGAAGGCTATGAACCTAAGTGAGACCATGACCGCTGACAGGTGTTCGTGGAGGCGGCAGATCAGAGTGGTGGACTCTCTTCTAGGGGACGGCTCTGTAGTGGAGAACCTCAGAGTTGGGTTGTCTCGGATGGTCATATCTTAGGAGCTCGGCTTTTTCCGCTATCGTTTTCCATTTGCTTTTTTCAATTTTTTTTTATCATATGTTTCCCGGTTGTGCAGGTGCAGGGAGCTTCACTTGGTGGTATCTAGGGGCATGGTAGGTAAGTCCCGTGTGGAGAAAGCCATGGGCTCAGGTATTGCTGTGAACTTTGTCGCAAATCTTTTAGATTCCATTGTATATATCACACACCGTATATGTCGTGCACATAGCCGAGGGTCTTCACGGAAACAGCCTTCCTACCCTAAAAAGTGGGGGCATGGTCTGTGTACAACCTACCCTCCCCAGACCATGCTCTGAGCGGGATATACTGGGTATGTTTGGTTTGGTTTGGTTTAGTTCAACCGATGAATATTTTGGACAAAAATGTTTGATTGGTGGGTATTTAGGACCATCATCCTAAAATAAAAAAGTCACATATTCATTTATTTGTAATTTAATTAAACTAAATAAACTTCTTCTTTTTATTAATGAATAATGATAGATAATTAGTATAAAAAAGGCAGAAATCAAAAAGTAAAAAAGAAAATAATAAAAAGGAGGCGGGGGTGAAAAAACAAAAAGCCCTACACTGCCAAAGTCTCTTCAACACACACACACAACTCGTTTGCCCCTCTCTCTCTCTCTCTGTTTCTCTCTTTTCCTTCTTTTCTCTCTGTATATCTCTCTGTATCTCTCTCTATCTTACACATACACACACATACATAGAAATTATTAGATCAAATCCAAAACCCTCCTGCAAAGTCTCATCTTTTTACCACCCATATCATTAATTCATCATCTGCATTACTTTTACACACACTTATACATACACATATAAGATAGAGATATAGGGATTATAAGGATGAGTAATGGAGGGGGACGGGTTTCGATTCCAAGTAACATGAAGAAGACGATCCAGAACATAAAGGAGATCACGGGTAGCCATGATGATGAAGAGATATATACAATGCTTAAAGAATGTAACATGGATCCTAATGAGACCACTCACAAGCTTCTTTTTCAGGGTTTCTTTCTGATCTCTCCTCTCCTCTCTCTCTCTCTCTCATTATTAATACCATTTTGTCATGTATTGGTTTTGTCTTGATATAGAGAGTAAGTTTAGTTAGTTTTCGTTTTTATATGTTTTGATATGCTTAAGTGATTTAATGATAATGAATTAAATTTGGGGAAAGGTGCAATTTTTATTGATTTTAAGGCTGCAAGACTTTGAATTTTATGGACCCTTTTTCTTTGCTAATGAGTATCGCAAACTTGATTATGCTGATTAATTTTTGTTGTCGTAATGCTTCTGAAGTCTCTTTTAATTATGATTCAGTATTGGTAACTGGTATTAATTAAAGGGTGTACTTTTAGCTTACAAATTTCCTTTTTTTGTCAGAACATCATAACTCTCTAACTTTATGTTTTGCAGATACATTTCACGAAGTCAAAAGGAAGCGTGAACGAAAGAAAGAGGTAGGGGTTAAGTTCTGGTTCAAATTAGATTCTTATTTAGTATGTAATTTTATGCACAATGTTATCGATAATGCGTATGCAGCAGTAACAGAATGAAAATATCTTGTTGGCGAAAAATGTTTAGACTTGCATATTTTAGATATTTAAGTAGAATGCTTGAAATTTTCTTCTTTGTAGTATATGTGTATTTATTAGTGCATAACACAAAGATGATTGTATAAAGCGTTAGACATAGTGAGTGCATAATTTGTGATACTGGTGCTGTAAATTTTGTTTGTTCAGATACTTACAATTTGCACATGAACTAGTCTACTGAGTCTCATTGCTTACATGAATTTATTCTTTTATTTGCTTCAGTAGTTTTACAACTATTTCTCTGTTTATTTTGAATGGTTTTGCAGAATGCTAACAAGGAGTCTTCAGAATCAAGGTGGAAACCTGGGATGCAGGGGCGTGGCATTAGGGGAGGTCGGGGGAACTACTCATCTCATGGTATTATTTTCTTTTCAACAGTTAATTTGGTTGTCTCCCATGAGTATTGCTGCATGTTTATATGTGTTATGTAATTTGTATGTATCCACGCTAGAGAACTGAACTACATGGGTTTATCTCGAAGGTCTAATCATTTTACTGTAGTTGAACTCCAGTTCGAATTTGTATTTGAAAAGTCCCGTACTGCTGTTTAAATATTAGGCCCCATATATTTATATTTAGATTGAATTTGATATGGATTAATGTCTATACAGATTATATCAAACTAATTCGTCATTCTAGTATTAAAATGCTTACAACTGGAGTTTCATTATCCCTAGTAGTAGTAGTATAGACTCACGTAGAACCTGGAAAAAATCCTTCATCGAATGATAAAATTATCATGCGTAGTTTGTTGTAGTACAATATGTATTATGTTATCCATTAGATGTAGTCAACAACTTTAAGTAATAACCTAACAAAATATACCCATATCTCCAACTTGGATGTAGGGTCTCGAGAGGATAATGCATAGTTCGATCATGGGATTTTTTCTGTATGACATCAATAAAAAAGATAATGGTACAGTGCAAATGGAAGATTGTGTGCATTGTATATTCTAGGAAGATGTATCCTAGACTTTTTTATCTCTGCCACACTCGACTCGAGTCTGAACCATTTTGTTTGAGTTTAGCCCTATTATCCTTCAAGGGAGGAGCGGCACTTAGTTTCACTTGGGGAATATTTTCAAAACATCTATTCCGAAGATTTATTTATCAACACTACTTTGTTAGAAGATTGACCTCTATTATGTGATTATTTCCCCCCTAATATTACACATAATATTGACTGCCTAGTGGTTATTTATTTGCTTTGATGTGTGAATGTACTCCTAATGTTTAAGTATATGTGCATTCAATTGAGATTTCACGTTTACCTGTTCTGTCAGATGCTGGTGGTACTCGAAATTCTGCCCCAGTAAAGGAAAATGGACCCAGTCGAGTTCCAGAGGGGAGTGCTGGCATCTCAACTCCTCCCACATCAAAGGGTCTGAAGCATAAAGTAACATCTGTTGTGAGGTGATGTGTGTGTGTGTGATTGTGCTTCATGTCTATAAATGCAGTGTCTAAGTTGTTCAGCTCCCCTTGGTTAAAAAATGAAAGTATATTCTTAAATGGTGTAAAATGCTCACAAATTGTATATCTCTTTCTTTTCTTGAATATTATTTGCAGCTCTGCAGCTGTTACTACTGATGGTCCTTCTGGAATAGCTTCTGTGAGTGCTGGTGTCACGGGTGGGATTAACCAGGTTGTAACTGCAGCTGACATAGCTAAGGTGGAGGGTCAACCAGCACTTAAACTTTTAGCAGAGACTGGCAAAACCACCACAAATACTTTTTTATCTGTGGTAGCACCTACACCTATAATTCAAACTTCCAGCAATATCCCCACTTCTGGAACTTCAGCATCTTCTCCAGGAGCCTACTTCTCTGCTTCAGATCCCGTTTTAGTGTCATCCCAGGATTCACGGCTCCTAGGCGCTGTTGGTACAATTAAACGTGAGATCACTCCTGAACAGATTTCGTTGGCCTTTGTTGATAGCAAATCAGTTGCTGGTAGGGTTTATTTTTAAGCAACTAGTAGTTCTGTGTTATGCGATGAAGTTAGACTCATTATCTTAAAGTTCAAATTTTATGACATATAACTTAATTTTGTGCATCAATAATATTAAACTAAATTGCAGCTTTCTCCAATGTGGAAACTTCCTTGGAAGGCAAAACGGTTGTTAAATCTCAGGTGATTCACAAGAAACAATTGTCCGACTCCTTACAAGCTGCAGCTGGTACTCACAGTGTCCCTTCATCAAATTATAGTAGTCGTGTAGCACAAGTTATTGGCCCTCAGAAAGGTAACGGTTCACTAAGTTCTCATGCATGAAACTTAATTTCAAAATATGTTGTGTTCTAGACTAGGAAGCAAGGACACGGGTGCGGATGCGTAGTACGGGAACACGCGGATTCGGCAAATTTAAAAATATGAGGATACGGGTGCGGGGGGACACGTCATGTATAACTATAAATTTTTATGTATAGTTCATGTTACACATATAGAAAACAATTGATAGAACCAAAGATTATATGTAAACTGATTTAAATGCATAATTTGCTCATCTAAAACATCAAATATAAGTATAATCTCTCCATTTTGTGCAAAAATGAACATGATAATCAATACTTTTGTATTTGCTTATAGACATTGATACTTAATTTTGTCAAAGTATTTAGTTAATACAAATTTTGACTATAATTGGTGAAAACAAAATTTGAAAGTAGGTTTTGGAAGAATCCCCGTGTCTAATACGGGGACACGCGTGTTCAAGAATCAGACACGGGGATACGGCAGGTCACCAAAGTGTCCCTGCTTCCTAGGTTCTAAGAGCAAGTCCAAGAGATGCCCTAAATGATGTCTTAAGTTAAAATTTAGGGCAATTGACAAAAAAAATGCTCCAACAATGTCCTAGTGATGCCTTAAATCACTAGGACACTCTTCAATCCTTATATCTAAGTCTTCCCTAAGGTTGTCCTAACTCATATTTTATAATAAATTATTACAAACACACTCTTTCTCTCTCTATTATATTTTGTATTTTAATGATGAAAGGTGATTTTAATAGTAAAATATTAAACGTAAGGCATATTGTTGGAGATGAAAATAGCTACTCATGTCCTAACTCCTAAGTTACTAGGACCTAATCTTTTATATTATATGTAAGGAATGAGTTAGGACATTGTTGGACTTGCTCTAATTGTTGCTTGTCAGAAATTTTTCGAATCCTTTTGTTGTCCATAATGAATAGGAAACTTTTCAACTTGACAAAAAAAGGAAAGTTTGTATACTTGAAAAAAGAAGGAAGGCTGTATGTGAAATATATTTATAAAGATTAGTTATGCATGGTTACCCTTTTACTCTTCATATTTTGTTGGTAGTGAGAACAAATATGCTGGTTTGAATCTTGAAATGTGTGAAGCGAATCTTTTTTCTTGCTCTTTTGAGGAAAAGTGATACTAACGTGTACAATGCATACGCATGATTTTGTTTCGAGAGAATTTTTTTTTACATATACAGAAGCATCTACTAGTCATATAAATGCTTTGTTGCATTACATGTTAGAAAGTCGCATAGTAATTTAGATTTCCCTTCTAACCAACAGGGCTACCTATCAAGGAGTGGAAACCAAAGCCAACAAACATTAATCTTGCCCAAGTGTCAGGGACAGTTGTTTCAGCTGATGTTCCTGCTGTTCCAGTTGAAAGTACTAAACCACGAATTGCAGCAGGTGTTCGTGATTCAAAAGAAATAGGTTCTAATCTTGAGAAACAGCTAGAGCAATCGCACATTTCAGACAGTCAACATGTTATTATCCCAAATCATATTCATGTTCCAGAAGCTGATAAACTTGGGTTTTGTTTTGGAAGTTTTGATGCTAATTTTGGAATGATTACACACTACTCCAATGCTTCTGAAAGGGAAAAAAATACACTTCCTGAAATTTCTGAGAAGATTGAAGAAATAGCCGAGGAGCAATTAAGGTGTGTAAAGTTTTTATATCCTCTTTTTCCTTATATAATTTTGCCTGAGCACCAACTTCTGCACAAGGCATTATATCCTTTACTATACTTACTGAATTAGTAAAATTTGCTTGAGATAAATGTGGAGATATGATCTTTTCAAATTGTGATGTGATAGAAATCTTCAGTACTAAATTTCGGGTGACTTGTTCATGTCCACAAGGTAGAAGAAAGTGCACTTGTAATAGGAAGAAATAATTCAAGAAAATAGAAATTCAGCTATGCTTTAAGTAGATCTCCCCCCCCCCCCAAACATCTCTCTCTCTCTCTCTCTCTCTCTCTCTCTCTCTCTCTCTCTCTCTCTCTCTCTCTCTCTCTCTCTCTCTCTCTCTCTCTCTCTCTCACACACACACACACACACACACAGTAATAAATGTTTTTTTTTTTTAAATATTTTGGCCCCTTCCCATCCGTCTTTACTTGGAAGTAGCTAACAAAGTATTTGTCACTTGACTCACTTCCAACTTTCCTTTTTTCTCTGCGGTACATCTGTCCCTCCTGTCTATACAGACACACGAAAAAGTCATCCTTTCATCAACGACACTTTCGGTTTTTAAATAATCCACCTGTGTGTGATCTACCTGTAGGAAATTGTTTTGCTTTCCTCTTAATTTGGGCAAACCATCTCCTCCTCTGCTTAATAGTTATCGTAGACTCAATGTTATTACTGACCAGATTATAAGTTATAAACCTACACAAATGGGCCTTGATTTAGAGTTTGCTTATATTTTCCCTATCGTTTTCAGTTTACTTTCGAACTTGTTACCCAGGACTCTTCTCATTATTGAGCTCATTTAATTGTTATATAGCAAACATGAAGGGAAATATATGGAAATTATTTTCATTTTTTGATAATGTGAACTCAATTGTTTACAAATGAAATGAAGGGGTATGTTGTCCTTATCTCCTTATCTTTTAGTTTAAAATTTTCTGTTATTTATGTATTTAAGTTTAAAACTTGGACTCTTATCATTCTATCGAATGGAACAGAGTATGCAAACTAATGCTATGTTAATTATTTAAACATGTGGAGCTCAATGGATCATCGTGGTCTTTTTGCGGCCAACAAATAATAACTTAGAAATATTTTCCCGTGGTCTTTATTGGACAGTTACAATGTTACTATTTGAGTTTATTCTTTCTGCAAATTCACAAATTGCATTGTGATTTCAGTAGTCAAAATGTCATGGCGAATGTTGAAGAAGAAGATGATTCTAAGCATTCTGCATCTTCAAATGTACCTAACAGTTTGGCCACTGATTCGGATGTCTCCTCCACTGTGGTGGTCCCAGAGTGCTCTGAATCTAAGAAACTGACTGACTTTCCATCAGGAGGTAATCAATACTCAATGGTGAATAACTCTCCTACCTACAGTTTAGGTATCTTGCCAACAATGGTAGCAAGCCAGGTCACACCCATTGAAAGTACAGAGTCTCAAGCTCGTGATGCTTCTCACCTTCCAGGCTTTGTTGTAAGTCCTCATGTCTCGGATCTTTTGTATCCCTGGAGTAGTATACTTTTATGTGTCTAACTTTCTGAACTAGTGGTTGGTAGCTTAATGGGCATCCCTGATTTTTATCTTGATGTCTCTAAGTTTGTACCTTCCTGAATCTTCAACAAGTTGGTCTTGTTTTAAGGCTGTTATATTGCATGCCGTGGACTATAATATGTTCTCAAATACAGTAAATACCTTTTTTCTGCTGATAAATGCATTCCATGCTCATAATTTCACAAGACTACCCATTTCTTTTAGCTTAGTTTACTTACTGAAACTTTTGGACTGCACATGTGTTTGTGCACACAGGTACAGCAACCTTTTGATCCAAACAGCTACTATGCTCAATTTTATCGAACTGGTACAGATAGTGATACTCGTGTTTCACCATTTCAGTCACCTGGATTTACTACCAAATACACCGGAAATGTTGCAATGTTGTCGCCACAAGCTTCTCAGTCGTCTCAAGAGGTTTGTTACTATGATGATCTTTAAAATTAAGAATATTCTCCTATGTTGGGCCAATATGTAATACTTTTGCAAATCTGGGTTTAATAACATTAGCATATTCAGAGAAACCGTGTGATATTATTTTAGGAAAAAAAAATTCCAAAGATGCGATTACGGCGAAAATTCATGCAGAAATTATATGATATCCCAAGAATAATTAATCAATATCATTACCAAGAAAGATGTATAATCAAGGATGCAAGACTTGTTATTGTGGGTTTTTCTATTCTGGGGTAGTAATTATACTATAAGCCGTATTAATTTATTGACTATGCTAATGCAAAATTCCTAGTCCTGCCTGCCATCCATATATGAGTAGTAAGATGTCAATTTGCTTTGAATATATGTAAAACTCAGCATTCAACTGAAGTTTTTTGTTTCTTTTTCGTAATTTATTATACTGAATGAAGTAGGCTTGTTTGCATCCAACTACTGGTTTAGTCCTATATCCATATATATGTATCAGACATTTAAACTTATAGGTACTAACTAAATGTGCAGATTGGCAACGCTTTGATGTTGTCTGCTGCTGGTCCAACTCCACTTGTGACACAAGCTGCTGGGGTTATGCAGAGTTCCATAGCTGTAACACAGCAACCACTCCCCGTTTTTAGACAGCCAGCTGGGGTGCATCTACCTCACTATCCTCCAAACTATATTCCCTACGGTCACTACTACTCTCCGTTTTATGTACCTCCTCCCGCTATTCATCAGTTTTTAAGCAATGGTGCATTTCCACCACAGCCTCAGCCTGGTAGTTTGTATCCAGCTCCACCAGTGGCAACTACCAAGTATCCACTCTCCCAATACAAGTCTGGTAACAATACCGGAAACTCAACTCAAATGGGAGTGCCTGGAAGCTATGTACCATATGGCTCCTCCCCTTCTGGTTTTAATACTACCTCAGCAACAACAGGAAACTCAGCTTCGAACGATGACCTTGGTGCATCCCACTTCAAGGAAAATAATGTTTACATTACTGGGCAGCAGGTTAGTTTCATAAATTTCTCCTCTTGTTTCTCTTTGATAATAGAATCTGTTAAGAATGTATTCAGTTCTTTTACTTTATCTATTTGATCTGTCTACTATCACACTGTATGTTACATGAAGTTGTCTCTTAGTTCTAGAGTGCCTGAGTCGACATGCCACATGCAAATATAGGAGATCCAAGGCGTGTTTTTTTGGACATTTTAACTTTTGCATGATGTAGGAAACCTAGTTTATTATGTAGTATATTATTGGAACCCTTTAATGTGTGCAATTAGTTCATCCAATTTGTGGCTGTGTGCTCTCAAAGATTATATGCTTGAAGCTGTATTCAGTCGAGTGCATCTGACAGGTCGTAAACTTTTGCCATGTTTATTGTAGAGTGAAGGCTCGGGTGTGTGGTTTGCTCCTGGTAGAGATATCTCTGGCATGCAGGCTAGTTCCTTCTACAACCTTCCTCAGGCTCAGATGGCGTATACCACAGCCCAAGCTGGCCGTGGCAGCTTCACTAGCATATATCACCCTGCACAACCGGTCACGGCAGCTGCTGTACATTCACTTCTACAACCACCTCAGACCATGACTGGAGCTGTTGACATGGCTGGACCAACAGCAAGTGTTTATCAGCCATCACAACCTGCAACTATCAACTGGCCCAATAATTACTAAAATGTAGTCAAATTTTTTCCGTAAACAGGCAATATAAGATGTGGAAATTAGACAAATGGATTTCGTGTTAATCCGCTGCAGGTTTGGATAAAGAAATTTGAAGGTGCACCATTGGTTGAAGCTGAGTGTAAGTTTATTGGAGGCTGAATTTTTTTTTCTTGTATTTGATTTGATTCGCTTGAGGATGTACAAGGCGTCATCCTCTGGTAACAGATATCAAACATTCCAAGAGTTACTAGGGCAGGAATGTGTGTGCAGGTCTTCCCTTTTTTTGCAGCTGATATATAAGCACTTGCCAACTTTTTTTCTCTAACCACCACAAGACCCTAAGTTTCACCTTACTGGGAAACACCGCTGAGTTTGAAGTCCTTGGACATGTTTTCCACCATCTGTTTAATGGTTTTGTAAGACTAGTCATTTAGGATATTAGAAGGTTTCTAGTTTGTCGTTTTCTTTTTTAACTTTTTCCTTGGCATTACATTGTAAAGTGATTTTTGACAGTAGGAAAAGTTGTATGAAATTGTTGTAATTGGTATAGGTATAATAAGCAAAAGCAGCATATATTTTTTTCTTACCGCAAAACTTCATCATCAAAAATGCAACCCTGCGGAGCATTGGCTGGATAAATATCGGATAGTTTATGATTCTGGTGTCCCATGTTTAGCTGGTGTGGGATAATACTTTTCGGCCGATAATATTCTTTTGTAGGGTTGCTAGGTGTGTGCAATCATATTCCAGAAGTTGGTAAACAACATTACAGAGTGGTCTACGCGTAATTTACTTTTCATTAGGCCGCCTTGATGTTATCATACACATACATCTCTATTTGAATATAGAGCCGCTCTGTTGTTATCCACACTATGCTAGTATAATCCAAAGATATAAATCATGACCTGAACATATTGTTTTTGCCGTTCATTCAGTTTTTTCAGTCTATAAACATGCAGCTGTATTAGTTCACTCAGTTGGCTAAGCTAACTTTATATCTGAATATCAAAAGTGAATATGCTCCACAAACTCTTCGGTACCAAGGCGCGAAAGCCATCTCGTGATGACCATCATATGGCCGAAGAATCTTCAGCCTTGAAGATCATCCATGCTGGAGGCAGAACTGATTACTACTACATGGCTATCCCTGCTTCACGTGTTATGGAGAAATATCCTTCTTTCATACTAGCAAAACCTGAGATTTTCCGGAGGCCATGGGACTCCGTGGTACGGCCAGAGGAGATACTTGTACCAGGTCAAAAGTTCTTTGTTGTTCCAATTCGGACAGTGAAGAAACTGAAACGGAGAATCAGGAAACCTGTCAAGGATAGTTTCCTTGATTTGTTCGTCCCAGAATGCTCCAAAGATGAGCTTAGTAGCAAGTCATATCTCCCGAAAAGGGACGGTAGCAGTAAGCCCAAGGGCAAAGTTAAAGTCGAGAAACGTCGTGTGAGTTTCAATAACATTGATAAGAAGAAGTCAGGTGGTAGTGAGGTGGACAAAAAGAGAAATGGTGATCTGAAGAAGAGCTCAAGTAGCGAAACGTCAAGCGAGATAAAGACGAGGAAGATAAAGATGATAACATGGGAGCCATCTCTAACTGCGATTGCCGAGTGTCACGTTGAATGACTAGTAAAAATATAAAGCTCACATTGCTTCTTCATCAAATTTGTTTGGCCACACTGTTAAATAAATTTCTCTACTGATTAATTATTTGATAATACAGTTAAACCTCGATTAAGTAATATCCGATAAAGTAATAACCTCGCTTAAGTAATAATTTTCATCGGTCCCAACTTGGGCCAATGTTGTAAAGTAATATTCTCGCTAAAAGCATAAGATAATAAAAAATTCGAAAGTCATTAAGGGCCCAAGTAATATGTAAAGTAATAATTCCATAATTATATATATATATATATATATATATATATATATAATGTATATGATTACAAAATTTAATTCTTATTAAAATATGAATCTATTGTAGCTTGTTTCTTCTTTCCACCAAAGCCAAAATTAATCTCGTCCTTGACTTTATGTAAAGCAAAAATAACTCCTGGTATATTTTGCTCGTGTTGTAACAAGTAATTGTTCAAAGTGGTGAGTGCTTGAAATGCTTCCTTTGATGACACGCTTGGGATGACATTGCTATCGTCGGGTTCAGGATCAGTCCCTTCATCAGTGCTCATTACCGACTCAATGATTTCTTTATCCGTAGGTGATTCCATAACCGCATCATTCTCGTTTGGATAGTTTAAGAGATGCTCGACATCCATCACATTCCTATATCGTAAATTAGAGATAACTTCATTTAATCCTTCGACACCTTCATTTATTTCTCCAAGTTCTTGTTCATCATTTTCTTCTGAACGAATCTTGCAATGCCGAAAACAATTTGCAATTGTGGTTGTTTTCACATCAATATTCCAAGCCATGTTAGCAAAACTAATAGCATTCAAGATATTAACTTTTTCAGGATTTGTTGCATTAACTTCAAGACTTTGCAACATGCTAGAATATAGACGACGCCGATAGTGAACTTTAAATGCTCGAATAATTCCAGCATCGCATGGTTGAATCTTAGATGTTGTGTTAGGAGGTAGAAAGAACAACTCTGTATTTCTCAAGCCTTCAACTATTTTTGGATGAGCAGGACAATTGTCAACAATCAAAAGTACCTTCCTGCCATTCATTTTACTATCAAACCAAGTAACAAATTCTTGAAAAAGCAAGCCAGTCATCCAAGCCTTCTTGTTAAAGCGATACACACAATTAAGATTGTTTATATTCACATTTTTAAAGCACCTAGGATTGGCGTACTTACCAATGATCCAAAGTGGAACTTTGTCAGACCCATCACCGGTGCAACACACAACTACAGTGATTCTCTCTTTATCTTTTTTGCGGTCCTCTAGCTGTTTGGTAGCTAGTGAATGGTCAGCTTCAAGTCGATAGAATAATCCCGTTTCATCCATGTTATAAATATCTTTCAACTGAAATTGATCCAATTTTGATCGGATGCCTGGCAATGCATTTTCAATGTTCTCCATCATCACTGAACCACTTTCACCAAAACGCCGATAAGATTTGATTCCATATCTTGCCTTGAAACGTTCTAACCATCCACTGGAAAAGCTAAAATCGGAATTACTTTCCCCATACATTTTCTTCATTAGCTCCTTTCCTTTTTCTTGAATGATTTCTCCAGACATATTAACTTTATCTTGCCTTTGAAGAAACCACTCAAACAAAACTTTCTCTAACTCTGGATATTTTGCTGATTTGTGTTTTTTGACATCACTTTGTTTCCTCTCGTCGGACAAGTATTCCGAGGCTCTCTTGAGTGTGTTTGATATAGTTGATTGACTGATATCTAAGTCATATTTTTGATGTACCCATGCTTGTAAATCTTTCTGGCTTACACCTGGATTCTCCTTTTTATATTCACAAATAGCACTCCTTATCTTATCTGTGATTGCTGATTTTTTCACTCCTTTTAGATGATGCGAAGACATTGGTGTATACTGTAAAACAAAGTTGATATTGTATGTGTCTGTAGTGTACCATTCTATCATTTTATATAGTTAATCACAAAGTCTTATCATTAATATTATGGTGTCTCTTCATGTATTTTTATTTAAGAATTACAATAAATATTAGATGGTTGAGTTTCAATACAACGTACACAACACATGTTACCTTTATGTACTGATCTGGTGCAATTTTAATATGCATGCATCTAGTTTTTGGATATAAGTAATCATAATAAAAGTAATTTTAGATCAAATACATTGCATGTGATTAATTCTAGTTTTTATACGTACATTATATATTATACTGTACCACGTAAACATAAAAATTCGGTAAAGTAATAAAATATTACTTTATCGATAAAGTAATAAAATATTATTATATCGATAAAGTAATAAATTCGGTAAAGTAATATTTTTTCCCGGTCCCAAGGGTATTACTTTAAAGAGGTTTAACTGTAATGCGCGAGAAATTGTAATAATCGATTGTCTAAGAGATCGAGTGCAGGATATTTATGTGCTCGAATATTGGAAATCAAAGTTTAGCAACTCTTCCTTCTCCGTTTCTTAGTAAAAATAAATGCCAACGAAATTTTCTGGTAATTTGCTTTTACATTCACGGATTGCTTTTATGTAAAAAGTATAATAATAAAATTTAAATATTATGGACATTCATTTTGGATTTTTAATCACTAAATTAAAATTCAGCTAATTTAAGAAAATAGAACTTTTATATGCACTCTGTACTTGTAATAATCACTAACAAGCAGTAGTTTATAATTACCTCGTTTTATTCTTTTTTTCAGTTCTCTTTCATTTTCTCTGTATCGTTCCAATTTTATCGAATGTCCCTAAAGGGACAGTTCTTTTTCATATTTTTTTTTTAACATGGGAACCCGTAGCCGCTACCTTTCGGGTGCGCTCTGGGTAAACCCATGGATTCACGCAATAGCCTGCAAACCACGTGATCCAAGGCAAACCGCACAAGTGCGACAGGCTCTGCCCCAGGATGGCATAATCACAAATCCACCTGAGTCGAACCTGTGACGAAGAGGTGAGATAGCCTCTCTTTAACCAACTGAGACAACCCTTGCGGGCATTCTTTCATTTTCTATGTGCTCATTTTTTATCTTAACTGTTTGAAAGGTGAAATGGTCCGTGGATGTTTGCCAAAGGGAGAAAGCCCGGGGTGATGTCAATCCAATTATTATATCGAGCAGATAATAATTATCTTGTACTATATAGAGTACTCGATTAATTTTATTAATATGAGATTTTTTTGGAAATTTCCAAAAATAAATTTGTGCAACCTTCACCCAAAACGAATAAAATCATATTATTGTAGAATTATGGCTTGTTAGTGACCCAACAAGTGGTATCAGAGTTCATGATTTGATAATTGGATTTTGGGGAAGTAACGGGCATATGGTTATTCGATGTGGGAGGTCCCTTCGAGGGTGGCGATTGGAGATATGTTGGGTTTCTTGTGTCGAAAGTTTCTCTGGAAGATTTTGGGCGACGGATTTTGCGAGGTGAATCGTGACAATGTAAGATGTGTACAAATTTATTGTTGATATAAGATCACGTGATATGTGGTTCTTGATTTAAGGGGAAATTTTTTGAATGGTATTAACCTAATTACCACATCGAAAAGATAAGAACTAATTCTCTAATATATAGAGCAATCGATTAACTACGGATTAAAAACATTGATATGATGAGTCTACTGAATTATAAGTACTTAGATTAGTTGATACTCGAATCAAACATTGGATATTAAAAAATTCTTTTTTAAAATTAAATTACTAATATATATATATATATATATAATCCTTATTTTGTAAATATATATTCCCGTAAATTAACAAAAAAAAAATCTTTCTTTTAATTCATACTCGATGATTGTAACCTAAGAATAAGATGTGTTTCAGACTAAAAAAGAAAAAATTATCAATTTTATATATAATCGGGTATATAGAGATCAAATGAGTGAATTTTAGAAGACTCTTAATTAAATAATTAGGTTATTATAATATAATTTAATTGAACTGAGTTTATCTGAATTATGTCGAATTTGATCGTAGTTAAGTTCAAAATTGAATAAGAATAATGTTAAAGTCACAAAATTTTGGTATAAAAAATTGTTCCCAAATAACATGTTAAGGCGATGTGAAAATATATAATTTTTTGAGTAAATACAAGGATTTTTTTGTTGTGACAGTAGAATTTTTTGATATGCGTTCAAGTTCAATCTTGATATAGTTTTATTAGAGGAAATTTTATGTCATTTGCAAATTTGGAATGTTTTCATCTATTTATAATGATTCTTTTAATATGATTAATTATTATTTTAACCAAAATTTATTAAAATATAATATTTTCAACAAATTTTTGTTAATCTAATATCCTCATAGTTAACTTTTCATCTTTGTTTTTAAGATGGTATATAAGATAAACCGATACCTTTGGCATTTTTTGTGTTTGATAAAAAATGATTAAATTTGATTTGCCAAACTATAAACTATTAACATATTATTATACAGATTAGGTGATAATAATTCAAAGGAAAAAGACATATTATCCTAACTGATTTGTTAAGTATTTAAGTGGCTACCTTTTCAAGATTAATTAAAATAAATAAAGAGGTTAGCTTTTTGAGTTCTAAATCTCCTACGTACACGTGTCATATGGGTGGGTTCCTTTATTCTCAAGGCAAAAATACAAGAAAACTGGCCATATTACATGGCCCCATAACATAGGCGGCTTGCCTACTTGTGACCTTTTCTGATAACTGTGATTTCCTTTTCTTCCCTAATAGCACATTTAATTTTAGTTTTTAATTATAAATGTTAACATTTTCTCAGGAAAAAAGGATTATAAGAGCGTAGACAAATCATTAAAATTTTATGCAGAAATGAATAGAAAAGTTAAAATTTTACATAAAATATAAAATTAATCTCAAAACATCACTTGCTCACAATTTAAAAATTAAAACATTATAAAATAGAGTATGTCCAACAAATTTACATAAAATAATCAATAAAAATATTATAACAACTCTTGGGAATTATGCTATATAAATATACAATTACTTTAAAAAATTTAGAAATTTATTGTAAAAAATTTTATATTAAAATAAAGAATTTTTTCAAAAATAATCAATTGTAGATTTTTTTTCAAAAATACGTTGTAACGTCATTTGCGACCTCAATTGCAATCATTACAAGCTGAAACGCAACTGCTTATAATCTGCTGAGCTACCATATAATAAGCAACTTTCACCATTTTTTTCAAAAAAAATTAGAAATATAAATATTTTTAATAATTTCCCTAAAATAAAAGTCTATTAGAGACGAGTACTTAACCATATTTATTGTTTCGATATGAAATTACTTTAGATGTATTTGTTCAATAATTTAAAATATTTGTACTGAACATTCATGAAACATGAATATTCATAATTATTTTTTCATTTGATATCTTAATTTAAACTTTATATCCATCATATATATACTAAATTATAATGAGTAAAATCGAGTATAATTTATAATTTATTTCACACATCATTTTTTATTATGCTCGTTATAATCAGCCAAATTAAATTAATGAAAATCTTTAAATTTAATTTTAAAATCATTCCATACAATAATCTTTAATTCAAATATCATCTGAAAATCTCCAATAACCAAATTTTAAATTTGAATGTCTAAAATGACAATATGCGAAAAATTTATCAAAAATAACCAGATGAATACACATCTCCGGAACGCGAATATGGCATACGCATTTTCAGAATACGTGAATTTTGAAAATCAATATTTTTTCCATATGAAACATTAAACTCTCGCATATGCTGCATGCGCAACTCAATAAACGTATATATGAAATGCGTGGTTAGGAATGAACCACGCATTGCACACGTGTGTAATTTTTTTTTAATTTTTTTAAAATAATTAAAAAATTATTAGAAAATTTATAATCAAAACGTCAATTAAAATTATATTTTCTTATCGAGTTTGGCAGGCTGATTTTTAAAAAATCGGAAGTCAATCCCGTTTTTTAAAAAATCAGGATAAATTAGGATTTAGGCTCTGAATATATGAGTTATTCGTTGTTCTGAATATTTCTAAAATCCAAAATAAAACTGTTGAACCCCAAAGGTTAGCTGTTGAAACTCCAAGATAATATAGATAAAATTTAAAATTTTAATTAAAAAATTGTATTTCTACTAGTTAATTGGAGTCATGCATGTGTTGCACTGACAAGGAAAAAAAAGCCGAATGTTTATAGCGTGGGGCCAGCAGTAACACGCATGTGGCATATGCGTATTCAGACATTATGCATTCGTTGGATGCGTACCCACCATCAGGACTAGAGCTGATAATTTCGTACACGACACAAAAATACAACACGAAAGCGACACGAAAATTACGAGTTTAGGTTGATCTTTACGGTACACGAACATGAAATTACACAGATGATTTTAGTGTCGATTTTGGGTTTAACCTTGGATACACGACACAAAACGAAATTACACGAAATAAATAAATATTTAAACAATTTTTATTAAAATTATATATATGAATACATATTTTAAAATAATATTTTATATATGATTTTTACATATGATAAATATAAAATAGTTTCAAATTTTAGTTTCACAAGATTTAAGCACACTTGATTTCTTATGACTTATTGACTTAAGACTCGATTAGTAAAAATTTAATATTTAAATATTTTTATTTCTATTCAAAATTTACACGAAATGAAGGTATACGAATACGAAACGAAACGAATCCTTAACGGGTCGGTTTTGGATTTGGCATTACTTATACAAAACATGAAAGTACACGATACGAAAGTATACGAAACGAACGAATTGTCAGGTCTATCCAGGACCCCACAACATATTCTATACAGATCTTATGTTTGGTAAATACACGCATATTTCATATGCGTAATGAACATACGCATTCAACAATTACACAGCTAATTCGGTATTTTGAACAAATTTAGCGATAAATGATATTTTGGGCAATATAAATTTAAAAAACTGTTAAATTGATCATTTTCTCTCAATAACATATAAGGAATCCTTTATTATAATACCTGAGTCTACCAATGTTCAGTTAACCAATAATAAAACTATGAATTATTTTAGAACCAATCAGAACTAATTCCTAAATTTTAGACCAATCATGTTATATTATGAGTTTTCCTTATTTACAATCTCATCGTACCTCATTAACCATGGTTAGTTAACACTTATAATTCAAATACAATAATGCTTTTATTAGACATATACATAAATACATATTTTTTAATATTTACATATCCATAAATACATATTTTTTAAATAAAAAAATTACTGAAAAATTACTATTTTAATTTGAAATCAATCACGATATACTATTATATATTTTAAATTATATTTCATAACTACTCATTCATTAATCAACCACTTTTTTTAATATAAATTCAATCACAATCATATTATCATAATCATAATATATATCATACAATTATAATAGATTTTAAATAATTATATCATAACTCAACTAGAAATATGAAAAACATCGAATTTGAAATCAGATTTTAAATAATTTGGATAATTTTCATACCATCAAATAAACGATTTTTTTAAAAGCTCAAAAATTTAATTATTAATAATTTTAAATAAAATTAATTAATAAATGCATATAGGCCAACGCTACAAATATTTTAATTATTTAAAGTATTAAATATACGCTAGAAAAGTATTATTATTGGTTGGTGAATAAATTACCAATCAAAAAATAAAAATTATTTTAGAGACAATCAGAATTCACTTCTAAAGTTTCAATCAATCAATCATATACAAAATTTTTTTTATTTACCCTACTTATTCTAATTTACTAATCGCGATTAAATTAAATTTAAATATAATAATACTTTGATTTAATAAATTCCTATATCACATGGTTTTTAATTTTAAAAAATTACTATGAATCGTAAATAATATTTTCTATAAATCCACATAACAGTAAATTACATATATTTATATATCTTTTAGTTATGAAGTTTTTTTGAACATCCTTTATTATAATATCCGAATCTACCACGTATTAGCTAACCAATTGTAAGATTGCGAATTATTTTAGTATCAATCAGAGTCTAAATCAATTAAATTTAATGTAACATGTTTACCTATTGGATCTAGATTCTACTTGTCAGCCAAAATTAAAAGTTAAACTCATTAACAATAGATTTTTGTTTTTTATATCAATTAACTAAATATAATAACTGCTAATAACTACTAAACATAAAATAAAAAAACCTCAATTAACTACTAATTTTTATTTTAACGATTAACTAATAATCAGTTTACATAAAATAAAAATACCTCAAATATAAAATTCTTACAAACTGAAAAATAGAATTATTATATCAATTTAATCATTACAAGAAATCTAAGCCGCTTATTCCCTATTCTCCATCAGACCTAGCCAACTATGATGAACTATGTGTCTGCATCAATTCTCCTCCTCCTTCTTAAATCATATCAATTTCGGTTAAGGTACTACTTTGTATCTTTTTATTAAATGATAGGCTATACTTGGATATATATATATATATATATATATATATATATATATATATATATATATATATATATATATATATATATATATATATATTATTTTTTATTCCGATTATATGTATCATATGTTTTGTGTTTTAGTTGCCAATAAAATCAACAGAAAAACGATTCTGACAAAAAAATAATTGAAAATGATTTAAGTTTTGATCATCCTCATTCCAAATCCAGCCAAGGTTACTTTCCATTAGAATATTCAGTGGTCAGCTTTAATAATTCTGCGGCTTACTGAATTGTAGGCATCAATCCTTACTACATATATTACACCGATTTGTTTACATTATTAGACGTGTCGATAGATAAATATTTTTTTACAATGTTGGGTTACCCAATGTTATCATTCATAACTTACCTTCATGATGACTAAAATATATATTGTATCATTGTTCATACATTTAAAAATACGATATAGTTTTTTTTATATGGCTTTTCTGGAAGGGGTCAACGCCCATATAAGATCAGTTTCTCGATTCCTCTTGTTATTCCTAGATTACACACTTGTATAATTGTAGAAGGGGGGGTTGAATACAATTCTTGATATTTATAAATCTCTGAAAAGAACTCCAGAAATCTATCCTTAGATAATTGCTGTAAAAGGATTAATGCACAAACACATAAAAATCAGGTGTTTAAATGCACCACCTGAAGCTTTTATTCGAAGAAAACTCTGTGATACAAAAGTACACAGCTTCTGTTTTACAACTCTTTGCTTTCTAAGGATATTCAACAAAAACCCTAAGCAAATGTATCTGTTTTCTTGGCTTTCAAAGAGTTGCTTCACTTGGTTATAAATCCCAAGTTTTACAAGTACTACTGGAATAAGATAATATTAATCTAATTCTAGTTGACTTGCTACTACACTCCAAATACACATGTAGCCGAAAGGTTGTCCTTGTGAACAGACATGTCTCCTGCACCTTTCTTGTATTCATAGTGTAAACGGAATGCTTCTTTCTTCTGTGTTTCCAAAGTATGGCTGCCATACTGCTTTTTGTATCCACTATCAACCCATGTGATCTGTCAGTCAAACCTGTCCTTATCAACTGCTAATCCCCAGCTTAGCATAGAAGAAAGTGTCAATGATTATCCGTTGATATTGTACACTGACATCCGTTGATGATGTACTGAGCTGTATCCGTTGATATTGAGACTTGAGCTGTATCCGTTGATAGAGTGGATTTGAGTTGTATCCGTTGATAGAGTTTTGTCTTCATCTGTTGATACACTTTCACTTAGACAGAATTACATAGCATAGCTTATTTACAATTGGCTACCCTATTCTGCCTATCCATTGATGGTCAACATGACTGTGGATAAAAACACTATCAACTGATAACATAGAGATACTGCAGTATGCTACAAAACCTCATCCGTTGATGAGCTACCTGTCAACGGATAGAGTTATAAATCCTCATCCGTTGACAGCTACAAAACCTTATACAATTTGATTGATTGTGAAGTTATCATCAAGTACAACATATTCCTAACACCTCTGAAGCAAAATTTTTCTAGACCCTTGGAAGCCGATTTTTGAGAAAAACACACACGTCACATTCAATAAATATGCATTCAGTATTTTTTTTCTTCGATACATCAATAAAAAATCTCTTTCCTTCATCAACTTAATTGCTAATAACTTTCATATCATATATATTGCTATTTCACCAACTTAATATTCAAAGGTACATCATGAATGGTCATAACCATTCAGAAGGTATCTTGAATTTACAACACGAATCAATGACAAAAGGTACAGAAACAATCTTAAAACCATTGATTGTCATTTATTTTGAACCATTTTTCTAATATAATTATCATTTAAATTCAAACCCATTCGTTTTTCTATAATTATCATTTTGATTATTTGTCCTTAAATTTCTTTTGTGATTTCCTATTAGTTAAAAAATCCAAGAGTGTAAAGTCAAGTAATTAGTAAGTCCACATTAAAATTAATATGAAATTAGATTTACTAATAGTTTTTTTTTGAAATAAATGTAATTCATTAAGCCATCAAACTTTCGGACAATATTGTCTCCAACAAATAAATCGGAGGAGACGAGATTACAACGGAACTATTTAACTCACAAGGTATTCTAGCTATGCTATGAGCAACCTTGTTCGCTTGTTTCCGAACAAAACTAACTGACAAACGTGCATTACTTCTAAGAATTCCATGGCCATAACTTATGAGATGTCCAATCTCTAGCAAGTTCTGAATGCCCTGATTTATTGCTCGCACACTGATCAACGAATCACTTTCTATCACCACCGGTCTCGTCGCTACTTCTTGTGCCCAACCTAAAGCTTCAATGACACCTGTTAATTCAGCTTCCCAGACCGAGACCTTCCCTCCAATTCGCCTTACTTTTCCTCCTAGATAACTTCCTCGATAGTCTCTGAGAACCATGCCAACTGTAAAGGAATCCTGCCCTTCGAACACTGATACATCCATGTTGATCTTCAAACACCCCTCTTCTGGAGGTATCCACTTACTATCACTTCTTGGTTCATCACCTTCCTGACTAGTCGATGCAACATGATGCCTGTTTACTGCTTGCCAGTCCAGAATCTGTTTCCCACTCCAAGACATTGCTACTGCTGGTGTCATGTTATTATCTTCAAAAATACGTTTGTTTCTCGCAAACCACACCCCCAAAGCACTTTTGATATCTTGATCAGAACTTCAGTAGGTTCTTTAGCTATGGTCTGCAACAACCATTCATGACTATACTCCATATCCCATTCTGCAGAATCAATACCATTCGGCTGCCAGCACTCTTTAGCAAACTTGCACTCGAAAAATAGGTGTCTCAGATGCTCAATGTCTCCCACACATCCTGAGCAAGCCATTGGGACTATAATTCCTTTACTTCTCAATCTCATTCTGACTGGTAGAGTATTTCTGCAGTATCTCCACAGAAAAACTCTCATCTTATAAGGGATGTCCAGGTTCCACAATCTTCCCCAACCTTTTGACTGTTGCACGCCTTCGTTAACTCGTTGATTTCGACACCATTGATGATACCCTGATCTCACCGTGTACTTTCCATCCTTTGAATGGACCCAGGCAACCCTGTCTCTAGTACTCACTGGTGGGATTCGAATATGCAAAATGGCCTCTGTATCTTCCTCGTTAAAATGAAGTCTTACCCTGTCTGCATCCCATACTCTCCTATTTTCAAGAAACAAATCACAGACTCTCCACCGTAGCCCTTGACTAGATGTTTGTTCTTTGTTGATGCAAAAGTCCTCCTTCGTTTTTAAGGCTGTAAACGAACCGGGCTCTTAACGAACAATCTCGAGCTCGGCTCGTTAAGAGCTCGTTAGGCTCGGTTCGTTTACTAAACTAGCTCGAGCTCGAACACAATTTTCTGCTCGTTAAGCAAACTAGCTAGAGCCGAGCTTTTGCCTTGTGCGGCTCGAGCTCGGCTCGAGCTCGACTCGAGATCGTTCGGCTCGAGCTCGGCTCGTTAAGCTCGAAAAATTTTCTAATTTTACAATATTTTCTATAATATAAATTATATAATAAGGAACATTTTTAATTTAAAAGTTACAATAAGTCAATAACCATAATTCAAGGTACAGGACTACTGGGCAGTGGGAACTGGGCACATAATATCATAATCTTAAATAATAAATCTATTACAAATTCTTTCAAAGATTACATCTTAAAACTTTAAAAGGTTCAAACTTCAAAGGTTCTACTTTCTAGAGTTTCCAACTTCCCATCCTGCCCCATCCATATCCGACAGGACCGACATGTTCAATAAAAATATAAAATGCAAAATGCAAACGTTGATCCACAATTCCACCTGTTCAATAGAATGCAAAATGTTCAGTTCTGAAAAAAAGCAATTGCATTGCAGTGACCTTAACCACAGTCCACAAGTCCACAATGCATATCAAGGCTGGTTATCAAAATAGCAAAATGCATCAGAAATTTAGATGGAAAAAAATTTCTGGGATTTTAATCGGAAACTGTGTTACTGACTTACTGGTATAAGCATTGCTTGGTATGAATGCAAATGCAAATGGAGCATGTTTAAATCTAGCTGCCTATGATGTATGAATGTACATATAAGTATACAGTTAGAACACGTAGAAACGAGCATTTACAGAGTACATCAAATGCCAAGTAGATAGTTAGAACAATCAACTGATTTTAAAATCAAATGCCAACAAGAAAGGCCACTACAGAGTACATGAATGACTGATTATTGGACAACAGGACAAGTATGTATGTAAATTCATATAATTTTTCAATCAGCAACAAATAGAACACAATTTGGTTGCTCGAAAACAGATACAATTACCCTTTTATATTACAGAATGTTGAATTTTTCTAGTCAACAACAAATCAGCAGTTCTATCACCTGTTTGAAGGTCAATAAGCAAGTCATACCAAGAATTGCTACCAGGACTGTGGTCAAGAAATTAGCCAACATCAGTAGCATATCTATAAGAACATATAAAAAAACTAGCAAATGGATATGTTAAACAATTAGCAAATTAGCAAATGGATCTGTTAAACAAAATACGTATCAGCAAGAATAGGAAGAACAAGTTCCATCTATCAACCAACATCTAAAAACTTTTGAACAGCAAAATTAATTTCTACGTTGCATAAGGTATTTAATTTTAAGCACAGCTCCCTTGTATGTTGATTTGTTGTACGTATCAGCAAGAATATGAATAAGATAAAACATGTAGAAGTCACAAAAAATAGCTAAAACATGCATCTTGCAAAAAGCTAGTAAGCACGGAAGTTGGAAGAATATGGTTTCTAGAAAAGTTACCAATTAGTTCAAAGTGACTCTTTCACTGTGAGGCAAAAGTCTGGTATTCAAGACTACAACAAAAAAAAAATTGTTGATTTACCAACCGATCAGATTTCTTTTATCAATATCCAGGAACCTTGATACATTCCAAACAAAAACAAGTTAAAACAATGAGTAGTTTGTAATACCCAATTAAAAAAACAACTTTTCTAATTTCTAGTACTAAAATACCAAGAAATGACATACAAATTAAACCAAATACATTTTCACAGAAACATACACACAGATAAAATTATATAAATAAAAATCAATGGCTTCATGTTGTCAAAAATTAAGACTTACATTGCAAATAGAAAAATGATGGTCAAAATCAACTTCTTGACGGATTCACCTGCATACACATACATACATACAGATTAAAAAAAAGAACACTGATTAACACCAAATATTCAATCACAAACACATACAGATCTGATCATCAAGAAAGAACGAAGAGCCAAACTACACAGCACACAAGTTAACCGTTTAAAGAGCCAAATACCAGGGGGAAAACTAGAGAAGACATGCCTCTAAACAAGACAAGGTTACAAAACAGCTGGACTAAAATATACAGAAAGAGGAGGGACTAGGGAGAGAGATGACACCATTAATCGAGAAGACTATTTGTTTGACTCCATTAATCCTGCAAGAAAATACTCAAAATCAACCGTTGGTGTTAGGGTTTTACAAGCAAATGTAATTGACATAGTATATATATATATATATATATATATATATATATATATATATATATATATCTGTCGAATTTCGAGTTGTATCAATCGTTTTATGATGAAAAACGATGATAATTAACTTCGAATTCTGTTGATTTAACCAATCACAGCTTAAAATAGTATCAATTTAGTCGATTAATAGATACATGGACTGAATTTAGTGTGTATTCGCCGAGGAGATTCATAGAATTAGGGTTTTTGATCAAGTCAAGAGAAGCGGTGAGAGAGAGTTGAGAGAGATTTTAGGTTTGGAAAGGTGTTGCGTACACTACACAGTACTGAAAGCACATATAATTGTGTGCATATATTTTCTAAAATAGAGGGCTACGATTTATCCATCTTATAGATCAATGGCTAGGATTTTAGGGTTTTATAATTATATGGACTGAGTATTGAAATTGGGCTGGGCCAACTAAATTAGAGCTGGATTGTACTTGTTTGACTGGGTCGATTTTGACCAAAATAATCGGAAAATACTTAAATTTATATGAAAAATATTTTTTAAGAATATATAATATATAATTATATGTGTTCGACTCGTTACTTAACGAGCTCGAGCTCGAACACGTTCTTTCTATTTTCAAAAAAATAGAAATAACAATTCATGATAAATCACTAGTTACTAGTACTAGTTAGAATAGTAGTGATCTACTAAGATCTCCAACCAAATTAATTTTTTTTTTTTTGAAAATTTGGGAATATCACTAAATTAAATATATCTTGACATCTGTACGATTGGATCGTCGAGAAATACTTTTTAAAAATAGAAACAACAATCCGTGATAAAGTACTAGTTACTAGTACTAGTTAGAATAATAGTGACCTACTAAGATCTCCAACAAAATTAATTTTTTATTTTTTGAAAATTTGGTAATATCATTAAATTAGATATATCTCGACATCCGTACGGTTGGATCGTCGAAAAATATTTTTAAGAAAATAGAAACAACAATTCGTGACAAAGCACTAGTTGCTAGTACTAGTTAGAATAGTAGTGATTTATTAAGATCTCGAATCAAATTAATTTTTTATTTTTTGAAAATTTGGGAATATCACTAAATTATATATATCTTGACATCCGTAGGGTTGGAACGTCGAGAAATATTTTTTAAAAAATAAAAACAACAATTCGTGACAAAGCACTAGTTGCTAGTACTAGTTAGAATAGTATTGATTTATTAAGATCTCAAATCAAATTAATTTTTTATTTTATGAAAATTTGGGAATATCACTAAATTATATATATCTTGACATCCGTACGGTTGGAACGTCGAGAAATATTTTTTAAAAAATAAAAACAACAATTCGTGACAAAGCACTAGTTACTAGTATTAGTTAGAGTAGTAGTGATCTACTAAGATCTCTAACCAAATTAAATTATTATTTTTTGAAAATTTGGGAATATCACTAAATTAGGTATATCTTGACATCCGTACGGTTGGATCGTCGAGAAATATTTTTTTAAAAATAGAAACAACAATCCGTGACAAAGCAATAGTTATTGGTACATCTCAGAATAGTAGTGATCTACTAAGATCTCCAACCAAATTAATTGTTCGTGAACAGCTCGAGCTCGGATCGAGCTCGGCTCGGCTCGAGGCTGTTCGTGAACAACTCGAGTTCGGCTCGGTTCGGCCAAAGCTCGGCTCGGTTCATTAAGAAATTAGCTCGGTTCGTTAAGATCAAAGCTCGACTCGGTTCGTTAAGATTAAAGCTCGGCTCGGTTCGGTCAAAGCTCGGCTCGGCTCGGTTCGTTTACAGCCCTATTCGTTTTTAACCATCTGTCAAACGCCACGTTGATTGACTCTCCATCACCCACAACCCATCTCAATCCTTTCTTCATTTCTTCTTTTGCCTCCCACACCCCTGACCAAGTAAAACTGACTCCACCTGATCTTTTAGCTTCCAAGAAATGGCTATTCGGATAGTATCTTGCCTTCAGTAACCTTGACACTAATGCATTAGGATCATTCACTAGTTTCCAACATTGTTTTCCCAGAAGTGCTATGTTGAAACCTTTAATATCTCTGAAGCCTAGACCCCCTTCTCCTTTTGACATACACATTTTTTCCCACCCTATCCACCTTATACCTTTGCTGGTTGATGACTGATTTTGCCAGAAAAAGCCATTCATCACCCTTTGAATTTCCTGACATAGTGATTTCGGAATAAAAAAACAGGACATTGCATATGCAGGTATTGACTGAACCACATTTTTTAACATCACTAATTTTACAGCTCGAGAAAGCATCCTTGAACTCCAACCTTTAATTTTCTGAATAACCTTCTCCTTTAAATATTTAAAAACGTTTTTCTTCGATCTACCAACTAGTGACGGAAGCCCAAGGTATTTACTTTCACCTATATCCTTATGAACACCAAGTGACTGTTTGATATCTCCTTGTTTGTCCCTCCTTACATTTGAACTGAAAAAGATTGCCGATTTCTGGTAATTGATTGCTTGACCTGATACTGTCTCGTAATCATTCAAAATCCCTTTAACTGTTAAAGCTTCAACTGCGTTTGCTTTAAAAAACAGGAAACTGTCGTCAGCAAACAGTAAGTGAGTTATTGAGGGAGCTAAGTCACATATACGGCAACCATGCATTCTACCACTATCAGCAGCTTCTTTTAATGACAAAGACAATCCTTCTACGCATATCAGAAAAAGGTATGGTGACAGGGGATCTCCCTGTCGAAGCCCACGAGATGGAATTATAGGTCCTATCATAGAACCCTGAAACGATATAGAGTATGACACAGTTGTAACAGACATCATAACCCACTTGATCCACTTCTCCGAGAAGCCCATTACCTGCATTCTGTATCTAAGGTAATCCGAGCTCACCCTGTCATAAGCTTTACTAATATCTAGCTTTAAAGCCACCTCCCCGTCTGAGCCACTATTCTTCCTTTTCATGTAGTGCAGCAACTCGAAAGCCACTAACACATTATCCGTTATTTGTCGACCCGGGACAAACGCTGATTGTTCTTCAGTTATAACTCCTGGAAGAATTCTCTGTAACCTGTTCGCTAGGACCTTTGCCAAGATCTTATAAAGGACGTTGCACAATGCTATAGGCCTAAGATCCCTAGGATCGTCGACATTGTCCTTCTTAGGAATAAGAACTAATGTCGTATCATTTACATCAGAAGAAAACTTACAGTCTGCCAGCCATTGTTGACAACATTGGAACACTTCTTTGCCAACCAAATTCCAAAAGTGATGATAAAATGCTGGGTTAAGGCCGTTTGGACCACTCGATTTATCCGGATGCATACTCTTCACTGCTTGAGTAAACTCAGAAAACGACAGCTCAGCTGTTAACATGTTGTTCTGGTGTTGAGTGATTATTGGATTTGCAGTTGCCATTTGCCTCTGGGAAACACTATCTCTCTCTCTGTTTCTTTAAATATGTTGCTAAAATAATTCCTTAATAGAGAACACATCTCACCATGACTTGTTATTAACCTTCCATCCTCTGCCTTAAGTCCAGAGATATGATTTAGCTTCTTCTTGTTAGATGCTGCTGCATGAAAGAATTTTGAATTCGTGTCCCCATCCTTTAACCAGAAATTCTTTGCTCTTTATTGCCAATAAGCTTCCTCGTGCACTAGAATATCATTAAGCTTTTCCTTTTCTTCGAAGTACATTTGCACTCCATCATCATCCTCTCTGTTTTTAAGTTCCTCAATAATCTCTTTCTGTTTCACTAGTTTCTCTCTGAATTTATTGAAAAATTCCCTTCTCCATTTCTCCATAAACTTCGACAATGCTGTAAGTTTTGGAATCAAATGAATTGCTGAAAGACTTTTCCAATGCCCTGCTACCTCGTTATGAAACTTCTCCTCCTTAAGCCATGTGTTTTCAAATTTAAACGGAAACTGTTTTTTAGTAACAGACGTGTCAAACAGTTCAAGCTTGATTGGATCGTGGTCTAATTTAATCACATGAAAAACTGATAAACTGCATAGAGGGAACTTACTCCACCATAAACTGTTTGCAAAACACCTATCCAGCCTCTCTCTAACCCAGTTTGCAGTCCCTCTACTCTTCTCCCAAGTATAGTCACCACCTCTCAAGTCGAGTTCAACCAAAGCACTGTCCTCGATAGCTCTTCTAAATCCTTCCATCAACTGATGAGGATGGTCATGCTTCCCTTTCTTATCAGTACTATATAAGAGATCATTAAAATCCCCTAGGATGCAGCACTGCAGATGAGAACTAGCAGCAAGAAAATGAATGAGGTCCCAAGAAGCTTGCCTTCTCTCTCTTTCAGGAAAACCGTAGAAACAAGTTAGACGCCAGTCACTTCCGTTCTTTTCTGTAATTTTGATGTCAATATAATTTTGAGATGCTGCTACTACCTCACATAGCATATTCACCCTCCAAAACACTGCTAACCCCCCTCCTCTTCCTTGTTTATCAACAGAATAAAAATTCGCAAATCCTAACTTCAAAGCTATACCTTCAATCTTTTTACTATCAGCTAACGTTTCAGACAAAAATAAAATGTCGAGCCTATGTGACTTTAACATCTCCTTCAACACTCGAACTATACGAGGTGAGCCCACACCTCGACAGTTCCATCCAATGGCATTCATTTCTGATGGCTGGCTTGCATTGCAAGCTCTGCCGGACTATTTTTTGCAGATACTGATAAATCCTCATGAGAAATACCAGCGTCTAGAGTAGCCTGATTAACCTGATAATTTGTTTTTTGATGGCCCAAATCCACATCCATATGGCCCAACTCGTGTCCATCCCCTCTCCTACGTTTACGGTCTTCTAACTGAAGGCTCACATTTTCATCCTCAATCTGCTCATACAATAAATTTGATGTGGTTGTAAATCCCTTCAAGTTCGCTCCAATATCTTTTTTTGAATTTCTGCTACTTTCACGAGAGTCAGTTACTGTTACCATCCTAAAATCTCTCACCACCTTTATCTCCTTACCTTTTTTCGAACCACTCTCCCCCGAAAAACTCTGCTGGTTACCCTCCCCACCAATCCTGGCCTCCCACGTGTCATCGTTCTCCTCCCTTAGCCATTTGCTCTGCGACTGACCTGCCACCTTACGCGGTGGCGCCCTGAGCCAGCTCCCCCAGTCCTTCACCGTCATCTTATTATCATTGCTCATATAGCTCCTACAGAATCGATCTGTGTGGCTCACCAAGCCACAAATGAAACAGAACTCACCCAATCTTTCATACTTGCATTCAATCACAACTTATTTCCCATCTTTCTTTACTATCTTTTTCTTTCTCTTCAGTGGTTTACGTGCATCAATCTTGATTCTTACTCTCATATAATCCCTCCATATAGATGTATTGTTCTTCGTGTCATACTCTAGGAATTCTCCAAAAAAGTTTCCAAGCTGCTTGCCTACCGATTCCATCATATACCCTACTGGGAGATTATAAATCTGTATCCATATGTTCAGGAACCATGGTTTGACATGTGCTGGATTCACTCATGTTGCTACTCGTTCCAATGCTATCATTGCATTATCGAAGGACCAAGGCCCCCTTTCTCCACCCATTGCATATCTTCTTTTCTATAGAACTGGAACATATATAAGCCTGCGTCCAGATCTTTCACAATCAATCCCATCGTTGGTCTCCATACATCTGCGATTTTGGATTTCATGGCCCTGTAATTGACACTCTTCTCTGTCAGTAATCGTCCTACAAGGCAGAGATCGTATTTGTTCACGCTCTCATCAACATCTCCTTCCAACACAAACGCTTCATTCTCCTCTTCCTCAATCGCTAAACTCTTCATGCTCTGCCCAATCTCTTCTACGTTCGCCATAATGAACTACCCTACGACTCCCACACTATTCTTATACTTTTAAGAATATGGAGAGAAAACAAAACTCCCACATGAAAATGGAGAGAAAAAAAATATTAACATTTTAATCTAGATTTACTAATAGTTAAATAAACGTTTTATACTTATCTTTCAAAATAAGAACCAACCATTTTTTCATTATTAGCATTTTAAATATCTGTCCTAAATTTAATTTGTGGTTTATCATTAATTAAATGAAATTCAGGAATGTAAAGACAATTACTTAGTAAATTCGCAATAAATATAATATTAAAATAGATTTACAATTAGTTAAATATATATAAATTTGATGTGATACATGTGTAAAATATTAATTTCAAATATATATTTATAATTTATTATTTCAAAATTTTATATTTTTTTATGTCTCATATTTTCTCCGCTTCTAATCTTTTTCACTTCCATCTTTTACAAGCTAATCAAACTAATCAAACTGATATATATGAAATATATGCGTTATGATATTAACAAAGTAAAAACTGAACAAGAAACCAAGTTACTAGAAGTAATTTATGTGTAGTGCAGTTAGGTCTACACAACATTTCTATCTAGACATGTAAATAAGACGGGACCGGGTATATCAGTCCAAGACCCGGACCGGATCGTATATAAGCGGTCCGGTCTCTGGTCCTTCAAATAAGAACAATCCGATTTTCCGTCATGTCCGGTCCAAACCTAGAAAATATCCGGATCGGATCGAAGTTTGTGTATGTAATTCTTTCATATTACTTTATTTCTTAAATTATATAATATAGATATTAAATATTTAATACATCAGAATTTAACAAACTAAATTAGTAGATAAAAAATTTATGAAATAGTAGAGATCAACATTACATCTAAATAATTAAATGTAAAATTTTTATTTTTTGATACTTATATATATTTTTGGTAGTTATTTAATATTTTTTAGAATTGTACATTCGATGCGTAGCACGGGTAAAATGCTAGTGATTACATAACAAATGAATTAAAAGTAATAACCTAGAGCGCGATTGGATTACTCAAGTGGTCTCTGTCGTCTCAGGTCATGGGTTCGACTTTCGCTCATCCCAAAAATTATCTTAGAACAGATACTAAATTGTAAAATATATAAACCTACATAGTTAAAAAAGAAAGTAATAACCTAAAATAAACCAATTAATTGCATCTACATTTACATTGAAGAAACCAGTACACTCCACAAGCTTGATTTCCAAAAATTAATTAGTAAAAAGACAAATGTTGCAGAGTCACAAACCAATACTACTCCCTCCGTCCCGAATTGTTTGAGACACTTTGACTTTCACGGAGATTAAGAAAATATAGTAGAAAAAGAGTAAAGCTGGTTGAAAAGTGGATAAGTGGTGGGACCTATCAATATTTAATAATAGATTTGAGATAGTGGAGGAAGATAGTGGGTGTAATAGTGTAAAAAAGGTATAAAATGGAGAAGTAGTGGGTGTAATAGTGAAAAGTAGTGTTCAAAAATAGTAAGTATAGTAGGTTCATTAGTTTTGGAACGTCCCAAAAAGGAAAGTGTGTCAATCTTTTTGGGACGGAGGGAGTAATAGATAACAAATACAGGGAAGAAAATAATAAGTAAAAAATAAAGGAAAGCCACAGAAGAATTAAATAAGCAAAAGGAATAATCACCACCTAATCCCCCAATTTATTACACTAGTGAATATATAACCCAGCCAGTAACTCCAACCTACACTTACATACATATATAGGCACCATCCATCAGAGATGGGAGATGAAGTAATGGAAGAAGATAATACATGGAATAAAAAGAAACAAATTGTAATTGAACAAGTAGCTAACAAGGTCATTAATGGCGAAGATGTATTTGTCAAAATACAAGGCGCTAGAGATATTAGAAGGCTTGTTAGAAACTCTTCTGCTGTCAGAGCGAGATCTAATTTCGCCGCCGCCGGCGTTATTCCGGCGCTTGTTCCGATGCTCTCGTCGCTTAATTTTGAGGCTAAGGAGGCTTCTCTTGTTGCTTTGCTCAATCTTGCCGCCAGAAATGAACTGTATGTATTGTTTTGGGGTTCTTTTTTTTATTATTGTTATGTTTTATGTATGTAATTTTTGTTGAATTTATGAGCATTGGTTGTTTATATGTGATTTCTGTGTGGAATTGGGATTTTTGATTGTTTAGGGTTTGAGATGATGTTAATTGAGGTGTTAGATCTGTTGCATAGCTAGTGAAATGTTATCAGATTTTAGTTGTTGTTGTTGGCGATTTTATCGATTTTTGTTGTTTTGGTTGTTAGTGAATGGGGATTGGGGGGTTTGAAGTGGATTGGGGAAATTAAGCTGATACTTGGAATTATTATTTCCGCAGAAAAATGTATTATGTGTTTATGATTCTATGTAGAAATGAAGCTGATGATTCAGTTTAGTCTGGCTCTGTACTCACTTGCTTGTTTAAGTTCCCATAAATGTGCGGTCTTTGTTGAATCTGTAACAGTTGTTATTACGTCACCATTCTGCCAAAGTAGAATTCACCAGCCTTCAATGGTTTTAAGTCAGTTCGAACTCTACATAACATTGCCACTCAAGTATTTTATCAAACTATTAAGATTTCTACCGGTTGATGGAGGTTACTGATCTTCCTTTAGCGTTTCTAATTAAATCAAGAGACTCATTGTTGTTGTATTTGTTAGTTTCAGCGGGCAGATTTTTTTTTTTTTTTTTAAATGGAACCGTCCATATCTCCTTACCTGTCATACCTATGCTGTTGTTAGATCTAGGGTTTTGGTGTTATTGATGACTTTTATGATAAATCTTGATTTCTTCAGTTGGTGTGTATTGTTGTTTGAGTAATTTGACTTAAGGTCCCAGACTTGCCAGTTTTTGGTGATGGTCAATAGGTAGAAATTAAATACTCACCCACACATGCCTCCATCCATTGAGGCCATGGTTGTCCCATCGGTAAGTCGAATCGAGTCGATTGAGGTTCAACTCACCAACTAGTTGTAGAACTAGTCTATAAATTAATAATAAATCAAATGATATGCATTTATAAATATCTTATATATGTGGTTCTCACAACAAAAGTCCAACATTCCTAAATGTATATTAATTACAATATAAATATATCAATTACGAACATTTTTTTTAAAATTCCATTCCATATAAATACATATATATCTTGACTATACATATATACACATATAGCATATATCACTTTCAATCAATCTAATAATCTATATATATCATTTGCAATTTAACAGAGAAGTAAAGCTAGAAGAGGAATAATTAAGACTAGCATGTGCACGTTGTTGTTTAGGATTTTAAGAAATACGTTCTTTTTTTACATTTTATCCAATTTGGACCGCAGTTTGCACCAGTCGTCAAGTCCCCCCGACTAGTCGGACCACCTAGTCACCCAACTTGACTGACTTTTCAACGATTCACAAGTCGTCCCTCTGAAAACGACTAGTCGAGCGCCGTGACAACAATGATTGAGGCTTTAACTCTCGAGTCTTTGCCACTTGTAACAAAGAGAAGAGAGGTGTCCACTAGACTACAATGCTAGGGATCCAGATTGACTGGTTCTAATGAGTTCAGATATTCTTGCTTCTTTCTGTCCTTAGCATATCTTGCCTTGAATGTTTTACTGAACTAATATTGTTCTGTTTTCATTATGTTTCTGTTGTTTGTTATTTAAACTGTATGAAGATTTTGTTAAGATTTTGGAGAAAAAAACACGGATCCAATGGCAAGTTGGTTACCTGTGAATGTGATCTCGAAGTCATGTGGTCCCATATACCAATTATTATCTACTTTAAGATTCAGTATGATGCAGAGGGTGTTTAGGGTATCTTATATCCATGATCTGTCAGATAATATCCTTCTTTGACTATAAGCAAAGTGACATTTCTGTTTCATAGCTTTGCAGAATATGGTCAGGAGTCCACCTATAGTGCAATATGATGGTCGTGTAAGTATAGCTAGTTGTTTACTTGAACAGATTTTGGTAAGTGTGAATGTTATCAAGAGACTGTATGAACCCGAACTAAAAGATCGTAAGCACACGAATGATGACACAAATTAAGATGGTTAAAAATGAAAGAATAAGCATTTTATGTACTTGCCTTATCAGATTATACGTCACCCAAATGAGCGATGATGTTGTAATTTCTGTACAAGGTTAGAGGTTACAGGTTCATTTACCTAGCTCTAGCTAAAACTGTACATTGATAACTTATGACTAATGAAGCTATACTATAAGTTGTTTCAGTTGCTCATCGTGTGAATCTGGAAAAAATATTTGTCTGTGCATATACGATCTGTGTCATTTCTATTTACAAAAAAGCTTGCTTGCTGAAGAGCTATTGCAAACATCTTCACACTACCAGCATTTTGACATGCTTGACTGTTAGGCAAGTACTTGGGTTTAAGGCTGTATAATTTTCCCTAAGACTGAAGTGATATTTTGTGTGCTGACTATACTTTTAGTTCATCAGAAACTATTGTTATCTATCTAGTAACTGCTTGTACTGGGACAGTTGATCAACATTTGACATTTATGGTTGCATACACTTGTGTTTTAGTCTTGCTTAATCCTCTATATATCTACAATTCAGGAACAAGGTCAGCATAGCTGCTGCTGGTGCTGTCCCTCCTCTTGTGGAGCTCCTGAATATCCAGAGTGGCAATCTAAGAGAGTTAGCGACAGCTGCAATTCTGACACTTTCATCTGCTTTGCCCAACAAACCGATAATAGTAGCCTCAGGAGCTGCACCTCTTCTAGTGCAGATCCTAAGTTCTGCAAGTCTTCAAGGAAGGGTTGATGCAGTAACAGCCCTCCATAATCTTTCCAATTGCGATGAAGGTCCTGCACTGGTTCTTGATGCTAGAGCTGTACCTCCTCTCATTAACCTCCTCAAAGAGTGCAAGAAGTATTCTAAATTTGCTGAAAAAACTACTGCATTACTTGAAAGGCTTTCTATGTCCGCTGAAGGAAAAAAAGCTATCACAAATGTAAATGGTGGGATACTAACCCTTGTGGAAACAGTTGAAGATGGATCACTTGTTAGTACAGAACATGCTGTTGGAGCTTTGCTCACATTATGCCAGAGCTGCAGAGATACGTATCGTGAACTCATTCTCGGAGAAGGTGCAATACCAGGCCTTCTACGGCTAACAGTAGAGGGTACACCTGAAGCTCAGGACCGAGCTCGGACACTTCTGGACCTGCTTAGAGATTCTCCTCCAGAAAAAAGACTAGCTTCCTCTGTTATGGAGAGAATTGTTTATGACATTGCGACCCGGGTCGATGGATCTGATAAAGCTGTCGAAACTGCCAAGAAACTACTGCATGACATGGTTCAGAGAAGTATGGAGCTAAGCATGAGCAACATCCAGCTCAAGGCTGCATCTAGTACTCCTTCAGATGATACACCTTCATGATAGATTTTGTGACAAGGACTTGTTGGTAGAATATCTGAAGTTAAAGAAGACACTAATAAGTTTTGGGGTAGTACCCAGTTAACCCTTAACTTCAACACGCTAATACTGATAACTAGATTAGGTAGTACTGGTGGGAATTGTTAGGGCCCTGTGAGGTGATTTTTCTAACCTTATATTGGGCATGGTACGTTGTTTAAACTATGTCACCGATGTTGTAAAAGTTCTACTTGTACATTTCTCTTAATTTAGCCTGGAGAGCAAAAGTTGTGCTTACAGGAATGTGCAACACCAGTTTAGATTTTTAGTCTTTGATAGAGATTTTGTGGTTAGTGTTGTCAGAATTTGCAACAACTGGTTGTTTACTCTCTTCTCTCTTTGATTTGAAGATCTGATTCTGCAAGCCAGTGACGTAAAATAAAACTGAGCCCATCGATTGTATTTCAAATCGTACACACCATCAATGCGCAGACAGAGTTTAGTGTTATGCCCTTGCACCAACAGGCAACGGTTGTGTCCCTACTTTTACATATTAAATGTGAAATTTGGAATAAACTTAGGAATGGACATCACTCACGCAGTTAGGAAATTGGAATAAACTTTGGAATGGACATCACTTGTGCAGGTGGATACCATCATCTCAATGGGATATTATAGTAGAATCCTTCTGTCACAACCTTGTACATCACAGATACTATATGTAATTACACTAGCAGCCATTAACATTCAGAGATGCTCAAGAAAGAAGAAGAAAGGTGTATATTTACATTAAGATAATATCATACAATATACATCAATGTTCTTAATACTGAAATACACAGAGAGAGCTTTATATAACAAACTAACAGACAAACTAAAATGATCTATATACCATGTTGAGTAGCCAACTCATCTAAAACCTTAAGGTGTTAGAGAATGGCCACAAATGGATCTTATGCTATATTTCAACACTCCCCTCACTTGAAATCCCATTTTTTGGGTTGAAGAGTGGATCACGTACGCCCAATTTTTGGGGCAATAATTACCTTCGTGTCCATAATAAATTGTGAGAATATTGGGGGTGGCAGAGAGTCGAACTTGAAACCCCTGCCAAACCAGAGCTCTGATACCATGTTGAGAACCAGTCCATCTAAAACCAGTTTTAGATGGACTGGTTCTCAACATGGTATCAAAGCTCAGGCACACAGAGGTCTCAGGTTCGACTATTGTGACCCCCAATATTCTCAATATTTGTTATGGACACGAAAGACAATTTATGCCCCAAAGATGGGCGCCCGTGATCCACTCTTCGATCCATAAATGGGCTTTCGAGTGAGGGGGAGTGTTAGAATATAATATAAGATCCAGTTTAGTTGATGAGAGGGCAAAGCCTTTGTAAACATGTCAGTTGGTTGAAATGAGGTATTGTTGTGAGTAGGAGCAATGAAACCAGCCTTAAGCTTGTCACGAACAAAATGACAGTCAATCTCAATGTGTTTAGTGCGTTCGTGAAACACAGGATTGGAGGCAATATGAAGAGCTGAATTGTTGTCACAAAATAGTGGGATATGCAAAGGAGATGGAGACTGAAGAGTTTCCATCAAGTAGACAAGCCACATAACTTCACAACTTGTATCAACCATAGAACGATATTCAGATTCTGCAGAGGAACGTGAAATCGTATGTTGTTTCTTACATTTCTAGGAGACCAAAGATGAACCAAGCAATACACAGAATCCAGTAAGAGAACGCCTGGATTCTGCACAACCCCCCAAATCAGAATCACTGTAGGTTTGTAACTGCAGAGTAGAATCATGAGCATAAAATAATCCTTGATCAACAGTTCCCTTAATGTACTTTACCATTTTATACGCAGCTTGTAAATGATCAATACGAGGTGTAGCTATAAACTGAGAGAGAATATGAACACCATAAGATAGATCAGGACGAGTGATAGTTAGATAAAGGAGCCTGCCAACCAATCTCCTATAAATTGCAATATCATCTGAGTTGAGAAGAGCAGAGGTATTATCCAGCAACTTGTGATTTTGTTCAATAGGAACCACTGATGGTTTAACAACTGTCATTCCAGTGTCTGCAAGAATATCACGTTCATACTTCCTCTGACTGATATATATTTCGGTAGTAGAACGAGCAATTTCAAGTCCTAGAAAGTATTTCATAGGTCCTAAGTCCTTGATTTTAAATTGAGAGTGAAGGAAAGACTTGACCTTAGCAATAAGTTCAGAGGAATTTCCTGTAATTAAAATGTCATCGACATAAACAATGATAACGACAAAAGCGTTGTGTTGCTTCAGAATGAGTAAACTGTGGTCACAAGCAGCCTGAGAGAAGCCAAATTGAATGAGGGAAGAAACAAGCTTATCATTCCAGACCCTAGGGGCCTGCTTAAGATCGTAAATGGACTTCCTCAATCGACGAACAAGTTCAATTCCTGGAGGAAACTTAGTAGATGAAAACTATTGAAAGCCAGGAGGCAACTTCATATAGATTTCCTCATTCAAAGTGCCATGAAGGAATGCGTTATTGACATCCATTTGGTGGATATGCCAATTATACTTAGCAGCTAAAGCAAGAATCACTCGAACTGTTGTCATTTTGGCAACCGGTGCATAATTCTCAAAATAATCTACACCAATGGTTTGAGTAAAACCCTTGGCAACAAGATGAGCCTTGTAATTGTCAATAGTACCTTGAGGTGTGTATTTGACCTTAAACAACCACTTGCAATCAACAATGTTCTTGCAAACAACCACTTGTAAACAACACTATATCCCAAGTGTTATTGTCCTTAAGAGCAGATATTTCAGCAACCATAGCATCAGACCATTCTTTATGAATGACAGCCAGTTTATAAGTATAAGGCACAGGTACAGAACTCAAATTGGCCAGAAATTTAAGATGAGATAGTCGAAAAACATTGTAAAAGATGTATTGACGTAAGGGATAAACACATGAAGCACTAGAAGAGGTAGAGTGTTTAGAGATTAAATCAGGTATCCCTGTGAAGTCCTTGAACTTAGAAGGAATATTTTTGGTTCGAACAGGTCGAACAATGTCATTAATAAGAACTAGATTCACCAGCAATAGGAGCATGATCAGAGATAGATTCATTAGCAATAGGAGAATTAACTCTCACTGTATTTTCAACAGTACGAGGAAATTCACTACTAGTTGGTTAACTTACATCAAATATAGATGTGAGGGGAAAATCCATTGAAGATAATGGTTCAGTAGGAAAAACAGTGTCATGAGCAACAGAAGAAGTAGTTTGAAAAGGAAACGAGTTCTCAACAAAATTGACATCTCGAGAAATATAGCATTTCTTTGTGTCCAAATGCATTACTCTATATCCTTTTTTTTCCAAAAGGGTAACCAAGGAATAAACACTTAAGACCTCTGGGATTAAGTTTATCAGGAATACTGGACACATGAACTATATAGCACAGGTACCCAAACACTCTTAAATGTTGATAGTCAGGTTGTTTGTTGAAGAGCAATTCATAAGGTGTTTTAAACTGTAAGTGTTGAATAGGGAGTAAGTTGATTAAGTGAACATCAGTTCAAATGCAATCCCCCAAGAAAGATTTAGGGAGATGAGATTGAATAAGCAAATATTTGGCCACATTTAAAATGTGTTGATGTTTTCGTTCCACCACCCCATTTTGTTGGGGTGTGTGAGGACAGGATGTCTGGTGAATAATGCCAGAAGAAGAAAAGAACTCTGTAGGTTATGATTCAGAAATTCAGTACCATTATCCGACCTAACTGTTTTGATAGTGGTATTAAACTGATTTTTGACCAACTGCACAAAATTTATAAGAATTAAAGAGACCTGAGTTTTATCAGCAATCAAATATACCCAAGTGCATCGAGAAAAATCCTCAACAATAGTAAGAAATCTATTGCATTTGCCATGAGTACAATGCTTGTAAGGACCCCATAGGTCACAGTGTATAAGATCAAACAGTTTAGACTTAACACTAGTAAGCTGAGGAAAATGCAAACGCTGTTGTTTAGCTCTAAGACAAACATCACAAGTAGTAAACAGAGAAGAATTTACAGTAGGAAGTACAACCAATTTATTCAAGATCACAGCTTCAGGATGACCTAGTCTAGCATGCTAGATTTGAGCTTCAACAGATGGTGGAGTATGGATTCTTGTACACTGATTACTAAGCACAGATTGAAGAGGTATACTATGAGTGTAGAGACCAGCCTCAACTTTACCAATCTCGACCATCTGCTTCAGGGAAAGGTCCTGTAATAGACAAGAGGTTTAGGAGACGGTAATAGATGCAGAAGTGTCTGCAGTTAGTTTGGAAATTGAAACAAGATTGCAGTGAAATGAGGGAACGTATAGGACCTCAGATAGCACAATAGAAGGTGTAAAATACACATCACCTATGTGAGTAATTAGAGCTGTAGTGCCATTGGGTAAGTGCAGAGCAACATTTAAAGATTTGGAGTTATGTAGTAATGTAACATCAGAAATTATATGATCTGTAGCACATGAATCAATGATCCAGGTGCAGCCGGAAGTAGACTGCACAGAGTAAGCTTGATGAGATAAAGAAACACTATAACTTTTACCTGGGAGCTGAGAGTTTGTACTCCAGGTATTCATGGTCTTCATGCTATTTTGAATCATTCGAGTTAGTTGCTCATATTGAGCAGCTGTAAAAGCATCTTTGGAACAATTAGACTCAACATTGTCTGCTATTTTTGAGACCTGTGCAGTGACTTGAGCTGCTTTCTTCATAGAGTTGATTATGGTTTTCATTTTTGGATTAGGTTTACAATATAAACGATGCCATTCTGGGTATCCATGTAAAAAGAAGCACTTAGTTTGAACATGCCCTGTGTTATGACAATAGTCACAAATATCCTCAGAATTGGTAGACTTCTTAGAAGTAAATTGAGTTGTTGTAGAGGATTTAGGTCTGTGGCCAGAAAATTTGACATTCATAGCCACATTCTCTGTAACAGCAGCAACAGGATTAGACCTCTGACTTTATTTCTGAAGAAGTAATGAGTAAGCTTGATTGAGTGTAGGTAGAAGGTTCATCATAAGCATCTCTCCTTGAATGCTAGTGAAAGCATCATTGAGGCCCATTAAGAACTGACTAAGGCTATTAATCTGTTCATAGGCCTCTAGTTTAGAACTTACTCCACAAGTAGAAGAGTTTTGAACATAGACACATTTAGGAATGGGTGCCAGGGCATTGAGTTCATCTGTAAGAGACCTCATTCTGATAAAATAGGCAGTAATTGACATAGAATCTTGACTAAGATCTGTAAGATCCTTTTTCAATTGAAAAATTCGTGGAACATTGCTCTGAAAGAATCGAACAGATAGATCTTCCCGAATCTCTTCAGCAGTGCTAAAGTAAACAACATTATCTCTAATTTCAGTTGAGATAGAATTAAGTAACCATGACAAAACCATATCGTTACAACGATGCCAGACAGCATAGAGAGATGAAGATTCAGCAGGTTTAACATTCGTTCCATCAATCATTCCTAACTTGTTCTTAGAAAATATAGCCAATTTTACAGAACGGCTCCATTGTTGATAGTTTTGAGCAGTTAGGGTTTGAGTAACTAAGGCGATGCCAGGATTATCTGAACTTTGAAGGAAAAATGGATGAAAAGCATCAATAACAGGTGAATTAGTACTTGTAGTGTTTGTATTGGTACTCGTAGTGTTTGTAGTATGATTAGCCATAGATTGATGATTTGGAGAAGAAACAGCAGCAGAATATGTTTGTCGAGGCATCAACAGGCCAAATAGAGCACTCAAGAAACTCAAGAACACTCAACACACAAGAACAGATATTGAAATGAAGAAAACCGAGACAGATCAGATAGATCAACAGATCGACGAAGGAAGAACAATAGAAAGCAATAAATTGTTCACACAACACACAGATAAGCAGAAATCACATCAAAAGATGAACAAAACTAAAGAAAAGAGATCAAACTTGAACGACGAAATGAAATCAGTTGAAATATAATAGACGCCATTGTTGTACGGACAGAAGCTCAAAGAACAAATGAGAGAAGGAGCAATACGCAGCGCAGAAATAATCAAGTAAGAAATGCGGAAGAATCGAGTTATGAAGCTCTGATACCATGTCACAACCTTGTATATCACAGATACTATATGTAATTACACTAACGGCCATTAACAATCAGAGATGCTCAAGAAAGAAGAAGAAAGGTGTATATTTACATTAGGATCAATCTCACACAATATACATCAATGTTCTTAATAGTGAAATAGACAGAGAGAGCTTTATATAACAAACTAACAGACGAACTAAAATGATCTAGTGTCAGCCTGTCTATAACGAACTCGATGCCACATCAGCATGTACAGCTAGCTTCCACCTGAACTGTATCCTCACATAGTGTAACACCTTCAAAATTTATAACTCTCTAAATGATTACCTCTATTTAGTGATAAAGAGTCTTAGTCCCGTCTAATAAGCAGTAGTTATAAATAAATTCATCTAATGTGATAAATTATTTAAAGTGATAATTTTTTCGATTCCAATAATATCACTTTAGAGGAGAGGGGTTATAATGTATGTTTGTTCATACTTACACCTGAGTTGAAGTTTCACACAATCATAAATTGGAAATTTCGAGTTCGACACTAATTATGAAAGATATGTAAAATTTCACAAAGAACAAAGCTAGAATCGAGTTAGACAGTAATTATGAAAAATATGTAATTAAAATAATATTTTTATTTTATAAATCTCATAAATATAAATATTATAGTAATTTTTTATTTTAGTTGTTACTTTAAAATGCATATGTATATGTATATATATATATATATATATATATATATATATATATATATCTATGTATGTATATATTACATAAATGTAGTTTTTTTAACTTTTATTTAGTGGAAAGAATGAAATTTATCTAATCATGTAGACCTTTTTTCAATTTTTATACAAATTTTTCTAAATTGTAAAGGGTGAGTGACCAAAATAACCAGTTTTTATTAATCCTTAACCAAAATACCTAAATCTCGCGCTGTGCACCTAAAATACCCATGGGATACGCCCATAACAAAAGATGTTATAACGGAAGCACAAAAGAGATTATAATAAACGTAAAGGAAGAACACAGATTGGCAGAAGAGAAAACTTTATTGATCTTGAGGATACAGATTGCAGAATACAGATTCAGATTCAGATCTAATTGACTTTAGATCTGACAGACTTAATTGATAACAGATATGATTCAGATTACAGACTTACAGACTCAAGTTTCAGACATCTATGCTAGGCTATGCCCTAGAGAGTTTATATAATACTCTCTAGGCGGTTACAGAAGGATCCGGAAGACTTGGACCCAAAGCAAAGCAATTACCAAAACAGAACAGAAAATTAATTCTAGAAAGATGGCACGGCGCGGGCGCGCTGCCTTATTCTGCTGAAAAACAGAATAGTACACAGATTCAAGGTAGTATTTTAACAAATCTCCACCTTGACTTAAATCCTCTCACAAATAACAGATAACAGATGTATCAGACGCATCACAATAATGCCAGATGTACCAGACGCACCATATTAATGCCAGATGTACAAGATAAAACTCTTCTGCCTCAGATTTTGCCTCAATAGGGCAGTCAACAACTCCGAACATTTAGCAAGTTCAAACAATGTTGAAACTTACTATGTGGATCCGGCTTGGTAAGCATATCAGCTGGGTTATCTGCAATACCCATTTTGCTCACCTTAATTCTCTTGTACCATTGCCTCGGAGACTGCTTTAGTCCATACAAAGCCCTCAATAACTTGCAAACATAGTCATCCTTACCAGGAACCTGAAACCCATCTGGCTGAGTCATGTATATCTTATCAATCTTCGAGGTCGCAACAGCAACAGAACCTGATAACGTAGAACCTTGAAGAAGATACAAGGTACCACGTTTAACACCTTTCAAGACCACATTAGAACCCTTGCAGACATGTAAAACTCCACCTTCACCTTGAAAACTGAAACCCTTGCTGTCTAACATACTCAAAGATATCAGATTCTTTGTCATAAGTGGAACATGCCTAACATCATTCAATGTGCAGAATTTACCATCATGTGTCCGAATTTTAATCGAGCCTATTCCAACCATCTCACAATCAAAACTGTTAGCCATAGAAATATTGCCACCATCTACTTGCTCATAGGTTGTAAACCACTCCCTGCGCGGACATATATGGTGAGACGCTCCAGAATCAAGAATCCACACATCAGAGTGATGCATGTGATCTGCAGCAACAAGAGCAATATCTTCTTCAGAATTTAACAATCTCCCACTTATGCATATGTATGTATATATATATATATATATATATATATATATATATATGTATGTATGTATGTATATATTACATAAATGTAGTTTTTTTTTAACTTTTATTTAGTGGAAAGAATGAAATTTATCTAATCATGTAGACCTTTTTTCAATTTTTATACAAATTTTTCTAAATTGTAAAGGGTGAGTGACCAAAATAACCAGTTTTTATTAATCCTTAACCAAAATACCTAAATCTCGCGCTGTGCACCTAAAATACCCATGGGATACGCCCATAACAAAAGATGTTATAACGGAAGCACAAAAGAGATTATAATAAACGTAAAGGAAGAACACAGATTGGCAGAAGAGAAAACTTTATTGATCTTGAGGATACAGATTACAGAATACAGATTCAGATTCAGATCTAATTGACTTTAGATCTGACAGACTTAATTGATAACAGATATGATTCAGATTACAGACTTACAGACTCAGATTTCAGACATCTATGCTAGGCTATGCCCTAGAGAGTTTATATAATACTCTCTAGGCGGTTACAGAAGGATCCGGAAGACTTGGACCCAAAGCAAAGCAATTACCAAAACAGAACAGAAAATTAATTCTAGAAAGATGGCACGGCGCGGGCGCGCTGCCTTATTCTGCTGAAAAACAGAATAGTACACAGATTCAAGGCAGTATTTTAACAAATCTCCACCTTGACTTAAATCCTCTCACAAATAACAGATAACAGATGTACCAGACGCATCACAATAATGCCAGATGTACCAGACGCACCATATTAATGCCAGATGTACAAGATAAAACTCTTATGCCTCAGATTTTGCCCTCAATAGGGCAGTCAACAACTCCGAACATTTAGCAAGTTCAAACAATGTTGAAACTTGCTATGTGGATCCGGCTTGGTAAGCATATCAGCTGGGTTATCTGCAATACCCACTTTGCTCACCTTAATTCTCTTGTACCATTGCCTCGGAGACTGCTTTAGTCCATACAAAGCCCTCAATAACTTGCAAACATAGTCATCCTTACCAGGAACCTGAAACCCATCTGGCTGAGTCATTTATATCTTATCAATCTCCGAGGTCGCAACAGCAACAGAACCTGATAACGTAGAACCTTGAAGAAGATACAAGGTACCACGTTTAACACCTTTCAAGACCACATTAGAACCCTTGCAGATATGTAAAACTCCACCTTCACCTTGAAAACTGAAACCCTTGCTGTCTAACATACTCAAAGATATCAGATTCTTTGTCATAAGTGGAACATGCCTAACATCATTCAATGTTCAGAATTTACCATCATGTGTCCGAATTTTAATCGAGCCTATTCCAACCATCTCACAATCAAAACTGTTAGCCATAGAAATATTGCCACCATCTACTTGCTCATAGGTTGTAAACCACTCCCTGCGCGGACATATATGGTGAGACGCTCTAGAATCAAGAATCCACACATCAGAGTGATGCATGTGATCTGCAGCAACAGGAGCAATATCTTCTTCAGAATTGATATCAGCTACAGCAGCAGTATCTGTCAATTTATCCTGTTGATTTTTTTTCTTGGGACAGTCAGATTTCCAGTGTCCCTTCTCTTTACAGTAATTGCAGATATCATTAGGTTTTGGACCTTTAGGAACTGGTTTCTTCCCCGACTTTCCATTTCCATTACTCCCACTGGCTATTAATCCAACAGCCTGATTATCTGCACCTGTACCAGCCGCCTTATGGCGTAGCTCTCTAGTATGTAGAGCATATCTAACCTCCTCTAGAGAAATAGTATCTTTACCAAAAATAAATGATTGCACAAAATTCTCATACGATAGTGGTAAAGAAACTAACAGAATCAAAGCAGCATCCTCATCTTCAACTTTAACATCAATATTACGCAATTCTAATAAAATTGTGTTTAACTGATCTAAGTGATCTCGAAGAGGCATACCTTCCTGCATTCGCAGACTGAACAGATGTTGCTTCAGCAACAACTTGTTTGTTAAAGACTTCGTCATGTAGAGACTTCCAAGCTTCAACCATAGACCAGACGCGGTATCCTCCTCCGCGATTTCAGTAATAATATCATCTGCAAGATACAACAGAATTGTTGAATGTGCCTTTTCTTCCAGAATGGCCATCTCAGCGCTTGTAGAAGCAACAGTCGATTTCTTGTTCAACGGTGCCCAGAGCCCCTGTTGCTTTAACAAAACACGCTTCTTGATCTGCCACAGACTGAAACTATTCCGCCCAGTAAATTTGTCGACCTTCACGTTAATACCACCAGATCCAGACATAGCTCTCCGAAAAACCAAGCTCTTGATACCAGTTTGTTATAACGGAAGCACAAAAGAGATTATAATAAACGTAAAGGAAGAACACAGATTGGCAGAAGAGAAAACTTTATTGATCTTGAGGATACAGATTACAGAATACAGATTCAGATTCAGATCTAATTGACTTTAGATTTGACAGACTTAATTGATAACAGATATGATTCAGATTACAGACTTACAGACTCAGATTTTCTGACTCAGATTTCAGACATCTATGCTAGGCTATGCCCTAGAGAGTTTATATAATACTCTCTAGGCGGTTACAGAAGGATCCGGAAGACTTGGACCCAAAGCAAAGCAATTAACAAAACAGAACAGAAAATTAATTCTGGAAAGAATTAATTCTGGAAAGATGGCACGGCGCGGGCGCGCTGCCTTATTCTGCTGAAAAACAGAATAGTACACAGATTCAAGGCAGTATTTTAACAGAAGAGTATCCCCCGAATACGCTTATGGGATCGGAGTATTTTATTGGTCACACCTATGAGATCAGAGTATTGTGTAGACACGCCAACAGCATAGACGCAGGTCTGGTGAGACACGCCATTTGCAAAGGCGTAACAGGTGATACGCCGACTGATAATGCGTATCCTCATTATTCTCCATCTCCCCCAAAATCAACGAGTCAAGCTCTCTCTGGCGACGATTTTTCCGACGAAATCTGTTCAACACCATCCCTTCATTTTCCCCTCCTATTATACATACCAATCGACTCCATTTTTCATCCTCTACAACATTATACCAGTTTTATTTCATCTCTGATGCTAGATTTCAAACCCCCAATTTCGAAGTTAATTTCCGATGGAGCTTGAAACTGTTCCTGCGGGGCCAGAAAATAGAAGAGACATAGGGGAGAGAGATACAAACGGGAGAGTGGAGGAAGGGAGACGAGAGAGAGATGGAGAGAGGGGACATGAGGACTGAGAGAGTCGAGAGAGAGAGTTCGTCGGAATCCCTCAATTTTCTGGCGTGCTACAGTAAACCCATGGAAGTGGCGTATCCCGTGGGTATCAAAGTCGGTGTTTTTAGAAACGGGCATTTTGGTAAACGGGTAGTGAAAAATTGGGTATTTTGGGCATTCTTTCAATTGTAAATGCTTTCAAGATTTTATGTAATTTTTAACTATATAGCTTATAATTCGTGTGATGCACGAATGTTTTTATTAATATTTTTTGTCTTATTACCCATATTTTTATATGTATTTTTTAATTAGTACGTAAATAAATTATAGAAGATAATAAAATATAATGATACACGTTTGATAGTATTTTAAAAAATAGTGTTTTAATTTTTAACTATAATATGTTGTTGACAGGAATTTTTGAGAATATTTTATACGATTATAAATGTATAGTAATAGTTCATTGAAAATAGACAGTAAATTTTTTTGACTATAATATGTTGTCGGAAATTGAATCTTAAACTCATGGAGTAGTTCATAAAATAATATATATGTTTAATAAATATATGTTTTTGGTGGAATTTTATAAGAGTATTTTAAATATTAAAAAATGAAAATTCTTTTAGTATTAGATCCAACGAATCTCAATTATCTGTCTTAAAGTCTAACGATACGATTCTTTTTTAATATCTATAATCATATTTATTTTTTTAATAATTATATGTTATTAGTTTACACGTTAAATTTAGTATCTACAGTTAAACCTCTTTAAAGTAATACCCTTGGGACCGGGAAAAAATATTACTTTACCGAATTTATTACTTTATCGATATAATAATATTTTATTACTTTATCGATAAAGTAATATTTTATTACTTTACCGAATTTTTATGTTTACGTGGTACAGTATAATATATAATGTACGTATAAAAACTAGAATTAATCACATGCAATGTATTTGATCTAAAATTACTTTTATTATGATTACTTATATCCAAAAACTAGATGCATGCATATTAAAATTGCACCAGATCAGTACATAAAGGTAACATGTGTTGTGTACGTTGTATTGAAACTCAACCATCTAATATTTATTGTAATTCTTAAATAAAAATACATGAAGAGACACCATAATATTAATGATAAGACTTTGTGATTAACTATATAAAATGATAGAATGGTACACTACAGACACATACAATATCAACTTTGTTTTACAGTATACACCAATGTCTTCGCATCATCTAAAAGGAGTGAAAAAATCAGCAATCACAGATAAGATAAGGAGTGCTATTTGTGAATATAAAAAGGAGAATCCAGGTGTAAGCCAGAAAGATTTACAAGCATGGGTACATCAAAAATATGACTTAGATATCAGTCAATCAACTACTTGTTACAAGCACTCACCACTTTGAACAATTACTTGTTACAACACGAGCAAAACATACCAGGAGTTATTTTTGCTTTACATAAAGTCAAGGACGAGATTAATTTTGGCTTTGGTGGAAAGAAGAAACAAGCTACAATAGATTCATATTTTAATAAGAATTAAATTTTGTAATCATATACATTATATATATATATATATATATATATATATAATTATGGAATTATTACTTTACATATTACTTGGGCCCTTAATGACTTTCGAATTTTTTATTATCTTATGCTTTTAGCGAGAATATTACTTTACAACATTGGCCCAAGTTGGGACCGATGAAAATTATTACTTAAGCGAGGTTATTACTTTATCGGATATTACTTAATCGAGGTTTAACTGTATCTTGAGTTCTAAAAATTTAATTTGTACTATTTTACCGCCCACGTAAAATTAACAAAATAATTTTAAGTTAGTGATGGTTTAACAATTAATTTCCAATTAAAACTATTCAAAAACAAAAGAGAGAATAAACTGGCGAATTTTTTTTGTTGAGAATTCTCTTCAATATTTAGGAAATCTACTTAAATTTGGTTTAGATTATCAAAATACCATTTTTATTATTTGAATACAGTTTTGCTAACAACCAAATACAATTTTAATATTAGCTCCAACAATTCTCATTTATCAATTTTAAAATCTAACAATCCTTATTATTTTGGTATATAATAGAAATTGAATATAATTTATGTATTAATTAAACTTGACTCTTTATAATAAGCATATGAGGGATTTTATCCAAAATTTTGGTAATGGGTAGTTTGGTACAAAACAAACAAGAACTTTTTTTTTGCTAAATTTTGGTAATGGGTAGTTTGGTATTAATTTTAAGTTAGTGATGGTTTAACAATTAATGGGATTTTATCAATGTAGGTTTTCTACATTTTTTTTTGCTAAATGTAGGTTTTCTACACTGAATAAGATTATTAATGTAAAAAATTGTAATTGCATTTTCTCGTCAAATTTTGAGGGTTTCATTTGGATAATAATTTTTAAATCATCACAAAATTAAAGATAATTTTGTGAATTTTGCTTGGAGTGTAAAATCATTTAAATCTTATTCATAGATCTCAAGACAAAATCCAAATAGTAAATATTCACTTTTTTATATTATTAAAAAAAGTAATAAAATTCAATTCTTATACAAGCTCTTTTAACTTATATCCTTATTAGATAATAATTTTTTATTTAATATGATTTAATCTTAATCATCTATTTTCAAAAATATTAGATCCGACGATTGAATACTAAAATTTTGGATAAGATATCTCTTACAATTAATTATTAAATATTAGCTTAAAACCCGTGCTTACCTTCAAATATTTTATTCTTAAAATTTTAAACGTCTATAACTAAAATAAATAAAATATAATAATGTGGTGGTTGTAATTTTAACATCATTAAAATTTTTAGAATTAATATAGTAACTGTTAATTTTAATAAATTATTGGTGGTATTTGAACTTTAAACCTTAATATATAATAACTTTTAATACTATATTAAATGTTTCTGAATAATTTGACTTGATAGATCTTACAGTTTTGGTTAGAAGTCATAACCAAAATGTGGTGTAAATCAAATAATAAATTATAAACCATTTTGCTTATTATAGTTCAACTAATTTATATTGTGTGTAATGCACGTGTTTCTTTAATATGTTGTAAATTTTATTTTATGTAACAATTATGTTTTTATATAATTATTAATTTCAATAATTGAAATTATGCTTTTATATAATCATTATTTTCAATAATTATTTCAAATTTAATTTAATTTCATATAAATTTATTAATGATATGCATGGTTCAAAACTTATTTAATAAATTTTAAATTAAATATGACGTGGGTTTGAATCTTGAATCATTAGTAAAGTAATTTAATCATAGAATGTACATTATCATAAAATTTAACAATTCATATTTATTAATAAAAATCTAAAATTTAACAATTCGTATTTATTACAAAAAATCTAACAGTTATAAGTAGATAAACTTTATTAATTGATAAAGTATAGTGCAATATTACTGAAATATTGCAGCAACTCGATGAAGTGAATAAAACAAATTACAAAAGAAATAACTTGGGGCCCATCTGATGTAAACATTTTTTATTTATTAAAATTTAAAATTATTATTGTTTATTTTGTTGATGATTTTGTAGATTTTAATATGGATTCATTATTGAGGTTTTTCTAAAAATGTTATTTTTTTTTATCTTCTTATGCAAAAATCGATTTTTTTAATTCTTTCTTGCAAAATACGAATTTTAATTTTTTTTTCCTGAAAATATGATTTTACGACCAAATTTAATCAAAATCAAATTTAAATGTAATAAAAAACAACAACATTATTTAAATGTGCACAAAAATTGCATTTAGTTGCAAATCGTATAAAAAATATCCTTTAGATTTCAAATCGTATCTCTGTAAATATTTTGAGAAGACACTAGAGTCGTAACTAAATTCAAAATAATAATATTTTTAGTAGTCTCTCTCCATTCCATTATTTTGACAATAACTAGGGCTGGCAAACAGATGTTTCGACCGATGTTTCGAATAAGGATGTACCTGTATTAGAATCTGAATTCGACAATTTGAATCTTTTCCAAATTCGCATTCCAAATCGAAAATTTTTAAACGAAAAATTCTGAATCTTTATCGACGGGTAAATATGGATAATATCCATAACCAATTTTCAATCAGATATTTTTTATATTAAATTTTAATTCAAAAAATTTGCAAAATAAATGGTACAAATTAAAATTATTTAAAAAAATAATAATTAAAATTTAAATTTCTTTAGGCCTTTTTTGCTTATTTCAAAAATTTATTTTTTCATTATAATTTTATTATTTTTAAAATAATAAATTTATATGATATGTTTATTATGTCTATACTATGTTTATAATCATATATAACTTAAATAAATAAATTATTTAATGAATAAATAAATAAATATGTATACACATACTACAAACCCAATAAAATAAATGCTAAATTATTTATAATTTATATGATATGTATATATATATGTAACGACCCCAAATCAGGGTCAGGAGATTTGGTCGTTACCTAAAAATCCTCAAAATAAAATCACCACTTTAATAAAACATTATTCTTTGTAATTGTCCAAAATTGAAATATAATCTCTGTGACCCAAACAATCCAAGATCTTTTAGGTTATAGTGCTAGAAACAAGAATCCAAATTCCATAAAATAGCAACTTTCGGCTTTACCACATTCTCTTAAATCAAAACCTAAATCACTGGTATAACTTCGACAAGAAGTATACCAGGCCAACAATACATAATAATAATTATCGAAGTTTAACTATATAAAGTAGACCTTACTTTAGATCAAGACCTCCCGCGTCAAATCATCTTCAAGATCGCGTATGATTCTTCTCTTTCCGAACTGTGCGAATATGTCTCGCCAAACTACCTTACTGAAAAGTTAGGGTTTCGAAACAAACAAGTATGAGCGAAAGAAATGCTCAGCAAGTGTGTAGTAAAATAGGAATAATAACATAACATTGATAATGAAATCATATATCATTCATCAAAACTCAAATCACAAAAGATGTATTTTGAACAAGAATCAGAGAATGGATTAAAAATAAAGTATGAAAGGGGTATCTGGACATAACAGGCTCAGTGCTCTACTAGTAAGATCCCGACTACCTAAGCAATTGGTTTAGCTGTACCCTAACAAGGAAGCATCATTAAGGGATAATAGTCTCAAGGGTTATCGACAAGTTCGATACAGTACATGATGTATAAATTGGATAATCAAGAATAGCATTAAATGTCGACAAGATCGACAATAAATAGAATAATACCACAATAAGCATATTTAGGATAATTTCACTTGAACAAGAAGTGAAGGGAAAACACTTGCCTCGAATTCTCAGCTAATATGAAACGTCCCAGTAATACCGCTTTCATCTTCTATCTTATGGCGTCACAATCTTCTAATTTGATCATTATTTGGTTCAACGCTCTTGCGGTTGCCGCGAGTCTAATCCGCCGATATTGAGCTCGCGCGTCAATTCCAATATCACACATAAGACAATACTTTAGTTTTTAAACGACAATTCTAATACTTTCTATAAATGCTTATAAACTCAACTCGAACGTATTAACCATACTCACCGATTTCTCTGATGGAGGAAGATAATCGAAGACGTCTCCTCTGAACATATATGTTTTTCCCGTTGGAAAGCGCCTCATAGTGAATCCAACAACCACAACCAATCCTTCATCCATCTTCATCCTTCCTCATTTAACCCTCACTTATATCCGCCGACAATCCCGAGTCAAACTTCCCACTAAATCCCCGGATAAATAAATCTTCTCCGAAACTCAGGAATCCAATCTATATAATATTTTAATATCCGTAAATCCTACTTAAAAACGAAAATAGGGTTAGCGAATATAACGACGATTCTCCATTTAAAAGGTCTCTAATTACCTTTAAGCATTCGCTAATCAATAATTTATCAAAAAAATTTTACTTTTAGTTATCCTCACAATTCTAATTTATTTTACTCATCTTTAATATTAATCCGATTTTAACCTCTAAAATAATTGGTTCATACCAATCTCAAAAACAATTCTCATAAAAGCTCTACTTTAATCAAATCCAATTTAGGGAAATAATAATATTATAAATCTCTATTTATTCTCAAAATCCAAGAATTCATTTTAATCTTGTAAATAATTAAATATTACTCCAATTTTAATCTCTAAAATAATTTAACTCGATCCGGTTAATTAATAATCCGGAAACGATAAATATAATTCTTCTAAAATAATACAGTAATTTAATCCTATTTATTAAAATTTCCTCTCTTTATCGACAAATTATTAAATCTCTAATTTTCGTCCAAAAATCACAATTCTACTCTTTTAAAAAAAAATCATATTCTACGCTATTATTCATTAATATTAGCTCTTTCATTAACGAATCAATACATCTCTAATTTACGTCACAAAACATTTTATTTAATTAATTAATCAATTTGTACTTCTAATTTAAATTAACTCTTATAAATTCCCTAAAATTCCCTAATTTAATTAATATTAATCTCACAAGAAAAATTATTCAAGACTTCATTTTTTATTCACAATTAAATCTCTCTTTTATCAACTAATTATTAGATCTCTAAATTATGCCCAACTAATCACAAAATATTTTCTATTTAATTAATAACCCAATTATAACACTTTTTACTAAATCATTTATTACCAACCATTTTAATTATTAATCCCTCACAATCTCTAAATAATATTCCCATATTCCAATTTTTTTAACAACCTGAACCCATTTTATAACTCCCGAATAAACTTACGATCATTAATTTTATTGGTACGTTATTATTTTATTATTATTATTATTTTAATGACAACAGCAGCGTGGGTCCCACAATTACCTCCACCACGCGCCACCGCTCTCCGCCTCGATCTCTCTTCCAATCTCTCCTCTCTCGCTCTATCTCTCTCTCTCTCGGTCATCTCTCTCTCTCTCTCTCTCTCCCTCTCCCTCTCCCCCTGCAATCTCTCTCATGTTCGCTCCCTCTCTATCTCTCTCCCCAAATCTCTTCGTCTCTCTCTCTCTCAATCTCCCTCCACCACTCTCGACCTCACTCTCTTCTCTCCGTTAAATCTCTCCTCCTCCCCCTTCACTCCTTCGAATCCTACCACCACCACCATCGTTCCCTCTCCCCAAAACCACAACCCACCATTACAACTACTCACTTCTCTCGCCCTCTCTCCACTCTTAGCGACCAACACCACCTCCGGTCGTCTCCTTCCCCGACTACAACAACCACCAGTCCCAACCGATAATAACCAATTAATCTCTCCTCTCTCCCGACTCAATCTCTCTGTCTCGGTTACTCTCTCAATCCCTCGATTCAACCAACACCTACACAACAATCAACAACACTATAATCTCCCTCCCCATCTCAGTTATCGTTCGAAAAAAGACAAAAGAAAACCACACAACCGAACTGATTGACACTCTGTTACGCAGAGAGAAGTAAGAAGAAAAGAAAAAAAACCCGTGGTCTCTTTTTATTCTGTTTTTAAACAAGTACAACCCCCCGTTTGGTGTTATTTAACAGCTGAGTTTTGTAAGTGATTTTTAAAAAAAAACAACAACGTGGGGACCGGGATAATAATAAAAAAAAATGGAACATTTTGTGTCTTGAAAAAGTGAGGTTGGGTTTTGTAAAAAGAAGGTTGTGTTTTGTGTTTATTTGATTTAAAATGAATAAAACGTGGGGACAAAGTCAAAATATATGGGCTAAGAAAAATAAGTCATGAAATGAGGGCTAAGCAAAATAATGATGTCTCCTCCTTTTCCGTTTTTCCCCTGTTGGCCAATTAAAACGAGACTCTAATTTCGTTCTCTAAAATAAATTCGACCCAAAAATTAAAATCCTATTTTTCTAAATTTTTCCTAATTTTAATAAATACCAAATAAATATAATTAAATAGATATAATATAATATTTATTTACATAAGAATATAAAATTTTAAAATTTTACCGAAACACGCTGTTTAAATATATTAATGCATCGACCTTAAATAAATTTAAATAACGAGTAGAAAAATTTTATTCGAAATTCGCGGTTGTTACAGTCTTCCCCCCTTATAGGATTCCGTCCTCGGAATCAAAACTACGCACTAAACAAATCAGGATATTTATTCCGCATCTCGCTTTCTAATTCCCACGTGGCTTCCTCGACTTGGTGGTTTCTCCAAAGTACCTTTACCAAATTTACGTTCTTAGTTCTTAACTCTTGCACTTTGTGATCTAGGATCTGTACTGGTTGTTCTTCGTATGTCAGGTCAGGACTGATTTCCACTGGTTCATAGGTTATGACATGTCTGAAATCGGAATGGTATTCTCTTAACGCAGAAACATGAAACATATCGTGGCTGTGCTGAAGGTCCGGAGGTAGGGCCAACTGATAAGCTAGTGGTCCTATATTCTTGAGAATCTCAAAGATCCTATATATCTGGGGCTTAACTTGCCTTTCTTCCTGAATCTCATTACTTCCTCCCAAGGTGGAACTCTTAGTATCACTTTATTTCCCACTCCAATTGCTTTGTCTTTTCTTTTTGTCCGTTGGTCTGTGGATGACATGCAATGCTCAGATTAAATCTCGTGCCAAGACATTTTTGAAAACTTTTCCAAAATCGAGAAGTAAAACGACCATCTCTACCATATATAATCGAAACAGGCACTCTATGCCGAACCATAATTTCATTTAGGTATAACTTCACCAATCTTTCAACGGAGTACTTATCACTAATCTGTAGAAAATGCGTAATCTCATAAAAAAATAGTCGTTGTTCTAACTTCAATTCCTTAAACTTGATCAACCCATTCTCTGTCGAAGTCAAGGTATATTGGACCCTTTTAAAACAATCAACATGTATATCTTCACTCATATTAATCACTGATAACTTTACGAATCATAAGGATCTATAACAAAACGAATCATATACGCGAAGCTCATCTTCAATCGAAGTATAATTGTCCGTCAAATAAGATATGGTGCTAGCAAAACAAATGAGAACAAAATGAAGGTTAAATCTCCTTAGACGATCTTACTCCCAACACGTGCCAGTAATCGTATTTCGCATCTTGTTTGTGTCCTTTTCGTACTCTCTATAATGCTCGTTAAATAGGTAAAATCACAGAAGGGACTTCTAGAAGGTATATGCGGATATCTAGGTGGCTTCTTACTAACTAGTAACTCCGGTTGCCCAATTAGCTCATGCAGCTCCGAATCAGCTGGTTCGTCCACAACCAAATCTTCGGATGAATCGAACTCCTACACGCGCGATATGTCGGATATCTAATCATCACAACACTCGTCATCCGATCTAAACTCTTCTTCTGCATGACCTAAGTTTATCGATACCCTACGTCGACGTCAACTTGTAATAATCTCTAAAGATTCCACAATAGACATCTTCCACCGCGAAAAGATCTGTCCAATTCAGCCTAAACATTTCAAGTGAGCACGTCATCTCGACTCATAATAGTCTTTCCTTTAATTCCTCGAAACTTTCTTAGTCATCACACATCCGTTCACGTAAGGCCTTATTATACGATCACAGCTAAAACGACATTCTTCTTTCCTCTATTCGAAAGACTCATTGCTCTCACATTTCACTGTTAGAAACATTATAATAATACCCAAGGGTGAGCACATAAAATGTTTGGCAAGTTCACTATCCCAAATCTTAACTCGACGGTAATGATAGATAATGCTAGAATGGAAAAGAGACTCATAAAATTTTCAATCATGAAAGCCGTATAGGCAACTTCTCAAAATTTGTGAGAATAATAAAAACTTCTTTCAAAATCTCTGGTAACTCAAGGAATTTAACTCATCTCAACCACAAGATCATCAGAAACGAACTTCTCAACAATTTCAAGAATTTTAAGAAAATCACCAACTTATTTGGTAGCTCAGAATTTAAGAAAAGATTATTGGTCTTCCACCACTCGGTATCCCCCACGGTGCGATCAACTACCATGTCTCAAGGTACCGTCCTCCTGTGATACCCCACCCAACCTGATCAGGGCTATGATGTGGTACCCCCAAATTTTTCTCTTTGCTAGCATAAAATGGGTTGTCGTTCTCAACCCTGGCAACATTAGTGCCAAAATAATTATTCGCATTCACGATACCCCACAGCGTGATCAACCGCTGTGTCTCAAGTACCAATATATCTCTCTGCTAGCAAAAGTTGGTTGAAAAGTCAACCTGAAATATTTCTCCTTCGATACCACGAGTTTATTCCTCGTGTTGATCTGAAAGAAAAACCAATGGGCCATCTCCCATGTTGACCAGTGGATTATAAGATTATTCCTCCGAATAAAAAAAATGATTGATTTGGATTCCTATTCGCTTCTGGCAAATCGCCAATCTAAACTTTGTATGAGACCGTCCTGAACAATAGGCCATCACAACATTTTCAAAAGAATTTAATTTATTATATTGACACGAACAATATGTCAATTCCAGACAATAAAGTAACAACCTTGAACAAGAAAGGTTCACTGATTAGAATAAATCCTGTGGAGTCGTCTTGAAATAATGAAAACGACTCGATTCAAAAAGAAACTTCCAAATACGCTAGAGTAGGTATTTTTAGAGGGAATTCTGACGATAAGATGTTCTTCTGTTCTCTATTCTGAATGTATCTATTTTGATTCGAACAATGAATCAATTTTGAATATTGAAACAAAATTCATCGGATATGAACAATAGATCTGATTGAAGTCAATAAAATTTAAACTACCTCGATGTATGAGCGTAGTTATAACTGAAATAATCTTTAAGGGTCATCTTGAACAAATAAGATGCCCTAGATTTCAATCTAAGTACGTTCTCTGAATTTATCAAGATTTTGGGAAAGCACTGAATAATTTTCAACGATTTAAGCAAAGTAGACACTTCAAGAAGTTTAACTTGATTATCAAGAGATAAAAATAAATAAATGTTACCATTTTAATAAATGATCCGAACTATGAATCATTGTCCAATGTCAAGAAAAGTAGTTGAACTTGAGAGATAATTTCAACTGATAGGAATAAATATTTAGCTATCTCGAAACAATAAGACAAATCTCAGCCGAATCAACTTAAAGAGTCGTCCTGATCAATGAGATCGACTAATGATTTTTAAATTCATTTTTCGCGCACAAAAGGCTTTTGATGATTTAATACTTCAATAAATAAATCAACTCTAAAATTCTCATCACATCTTAATAATCAGCATTTTGCCAAGAATTTTCCGCAATAAACAGGAATCTTCGAAAATAATGTTCTCAGAAAATCTCATAAATTCTTTAGGAGATAAGGGATACAATGAACTTGCCTCAGTCTTTGTGTTTGCTCAAACCCGCTTAAGACTTACTCTCTGAAAATCCGTAGTAGACATCAACAGTCTCAAGGTGTTTTATCCAATTTAGCGCAAACGCCTTATGCTAACACTCAATTCTTAACCTACTAATTGGTACTATATCCCATAGTCCAACATGAACTCTATATGAGTTCAGACGTTCCTTACTTAGCTATACACACTCCTACTCACTCTCGTTTCTAGTTTACTATAACCCTGCTTTGATACCATTCTGTAACGACCCCAAATCAGGGTCAGGAGATTTGGTCGTTACCTAAAAATCCTCAAAATAAAATCACCACTTTAATAAAACATTATTCTTTGTAATTGTCCAAAATTGAAATATAATCTCTGTGACCCAAACAATCCAAGATCTTTTAGGTTATAGTGCTAGAAACAAGAATCCAAATTCCATAAAATAGCAACTTTCGGCTTTACCACATTCTCTTAAATCAAAACCTAAATCACTGGTATAACTTCGACAAGAAGTATACCAGGCCAACAATACATAATAATAATTATCGAAGTTTAACTATATAAAGTAGACCTTACTTTAGATCAAGACCTCCCGCGTCAAATCATCTTCAAGATCGCGTATGATTCTTCTCTTTCCGAACTGTGCGAATATGTCTCGCCAAACTACCTTACTGAAAAGTTAGGGTTTCGAAACAAACAAGTATGAGCGAAAGAAATGCTCAGCAAGTGTGTAGTAAAATAGGAATAATAACATAACATTGATAATGAAATCATATATCATTCATCAAAACTCAAATCACAAAAGATGTATTTTGAACAAGAATCAGAGAATGGATTAAAAATAAAGTATGAAAGGGGTATCTGGACATAACAGGCTCAGTGCTCTACTAGTAAGATCCCGACTACCTAAGCAATTGGTTTAGCTGTACCCTAACAAGGAAGCATCATTAAGGGATAATAGTCTCAAGGGTTATCGACAAGTTCGATACAGTACATGATGTATAAATTGGATAATCAAGAATAGCATTAAATGTCGACAAGATCGATAATAAATAGAATAATACCACAATAAGCATATTTAGGATAATTTCACTTGAACAAGAAGTGAAGGGAAAACACTTGACTCGAATTCTCAGCTAATATGAAACGTCCCAGTAATACCGCTTTCATCTTCTATCTTATGGCGTCACAATCTTCTAATTTGATCATTATTTGGTTCAACGCTCTTGCGGTTGCCGCAAGTCTAATCCGCCGATATTGAGCTCGCGCGTCAATTCCAATATCACACATAAGACAATAGTTTAGTTTTTAAACGACAATTCTAATACTTTCTATAAAATGCTTATAAACTCAACTCGAACGTATTAACCATACTCACCGATTTCTCTGATGGAGGAAGATAATCGAAGACGTCTCCTCTGAACATATATGTTTTTCCCGTTGGAAAGCGCCTCATAGTGAATCCAACAACCACAACCAATCCTTCATCCATCTTCATCCTCCCTCATTTAACCCTCACTTATATCCGCCGACAATCCCGAGTCAAACTTCCCACTAAATCCCCGGATAAATAAATCTTCTCCGAAACTCAGGAATCCAATCTATATAATATTTTAATATCCGTAAATCCTACTTAAAAACGAAAATAGGGTTAGCGAATATAACGACGATTCTCCATTTAAAAGGTCTCTAATTACCTTTAAGCATTCGCTAATCAATAATTTATCAAAATAATTTTACTTTTAGTTATCCTCACAATTCTAATTTATTTTACTCATCTTTAATATTAATCCGATTTTAACCTCTAAAATAATTGGTTCATACCAATCTCAAAAACAATTCTCATAAAAGCTCTACTTTAATCAAATCCAATTTAGGGAAATAATAATATTATAAATCTCTACTTATTCTCAAAATCCAAGAATTCATTTTAATCTTGTAAATAATTAAATATTACTCCAATTTTAATCTCTAAAATAATTTAACTCGATCCGGTTAATTAATAATCCGGAAACGATAAATATAATTCTTCTAAAATAATACAGTAATTTAATCCTATTTATTAAAATTTCCTCTCTTTATCGATAAATTATTAAATCTTTAATTTTCGTCCAAAAATCACAATTCAACTCTTTTAAAAAAAATCATATTCTACGCTATTATTCATTAATATTAACTCTTTCATTAACGAATCAATACATCTCTAATTTACGTCACAAAACATTTTTAATTAATTAATTAATCAATTTGTACTTCTAATTTAAATTAACTCTTATAAATTCCCTAAAATTCCCTAATTTAATTAATATTAATCTCATAATAAAAATTATTCAAGACTTCATTTTTTATTCACAATTAAATCTCTCTTTTATCAACTAATTATTAGATCTCTAAATTATGCCCAACTAATCACAAAATATTTTCTATTTAATTAATAACCCAATTATAACACTTTTTACTAAATCATTTATTACCAACCATTTTAATTATTAATCCCTCACAATCTCTAAATAATATTCCCATATTCCAATTTTTTTTAACAACCTGAACCCATTTTATAACTCCCGAATAAACTTACGATCATTAATTTTATTGGTACATTATTATTATATTATTATTATTATTTTAATGACAACAGTAGCGTGGGTCCCACAATTACCTCCACCACGCGCCACCGCTCTCCGCCTCGATCTCTCTTCCAATCTCTCCTCTCTCGCTCTATCTCTCTCTCTCTCGGTCATCTCTCTCTCTCTCTCTCTCTCTCTCTCTCTCTCTCTCTCTCTCTCTCTCTCTCTCTCTCTCTCCCTCTCCTTCTCCCCCTGCAATCTCTCTCATGTTCGCTCCCTCTCTATCTCTCTCCCCAAATCTCTTCGTCTCTCTCTCTCAATCTCCCTCCACCACTCTCGACCTCACTCTCTTCTCTCCGTTAAATCTCTCCTCCTCCCCCTTCACTCCTTCGAATCCTACCACCACCACCATCGTTCCCTCTCCCCAAAACCACAACCCACCATTACAACTACTCACTTCTCTCGCCCTCTTTCCACTCTTAGCGACCAACACCACCTCCGGTCGTCTCCTTCTCCGACTACAACAACCACCAGTCCCAACCGATAACAACCAATTAATCTCTCCTCTCTCCCGACTCAATCTCTCTGTCTCGGTTACTCTCTCAATCCCTCGATTCAACCAACACCTACACAACAATCAACAACACTATAATCTCCCTCCCCATCTCAGTTATCGTTCGAAAAAAGACAAAAGAAAACCACACAACCGAACTGATTGACACTCTGTTACGCAGAGAGAAGTAAGAAGAAAAGAAAAAAAACCTGTGGTCTCTTTTTATTCTGTTTTTAAACCAGTACAACCCCCCGTTTGGTGTTATTTAACAGCTGAGTTTTGTAAGTGATTTTTAAAAAAAAACAACAACGTGGGGACCGGGATAATAATAAAAAAAATGGAACATTTTGTGTCTTGAAAAAGTGAGGTTGGATTTTGTAAAAAGAAGGTTGTGTTTTGTGTTTATTTGATTTAAAATGAATAAAACGTGGGGACAAAGTCAAAATATATGGGCTAAGAAAAATAAGTCATGAAATGTGGGCTAAGCAAAATAATGATGTCTCCTCCTTTTCCGTTTTTCCCCTGTTGGCCAATTAAAACGAGACTCTAATTTCGTTCTCTAAAATAAATTCGACCCAAAAATTAAAATCCTATTTTTCTAAATTTTTCCTAATTTTAATAAATACCAAATAAATATAATTAAATAGATATAATATAATATTTATTTACATAAGAATATAAAATTTTAAAATTTTACCGAAACACGCTATTTAAATATATTAATGCATCGACCTTAAATATATATATATATATATATATATATATATATATATATATATATATATAATTTGAGAAAATGACCAAAACACCTCATGTTTTATGTTTATTTGCCCAAAATATCCATTTTCAGAAACACTAATCAAAATATTCATTTCAATCAGATACTTCCTTTGCAGTGGAGTATCAGAGGTGATATTGCTCACCTAATAGAGTATCAAGAGTGATACTCCACTACCAGTGGAGTATCCGACCTGATACTCCATTGTTAGTGAAGTATCTGACCTGATATTTAACCAATAATGGAGTATGTCCCTAATACTCCTTTGGGAGTGGAGTAGGTACCTGATACTCCTTTAGGGGTGGAGTGTCATCTTAATATTCCATTACCAGTGAAGTATCTGGTGCGTATTTAGGGTCATATTTACTGAATATGAGCATTTTGGACATGTTATGTTAAAAATTAGGTATTTTGGACCTTTAGTCTATATATTTAATTTCGTATTCGGATATTATGAAATACGGATGGAACTCTATCCATACTCGTATGCGAAATTGTTGAATACGAATAACGATAATATTCGATTTATTTTGAATATGGATAATATCCAATTTATTTCGAATACGAATATAGATTTTTCGAACTTATTATCATTTTTTTTGAATTTTTTTGATAGCAATAACAATAACTATGATACGTAAAAATTTTTGCATTTCAATGGGGCAAAACCATTGTCTATAATTATAGATAATCTCTTGATGTTGGCTATATTTGTCGAACCTCTGCAGACCTGTAGTGAATTGCCACATCACTTATTTCTATATTAAAATTATATATTCCATTAATAACAACTTGAAATATTAATAACATAGCATTTTTAAAATATAACCAAATATTATAGCCAATACCATCGGAACACAATGTCTTACAAGTTCGACAAATTTTACATAATCAATATTTTATGTAATTTAGCCAATCATTTTTAACTAACGCCATTGGAGATGCTCTAATAATAAATAAAAACAATTGATCAAATAATACTTATTTTTTATGTTTTTTTTTATAAAATATTCATCTTGTGTGAAGTACGTTCACGTGTTTTTATATTTATATATTTACTTTAAGATAATAATTCTAATTTCTTTTATTTGTTTAAAAAATATATAACTATAACTTGTAATAAATTTTGGTTAATCGGATATTTTAAAATCCCAACTAAATTAAATATTTTGGTTAGTTCACTAATCATAGTGATTTCTATTCAGTATTTGAAAACAAAAATTATTGTATTAAAAATTTGGATGATCGATAAAATTTTGGTGTGTGATCCATAAATCCCAATGCAACTCCATTCTTGTAAATTTATAGAATTGTTAAGAAATTTATAGATCCTTGATTCTTTTATGCATCTTTAAAATTATACATATTTTTATAAAGAAGTAATTGTTTGAGTTGGATTTAAATTTTCTTAATTATTCTTTTTCTTAGAGTAAGAAATTTTGACAAACAAATTAATATCTTGTCAAGACTTTAACAAACAAATTAATTAACATAATAATATATACAATTTTCTCGATTTATAATGTTCGTATATATTACAACAAAATAAGAAAATATACTAAGTCAAGAAAAGAAATAAAAAAACTGGTTAGCCAAAACAATAAGTAGACTGAAAGTTTTCGGGGGTACAAAAAAAAAAAAAAAAAAAGGAAACATGTAACCATTGTTACCACAGAACCAAATTATCGCTGTTACCATTAATTATGAGCTTAAAGCTTGTGAAGAGAGACTTTTGAAGAGAAATCTCTTATGTATACTAGCATTTTACCCGTGCTACGCACCGAAAGCACAATTTTAAAATTTCAAAATAGTTACAAAAATATATAGTATATCAAAAAATAAATTATTTTGTTATATTTTGCTTTGAGAATAACGAACCCGATATGAATCTCAAGTAAATTTCCTCAAATTATGTGTAATTGTATGAACGCGTGTTAAAAGTTTTTGAAAAATTGTATAAACAAAATAAGATTAATATCAAAACACATTCATTTGATATATGATAAAATTTACCTGAGATATATTTCAATTTTCTTTTTCCCTTTTGTTTTTCCCCAAGTAATTGAACGACACTTTATGCTATTTTTACAGAAAATTCGTTTCAATATAATCATGTTTTGAGGATTAGGCTTAGAGAACAATAAAAACACAATTATTATTAATAGAAAAATAAATCAAATACCTATTTTTCATTTTATAAATGCAATAAAATAGGAAATGAGCAATTTTTGGGAGAAATTCTAAAGGTACCAAAAAAATTTCCAAACAAAATTTCCAAAAAGTGAGTTGTCATATTGATTGGTTAACTACGCACCTCTTTATTGTTTTTTTCTTTATTTTATTTTTCATTTGTTTTCTCTCACTTTTGAGAATCTTTCAACCAAGTTCATAAGTTTTTATCCATATTTTTAGTTTTGTTATTTTGAAAATTGGGTATATTTATATGTGCAATACACTGGGTTTCTATAATTTTTATTATATTAATATTCAAAATATTTACATGGGTCGCGATCAATTTTTCGAATAGATATTAAAAATTCGTAAACACTAATTTCTAATGATCATTATAAATCATTAGATTGTCTCTAAAAAAAGATTACATGTTTCAGCGATTTGATAATGCATCACTACTGTGCAAGATCCATTAAACAAACGTAATTATGATAAAGGAAAACTTTCATTTAATCTGGTTTCTGTATGTTTGTTCCATATCATTTTTACAAATTTTATGTTCTTTTATTAGTGAATTGATTTACTATAGAAAAATGAACATTATCAATTAACCAAACAAATCCCATATATCCCGTTCTTTGAGTAAGAAATGACTGTTAGAGTTTATGGTGATTGCCATCAGCTTGTTTGTAATGTCAACTTAAAATGTGTATATTCAGCTTGGGAGTTTGTATGTTGAATTTTTTATTCTTTTCTATCAGAATATGGTATATTAAACTTCATAGTGAGACACAGTAGTTCAATAGCTGACCGTATTTGGGGAGGGGAAAATGTCCACTCTGATTTGATTCATGTACTGTTAAACGATTTGAAAGTTGAATGAAAGATTTATTTCATGGCAAAAAAGAAAAATATTAGTTTTCTTTTACCCATAAATAAGGAAGGAAAATTAATTCGAACTGACAGTACCCGATCCGTACACCAAAATTTGGATATATCGAACCTGAATTTTTGGATTCAGGTTTGGATTATAAAGTTTAAACCCGAAATAGTATCGATTTGCATTTGGATTTAAGTTGTACCAAACTGATATCCTATCCAAAATCTGAAACCCGATCCACTATCGAAACCCGATACACAAATAATATAATAATATAATTTGAGATTATTTTATGTTGTATTATAAATGTAAGACATATTATTTTATTTATTTTTATTCAAATATTTTATTAAAATTAGTCAATACTAATTTAGTAATTTGAACTTCTATTCAATCTCAAATTTTATTGATATATTTAAGATGTATTTTTCTTTAATTTACATAAAATTTTCACTTTGTGTATAAAAGAATTATTTTTTAACATATTTTAAAATTTTACATAATATGTTAATTCGTATAATATGTTATATTTGACTAAAGTTAATTATTTTAATTTTTAGTTTTTGTATAAATATAATTAATATTGTTTGTGTTTAACAATTATTTTAATTTGACTACATTATTACTAATTTTGGATAGAGGAATGCTAGGTACCCCAAATTGGTACCAAAAAAATGCTCCCAAATGATGTGGCATGGATGAGTTGGCTATATGGAGGATTTTAATTGGTGAAATTGATTTGACCCTGGCGGGTCCATTATAGTTATAACCAATCAGATAATGACACGTGTAATTTGGGAAAAAATTAGGGATCCAATTTGGGGTACCTAGCATTATTCTTTTGGATACCCAAAACAACCAAATCTAATCCAAAACCGATGAATTTGGTTTTGGATATTGAATTTTGAATTTGGATTTATTTTTAAAAGCCAAAAATATTTGGATGTGGGTTTGGATTTTACAAAATTCGGATCAAACCCAACCCGTTGTCATCCAAACACGTAAAAAAAGACATTTGAAAATGAGTAGCACCTATCTATATTTTATTTGACTAAGACTAACATGTTAAAATAGAAAACTGTACGTGAAACTAAAATCAAATGTGTCATATATTAAGACGTAATCAAATTATTATATATGTGTCCTTGTAATTTAATTATTGAGTTAAAAAACATGAAATTCATTTTCATTTAACAGTGAGTATATTTTTCCAACATATATTAACGTAGATCTAAAAAATCGTTTGTGATTTCTACATTCATGCCATGTGTCTTTGGGGTCTTGCATGAAAATGACATAAAATCATTTTGCATACCCAAAATTTGAACACCAAATGCTACTAAACTATGCAATTTTTTTTAAGGGAAAAGTGAAAGGCATATGATGTAGCCTATTTGTATTTCGAGGATTCAACTCAACTTAAACAAGAATGTAATAGTAAATAGTATATGTACTGTCACAGGGATCTCAATTGTATTATCTGTCAGAAAAGAAAGAAGACAAAATCAATCTACCGTTTTGAGTTATACTACACTTGAAGAAGTTCATTCAGTTGATCAAGCATCAGTGGAGTAATCAAGACAGTGGGTTCTATTTATAGTGATAAGAGGTTCCTACAGTGGCACAATACATATTATAAAGGTTTGAAAAAGAGTGAAGAAAAAGAAGACATGAACCACAACTTTAAAGTCAATATATGAAGAACAGTCATTGCGGTTAGTCACTCATGAACCAGACCGTGCATCGAGTGTCAACATTAAACAGTGGTTATTCGTCATTAACTTCAGTGGTTCAAGCTATCAAGACTGGTAAAAGAGAAAATCATTGTGCAAGCAGCAGAAGTGTTAAATTCATTAACCACAATGATTTTACTATCAAGTGGACTGGCTGTGAGGAAAAAGATTTATCACAAAGAAATGAAAAGTGATATATTCTCAATGCTGAAACCCCGGTTAGAATTGTTGTATTTTTTGTTAAGCAAAAAGAGTACGGTTTCACATCCTCAAGAGACCGTAGCTTACACCTGGACGGGTTATGAGAAAATAGAATTATCACAAGGAAATGGAAGGTGATATATTCTTAAAGCTGGAACCCCGGTTGGAATTGATATATTTTTTGTTAAGCAAAAGGAGTCCGGTTTCAGACGCTCAGGTAACCGTAGTTTCAGACGCTCAGGTAACCGCAGTTTAGAGTTTAAGAATAATTTTATATTAATAAATATTTTATTTATTTAGAAAATTATATTTATAAATATCTAATAATATTAGATATTTATTTTTATAATTTCTGGATTAAAATAATTATTTATTAATTAAAGATTATAAGCTGTGCGGAACAAATATAATTTTATTGTATTGTATTGTATTGCCGACTATGTCTTATTCAATTGTATTGCCGACTGTCTTATTCAATTGTATTGCCGACTGTCATGGTGGTAATAGATTGTCTTACCGATTGTCTTGTTAGTTTATTTTTAAACTAACAAGACAATTAAAAGATTGTCTTGGTAATGATTATTCTGAAAAGCTTTAAAAAAAGGAGAATAAAAATCTGATTTGATTGTCTTGACGATTGTCTTGACAGTTCAAATCAGATTGTCTTGATAATGATCAAAAAGAAAAAGCTTCAGACAGAATGATAATTATTGATAAAGCAAGACAAATATCTCAGAAAGTGATTGTCTTGCCGATTGTCTTGGTGGAAAAGATTGTCTTGCCGATTGTATTGCCTATTGTCTTGGCAGTACAAATTTAGTGTCTTGGTGGTTCTGATTGTCTTGCCGATTGTCTTGGCAATACAAAATGTTAATATCTTATAAAAGAGGCAGAAGCAATCAGACAAAAGAGAGAGCAGCAGACACAACTTCACAACTTCACAAATTCTCTCCGAGCTGAACAAGAGAAAGACCAAGAGAAATAGTTCTGTTCTTCAAATAAATTCCTGTAAATTATTTCTGAGCTGTATCGTTAAATCTGAACCGATAGAAATTGTTTACTTGTAACGTTGGAACTATCTAGCGAGTTTTTACTCCTAGAACTTATCTCTCGAATTGCTTTTAGCATTCGATCTTTTTATTACAAATATAGAAAAGTTCATGTCGAATTTTCTATAGAATTTGTAATAATTAGTTGGTCATCAAACCATTGTAATTTGTACCCATGTATTTAGACACACCCCATCAAGTTAATATAAATTTTATATTTAACTTGAATATCAGTATTCGTTTTATTCCGCATCAATTTGTTCTTGATTTAATATTTTAAGAAAAGAGCAAATTCGATTAAACGACATAGTTTGTATTCAACCCCCCTTCTACAAACTATTTTGGACCTAACAATTGGCATCAGAGCCTTTTGATTGACGCACAAATCAAGATCCTTATTTTTGTGGTCCTCCAATTGATTTTCGAGTTTGTTGACCCATACAGAAATTAAATCCGGTATTAGACCAAAAAGTCAACTCCTCTATTTTCGATTTTTTAACCTTCAAAAAATTCAATACTTGAGATTTTTGAACTTTAAATAATTTGAACTTATTTTTGGATTCTTTAACTTTCAAAATTTTCAATTTTGAGATTTTTGAATTTTAAATAATCTAAATTTATTTTCGAATTCTTTAACCTTTAAAAATTCTCAATTTATGATATTTTTGATTTTTGAACAATATGAGTTTATTTTCAATTGTTAATTAAATTGAATTTATTCTCAAATTGTTTAATCTTCAAAAATTTTCATTTTATGATATTTTTTATTGTTAAGTAATCTTAACTTATATTCGAATTTTTTAATTCTTGAAATGATTAATTCTTGGAAATTTTGATTTTTAAACAACTTGAGTTTATTTTCAAATTGTTTAATTTTCAAAATTTTTAATTCTTGATAATTTCGAATTTTAATTAACTTGAATTTATTTTCGGATTCTTTAACTCTAAAAAATTTCATTTCTTGAGATTTTTTGATTCTTAATTAATTTGACTCTAATTTCGAATTTTAATTAATTTGAACTTACTTTCAGATTTTTTATTTCTCAAAAAAATTTCGAGTCCTTGAAGTTTTTGAATTTTAAATATTTTGAATTTATTCTAAGCCAATAGTTCTAAGAAGGTTGTTAGTTGAAGATTCCTACGAATTGTCAAAGATGATTTGAATCTTTTGAAGAAAATGCATTTTTCAATGAAATTAATTTCTACCTACTGAAGAAAAATTTGTGGAAGCTCCTCAAAATTATATCCATAGAATTCACTGGTTTTTCAGAAGCAGGAATGGAAGAGGTTTTAGTGGATAGAATTTTTCTCGAAGATTTGAATTAAGTCTATTGATTCTGTGATATACAAACACTAAGTGGATTGCTCCAATGTAACATCTACTACACTTAGTGGATTGTACCAAGAAATATCTTTCAAGGAATCAATAGAGATTTTAGAAAAGTGGAATCAAGGAGGTTTGAGAATGAACTAGACAGTTAGACATCTCAGTCAGGAATTAATGATGGAACCTCAGAACATACATGAAGAGTTACTAATTTAGAAAGAGTACAAATGTTTAATCCAGGAATTAGGCATATCTATTCCGAAGCAGAAACTCTTCAGGATACAGTTCAAGAGGTGGCTACAAGACTGAGTTGGTGGAAAGAACAAAACATGATAGTTGCAGTTATGAAAAGTTTTATGTGATAAGTAACTATCAAGGTGTGCAACATGGTACAGAATTCTGACAGACAAGGATGAATAGGGATTCATTAAATGAGATGAAACATAAGCATCAGTGCAGAACTTATCTTGCTGAAGAAAAGAGTTGGGATGGATTAGATGATGATGAGAAGAGCATAATTAATATCTTGCCTTCATAGCAATCTTTGAAGATGATTCACCTCACATGTCTCAGGTATCAATTCTTCGAACTAGTGTAATATGTAATTCTCAGAAATTCAAAGCATGTTAAGATTTTAGTTTTTAATTGTTATATCTTTGGTTAGAAGATCTTATTATGTGTATGAATATTTGTTGAATTTAATTAATTGCAATAGTGAGTTAGAAGTGTTCCTTAGACAATATCTCGCAATTCTTAAATGATATATGTCAAGCATATATGACCTCTGCTTAAGCTAGTTTCAGGATCCCCAGTAGAACAAGATTTGCTTATTCATTCTGAATTGTTTGTTAAGGTTTAAAAAGTTTAAAATATGAAATAATTACCTAGGGTGTCAGTAGAACATCAAGTCATTTGTAAAACTGACTTAGGTAATAGAGATTATATAATATAATATAACAATAGGAATGGATTTGATAGAATTAGTGATAAATTGTTAATTCTTCTATTCCATGCATGTTTAGAAAATTATTGAATATCTGTAAATCTACTTGCTACCTGTTACACAAGTGTACTGCTACCTGTTACACAAGTGTACATAGGTTAAAGTAGATAGTACTGAATTTTCTAAAATGCATAACATGCCTAATTTGCATAATTCTTATCTGCAATGTTTTAATGCTGAATGTATGCAATGTATTCTTATTATCATGCCTGCTTATTTCAAATGTCATAAATGCATTTCCTAGTATTTGCATTGATCATAGAAAAAGCATGTTTAAGAATAACAATAAGGTACAGACTGCTAGTCCTCCTTATGTTAGGAAGGAACCATTATTCTCCTTGCTCAGTGAATATTTTGTCAATGACATTAAAAAGGAGAAATGGTCAGTCAAAGATTAGAAAGAGCATGTTAAGGTTAAAACTGTTGTTAACTCTAATAAAAGAGAAATCTCTAATCCATCTGGACCCAATTAAACAATTTGGGTACCAAGAACTTTTTATCCATTTGTGAATGTAGGGCTTAACAGGTTAATCGATTATGCATTATTATTGATTTATTCAAAGCATATCATCGAAGAAAGAACCCTGCTATCAAATGTGAATGTGAAGACAGGCCAAGTGGTTTATCCCTTGGAGACAACAGCAAGGGTATGACCTAGGGTCAAGGCTATTCAATAGCTAAGGAATGTTGTCAGTAATAAAGCATCTTTTATAAGATGAAGAGCCTACTGTTCGAGGATTAAGGAAAGAGAACTTATCTGTAGCTGACATGGAATCTCAGTCAAAGGTGAAGTCAACAAGGTCAAATCTAAAGCTTCATCAGACAAGAGTTCAGCTATGACATAAGGAGCTCTCTCACCTGAATGTCAAATCAAGAGATTCTTTCCTGAAAATCGAATCAGCAAAGGAGACTGCCTCATCTGGAATTAAAGTAAAATAAAACTATGAGGCATGTCATAAAGGGAAGTCAAAGAAGCATCATACAGAAGTTCTACATCAAAGTAAAATATATTTTAGTAGTGATGACTGATGACTTCTCTCAATAAATAAGTTGTTGTTCAGACAATCTGAAGACAAGACACCACTGATGGTGATTGATCACATCTTAAACCCTGATCCGTAAGAATTTTAGGAAGACCCCATAAGTATGAAGGAAATTGTTTTGCAATATTAAATCGAAAGTGAGCATCCTAGCAATCAGTTAATGCTCAAAGAGGATAATTTCCTTTGTTACTCAATGGAGTCAACAGCCTACAGGGTGATTCTTATTAATCAACAAAAGGCGATTGAAAGTCTTAGTGATGTTCAACAACTTCTAGCTCCCAGCTGTCAATGGTGATGATTATTCAGATCCAATCAATGTGAAACATAGAGAATCTTCATGTAAACCCAACAGCAGCTTAGGGGAAGCAACTGAAGGATCAACTAGTCAACTCAACACCACATTGAAAGTCAAAGGACACTATGAGAACATGTCTGCCAAGACAAAGAATGTTGACTTAATAAATTCTTTGTCCTAGTTCTTAGTGTTTCTAATGGTGGAAGTAAAAGACTAGCAGAGCTTCAAGTACTAATGATTATTTCTTTAGTTTTCTTTTAGAAGAAACTAAAAAAGCTACAAAAGCTCTGAAAGATTCAGATTGAGTGATTGCAATGCAAGATGATCTCAATCACTACAAAAGGCAGATTGAAGGGAAGCTGGTATCCAGACCAAACAACAAGGCTGTATTTGGTATAAAGATAACCAGAAGTTTAACTGGATGTCAAGGCATTGTTATGAGGGACAAGGCCAAACTGGGTGCAAGGTTACAAGCTGATAAGACAGTATATCTAACAAGAAGCACCAGTGACAGGACTTGAGGATATCAGGCACCTGTTGTACATTCATGATCATAATGGACATCTGGACCTACTGAATCTGGATGCTAGAGGAATGTGAACAAGTGCACTCCTAGTTGGTGAGATAATTGAAAATCTCTACAGGTTAGTATGAACTGGTATCATCACTCAAGCAAGCATGGAAGACATGGTATGACACCCTACCTATAATTTAATATTTGATATCAATCTTTAACAGTTGGTATCTTTTAACAATTGGTGTCACATTTATAGAACTCTCTACATCTTTAGGCACAAACATAAATGATATATATGTGCAATGATATCTTGATTATATTATATGTTGGTCTACTAACTATAAATTGGGATCAAGATATTTGCTGTTTTGATGTTGGTAAAGTTGCAATTCTTTTGAATTACTTCATGCAAGCCAATAGAAGAATCCTTTTAGGAGCTCAGGCAATCCAAAAGAATAATTCTATTTGGAGCATAAGTAAGTCAAAAGAATGATGACAATAAAAGTAAGTCAAGGATCTTTTGTTTCTATTTAGAAGATTCTAGACCTGTCAAGACTTTTTACCAACACATCATTAGCTGGCTTTTGACCTATTAGTTTGGACCTAACAAGTTGGTAATCAAAAATCTTAAGATGGACCCGGATCTGAGGAAATGGTACCCTAGAGATATTTGACCCAACAAGTTCAGGATCTACTAATTAGGACCTAATCAGGCTATAGAGTAATCATCAGCTTATTATCTTATTCAATTGCTAATAGATCACTTACACACATATTTTATTCTCAATTATGCAATTGTGCATAGTTCCAAGTGGATTCTTGAGAATCTATTCTTGTAGTTATTACAATTGATTTTCAGATGTCTTAAGTTGGACCCAAATCTGCAGAGTTGGTACCTAGAGACATCAGTTCTGACATGTTTTGCTGCATAGAGACAGATCAAATGAGTTGTACGAAAGTAGGAGAACACAAGGAAACAACTTCATCTCCAACAACTCTGTGGAACGCTCAAGGCTAAGCATCTTGCATAAGGTATCAATTCTTTTGAGAGAGCATGTCTTTAGTCAGGAATAACTTGCAGATACGTTTACTAAATCACTTGATGAAATTAAATTTTCAAGATTGGTTTATAAACTTGGGATTTTATTAATTTTATATAATTTGTATATCCCATCTGTTAATTATTTCTTAAGTAAGCTCACAAGTATTCAATTGTCTGTATTGAAAGGACTTGTGATTTTACTATAAGTGATTCTTAAATGAGTTTACAAGTATTCAATTGTAGTATTGAAAGGACTTGTAAATTCATTGTAAGAAATTCATAAATGAGTTCATAAGTATTCAGTTGTCCGTATTGAAAGGACTTGTGAACTTATTTACATCCAGACCTCACGCTGAGAATTATCTATTGAATGATTGCCATGTGTATAATTGCAATATATTTTAGTGGTGATTATTTCAGGATAATAAAATACTTAAATGCTAAAATCTAACTCATAGAGATTTAGTATTTATTTATTTAATTATTTACTTTGATTAATATGAGTTATAGAATCTAAAGCAATTCAATTTAGTATTTGCTCTGTACCTCATATTTATTAAAATAAATAAACAACATAACTAATTTGGACCTAATCTGTATTGGTGTTCAATCAGTTATGAGATGTTAATTCTAGTGAACTTTAATATCCCATTTTCAGAAATTCACTATAATTAATATCATGGCTCTAACAATTGGTTGTATTGAAGTTTTGACTTATATCAGTTAATGATATTTAGTTAGAATTCTATTTACTAACTAATTGTGAGATATATTGGTATGTGTGAAATTACTTAGAACTCCTCTAAGTAATCATTGTTATATCTTTTACAATTCACTCATATTACTATGCTTAGTATGAAAATTCTCTAAGTAGAACTATGGATATTGAAATATCTAAAGTGACCATTGTTCAGTTACTTGGAATAATTTTTATGCTTATTTGAAAGCTTCTAATCACTTTGATAATAAATGTTATATACTATGGATCAAGGTGTATAGAACTTAGAATATCATTTCTAAGATTGCAGATAAGACAGCTTTGGTAATCGAGTCTTATTTATAGAACCAAGGTTGTCTACCAGTAAACAGTTGTTAGGAGTTAACAATTGTTATTATCGAGGAGTTGCCTTGAAGTTATAAGTTTGAAATGTTATATCTTAAGAGCTTGTGTATTTCTTATCAACTAGTTCCTTGTACTTATGAATATCAGTGAATGATGTTCTTAAGTAGTTAGATACTAATATTCATTCTGTCAATTGGTACTCAATGTAACAATTCAATCTTCACTAAATTGAATTTATCTTACAATAGATTGAATTTATCAAACAATTGGTATCACTGAATATTTAGTATTTAGCAGTGATTATTTATATCCTAGTTAAATTATGACGTGAAGCAATTCAATGGTTTATTTGCTCATAATTTAATTTTGGTAAAGTAATCATAAACACAATTACTTGCATTTTAAAGTATTTGATAAATACTAGCAGTTGGTATCAAATAGTAAAATATTTGTTTACTGACAATTGCTAGTTGTTCTGATACTTTATTGCAAACTAATTGTGATGTATATATTATCTCTGATGATATTACTTAGGATTTATTCTGAGTAAATGTGTCTTATCTATAAATCATTAGTGTTAGTATAAATTAAGGTGTTCAACTTTCTAAGTAAGTGAGACTTAAAATTACATTCGGTCTCCTATCATATTTTGAAGTGGTGAAAATTTTCAAAATTGAATTCTCTAATTCTGGTTATACACCACTTTATACATATGATAGTTCTTAGAATATTTTACATCCATCAGTCAATTACTTAGTTTGTGTTGTGCTAAGTAATGAAGTGCCAAAGGAGAGACATTGGTTATCTGTACTTATGTACTTGGTAATCTTTGTTACCTAAACTACATTTAGTGCTTGTATGAGTCTTTTCACTAACTTTTGTGTTAAAGTTCTCTATACATAATAAGCACTTAAAGAAAATCTTTCTTTCTAAATTACTGCGAAGTCAAGAGTTTGTGTCTTTTAAAATTAAAATGACCTAGTTTTCATTAAAAGACATTATAATACATTGTTTTATGCATAAATACAAACTCTTGCACATTAACAGTTTTTAAAAGAAAAACTCAATTTTTTTCTACAGTTGTGATTGCTTATATTGTAAAACTTTTTGAAGTCACAATTGTACATCATTTCTCTCATTGGATATAATGCATATGTTTTCACACAATGTTATGGTATGTTGTAAATGCATTCTATCTCTATATTGCTCTATTGCTATGTGATGCAGGTTCAGCTCCTAGTGGAAGTTTTCTCACATTGTAAGTAATGAGGTTGTAAACCCAACAACTTCTATCCCGGACTATAAATCCAAATCTAAACACATCCTAACTTACCCCTGAAGTGGAAGTAACTTATTTGACTAGAGGTCATTAAGGGAGTAACTGCACTTGATGCAGTAAATAAGGATGTGAGGGATAGTAAACCCATAGTTCTACCTCTCAAGGAGAATAGATGTATATAACTTGAGGTATCTGTAAGCTCGCCTGCATTCTCCCAAAAGGATGCAGAGCTGAAAATGGCACTAAAACAGTCTCTGGATTCATTATCTTAAAATGATGAGTTTATTGAAATTCGCCTGTCGGCCAGGGCATCTGTTGGTAAGTCACTACCTTATACACAATACTAAAATACTTCCTATGCACAAAGTGAGATTGCACACACTAAGGACGAATTGATGGAAACAACTAATACTTCGACCATTTTACGGTTAGGATTATAAGTTGAAGGTTCCTCAAAGAACCAAGAGTCTTCACAGACCTCGAGAGAAGGTATTGATCTCAATGCAAAATTCAACAAGATCATTATCTAACTCCCCATAGGGAACATCTCTGGATCCTGCGGGCATCGGATCCGACATAGGTGCGGATCGGTAACTTGTTAACTATGATTCAGATTTACCTGATGAGTTTAACAAGGTGATGTCTTCATAGACATTAGATGGAAACATGATCTTAATTCTAAGTTTTGATTTCATTGTTTACCTTCTAAGAATTCAAATCTGAAACCCATAAAAAGGGAAATTTTTTATCAACTTGTAGATTATGACTCATATTCGTCTGACGAGTCTAACGAGGATCGGGGATTTGCGAAACCCCATTGCACCACCAGTGACCTCTCTAGAAGGGGCTATGGTGAATTTTACTTGCAGGTACACATGGATGTTGGAGCTATGAGAGATAAGAGTGATACACTAGTGAGCATGAGTGTAAACACTTGAGAGATGAGAGATGAGATCACTCATTTTAAGTGATATGAGTGGAGAGATGAGCTAAACACTTGTGAGGTACACGAAACAGAATCACACACTCACAGTGAGGAAGAAAGATAAACACCAAATCTCATTCCCTATTCCCAAACAAAGTTTACTTACAAGATTTGGGAGATACAAGGAAATTGTCGGAAGATTTGGTTGTCAGGATGATCAATAGTGAGGCCATTCTATAATATCTAAAGGGTAAAGTTGATCAGTCTACATACTTCTATTCTGGAAGTCTTCATGAAAATCCTTCAACACAAGAAAAACTTCTTTTCTTTATTGCAGCAGTCAATGTTAGATGTATGAAGAATCTGTTGTACTAAAAGTAAGAGGTGAGTTATAATTGAAAATATGGTATCATTTAATTTACATTTGGATGTTTGCTATAATTGAATGCTTGGAGGATTACTCAACTAAGGGGGAGAGATATACTGAAGAAGATATACTCAAAGATTGCCTTAGTAAGAGATACTCAACTAAGGGGGAGAGTATAAGCTTACCTTAGTGAGGGGGAGATTTTCTATCTAAGGGGGAGAGATATGAAAAAGGATATACCTTAGAAAGGGGGAGTATTCACCTTGTCAGGGGGAGATAGAAATATTCGCATTATCAGGGGAGATGAAAAGCTTACCGTTATAAGGAGGAGTCATATCACCTTAGGTAGGGAGACATAAGGAAGGAGAGAAGTATGAAACGACAAAGCAGAATTCTTCAGTATATGGTTGAAAAGTCATATTCTTTACCACTGAAGGAATTCTAGTATCTCCTGATAATGTTCAATTTAAGATATAAAGGGTTATCAGGCAGATATGTCATGAAATGAAGATGAGTTACTTAATGAAGATTTGTTCAGTGCTAGAGGAGCAATCATCTATCAGTTCATCGATCAAGGATTCTGGAATTGTAATATCTAAACCAGAATTTTTTTTTATGTATTATTTACTATAGCACTTTAAAGCATTATCTTCTTCTTGTTTGTAGTTGAGTTATCCTCTAGGTATTTGCTTGTTATTGTCTAACAAACAAATAGGGGGAGATTGAAAGGCATATGATGTAGCCTATTTGTATTTCGAGGATTCAACTCAACTTAAACAAGAATGTAATAGTAAATAGTATATGTACTGTCACAGGGATCTCAATTGTATTATCTGTCAGAAAAGAAAGAAGACAAAGTCAATCTACCGTTTTGAGTTATACTACACTTGAAGAAGTTCATTCAGTTGATCAAGCATCAGTGGAGTAATCAAGACAGTGGGTTCTATTTATAGTGATAAGAGGTTCCTACAGTGGCAGAATACAGATTATAAAGGTTTGAAAAAGAGTGAAGAAAAGGAAGACATGAACCACAACTTTAAAGTCAATATATGAAGAACAGTCATTGCGGTTAGTCACTCATGAACCAGACCGTGCATCGAGTGTCAACATTAAACAGTGGTTATTCGTCATTAACTTCAGTGGTTCAAGCTATCAAGACTAGTAAAAGAGAAAATCATTGTGCAAGCACCAGAAGTGTTAAATTCATTAACCACAATGATTTTACTATCAAGTGGACTGGCTGTGAGGAAAAAGATTTATCACAAAGAAATGAACAGTGATATATTCTCAATGCTGAAACCCCGGTTAGAATTGTTGTATTTTTTGTTAAGCAAAAAGAGTCCGGTTTCACATCCTCAAGAGACCGTAGCTTACACCTGGACGGGTTATGAGAAAATAGAATTATCACAAGGAAATGGAAGGTGATATATTCTTAAAGCTGGAACCCTGGTTGGAATTGATATATTTTTTGTTAAGCAAAAGGAGTCCGGTTTCAGACGCTCAGGTAACCGCAGTTTAGAGTTTAAGAATAATTTTATATTAATAAATATTTTATTTATTTAGAAAATTATATTCATAAATATCTAATAATATTAGATATTTATTTTTATAATTTCTGGATTAAAATAATTATTTATTAATTACAGATTATAAGCTGTGTGGAACAAAAAGCATTTCTACGGAGCCCATCCAAATAAAAACAAAATAGTCACCCAAATTAATTCAAAAGAATGGCAGGTTGATTATTGTGAAATTGAATTGTATTGGCAGGTGATTTGAAAAAGAAATAGTTGGTGGCGCGCGTGGCAGGTGTTTTAATTGATTAAAAAGAAGAAAAGTTGCCAGGCTATGTCTTATTCAATTGTATTGCCGACTGTCTTGGTGGTAATAGATTGTCTTACCGATTGTCTTGTTAGTTTATTTTTAAACTAACAAGACAATTAAAAGATTGTCTTGGTAATGATTATTCTGAAAAGCTTTAAAAAAAGGAGAATAAAAATCTGATTTGATTGTCTTGACGATTGTCTTGACAGTTCAAATCAGATTGTCTTGATAATGATCAAAAAGAAAAAGCTTCAGACAGAATGATAATTATTGATAAAGCAAGACAAATATCTCAGAAATTGATAGTCTTGCCGATTATCTTGGTGGAAAAGATTGTCTTGCCGATTGTATTGCCTATTGTCTTGGCAGTACAAATTTAGTGTCTTGGTGGTTCTGATTGTCTTGCCGATTGTCTTGGCAATACAAAATGTTAATATCTTATAAAAGAGGCAGAAGCAATCAGACAAAAGAGAGAGCAGCAGACACAACTTCACAACTTCACAAATTCTCTCCGAGCTGAACAAGAGAAAGACCAAGAGAAATAGTTCTGTTCTTCAAATAAATTACTGTAAATTATTTCTGAGCTGTATTGTTAAATCTAAACCGATAGAAATTGTTTACTTGTAACGTTGGAACTATCTAGCGAGTTTTTACTCCTAGAACTTATCTCTCGAATTGCTTTTAGCATTCGATCTTTTTATTACAAATATAGAAAAGTTCATGTCGAATTTTCTATAGAATTTGTAATAATTAGTTGGTCATCAAACCATTGTAATTTGTACCCGTGTATTTAGACACACCCCATCAAGTTAATATAAATTTTATATTTAACTTGAATATCGGTATTCGTTTTATTCCGCATCAATTTGTTCTTGATTTAATATTTTAAGAAAAGAGCAAATTCGATTAAACGACATAGTTTGTATTCAACCCCCTTCTACAAACTATTTTGGACCTAACAAAAAGAAAATAATACGCGAAAAGAAAAAATAATTACATGTAATGTTACTCTCTGTCCAAGTTATCTAAGTATGTTACTATATAATTGAAAATAACATTGAAATGCTACAAAATAAAACTAAGAGTAGAGTACATAAAAATTAAGCTCTCCATTTTCTTATTTTGTTTATTGTTAATAAATATATCTGTTTGATTAGAATATATCTACCAAGTTATTAAATTTTTACCTATATTTAAGATTTTGTTGATATTAAAAATAAATATTATTAAGCAACCAAACAAATTCGATATGTGTGCTCTTAGATAGGATATGAGAATTGAATACTATTACTTGAATTCAAGAATACAAAATTAAAATGGGCAAATTTTATTAGAAACAATATATAATTTTATATGTATTGACCTATATAGTTATCAATAATATTTAATTTTGAATGATTGCTATAGCCGTTTCTCTCTCCCCTCCTCTCCTAAAAAAAATACTAAACTAAAGTTTAGGGGTTGAGATCTCCATTTTGGTTGATGATAAGCTCATTTTTATTATTTTCCTTGATATTGCTTTGTTTTTCAATAAATATCTTTCTATTGAGAGTCTAGTACCACGTTGGTGGGTTTTATTTACTGATATATTGGATTTTGTACTTTTTCCTTATGAATGATAACTCCCGTTTCTTTTTCTTGATTTTACTTTATTTTTCAATAAATATATCGCTTTACTGAGAGTCTAGTATCCTGTTAACGGATTTTGTCTATACATATATTGGGTTTTGTTCTTTCTCTTTTGAGCAGGAGGTTCCTTTATTTTGGCATCAAGGATCTTAGATCAACAGGATTTTATTATATTGGTTCATTGATTTGGATAATATAGAATCGCAGTTATGGTCAGTTGTTCAAATACGTTCTCACAAATAGCTAGGGCTGAGCAAAACCGAACCGAAACCGAAAAACCGAACCGAAATGTTGAATTTCGGTTCGGTTTGGATTGTATTTTTTTGAAAATTTCGGTTATTCGGTTTTTCGGTTTAAACCGAAATTTATTTCGGTTCGGTTCGGTTTTTTTTTTAAAACTTCTGTTCAAACCGAAATAACCGAATTATATATATTTTATTTATATTATATATGTATATATTTATATTTTATATATATGCATGATTTAATTATTTCAAAATTAAGTTTAAATATTTAAATTGATAGTTTGTGTTTTATTTTGTTTTAATTGTTACATATTTTAATATAGTTGCTATTAAAATTAATTTTAAAATTAAAAAAAAATAATATTATATATAATTTTTTTTAAATCGGTTCGGTTCGGTTCGGTTTTGGCAAAATATTTCGGTTCGGTTTTTCGGTTCGGTTTCTACGGATAAATCGGTTCGGTTCGGTTTGGTTTGGTAAAAATCGGATTTCGGTTATTCGGTTTTTGTTATTCGGTTCGGTTAAAAACCGAACCGACCGAATGATCACCCCTACAAATAGCATATGTATCTCTCTCACGATTATAGAATAAATAAATTGTTGGATTATTTCGCCCAAAAGACTATATATTTTAATGATATAAGCGAGTGATGTATCGCAATTTAAGATCTGATCAATGATTGTAGTTTGGATTAAAAACCCTTGTTATCTTGATATGATCTATTTTAATATGTTTGTCCAGTCTTGATTATTTTTACAGATGTATGATATTTTATTGATAAATTATTTACCTATAAAACACAGTGATTTAGAAGAAAATTTGAATGATTATTTGTGTAGATGACATATGCCCTTTTGTTGATAAATTAATTATTTATAAAAAAAATGATTTATTAGAATTTGTGCGTTGAGTTATCCAATTTACTATGAAATATCAAAAAATAGTGATTTATTAGAATTTTGCGCTGAGTTGACCAATTTGCTATGAAAACATTAACTAACAATATTTTTATTGACACTGTAATGAATTTTAGTTTTTGGATTGGTAATATATACACCAAATAATGTCTAATACTATTTGAGAGTCTATTCAGTATCTTGAATAATTCAAATATATCGTCAAGTCAATTTATGTGTTCCATTAATTCTTGCATAACTAAAAAATACTGATAAGTAAAATGTTAATGATAATTGATTTATGAAATATCAAAAAATAGTGATTTATTAGAATTTTTGCGCTGAGTTAACCAATTTGCTATGAAAACATTCACTAACAATATTTTTATTGACTCTGTAATGAATTTTATTTTTTGGATTGATAATATATACACCAAATAATGTCTAATACTATTTGAGAGTCTATTCAGTATCTCGAATAATTCAAATATCGTCAAGTTAATTTATTTGTTCCATTAATTCTTGCATAACTAAAAAATACTGATAAGTAAAATGTTAATGATAATTGGTTTAAAATTGATTTTTTAATATTTTAATTGATTGATTTTTTTTTTATAATTGATTAATTTAAAGTTTATATTACTTAAATTTTGAAGGTGTATTTGGAATGGTGTAGTAAATATTTTTAAAATTTTAAAATATTTAATTGAACAGAGTGGATTTATTCAAATTTGTTTGCACCTTATGATTATGATTGTGGATCGAGTGTTTGAGATATTAAAATATTATATTTTATAATATAAATAAAATAGACCCATGCTTTAAAATAATATATTTATGTTAAAAACAATTAATAAATACGCAATTTCGGAAAATATCTCTATACATAGAGAGTGGGGCCAAGAACAGATGTGCTATTATATAATAATATATCATTGTGATTGCTTTTTATAATTAATTTAATTTTAGTAGGAAATTCTAATTGGCTCTTATATATTTTTATGAAAATTAATTCGTAATATTGTAAGGAAAATTCATCTTGCAAAAATCGCTTAATATTATATATTTATATAATCCTAATTGGTTTTAATTTAATATATTAATTTATTATAAATATTCTTTATATTAAAAAAAATATGTAATATATATATATAATAAATTATGTATATATATATATATATTCTTTATATTAAAAAAATACGTAATGTATATATATATAATACCTGGGTAGACTCAGGTATTATAATATATATATATATATATATATATATATATATATATATATATATATATATATAGGCTCATGCTCAAAAGAGAACCCCCTTAAAAAGAGAACTTAGAGAACCAATCCTAACCATTGGATGTATTATAATCAACGGCCCCGCCAGGGTCACCCACACACTAATCAAATACACCCTCACACACACAATACCACCTAATTCCCTCCCTTTTTAATTTGATTTTTCCGGTCAATCGGTGATATTTTTTTAAAATCTAATTTCACCACATTTTTCTCTATCTCCCAATGATCAGTTTGCATACCATATGTGGTATATTTTAATTTAGTTTTCTTAGTTCTCCTTTTAAGGGGTTCTCTCTAGATCCCTACTCATATACTATATATATATATATACTATATATATATATTACATAATTTATTATATATATATATTACATATTTTTTTTAATATAAAGAATATTTATAATAAATTAATATATTTATAATAAATTTTTATATATATATATATATATATATTCTTTATATTAAAAAAATACGTAATGTATATATATATAATACCTGGGTAGACTCAAGTATTATAATATATATATATATGTGTGTGTGTGTGTGTGTGTGTGTGTGTGTGTGTGTTAAATAAAGTCATTACTATATTTAAAATAGAATTATTAATGATAATTGGTTTATGAAATATCAAAAAATAGTGATTTATTAGAATTTTTGCGCTGAGTTAACCAATTTGCTATGAAACCATTCACTAACAATATTTTTATTGACTCTGTAATGAATTTTATTTTTTGGATTGATAATATATACACCAAATAATGTCTAATACTATTTGAGAGTCTATTCAGTAACTTGAATAATTCAAATATCGTCAACTTAATTTATTTGTTCCATTAATTCTTGCATAACTAAAAAATACTGATAAGTAAAATATTAAAAAATCAATTTTAAACCAATTATCATTAACATTTTAATGATAATTGAAAAATTGTGACTTCCATCAACCTGCATAAGTTTTAATGTTTACATGCATTATCATTACATTAAAACTAGGTAACAAAGCCGCGCTACGCGCGCCATGAAAATATTTTTAAAATTGTATATATAATATCAATGTTCGTTGAATTTTATTATTTGAAAGTTGATATGATAAATTGAAACTTGTGTAAAATGTAATTAAATTTGAATGTTTAAGAATTATAGAGAAAAGAAAAGAAAACATGTTTTAGTTAAACTCTTAAGTGTTAATAATAATATTTTCGAAAATATTGATGACATCTATTTTGTTGCATAAAAAATGCTTTTGAAATTCAATATTGATAAACATTTGTAAAGTTTGACAATGGATAAGTAAAAGTAACATTTTTGAAATATTTTGTTGTCGATGTTATTATGAAATACGTGATTGCTTAGTTTATTGATAAATTTGTTTGTATGACGAAGAAAAGAAGCAGAATGTAAATGTGATAAGAAGTGTGATTGACTTAACTTGTCGATAAATTTGGTTGTATGACAAACAAAAGAGAATTCAAATGCATTTTGTAAGTCTTGCTTCATATTTTTTGGAGTGATCCGACACTTGTATATATTAATTTTTTTGAGCATTATTTGTAAGAACTTTAGTTGTATGTAACATTTAATTTAAATTCATGGACACATGTTCAAAATGGTACTTAAATATTTTAATACTTTTATATCAAATCTTATAATAAATATGTACATGTAATTATATTCGGGTTAAATGGCGTTTTGGTCACTCAACTGACTGGAAACTTGCAATTGGGTCATCAAACTCAAAAAGTTTTCAGTCACATCATTGTACTCTTAAAAATTTTCATTCAGGTCACTGGCCATTACAATCCGTTAAAAATTAGACGGAAAACTGACTAAGTTTGGTGAGTTGGCTTGAATAAATCCACTGTGGCATGTATAGTCAGCTGAAGCGGCGTTTTTCGTCACTCAACTAATGTGCAGTCAGCTAAGTTTCTAGTAAGTTCGGTGATCAAAACGCTACTTCAGCTGACTGTACATGCCACAATGGATTTATTCAAGCTAACTCACAAAACTTAGTCAACTTTCCGTCAAATTTTTAACGGAGTGTAACGGCTAGTGACCTGAATGAAAATTTTTAAGAGTACAATGATGTGATTGAAAACTTTTTAAGTTTGATGACCCGATTGCAAGTTTCCTGTCAGTTGAGTGACCAAAATGCCAATTAACCCAATTATATTCTATCTCCAATAAAAATGAATCTGAAAATTATTGGATTCTGAATATACACTAAGTGGTTTAAAATTAATTATTTATGCAAAATGAAGATTCTCTAACATATTATCAACTTCATCAACTCCATAAAGGCCTCTTATTTTTTGTTCCTACCAAATTACACTGTCAACATAATTTTTATAATAAAAATTTATAAATATTAAATAAAATGTTATTCAAAGCCGACACTCATCTCATAGCATACATGCGCGATTAATTGATTAGTATTAGTATAAGAATGTGTTTAGTTAGAATATTAATTTATTCCAACACAATATAATGAAACTACGAATGTATAACTTTTTCATTGATTTAATTATTAAAGAAAAAGGTTGGATTGGTTCAATTTAATCGAGTTGTTCATACCCCATGTTTCATGTGTAAAAGTAAATTATATAATATTACTTGTATTTTAAATTGTAGATGTTAATTGAATAATTTATATACTTCCGTAACTTATCAGGATTCTCACGGTCACTAATTACGAATTTATCGAAAAGTTAAAATCGCTTATTTATTATTGCCAAAAAATTGCAATGATTTTGAATAAGGATTAGAAATGTACTATATAAATAATTTTAGTTTATCATTTTAACTTGAAATAATTGTACTTTTATAAGGATAATTAATATTTTATATTAATATAATAACTAAAATGCTCTAATAAAAAAATAATAATAACTAAAATATTTTATATAGATAATTATAATAATTATTGGCTAAAATTTTGTTTTAAGTATAAAATAAAATGTATTTAATATAAGTTTAATAGGTACAATTAATGACTAATTATAATCCTATTAAATGCAAGGAAATTATTTAATAAAAAAATCAAAAATGTGAAAAATCAAGGAAAAAATTTTGAAGCTTCAGAGTGAAAGCCTCTTCAATCTCCGGCTATTATAATATATGTAGATAACTAAAATATTTTATATAGATAATTATAATAATTATTGGCTAAAATTTTGTTTAAAGTATAAAATAAAATGTATTTAATATAAGTTTAATAGGTACAATTAATGACTAATTATAATCCTATTAAATGCAAGGAAATTATTTAATAAAAAAATCAAAAATGTGAAAAATCAAGGAAAAAATTTTGAAGCTTCAAAGTAAAAGCCTCTTCAATCTCCGGCTATTATAATATATGTAGATTGATATTTTAAAATTTTCCTAAAAAAGTGATTTAAAAAAGTTTGTATGAATTATTAGTTGGAATAATACTCTAATTATATATCAAAAAGTTTAATAATTTTAGAAATATCATAATATGAAAAGTAGCAAATACAATATTAAATAGAACTAAATAACGTTTTGAAAGCCGACATCCCTCTCATAACATATATGCTCAATAATAGCATAAGAATTTATATAATTAGAATATTAAATTATTTTAACACAATATAATGAAACAACAAGTGTATATAACATTTTTATCGACTTAATTGCGCAATAAAATGATTGAGTTTATTATGTTAAAAATAAAAAATATGTCAATATTATTTTGTACAAATTCTAGATTTTAACCAAAAGATTATACTTCTATAACTTATAACGATTTCCACAATTATTGATAAAATATTGTTCGAGAAGTTAAGATCGTTTGTCCTACAATCGTTCGAAAAAAGTTTGCAAAAATCTTCAACATATAATAAAAAATGACGTAGTAAAGATTGATTGAGAAGTTAAGGGTCATCTGTACTACAATTGTCCAAAAAGAAAGAAACTGGAGTGGTATTCGAAAGGAATAAAAAAGGACGCACTATAAACAATTTTTAATCGTCATTTTACCTAAAAATAAACTTAATTATATATGTAATTAATATTTAATAATGAAATAATAATTATAATGCTCAAATAAAGTTTTGTAATCTTTTATATAAATAAAATAAAATAAATTTATTACATATTTATTGTGTATAATTAATAACTAATTAATATGTCATTAAGAGCTATTTAATGTAAGAAAAAAATTTTAATAAAAAATTCAAAATAACGAAAAATCAAGAAAAATATCTTAAATGTTTCTGGTAACTTTCCGATCTCTAGGCATTATAATATATATAGATATTTAGTGATATATTTCTTAAAATCAATAATTACCTACACAGAGAATCCATTTGCTATAATTTTCTTAGTATTTATTTTCAAATTAATTCAGAATAAAATTAATTAAAACATTCAGAACATGTAACCTATTTTTAATAAAATAATTAACTGAATGAATATACGTGTATTTAGTATAACATTTTAAATATATAATTCACATGATAAACGAAATAATTAACATAAATTCAAATTTTAATTTATGGCACATGAATATTAATATTTTTGTGAAATCACAAATTATAATATTTATTTATGTTTGTAATTACGTAATACACGTATAAATGAGCATTTCACCCTCTCCATCCGATCCCGATAAGATTCCTTTCCTGTTTGGGTTGGAGATTCTGAAAATTTTTCGGGTCAACATGAAATATTATAGAATAAAAATTCGGGGGAAGGGAACGAGCATGGAGATTAAGGTATCCCGGCCCGATCCTGATTTTGTTAATGTTTTTAAATATATATTTACTAGATTATTAAAAAGACTGAAAGTACGTGTATTTAATATAAAATTTTAAATATGTAGGTTGCGAGTTCACATGGTACACGAAATAACATAAATTCAAATTTTGATTTCTGGTACGTGTATTTTAGTTTTTATTGTAAAATTATAAATTAAAATATTAATTTATGTTTGTTATGCTCATAACAAAAATGAAACAAATTCACGTGAGACATGTATGGATAGCATTTCATCCAGCACGACCTCGATCTGATCCCTTTCCGATTTATGTTAGGTATTCGGTAAATTTTTTGGGGCAACATAAAATATTATAGAAAAAAATCGGAGGAAGGGAACGGCCTCGGGGATTAAGGTATCCTGACCCGATCCCCGATTCTGTTCCCGAATGATTATCATATTTAAGAAAAATAATTTTTTAAAATATATATTTACTAGATTATTAAAAGTAACTATAATTCGAAAATTTAAAATTTTTATAAACTTAGAATTTCATATATAAAATTTGAAAAAAATTAATTTTAATAATATTTTTCATCTTTTTTTATAAAAAAATTTATTCGATTCGCTATTTATGATATTATAATAATTTTATCTTGATTTTTTAAATTAATTTTATTATCAGACATATTAGAGAATATTAAAATTCTAAATAAAAAAAAATTAACAATCCCTAATTTTTCGCGGGGATCCTCTACCCCATTCGGGGTAGGAATCATGAAGCAAAAACAAACCTCATTCGAGGATCGATACGGGTTCAATGATTATGTTCAAAATTTTAATTTGAAAAAAAAATTAAATTCCCAATTTCTCGCGGAAATCCCTATTTCCCGTTCGGGACAGAATCTAGGAACATAATGATCCTCGTTCAGAAACCACGACGGGTTCAACGATTATGTTCGAATTCGGGGAGCGTGATCGCTATAACACTACCTAACCCTGAATTGACCGACCTGATGCCCATCCCCAAATATACATACAACATAAATTATTTTATTATTAAATTTGGACATCTAGATACGAAATACACTCAACTAAATACCAGCAAAAGAATAAAAAGAATAGGTACATCAATGCTTTATCAACTTAAAAATAAACGATTGTACAACTGAATAGTTGACAATAATATGTTAATCCAATCTGTTGACAAATATTAGATGAGTTTAATTGAAATTCAAAAAATATAATGTTAACAAAATAATATTCGAAAAACTTATACAGTTTAATGTGTGAGAGATATGACAATTAAGTATTTTATTATAATAATACCTATTGAGCTCGTAAACACAACAATAATTTTGTATAAATATTGAAATGTAGGTCGATGAGAGGTTGTCAAAGATGAAAGGGAGATGATCGGAGAGAGGAAGGATATGAACAAACTTAAGGTTGTTAAAGACGAAAGAGAGGTAGTGGAGCAAGATGAATGTGCAAATATGATGTGGTTGGAGGAATGGGCGGATCTTAGAGGTATAGTGAGGTGGTTGGATAGTGATCGGAAAGACGCCGAAGTGAGAAGCACTAGTACAGAAATGATATAGCGTCGCACTTTTAGCGTCAGTTGTTTGCATTAACCGACGCTTATTGCGTCGGTTGTACCTATTGCGTCGGTTGTTTGAATTAACCGACGATTATTGACTTCTGTCAGAAGCTTTGGCGTACATAATCAGAAAGAAATTGGAGTAGATATGAAGTAGGCATATGAGTAGAAGACAAAATAGATATTCAAAAAATGTTGTGGCTAAGATCGAAAGTAGTTAAAAAAAATTATTATCGTGGTGATTCTTTTAGGACTTTACTAAAAAAAACATACTAAAGGACACTATTATCGTGGTAATACTTGATAGCTAACGATTAACTCTTCTTATGTACCATTTTTGTCGATTATCCTTCTCACATTCAACAAGCACCACTATAAATATGATCCTCGAAATTTAGAGTGTGCTAATAATTTGAATTTAGAACGATTATTAACAACTAATTCTCGGTAAATCGTTGCACGTGAAAGGTAAAACACACTGACAAGAGGATATAACAGACTCCATCTTAAATTTAAAAAAAAGTATATGAATTAAAATGTGACCCGTGCCTTGCACAAGCTATCATGCTAGTTACATTATAACTTTTAACAACATAATGCCGAATAAGGTATAAAATAATGTTTAATTTTCTATGTTTATGTATTATTTTTCTTTTGATTCATTCTTTTTGACAAAATATCTCAAAAGATCATAAATATTCATGTTTATCTTACTAAGTAAGTTCTTGTTTGCATGACAGCAAATTGATGTAATTGTTCAAGAAAACAATCTTCATGGAACTATAGGTGATATGGAAGTTTCTTTTATGTCTTGTGAATCAATATAATATGCCCGTCTAATAACGAGAGAGCTGAAATTTATCCAAAAGAATATTTCTACAACCAATCATGCAACACATGGGGTATGAAAAAAAAACCAAAAATGGAGTATGAAAATAAAATTAGTTAGCCATAAGTAGATATAGTACATTGTTGAGTACATATCTTCAAGGAGTTTGCGAACTTGGACACATAACTTACGTCGCTAAGTATACATAAATTATTTATTTTCTGGTTATATATATATGGTTATTATGAAGTACTGATTTCTCAAGAAATTTTTTACTGAGAAATCATAAGGATGGGTGTTGCATTATTTAGGTCCTTTAAGATTCATTGTGATTTATCTACCAATAACATTGTACGGCGATCTAAAAATTAAGTTTTTTGGCATACCAAGACCAATTATGTGAGAAGGTATCAAAGCTCAACTCAAATAAATTTATAATGTTGTGAAAGATGTTTTGGGAAGCTCGCCATCTACACCGTTACATGTTAATCAATCGACAACGCTTGAATATGCAAAGACCCCGTAAGTATGTCATGTACCAAAATCATATATACATAATTACCACAATTTTTTTGATCAAAAATGTTAATGACCAGTCCTGGAATTGCCTTGTTCAAATGGTACTGCAAAAAGGAAAGCAAAATTAGTGCCCGCGGGATTACATCCATAGAATACTGCTTAATTTTTTGAACTGAGCCGAATAAAAATGAAGGCCCATATGTATTTTAGATTAAGCCCATTTGGATAGAAAAGACTAAACACTAATTATGTTAACAAATAAAGACATAAATCACTAATTACATCATTAAATAAAGAAATTTAACATAAATATTTCCTACCCAAATATTTAGCTAGAACTTCTCCTACAAGGCTACAACAATATCAAAAACAAACCTTACTTTTCATAAGTTTTGATTTTCAAGAAATTCAAGAAATGGATAACAAGAAGAAAAGAAAAGAATGCATACCACAGCATCGACATATTGTTATGTTGCTCTTGGAGATGAAATGTCAAATACAAGAACATATGTTCCCTTTGCTCAACCCCTTCATAATATGCTGCTCTCTTGCTCAACCCTTTCATTCATAATATGGGTCCTACTCTAAAACCCTAATAGTACATTTTTAATAAAATATTATTATTTTTTTATATCGTATAAGTGATAAGCATGTTGGTAATTCATTTGTCTTAGCATTAGCAGTACTTTATATATACAGACTATGACGCCCCCAAATTCGGGGTCAGAATTTGGTGCCACAACCAATACAATTAAGTATAACTTAATTATACCGACGACCCCTCAACAAGGATCGATCTCAGGTTATAGTATGAAACAAGAATCTAAATTATAACATTATAACTATTATACCTTCTTATCTGAAGCGCAGTCCATTACTGAATGAGTCCATGCTGACTCTGAAATCTATTCTTTAAAGAACACCTCATCACACTCATTCGTATTGTCGTTCGCAGGTAGTCAATCCTTAACCCTAACTGAAAGGGGAGGGAAAATAAAGCAAGAATGAGCCAACAATGCTCAGCAATTTAAAAATATAGTAAAACAACAATATCTTGATAATTCATTGATGTACTTAAAGGGAGTAATTTAACTTCCATTAGAGGATTAAACTTTTTATTCTTTAAAACATAACTTTCCATCAAAACATTCCTTTCATAAACCTTTTAAAACATTTAATATTTCACATGGTAAACCAATTTCATTTCACATCATTTAAAAATAAAGCACTTTAAAAAAATCGATTGGAGGTTTTACTTTACAACAGACAATACGGGTGATCAGCCCATAAAGTCCCCATAACGGACACAAAGTCCCTCTGGACATTAATCCTTTCATTAGGATAGCTTGGGTTCCCAAGAGGTAACATATTGGCCTATAAGGGTGTTGGACTGGACAGACCAGAACTACACCATAATATACACAAACAGGCCGAACCGGCATTAACCGTTCGCTCACGCCTCTCCAATCGTTAGGAATCCGTAGAAACCATTTTGACGAAGTTCCTAACAGTTTATAAATCACATTTTAAAACAGTAAAGCTTAGAAAAGCTTTCAAATCTCCAAAGCATTTAAATAATTAAATCATTTCGATGAGCAATGGTAAAAGGATTATGGATAAGAATATATGTGATACAGATTTGCAATAATTGGAATCACAAAGTAAAGCATTTAAGTAATCGAAGCATTCAAAAATCGTTACCCTGAAGTACATTAAACTCACTGATAACAGATCAGCCCAGTTTAAATAACTTCAAAGTATTTTTAAGAAAACACTCACTTTGATTGGAAACAACAAGAGTTCAAGGGTGTAATCATCATTAAGATCTAGGTTGTACAAAGTTGGAATTAAAGAAACTGGAGCATATGCTTTAAAACATTAAAGCAGGTTAATAAATTAGTTTAGGATGATAAAGGTCTTGTATCAATGAAATAATGGTTAGACAGGGTATAGTTAAATAAGTTTCACTTCTCTAAATCAAGGTTCATTTGATTACGAGTTTAAGACAGAGTTTAGTAGCATATAGTTTCTTAAACAATGTTTTGTGGAAATAAGGTTCACCGAAGGCCAAGTTCATTAAAAGCCACGTTCAGCAACATATGATTTCGTAAAACATGGTTTGTAAAAACCTGGTTCTTTAAAATAGGGGTTCAGTAAAACTTGGTTTACTAAAACAATGTTCGGTTGGGTATAAGTTAAGAAAATATGGGTAAGTAATTCTGGAATTAATAAAACATGATTTGATAAGTGGAAATAGGGTTATCAATCAATAAATTGTAAAACAGGTGTTAAGTTTTAGAAATCGCATTTAAAATTAGAAAGTCCGATTGGGTTCATAGGGTATAAGATGATAGACATAATAAAGAACAAAGTTTAAAGCAGAGGACAAATTATAAAATAAAAGTTCATTGTTAAAGATAGGTAGTGATAGGGTGCATAGCAATCAATGTATATCAAAAGGCAGATCACAAGATAGCTCAATGGAATGATACATGAAGGTACAGGTTATTTGCATATTGATTTGAATGAAACGTATGATAAATAACAGGAGCAGATATGCTTCACTTGAACAATAAGTGAGGAATAGAAACAATTGCCTCAATATACATAGTCTCAATTCCAACACATCGATTCGTTACTTCCTATACGTCAGTCTCTACTTCTTTGCACGCTGGTCTCTAATCGACGATACATCCATCTTTCCTCCATAATTCGCCAACCAATACGCTTGTTAACTCCGGTAACATCTCACTTCTAAGATTCCAATTACACACGTACTGGCTCTTACCGGCCTCCTACTAGTACCTATATACAAGTAAAGTACTACTTCAGTATACTTTTACCCTTAATCATCTAACTTTATTCTACCCAACGAATCCTATAACGCTTTATCACTTAACACATATAACACATACTTGTTATATTTATAACACAACTTAGTATAGTCAAATATCCACTTAAGCACATAACACATAAAACATACTAATCACATAAATCACTTAAGCACTTAACATGTAGTGTTAACTCATTTTACAAGTAGTTTCAATTATAATACTGACAAAATGACAGTTTGTAACCCCTATGTATATGGGTTTTGTCAAATTGGTCCAGATTTACGTTTTTTAACATTTTGTAACCCCTATCTTCAAATCTCGCTTCATATTACAACCCCTCCCGTCTAATTAACCTATTTTACAAGTAAAAATGAGTTAAAAACCTCTATACATAAGGGGTACAAACTGTCATTTTTGAAGATATGAGTTGTAATATGAAGCGAGATTTGAAGATAGGGGTTGCAAAGTGCTAAATAACGTAAATCTGGACCAATTTGACAAAACTCATATACATAGGGGTTACAAACTGTCATTTTGTCTTATAATACTATACATTTTACAATTATAATTCTAACGGAAAACGGGCAGCATTTCCTTTGTAGAGTGAACTAGCCCGTCGGAACATAACCGACTCAAATCAACAACCAAATTAATCCATAATCAACTACAAATTCTCTTTCATACTTACAACTCATAACTTGCTATCAAATTGAACTAATTAACTTATTAATCAAACTCAATCAAAATTATTAACCTTTTTAATCAGAAACAAGATTTCAAACTAGAAACACGATTGCGCATACTATATTAAAACATTTTTAATAAATCTAAAAATTATCATTTTAATACAAAATTTTGTATACACCTTCCTGAATATTAACACAATCTTGCATAAAAATTTCATCTCCAAAACATTTTTATTATGTCAAAAACGAACTGAAACAACTCACACATTAGTACAGAAAATTCTGCTCAACGCGGTCTTTACTAAAACCTACATAACTCTTTACTCGTTAACTCAAATGACACAAGGTTTTCGCGTGGACAAACTAGACACCGAGTAAAATACGTTCATATCATACCCACTGCACAGAAAAAGGGGCTTACCCTATGAACAGATTGTGAAGAACACGGCAGTGCAGATTTCATGAAAACCAATTCTTAACCATAAGACTCAACATATACTTATTAAAACATTCAAATCAATTAACAATGATTCATATACATCAAGTTTACAAATATTTTCAATTACCACGCTGAAAACTCAAACAAAAGTTATACAAAATGTGACATGCAAATCCTAAACTTCAACTATATTAACATACAATCCTTTATAAAAGATAATCAAATCATAATCAAACTTATAACATCAAACTTAGACTAAAATGTAGATTATAAACTGAAATTTTATAAAACAAAGTTTTGTTTTTGTTTTGTTATCTATTTTTTTTTACACTTGAATAAATATTTTTAAAACCTGGAAAAATGCTTCACAAAATGGTTTTCATATTTTAAAATAAAGATCATGAAATTACCTTCTCCCCCATATTTTTAAAATAATTTTAGGATCAAAAATGAATTTTATATGGATTTTACAAGTTTGAATCTACAAAACAATTCATAAAATCATTTTAAAATCTTTAAAGGCTGAGAATAATTTCCTCAAAAATCTTAAAATCTAAATAAATATGCAAATGTAATATAATAAAAGATTTCGTGATTTTTAACAACTCCGGTGATTTTATAAAATTCACAGAAGATCAATAATGCATGTTTAAAATAATTTTTTTAATGTTCAACAAGGTAAATAAAAATATACAACACATACGACACTTGCAAATCATCATATAGTCACATAAACATGATTCCACACATACTTTGACTTCACAAAATATTCATATCACATAATTCACCTTTAGAAATTAAATAATCATTTAAATAATTACGAAAATTTCTAAGTCGTTATAGTCTTCCCCCCTTAAAAGGATTTCGTCCCCAGAATCTCTCCTAAGTAAACAAATGAGGATACTTGGCGAGCATCTCGCTCTCAAGCTCCCAAGTTAACTCTTCAACTTTAAGATTCCTCCACAAAACTTTAACCAAATTAACAGTCTTATTCCTAAGCTTCCTTAAAGTCCTATCTTGGATTTCTAATGGTTGCTCCTCGTACGATAAATCTGGTTATATCTCGATGGGTTCATACTCGATCACATGACTCGCATCTAGATTGTACCTCTTAAGCATAGATACATGGAAAACGTTATTAATATGATACATGTGCGATGGTAATGCTAACTCGTAAGCAACCTTCCTGACTTGCTTCAAAATCTCAAATGGTCCTATATACCTTGGACTCAGCTTTCCTTTCTTACCAAATCTTGTCACCCTTTCCATGGTGATACTTTTAACAACACTTGATCTCTTACTTCAAAACTAAAATCCTTCCTGGCTTGATCTGCATATTTCCTCTGCCTATCCTGGGCAGTAAATAATCTCTTTTGAATAACTTCTACTTTTTCTTTCGTCTGTCGGAGCAATTCTGATCCTAATATCTTCATTTCACCAACCTATTCCCAATACACTAGGGATCTACACTTCCTTCCATGCAAAACTTCATATGGTGGCATCCCTATACTTGCGTGATAGCTATTATTATATAAAAACTCTACCAGGGCAATGTTCATCCCAACTTCCCTTGAAATCCAGTGCACAAGTTCTAAGCATATCTTTGATTGTTTGTGTTAACTCGAATAACTTGTAGAAGGGGGGGTTGAATACAAGTTATATAATCGTGTCTGATTTTTGCTTTATTAGATGAACAAGAATAAACGAATGAATCAAACTTTGTTTGTATTAAATAAATCAAATACAAACTCTACCAAAGGTGTACAATACCATTAGCAGCTGCTGACAATACAAATCTCTCTCTCTGTTTGTTTCGAACTCTCGAATACAAACCTTATACAGAGCTTCACACGATATGCACTCTACATTTCTCAATTCGCTCGTTTTACAATGATATTGAGAGAGTATTTATAATGCTACCTATCAACTAATAACAGAATTATAATCTATCTATGACAATGTTCTGCCGTCACTACGCCAAAAATGCTCAAATGCAACGCCATGTTTAATGCTGCTTTAGGCCAAAAAAGCGTTGCATTAGACCAAATGCAACACTAGGGGGCGTTGCATTCGAGACCGTCTCGTTAGACCCCATAATCCAACGCTTTTTGGCATCTAAAGTAACAGCAATAAGCGTTGCATCTGACATGTAATGCAACACCACAGCAAGCAAATGCAACACCAAAGAGGCGTTGCAATTGACATTAGACATAGTTCCAATTCCACGTCACGAATGTGGGCCCCACAAGCATGCCACATCAACAATGGGTCCAGCTAGCATGCCACGTCAGCAACAGTCCAGCTGGCATGCCACGTCAGCAACAGTACAGCTGGCATGCCATGTCAGCATGTGGGGCCCACGTGCCATGTCAGCATATGGGGACCACTTTCCATGTCAGTAATGGGGCCTGCCATGCCACGTCAACAGTGGGTCCCACATGCCACATCAGTAGTGGGTCCCACGTGCCACGTCAGCACTGGGTCCCGCAGCCATGTAATGCAACGCTATTATTTACTTTTTAAAACACTAGAATCTTATCAAATGCAACACTATATTTACCAAATGCAACACTAAAATATCTAATGTAACACTGAAAATATCAAATGCAACGCTTTAATTAAAATTTCTACAATATTCTGTTTCTTACATAAAGAAACCCATCAAAATACATTCAAAGGCATTCAAAGCCATCCAAAACATTCAACCAGCCACCAAATAGTTACAATCATCCACACCAACATCATACTAATACCTAATAAAACCATTACAAATACTTCCAAAAGGAATCCAACATAATTCTAAACCAACAAGCACATACGATTAAGTCTAAATTTTAAAAGTACGAAACCATTACAGAGTTACGTAATCATATTGCTCTTCGGTTCCGCCTTGAGTCTTAGGAGTACCGTTGTCATCATCATAGTTGAAAGCTCCTGGATAAAAAACAATAGTTAAATTGAATGAATGAAATGTCAAATGAATGAATCAAGAATTAAGACTACTTTGCGATGCTGTGTGAGATTTATGCACTTATCTAATCAAATATTTATGTGAATATATGAAGTTATGATGCATCATGACTAATAAGTGTTAGTACCTTGGTTCAACCAATATTTTTAATTCAACTGACAGAGTGCAAGTATCGTTACTTTTGTATCAAATATACAGTTCCCGGATTCCTTTTAGAACAGAACTAATACTGTTAATTACCATTAAAAAATAATAATTACTAAACAGTTTTCTGGGGTGCAATCATATCCAACCATCACTGATTCCCTCTGCCTTACAGTTTAAACTTACAAACTGAAATAGTTTAAACTTATTTTATCAACTGTGAACTAATACTTAAGTGCAAAGGTAGTATACCAGGCAACATGAACATTTAACGGGGTCAGTTGCCATCATAACTGCAAGAACAGACAACCTTTACTCTAGTAGATGCACTACATTCATAGCAGTCATTTGGATATACCTTGATTGCAGCTCAACAAAAAAACATATAAAAATCCAATTACTTTATATAGTAATAAAATAATTTGACAAATTGTTCTGACCAGGAATGTTATGTAATCAACAAATCTTATACTGCAGAATGCAAAAATCTACACCAAAAATTTTGCAACACCATTCACAAGGACTAGCTGCAATTTGTGCCTACTACATATGATTATAAAAAGTAATTTGCAACAATTTGTTATATATGACAAATTACTACCAATTACTACAATTTATGCCTACTACATATGATTATAAAAATCCAATTACTACAGAAACTTTTGATATATATGACTGGCTGTTGCCCTGTGTTTAGTGGTAATAGAATTTTATCACAAAAAGTAAAAATAATGATTATAAAAATAGTCATTTGGACTTTTTGGACTTGTTATAATGCACGTACTTAAAAATAGGTCAGTATGGTTCACTTACATTAACTGGAATAGCAAACAGGTACTTAAAAATATACAAGTCAGTTTCAAAGGCTGGTTTCATCAGTTTTGAGATTCACGTACCTTTTACTTGAAAGGATAGCAATAATTGTGGTATAAACAATAACAATTGAAGCAATTAATGCTGTTCCAAAGGAAACTCTTACTACATATTCAGCTCCAGACTGTTGAGAAACACAAACATAATATCCCTTAATATTGTTTATCCATCATAATGTAGCCAGTGATAAGAAAGAAGGATACTACCTTAGCTTTTTCCAATAAGGGTTCGAACTTTATCCTGAGTGATTTGGTTGCAAGCTTCGAACTATAATCCTTTGGGAAAACATATAGAACATCGCCATCATCTGACACCTGTTGATAACATCTTCAAAATGATTGCCATCAGGAAATTAAAAAACTTCATTATGTAATCAAAAGATGTCAATCCCCGACATTTTAAACTGATGAAATGCTTGTCTTTATTTAATAAGCTTTATCTTAACCGATTCCATAACTTTCCATCACATCATATAAGCATATTTTGAGCTGTGAAACTATAAATTGTGACCTTAATTGAGGAAATCATGAAAATAGGATAACTTACTTGTAAATATATTACAATGCATGGCCTGTAATTTCGTAGTATTACATGATAGTATACTGATGGATGCTAAAATATTTCATTTCCATGCTGTTTGATGGCATAAAAGCAAGCTATGTAACTTTTACAAAATCAATGTAAAGCGTCACTGATCCTTAATTCGTAAATTAACAATCAAAACCGCCACATGAACAAACAATAATAAAACACGATAATTACGCAAACTAAAATCCGAAACAACGAAAAAGCTACCTCCAAAAAGCTATCTCTTCTTGTAGTATGAATGTAAGGCACTCTTTCTTTTCTGGAGAAGCAGCCATTTCTTATCCAAATCCAAAATAGTCCAAAGTACCTGTAAAAGAAACAGGAAACAATTAGCCAATTTCATCATATGAAGTACGACATGTAATTTAAAACCAAATATGTGAACCTTGTACCACATTAATGCTGGTTTTATGTCAGAGCTATTCTGAAAAGCATCAGCTTCCAGCTGCTCTGGATCCCTAAACAGACTTGGGCATTCATCCTTTCTGTACATAGTAATAAAAGGGACCTATAACAAGATTACGTAACAAATTTGTTAGTGAACATAAAGTTCAAGAATATAATCAAAATTATCATAGAAGACATAGCTTACATATAATTTTTGGATATGGATAAAATCCAAGAATCTCATCACATCTTCCTTAACAATTGACAGCTCACTGGTTTCAACAATTCTTCCATACAAATGTATCATGTTTCTTAGCTGATTGCAAATCCAAATACTCTCTTCATCTATACTCGATTCAGTTGTTGGTGGAGGCCCAGTACTATGTTCGAAGATCTATAGTACAAGGAACAGTTATTACCAAAAAAAAAAGGCCTGCAGAAATGCCAAAGTACAACCAGATACCCAAATCAATATTTACCTGCAACCTTTCCGGAAAATCTGTCTTACGAATCATGCCATCCTTCTCCGTCATATACTTCTCTGAGAGAATGGTTGGTTCTACAATCCTTTCCTTTCTTCTTCCAGATGCATCATAATATTCACTCATCTCTGCTAATCCTTGCTTGCGACGCTTTAACAGATCATCCACATTTCCAAAAATATCATGAGCTTCCTGTAATGCAGATGAAGAGACTCCTGGCCTGGGCTGTTTTTTGGTTACCTTCCTTCTGAATGATGAGTACTATGTAAGAAAAAACTTACAAAACAAACATCTATATAGAGAAAGTTCCATTTAACCAGATGTGTACCTCATAGGAGATCCATGCTCGTCCAAGTCTTCCTCAACAATAAAGCCAGACATATCATCCTCATCTCCAATTTCATCATCTTCTTCTAGTTGCTCCTCCTCTGCAATGTCTTCAAGTTGCGTTCCTGAAATTTAAACATATACATTAGCCAAATGGACAGTTATGTACAATCACCCATTCAAAATGTGTGCTCACAAAGCTTTACCCTCACCATCGCCAAATAGGCTGTTCTGGAGCATCTCCTCGGCCGTTCGCACACCCCTTCCAGATCTATCAAACTCATCACCATCAGAAAGTCCAGAATGATGATCCCTCTGAGCTTTTTTCAAACGCTTAAACTTTTTGCTTTCCTGTTCAATCAAAACATGACCATTTCAAGGATGAAGGCAACTAATTAAGTGTCGGGAGAAAACCATCCAAGAATATGATTGTCTGAACCCACCTCTGGACGTCGGAAACCCGTGATATTATTATCCTCGAGCAGCTCATAGTCATCTTCATCAAGAACGTAGTTCTTCTGGGAATCCCTGTGATTTCAAAGACAAAAAAATAATTAGCTTAATAGAAATGCAAATTTATGTGAGGGCTCAAAAGAAATCACTAACCTTTTCTTTCGCTTTTTCTTCTTTTCCTTCTCCTCATCACTGTCTCCGCCGTCGTCTTCTTCTTCATCATCCACTATAAAACCATCATTCTCATATTCATCCTCTCCTGCCTCTAATCAAGATACACAATAATCCAAATATGAAATACCTTTAGCCTCCCCTTATACACAGTCTACAATTAAAAACACACAAAACACATTAATACGAAAATATATACTAAATTGATTGCAATAACCACAAATTAAAAGCAATAAGTTGAAATCGAAAGCGATACCAAGTATTTTCCATGGCCAATTGCTTCGTATATGTGAAAGTGATTCATAATCTAGGGTTTCAAATTGTGAGTAACAAAATTAGATGCAAATTTACAGATGGGAGAGATCGAGATATGGATTAGAAAATTTGTTACCACAGAAACCATTTCTTGGAGGGCTTCTTCCGGCCGAGAGAGTTGTTAACACTAAAACACGCAAGCGCACGTGGTCACAAGCAATATAGATAGAAGTCAAGTTCGTTCCCACAGAGATCTGGTTAGGTTTCAATTCAGTTCATGCACCTATGCAACAATGTATGATTATTATTCACTGCTAAGACAAATAACAAGATTAAGTTTTTACTAACTATAAATAACTAAGATACAAATTAACAAACTAAAAATTACTAACTAATGAGAATTAAAATTTAATTACTTATATGCGAGAAAACATGGAATCCTAACTTCATCATCTACTTCACTTAGATCTGACGCCTTTAATCTCTATATGCAATGGTTTTGATATCTGATCGGATAACACGAAACAAGTATACGCTACTTCTCATTATACGAATACCAAACTAAACATACATCCATAAAAGAGATAGAAGATGAATAGACACCAATTATGCTTAGACCCTATATGTCTATAGAATTTGAAAACATAACGGTTGAAGAACAAGTTATCCATAAAGATCACACAGGGCAATATAAGTATTTTCATCTCAAACTACGAATCATGTTGATAAACAATCATGAACCTATGCTAGCATGGCAAGTTCTAAATCTCAAGATCCACTTTCACTTCACAAGAGATTAACAAATTAGATGTTCGCGACGCATCTATCAATTAAGCATAACCATACAAGGATATCAGATATACATCACACACAGATCTTTAAAGTATCAAAATACTAAGCTCCATAAACAAATCCGTTAGAATCCCATGACAACGATTAGTTCATAATCGAACCGCTCGTCATCATGGGATCTATTGAAACCATGAAAGAAAGTAATAATATTAATAAAACAAGAGTTGAGAAAACAAATCTATGATACAAAAGATGAAGTAGATCTAGATCCGTTGCTTGTCACGAGCGTTGAATCTTTCTCCGCTTTTCTCCCTTGCAGATCTAAGCTATATTATGTACAAGATATCTAATTGTCTAATTCTCTAATTCTAATTGTCTAATTCACAAGGGGATTGGATGTGTTTATATAGGCACTCCAAGTCTTGCCCAGCAAGAAATTACCTTCTATTACAATTAGAATTCGATTAAGGTACTAAAAACTGCCCAAAATATAATTAGAACTTGAAAAGGGCAAAACTGTAAATTCCTCCTCCCATCAGTCTGCTTGTCGCGCAATCTGCGCCCACCACACGCAACTTGCGTGCGCGAATCCTATCCTAAGTTGTAGAAAATCTTGCAGGCTTCGCGTGAGCTGTAAGATCGCTGAAAACGGACTTCTAGAACTCCAGATATGGCCAAAACAGTGTAGACTGCGCAACCTTCCCGGAAAATCCGAATTTTAATAAATTAATCCCCCAAACACGATAGAAGCATAAACCATAATCGCCATTCTTGTAAATCTGCACAACTAAGCAAAACACATCAAACTATAACAAACTTGAGTCCAAGACAATCAATTTAAGCCGAATTGAAGCGATCCAGGTGGATATAAAATCCACTTATCAAGAGTCGAGAGAGAGAAAGAGCTAGAAGAGAGGAATGTTTTGTTTAGATATGTGTATACTTTTGTTTCAGGGGGAAATGAAAATGTTTAGTTTTCATTTGGGGGGAAAAAGCCCGCCCCATTTTTCACCTCGGGCAACACACTTTACTACTACTTATATCTTTTATAATTTAATTGAATTATTAAATTTATTATAATATAAAAATAAAAATAAAAATATATCACATGTATTAATATATAGTATAAATTAAAAAATTTATCACTTAAACATACACAAATATCATGTTCATGTAAAAAAATATAAAATCGTCGAAGAAATCATTTTTACATATAATTTTATATGTAAAAATATAAAATCGACGAAGAAATCATTTTACATATAAAATCGTCTACTTTGACCAGTTTGACCGTTATAAAGTCAAACCAAATGCATCTAGGAAATTTTTTTAAAAAATTATCACATCACTAAAATCGTTAGATCATGACATCCGTACGTTTGGAACGTCGAAAAAATAATTTAAAAAATAGATTCATCATTCGAGACAAGTCTAGTTAAAAGGAAGGTCTACTTTGACCGGTTTGACCGTTATAAAACCAAACCAAATACATCTAGGATGTTTTTTTAAAAATTACCACATCACTAAAATCGTTAGATCATGTCATCCGTACGTTTGGAACGTCGAAAAAATAATTTAAAAAAATAGATTAATCATTCGGGACAAGACTAGTTAAAAGGAAGGTCTACTTTGACCGGTTTGACCGTTATAAAACCAAATCAAATACATCTAGCAATTTTTTTTATAAATTTACCGCTTCACTAAAATCGTCATATCTTGCCAGCCGTACGATTGGAACGTCAAAAAAATAATTTAAAAAAATAGATTCATCATTCGGGACAAGACTAGTTAAAATGAAGGTCTACTTTGACCGGTATGACCGTTATAAAACGAAACCAAATACATCTAGGAAAGTTTTTAAAAAATTACCACATCACTAAAATTGTTAGATCATGTCATCCGTACGTTTGGAACGTCGAAAAAATAATTTAAAAAATAGATTCATCATTCGGGACAAGACTAGTTAAAAGGAAAGTCTACTTTAACTGTTATAAAACCAAATCAAATACATCTAGCAAATTTTTATAAATTTACCGCTTTACTAAAATCATCATATCTTGCCATCCGTACGATTGGAACGTCGAAAAAATAATTTAAAAAAATAGATTCATCATTCGGGACAAGACTAGTTAAAAGGAAAGTCTACTTTGACCGGTTTGACCGTTATAAAACCAAACCAAATACATCTAGCAAATTTTTTATAAATTTATCCCTTCACTAAAATCGTCATATCTTGCCATCCGTACGATTGGAACGTCGAAAAAATAATTTAAAAAAATAGATTCATCATTCGGGACAAGACTAGTTAAAAGGAAAGTCTACTTTGACCGGTTTGACCGTTATAAAACCAAACCAAATACATCTAGCAAATTTTTTACAAATTTACCGCTTCACTAAAATCGTCATATGTTTCCATCCGTGCGATTGGAACATCGAAAAAATAATTTTAAAAAATAGATTCATCATTCGGGACAAGACTAGTTAAAAGGAAAGTCTACTTTGACCGGTTTGACCGTTATAAAACCAAACCAAATACATCTAGCAAATTTTTTATAAATTTACCGCTTCACTAAAATCGTCATATCTTGCCATCCGTACGATTGGAACGTTGAAAAAATAATTTAAAAAAATAGATTCATCATTCGGGACAAGACTAGTTAAAAGGAAAGTCTACTTTGACCGGTTTGACCGTTATAAAACCAAACCAAATACATCTAGCAAATTTTTTATAAATTTACCGCTTCACTAAAATCGTCATATCTTGCCATCCGTACGATTGGAACGTCAAAAAATAATTAAAAAAATAGATTTATCATTCGGGACAAGACTAGTTAAAAAGAAAATCTACTTTGACCGTTATAAAACCAAACCAAATATATCTAGCAAATTTTTTAAAAATTTACCACTTCGCTAAAATCGTTATATCTTGACATCCGTATGATTGGAACGTCGAAATTTTTTTTAAAAAAAATAGTTTCATCATTCCGGTAAGAGAAGTAGTTAACGCAACACTTCAAAACAGCAAATGCAACACTGTTGTCACCTAATGCAACGCTTCTGCCATGTCAGCGAATGCCACGTCAGCAACTGTAGGTCCCACATCTGCCACGTCAGCAATTGTGGGCTCCACACTTGCCATGTCAGCATCTGTGGCCTCCTGCCACGTCACCCTTGTGGGCCCCACACTGCCACGTCACCCTAGTGGGTCCCACAAATGCCACGCCAGCATTTATTAAAATTAAAAATAGCTAATGCAATGCTTTTAAACAGCAAATGCAACGCCTTTTTCACCTAATGCAACGCTTCTGCCACGTCAGCGAATGCCACGTCAGCGAATGTGGGCCCCACATCTACCACGTCAGCAATTGTGGGCTCCACACTTGCCACGTCAGCATTTGTGGGCCTCCTGTCACGTCACCCTTGTGAGCCCCACACTGCCACATCACCCATGTGGGTCCCACAACTGCCACGTCAACATTTATTAAAATTAAAAAAAATCTAATGCAACGCTTTTAAACAGCAAATGCAACGCCTTTTTCACCTAATGCAACGCTTCTGCCACGTCAGCAAATGTGGGTCCCACATCTGCCACGTCATCAATTGTGGGCCCACACTTGCCACGTCAGAAAATGTCACGTCAGCACGTGTGGGCCCCACTGCTGCCACATCAGCATTTTTTAAAATTAAAAAATATCTAATGCAACGCCAGCTGTTAGTGTTGCATTATGTGAAATACCGTGGATCAAATGCAACACTAATTATGTGTAATGCAACACCAGTTCAAGTTCTGTTTCATTAGAGCCAAAATTTCATACCTAACGAAACACTTTCAGTGAAACACTTTCTAAAAGCGTTGCATATGAGCATTTATGGCGTAGTGCGTCCAATTAATAGTTTCCATCAATAGAGAATTCGTTTCCTTCACGATATTTTCTTGCTTGTTCTCCAAAACAAAGATCCTGTTTTATAGCACTTGCCAGTTTCTGTAGCATCCATAATGACATCATCAGTAACATGACTGATATCAGGATTTCCCATTGCATCAGGATCTGATCATCCCATCAGTATTTGATCAGGATCTGACTTGCTGTATCAGGATCTACTCTTAGTTCCTGAAATGTAGTCTCTGACGCACTGTTCCTGACTAAACTCTATAGATTACTGTCTAACACATATATCCTATACAAAGTGCTAAATTCTTTATAAGATCAGGATATACAAGAAGTATTAGCAAATTCTATTCTTAACATCACAACTCATGAATTATTCCTAACAATCTCCCCCTATTTATGCTTTAGAATCTGAAGCATAAATCTAAGTTGTAGATGTCAAAACATATAAAAATACAACCAGAATAGAATTTATGAATTTAAGATCATGAAGTTAAGTACCTCCTTCTTCGGATGTAGACACGTATCTAGTACTTAGAAGAAAGAATTCAACTATTTGATGCTTCTTTTCCTTTACCACTTCCATGATGATATTTACCAACTCTGTCACCCTTAGTTCTGCTCCCAGTCTGTTTATCTCCCCCAGTCTGTTGTTGTTGTTGTTTCTGAATTGTCTTTATCTCCCCCTTTTTGACATCAGCAACATTAATTCCAAGAGATTCAGTAACAGAACAAATGAGATTCATCAGAACTGCTTGATTGTCCATAATAATGACTTGGTTATCTTCAATAATTTGAAGTCTCGATTGAATATCACTTTGAGATTTCTGAATGTCCTTAAGAAGTTCAGAATTGACTTCAATGTTGGAAGTGCTTGTTGTATCTTCAGATTCAGATGCAGAAAGAACCTTATCTTCAAGTCTTATAGAAGAAGTTGCCTGTATAGAATGATATTCAAGTAATAATACTTGAGTAGATGTACAAACATCTTCATCTTTCTGATCTGGAGCTGAAGAATGATCATTCTGTCCTTCACCAGTATTCTGTGTACTAACATCTACAAATCCTGACTCCTCCTTAGATTGATCAGATACTGTTGATGTCTCAATTCTAGCTGAAATTGGAAGTACATACAAAGGAATAATAGGATCATTAGGAATATCTTCTGGTACTGGTTGAGTAGAAGTTTGTCTTAGCCTTTCACCTCTTCTGTTGATGATTTCTGCAAGCCTTTCTTTCTGTTTCTGAGGTTTAACTTCTGGCTTTGCATTGTGATGTGCTAAGTCATTCTTCTCATACATCTTGATAAAAGAATAAGTACCAGCATCCATACCAAGATTTTCAGACCAAGATTCAGGAAAAACCTGATCCCAGAAATCAAACGATGGTGATTTCCTAATCTTCTCTCCCTCACTATGGAGTTGATCATCCATACCCTCATTCTCACTTTGACTATCTAAAGTCAACACTCTTTCTACCTCTCCTTTTGCCTGGTCAGGAGCTAGCCTCTCCGTGTGTGGATCTATGTCCATCTTTTCAAGTGTATCACTCAAATTTGGATAAGTGCTCTCATGACCTACAGAAAAATAGGGGTTAGAAGAAGTTTTTATACCTGAACTCACATGGAGAGAGGGTTCCTCATATGGCATGGGGCTTGAGGTTTTCTCCAAGGAGTGAGCTGCTATAGTCTCTGAACCCTTACAAACATCTACTTTCTTTCCAGAAACTACAGGCTCCAGTATACCACTTTCAGGTTTTACACTAGACTCTGATGTCTTCAGTAATACTTCATTAGACACCATAGTTAGTATGTCACCGTCTTTAAGTGTTGGTTGCCACACCCTCAAGGTGGATAGACTCTGAAAAAACAATATTGGTTTGATCTTCAGGAAAATCAATCAAAGTCATTCCTCCCATATCATAGGGTTTCTCATTTGCAATTTCAGTCATCACAGAAGATCTTTCAGCATCATCAATCACAGTTCTTGAGTCATCCAACCTCTGACTAGATGGTTCTTGTGTTGCAGTGACTGTGATCTGATCTATCCTACTATTCACCACTGGTGCAATAGTATCTTCTGTTGACTGCTTCCCTCTATCAACGACCTCCTCTTGTTCATCTTGAGCTGAAGCATCTTCAACAATGATATCCTTGTCAAATAAATATGCATGAAGTGATTGAAGTGCAACATGCTCAGGAAGTCCAAATTTCTTGTGCAATTCCTTTCTGACTGATACATAGAAGTACATCTTCATTAAATCAAGCCTTTGATGTAACAGTCCATATTCTCCAGGAAATGAAAGTTTGGGAACTCTTTCATTCAGAAAATCTAGAACAGGCCTGGAAAGCTTCACTTTTAGAGAAATAAGTTCCATAGCCAGTCTGTATGTCAATGTAGTTTCCCATGAAGAATCAAGATCCAGATCTCTCTTATCAGATATTGACGGGGATATAGCATTATTTGTAGAGACCTGCATAATGTTAGTTGGACTAGACACTTTGTGTGTAGGTGACAAATGAATCTTTCTCCTTGTTCTCCTAGTATAGTGAGCAACAGATTTATCTTGAGAAGACTCAAGAGGTGTAGACACAGAAGTGATCTTCGGATGAGATCCTTTTTCAATAGACGCAGTCTTTTGAGAGACAGTATCCAGTAACTGTTTTCCCTTTTTAAGAACTACAACCTTTTGGGAGACTGCATCCTGGCTGTGACTAGGTGTTCCATCTCTTTGTCCTAGCTTAGAAAGTTGAATTGCAGCCTTCAATTCTGCTCTCTCAGCAAGAGATATATTATCATCATCTTCACTAGAACTACTAATTGAAATGACAAATCTTCTCTTCCTTACAACTGATGTCTTTTGAGAAACACCAGAGGTTGGATTCTTTGAAACAATAGGCTATGGATCAAAATTTGGTTCTAGACTTGTTCTAGAGACTGTAATGTTTTTGGCTACTTGGGTAGACACAGGGGGGTTCTCCTCCAATTGAGATTCCTGAGTCATTTCACCACCAAATAAAGAAGAATTATAGATAGTAGGAAGATGAGTGCTTAGAAGTGCCTGAACATGATTTGGATAGTGTAATGCAGGTATTTCATCTAGATTCTTTTCACTGTCCTTCTTTGTAATGTCAGAGAAAATTCTCTTTTGCTGTACATAAGAAGAAACACAATATTTTCTACCAAATCTAGCTTCAACATCAGGAATGAAATGGTTAATAAACAGTTGCATGAATCTGTGATAATAAACCATATTCTTGTCATGATCTCTTGACCCAAGCTTAATACACATCTGACTTAAGATAATGTTACCCAAATTAATTACTCTGTTATAAAGTAAGCCATATGCAATATGTGATGTAACAGCAGTAATTTGTTGAAAAAAACTACATTTACCAGTAAAACATTTAGCAATTTGATCAAAGAAGAAAGACCATTCTTTCCTAAGAAAGGATCTATTTAACTGGCTCATGTTATCTAGAGGTCCATTATAACCTAATTCAGATAACATAGTTCTAACATTATCATCAGATGGTACATTCTCAAAATTTGTACTAACAGGTAAGTGAAGTACTGAATTAACAACAGATTCAGTAATATCAAATGCGTCTTGCCCTAAGTGTAGAACAATCTTACCTGATTGACTCTGAGTAGAATCAATTACCTCAGCATTCTCCCAAGCTTGTGAAACAGCTACTTGATTAATTTGTGGAGATGCTATCAAGGCATAACTTAATGGTCCTTTCGCCATAAAGTCCATAATTGGGTGAAAATCAGTTGACACCCCTTCCTAGTTGGTGATAGCTGTAACATGATTGTTCATCATAAAATCAAAGTCACCAAACTTGAAAGCTACTGATTTGGGTAGTCTTCGTTGAGTTGCCATTTTGATCTGAAAAGAACTTAAGAAATCTTTGAAATTGATTAGAGATTTTGAGAACTCGAGAGTGTTTTTGCTTTAGAGAATGAAATTAGAGAAAGCAATTACACGATTAGAGTTTCAAAATAATTATATTTTCAAAAATTCTTCAGACCCATTATCCCACGTTGACACGTAGGTTGACAGGTGTCAGTCCCTGAAAAATACAGTTACCCACGACTTCTGGAAAATAAAATCCAAAATTAATTTCAAGTAAATTAAATCAAGGTAAAATCAAGATAAAAATCAATACTGATCAGCTTCCTTTTCCTGATGTGATCTTCTCATCAAGATAATCACACAATTCAATGTGATTTCTGAATAAAAAGAATTACTAATCCTGATGTGAACACACTTGTATTCCTGATCAATATCATCCTGATTTCAGAGACTAAATGGAGTTTCCACGTGGCATTTTCTTTTTCCTGTAAAAGAAATAAATAAAATCTGAACAAAATCAATATGTTAGATTCATTCAATATTTCTTGAAAATACAAGAAATACAGTCACACATAATTATGACTGACTGCATTGATATCTCCCAAATGACTGTTCAGCTTCCCACGTCTTTCTATAAAAGAAATCGACGTCTTATGCCATTCTCCAAAACCTTTTCATTCTTTTCTCTTTCTACCATGGCTTTCAACCCAATTCTTCATATAAACCCTAGCTTTTGGTTCATTACCACTGAGAAGTTCTTTACTCTTGATGATCATGAGCAAATAAACTATCTCTTAGAAGAGATGACTTTTCTCATCGAGTCAGATATGATTGGTCTTAACCCAGATGATTTCCACGAATCTCCTCTAAAATATCTACCAGTCCGATACAATCCTTCTCTAATCTCTTCAAACCTTGAGGATGAAGAATTTGGTGAAGAGTCTGAGGTTGATCTTGATGGAGATGCTATTCATCTTCTTCAATAAGCATGAAGATGAGTCAGCTGCTCTCATTTAAGTCGCCCAGACAAGGAATTCAATCTTGAGATGCTCCTTGTCCTGAAGTCGATCATTGAGGATTGAAGCAGCAACAACTTTATACAAGAATAGAATTATCAGTAGTAGTTAGACAAAAATAAGAATTGTATTTCATTTCCATGTATGTAATGTTTTTGATTAATGAAAATACAAGTTTTCTTATTATCTACTTGTCTATCGTTGTTTATCGACTGATCTGAATAATGATATAAATTATCAGTATGCATATAATAAAACTTGCTAACATAGACTTTAACAAAACTCAGAATTGAACCACTAAATAACATGAACTTCATAATTTGAAACAGTAAGACACACAAATTTCACAATCCTGATACTGACGATACAATCCTGATGTCAATACTGATGACGTCAGCATACTGATAGCAATCCTGATGTTTATTAACAAGTCTATCATACTGTAATTTATCAAAGTAAAGTGTTACAACTTAAGCATTTAACAATCATGTATAGATCCTGACAAAAATATCAAGTCTATAAGCTGAAACAACATACCTTGCTACTTATGCAGATGTTAAAGGTCTAAAAATTTAACATTCCTAACTCACTAACCACTCTAATGAATGTAGCCTCATCAAGTGGTTTAGTTAGAATAGCTGCAAGCTGTTTGTCAGTAGGAACAAAATGAAGTTCCACAGTACCATTTTCAATATGTTCTCTAATAAAATGATACCTGACATCAATGTGCTTAGTCCTTGAATGTTGAACTGGATTTTCTGCAATTTTGATAGCACTAGTATTATCACAAAACATAGGAATATTACTAAGTGTCATACCATAATCCATCAACTGATTTCTTATCCAAAGGAGTTGAGCACAACAACTGCCTGCTACAATGTATTCAGCTTCTGCAGTTGAGGTTGAAACTGATTGGTGCTTCTTGCTTGCCCAAGAAATCAATCTGTTTCCCAAGAATTGACATGTACCTGTAGTGCTTTTCCTGTCTATTTTACACCCTGCATAATCAGAGTCTGAATAGCCAATTAGAGAGAAATCAGATTCTCTTGGATACCACAAACCAAGATTTGGAGTTCCCTTGAGATATCTAAAAATTCTCTTCATAGCAATTAAATGAGATTCCTTAGGATCACTTTGGAATCTAGCACATAAACAGGTAGAGAACATTATATCTGGTCTACTTGCAGTTAAATATAACAGTGAACCTATCATGCCTCTATAGCTAGTGTTATCAACACTCTTTCCCTTAGGATCAGAGTCTAGCTTAGTGGATGTTGCCATGAGTGTCTTTGCAATTGCACAATTTTGAAAGTCAAACCTTTTTAAAAGTTCTTTGATATACTTTGACTGATTAATGAAAATACCAGTCTCAGTTTGTTTGACCTGCAAGCCTAAAAAGTAATTTAGTTCACCCATCATGCTCATCTGATACTTAGACTGCATAAGCTTGCTAAACTTAGCACATAACTTTTCATTAGTAGAACCAAATATAATATCATCATCATAAACTTGAACTAAAATAAAATCACCTTTTATCTTTCTAAAGAATAAAGTTTTGTCAATTGTACCTCTTGTGAAGCCATTTTCAAGAAGAGATTTAGACAAAGTCTCATACCATGCTCTTGGTGCCTGCTTTAGTCCATAGAGTGCCTTGTCAAGTTTGTAAACATGATTTGGAAACTTTGGATCAACAAAACCAGGTGGTTGTTCCACATACACTTCCTCATCAAGCTTGCCATCAAGAACAGCACTCTTTACATCCATCTGGTATACCTTGAATTTTGAATGAGCTGCAAATGCAAGAAACATTCTGATTGCTTCCAATCTTGCTACAGGTGCAAAGGTTTCATCATAGTCAATTCCTTCTTCCTGAGAATAACCCTTGGCCACCAGTCTTGCTTTGTTTCTTACAATCATACCAGATTCATCCAGCTTGTTTCTGAAAACCAATTTAGCACCAACAATAGATCTATCTTTAGGTCTTGGTACCAGTTTCCAAACTTTTTTCCTCTCAAACTCATTCAATGCTTTTTGCATTGCTATTACCCAATCAGGATCCTGTAAGGCTTCTTCAACCTTCTTAGGTTCATTCTTTGAGAGAAAACAACTGTACAAGCATTCATTTTGAATTGATCTTCTAGTTCGAACACCACTATTTGGATCACCAATTATCAAATCTTCAGTATGATCCTTTGTCCATTTTCTAACAGGTGGTAGATTGCTCCTGCTAGACTCTCCCCCTAATTTAGTGGTATTTCTTGTAGAAGAACTTTCTCTGCCTTCAAAAGCTCCACCTTGATCAGTAGAATCAGTGGATTCAATACTGCTGCTAGTTTCTGATCTTCCTTCATTAGACTCTGAAGGATCAGTTCCTGATGAAGGAGACTTTGAAAGACTAGTCTGATCCTGACCAGTACTGTGTTCTCTTTGATTGAATTGCTCCCCCTCAACAGTAGCATTCCTTTGAGAAGCAATAGAGATTTCCTCTAGAGAACCTTCATCATCACTGGAGAGAATCTCAGAATACTTAAGATGTTCAAATTCCAGATTGTCATGGCTTTCATCAGTTTGCAAAATTCTAAACTTCTTATCATCAAATGCAACATGAATTGATTCCATAACAATGTGAGTTCTAAGATTGTATACTTTGAAGGCCTTTGATGCTGAATATCCTAGAAAGATTGCTTCATCTGATTTGGCTTTAAATTTTCCAAGTTGTTCTGGATGAACTTTCAGGACATAGCATTTACATCCAAAGATGTGAAAGTATTTCACACTTGGTTTCTTTCCTTTGATCATCTCATAGAGAGTCTTACCATGAGCATTTACCAAGGTACATTTTTGAGTGAAACATGCAGTGTTGATAGCTTCTGCCCAGAAGTAGGTTGGAAGCTTTGCATCTGCAAGCATGGTTCTTGCTGCCTCTATGAGAGTTCTGTTCTTTCTTTCTACTACACCATTCTGCTGAGGTGTTCCAGGTGCAGAAAACTGTTGAGTAATTCCATTGTCTGCACAATACTCCTCCATTGTAGAATTCTTGAATTCTATACCATTATCACTTCTGAGCACTTTGACCTTGTACTTAGAACTATTTGAATATTCTTGACAAGTTCAATAATTTGCTGAGGAGCTTCATCCTTGTTGTGTGATAAGTGGATTTATATCCACTTGGATCGCTTCAATTCGGCTTAAATTGATTGTCTTGGACTCAAGTTTATTGTAGGTTTGATGTGTTTTGCTTAGTTGTGCAGATTTACAAGAATGTCGATTATGGGTGGATGCTTCTATCGTGTTTGGAGGATTAATTGATTAAAATTCGGATTTTCCGGGAAGGTTGCGCAGTCTACACTGTTTTGGCCATATCTGGAGTTCTAGAAGTCCGTTTTCAGCGATCTTACAGCTCACGCGAAGCCTGGAAGATTTTCTACAACTTAGGACAGGATTCGCACGCACAAGTTGCGTGTGGTGGGCACAGGTTGCGCGACAAGCAGACTGATGGGAGCAGGAATTTACTGTTTTGCCCTTTTTCTAATTCTAATTGTATTTTGGGCAGGTTTTGGTACCTAAATCGAATTCTAATTGTAATGGAAGGTAATTTCTTGCTGGGTAAGAAATCTAGAGCCTATTTAAACACATCTTAGCATTGTAATTAGAGAATTAGACAATTAGATATCTTGTACATAATATAGCTTAGATCTGCAAGGGAAAAAAGGGGAGAAAGATTCAACGCTCGTGACAAGCAACGGATCTAGATCTACTTCATCTTTTGTATCATAGATTTGTTTTCTCAACTCTTTGTTTTATTAATATTATTATTATTCATACTTTGTTTATTATCATGGTTTCATCAGATCCCATGATGACGAGCGGTTCGATTATGAGCTAATCGTTGTCATGGGATTCTAACGGATTTATCTATGTAGCTTAGTAGTTTAATTGCTTTAAAGATTTATGTGTGGTGAATTCTTGATATCCTCGTATGGTTGTGTTTCATGTGTTTAGATGCGTCATGAACATCTAATTTGTTAATTTCTTACGAAACGAGCGTGGATCTTGAGATTTAGAACTTGCCATGCTAGCATAGGATAGGTTGATGTTTTAACATCATGATTTGTAGTGTAAATAGAGATATTATGTTGCCCTATGTGATCAATATGGATAACTTGTTCTTCAACCGTTATGTTTTCAAATAGAGATATAAGGTCTAATCATGATTGGTGTCTATTCATCTTCTATCTCTTTTGTAGATGTATGTTTAGTTTGGTATTCGTATACTGAGAAGTAGCGTATACTTGTTCCGTGTTGTCTGATCAGATATCAAAACCATCACATGCATTGATTAAAGGCATCAACTCTAAGTGAAGTAGATGATGAAGTTAGGATTCCATGTTTTCCCGCATATAAGTAATTCAACTTTAATTCTCATTAGTTAGTAATTTTTTAGTTTGTTAATTTGTATCTTAGTTAATTATAGTTAGTAAAAACTTAATCTTGTTATTTGTCTTAGCAGTGAATAATAATCATACATTGTTGCATAGGTGCATGAACTGAATTGAAACCTAACCAAATCTCTGTGTGAACGAACTTGACTTCTATATATATTACTTGTGACCACGTACACTTGCGTGTTTTAGTGTAAACAAGTTTTTGGCGCCGCTGCCGGGGATCATTGATGTTTTATTTTTGGTTTATGTGCTTGTCAATAGTGGTCGTTAGAGTTCACTGACTCTGATTTTTCTTACCTATCTTGTTTAGTTCGGTGTGTTTCAGGTACTTGAGTGTTTGAAGATGGCATGCGAGGAGTTGCCATGGTGGGCATATTCGAGGACATCCATGCCTCAGCAATGTGAGCAGTGTTTGGGCGTTCATGATCCCTCACAATATTGTTACTACGAAGGAGTTGATCCATATGTCACTTATGAGGAACAACCATATTTTCAATACCATCCTCAACAGTACCAGCAAGATGTTCCAGATATGTCATATTTCTTTGGAAGTGAAGAGTTTCAACATAAGCAACCTACTCCTACTTTTCAGTCAGATGAGGTTGTTACTATGGAGGAGCTTAGGATGCTTGAAAAGAGTAGAGAGGAGTCTATCAAATCTTTGGAGACACTAGTTGCTCAAGTTTTGAGTTCCTTGGAACAAGAGAAACAACAATTCATACTAGATGCAATTCCAGAAAATAACGGTGACTTGGAGCAAGGTACTGCATGCTTAATTGAGGAAGACAAATTCCAAGGTGAGGTGAGCATTCACAAGCCATGTGAGGAATTTGATCAAGCTAGTGAGGTGGACGATTTGGAAAGGGCACAATTCGGGACAGACACTGATGAGCTACAAAAATTTCAAGAATTGGTATGTGCGTACCAAGAGGACACTGATGAGCTACGCAAATTTCAAGAATTGGTATGTGCGTTCCAAGAGGCTGATGATCAGGGGACAGATGCAGGCCTTCTACTTGTCTCGGAGTTTAAAGATGGAGGTAGTGCATTAGAGCCAATGGAGGAAGTTCTTTTTGAGGAACCAAAGGCTTCAGCAACTTACATTTACCCTCCTCCATTATATTCAAGCGAAGCCCGCGAGTGTGTTTTGTTCTACAAATTGACAGATTTTGGGTCAATAGAAGAAGGCATAGGAACAGGACATATTTGTTATCCGAATAGGCCAAGCGAGGAGAAGGGGCAGAAAGTGTGCCGCCGTGATGATGATGAAGTCTCGTGAAGAGAGGACCAGGCAAACTATTATCATCCTTAATGGAGGCTTAGAAGTAACGTCAAGCTATTGACGTTAAAGAAGCGCTTCGTGGGAGGCAACCCACGCATTAGTGTAGGAAGAAAAAAAAAATTGAGTATTGTATTCAAAAAAAAAAAAATTTGAGTGTTGGAAAAAAATAAAAAAATTGAACAGTAACGCAGGCGCAGGCTGCGTTACAGGTGCGCAGACTGCGCAAGAGTCAAAAACGCAGGCGCATCCTGCGTTACAGAAGCGCAACCTGCGCGTGATGCAGTAACGCAGGCGCAGCCTGCGTTACACCCCCCTTCCCAGTTTTTTTTTTCTTTTTCCCAGAAAATTCTTGTTTTAACCTACAAAATCGACCCCAAATTCTATTCCAATTTTTGTTTTATCATCCTAAATTCTTAAATACTACTTCTATATCAATTCTAAACCCTTCCATCTCCTATTCAAATCTCTAAACCTATATCAATTCAAATTCTTTTTCTCTAAATTATTAAATCCTTTTTCTATCTTACCTCAAATTCTTACCCACTCAAAATTTCTCCCGTACACGTTCAATTTTTATTCATCCAATCCCTCCATTATATATATACACCTATTCATACAAACCCAATTCATTCTCTAAACCTCTACATCTCTACATCTCTAAAAAATTCGAGTTCAAGAAGGATTCAAGTTTGGGGAAAGTTTAATTGCAAGTTCACCTCTTCGATTCGTATTGGTATTCTTGTTATTTGGGAAGTGGCCAGTCTATGGAGCTCGTACGCATTATCCTCCACCAGATTCATCCGAGGAGGGTGATGACTCAGCTGGTTAGGTATGTTTTCTACTTTCCCTCGTATTTACTTCCATTCAATGCGGACATTGAATATTTTAAGTTTAGGGGTGGTTTGAGGGATTAGTTGTTGTTGTTGTATTATGTGTTCATGTAGGATTTGATGTTTTGCATATTAGTAGTAGTAATTCATGCATATATGTTCGTATTAATTATGTTTGTTTCATATAGGACATTCTGTTTTTATTTTCGTTTACCATGTGAGTTCATATTAGTTGCATTTCATGGCATGCATATTTCATGATCCCTTAAGACGAGCTAATTCTGATTGGTAGGTAGGTGTCTAATTGAGTGTGGTAATGATGAATAGAGGGTTGACTTATAGTTTCTAAGAAATTGACTTATGTGTTTCAGAAACAAAACTAATTACACAGTCTCATTGGGTGCTTTTGGGCTAGGTTAGGGTCATGCTTGTTTGGATGTTTTGAGATTTAATCACTTGTTTATATTTAGAATTTTCGTTATTCCCTTGATAGCGTAGGAACACTTAAGTCTAAGTTTGGGGGAAAACAGGGATTTCATGCTAAATTATAAATAATTGTCAATAATTGCTAGATGTCAAATGGCTAGTAGCCGGCTCATATTTATATGAGTAGTCTAGGGTTGGAATTGAGAATTCTCATTCCAGATTGCATAGAAAAAAAAAAGTAGAAAAAAAGAGAAAAAAAGAAAAGAAAAAAAGAGTCAATTGTTATATGCAAAATTAACCAGGGTGAGCTCTTTAATACTCGAGCTATTAAGTTCGCGGGGACTTTGTGCCTAGTGACCTAAGGTTTTTATAGTCTGGGATTCACTAACCTAACGCTCGCTATATGGGTATTATTGTATAAGCCTTTTGGGGTCTCATCCATTGCACGGTTAAATAAGCATGCTTGTATATATGTGTCGTAGTAGTTAGTAATAAAGTATGAATTTCTGTCTACCTTGGATAAGGATGGAGGTGTTCCTTGGTTATGAAGTGTCTACAGTCTATTCTATTTATAAACCTGTGATTGTCTTGACGAAGAGCATGTATGATCTTTGACCTAGTTTTGAGAGTATTTCTGATGAGCATTGCACACACGCACGTTTCTGTTCATGTATTGTTAGTATACGGGAATTTAGTCGAGCTCTATTTGGATTTAGTTGCATTCTTTGAGATATTTTCTTGTTAGTTGGCTTTGGTTAGTTTGAAGGGGATCGTTGCATTTTCATGTTAGTTGCATTCATGCATTGCATTGTAGTGGATTTTGTGGGTACACTCGCTATAGGCCCTCACGAGACCTTACTCGTCCACTAGGGCTGCCTAGGGGTTTAAAGGGCTTGTAGCATATGCCAAATGCAATCGTGATCACCTACGGAAGTGGTACTAGTTAGTTAGTTAGTTGTAATTGTTTATGCTTGAGGACAAGCATCGGTTTAAGTTTGGGGGTGTGATAAGTGGATTTATATCCACTTGGATCGCTTCAATTCGGCTTAAATTGATTGTCTTGGACTCAAGTTTATTGTAGTTTTGATGTGTTTTGCTTAGTTGTGCAGATTTACAAGAATGTCGATTATGGGTGGATGCTTCTATCGTGTTTGGAGGATTAATTGATTAAAATTCGGATTTTCCGGGAAGGTTGCGCAGTCTACACTGTTTTGGCCATATCTGGAGTTCTAGAAGTCCGTTTTCAGCGATCTTACAGCTCACGCGAAGCCTGGAAGATTTTCTACAACTTAGGATAGGATTCGCGCGCACAAGTTGCGTGTGGTGGGCGCAGGTTGCGCGACAAGCAGACTGATGGGAGCAAGAATTTACTGTTTCGCCCTTTTTCTAATTCTAATTGTATTTTGGGCAGGTTTTGGTACCTAAATCGAATTCTAATTGTAATAGAAGGTAATTTCTTGCTGGGCAAGAAATCTAGAGCCTATTTAAACACATCTTAGCATTGTAATTAGAGAATTAGACAATTAGATATCTTGTACATAATATAGCTTAGATCTGTAAGGGAGAAAAGGGGAGAAAGATTCAACGCTCGTGACAAGCAACGGATCTAGATCTACTTCATCTTTTGTATCATAGATTTGTTTTCTCAACTCTTTGTTTTATTAATATTATTATTATTATTCATGCTTTGTTTATTATCATGGTTTCATCAGATCCCATGATGACGAGCGGTTCGATTATGAGCTAATCGTTGTCATGGGATTCTAACGGATTTATCTATGTAGCTTAGTAGTTTGATTGCTTTAAAGATTTATGTGTGGTGAATTCTTGATATCCTCGTACGGTTGTGTTTCATGTGTTTAGATGCGTAATGAACATCTAATTTGTTAATTTCTTGCGAAACGAGCGTGGATCTTGAGATTTAGAACTTGTCATGCTAGCATAGGAAAGGTTGATGTTTTAACATCATGATTTGTAGCGTAAATAGAGATATTATGTTGCCCTATGTGATCAATATGGATAACTTGTTCTTCAACCGTTATGTTTTCAAATAGAGATATAGGGTCTAATCATGATTGGTGTCTATTCATCTTCTATCTCTTTTGTAGATGTATGTTTAGTTTACCTACATATATGATAGTTCCTTTAGATATCTGATAGTTCCTTTAGATGTGTCACTCAAGCTGGCTTCATATATGTTACCATGTCTCTTACCAGTCAGAACAATGTCTCCATTCTACATATTCAAGATTTTGCATCCTTTACTGTCAAAGATTGATTGGTAACCCTTATCACCTAGTTGACTTATGCTTAAAAGTGTGTGTTTCAAGCCTTCAACCAGTGCTACGTTTTCTATGATGACATTCCCCAAAATAATTGAGCCATATCCCAGAGTTTCTCCTTTGTTGCCATCTCCGAAGGATATTACTGGGCCAGCTTTCCTCTCAAACTTTGAAAGCAGGGACTTCTTTCCAGTCATATGTCCAGAGCATCCACTGTCCAAGATAATTGAATGCTTCTTTCCAGTGCCCTGCAAACAAAAAGTAGCTAGTTAGAATTTTTTAGGACCCAACTTTGATTAGATCCTTTCTTACTAACTTTTGAACCAACAGGCTTTGAAGATTTTGCTTTTGATTTACCTGTTGCAGAGTCAACCTTAGACTCTGATTTCACAAACTGTTTGTAACTAGGAGTTTCAGATTTCAGAGAATAATAGTCATAATACAGTTCATGATACTCCTTACACATATAAATGGAATGAAGTAAACTACCACAATGATAACAGGGTTCTTGTGGTTGGTATTTAATTCTCTGAGTCTTGGGGAATCTGGACTCAGTTTTCCAAGAAGGTTTTGATTGCAGTCTAGGGCCAAATGATTATGATTTCCACATTTATAGCATTTCTTCCTAGGTGCATCAGGTACATTCTTGTAATTATTCTCTTTGTTAATACCTTCTTTTCCATTCCTATTTCTTCTGATCTTGCTAGACTCTGAAATACTTTCTAGTCTCTGTTTCAACTGAGACTTAGACAGAAAACCTATGTTGACATTCTTAGGTTTTTCTAACACTCTCTCATCTGAATTACTATTGTTAATTCTTTTGTGCACAACTGGGGTACCTTTAGAATCAACAAATTTAATATGTTTAGGTTCAGAAACTATCTTCTTACCTTCAGACCTAGACGTGCTAGCTTCAATTTTACTATCATCATTGACAATAGCTACAGTATCTTCTTGCCTAGCCTTATCAAAACCTAAACCATTAACTTTACCAAGAATTTGATTTTCAATGATTTCTTGAGTCTTTTTACCAGAATTGTTAATGGTTTTAATCACATCTCTCTCTTCCTCTAGTTCTTTTCTGACATAGTCATAAGCCTCAAGAATAACACTATAATCATGCTTAGCTTTATCAGAACTTAACCTATATTCTTCCATTTGAATTAACTCAGATTCAAGAAAATTATTTCTACTAACTAATTCATCATTCTTAGCCTTAAGTTCATCTTTTTCGCTAGCAAGAATTTTGAAATTAGTCATAAGATTCTTAAACTCAACATGAATAGATCTAATATCATCAGAATCTAAGCTATCAAATGAATCAAGAGAGTGAAGTGATACCTTAACAGAAGATGAAGAAGTTTTCGTTGGAGATCCAGGCTTGTCTGAAGCACTTGCCATCAATGCAATGTTGTCATAATCCAATTCATCTTCAGAATCACTGGAGTCTGCCCAATCCTTCTGTGTGACCATGAGTACATTACCCTTCCCTGAATTTCTAGGCTTCTTGCACTCACTAGCAAAGTGTCCAAGCTCACTGCAGTTAAAGCACTTGATCTTGGCTTTATCAAGCTTGATAATTGTACTATTGCCTTTGTCACTCTTCTTCTCCTCTTTCTTCTGAAAAGAGCCTTTGCTAAATCTTCTCCTGTTGAATCTTCCTTTCTTGAAAGCTTTAGCAAACATAGTAAAGAGTTCTTGCATCTCTGATTCAGAATCATTATCTTCAGAGACTACATCTGTAGTCCCTGACTCAGAACTTTCTTTGCACTTCTTCTTCCTCAAGTCTCTTTCAGTAGATTCAGACTTTTCTTCTGGAAGCTTCTTTGATTCAGATTGAGCAGTGAGTGCAACAATTTTCATCTTTCCTTCACTCCTGCTCTTTTTCTGCTGCCTGTCAAGTTCATAAGCTCTCAATTTTCCATAAACTGCTTCTAATGATATTTCATCCAGATCATTAGCTTCCTCAATTGCAGATATCTTCTCATTGTAGAAATCAGGAAGAGCTTTCATGAACTTAGTATTCATATCCTCCAAGTCATAATATTTACCATGCATGGCCATCTCATTGATGAGTTTAGTAAACCTATCAAAGGTGTTAGTAAGTGACTCACCAGACTTGGATTCAAAGTACTCATACTGTTGTATGAGAAGTGTCCTCATATTCTTCCTGACAGGTTTTGTTCCTTCACAGTGAACCTTTAGATTGTCCCATATCTCCTTAGCAGTTTTACAAGAGAGAACATAGTTAGTGAGAACAGAATCAAGACTGTTGAATAGTATGTTTCTCACTTTAGCATCCTTAAGAACGTTCTCCTTTTCCTTATCTGTCCATTCAGATTTAGGCTTCTCTGCTGTATGTTCTGGAACAACTTTTCCTTCGATAGTTGCTTGAGGAACAAGCCTTTTTGGAACAAAAGGTCCATCTCTGATTCTGTCAAGATAGTCAGGATCTGTTGCTTCCAGGTGATGCAACATCTTCACTTCCCATAGAGTATATTCGTTTCTCTTGAGCATAGGGATCTTAGTATTACCATCCTTGTAACCAGACATGATTGCAGATCTTTATGATTATTCAAAATCAACCTGCTCTGATACCAATTGTTAACTCGAATAACTTGTAGAAGGGGGTTTGAATACAAGTTATATAATCGTGTCTGATTTTTGCTTTATTAGATGAACAAGAATAAACGAATGAATCAAACTTTGTTTATATTAAATAAATCAAATACAAACTCTACCAAAGGTGTACAATACCTTTAGCAGCTGCTGATAATACAAATCTCTCTCTTTGTTTGTTTCGAACTCTCGAATACAAACCTTATACACAGCTTCACACGATATGCACTCTACAATTCTCAATTCGCTCTTTTTATAATGATGTTGAGAGAGTATTTATAATGCTACCTATCAACTAATAACAGAATTATAATCTATCTATGACAATGTTCTGCCGTCAAATTGATAGTTTCCATCAATAGAGAATTCGTTTCCTTCACGATATCTTCTTGCTTGTTCTCCAAAACAAAGATCCTGTTTTATAGCACTTGCCAGTTTCTGTAGCATCCATAATGACATCATCAGTAACATGATTGATATCAGGATTTCCCATTACATCAGGATCTGATCATCCCATCAGTATTTGATCAGGATCTGACTTGCTGTATCAGGATCTGCTCTTAGTTCCTGAAATGTAGTCTCTGACGCACTGTTCCTGAATAAACTCTACAGATTACTGTCTAACACATATATCCTATACAAAGTGCTAAATCCTTTATAAGATCAGGATATACAAGAAGTATTAGCAAATTCTATTCTTAACATCACAACTCATGAATTATTCCTAACAGTTTGAATGATCCTTTCATTCTGTCTATCAGTCCGTGGATGATAAGCTATACTCATCTTAAGTTGAGTTCCTAAGCACTCTTGAAATTGTTGCAAAAATCTCGAATTAAATCGCGGGTCTCGATCAGATATTGTAAACACAGGAACTTCATGACGTGACACTATCTCTTTTAAATACAACTATACCAACCTATCCAGTGAGAATCTTTTGTTAATCAGTAGAAAATGAGCAGACTTCGTCAATCGATCAATAATAACCCAAATCGTGTCGTGATTGGATCTGGTGGCAATCCCCCTATAAAATCCATGGCAAGATGTTCCCACTTCTACTCAAGGATGTCCAATAATTATAGCAATCCACTCGGTTTCTGATGTTCGGCCTCAACTCTTTGACAGGTATAACACTCGCTTATCCATTCAGCGATCTCTCGTTCCATGTCTGACCACCAAAAATTCTCTTTCACATCTCGGTACATCTTTGTGCTTCCAGGGTGAATTGAATATCTCAAACAATGGGCTTCACTTAAGATTTCACTTTTTAAATCTGGAACATTTGGAATCCATTTTCTCGTAGAAAATCTGAAAATACCTTGATCATCCTTCTGTGTACAAATTTCCTCTTCAGTCAACGTATTCATCTCGCAACTCAAAATTTCTTCTTGACATCTTCGAATCTTCTCTAACAACTCTGGTTGAAAAGTCATCGTACCAAGAAACTCATTGGCATCCTTTGAATCGTATACTTCCAAACTTAACTTTTCAAATTTCCTAACTAACTCTTTAGGCATAATCAACGCATTTTGCCTATCCTTCCTACTTAACGTATCAGCCACTACATTCGCTTTTTTGGGATGATAACTTATCGTGCAGTCATAATCCTTAATTAACTCCAACCATCTCCTTTGTCTCATATTCAACTCCTTCTGGGTAAAAAAAATATACTTTAAACTCTTGTGATCCTTGAAAATCTCACACTTCTCTTCATACAAATAATGTCTCCAAATCTACAATACAATACAATCACAGCTAATTCCAAATTATGTGTCGGATACTTTTGCTCGTGGGGCTTAAGTTGTCTCGAAGCATACGCAATAACCTTTTCATGTTGCATCAAAACGCATCCTAATCTTTTATGTGCAACATTACTGTAGATAACAAAATTTCCTTGATCATCTAGCAATATTAACACTGGTGCTGAAACCAATCTCTTCTTCAACTCCTGAAAGCTCTCTTCACACTTATCACTCTAAATAAACTTCTCATTCTTCCGGGTCAACTTAGTCAGTGGTGTAGCTATCTTCAAGAAATCTTGTACAAATCTCCGATAATATCCGACCAATCCTAGAAAACTCCTTACTTCAGTAGGGGTCCTGGGTCTACTCCAATTCACTACAACTTCAACCTTCACAAGATTCACTCTAATTCCTTCTCGGCTAATGACATGTCCTAAAAACTGACTTTCTTCCAACCAAAACTCACATTTCGAAAACTTTGCATACAATCTTTCCTTCCTTAGGGTTTCCCACGCGATCCTCAAATGCTCGGCATATTCTTCGGGAGGTCTCGAGTATATCAAGATGTCATTAATAAATACAATTACAAAATCATCTGAGTACTTCTTGAAGACACGACTCATTAAATCCATAAATACAGCTGGCGTATTTATCAATCCAAAAACCATCACTAAAAACTCATAATATCCTTATCTCATACGAAAAGCAGTCTTCTAAATATCCTTAGACTTTATCTTCAACTGATGGTATCCTAATCTTAAATCAATCTTAGAAATGTAAGCAGCTTTTTTAAGTTGATCAATTAAATCATTTATCCTTGGCAGTGGATACTCATTCTTGAGGGTTAACTTGTTAAGCTCTCTGTAATCAATACATAATCTCATGCTTCCATCCTTCTTCTTAACAAACAACACTGGTGCTCTCCACGGGGATACACTAGGCCTTATAACTCCTTTATCCAAAAGATCTTGTAATTACATAATTAACTCCTTCATCTCCGCAGCCTTGTCGAAGTAACCGTCTTGATTTCATGAGCGTCAAATTTCTTATCTCGCTTTCATCCTTGAAATTAAACTCCCTTATCATTTTTAATTCTTAATCTTACCTATTTATTTCTATGTCCCAATCTCAGCATCACAATCAGCCAATCAGTCCATATTCTTAATAGCCTATTTCCTAATCATGTCGAAATTTTCTAACTTCCAAGTAATTGATAAGTAATAATTCGTTATTCTTTTCTACTCTTTTCATAGTGTTCGTTGGGACAGGTATGATACAATCCTTGACCAAATGTCCTATTTTCCCGCACCTATGGCATAGAACTTTGAACTTATGATTCTAACACTCATAATATAACATTCTCTCCAATTACACTTGCAACTCTCGATATTTACCTTGGTACAAATTTCAGTATGCTTCCTCTTGAACTTCTTTCTTTCGACAATGGGGGTCTTGTTATTTTCTGCTAATTCATATCTTGTGGGTAGCTACTTTGCCTTACTATTCCGGTTTTAAATCTTCCAAATCCTACATTCTTTTTTAACTGAATTCCCTATCTTCTGTCAAAGTAATTCTGAAAATTTCTTGATTCTCTGCTACCATCTTATTCCACCTTAGTCAAATCTCCTTTTGTTGCCAATAATCATAACTTTTTAAGCTATGCTCACATAAATTGTTAACTCCAACCTAGTCACTTTACTCTTTATCCAAAACATTAATTCCTGTTGAAATTTCTTAAAAACAAACTACATAACTCTGCTACCCTTTGCTCAAGTTATCTCATTTTGATTCTAAAATTTATATCCAACAGTTGGTCTCAAAATAATCCAAATCTTGTGATATTCCCTCTACTACATCCAAAGTAAAACATATAATAACCTGGTGTTCATAAATAATCCTCCATCAACAGTAATTTCCACTTATCAAATATCTCTGCCATCACTTAACTTTCGACCTTCACCAAATTTATACTCTGATACCCTTGTTACTTGTTTTTTTATCTTTACTCAATTCTCAATAATATTGCATCTTGTATAGGTGTTGTGAATCCAATAAGTAAATCGATTTAATATCCAATCCCTATTTTAATATCAATTTCTCAAACTTGATCAACCAATTCTTCATTGTCGTATATATAACCTTAACTACTTAGGATGTCATCTTATCTGTAACGCCCCGATCCCGGGATGACCTCAGAAACCCGACCCGGGGACGCCAAACAAACCAAACGTCATAATGCATGCTTGCACAACCTTAATTTAAGTAATAACCAAAAGTAGTTACAACATGATCAAGTCTTACGATAAAAGGTTACAACATATTACACGCTTCTAAACAACTTCAACATAGGCCTACTACAAAAGTATTCTTCTTAGAATTCTACACACTTCTTATCCAACTTCAGTAATTCAGATTATAACATCTTATCCTTTCCCGAACCTCCTCCAACTTTATTCCCTGTGGAAGTTAGTGACATAAAAGGGTGAGCTCATAGAGCCCAGCAAGCATATATCATACTATTTAACTGAGATTTTACAAAACAAGTAACTAAGTTCATCATAACAAATAATTTTTCACATAATTTGAAAATGAGTATTAATACATGATAGATTCACAAGTTCTACTGGTGGGGATCCCGGCCTGCTAAACAATTGGTTTAGCTTTACTTCCGATTTGGAAGCATCATCATCAATTCACAATATCAATGTAAGAATACTCAATTTTCATCAACAAATCATCGATATTTCAAAAATCGATTTAATCATTCACAACAGTAAATCAGTACAGTATATACTTACAGTAAACCGCTTCTATTCTTTGCTTCTTTCTTTTTTCGAATAATTCCCAATATTATAAGATTCGTCTCCCAAAACTATCCAAAATTTACATTATCATTATTAACACATTATTTCTAAAATTACTAAAATAAATAAATAATAAACTAGATTAAAAAAAAAAAATAGAACGTAAGGTCCGAAGACTTACCAATAGCAAGCTTACTCCTACTTTCCTAATTTATACACTACAACATATTTATATAAGGAAAGGGGAAACCCCATTCCCTTCTACTCGATGTGGTACAATTTCCAGGAGGTTTGAAAATAAATAAGTAAGCCAGCTTTACTCAAAACCAAACTATAACCGCACTAAACCCTTGATTAAACATGTCCACAGCTAATTTGTTTTGCTATATTTGAATGAAGCTCTGTAATATAAACACCCTTACCTCTCTTTCTGTTATCGATGTGGTACAAAATAAGATTGGTAAAAATAGTAAAATGCTATTTAAATATAACTCAAACAATCCTAGCAAGGATGCACTACGAAGGACACAAGTGAACCAACTCCATTATTCTCTTTTTCAGTTGTACAATTGAAGTCAAGGTGTTCTACATATACTCCCAAGTCTTCCCTTTGTTTATCAATGTGGGAGTTGGTGTTTTCTATTTACATTCATGACTACTTATCCCACATCGAAAGGATTTCTAGAGTAACTCCTTCTCATGGTCTATAAATGCCATACAAGGTTAATGCCTTAGTTACTAGAAGTTTGTAGTTCTCACCTTAACTCCCACTTGAGTCGAGATGACATAAAAATGGAAGTGTGAAACCCACAAAAGATACACCCTTATCTCTTGTAACAATGATCTCATATTTGGAAAAATTCCAGAAATAAGATTAAAGGAAAAAGTAAAAAGAATTCAAATAATTTAACTCATCCCACATCGAGTGAGAAAGAAGTTGATGGCATTTCTTCGTTATATAAAGGATCTTGAGGACATGAGGCTTGTAAACGAACTGATCTTACGGGAGATGACTAGTTAGCTACTCTTCCCTGAACCCACATCGATAAGATTTGGAAGTGTCTCCCTCCCCCACTCTATATCGGTCTACTAAGGCTCATTAATAAAAAAAATGTAAAGTGTTTAGCTTCCATCTCTACCTCACTTGAGAGGCTAGAATAATTTAAAGTTCAGAAGAAAATCTTTAAGCAAATTATTCAAGTTTATTACCCAAGTTCATTTTCAATCCAAGTTCATTTTCAATCCAAGCCAAACAATTAGAAGTCAATGCGTTATAACTCAAAACGAATTTGATTCCCAAACGAAACTTTAGCTTCATATTATCCCACATCGAGAGACTAAAGAGAATGACTTCTTCTTTGGTTCTATAAGAGTAAGGTTTCTCTTTCAAGAATTCAAAAGTTTTAGCTGTCAACTATAACTTTGGCTCTAATTTAAGCTAAGTGATTAAAAGTCTAAATTTTGAAGAATGAGAAATAAGTTAAAACTAGAATTGGTAACATCTGAACTTGAATGCATTAAAAGGCTTTAGTTTCTCATACTATGATTAAACCCTATGATTAAACCATGAAAACATGAGTGTATTTGTGTATTTTGTCCCACATCGATAAGATGAGGAACAAGGTGCCTTCTTTAACCTATATAAACCACTTACTTGAGGCTACTTGCAAATAAAAGGTAATCTCACTTGTTCCACATCGATGGGATTTGAGTACAAGATTCATATCTTGGCTATATATATTGTGGCTATCCTCTTTTGCTAGATTAATACATTAATGGGCTTACTCACATGGGCTCACGAAACCAGTTCAAAATTTTTATCCCTTCCCCGTTTGGGCCTTGAAGCATTTGCTCGGCCCATCTCCCTTAGTCTAATTTTATGGGAGTTCGATTTATCGAGCAACCAATCCTAGTCTAATCTTATGGGAGTTCGATTTATCGAGCAACCAATCCTAGTCTAATCTTATGGGAGTTCGATTTATCGAGCAACCAATGAAAATAAATTTCCAAGTAAACACACATTTTTTTTAATAAAAAAATAGCCACATATATTTTTGAGAAAAAAACACATAAAATTATAATAATTTATTTCATTTAAATAAAACTAAGTTGGGATATTACATCCTTCCCCCCTTAAAGAAATTTCGTCCTCGAAATTAAGAATTTAACTCGTACCTGTCTCATCAAATAAGTGAGGATATTTTGATCTCATCATTTCTTCAGGTTCCCAAGTTGCTTCTTCTACTGCATGATTTCGCCAAATTACTTTCACAAGAGGTATCACCTTATTTCTCAAAACTTGCTCACGACGATCTACTATTTCGACAGGAAGCTCTTCATACTGCATATTTTCTTGGAGTTCTATTGGTTCATATTCTATAATATGGGATGGATCAGTAACATACTTCCGTAGGTATGACACATGAAAAACGTTATTAATACGACTCAAATTTGGTGGCAATGCTAATTCATACGCTACCTCTCCAACTCGTCGAAGAATCTCAAATGGTCCAATATAACGGGGACTCAACTTTCCTTTCTTCCCGAATCTCATAACACCCTTCCATGGTGAAATCTTAAGAAACACAAAATCCCCCTCCTTAAATGTCACATCACGATGATCCGTATCTGCGTAACTCTTTTGCCTACTTTGAGCCGCTAAAATTCTCCTCTGTATCACTTTAACTTTTTCCGTGGTTACACGAATCAATTCTGGCCCTAACAATCTTCTTTCACCAAATTCATCCCAACATAATGGTGTTCTACATCGACGCCCGTATAAAGCTTCATATGGGGCCATTCCAATTGCCGCTTGATGACTGTTATTATATGCAAATTCCACTAAGGGTAGATGTTCCTCCCAACTTCCTTTAAAATCTAGTACACAAGCTCGTAACATGTCTTCTAAAATCTGAATTGTACGTTCTGACTGTCCATCTGTTTGAGGGTGAAATGTCGTGCTCATACTTAACTTAGTGCCCATCTCTTGTTGAAAACTATTCCAAAATCTTGATGTAAATCTCGGATCTCTATCTGATACAATCGAAACAGGCACTCCATGCAATCTAACAGTTTCTTGGATGTATAACTTCGCTAACTTCTCCAATGGTGACGCTTCAGATATAGCTAGAAAATGTGCACTTTTTGTTAGTCTATCCACAATAACCCAGGTAACATCGTTCCCTCTCTGCGTTCTTGGCAAGCCTAGTACAAAATCCATTGTGATATGTTCCCATTTCCATTCGGGAATAGGTAGGGGTTGTAACAATCCTCCAGGCCTTTGATGTTCTACCTTCACTTGCTGACAAACTAAACATCTTCCTACCCATTCAGCAATCTCTCTTTTCATCTTAGGCCACCAGTAATGTTGCCTCAAGTCTTTATACATCTTCGTAGATCCAGGATGTACCGAAAAAGGTGACGAATGAGCATCAGACAAAATTTCTTTCTTAATCTCCATATCAGATGGTACAAATATCCTATCACGAAACCTCACTATGTCATCATTTCCTTTCCTAAAATCTTTCATTCCTAGTTCTGAATTAGAACTATTCCAAATTTCCTTCAAGCATTCATCTTGTCTCTGACTTACCTTTATTCTTTCTAACAAATTCGGTCTGACCTCGATTTGATTTAGCAAGCCCTCATTCCTTCCCTGCTTAACAAATTCAATACCAAGTCTCTCTAACTCCTTAAGATTTGTCAATTCTACAATAACACTCGAACAAGTCCCAACCTCCTTCCTACTTAGTGCATCTGCCACCACATTTGCCTTACCCGGATGATATAAAATCTCACAATCATAATCCTTTAATAATTCTAACCACCTTCTCTGTCTCATATTTAAATCCTTCTGTGAGAAAATATACTTCAAGCTTTGATGGTCAGTATAAATCTTACACTTTTCTCCGTACAAATAATGCCTCCAAATCTTAAGAGCAAAAACTACCGATGCTAATTCTAAATCGTGGGTGGGGTAGTTCTTCTCATGATTCCTCAACTGGCGAGATGCATAAGCAATTACCTTCTCTCGTTGCATTAGAACACACCCTAAACCCTTCTTTGATGTATCACTATAAATCACAAAATCTTCAGTTCCATCTGGTAATCCAAGTACTGGAGCAGACGTTAATCTCTTCTTCAATTCAATAAAGCTTTGTTCACACTCATCCGTCCAAACAAACTTAACGTCTTTCCTTGTAAGGTTCGTCAATGGCCCTGCTATCTTAGAGAAATCTTGAACAAACTTCCTATAATATCCAACTAGACCTAAGAAACTTCGGATTTCCGTCACGGTCTTTGGCCTTTCCCAATTCATAATCACCTCAATCTTTGCAGGATCTACTGTAATTCCTTCCTCCGAAACTACATGACCAAGAAAACTTACTCTCCTTAACCAAAACTCACATTTTGAAAACTTAGCATACAACTTTTCTTCCCTCAAGGTCTGTAGTACTATCCTCAAATGATTCTCATGTTCTTCCTCGCTCCTTGAGTATATAAGAATATCATCAATGAATACGATTACAAATTTATCCAAATAATCCCTAAACACTCGATTCATCAAATCCATAAACACCGCTGGTGCGTTCGTCACTCCAAAGGGCATCACTACAAACTCATAATGACCATATCGAGTCCTAAATGCCGTCAATGGAATACTCTCTTTCTTTACTTTTAACTGATGATAACCCGAACGCAAATCATTCTTCAAAAAATAGGTAGCTCCTTGCAATTGATCAAAAAGATCATCTATTCGTGGTAATGGATATTTATTCTTCACCGTCAACTTGTTTAGCTATCTATAATCAATGCATAATCTTAGGGAACCATCCTTCTTTTTCACAAACAAAACTGGTGCTCCCCAAGAAGAAACACTCGGCCTAATAAACTTCTTGTCCGATAATTCTTGTAACTGGATCTTAAGTTCGGCTAATTCTGTTGGTGCCATCCTATAAGGTGCTCTTGATACTGGTTGGGCTTCTGGAATCAATTCAATACCAAACTCAACTTCTCTTTCGGGTGGTAACCCTGGTAGTTCCTCGGGAAAGACATCCAAAAACTCTCTAACTACCGGTATATCCTCAGCTTTAGCTTTAACTTCTTCGCCCCCAATCACGTACGCAAGAAAACCCTCACATCCTTTTCTTAACATCTTACAAGCCTTTAAGACTGATATCATAACATTTGGTTTTTCTGACCTATTTCCTTTAAGGTGTACTCTCTTCTGGTTAGATCCAATCAAATGTATTCGCTTCTTACAACAATCTAAATTAGCCTTACATCTTGTCAACCAATCCATTCCTAAAATCACCCCAAAATCTCGTAATTCTAAAGGTAGTAAGTCCACCAAAAAGGTTTGACCACTAATCACTAAAGGACGAATCAAATAAAACATGAACATCTTGGGCACAAATTTGAAGCGTACCTGACACCACATCATGAGAATTTTCAGCATCCAACTCCATTAAATATAACTCAAACAATCCTAGCAAGGATGCACTACGAAGGACACAAGTGAACCAACTCCATTATTCTCTTTTTCAGTTGTACAATTGAAGTCAAGGTGTTCTACATATACTCCCAAGTCTTCCCTTTGTTTATCAATGTGGGAGTTGGTGTTTTCTATTTACATTCATGACTACTTATCCCACATCGAAAGGATTTCTAGAGTAACTCCTTCTCATGGTCTATAAATGCCATACAAGGTTAATGCCTTAGTTACTAGAAGTTTGTAGTTCTCACCTTAACTCCCACTTGAGTCGAGATGACATAAAAATGGAAGTGTGAAACCCACAAAAGATACACCCTTATCTCTTGTAACAATGCTCTCATATTTGGAAAAATTCCAGAAATAAGATTAAAGGAAAAAGTAAAGCGAATTCAAATAATTCAACTCATCCCACATCGAGTGAGAAAGAAGTTGATGGCATTTCTTCGTTATATAAAGGATCTTGAGGACATGAGGCTTGTAAATGAACTGATCTTACGGGAGATGACTAGTTAACTACTCTTCCCTGAACCCACATCGATAAGATTTGGAAGTGTCTCCCTCCCCCACTCTATATCAGTCTACTAAGGCTCATTAATAAAAAAAAATGTAAAGTGTTTAGCTTCCATCTCTACCTCACTTGAGAGGCTAGAATAATTTAAAGTTCAAAAGAAAATCTTTAAGCAAATTATTCAAGTGTATTACCTAAGTTCATTTTCAATCCAAGTTCATTTTCAATCCAAGCCATCGAGAGACTAAAGAGAATGACTTCTTCTTTGGTTCTATAAGAGTAAGGTTTCTCTTTCAAGAATTCAAAAGTTTTAGCTGTCAACTATAACTTTGGCTCTAATTTAAGCTAAGTGATTAAAAGTCTAAATTTTAAAGAATGAGAAATAAGTTAAAACTAGAATTGGTAACATCTGAACTTGAATGCATTAAAAGGCTTTAGTTTCTCATACTATGATTAAACCCTATGATTAAACCTTGAAAACATGAGTGTATTTATGTATTTTGTCCCACATCGATAAGATGAGGAACAAGGTGCCTTCTTTAACCTATATAAACCACTTACTTGAGGCTACTTGCAAATAAAAGGTAATCTCACTTGTCCCACATCGATGGGAAATAAAAGGTAATCTCACTTGTCCCACATCGATGGGATTTGAGTACAAGATTCATATCTTGGCTATATATATTGTGGCTATCCTCTTTGGCTAGATTAATACATTAATGGGCTTACTCACATGGGCTCACGAAACCAGTTCAAAAATTTTATCCCTTCCCCGTTTGGGCCTTGAAGCATTTGCTCGGCCCATCTCCCTTAGTCTAATTTTATGGGAGTTCGATTTATCGAGCAACCAATCCTAGTCTAATCTTATGGGAGTTCGATTATCGAGCAACCAATCCTAGTCTAATCTTATGGGAGTTCGATTTATCGAGCAACAAATGAACATAAATTTCCAAGTAAACACACATTTTTTTTAAATAAAAAAAATAGCCACATATATTTTTGAGAAAAAAACACATAAAATTATAATAATTTATTTCATTTAAATAAAACTAAGTTGGGATATTACATTATCTACCTTTGCTACTTCCAATTACGGATAGCTTTTAGGAATCATAAGGGTTTCTAGCAAAATGAATCAATAAAAATGAGTAGGTATCAACATGTGTAAATATAGGTTGAATCTAGTTTAGAAGGAATTTCCATAAAAGAATTTAACCGAGAGATCAATATGATCATTGAACTTTTATCAGGTTGCATTTGTCAATTAGGTTAACCGCCCTAGTACAAAAAGATGGCCAGTCTTTAGTACTTTCATGACAAACACAATCAGTGGCGTCCCACCAGACTTCTATCACAAAGATAGGATGTCCCTGAATCCCCTAGTTACATAAGGTTGTTCATCCCAGTTTGAATACAAGGGATCAAATATTTGGGAAAAATTTAGAAAATGGTTCAAGAATGTTAAAAGCTTATATGAAAAATGTTGGTTCAAATAACCCCTGAAAAATAGAGGTATCTTTGAAAGAACAGAAATGTGTTTAAGTAAATTTGATATATATGGTTCATCATCAACTGAAATATAGTTGATTACCCAATGTGATATGGTACCAACTAAACAAAGGAAAAGAAAAGGAGGTTGAATCTCCTCAAACGAGTCTAGTAATGAATAACCACACCCTTACTTCAACGAATGTCGATAAGCGCATTTCGCATCGTGTTTATAGTCCTATAGTACTCTCTGTAACGTTCATGATGTAACTAAAGTCGTAAAAGAAATTCTAGAAAGTATATGAGAGTCTCCAGATGACGTATTCCAAACTTGTAGCTCCGAATTAGTTGCCTCATCCATAGCCGGTCCTTCGGATGAATCGAACTCTTACTCGCGCGATATGTAGAAATACTAAATAAAGTCGCAAAACTCATCTTAAAATCCTAAGACGAACCTTAGCCTAAATTGTCCTGCCTAACATCTAGTTTAAATGCTTACTCCTAATTGTCCTAACTTATTTCAGTGACCATAACATGCTGCTCTGATACCAACCTGTGACGCCCCCAAATCCGGGGTCAGGATTTGGTGCCACAACCAATACAATTAAGATAACTTAATTATACCGACGACCCTCAACAAGGATCGATCTCAGGTTATAGTATGAAACAAGAATCTAAATTACAACAACTATTATAACTATTATACCTTCTTATCTGAAGCGCAGTCCATTACTGAATGAGTCCATACTGACTCTGAAATCTATTCTTTAAAGAACACCTCATCACTCTCATTCGTATTGTCGTTCGCAGGTAGTCAATCCTTAACCATAACTGAAAGGGGAGGGGAAATAAAGCAAGAATGAGCCAACAATGCTCAGCAAGTTAATAATATAGTGAAACAACAATATCTTAATAATTCATTGATGAACAATATCAATGATCAATTTAAAAGAAGGGAGTAATTTAACTTCCATTAGAGGATTAAACTTTTTATTCTTTAAAACATAACTTTCCATCAAAACATTCCTTTCATAAACCTTTTAAAACATTTAATATTTCACACGGTAAACCAATTTCATTTCACATCATTTATAAATAAAGTACTTTAAAAAAAATCGATTGGAGGTTTTACTTTACAACAGACAATACGGGTGATCAGCCCATAAAGTCCCCATAACGGACACAAAGTCCCTCTGGACATTAATCCTTTCATTAGGATAGCGTGGGTTCCCAAGAGGCAACACATTGGCCTATAAGGGTGTTGGACTGGACAGACCAAAACTACACCATAACATACACAAACAGGCGGAACCGGCATTAATCGTTCGCTCACGCCTCTCCAATCGTTAGGAATTCGTAGAAACCATTTTGACAGAGTTCCTAACAGTTTATAAATCACATTTTAAAACAGTAAAGCTTAGAAAAGCTTTCAAATCTCTAAAGCATTTAAATAATTAAATCATTTCGATGAGCAATGGTAAAAGGATTATGGATAAGAATATATGTGATACAGATTTGCAATAATTGGAATCAAAAAGTAAAGCATTTAAGTAATCGAAGCATTCAAAAATCGTTACCCTGAAGTACATTAAACTCACTGATAACAGATCAGCCCAGTTTAAATAACTTCAAAGTATTTTTAAGAAAACACTCACTTTGATTGGAAACAACAAGAGTTCAAGGGTGTAATCATCTTTAAGATCTAGGTTGTACAAAGTTGGAATTGAAGAAACTGGAGCATATGCTTTAAAACATTAAAGCAGGGTAATAAATTAGTTTAGGATGATAAAGGTCTTGTATCAATGAAATAATGGTTAGACAGGGTATAGTTAAATAAGTTTCACTTCTCTAAATCAAGGTTCATTTGATTACGAGTTTAAGACAGAGTTTAGTAGCATATAGTTTCTTAAACAATGTTTTGTGGAAATAAGGTTCACCGAAGGCCAAGTTCATTAAAAGCCACGTTCAGCAACATATGATTTCGTAAAACATGGTTTGTAAAAACCTGGTTCTTTAAAACAGGGGTTCAGTAAAACTTGGTTTACTAAAACATTGTTCGGTTGGGTATAAGTTAAGAAAACATGGGTAAGTAATTCTGGAATTAATAAAACATGATTTGATAACTGGAAATTGGGTTATCAATCAATAAATTGTAAAACAGGTGTTAAGTTTTAGAAATCGCATTTAAAATTAGAAAGTCCGATTGGGTTCATAGGGTATAAGATGATAGACATAATAAAGATCAAAGTTTAAAGCAGAGGACAAATTATAAAATAAAAGTTCATTGTTAAAGATAGGTAGTGATAGGGTGCATAGCAATCAATGTATATCAAAAGGCAGATCACAAGATAGCTCAATGGAATGATACATTAAGGTACATGTTATTTGCATATTGATTTGAATGAAACGTATGATAAATAACAGGAGCAGATATGCTTCACTTGAACAATAAGTGAGGAATAGAAACACTTGCCTCAATATACATAGTCTCAATTCCAACACATCGATTCGTTACTTCCTATACGTCAGTCTCTACTTCTTTGCACGCTGGTCTCTAATCGACGATACATCCATCTTTCCTCCATAATTCGCCAACCAATACGCTTGTTAACTCCGGTAACATCTCACTTCTAAGATTCCAATTACACACATACTGGCTCTTACCGGCCTCCTACTAGTACCTATATACAAGTAAAGTGCTACTTCAGTATACTTTTACCCTTAATCATCTAACTTTATTCTACCCAACGAATCCTATAACGCTTTATCACTTAACACATATAACACATACTTGTTATATTTATAACACAACTTAGTATAGTCAAATATCCACTTAAGCACATAACACATAAAACATACTAATCACATAAATCACTTAAGCACTTAACAGGTAGTGTTAACTCATTTTACAAGTAGTTTCAATTATAATACTATACATTTTACAATTATAATTCTAACGGAAAATGGGCAGCATTTCCTTTGTAGAGTGAACTAGCCCGTCGGAACATAACCGACTCAAATCAACAACCAAATTAATCCATAATCAACTACAAATTCTCTTTCATACTTACAACTCATAACTTGCTATCAAATTGAACTAATTAACTTATTAATCAAACTCAATCAAAATTATTAACCTTTTTAATCAGAAACGAGATTTCAAACTAGAAACACGATTGCGCATACTTTATTCAAACATTTTTAATAAATCGAAAAATAATCATTTTAATACAAAATTTTGTATACACCTTCCTGAATATCAACACAATCTGGCATAAAAATTTCATCTCCAAAACATTTTTATTATGTCAAAAACGAACTGAAACAACTAATACATTAGCACAGAAAATTCTGCTTAGCGCGGTCTTTACTAAAACCTACATAACTCTTTACTCGTTAACTCAAATGACACAAGGTTTTCGCGTGGACAAACTAGACACCGAGTAGAATACGTTCATATCATACCCACTGCACAAAAAAGGGGCTTACCCTATGAACAGATTGTGAAGAACAGGGCAGTGCAGATTTCATGAAAACCAATTCTTAACCATAAGACTAAACATATACTTATTAAAACATTCAAATCAATTAACAATGATATACATCAAGTTTAGACATATTTTCAATTACCATGCTGAAAACTCAAACAAAAGTTATACAAAATGTGACATGCAAATCCTAAACTTCAACTATATTAACATACAATCCTTTATAAAAGATAATCAAATCATAATCAAACTTATAACATCAAACTTAGACTAAAATGTAGATTATAAACTGAAATTTTATAAAACAATCAAAGATTCCACATGCAACTAAATCCACATAAAGCAAGTTGAGGTAGCTCAGTTGGTTGAGCTTACTTCTGGTCGACCAGAGGTTCCGGGTTCGATACTCGCTTACCACGAGATTTGTCAATGAACAGATACTCATTGTAAAAGGCTATAAGCCAAAACATTCAAAAAAAAAAATCCACATAGCATTTAAATTAGAAAAATCACATCACAAGCTAAAACCCAGGTCACCGACTCATTTGGACTCATCGCCAGTGATGGCGGTCTCGAGCGGCGGCCGTAAAATGGCACCACCACATCTGACCACCCCCAAACTCCTTCCTTCTTCCTTATTCCTCCATTAACAACCATCAAACAGCCCCCAAATCAAGATGTATGTCACACCCACACAAACCCACATATATATACATACAATACACATGCATGCAACACAAAAGAATAACAAAGAGCGGTGGGTGAGGCTTAGAACAAGTATGAATAAGTGAGAATTAGAGAGATTAGTAAAGAAAGGTAGAGTTTAGAAGAGAGAGAGATGGTGGAGAGAAAGAGAGAGAGCTCACGGGAGAGACAACCAAAACAGGGTCGAGAGAAGTGAAATGGGGGTCTCGGTTTTGACTGATAAAAACAGGGGGTGGGGGTGTTTTAATAAAACAAAGTTTTGTTTTTGTTTTGTTATCTATTTTTTTTACACTTGAATAAATATTTTTAAAACCTGGAAAAATGCTCACAAAATGTTTTTCATATTTTAAAATAAAGATCATGAAATTACCTTCTCCCCCATATTTTTAAAATAATTTTAGGATCAAAAATGAATTTTATATGGATTTTACAAGTTCGAATCTACAAAACAATTCATAAAATCATTTTAAAATCTTTAAAGGCTGAGAATAATTTCCTCAAAAATCTTAAAATCTAAATAAATATGCAAATGTAATATAATAAAAGATTTCGTGATTTTTAACAACTCCAGTGATTTTATAAAATTCACAGAAGATCAATAATACATGTTTAAAATAATTTTTTAATGTTCAACAAGGTAAATAAAAATATACAACACATATGACACTTGCAAATCATCATATAGTCACATAAACATGATTCCACACATACTTTGACTTCACAAAAATTCATATCACATAATTCACCTTTAGCAATTAAATAATCATTTAAATAATTACGAAAATTTCTAGGTCGTTATACAGACTATACGGGAAAAATGAGGATGAGAAAATATAAATTTTGAAACTGAGATATTTGTTGGAAATAATAAAATAAGAAGAAATACAGAGCCCTACTAAAAAATTAATGTATAGTGTCAAAATTTTAGCTTAAAAGAGGAAATTAATCTGATCAACTATACAAAACATACAAGTCTAGACCGGTCATTTCAATACTTGTTCAACCCTTCCCAACCTAACCCTCCATCCAAATAAGATAAGGGTTGAACCCTTCATTACTCAACTCTTACATCCAAACAAGGTAACTCAACCTAACCCAACTCAACCCACCCCAACCTAACCCAGCCCAGCCCAACCCTTACCTCCACAACCCCCTATCCAAACAGGCCCTAAGTGTCTGTTGTGAAAAGTATGGTTTGTTATTCAATATATTTTAACATCATTTCATGCTCTTGTTTCTCTCTACTAGGTGATTTTATTTTTGTTATTCAATATATTTTTTTATATATATTTTCGAAGAATACATACAAAATTTTTAATTATATGTATATATATATATATATATATATATATAATATTTTATATATTACTAGTCAATTCATCATACATTGTTGATAACATGACCAAAATTTATTATTGTTTATCAGTCAAGAAAAACGTTATGTTAATGATTAGCGACATAATGTGGTACAAATTATAGTTATACACTTTCTTATTACAATGAGTTTTTATTTTTTTTATGTTTTTGCTTACCAACCACCTAGAAAAAGGAATTAATATAATACTTTATATTCTACATAAGTTAATTAAGAATAAGTATAGAAAAATATTTTAAGTTCCCCATTTTTACATCACCAAAACATAATTTTTACATATGTTGATATTAAAATCATATATCGCTATATGTTAAATAGATAGTTAATTTAGTGAGTGCATGTGTATAGAAACTACATCTTTGCTGGATACGTCAACAAGTCTGCTAAACACTTGAACGCGATTTAAATGTTTTAGAAAAGTTTTAACGTGAATTTAATGTTTTACCGAAATACATGCATGCATATGTATATATGGATATATAAAATCGTATATTTTATGTATACATCAAAATTCGAACATGTATTGTAGAACTCAATTGGAAAGTTGTTTACTTCATCCATTGTGCATGTCATCATCGGGGATATTGGATTACCATATGTCTTTTATGATTTGGATACAAATAAATTTCTCTTATGATGAAGGAAAAGAAGAATTCAACAAAAGACAAAAAAATAACTCAGGGACGAACAAAGCATAAAAAAATTGTCGTAAAAAATTAGTTGACCATGGGAGTGAAGGATTAAAGACTGTGTATTATAGCAAGGTATATGATGCACACTGATATGGAGAAAGTTTTATAAGAAGCACCGAATTATCAGGAATGCAACTCAACACTTTCAGTACAAGGAAAACAAAGTAAGTTTTCAAATTTTGTAGTCATAAATTTAAATAAAACTAGATAAATATATGTACATGTATCCTAATTATTTTTTTTACCTATGTCATTAACTGGACTCAGAATAGAGTTGATAAGATTGTTTCCCAATTTTGCGATGGAGATGCACGACAATGATCTTACTTCAGAATTTAAGGAGCTTAAAATGTAAGTATTTCATACACTTAAAATTTTATTTTCAACAATAAAGACATATATTATTTTTCAATATATTATAAGCTTTTAACTTCTATAATTTTGGTATGATATCTAGAGGGAGAAAAATATTGATTAAGGTGTTGTGTTATAAAGTGCGAAGTTATGCAAAATCATTTTCACAAATCGACTCTTACATAAGAATATTTGAGACCATGATTTTAACTTTTGGTGAGCATAATGATCTTTATTTTACAAGTGTATTTCAATATCTTCTTGTGCATCAAGTAATAGTTTCTTAATTGAATTATAGCCATGAAATACCTGAAAGCTCCGACTCTGCTTAAATAGGATCTATCATTAACACAATCTCAAAAAACATCAAGGTATTATAATTCATTTTATATCTCTGGACCTGTTTTCAAGGACCAACTATATATTTTATCAATTACTTTATTTTATCTTGTTTAGGTAGGTCTTTATGCACTCTTGATTTTGACAGATACTGAAGTTGAATGATAATTTTGGTGGAAAAGCTATCAACGACTTGCGCTCTGTTGTTGATGGTACAACCAAATCCGCATTAGCCCGGTACAATTGTATCTCTATATGTTACCCTCATTTTGCTTTGGTATATTTTTGTCTTATTATTATTATTATTATTATTATTATTATTATTATTATTATTATTATTATTATTATTATTATTATTATTATTATTATAATATTATTATTATTATTATTATTATTATTATTATTATTATTATTATGATCATCATCATCCAATATAATTATGTAATATATATGCCTACAAACTTGTTTAAGCATATCAAGGTTTTGGTTACTTTTCTACGACAACTGATAAAAAATAAGCGCAATATAAAGAGTGCAGCCACGGAGAGCCTTAAGTACTTTTCATGTAAGGTTCCTCACAAGAGTGAGTCAGTTTAAGTTCTCCAAGTGAGACGTCAATACTTAAAATTTTCGAGTACGAGAGCTTACTTACATTAAAAAAAGATTCAATTGCTGAGATGATTCAGAAGAATTTCGAAACAATAATATTGAAGCAGACTAGGCAAGATGTGAAACCAGATGTGGAACCAGATACTACGTCATATCAAAGTCGTTTTAATAAAAAAAGTCTTTAAATAATTAAGAATACTATAACATTTAAGTCTTTGAATGACTAAGAATAATGCTATAGCATAATGTTCAGTACTTTCAAACACTACTCTCTTAAATGAGTCATTTCACATTGTGTGCACGAGGAAGAGAGGTTGAAGTGTGAGAAGGCTGAAAATGCTCATGTTGCAACTACCTCGAAGGTTAATCACCGAAAGAGGACTAACGATAAGAGACTACAATGGAAAAATCACAGTCTAAAAAACAAAAGATTCTAGATCAAGCTGTTACTTGCTTCTTTTGTAAGAAATCTGGGCATGTGAAGAACGAATGTCCCAATTACGTTGCATGGTGTATAAAGAAAGGTAGATTTTTTACATTTGTCAATTTCTAAAGTTAAATTGACTTTTGTGCCAAGTAATACATGGTAGGTTGATTCTTGTGCTACAACTCACACAAATATTTTTATGCTGGGTTGCATTTGGAACCGAAAATCAAGTGATGCTGTAAGATTCATCTATGTCAATCCTAGAAAATGTGAGTGAAAAAAATATGTAAATGATTTATTTATTTTGTCTACATATATTTTATATGTACAATACTTAATGTGTTAAGTAATTTATAAAGTGTTATCAAGATTTGTTTCTTAAATAATTCATAATTTTATTTAGAGTTTAACAATATATATTCAAATCCCGTCGTGAAGCGTTTAGGGGGGTGTATTCAACTAGGATTTTGAAGGATTTTTGAAAATCCATGGATTTTAATGGATTTTTTAAAACTACGGATTGTTTAAATTCTACAAATACTCTACAAAGAATCTTATAAAATTGATGTAGAGTCATTGAGTTTTGAAATGTTTTTTAAAAATCCATCAAAATCTCATTGATTTTTGCAAGATTTCAAAACTTATAAAAACAGCTAGCAAATCCACCAAAATCCATGGATTTTAATAAATCTGATATGGGCTAAAAATAAGCCCTAAAGACACATTTAATGTTGCACTAATTAGACCCGGTATGGTCCAAACGTGGGGCCCACCAACAGGGTCCAAAACCCTGTTTTAAATATTAATTTCATAATTAATATTAGATGTGAAAAACAGCTCATCAATAAGGGTTGGATAAGGATATTATCTCCATCAGACTTAGCCACCAAGGCATCCAATTCGATATGGAAACTGATTCCTATAAGGAATAGATCTAGAACCGTCCTCAAAGACTTGTCCACCAAGTCTCCAAATCCTACCATAATTCTAAGGCTTCTCAGCCTATATAAAGGGTCTGACCCCTCATTCTCAGAACTACGTTTTCTTGGCTTGATTCTCTAATACAGAGATACGTAGGCATTCTGTGAGGACCGCTTAGTCTCGAACGCAGAAGCAGCCATTAAAGCACGAAGCTCACGAACCCTAGCATTAAATACACAAACCCTAGCCGCAATAATTTCAACCTAGTTTTTATTCCACAACATTTGGCGCCGTCTGTGGGAAGACAACATCAACCATGGTTCAAACACGAAGAACAACACCAGTTGCAACTGAGGCCATACCTCTCAGATCTGCTCCACCCATCACCGAACAGGTTCCCCCAGCATTAGGGGCGATTGCCCAACAAGCTCCGCCAGCATCTGGGGCGATCACCCAATCTCAAGTTTCTCAACAATCAGGGGCGATCCCCCACGTTGAGAGTACATTACCTCCGATTACCCGTACAAGACGAGAAACCAATCATCTTCAGATGGTGGTCTCTCCTCTTATTGATCCGAACAACCCATTGCATGGGGTCCAGATCCACACTACAGATCTCCCCGTGAGTACTAACCCGACATACGGGCTGCCTAATTATCCTCCTATCCAAGGGACAGGCCCAAGTGGTCACGCTTTGTAGATCCGAGATCGAGAGTATCACGATTATTCGGGTCCTTATACTGATGAAACCTCCTCCGACGATGAGGATGATGACCGTGATGAAGCCCCGAGGAGGCGACGTGCTAGTAGAGAACCTCGAAGGAGGACTCAAGACATCCGTGATGGACAATCTTTGACAACTGCTGAAAGGATCAAGGCTTATGAGGCCGAGATCTTAAAATTGAAGGAAGATATGGCAAGAGAACAAGCTAGGCTAAATCAAACTCAGCCTCCTCCAACTGCAGGAAGGATTCCCATCATTGATTTGGAGAGGTCTTCAAGGAGACAAAGAAGGGCTGATGCCTCATTCAGAAGAACAACCACAAGGATGGAAATTCCCAAGGGGAACCCCAAAGATCTGATGCCTCTCGGAGATCCTGATGATCCAACACCCCCGTTCACCGAGGAAGTGATGAATGCTCACATCTCTAGGAAGTTTAAGATGCCTACAATAAAGGCTTATGATGGAACGGGTGATCCCGCAAACCATGTGAGAACATTCTCGAACGCACTGCTGCTGCAGCCTGCAAGTGATGCCCTAAAGTGCATAGCGTTCCCCCAAACCCTGTCGGGCATGGCTCAGAGATGGTATAGCCGATTGCCTGCGAACTCTATTGGCTCTTTTAAGGAGTTGAGTGCCGCCTTCGTTAGCCAATTCATTAGCGGAAGGGTGCATGAGAAGAGCTCCGCATCTCTTATGTATGTGGTGCAAGGAAAGAATGAAAATCTGAGGGATTACCTCAAGCGATTCACTAAAGAGACCCTGAATATCACTGATTTGGAAAATAAGGTGGCAATGGTAGCCCTGGAGCACGGAACCACTGACCTCTTCTTCAAGAGATCATTGGCGAAGCATCCCCCGGAGAACATGGCTGAGCTCCAACGAAGGGCTGATAAGTATATTAAAGCTGAGGATAGCTTGAAGAAAGAAACCACCGTAGGTGGAGGGGGAGGTAACAATGACTCCAAGAAGCGAAAGCAAGACCAGGACTATGATGATCAAGAGTATGATGCTAGGTACAAGTATCCCCGAACTAGCGAGGACTCCGACTCTGCCCCTAAGAAGAACCAAGGGTCAGTATGCAAGGTTGAACACTCCTAGGAGTCGAATCTTGTTGGACATTGAGAATGATAAGGATTTCAGATGGCCGAAGCCACTCAGGGGTGATCCCGCAAAGAGAAACCAGAATCAGTATTGCAGATTCCATAGAGACGTGGGGCATGACACTGACGATTGCAAGCAACTCAAAGATGAGATCGAGTTTTTGATCCGTAGAGGGAAGCTGAGGCACTTCACTAAGGGTGAAGACCGTGGTAACCAGAGAAGAGACTATAATAGAAGGGATGACGATCAAGATCGCAACCCACAGCCCCGAGGGCCAGTAATCAACATGATCTCAGGAGGCCCGACTGCGGCCGGGACAACTAGGAACTCTCGAAAGGCTTATGCTCGAGAGGTGTTGCACATCGTGGGAGAGGTCCCGAAGCGTGCAAAAACTGAGGTAGCGATTAGCTTTGATGACTCAGACTTGGAAGGGGTGAAGTTCCCCCATGATGACCCGTTGGTTATAACTCCTGTGATTGGAAACTCGGAGGTGAAGCGAGTCTTGATAGACAATGGAGCTTCCGTTGACATTCTGTTTCATGATGCGTTTGTGAAGATGGGATACACTGATTCTCAGTTGACCCCCAATAACATGCCTATATACGGATTTAATGGAGTAAAATCCAAAGTTGAAGGGACTATTCAGCTGCCTGTAACTATTGGGCAAGAGCCCAAGGAGGCCACTCGGATGTTGAACTTCCTGGTAATCAAGGCGGATTCAACGTACAACGCTATCCTTGGAAGGACTGGACTTCATGCATTCAAGGCTGTTGCCTCAACCTATCATGTGAAGATCAAGTTCCCTACCAGGAATGGTGTTGGAGAACATAAAGGTGATCAGAAGATGGCACGAAGCTGTTATGTAGCCTCGTTAAGGCCTGATGGAGTCGGGGGGCAGGTCCTTCCGATTGAAGACATGGATGTCCACAGTGGTAAGGAACACAAAGAAAGGTCAGCAGAGGACATCACACAGAAGCCTCGGACAGCCATTGAGGCTAAGGCGTTAACTGACTTTGTGGTTGAGAGTACCATTGGCAACCAAGAAGTTGGGGGGCAGGAGGTAGTACCCCGAGCAGGAAGTGAACTGCAGAATAAGAATGAGGAGACCAGAAGGAGTGGCGGGTGCTCTATTTTGATGGAGCATCAAAAACAAAATCAAGTGGTGCATGCCTAGTCTTGCAAAGCCCCGATGGGCTCAAGTTATCCTAGTAGGACTTAGCTTCATATTTATCTAGTAGAAGTAGAGATAAGGTTCGTTGAAACCATTGCAGAGCATGTTGCTCCGAGTAGGACAGTAGTACTCTATGTAAGGGTTGAACCCATTTCAAGTTATTAATGCAAGTTTGTTTTCCATTCATTGATTGTGATTTTATTTATGTGCCAAGCACCTGATGTGTGAGTCGAAGAAGACCAAGTACTGAAAATAAAATAATACACGAATGAAAACAAACGAATGCATACCCCGAATGGTAGAGTTAGGTTATAGCAGATAAGAGTTTAAGTCCTTGAAGGACCCTGGATAAAGACAAACGTTGAAGTCCTGATGGAACACCCGCTGAAGAAACATATTGCATAGCATGAAAGCCAATGGAAGGCTCATCAAGTGGGCAATCTAACTAAAAGAATTCGATGTTAAGCCTTGTACGGCCATCAAAGCTCAGGCTCTAGCTGACTTCGTGGTTGAATATACCATTGACAACCAAGAAGTCGGGGGGCAGGAGGTAATAGACCAGGAAGGTCAGCAAGGTGAGAAACCCTGGAAGAGAAGAAGGAATATTGGATGCTCTATTTTGATGGGGCATCAAAAACAAAAAGCTCTATTTTCATGGGGCATCAAAAACAAAAACCAGTGGTGCAGGTTAAGTTCTGCAAAGCCCCGATGGGTTCACACTCGAGTATGCCTTGAAGTTGGACTTCCAAACAACCTACAACGAGGCGGAGTATGAAGCTCTGATAGCCGACCTTAGACTGACAAGAGCCCTGAGGGTCATGAACCTGAAAGTCTGTGGAGACTCAAAGTTGGTAGTCTCACAAGTCAATGGAGAGTTTGAGGTTAGAGAAAAGAATATGCCCAAATACTTGAGGATTGTGAAAGCTGCGATAGCCCAGTTAGATGAGTGCCAGGTATATCCCAAGGGAGGAGAATACAAAGGTCGATGCCTTATCTCAATTCAAGGGTCGAGACCCATTCTGGGAGCGTCTACTTCCAAGTCCTGGAGACCCCCACCATCAATTTGAAATTGGTAGCACCAGTTGATGTAAGCTGAAGGATAGACCCTAAAGCTCATCTTGAGACTGGTTGGCCCCTTGATAATGCCTTGAAGGTACAGAAACTGTTAATGAGAGTGTTGAGATAAGAAGTCCTTTACAATTCCACACTTGAGGTCTTGAACTTCAAATCTCAAAATTTAAGCCTTGATGGCCAACAAGGCAGTCTGTCTCCAATCGAGCTTGTCATTAGAAATTAAGAGCCGTCAGCCAAAATTGAAACTTAAGCAAGGTCCTATGAGTATAAGAAGAAGGTTGAAATCCTGATAGAGGGTTGACAACCAGCCAAGGCACACCAGACTTGAAGTCAAGTGCTCAGTGGCAAGTGAACTTCTTGAACGATCAACCGAGAAGCAAGACCTCCACTATATGAAGCAAGGGGGGCAAAAAATAAGGGACTCCATCATTTCAACATCTTAGAATGAGAGTTAAAGGTTGAATGGTTGATGATAACCAACAACCACGAATGAATTCTCGTTTTCGAATCAAGGACTCAGCAAACGAATTAAGGCCCTGAAGGTCACGAAAGCTAAGAAACGGGTTGTTTCAAGGTTCTGCAGGAATCTCAAAAATTCGAAAATAATAAGGTTGAGAGCCCGACAAAAGCCAAAGAAACGGTCCACAAATGAAAATTGGCCCAAAGGATAGGAGCCTAGAACACCAACGTCCAAGAAGCTAAATCTCCTAGGCGTTGGATCAAATAAAGCCTCCTTGGCGGGGATACCCACGCCAAGGCTGGAGTAACAAATGAAGGGTATTAAAGTACCCACGCCAAGACTTAAAATCATAAGACAAGGTATCACAAAGTGCCTCCTTGGTGGGGGTACCCACGCCAAGGTTGTACAAATTGAGGGTGAAAAAATACCCACGGTCAGGAAGCCATATCTCCTAGACGTGGTTGGCAAAAACATCTTCTAGGCGGGGATACCCACGCCTAGAGTGGTTGTACAAATGAAGGCATGAAATACCCACGCCCAGGAGACCAACTTCCTTGGCGTGCCTAAGGAGAAGGTCTCCTTGGCGGGGGTACCCACGCCCAGAATAAATTTTGAAAATTGAAGGCATGAAATACCCACGCCCAGGAGACCAACTTCCTGGGCGTGCCTAAGGAGAAGGTCTCCTTGGCGGGGGTACCCACGCCCAGGGCTCCTCTTCGAACGACAAGCCATTTTTCAGAAATTAAAAAAGGAATAAAATCCTTAAAAATTCTGAAAATAGGCTAGAAGTGATGATAAAATGGGTAAAAATACCTATTAAATCAAAAAAATGTTTGAATAATTTATAAAATTATTTCTAAGGCATGAGGCCCAACATTTTATTTTTGGTAAAAATTATCGAAAATAAAATGTATAAAACCTGATGGTTAAAAATAAAAAAAAAAAAAAAAAAAAAACCACCAAAACCACCCACGCCACCCAAACATCTTTCCTGGGCGTGGAAAAGCAAATATGGCTTCTACGCGGGTACACCCCCGCCTAGCTTCTACTTACATGTTAAATGGCCAAATTGCAGTTTAGTACCCCAGGTTCTGCTTATTCTATGAAAAGGCCATTGTAGTTTATAAAATTACAAAATGGCTCCTATACTTTATAATTTTATAGAAAGGTCCCTACACTTTACACTTTGATAAAAAAAATACCTGTTGGTACATAAAAATTCCTAAATTATTAGGAATAATTTAGAAAAATACGTGTAGGTACATAAAAATTCCTAAATTATTAGGAATAATTAAGGAAAATACCTGTTGGTACATAAAAATTCCTAAATTAATAGGAAAAAATTAAGGAAAATACCCGTGGGTACATAAAAATTCCTAAATTATTAGGAATAATTTAGAAAAATACCTGTTGGTACATAAAAATTCCTAAATTATTAGGAATAATTAAGGAAAATACCTGCTGGTACATAAAAATTCCTAAATTATTAGGAATAATTTAGAAAAATACCTGTAGGTACATAAAAATTCCTAAATTAATAGGAATAATTTAGAAAAATACCTGTAGGTACATAAAAATTCCTAAATTATTAGGAATAATTTAGAAAAATACCTGTAGGTACATAAAAATTCCTAAATTATTAGGAATAATTTAGGAAAATACCTGTTGGTACATAAAAATTCCTAAATTAATAGGAATAATTTAGAAAAATACCTGTTGGTACATAAAAATTCATAAATTATTAGGAATAATTTAGAAAAATACCTGTAGGTACATAAAAATTCCTAAATTATTAGGAATAATTTAGAAAAATACCTGTTGGTACATAAAAATTCCTAAATTATTAGGAATAATTAAGGAAAATACCTGTTGGTACATAAAAATTCCTAAAATATTAGGAAAAGTACAGAAAAATACGAGGAAAAATTATAGAAATATTTTCTTGACAAATTGAGCAATAATTTATGCTAATAATGCATAAAAGCTATATAAAAGTGCCGAAATTGCTAAAAGCAAGCACAAATTAAAGCCTCGAATAAGGCAAATCGTCGTAAATGTGTAGGTCGCTCCACACTTTACAATCAAGACGATACTCGTGAAACACTAGTGTAAACCAAAATTCCCATATAAGGGTAGGAAAATTAAGAAGTCCCAGGTAAGGGATAAAAACGACCCCGAGTCTCGATTAAGGCAAATATAACTTCTACGAAAACCTGATCAGTTTTCCTAGAAGTTGGGGGGCAAATGATATGGGCTAAAAATAAGCCCTAAAGACACATTTAATGTTGCACTAATTAGACCCGGTATGGTCCAAACGTGGGGCCCACCAACAGGGTCCAAAACCCTGTTTTAAATATTAATTTCGTAATTAATATTAGATGTGAAAAACAGCTCATCAATAAGGGTTGGATAAGGATATTATCTCCATCAGACTTAGCCACCAAGGCATCCAATTCGATATGGAAACTGATTCCTATAAGGAATAGATCTAGAACCTTCCTCAAAGACTTGTCCACCAAGTCTCCAAATCCTACCATAATTCTAAGGCTTCTCAGCCTATATAAAGGGTCTGACCCCTCATTCTCAGAACTACGTTTTCTTGGCTTGATTCTCTAATACAGAGATACGTAGGCATTCTGTGAGGACCGCTTAGTCTCGAACGCAGAAGCAGCCATTAAAGCACGAAGCTCACGAACCCTAGCATTAAATACACAAACCCTAGCCGCAATAATTTCAACCTAGTTTTTATTCCACAACAAAATCTAAAAAATCCATGGATTTTGGAATACCATAAGATTTAAATGAATTATTTTAAATCCAAATTGAATACACCCAGATTTTAAAAGACTTTTTGAAATTCTAATTGAATACCCTCGGATTTTAAATGACATTTTGAAATCCAAATTGAATACCTCAAGATTTTAATGGATTTAAAAAAATTCAAATTGAATATCCCTAGATTTCTAAAATTCCTCAAAATCCCAATTGAATACACCCCCTTAATCTACTAGTTATTATATAAAGGAGAAGATCGGGGACAATGAGGTGGAGCTCTCAAATCGTTTCACTCTATTTTTTTAATTTTTTTTGAAGTTACCGTGTATTATCCTAAATTTTCCCTTTAATTTCTATTACAAATCAAATTACCATATTTAATAACTTTCTCCTAAAATCGAAATATTCTCTAAAACATTTTCTTTACTTTCCCTTAAAATCAAATTACCATAATTAATATTTTCCTAAAATTTCTTTAAAAGAAAGTAAAATTACCATATTAATATTTTCTTAAACATTTTCTTCAAAACAAATTGCGTTAATATTTTATTAAACTTCCTTTTCATTTCACAATTATTATTCAACTTTTTAAATTTAAAATAAATATTAGTTATCTTCTAAATTATCATCTTCATCTTCAATTTCTCATACAAATCAAATTACCATATTTAATATCTTTTTTTAAAAAATTCTATTGTCATCTTAATATTCTTCTAAACTTTCTATTCAATTTCCTTTTAAGTCAAATTACCATATTGAATATTTTTCTAAACATTCTTTAGAAGAAAGTAAAATTTTCATATTAATATTTTTCTAAAATTTCAAATTGTAGTCGAGAAGAAAGTTCAAATTGTAGTCGAGATAATCATTCAAATAAATTCAACTAATTATTAATAAAAAATAGCGAAAGGTAGAAATATCAAGTTATCAACATACGAACAATAAAAAAAAAAAGAAAAAAAAAAGGTATCACCATACGAAATTAAAAAAAGAAAAATAAGCAGTACTGATTTGATATGATAGCCCATCTTTTTAGTACAAGTGCAAACGTAGCTGTAAGAGTAGACGACACCTAATGAATTTAGTGAGATGCTACTCCTTCCTTTGATGCTTCTTGTATTATACAGGTAACCTTAACCTAAGCGCCTATCGATCTCCATTCGTATCTATTATTATACTTGTATATCTAAGCTTTTTTTATTACACTCTTCACTTGTACCTCATTTTTCAGATCTAATAGTTCCACTTAGTATCGTATTTATTGTTAATTGAAATGTGGGGTCGCTCTACTTTATCTCGGACCGGGAGTTTCCGGCCGGAGAATTTGGGTCAAAATGCCCTAGCTATGATTGGTAATTTATGTTTCACTATGTTTGTACTTGCTGTATTGGTGTTTACGATTATCGCTGCTACGTATGAACCCGAAGACCCTTTGTTCCATCCCTCTAGTAAGATTACCACTTTTTTGACTTCTGACTTGAATGCCACTTTTAAGTCGGATAGTACTGTTGTTAAGACTGGTGAGGATTTTATGGCGGTGAATCAGACTGTTTTCGAGAGTTTTATTAATGTTACGGATGTTAATTTGGGGGTTCCGTTGAGGGAGGATATTAATGCGGATGAGGTTACTCCGTTTGAGTGTGAGTCCCAGATTGGGAAGCCCATTGATTGTACGGATCCGGATGTTTTCCATTTGATGATGACGTCTGCGATTGAGGTGTTTAAGGATATTCATTTTTATCGGTTTGGGAAGCCGGTTAGGGGGTATAATGATAGTTCTTGTCATATGGCGTGGAGGTTTAGGCCTAAGGATGGGAAGACTGCTGCGTTTTATAAGGATTATCGTAGTTTTACGATTCATAGGTCTGATAATTGTACTTTGAGTGTGGTGAGGATTGGGGATTATCACTCGGGAGGGAATGCTAGGAAGAGAAAGAGGAATCAGAGACCTGGATTTGAGAAGCCACAGGGGAATCAAGAACAGCAAGGTGCTCTATTACCTGTTGTTGGGGAGTTTGTGAATGATAGTCTACCTACGATTCAAACAGAGGGGTCGTTCAGTAGCGGGAAGTACTTACTTTACAATGGGGGTGGAGAGAGATGCAAAAGCATGGATCACTTTTTGTGGAGTTTCATGTGTGCTTTGGGGGAGGCCCAGTATCTGAATAGGACGCTTGTGATGGATATGAGCATTTGTTTGTCTTCAATTTACACTTCCTCGGGTCAGGATGAAGAAGGGAAGGATTTCAGATATTACTTCGATTTCGAGCATTTGAAGGAGTCCGCTTCTGTGCTGGACCAGACTCAGTTTTGGGTAGATTGGAACAAATGGCAGCAGAAAGATGGACTAGCTCTCTTCCTTGTGGAAGATGTTAAGATCACCCCAATGAAGCTGGCAGACGTGCAAGATACTCTAATCATGAGGAAATTTGGCTCTGTGGAGCCAGACAATTACTGGTACAGGGTGTGTGAAGGAGAAGCGGAGTCTGTTATTCAACGGCCTTGGCACATGATATGGAAATCCAGAAGGTTGATGGATATAGTCTCAGCAATTGCTACAAAATTGAATTGGGATTTTGACTCCGTTCATGTTGTTAGAGGGGAGAAGGCAAGAAACTTGGAACTTTGGCCTAATCTGGCAGCAGATACCGCCCCTGAAGCTCTAATATCAACCTTGCAAGCGAAAGTTGATGAAGGGAGGAACTTGTATATTGCAACAGATGAACCAGACACCTCCTTTTTTGACCCTCTAAAGGACAAGTTTTCCACTCATTTTCTGGATGAATACAAAGATCTTTGGGATGAAAACAGTGAGTGGTATTCTGAGACCATGAAGCTCAACAATGGGGCTCCCGTTGAATTTGATGGTTACATGAGAGCATCTGTTGATACAGAAGTTTTCTTGAGGGGCAAAAGGCAGATTGAAACTTTCAATGACCTTACCAGGGACTGCAAGGATGGTGTTAACACCTGCACTTCTGCCAGCTAACCTTGTACCTGTGTGGGCTGAGAACTCAATGCTGGTAGATGTAGTACTCACGATTATCACTAGGTACTCGTGTTGCTTCTGCAATTTTTTTTCTTTAAGTGGTAGCATATTTTAGTACATTTTCCTGGAGTATTGTACCTTGGATAATGACTCTGTTTGTTGCTTGATTTGCATTTGTTAATTATATTTGTGCCTGCTCTACCTTTTCTCTTATTTCACACTGTTTTTAATTCGCTTCTGATAGATACTATGCTCCTATTTCTTACCCTTGATCACACATTTATTTTAAAACTGAAACCATTTCACTGTATCTGTGTAGACTTCAAAAATCAATGTGCTGCTCTAGTGTCACAACTTGTAAACTTATCTGATGGGACTTTGTATGGGGACAATGTGTAATGAACTGAACTCAATTACTCAATAAACTGATAATGTTTGTCACAATTACCTTGCCTGAGATCTCAGTTTGAATTACAAAACAACGCTAAATGGAAATGAACAAGTTTCTGGTTACAACTGGGGACATTCGAGAGGCCCTTCTCTCCCAAACAAAGTAAACTAAAGATGACACAATAATCCGATAAGATCTCCCCTTCCTCCCCCATCTCTTGTAGTCTTCACTTCTGATCCTCCTTGGGCCTATCTTGGTCCTGTTTCTTTTAAGATTTAATAGCCCATTTCACTTGGGGCCAGTCCATTACATTACCCCGCTCCCAAAGAACGACCTTGTCCTCAAGGTCGAATGCCAGAAATAGTACCCGAAGTTGTTTCATGTCTTTCCGGTGGGAAGCTTGTGTTGATACAGCCTTTTGACCATCCTTCATATAAGAGGAATTCGGCATAGATTTTATTGCCTTTCCACCAAAGCCTCCTCCAACCCTTCTTGTAATCACATGAACATTATTTTCAGGAATACCGAGACAAACTGCAATTACTTTGTGTGCAAATTCAGGGCACTGACTTGAACTATGCACCACTATGCAGTTGTCCTCATCGGGGATAGCAAGGGCAGTTTTTGATTCCATATAAAAGTAATATTGTGACGGAAGCCTGATCTCAGCAGAGAGAATACTCTGATCAGCTTCAGCCATGCCTTTTGAGAAATTTCCTACTTGCGCTGGAAGTAGGAAGAGAAGGATGTCAAAGGAGATTGATTTCTCAACAGCCTCTTCCACAGTCATAATTGGGGGTTCTAAGTTTTCAGTGTCATAATCTATAATAGCTAGGGATGCAGCCCTATCTGCATGTTTTAGTGTATCTACAACCACTAATGCAACACGCTGACCAGTACACTCGGTAAGATTGTCAGCAAATAATGGTTCTGTACCAAGGATGCTCTGTAATCCTATGTTCTGACCTCCTCGTGGGATATCACTGCATGTTATAACAGAAGATACTCCAAGTGGTAGCAAATTGGAAATAAATCTGATGTTCATTCACCCTTGCCAAAGGCTTTGTGTTATAAATAAAGGCACCATAAACGCAACTTGTTGGTGAGGGAATGTCATCCACATAGACAGCTTCGCCAGACGTTTGAATACAAGCACCAGACTTTGTAATTGGTTCACCAATTGGATAGTACTCTGTTCTTGACTGTATCACCTGTTTCCCAGAAGACAGTAGTGTTGGTTTCCTAATGCTATCGTAGCAGTTCTTTTCCTTTTTATCGCTGTTTTTGAAATATAATTCATTCTTTTCAGTCAGCCTGCTGTTAGTAACAATGGGACCAGTTTTAACCATAGGATACAGAAACTCAAAAAGATAAGACACGGCCAAGCTTGAATGATACAGAGCATCAGAAGTTCCTTCTTCCAGTACCACATCAGCTCTGATTAGTTTGACAGCTTCATAAAGAACACCAGAACTTAAAAATTTCCCCGCCAAGTATTTCTTCACCGTCCTTGCCCTTTTCGCATGTTTGGTTCCAATTTTCTTTATATGGCTGGCAATTTTCTTATAGATTAGCTCCCACACAAAAGACCACATACCTTCTTTTCGAGTCCACTTCACGAGGCTGTCTAAAAATTTTCCAGCAATGTTTTCCTGCACCAACAGCGCGAGGTAGCACTGCAAATCTGACCGTTGGTCCAAAAACAACCAAATGCTGTCCACTCAGCAGCTTTGTCCAAGTCGACATCCTCAAATACAATTATTGGACTTTTGCCACCAAGCTCCAGTGTCACAGGCTTTACTTGCTGTGCTGCAACAGTCATGATCTTACTTCCTGTAGCAGTACTTCTAGTAAATGCAATCTTATCGACATGAGGATGAGATGCCAGCGGAGCTCCAGCTTCTGAGCCTAAACCAGTAACAATATTAAGAATGCCAGGAGGAAGCCCAACATCTTTACACACTTGCCCCAACTCCAAACAGGTAAGGGACGCCAATTCAGAGGGCTTAAGTATTGCCGCACAGCCAGCTGCCAAAACAGGAGCAACTTTCCATGTAGCCATCAGCATAGGGTAATTCCATGGAGTAATTAAACCAACAACACCGATCGGTTCCTTTAGGGTATAACAATTAAATGTTTCCATTGGGAGAGATATAGGGGACTTCTGTTTTCCCTCCAAAGCTTCTGCAAGATCTGTGTTTTACTCGAAACCTGCAGCAACATCATCAATATCCCAAGCTGCTTCATCAAGTGGTTTCCCAACTATCTAAAGACTCAAGTTTTGCGAGTTCTGTTTTCCTCTCTGCTATCTTAGCAGCAATAGCACGCAAGTACTTAGCACAATGTGCACCAGTGGCAGACGCTTCAACAGCAAGGGCTTATTCCTAGCAAGGGCTTTTCGAGCAGCTTCAACAGCAATATCCACATCTTCCGATGTAGCTGCCGGTATATCCCCTTGGTGCAGCTCCAACAAGCTCCTTTCCATCTCTCTTGTTGCATCATGCCTATCTTGTATCACAGCTATTGTCTCCAGCACTTTTCCCTTCCCATGTTCCTGAATAGATCTAGCCAAGAACTCTTCACCACCATTACCTCTATACTCATTAAAATGAGACTCTCCTACCCGAAACTCACTTCTTCCGACATACCCCCCATAAACACCATAACTACCATTGAAATTTTAGTACGTGGATGAACTGTACGGCCTCAGTATAACCATCTTCAAATCGCTCCAACAACGAAAAGGACGTCGTTTATTCTCCCATTGATACCATTGTAACACATCCCCTACGAAAGCCATTTCTACTGCCTCTAATAACTCAACTTCGGACACACGATATTCATACCCAATACGCTCAACACTCATAATCCACCCATTTGGGTCCTTACAATCAAACCTCGGTATGTCGAGTGTTCGAACTCGCCCTTGCCCCGGTCCACCACCCGACCCACCATCCTTATAACTACCCCAAACATTTGTACCCATTTCTCCATAACCACCCACATCAGTCCCTTTTCCAGATTTATCATAACAATTAAAATGAGAGTTTATGTGAGGGGAGAAATCTGGGTGTGTACCTGTACTTGTAAACACTCTCTCGGGACTTCCATCACACACCTTCACTGCATACCCCAGTTGACACATAGCCTCAACATCGTTCACTTCCTCCGTGTCACGTTCTTCCTCCAAAGCTCTCAGGACTTTTATCAAACACCTTCACTGCATACCCCAATTTCCAAATAGCTTCAACTTTTTTAGTTCTTCCTTGTCAAACTCTGAATGCCTAGTACTATCGCTGTGTACCTTCCGAGCCTCAACCTCTGTACCCCATTTCTTCGTGGCTGTGGTTTGGCGGTCCATCGAAAATTCCTTCAAAGAGCGGCGCACAGCCTCCATGGCCTTATCAAAGGCCTTATCAACCATCTCCTTCCACTCTTCGTCGAAATTCCAAAACTTCTCTTCGGTTAAATCAACATGTGGTGTTATGATCGGCGGCCCCATCAGATCTACTGCTCTGATACCACTTGTAATGAACTGAACTCAATTACTCAATAAACTGATAATGTTTGTCACAATTACCTTGCCTGAGATCTCAGTTTGAATTACAAAACAACGCTAAATGGAAATGAACAAGTTTCTGGTTACAACTGGGGACATTCGAGAGGCCCTTCTCTCCCAAACAAAGTAAACTAAAGATGACACAATAATCCGATAAGATCTCCCCTTCCTCCCCCATCTCTTTTAGTCTTCACTTTGATCCTCCTTGGGCCTATCTTGGTCCTGTTTCTTTTAAGATTTAATAGCCCATTTCACTTGGGGCCAGTCCATTACACAATGTTTCTTCGTACAGAGGGAATACAATAATATATTGTCACCTTAATAATCAAAATCATACCATAACTTAATATACAATAATATATTGTCACCTTAATTATTTTATTCATCCTAAATGTAAATTTATGTCATACTGTATTTGCATATATAACTAATACAACAGTAAAGCATGTTGAATACCGATTCACCATATCACAAGATAGTACTCCAGTTTCAGGTAAAGAGAGCACTTATTTCCAAAATTGTAAATATGCATATGAGGTTCCAAAATAGATGGCTGCTGCAATGACACTGTAAAAGCCTGATGAATATAACAATATATAATGCAACAATGCTTGTTAAAGATTGTTGTTGCTGGGCCTTTTCTTGTATAAAAAGAGAAAAAGAAGGCGCATTAGTGCATTACTCTCACATTTCTTAATGTCTGTAATCTAATTTTTCACTTGAAAATTTAAGCATCAAATCAATGCCAATTAGACACGGGCCACTTATGTATTTATTTTTGCAAGTTATATAAATTGTTCCCTTTTTCTTGTGAGTTTTTTTTGTTTGCTAATTTTCGTGTGCGTTACTATCATAAGTAGCAGAAGCAAAAACATAGGGCTACAGAACATACGATCAGAGAACTACTGCATGAGAAATTGTGTCCACATATAGAGTATTTGTTTCAAATCTTCTTTTGGAGGCTCTTAAAACTTCCTATGAGTGCTTTCATCAACACCACATTAAAGTCAATAACCAACTCAACCTGGTTCTCAGGCATTGGTTTCATAGGCACAACCCTTTTGCCTGAAGCAGCATGTCTGCTAGGTCCAAGTTCTCTGAGCTGACCAATAAATCTAGTGTATTGCAAAGCTCAGTAAAAGCTGAAACTGCAATAATTATGATGTGAAGTCATACTACATACTATGTGTGACATTCTGGACAGTTGCATTTCATTATCGATTTAATGGAAGCGTTGATAAGCTTATGCCCAGAGTGACTTACAAACTGAGCTACCACAGAAGGTCTCCATTCAGGACTTCATACTGATAATTTACAAGTATCATGGAGTTTCCGGGCTCCTACTAATACTTATACAAGAAAAGTGGTCAACAGCAAACATATGTTTTTTATGTGAATACAACGGGTCCATCATTTATACGTACCGCACATATATGACATCGGTGCATTCTTCCAGCACTGCTTAATCTTCTTCTTTGGCACAAACTGTTAGTATGTGCTAATCAGACAAAGCACACCAAGTGATCAAGGAATCATGAATCTACCTAACAAAGCTTTCTCAAAAGACAGGCTAGCTCTGTGGAATAATAACATTAGTTGACACATTGCATTTACATTTACAATACACCTTTATTCATCACAAAGACTGCATACTAGACGTTTCAAAAACTGGCATATATAATAGATACAAGAGTACACCAGATTTACTTGCAAACTCCCTATAAACTACTAAGCTGTACACAGACACTTGTTCATGGTGCGTATCAATCAAACCGCTCTCTCTGGACAAGTATCTTTTCTTTTTCTTCGTCTTTGTCTCACATTGGACAAGTATCTTCTTCTTCTTCGTCTTGGTCTTGGGGGATCATGTTTGTCCGGCAGTTAGGGCAGGTGACCTTCCGATATTTCAGCCACTTCTCCACACAAACTTGATGAAAAACATGGCCACAAGACAAATGATTGATCACTGCCTTTGGTCTAAAATTGGTCAAGCAAACAGAGCAGTCATGCTCAAGTTGCTTAGAACACAACGAGTCGTATCGCATTGCAGGTATCCTGCTACGAAATTCTTCTATAGAGGCTTCAGAGGAGCTTCCATAGCATTCTAATGAGTTTAAGGGGCTATCAGTGGTGTTGTATTCTTCCCACGATACGATATCGATGCCTATTGTCTGAAGTACAAACCGGAATATCTCCTTCATCATAGAGATGTATTTAGCTGTGTTGACCAAAATTATGCATAGCATTCCTGCATCAGCTGGACTTGGGTATTGCGAGAGTCCCATTTTTACTTTGGAACCTAATGAACATAAGTGGATCTATAAGAACAGTAGCAGATTACAAAAATGCATAAAGAGGACAGAAGAAAAGCCATACGATCGGAAAAAGGAAACTAACTAAGAAAAGGCTTCAAAAACAGTATAGATCTTCGTATAAGCACAGGATAAAAATAAAACAACCCCCAGACAGAAAGAAGGCTTAACTATCTATACAGAAAGAAGTCACTTTGTCATTTCTTGGCCAAATAACAAAAAAGAAACAAACTTATATACCAGAAAACCATGTGCTTTCGTAAACCAAACCAAATGTCTGGCTCAGATGCAAAGTGTAACTTCTGTGAAAACACCCTATGCTATGATAAACATAATAATTGGTCTACTGAAAAATACTCTTCATGAAAATCAAAAATCAAGCTTGTTGGTTTTGCCAAAATTTCAGACAAGTCAAAATTTACTTGTCAGAACAATCGAATTTCTGAAAACACCAGTCATTTTGATATAAACTATCATGTTATGTACAAATCAGTGAATCAAGGCTAAGATTCAATTCAGATCAAAACCAATTTGTTATCTTGAAATCTCAAAGCTCAAACAAGCAATTTACAGATTAGCTAAAAAGCAAACTGATCAAGTGACATATACACAGTTTTTATAAGTATCTAAATCTGTACAAGTAAAGAAACTACTTTGAATTAATGAACAGGGGGAAGATGGATAATAAAATCAAAAGCAGATCAATAAGTGAAAGATTTAAATAATCGGAATCACATAAATAAATCTATAAAAAGGGTAGTAGTATTTTGTTGTTGAACACAAAACCCAGATTTTATAAACAACACAAGATCAAAGTAAGAACAAATAGCATACAAGATCTGAGAAAAAAAAAATAAGTGGAAGGAAGATGAAGAAAAAACACTTACTGGGTAGGGTAGGCTTAAAAGTAGAAGGGAGGATGGTACTGGAGTCTGGAGTAGTTGTTTTTGTTAATTTGGGGAAACAAAATAGGTAGGAAGAAGAATTTATATACAAACAGTCCAAACAGGGGGTGGGATGAGTGAATAAGACAGCACCCATATGAATGAATAGCCTGTATTGGCCAGAGCCGTAAACAACTCTAGCTCCTTTTGTTTAGTGCTATGGATTGTGAATTGGATTGTAAAAAAAGTTTTCGAATAATGTGGCATCGGTAATTCGATAAAATGAATTATTTTAATTGGTGTGATTGATGTAAATTCGGGGATCTATCTTCTTTTTTTTGACGCAAAATGCAGTATTTCAATAAAAATCACATAATACAGTTAGAACAAATCTCCAACTGCCATTACAACCAGATTGAGAAACAAATAACAAACTAAACATAATTAGCTGATTTGTTTTCTGATCGTTTAACACATAGAAATTAAAAATTCTTGAAATTAAAAATGAAGTCGAAGACATCCCGAGTAATCCATATTGCACCAACATCCCGGAAAGCAGCAACATCACAAATGACCATATCACATAAAAACAATTGTTAGCCCAGTGTTCAAAAACCCTAATTGTAGGAGCGACACCCCAGTTATCTACATGCCGGATACCATCTATAGACGTGCCGAAAATGGATTCTTCCCCCAACTATCTACATGCCGGATACCAGCTATAAACATGCCGGATAACGAATGAACAATATTTAATTGTGAAAGGTGAGCTCTTGCAATAATCACCTCCAATCCAGTTTCAATGCGGGTTTTCCAGATTCTCCAAAACATCAACAAAATCATTTTCAAAAAAACTCCGCTCACAATTAAGAAGTGAAAACCAAAACTCTCACATAAGAGAGACATAAAACCACCCAAAAAGATGGACGAAAATAATCAAATCTCACCTAGAGATGAAGATTAATGAACTTATTAACAAGAAAAAAGAGAGCCTCCTTCTTAACTAGAATCACTCTTAAAAAGCTTAAGTCTATCTTTTCTCTCTCTCTGGCTTAACCATCTTCTTCTTTTTCTATTTGGTATAGCCGCCGGGGCTTTCACCGGATTTCCACCGGTGAAAAGCCCCAAAACCTTTCATTTTCTTTGTATTTTCTTCCTCCTTTCAATAAATCTTATTTGTATTTTCGGATCTAAGGTTTTAAAACCTTTTCGATTTAGCCTTCAATTTTTAGATCTCAATTCTACGGAGCTCCGGATTTCTCGATCTTCCAGGATCTTGTTCTCATAAGTGGTCCGAGTTATCTTGTTCTAGTGGGTTTGGATCCAGATCTAAGGATTGCTAAGGTTCTAGTTTGGTTTTAGTTTGTAACTTTATTTTGTAATTTCTTTTTAAAATTGTAAGATCGGTTTGTTTTGTTGTCTCACCTTCGTGTGAGTTTGGTATTGTCTCACCGCTTGTGTGTGAGTTTGCTTTTGTCTCACCGTTTGTGTGAGTTTGGTGCTTCATTATATGATTTTGGAGGCTTGTTCGGAGATGGATAAACACTTTGATGAAGTGTTAGTGTGTTACACACTTAGGTCTGCGAATATTGTAGCTCATTGCTTAGCGAGGACGACATATTCTATGTCAGGTCTTATGGAGTGGAATGTTTCTGCTCCAGATTTTATCATCTGTAAGCTTGAGAAATTTTAATGCAAGTACGAAATTTGTCAAAAAAAAAACAAGAAAAAAGAGAGAAGATGGGGTAGTCTGGAAGAGGGAAAGAAAAGGAGAGGATGAAGAGGGGGACGGATGAAGAAAATGAGGAAGAAGGGAGGGGGCGGGATGAAGAAGGGAGGGAGAAGGGGAGGGCGGCGGCAAATAGGTTAGAGGGAGAGTAGAGAGTCGACTCTCATTTGATAGGGGGTCCATCTTATTTAATTACAATATGACCAATCAAAAGATGACATGTACTTTATCCGTCTCTTTATATGTTGCTCGTTTGAAATGTCGGGACTGTTCGTAACATGAGACAAATTACTAATTTACTTCTAATTTATAAGACAAAATATAGTCATGAATGATCTTGTTGGATTCGTATTTATGAGTACTTTAATACAGTGAAGTTTTTATATTTAATATTAATACAAAATTCAAGATATTAACGATCAAAAGTGTGCGTTGGCAAACGTGTCCAATCAAAACAGAAAACCAATTTAGAGACGGAGGGAGTAGCATTTGAGAAATTTTTTGGGATTCAATTTGATTGCCTTCGTTTCAAACCAGTTAATAATATAAGATTTGATTCCATAATATCTAGTTTGATTTAAATGAAGTTTTACATACACGATTTTTTTAAAAAAAACTGATGTAGTCGGTTATTCTTTTATTTTTTACTTTCGTTTAAAAAATTTATAACAACATTCGATATTCAATCTCTGATTAATATAAAATTGGATATAATGATATACCTTTTTTATTATATGTATGTTTGTATATTCAGAACTGATAAAGAAAATTTTAATTTTATATACGGTGTTAACAGGATTCTGATTTATGTCTATTCGAGTCAAAGCTTGAATCAACTCGCTTAGAGCATCTACGACTACAACACTAATATCTAAATTGGTTGCCTAAATAAATTGATTATAATAAAATTTTAAATTTTACCTAAGAAGAATGTTGCATACTCCAATGATATTATCTATAATTCTAATCTATACTATATTATAATAAGCGAAAGGGGGTATAATTTGTAGTTGGTTACCCCTTATTTTTGGTTATCCCCTTATTTTTGGTTATCCTCATTCACAACCGTTAGATCTTCAATTCAAATAGATCATGACCGTTAGATACAACAATACTAAAAGTTGAAGGTCTAAGGTTCAAATCCCGTCAACAACATTTTAATATAAAATTAATACTAGATTATGTTATATAGAAAGGTTGAAGGTTCGATTCCCACCAACAGCATATTAATTTAGATTTAATGCTAAACTAAAAATAATGTTTAAAATATTATTTTTACTAAACTATAAACAAATTTTAAAAAAAATAATAATAATCCGTGCTTTGCACGGGCTATAAGCTAGCCATGTATAATTATACTTAAGGGGAATGTTGGTTTGATAAATATAGCCAACCAAATTCTAATTATCTAAATTTTTTGCTAAGGGAAATTGTGGTTGGAATGCTACAATTTTTACATATTGTTTATAATTTATGTCACCTTATTGCGATATGGACATTATTGTGATTATATAGGACTTGATTCTGATATCTTTAGAGAATATATTCCTTGAATATAGTTTTTGTATATTAGGTAACAGTTGTAATCAGGAAGAGATTTGAGCATATCAAACCTTGCAGAGCAAGGTTTTTGTAATATATAAACTTGATCAGAATGAATGAGAGAGGCAGAGAATTGACTTAGAATTTATCATGGTAACAGAGCACTTCAATAGATCCTAAGACAATTATAAAATTCGTATACAGCGATTAGCCTCCAGGAGAGATCATGGCTGGCAAAGAGGGAGAAAAGAAAAAAGATGGTGACAAGAAGGTGGATGTGACGTACCATCTTGAATATCATTACCCCAATTCAATTACGTGGTGATAATTATGATGAATGGGCGAGGGCTGTTCGAACCTCTATAAAGGCAAAGAGAAAATTTGCTTTCGTGGAAAGAACAATTACAAAGCCAAAAACAGAGGAGAAACTTGAAGATTGGATAGATGTGCATTCCATGTTGGTGTCATGGCTGACCAACACCATTGAGCCATCCATTCGATCGACACTTGAAGAATATGATGATGCACAACTTCTGTGGAATAATCTCATAAACAGATTTTGTGTGATAAGTGGCACTCGTATATGTCAATTAAAAACAACACTTGGGGAATGCAAACAAGGAATGGCACTCGTATATGTCAATTAAAAACAGCACTTGGGGAATGCAAACAAGGAAAGTCAGAGACTGTTGCAATTTATTTTGGCCGCTTGTCAGAGATCTGGGATGAGCTTACCACATATGTGAAGGTGCTAGTTTGTAAGTGTGGAGATTGCAAGTGTAACATAGTCACACAAGTAGAGAAATTGAGGCAAGAGGACTATTTACACCACTTTCTTATCGGCCTCGTTGGAGCATATGCTTCAATGCGCACAAATCTACTAAGACATGAGCCATTACCGTCACTTGATAAAGCACATCAACAAAGTGACTCAAGCAGAAAGACTGCGTGAAGGAGAACTGACTGCCAGAAGATCGAGATAATATTATGGCCTTTGTAACTCAACCTATTGTGCGTGGTAAGTCTTGCTTTGTGGAAAACAATGACAAGTTCTGCAAGCATTGTAACAGGGAAGGCCACGATGAATCAACTTGTTTTCAATTGCACGGTTTTCCTGAATGGTGGGGGGATCGACATCGCGGAGGAAGGGGTCCAGGTCGTGGCGGAGGACGAGCAGGAAGAGAGAGAGGGGGAGGACTAGCATAGGTCATGGAAGTGGACAAAATAATAATGCACCTCCTGTCCGCACAAATAAAATTGGTGGAGTTGGCACTTTAAATGGTTAGCAAACAGGAAACTCACAGGGGTTGGCAGATTCAAGCGAAGCTATGGGTCTTGCAAGTGTTTCAGCAATGCAACTGCAACAACTTTTTGATCTTTTAAACTCAGCTAAAACAAATGACCGATTGTATGGTAAGAACAACGTTTTTACTTGGATTATCGATCCAGGAGCGTCAAATCATGTGACATGTGACTTATCTCTTTTGAGAAATGTGAGAAAAGTGAAACAATGTTCGGTGGGGTTGCCGAATGAAAACACAGCAGAAGCAAACCAGGAGGGAATTGTCATGTTGCCAGGAGGACTAAAGCTTGACAATGTGATTAATGTCCCCCAACTGACATGCAATTTAATTTTAGTCACTCAATTAACTAATTACTCAAATTGCATAGTACAGTTCACTAATAATTTTTGTGTTATACAGGATCGATTGACGAGGATGGTGATTGGAGCGGGTGAAAAATCAGATGGACTTTATTTTTTTCATGATGTTCCACAAGTCAGTGCCATTAAAGTAGATGATGATTCTTTCGTTCGAGTTGTGGCATCGTCGAATGGGGCATCCATCAGAGAATATATTGAAGATGATTCTGTGAGCCATTCTTGTGTGAAAAATAATAAAGCCTGTGATGTGTGTCCACGAGCAAAGCAACCTAGATCAAGTTTTCCCATTAGTATGAATAAAGCTGGTAGAATATTTGAACTTGTTCACTTGGATTTGCGGGGCCCTTATAAGGCTCGTTCTTCATATAGGGCTACTTGTTTTATGACAATAGTAGATGATTTTTCTAGAGGAGTTTGGGTATATTTATTATGCAATAAAATGGAAGTGAAAACTATGTTTTAAAATTTTGTTGCCATGGTTGAACGACAATTTGGAGCAGTGATTAAACGCATGAGAAGCGATAATGGAACTGAATTTAATTGCCTGCATGATTATTTTCATAGTAATGACATTATTTTTGAAACTTCTTGTGTTGCGACTCCTCAACAGAATGGGAGGGTTGAGAGACAGCACCAACACATTTTAAATGTGGCTAAAGCATTGAGATTTCAAGGGATCTTGTCTATCAAATTTTGGGGAGAATGTGTTTTAGCTGCATGTCATTTGATTAATATAACACCCTCAACTCTACTTAAAAATAAATTTTCGTATGAATTGTTGTTTGATAAAGTGCCTTCTTATGATGTTATTCGTGTATTTGGTTGCCTTTGTTATGCTCATAATCAACAAAGTAAAGGTGATAAATTTGCTAGTAGGAGTCGTAGGTTATCCTTTTGGTAAGAAAGGTTGGAAATTGTATGATTTAGAAACACGTAAGTACTTTGTTTCTAGGGATGTGAAGTTCTTTGAAAAATCAAGTCAACCGCAAAATGTAGTACCTTCAATTTTGGAAAATTACGAGGATGCAACATGGAGTAAGGATGTGGGGGTTGATAATTGTGATGTATTCTGTAAGGAAGGGTTAGAGAAAACACCCCTCCTCGAGGGGAATACTGATAATGTGATGCAGCCTGTACAGCCCGTACATGAGGATGTACATAACGAGGGATCAGAGAATGCAGAGAATGAACAAGGTGTGCAAATTGACACTGAATTGGGGCGAGGGAAAAGAACCAAAATTTCTTAAACACGGTATCATGATTTTGTTACTCATATCATACGAAATAAAGGTCCATTTGAGAATTCACCTTCTGCTTCATCATCCTCCTCAGGTACCCCTTATCCGATAACATATTACGTGAACAATGATCATTTTTCTGTGAGACATATGAACTTTATTGCAACAGTGACAATGGGACGTGAACCAAAACACTTTAAAGAAGCATTGAAAGATCCTGAATGGCGAGATTCAATGAATAAGGAGATACAGGCCCTTGAAAATAATGAGACTTAGGTGATGGAAACACTTCCACCCGGAAAGAAAGCGCTAAAAAGCCAACAGATATACAAAATTAAGTATAAATCTAATGGCAGCATAGAGCGGCTCAAAGCAAGACTTGTGGTGTGTGGCAATCATCAAATAGAAGGAATTGACTATCACGAGACATTTGCACCCGTGGCAAAAATGGTGACAATCCGTATTTTTCTTGCTGTTGCTGCCGCTAAAAAATAGGAAGTACATCAAATGGATGTACATAATGCATTTCTTCACGGTGATTTAATTGAGGAGGTTTACATGAAGGTTCCCCCGGGCTTTAAAAATAAAAATCCTAACTTGGTTTGCAGGTTGAAAAAGTCGATATATGGTTTGAGATAATCTTCTCGATGTTGGTTTGATAAATTATCAACAACGTTGAAAAATTATGGATTTGTGTAATCTTACTCAGACTATTCTTTGTTTGTGTTGCGTAACGGAGAAACTCATATTTATGTGTTAGTTTACTTTAATGAGTTAATTGTTGCAGGAAATGACAATATTGCCTTGCAAGTTGTCAAAGAGTATCTTGGCAAGTGCTTTCGAATGAAAGATTTGGGTGGTTTAAAATATGTTTTAGGACTCGAGACAGCCCGTAATGTTGAAGGAATTTTTCTTTGCCAGAGAAAATATACACTTGAGATTATTTCTGAAACGGGTTTACTGGGAGCAAAGCCTGCAGCATTTCCAATGGAGCAAAATCATAGTTTAGCTCTTGCCAAGAGCGAATTTCTTGCAGACCCTTCATCATATAGGCGACTTGTAGAGAGATTAATCTACTTGTCTATAACGAGACCTGATATCGCATACTCCGCTCATATTCTCTCCCAATATATGCAACAACCTCGCAAGGATCATTGGGAGGCAATGATAAGTGGAATTTATATCCACTTGGATCGCTTCAATTCGGATTAAATTAATTGTCTTGGACTCAAGTTTGTTGTAGTTTTGATGTGTTTTGTGTAGTTGTGCATGTTTGTAAGAATGTCGATTATGGTTGATGCTTCCGTCATTTTTGGAGTTAAATTTGTGCAATGGAATGAAGAATGGAGTTTTCATTAAACTCTCATGAAGGTTCCTAAGTCGATGGAAATAAAAAATGTGATCTAACGCAAAAAGAATGGGCGAAAACGGAGCAAGAACGAAGGAATTAGAGCTGAAAAACGACGCGACAGAGAGCCAGGCGCAAGTTGCCCCAAACCAGGCGCAAGCTGCACGGAATGCAGGTGGCCAGGGGCAGGTTGCGCGCCTGAGGGGCAAGTTACGCGCGCGCGTTGCTGAAAAATTACAGTTTTGCCCTTATTCAATGTTTTGGCCATATCTTGAGTTCTACAAGTCCGTTTTGGACGATCTTACTGTCCACGCGAAGATAACGGAATTCTCTTTCATTCTAAAGTGGTCCAGAGGTCCAATTACAACTGGAACGGCCCATAAATATTGAAAAAAATTCAGTTACGAATTTTCCTTCAAAACAGAATCAGTTTAGGAAACGTATTTTGCAGAAATTCTATTATAATTCTGTTTTGGTAGTTTCTTGTTGGACAAGACTTTCTAGAGCCTATATAAATACATCCTACCCATGTAAATTGTATCATTACTTAGAATTACTTAGAAACACTAGCATTATTATTATTATTATTATTATTATTCAGATCTTTTTTTATTATTATGGTTTCACTTGATCCCATGATGACGAGAGGTTCAATTTTGAACTAATCGTTGTCATGGGATTCTAACGGATTTATTTATGGAGCTTTAGTATTTTGATGCTTTAAAGATCTGTGTGTGATGTATATTTGGTATCCTTGTATGGCTATTCTTAATGCTTTTAGATGCGTAGCTAACATCTAAATTGAATTGTTAATCTCTTGCGAAACGAGAGTGGATCTTGAGATTTAGAACTTGCCATGCTAGCATAGGATAGGTTGATGTTTTAACATCATGATTTGTAGCGTAAATAGAGATATTATGCTGCCCTTCGTGATCAATATGGATAACTTGTGCTTAAACCGTTATGTTTTCAAATCTTATAGAGATATAGGGTCTAAACATAATTGATGTCTATTCATTTTCTATCTCTTTTGTGGATGTATGAGTAGTTTGGTGTTAGTATACCGAGAGGTAGCTTATGCTTGTTTCGTGTTGTCTGATCAGATATCATAACCATTGCATATAGTGATTAAAGGCATCAGATCTAAGCGAAGTATTTAATGAAGTTAGGATTCCATGGTTCATCTTGCGTAAGTAATTCGATTTTAATTATCATTAGTTAAGTAATTCTTAGTTTAATAGTTTGCATCTTAGTTTAATTTAGATAATCAAACCCCAATATTGTTAATTGTCTTAGCAGTGCATAATAACCATACATTGTTGCATAGGTACAAAACTGAATTAAAACCATAACCAGATCTCTGTGGGAACGAACTCAACTTTATTCTATATTACTTGTGACCACGTACGCTTGCGTGATTTAGTGCAAACAGACAACTGTAAGAGTTGTATGATATTTGAAGAACAATTCGGGGCAAGGTATTTTGCTCCGTGCTGATAGTGACTTAAGTCATGAAGGATGGTGTGACTCGGATTGGGCTAGTTGCCCACTTACAAGGCGTTCTTTGACATGACGGTTCATCTTACTTGGATATTCTCCTGTGTCGTGGAAGACCATGAAACAACAAACAGTGTTTAGATCGTTCGCGGAGGCTGAGTATAGATCAATGGCGGCAACAGTGTGTGAGTTGAAGTGGCTTAAACAACTTTTGTGAGACTTAGGAGTACGACATTCGGAAGGCATGGAGTTATATTGTGATAATCAATCGGCAATGTACATTGCTCAAAATCCAGTATAGAGGTTGACTGCCATTTTGTTAGAGATGCAGTAACTGAAGGAATGATTTGCCCATCTTATGTTTCTATTAATATTCTACTGGCAGACATATTTACAAAAGCGTTGGGAAAAATGAAATTTGAATCTCTCCTCTGCAAGTTGGGCATTCGATATCTTCACGCTCCAACTTGCTCCAACTTGAGGGGGTATTATAATATGGATATTATTGTGATTATATAGGACTTGATTCTGATATCTTTAGAGAATATATTCCTTGAATATAGTTTTTGTATATTAGGTAATAATTGTAATCAGGGAGAGATTTAAGCATATTAAACCTTGGAGAGCAAGGTTTTTGTAATATATAAACTTTATCAGAATGAATGAGAGAGACAGAGAATTGGCTTAGAATTTATCACACCTAGACAATTTAGCTAAGGTTTCTATATCATTGGAGATGTTTTTAGTGCACTTCAATTCTTTTAATTCTAAAACTCACTTTGGTATATCTTCGTACTGGACTCGATAATTTACAGCATGATACGAAATGACACGAAATTTTAGTATATGTATTTGCATTTTGAGTACCTTATCGAGATTTAACATCGATTTTGTGTTTACCCTCAGGATATACGACTCGACACGATATGCACGAATATATATATATATATATATATATATATATATATATATATATATATATATATATATATATATATATATATATATATATATATTTATTTATATATTTATATAATAATATTTATATTAAATCAAATAATATTTGTATTAAATATACTAATACTTATTTTTATGATTATTAATATAAATGTTTAATACATATTTGTAAAAGTTTCATTGAAATTTTAATATTTAAATATTTAAATATAATTATTATTTTTTATTTAAAATTAAACAAAAATAGGACACAACAAATACACGACACAAAAGTACACGAATATGATAGTACATGAAGTCAAAATAAATTGATTTTAAATTTAATTTGCATGTATACGAAACACGAAAATACATGACTCGAAAATATATGACACAAACATATTGTGAAGTCTACTTCGCACAACAACCTATGCCAAAGAATATGTACAAAAATCACCTTATAACCATAAGGTTCATATTTTTAAGGAAAAAAATACCGAAGCATCTAGAAATAACACTTTCATTATAGAAAATAATACTCTTACATTCAATTTCAGTACGGATCAAATGAAAATTTCTATTAAATAGCTAAAGAACACTCATGCAAGATTCGATTTGATTGAAAATGTAACCAAAAAAATCTATTATATATATAATAGGCCAACACAAGAAAAAAAATAGTGAGATTTTTTAATGTACATGAAAAGACCAATTTGCCCCTATATTTAATATTTATTAAAAAAAGTGTTGTTCATGGGAATCGAACTTGAGTCTATCAAGTAACTTATGCATGCTCTTACCACTACGCCACAATGTCACATGTGTTTTCAAACCATACACATAATAAGTGAATGTCGTTTAAGAGTAATACATTTGTAAATATCTATGGAGCTAAATTAAACTTAGGTAAAACACCAACACATTTTTAATATAAAAAGTGTTGTTCATGGGAATCAAACTTGAGTCTATCAAGTAACTTATGCATGCTCTTACTTTAGGAAGTATAGGAAGAGATTGTACCTGAAATCAAGAAATTAACAAGAAAATACCGAAAGAATGTTCGAGTCACGTGAAAACCACGCTCTCCTTAAAACAGATAAGCCCCTTCCATGTTGTGCTTGAAGGTCGATTGGCTTCCGTTTCCTAGGATACAACGAACAGAGATGATTTGAAGCACTTGCAAACCCACCTCCTACGAATCAAACAAATATGCCTCTATCTCACAGAACTCACCCTAGAGTTTATAAGAATAATGCAAAGAAAACTCGTATAGTTTTTTGTGTATAAAACCATGATGCCAATGTCTCCTTATATAAGAGTAAACATATGTAACTTACATAGTAATTATTTTTGTAACTTATACACCATAATGAACAAATCACTAATGCACCATTAGTGTAGGAGTTACAAAATTAAAAATAATAAGTTACAAAATATATTGTAGGAGTTACACAATCAAAATACTAAAGTAATACAATTCAAATTTATTCAAATATTCCAACAATCCCCCACATGAATAAAATTGACAATGTAAAACGACATTTGACACGGAGATAGAGCGCGCGGTAGAAACCAGTATAGGATAGGAAGGCGTAAACCCTTGAACCTTCCCTTGTAAGAACATATCTACATTTCTAGAATTTCAGTAGTCGCGTTGACCTTGAACTGCCCTTCTTTTTTGTGAAATGATGATACATCCCCCACTGGAGTCTTTCCTATATTTGTTCAGTTCTCACTGTTAAGCCCATTTTGGTCCTAAGCTTTAGCCTGGTTCTGTGAGTTTTTCCCAGAATTAGCCCCCACAATTCCTTCTTGAAGCGACCCCACTTCACTCACATAGGTGATCTCTTGAATAATACAAAAATATTATTTGTTCGACATATCGATACATAAGGATCATTAAAAGCATAGCTTAGCCTTACCCAAATTTTATCACTGTTTTTCATCATAGGAATGGACCCGGGAGTAAAACCCCCACAGTGATCTCACTAAGTCTTTACAGTTAGGTTGTCCCATTGAACCAAGATCTTGGGATCTCCAGTCAACAAGGTTGGGTTTCCTTTGTATCGACTTTTATTATGGGCTTTAGTCCCATTTCTTTCGATGATTTCTCAACTAACTCTCTTGTTAACCCTTTGGTTAGCGGATCCGCAGTGTTATCTTTGACCTAATATGATCAATAGTGATAACTCCAGTTGAGAGTAGTTGTCTAACGGAATTGTGTCGACGACAAAGATGTTTCGACATTCCATTACAATTTTTTTCACTATACTAGTGCATCTTAACTTTGACATATATCAAATTTTTGGTAATTACTTTACCAGTCATCGGCCAAGGCTTCAATTCTTTATTGACATTACTAATTTTTAGCGTCCCGAAAATTAGTAACTTCAGTTTATCATATTGTCAAGATTAAGCGTCCCTAAACTGACAATCCTCATTTACCTAACTACCAAATTTGAGCGCCTCAAAATGGCAGCTATTATCTATTATGAAGTCATTGCATTTCGCAACAGTATAAGGATTTCATATGCCATTTTTCGTGGTTATGTTGTTTAACTAAACATAATCACCAAAACAGTCTTTCTACATTTGCCTTAGCAAAGAAACCCTAAGGTTATCTCACGTAGATTTCCTTCAATCTTCATTTAGAAAGACTGTCTCAATGTTCATTGATGTACTTCAAATTTCGCAATGTCGACAATTTAAGTAACATCTTGATGAACCATACTCTTGTAACTCAAGAATAATCATAAAGTACGCTAAGTCTTTACTTTTGACTATAATCTCTAATTATAAGTTTATTTTTTTCCCCGATTCTTCTCTCTATTTCTTGACATCCTTTTTTCCCCACAAAGGACATAGAAAGATCATATTTATTTGAAAAGTGCCACCATCCATTTTCTAACATTGTGTTAGAAATATTGATTTATTGACTTCTCAACTCTAGTTAATACCTTAATAGGTATTGGTATCATGACACCTTCAAGATACCCCCACATTTCGAATTTAGTGATAGTCTCAACTGATCACAATCATTTTTGCATCTCCCGTTAGAATGCAACTCATGCCTGTCGCTACTCCATTATCTAATGCGAGTAAAGTGCAGTGGCCTCACAAAATTCACCACCAAAGTCTCTAATTACCATCTTAATTTTCTGTATTAAGTTGATTTTCAACCTCAAGCTTATAGAATATTTCTTTTCTATAATGCTTCATTTTATACTCTTTAACGAGTACATGTAATCAATTCATTACTATAAAATAATCACACAACGTGTTACCACCTCTCACTAGAGTAGGTTTCACGTCGTTCATTAAAAACCTCTCAGGTTTTGATATCATGTTCAAAGAACTTTTCTGTTCTTCAAAAATTTTACTATTTAATTTTTTTTTTCTCAACTTTCAATTTGGTTCACAAGAGAACCTAATTTTCTTTGACTCACCAACTGGTACAACCAGAAGAACCAGAAAAGATCCGAGAAAGAACATAAACTTTCAATAAACCCACGGATCCTTGATCAACTGATGCGTTGGGGTTAACAATTCTGAATTTCTCCAAATTTCAGCATACAGAGCTGACTGCAATGTCGATTAGGTATCACACGGATCACCATAATAGGCTCGTGTGTCACTGTCTCAACAGATTGACACCAACATGAGATATAATAATTTTTCCGGATCTAGTTGGAAAAATATAAATTTCATGCCGACCCACAACCCGTACTCTATAGGTACAGGATTCGTTAGGTTTTTTAACGTCTCGAACCATTCAACCAAGATTGATCTTTCTAGAAATATTTCCTCGCAGACAATCAACAAATGATTAAAATATAATTAAGCTAATAATTTTTGAAATTAAAAATTATTACTTAATTTTTACAACCGTACCGACGATTTGTTTAATAATTAATGATCATAATTACTTAACACTGCTTATTTTGGTACAATTGCACGACGAGTCAACCATGTCATTGATTAATATCCCAGCACAGTCATAATATTAACAAGACATCTAAATAACTCGACAAAGTTAAATAAATAACCAGTAAAATTAAATAACAATTTAATTTAAAGTTATTTATCAAATAAATAAATCCTCAATTACTGCAATTATTAGTATTAAAAACTAACTTGCATGTCTCGTGTATATTATTAATAGAGCAAAGTATATTGTTGCTATATTGATAAATTAATCATTACATAACACAGATACATTGAATTATCCAGCAAAACAATAACAAATAACAGAGTAGTATCTAATAGTTGCAAACAAACCAATTCATCCCGGAAATGAAATACATCTAGATTAGTGTGTTTTTTTTTCTCAATAATCCAGCCAAAGTTATGCACGAACAGAACCACAAAACCATACCATAATACATAACCCCCACAGAAGCATTTAAAAATTGGTCAAACATATCAAGAGCGTTACAAAAAAAAAAAATCTTAATACTCATTTATAAACGAACCATGTAACCATGTTAAAAGCTGCTATTACATAATCATGGAATAAAAGCAGGATATATTGCCATAATACTCAAATAGTGTCATCAACCATAAATTACCAACAAGTTGCTAAAGATATCAAGGCCAATAATCATGACAACGAAAAAAGTTTTTTTTTTTCTTCAAAGAAGGAAAAAATGTTCTAAAAAAAAATACTCAAAACACAATCCCATGTGGTAAAAACTACTGTTATAAGATCATGTCACCGAACATGACAGGGTAATAAAATGAGTAGCAAATGATAAGAACGATACAAAACTAATAGGCAAAAGTGTGACAGAATCCAAACTAAAATAATACCTAAGGCCAAATAAAGCATGCTGATATAAATTAACCATTTGAATACAAGATAAAACGCACATGGAAACAAAAACCAAATATCCCATGCATAGTCCAAATTAGTAAACACTAATATAACAAGGCTGACATATAAATCAAGAACAAATCATGCCAGAACACAATTTTATAATAAATCCAAATTAGAAACCACTATACTCTCGTATAACAAAATCACAAAAATCAGTTTATCAACTAAACTCATTTATATGAATTAAATTATCTATTTTAAGCTTGTAGGAAGTATAGGAAGAGATTGTACCTGAAATCAAGAAATTAACAAGAAAATACCAAAAGAATGTTCGAGTCACATGAAAACCACGCTCTCCTTAAAACAGATAAGCCCCTTCCATGTGGTGCTTGAAGGTCGATTGGCTTCCGTTTCCCAGGATACAACGAACAGAGATGATTTGAAGCACTTCCAAACCCACCTCCTACGAATCAAACAAATATGCATCTATCTCACAGAACTCACCCTAGAATTTATAAGAATAATGCAAAGAAAACTCTTATAGTTTTTTGTGTATAAAACCATGATGCCAATGTCTCCTTATATAGGAGTAAACATATGTAACTTACATAGTAATTATTTTTGTAACTTATACACCATAATGAACAAATCACTAATGCACCATTAGTGTAGGAGTTACAAAATTAAAAATAATAAGTTACAAAATATATTGTGGGAGTTACACAATCAAAATACTAAAGTAATACAATTCAAATTTATTCAAATATTCTAACACTTACCACTACGCCACATTGTCACATGTGTTTATAAATCATACAGGTAATATGTGGATGTGTTAACAGTAATACATTTGTAAATAATTTTGGAGCTAAATTAAACTTTAAATAACTATGGAGCTAAATTAAACTTTAAATTTAGGTGATACACCAACACAAGATAAAATTCGTGAGACTTTTAATGTATTGGAAGAAATAATAATAAAAGAAATGATATTTAAAAGAAACTATTACAATATTGGAATTATCCAATAATTATATATGTTAACACATAGAAGACGATGATTATATAAAATTAATATGTACAAAGGTTCGTGTAACAAAATATGAGACTTTAAGTTATGATAGTCAATAATATTTTATGAAAATTAATATTATCATCGGTCAGTCAAATCCATGTTATTTAAAAATAATTAATTCTATTTCATAATTTTAGTAGCATAAACAATAATTTTTATATTATATGCGAAATTTTTTTAAATATGTGTACAAAATTAACATTGACGATGAAATGAACTATTCAAAACAAAAGATATAGTGCATACTAAAATTATTAAATTATAATATATAATTTAATTGATGATTTAAAATTGAACTATTAATAATTAAAGAAGACTTTCACAACAAAGCATGCATATACAAAACTCACAAGGAGAAATAACAAATTCATTAAACACATAGATCTATCTGTTCGCTACAATTTGTAGAAAAGAGAAAGGATGAATTCATTATCAAAGCACAGACAAAAGTCATATGATCAATTTCAACTTATGACAATAAAAGTACAAAAATATTTATCCAACCATAAATGATAAATTCTCAAGTTTGGAGAACAAAAATGTTATAAGCCCATTACAAAAGGTAGATTCACTCAGTTGAGGACTGAATTATCTGATGTTTTGAAAGTCAGACAAAAATAGGAAGAGAAACCAAGGCAAAAAATGCTTAAAATCAAGAGCTTAAAATAAAAGAAATGAAATAGTTAGAAAGATAGTTTTAAGAAGTGAAAGCGTAAGGTCTGAATAACGTATTAGAAGATTTAAGAAGGTTTTTTTTATATATTAAAATCATGACTAAAACCCACACCCACACTCTTAGAATGCAACATCTTGAAGGCATCATTTTTAAAGAATTGGAAAAAAAAGTTTAGTATCGTAAATGTTTTGAAAAATCATCTTAATTAGACAACACCTACTGAACACTCAGATTCTATTCAATGACCCACAATAAAATTAAAAACTAACATGATTTCTATTAGTACTTCTTATATTAGTTTCCAAATTACAAACTTGAACATATTTAAATAAGTACGCAATAGCCACATATACCATTAACAAGCAAAACTCTATGAAAATCAATTTTATACTTCAAATGAAATTGATTATACACAATTTAATTTAGAAACACAATTTAACATAGCGACACGTGCCTCGCACGGGTTTTTATGCTAGTATAATATTAAGGTGAAACATCAACGGTGGCAATGGATTTGTTGCAGATGAATGGTGATATGATGTTTTGATATATAGGACGTTGTTGGCATCAATAATTGGATCCAAAATTAACCAAAACAAATCATAATGGTGAATTGGTGATATGATTTGATATGTATTTTGAGTATATGATACTAAAGTATACGAGATTTAATATCAATTTTGTGTTACACTTGTTTAACTAGCGTTTTCTCATAGTCGGTCGATCTCCATAAACTCCGATCTCCTCCTTCTTCCTTCACCCTCCTCCTTCTCCAACCAAGCCTTCACCCACCTTCACAATTTCCTTTCATCCCTCCATAAATCGGAATTTTTTCCTAAAAATTTCGAAAAACCCATTTGAGTTTCTTTTCAGATCTGTATTGATTTAGAACTCGAAATTTCAAATAAACACATTTCTTAGACTCAAAATCCCCTGCTTAACATGATATCAAAATTTGGTGTCAATCCGAGATCTTTGACTTTTCGAATTGTATCGCCTTGGGCGAAGTAACGCTTTATGCGTATGTATCTCCTTTTGGAGTGGTCCGGAGTGGTCCGTATGTTTTAATATGCTTTGTTTTGTCTTGTTATTTTCGTTCTTCGAGAATGTTTTAATTAATGTCTCGAGAGATCTGGAAAGGCCGCATCGAGGCTAGGGCAGTGATGATTATTGCAAGAGCTCACCTTTCACAACAAGAGAGTGTTCATCCTTTGGGAGTTTCCACTTACGGTATGTCTATAGCTGGTTCCCGGCAAGTAGATAACTGAGGTGTAGTTTTTTCATATGAACACTGGGATACCAATGATTCTTACGTGTTGAGGTCAATTGTGATACTATTGTATTCAGGGATGTTGGTGCAATTTGGATTTATTGGGTTGTATTTGATTTCATTTTCAGTTAAAAGAATTTTTTAGTTATGTTTTGTCAAACGGTCAGGAAACAAATCAGCTAAGTGTTTTAGCTTGCCTTTGTTTTTCAACCTGGTCGTATCGCCAGTTGAGGGTTTGTCCCGGTTGTGTGTTTGTTCTAATCAATGAAAACTGTTATTTTTTCTGGCAAAAATAAATAAATAAATCAATTTTGTGTTTATTTTTTGGATATACAACACGACACGAAATTAAAAAATTTATATTTACATACTAATATTTATATTAGATCTGTTAATATTTGTATTAGATATATTAATATTAATTTTTATGAATGTACAAAATTTTATAATATTGTATGTAAATATGATGTAAATATAATTGTTTAATACATATTTGTAAAAAATTCATTAAAATTTTAATATTTAAATATAATTATTTTTATTTAAAATTACATTAAAACACACAAGTACACGACACGTGGATATACGAACACGAAACCCTGAATGGATCAATCTCAAATTTAATTTTCATAACAACCAATGAAAACACACGTATAATCATGAGATTGCACAACAACCAATGCCAAGGAATATGTACAAAAATCACCTTGTAACCATAAGGTTCATATTTATATGAAAAAAATACCGAAGCAATTAGAAATAACACATTTGTTATAGAAAATAATACTCTTACATTCGATCTCTGTATGGATGAAATGAAAATATCAATTAAATAGCTAAGGAACACTCATGCAAGATTCGATTTGATTGAAAATGTAAGCAAAAAAATACAATATTAAGGTGAAACATACAAGTGTGGCAATGGCCGGATAGTTGCGGATAAATGATGATAGGTTGTTGGCATCCATAATTGGATCCAAAATTAACCAAAACAAATTCCTCCGCGTGTAAACATGAATGCCCCCATCTCTACAGGCATCTATCAGTTGTTTGCCCACAAGAAAAGATAACTAACGCTCCTTGAATTTTCTACGTGTCAGCATTTTAAAGGTGCATTCATATTTCCCTCAACAGGTGGAAGAGTAGAGCAAGCTAGCACTGGTCTATCAATTATCAAGATCGACCCCTCATGGCCCTTGTCTTCTTTACCTTGAAACCTCCTAATTTATACACTTTCCACATTCCATTCTCATTTCCTTCACTTGAATGGGCAATGACATGATAAGATCAGGGTCTTTTTCCCCTGTCTATTTGTGTATATAAAGTTACTATTATTACTTCCTAAGAAAGAAATATCCAAGAAATGTCTTGTTGAGACATTATATGGCTTTCTATCCAGATACTTTCCTCTCTTTACTGATTAGAAAAGCTCAAATTCATGTGAAAAGCTACTTCTACTTGTTGTTTTCTGTTTTCTTAAACTCAAACACCAAATTTGGTGTAAAAAAATTGTATAATTTTCGAAAGTAATACAAACATTACAAGAAACAGGGTTATAAGTTATAACCAACCGATTTTAAAATCGCAAGATTTGGTCGGATCGGAAACAACATATAATTCTGACCTATTCGGACCCTGTAATATTTTTTTCTTTTGAAAGTGACATTTCACAAACAATAGGCATGTGTTAGCAACAATATTAGATCTGTCCAGGTCAATATGAACCATAATAGCATTAAATTGAGATATGTTTTTTTTTCCCCGGAGAAGTATGCACTCACATGCATTTTCTATTTTTGTAATATGTTAGTTAAAGAAAAATGCGGAATGCCCTTGTATCTGCATGGGCACATGAGGACTGATGTGTTCTGTATATTTGGGGGAGCGATGAAAATCTTGGGTAGCTCCTTCCCTGCTGCCTTGAAACAAGGGATTTGTTAACAAGTGTTCATTCATTTCACATAATTAAACTGCTACTTTGTATAATGCAGAGAGGGTATTAAATAATGTATACACAGAAAATCAAGAATGAAATCTAGTGGCGTAATGCAAATACTGAGAAATGGATAGATATTGTCTTCTATCGAGTGTTTGCCTCATTTAAGTTCATTGAATCCGAGTTTAAAATGGAGACTCGCCTGCATCTTCTGCTTGCATTTACATGCATCATGCTTATACGACTAGTGTATACGTATTTAATTACTACTTGCCCATATGATGTTCCCGTGATCCATGGCTGCCGCACTATACAAGGCTTATTTATGTGGCATGTAGATGTATTATTAATTAATTAACTAGCTTTATGCTCACGGTAATTTTATGAATATTTTGTAGCGCACTTTTGATTACAATTCTTTTTTGTAAAATTAATTTTACAGCATTTTGAATAATTTATTTTTATTTTTAATGGTAATAATACATATATTATATGGTTTGTAACATACATATGGTTTATAGTATACATATGTTATTGTAATGGTTTTTCTATACTTTATATTTCAATGTTTAGTCTAACATATTTTTTAATATTTCATAATTATTTTAAATTTTTTAATTTTATCAGATTACATAGGATATACTAAATATGTAGGTACTATATATGTGTAACATTTTTTTTATTATCTCTTTGATTATGTAATTTAATGGTTATCTTAAAATTTTTAGATATATTTTTATAGTGCTTTTATAGTTTTTAAAGGTATTTTTAATTTTTTTGGAAATATGTGTGGTATTAAATTTTTTAATTTTTTAGAAAATTGATTAGTTTTTCCATGTTAATTTTATATATTTGCCATGTGTGGTATTTATTATGTGTTTTTGTTTAGAATAATCTTAGGGTTTTTAATGTTATATTATATATAGATATTAATATAAATTTATTTTGTGGGTATTTGGATTGTTTTTTAATTTAAAATGTTTATTTATTTCACTTTTTTTAATTTAAATTTTTTCTTTGCAAAGTAAGAATATGCTTATTTGTTCATTTGTACTCACATTTTTTTAATTTAAATTTTAGAAACATATTTGTTGTCAAACCCAAAAATAGAATTTTTATTGATTTTTATTAAATAATATTTTTCTTAAAGCACTTTTATTTGGTAAACGATTTTTTTGTAAATTATATTTTAAGTTTTAGCCTAACATATATTTTAATGTTTCATATTTTTTGTGATGTTTTTTTCTATTTTATTAGAATATATATAATATACTTTAGACATGTAGGAACTTATTGGTATAACTATTCTTTATATATATAATATAATTTAACATACATGTGAACACGAGAAAATGCCCAAAATAATCAATTCTTAGGATGCAGGTACCCAAAATGACAATTGACGCGTGATGTGCCCTATCTATCCAGAGGCATACACATTCCACAAATGCGTATACCCCTTTTTGTTTCTTCCACATACACAGCCAGTTCAGTTAATGTAATATCTTCATTTAATTCCATTCTTCTTCATTCCTCACATAGTTGTGGCTATTCCTCACAGAGCTGTGACGTGGACGTTGCTAATTTAAGTCGACATTTGAAAGTAAAATAAATGATCTCAAAGATTCTGGATTTTTGTGTCTCAACCAGTTTAAGTGCATATGAGTCTGATTTAGATATCCAAGTTTTATGAGTCTCTTCTCATTCTCTCAATCTCTTCCATCTTTATATCAATTTTCTGTTTCTTAAATTGTTTAAAAGGGGTCGCAGGTCAAGTTCATCAAAAATTCGATTTTGATGATTCAAATTCTGATGATTTGAGTGGAAAAAAGAAAGGGATTGATGAAATTGGAGATGAATAATGGTGGACAAGGATTAAAAAACTGTAGTTCAAGTTTTTTGGGTGGAATACGCATATGGCGTATTCTCCCTCTTCTAACGAGGCCTACGCATCTAGTATATGTGTGTACTTCAGAATCAATTAAAAAATATATAAAATTTGAGTGAATACGCATTCTATAAATGCGTGTAGTGAAGACTCACATTTGAAGCCAACCACCCACACATTTGTATCATGCGTGGTTACTCCAACCTTTTTTAAAAAAAAATCAACATTCACGCATTTCCAAAATGCGTGTGTCAGCTTCGCATTTCCAAAATGCGTATACGTCTGGTTATTTTGGACCGCTTTCCCGCATGTGGTCATTTTGGGCATTGTAGTTTAAAATTTGGTTGAGGGCTTTCACCCTGTGAACACACATATATTTATATTTTTTTTTAAAGAAAGTTTGTACTATCTTTTTATGTTTTTGTGTTGGTTTATATTTGCTTTAAGTGTATTATATTAAAATTTAATTTTAGTTTTCTAAATTTAGATATTTTTTTTGAATTTGCGTTTGTTTTGTAGATTATATTTTATTGAAATTTGGTGTCATTTCCAACTAAGTCATCTTTTTATTATTTTTTTAATATCCTTTTTTACGAAATATTTTCTTAAAGATTTTTTTGTTTTTTTGTTACATATAAAGACTGAATTTGTGAATTACTTTTTAAATATGATTTTTTATTAAAAAAATGTTTTTCTTAAAGCATTTTTATTTTGTAAATACTTATTTTAGTAATTTCTTTTCAAAGAGGTGAGAATTACAAATTATATTTAGTTGCAAATTGAAATAAAAAAAGTTACATTTTTCTAAATATTTTTAAAAGATGGTAGTGCTGCAAATAAACTTTTCTTGTAAAAAAAAATTTGTTTAGTAATTTCTTTTGAGAAAAATAAATTATGTTTAGTTTCAAATTGAAAAAAGAATTACATTTACTTGTGTTTTTTTAGAGATTGCATTTCTATAAATATTTTTAAAAAATGGTGGTGTTGCAAATAAATTTTTCTTATAAAATTAATTTGTCTAGTAATTTCTTTGAGAAACAAATTATATTTAGTTACAAATCAAATAAAAAATTTAAATTCGTTTATGTTTTTTATAGATTGCATTTTTATATATATTTTTAAGAGATGGTAGTGCTGCAAATAATTTTTTTATAAAAATAATTTGTTTAATAATTTGTTGAAAAAAGGTGAGAATCCTATTTTCTTATCTTGTTTGTTAATTGTGATGAAGCATGTTCAAATAAAATTTATTTATACACTATTTATTGACAATACGTATCTTTACAATTTTAAAATAAAAAATTTAACATTTTTTTGTTTTTTTATAGATTGCATTTTTATAGTTATTTTTAAAATATGGTAATGCTGCAAATAATTTTTTTTATAAAAATAATTTATTTAGTAATTTATTTTAAAAGAGGTGAGAATCCTGATGAAGCATGTTGAATAAAATTAATCATAGTTTTCTTGTCTTGTTTATTGCATTTTTCTTGTGATATGGGTCACGCTAATAATATGTAGATATTTACTTTTTAACCCCTTATTGTCCCAATTATATATAGAATATAATTTATTATGATAATATTAATTTTAATATGTTAAATATTTAGTATTGAATCCAATTTAGAAGCAGAAAAGATAGAAACAGCATATTTCACACCTAAAACAACTGCTACTTGCTCTGCACAGTTTAATACAGTAAATGTTACAAAAATATACTCTCTCTTTTTCATTCAAACGAGTCATAAGGTACATTACATCAATGACAAGGAATTATCCGTGAAGGGGGGAAATTGAATATATGACAAATCATACATAGTTTATTAATTCTCGTCATTAGCGTCGGAACTCAGTCAAATTCGGTAGCTGTTGATGGTTATTGTGTATAACTCATAGCTAATTAAGAGCAAGTCTTAGAGCAAGTCCAACAATGTCCTAAATATTGTCGGTAGCTGTTGATGGTTATTCTGTATAACTCATAGCTAATTAAGAGCAAGTCTTAGAGGAAGTCCAACAATGTCCTAAATATTGTCCTAAATCAATATTTAGGACATTTAATCACTTTTTGTACTCCAACAATGTCCTAGTGATGTCTTAAAACACTAGGACATCCATCTCATGCCCTACTTTTAAGGCACATCTATACTTGTCCTAGTTTTAAGGCACCAACTAGGACATTGTTGGACTTGCTCTAACAATGTTCTAGTTGGTGTCCTATAAATATAATAAAATATAGTATTCTAATGATTTAAGTAGTGATTTTTGTGTATCAATTCCAACAATATGCCTTATACTTGTGTCTTATAAATTAAAATAGTAATATATTTGAATTAGAATTGAAGAGAAGGGAAAAAAGAGAGTGGAGAGAAGTGTAGAAAATGAGGGAAGTTAATTTTTTATTGTTAAAAATGATTTAGGACAAGTATAGATGTGCCCTAAAAGTAGGGCATGAGATGGATGTCCTAGTGTTTTAACGCACCACTAAGACATTGTTGAAGCACAGAAAATGACTAAATATTCTAAATATTAATTTAGGACAATATTTAGAATATTGTTGGACTTGCTCTAACACGACCTAACTTGCCCATATGCCTGCAGGAGCGGCTCCCATCTCTATCTTAGCTTGGTATATATATACATCAAATGCACCCCAACGCCTGGATGGCTGTGTCAGTTGTTTGTCCTTTGCAATAACATTATCTGCACATAATGCACACTGTTTTGTTTGGCTGTTTTAATAGAGAACATGTTTACGTATAAATGTATAAAAGAATGCATAGTTGCCCATTCGGCCTGAAACTATGGTTTCTAATTTCTAGCTAATTCAACTTCAGCTTCATTCCATTGTATCGCTGTTAACATGTGGGAATCCACAAAAATTTGCAATTATTATTTAGAGGGTCTTTCTTTTTCTTCTTGTAACGAAAAACAATTAGTGAATTAACAAATTTGCTCTATCGGACATCAATTACCCTGCTCAAATTAACTCACTATAGCAAAGCAGCATCTCCGAGCACCAAAAACATTATAATATATAGGCTGATAGGGCCGTCTCCACTAATTTGGAGGTTCTAATTTGGATTGGTCTAAAAATCAGACATAAATTTTGGTCCCGAATATTTTGAATGTTAAATTGATTGTTTGAGTTAGTAATGCGGTAATAGCGGGTTGACGCATGTCGTCCGGAAATTTGATTGACAAAAGCTTTTTAGAAAACTTTTTCTCAGTTGAATAGTCAATTCAGAACTCGTAAATGAAATCCAACTGCAATATTTTAGAGATTTTTTAATTTAATTTTTTAAATTTATTTTTGCAAAAATACTTATTTTCTCTAAAAAAAACTTTTTTAATAAAAAGATTTGAAAAAGGGGCAGCAATCAAAGACAACTTAGACATAAAATATTTAATATTTGTAATAAAATGTCAAAATTAACATAATTTTTCTCGATCTCAAATTTATACTATATAAAATTTTAAACAATATTAATATTGAATGAAAAATAAAAGAATGTGATAATATTTTTGCTAAGATTTTATTAACATTAAATAATGTATACTCCCTCCGTCCCACTCATTTCTTTATATGTTTCAGCACTGCTTGGCATGTATTTTAAGGTGTATACAAAGTATGGTTCCATCAATTATTTTTAAATTTTTTTTTATAAAATAATTTAAACATTAAATTTTTATTCAAAAGAAAAATAAATTATGAAACTATACTTTTTAGGAGCCTTGAAATGCGTGTCACGCCCCTGTTCTTAAGGCCTTAGAGCATCTCCAAGAGTCTCTTAGCTCACTCCTAAATATATTATAAACAATTAAGCTCTTAGCAAGTTATTACATTGATTTGTGTGTCAACTCCAACAATGCTCTCTATTATGGCTCTTTATTTTATATTTTATTCATATTTCAATTCCACTTGGACAAACAATCAATAGATGAAAAAGAACCACTATTTTACTAATAAAATATTAAGTTAAGAGCTACTAGTTGCTCCTAAAATAGAGGAGATAGAAGAAGCTATTAACTTTTTAAAGAGCCTCTAAGAGTCTCTTGGAGCTTGATTTTTATTCTCTCTCCTCATTTTTTGAGTTAAGAGCTACAATAGAGAGCCTCTTGGAGATGCTCTTACTCCCGAGTTTTATAAGGAGCGAAAGTAAATGAATGCAAGAGGAAGTAAGTGAAAAGGGAAGTAATATGTTTCGTTCACTTGCTCCCGAGTTTGAAAAATTGTAGAGCGAAATTGATTTCATTAACATGCTCCCGAAGGAAAGCATGTAAATGATTGTCAAGTTACGATTCAATCATTAGATATAAAATGTTTTCATTTAAATGATAAGGGTATATTTGTAATATCAAGTGTTTTTAATTCACTTGCTTTCACTTGCATCCCAAAAATGGAGTGAAAGTTTTGGGAAGAAAACTTATAAAACTTTCATCCCCAATCACTTGCTTTCTTTCCTAAAAAAAACTCGGAAGCAAGAAAGGAATGAAAATTATGTTATTTGTTTTCACTTTCATTTACTTTCATTCTAATTCAAAACTCGGGAACAGGATCTAAATGTAAACAATTCAAGGGATAGAGGAAGTATATTATACTAGGAAAATGTGGCCAACTAGCTAGATGCTCAAATAAAACCCCTATAAGAGCATTCACATCCCATCCCCCATCCCCAACCCCAAAAACTTACTAAAAATAGTAAATCACCAAATAAAAATAGTAAATCCCCAAAATTATCAAAAAGTTTATACATCCCATTCCCCATTTTCCATTCCCCTATCCCTATATTCTTTTTTATATTACTTCTTTCTCTCTCTTTCACTTACAATTTTAACTACCAAAACTCACCCACTACAATTAAATATATTTAAAAGAGGAGAGAGATGATTTGGGGTTCAAAATAGTAGTCCTCAAATATGGGGATTCAAAACTTGTCCCCAAAATTAATCCCTAAAATGAGAAATGGGATGGAGGAGTGTTTTAGAAGAAAAGTTGGACAAATCCTTAAATTATAAGGATGATGTTGGGGATGGGGGATGGGATGTGAATGCTCTAAAATCCTTTCTCTCTCTCTTTCTCTCTTCTCTTTCTTCTTTGTAGATCGATTTAATATCAATTCTTTATTCTACAAAAAGAATTTCTGAAATCTACACTCTAATGATGAGGCCCAAAAGTTAACAAATCCCTAACTTCTAGAATTCACTGTTTTCCAGGTCGGAGAAGGGCTTATAGTGCTTGCCTTTATTTAATACGTGTTAGATAAATTCTAAAAATATATAATATTTTTTAGTAATTTTAAATATTATCAATAAATAAATTAAAAAAATTCATTTTGGCCCAATTTTATAGAAAATAATTTAAAATGGTTTTCAGATTTTAGAGAAACCTCGACCCAATTTATATATTATAAATTAGTGGATAGTCCTTACCTAAGGTTTGGTATCCATATTTAGGTTTGAACAAGATTTTGTATTGATTTTGACCCACTGGATAATCCATTTTTAGGTTTGGTATTCATATTATGTTTAGGAAAGATTTAAATTCATTATTTGACCTATTGTTAATTAAAGAAAGTTTGTATACAAATTTAAATACTATTAATGTATTCTCTTAATATTTATGGTAAGATTATTAATGAAAATTTGAATAAATCTTTTAATTTTGATAAGCTTATTAATACATATTATCACATAATAGATATAGAAAATCTAAATAATTTTATCTTTGATTGCATTTGTTATAATATAAAAATAATATTTTATTAATATTATTTCTTTCAATATTAATTTATTTGATCTTAAGTATTAAGTTATTTTCTTTATTTAATTATTATTATTATTATATATTATAATTATATAAAACTAGCTTATAGCTCGTGCAAAGCACGTGGTTACTTTTAAATATTTTTAAAATTATATGATTAAACAATATTTATTATGAATATAATTTAACTTTTTAATATCAATTAAAAAAATTATTAATAATAATCATAGTTATTTAATAATTGACATGTATTTCTTATAACTAATAATATAAAATCTTAATGTAAATTTGTTGTTGACGAAATTCGAACCTTGGATCTTTAGAAAAGAGATTTAATTATAGAATATTTCTTATTATTACATCTAACGATTATGTTCTATTTACTAAATATCTAACGGTCACTATTCTTTGAACGGTTCAACTATTGAACCAAACTACTAACAAATATACCCATGTTTGCTTATTATAATTTAGTATAGATATATATAGTATAGAATTTGTAAAAAATTTATATATGGAAGTAATAATAAGTCTTTTCTAGACTTTTTTGTTAGATACTCACATCTTATTATTACCCTGATTTTTTTTTCAAAATTAACGTAAATTATATGCACATATGAAGTACATAAGACAAACATGATTTTTTGTTTTGAACCAGAACTATTTAGTAGTTAAAGTCGGGTTTGATTTGGATTGTTTCGCGAAAGCTAGGACGTAGTAGTTTTCTATAGAAGATCGAGATGAGGACTGCTTCGCGCTTATGTACTTGTAATTTTTCAATTCTATCTTGCAAATTATTTTTTGGTGTGTACTAATATCAAATTTAATAAATGATTAATGAATTTCTAATATTAAATTTTAAAGATGATTAATTAGTTTTGAAAAGTGATTTTATCATATATTTTTTTAGTATATTTAAAGTTATAGATATTAAAATTAGCAAAAAAAAAGTTATAGATATTAAATTTAATAATGTTGTTAGTGAGAGTCGAACCTTAACCTATGGTAGTACTCGCTTATTATCCCTTTTACTCTTATTATATAATAGAATACAATTCAAATTTAAACTAGTGCATAACACGGACTATAATCTAATTTTCTAAAATGCCCAACACGATCGGATCCTCAAAAATCCGAATATTTTAATACCCGAAATGCTTTTTGCACATAACTTTACAGCGCGTTTCCTTGGAAGACCAAGGCCTGTTAACAATCCAGTTCGACTTATCGTTTATCTGGATATATTCCTTAATTTGAAGTGAAGGCCCAAAAGAACAAATTTAACTATGGGCCGGGTTAGAGCCCAACTAAAATCGAAGAAAGCAAGGGTTTAGGGGTTTTGTTTTAAGGAGAGAAGAAACAAGACAGATATTGCCCTAGCTCAAGCTTCTCAACACCCACCAATTCCATAGCTTACTAGTACCTTGGATATTAAGGTGCGCATTTATATACATGTATCTATGTTGTATGTATACTTTCAGCTACACCTGTTAATATTTCTCTATGTGCCTCTTAATGTATGTATATGATTGTAATAATTATGTAATTGTGATTGCTGAAAGCTAGTGTTTTTTACTGTCATTTTGTTATGTTCCTTTTTTGTTTTGGTTTAATTTGTGGTTTATTAGGTGTTTTTTAATCTGGGTATTGATTGATACATTCTAATTGTTAATGAATTGGGATTTAGGGCAGGGTTATGGCTGAAGAAACACAAATACAAGATGGTGGAAATGTCCCCATGAAGAGAAGATTAGGACAAAAAAAGGTTGGTAAGGGAAAAAAGAAGATGAAAGTGTACAAGGGTTCTGGTGAAAAGGTTAAAGTTAACAAGAAAATGCAAAAGATCTTTCGGAAAAGGGCCAGGGATTATAATTCCGATGACTCTGGTGATGATGATGATGATGATGGTGATGAGGCGTTGCCTGTGACTAGGAATAGGAAGAATCAAAGGCGTGAAAAGGAAGAGGTAGTTGATGACAAATCTTCTGATGAAGACGGGGAGAGTGGTGAGGAAAAAGGCGAGGACTTTGAAGAGTCTGAGGATGAAGATGGTGAAATTCTGCCTGGGATTACAAAGTTTGCTGAAGGTTGTAATGCATTTAGAAAGGCCTTTAATAAGATTACCAAGAAGAGTGTTCCGGACAGTGTGTTGGTAAGTCTCTTCATTATGGATATAGCTTATGTTGCATCTGTATGTGTATGATATTGATACAGTGTCTTTGTAGGGTCCTGTATTATCAGGGTACACGAAGCTTATAGCTGAGAAACTTGCTGAAGAAGAAGTGGAACGGAAGGTCAAGGGAGAAGTTAAGAAAGAAAAATACATGGTATGTAATCTTTGCTCTCCTAGCCTCCTAATGAGGAACACAAGTGTCACTATGAAAAATCAACTTTAGTATGTAGATTATCACAATATCACCAAAGTAAAGATCTGCCAAGTAATGCATTGGTTTTTGGGGGAGGACAGACCTTTTAGAGGATAACTATACATATTTGAAGATGTCTTACATGTGTTATTAATTAATCTTTGTAAGTATATATAATGAAACGAAATCAGATGCATATTTTTAACTAATATGTTGGGCCTAGATAAGAATTATGTTAGATTAGAATACTTGGTTTGAATTAGATACATATTATATTGTAATTTAGGTTGTTCGCAACTCAATGTATGTTTGGGCCTTAATCCTTTAGATAATTTTGTTAGGGTGTCTGATCTATATAAATATTAAAATCCCCATATACTATTTAAAAAAAAAGGGAGCTTATTACATTAAATTATTGCATTGAGAGATTTATCTTTTGTTTTTGGTTGTGAACCATTACATATTTTGTCTTTTCTGTGGTTAATCGATCCAAACCTATTTTGTTTTGTAGAATTTGTATTTTAAATTCTTGTCCTGCGTCACCTTCACAATTGCCCGGAATGGAAGGGCCAATTAAACAACCTTTTTGCTGTATCTTACTTAACCTGAGAATCATTAACGTTCTATTATTTAATATCTTTCTTCCTCTTCTTCTTTTTTTGTGAAATTTTAATTTTTTACAAGGTAGGAGAGAAAGGACATGTCCAGCCGCCTCATAATTTCTTGGACACGCATGAAAAGTTTCTAATAGGAATTGCTACAAAAGGAGGTAACTGTATCTACTAGTGTGTTCCAATTTTTTGTTGATTATTTTATTATCATACACTAACTTGATATTCACTAAATCAATTTACATGGCTGAATTTCAGTGGTCAAATTATTTAATGCTGTAAGTTGCTACCCTTGACTCTTCTTTTACTATTTTTTATGTTTGCGCTCTATTCCATGTTGCGGGTTTTAAACTTAAGTTGTTATACCTAATACAGGTGAACAAAGCACAAAGTGCTCGGAAAGGATTGAACCCTGAGAGGACAAAAGATGCAAAAGGTACGTGCAGTCATGGATTGTTTAGTGCAATCTCTTTAGAACATATTTATACTGTCATTTGTCATACTATGAAGTGTGAACTGTCTCTTATAGTCTAGATATGTGCATGATCTGAAAATAGTTGTTCTGAAAACCTTGCATGTAACTTGTCTAGGTAAATACTCGTACAAGTGGTACATTCATGTAAAATAAACTATTTTATTACCAATACCCTGCAACCCTGCATTCAAGTAGAATCTTTAGCTATGTTACCCGGACTCGGGCATGGGTGTTGGACACGGGTACGGATCCAAGTATCGGATCCTTGGTTTTAAAAAAAATAAGATTCTTGGATGTGGATCCGAAATAGGACAAGGTGTGGGGACTCGGCATATAAGCATAACATAAGGGAAACTTTATATGTTCTTATTAATTTTGCATTTTAGGAAGTAGTGTCTTCTACCAACAATACTTGTACATGTGCTTAGTTATGTCATATCCATAAAATGTTGTCAAAGGAAAACATAACAAAAGTCATCTATGGACCTTACCCTCTACAAACAAGTTGTCTAAGGTCTTCTATATCATTCTGAACTTAGATTGTTGCAAGATGAAATGTCCGGTTTCATATAAAAGATCCGACTCCGATTTTATACCCACACCCATGTGATGTCCGATCGACACGGGTATGGCAAATTTGGAGAGTCAGGGTAACGGAGATCTGTAATGCAAGACAATGTTACTCACACTTCTCAGTGACAAGAGTGCCCTTTTTATCTTGTCTCTCAATCGCATTACACTGCCTCTAGAATTTCTTTAAAAAAAAAAAAACTGTTTGTGCTCCCTTTATATCATTAAATGGAAAGAAGTTATTCTCGCCAATCACCATATAATAGGTTAGGCAGGTAAGTTTATTTTCTTATACCCTGCTAGTCTCCTTTATTTTAAATAGCAATCATTTGATGCTGAACATATAGCCTACTATATCATATCTTGCCAGTCATAAAGAAGCGAAGGAATGCTGCCTTCTTTTCGGAGCTGGGCAAGAAGCCGAATCATTCAGAAGCTACTTCAAAGGTTCTATCTCTGTTCATCTGTTACATTATGCTGGAATTTTATTGTAAATTAATTGACAAGTGTATGCCACATTTTGCAAGGTGTTTTTTCATTTCAAATTGTATAGATCACTTATAAACTGCTTTTCTATTTTAGGCGGATGGTGAGGGTCCCTCATGGGCTCCATTGCGTGATAATTTCATGCTTACAAATTCGAAGTTGAAAAACTGGGATAAGATGCAAGTAAGAACTTCTGTGCTTAATGAATGATCAATATTTCAGGCTCCCATATACTAGATACTTGACCATATATGTTTATCTTCGATAGTGGTCAAAAATTTAAATTAAATTGTCTTCGATATGCATTATAGGATACAACTGTGACAGAGGACTCCGGAATGCCATCATATAGTTCATCGGATGATGAAGATTAATTTCATGGAATGGCCTGAAACGCAAAAAAAAAGAAAAAAAGAAAAAAAAAAGAGTACATTTTCTCCAGCCTTTGGGAACTGGAAATTTGAATTTTGACTGTAGAAAATAGTTCAGTGGGTTGTATAATGTTACTATATTGTCATTAGCTTTATTCTTTTTTTCCTTTGTTGTTATGAAAAACATATCTTTCTGTCAATTCATAGACCAATATTGACATAATTAACGGCCAGTTATCAAATTATAGGGGTGAAGGGTTTCATCCCTGCAAAATCTCGAAATGGGTTGCGGAATTATGCTATCTTCCTAAAGTTATTTCAAAGGTAGGGTGGCAAAATCAGATGTGATACGACAACCTGACACGAATATGTTAGACCTGAAAAATACAAATTCGGGTCAAAATTTGTGGGTTTGGCTCTAGACCCGGCAATTCTGGACACGACACGATTTACACGACATGAAACGACACGAAAATTTCGTGTATGGGTTTACATTTTCAGTACACGACACGAAAATGTACACGATACGAAAATGTATAAATGTATACGAAAATTTAGTGTCGTGTTTGGGTTTACTCTTTATGTACACGATACGAAAGTACACGACATATATAAATATTTTAATAAATATTTTAAATATATATACACCTATATAATATTTTTATAACTTATTTTGTAAATTTTACTAATAATTTTATAAAAATATATACTTATATTTATAACCATATATATTATATGTAATTTTAATTTCTTGCCAGTTTGTGTACCAGTTCGTGTACCATTTCGGGTACCAGTTCGTGTTATTTTTCGTGTACACGAAAAAAATCGTGTCAAAACAGGTAATTTCGTGTCGTGTCGTTTTAAACCAGTTCGTGTCCGGGTACAACATGTTGGTACACGATTACATTTCGTGTCGTTTCCAGGTAGCATATTTAGTACACGAAAAACGAAATTACACGACACGACGTGAATTGCTAGGTCTATTTGGCTCAACTGTAATTAGTCAATTTTCTATATCAATTTACCTAGTCATGTAGCAAGGTTGGAGTTTATAACGCCTTAAAAATTTCGATTTTTTAAGTTATTTATTTATTATAAATTTTAAAGTAGGTTAACAGTGTTTTAGAAAGTCAGATCATTAGAACTTGTATAAGCACACTGGCTAAAGTATATTATGTGAATATTGTTGTAAAGGTGAAATGTATCTGAGATGGTATTTATGTGATTATATGATGATTTGGGTAAGCTGTGAAGGTTTGTGTAATTTTATTTGTATTTTTGAGGATTTAAATATATTTAAATCATGCATTTTTTATCATCTGTAAATTTTATAAAATTATCGGAGGAATTAAAAATCATGAAATCTTTTGTAATATTATCTTTATAATATTATTTAGTTTTTAAAATGGTTGGGTGAATTAATTTGGATGTTTCGGTATTTTAAATGATTTTAAGAGTTTTATTGTATTTAAAGGATCAAAACTTGTAAATTCATATTTAATTCTTTTTTTATCCGAAAAATATTTTAAAAATATGGTTATGCTTGTAAATTTATATTCTTTATTTTAAAAATGGAAAGTTTAATTTTTCCGAATTTTCTATCTAATATTGATTTATAAAAAAATTTGTTTATTAGTTTTAAAAGGGAATGATTAGTATTGCAATTTGGCCAAATTTAAGGGTTGGTAGTGATTTAAGGTATTGGGCCAAGCCCAATATAACAACGCAGCTTCACAGTCGAGAACATTCGGGAATAACGGGGAGAGTAGAAAAATGAAAAGAAAAGAAGAGAAGAAAGAAAGAGAGAAAGAGATTGGGGGAGGAATTGAATTGGGGAATGAGTGATATATATATATGCGTGTGGGTATGTGTGTTGTGTGTGTGTATACAATCGTGTATATGTGTGTGTATGTGAAGGTGGAAGCAGCTCGGGGAAAGGGGAGGGGGAAACCACCGCGCACGGTGGCGGATGGCGGTGGTTCCCGCGGTGTCAGGCGAGGCCAGCAGCAGGGGTCGCGGTCGTGGATAGGCGGCAGGGGGAGGATGAGGTATGGCAGCCAGGTGGGAGAGAGAGAGAGGGAGGGAGGGGGAGAGAGAGAGAGAGAGAGAGAGAGAGAGAGAGAGAGAGAGAGAGAGAGAGAGAGAGAGAGAGAGAGAGAGAGAGAGAGAGGAGAGAGAGGAGAGATGGTGGAGATGCTCAATATTCACCTGAAAGGTATAATTGCGAAAGCTCGTATTTGTGCATAATTATCGTATTTTAATTATGTAATTGTTGTAATTAAATTAGATTTAAATTGTGAGATTTATGTTTTGTAATTATGATTTTAGTAGTAATTGAGGCTTCAATATTATATTCGGACTTAAGGATTGTTAATTGTTGGATAATATGTGGAATTATATGGATGTACTAGTCGGTAAATGTCTATGTGCTAAATGTTGTAGTCGAGTCATATTATTCGTTGAACGCTATACGTGTTAGATATTTGGAGTCGAGTATGTATTGAGAATTGCTTAAGTAGTATATTCCGGTTTAAATGTTATTTATCAAGGATTAATTGTTAGATTTATTTTATTATGTGTTTATCTGCGAGGAGTTGTAATGAGGTCACAAGTCTTAAATGTCAATATTTAAGGACTTTTGTAATTCTCTTCAACTAGTTCCTCGGGCTTACGAATATCCATGATTAACTATCACGAGTATAATTAATATACTTGAGTGATGTGATCATTGATATAGCGTAAGTAATAGTTAGTGCTAGGGGTTGTTCCCTAGGGCTTACGAACATCAACGATTGATTGTCACGCGTATCATTAAAATGCGTGAGAAATACGATCATTGGTGTAGCGTAAGTAGTAGTGTTAATGTAAATTATTATGTGCTATGTGCCGCATGTCAGGGCGGATACTTTCCTTATGTGTTTATTTTATGTTGCTGCCATAGAAGCAGCTTGATATTATCCTTGGGTTGTTGAATTGAAAAACAGGGGAATAGTCCTATTTACGAATATTTCATGCCGAAATTTTCTAAAAATCCCCTGCAAATTATTTAAAGGTCTATTTAAGTTATTTGATTTCAATGCTTGGAAATGTGTTATGATTTCTAAAGATTTAAGTATATGTATCAGTGGATTATTTCGAGAATATATCATGGTTTTGAAATTAGATGGTGTACTGTTTTGAAATGGTTGTGTGACGTGATTATGTGACCTAGTAACTGTACTAAGACTACTATATGGATATGGTTGGATATGTCTATATGTAATTGCATATGTTTGTATATGTTATATGTGTAAGCGATATAGGACGCGTATGGGTAGAGTAAAGCAAGATAATAAGATTTTGCTTGATTGAATACTAAATTAGCTTTTGGCCTTAATAATGGTTCGAATAGGAAACCTGGCCAACGATAGAGCGCTGGTAATCTGAAAGATAAGCAGGAGGATGAGTATCGAAGCCGATGAGTTTATGAAGTAAGGACTGATGTGAATTTGAGTCGAGGATCCATGGTAGGATCAGGAACTCCGTAAATCGAGGCAAGTGTTATTGCTATTCACTTATTGTTCAAGTGATGCAATTTAGTTCATTTATTCTCCGCTTATGGAAGCTCAAATTCTTCAGTATGTATAAATTTTATTAAATGCCGGTACTTGACCATGTCGTTGCTTTAGTCTAGAATTTCATTGTTGGAATCTTATTGCAAATTATATCCCCATTCTTGCTCAAATGAAATTTCTCTTTGCATAATCTGCAGTAGTTATAATCCGAAGTATTCGTATCAATCTTGTTGATACCTTTTGAAGTGACGTTCTTTATAATTTCCCCTATGTGGTATCGAACTAGTCGATACCAGACGATGATGCCGTTTCTTATTAATTCCTAATCATAAGTTGTTATTCTGGACGTGAGTTCCAGTTGTTGGAAATCAAGGGTGGTCGATTGTTCCGACACCTAACCTGAGTATTAAGGATAGAATTGGAAATGTTTTTATTAAATGAAAATGTTTTCAGGACTGTGGACGCCAGTCAGAGTATGAGTATTATGTTATAGGCCAAAAAGGGGCCTTGGATCCAGTTGAGTATTTGGATATACCAAGAGAGTATATCCGGAGTTTTAGTGTGACTGATCATCCACTTTAACTCGTTGCGTCAAAATGAAAATCCAATTCTATTCTATAAATTGAGTATCCAGTTGGACATTGATTCTTATTGCTTGACCTTGAATTTTCGAGTATCATTATTGAATTGTTAAAGCTTGATTCCCTTGAAGTCTATAATGCTTATTTTGTTTGAACAAAACTTTTATCTGTTCTAGTTCCTGTTGCACCTCATTAATGATGAAGTATTGGCCCTCGTGGCAACTTAAAAGTTAATATCACAGATTCTCTCGTAGAATGAGTTGAAATTCTTTTGTTACCAGATTTGTTTCGATATTGAAATTGTTATCACTTTATGCACTTGCTGAGCATTGTTGGCTCGCTCTTGCTTTTGTTTGTTTTCTCCAGTTAATAGAGAAGTTTAGTAAGCCTAGTAAGTGGACAGTTGGTATTAATCTCCGGGCAGCGAGAAGAGACGTTCGAGTTGTGGACTTCGTCAAATAGTGGTTTGGGAAATTGCCAAGGTTGGATACGTAGTTATATAGTGGTTTTGTATATTCACAGAATTGTATAGTAAATTTATTTTGAGATTGAGTTGTAATAAAGTAATTCGATAGTTTGTTTTCACACCATAACCTGTATGCGATCTTGGTTAAGGGGTTTAATGTTTTATCAGTTTATTTAATGTTTATGTCCAAGTTAGTGATATGTTGATTGTGGTTGGTGGCCCCAAATCCGTACCCCGGATTTTGGGACCGTTACAAGTTGGTATCAGAGCTACAGGTTATGGTCACTGAAACAGATTAGGAGGGTTAGGGTACGAGTATAAGATAGGAGTCGGGTAGAATGGTTTAGGATAAGGATCGCGTTAGGATACTTCGGCAAGCGTCGCGACGTTAATCGGACTTTCAGCATATCGCGCAAGTAGAAGTTCGAATCGTTTAAGGATTGAGCTATTAGCAAAACAGCGAACCTGAAGCGGCATAAGCTAAGTGGGCAGCTGGTGCTATCAGTCCGGGGGACGTTATCTCGAGATTTTGCGTAGAATCTAGAACTTTTTTTTTACGATGTTAGTTTCGATGTGAACGTTTCGGAGATGGTATGAGAAGGTTAAGAATGCGGAGTGAGAATCGATTATTAGCAAGAACTGGAAGTTAAGCGTAACTGTGCACCCTTAATCGTTGATTCTGTTCAGTTTATTGTCCAGAGAAATTTTCTATTCTTTCTTTGAATCGTCGTAAATTAATTCCCGGTTAGCATCGTTGCTGAGGCATTAGTTGCGCAGTGACGGTTCAAAAATCGAGAATGAATTGAGATCTTCTTATTTATTCAAATCATTATTGTCAGGCCGGTTTGGCAGCTAAGTATAGTAGTGCTTAGTCGACAAGAGTGAGACTGAATAATTAGGAATTTCTTAAATGTTTGCCTAATCAGTAGTTGATGCTACAGTTGAAAAGTCTAATACCCATCAATTGATGATGAGTTTCGTACATCAAATTTATTCGAATTTAATTCCATTCTTTTGGAAATATTTATATTTCCAGAAGATACTTGATCCATCTTTACAGGAAGATTTTTGAAACTCTGGAATCCTTTCCATTATCATGAATACTTGATTTTCTCTATTCCAGCTGAGATGAACAACCTATGCAGATAGGGAGATTCAGGGACATCTTATCTTTGTGATAGAAGTCAAGTGGGACGCCATTGATTGTGTTTGTCACGAAAGTACTAAGGACTGGCCATCCTTATGTACTATGGTGGTTAACCAAGTGACAAATGCAACTTGAAGATAGTTCAAAGATCATATTGATCTCTCGGTTAAATTCCTTTATAAAAGTTTTATCAAATACACTCAGTGTCTATCCATGCTTGATGCCCCATTCAATTTGTTGACCTCCTATGTCGGAGATTCGATGATTTCAGAATTATTAGCAATGAGAAGATGTGAAGATAGACGCGACGACGTCTTAAGTGATTGAAACTACAATTATGCTGACGAAGAATTGGTTGTGCAAGTTTAAGAATTTGGTGACTATGACATGACATAAGACAAATATGTCATGTCAAATTTGATTGTTTACTGGACCGATAAGACATAGACAAGATTTGAGGCTAATGAGAATTGAATAAAGGAAAAGAGCAGTGAATAAGAGCACATTATCGCAGATATTGAAAAAGAATAATAATGAAGATGTTGGTATAAGACATCCCATGTAAGGCGGAGGTAGTAGATGGAATACCATAAGATTTTGAATATTTTGAACCCGATGCGGGACATTTAATGGTAGAATCAAGGAGAGATGATTTGAGTAAAACAGAACGAAGTAGAATGAGAAGGTTTGTAAGGATTAGTAAGAAAACAATCAAGACTGAGTGAGGGGTAAGGTGAATACGTGGAGTAAATGACTTATGCAAGCCAGTGTAGAAAGTTACGATTATCATGGATGGTGGGAAAGATAATCAAGATGAAATAAAATGTCAGTAAGGTGGAAGGCAGAGAAACTAGAGAGTTTCCAGAAGTGATTAAATAATAAGACATACAGGATTTAGTTAAGAAAAGAATGTGGAATCCCGAATATGTGGAGTTAGAAGAGAAAAGGCACCGTAGTTGCCTATAGAAAGAGAATTAGCAGAAATTAACGAGATCCCATGGTCAGAAAGTAAGATTTCGGGAGTAAAATCCCTAGAGATTTTATTAAGAGAAATGTGGGAAGTTGTGGTTGTAACCAGAAGGGCAGTATGATGACAAGTAGTAGAGTCAGAAGTCGAAGCTATGTGTTATGAGCTTGGAAAGATGGAAATTTTTGCCAGAATAATATCATATTAATCTTAGTGGAATTATGAAGAGAGTAATAAGACTACAGTTATAATTATCAAGAATCGAGAAATTCAATGCGATTATAAAGTAAGTTATCAGGTGATGGATGGTGATGACTATAAAGAGAGTCAAATATGATTCAGGATTAGATTTATTTCCTATTAATGAATGGGAGATGATTAAGTAAAGCATATTTCAATGAATAAGATTTCAAACAGTAATCGGACGAAGAATTTGATATGATCGTAGATCACAAATCAAGATGTTCGAAGGTTAGTGAAGCGTATGCAATCCAATGGAGAATGACCTTGAAGGGTTCCAAGTATGCAAAATCCCAATGTGAGTGGTGTTAAATGTCGAAGTCGTAACGGGTAGAGTCAAATCTGAGGACTCGTCAAGTATGCAGAGTGAAGAATTGAAGTTGACTTTAGAAGGAACGGATTAGCGTATTACGAATAAGATATATATGATTTATGGAGAATGGTTATTAGTTCGAAATGGTTGCATGGTAAAATAATGAGATGAAGGATGGATAGAAATTTTTCCGATTATTCCCTTCTCAAGTAATATTGCACGTGAAAGAGGAGTAAGAATGATTGGGGATTTCTTGATATTCTTTTTCTCAAAATTTTAGTTGAGGAAAGTTCGTTTTAGGAAATGTAAATAAGTAGTGGTGCATGTAAAGTGGAAGGTTCATGTGACAAAAGTGGGAGCTTGTTAGAAATTGTTAAAGAACTGTTTCATGATTAGTATCGAGTGAAGTTGTGACCTCAGGAGAATTGATATTACAGATTGATCTTATTTCAACTTTGTTCTTGTATTGAAGTGGAGTTACAGTCAAGGAGACGGGTGTATTAGTTTTCAAGAACTACAGATAATCGAGGCTATATTTCAAAAGATGTAGCAAACCAGAATATTATGATAAGAGTGAGAATCGAGTTGTTAATTGAATTATGCTTGATGGGCATCTAAGGACGTATGTGTTTGGTTATAGTATTCGATTGCAAGGATGCGACTGAGAATGAACGAAATGATGTTAAGTTTCCAGAATGGATATTCGGTAAGAATATGGGATTAAAGACAAGAAGAAACTTTTAATTATTCCCTTCTCGATCAACATAGTACTTGGAAACGGAGTGGAAGCGATCAGAGAATTTCTTGAGATTCTTTCTCGAAGTTCTAATTAAAATTGTGTAGTTATAAGTAAAGCATGGAAATGGTGCTAAGTGTACGTTGTCATGAATCAAGGCAGATTACTCGTTTGCATTATTGCGAAGAATTGGCGTGGTGATATAGTTTTAAACGCAAGGTATAGTTCGTTTTGCGAAAAAGATATATTGATTGTCGGGGAAAGATATTTGTTCCCGTGAGTTAAGCGTCTAGAGTTAAAGAGACTTGGAAGTCAAAGTTTAATGTTATTTCGGAATTGGAGGGCTCGCAGAATGAGCTTATTAAAGTTTGAGTTGATATTGTAACACCCCCAGATCCGGGGTCCGGGATCCGGTGGTTACGGTTTCCAATTCTGTCCACAACAATATAAAACACACCCGTTATAGTCCCAGAGATGAAATCAGAGTAACAATCAAATTTTTATTAATCACATTATGAGTTCTTACAATCCAAAAGAATTTCAATATAAATACATACTCTTTGCCATCCATTTACATAAGTCATACTAGACCATATTCTTGGTACTGAAAGAATAAATATATCCTACCAATAGCTTCTTCTTCAGCTCTGGTAGTCACATCGTCCTCGCCTGCGTCGAGTGCGCCTTGTGCGAGTCATCTGGTCTAGCTGTTGTTGTGATATAATAATAAAGCAAGGGTGAGCAATAGCCCACCAACAATAATATATAACTGAACGAAAATGTATAACAGTTCAAAAGTGTCTTTCAAACCATATGCCATGCATTTACGGAAATGATGCCAGTATAATATGAACGATGAAGTTACAAGGTAACTTAAAGTATTTGTTTGTAGAAATATCTGCTACATCAAAGTAAGCGAGATATTCTTATTGTTATTAAGAAGAGGAGTTTGCAAGAAAAGGTTGCAATTCCAGTTATGACCCTTTTCCAACTCTGCCAACAGTAATCATGTTGCAGGAAATAAATAAATTTGGATGATGAACCAATGATGGAGTATTCACCGCGCCCGCTGTTCCAATCTTGATGATCAGTCGAGATCGTACAGCTCAATTTAGATTTACTACCGGTAGAAGGAAGAACTGACGGCTTTACTTGTATACCGCCTTACTAGCTCTCCCCGGCCAACGGTTGGGCCAAAGGGGATGGACCGGCGCTACTCGGCCTCTTACACGACTCGTGCGTCAAAATGAAAATCCAATTCTATTCTATAAATTGAGTATCCAGTTGGACATTGATTCTTATTGCTTGACCTTGAATTTTCGAGTATCATTATTGAATTGTTAAAGCTTGATTCCCTTGAAGTCTATAATGCTTATTTTGTTTGAACAAAACTTTTATCTGTTCTAGTTCCTGTTGCACCTCATTAATGATGAAGTATTGGCCCTCGTGGCAACTTAAAAGTTAATATCACAGATTCTCTCGTAGAATGAGTTGAAATTCTTTTGTTACCAGATTTGTTTCGATATTGAAATTGTTATCACTTTATGCACTTGCTGAGCATTGTTGGCTCACTCTTGCTTTTGTTTGTTTTCTCCAGTTAATAGAGAAGTTTAGTAAGCCTAGTAAGTGGACAGTTGGTATTAATCTCCGGGCAGCGAGAAGAGACGTTCGAGTTGTGGACTTCGTCAAATAGTGGTTTGGGAAATTGCCAAGGTTGGATACGTAGTTAGATAGTGGTTTTGTATATTCACAGAATTGTATAGTATTTTTATTTTGAGATTGAGTTGTAATAAAGTAATTCGATAGTTTGTTTTCACACCATAATCTGTATGCGATCTTGATTAAGGGGTTTAATGTTTTATCAGTTTATTTAATGTTTATATCCAAGTTAGTGATATGTTGATTGTGGTTGGTGGCCCCAAATCTGTACCCCAAATTTTGGGACCGTTACAGAGTTGCCCTTGGACACGCCACTTTTACCTGTAGGAAAATGAACCATGTATTTGAGGAAATGTAATATCTCCGTCTATCCAGAGAAGAGTTGAGCAACAAATTGAAATAAAACCAAAACCTGTGAAAAATGAATTGTATAAGACTTGAACCGGAACGAAAGAATCAAATTTTTTTGAATGCTTCGGTCCTTAAAATCTACCTATATATTATAATTTGTATAATTTTTTTAAATTAATAAATACATGTATAGATCCTCGATCTTCTCCCCCTATGTTTATATACTTACGAAGACAATTCAGCATTTGGCCTCCAGGAATGAGCAAAAAAATAAAAAACCGAAACTGGTGAAAATCGAACCGAAAAAATCGAAACCGAACTCGCGGTTGAGGTTTTTAATTTTTAAAAATGGAGACTTTCGGTTCCGGTTCTGGTTTTAGGTTGGCACCGAACTGCATTAAACCGAACCGATCCGATTATTAAAATAAATATATACATATATGTATTATTTATAATTTATATAAATTTTTAATGGAAAATTAAAGTCTTAGTTTAAAGCATGTATAAAACTAGCAGCTGCTGTATTCATTAGCTAGTTTAATATAGATTTTATCAGCATGCTTATACGAAAAAACCGAAACCGAATCCGCAGTTGAGGTTTTTGATTTTTAAAAATCGAGATTTTCGGTTCTGGTTCTGGTTTTAGGTTGGCACCGAACTGCAATAAACCGAACCGATCAAATTATTAAAATAAATATATACATATATTATTTATAGTTTATATAAATTTTTAATGGAAAGTTAAAGTCTTAGTTTAAAGCATGTATAAAACTAGCCGCTGCTGTATTCATTAGAGCATCTTCAATGGGGAAAAATTCTTAGCTAAAAGTCTAGGTGGAATACCTTAAATAAAAATTATACAGATTGTGTAAAAAAAATTGCACTCCAACGGTACAAACCCCTTGTGTATAATTTTAGTCAACCCCGTGATATTGGCTATATTTGTCGAACCATAAAGACCCGTAGCAGATTACACGTCATCTATTACCATATTAAAATAATACATTCTATTTATAACAACTTGAAATAATAATAAAATATTATTTTTAAATTATAGCCAACTATTATAGCCAACACCGTTGAAGTACAAAACCTTACAGGTTCAGCAAATATCTTACAGGTTCAGCAAATATTATTTTAGCCAATCATTTTTAACCAACCCCGTTGGAGATGCTCTTAGCTAGTTTAATATAGATTTTATCAGCATGCTTATACTGTCATTAAATTTAAGATAAGTCCCCTATTAACACCAACAGTTTTACTGGTGCATCTCATTACTAAGTGTCAATCTACTGATCTCCTACCTCCGGCTGTTGTATTTTTTTGTTATCTACAGGATTGTATCATTAGAGCATCTTCAAGAGTCTCTTAGCTCACTCCTAAATATATTATAAACAATTAAGCTCTTAGCAAGTTATTACATTGATTTGTGTATCAATTCCAACAATGCTCTCTATTATGGTTCTTTATTTTATATTTTATTCATATTTCAATTCCACTTGGACAAACAATCAATAGATGAGAGAGAAGAATCACTATTTTACTAATAAAATATTAAGTTAAGAGCTAGTTGCTCCTAAAATAGAGGAGAGAGAAGAAGCTCTTAACTTTTTAAAGAGCCTCTAAGAATCTCTTGGAGCTTGATTTTTATTCTCTCTCCTCATTTTTTGAGTTAAGAGCTACAATAGAGAGACTCTTGGAGATGCTTTTAGCGATATAAATTAGCATTAGTGTCATAATAGCTCCTGAACTATACCAATTTTACTGTGACTTAATACTTAAATTTTAGCATTAATGTCATAATAGCTCCTGAGCTGTACCAATTTTACTGTGACATAATATTTAAATTTTCATTTAATGCGATTTTTTAACCGAAACCAAACCACCGATAGAAGCCAAATCAAGTTTTTTGAACCCGAACCCGAATCCAAAATTGAACTGACGGTTGAGATTTTTGATTTTAAAAACCAAGAATATGCGGTTCCGGTTGAACTCGGATCTGCTCTTCCCAATGGCCTCTGCAAGACACGAAGTTACTAATTTTTAGTTTTCCTCGTCAAGGACATAACTGTAGGGTGTAGGGTATATAGTATGTACATTTACGATGTAGTATCATATTCTCTGTTTTCTAGGTTTGCATGACAAGCACATATTCTCGAGCTATCATATCTGTTGTGATACAATCATGATTTAGTTTTTCTAATGTGTGCCTGTGAGTACATAATAAGAATCTAATCGACAATTTGTGATCGGTTCATTTTTATTAATAATAATGGATCCCCTGCATGTACAAAAATTTCAATAAACTAAAATTTGTCAATTCAAAAGAAGTGGTTATTAGAATAGAGAAAAGGGACCCTAAGATATATCTCAGGGAACTTTTCCTAAGATACATATAAAATAATCTTTAAATTTTGCTGGGCCCGCAGGGCTAATTAAAAATATCTGAAATTACTAAAATACCCACCCCATTTTTATATATAAAAAGCAGTTATCTCAGGGAACTTACCTACCTGAGATATATCTCAGGTTCCCTACTCTCATTAGAATATGGTCTTGGATACACACTAAAAAAATCCAATTTTTTTCTCATTAGGCAAATATATGACACAACAAACAATGAAAACACTTATTGCAGAAAGTTTTTGCGATACATGTACACTAAAGTTTTTCAACAGTAAAATTTTTGATGTAAAAATAGGAGGGTCCATACTACCGCAGAAACCTTCTGCAATACGGTTTGCTGACAACAAATGTTTGTTGCGATTTGCTGACAACAAATGTTTGCTAGTGACCACCAACGCATACAAAACTACTATTTCACTGGAACAAACAAATAGGACCCCATGTATGCCAAGAACATGGGTTAAAGTTGATGGACACCTACTAAACACAATGCTTCATGGTGGTATTTAAGAGCAGCGCTAACATCACCTAACCTGAAAAGGTAGTGTACAAAGCATGTTATGAATTTATGAAACCATACACTTGAATTAACCTTTTTTGGTTGCAAACACTGCAGACCCTTATCCGGGTGCAAGCTTTATATTATGAATTTTATGATCTAGTTATATTTGGTTTATGGATCGTAAGTCGTAACTGAGATGTGTTTGTAGGTAGTGACTATCAGCTACTGCAAAAAATATATGTCAGGATATGGTCTTACATGCTACAAGTTAGCCATGGTCACTTGGCTAGGTGGTGCATATTGATATTGTAGACAATTGCAACCAGACACATGTCAGAAACTCGAATTGGATTAGATATTAAAATGAAATTTGACAAAATCTGCCTATTGACGTTTAACTTTTCCTTTGTACTGAAGAATCAACTTCTTCCAACCACCTAGATGCACAATCAAGTTCCAAACTTCCATGACAACCTAATTCTGTTTTTAAGCAGATAATACAGTATGCAAATGTTCAATTAGATAGATGTTTCTATACACGACAAGCTAAAGGGAAAAGTTTACAAATGCATAGCCACATGTTGGCATCCATCATCATGTTTTCGACATGCAAAATTGATAAAGAGAATGTTACAGAACAAAAATCTCATGCCTGACCTCACACTGAATTGGCTGCTCGTTAAGCCAAGTCATGAGATCTGCAACAAGCACGATGTACAGTTCATATCAACATGGAAACACCAGAAGATTACGAACTCCATCGACCCTGACATGTCCCCTGATTCCTATATGCAGAAGAGGCTTCACCTTGCAAACTTTAAACAATCTACAAGCTAGAATAATTCTTCTCTTTCCTGGTTATGACAAATAATTCTCTTGATGAATCTGAACGAAAATTCTATACATCCATTTTTCAAGATCCCCTTGTGATACATAATGATCAATGCCATCCATTGCCAAGTAATATTACTGGTCTTCCAACCCAACATTGATCATTCATTCCTCGTACTTACAGTAGGGATATCACTTCAGAAGCTTCGAGTTTGGCTCAAAGGATCATAATCAAAAGCATCACCAGCCTTCACAAAACGTCCTTTCACACGCTTTCTTACATCAGCTCTTGCCTTTCGTGTTGCATACCTTACTCTCTTTTCAAATCTACAATTACAAAAAATAAAGGAGTTGGTTGAAGTTAAGTAATACAGAAATAGAAGAATAAGATTATAACAATTATACAAGGAAAAGAACTGGACGCTTGATCTATTTACCAAAAAGTCCGTACTCATACGCGAGTAGAAACTCATACCTACTGATATGTCAACATCTCAGAGGACTGCATGTCACAAGGATTGCCATATATGAAATTTGGTTTTTCTTGCAGGAGTCAATTAAAACATTGGTTTAGCTCTATATATATACTGGAAAATATTTGACAGTATCTTACTTGCGTGTCTTCTTTTTATCCTTGTAACGCTGGACAGCACTACTCCTGCTATTTGAAGCCAAGGAACTTTCAGGAGTACACCAAGGTGGTGGCTCTCCCATAACAAGCATTGGAGAGGCTCCACAATCTTGATATTCACCAGTGCTGTTGTCTCCCGTGAGACCCGAAAATGAGAGATTGGAGGTTTGCCTTGCAAAGCAAGCATTTGGTTCTGTCCTGCAGCTTATCATGGAATCAGCAGATTCAGCATTGCTGCCTGTAGGCTGCACTATGTTTTCCAATCCAATCAAAGACCCCTAAAAAAGAAAATACTAATCAAATGTAAGCATATCTTTATTGAAGGGAAACAGAAATCTGAGTACATCTATGACTGACAACGAACATGCAAAATAACCATGATTGAAAGGCTGCTCTTAGACCTTTCTCGACTTAAACAACTCTATAACATTTATTACAACACTTTGTACGAAAACTGGAGTCTTTAAAATACTAAACACCTATAACCCAAACTAAATAGGTGAAGCTGGATTTGGTACACAAAAAAAAAAATTTGTGCATGACCCTTGCATTTTTTTGGCAAAACAAGGACAAGAAAAAAAAAATTTGAACGTATCAGAAGCAGCTCAAATAACAGAGTGAATCTTGTATTATACACGAATCCTCATGTCAATAGGAGTTTTTCTGTTTGAAGTGGAAAAAATATCTCAACCCTGGCAAAGGCCAATATCCTGCTCATGGGGTAAGTTACAGAATGATGCGAATGTTGTCCACAAATGCAGGAACTTTAGGATTGACTGGTTACATGTATAACCATTTTAGCATTTCCTTTGTCAATTACTATCAGAAGTTGGCAAATGCCAGGATAACTAATGAATAGAGAAATAAGCACCACCTCCTTGGGCGATTTAAGTTTAAGCACACTGTTACTAACGTAAAAACAGGTAGAAACATCTGTATTTTTTGAGTGTTTTTCTGTAAGGAGAGAGAAGACAGTAAGCTAAGTACAGAAAGGGAACCCTAAAAAAGTAAACAAGTAAAGTCTGACAAAGACAAGGCTTATATAAACAACTGAGCAGAGGAGTTAAAAAAAAAAGGACCTCGGCTACATATGCATCCTGGCAGTTGGAATCTCCGCCAGTTCTCTTCATTTCAAACAAACTATCAATCCCATCATCGTTGAAAAGATGTTGGGGATCGTTATGGCCAACACCAAAGAGTTCTTCATATTTCTCAATATTTAATTCGAGCTCGTCCATATTGAAGTCCTCATAATAGTCATCATCTTCACGTAGATCTAGCTCTTTTGCTTCACCAACCTACAAATTCATCAAAATGTTTTAGAGAACTATAAGGAGAGTAAGTGGAGGCATTGACAGTCCTGAACTTTAAACAAGAAAAACTGATTCCTTTAAAAGACATGACCACACTGTATTCAACTATAGAGCTACAGACATCAGAATAACATCTTTGTCAAAAATCTTGAGATATTTACAAAATTTGCTGCTGGGTTTATATTCAGGAACTAATACTCACAACAAGATGAAACATGCAATAAAGCTGTAGTTTTATGCATGTATCATTAAAACCAAATTCATATCTGTTTGGCAGTCTGTTCGCACTAGTATAAGAAGTTTAATTAATGACACACCAGTTCAGCCAGGTGATTGAAAAATTTAGTTTGAGATGCCTTTTAAGTTAATCGTAAGGCACAAATTTCATATTGGAGTGTTATCAACCAACACATGTAACCTTACAAGACAATGTAGTTACCATTGTTGGTGTAGGCTTTGCAGACTCAATTTGCTGGTTTCCATCTGCTTTCTTGATGTCAATTTCAGCTCTTGTAGAACCTTTCCATAAGTTTGACTTGTTCACATTTTTTGAGCCACTCGCATCAATACATAGATCTTGACGACTGTTGGTAGGGGCTCCAAAGTTTGCTTGACTTTTATCATCAATGCTCATTGAACCTATACCCTGCTCACAAGTAGTATCGACAACTGAAGGAAGATCCAAGAGAAAAGACCAGATATTGGAAAGTTCAACAGCAGATGGGCAGCCTGAGTAGCAGTTCACTGGTTGTGTCTTATGCACAGAGCCTGAATTAGATCCACCATGTGCCATCCAATCACAATTCTGACAAAGAGATAGGCTTTCCTCGATACATCTAACAAATGCAGGCTGTAAGTTGCACCTTTCACACACAAGTGTCCTGGAATGGCGTTGTGAAAGTGCATTTGCAGAATGCACATTGCGATCACAGGACAAGCATAAACAGGCTGCATCAGATCGACAGTACACCATCGATCTTTGTTCCCCACAATAATCACACATATATCCCATGTTTAAGTATAGATTTTGTTACAGTGATGATTTACACCCAAACCCAACCAATAGAAAGTAGTCTATATTACATAAACCTCAACGTGAGAGCTAGTTCTCTTGATAGACCTATAGTCACCAACATCAAGTTACAATAATACTACAAGAAGAAAACCAATCCACCTTTTGCATAAAGCAATCTGCATCAACAAGGCAAAAAGAATCAATTAGATTCAAATATTAGATTAAAGGCTTCCAACACAGTATGAGCATCTAGAATCCATAATCAAAGTGTCCAAGATAATTCTGAAGAATACGGGCCTTTTGAAAATCAGTAAGAAGAATCTAATGCTGGGTAATATTGAAAGATCCATCAAAGCAAATCTAATTCCATTTCTTTAACAAATATACAGTTTTTTTATTTTCACATGCAAATTCATACTATTAATAAAATTTACTGTACAATACATATTCAAAAGAGTTGAGCAAAACTAAAAACACATAGCACAAGAGAACAAATTGAAGCAAACCCAGGAGAAAGAATCGAACAAATTGAAGCAAACCCAGAAGAAAGAATCAAATGAATCTTATCAGAGCACATCACATGTATGTAACAACTGGAAGTAATAATAAAAAGTTACCAAATTCAAGTACAGGAAGGGTACAAAAGAATCGCAAAGCTTTTGTTGAATTTGCAGCTTTCCCGAGAGAGAGAGAGTTTGCTGCAACTTTATTTGTCTGGTTATGTGGAGCTCATTCCAATAAATATCTTTAGAAGGAAGGGGGTGATTAAAAGTGCACAAAGGATGAAATAGAGCAGCTTGGTGGGTCCGGGTCACTTTCTTAATTGTGAAATTAGGTCCCACCTGTTCCTTGGGTTCCATCTACTCTTTTTTAAAGTATTACTTAGTAGTTAATTTTATTGGATTGTTATTTTTTTTTAATTTTTTAATTTACTTATAATGTAATATAATATTATAATTATTAATTTTAATATGTTGTTGGAGAATTAACATTAGACCTTTGTATAATATTAGATTTTTGTAAATAACAACTTTTACTATTAAATCTAAATTAATAAGTTGTTGGCAGGAATCGAACCTTCAACCTTTTTATATATAACATCTTTTAGTATTAATTTTAAATTAAAATGTTGTTAACAGGATTTGAACCATAGACTTGTATATATAACAACTTTTAATATAGTATATAACGGTTATTATATATTTGAATTGAAGATCTAACAATTATGAATGAATAAGATAACAAAAAATGAGGGATAACAAAAATGAGATTAATCAAACTACAAAATGTATTCATTTTTGCTTATTATAGTATTATAATATAGAAAGTGTAAATGTCTATATTTATGTATTACTTGTGCTTAATGCTTTGACTCTATAAATGAACATTCAGAACTAATCCGTCGTCTAAAATAATGGGGTGAGTAAACACATATTTTTATGAAATTTGTATATAAACACTCTCTAGTTTTCCTCATGCTCCGTCGCATTGATCAGACTATTTTTCTTCTCGATTTTGTTCACATTGCTTCTTTAAGTATAAGTTTTCTAATAAATCGTACGGTAGTTATAAGTTTTAATTTTTAAATTCATAATATAGATATTGTGATAATAATTTTAAAACTTATAATTTGTATTTTATATTTAGTAGGTTGTTGATAGACTCATTCCAATGTTTGGGTATTATTGGTGTCTTTTTTATATAGTTTCTTGATGACATTTTTGTCTCTTGGTGGATGTTTTGTTCATGGTTCAGTTTCGTATATCTGCTTTTGATTAACGAAAGATTTTGCTTGTAAAAAAAATACTTGTTTATTATTTCTTTTATTCTACATATAATAGGATACAATTATACATTGTTTTATTTTATTATGTAGTTCGTAAGAGTCGAACAACTCGCTTATTATCCCTCTTAATCTTATTGTATAATAGGATATAATTATGTTTAAAAAACTTGATAAATTCAATATATTACCATAAATAAATATAATAAATGAAATTTAAATATAAAATATATAAGTACACAAATATAAATTCGTCATGTCAGTCAGGCAACTAATATCTACATGCTTTATAAAGTCGTACACGTATTTCTCAGATACCACAATGCATGGGTTGAACTAGATAGATCATTGTTTATAAATAATAAATACTAATTGGATATATTTAGGTCGGGGTGTTCTTATAAATATCTCCACAAGTGCTGGGAATGAGCTACATTTGCTGTCCAAATTCTATTGGAACTACAGCAACTACGGTCCTTTTCTTTGAAATTTAGGTTTAATCCATTAGTGGAACGGTATGAAATTTTATTACTCCTCCCATATTATAGTCGTGCTGGGCACACGGGTATATTGTAATTTTGATTTTAATATAAAATATTAATGAAAAATATATAATATAATATTAATGATGATAAATTAATTATTTTATATTATAAACTGAACGATATTTCAATATTATTACAATGTATAGTACATAAATTTTATAGATTCAACACACATTAACAAATAATAATTTAAAATATAAAATACTGAAATAGTAATAATTAAGCTAAATGATAAATAAACAAATAAATATTTTAATCTTGACAATATCACAATATTAATTTAAATATGCTTATTTTAAGTTAAAATATTTGATTATATATGTTATGTTATGATTTGCATTAGTGAACTTATCATAATAATTAGTTCAAAATTTAAAAATGAACTTACCATAAATTTTAAAACTCATTAATGACAATTAATAGAAAGATGGGTCGAATCATGGATATGGATCTTTTATAAACCTAAATATGGATACAAAACCTAAAAATAGATATCCAATGAATCAAATTAAAACTATAAATTTAATCTGAACCAAGATATGGATACCAAACTTGAGGAGTAGGTTATCCAGCTTTTTATAACATATAGATGTTCTTTTAAATTAATATATATATATATATACATATATATATATATATATATACATATATATATGAGTAGGGATCTAGAGAGAACCCCTTTAAAAGGAGAACTTAGAAAACTAAATTAAAATATAGCACATATGGTATGCAAACTGATCATTGGGAGATGGAGAAAAATGTGGTGAAATTAGATTTTAAAAAAATATCACGGATTGACGGGAAAAATCAAAATAAAAACGGAGGGGATTAGGTGGGATTGTGTGTGTGAGGGTGTATTTGATTAGTGTGTGGGTGCCCCTGGCGGGGCCATTGATTATAATACATCCAATGGTTATGATTAGTACCTTAGTTTTCTTCAAAACATGAGTTCTCTTTTGAGCTACACCCTATATATATATATATATATATATATATATATATATATATGAGTCCCATTCTATGGAGAACCATCTTACGTGGAGAACCGTGGAGAACCACTTAAAATGCATTAAAATTGTCCTTTATATAAGGCCCCTGGCGGGGCCCCTTTACAAAAAAGTATTATAATTCTACCCTCTATCCATTCATAAAAAAAAAAATTAAAAAAATATTTTAAAAAACTGTTGCCACGTCATCATTTTTTGAAAATTTTTAAAAAACTTTTTTTTTTGTAATTTTTTTTTATAAATAGATAGAGGATAGAATTATAAGACTTTTTTGTGAAGGTGCCCCTGCGGGACTCTTATATATAAAGCAATTTTAATGCATTTTAAGTGGTTCTCCACGGTTCTCCACGTAAGATGGTTCTCCATGGAACAATGGCCTATATATATATATATATATATATATATATATATATATATATATATATATACCTATATATATATATATATGATTAGGGAGCCTGAGATATATCTCAGGTAAGTTCTCTGAGATACCTATCTTTTATATGTAAAAATGGGGTGGACGTTTTATTAAATTCAGAATTTTTTAATTAGTCCTACGGGCCAGTAAAATGTAAAGTTATTTTGTATGTATATCATGAAAAGTTCCCTAAGATATATCTCAGGGTCCTTTTTCTATATATATATATAGAGGCTATTCCAATACAAACCTCCTTAAAATACAAACCTACAAACCAAGCATAATCTAATATTTTAAGCTAATCTAATGACCAAACTAGGGGTACCCCAATACAAAAAACGTTTAAAATACTTGGCTCTATCCAACAACAAAAAAAATATCACTGTTCACGTGATGACTTGGCAGTGGATTTCACTGGTTAACGGTGCTTCGCACCTTCTTGTACGGCGCTTCGCACCTTTATCATTCTAAAGTTGTAAGGAATGGCAATCAATGGTAAAGGCAATAGACGATTGACGGGTGTGTCAAGAGCCTTCGGCCCTCATGACTACCTAACTCATCCGTTTACTGTCTTAAATGCTTCGCATTTCTACGGCAAGATTTTTTTTTGTTGTTGTTGGATAGAGCCAATTATTTTAAGCATTTTTTGTGAAGGTAGCCTTGGCGGGAACCTTAGAATAGATGAAATATAATTAATTTAGTGTTGGTTTGTAAGTTTGTATTTTAAAAGTGGTTTGTATTTGAGCACTTGCCTATATATATATATAGGGGGCTACTCCAATACAAACCTCCTTAAAATACAAACCTACAAACCAAGCATAATCTAATATTTCAAGCTAATCTAATGACCAAACTAGGGGTACCCCAATACAAAAAATGCTTAAAATAATTGGCTCTATCCAACAAAAAAAATAAAAAAAATCACTGTTCATGTGATGACGTGGTAGTGGATTTCACTGGTTAACGGTGCTTCGCACCTTCTTGTACGGCGCTTCGCGCCTTTATCATTCTAAAGTTGTAAGGAATGGCAATCAATGGTAAAGGCAATAGACGATTGACGGGTGTGTCGAGAGCCTTCGGCCCTCATGACTACCTAACTCATCCGTTTACTGTCTTAAATGCTTCGCATTTCCACGGCAAGTTTTTTTTTTTTTTTTTTTTATGGATAGAACCAATTATTTTAAGCATTTTTTGTTAAGGTACCCTTGGCGGGAACCTTAGAATAAATGAAATATAATTAATTTAGTGTTAGTTTGTAGGTTTGTATTTTAAAAGTGGTTTGTATTTGAGCACTTGCCTATATATATATATACTATTATATTAAAGCCGAAACATTGAAAGTTTTGGTTATCCTAAGTTTTGGTTTTCGGTTTGGTTATCCTAATTATTAAACTAAATAATTAAATTACAAAAACAACTCAAAAAGCTAATTACTAATGTTAACGTAGTTATATTCTGATTAAAATTCCTTCATCCACTTCTACTTGGACTCTTTTTTCTGCTCCAACAACTCAATTATCCATTTTTTCTAAAGATTTTACTTATAATTAAAACACTCTACCATTTAATTTAAAACTAATATTACAATAATTAATATATATCCAAAATATCACACCATATCTTTCCGTAATTATTTTTAGTAGTAATTTTTGTAATTAAAACATAGAGTACTTTTTAATTTAAAATTAATCTTGAGATCACTAATATACACCCAAAAATATCTCACCATATATACAAATCATTATTTTTATTAATAAATAACAATCGTTAGATCTAATAATAAGATATATTATATGATTAAATTAATTTACTAAAAATTCAAAGTTCGAACCCGTCAACGATATTTTTAATTTAGAATTTTACAAAATAAATTTTAAACCATGCATTTCATTATATAAATTTATATTAAATTAAAATTAAAAAATTATTAAAAATAATGATTATATAAAAACATAATTATAATGTTAAATAAATTTTATAACCTATCAAAAGAAACCCGAGCACGGGTTATAAGCTAGTATATATATATATATATATATATATATATATATATATATATCATTGCATCGAATTAAACCACATGCTCCACTGCTTAACTATTTTCAAATCTCATGACATAGCCATTATACATCTTTTTTGTTTTACATTTATAATATGGGAATTTAATAAATAAACTTCAAATTTACTATTTCAGCTCCACAATAATATTTATATTACTTAAACGTTCATAAGTTTATTATTTTAAATATAAAAGATTATCCAAAACAAGAAATAAAATCTAAAGAATACAAATTCATACGAGTCATAGGAACATGCATAACAAAATACAGTACAAAATGGCATGAAGATACCTCACAAAATAGGGTAGCTTGAAGATTGAAAAATATGTATAGTGATAAATATCACTGGAGTTGCCATCGGGGAATTATGTTGCATGCGCAAGTGACAATTCTAATATGATTCAATACTAAATCACTGTTCTAAAATTTTTTGATTTAATCGATTAATCTTCGATTAATTCTTTATAAGTTGTTCAGTTAATTCGATTTTTAAAATCTTCGATCAATCTGTACGACTAATTCTTGATCGAAGTATTTATAATAAATTAATAAAATTAAAATAGTATATTAATCAAATATTAATTATTATATGATTTATGATATGATAAATACATATTACTTAATAAATAATAAATAAAATCATAATAATATACTAAATAATATTATGATATTAAAATACATCCGATTTTTACACCGATTAATCCTTCCGATTAATCTCCAATTTAACGATTAATCCTGTAAGGTCCTCTTATCGATCTTGTCCGATACCCGATTTTTGTAACACTGACTAAAAATAACTAATAAATTAGTACTCCCTCCGTCTCATTCATTTGCATAAAAAAAGAATGTGTTTGGTACGTATTTTAAGATGCATTTTACGGATGATTCCTTAACTTATTTTTAAAATTTTATTTTTTTATACTTCCTCTACTTTTTTATATTAGTCGTTTGACTTTTCTACACGTACTTTTAAGTGTTTTGACTGCATAGTTAAAATTAAAATTTTCAATTAATTTTTTTTTGTGAATTAAAATTTTGATTATATATTATTATTCAAAAAATGAAAATTTCAAAAACAATAATTTTAGCTATGTAGTCAATGCACCTAAAAATATGTACAGAAAAGTCAAAAGACTAATATAAAAAAATAGAAGAAGTATAAAAATAATTTTGTTAAATTTTTGTATAAAAATAATTTATAAAACTATTCTTAACTTTAAAATACGTGCTAAACACCATTTTTTTAATACAAATCATTGGCACACAAGAAGTATATCTAAGTTTTACTATATTTTTTAATCGTACATACTATTAACATTATTAGGTACTTTTGTTCTTTGCTCCAAATATCTATCTAGGTGACAGGTGTACCTCAACCATCACATTAAACGAATTATTCTGTCTGAAGTACATTTAGATATAGATTAGTAGGCTACTGCTCTTAATCACACTCACCACTCCACTTTACACTCAAATTACTAGAAACGTGAGAGTTTCAACTTTCATGGTAAAATTTCCCCTTGTATTCCTCTTTTCATATATTATCCTCTTTAACGTGTAGCAATATTAAAATATACTCCCTCTATTTTTAAATAATTGACGTTTGACTTATTGGTACACACTTTTAGGAACATTGACCAAAATAATTCTAACTATGTGGTCAATGTTCCTAAAAGTACGTGTCAGAAAGTCAAACGTCAATTATTTGAAAACAGAGGGAGTATTAGTTTATTGTCCGTGCAAAGTACGGATTACTTTTAATTTCTTATAATTTGTTTATAATGTAATATAATATCATAAATATTAATTTTAATATATTATTAGAATAATTCGAATATACATCTTTGTATATTAACACTTCTAGTATTAAATATAAATTAATATGTTGCTGGCGGGAATCGAACCTTGAACCTCTGTTTATAACAATTTTTATTATTGTTATATCTAAAGGTCATGATCTATTTGAGTTGTTGATCTAACGGTTGTAAATGAGGGATAACCAAAAAATGGGTTAACCAAACTACAAATTATACCCCATTTCGCTTATTATAATATAGTATAGATGACCGAGTAGTTCACTAACAACAATTTTGAATGACATGGTGAACTTGTATTTTTAATTTAAAATTTTTGCTATTATTGCTAGTAATATTAAATTTATGCAAAGTTACATTAGTATTATTACTTTGTCAGTAGTATTACTTTTTTCAAGTTAGTATTCGTTGTATTGTGAAACGATCATATGATGATCAAATACTTTTTGATACTATCACTAGCGACGATCCCGTTAAGTTTCACATATGTATAAGTTCGATTGTGACATAATTTTCTCTCTTTTTTTATGTGAAATTTTTTTATTTGTTCATGAAATATTTGAATTTTGTTTTCAGATAGTGCTCAAGTGATGAAAGCTCTAAATATGGGTATTTGCTTGTATATGAGTTTTAGTTTGAAAGGATTTAAATTAATACAAATCAATTAGGTTGATAATATAACAGAATCGTTTGAGTACTTTAATATCGGTAAAAAGCTCATTTTTTTAATTTTAAACAACCCATTACATTCAAATAGATCGAGAATACCTTTTCTCATAAGGATAAAGTAAATAAAACAATTTAATGATTGATTTGGAATTGATATAGGTTAGGTTAGGAAACGATCTATTGAGGAATGATTTTTCACATGTCCACCTTTTTTGTAATGTGGGTATGCTCAGTAAGTTAGGTCTAAGTTGGGTCTGATTTATATATTATCTTACTGGATTTGCAAAAAAAAAAAAAAGAGTTTATATTTGAAGATTTTAAATGACTTTACCTTTTCTTTTAAATATTGATTTTTAAGAGTATATCAGCTTTTAAATAGCGATAAAAGAATGAGCGCGATTGGACAGTCCAGGTGGTAAATGGTGTATGCTCTTTCGTCCCAAATCATGGGTTCGATTCTCACTCATCCCGAGAATTATCTTAGAACAGATACTAAAATTGTAAGGCATATAAGGCTACATAGTAAAAAAAAATAGTGATAAAAGAATAATTTTATTTTATGTTATGTTTGATTCAATCAAATTTGGTTCGATTGTGATCATTTATAGTGTCGAGGAAGGATAGTTACATTTATAAATTAAACAAAAATTTTACATTATACAAAAATAATCATTTATTTAATATTAATCAATTTAAAAATAATTTCTTAACTAATTTAGGAAAAAAGGAATGTTTTCTGTCAAAAAATGAACATATTAGTGAGAGAAGATGCTCGCTCCATAAGATTTCACACAATATCTATCTATTATATAACTAATATACCAATAGGGGGTTCTCGTGAGCAAATTTATTTATAGGCTCGGTCCCTCCAAGCCTACACACATACATACATACATACATACATACATACATACATACATGCATACATACACATATTTATGTTGTATAATCTATTAATATTTCATTATCTGTAATCTACTAATTGTTGTATAATTAATATGCATATTTATACATACATACATACATATGTACAAACATAAATACATACATAAATTTATGTGGATATATAATAAGATCTACCGTAAATATTTATGAATTAAGTACTATAAAAATATCACAATACAAAAAAAGAATCTTTGTACGTATATAAGTATAGTACAAACTTGTATTAACATTAACTATCGTAAGACTCATCAATCGCATCTTTAATACGTAAACGCGCAAAAAAAATATAACAAACATATATATATATATATATATATATATATATAATATTAATATTTCATTATTTGTAATCTATTATTTTGTTGTATAATTAATATGCACATTTATACATACATACATACATATGTACAAACATAAATACATATATAAATTTCTGTGGATATATAATAAGATCTACTGTAAATATTTACGAATTAAGTACTATAAAAAATATCACAATACAAAAAAAGAATCTTCATACATGTATAAGTATAATACAAACTTGTATTAACATTAACTATTGTAAAACTCATCAATCACATCTTTAATACGTAAACGCACAAAAAAAATATAACAAACATACATACATACACACACACACACAGATATATATATATATATATATATATATATATATATATATATATAATAGTGCAAATGGGGGGTTACACGAGCAAATTTATTCATATAAAAAGTCATATTTACCCCTACTAATTCTATCTATGTTATATTTCTGGGGCTATTTAGGTATTGCAACACTAACATATTTATTACATAATAATAACTGATATGAACTAATATGCATTTATTATTATGTAATTAATACTTGTATGTATCTCTGTATCCATCCATATTAACTCTATATAATAGAGCAAATGGGGGGGTTACATGAGCAAATTTATTCATATAAAAAGTCATATTTATCTCTACTAATTCTATCTTAACTCTATATATTTATATTTCGAAGTACAGTTTTGATCTTAACATTAATCTATTTATTAAATATCGTTCAAGTTTGCTTAAAAAATTTATGCATCAAAATAAAGCATAGCGTAAAATATAAAACAAATTTAATTTAACCAGAATTATAATTTCCATGTCACGATCGGGTATTGCATAAATTCTGTTTCCTCACAACAATTGCTGCGAAGATATAAACAATTGAAGATATCAACAATCCAACCCTACGTGATCACGAGTAATTCATAAATATTTATAATCTAGAGCATGCCCCGTACCTTGCACGGGCTACAAAGCTACCTATTGTTAATAAGTAAACAACATAGTTTTCTTTATTATAATGTTTACAAATAAAATTGTTTATTCTAAAACTTATTCTACTCAATATTGTTTTACTATTTATTTTATATTAAAGATATTTGTTTATCAAAATTTTCATATTTATAAATGACTTTTAATATTTAAGAAAACATTATAAAATGGTCACTAAAAATCTATCTTTAATAATAATAAATTGATGGATACGGATAGTCTCCAAGATTTTATTCATTTACACGGCAGCAAAATTTAGATCATGCACATCATGCACTCCGTATTATATCGTACATTTATAATCGTGTTATTCAAAAATTATAAATTACTAAATCAATTATTTCTTGTGTTTGTTAAATTTAAATCTAACTAATATCCTATCACAATATATAATTAAAATAAATATTTAAATAATATAAAATCTTAAATAATACAAAAATCTTCAACTAAAAAAAAAAGAAAAATATAAAATCTTAATAACATTTTCAAAATTTTTAATCGATATTATTAAAATCTAGTTTTCAGTTAATGCAACACAAAAGGCCCTATAAGACCTCCGTCCTCCAGTACCAAACCAAGAAATGAGAAGTGTGTTAGACACTCTCCACAGAAAGTGTGTGGGAGTGATTGTGTGAGTAAAATCCATAAGTACGCAACCTACTTTCCGGCGACTCTCCGTTCATCGCTTCGCCGTCCGTCGATCAATCTATTGTAAACCTAATTTCATCTACATTGTTTTTCATTTAATCTATTGTTTTTCTCTAATTTCATCTATTGTGATTGTTTGGCCGATTAATTTGATAATATCTGATAGCCCAGGCCCAATTAGGCCAAGCTTTGAGCCCAGAACTAAAGGCAGAATCATTTCATGAGGATAAGAGCAGTCCAGCCCAGCGTAATGGGCCCCGGCCCGGAGCCAGATCTACGTGGCGGGGTCCCCACCCCAGACTAGGGGACCCCAGATTGATGACACTCAGCACACGTGGCACCCCAGCTCAGCCAACGTTCCTACACCTGGCGCTGACCAGCACTAAAAGCCAAAGTGCAACACGTGTCTACCGTAGTACCGCCACACCCTGGTCAACGGTCTCCACAATTAGGGACACGTGTCCTACATCCCGGGAATTCAGCGGCCGGTCCCCCGATCCAACGGCCAGGGGAAGAGGTAACCTACCCCTAAAACCCTAAGCCTAGGGCTATAAATACCCCTAGGAAATAGGGTTTAGGGGTTAAGCCATTATTACACACCTACACACATTTATTACTCTTGTGATACTCTACTTGATTATTATCTTCCAAAGCCAACTCTTATTCTCACGCCGGAGGCACCTCGGGACCAAACCCCCCCTCCGGTGTTGTTTTGCAGACTCCCCACCACAGCTACACCCCTTCCGAGGCAGGAGTTGGCGAGGAAGGACCCGATCGAGATTTGAAGTTATCATTGGCGCTAGAAGAAGGGGCTGAACCTCCGAACCACATAACCCCGAACTAAATAGACAATCTAGAAAAAACCCGAACCGCTCAAAACCACAACCATGCCCCGAAAAACTACCTCTACCCAGCGTCAGGCACCCAGTGCCACTAGAGACGAACCTCTGATACCTATCCCGGAGCAAGTCCCACCTGTTCAGATCCCAATCCAGGAGAGGCTCGGAATCGGGCCTAATGACGCTCGGGTAACCGTTGAGGTAAACCGATACAAATATACGGACGTGCCTCTTGACTCCGCGCAAATGGAAAACCTGACGCCCGAGGAGCTAGCCCAAGCAATCCGAAACTATAGGAACCGTCCCCTCCCGGAACCTGAGCCTGAGCAAGCGGAAAATTCCGGGGGGTCAGCCCACTCCCATCAGTCCCGGGCTTCGGTCTTTGACCGCCTTGAAAACCGGGGCAAAGGAAACAGAAAGGACCACGATGTTCGGAGTAAGGACAAAAATGACGAAGCCGATAAAATCAAGAAACTAGAAATGCTCCGGGAAAGGATAAGGCAGGAGGAACAGGCTAAGTTGGAGCTTAGAATCCAGAAAAGGCTCCAGGAAGAGGAGGAAAGGATGAGAAAATCCAAATCCAAAAGAACCCGGAGAGAAGTGAGCCCGGAAATTATCTCGGATGATGAAGAACATCCAAACCTGGTACAAATGATCCATGAACTACAGAGGAAGGTCAACAGCGACTCCGGATATGAAGTCCAAGACACAGTCACCCCCTTCAGCCACTCTCTTGAAGCCATACCCCGGCAAAAGAACCTCAAACATTATAACTTCGACTCCTTTAACGGGCTGGAGGACCCGGAAGAACACCTTAACTACTTTGAACAAATAGCCCTGATATACTTCTATAACGATCTAACCAAGTGTAGATTCTTTGCCTCCACACTCAAGGGGGCAGCCCAGAGATGGTTCAGCCGAATACCATCCCGGAGCATACATAGCTGGAAGGAGTTCAGGGAAGCCTTCCTTCAGAGATTCCGGGCTAACAAACCCCCAGAGTACCACATGTGCCACCTCGAGACAATTAGACAAGGTGACAACAAAACCCTGTCCGCTTTCATGAAACGGTTCCAAGAAGCCATAAACCGGGTCACGAACTTGGACGAAAGAGAAGCCTTGAGCATATTCCGGAAGAACCTGGACCCGGAACGCAGCGAGCGCTATGTGATAGAACTGGTGAACAAAGAACCCCAAAGCTTGGTCGCGGCCTATTCCATGGCCGCCAAATTCATCAAAGAAACTGATATCCTACAAGCAATGAGGATGACCCAGCAGGGTACTTCCTCGGGCAGAAATAAGGAGGATCTTCTCCGAAGCGACCACCAACCGGACAAGAAGTTCAAGCCTGGAAAGCAATATAACTACATCCCCAGTTCCCAACTAACAGTCCCGGATAAAGATTACTCTTCCAGGACCAAATCCGAAGCCAGGGCCCCGAGACCGGGAAGGGCCGAACCAAAGCCGGAACCAGAATGGACGCCTTTGAACCGACCACGGGCCGATATATTAAAAGAAGTCCAGAACAAACCCTTCTTTTACCCTCCCAAGCCATTGGTATCGGCCCCGGAGAGCAGGCCTAGGCATAAACACTACGACTATCATGAAACTCACGGGCATGAGACAGAAAGCTGCATCTCCCTTAAGTTCTTCATCGAGGACCAGGTCAAGAAAGGAAATATGGGTCAGTATCTAGCTCGGAGAACGGCAGAAAAGGGAGAGGGGCCCGGAGCCCAAAAAACTAAGAATGTTGTGCATGTAGTTTTGGGAGGCTCCAGTTCCCCACCAAGGAGCTCAGACTCCGGGGACGAAGTAATGATGATAGACTCAGTCCCCGAGCAAATCATATCCTTCAGTAATGCTGACTTTGAAGGGATAAACCCTAACCACAACGAGGCCCTAGTGGTAACCCTGGATATCGCCGAAAATGAGGTGAAGAGAATCCTTGTTGACAACGGCTCCTCGGTCAACATACTATTCAAACACACAATGGACAGAATGCAGCTTGGAAGTGTCAAAATGAACGAGTGCAGGGAAGACCCACTATACGGCTTCGGCCATAACTTGGTCCCTATCCAAGGAACCCTATACTTACCTGTCCAGTTCGGCACCGCTCCGAAGCAGATAACCCACATGGTCAAATTCTATGTGATCAACAGTCCTTCCTCATACAACGTGATCCTGGGACGTCCAGCCCTGACCAAGCTCCGAGCCGTAACCTCAACCCCACACCTTAAATTCAAATTTCCTACTGCCTCCGGGATTGGGGAGGTGAAAGGCGACACCGAAACGGCAAGTCGATGCTACGGCCAAGCCTTAGTCATGGCAGAAACAGACCCGGAGAATAAAAGGAAAGCCTCCTCTTACCACAAGAATTTAAGCAGAAAGAAGCACAGGAGCTCAACTTACAGGAACCCCGGGAAAGAGGTGCAAAATATTGAAACCTCCGGAGCCCCGGACCAGGGATCAGGTACAGCTGAGGCCCGGGAATACCTGACCTCCAATTCCCAGGCCCGGGTGCAAAAATCATCCCTACTGTAAGACCAAGCCAAGGTAGAACCTGCGGTGGAAACCGAAACAATCGAACTCATCCCGGGGAACTCAGAAAGAAAAGTAAAAATTGGGGCTGGCTTGGAGGAAGCCTTCAGAGAAGAACTTATCCAACTACTCCGGGAGTATGCAGATGTTTTCGCCTGGAGCCCATCTGACATGCCCGGGCTCCGGGAATCCTTGGCCATGCACAGCCTGGATGTTGACCCCAAAAAGAAGCCCGTCAAACAGAAAAGAAGAAACTTCGCCCCGGATAGACAGAAGGCTATAGAAGCAGAAGTCGACAAACTCCTCAAGGTGGACATCATTTGCGAAATCAAATACCCGGAGTGGCTGGCCAATGTGGTGCTAGTCAAAAAACCTAATGGGAAGTGGAGAATGTGTGTTGACTATACAGACTTGAATGAGGCTTGCCCCAAAGACCCCTACCCGTTGCCGAGCATAGACCAGCTCATCGATGCGACCTCCGGACATCTGATGCTCAGCTTTATGGATGCCTTCTCCGGGTATAATCAGATTAAGATGAACCCAGCGGACATAGCCAAAACAGCCTTCATCACCCACAGAGCTGTATATGCCTACAAATTCATGCCTTTTGGACTCCGAAACGCCGGGGCCACATATCAAAGGGCCATGGTTGAAGTTTTCAAGGACCAGATGGGCCGAAACTTAGAATCCTATGTCGATGACATAATCGTCAAATCTGAAACCGTTACAGGACACGTACCGGACCTGCGAGAATGTTTTGAAAATTTGAGGAAACATGAGATGAAGCTTAATCCGGAGAAGTGCACCTTTGGGGTAAGTGCCGGGAAGTTCTTGGGTTTCATGATCAGCCAAAGGGGAATTGAAGCCAACCCCAAGAAAATAAAAGCCATCTTAGACATGCAACCACCCCGGACTCAGAAGGATATTCAGAAACTAACCGGATCGTTGGCGGCACTGAGAAGGTTCATATCCAAATTGGCAGAAAAATGCTTGCCCTTCTTCAACTTGCTTAAAGGGGCAAGCAACAAAAAAGAAATAATATGGAGCCCGGAGTGCCAACAAGCCCTGGACACGATCAAGGAATATCTCTCATCACCACCTCTTTTAACCAAGCCTGAGCCCGGAGAAACCCTACACCTTTACCTTTCCGCCGGGCCTCGGGCTGTGGCCGCAGCTTTAGTCCGGGAAGTCGCGGGAAACCAACGGCCGGTGTATTACATCAGCCAAGTCCTGAAAGATGCGGAAACCAGATACCCCAATCTGGAGAAGTTTGCCTTCGCCTTGGTTACGGCCTCAAGAAAACTCAGGCATTATTTCCAGGGCAGAGAGATCAAGGTGATAACAGACCAGCCACTAAGACGAATAATTCACAAGCCAGATGCATCCGGGAGATTGATAAATTGGGCGATCGAGTTAAGCCAATTCCACCTAACTTTCGTTCCCCGAACAGCTCAAAGCACAATCCCTGGCAGACTTTATAGTGGAATGCTCCTTCCCCGAGCCCCAACAAACTCCCGAGGAAACGAGACATGCGGCAACCCCGGACCGCAGCCCGGAGTCGTGGACTCTTCACGTAGACGGATCCTCCACAATAGACAGGTCCGGGGCAGGTATTATCATGAAAAGCCTGGAAGGTTTCCAGATCAAACAGGCCATAACATTCAAGTTCCCAGCAACCAACAACCAAGCAGAATATGAAGCTCTTCTTGCTGGGCTACGGTTAGCACGAACTTTGAAAACCAACAGCCTGATCATCTATAGTGATTCCCAAATAGTGGTGCGGCAAACCAAGGGTGAATACTTAGCCAAGGATCCCAAGCTAGCCCAATACCAAGCCCTTGTCAAAAGCCACCTGGCCACCATTCCAGAGTACCAAATCAGCCAAGTCAACAGAGAAGACAACTCCGAAGCAGATGAACTGTCTAAGCTAATTCAGAACTCGGTCGAACTAGATAGCTCAATATATTTTGAAGAATTGGAAACCCCGACCATTGATCAAGACGAGGTAATGGAGATAGACGCCGGCCCGAACTGGATGACCCCTTTCATCCTCTATCTAGAGAAAGGGGAGTTGCCGGCAGATAAGAATGAGGCCAGAAGGTTGAAAAACAAGGCTTCGAAATACTTCATTGAAGATAATCAACTCTATCGCCGGACTTTCTCATCTCCAATACTGAAGTGTGTCGGCCCAGAGGAAGCCAGTTATTGTTTACAAGAAGTACATGAAGGGATTTGTGGGGACCATATGTCCGCGAAGGCCCTTGCATACAAAATCATAAGGCAAGGCTACTACTGGCCAACCATCCACTCAGATGCGGTAGAATTTCTCAAGAAGTGTAGAAACTGCCAGCTGTTCAGCAATGTACCAAGGCAGAGCCCGGTCCTACCATCTTCAGTCCTGTCACCTATCCCCTTTGCTGTGTGGGGCATCGACATAGTGGGACCCTTCCCCCGGGCTAAAGGCGATCTGAGGTACCTCCTCGTAGCCATTGACTACATGACTAAGTGGGCCGAAGCAAAAGCAATGAGGACCATAAATCAGCAGGATTGCATCAAATTCATGGACAACATCTTAATGCGATTCGGCCTACCTAGGGTCTTGGTTTCAGACAATGACCCCCAGTTCATTGGCTCAGACTTCGAAAACTATTTGAAGGAACGAGGAATCAAACACAAGAAGTCTTCGGTGGCCTACCCCCAAGGAAATGGACAAGTTGAAGTAACAAACAGAATTTTGCTAAGGGGAATCGAGAAAAGGCTGAAGGAAAGTAAGAACAAATGGCCCGAAGAACTACCACATGTGCTATGGGCACACAGAACTAGCCCAAGGTCCGGAACAGGGGAAACTCCATTCAAACTAGCATATGGAACGGAAGCAATGTTGCCAATCGAAGTGGGCTCCCCTTCCCACAGAGTAATCAACTTTGATGAGATTGCAAATGAAGAAGGGCTACCGGCCAATCTGGAGCTAGTTGATGAGGTCAGGGACAGAGCAGTGCAAAGAATGGAGAAGTATAAAGAACAAACAAGAGAGTACTTCGGAAAGAAATCAAGGGTCAAGAACTTCCAGATCGGCGACCTGGTACTCCGGGACACGGAGGTATCAGACCCCACAAACACGGGCAAACTCATGCCCAAGTGGGAAGGTCCCTATAAGATCAAAGAAATACTCCGCCCCGGGACCTATAAGCTCAGTCACATGGACAACACTGAGGTCCCCAACACCTGGCATGGCCTCAGGCTCAGGAAATACTACCAGTAAAGAAAGAAGGCTCGGGCTCACATATGAATGTTTTGGGTTGTAATTCGAAAAATTGTAATCGTTCCATTATTAATGAAAAAGAGCTCTTCTCCTTACTTAGCATTTAAATTCTATAATTACTACCACACCCGGGACCTTAGCTGTGCTTTGGCCCGGGGCGCCATAGGCAAATTCAAATACCTACGTGGAAAGTTTGCATACTTTCCAAGTAGGACCACACCCGGGACCCTAGCTATGCTTTGGCCCGGGGCGCCATAGGCAAATTCGAATACCCACTTGAAAAGTTTGCATACTTTCCAAGTAGGACCACACCCGGGACCCTAGCTGTGCTTTGGCCCGGGGCGCCATAGGCAAATTCAAATACCTACTTGGAAAGTTTGCATACTTTCCAAGTAGGACCACACCCGGGACCTTAGCTGTGCTTTGGCCCGGGGCGCCATAGGCAAATTCAAATACCTACGTGGAAAGTTTGCATACTTTCCAAGTAGGACCACACCCGGGACCCTAGCTATGCTTTGGCCCGGGGCGCCATAGGCAAATTCGAATACCCACTTGGAAAGTTTGCATACTTTCCAAGTAGGACCACACCCGGGACCTTAGCTGTGCTTTGGCCCGGGGCGCCATAGGCAAATTCAAATACCTACTCAGAAAGTTTGCATACTTTCCAAGTAGGACCACACCCGGGACCCTAGCGGTGCTTTGGCCCGGGGCGCCATAGGCAAATTCGAATACCCACTTGGAAAGTTTGCATACTTTCCAAGTAGGACCACACCCGGAACCTTAGCGGTGCCTTAGCCTGGGGATAGCCCACAACTCCCCTATCCGGGCTACCCGAATAGGGGAGTGGGGGGCAATACAAACTAAAAACAAGCAACAGCAAAAGAACAAGGCAAAACGTGGAACTTGCGAAGCAAAAGTAGCAATAAAATAAAAAACAGTAAACAGGCCGGGCTGACGGACAGCCCCAAACACCTGACCGTTGTACAACAGCAACAAAACAACAGAATTCAAGATTACACAAGGTAGCAATAGTACGTCAATAAGTTAAAGGTTACATGGGCACAGCCCGGATTCTGGACGCAGCCAGGGTTGATATTCAAGCTTCCGGAGGAGGGGAGGAGTTGGGAGCAGCATAAGGAGTTGGCTCACCCTCGCCCTGGGCCAGTTTCGCTTCAGCATCCATATAGGCGATAACGAAGCTCTCCCAATCCGCAGACTCCGGAGTGGTCTTACACAACTTCTCTGCAACTAACCAGCATCGACGAATCTTCACCGCGGCGGCATTTGCAAGTTCAGTAGCATAGACATCCGAATCCCGAAACTCAGAGACCACCTGTTCTTCGGGATTTTTACCTTTCAGCTCCTCCCGAAGCTTCCTAACATCCTCCTTGGCATCCCTATACTTGGTCCGAACCAGGTCTCGCTCATTAGCAATGGTCCTGGCCGCATCTTTGAATTTTTGTACCCGGGCCTCAGTTGCCTCATTCAAATCTTCAAGCTCCTTCTTCACAGCGGCTAGCTCCCTGTCATGTGCCTCCCTCGTCTCAGCTGCGGAACGTAGCACGTAGAGCCGGCAATTTCGTACACGACACGAAAACACGACACGAAAACGACACGAGAATTACGGGTTTGGGTTGACCTTTACGGTACACGAACACGAAAGTATACGAACACGAAATTACACGGATGAATTTAGTGTCGGTTTTGGGTTTACCCTTGGGTACACGACACGAAACGAAAATACACGAAATAAATAAATATTTAAATAATTTTATTAAAATTATATTAATACATATTTTAAAATGATATTTTATATATAATTTTTACATAAGATAAATACAAAATAGTTTCAAATCTTAGTTTCACAAGACTTAAGCACACTTCATTCCTTATGACATATTGACTTAAGACTGGACTAGTAAAAAATTAATATTTAAATATTTTTATTTTTATTCAAAAATTACACGAAACACGACACGAAACGTACACGAAATGAAGGTACACGAACACGAAACGAAACGAATCCTTAACGGGTCGGTTTTGGATTTAGCATTACGTACACGAAACACGAAAGTACACGACACGAAAGTACACGAAATGAACCCTAAGCCTACCCCTAAAACCCTAAGCCTAGGGCTATAAATACCCCTAGGAAATAGGGTTTAGGGGTTAGCCATTATTATACACCTACACACATTTATTACTCTTGTGATACTCTACTTGATTATTATCTTCCAAAGCCAACTCTTATTCTCACGCCGGAGGCACCTCGGGGCCAAACCCCCCCTCCGGTGTTGTTTTGCATACTCCCCACCACAGCTACACCCCTTCTGAGGCAGGAGTTGGCGAGGAAGGACCCGATCGAGATTTGGAGTTATCAATATCTAGTAAATTTTATTTTCATTTACATTTCTTCACCTTGTTATTAACTGATTAACTGAATGTTTATGTACTGTTTGTTTATCTATAATATTTTTGTTTAGGCGTAAGGACCTTTGAGCCCTTAAAGTTATTTTTGTTAGGCTTAATGACCTTAGAGCCCTTAAAGCGGCAGTGATGTTTCAACTTGTACCTTTTAGCCCCTAATATGTCACTGCGTAACTTTTAACCCTTTTCTCTACTTTTCTTCCGATAATACCCTGCACAATATATACCTTTTTGTCGTTAAAGTATTAAGTTTGATCATTTAACAAGTTAAGTAGTATAAGAGAGAGACATGGGAAGGGGGAGGGGGCAATAACACCTAATCAATCATGTCAACATCAATTTCCTTGACTATATCATGTTTCCGGCTCACAAAATTCATCGATCACCTTTTCTTCAGAAATTCGATAACTCGCTCATATTTATTGCCCCCTCTCGCTCCCCCTCCTCGCCCCTGTCCTTGTCCCTGTAATTGTCCGTGTCCCCCTCGTATACCCTGCAATGGTGTTTAACTTATTAAATGATCAAACTTAATACTTCAAGGGTTAAAAGGTACATATTATGTACGGGTATTATTGGGAAAAAAATAGGAAAAAGGGTTAAAAGGTTCGCAGTGACATGTATTAAGGGCTAAAAGGTACGTTTAGAAACTTCAGTGACTGATGGGTGACACAGTAAACTTTAAGGGTTAAAAGGTCATTAAGCCTTTTGTTTATTGTGATGTTTAGGCGATTAATTTGATGATCTCGAGTAAATTTGATTTTTATTTACATTTCTTCACTTTGTTATTAACTGCTTAACCGATTGTTTGTGTACTGTTTGTTTTTCTATAATATTTTTGTTTATTGTGATGTTTTCGTTAGGATAATCTGTTAGTTGAAGACCTTGTATGTATATGTGTGTCTCAGTTCTTTCAAACTGTTTTTCATTATTAAAAAAAAGGTAACAAAGATAAAATACGAGCTTGTTTTATAGCAATAGTGGTCGATCGTTGTTGTTCAAGGTCAATCTATTCACTCGTCCAGATAATATTTTTCCTTGTTTGCTAATAAATCGACCAATTAAACTCATGTTTCTATAATCAATTCGATCCCCCAATTCTATCCACCCGTCTAGATTATATTTTTCCTTGTTCGCTAATAAATCAACTAATTAATCTCATGTTTCTATAATTAATTTGATCCCATCAGGGGCAAACGCCACGATCGCTTGGATTTAAGAAGAGGCCACTTGGATTTATCCATGGTTTGTTTAGTTTATTCCTTATCCCGAAAATCATATTTCGGTTGGATCTAAAATGAATTGGAATAAATAGGATTTGGTTTGTTTATATTTAATTATGTTATATATAGAATATTTAACTATGTTCTATATAGAATGTCATTTTTACCCTTCCTTGGAAGGGTTGGATTCAATCCATTTCTTTATCTCCCCATGAATCATATGTTTGTAACAAAACGGATAGAATTTTCTCAATTCCAATCGATTGGGTGTGTTGTGACGATTCTTTTTAGTAATATACCTGGAAATACCCGGATATACGTGTTTCGTTATTTGTGTATTAGTTTGCATTGCTTTGTTTGCCCTAGCTATTTCGTCACACACATTTTATTTGTTTATAATTGTTTGTAATCTGGCTTTGTATTTTCTTTGTTGTTTATCATATTATATGTTCAGAGTACTGAAAAACAATCACATTCCGAGTCCTATTAAGATATATGTGAATTGATATATATGTGTGTGTAGATAGATATTGTGTTTACTACATTGAATTTCACCTCTACATTTTGACTCACTGATATTTTTTTAGGGACATGATGTTTTGAATCCATACGAGGTCTTGGTGAAGTTGAACAAGTATAGATAAAAGGTTTCCGATGTAGAAGCATTGGGAAACAAGACGAAATGCTATGAGTGATTGTGTATGCAATTTACAATCTCTATTGCGCTTACAGCTTACATGAATCATATGAAAGCCACATCATGTTATTTGTCGCATTATGCTACATCCTTTATTAATTGTGGGTTTTCAGGCCCATCCCTTTCATAGTGATCATGAATGTATAGGTTGCTTTGCAAATAGTGTTTAATTAAGCATTTCATATCCTACTTGAACGCAAATCCTTGTTTTAGAGAGTGATGTATTCTTTGTGCTTCACAATTATATATGCATTGATTGTACTTGCTTCTTCTGACGTGAGGGATGAAGATGGAACTGCTTCCTTCAAACAATTCGTATCGTGATGACGATAGCAAGAATTTGGAAATTTTACTCGAAGCTTTCAGTTCAGTAGTGTCTCTTGAGGATATAGCATCGGCTTATTGTCATGCAGGGCGCGATGTAAATGTAGCTAGTGAATTGCTTTGTAATCATAACGGGAGCATCTCAACTTCCTATGGATCCAAAGATGATCCTGATGGAGCAAGTTCTTCTGAATCAACTGAAATTTTTCTCGAAAAGTCTTGTGTAGAAAGAAATTCTATTGCAGCAAAGCATAGGACTCGTCCTGTTTCAGTGGGATCTGTTTCAGGTGTCATTGGAAAGGAATACTCCAAGACAAAGCCTTCATCTTATGAGCAACATACAGTGAGAAAACCCATTAAATTTTACTCAAGTGAGCTACCACCCTCTGAGGTTTGGGGTGAACATCCTCCAGACAGTGTAGCAACTAATGAAACAATGAAAAAGGATGTTGAGGAATTTCTGTTTAAAATGCTTGGCGATGGATTTAAACTTGACATGGGTGTCATCCGTGAAGTCTTGGGTACGTACTTTTTACCAGTACGTATAATCATACAAATCAAATTAATGCAGGATTTTTGCTGTATTGGAGCATATGATACATGATTGTCTTTTAATAATTTTTCTATTACAGTGGTTAATAAATTACTCATAGAATTACTTCTTGGGTTAAGATTCTGTATCTTAGTTTTTTTCAAAAGAATCATATTTTGCAGTAATCATTACCCCTTTTTACTATTATAGTATGGTCGAGAGTTAAGCATTTGGTTCCCTACTTCGTACTAAGTTACTAATTACTAAACTCCATCAATGATTTTACTAGTCACTTGCAAATTGCTTAATGATATAGGCAAACTGTCATCGGATTAAAATTTTGGGCTTTTTTGAAAAGTATCTCATGAATTTAAATTTTTTGCAAAAATACTATTACTTTAAAAATATTTTTGCAAAAATACGGTCTTTATTGCAAAAATACGGTCTTCTTAAAGAAAATTGCAAAATTACGGTATTCAACCAAAATCAACTAACAGCAACCTTCGAAGCTCGCCGGAAGCTCGCCGGAATTCATTCGAAGCTCGCCGGAATTCTTCGAAACTCTCTCTCCTTGGCCTGCGGCCCCGATCTCCAACAGATCGGAGAAGACGACTGAGCGGGGAAGACGAATTCATCTCCATTGGTGGCCGGAAAAGACGACGGATCGGGGAGGTTGGGGTTCGGCGAAGGTCGATGTCGATGAGGCGGGGCCGGGGTCGATGAGGTGTACCGGAGAAAGTGAAAGCAAAGAAAGGAAGAAGAAGCAAACAAGTGAAGAAGAAATGAGAACAACCGTAATTTTGCAAATTTTATTAGAAGGTACCGTATATTTGCAAGGTTTCTCAACACATAGTATATGTGCAAATAAAAGTAGCAAACACCGTATTTACGGTAAATTCTCTAAAATTTTTAGTAACATAATGTTCTTTGTGTTGTCAAACTATGTCTTTTAGAACTGAAATGCTGTTTTATAACCAGCAAATTAAATTTATAGGCTTTTGATGAAATATCTTGCATGTATATAAAAGATTGTGAAAGGTTATCTGGTTTAGAGGATTCTCACTCATTATAAAGGTCAGTGTAATATATAATATTATATAATGGGAAGTTTTAAAAGACATCAAGTGTATTTGAGCAATATTTTTCATAGAGGAAAAGGTAGGTTATTGAGATTCAAATGTTAAAGATTTTCTCTTGCTTAGAATAAAGCAATCTACTTAGGCTGGATATAGATCCTGAATTGCAGGTGCCCCCCCCAACTCAGTAAGGCTAAATACAAAAAATTTAATAATTAACACACATTTGTCTTCACTGAGGCTTGAAACCTTGTCCTTTGGTAAGGAGGAGTCATATCCCCTAGCCTTGCAGATCAAACAGTCCCGTTTGGGGATGAGGGTGAATTTTCTGCGTGCTGAGTTCAAACTAGTGACTCCTGCTTTTGTAAATATGAATTATTTCATGTTTTAGTGATGTGGAAACAAAGTAACATGTTATCAATTTCTGGATTTATGCTCTTGGTTGATCCCTTGGGCAAGCAGTTAACAAGTGGACTCTTGTGTATATTTTTGTATGTTGAATCACCAAACTGTAATCCATTTATTGAAGGATGTATTGGGTTTGTAAGTATTGATTTGTATTATGTATTTCACCTAAATATTTGTCTCTCTTTTTCTTTTGGTTTCCTCAGGTCACACACACGTCTAAGTACTCTCTCTCTCTCTCTCTCTCTCTCTCTATATATATATATATATATATATATATATATATATATATATATATATATAGGGGGCTACTCCAATACAAACCTCCTTAAAATACAAACCTACAAACCAAGCATAATCTAATATTTCAAGCTAATCTAATGACCAAACTAGGGGTACCCCAATACAAAAAATGCTTAAAATAATTGGCTCTATCCAACAAAAAAAATAAAAAAATAAAAAAAATTCACTGTTCACGTGATGACGTGGCAGTGGATTTCACTGGTTAACGGTGCTTCGCACCTTCTTGTACGGCGCTTCGCGCCTTTATCATTCTAAAGTTGTAAGGAATGGCAATCAATGGTAAAGGCAATAGACGATTGACGGGTGTGTCGAGAGCCTTCGGCCCTCATGACTACCTACTCATCCGTTTACTGTCTTAAATGCTTCGCATTTCCACGGCAAGTTTTTTTTTTTTTTTTTTTTTTTTTTTTTTTTTTTTTTATGGATAGAGCCAATTATTTTAAACATTTTTTGTGAAGGTACCCTTGGCGGGAACCTTAGAATAAATGAAATATAATTAATTTAGTGTTGGTTTGTAGGTTTGTATTTTAAAAGTGGTTTGTATTTGAGCACTTGCCTATATATATATATATATAGGGTCTTGTTCTAATAGAAAGTAACTTAGAATAAAAACTAGAAACTAAACCTAAATTAAATATTTCAAGCTAATCTAATGACCAAATTAGGGGTACTCCAATACAAAAAACGTTTAAAATTATTGTCTCTATTCAACAAAAATATAAAAAAATAAAACAATTAAAAAAAAAAGTTACTGTTCACGTGATGACGTGGCACGTGAACAGTAACTTTTTCTTTAAATTTTTTTTTTATTTTTTTTTTATATTTTTGTTGAGTAGAGCAAAAAATTTTAAACATTTTTTGTGAAGGTGCCCCTAGCGGGGCCATTAAAATAAATGAAATATAATTTATTTAGTGTAGGTTTCTAGTTTCTATTCTAAAGTTGGTTTCTATTTGAACGCTAGCCTATATATATATATATAGGCAAGTGCTCAAATGAGAACCACTCTTAAAATGAGAACTTAGTCCCCAAAGCATATCACCAAAATCGAGCAGAATCACCAAATCCTTAAATTTAATAAAAAAAAATAAAAAATCAAGTCAGTGCTTACATCAGCATGATGATGACATGGCAGAAATTTTCCCACCAAAAAATTTTTCCCCAAAAAATGGTGATTTGGCAAAATTTCCCGCCAAAAAATTGGTGAATTGGAAAATTTTCCCGCCAAATTTTTTCCCCTGTTTAAAATTTTTTTGTGGGCCCACTGCCACATCATCATGCTGATGTCATGCTGACGTCAGCAGTGACGTGGTGCTGGAAAATAATATATTTTTGTGATTTGGTGATTCTGCTGGATTTTGGTGATTTGCTTTAGGAACTAAGTTCTCATTCTAAGATGTTCTCACTAGAGTAGCTCCCTATATATATATATTTATATATATTCAGATGTGTACTTAGTTCGATGTTTATGATTTTTTATGAACTATTAATATTTGTGATTTTTTTTTTGAAATAATTAATATTTGTGATTGTATCTTATGTTTTATTGAATATTTTGTTTAAGGATAGTACGATACATGAATTTTTTTGTTCATACATGATTTTTTTTCCAGGCTACCGACTTGGCTTGGTATAAATTCATATAGGTGAGTTGTGCATCTCTTTTGCAACTTGTTCTTGTATCAAGTGTGATGAGATACTTGTAACTATTGCTTAATTATGTTGTTGAAACTTGTTTAGCAAAAGCTATGATTTCCCTCCTTATTTCTGATGAGGTTACCAGTATCAATTAGGTTAAAAACTCTTAATGTTCTTTATGGTGTTATATTATTCAATTCCATGCCTCTTGTTATCTTGTGTCTGTTTGGGAACCAAATTACCTTTGTATAATGTATGATTTGCTTATATAAGGCACCCCATTTTTGAGCTGTAACTTTATTACTAAATAGTCAATTTAAATTAATTTTTTTAAATATTATGTGTAACCACGGTCTTAATTATGCAGGCCGTTGCGGTTATGATGTGAACAAGGTGTAAGTCCTTCTCAGTTTGATTTCCTTCAAATTTTTACCTTTTTTTCTGAACTGCTAATGTATGATTTTGGTGGTCATGTAGACCATGGAGACACTTCTGGATCTGTCTGCTTCAAAATTGGATGAGAATGATGGCTATTTATGCACGCCTGCTCAAAAAGTAAGCTTCGGATCTTATAATGAAGTATGGTGCATGCTATCTAGATTAGTTGTATAATCATCTGTCGCTTAGATTAGACTACTTTTAGAATAGTGTATCTGTATCCCTGTAGGCAGATTTTGGTACATGTCAACTAACTAAATAATACTTAATATTAATTCTGGGTGAAATGTAAAGAGCTAAGACAATCCTGTACTTGGTGGCTAAGAGTCTGCATATTATGTGGATAGGCTTGCGTCTTGTCGCCTATGTGAGCACCTAGGTGTCCAAGTGCTGGACTGGCATCTTCTTGACAGCTAGTGCTGGTAGTAGAGTACACATAGTCATGAGAGTAAGAGAACTTCTCTATTGCACTTTTGTATGATTGCAGTAGTACAAGTGTAGTTGACACTAGACCTAATAACTATTATGCAGTGACGGTTGCAGGTTGCGCAATGTGTTTTTGTAATGAATATTCCAAAGCAATTTACAATTCCTTTGGAACATTGAAGTAGGCAACTGGAAACATGTATTGAGTTGATGCTGTTGAAGATTAATTTTTGCTTATAATATTCCTTGATACCATATGACATGTCTTCAGAAATACCAAATATGCTTTTTAGTATCAATTTTGAAAGAAAGGTCATGTATACACTTGTAAACTAGTCAGTTTTGACTATTTCTCCTAAGACATTCTAGCTTTTTAAGTATTTACAAATTAGTAATTTTGAAGAACTGTACCGATTTCGACTTAATGCTTCTCTACTACAATCTACAAAAGATGTGCCCTTACATGATTTCATTCCTTGGCATAAAGTTCACATTGATAAACAAAATTAAAGCATAAGAATGCTCTCTTACATCCCCCTTTCTTAACCAATCTTCCATTATTTGCCCTTTCTTACTCCTAATTCTTACTCCAGGTCTAAACTCCAAACTGTAAACATACTTTTTTCTGAAAGTCGCTCGAACCTAAATTTTTTTTCAAGCTGGCTGGAGATGACACATCCTACAATCAGTCTTTTACAAAGTTTTATACAGACGTTTAAGGGTTGAGTTGACGCAATTGCATATCAATTGATATTTTACTATTCCTGGTATAGTTTAGAAATTTTAAAAGGCAGAACCCCATGGAGATGCTGTCTTGTACTTGAAAGCATTGGAGGGTTATCAATATTTGATGAACACTCTATACTCATAAATTTATTGTTAATTTTCTAAATTCGTGGGTAAATTTTTTGGTGCATGGATATATATTTTTAATGCATTAGAATTTTAGAATTTTAAGTATAAGAGGAGATGGGAATGAGGATTTGGACCTATGACCTTTGGTCATGGGTGGAGGGGAGGAGGCTTGCTACCAGGATATCTAAGAAATTAGGCAAGTAATAATTTGCATATGATGCCATAAAGTCAAAGTTGATCATGTCTTCCACACTTCTTGCAGAAATCTTTTAAAGCAGAAGGTTTTCCGTCCAACAAAATTTTGCTGCCCAGAGGTTCCACAAGAAGGTATATCAAATGTTGCCAGGGAAGTCAATTCCTTCAATTAAATATTGATTAACAGAGTGGTGGAATGTCTCATTTGAGCTTGTGTTAAACCTGCAGCAGCGAGACGGGTATGTTTACAGGAGTTGAAACAGATTCACCTAAAATAGAGAAAGACACATATGATCTCCAGAAAGATATCTTGAACTCATTGTTTTGTGCATCTGGAAGAATTGAAGATGCACCAAGAAGAATAATTCGTCCAGTAACAAATAGGACAGGAAGATTTGGTAGGCCAGTTCTCGAGCCTCCAGAAGACATACCTATAGCACCTAGGACTTTTGCAAAACCAAAAGTGACCAAGGATGGTAAGCATTCTTATCTGCGTGGGTGGTAAAATGAGATCAGGATGATGCAATCTGCAACTTGTAGAATCTAATTTGTATTTAGTCTTTGTTAATAGTTTCTTAAAATAACCCGTTAATTATTTTTCATCATTTTACAGAGTCGCGGACTATTTAATCCCGCCCTCTTCTTTGTATTATTAATCCTTATGGTGTGAACCACCAGATGATAATATTAGTCCATGGGATTATTGTAAAGGATCAGGAATATTAAAATAATATTTAAAGTTGATACTCTCCAGGTTATAAGTTAACCTAGAAGCCACTAATGGGGTCTTAAGCTTCTAATTTAATGATAGAAAGTACCCAGATTAAAATCCATCCTTTAGGCGTGATTAGAAACCACTAAATGGATCTTATGCTCTTAAGACTCTCCCTGATAACAATCCTACGGGAACAAGGCTCAATCTCACCGAGGAGCAACAAACAAACAAACTAACAAAGTAGCTAGTAGAACTTGAGACCTCTCCTGAACGTGATCTCTGATACCATATCTTATGATTAAATCTCCCAAAATCTTAAGGTTCAATATCCTACGTTAAAGATAAGACGGCTTCTTTAAAAAAATTGGTGTCAACTCTTTTTGATGTAAATTGTCATCGTGAACTATCATATACAGGTATGTCATATAAGCTACAATAGTCACTTCAATTTAGTGTCTATGGCCTAAGAAAATGCTTTATAGTCTGTTTGCCATTTGGTTAATTAGTTTGAGTCAGTCTCACTGTGAGGCACTAATTTAGTCACCTTATCAAAGCCTTTAAATTAAATGAGTGCTGCTAACTAACCACATTGCATCCGATGTTCACTTAATTCGGAAAACTCATATTCTTAGTAATAGTTAGTATTATTGTTATGGTGTCAGTTTGCACAATGCAGATCCTGCATTTTCCTTTGATAAACCTATAGCTTTTCTTAATTGAATGTTGTTTGTCTGTGTGGCAATTTGCATGTAGAACTGCTGAAAGTGATGAAAGCTACGACGCCCTTCGAAAAGCTCACAAGGAGTTTTTTAATACAATGAAAGAGTATTACAAAGCAGTAAGTTTAAAGATAAATTTCCAATGCTCCTTGTTTGAAGCCATAAAGTCATAAACATTAATTTAAATTTACTTCCTGGCAGGCTACTGATGCATTTGTTAAGGGGGACCGTATGCTGTCTGAAAAACTGATGGAACAGGTAGATCTTCAAAGTATTAGTAGAGTTAAAAGCTTTTCCAAGTTGTGTTACTATTATGAAATCTATATCTAAGTTCTTAGCCCTGCCGAGTACTGATAAAATTCACCCAAGTGGGAAGGGCTCAAAATGTTGTCAACCATTTTGAGCTTCTACCATGTAGTTAAAGTTTTCTTATTTTACCTTGAAATTTGACAAGTTCTTTTTTATTCCTTCTATCTGTTTCATTTTCTTCTTTTCCGCTAGCCGTGTGCCTCATGTCCTGAGTAGGTAGTCAATGCTAGTAATTAGTCACTGTTATGTGTTCATTTTTCTTATAAACTTAGCATAGAGGAATTTCTTGTCAAATTTTCTTTTACCTTGCTAGCATAGTGCTCTATTAACCTGCTTTTTTTCCTCTGTTTATGGGGTTACCTCCATAGAGGCCTGTCTAAAATATACTTTTGGCTTGTCTTGTTTTACAGTTATACTACTCTCCTTGGTATCTAAATTTCTTAGCTTGTATATTTTGTTTTTCTTTCAAATTACTTATCTTTACTTCACTTGCCAATATACATGCAAAAGTTCATGTTGTGCTAGAGTTATCAGGTGTATTTCACATATAAATTTTGTAAAATGTAAGCCACCTAGATAAGCTGTTTTGAAAGATGGCAGTCCCCTCTCTGTACCGACAAAAGACCAATGTAGGAAAACTCGTGCTGGAATTGGTAGACTACTATAAAACAAGAATCTAAATGAAAAGTCGAATGTACCTGATTTACTGCTTCTCTAATAGTGTCTTAAGTATATTTAAGATTCATTCATCCAACTGAGACCAAATTTTTTATAGTAAGGACACCCAGAAGGTTAAGGATTTATCTGTGATTTACCTATAGAAAATTCAAAATTGTCAATTTCAGTAAGTTAAAAACCTCTGTACAAGTAAACTAATAGGTACTTACAGTATTGCTGTCTTAAAAGTAACTACACCTTGCTCAACTAATAAAGACAGTTAACTAAACCTGTGTTCCAAGCTTAGAAATACAATTTATCTTTATTTTGTGAAAAAAGAATCTAGCAATTAATGATCAACACAAATTTATGCTCCTGCAGTATATTAGGAAGTCTATTATGGTGAGCTTGCTAAAATTATGTTCCGCTAAGAACAGTACTACTTTACCGTTGGTGAAGGAAGCTTTTTATCTTGAATTAGTAGATCACTTTACATTTTGTGTATGTATGTACGTGTCATATGTATGTGTGTGGGTGTTACCCTGTGAGAAAAGTTAATGTCTCGAGTCTTGAGCACTAAAGGAGATGTTCTGCAAGTATTAAGTGTATGTTGTATCATGTATGTGTCTTACCATTAACAAGGCAAACAAAGAAAAATCTATTGGCCCGAACCGGTGCGTAACATGCAGTTGCCAAATATTATATCCTTGATTAGATTGAACTCTTTTGTTTTTTTACTGCTTCGCTATACTTCGTACATTCTGGTGCATACAGGGAAATTTTTTTAAGAAGAAAGCCAACGAAGCTGATGACAAGTCTACGGAGAAACTTCTCGAAACCAGGTTAAGACAAAATCCATTTATGTTATATTTTCACTTTTGTTTTGTAATTAGAATAGTCTTTATGTTGCATTATTTCCTGCAGAGAGGAGGAAGATGTGGTGTTCCTTGATCTGCATGATCATGAGCCAAAGGAAGCTCTACGTTCTCTGAAGTGTCATCTAACTTCTCTCTCTGGCATCGCGGGTAGGTCATTGTCTTATTCCTTACATGCATTATCTTGCTTTCAGTTAGGAAAATGACACGGTTTCCTGCTTCTGTTTTTGTCAGCTATTCAAGTCTTTGTTGGTAGCAATGATAACGATACTAAGCGAGAGGCTCGCAAAAAACGGGTATGTACTTAAACGCGTGCTGCTACTATTATGACAAACTATAATATATATTGTTCAATTTAAGTGTTAGCCTTCCCTTTCACTTTGCAGTGAAACTTTTATTCAGTATAGCTCTTTGTGTTGCTTGTGACATCACCTTTGGCCATTTGTAATTCTGTCAGTATTGTCTTCGGAAAATGGCCTCCTTCTTATTTGTTAAATACTCAAAATATGGATGTGTATCGAGACTTATTATACCCAACTGCCCTGTAGTTCAGCTGTCAACAGCATGCATGAGTGCTGTAGTTCCCAATTTTGATTCCTTGGCAGAGTAAATTTATTTGCAGAGGACAAGCAGCAATGTAATGACTAATGAGTATATGGACCTACGCAGTACTGTGATGGGTATGTGGGATTTAAGTACAATTTAGGACTGTATGCGTATACCAAAGATGCATGTGCCTCTTTCAGACATATGCATAATCAAAGCAGATCATATCTGCAATTTGGGCCCGAAATTTGGAAAAGGAAAGTTATAGTATTTGGAATAAGTAATAAATAAGGGTTTACCAAGGAGAAGTATCACTTTAGCCTTTTATACTTGAGGAGCTTATTGATTCCCACTTAAAATAGCTTACAATAGACAACAATGAGTAAATAATTGTTATTTTTTATGCGTGTATATATAAAACCAAACCAAACCAAACATACCCAGTATATCCCGCTCAGAGCAGGGTCTGGGGAGGGTAGGATGTACGCAGACCATACCCCCACTTTTAGAGCGGGGAGGCTGTTTCCGTGAAGACCCTCGGCTAAGTGCCCGACATACAAAGAGTGTGGTAAATACAAAGGAAACCAACTGATATGGAAATGATCAAAGCCATACCTGAGCCCATGGCGTTCTCCACATGGGGCTTACCTGTCTGCGATAATTTATGATACTCATACCTTGAAGCGCTCCAAGCCCACGAAAATCCTGCACAGAGACAGTACCGAGCCAGGATCCCTGAGACTGCAAAACCAAAAAACAGAAGACACTAAAAACGCAAAGTGAGAAAGCTACAGCCGAACTACTACAAAATCGCTAACCGAGACAACCCAATTCTGAGGCTCTCGACAACCGAACCGCACCCTAAAAGAGAATCCACCACTCTGATACGCCGCCTCCAAGCAGACCTATCTGCTAACAAGGTCTCATTTAAGTCTAAAGCCTTCAAATCCAGCCTGAGCTGCTCTTCCCATGACCTCCTCGGTCTGCCTCTCCTCCTCGCCCCACCAACCGAAAGACTCTCGACCCTCCTCACTGGGGCTCCAACCAGTCTCCTACGAACGTGGCCGAACCATCTCAACCTTCCTTCCCTAAGTTTCGTAGAAAAAGGCGCCACTTCAAGTTCGCTCCTAAACACCGAATTTGGGATTCTGTCCAACATCGTGCGCCCACAAGACCACCGCAACATCCTCATTTCCGCCGCTTCCAACTTGCTTACGAGGGCCTTCTTCTCCGCCCAACACTCCGAACCATATAACATCGCAGGACGGATAGCCGCTCTATAGAATTTCCCTTTCAACTTTAAAGGGACTTTCTTATCGCACATCACCCCTGACGCTGCCCTCCACCTTAACCACCCTGCCTTGATACGATGCGTGACATCGGCTTCAATCTCACCTTCCTTCTGGATGATCGAACCTAAATACTTGAACTTGTCCGTCTGCGTGACGATCTGGTCTTCAATCCTAACCTCCACCCCTTCTTCGCTGGCCTCACCACTGAAGTTACACCAGAGATACTCGGTTTTAGAACGGCTCATACGTAACCCTTGTGACTCCAAGGTAGATCTCTAAAGCTCCAATTTCTCGTTCACCTCCCCCCTCGATTCCGCCACTAGCACGATATCATCCGCAAAGAGCATGCACCAAGGGACAGCATCTTGAATCCCTCGCGACATGACATCAAGGATAAGGGCGAAAAGAAAAGGACTAAGGGCCGACCCCTGATGGAGCCCCATCTCAACAGGGAAGAAACGGGAGTCCCCCATAGGGGTCCGAACGCAAGAGCTAGCTTGGGAGTACATGTCTTGTATCACCCTAACGTATGCCGACGGCACTCCCCTCTCCTGGAGGCTCTTCCAGATAGCTTCACGGGGGATGCTATCATACGCCTTCTCAAGATCAATGAACACCATATGAAGATCTTTGCGACGATCCCTGAACTTCTCCATAAGGCGTCTAACGAGATGAATAGCCTCGGTCGTCGATCTCCCAGGCATAAATCCAAATTGATTCTCTGAGATTTCAACTACTCTTCTAATCCGACTATCAACCACTCTCTCCCAAAGTTTCATAGTATGACTGAGTAATTTAATTCCCCGGTAGTTATTACAACTCTGAGCATCGCCTTTATTCTTGAAAAAAGGGACTACGACACTACGCCTCCATTCAGCTGGCATCTTAGCACCCAAGAGTAGAACATTGAACAGATCTGCTAACCATTGAATGCCAACCTCACCAAGACAAAGCCAAACCTCGATCGGGATAAGATCCGGGCCAACCGCCTTCCCTCTAGCCATCTTCTGCAGGGCACCCTTGACTTCATCTTTGCTGATGCGCTCACAGGAATCGATAGAAAGCCCCGGCGAAAGAGAGACCTCACGCTCCACCCCGGCACCACTCCTCCTAGCCTCGTTGAAAAGATTATGAAAATACGAACTCCACCTCTCCTTAATAGCATCTTCATTCAATAACACTTGGCCTGAATCATCCTTAAAAAACTTAACAGATCCCAGGTCGCGCCGCCCTCTCTCCCTAGCTTTAGCTAGCTTAAAGATGGCATTCGCTCCTTCAAAGCAAACCTTGTGATATGTGTATGTCATTGGCCTAACATGATATTGGATGGTATACATTTTTTAAATTGGTGGTTTTGTCCTGGATTATTGTTGCAGATTATAGAGCTGCTGGATAAGGACTCGATAGAATGGACTGAAGAAGATAGTGGCCAGATAATTGTTATTAGAGTGGACAAGGTCAATCCAAAACGCTTGAGCTTTGCCAAGAAAACCTAGTCTTGTTGATTGGCATAAATACAAGTGATATGAGCTCTGTACTTGTGGGTTATTATTTGCTTACTGGGAGCGCATTAAGCACTAGTTATTTTGGGGGATGACATTTTGGGCACATTTTTTGTAAAAACGATATTGTTTATGAGATTAATCTGTACAGACAGTAGAAAAAAAATTATAAATCCACCGCAGCCCAGCTACTTTATATTAAAAATTTGACCTCCTTTCATTTTTTGCACATATAAAGGGAATTAATAATTTGTATTGCATGCAATCATATGAAAAAATTATACTCAAGGCACAACCTTTGTCATCTTGTTTAAAAATTAAATCAAAATCATAACTGAAGACTTATACAAAACACATAAGGAAATTTGTTAACGAGACTAGTGAAATTGAACATATGCGAGGCATAGGAAGCCAAGTTCATCATCGTATTTAACCAACAAAATCTTTCTACAAGCGTTAAGTAGGCGTTTGGCTAATGTTTACATGAATAATATTAGGCAACACCTCTAAAACTAATTAAACAAGTACTACTAATTCAATATGAAAACCAGTTAGGAAACCTTCCAAGTTAATCTTCATTACCATCTTCTGGTCGATCAGGACTTGAAACTACTGCTGCATTCCTGGGGCTGGGGGATTGAGAACATGACTTATATTTGCAACTTAAGGGACTTTCACCAGTGCCAAATTCAAATCTCCATTAACTCGAAACGACCATACTTGTATGTCCTTGCCAGCTTGAAGATGATTCCTTTTTTGCATCGCAGTCCAAGGACCAACCAAAACGTACCAAAACGATTTATTCATATCCCACTTCTTGAAATCAATACGTGACCTGTTAAGACTCGGCTCCAGCAACGGAACCTGCATTTTCGCTATAAGTTTACCCTCTGCATTGCGTTTGTCCAAAAACTTCTCTTCCGCTTCTGTAAGAAAACCCTTGGCTTCTTCTCTGACTTGGTTGCGCGAAATATTTAATCGATTCTTACCTTTTGCCAAATCAGTATTAGTAAGTTCCTTTTGTATCAACAATCTAACATCATTACCTCCCAGCCTTTGAATTTCACTAGCGAACTCCACAGGCAGTGGTGCAGTTTCCACAACTTTATTTCTCGCCTTATTATTCCTCCTTTGCCTCTTCTCTTTCTTTTCGGAATACTCAGAATCTTCGTCTTTCGAATCATACAACTTTCTTTTCTTTCCACCAGGAACCTTCTCTTTGATCGCCAGCACATCAGGATACACAAATTTTTCGTCTTTCAAATAATAGGGCTTTCTTTTATTTCCAAGAACCTTCTCTGTCACCACCTGATCATCATCATGATCACCCCATGATCTTGTCACATTAGCATACTCATAATACCGATACGACGAAGAAGTCTCTCCCCTACTCTTCTTGCGTCCCCCCTCGAACAGCTCTTCTCCTGAGATACGACAAGTTGTTGAAGTAAACAAGACTATCTTGTTGCTTTCTTGATCATGAGCACTCACAGGCCTCTTTCCCCAAGATTTATCAACAGAACCACGAATATCGAAATTAGTAACACTGTCTTGTTCTTCTTGATCGTACAACTCAGAAGCAACCCTACAAACTTCAAGCAATTTATCAAATTCAGACATGGAACTCGACTTGTGTTTGCTACCCTCCATGTCTTCCTCCGTCAAAACCCTCACATTACGTTTCTTCATCTTTCTTGAAAATTGTATGTATACTTGATGTAATATTGTAAGTAAAAAAAACAAATAGAAGCAGTATGAAACTATAGAGGATGATGGTATGTGTGAGGAAAAAAGGAAGGTGCCTATTGCGATATTTATAGATAATCGATGCCTAGATTTCAATTTTTAGATCCGAAGAGGAAATGGAATTAATCGGCAAGATTTCTGTTAATTAAGTAGGGGTTTTTTTTTTTTTCCTGTTAAGACGAGCTTATACCCTTGCTACATGTATTTTATTCTTTTACATAAAACTAGTTGATAAGCCGCGCTTCGCGGCGGTGTTGCAATATTTTTAAAAAAATTCAATATATTTACGTTATATTATAATATTAAATTTGAGTAATTAAATAATCTTCTCTAATGAATCAATTTCTTGTTAAATACGATTCTTTCGATTGAGCCGCTCTCTCGTTAAAACTGAAATCCCAACTTTTAACATATATTATAAAGACTAATATAATATTTTTTATCTATAAAATCGAACCGTAAAAATAAAAAAAATTTATGACTTCAGTATCAAATTCTAATAGCTAATACAATCTTTTCTAGCGAGCCGTCTTCCCGTTAAATACTTTTCGAGCCGCTCTTATTCGAAACCGAAATTCTAACTTCATTATATAAAGAGAGTAAATTCCAATATTTATATTCTTTAAACTTTCTAATATTTATGGAGTTTTAAAAGATAAAAATACATCTTATATTTTATGTATATTATAGATATTCTTGTATTTATTTACAGTTTCCGCATGGGAATGTCTTTCTGTTATGTTAACATATCAAAAAAAATTAAAATACGAAGACTTTTCGTTACGGGAATAATATTACATTTATGGATATATTTTTGTAGTGCGAGTATAATTAACTTGTATAAAAAGGTTAAAATAAAGGATTTCTAGGAAAAAAAATGTATAGTTTACAAAAATCTTATAAGACGTCTCCACCGTCCTCGTATTCCACTTCCAGTAAAACATTTTATTTTATGTATTAATTATATATTTAAACATATTTTATACGGTCTTATCTAATGAACCGCTTTCTTGTTAAGCATAGTTTTTACCATTGATGCCCTCTCTCGTTAAGACCAAAAACCTAACTTTTACATATATTACTTGTATGATAATGTTTATCCATAAAAATCAAATCCTAAAAATAAAACAAAATTTATAACATCATATGATATTTTAATAGCTAGTACAATCTTTTATAGTGAGCCGTCTTCCCGTTAAACACGTTTCGAGCCGCTCTCGTTTGGGATCGAAATTCTAACTTCATTACATATTATTGATGATACTTATCTTACACAACAATTTTTTTCCTTGAAATCAAAACCTAAAAAATAGTGTGAATTCCAATTTATACTTTCTCTAGATTTTCTAAAATTTTTGGAGTTTTAGAAAATGAAAACACATCTTATTTTCTCTTTATATTATAGATATTCCTGTATTTATTTAGGATTCCTGCATGAGATAGTTCTTTTACTCATTGTTCTTTTATTATATTAACACATCAATTCTTTTCTTTTTAAATACGGTGACTTTTTTCATGACAATAGTATTGAATTTATGAATAAATTTTCCTAATTTAAGAAGATCGTTCAATCAATTTTTCTAATTTTCTAGAATTTAAACACTAATAAACCTGCCACCCCTTCCCTCCGTCCCTGAGTGTATCAAACATACTTTAGGGACACTGAGCTATGTTTTCTTTTTCTTTGACAATTTATTCGTATAAACACTGAAATTTCGAGTTCCATTGTTTTAATAACCCAAAAATATTCAAAAAGAATTTAGAACCGAAACCCTTGCAAATGGCCCTAGTTTTAATGCACTTGTTATAATTTTGACAGACTTGTCCATTTCTAGATATTTTCCATCCTGTTTCAAACTTAAGAGATAGGATTAACTGTCTTACTTAAATTATACGTAAAAGTTTCAACTGAAAAGTTGCAGTTAATCAAGGGAAGTACCACCATGTCTATTGTTGATTCAATCATCCCTTGTTAATATTGGAGCTCTATATATTCAAAAACCTATTCTAGTTCTAGTAGAAATTTTATTTATATAATTTTTCTATAAATTCGAACTCTTATTCTCTATAAATTCGAATTCCTATTATACTTCCAATAGAACTTTTAATCGTATGCCTTATAAATATTTATTATACTTCCAATAGAACTTCTAATCATATATCTTCCCTATAAATTCGAACTCTTCTCCTTTATAAATTCGAACACCTATTCTACTTCAAATATGCTAATTGATATTTTTATATATCTTCCCTATAAATTCGAACTCTTTTCCTTTATAAATTCGAACACCTATTCTACTTCAAATATGCTAATTGATATTTTTATATTTATTAGTGTTTAAAATTCTAGAAAATTAGAAAAATCGATTGAGACGATATTAGAGCGCCACCTAAACTCCCGCTATCCTCCTTTATATATATATATTGAAGGATTACTGTACATAAAATGTTACATAAAATAAATTTTATTTGAAACATTTTTCGATTTTAAAAAGAATTTTAATATAAATTTATTTCCTTGTTTTTTTTTTTTCAATTTCAGAGCTACTTCTTTCAAGAAAAGTTCATGTTCAGTAAAAATAATTACTAATGATTTTTTTGACGTAATTACAAATGATTAAAAAGTGAAAATTCTGATTGTACAAATAAAGTACAATCTTACGTTTTTTATATATATAAAATTTAAAGTTTTATCAAATCGAATTAATTAAGAGTCCATACATTGTGGTGCCGTAGAATTTACCTTTAATTGTTTGAAATTGTGTAAGTTGGTGATGGTTGTGATGGTTTAATGTTGGCATAGCCTTGCCCTCCAAGTAATTTCCATTATTTTGTTTAATTGACATATATAAATAACTTTTCAAGAGATAGGTAAGTAATTTCCATTTACTAGTGATTAGTGAATTTAATGATGATTTTTTACCAAAAAGAGAAAAGACTATAATGCATAAATTATATAATTTGTTCTTATGGTGCATTTTTGTGTATTTTTTTTTTTGAAATAGTATTTTTATGTACTTAAATGACAAACCCAAATACGATCCATTTTTATTTAGGATACTTTCGTGTCGTGTTTCATATAAAATTATATATATATATATATATATATATATAATTGTTCAGATAAAAATTTTACAAAAAATAAAAAATATCTATAATTAAATCATATTTACATATGATGTTATAAAATCATGTACTATTATACAAATAAATATACACATGTTTTATATTAATACATATATTAATTATAAAATAATAATATTTATATGTAAAATCGTGTAAAATGCATATATTCATTGTAATATATTAATATTATATAGATGCCTAGATTTCAAATCCGAATAGGAAATGGAATTAATCGGCATCCAGGATTTCTGTTAATTAAGAAGGGTTTTTTTTCTGTTAAGACAAGCTTATACCCGTACTACCTGTATTTTATTCTTTTGAAAAGGATTACATAAAATGTTACTTAAATAAATACTCTATTATCATTTTTATTTTTTTAATTTTAGAGATGTGGGTTTTTAAAATTTGTCAAGCTCAATAAAAAAATTACGATTGATAAAAAAGAATGATAAGCCATACAATTGGCAAAATGATAAAACCCGTCATGCAAAAGAAATATATTGGAATAATAAACGTTATATCATAGAGAAAATTATAATTTAAAAAGTATATAATGAAAAAAAGTTGTATTAGAATTGAATTTTGAGAAGAAAATTATAATATGAAAAGAAAATAATTAAAAATAAGAATGTAATTGAATTTTATTAATTTTTTTATTAATATTAAAAAAAATTCATATTTACTATTTGGATTCTATCTCGAGATCTAGAAATCAAATTTGGATGATTTTACAGTCCACACGAAGCTCATAAAATTATTTTTAATTTAGTAATGATTTAACAATTATTATCGAAATGGAAACACTCAGAATCTCAAAAGAAAATATAATTACGAATTTTTACATTAATCGTAGTCGTGTAGGTCTAGCTTTTTCCTTTTGTTTTCGTCTTTCTACTTTCTGTCGGCTATAACCAAGTTGCTGTTTCGGGGTTAAGACATACATTGATAATCCTATGCAATGTACTATGCAATGTAGAAAATCAAATTATATATGATTTAAATCATTAACATACACTTTTTCGTATTTCAATATAAATATAATTTTTAGTTTATATGTTAAAATATAATTTTTTTATGCTAGAGCCTTCCTTTTTTATATATTTATTTTATGATTTAATGGTTCTTATTTATTTTGTCGTATTGGGTATTACTAAAATTTTGGACAAAATCACCCCTACACTTATTATTAAAATTGTATTTTGTTAGTAGAACTATCCTCAAATAATAAAAAGGGTATTTTGATAATCAAAACGAAATATAAGTAGATTTCATAAATCGAATAGAATTTTCAACGTAAAAAATCGTCAATGTTTTCTCTCTTTTATTTTTGCGTAGTTTTTATTGAAAAAGAATTGTTAAACCATCACTAAATTAAAAGATTATTTTTTTTAATTTCATGTGAGCTGTAAAATTATCCAAACCAAATTTTAAGAATTTAATATAGAGCACAAATATTAGACTATGCATGCAAAAACATAATACTAGAATTAGAGAACACTTGTAGCTTCCCCATAATCAAATAGAACGTCTATACATAAAACCCAAAGTATTGACTCACAATTATCTATTATATATATAATAGGCCAACACAAGATAAAAATAGTGAGATTTTTTAATGTATTGTAGTTACCAATTTATCCATCTATTCTCAAATTTTTGAAAAAAATTGACTCACAATTATCTATTATATATATAATAGGCCAACACAAGATAAAAATAGTGAGATTTTTTAATGTATTGTAATTACCAATTTATCCATCTATTCTCAAATTTTTGAAAAAATGGTTGTTGGTGGGGATTGAACTTGGGTCTTCAAGTTATTTAACATATCTTTCTACCACTACACCACTCAATCACATATGTTATAAATCATACACATTATAGATGTATGTGTGTGTTGTGCGAAGATAGTATGATTACTAATTTATCCCTCTATTCTCAATTTTTTGAAAAAGTTATGGTTGGTGGGAATTGAACTTGGGTTCCCGAGTTAATTAACAAATCTTTTTACCACTACACCACTCAATCACATGTGTTTTAAATCATACACATAAAAGATGTATGTGTGTGTTGTTTTAGTGAAAAAATTTCTAATATTATAATATTACGACATATTAGTAATTTTTTGTAATGTTGCATTTACATTTATTGATTTAAACTATAACATATTAAATCAAAATATAAATTATTGATACATAATATATGGTTTGATAATATTATAAAATTGTAATAACAATAATAATCAACATAATAATAAAAAAAATTACTATATAATTATTCCCTTAAACAACCTAAGCACTCATCTATACGTATTTTCAATAATACACATGATATCTCTATGTGTACCGCTTAAGCGGGGCAATATTTGGTTTTATATAAAGAAACAATATGAAATGCATAATGTATTTTTTATGAAAAATATTACATATATGATCAAGTCAATAACTAAAGTACTTTATTACTGATTTGAAAGCACCAATTTACTCCTAAGTTCCTATTAATTTATAGAAGTATTATTCCTAATGATATTCAAACGTGGATCACCGAGTTAAATTATGCATCTTCATACCATTAGATCACATATTCACATGTATTTTAAATTATACACACAATATATATGTGTGTGATATTGATGAAATGTTATTAATTAAATATTACTGCATTTTAAATGAGTTTTGGACTATTTAATGATTATCATTTATCGATAAAATAACTACGTAAAATACACAATTGGGTTATAAACCGATATTATAATTAATATGATGGATATTATCTAACAATATATTAGAGTAAAAAATATTGAGGTGTTAACGTAAAATGAAAATTTTATATTACTAAATAAGATATATATACTGATTTATTAGTCAAACTATTTGGGTCATAAAAATGTTTGGCTTCAAAAAGACGAATTCTACAAATAAAACATTACTTTTTATATATGTTAACACTAAATCACGCAAGCGTACGCAGTCACAACTAATATAGAATAAAGTTGAGTTCGTTCCCACAGAGATCTGGTTATGGTTTTAATTCAGTTTTGTACCTATGCAACAATGTATGGTTATTATGCACTGCTAAGACAAATAACAAGATTTTAATTAACTATAATTAACTAAGAAACAAATTAATAAAACTAAGAATTAACAAACTAACAAGAATTGAATTCTAATTACGTCTGCAAGAGTAACATGGGATCCTAACTTCATTAAATACTTCGCTTAGATCTGATGCCTTTAATCACTATATGCAATGGTTATGATATCTGATCGGATAACACGAAACAAGTACACGCTACCTGTCAACATACGTATACCAAACTACCCATACATCCACAAAAGAGATAGAAGATGAATAGACACCAATTATGCTTAGACCCTATATGTCTATAGAATTTGAAAACATAACGGTTGAAGAACAAGTTATCCATAAAGATCACACAGGGCAATATAAGTATTTTCATCTCATACTACGAATCATGAACCTATGCTAGCATGACAAGTTCTAAATCTCAAGATCCACTTTCACTTCACAAGAGATTAACAGATTAGATGTTAGCTACGCATCTAACATTTAAGCATAACCATACGAGGATATCAGATATACATCACACACAGATCTTTAAAGCAATCAAGATACTAAACTCCATAAATAAATCCGTTAGAATCCCATGACAACGATTAGTTCATAATCGAACCTCTCGTCATCATGGGATTCGATGAAACCATGATAAAAACAAAGTATGAACAGATACAAATAAAACTAAGTAATTGATATGTAATGGTGTACTAAATTACAATGGTAGGATGTGTTTATATAGGCTCTAGAAGTCTTGTCCACCAAGCAATTGCCTTTTTAGAGTTGGAATAGAAGATTGGCAATTTCCGTTCTTGAATGAGAATAGAATTGCAAATTTCATGTGTAGATCTGATTCTGGAATGTTCTAGCCGCCCAAAGCAATTACCATACTTATTAGAAGTAGGAATTATAGCAATTTCCTTGTCAAAGTTGAATTTCTGCAGTTCGGCACATAATACGTTTCCTAAACTGATTATGTTTTTAAGGAAAATTCGTAGCTGACTTTTCTTCAATATTTCTGGGCCTCTCCAGTTGTAAGTGGACATCTGGACCACTTTAGAATGATAGAGAATCTCGCTAGCTTCGCGTGGACTGTAAGATCGTCCAAAACGGACTTCTAGAACTCAAGATATGGCCAAAACAAAATCAGAAATTCTGGCTGATTATTCACCCGCACGCCGCAGCGCTGGGGCGCCGATTGGGCCTGGAGCGCCGGTCCAAACTGCATAAAACAAGGCTGGGGCGCCAATTGGGGCTCCCGGCTTGGTCCCGATCTGCGAAAATTGATTTTTCTTCGATTTTTAAGCTTTTTCTTCCGTTCCTTTTGCATGAGCTTCCGTCTTTCATCCTTAATGACTTGTATACTTCTTGGTAGTTGACCTTAGCCTCCATTCTTCATTCCATATCATAAATCAACTCCAAATAACAACGAAAATTACACCTTTAATCGACATTTCTTCAACCCTGCACAATTAAGCAAAACACATCAAAACTACCACAAACTTGAGGCCAAAACAATCAATTTAAGCCGAATTAGAATGTTCCAAGTAGATATGAAATCCACTTATCAATATACAAATTAGTTAATGTTCAATTTAAAATATGACATTTTATGGGGTAAAAAGACCATATATTATATATTATTTATGAAGGTAACTCAATGAAAGTCAGGCGAAAATCGGAAGAGAAATAAAGGCAAAGAATTCTTTTAAAATGAAGAAATTAGAAGAAAACAAATAAAAGAGTTAGAAATGTAGTTTTAAGAAGTAAAAACGCATGACCTGAGAAGTTTTAGAAGATTTACGAAGGTTTTTCATTGGAATCAGGACTAAAACCTACATTCTCAGAATGTAGCATCTTGAAGACTATTAAATTTTTACCTTGAATATTATTGGAGATCTAGCTAAATGGATGCATCATTTTTGAAGAAAATTTAGGAATGTAGGTGCTCTAAAAAATCGTCTTAATTAATAATTAGACAACACCTATAATACACTCAAATTATATTCTATGGCCCACAACAAAATTAAAACCTGACATGATTGCTATCAATACTACTCATATTAGTTTTCAAAGTACAAATTTGAACATATTTAAGTAAGTACACAATAACCACATAGGCAATTAACAAGATTAAATCTATGAAAATCAATTACATGTTTCAAACGATACTGATCATGAATAGTTTAATTAAAAAATACAATTTAAGCTAGCGACCCGTGCCTCGCACGGGTTTTTATGCTAGTTATTATTTAGTAACACAACAAACCAAAACCATAAATAGATTAACTAAATCATAAACAAAATATCCTATTTTCCAAGTACTGTTTCATTTAAGTATCATTTAAGTAGCTTCTTCAACTCCTCCTAATATTTACCGAATTCAGCCAATTCTTTGAACAAAATATGGTCCTTCAACATGCTTATTGTTGGTGTCCATGATGAATAAAGACAAAACTTGACAAAATCATGCAACAATGAAGGCAACGTATTAAGAAACCCTGCAAACTGTTCCTTCTTCAGAGACTTCCCATGATATAAACCGTAAGCCAATTCTCTAACCTTCCAAATATCGACAAAGGGAATTAGGTCTTTCTTCACATTATTTTCCAAGCCTAGATTAGTTATCCAAGTAGGAAACTCGAGTTTCACTCTACAATCTTTGTCGAAGAAAACAGTATTCAGATTGATGTTGCCATGCAGACGATTTCCCTGTACGTGGATGCATTCTAGTGCTTCTAAAGTCCCCCTTATAATGTATGAAACATGTTCTTTTTTGCAACCTTTCTGGAATAAAGGGAGCGAATTCAAAGATTTATCGGATTCGAAAGATACTAAATTTTTTTGATTTTATACCGTGCTTTTATAATCAAGAATATTATCATGTCGACAACATCTCTTGGTAACATGAAATTCGTTTAGTACATGATAGATGCTTTCACTTCCGTTCAGATCAATTTCTGTTGGCGCCATAATTCAAATATTAAAAGAACCTAATGATTCTCAAAAGATTTACAACTAACGATGAATTATAATAATTTTATGTAGAAGACCGTGACACTTGAGAAGATATATGTAATATTTATCTTGTTTAAAAAAATTGAAGTCCCCTTAATGCTATTTATAATAGTCCAGGAATCGAGAGGGTTAGAATATAGGATTTCTATTTCAATTAGAACTCCAACTTAACTATGGAACCAAATAACACTTTTGTTGTTTAATTTAATTTACACGTTACTGGTTAGAATATAGGATTACTACTTCAATTAGTGCAAATCCAATGATGTGCTATATTTGGTGCTATAAATTTAGGATCGGGAGCTTCGAATTTAGAAAGATGCACATGGCTTAATCAAGTACTAAGGATTTTAATCTTTGGTAGCAAGATCATAAAAATCCATTTAAATGGCAACCTCTGCGTCCAATCTTCTCTAAATAGCAACTGCAGCCTGAAGAGTAAAAGCACGAAAGTAAGTTGAAACAATACTAGACCAAGTTTTAGATATGTCGGTATGGTGAAAGGTACATTATTAATTCTCAACTCAAAGTTTCCAAGTTTGTACTTACAAGCCATCCCTCACTTAGCTGAGCTTGCTCTTTCATCGTTTGAGCCTCAAAAATTTGAGCAAAATAGAATTAATGAGAAGTACTTTCATCATGCTAGCACGAGTAAAAATAATCACAACGTAAACATACATGCTTTCTCTGCATTGCAAGCTTAAGGGCCTAACAATAAAAATTGTGAGGATTCTCAAATTTGGTTGAGACTGACATGATTCACTTCTATAATTTTCTTGTATATAAAAGGTAACACAGAAACTTATAAGAGTTTATATGCAAACACAGAAATTTGTCAAAATCATGCTATCATAAAATCAAGATTCTAATATCATAATTAGAATTTTTTTTTAAAAAAAAGAGCAGCGGGGATTGGAGATATGCAAATTGAGATGGAAAATGTTAGCATCCAAAATTCGTCCCAACTCAAATTTGGGATTTTTTTTGTCCCTATGCAAAACGATGTTTGTTTTAGAGTGATTTGTAAATCTCGAAAAGGCCGAGGGAATGTAATCTGGGTGTTGTCCCAATCAATCACAATTTTAAAGTAAATGACCCCAAATATCACAATTTGAAAAGGTGGCCCTGAATATCACTCTAAGACACACTATCGTCTAGCATTATTTTTCCTTTTTTTTTTAAACGCTACATCGTTCAGCGTTATTGAGAAAGGAGGGAGGGGGAACACCACTTAAAATGGTGTTTTAGGGGAAAGAGTAAGGGACGCCACTTTAAGTGGCGTTGGGGGGTATAAGGTGTTCGCACTAAATTACGCAAGCGTACGCGGTCACAAGTAATATCACAGTAAGTAGAGTTCATTCCCACAGAGACTGGTATAATTCAGAATATGCACCTATGCAACAATATATGATTATTATTCACTGCTAAGACAAATATCAAAGGTGTGTTTTGATTAACTAATTTAACTAACAAGCAATTTAACAATACTAAGAATTAATTAACTAATGTGAATAAAATCGAATTACTTATGAGAGATAAAACATGAGATCCTAACTTCATTAAATACTTCATTTAGAGTTGATGCCTTTAATCAGTGTATGTGACGATTATGACAACTAATCGGACAACACGAAGTTAGTACACGCTACCTTTCGGCATACGTATACCAAACTACTCAACATCCACAAAATAGATAGAAGATGGGTAGACACTAATTATGTTTAGACCTTATATGTCTATAATATTTGAAAACATAACGGTTTAAGCACAAGCTATCCATTGAGATTACATAGGGCAGCGTAAGATGGTTAAAATTACACTACGAATCAAGCATGTCAAAACATCCATAAACCTATGCTAGCATGGCAAGTTCTAAATCTCTATATCCACTTTCGCATTCGATAGAGATTAACAATACAACTTAGATGTTAGCTACGCATCCAAGAAGAATAAGCACAACCATACGAGGGAATCAATAATTCATCACACACAAATCTTTAAAGCAATCAAACTACTAAATCCTGTAAATAAATCTGTTAGAATCCCATGACAACGATTAGTTCATAATCGAACGGCTCGTCATCATGGGATCTAGTGAATACATGATAATAAACAAGATCTGAATAAAAATAATAGTGCTAGAGTAATAAGGTTTAGAAAACAAATCCAACACAGGATCCAAAGTATCGCCTAATTAGAAGAATACAAAAGAAGTAGATCTAGATTTCCTTTGCTTGTCACGATCTTCGGTGAATCCTTCTCCTAATCTTGTTCTCCTGGCTCTCTTCTGTGTTTTCTTTGCTGTGTTGTTTTTTTTTTCTGATGTTAACTTGTGTTTATATAACCCCACTCGTCTTGGACAACAAGAAATATCCAAAATTAAGTTAAAACAGGATTTTCTGCAGCCGGCCAAGCGCTCCCGTGCTACCTACTAGCGCGCCCGCGCTTCAACAAGAATTGCCACGCGCGCCCGTGCCTTCAAGCAGCGCGCCTGCGCTCTGCTTGTCTGGAATTTCTTCAGCTTTTGTCAGATTTTTCGTGGTTTGACTCCGATTCTTCTGCGAGTTGCCGTTCTTCAATTCTTGAGCTCGAAACCTCCAATAAACACTGAAATGTACTTCCTGCTTCCAGCTTTGTAATCCTGCACAAACTAATTTAAAACACATCAAAAACACTACATACTTGAGGTCAAGTTAATCAATTTAAGCCGATACGAAGCATTCTAAGTGGATATGAAATCCACTTATCAAACCCCCAAACTTAAACCGATGCTTGTCCTCAAGCATAAATAGACTCGACACATATATGCAATGCATGAATGCAAATAATATGAAAATGCAAAGATCCCCTCGGAATAACCATAACCAATTCAGCAAGAATATCTTAGAGAATGCAATAACTCCAAACAAAGCTCGACTAAATCCCCGTATACTAACATTACATGAATAGAAACGTGGGTGTATACTCATCAGATATACTCCTAACACTAGATCAAAATCATACCTATTCTTCGCCAAGACAATCACAGGTTTATAAATAGAATGAACGCTAAACACTTCATAACTCAGAGACACCTCCATCATCATTTGAGTTAGACAAAGATCCATGCTAAATTACCAAACAAACAACGACACATAACATAATACACATGCTTATTTGACCGTGCAATGGATGAGGCCCGTAAAGACTTATACAATAATACCCATGTAGCGAGCGTTAGGTTAGTGGATCCTAGACCGGAAAGCCTTAGGTCACTAGGCACAAAGTCCCCTAGAACTTAATTGCTCGAGTATTAAAGAGCTCACCCGTGATTAATTCTGCATACTCACATAACTCTTTTTTTTTCTTCTTTTGTTTTTCTCACTTTTTTTTCTTTTTTTTTCTGATTTTTTTTCACACATTAATAATTTGAAATGAGTGCGTTTCGCTCCATCTCATCCAACCCTAGACTACTCAAAAAATATGAGCGGCTACTAGCCTTTTGATGCCTAACTTTTATTAACAACTAGCATGAAATCCATGGTTTCCCCCAAACTTATATTTTAGTACTCCTATGCCATCAAGGGAATAAAGAACATTCTAAATATAAACTGGTAATTAAATCTCAACAACCAAACAAGTATGACCTGATCTACTCCAAAAGCAACAATGAGACTTTGGAAAGATTTTGTTTCTGAAACATGCAAGTCAATTCATAAGAACTTAAATCAACCCTCTATTCATCATTACCACACCCAAATCAACATCGACCTACCAAACAGAAATAGCCAAGTCCTACGGGATCATGAAATATGCTATGCAAATGCAAGTAAATGGACTCACATGGAATACATAAACAAATATGCAAACAAACATGCTTTATATGAAACAATCATGCAATAATGTGAATGAAACTACTACTACACGTGCAATATGATTTCTACATGAACAATGACTCTACTAACTACTAATCCTCAATCACCCCCAAACTTAAAATATTTAATGTGACGCCCCCAAATCTGAGGTCAGAGATTTAGGTCGTCACATCACCATCCAACCATATCATACCTGTATTAACTTTACAACTCAACAATACATCCATTCAGACCTCGATCTTACACACAAGCAAGTTAGAGTCTCAGAAACGATAATCAAAAGTGCCGCTAAATATTACAATTCAGTTGTACAATCAGAGTCTTACGCAATTCCACTTATACAACTATACTTGAAGACAAGTCTTATTATTACAGTTGAAAACCTATCAGACTTACTCTGTAGTATTTATCAGAAACTACATCATCTCCGGGGTAAATCTTATACTCCTCTTCTGCTGTTGCGGAGTTAACCGACCAAATTCTTCTCTTTCTGAAAAGTTTTTATAAAGCAAGAATGAGCTACATAATGCTCAGCAAGTTCACCAGTTTGTAGAATAATAATGGGGTTTATTTCGAAAACATTCCCAACTATATGGGTATATATCTCAGGTTTCAAAACATAATTGGACAATGTATATGTCCGAGTTTGAATAAAACATCTATACTCACTAAGGAGCTTTAAGAATAACATATGAACCCTTTATAAGGTTCCCATTTCAATATATCTCAAGCTTGAAAATATATACATATGAGTATATCATTTTCGGCAAAACACTCTACGATTAACATACTGTACAAGGAATACATCATTGCAAACCTCTTTCCTTCCATTAGCTTAGAAGGTTTCTCATACAAAAACATTTCATTCTTTGAAACAATTGCAAGAGTGCACTAACACGTGCCAATCTTTATAGAAAATCTTGCAGTTCTAGATACTGCACGATGTCAATATTTTCTCATCAAAAACCACACTATCAGCAACTTGGCACTTAGGCCCAAGAAGTAGTGTTTGAGTATTTTTCCAAAGTGGAGGATGGGACTGGAAGAAAACATAAAAACCTGACAAGGATTGACGATGATCAGTCGCCACATCCAAGTCCAATAATCCGCGGGTCTTCTCTATCGGTAGAAGGATAGAAACTACATCCGTAACTATCCCCGGGTGAAAACTACATCCGTAATCACCCTCGATGAAAACTACATCCGTAATCATCCTTCGGCAACACCTAGGCCGGAATAATAATTGATGGACCGCCTGGCTCACGGCCGCTTACACATCCCGGGAATCGTTCGTCAACGGTTCCCACACCTGCCAGAGTCCCTTTTTCTTTTTCTTTTAAAAACTTGATTTTGATTGAAAACAGAGTAATTGAGGTCCGACATCAGTCGACCGATGATTCTTGAAATCATACAAGAAGCAGAACTTGACCGGGGGTTTTCAAAAATGTTTTGAGTTCGAATGAGTTCGAGTTTGAAAGTATTAAAATGTATCTTGGATTAACTTTGTCTTTAAATAATGAACAATGATTAATAAATAATATTTTAAGATTTAATATTAATAATTAATAAAATAATTATTCGATAAAATAAACTTTTAATCCAAGATAGGGTTTCGAGTATTTACGAAGATATGAACATAATACTTGAGTATACGACACTACCCGAATGACCCTTCGGGTTTTCGCAAACTAGTTACGATATAATAATATACCGCTCCCCGGTCAATAGTATATACGGACCGCTACGACCTCTATTGCTAGAGTCGTTGTCCGAAGAAAACATTTCAATCTAAGTTCAAGGGGTACAACCATATATGTACTTATACAATCTCAATTGCATCCATACCTCGATAAACATAACATTTGATATAGTTGAAAACTACAAACACAACAGTGAAAGTCCTTGTATATGTATAAGTTTTGAAAAGTAAACTTGCCTTGGTTTGGTTCGGGTGGTCGAGCGTGCGGAGTGGAACGATCTATACATAAGCAATAACCGCTCGTTAGTACCTTAACAAAATCTCTTTAATTACGGGGTTTTAGGGGGTACGAAATTAACTTAACGACTTCGTCTTATGACACTCTAGCCCCACTATAGGTTCATGTCATCACTCGATTACGCTCGTCACTTATTCGACTTAATTTAGTTACCATATCCGAGTCATAATCATTACCCCTAGAATTATGCTCCACTAACGACTTTTTCCCTTGCGCAAAATTTACTCTAGCATTTTTATAAAATCCAAAAATTCATATTTTAATCCAATTCTTTTTGGGTGGTCTTCACCACTGTATTCCCTAACTTCTCAAATTTTTCCATGATCCCACATATATTTTTAGGGGTTTAAACAAGGTTCACAAGGGGGTCACTTAGTGCAGTCCGGAATCCAGAAACACAATTTACTTCTCCGGCCATAACTTAAAATCTATACATCACCTAGTTATGAACCTTACATTTCCAGAAACTACATTCAATTATCTTTCCAACAATATATGGTAGGACATCAGGGGACAACATTTGGGGGTTCAAAACCGTGTTACAAGACAGGTCAATGTTCCTGGAAAAACTTAGCAAGCATGAATCACTAAGATCAACCAATTTTCTCAATTCCACAACACAACCAACACTTAATTCACTTAGTTCATGGTTTATAACACTCATGGAGATACATATACTATCCACAATCATAAAAGTCACAATCACAACATCAAAACTCAAGATCCATGTCATCCATTACTTATACAACCAAGATTAACTCATATATACATGGATCTACTACCAAACATTATAAACACTACATAACCAAAAGGGTTTGTGATTTTTATACCTTCTTGAGCACCTAGGAGCCTTGGATAAGCTTTACAAAACTCAATAACACCTTGAATGGTCTCCTACAACCCTTACAATCCAAGATCTAAAAGAAAAACCAACCATGGTTACTATTCACCAAATCTTTAACAATTTATAACTTGAATTTGGATGGATGAAATGACTTGAAACTCTTAACATACCTTGCTTAGATGATGTAGAGGGCCTAGTAATTATATCTTGATTTATGAGTGGTGGAAAATGGGGGAGGAAGAATTTTCTTCTCCCTTTTTAGCTCTTGGCCGAGAGCACCTTGGAAGGGGGGGGGGGAGTGTTTTTGATTTTTGTGTTTTGTTTGTTTGGTTAATAATTGATAAAGTTAGGGTTGAGTGATACATAATGTGTATGTATAGGCAAGGTACTAGCAAGGTATGGCCCCTTGTACTTCTTGTCTCCCCTTTTTGAAAAGCAAGTAACTAGTTACTATTCCTCTTCCATTTTGTTAACTAGTTTGCTTATTCCTAACCACTTGGTTGCATGGGACTTGCATGCAATACTACTCCTTGTATCATTATTCTTCCACCAATGCTTGTCATTTAATCTTTAATTCGTATCGTATCTTAATTAATCTCCCGTAATAATATTTTGCCGCGTAGAGATTTCCCCTATAATTCCTTAAGTACTTAATTGTGTAAATTCCTCAAATGTCCATAATTCCTCGTCATAATTCTTAATAAATCTTTTAATATTCTAACCATTCTCAAATCCCAAGTTTTATAAATCTTACTAACAATAAGACTCTTGCCTTCACAATCTTCCTTTTATCTTACATGATGAATGCAACAACATAGTTTCTCAGACAATCAATTCCATTAATCAACAGGGATGACTAGAAAGGTTCTATATTGACAATGCCACAAGATATTAAATAAAAGGAAATATTACCAAAAATTAGGGTTCTTACATTCAATGTCCTCATTGAAGGCAATAAAAAGGATAGTAGAGAACATACCTAACTATCAGCAGGATCACCCTCCTCGGGTGGTGAATCTGGTGGAGGATAAGCGGCGTGGGCTCCAAAAACAGGTCAGTTAACCTGAACACCAGTGGCCTGAAAAGCACTGCCCAAAGCCTGAGTCAACTCCTCTGCATATCGGCGGTTGATGTCATGCATGACATCAATACGCCTAGTCAAACGTCTGTACTATGCATCACCAAGACATGACCTATCAGAATCTCGATGCACATGAGATGGACCTGCTCTAACTGCTCTAGGAACATGTGGTGGAGAACCACCCCCCTCTACATCAGCAACAATATAGCCCAAACCTCTATCATGGGGTATGCCGCCTGGCCATTCCACCATCCGATCAATCGTAGAGTGGTCAATAGCAGAACTGGGCATCTGTAGCTACTCATCACCAGCCCACCTAATAACCACAGATGTGCACAACTTAGCCACAATAGAGGCATGTGGAATCGCCCCTGTCGTCCCACCTCTCATGAATCTAAGCATATTCTGATTTATGATGTATCCAAGATCAATGTATTTCCCATTCAGAATCCCCCACAGTAGTATAGCTCGGTCAACAGTGACCTCATGAGAGTGCGAAGAAGGCAAGATATTAGCACACACAAACAGATTCCAAGCCCTCGCATACCTGTTCATGGCAGAGGCAGGGAAAGTAAGCTGCTCATTGGTTCCCGCTTTGCACTTCCAAACCGTGCCCGGAACACCAATCTCACCCACAATGTCATCCAAATCCACATCTTCCCGGGTCTTAAGTGCCCATCCTCGGCTCTTCTAGGCTTCGCTGGCTGACTCATAATCTGACGAATAGCAGCAGGCCTGTAATCCACAGTAAAGCCCCTCACCAAAGAAAATCCATTCTTATCAGCCTTGGCATTGGCATAAAACTTCCGCACAATGCTCAAAGGAACCGCAGCTGACGCCTCACAAAAACTCTCCCATCCCATTTCCTGAATCATTTCAACTAGCTTTCCATCCCGAGCCGTAGGCAAGAATCCCCTCTCCTTAGCCACAACCTTCGACATCAACCTATTAAACTCAACCTGTGCCTCCGGAGAACGAAATTTCTCACCACCAACACCCATACTAGAATCCTCATCCGAAGAAGGATGAGTGCTACTACTACCAACAACTCTTTGCCTCTTGGGTGCCATATCAATCTCTAAAATCAACAATCAAACAACTACTCCACAACCCAAAGCAATTCCACACACAAAATATCCCAAATACAAGAACACAATTCGACTAAGTAAAGAGAAGAGAATAGAATTGTACCCATAAATCGAAGATGTGAATTTGCACTATAAATCCCCCTAAACTTGAATTTGAGAATCCTTGATGCTTGAATGGGGTTTAAGATTTGAAGTAGAGATAGGATTTTGTATGTATATGTGTATATATAGGTAGATAGATATGAGAGATATGGGATTGAGAGGATGAAGGTTATTGATATGAGTGAGATGTGTATGTATGTAGAATAGGGTATAAGGAATTAGGGATATGAATTGGGGGTAGTAAACACACGGCTATATGTTCCTTTTTTTCTCTCAGCAAAATGCATGAGCACACCCGCGCTGCACTATGGCGTGCCCGCGCTGCTCTCCACTATTCAGATTTTTTTCTTGAATAACGAATAATGCAGAAACGCGTGGGTTGCCTCCCATGAAGCGCTTGTTTTACATCAATAGCTTGACGTTACTTCCGAGAACTATGTAATCGACAACACGGCGGAAACCGCCTCACGATTCACTGTACCACCGAAATAATGCTTGAGTCTCTGGCCGTTCACCTTGAAAGACTGATCAGGAGACTTACAGAAATCTCCACTGCTCCATGCGAAAATACTGTTTTAATCGTGAACGGACCCGACCACCTCGACTTGAGTTTTCCAGGAAAAAGCTTGAGGCGAGAGTTGAAAAGCAAAACCAGTTGACCAGGCACAAATGACTTGTGCATCAACCTTCTATCGTGCCACCTCTTAACCTTTTCCTTGTACATCTTGTTGTTCTCGTAAGCTTGTAGTCGAAACTCATCAAGCTCATTAATTTGCAGCATTCTCTTCGCACCAGCAGCCGGCATATCAAGATTCAACTTCTTCAAAGCCCAATACGCCTTATGTTCTAACTCAGCAGGCAGATGACAAGCCTTACCATACACAAGCTGAAAAGGAGACATTCCCAAAGGTGTCTTGTACGCTGTTCTGTAGGCCCAAACAGCTTCATCTAGCTTCAATGACCAATCCTTCCTTGAAGGATTCACCACCTTCTCCAAGATTCGCTTGATTTCACGATTAGAAACTTCTGCCTGCCCATTAGTTTGGGGATGATAAGCTGTTGCAACATGATGATTCACACGATACCTTGCCATTAATGCAGTGAATTTGCGATTGCAAAAGTGCGTTCCTTCATAACTGATTAATACCCTTGGAGTACCGAAACGCGTGAATATTTGCTTATGTAGAAAATTCAGCACCACCTTAGCATCATTGGTCGGTAAGGCCTTCATCTCGACCCATTTAGACACGTAATCCACTGCTAACAGAATGTACTGATTATTGCAAGATGAAACGAACGGCCCCATAAAGTCTATGCCCCAGACATCGAAAATCTCAACTTCAAGAAGCATATTGAGAGGAATCTCATTCCTCCTAGAGATATTACCAACCCTTTGACATCGATCACATCTCAACACAAATTGGTGAGCATCTTTAAATAAGGTTGGCCAGTAAAATCCTGTCTGATGTACTCTTGCAGCTGTCTTCTCTCCACCATAATGACCCCCATGCGTGGTGGCATGGGAATCTCGCAAAACACCCTCAGTTTCAATATAAGGAATACACCTCCTGATTATCTGATCTGCTCTCTGTCTGAACAAGAATGGCTCATCCCAACGGTACCACTTCATATCATGTAGAAACTTCTTCCTTTGAGCATAAGAGAATTCTGCAGGGATGACATTACTCACAAGATAGTTCACAATATCTGCAAACCATGGTTCTTCTTTTTGCACCCCAAAAAGCTGCTCATCGGGAAAAGATTCGTTGATTAGAGTTTTATCCCGTGAATCTTTACCGTGGTCTTCCAAACGTGATAAATGATCCGCCACCTGGTTTTCTGTACCTTTTCTATCCTTGATTTCCAACTCGAATTCTTGAAGCAAAAGAATCCATCGAATCAACCGAGGCTTTGAATCTTTCTTCGAGATCAAATATTTAATTACTGCATGATCAGTGTAGACTATCACCTTCGTCACAAGCAAATAGGATCTAAATTTCTCAAAACCGTAAACAACAGCCAGAAGCTCTTTCTCCGTAGTAGTGTAATTCAACTATGTATCGTTAAGGGTTTTATTAGCATAGTAAACCACATGGAAAATATTATTCTTTCTTTGACCAGGCACAGCTCCAACTGCAAAGTCACTGGCATCACACATAATCTCAAACGGCTCACCCCAATCAGGTGCGGTAATAACAGGCGCTGTAGTCAACTTCTTTTTCAATAGCTCGAAAGCAACTAAACAATCTTCATCAAACTTGAAAGGAACATCCTTCTCCAACAAATTGCACAGAGGTTTAGAGATTTTGGAGAAGTCTTGAATGAATCGTCGATAGAAACCTACATGATCAAGAAAACTGCGGATTCCCTTAACAGAGATTGGTGGAGGAAGATTTTCAGTAGTCTCCACTTTCGCCTTATCCACTTCAAGCCCCTTGCTAGATACCTTATGCCCAAGAATGATTCCTTCTTGCACCATGAAGTGACACTTTTCCCAATTAAGCACCAGATTGGTCTCAACACACCTTTTCAACACCATGCCAAGATTATGCAAGCACTCATCATACGAGGTCCCAAAAACTAAAAAGTCATCCATGAAGACCTCCACATTTATGCCAATCATGTCCGAGAATATAGCCATAATGCATCTTTGAAAGGTGGCAGGAGCACCACAAAGTCCGAAAGAAACTCGTCGGTAAACAAAAGTGCCAAAAGGACATGTGAATGTGGTCTTCTCTTGATCCTCTGGAGCGATGCAAATCTGATTGTAACCTGAATAATCATCAAGAAGGTAGTAATACTCATGACCAGCCAACCTGTCTAACATCTGATCAATGAACGAAAGAGGGAAGTGATCTTTTCTGGTGGCTTTATTCAGCTTCCGATAATCCATGCATACTCTCCACCCTGTGACTGTCCGAGTAGGGATGAGTTCATTCTTCTCATTAGCTACCACTGTCATGCCTCCTTTCTTAGGCACACATTACACCGGGCTCACCCATGAACTGTCTGAGATATGATAGATGATTCCTGCATCCAACCACTTAAGAATTTCCTTCTTCACCACCTCTTTCATGATAGGATTGAGTCTTCTTTGATGTTCAACAGTAGGTTTACTTCCTTCCTTAAGTAGAATTTTATGCATGCAATAAGAAGGGCTGATTCCCTTGATATCTGCTATGGTCCATCCTATCGCTGATTTGAACTGTCTCAGAATTCGCAAAAGCTTGTCTTCTTCACTACATGACAGGTTAGAAGTAATAATAACAAGTAATGTAGATGCATCACCTAGAAACGCATACCTCAAGTGAGCCGGCAGTGGTTTGAGTTCAAGTGTGGGAGCTTCTTCAATAGATGGTTTAAGACGCTCCTGAGAATTCTTAAGCTCTGCTAATCCAAGAGACTCGAATGGCATATCGAATTTCCTCTTCCATGGATCTGCATTCAACAGCTGAAATTGCTCTGCTCCTTCTTCGTCCTCAATATCAGAATCCCCTATTAAGGCTCTCTCTAAGGGATCTGAATTTAGGAATTGTTCAATCTCTGAGTTTACTACAGAATCGACCAGATCCACTTTAAAACACTCCTCTTCATCTGTTGGGAATTTCATTACATTGAACACATTAAAAGTGACATTCTGGTCTTGTACCCTCATTGTGAGTTCTCCTTTTTGAACATCGATCAAAGTTCTGCCTGAAGCCAGGAATGGTCTTCCCAAGATTATGGGAATCTTCTTATCCTCCTTGAAGTGTAGAATAAAAAAATCAGCAGGGAAAATAAGCTTATCCACTTTAACTATAAGAACCCAAATTTTTGGTAGAATTAAAACTTTTCTTATTATGATGAAGTGCATCAGTGAATAGTGATTTTGGTGGATGAATAGTGATTTTGAGGGTTAAGAAATTTTTCATGCCACCTATGTACGAGACGTAGTGTGGATATTCCGAAGTCATATTAGTGACCTACGGAGTAAATAAGTGTATGCAAAGACGATCGGAATTCAGAAATTCCAATTTCTATTTCGGTGTAATATTTGACCGGGCAGTGAATTATATATTAGTATTATCAAGAAATGAGATATTAAATTTGAGGAATTTAGAAATGAGAAAACCAAGTATGTACTAAGGAAGTACATAGAGAATGAGTGTATGTAAACGAGGACAGAATTCAGAGAATCCAAACTTTATTTTATTCCATAATTGACAGAGGAGCCAGGAATATAATAATTGGATTATTAATGGAGGATATTAAATATTAGAAGTCCAAGGAAAGACATACTATGAGAAGGAAATAGGATTGAGAATATAATCCTAGAGTAAAGAGAATGCAAACGAGGTAGTGAATGAGTTAGAGAACGCTTGAGAAACCAGGAGAGCAATTTCTGAGATAAAGAGAATATACGAAGGATATTGGGTCTAATATCTATTTGAGGGTTAGAACCACCCTGACACACTAATATATGATATGGTAAATGATATATATATCCAAGAGATTTAAAGAGGAGAAACCACTGAGACAATCACAGAAAACATTCGATGAATCAAATGATGAGAGAACTTTGACCATGGCCCAAACAAAAGACCATTAAACATGGTGGAGGCCCAATTTTTGGCCCAAAACAAAAAAGGAGCTGATATTGGTGTGTAAGGGAAGGAATCCAATTGGTGTAAACAATAGAACCCAAGTGGAAGAGGAGCAAAGATGACAAACCTTAGTACTAAGTTGCATTTCACCATGGCAAGGATATTAGGTGATCAACAATTGGCACCATATCATTGGTGGACTTCAAAGACACTTATTAAAAGATAAAGAGCTGAGATAATAGGATAGAAACAAGGGTTATACATCATTTTAGCAAGAGAAACCAAGCAAACACAAAAGCTCACCAAACTGCCCAGCAGAACCACATGCCAAATAAAAATTCATATCTCCAATTCTACCCATTCTTAAATCACCAAATTTGAACCATAGCTTCCTCAATACATGTAGAACAATTTTTTAAAGGAGTGTAGCCTAGCCAAATCCCTCCCCCAAGTTGAAGTATCCGAACTGCCCTGTTACTTGGCAGTTTCTGCACCGACTTTTAAACGCGACTTTTAAACGCCAATAAGTAGAGCTTCAAGAATCCCATGGTGATGAGCTAAGACTCAAAAGAAAGCCCTAGAAGAGTAGAAGATGTGATAAAAATTTGAGAGCCAAACTCTTATTTTTCAATTTTATACAGATTTTACAAGATTGATGATGAATAGTAATGAATAGTGTTTTAAGTTGTTTCCATGTTTTGTTCATGGCTTTTATGCTTTGTTGAAGCTAACCAAGACCATACCAAGGTGTGACAAGCTCTTCTAGTGTTCCTAGAGTATCAAGGAAGGTAAAACCCTAACCCACCCTTTGAGTTTTCATGAGTTTTTGATGTGGTTTTAATGTTATGTAAATATAAGTGCATATTAAGGAGTTTTATGATTGTTTGGTTGTATAAAATATGAAAAATGATTGGTGTTGGAATGTAGCCACACCACTGACCTTAGAGGTCATGTAAGAGTGTTTGGTTGTGATATGAGAGTATGGTTTGCCCAGTGTGGCTTGGTTGTAATGAAACAAAATGGAAATGTTCGATTTAGAGCCATCGTAATGCCCGATTTTTGTAAACCCCTTTAACAGTTGAAGCCCGAGACCATAAAATTGTGTAAAGGTTAACCACTGCATATGGTTGTGTAGCTTTTGGTTTCTAGTTTACATGGCCGCAAGAATCGTGTCAAAAGAGTTTACGGTTTGTAAGTTATGATCATTTTAGTGAAAGCGATTCGAGAAACCCTGTCGTAGAAATGTATCAACTTTGAGAATAAGTTTGAGACCCTTAAAAATGGAATTGGAGTGTAATATTTTGAGGATAAATGATAAGGTAAGTTAAAAAAGTATGAGAGGTGGTTTCGAGTCCAAAAGATTATTTTCCGATTTTATAAAAATGAAACAGCAGAGGTTGCACAAGTGAAAACCCCTAAGGACGCGACTTAGAAACCAAAGTTCTAAATGGTTTAGTATAACTTGAATTCGAGGACCGGTTTCGAACCAAACTTATAACTTAAGTATTTGACGAGTAGCATGGACTTAGTATGAGTCTAGATGATGCCATTAAGTGCTTTGATTATGATTTGTTTAAGTACACGAGCATTATTAATAAGTGGATTAATCGTATGTTTTATTTTACCTTCTCTAGATTGTCCGACATTGTCGCGAACCCCTAACACTTCTCGAGCATCAGGCAAGTTTTCTAAACTTGTACTTTTGAAGTATTGTTGTATAATACTGCTTTTTGCCATATATAGTATTATACTGTTTTACGATAAATGTTATATTGTGTTGACTTTGAATTTTATTTTGGTTTATATACTAGCTTTGAGATAAGTAGTTATAAACCAGTATACCTTGTAGCTCTAGAGATAAGAGCATATTCATTGTTTTTGACTCTAAATCGGGAGTCAGTATTTTGAGATATAGAGATAGTCGTGGAAACCCGGAGGGATTCCAGCAGCAGATTATTATTTATTTTGAGGAATGTTATTTATAAACATTAATTACATTTCCATAAAATATTAATTACTTGGAAACCATTCGAGGACTGTTATTTGAATATGATATTCTTCGAGGAATGATATTTGCTCACTATATCTTTCAAGGAATGTTATTTGAGTATTATCTCAGTCGAGAAATACTATATGAATATTATTTCTGTTAAATATGCTATTGGAAGGCGTAACTGTTTTCGAAAGTATATTGTGATACTTGATTACGATTTGGTAATTGGCTTATAAGCTAGATATGAGATATTATTTATAAGCCGGGTTTTGCAAAGGCCTTAGTGAATGGCGTATGACTTACATTCTTTAAATATAGACCGGGAGTCGGTATTTCCGTATACCTTGAGATTATTTTCTGAGAAAAATATTAGATAAATATTTTTTCATTATTTCTTTAATAAATATTATTTTGGATATTCATTTAAAGTTTTATTTATTTAATGAATATTATTTTGAATATTCATTTAAAGATTCATTTATTAAATGAATATTATTTTATATATTCATTTAAAGGTTATTTATGAGCAATTATTTTGATTAAAAATATTCTGTAAATATTTACGATTTAGTAAATACTATTTGAGTATTTATTAAATACTTTTAAACTTGTTTTAAACATGATTTGTCTTATTCAAAAATTATCTTCGACCTTCAAAATTATGTAAAATATTTCTGAGTTTTATTATGATTATTTTATCAAGGGGAGGTTCCCAAAAATCTATTTTTCCATTTAAATCTATCTTATAGGAAGATTTAAATGCTCGCTCAAAACTTCCAAAATATAAGGGAATCTTACTTGAGAACTGTTATTTATTTTGTTTGACTGCCCGGTCATAAATCTTTTGAAACTATTCCTTTCACTCGAAACTTGGTTACTATTCATCAAATTGAGTTTTTTGTTACTTCCTCATCATTCGAGGGGTAAGATTGTTGGAACAAGTCGATATCCATTAACAAGCAACTGCTTGAGAAATATTGGTGAATTTTCCTTTCCAACTAGATACGACTACTTTATGGAGTCCTATCAACAAGTATTATATTTGGGGAAAGGGGGATGAACTTTACGTTGCAGAGTCATGGATTTACTCGAACTAGGAGTATTTGTGTAAGAGGCTGTGGGACAGTCCATCATTAAAATCGGTGTAAGAGGCTGTGGGACAGTCCATCCTTGAAACAGGGTCCGAGTGGCGCTGGTCCCGTCTAAGCCCAAAGATGGCTAGGGAGATCCGGCGTATGGTGGTGTCCATATGTTCTTCCTTTTACATGTAGAGAAATAAATCTTGAGATGCACGACCTACGACTGATCATTGTAAGGTGGTGTCGTCTGGCGCAAAAATACTCTAGTATTAGTTCATCATCCAATTTGGATATTTCATGCAACACGTATCGAAGAGACTTCTTTCAGGTTGACGGGTAGCTCCCGCAACACGTATCGAAGAGACTTCTTTCAGGTTGGCAGGGGTTTGAAAAGTGTTCAAAACTAAAGTTGCAATATATTACTTTGCAACTTCCTCTTTTGAGATACATGTTGATACTTACGTATATTTTGCATAGCAGATATTTCTACGGAAGTTATATATTAAATTACCTTGTAACTTCATCTTTTATATTATACTAGAACTTGATTCATAGTATGAATAACGAAGGTTTGTAGAGATATTATGAAAATGATATTTGAAGTACTACAATGGTACTGTTTTTGGTATATTCCGATAAGGAAATACTTTCGGTAAAAAGATATTTTATAACACCCCCAGATCCGGGGTCCGGGATCCGGTCGTTACGGTCTCCAATTCTGTCCACGATACTTGAACTTACTTCAACATAAAATAAATTACATCTTTATGACCCATCACAACAATATAAAACACACCCGTTATAGTCCCAGAGATGAAATCAGAGTAACAATCAAATTTTATTAATCACATTATGAGTTCTTACAACCCAAAAGAATTATAATATAAATACATACTCTTTGCCATCCATTTGCATAAGTCATACTAGCCCATATACTTGGTACTGAAAGAATGAATCTATCCTACCAATAGCTTTCTCTTCGGCTCTAGTAGTCTCATCGTCTTCGCCAGCATCGAGTGCGCCTCGTGCGAGTCATCTGGTCTAGCTGTTGTTGTGATATAATAATAAAGCAAGGGTGAGCAATAGCCCACCAACAATAATGTATAACTGAACGATAATATATAACAGTTCAAAAGTATCTTTCAAACCATATGCCATGCATTTACGGAAATGATGCCAATATAACATGAACGATGAAGTTACAAGGTAACTCAAAATGCATATATAGGTTGGAATATCTGCTAGGTCAAAGATGAGCCAGATATTATCATTTATCATAAAAGAGGAACTTGCAGGAAAATATTGCAATTCCGATTATGAATACTTTCTAATACTGCCAATAATGATAATGTTGCAGAAAATAAATGAATTTAAATGATGAACTTTTGCTGGAGTATTCACCGCGCCCACTGTTCCAATCCTTACGATGATCAGTCGCAGATTGTACAGCTCAATTTAGATTTACTACCGGTAGAAGGAAGAGCTGACGGATTTACTTGTCTACCGCCCTGTTAGATCTCCCCGGCCAACGGTTGGGCCAATTGGGATGGACCGGCGCTACTCGGCCTCTTACACGACTCCAAGTTCGAAAAGAAGTTCACGACTCTGAACGTAAAGTTCGTCCCCCTTTCCCCAAGTACGATACTTATTGATAAGACTCCACAAAATAATCGTATCTAGTTGAAAAGGAAAATTCACATCATATCTCCCAAGCTGCTGCTTGTTAGAGGATACCATCTTGTTCCAATAATCTCACCCCTCGAATGATGAGAAGGTTACTCAAAGATTCAATTGATAAACAGCAACCAAGTTGCGAGTGAAAAGAATAGTTTTACAAGATTTATGACCGGGAAGTCACAAGATAAATAACATTGCTCAAGTAGGTTTCCCTATATTATGGAAGTTTGAGCGAGCATTTAAATCCTTTTAAGATAGATTTAAATGAAAAATAAGGAGTTGGGAACCTTTCCTTGATAAAATAGTCGTAAAAAGACTTCGAATAATATAAATCATTTTAAAAAGAATTTAAAAGAATTAAATAAATATTCCAAGAATATTTATTAACTTAATAATAATTACGAAATATTATTAAACCATAATATTGCTCGTAAGTAATCCTCGAATGAATATATAAAATTATTTACTAAATAAATCCCTCCTTAAATGAATATTCAAAATAATATTCATTAATAATTAAACACCACTAAGTATTTAAAATAATATTCAGTAAATAAGTCAAACCTTAAATGAATATTTGAGAATGATATTCATTAAATAAATAATCTTCTAAATGAATATCCAAATAATATTCATTTAATAATCAAAACTTTAAAGGAATATTCGAAATAATATTCCTTAAATAAATAGAACTTCCAATGAATATTTTAAGATAATATTCATCACGTACCTAAAACCTTAAATGAATATTCGAAAGTAATATTCATTTAATAAATAAAATTCCAATGAATATCAAAGTAATTATCCATTAAATAATTAAACTCTAAGTGAATATTCAAAAATAATATTCACCTAATATTTCTCGATTGAGATAATACTCAAATAACCTTCTTCGAAAGATTTCCAAGTAATTGATACTTTATGGAAATATAAATAATGTTTAATAATAACATTTCTCGAGATAAATAATATTCTGCCGTTGGAATCCCTCCGGTTTCCCCGACTATCTATACCTCAAAATACCGACTCCCGGTCTATATTTAAGAATGAATATCGTATGCCCTTCGCTAAGGGTCTTGCTGAAACAATCCGGCTTATAACTGATAATTCGTATATAGTCTATAAGCCAATATCAATTCAGGGAACAGGTTATAATTTGACAATAGGCATGCATGCTATGGCATATGTAAAATGACAATCACATATATATATTATCACAACAACAGGTTCAAAGTTTTGAACACTTGCCTGGTAATCGGGTGTGGGTGGAGATAGCGTGTCCTGGGTCTGCTCGATGATCTATAAACAATCAGAACATTCGAGATTAACCACTTAACACGTTTTAAAAGTCTAAGTATAACTTCTCTTAAATCGAAACACGTTTACGAATTATCTCGTTATACACCTTTTAGTGTAACTCTTTTTATTACTAATACGATCCGACATTTGTTCGTTATTAAGACATGTCATCATACCCACATTTGGTATATACTTAAGTCGTATAAGTTCTAAAGGCGATCGATTAAGAACCGAGATTATACCTCGAGTTTTATCGTTCGTTTTCTAAGTTATAACCAAAGTTATACTTTTAAGGGGTTCGTTCGCGTTTAACTTTGATTCGAACATTTTTATAAAATCGGAAAACGATCCGTTTGACATGTGGTTTTCTTTCATACCTTCCTTATGACCTTTAGTATTTATTTACCAAGATTCGCCACTGAGTAACATGCTTTACGAGGGTTCAATTGAAGTTACGAACTTTTACTTACGGTTTCGAACCAATTTTAGTAATTTGACCATAACTCCTAAACCGTAAGTCGGAATGTTTCGATTCTCGCGCCAAAACGATCCATGGCTCGAGATCTACAAATACATGTCATAATATTGCCAAGGTCAGGAATTTAGATTTACTGTGATGCTCGATTTCTAAGTGTTAACAAAAATTTGGCATTACGACGGCTATAACTCGAACGATCCAAATTCGTACATGCCTCAAGCACATCATCAAAGCAACTCATGGCTTAACAACATCATTTACTACTATCAAGAGGCTCTAAGGCCAGTGGTAAGGTCTCATGACCACCACTAGGGGTGTAAATGAGTCAAACTGTTCGTGAGCTACTCGAGCTCGGCTCGTAAAATATTCGAATTCGGTTCGATGATAATCGAGCCGAGCTCGAGCTCGAGCTATTCGAATAGATGACCTAGCCGAGCTCGAGCTTCATATCACTCGATTCGTATGGCTCGTGAGCCTAATCGAGCTTATATATATTTTATTATTTATATATATATTTTTATTTATATATTATTTTTATGTTATTTATATATTGTTATATATATATATTTAATATTTTTATATATTAATCGAGTCGAGCTCGAGCCGAACTTAAGGTATTCGAGCTTTTGTTGATAATTTGTGAAATTGATTCGAGCTTTCGAGCCGAGCTCGAACATATCACATATGTGTCGAGCCGAGCTTCGAGCTTGAATTTTATGGCTCGGTCGAGCTCGAGCCCGAGCTCGAGCCCGGACTATTTAATCGAGCTCGAGCCGAGCCTGGTCAGTGTTCGGCTCGGCTCGGCTCGTTTACAGCCCTAACCACCACACAACATAAACATAAAAATCAAGTCTTAAACAACTATTAACACAACAATCAAGAACTCATCTTGCAACCCACTTAAGATCTCATCAAAACTTCATAAAACTCAAAGTAAGATCTAGGGTTTAGGTGAGATATACCTTCCTTGGAGTATGTACTAGCCTTATAAAACCTTGTATAGCCCTTAGAACACCTTAAATAAGCTTGGATCATCCAAAGAAACAATAAAACTAAAGTTAGTTCTTAAAAATTAATATTCATCAGTTCAAAGATCTGCAAAAATGAGGCCCTTACCATGATTTCTTGGACGAGGCTCCTATTTTAGAGCATATAACCAGCTTTCAAACAAGCTAAAGAACACCAAATTTCATTGAGAAATGAAGGAGATATGGCCGTTTGAAAATCAGTCCAGAAACCGTCAAGCATCAGGACAATTTGCTTCTTCAACTTAGGGAGGTGATTTGACTAGGCTATACTACTTGGATTGCTATGAAATTTGGAGCGAATATTGTCCATGGAGTGGAGAGGCTGTGGTAAAAATTTGGTGATTTTATCATGGATAGAAATGGAGATATAAATTTTCTTCTTGAGCTTGGTGCTGCTGGGCAGTTTCACAAAATGGAGAGAAATGGAGTGGTTTTCCTTGATCTCTTACTTTAGTCTCATCCAAATGAATTATTGCAATGTATTGAGATAATATCTAGCCACTTGCTTTATTAAAGTGATTACCTCATCTTGCTTGAGTCATCAAAGAGACAAGTGTTGGTGTTTTGTGGTGAAGTGATGTCATTAGCACTAAGTAACTTGGTTTGTTTCCAAGTGTGCTAGTTACTTGCTTAACTAGCTTGGTTACTAGATATTTCCTACTTGCACATGCATGCATCTAGATCTCTGCTTGCTCTTTTTTCCATTTATTGTTCAATTCATTGATCGTTCTGAGGAATAACTCATTCGTTTCTAGTTAGGGTTTTACCGGAAACCGTCTTAATATTAATACTATCATTCTCCATCTTTCTTACTAACTTTCGAATTTAAATTCCTTAAATCCCTTCGTTCAATCCTTAAGTCTATCAGTGTCCAGGGAACTCTCGGAGAAAATAAAAGTGCGGTTTTTCAGAATCCGACAGCTTTTACATACATTTATTTTCCCCCTGGATCACTAATACGAACTCGGAAATCCGTTCTGAATACTTCTATATAGTGTCGTCTCATAATATTCTTACTTCCACGAAAAACACTATTCATTCTTTATTCTTCCTTTATTGAGTTGCAGTGTTGTATCGGTCAGTTAGAGGAGACAAATTAACATAGCCAATCATGCAGCAATGTCTCAGTGTTTTACATTGTGGATGTTTTCTGTAGTACTATGTAACACTATAGCAATTTTGTTTATTATACATATAATTTACATGTAGGTACTATAATGGATTTTCTCCATTAATTATGTATATAAAGATGTTGAAAGTTTTTATGAATAAAGATCTATTTGTAACCAGATGAAAAATAGCATCAATTTTAGTATTAAGACATTAATATACATCAATTTTATTATGGCAAAAATGATGTCTAAAATAAAGATATACATCACATTTTTTCACCACAATCACTTTTTATTTATAAAATCTGATGTCTAAGAGAAAAATACAAATCAATTTTTTCTATAAAAATGGATGTTTATACTTACATTAGACATCAGTATAGGATGATGTCTAAGAGAACAATACAAATCAATTTTTTTTGAAAAAACTGATGTTTATAAGTACATTAGACATCAGTCCAGGATGATGTATAAGATAACTATAGACATCACTTTATCTGCTAAAACGGTGATGTCTAATATCCAAATAGACATCTCTTCCAAAAGAAGAAAGTGATGTGTATGTGAAAAATCACTTAGTTTATTATATGTTTTCTTGAATATAAGGCACGCAAGTTGTTTATAAAATTAATTATATGTAACTTATTTTGTAGAACAACTGATGTGTATTGAAGTAAATACCGATGTCTATGTTAGTACAGACATCAATTTCTGGCCGATGTCTAGAATAGACATCTCCGACCTAGACATCACATGCAAAATAACATAGACATCGGCCATAAACTGATGTCTATTGACCCTTTTCTTGTAGTGTTAGAACTAAGTAACTTGGTTTGTTTCCAAGTGTGCTAGTTACTTGCTTAACTAGCTTGGTTACTAGATATTTCCTACTTGCACATGCATGCATCTAGATCTCTGCTTGCTCTTTTCTCCGTTTATTGCTCAATTCATCGATCGTTCGGAGGAATAACTTATTCGTTTCCAGTTAGGGTTTTACCGGAAACCGTCTTAATATTAATACTATCATTCTCCATCTTTCTTACTAACTTTCGAATTTAAATTCCTTAAATCCCTTCGTTCAATCCTTAAGTCTATCAGTGTCCAGGGAACTCTCGGAGAAAATAAAAGTGCGGTTTTTCAGAATCCGACAGCTTTTACATACACTTATTTTCCCCCTGGATCACTAATACGAACTCGGAAATCCGTTCCGAATACTTCTATATAGTGTCGTCTCATAATATTCTTACTTCCACCAAAAACACTATTCATTCTTTATTCTTCCTTTATTGAGTTGCAGTGTTGTTCCTTAACCCTTTCATGGAACCACTGGACTAATCGTTATCGATCCGAATGACATGAGAATAATCTTCTCCTTTAGAATTATCAAATCTCAATTCCCTAGGAGATAGATAATTCTTATCTAAAATGTCAACCAATAGTATTCTTCATGGCATATAAACATTTGAATCCAAATCTATTCCTTTCATTCATTATCTCAATCGTTACATCGTAGTCGTAATCACTATTCACCATTACCTCAGTACATAATAAAAAGTTTTAATTCTACCGAAAATTTGGGTTCTTACATATTTTGACAATTATTTTCTTATACCCGCTTTATTTTGGGTTTAAATTAAAGGCAGAATAATGCCATACTTTCATTACCTTGCTGAGCTATCGCTCACTCTTGCTATTGTTTTATATATATTATATAGTAGCAAAGCAGGATGCCAATGGGGCGACACATACCCCGCAAGGCATTTCCATAAACAGTTTCTAGCAGTGATCCCGAGAGTAGTACGAACCAGTCGAGTCAGGCTGCAGCTTTTGGTATTCATCTTATGTATAGATATGAATAGTATGAGAGGATTGTTGATAAGTGGATTTTATATCCACTTGGAGCGTTCCATATCGGCTTAAATTGATTGACTTTGTCTCAAGTTTGTTGTATTTTTGATGTGTTTTGTGTAGTTGTGCAGGGTTGTAGCTATCGGTTAGTGTTGGTGTTTCTAATCGATATTAGAGTGCAATTAAGCATTGGAATGAAGATTGGACAATTGTGATATGCTATCAAGGAGTCACATGTGTCATGGTATTGAAGATGTTAGCTGATGCAAAAGAAACGGAGGAGAAAGGAGCAAATTTGTGTAAAATTCGGATTTTCTGGATAGGTTGCGCAGTCTTCACTGTTTTTGCCATATCTGGAGTTCTAGAAGTCCGTTTTCAGCGATCTTACTGCCCACGCGAAGCCTGAGAGATTTTCTACAACTTTGGACAGGTTCACCACGCATAGGCTGCGCGTGGTGGGCGCAGGCAGCGCGACAAACAGACTTACAGTTTTGCGCGCTGAAAATCCTGAAAATTACTGTTTTGGCCATATCTTGAGTTCTACAAGTCCGTTTTGGACGATCTTACAGTCCACGCGAAGATAACGGAATTCTTTTTCATTCCAAAGTCAGTTACGAATTTTCCTTCAAAACCGAATCAGTTTAGGAAACGTATTATGTGCCGAACTGCAGAAATTCAACTTTGACAAGGAAATTGCTATAATTCCTACTTCTAATAAGTATGGTAATTACTCTGGGTGACTAGAACATTCCAGAATCAGATCTACACATGGAATTTGTAATTCTATTCTCATTCAAGAATGGAAATTGCCATACTCCTATTCCAACTCTAAAACGGCAATTGCTTGACGGAGAGGCAAATTGGGGCTATAAATACACATCTTGGGGGACAGAAAAAAACACAACATTATTACATATCAATTACTTTAGTTTATTTGTATTCTTGTCATACTTTGTTTTATCATGGTGTCACTTGATCCCATGATGACGAGAAGTTCAATCATGAACTAACCCGTTGTCATGGGATTCTAATGGATTTATTTATGGAGCTTTAGTATCTTGATTGCTTTAAAGATCTGTGTGTGATGTATATTTGATTTCCTCGTATGGTTATGCTTACTTGATAGATGCGTCATGAACATCTAATTTGTTAATCTCTTGTGAAGCGAGAGTGGATCTTGAGATTTAGAACTTGCCATGCTAGCATAGGATAGGTTGATGTTTTAACATCATGATTTGTGGCGTAAATAGAGATATTATGCTGCCCTATGTGATCAATATGGATAACTTGTTCTTCAACCGTTATATTTTCAAATTCTATAGAGATATAGGGTCTAAGCATAATTGGTGTCTATTCATCTTCTATCTCTTTTGTGGATGTATGAGTAGTTTGGTATTCGTATACTGAGAGGTAGCGTGTACTTGTTTCGTGTTGTCCGATCAGAAATCATAACCATTGCATATAGTGATTAAAGGCATCAGATCTAAGCAAAGTATTTAATGAAGTTAGGATCCCATGTTTTCTCTTGCAGAAGTAATTCGATTCCAATTATCGTTAGTTAGTTAATTCTTAGCTTGTTAATTTACTTCTTAGTTAATTTAGTTTATTAAACCCAAAATTGTTATTTGTCTTAGCAGTGAATAATAATCATACATTGTTGCATAGGTACATCTACTGAATTAAAACCATAACTAGATCTCTGTGGGAACGAACTTGATTTATTCATATATTACTTGTGACCACGTACGCTTGCGTGATTTAGTGCAAACAATTGTGAGCATCAGAAGGCTAAGTTGGTAATGTAACATTACTTAGAAGTTGTATTAGTGACAGATTCAAAAGACATTTGGGTATTGTAATAAAAAACTATTTATTCTGCAGTTGTTATATTGTGTCATTTCTGAGACTCTAACCTGTGTGTGTGTGTGTGAGATATATTATGGGGTCGTAAGTAGTTGAATTGTGTACATTACAAGTAATACAGGTAAGGCAAGGAGTAAATGGATCGTGACTACTCCAAATCCCTGACCCCGGAATTGGGGCTGTGACATTAACCAAGACATCCTCCACTATACCTCTAGGATATGTGATTGACCGATCAGCCAGCTATAAGGAGATGTTCGTAGGTTTTGGATCAGGCAGACCAAGTTGCATGAAGACAGACAATGGCATCAGATTGATACTAGCTCCCAAGTCACACAAACACTTGTCAAAAGATAGGTTGCCGATAGTGCACGGTATTGTGAAACTTCCCGGATCTTTAAGTTTAGGAGGCAACTTTTGTTGCAGAACAGCACTACATTCTTCTGTCAAAGCAACAGTTTCCAATTCCTCGAGTTTCAATTTCCGAGATAGAATACCCTTGATGAACTTAGCATAGCCCGGCATCTGTTTTAGAGCTTCCGCAAAAGGTATGTTGATATGCAACTTCTTGAACACCTCAAGAAACTTGGCAAACTACTTGACTAACTTCTGCTTCTGGAGTCTTTTTGGATATGGAGGAGGGGGATAGATCTGACTGCTCTCTATAGTCTTCTCTTGAATTGATTTTTTAGTAGAATTCTTGCTCTTTTCCACTTTGCCGTCCAACTGATTAGACACCAAATCAATTTTTTCTTTTTCTGTTCTAGGAGAGGGTGCGGGCGCGCTCCAGCTTCTGTCCCTGAAGTTTGTCGTCGTCCTGAACTGCTGATTTTTTATCGTTCGTGACTTTTCCAGATCTCAAAGTAACTGCTTTCACCTGTTCTTCGACTTCCCTCTTGCCTGGATTAGCCTCTGTATCACTAGGAAGAGTTCCTTGTGGCCTATTCAACAACATGTTAGCAATTTGACCTATCTGATTCTCCAAGGTTTTGATCGAGATCGCTTGGCTTTTACACATCAACCTCAATTCTTCCAATTCAGATTTTTCAGTAGAAGACTGCCCCGCATTTGTATGAGACAGTTGTTGAAACCCCGAAGGTTGGAATTGTTACCTTGGAGCATACTACTACTGATAACCTGAAGGATTGAACGGCTTAGCTCCATACTGCTGACCTTGAAACTGCTGATAAGGCTGTTGTGGTTGTTACATAATACCTTGATTGTTGCTCCAGTTGAAATTAGGATGATTTCTATTATTAGGATGATAGGTGGCTGGAGCTGGTTGCTGTGGTCTCTGAAAATTGCTCACAAACTGCGCTGATTCACTAGATATGGCACATTGATTCGTCTCATGTGCACCCGCACACAGCTCACAAACACTTGCCACATGTTGAACTCTATAGTTTGTTAATGAATCCACCTTCATAGTCAGAGCCTTCAACTGAGCTGCTATAGCTGTAGCTGCATCAACTTCCAGAATTCCTGCTACTTTGCCTTGTGGTAGTCTCTGATTTGGATTCTAGTATTCATTCGCAGCCATCATCTCAATTAGCTCGTAAGCTTCCTCGTAGCTCTTTGCCCATAAAGCTCCACCTGATGCTGCATCTAGCATTGGTCTTGATTGTGCTCCCAGCCCATTATAGAAACAATTGATTACCATCTAGTCGGGCATTCCATGATGAGGACACTTCCTAAGCATCTCCTTATAGCGCTCCCAAGCTTCACATAAAGATTCTCCCGACTGTTGTGTAAATTGAGTAAGAGCGTTTTTGATTTCTGCAGTTTTTGCCATAGGGAAGAATTTAGTGAGAAATTTTTGAGCAAGATCCTCCCATGTCACAATAGAACCTGTTGGTAGAGAGTGCAACCAGCCCTTAGCTTTATCCCTAAGAGAAAATGGGAAAAGTCTCAATTTTTACAGCATCTTCCGACACACTGTTGAACATGAAAGTGTCACAGATCTCGATGAAGTTCCGGATGTACATAATTGGATCTTCTATTGGAGCACCCCCAAACTGAACTGAATTCTGTTCCGTTTGAATCGTGCCAGGCTTGATTTCAAAGGTATTAGCTGCAATGGCTGGTCTGACAATACTAGACTAAATGTCATTGATTTTCGGTTGAGAATAATCCTTCAATGCTTTCGTTGCTACTGCTGGTTCTCCCATCTCTACAGCTGATTCAAGTTCTTCTTCTGCCAGTTTACGAGATTGAGAACGTGTTCGCATACACGCTCAAGTACCTGAAACACAAAGAACAAAGCAAACTAAGTAAGAAAATAATCCGAGTCAGTGAACTTTAACGACCACTGATGACAAGCACATAAACTATAATAAATACCGAGTCCCCGGCAGCGGCGCCAAAAACTTATTCGCACTAAATCACGCAAGCGTACGCGGTCACAAGTAATATCACAGTAAGTAGAGTTCGTTCCCACAGAGACTGGTATAATTCAGAATATGCACTTATGCAACAACGTATGATTATTATTCACTGCTAAGACAAATATCAAAGGTGTGTTTTGATTAACTAATTTAACTAACAAGCAATTTAACAATACTAAGAATTAATTAACTAATGTGATTAAAACCGAATTACTTATGAGAGATAAAACATGGGATCCTAACTTCATTAAATACTTCGTTTAGAGTTGATGCCTTTAATCAGTGTATGTGACGGTTATGACAACTAACGGCTCGTCATCATGGGATCTAGTGAATACATGATAATAAACAAGTTCTGAATAAAAACAATAGTGCTAGAGTAATAAGGTTTAGAAAACAAATCCAACACAAGATCCAAAGTATCGCCTTATTAGAAGAATACAAAAGAAGTAGATCTAGATTTCCGTTGCTTGTCACGATCTTTGGTGAATCCTTCTCCTAATCTTGTTCTCCTGGCTCTCTTCTTTGTTTTCTTTGCTGTGTTGTTCTTTTTTTTTCTTTTTTTTTTCTGATGTTAACTTATGTTTATATAGCCCCACTCGTCTTGGACAGCAAGAAATATCCAAAATTAAGTTAAAACAGGATTTTCTGCAGCCGGCCAAGCGCTTCCGCGCTACCCACTAGCGCGCCCGCGCTTTAACAAGAATTGCCACGCGCGCCCGCGCCTTCAAGCAGCGCGCCCGCGCTCTGTTTGTCTGGAATTTCTTCAGCTTTTGTTAGATTTTTCGTGTTTTGACTCCGATTCTTCTGCGAGTTGCCGTTCTTCAATTCTTGAGCTCGAAACCACCAATAAACACTGAAATGTACTTCCTGCTTCCAGCTTTGTAGTCCTGCACAAACTAACTTAAAACACATCAAAAACACCACATACTTGAGGTCAAGTTAATCAATTTAAGCCGATACGAAGCATTCTAAGTGGATATGAAATCCACTTATCATCAGGTTTTGTAATGTTTTTTTTTGCTAAATCTGTTTTTGTAAATAATATTAAAAATTTATAATTAAATGGTCAATTAAAATTGTGATTTTTTACTAAGTTTGTATACGATTTATTCATCGTTCTGAATATTTCTAAATCCAAATGGAAATGTTGAACCCCAAAGGTTAACTATTGAAACCTCAAGGAAATGCAGATAAAATTTAAAAATTTTAAATAAAAAATTGAATCCGGTGACCTGATTTTTAAAAAATCGAGGACCAGCCCCGATTTTTGAAAAATCAGGATAAGTTAGGGTTTAGGGTCTAGGGTTTAAGGTTGTAAACAACCCTAAACCTAAACCCCAAGTTCGTATACGGTTTATTCGCCGTTCTGAATATTTCTAAAACAAAAAATGGAAACGTTGAACCCCAAAAGTTAATTATTGAATCCCTAAAGTTAATTAAAATTGTATTTTTTAAATTTAAATTACAATTTTAATGACCGTTTGATTATAAATTTTAATATTATTTTCAAATATATATTTAGGAGAAAACAAAAAAAAAAAATGAAAACACCCTAAATGGCGTCCCCCCCACCCCCCACCCCCCACATGCCAGATTAAGTGGTGTCGCCAATTTATGTAGCGTTCTTCTCCAACGCTGTTTTAAGTCCTCTCTCCCCACAAAACGCTACACGCTTTAGCATTTTCTAAAAAAAAAAAAAAATCAAAACACTACACGCAACTATGTTTTAGAGTGATATTTGGGACCAAGTTTTTGAGCTATGATATTTGGAACCATTTGCTTTCAAATTGTGATATTGGGGGCCTTTTCTCATGTAATCTTTGGCTGAAATGAAATAGAGATTCACACGGAAACATGAAATATAGCAACTAAAAATAACAGTAATTCCAATGCAGAACAAACTAACTGCTATAGTTAATTGATTATCAGAGAACAATTATTAATCTTTCAAGTAAGTTGTTCTGGCATAAACATTTATATATCTCCCTTTCTTTATTAACTTCTAATCTATGAATCTCTCTTCAACCATTGCCTATATACTAAATCAGTTGTATATGTACGGGTACAAGGTCTGAAAGACTTTGTTCATTTTTTACAAGAGATTTAAGTATAGAATAAGTGATTCTAGGTACGTACCAAAAAATGACATCATACTCCTGGTTTATTTGTATGCTCCTGCAGGTAACTCTTTTATGCTTAGCTATGGCAGAGAACAATCGTAGTTCATCATCATTGTCTAAAGAAGGGAATACAGAGAGAGATGCTCTTCTCAGTACGGGAAGGTAGGGGAATGAAAACCCTTCAAATTTATCTCATTGTAACTGGAAAGGCGTTGGATGCAATAGTGAAAAGAGAGTTGGAAAGGCATCAGATGCAATAGTGAAAAGAGAGCGACTATTGTTGATTTCGGGAGGACTTATACAGGGGATACACTAAAAAAACTCAACTTCTCTTCCTTTCCCTACCTCAAAAGACTTCGCCTTCCTAACCGTGGGCATCACAGAAGCATACCTTACCAGATTAGAGTGCTTTCAAATCTCAAAGAACTAGACCTCAATAACAACTCTCTCACTGGTAACTTTTATTCTTCTCTGATTAACCTCACTCAACTAGATAGTGTTGATGTATCGAACAATTTTCTCAGTGGTTCCATCCCCTCTTGAATAGGTAGCAGCCTTAAGAACCTCACAGTACTTGAACTTTCTAACTGCAAGCTTAATGGAAGTATACCGGACCAGATTGGAATGCAATCAAGACTCCAGTTTCTCCTTCTCAATAACAACAATCTCATTGGTAAATACCTTCTTCTATTTTAAACCTCCCTGAACTACTGACACTTGATGTATCTAGCAATGATCTCAGTGGTTCCATTCCCTCTATGATAAGTAGTATAAACAGACTACACTCTAAACCTTGGATACAATAAACTCACCGGGTTCATCCCCTTGGAACTAGGAAACCTGAATCAGGTTAATCTATTATCCCTTAATGACAGTAATCTCATGCACTGGGACAATCCCGTCAAGTTTGGGCTCTTTGACTTACCTCAGTGTTGTAACACCCCCAGATCCGGGGTCAGGAATCTGGTGGTTACGGTCTTACATCCATTCATAATACTTGACTTGAGTCCATAATAAATAAATCACATGCTGTGACCCCACAATAATTACCACTCACACACACAACAGTTATAGTCCCAGAGATGAAATTGAAATAAGTCTTACATTAAAGGGTTTACGAATAAAAGTTATTACAATCCCAAAAGGACAACATCATAGGTTTAAAAGTTTTGCCGTTGATTACATTAATTATACATATAGTTAAACAGGAAACAAAAGCTGTCTAACTATGCTACCTCAGCAATGGCGGCTAGCATCTCAGCGGGTAGTCCGGTGGGTCGGGTAACCTGCTTGCGCCGAGTGCGCCTGACGCGAGCCATCTGTCCTAGCTGTTGTTGTGACATAATATAAACAAAGCAAGGGTGAGCGAAAGCCCACCAACAAATATATAACTGAACGATAATTTAAAACAGTTCACAGCTATCTTTTAAACCATATGCCATGCATTTACGGAAATGATGCCAGTATAATATGAACGATGAAGTTACAAGGTAACTTAAAGTATTTGTTTGAAGAAATATCTGCTACATCAAAGTAAGCGAGATATTATTATCGTTAATAAGAAGAGGAACTTGCAAGAAAGGGTTGCAATTCCAGTTATAACTCTTTTCCAACTCTGCCAACAGTAATCATGTTGCAGGAAATAAATGAATTTGGATGATGAACCAATGATGGAGTATTCACCGCGCCCGCTGTTCCAATCTTGATGATCAGTCGAGATCGTACAGCTCAATTTAGATTTACTACCGGTAGAAGGAAGAACTGACGGCTTTACTTGTATACCGCCTTGCTAGCTCTCCCCGGCCAACGGTTGGGCCAAGGGGATGGACCGGCGCTACTCGGCCTCTTACACGACTCCTAGTTCAAATAGAATTCATGATTCTGAATGTAACGTTCGTCCCCCTTTCCCCAAGTATAAGACTTGTTGATAAGACTCCACAAAGTAGTCGTATCTAGTTGGAAGGGAAAATTTACCAATATCTCCCAAGCTATTACTTGGTAACGGATATCAACTTGTTCCAGTAATCTTACCCCTCGAAAGATGAGGAGGTAAACAACGACTTTAATAAGTCAACAGCACCCGAGTTGCGGGTGAAGGGAATACTTTATGACCGGGAAGTCGACAAGATAAATAACATTTTTCCAAGTAAGGTTCCCTTATTATTAAGGAGATAGACTCAAAGAAGAATGATGTCTGAGAACCTTCCTTGATATAAGATTAATAATAATATGACTTCGAAATATTTTCTGTAATAATCGAAGAAGATATACCTTATCGAGATTATTCTAAGTATGGAATAAATATCCAGAGAATATTTATTGAGTTAAAATATTTAAAGAATATTTGGGAATATGAAAGAATATCTTTAATCAGAGTATTTCTCAAAACAATCCCTGAAGAAATATCAGGAGAATATTTATTGAATAAATAAATATTTAAATGAATATTCAAAACAATATTCATTAATCAATAAGACCTGAAAAGAATATTTAAGGTAATATTCATAATTAATTAGGAATTTAAATGAGTATTCAAAAGTAATATTCATTTAATGAATAATATCCTAAATGAATATCAAGTAATATTCATTTAGTAATCCAAGCCTTAAGGAATATTCGAGATAATATTCGATAATTAAATCAAGCTTCAGATGAATATTAAAATAATATTCATCAAGTATTTAATATCTTAAATGGATATTCAAAAGTAATATTTATTTAATCAAATAATATTCTAAAAGAATATCCAATTAATATTCATTTAATAGTCTCATCTTTAGAAGAATATTCGAAATAATAGTCGATAATCAATTCGACTCTAAATGAATATTGAGAAATATTATTCGTTGAATAGTTAAATTCAAATAATTATTTGAAGTAAGGATCGTTAAAATAATTAGTCTCGAACGAATATTCAAATAATATTCGTCGCCCAAATAATAGAAAATATTTACTTAAATATTTTCTCCCGAGGTAATCTCGATATATCAAGAAATATTGACTCCCGGTCTATATTTGACGAATAAAGATGTATACGCCCTTCTATGAGGGTCTTACAATAACCGGCTTATAACTGATATATAACTATCTAGCTTATAAGCCAACAATAACATTCAGGGAACAAGTATATCAATTCAACTTGAAAGTAGGCATGCATGCAATGGCATATGTATAACAGCAATCATATATATATATTTATTCAATCACAACAACAGCCTAAAAGAAGGGAATTGAAACTTGCCTGGTAGTCGAGTACGGTAAGGGGTAGTGGTAGCGGGTCCCGGTTCAGCCTGGTGATCTATAAATAGCCAAGGCATTCGGGATTAATCACTTAACATATTAAAAGTTAAGTTATACTTAAATCGAAACACGTTCTCGAGTTATCTCGTTATACCCCTGTTTGTGGATTACTTATTATCACTGATCCGACCCGACATTCGTTCGTTAATACGACATGCCACTGCACTTATACTTGGGACATACTTAAGTCATATGAGTTCTAAGGTTGATCGTTACGAACCAATATTATACTCCGAGTTTTATCGCCCGTTTTCTAAGTGTTTTACCAAAGTTATAAAAGAGTCGTCTTTTAGGGGTTCGTTCGCGTTTAACCTTGACTCGAACATTTTTAATAAATCGAAAAATGCTCTTTTTGACATACGATTTTCTTTCACACCTTCCTTCTTACCCCTAGTATTTATTTACCAAGATTCGCCATGACGTTACATAGCTTACGAGGGTTCAATTTCAGTTACGAACTTTCGTTTACGGATTCGAACTACTTTTAGTAATTTGGTCATAAATCCTAAACCGTAAGTCCGTTTCACGTGATCTTTATATCAAAACAAAGCTTAGAACATTACCTATCCTATCATGGCAGATAAGGTCTCTGGACAGTAGGGGTTTGACATGGAAAATGGCATACAAATCATGGTATTGTAAAATCGGGCATTATAACGGCTGTAAATCGAATATCTATCAATTTCGAATCTTCCCATAAACATAGAATCCAACCCAAACAACATATACATGACTTATATACATGAACTGAGGCCAAGCAATGCCTTTCCGTTCATCTAGCTATTTACATCATTAATCCAAAATCCATACATAATCATGCTTATAACTTTAACATAACCATAACTAAGTTATAACTATCAAAAATATGCTTAAATCTCAAACAAGGGTTAGGGTTTCAAGAGCTTTATACCTTCCTTAGATAGTGATATAGCCTTACTAAGCCTTGTATGGTCCTTAGGAGTGATTATGCTTGCTATATCAACCATGAAAAATCAAGAAAACAAAGTTAGTTCAAGAAGAACACTATTCATGCTCCTCTTGAATGATTTATTTGAAAATGGAAACCAATGAATTTGAGCTTGAAATTTCTAGGAGATTAGTTTCTTGAATTATAGGACTCACCTTAAAAATTACAAGATCAAGTGATGGTTGGAAGTGGGATTTTGGAATTGGAATTTTGCAAGGGGCCGAATGGAGCTTCAAGGGAGAGTTTTATGTTCTTTTGTGTTGGTTGATTTGGAATAATGCATAAAGTGACATTTGCTAGATAATATCTCATCCAAGTGGTGTTAGTGGAGTGTGATGTAATGGATGATGATTTTTGTAGGACAAGTGTTGCATTTTGCATGGTTGAAGGCTAACTAGCTAGTTGTTCTTGCTAAGTACTTGGTTCTTCCTCTAAGGTGCTAGTTCCTTGCTTCTAGTTTAGTTACTAGATATTTATACTAGTAGCTTGCACAAGACTCTTGCTTCCTCTGCTTGTTTCTGTGTCCGATTATTACCCGTTTCGATTGATCGTTCGTGAGAACATTTCACGGATTTCTAATTAGGGTTTACCGGGAATCCTCTTTAATATTAATACTTTCATTCTCCATCTTTCATTCTAACTTTCCATTTTATATTCCTTTAATCCATTCGTTAAATACTTAAGGCTATCAGTGTCCAGGGAACTCTCGGAGAAAATAAAAGTGCGGTTTTTCAGAATCCGACAGCTTTTACATACACTTATTTTCCCCCTGGATCACTAATACGAACTCGGAAATCCGTTCCGAATACTTCTATATAGTGTCGTCTCATATTATTATATACTCCTACCAAAACACTATTCATTCTGTATTCTTTACTTGTTCTCTTAGGGTTGTATAATTGTCCGTATTCTCTTTCGATCGTTCCTTAACCTTTTTACGGAACTACTGGATTAATCGTTATCGATCTGGATGACATGAGAGTATTCTCTTGCTTGAAGTTGCCATATCTTATTCCTTTAGAAAATAGATTATTCTTACCTATGTTGTCACCCTTTAGCATTCTTCAAGACATAAACATAATAAAGTCGAATTCCATTCATTCTTTCCCAATTACCAATTATTACACTGTAGCCATATCCACTATTCATTCTTACATCATTAAATACATAAAAGTTTTAATTCCACCCAAAATCTGGGTTCTTACAGTCTCCCCTCGAATAACGATTAATCTATTCGGAATAATATTCGGAATAATATTTAGAAGAATATTCGGAATAATAATCGATAATCTATTCGACTTTGAATGAATATTGAAAAATATTATTCGTCGAATGGTTACGTTCAAATAATTATTTGAAGTAAGGATTGTTAAAATAATTAGTCTCGAACGAATATTCAAATAATATTCGTCGCCCAAATAATAGAAAATATTTACTTAAATATTTTCCTCCGAGGTAATCTCGATATATCAAGGAATAATGACTCCCGGTCTATACTTGATTAATAAGATGTATATGCCCTTCTATGAGGGTCTTACAATACCCGGCTTATAACTGATATATAACTATCTAGCTTATAAGCCAGCAATAACATTCAGGGAACAAGTATATCAATTCAACTTGAAAGTAGGCATGCATGCAATGGCATATGTATATCAGCAATCATATATATATTTATTCAATCACAACAACAGCCTAAAAGAAGGGAATTGAAACTTGTCTGGTAGTCGAGTACGGTAAGGGGTAGTGGTAGCGGGTCCCGGTTCAGCTTGGTGATCTATAAATAGCCAAGGCATTCGGGATTAATCACTTAACATATTAAAAGTTAAGTTATACTTAAATCGAAACACGTTCTCGAGTTATCTCGTTATACCCCTTTTAGTGGATTACTTATTATCACTGATCCGACCCGACATTCGTTCGATAATACGACATGTCACTGCACTTATACTTGAGACATACTTAAGTCATATGAGTTCTAAGGTTGATCGTTACGAACCAATATTATACTCCGAGTTTTATCGCCTGTTTTCTAAGTGTTTTACCGAAGTTATAAAAGAGTCGTCTTTTAGGGGTTCGTTCACGTTTAACCTTGACTCGAACATTTTTAATAAATCGAAAAATGCTCTTTTTGACATACGGTTTTCTTTCACACCTTCCTTCTTACCCCTAGTATTTATTTACCAAGATTCTCCATGACGTTACATAGCTTACGAGGGTTCAATTTCAGTTACGAACTTTCGTTTACGGATTCGAACTACTTTTAGTAATTTGGTCATAATTCCTAAACCGTAAGTCCATTTCACGTGATCTTTATATCAAAACGAAGCTTAGAACATTACCTATCCTATCATGGCAGATAAGGTCTCTGGAAAGTAGGGGTTCGACATGGAAAATGGCATACAAAACATGGTATTGTAAAATCGGGCATTATAACGGCTGTAAATCGAATATCTATCAATTTCGAATCTTCCCATAAACATAGTATCCAACCCAAACAACATATACATGACTTATATAAATGAACTGAGGCCAAGCAATGCCTTTCCGTTCATCTAGCTATTTACATCATCAATCCAAAATCCATACATAATCATGCTTATAATCTTAACATAACCTTAACTAAGTTATAACTATCATAAACATGCTTAAATCTCAAACAAGGGTTAGGGTTTCAAGAGCTTTATACCTTCCTTAGATAGTGATATAGCCTTACTAAGCCTTGTATGGTCCTTAGGAGTGATTATGCTTGCTAGATTAACCATGGAAAATCAAGAAAACAAAGTTAGTACATGATGAACACTATTCACCCTCCTCTTGTTTGATTTTTTTGAAAATGGAAAAGGATGAGTTTGAAGCTAAGATTTTGAGGAGATAATTTTTATGAAATGTAAGACTCACCTTAATTATTTCAAGAACAAACAATGGTGGGAAGGTGGAGTTTGTATTTGGAATTAATGGGGTTGCCGAATGGAATGGAAATGGGGGGGGGAGAGTGTTCTTGCTCTTTTCTTTGTATTGGTTGATTGTAATAATGCATAAAGTGATTTTGTGAGATAATATCTCATCCAAGTGGTGTTAGTGGAGTGTGATGCATTGGATGAGGTAATTAGCATGGACAAGTGTTGTGTTTTCCATGGTTGAAAGCTTAACCAAGGGTTTTTGATTTCTAAGTACTAGTTATGCTCCAATTAATCTAGTTACTCTTGCCCACTTGGTTACTAGATATTTATACTAGTAGCTTGCACAAGACTCTTGCTTCCTCTGCTTGTTTCTGTGTCCGGTTATTACCCGTTTCGATTGATCGTTCGTGAGAATATTTCACGGATCTCTAATTAGGGTTTACCGGGAATCCTCTTTAATATTAATACTTTCATTCTCCATCTTTCATTCTAACTTTCCATTTTATATTCCTTTAATCCATTCGTTAAATATTTAAGGCTATCAGTGTCCAGGGAACTCTCGGAGAAAATAAAAGTGCGGTTTTTTCAGAATCCGACAGCTTTTACATACACTTATTTTCCCCCTGGATCACTAATACGAACTCGGAAATCCGTTCCGAATGCTTCTATATAGTGTCGTCTCATATTATTATATACTCCCACCAAAACACTATTCATTCTGTATTCTTTACTTGTTCTCTTAGGGTTGTATAAATGTCCGTATTCTCTTTCGATCGTTCCTTAACCTTTTTACGGAACTACTGGATTAATCGTTATCGATCTGGATGACATGAGAGTACTCTCTTGCTTGAAGTTGCCATATCTTATTCCCTTAGAAGATAGATTATTCTTACCTATGTTGTCGTCCTTTAGCATTCTTCAAGACATAAACATAATAAAGTCGAATTCCATTCATTCTTTCCCAAATATCAATTATTACATTGTAGCCGTATCCACTATTCATTCTTACATCATTAAATACATAAAAGTTTTAATTCCACCCAAAATCTGGGTTTTTACAGTCTCCCCTCCTTAAAAGGATTCCGTCCCGGAATCAGTTTGAAAACAAGTGGGGGTACTTCTCTTGCATTGCGCTTTCAAGTTCCCAGGTGGATTCTTCTACATTGTGGTTCTGCCACAAAACTCTGACTAGCTGAATGACCTTGTTTCGGAGCACTTGTTCCTTCCGGTCTATGATTTCCACAGGTTGCTCCACATAGGTCAGGTCTGGTTGCATGTCCACTTGCTCATACTCTACAATATGCTTAGCATCCGGATTATACTTCCTCAGCATCGAAACATGGAACACATTGTGCACCTGCTGTAGATTCGGGGGCAATGCGAGCTCATAAGCTAGTTCCCCAATCCGTCTCAAGATTTCAAATGGTCCAATGTATCTGGGACTCAGCTTTCCTTTCTTCCCAAATCTCATTAAACCCTTCCAAGGTGACACTTTCAAGAACACTAGGTCCCCTACTTCGTATTCCTTGCCTTTCCGAGCTAAGTCGGCATATTTCTTTTGTCGATCCTGGGCTGCTACCAACCGTCCTCTGATTAGATCTACTGCATCTTTAGTTCGTTGGACCACTTCGGGCCCGAGCATCTTTCGCTCTCCAACTTCATCCCAATACAAGGGAGATCGACATTTTCTTCCATAAAGGGCCTCATAAGGTGGCATCCCAATGCTTGAATGATAACTGTTATTATAGGAGAACTCAGCCAATGGCAAGTGATCATCCCAACTTCCCTTGAAGTCTATCGCGCAGACCCTCAACATATCCTCTAGCGTTTGGATGGTCCTTTCACTTTGCCCATCTGTCTGGGGGTGGTAGGCTGTGCTCATGTTCAGCCGGGTCCCTACACATTCTTGAAAACTTCTCCAAAACCTGGAGTTAAATCTAGGATCTCGATCGGATACTATTGCGACTGGGACCCCATGTCGCGCCACTATTTCTTTTAAGTAGATGTCCACTAGTCTGTCGACCGTGTACCTTTCGTTGATCGGGAGAAAGTGAGCCAATTTCGTCAGTCGATCTACAATTACCCATATGGCGTCATGATTAGCCTTGGTCCTTGGTAAACCTACTACGAAATCCATGGCTATATGTTCCCATTTCCATTCTGGAATCTCTAAGGGATGTAGAAGTCCGCTGGGTCTCTGGTGCTCTGCCTTCACTCGTTGGCAGGTCAAGCATCTGCTTACCCACTCTGCTACGTCCTTTTTCATATTGGGCCACCAGTAATACTCCTTCAAATCCCTATACATTTTGGTGCTACCGGGGTGCACTGAGTATCTTGAGTTGTGTGCCTCATTTAAAATCTCATTCTTGAGTTCCTGAACGTTTGGGATCCATATCCTGTAGGTGTACCTCATGATCCCTTCCTTGTCTCTTTCGCACTTAATTTCCTCCCCGGTCATTAGCTCTTCTGTGGAGTTCTTTTCTTCCTCCATCATCCGTTCCTGGCACAGTCTAATCTTTTCTAGCAATGGAGGTTGGATTCTAATTTCCATCAACTTTTCTTGGCCCTCTCCAGGTAACTTAACCTCGATTTCCAACTTCTCAAAATCCTTCACTAGCTCTTTCTCTGAAGTTATCATCTTGAGCTTCTCTTTCCGACTAAGGGCGTCAGCCACCACATTGGCTTTGCCCGGGTGATAGCGAATTTCACAGTCGTAATCCTTGATTAACTCTAACCACCTCCTCTGGCGCATGTTAAGCTCTTTCTGAGTGAAAATGTATTTGAGGCTCTTATGATCTGTGTAAATCTCGCATTTTTCCCTATACAGGTAGTGTCTCCAAATCTTTAAGGCGAAGACTATGGCTGCTAGTTCTAGATCATGCGTGGGATATCTGACTTCATAATCCTTCAATTGCCTAGACGCATGTGCTATTACCTTGCCGTGCTGCATAAGCACGCATCCCAGTCCTTTATGCGAAGCATCACTGTAAATCACGAAATCTCCTTTTCCATCAGGTAATGCCAGCACTGGGGCTGTCACCAGCCTCTTTTTTAACTCTTGGAAACTCTTCTCGCATTTCTCAGTCCATTCAAATTTCTCGGTTTTACGGGTAAGTCGAGTTAATGGAGCTGCGAGTTTCGCAAAGTCTTGGACAAATCTCCTGTAATATCCGGCCAGTCCAATGAAACTCCTCACCTCGGTTGGAGTAGTTGGCCATTCCCAGTTTGAAACTGCTTCTATCTTGGAGGGGTCAACCAACACTCCTTCTCTATTGATCACGTGCCCTAAGAATTGTACCTCATTTTTCCAAAACTCGCACTTGGAGAACTTGGCATATAACTGCTCTTTCCTGAGTATTTCTAAGGTTATCCTTAAATGTTCAGCGTGTTCTGCCTCTGTCCTTGAGTAGATGAGAATATCATCAATGAAAACTATCACGAATTTGTCCAAATATTCCTTGAACACTCTATTCATTAGGTCCATGAAGGCTGCTGGGGCGTTGGTCAATCCAAACGACATAACTAAGAACTCATAATGTCCATATCTGGTGCGGAATGCAGTCTTCGGGATATCTTCAGGTTTGATCTTCAGTTGGTGATATCCCGTTCTCAAATCAATCTTAGAGAAGTATTCAGCTCCTCTTAGCTGGTCAAACAAATCGTCTATCCTGGGCAATGGATACTTATTCTTTATGGTTAGCTTGTTCAATTCTCTGTAGTCGATGCATAACCTCATACTTCCATCCTTTTTCTTAACAAACAACACTGGTGCGCCCCAAGGCGACACGCTGGGCCTTATCATGCCCTTATCCAACAATTCCTGTAATTGTTCAGCTAGCTCCTTCATTTCTATTGGGGCTAGTCGGTACGGGGCCTTCGAAACTGGCGCCGTCCCCGGGGCTAGTTCGATGGCAAACTCAATTACCCTATCAGGTGGTAGTCCGGGAAGATCTTGTGGGAACACGTCCTCGAACTCATTAACTACCAGAATGTCTTGCAATCTTGGCACTTCCTTCTGAGTATCTATAACGTAGGCTAAATAAACCTCGTTCCCTTTTCGTAACAATCTCTTGGTTTGCGCCATAGTCAGAATTTTCTGGGTCTGTCGCATCCCCTTAAACACTATTTCTTTCTTCCCTGGGGTTTTCAACTTAACCTTTTTCCCTTTACAATCTATCTGCGCATCATTGCGAGACAACCAATCCATACCCAAAATGACATCGAATTCCCCTAGCTTAAAAGGAATTAAATCGACATAGAAGGATCGTCCTCCTATTTCTAGCTTACAATCGGGGTGAATTTGATTAACCGGTACGATTTCCTGATTAGCTATTTCTACTAGTAAGGAATCTCTTAGTTGCTGGGTTTTAAGTTTCAACTTATGCGCAAAATCTCTAGATATAAAAGACCTAGTTGCTCCTGAATCAAATAAGACATTTGCACTGACTGAATTGAGAGAAAAAGTACCTGCTATCACATCTGTGTCCCTCACGGCATCTTGTACTGACATATTGAAAGTCCTAGCAGTTGGTGGCCTATTTGAGGCAACCTTGCTTGCTCCTGATGCTGCTGGTTTGCTCTTTGGGCAATCCTTCCTCATGTGCCCTCGCTGTCCACACTGGAAACAGGTTGTGCTGTTAGAGATGACCGTGGTGCAAGAGGTGGCATAATGCCCAGCTCGCCCACACTTATAACAGTTTATCTGCTTCAGGTTGCACACCCCGGAGTGCCTCTTCCCACAAGTAGCACACAATGGCAATGGAGGTCGAGAAGGGTTGGAACGGGACATTCCTGATTGGTGGCCGCCCTGGCTCACACTCACACTCGCAGATGGTTTAAACCCTACATTCCTCCCTGGTAGGGAAACCGCTCCTCGATTAAACTTGGTTGGGGGTTTTCCTCCAGCGGATCTTCCGCCCATACTAACATGCTTTCTCTTTATCCCCCCTTTCTCTCTCTCTCTCTGCATCTGATCACTACCAGCCTCCACAATGGTTGCCTTCTGCACCAAGGTGGCATAATCTGTAATCTCTAAAACAGCCACCCTATTCTGGATCCACTGCTTCAGCCCTTGTTGAAACCTGTTAGCTTTCTTCTCTTCTGTGTCTACAAAATCTGGCACAAATCTCGATAGCTCAGTAAATTTAGCCTCATAGTCAGCCACTGACATATTGTTCTGTTTCAGTTCCAAAAACTTAAGTTCCATCTGGGTTTTCATGAACTTCGGAAAGTACTTCTCCAGGAATAATTGTTTGAACCTTTCCCAGGCTATGACAACATCAGTCTCCATGTTTTTCTTGGCTTCCCACCAATAATTGGCCTCTCCCTTTAGTAGGTAAGTAGCAAAAACAGTCTTCTGAGCCTCATTGATACTCAGGATCTCAAAAGACTTTTCCATTTCTTTGACCCAGGCCCTTGCCTCAACGGGATCAGCCGATCCGTGGAACTCTGGGGGCTTAAGGGACTTAAAGGCCCTAAAGGAATTTGCCACTGAAGTGTTGTTGCTTGGTGGTGGTTGGGGGTATTGGTTCAAATTCTGCCTAAGTAGATCCATAAACTGGCCCATGGGGTTTCCGCCCTGGTTCTCCCCTTCCTGTTCTACTTCAGTTTCTCCACCCTCTATTTCCCTTTCAAATTCTTCAGAGTACAGGGGTTCATCCTCTGCTCCATACTGGGAATCTTCTTGCTCATTATAGTCTTGATCTTGTTCCTCACTACTTTCACGGTTTTCCTCGTGTTGGTTGTGACTCTCTTGGTCAGTAGATTCTCGGGGGTTAGCCCTAGTGCCCATTCGTCTTGGAGGCATTTTACTGAAATTTTGGAAAATTATACATTAGGTTCACTGATCTGTTTTAAAGGATTTTTCCTTGCACATTTCTTTACATGATTGGGTTTAAAATCCCACAGTTTTATATCTCATGGCAACTTAATCGAAAAGTAATACATATGCTAATAACTCGTGATCACATCCCAACAAAATTGTAATGACCGAAATGGAAACAAATATATACCAGGTACCAAAAAGGTACAACATCTGAGTTACAACGATAGTTTAAAGTACAGCCATCCTAACAACAACAACAAGTCAAAAGTGAAATATGCTGTCTATCTGTCTAGTCTGCAAAAAGGGAAAACAAGTACAAGAAAACCATCCCTACAAAAGCCGGCACTACTATGTCCGTACATGACTAGACAACTAGACCACTGCATCACTGCATCTGAAATCAGCCGCCACGACGAAACATCCTCCGAACCCTCCCCATGGCGATGCGGAAAACCTCCCCAGCCTCTGCTCTGTCTACCCTACCATGCCCATCAGTAGGCAACTGTCGCACCCTCACCCGAGCCCTCAGCTCGATGCGGGTCACAGCCCTATACCCAACTCTGTCACTGATAGTCCTCCTGCCCTGCACCCTCATCCGGGCGGCTCTCTCTGCTGCTAACTCACTCCTAGACTCTGCCAACCTGGCATCTGCCACAGACAACTCTCTATAAAGCCCGTTCACAATCAAGTTGTGAACACATACTGGGACTCCTCCTATCGGGGCATGAGGTGGGGTGGATGGCTCAGCTGGAGCGGCAGTCTCTGTCTGCTGGGGCTCTGGGTAAGCTCCTCAAACTCGTCGGGGTAGGGGCTCACAGGTAGTGGTGGTGGGGTAGGGGCTCTCTCAACAGGGAGGAGTGGAACAAAAAGTCCAGAACTCCCTACAGCACCAACTACTGGCTCATCTATATCTCCCTCAACACCCTCATCCACCGGCACCACCTGATCCGTGGTCAGGTCAGTGTCATCTCCCATAGTCCTGAACTCAGTCATAACCCAATAATCATCATCCTCAACCACTAACTCAGCATCCTGTCCTGTCTGGATCCCCTCCGGGTCCTCCTCCCCCTCAGTCTCAACAACATCTGTGTCAGCATCATCCTGGACCTCCTCAGGGTCCTCCTCCTCAGACTTGATCACATCAGTATCAGCCTCAACCTGGACCTCCTCAGCGTCCTCCTCCTCAGGCTCAGTATCCTCCTCAGGCAAGTGCTCATAGTATGGGTCCCTAGTCCGGAACATGTCCTCATCATGCTGTCTCGCAGCTGCCTCCTGGGCCGACAAGTCGCTCGCCTACACAAGACGAACTATGTTACTATCATGATACTTAAAAAGTTCCCGTAAGGGTTTTAGGTGAACCTGGCAAGGGTTCTTATTATATTATTGAATTTATTATTATATAACGTCGTATCATCTCTTGGGATATATAACTCTCGCTCTGATACCATCTCTGTAACACCCTCAGATCCGGGGTCAGGAATCTGGTGGTTACGGTCTTACATCCATTCATAATACTTGACTTGAGTCCATAATAAATAAATCACATGCTGTGACCCCACAATAATTACCACTCACACACACAACAGTTATAGTCCCAGAGATGAAATTGAAATAAGTCTTACATTAAAGGGTTTACGAATAAAAGTTATTACAATCCCAAAAGGACAACATCATAGGTTTAAAAGTTTTGCCGTTGATTACATTAATTATACATATAGTTAAACAGGAAACAAAAGCTGTCTAACTATGCTACCTCAGCAATGGCGGCTAGCATCTCAGCGGGTAGTCCGGTGGGTCGGGTAACCTGCTTGCGCCGAGTGCGCCTGACGCGAGCCATCTGTCCTAGCTGTTGTTGTGACATAATATAAACAAAGCAAGGGTGAGCGAAAGCCCACCAACAAATATATAACTGAACGATAATTTAAAACAGTTCAAAGCTATCTTTTAAACCATATGCCATGCATTTACGGAAATGATGCCAGTATAATATGAACGATGAAGTTACAAGGTAACTTAAAGTATTTGTTTGAAGAAATATCTGCTACATCAAAGTAAGCGAGATATTATTATCGTTAATAAGAAGAGGAACTTGCAAGAAAGGGTTGCAATTCCAGTTATGACTCTTTTCCAACTCTGCCAACAGTAATCATGTTGCAGGAAATAAATGAATTTGGATGATGAACCAATGATGGAGTATTCACCGCGCCCGCTGTTCCAATCTTGATGATCAGTCGAGATCGTACAGCTCAATTTAGATTTACTACCGGTAGAAGGAAGAACTGACGGCTTTACTTGTATACCGCCTTGCTAGCTCTCCCCGGCCAACGGTTGGGCCAAGGGGATGGACCGGCGCTACTCGGCCTCTTACACGACTCCTAGTTCAAATAGAATTCATGATTCTGAATGTAACGTTCGTCCCCCTTTCCCCAAGTATAAGACTTGTTGATAAGACTCCACAAAGTAGTCGTATCTAGTTGGAAGGGAAAATTTACCAATATCTCCCAAGCTATTACTTGGTAACGGATATCAACTTGTTCCAGTAATCTTACCCCTCGAAAGATGAGGAGGTAAACAACGACTTTAATAAGTCAACAGCACCCGAGTTGCGGGTGAAGGGAATACTTTATGACCGGGAAGTCGACAAGATAAATAACATTTTTCCAAGTAAGGTTCCCTTATTATTAAGGAGATAGACTCAAAGAAGAATGATGTCTGAGAACCTTCCTTGATATAAGATTAATAATAATATGACTTCGAAATATTTTCTGTAATAATCGAAGAAGATATACCTTATCGAGATTATTCTAAGTATGGAATAAATATCCAGAGAATATTTATTGAGTTAAAATATTTAAAGAATATTTGGGAATATGAAAGAATATCTTTAATCAGAGTATTTCTCAAAACAATCCCTGAAGAAATATCAGGAGAATATTTATTGAATAAATAAATATTTAAATGAATATTCAAAACAATATTCATTAATCAATAAGACCTGAAAAGAATATTTAAGGTAATATTCATAATTAATTAGGAATTTAAATGAGTATTCAAAAGTAATATTCATTTAATGAATAATATCCTAAATGAATATCAAGTAATATTCATTTAGTAATCCAAGCCTTAAGGAATATTCGAGATAATATTCGATAATTATATCAAGCTTCAGATGAATATTAAAATAATATTCATCAAGTATTTAATATCTTAAATGGATATTCAAAAGTAATATTTATTTAATCAAATAATATTCTAAAAGAATATCCAATTAATATTCATTTAATAGTCTCATCTTTAGAAGAATATTCGAAATAATAGTCGATAATCAATTCGACTCTGAATGAATATTGAGAAATATTATTCGTTGAATAGTTAAATTCAAATAATTATTTGAAGTAAGGATCGTTAAAATAATTAGTCTCGAACGAATATTCAAATAATATTCGTCGCCCAAATAATAGAAAATATTTACTTAAATATTTTCTCCCGAGGTAATCTCGATATATCAAGAAATATTGACTCCCGGTCTATATTTGACGAATAAAGATGTATACGCCCTTCTATGAGGGTCTTACAATAACCGGCTTATAACTGATATATAACTATCTAGCTTATAAGCCAACAATAACATTCAGGGAACAAGTATATCAATTCAACTTGAAAGTAGGCATGCATGCAATGGCATATGTATAACAGCAATCATATATATATATTTATTCAATCACAACAACAGCCTAAAAGAAGGGAATTGAAACTTGCCTGGTAGTCGAGTACGGTAAGGGGTAGTGGTAGCGGGTCCCGGTTCAGCCTGGTGATCTATAAATAGCCAAGGCATTCGGGATTAATCACTTAACATATTAAAAGTTAAGTTATACTTAAATCGAAACACGTTCTCGAGTTATCTCGTTATACCCCTGTTTGTGGATTACTTATTATCACTGATCCGACCCGACATTCGTTCGTTAATACGACATGCCACTGCACTTATACTTGGGACATACTTAAGTCATATGAGTTCTAAGGTTGATCGTTACGAACCAATATTATACTCTGAGTTTTATCGCCCGTTTTCTAAGTGTTTTACCAAAGTTATAAAAGAGTCGTCTTTTAGGGGTTCGTTCGCGTTTAACCTTGACTCGAAAATTTTTAATAAATCGAAAAATGCTCTTTTTGACATACGGTTTTCTTTCACACCTTCCTTCTTACCCCTAGTATTTATTTACCAAGATTCGCCATGACGTTACATAGCTAACGAGGGTTCAATTTCAGTTACGAACTTTCGTTTACGGATTCGAACTACTTTTAGTAATTTGGTCATAAATCCTAAACCGTAAGTCCGTTTCACGTGATCTTTATATCAAAACAAAGCTTAGAACATTACCTATCCTATCATGGCAGATAAGGTCTCTGGACAGTAGGGGTTTGACATGGAAAATGGCATACAAATCATGGTATTGTAAAATCGGGCATTATAACGGCTGTAAATCGAATATCTATCAATTTCGAATCTTCCCATAAACATAGAATCCAACCCAAACAACATATACATGACTTATATACATGAACTGAGGCCAAGCAATGCCTTTCCGTTCATCTAGCTATTTACATCATTAATCCAAAATCCATACATAATCATGCTTATAACTTTAACATAACCATAACTAAGTTATAACTATCAAAAACATGCTTAAATCTCAAACAAGGGTTAGGGTTTCAAGAGCTTTATACCTTCCTTAGATAGTGATATAGCCTTACTAAGCCTTGTATGGTCCTTAGGAGTGATTATGCTTGCTATATCAACCATGAAAAATCAAGAAAACAAAGTTAGTTCAAGAAGAACACTATTCATGCTCCTCTTGAATGATTTATTTGAAAATGGAAACCAATGAATTTGAGCTTGAAATTTCTAGGAGATTAGTTTCTTGAATTATAGGACTCACCTTAAAAATTACAAGATCAAGTGATGGTTGGAAGTGGGATTTTGGAATTGGAATTTTGCAAGGGGCCGAATGGAGCTTCAAGGGAGAGTTTTATGTTCTTTTGTGTTGGTTGATTTGGAATAATGCATAAAGTGACATTTTCTAGATAATATCTCATCCAAGTGGTGTTAGTTTAGTGTGATGTAATGGATGATGATTTTTGTAGGACAAGTGTTGCATTTTGCATGGTTGAAGGCTAACTAGCTAGTTGTTCTTGCTAAGTACTTGGTTCTTCCTCTAAGGTGCTAGTTCCTTGCTTCTAGTTTAGTTACTAGATATTTATACTAGTAGCTTGCACAAGACTCTTGCTTCCTCTGCTTGTTTCTGTGTCCGGTTATTACCCGTTTCGATTGATCGTTCGTGAGAATATTTCACGGATCTCTAATTAGGGTTTACCGGGAATCCTCTTTAATATTAATACTTTCATTCTCCATCTTTCATTCTAACTTTCCATTTTATATTCCTTTAATCCATTCGTTAAATACTTAAGGCTATCAGTGTCCAGGGAACTCTCGGAGAAAATAAAAGTGCGGTTTTTTCAGAATCCGACAGCTTATACATACACTTATTTTCCCCCTGGATCACTAATACGAACTCGGAAATCCGTTCCGAATGCTTCTATATAGTGTCGTCTCATATTATTATATACTCCCACCAAAACACTATTCATTCTGTATTCTTTACTTGTTCTCTTAGGGTTGTATAATTGTCCGTATTCTCTTTCGATCGTTCCTTAACCTTTTTACGGAACTACTGGATTAATCGTTATCGATCTGGATGACATGAGAGTATTCTCTTGCTTGAAGTTGCCATATCTTATTCCTTTAGAAAATAGATTATTCTTACCTATGTTGTCACCCTTTAGCATTCTTCAAGACATAAACATAATAAAGTCGAATTCCATTCATTCTTTCCCAATTACCAATTATTACACTGTAGCCATATCCACTATTCATTCTTACATCATTAAATACATAAAAGTTTTAATTCCACCCAAAATCTGGGTTCTTACAAGTGTACTGCATCTTGGTCACAACATGCTCACTGGTAAGTTACCTTCTTTTCTATTTAATTTACCTCAGCTAATGGTGCTTGATGTATCTAAAAATCTTCTTAGTGGCTTTATTCCCTCTGGAATATGTAACTTAAAGAATCTTAACTACTTAGTCCTTGGATACAATAAATTCATCGGGTTCATCCCCTCAGAAATTGGAAACCTAAGTGATTTGATCAATTTATCCTTAAATGACAATGAACTCACTGGCGTAATCCCCTTAGATCTTGGAAACCTGGGTAAGTTGGTCAATTTATCCCTTAATGCCAATAATCTCATAGGGAAAATTCCATCGACTTTGTGCTTCTTGACTAAACTCACCTACCTGGACCTCAATTATAAAAAATTGCATGGCTCTTTAGATTTTCAAAATGCTAACCTCACGAAGCTCATTAAACTTGATGTTTCTTATAATTCTCTCACCGGATCCATACCTGTTTCTAAGCACTTCTTCAACCTACGATATTTAGACCTCTCCAATAATTTGTTCAGTGGAAACATTCCAAAAGAACTTGGAGATTGCCCTTCTTTGGAGTCGGTGAAACTGAATAATAACAATTTGACTGGAAGCATACCAAATAAGTTTTTTTGTTTATTAAACTTGACTTTCTTGGATCTCCTATATAACAATCTTTCTGGCAAAATCCCACCCATCCATATTCAAACGAAAAATGTGATTTTCCTTATAACAATCTGTTTTGTAAGAACCCTAATTTTTGTAATATTTTCTTTTTATAATATCATATGACATTGTGAATTTGGAACCTTTGAGTCATCCATGTTGTTTAATGGAATTGAATTATCTGAGAAACTATGTGGTTACATTCACTATGAGGGATAAAGGGAAGATTGTTGAAGGCAAGAGTCTTATTGTTGGTAAGATTTATAAAACTTGGGATTTGAGAATTATTGGAGTGTTAAAAGATTTATTAGGAATTATGACGAGGAATTATGGATATTCGAGGAATTTACACAATTAAGTACTTAAGGGATTACAAGGGAAATCTCTACGCGACAAAATATTATTGCGAGAAATTAATTAAGATACGATACGAATTAAAGACTAAGTGACAAGCATTGGTGGAAGAATAATGATACAAGGAATGATATTGCATGCAAGTTCCATGCAACTAAGTAGTTAGGAAAACAAACTAGCAATACAAAGTGGACAAGAGGAATAGTAACTAGTTGGCACCACTTTCCAAGGAGACAAGAGGGCATGGTGGTCTAGGTCTAGGCTTGTACCATGTATTACATATACACACACTTAATATATATCACCCAACCCCTTTTACTTTAATCAACCAACACCAAAAAGTAAACACAAAAGCTCTCTCCTCTCCCCTTGCCATAGAAGCTCTCGGCCAAGACAAGAAACAAGGAAGAAAATTTTTCTTTCTTCCACTTCTCCTCATTCTTAATTCAAGGCAAAATTCCTAGGCACTCTACATCATATAAGGAAGGTATACTAAGAATTCCAAGCCTTTTCATCCATTAATTTTCAAGATATTAATTGTTAAAGTTTTGGTGAATAGTAACAATGTTAAGTTTTCTTTTAGATCTTGGATTATAAGGAGTGTAGGAGCTCATTCAAGGTGTTCTTGAGACTTGTAAGGCATACCCAAGACTCCTAGATACTCAATAAGGTATAAAAACCCTAACTCCTCTTGGCCATGTAGTGTTTGTGATGTTTAATGATAGATCCATGTGTATTTGTGTGAATCTTGGACATATAAGTGATGGATGATGTAGATCTTGAGTTTAAGTGTTGTGGTTGTGATTTTTATGCTTGTGGTTAGTATATTTATCTCCATGTATGTTATAAAGTATGATCTTGGTGATTTAGATGTTGGTTGTGATGTGGATGTAAGAATCTTGGTTGGTTTAGTGATATAAGCATGCTGAGTTTTTCCCAGGAACTTGAACTGTCTTGTAAGAGGGTTTTGAACCCCCAAATCTTGTCCCCTGAGTTCCTAATATATATTGTTGGAAAGGTATTTGAATGTAGTTTCCAGAAATATAAGGTTCATAACTAGGTGATGTATAGATTTTGAGTTATGGCCTGAGAAGTGAAATGTGTTTCTGGATTCCGGACTGCACTAAATGGTCCCCTTGTGAACCTTGTTTAAACCCCTAAAAATTTATGTAGGATCATGGAAAAATTAGAAAAGCTAGTAAATGCAGTGGTGAAGTATACCCAAAAAGAATTGGATTAAAATATGTATTTTTCAATTTTATAAAAATGCTAGAGTAAAATTCGCGCAAGGGAAAAAGTCGTTAAGGGAGTGTGATATAAGGGGTAAAGAATATGATTCGGATGTGGTAACCAAAATTAAGTCGAATAAGTGACGAGCATAATCAAGTGATGACATGAACCTATAGTGGGGCTAGAGAGTCATAAGACGAAGTGTAACACCCCCAGATCCGGGGTCAGGGATCTGGTGGTTACGGTCTTACATCCATTCATAATACTTGACTTGAGTCCACAATAAATAAATCACATGTTGTGACCCCACAATAATTACCACTCACACACACAACAGTTATAGTCCCAGAGATGAAATTGAAATAAGTCTTACATTAAAGGGGTTACGAATAAAAGTTATTACAATCCAAAAAGGATAACATCATAGGTTTAAAAGTTTTGCCGTTGATTACATTAATTATACATATAGTTAAACAGGAAACAAAAGCTGTCTAACTATGCTACCTCAGCAATGGCGGCTAGCATCTCAGCGGGTAGTCCGGTGGGTCGGGTAACCTGCTTGCGCCGAGTGCGCCTGACGCGAGCCATCTGTCCTAGCTGTTGTTGTGACATAATATAAACAAAGCAAGGGTGAGCGAAAGCCCACCAACAAATATATAACTGAACGGTAATTTAAAACAGTTCAAAGCTATCTTTCAAACCATATGCCATTCATTTACGGAAATGATGCCAGTATAATATGAACGATGAAGTTACAAGGTAACTGAAAGTATTTGCTTGAAGAAATATCTGCTACATCAAAGTAAGCGAGATATTCTTATTGTTATTAAGAAGAGGAACTTGCAAGAAAAGGTTGCAATTCCAGTTATGACTCTTTTCCAACTCTGCCAACAGTAATCATGTTGCAGGAAATAAATAAATTTGGATGATGAACCAATGATGGAGTATTCACCGCGCCCGCTGTTCCAATCTTGATGATCAGTCGAGATCGTACAGCTCAATTTAGATTTACTACCGGTAGAAGGAAGAACTGACGGCTTTACTTGTCTACCGCCTTACTAGCTTTCCCCGGCCAACGGTTGGGCCAAAGGGGATGGACCGGCGCTACTCGGCCTCTTACACGACTCCTAGTTCAAATAGAATTCATGATTCTGAATGTAACGTTCGTCCCCCTTTCCCCAAGTATAATACTTGTTGATAAGACTCTACAAAGTAGTCGTATCTAGTTGGAAAGGAAAATTCACCAATAACTTCCAAGCTATTGCTTGGTAACGAATATCAACTTGTTCCAACAATCTTACCCCTCGAAAGATGAGAAGGTAAACAACGACTTAATAAGTCAATAGCACCCGAGTTGCGAGTGAAGAGAATACTTTATGACCGGGAAGTCGACAAGATAAATAACATTTTCCAAGTAAGGTTCCCTTATTTTTAGGGAGATAGACTCAAGAAGAATGATGTCTGAGAACCTTTCTTGATATAAGATTAATAATAATATGACTCCGAGATATTTTCGGTAATAATCGAAGAAGATAAACCTTATCGGGGTTATTCTAAGTATGGAATAAATATTCAGAGAATATTTATTGAGTTAAAATATTTTACAGATTATTTAGGAATATGAAAGAATATCTTTAATCAGAGTATTTCCCAAATAATTCTTGAAGAAATATCGAGAGAATATTTATTGCATAATTAAATAATCAAATGAATATTCAAAATAATATTCATTACTTAATAAGTCCTGAAAGGAATATTTAAAATATTTAAAATAATATTCGATGATTAAATAGAACCCTGGATGTATATTCAAAATAATATTCATAATTAATTAGAAATTTAAATGTTTATTGAAAAGTAATATTCGTTTAACGAATAATATACTAAATGAATATCAAGTAATATTCATTTAGTAATCCAAGCTTTAAAGGAATATTCGAGATAAGAGTCCATAAATAAATCAAGCTTCAGATGAATATTAGAATAATATTCATCAAGTAAGTAATATCTTAAATGAATATTCAAAAGTAATATTCATTTAATAAAGTTATATTCTAAATGGATATTCAAATAATATTCATTTAGTAGTCCAATCTTTAGAAGAATATTCTGAATAATAATCGATAATCTATTCGACTTTGAATGAATATTGAAAAATATTATTCGTCGAATGGTTACGTTCAAATAATTATTTGAAGTAAGGATCGTTAAAATAATTAGTCTCGAACGAATATTCAAATAATATTCGTCGCCCAAATAATAGAAAATATTTACTTAAATATTTTCCTCCGAGGTAATCTCGATATATCAAGGAATAATGACTCCCGGTCTATACTTGATTAATAAGATGTATATGCCCTTCTATGAGGGTCTTACAATACCCGGCTTATAACTGATATATAACTATCTAGCTTATAAGCCAGCAATAACATTCAGGGAACAAGTGTATCAATTCAACTTGAAAGTAGGCATGCATGCAATGGCATATGTATATCATCAATCATATATATATATTTATTCAATCACAACAACAGCCTAAAAGAAGGGAATTGAAACTTGCCTGGTAGTCGAGTACGGTAAGGGGTAGTGGTAGCGGGTCCCGGTTCAGCTTGGTGATCTATAAATAGCCAAGGCATTCGGGATTAATCACTTAACATATTAAAAGTTAAGTTATACTTAAATCGAAACACGTTCTCGAGTTATCTCGTTATACCCCTTTTAGTGGAATACTTATTATCACTGATCCGACCCGACATTCGTTCGATAATACGACATGTCACTGCACTTATACTTGAGACATACTTAAGTCATATGATTTCTAAGGTTGATCGTTACGAACCAATATTATACTCCGAGTTTTATCGCCCGTTTTCTAAGTGTTTTACCGAAGTTATAAAAGAGTCGTCTTTTAGGGGTTCGTTCGCGTTTAACCTTGACTCGAACATTTTTAATAAATCGAAAAATGCTCTTTTTGACATACGGTTTTCTTTCACACCTTCCTTCTTACCCCTAGTATTTATTTACCAAGATTCGCCATGACGTTACATAGCTTACGAGGGTTCAATTTCAGTTACGAACTTTCGTTTACGAATTCGAACTAATTTTAGTAATTTGGTCATAATTCCTAAACCGTAAGTCCGTTTCACGTGATCTTTATATCAAAACTAAGCTTAGAACATTACCTATCCTATCATGGCAGATAAGGTCTCTGGACAGTGGGGGTTCTACATGGAAAATGGCATACAAAACATGGTATTGTAAAATCGGGCATTATAACGGCTGTAAATCGAATATCTATCAATTTCGAATCTTCCCATAAACATAGTATCCAACCCAAACAACATATACATGACTTATATACATGAACTGAGGCCAAGCAATGCCTTTCCGTTCATCTAGCTATTTACATCATCAATCCAAAATCCATACATAATCATGCTTATAATCTTAACATAACCATAACTAAGTTATAACTATCATAAACATGCTTAAATCTCAAACAAGGGTTAGGGTTTCAAGAGCTTTATACCTTCCTTAGATAGTGATATAGCCTTACTAAGCCTTGTATGGTCCTTAGGAGTGATTATGCTTGCTAGATTAACCATGGAAAATCAAGAAAACAAAGTTAGTACATGATGAACACTATTCACCCTCCTCTTGTTTGATTTTTTTGAAAATGGAAAAGGATGAGTTTGAAGCTAAGATTTTGAGGAAATAAGTTTTATGAAATGTAAGACTCACCTTAATTATTTCAAGAACAAACAATGGTGGGAAGGTGGAGTTTGTATTTGGAATTAATGGGGTTGCCGAATGGAATGGAAATGGGGGGGGGGCGAGTGTTCTTGCTCTTTTCTTTGTATTGGTTGATTGTAATAATGCATAAAGTGATTTTGTGAGATAATATCTCATCCAAGTGGTGTTAGTGGAGTGTGATGCATTGGATGAGGTAATTAGCATGGACAAGTGTTGTGTTTTCCATGGTTGAAAGCTTAACCAAGGGTTTTTGATTTCTAAGTACTAGTTATGCTCCAATTAATCTAGTTACTCTTGCCCACTTGGTTACTAGATATTTATACTAGTAGCTTGCACAAGACTCTTGCTTCCTCTGCTTGTTTCTGTGTCCGGTTATTACCCGTTTCGATTGATCGTTCGTGAGAATATTTCACGGATCTCTAATTAGGGTTTACCGGGAATCCTCTTTAATATTAATACTTTCATTCTCCATCTTTCATTCTAACTTTCCATTTTATATTCCTTTAATCCATTCGTTAAATACTTAAGGCTATCAGTGTCCAGGGAACTCTCGGAGAAAATAAAAGTGCGGTTTTTCAGAATCCGACAGCTTTTACATACACTTATTTTCCCCCTGGATCACTAATACGAACTCGGAAATCCGTTCCGAATGCTTCTATATAGTGCCGTCTCATATTATTATATACTCCCACCAAAACACTATTCATTTTGTATTCTTTACTTGTTCTCTTAGGGTTGTATAAATGTCCGTATTCTCTTTCGATCGTTCCTTAACCTTTTTACGGAACTACTGGATTAATCGTTATCGATCTGGATGACATGAGAGTATTCTCTTGCTTGAAGTTGCCATATCTTATTCCCTTAGAAGATAGATTATTCTTACCTATGTTGTCGTCCTTTAGCATTCTTCAAGACATAAACATAATAAAGTCGAATTCCATTCATTCTTTCCCAAATATCAATTATTACATTGTAGCCGTATCCACTATTCATTCTTACATCATTAAATACATAAAAGTTTTAATTCCACCCAAAATCTGGGTTTTTACACGAAGTCATTAAGTTAATTTTTGTACCCCCTAAAACCCCGCAATTAAAGAGATATTGTTAAGGTACTAACGAACGGTTATTGCTTATGTATAGATCATTCCACTCCACACGCTCGACCACCCCAACCACACCAAGGCAAGTTTACTTTTCAAAACTTACATATACAAGGACTTTCACTGTTGTGTTTGTAGTTTTCAATCGTATCAAATGTTTATGCTTATCGAGGTAATGATGAAATTGAGATGTATAAGTACATATGTGTTTGCACCACTTGAACTTAGAATGAAATGTTTTCTTCGGACAACGACTCTAGCAATAGAGGTCGTAGCGGTCCGTATATACTATTGACCGGGGAGCGGTATATCATTTTATCGTAATTAAATTGCTAAAACCCGAAGGGTCATTCGGGGAGTATCGTATACTCAAGTAATTATTTTTATATCTTTGTAAATACTCAAAATACCTATCTTGGATTAAAAGCTTATTTAATTAAATAATTATTTTATTAATTATTAATATTAAATCTTAAAATATCATTTATTAATTATTGTTCTTTATTTTAAAGATAAAGCTAATCCAAGATACCTTTAATACTTTCAAACTCGAACTCTTTCGAACTCAAAACATTTTCGAAAACCCCCGGTCAGGTTCTGCTTCTTGTATGATTTCAAGAATCATCGGTCGACTGATGTCGGACCTCAATTACTCAGTTTTCAATCAAAATCAAGTTTTTAAAAGAAAAAGAAAAAGGGACTCTAGCACCCGGGATGTGTAAGTGGCCATGAGCCAGGCGGTCCATCAATTATTATTCCGGCCCAGGTGTTGCCGAAGGATGATTACGGATGTAGTTTTCATCGAGGGTGATTACGGATGTAGTTTTCACCCGGGGATAGTTACGGATGTAGTTTCTATCCTTCTACCGGTAGAGAAGACCCGCAGATTATTGGACTTGGATGTGGCGACTGATCATCGTCAATCCCTATCAGGTTTTATGTTTTCTTTAAGTCCCATTCCTCCATTTTGGAAAATGCTCTGACACTGCTTCTTAGGCTTATGTTCCAAGTTGCTGATAGTGTTCTATTTTGATGAGAAAGATGTTGACTCTATGCAGTATCTAGAACTGCAAGTTTATTTTGAAAATAAGGGCACGTATTGGTGCACCTTCGAAGTTTATCAACAATGACAAGTGATTTTATAACTGATTGATACAAACGAGTTTAACAACTGCTAAACATATGTAATGTTATATTGCTTACCTTATACATATATTTCTTGCTGAGCTATAGTTGCTCACTCTTGCTTGTTTTCAAATTTACAAACACAACAGCTAAGCGAAATGGCAAGACCCAGACAGACTGCCCGAAAGCAGGTGACTAGACCCGAGGCAGCAGTTGAGATTCCACCGGTAGGCCCCATTAGCCGGATTGGTTGGCAACTTTTGTTAGTTCGTTTTATTTATAAGTATGACCTGTGCAAAGCAGTGTATCGTAACAAACTTTCAAGCCGCCAACTTCGCTTCATATCGAAGTGTTGCTGGTAGCATAAATGCTATTTAATTCGGTCTGTAATAACTCTGAAACTTTTATTTCTGCTTAATCAATGGTGTGACATTTCTGAGACTCTAACCTGTGTGTGTATGCGGTGTGAGTTTATTGTGGGGTCGATGGCTATTTTATATATTATGTGCAAGAATAGGTATGTTATTAATGGAAAATGGACCGTGAGCGCCTAGATCTCCGTCCCCGGATCTGGGGGCGTCACAGAAATGGTATCAGAGCGAGGTTACAGTTCTCAGAAACGATAGTAATTTAAGAAAGCAACCCTAATAATAATAACAATAATAATAACCCTACTAACAACCTTAATAATACTTAGAACTCTCATCGAGTTTGTAGTCGGGTTATCGGATATAACCCTGACTTTAAGGCCCGTGAGGGAACTACTCCTTAAACCTTTCTTTATGGTTAGTGACCCACCTTATTTCCCTTGTGTAGATGGAGGAGGTACCAGACCCTGAGGCCTTTGAGAGAGAGCATGATGAGGCACTGATGCGAAATACCGAGTATCTTGAGGAGGATATGGGTGCCGACTCTGAGCTTGGCCCCTGGATTACGCTGATAGGAGATACTGATGATGAGGAGCCCTTTGAGCCTGAGCCTGAGCCTGTTACCCCATCTCCTGTAGCTACTGATGAGGAGAGTGTGAGATCCGGTGAGGGCCGTGTTGTGTCACCCCCACCTTCTCCGCAGTCATCGAGCCCTGTTTCATCGGACGGTGACTCCGAGGATGATACTTCTGGCGAGGAGGAGCTTGACCCTACCCGTGCTCCTGCTCTTGCTACTGCACCTGCTCCTGTTCCTGTCATACCACCCCCGCCGATGGACCTACCCCCAGTGTCGGGTACTGAGCACGCCTACGTGGTGCAGTTCCTGACCCGAGACTTACTTTCTGCAGAGGCCAGACTTAACGAGGCGAGGCGGGCACTAGTGGAGGAGCGCGAGGCGCGATTGAGGATCCAGGCTGAGATGAGGACTGCTGTTGCTAGGAGGACTAGGGCTGGACTCCATAGGATTGAGAGGAGGAGTCGCGAGAGGATTCTTGGTTTAGGGATCCGCGGGGGCGGAGTGATCCAGGCTAGGGATGCTAGGCGTGTTGTGCGTCGTGCATTTTCCCAAGTGAGGACCTTGCTCCGTCGCGGTGCGGCCCCATGATGTGTTACGGATAGCTCAGTCCTCTAGGTTCAGATGACATTAGTGTGTCGATTTTGCGGGATAGTTGACTTGTGCAGTGGTATCCTTTCTGACCAGTGGATGAGTAGACTGACCTACAGATATGTAGATGTGACTTCGGATAGTATGTACGGATGTAGCCCTACTTTTGTGTAGCCCTGACTATTCAGATGATGTACTTGTTATTGTTCCACTTTTGCTAGACTTTGACATCGAAACTATGTATTTGGCTCTAACATCCAAACTTTGTGATAACCCTTGTACCGTACTTATTTAGTTTCAGTTTCCTTGATATTGTCTCAACTGTCTTACTTTCCGATGCCATGCTTTACTGTTTTGATATACAACTGTGAATATGTACAATTGCTACAAACCACAAATGCAACCATGCTATTTCAAATTTACGATATGTGATTTCAAATTGTTCTCTACATATTTCCAAAATGTTCCTACAATTTTTTAAAAAAAAAAAATTTTCAAAAAAAAAAAAATTTTTGAGGTTTTAAAATCTTGAAAACTCCTGCAAATGTTTTCGCATCCTATAGAGGTTTTTCCCAAAAATTTTTTGACGTTTTATCTCCAGCATCGGGTCATTAAAACTTTTGCAACTTCCACCCTTATGAGGAGGAACGATACGTTCCTGACCCGTGTAAACGCTGTCAGGTAATTAGAAAACCCTAACCCATTTCTTGTTTCATTATCAGAATCATGCCACCCAGAAGAATGAACACTCGAGCTCACCCGGTCAGTTCTGAAGGCCAAGGTAGCCACCATGGGACCGGAGGCCACCAGAACCATGAAGGGGAGAATGTGAACCTGAGTGAGGATGAGGGCAACGATCATAACTTGTTTGATGACTCTGAGTATGACGAAGAAGAAGCTGGTGATGACACCCGAGAGGTGGAACATCCAAGGGGAGGTCCTATGGAACAGTTCATGGAACTACTTAGGCAGAACTTGGACCGTCCCTCGGTTCAGCAACTACCCAGCAATGCCAATGCAAATGCTTTCCGGAACTTCAAATCCCTGAAACCCCCAGAATTTAAAGGAACTGCAGATCCGGTTGAGGCCAAAGCCTGGCTGAAGGAAATGGAAAAATCTTTCGAGATACTAGGTGTCGCTGAGGAGCAGAAGACTATTTTCGCCACCTACCTCCTGAAGGGTGAGGCAAACTATTGGTGGGAAGCTAAGAGGAATTTGGAAGGAAGAGGTGTGGTGACCTGGGAGGGGTTTAGCGAGCTGTTCTGGGAAAAGTACTTTCCTAGGTTCATGGAGACACAAATGGAGCTGAAGTTTTTGGAACTAAAGCAAGGTAACATGACGGTGGCCGAGTATGAGGCCAAATTTACTGAGTTGTCGAGGTTTGTGCCGGAATATGTGAACTCTGAGGGAAAGAGGGCCCGAAGGTTTCAACTAGGGCTAAAGCAATGGATTCAAAATCGTGTGGCGGTTCTTGAGCTGACATACTATGCCACCCTGGTACAGAAAGCATCAATTGTTGAGGCTGGGAGTGAACAGATGCAGAAGGAGAGGGAAGGAAAGAAGAGGAAGTTTGATAGTCGGAAGGGAAATTCTGCGGGTGGGAGCTTTCCGAGCAAATTTAAGCGAGGGACGACGTCCCAACCCAACGGAAACTTTGGAACCAAGAGAGCTGAAAGTTGGAGTGTGGGCCAGAGCGGCCGACCACAGGGATCGTCTTACTCTACCCCATCCCGAGCCCTACCCCCGGATTGCAATAAGTGTGGAAGGAAACATGCGGGTGTGTGTAACCTACAGGATGTGAAGTGCTTCAAGTGTGGGCTGACAGGACATTATGCTAACGCCTGTCGAGGAACTAGTAACAACACCAGTGCCGGAGGTAATTGCTTCAAGTGTGGGAAACCAGGGCACCGAATGAGGGAATGTATGTCCTCTGGGCCAGCTGCATCAAGAGTGAGTGGAACTGCTTCTAACAAGGCCCCTACTGCAAGAACTTTTAACATGACGGTGCAAGATGCCGTGAGGAACACGGATGTGATCGCAGGTACTCTACTACTCAACTCAGTTAAGGCAAATGTTTTATTTGATTCGGGAGCTACCAAGTCTTTCATATCTCTAGATTTTGTATGTCAGTTAGGCCTTAAGACTGAACCATTGGAGGACAGACTGCAAGTAGAGATAGCTAATCATGAAATTATCCCTGTTAACCAAGTATGTCCAGGTTGTGACCTAGAAATAGAAGGGCGACATTTTTGGGTAGATTTAATACCTTTTAAACTAGGAGAGTTTGACGTAATAGTAGGTATGGATTGGTTAACAACCCACGGAGCCCAGATTGATTGTGTAAAGAAGAAAGTAAGTTTGAGACTGCCAGGGGACGAGGAAGTAGTGTTCAGTGGAAAACGGCAAAACCAAAAGTTCCTGACTATGATTCAAGCTAAGAAGCTGTTACGTAAAGGATGCGAAGCCTATTTAGCCTATGTGAAAGATACCAAGAAGGAGGCACCAAACATACAGGAAATCCCTGTCGTTAATGAGTTCGCAGACGTATTTCCGGATGATCTTCCCGGACTACCACCTGATAGAGACATCGAGTTCGCTATAGACTTAGTTCCGGGTACGACCCCAATTTCGAAAGCCCCATATCGGCTAGCCCCAGTGGAGATGAAAGAGCTGGCCACTCAGTTACAAGAGTTGTTGGATAAAGGGATGATAAGACCTAGTGTGTCACCGTGGGGAGCCCCGGTGTTATTCGTGAAAAAGAAGGATGGTAGTATGAGATTATGTATAGACTACAGGGAGTTGAACAAGGTGACTATAAAGAATAAATATCCCTTGCCCAGAATAGATGACCTGTGTGATCAACTAAAGGACGCAGTTTATTTTTCTAAAATTGATTTGAGGACCGGGTACCACCAGTTAAGGATTAAGCCAGAAGATATACCAAAGACGGCCTTTCGCACCCGGTACGGACACTATGAGTTCCTAGTGATGTCGTTTGGGTTAACGAATGCCCCTACAGCTTTCATGGACTTAATGAATCGAGTCTTCAAGAAGTACTTGGACAAGTGTGTTATAGTCTTCATCGATGACATCTTGATTTATTCCAAGACGAAGGAAGAACATGCAGAGCACTTGAGGATTGTATTGGGAGCATTGAGAGAAGAAAAGTTGTACGCTAAGTTCTCGAAGTGTGAATTTTGGTTGAAGGAAGTTGAGTTTTTAGGGCATGTGATTAGCGAACAAGGCATTCTAGTGGACCCAGCCAAAATAGAGGCTGTATCAAATTGGGAGAGACCAACCACTCCGACAGAGGTGAGAAGTTTTATAGGGTTGGCTGGCTACTATAAGAGATTTGTCCAAGACTTTGCCAAGATAGCAGCCCCTTTGACCCGACTAACTCGCAAGACCGAGAAGTTTGTGTGGACTGAAAAATGCGAAGAGAGCTTCCAAGAGTTGAAAAAGAGGTTGGTGATAGCACCAGTACTAGCCCTACCTGATGATAAGGGAGATTTTGTGATTTATAGCTACGCATACCATAAAGGTTTAGGGTGTGTGCTTATGCAGCACGGTAAAGTGATTGCTTATGCGTCCAGACAACTTAAGGAGTACGAGATAAGATACCCCACCCATGATTTGGAATTAGCGGCAATAGTTTTCGCTTTGAAGATCTGGAGACATTATCTTTACCGAGAAAAGTGTGAAATCTACACGGATCACAAGAGCTTAAAGTACATATTCACTCAGAAAGAGTTAAACATGAGGCAGAGGATATGGCTTGAGCTAATCAAAGATTATGATTGTGAGATTCATTATCACCCAGGGAAGGCCAACATGGTGGCCGATGCACTTAGCTGAAAGAAGAAGCTCAAGATGATAACGTCAGTGGACGAATTGATCAAGGATCTCGAGAAATTGGAGATTGAAGTGAGGTTACCAGGAATTGGACAAGAGAGTCTAATGGAAATAAGAGTCCAACCACCGCTATTGGAAAAGATTAAGTTATGCCAGGAAAAGAAGATAGAAGAAGAAAAGAATTCGATGGAGAAAATTTTGACTGGCGATGAAATTAAGTGTGAAAAGGACGGGAATAGATTTTGCAAGAGGCTCATAGTTCAAGGTACTCAATTCACCCTGGAGGCACTAAGATGTGTAGAGATCTGAGGGAATACTATTGGTGGCCAAATATGAAGAAGGACGTGGCAGAGTGGGTAAGTAAATGCTTGACATGTCAAAGAGTAAAGGCCGAACACCAGAGGCCCAGTGGATTGTTGCAACCCTTAGAGATACCCGAGTGGAAGTGGAAGCATATTGCGATGGACTTTGTGGTCGGACTACCAAGGACCAGGACTAATCATGATGCCATTTGGGTAATTATCGATAGATTGACCAAGTCAGCACATTTTCTTCCAATCAACGAGAGATACACTGTCGACAAGCTGGTGGATATTTACTTGAAGGAGATCGTGGTAAGGCATGGGGTTCCTGTGAGCATTGTATCAGATAGAGACCTAAGATTCAACTCCAGGTTCTGGAGGAGTTTTCAGGATTGTGTGGGGACCAAGTTAAACATGAGTACTGCATACCACCCCCAATCAGATGGACAGAGCGAGAGAACCATCCAGACCATAGAGGACATGTTGAGAGTATGTGCGATCGATTTTAAAGGAAGTTGGGATGACCACTTGCCGTTGATCGAATTTTCCTACAACAGTTACCATGCGAGTATAGGGATGCCCCCATATGAAACTTTATACGGACGAAGATGTCGGTCTCCCTTGTGTTGGGAAGAAGTTGGAGAGCGGAAGATTTTAGGGCCTGAACTGGTCCAACAGACAAGAGAAACTATCGAGCTCATAAGAGGACGGCTGGTAGCGGCCCAAGACAGACAGAAAAGTATGCGGACCAGACCCGCAAGGACAAAGAATATGAGGTAGGAGAGTTTGTGATGTTAAAGGTATCACCGTGGAAGGGATTGATGAGATTTGGTAAGAAGGGGAAGCTAAGCCCAAGATTTATTGGACCTTTTGAGATCTTGAGACGAGTTTGAAAGTTAGCTTATGAATTGGCTTTACCCCCAAGCTTGCAGCAAGTACATAATGTGTTCCATGTGTCCATGCTACGACCCTACCATACCGACTTCCGACACGTGATCAAATATGATCAAGTGGATCTGCAACCAGACTTAACCTATGTGGAGCAACCCGTAGAAATTATGGATAGAAAAGAAAAGGTGCTGAGAAACAAGGTTGTCAAACTAGTGAGAGTTTTTTGGAGGAACCAGAATGTCGAAGAATCAACATGGGAACTAGAGAGCACGATGCGTGAAAAGCACCCCCAACTGTTTTCAACCTGATTCCGGGACGGAATGCTTTTAAGGAGGGGAGGCTGTAAGAACCCTAATTTTTGTAACATTTTCTTTTTATAATATCATATGACATTGTGAATTTGGAACCTTTGAGTCATCCATGTTGTTTAATGGAATTGAATTATCTGAGAAACTATGTGGTTACATTCACTATGAAGGATAAAGGGAAGATTGTTGAAGGCAAGAGTCTTATTGTTGGTAAGATTTATAAAACTTGGGATTTGAGAATTATTGGAGTGTTAAAAGATTTATTAGGAATTATGACGAGGAATTATGGATATTCGAGGAATTTACACAATTAAGTACTTAAGGGATTACAAGGGAAATCTCTACACGACAAAATAATATTACGAGAAATTAATTAAGATACGATACGAATTAAAGACTAAGTGACAAGCATTGGTGGAAGAATAATGATACAAGGAATGATATTGCATGCAAGTTCCATGCAACTAAGTAGTTAGGAAAACAAACTAGCAATACAAAGTGGACAAGAGGAATAGTAACTAGTTGGCACCACTTTCCAAGGAGACAAGAGGGCATGGTGGTCTAGGTCTAGTCTTGTACCATGTATTACATATACACACACTTAATATATATCACCCAACCCCTTTTACTTTAATCAACCAACACCAAAAAGTAAACACAAAAGCTCTCTCCTCTCCCCTTGCCATAGAAGCTCTCGGCCAAGACAAGAAACAAGGAAGAAAATTTTTCTTTCTTCCACTTCTCCTCATTCTTAATTCAAGGCAAAATTCCTAGGCACTCTACATCATATAAGGAAGGTATACTAAGAATTCCAAGCCTTTTCATCCATTAATTTTCAAGATATTAATTGTTAAAGTTTTGGTGAATAGTAACAATGTTAAGTTTTCTTTTAGATCTTGGATTATAAGGAGTGTAGGAGCTCATTCAAGGTGTTCTTGAGACTTGTAAGGCATACCCAAGACTCCTAGATACTCAAGAAGGTATAAAAACCCTAACCCCTCTTGGCCATGTAGTGTTTGTGATGTTTAATGATAGATCCATGTGTATTTGTGTGAATCTTGGACATATAAGTGATGGATGATGTAGATCTTGAGTTTAAGTGTTGTGGTTGTGATTTTTATGCTTGTGGTTAGTATATGTATCTCCATGTATGTTATAAAGTATGATCTTGGTGATTTAGATGTTGGTTGTGATGTGGATGTAAGAATCTTGGTTGGTTTAGTGATATAAGCATGCTGAGTTTTTCCCAGGAACTTGAACTGTCTTGTAAGAGGATTTTGAACCCCCAAATCTTGTCCCCTGAGGTCCTAATATATATTGTTGGAAAGGTATTTGAATTTAGTTTCTAGAAATATAAGGTTCATGACTAGGTGATGTATAGAGTTTGAGTTATGGCCTGAGAAGTGAAATGTGTTTCTGGATTCCGGACTGCACTAAATGGTCCCTTTGTGAACCTTGTTTAAACCCCTAAAAATTTATGTAGGATCATGGAAAAATTAGAGAAGCTAGTAAATGCAGTGTTGAAGGCTACCAAAAAAGAATTGGATTAAAATATGTATTTTTCAATTTTATAAAAATGCTAGAGTAAAATTCGCGTAAGGGAAAAAGTCGTTAAGGGAGTGTGAATTAAGGGGTAATGAATATGATTCGGATGTGGTAACCAAAATTAAGTCGAATAAGTGACGAGCATAATCAAGTGATGACATGAACCTATAGTGGGGCTAGAGAGTCATAAGACGAAGTCATTAAGTTAATTTTTGTACCCCTTAAAACCCCGCAATTAAAGAGATATTGTTAAGGTACTAACGAACGGTTATTGCTTATGTATAGATCATTCCACTCTGCACGCTCGACCACCCCAACCACACCAAGGCAAGTTTACTTTTCAAAACTTACATATACAAAGACTTTCACTGTTGTGTTTGTAGTTTTCAATCGTATCAAATGTTTATGCTTATCGAGGTAATGATGAAATTGAGATGTATAAGTATATGTGTTTGCACCCCTTGAACTTAGAATGAAATGTTTTCTTCGGACAACGACTCTAGCAATAGAGGTCGTAGCGGTCCGTATATACTATTGACCGGGGAGCGATATATCATTTTATCGTAATTAAATTGCTAAAACCCGAAGGGTCATTCGGGGAGTATCGTATACTCAAGTAATTATTTTTATATCTTTGTAAATACTCAAAATACCTATCTTGGATTAAAAGCTTATTTAATTAAATAATTATTTTATTAATTATTAATATTAAATTTTAAAATATCATTTATTAATTATTGTTCTTTATTTTAAAGATAAAGCTAATCCAAGATACCTTTAATACTTTCAAACTCGAACTCTTTCGAACTCAAAACATTTTCGAAAACCCCCGGTCAGGTTCTGCTTCTTGTATGATTTCAAGAATCATCGGTCGACTGATGTCGGACCTCAATTACTCAGTTTTCAATCAAAATCAAGTTTTTAAAAGAAAAAGAAAAAGGGACTCTAGCAGGTGTGGGAACCGTTGACGAACGATTCCCAGGATGTGTAAGCGGCCGTGAGCCAGGCGGTCCATCAATTATTATTCCGGCCCAGGTGTTGCCGAAGGATGATTACGGATGTAGTTTTCATCGAGGGTGATTACGGATGTAGTTTTCACCCGGGGATAGTTACGGATGTAGTTTCTATCCTTCTACCGGTAGAGAAGACCCGCGGATTATTGAACTTGGATGTGGCGACTGATCATCGTCAATCCCTGTCAGGTTTTATGTTTTCTTTAAGTCCCATTCCTCCATTTTGGAAAATGCTCTGACACTGCTTCTTAGGATTATGTGCCAAGTTGCTGATAGTGTTCTATTTTGATGAGAAAGATGTTGACTCTATGCAGTATCTAGAACTGCAAGTTTATTTTGAAAATAAGGGCAAGTATTGGTGCACCTTCGAAGTTTATCAACAATGACAAGTGATTTTATAACTGATTGATACAAACGAGTTTAACAACTGCTAAACATATGTAATGTTATATTGCTTACCTTATACATATATTTCTTGCTGAGCTATAGTTGCTCACTCTTGCTTTTTTTCAAATTTACAAACACAACAGCTAAGCGAAATGGCAAGACCCAGACAGACTGCCCGAAAGCAGGTGACTAGACCCGAGGCAGCAGTTGAGATTCCACCGGTAGGCCCCATTAGCCGGATTGGTTGACAACTTTTGTTTGTTCGTTTTATTTATAAGTATGACCTGTGCAAAGCAGTGTATCGTAACAAACTTTCAAACCGCCAACTTCGCTTCATATCGAAGTGTTGCTGGTAGCATAAATGCTATTTAATTCGGTCTGTAATAACTCTGAAACTTTTATTTCTGCTTAATCAATGGTGTGACATTTCTGAGACTCTAACCTGTGTGTGTGTGTACGGTGTGAGTTTATTGTGGGGTCGATGGCTGTTTTATATATTATGTGCAAGAACAGGTATGTTATTAATGGAAAATGGACCGTGAGCGCCTAGATCTCCGACCCCGGATCTGGGGGCGTCACATGTTTGATGGTGAAAGGACTTCCAACCGCAGAAAGTCAGTCTTGCACATCCTTTACATAGTTCTCCCCCTTACCATTGGCCTTATATTCTTGATACTAGCCTTTAAGCTCTTTTGTCAGCATACACCTACAGAAAATCAAATCAGGATGAATTTAAGGAATGGTGACATGTGCTCAATGTGGAATTTTGACGGAAAGATTGCATATGAAGACATTCTAAGGGTCATGAATAATTTTGACAACAGATACTGCATCGGAACTGGTGGCTATGACAGTGTATATAAAGCCACGTTGCCAAGCGGTAACATTGTGGCGCTCAAAAAAATTATTACTTGGAAGCCCAGGAGCCAGTTAGAACTTTTAGGAATGAGGTGGAAGTATTGTCCAATATAAGACACAAGAATATGTGAAGCTTTACAGCTTCTACATGCATGTTTACGAGTATATAGAGAAAGGAAGTTTATTTTGTGCCCTGAGAGATGATGCCCACACCTTGGAATTAGATTGGAATAATAGAGTAAATATTGTGAAAGGTATCGCACATGCTTTATCTTACATGCACCACAACTGTACTTCAGCTATAGTTCATTGAGATATATCAAGTAAAACATACTACTGAACTCAGAAATGGAGGCATTTGTAGCCGACTTCGGGCTGACTTTGGTGCAACAAGGTTGCTGGACCCCGATTCATCTAATTCAACTATTGTTGCAGGCACTTTTGGTTATATTAAACCAAAGTATGAAAGATATTCCAGAAGCTGACAAATATTAAAACCCTGCAATGAGCATACAACTGATAGGGGTAATTCTTCGGGTGTTGTAATCTTCTCCCGTATCTGCAGCTTATAAATACAAAGTTAGTTAAGTGGTAATTGGAGGATGCTAGCAACTTTCTATCAGGAAAACAAAATAAAAAACAATTTCTGTATTGAATGTAAAAACTATACAACTCTGGAACTATGAGCTCCTAGCTCCTGTTTTGTGATGCAACTGTCAACTTCATCGATAATTTAATCTTCGCACGATTTAGAATCAGTTGGCTCACATGTCTAAATAATCACTTGTTTACATGAATTGGTTGTTCATTTATTACTCATTTATCTTAAAACTCACTATCTCAACGGGATTTCTTATATAGTGTCAAATGAGTAATTTTTTTTCCTCCCCGTGTTTGTTTCCATTTATTCTATTCCAGAGGCTACCATTTATTTTTGGAATCTGTTTTTCCCGAAATCCAGCTTGGGCTTGATTTAAGGCCCACTAGAATTATGGGCTCGAATTACGATAATATGGGAAGATAGGTTGGGCTAAGGAATGGATACGTTGGTCAAATATACCTTAGGAATGAACTGGAAGATAGAATTTTGGCATCTGGTTCGGGATCTGCTCATGTAGGGGTTCAAGTATACGAACCTCATATAGGGGTACTGCTGTGTGGAGGTTTGACAGGGGTTCACCTGGGCGGTAGGCTTCCAGGCGGGGTACGTGTACGTATCCCGACGGTTTCTAGAAAATGCACTAGCAATCCCAGAGCCTCCTAAATTGTAGGAAATCGGATAAGGGATGCCCTAACCGCTTAATGGATAGCTCCTAAACATTAGGTCCGACCCAACAGTAGTAGTTATCGTGAATAAACATCAGATACACATGAAATATGTATATATACGTATATATATAGAGATAGATCATAAGAACAAGAGAATAATCATGGATTAATAATGGAATAACAGCTGGATAATTACATCAATTGGGATAAACGATCAAAACAGGTATGTTATGAAGGATAGGGTTTATCAAAACGTGGTTTAATTATCAAGAACTACATTAGACTTGATCCCTATACATATAAGGGTATATAGGCCATTTGCAAGAGTTAGAAACATACACATCTAACACAAGTTCTGGGCATCCTCTTCGATTGGGTAGGATTTACTCAATCACAATCGCTCAGAATCCTTGCAAATTCAGTCCAAACACAGCCATAATCATCTCTTGGTTTAAGGCATTTGGGTCCCGGATTTAACCCGTAAACCCGTTTTTGTGGCCAAGGCTCACGTGGATTCTCCGTCCATCCCGCCACTACCTCGAAGAAGTGTTGTACCAAATTTCCTTCACAACATTTTCGGTTGTAGAAGGAGGGGAATTTTGGTTTAATCTCTAGAGGGAGGAGATGTTTCAAGATTCCGGTGACATGCATACGCCGGAGGATGAACAGAACGATCATGAAGGTGAACATGGTGATGGAGTCACGAATCAAGAACTTAGAGAGAAGATTAAGAAGATGGAAAATAAAATAAGCTCTTTGGAAAAGTAATCCGAAAAGCTGAAGAAATGGAAGCAAAAGCATGGCTCCACGGATCGAAAAACAAAAAAGAAAGTGGTTACACCAACTCGGTTGGATTTTGACAGTGTGTTGAGGAGTCAAAAAAGGAGACTTCAAAGAATTTCTGATGTGGAAACTAACCAAACAATCCAGAATGGGAGGACGTAGACGAGGAGGTCAAGAAGTTGCAGGGTTTGCCCACACGTAACCTGAGCATCTTTGACAGGTTGGGCAATAAGTTGAACAGTAAAGACCTACGCCACAAGCTGGATGGAAGAAAGGAAAAACAGACAAGGAAGACTTAATATGTGAGGTCTCAATCAAGGGGGTCTCAAAGTCATAGGAGGGACAAGTCTGGTTCCAAATCTTTCAGAATTTCTAAAGGGGCAGAAGATGAGCGAAGCTGAAGCTCTCAGCATAACCCTGAACATAGCGAGGATTCAACTGAAGAATCTGGTGAAGATGGAAGCTAGTTCACGGATTGTGAGAACGAGCATTACAAGGTGAGAGACCTGCGTGATGCGCTAAAGAAATTAAAGACGGAGAAACAATTGTTGGAAGGTTTAATGGTGGCTTCACCGTTCACAAAAAAGGTGAGGGATTCACCCCTACCAGCAACCTACTGGGGGGGTAAGAGACTTAAGATTCAGTGGAACCACCGACCCAGTTGAGTACCTTAGCCGGTTCAACACTAAAATGGAAGTATACCAGGTCAAGGACCTGACGAAGTGTCGTTTACTGGCTACCACACTAAGGGACAGTGCCCATCAGTGGTTCAAAAGGATACGCCCAAATTCGATACGGTCTTGGCGATAAATGAGTGAACTGTTCGTAACTCAATTTAGGGCTTCGATTGCATTCATAACCGCAACCAATAATTTGGCAAACATCAAGCAACGGGATAATGAAACCCTCACTGTGACCTTCAAATAATTCAATACGGAGGTCCCTAAAGTGAGGAAGGTTACCGATGAAACCTACAAAAATTTCTTAATTGCGGGTGTACGCCCAGGGACTAATTTTTGGAAAGAGCTGCAAGGGGCGGAGCCCAAGACTTTGGTAGACTTCTATGCCAGGACCGAAACTCACAAGGTAGTGGAGGAATCAATGGCCAAGCTGAAGAAAGACCATAGCTCTGGTGGATGGAGCAGGAGCAGGAGTAAGAGGAATAGGTCTTACAGCCCAAAAGATAGGGGGTACAACAAGCGAACCCCCTACGGTGGAAGCTCCTCGGCTAAGACAGCTTACCGTGAGGAAAAGACGAAACCAATAATTGTGAATGTAACTCGTACATAGAGGACAATAAGCTACAAATATCTAACAAGGAAGAACTCCCAAAGTGCGGCAAAATATACTGAGTACACCCCACTTACGGCCTCCATTAAGCATGTGTATGAGGTAAGGAGGAACAATGCTGGAATGTTCAGGAAACCGCTAAAGAATGGACCCCCGGGAAGGAAAGATGCAGGGCGATACTGTGCTTTTCATGATACTAATGGGCACTAGACCGTAGATTGTCGTCATTTGAAGGATCACATCGAAGATCTTATAAGAAGGGGTTACCTAACGGAGTTCGTAGCCCAAGAAGCAAACAGATACAAAGATGATAAGGCCAACAAGGACACTGAAAAGACGAACCCAGAACCCACTACAAGGGCCAACAATATCCATACCATAATAGGAGGACCCTACATTGGGGGTATGAGCAGAAATTCTAGGAAAAATTATACCTGGGAAGCGAGGAGCGCACCCCTCACAAATGTGTATAACCTGGAAGAAAGGCCACCCAATCTTTTTAAAGGGGAAGCAGCGGACATACCATTCACTGAAGAGGATGTCAGGCATATGTTCATCATCCCCACAATGACGCTTTGGTGATTGAGGTTACGATTGGAGGTCTGAACGTACACCGGGTATTGGTGGATAATGGAAGCTCCGTAAACATTCTTGCCTACAACACTTACCAAAAAATGGGGTTACTTGATAAGGAAATGGCTGTTAGGTCCGATAAGATTGTAGAAGGGGGGGTTGAATACAATCTATATCATTTTCTCGAAATTTGTTCTTTAAATAAAATTTATTTTAAACAAATTTGTGCGGAATAATATAACACAAATTTCAAGTTGAATATAACAATATATTAACTTGATGCGTGTTACAAAATCAGTCCAAATGATTATCAAGTAATTAATAACTAATTAGAAAATTCAACATGAACTTTGCTTATTTAGTTAATAAAAATCAAGATATCAATTTGTGAACTAAGAAACTTAATTTTCTAATGGATAGAATATTACAACTGAGATGAACTTGAATTTACAGAATTTAATTTGTAAGTGTTCTTGAGCTTGAGAGAGAGAGATATGAGCTGCTGTGTGTATTTTTTTGTTATGTTCGACTGATTTCAGTTCTTCTGCATTCTGCTGTCTTTTATAACACAACCATAGTCATATTGCTTTGTTTTAACTGATATAACAATCAGTTAACACTAATATGACATTCGGCATGACTATCAAATAAAAGGAATATGACTGTCTCTTTAAATATAACTTCGGTATGACTATCCCCTTGAATGAGATATGACTGTCCAATCAATATAACATTCGGTATGACTGTCCAGTTTGAATATAACATTCGGTATGACTGTCCCTTGAATGAAATATGACTATCCAGTTTGAACTGAATATGACTGTCACACTTTGAACTGTATATGACTATCACACCTTGAACTGAATATGACTATCGGTATAACTATCATTTGATAGTTATATTATCATATTTTTCAGCTTATAGTTAATTAAATGATTTATAAAAATCATTTAAATAACTATTTCTTTTTCATATTAATTTTGATTTAATTAATCTAATAATTACTTTAACAAATATATTAATTCTGATAGAATTAATTTATTTAATTAAATTAATTATTTGATTTAATCAATTAAAGTAGAATTAATATAAATCCTTTAATAGTCAATACTTCACTGTGAACCACGTAATTATAATAAAGAACATACACTAGATCGATGTTGACGCTCGATGTACTGTCTGGTTCATGAACGACTAACTCCAATCTCTGTTCTTCATCTTGACTTTAAAACTGTGGTCTTTTTCTATTCTTCGCTCTCATCAATCATTTGGTACTGACATTGTTTCTTATCACTTATAGAAATCTCTGTCCCTTAAATGAATCCATGTGTTTCAATGCTACCTTGAGGCTTGATCAGATATCTGAATCTTCTTCCAGTGTAAAACATCAAAACTATAGATTGACTTGTTAATTTTTCTTCTGACGGCTATCATCTTTTGAGATTCCTGTGACAGTTGATATTATTTATTTATTACAATCTAGTTTAATTGGATTAGGACCCTCGAACTACAAATAGGCTGAGTCATATGCCTTTCAATCTCCCCCTATTTGTTTGTTATACAATAACAAGCAAATACCTAGAGGATTCTTCAACTAATCCTAATTAAACAAGTAAAAGAAAAAACTTTAAATGCTAAGTAAATAATGGAAAAGTTCTGGTTCATATTAACATTATCCAGATTCAAACAGAAAAGATAAATACAAGATAGATGATCCTCTAGACTGATCATATAAGACAATTATCCTATCTTATTCTATCAAAGCTCTAATGATATAACTTGTAGAGCTAATCTTCATTTACCACCTTCTTCCTCGTTGATTTCTCCTTCTTCTTGTTCATCCATATCAGGTAGATTCTTGATCAATTCAGAGTCAACAAGTAACTCTCTTCTGGATGATACATCTGTAGGATAAACTAGTGGTATTCCAAGTTTCTTTCTCAACTCACCTTGATACTGCTTATACTTCTTCATGTTGGTCTAAGCATAGGATCGAATATGATCCGCAGCTTCAATTTTTTCTTGAGATGCAAAACCATGATTTCGAAGAGCATATTCAATATACACCAAATTTCTGGCAAGATGTGTATATAATTCTTCTGTCTGAAGATTAACAGTGTGAATAACTTCTCCCTTAAGAATTTTAACTTGTGGAGGGTTATTTATTACTTCAGGACCAGCTCTTTCAGCAAATTCTTGAAATTTTTCATGAAGTAGTATACCTAGCTCAGAAGATGTTCTGACTTTTGGTCTCAGCACCCAAAGCTCTAACAGAGATCTATCATAGAAGAACTGAAGAGATACTTTGTGAGATCCAAGCTTATGACATTCAACAAAGATTAGTAGCTCACCATTCTTCGGATCAGATGCAGTAGTTATTCTCACAATTTCTATCTTCAAATCTTTAAGTACATGTCATGTACAGGGTTCTTCTTTTTAAAGCTTTCAAAAATAGCAATCACCCGACGATCATCATAGTCAGAAGTTTGTGGTGAGTCTATTACCTTTTGAGCACGTTCCCATTTATCACCACTTTTGTACTTGATGTACATCTTCCTTGCTTCCAGCTTTTGAGCATGTTGCTTTTGAAGTGCTTCCTGTTCAACCTTTTGAAGTCTTTCATTATGAGATAACTGTTCAAGTGTCTTCTTGAGTCTTTCTTGTCTCATAGACAGATTAGCATCATTCTGTTCAAGTTCTTTATTCGCTTCAAAATTCATTCTTTGTGTTTCAACAGAATCAGGAATTACTGGCTCTTCATCATCCCAAAAACTAAGATCCGGTTCATCAAATTCTTCACCAACATCAGGAAACTGCAAGTCAGCTGTAACACCCCCAGATCCGGGGTCAGGGATCTGGTGGTTACGGTCTTACATCCATTCATAATACTTGACTTGAGTCCACAATAAATAAATCACATGTTGTGACCCCACAATAATTACCACTCACACGCACAACAGTTATAGTCCCAGAGATGAAATTGAAATAAGTCTTACATTAAAGGGGTTACGAATAAAAGTTATTACAATCCCAAAAGGATAACATCATAGGTTTAAAAGTTTTGCCATTGATTACATTAATTATACATATAGTTAAACAGGAAACAAAAGCTGTCTAACTATGCTACCTCAGCAATGGCGGCTAGCATCTCAGCGGGTAGTCCGGTGGGTCGGGTAACCTGCTTGCGCCGAGTGCGCCTGACGCGAGCCATCTGTCCTAGCTGTTGTTGTGACATAATATAAACAAAGCAAGGGTGAGCGAAAGCCCACCAACAAATATATAACTGAACGGTAATTTAAAACAGTTCAAAGCTATCTTTCAAACCATATGCCATGCATTTACGGAAATGATGCCAGTATAATATGAACGATGAAGTTACAAGGTAACTGAAAGTATTTGCTTGAAGAAATATCTGCTACATCAAAGTAAGCGAGATATTCTTATTGTTATTAAGAAGAGGAACTTGCAAGAAAAGGTTGCAATTCCAGTTATGACTCTTTTCCAACTCTGCCAACAGTAATCATGTTACAGGAAATAAATAAATTTGGATGATGAACCAATGATGGAGTATTCACCGCGCCCGCTGTTCCAATCTTGATGATCAGTCGAGATCGTACAGCTCAATTTAGATTTACTACCGGTAGAAGGAAGAACTGACGGCTTTACTTGTCTACCGCCTTACTAGCTCTCCCCGGCCAACGGTTGGGCCAAAGGGGATGGACCGGCGCTACTCGGCCTCTTACACGACTCCTAGTTCAAATAGAATTCATGATTCTGAATGTAACGTTCGTCCCCCTTTCCCCAAGTATAATACTTGTTGATAAGACTCTACAAAGTAGTCGTATCTAGTTGGAAAGGAAAATTCACCAATAACTTCCAAGCTATTGCTTGGTAACGAATATCAACTTGTTCCAACAATCTTACCCCTCGAAAGATGAGAAGGTAAACAACGACTTAATAAGTCAATAGCACCCGAGTTGCGAGTGAAGAGAATACTTTATGACCGGGAAGTCGACAAGATAAATAACATTTTCCAAGTAAGGTTCCCTTATTTTTAGGGAGATAGACTCAAGAAGAATGATGTCTGAGAACCTTTCTTGATATAAGATTAATAATAATATGACTCCGAGATATTTTCGGTAATAATCGAAGAAGATAAACCTTATCGGGGTTATTCTAAGTATGGAATAAATATTCAGAAAATATTTATTGAATTAAAATATTTTACAGATTATTTAGGAATATGAAAGAATATCTTTAATCAGAGTATTTCCCAAATAATTCTTGAAGAAATATCGAGAGAATATTTATTGCATAATTAAATAATCAAATGAATATTCAAAATAATATTCATTACTTAATAAGTCCTGAAAGGAATATTTAAAATATTTAAAATAATATTCGATGATTAAATAGAACCCTGGATGTATATTCAAAATAATATTCATAATTAATTAGGAATTTAAATATTTATTGAAAAGTAATATTCGTTTAACGAATAATATTCTAAATGAATATCAAGTAATATTCATTTAGTAATCCAAGCTTTAAAGGAATATTCGAGATAAGAGTCGATAAATAAATCAAGCTTCAGATGAATATTAGAATAATATTCATCAAGTAAGTAATATCTTAAATGAATATTCAAAAGTAATATTCATTTAATAAAGTAATATTCTAAATGGATATTCAAATAATATTCATTTAGTAGTCCAATCTTTAGAAGAATATTCGGAATAATAATCGATAATCTATTCGACTTTGAATGAATATTGAAAAATATTATTCGTCGAATGGTTACGTTCAAATAATTATTTGAAGTAAGGATTGTTAAAATAATTAGTCTCGAACGAATATTCAAATAATATTCGTCGCCCAAATAATAGAAAATATTTACTTAAATATTTTCCTCCGAGGTAATCTCGATATATCAAGGAATAATGACTCCCGGTCTATACTTGATTAATAAGATGTATATGCCCTTCTATGAGGGTCTTACAATACCCGGCTTATAACTGATATATAACTATCTAGCTTATAAGCCAGCAATAACATTCAGGGAACAAGTATATCAATTCAACTTGAAAGTAGGCATGCATGCAATGGCATATGTATATCAGCAATCATATATATATTTATTCAATCACAACAACAGCCTAAAAGAAGGGAATTGAAACTTGCCTGGTAGTCGAGTACGGTAAGGGGTAGTGGTAGCGGGTCCCGGTTCAGCTTGGTGATCTATAAATAGCCAAGGCATTCGGGATTAATCACTTAACATATTAAAAGTTAAGTTATACTTAAATCGAAACACGTTCTCGAGTTATCTCGTTATACCCCTTTTAGTGGATTACTTATTATCACTGATCCGACCCGACATTCGTTCGATAATACGACATGTCACTGCACTTATACTTGAGACATACTTAAGTCATATGAGTTCTAAGGTTGATCGTTACGAACCAATATTATACTCCGAGTTTTATCGCCTGTTTTCTAAGTGTTTTACCGAAGTTATAAAAGAGTCGTCTTTTAGGGGTTCGTTCACGTTTAACCTTGACTCGAACATTTTTAATAAATCGAAAAATGCTCTTTTTGACATACGGTTTTCTTTCACACCTTCCTTCTTACCCCTAGTATTTATTTACCAAGATTCTCCATGACGTTACATAGCTTACGAGGGTTCAATTTCAGTTACGAACTTTCGTTTACGGATTCGAACTACTTTTAGTAATTTGGTCATAATTCCTAAACCGTAAGTCCATTTCACGTGATCTTTATATCAAAACGAAGCTTAGAACATTACCTATCCTATCATGGCAGATAAGGTCTCTGGAAAGTAGGGGTTCGACATGGAAAATGGCATACAAAACATGGTATTGTAAAATCGGGCATTATAACGGCTGTAAATCGAATATCTATCAATTTCGAATCTTCCCATAAACATAGTATCCAACCCAAACAACATATACATGACTTATATAAATGAACTGAGGCCAAGCAATGCCTTTCCGTTCATCTAGCTATTTACATCATCAATCCAAAATCCATACATAATCATGCTTATAATCTTAACATAACCTTAACTAAGTTATAACTATCATAAACATGCTTAAATCTCAAACAAGGGTTAGGGTTTCAAGAGCTTTATACCTTCCTTAGATAGTGATATAGCCTTACTAAGCCTTGTATGGTCCTTAGGAGTGATTATGCTTGCTAGATTAACCATGGAAAATCAAGAAAACAAAGTTAGTACATGATGAACACTATTCACCCTCCTCTTGTTTGATTTTTTTGAAAATGGAAAAGGATGAGTTTGAAGCTAAGATTTTGAGGAGATAATTTTTATGAAATGTAAGACTCACCTTAATTATTTCAAGAACAAACAATGGTGGGAAGGTGGAGTTTGTATTTGGAATTAATGGGGTTGCCGAATGGAATGGAAATGGGGGGGGGAGAGTGTTCTTGCTCTTTTCTTTGTATTGGTTGATTGTAATAATGCATAAAGTGATTTTGTGAGATAATATCTCATCCAAGTGGTGTTAGTGGAGTGTGATGCATTGGATGAGGTAATTAGCATGGACAAGTGTTGTGTTTTCCATGGTTGAAAGCTTAACCAAGGGTTTTTGATTTCTAAGTACTAGTTATGCTCCAATTAATCTAGTTACTCTTGCCCACTTGGTTACTAGATATTTATACTAGTAGCTTGCACAAGACTCTTGCTTCCTCTGCTTGTTTCTGTGTCCGGTTATTACCCGTTTCGATTGATCGTTCGTGAGAATATTTCACGGATCTCTAATTAGGGTTTACCGGGAATCCTCTTTAATATTAATACTTTCATTCTCCATCTTTCATTCTAACTTTCCATTTTATATTCCTTTAATCCATTCGTTAAATATTTAAGGCTATCAGTGTCCAGGGAACTCTCGGAGAAAATAAAAGTGCGGTTTTTTCAGAATCCGACAGCTTTTACATACACTTATTTTCCCCCTGGATCACTAATACGAACTCGGAAATCCGTTCCGAATGCTTCTATATAGTGTCGTCTCATATTATTATATACTCCCACCAAAACACTATTCATTCTGTATTCTTTACTTGTTCTCTTAGGGTTGTATAAATGTCCGTATTCTCTTTCGATCGTTCCTTAACCTTTTTACGGAACTACTGGATTAATCGTTATCGATCTGGATGACATGAGAGTACTCTCTTGCTTGAAGTTGCCATATCTTATTCCCTTAGAAGATAGATTATTCTTACCTATGTTGTCGTCCTTTAGCATTCTTCAAGACATAAACATAATAAAGTCGAATTCCATTCATTCTTTCCCAAATATCAATTATTACATTGTAGCCGTATCCACTATTCATTCTTACATCATTAAATACATAAAAGTTTTAATTCCACCCAAAATCTGGGTTTTTACAGTCTCCCCTCCTTAAAAGGATTCCGTCCCGGAATCAGTTTGAAAACAAGTGGGGGTACTTCTCTTGCATTGCGCTTTCAAGTTCCCAGGTGGATTCTTCTACATTGTGGTTCTGCCACAAAACTCTGACTAGCTGAATGACCTTGTTTCGGAGCACTTGTTCTTTCCGGTCTATGATTTCCACAGGTTGCTCCACATAGGTCAGGTCTGGTTGCATGTCCACTTGCTCATACTCTACAATATGCTTAGCATCCGGATTATACTTCCTCAGCATCGAAACATGGAACACATTGTGCACCTGCTGTAGATTCGGGGGCAATGCGAGCTCATAAGCTAGTTCCCCAATCCGTCTCAAGATCTCAAATGGTCCAATGTATCTGGGACTCAGCTTTCCTTTCTTCCCAAATCTCATTAAACCTTTCCAAGGTGACACTTTCAAGAACACTAGGTCCCCCACTTCGTATTCCTTGCCTTTCCGAGCTAAGTCGGCATATTTCTTTTATCGATCCTGGGCTGCTACCAACCGTCCTCTGATTAGATCTACTGCATCTTTAGTTCGTTGGACCACTTCGGGCCCGAGCATCTTTCGCTCTCCAACTTCATCCCAATACAAGGGAGATCGACATTTTCTTCCATAAAGGGCATCATAAGGTGGCATCCCAATGCTTGAATGATAACTGTTATTATAGGAGAACTCAACCAATGGCAAGTGATCATCCCAACTCCCCTTGAAGTCTATCGCGCAGACTCTCAACATATCCTCTAGCGTTTGGATGGTCCTTTCACTTTGCCCATCTGTCTGGGGGTGGTAGGCTGTGCTCATGTTCAGCCGGGTCCCTACACATCCTTGAAAACTTCTCCAAAACCTGGAGTTAAATCTAGGATCTCGATCGGATACTATTGCGACTGGGACTCCATGTCGCGCCACTATCTCTTTTAAGTAGATGTCCACTAGTCTGTCGACCGTGTACCTTTCGTTGATCGGGAGAAAGTGAGCCGATTTCGTCAGTCGATCTACAATTACCCATATGGCGTCATGATTAGCCTTGGTCCTTGGTAAACCTACTACGAAATCCATGGCTATATGTTCCCATTTCCATTCTGGAATCTCTAAGGGATGTAGAAGTCCGCTGGGTTTCTGGTGCTCTGCCTTCACTCGTTGGCAGGTCAAGCATCTGCTTACCCACTCTGCTACGTCCTTTTTCATATTGGGCCACCAGTAATACTCCTTCAAATCCCTATACATTTTGGTGCTACCGGGGTGCACTGAGTATCTTGAGTTGTGTGCCTCATTTAAAATCTCATTCTTGAGTTCCTGAACATTTGGGATCCATATCCTGTATGTGTACCTCATGATCCCTTCCTTGTCTCTTTCGCACTTAATTTCCTCCCCGGTCATTTGCTCTTCTGTGGAGTTCTTTTCTTCCTCCATCATCCGTTCCTGGCACAGTCTAATCTTTTCTAGCAATGGAGGTTGGATTCTAATTTCCATCAACTTTTCTTGGCCCTCTCCAGGTAACTTAACCTCGATTTCCAACTTCTCAAAATCCTTCACTAGCTCTTTCTCTGAAGTTATCATCTTGAGCTTCTCTTTCCGACTAAGGGAATCAGCCACCACATTGGCTTTGCCCGGGTGATAGCGAATTTCACAGTCATAATCCTTGATTAACTCTAACCATCTCCTCTGGCGCATGTTAAGCTCTTTCTGAGTGAAAATGTATTTGAGGCTCTTATGGTCTGTGTAAATCTCACATTTTTCCCCATACAGGTAGTTTCTCCAAATCTTTAAAGCGAAGACTATGGCTGCTAGTTCTAGATCATGCGTGGGATATCTGACTTCATAATCCTTCAATTGCCTAGACGCATACGCTATTACCTTGCCGTGCTGCATAAGCACGCATCCCAGTCCTTTATGCGAAGCATCACTGTAAATCACGAAATCTCCTTTTCCATCAGGTAATGCCAGCACTGGGGCTGTCACCAGCCTCTTCTTTAACTCTTGGAAGCTCTTCTCGCATTTCTCAGTCCATTCAAATTTCTCGGTTTTACGGGTAAGTCGAGTTAATGGAGCTGCGATAGTATCCAACCCAAACAACATATACATGACTTATATACATGAACTGAGGCCAAGAAATGCCTTTCCGTTCATCTAGCTATTTACATCATCAATCCAAAATCCATACATAATCATGCTTATAATCTTAACATAACCATAACTAAGTTATAACTATCATAAACATGCTTAAATCTCAAACGAGGGTTAGGGTTTCAAGAGCTTTATACCTTCCTTAGATAGTGATATAGCCTTACTAAGCCTTGTATGGTCCTTAGGAGTGATTATGCTTGCTAGATTAACCATGGAAAATCAAGAAAACAAAGTTAGTACATGATGAACACTATTCACCCTCCTCTTGTTTGATTTTTTTGAAAATGGAAAAGGATGAGTTTGAAGCTAAGATTTTGAGGAGATAAGTTTTATGAAATGTAAGACTCACCTTAATTATTTCAAGAACAAACATTGGTGGGAAGGTGGAGTTTGTATTTGGAATTAATGGGGTTGCCGAATGGAATGGAAATGGGGGGGGGAAGTGTTCTTGCTCTTTTCTTTGTATTGGTTGATTGTAATAATGCATAAAGTGATTTTGTGAGATAATATCTCATCCAAGTGGTGTTAGTGGAGTGTGATGCATTGGATGAGGTAATTAGCATGGACAAGTGTTGTGTTTTCCATGGTTGAAAGCTTAACCAAGGGTTTTTGATTTCTAAGTACTAGTTATGCTCCAATTAATCTAGTTACTCTTGCCCACTTGGTTACTAGATATTTATACTAGTAGCTTGCACAAGACTCTTGCTTCCTCTGCTTGTTTCTGTGTCCGGTTATTACCCGTTTCGATTGATCGTTCGTGAGAATATTTCACGGATCTCTAATTAGGGTTTACCGGGAATCCTCTTTAATATTAATACTTTCATTCTCCATCTTTCATTCTAACTTTCCATTTTATATTCCTTTAATCCATTCGTGAAATACTTAAGGCTATCAGTGTCCAGGGAACTCTCGGAGAAAATAAAAGTGCGGTTTTTTCAGAATCCGACAGCTTTTACATACACTTATTTTCCCCCTAGATCACTAATACGAACTCGGAAATCCGTTCCGAATGCTTCTATATAGTGTCGTCTCATATTATTATATACTCCCACCAAAACATTATTCATTCTGTATTCTTTACTTGTTCTCTTAGGGTTGTATAAATGTCCGTATTCTCTTTCGATCGTTCCTTAACCTTTTTACGGAACTACTGGATTAATCGTTATCGATCTGGATGACATGAGAGTATTCTCTTGCTTGAAGTTGCCATATCTTATTCCCTTAGAAGATAGATTATTCTTACCTATGTTGTCGTCCTTTAGCATTCTTCAAGACATAAACATAATAAAGTCGAATTCCATTCATTCTTTCCCAAATATCAATTATTACATTGTAGCCGTATCCACTATTCATTCTTACATCATTAAATACATAAAAGTTTTAATTCCACCCAAAATCTGGGTTTTTACATCAGCAAACAGATCAATGTTATCAGGTTCACCAGTATAGTAATAACCTTCTACAACATCATCATCATCATCCTGTTCTACTGCTTGAGTTGTCTTCTTCTTCCCCTCACTCCTATCTTCATCTTTTTCTTTACTCACACTTCCTCCCCCTCTAGATTTCTCCCCCTTAGTTGAGGAATCCTCTACAACTTTATGGCTTGTACCAGCTCCAGGGCCACTTTCATCACTACTTCCAAAGAATTTCTTCTCTTCTGCTGTAAGTGAGTGAGTTCTGCTAATGATATTATATAAGTGTCTCAACCCCTTTGCTTGATGATCATTTTGCCTTTCAATTTGACTGAGACGATGTTCAGTGGATAAGTGATTCTCATTTATGTTATTCTGAAGATCTTCAATCTGATTCACCATAGAAGTTATAATGAGATCTTGAGCCACTGTGACATCTCCGGAGTCTTCAATTGCTTGTTGTTGAGAGAGTTTGAGTGCATTGATCTTGTTATTGAAGATAGTTCTCATGTTATCCATGTCAAACCTTAAGTTTTTATTGTCTTCTTCAGCTTGAGCAAGACTTTCTTTCATTTGATCAAGTTGTGCCATGAGAGATAAAGTGTTTGTGTCATTGTGTGCTCTCACCTCAATAGCTCTATGAGTATCACTCACCTCACGTGCTAGTGTTTCACTCATATTTGATGTAATCCTTACATCACTCCTCTCATTTTCCTAAGCTGCATCCATTGTACCTGCACCAGAAATCACCCTAGCCTCCTCTTGGAAGGTCAGTGGTGGTGCAATGGGAGTTCGCAAATCCCGATCAACCTGTGAGGGTTCTTCTGCCGTAACAATGGCAGGCACTGTAACTTGCTCTCCTTGCATGACAATGTTTTCAGCTTCATTTAAAAAAATGTCTTCCCCCATTGTGAGTAACAGGGGTGTGCTTGAAGAAATGAAGGGGTTTATAGTTGCCTCTGAAATAGTTTTACTTTTCTTTTGTAAAGGCAAATCTGTTGTTTCACTCAAGACATCACTACTAGGGTTAGATCTTTTGACTGACAATTTCTTTCTGCGATAGTGTTTGGAGAATGTAGATTTAGTGTTTGGTGCAGTGACCTGGGTTAAAGGCTGTGGTGCTACCGTCCCTTGGTCATTTCTCACAAATAATTGACTATCAGAAAGATATTGAGATTGCGAAGTAGTTGAGCCAAATACCTGATCATTAACAGGTGCATCATCTTCATCCTGAGTGGGTTGATCTACTTGAAGTTGAGGTTCAGAAGCAGTTAAGGGTTCAGGATCAGGTTGAGGTTCTGGTTCTGGTTGATGTTCAGGAGCTTGTTCTGCTTCATGTTCTGGAGCTTGTTCTGCTTCATGTTCTGGTTGAGGCATAACATTTTGCAAATTTATGAATGTGGACATATATGGTGTTATGACCACTGGAACATGCAACAAAGCCTTAGAAGTATCCAACCTAGTGTAGAACTTCTTGTTTGGTTTACCAGACCATTGAACTCGATCATTTGGAAAAGGAGCAGGTTGATCCTCAGGCATAAGATGATTAAAAATTAATGTCAAAAATCGAGGATAATGACACTTAACCATTTTACCTTTCCCAAAGTTCTTTCTAGCCTCTTCACACGATTTAACAATATAGGCCATATCAAGCTGCCAAAGTTGATTCTTCTGTTATGAGCAATTGAGAAACCAATTGTTTGTAACATACCTGTGATGACGGTATTGTTACTCTTGGTGGAATTGGCAAAAACCTTTGCTATGATCTCGAAGAAAATGTTCTATTCTTGAACAAGATTGCTTTTGAGTGGACGTTTAAGATCCAGTTGACCTTGATAGTTCAGATGTGTAAAGAATTGAGTCAACTCATCAGTTAATGGCGCTTCAGCAGATTATTCAGTAGGAAGTTTCAGAGCAGCATTGAAGACAGATTCATCCACTGTATATGTCTTATCATTAAAGTTGAAAGAAAACGATCTTCCATCTGGGACAGCTGTAGTACACATTAGTTTAAGTGGACCAAATTTCATGGGAATATTTGCAGTTATAGCATGGCTACATATATTTCGTTCGTTTAGAAAGTTTATCCAGGGCTTGAACCGATCCACCGAGCAATCCTCGGGATTAAAATATCCAATATAATTGTGATTAACAATCTCAAAATTATTATAAGCACCAGCCATTCCAAATCAAATATTAAAATTAAGGAATCTGCAAAATTCAACAATTAAACTAATTAATTCACAAAATTCGAATTAATAAATAATTAAAAATTCGAAAAATTGAATTCTTCACCAAAAATTCTGAAAAATTTAGGTAAAGATCTTGATACCAGTACAAACACACATATATTTTTAGTTTTTGAAAAATCACCACCAATCTTCTTGAATTTTAGATCGAAAATTCGAAATTTTTCAAACTTAAAATCATAGAACTCGACCAAATCTTACGTTTCAACCGTAGTTTTGATGATAATCGACTGGGTAATCGACTAAAGTTCTTAGAAACGTGATTCGAGTGTGATTTGAGACATAAATTGGGTAGCAATTCGACTTATAGATGTGTGTATATGTATGTATCTATTGTTCTCGGTGACTTAACACGCGAGTTTGGAGAGAAACAGAAATATAACTACTGGATATAACTATCGATTAATATACTAATCAGTTCTAATATGACTATCGGTTGATAGTCATACCGATAGTTATATTACGTGTAAACGTAATATGACTATCCTATATTAACAGTTATATGACAGTTTAAATAACAATATGACAATAATATGACTATCAAAAAACAAAGAATATGACAATTAGTAAAATTGTTATATCGACAGTCATATTTCGAGCAAAAACACTAATATAACTATACACTAATTACAGTTATATATACAAAGGACAGTAATATAACTATCTAATTAATAAGTTATATCAAGATTTATATTACAATAAATTAAACTAATATAACTATTAACAAATTCGAATATAACAATCAGATGGATTGTTATACCGATGGTAATATTAACAAAACAACTAATATAACTATCCTAAAATTCAAATATTAACAGAATATTTATAAGTAGCAAATTCTAACAATAAAGTAATTTAATTACTATTAAAAACAAGCTACAAAATAGCAAAATAATTTACACTAAAATTAGCAAACATAATAAAGGTTATAAAAACGATCATAGGTAGTCCTTTTTACGAAATCAAACATTAATAACAAAAGGACAAACACTAAAAATCAAATAAAATAAAATACTATATATTTACATACTTATTTCTGGTGAATTAATAAATTTATAAATTTTCTAATAAAATAATTTCCATATAGAAAATTATTCAAAAATAAATTATAATTTATTAAACATAAAAAATAATTAAACTGATTTTAAAATAATAACATTTTCAAGAAAAATAGATTTCTCATAAATTACAGCTTGTAAAATTCGAGAAAAATATTCTTAAGGAAAATGAATTACTTTAAAATTACAAGAAGTAATTAGAAATATATAGAGAAGATAATAACAATGATTTAAGAAGAAACAAGCAAAAGTATAAGTTGATAAAATAATTATACAAGTGATTTTAATAACAAATATTAACACATCAATCACTTGTAAATTATTAAAGATCAAACCTCAGATATTAACTAGTTTAATTACTAGGACTATTTAACATACCCAATTCACCAACAAGTCTGGTAAATGTGGATTCGTCAAGAGACTTAGTAAAAATATCTGCTGTTTGTTCTTCCGTAGGTACAAAAAGTAACTCCACGGTACCATTCATGACATGCTCTTGAATAAAATGATACTTGATGTCAATATGCTTTGTCCTTGTGTGCTGCACAGGATTGTTAGAGATTGCTATGACACTTGTATTGTCACATAAAATAGGAATTTTATCAAGTACAAAGTCATAGTCTCTCAGCTGATTCCTGATCCACAAAATCTGTGCGCAACAGCTTCCAGCAGCTATATATTCAGCTTCAGCTGTTGAGTTTGAAACTGTTTGTTGTTTCTTGCTGTACCAGGAAACCAGTCTACCACCTAGGAATTGACAACTCCCAGAGGTGCTTTTTCTATCCACAACACTTCCTACATAATCTGAATCTGTATATCCAACAAGATTAAAACCAGAATCTTTAGGGTACCAGATGCCTAAGTTAGGCGTACCCTTAAGATATCTCAGGATTCGTTTAACAGCAATGAGATGAACATCTCTAGGATCCGATTGGAACCTTGCACACAAGCACGTAGCATGCATAATATCAGGTCTACTTGCAGTAAGGTAAAGTAATGAGCCTATCATACCTCTGTAGCTTGTGATATCTACCTTGGCAGAATTTTCACATGCTCCAAATTTGACCGCTGTGGATGATGGTGTTCTTGCTGAAGATGAGTCCTCCATTTGATATTTCTTGAGAAGCTCTTTGACATACTTGGATTGACAGATAAATATTCCATCTGTCCTTTGACTTACTTGCAATCCAAGAAAGAACTTCAGCTCACCCATCATGCTCATTTCAAACTTACCCTGCATTAACTTAGCAAATTTCTTGCAAAGAAGATCATTAGTAGACCCGAATATTATATCGTCCACATAGATTTGGACTATTATTGTATCATTCTTATGTTTCTTTGTGAAGAGAGTTTTGTCTATGACACCTCTAGTAAATTCATTTTCAAGTAAAAATTCAGAGAGAGTGTCATACCATTCCCTTGGTGCTTGCTTAAGACCATAAATAGCCTTGAAGAGAAAGTAGACATAACCCAATAGAGCTGGATCTTCAAAACCAGGTGGTTGTTCTACATATACCTCTTCATCCAGCTTACCATTCAGAAAGGCACTCTTGACATCCATTTGATAAACATGAAAGTTAGAAAAGGCTGCGAATGCCAAGAATATCCTAATGGCCTCAAGTCTAGCCACTGGAGCATAGGTCTCATCATAGTCAATGCCTTCAGATTGTGAATAACCTTTTGCTACCAGTCTTGCTTTGTTTCTTGTTACTGTGCCATCTTCATCAAGTTTGTTTCTGAATACCCATCTAGTACCAACCACTGTTCTATTTGTAGGTCTGGGTACCAGCTTCCATACTTCTTGTTGTTTAAATTGATTGAGTTCATCTTGCATAGCAATCACCCAATCAGGATCTGAAAGGGCTTCTTCAGTTTTCTTAGGTTCCATTTCAGATAGAAACCCTGAATAATTACATTGATTTTGCAAAGCTCTTCTAGTCTTTACACCAACATCTGGATCACCAACGATTAGCTCAAAAGGATGAGCTCTATTCCAAACAGTCTGTCTGGGAAGATTTAGTCTTGATGATTCACCTGGTTCTTCATTGTGATGTTGAGTATGACTAGTAGATCCTTCATTAACTCCCCCTGAGTTGTTGCCAGGTTGATTAGATGAGTGTTCAGAAGTATGAGTGGTGTTTTCAATATTGTCATTATTTTCACCACCATTATTCTGATTAGTCTCATCATTGACATTGTTGTCATTTGCATCAGCAAAAACATCAGGTGGACTATCATCATCTGAATCTAGATCTGTCATATCTTCAAAAGATAGTTTTTCAGATGAATCTTCAGTTTGGATACTAGGGAGTTTAGTGTCATCAAATGTTACATTGACACTTTCCATCATCTTCTGATGTTTAATCAAATACACCTTATAAGCTCTTCTTTCATAACCAACAAAAATTGCTTCATGTGCTTTGGCTTCAAATTTTCCACCTTGATCATCTCCTTCTTTAAGTACAAAGCATTTTGTTCCAAATACATGAAAGTATTTGAGTGTTGGTTTCTTTTCATTCATGGCTTCATAGGGTGTTTTCATCAAGTCTTTGTTGATAAGAGTTCGATTCTGAGTATAGCAAGCAGTGTTGACAGCTTCAGCCCAAAAATACAATGGAAGCCTTGATTCACTTAACATAGTACGTGCAGCTTCAATCAAGGTTCTATTCTTTCTTTCAACTACTCCATTTTGCTGAGGAGTTCTTGGAGCTGAGTATTGTCTAGTTATACCTTTTTCAGTACAAAAGTCATTCAGAACTGCATTCTTGAATTCAGTTCCATTGTCTGACCTTATAGCCCTCACTGGATACTTGGAATCCAACTCAATTAAATTGATGTGATCAATCACCAGTTGTGGAGTCTCATCTTTAGAACTCAGGAACAAAACCCATGTGTACTCTGAAAAATCATCAACAATCACAAGAGCATATCTTTTCTTTGACATAGACATCACATTCACTGGACCAAATAGATCCATGTGAAGTAACTGTAAAGGTTCAGTTATTGAAGATATATCAGTGCTTCTGTGAGTTGCCCTTTTTAGTTTGCCTTTTTGACAGGCATCACATAGTCCTTCCCGTGTGAATTCCATAGGAGGTAAACCTCTCACCATTTCCCTCTTAACCAAATAATTCATTGTTTTGAAATTCAGGTGAGAAATTTTCTTGTGCCATAGCCAGCTTTCATCTGTGGATGCTTTAGAATAGAAGCAATTGATTTCTTCAGTGCTTCTAGTGTTCATGTTGGCTACATACAAGTTTCCTTTTCTGACTCCTGTCAGAGATGGTTGTTCACTTCTTTTGTGTGAAATCAGACAATTCTTTTTGTTAAAGTAGACTTCAAATCCCTTGTCACAGAATTGACTGATGCTGAGCAAATTATGCTCAAGTCCTTTTACAAAGGACACTTCTTCAATGATAACCTTTCCAGCTTCAAGTCTGCCATATCCATCAGTTCTACCTTTGCTGTTATCTCCAAAGGTAACTACTGGGCCGGCCTTCTCCACCACGTTTGTCAGCAGGGTTCTGTCTCCAGTCATATGCCTTGAACATCCACTGTCCAAGATCCAGGTTACTCGTTCAACCTGTTTAATACCCTGCAATGACAAATGGATTAAACCTTCTTCGGGACCCAAATTTGATTGGGTCCTGCGGATTTAAAGTATTGACCTTTATCAGGCAAAACAACATTTTTAATTTTAATATCTTTAGTCAATAAACATTTAACTTTATAAACAGATTTGAAAATCTTTTGTTTTATCTTGGGTATCCATATTTCTCTAGCAGCAATAACACTTGTGTCATTGACTGGACATTTGACCTGGTAAACATTCTTGGTAACCCTTTGTTTAGTCTTAGGTACAAATGTCTCTCTCCTAACTTGAGGAGGAAAAGCAGTCTTTGATCGAACATTATTGTTCCTGTTCATATGCTGTCGAGGAGCAGTCTGTTTAACACATGCATAACTACCATTAAAATATGCACGCATACTGTTAAAAGCACAAGACATACAATTGATAACACCACATGCTTTATGATTAGAATCAATGATAGGCATGGTATTTTTCTGTTTCAACTTATTACCACCTAATCCAGTCTTAGAAGAACTAGTTGTTTCAACAACTTTGACTGGCACTTTAGGTACATCTTTCTTGGATGAAACATTCGTTGTATTAGTGTCCTCAACAGATTTAGCCTTAACAAAGACTATGACATCTTTCTTGGATGAAACATTCTTTGGATTAGCATTCTTAACAGATTTATCCTTAACAAAGACTGTGCCATTTGCACTATCCTCATTTCTCATTTCTTCTTGGATAACCATAGAAAGAATATCTGGTGGTCCAGCATCGGATTTTTTAAATAGAGGTTCTTTAACATTTTTGAGCACATATGGTATTCCCCTTTCTTTAGAACTAACAGGGTTAGGGGAATTTATGCCCAATGATCCAACAGCTTCATTGTAACCATACCCTATACATGTTGTTCGTTCTACAACTTGATTGTTAAAAAACTCTTTGGAAACTTTAACAGAATTATAACAAGCCCTGACCTGTGTTTCAAGTTCAGTAATTCTAGTCATTTTTTTGCCTACAACTTCTAGAATAGCTTTCTCCTTTTTATAAAGCATTGTTATTTCATCTCTTTGTTGATCTTGATTAATATGCACCTTTTTCAATTCTGACACTTCATTTTCAAGTTTAGTGCTTAGCAGATCTAGTCTATTATATCAAGTTTGTGCATTACCTAAGGAATTGTATAGACTACGAATCAATTCAGTGTCAATAACAATTACCGGTTTGTTATGATGATCAGATGCTTCATCATTTTCCACCAGTGCAAGATTTCCATATTCTTCATCTTCTCTATCCGTGTCATCCCAACTCTTACCAGCCGCAACATAGGCTTTTCCAGGTTTCTTCTTCTCAGCAGCAAAATCTCTTCTTTGAGTTTGCTTGGGTTTCTGACATTCAGTGGCAAAGTGCCCCAATTCATTATAGTTGAAGCAACGAATCTTGCTTCTGTCAACAGATCCAGTTTTATATCCTCCCCTGTTACTAGAGGAAGAAGAGCCTCCTCTCTAGAATCTGTTATTTGACTTGAACCTGTACTTTGGATTTCTTCTGAATCTGAAATTGCCAAATTGCCTTACCATCAATGCCAGGGATTCATCTTCCAGTTGATCTAGCTCTTCCAATGAGTAAAAGTCTCCACCATCCTGAGTAGGTGGTGTCTGACCAAGCTCTACTTCATTATTTTCCTTGTCTGAGCTGTAAGGTAGAACAACCTTAGCTTCCACTTCCTTAGGTGCCTCAACTACAAGAGCTGTAGATGAACTTGGCACTCTTCCTTTACCAGAGACTTCCCTCTGCTGTACTTGTTCCAGTTCATAGGTTTTCAGAACACCAAACAATCTTTCGAGAGAAACTTTATTCAAATCTCTTGATTCTCTGATGGCCGTAATCCTATGTTCAAGATGAGTGGGCATAGTCAACAAAAACTTCATATTAATCTCCTTCTGTGTATATTGCTTGCCATGAACTTGCAAGTTATTGATTATTTTGTTATACCTTTCAAACACTTCCTGAATGCCTTCATTAGGGCTAGCTCTAAAGTGTTCATACTCAGAGGTTAAAATCAGAAGTCTGTTTTCCCTGACTTCATCAGTTCCTTCATTGATAGTCTCAATAGTTTCCCACATGTGTTTTGCAGTTTTACAATTCATCACATGACTGTACATCACAGCATCCATGGAATCTATTAGAATAAGTCTCAAATTCTTATCTAGTCCTGCGTCCTCTTTTTCAGCAGGAGTAAAAGAATCAGCATGCTTTGGAAAAGATGATGCAGGTGTTACAACAATTCCTCCAACAATAGATTCAGATACATATTCGTGTGGAATTATAGGTCCGTTCTGTAGAACACCCAAATATTTAGAATTTGCGACATCAAGGAACAACTCCATTTTATTTTTCCACATTGCATAATTGTCCTTGTTAAACATGGGAATCTTAACAATGCTTTTTGACGACATGATGAATTTTTAAGTGAGTTAAAAATTCGAGATAGATTTTTGACGGAATAAAATTAGGATCTTGATTTGTGTATCAATCAATAGGCTCTGATACATATTGTTAGGTCCGATAAGATTGTAGAAGGGGGGGTTGAATACAATCTATATCATTTTCTCGAAATTTGTTCTTTAAATAAAATTTATTTTAAACAAATTTGTGCGGAATGATATAACACAAATTTCAAGTTGAATATAACAATATATTAACTTGATGTGTGTTACAAAATCAGTCCAAATGATTATCAAGTAATTAATAACTAATTAGAAAATTCAACATGAACTTTGCTAATTTAGTTAATAAAAATCAAGATATCAATTTGTGAACTAGGAAACTTAATTCGCTAGTAGTACAAGAATCACAAGTAAACAAGTTCCAATGGATAGAATATTACAACTGAGATGAACTTGAATTTACAGAATTTAATTTTTAAGTGTTCTTGAGCTTGAGAGAGAGAGATATGAGCTGCTGTGTGTATTTTTCTGTTATGTTCGACTAATTTCAATTCTTCTACATTCTGCTGTCTTTTATAACACAGCCATAGTCATATTGCTTTGTTTTAACTGATATAACAATCAGTTAACACTAATATGACATTCGGTATGACTATCAAATGAGAGGAATATGACTGTCTCTTTAAATATAACTTTCGGTATGACTATCCCCTTGAATGAGATATGACTATCCAATCAATATAACATTCGGTATGACTGTCCAGTTTGAATATAACATTCGGTATGACTGTCCCTTGAATGAAATATGACTATCCAGTTTGAACTGAATATGACTGTCACACTTTGAACTGTATATGACTATCACACCTTGAACTGAATATGACTATCGGTATAACTATCATTTGATAGTTATATTATCATATTTTTCAGCTTATAATTAATTAAATGATTTATAAAAATCATTTAAACAAATATTTCTTTTTCATATTAATTCTGATTAAATTAATCTAATAATTACTTTAACAAATATATTAATTCTGATAGAATTAATTTATTTAATTAAATTAATTATTTGATTTAATCAATTAAAGTAGAATTAATATAAATCCTTTAATAGTCAATACTTTACTGTGAACCACGTAATTATAATAAAGAACATACACTGGATCGATGTTGACGCTCGATGTACTGTCTGGTTCATGAACGACTAACTCCAATCTCTGTTCTTCATCTTGACTTTAAAACTGTGGTCTTTTTCTATTCTTCACTCTCATCAATCATTTGGTACTGACATTGTTTCTTATCACTTATAGAAATCTCTGTCCCTTAAATGAATCCATGTGTTTCAATGCTACCTTGAGGCTTGATCAGATATCTGAATCTTCTTCCAGTGTAAAACATCAAAAACTATAGATTGACTTGTTAATTTTTCTTCTGACGGCTATCATCTTTTGAGATTCCTATGACAGTTGATATTATTTACTTATTACAATCTAGTTTAATTGGATTAGGATCCTCGAACTACAAATAGGCTGAGTCATATGCCTTTCAATGGCTCCTTCTTATAATGAATTATATGGTTTTACTGGGAATCCGGTGTAGATTGTGGGACGAGTGAAACTCCCTATCACTTTGGGAGAGGAACTCCGGTCCGCCACACAAGTAGCCGAGTTCATGATGGTGAATGAAGATATTTCCTATAATATGATACTGGGAAGGCCGTTGCTTAAAGAGATGCGAGTGGTAACCTCCATCTATCACTTGTCAATGAAGTTCCCGACTCCAGGCAGGATCGGCTGCATTCAAGGATGTCAGTCTGACTCAAGAGAATGCTATAACAAAGCCCTACATACAGCTGAACAGTCCTGTAAACACCTGTTGCTCGTAGATGGGTTCCTCCGAATAATGTTATCGTTACTTGGAATCTATTGAAGGGCAAAGGAACAAATCCTTATGCCGAAAAGAGACAAAGCCAGCAAGGGAGACATGTAATGCTATCATGATTGTTCAACATCCAGGCGAAGAGCCTTATACTGATGTTGCAAATTTTTTGGGGGGTAGATACCCACAATAAGGGACGATGCTGAAAGCTCCAAAATCTCAGGGTTCAGAAATAGTTGTACCCCTAATTGAAGGATGATTGAGGAGGTAAATGATAGTGACTTTAAAGGATTGGATAATGTGAACGGTTCAAAGGAGATACAGGAAGCTAATGCCAACAAACCTGAAGGACAGTCAGTAGAGTCTAACCAGGGTACGAGCGAAGTGAACCCTGTTGAAATTGATCTGGATCCGTGTATGCCAGAAACCAAGGAAAAAATTGGTGCAGCTGGAGATACGATCTCTATCCTAGTCAATACAGTTGATCCCACTAAGGAGCTGAAGGTTGGCAAGCAGTTGAACCCTGAGATAAGGGAAGCCCTAGTTTCATTCTTGAAAGAAATCTAGACATATTCGCTTGGAGCCATGAGGACATGGTGGGAATTGATCCAAGGGTGATGTGTCATCGGCTGAACATCGACCCAAAAAGGAAGGCTGTAAGGCAGAAAAGGAGAGCAATAACCGGTGTAAGAACCCAAAATTTCGGTAGAATTAAAACTTTTCCTATTATGATGAAGTGCATCAATGAATAGTGATTTGGTGGATGAATAGTGATTTTGAGGATTAAGAAAATTTTTCATGCCACCTATGTACGAGACGTAGTGTGGATATTCCGAAGTTATACTAGTAATCTACGGAGTAAATAAGTGTATGTAAATGCGATCAGAATTCAGAAATTCCAATTTCTATTTTCGTGTAATATTTGACCGAGCAGTGAATTATATATCAGTAATATCAAGAAATGAGATATTTAATTTGAGGAATTGAGGAGTTAATATTTTGAAATTTTATTACAAGTGATTTGAGAATTTGGAACGAAAACCACTGAGGAAGTGAAACAAACGTTCTAGAAACCGCTGAAACTTTACAATGAGATTAAGCGATTGAGCGAACGAAGCATGGATTAAGGATATGGTATATTAAGAGTCGAAGGAAGGATATATTATGAGAAAGAAAGAGGATTGAGAATAAACTCCTAGGATTGAGAAATAGAGAATGCTTGAGAAATCGGAAGAACATTTTCTGAGATAAAGAGAAATAAACAAGGGATGTTGGAATTAATATTCATTCGAGGTATTGTGCCGTATTAGAGCAATAATATGCAAAATATAAGTTGTAACGTATTAATTTTATTCACGAGACAACAAGGAAATCAAATTGTTGGAAAAGGAAACAAACCAAGGGACTAATATGAAAGAAACAAAAGATGAGGACTTTGTTGCAATTGTTGTGGATAAGGAAATCCAAGTGAGCCAATGAGGTGTTGACAACACATTACAAGAAGATGCATCCAAATGAGATAGATATATAATACATGTATTAGTCATTATTTAGCAAACAAAACAAAACAAACACAAGAAAACACCCATTCTGCCCAGCAGAACAGCAGCTCAGTAAAACGGGCCTAGAGCCTTCATTACTCAATGGAATTTCGTGTTCTTTATATGGTTAGAAAGCTGTGAAGATGCTCTACAACTCTCATTTAGAAGCCTCGATCAGAAAAGCTCGGTAAGGGCCTCGTTTTCCATGATCTTTCAGTCGGATTCTAATAACTCCGAATTACTAACTTTGTTTTCTTCATTTCTTTTGATCATTCAAGCTTACCCAAGGCTATACAAGGATTATACAAGGTTTAGAAAGCTATTACACACATCAAGGAAGGTATAAAACTCTAATCACTCTTAGTCATGAATTGTTTATGGTTTATAATGTTAGATCTAAGAGTTTTAGTGCATATCTTGGTTATAGGAGTTATGGAAGATGAAAATCTTGAGGTTATATGTTGTTGATGTGATTTTAAAGCTTGTACTTAGTGTATATAACCCCATGTATGCTATAGAGACAAATCTTGGTGGTTTTGATGGTAGATGTGATGTATAAAGTGTGTTCTTGAATGTTTAAGAAAAGATGTGTGCTGTGTTAAATCCTGGGAGTATGTACTGTCTTGTAGGAGGGTTTTGAACCCCTATATCTTGTCACCCGAGGACCTAATTTATATGGTTGGAAAGATAATTGAATGTAGTTTCTAGAAATATAAGGTTCATACCCAGGAGATGTGTAGATCTTGAGTTATGGCCGGATTAGTGCAGTGTGGTTCTGGAATTCGGACTGCACTGTGTTGTGCACTTGTGAACTGCGTTAGGACCCCTTAAAATTATGCTAGTGTTATGAAATTTGAGGGTAGTCAGATTATACAGTTGTGATGGCTGTCCAAAAAGAATTGGAATAAAATTTGTATTTTTCAATTTTATAAAAATGTTAAAGCGAAGTGTGTGCGAGTGAAAAATCACCTAGGAGCTTAGTTTAACGTAGTTTTAAGAGTACTCACTTGTGTTTCAAGTTTGAGGGATGGATTCGAGTCGAATGGGTAATGAATGTGATAAAGTGATGACATGGTCATATAGGAGGGTTAGTTGTCACAAATTGGAGTCGTTAAGTTGGTCTAACATCCTTTAAAACCTTACAATTAAGTAGTGTTGTTAAGGTACTAACGTACGAATATTGATTATGTATAGATCTTCGTTCCACGTCGCAAGCTCGACCACCCCACCCTAACCAAGGCAAGTTTACTTTTCAAAACTTATATATAAGGATTTTCATTGTTGTGTTTGTAGCTTCCAAATGTATTATATGCTTATGCTTTACGAGATTATGTTGAAGTTTGAGATTTATGCATATGTGTTTGTACACCCTTGAACTTAGAATGAAAGTGTTTCCTTCGGACAACAACTCTAGCAATAGAGGTCGTAGCAGTCCAAATATACTATTGACCGGGGAGCGGTATATTATTGTATCGTGATTAAATTGCGAAAACCCGAAGAGTCATTCGGGAAGTATCGTATACTTAAGTATTCATTATTTTTACGTTGTTAAAAATACTCAAAAATATCTATCTTCGATTAAAATCTTATTTTAATTAAATAATTATTTTATTAATTGTTTATGTTAAATCTCAAAATATCATTTATTAATTATTGTCCATTATTATAAAGACAAAACTAATCCAAGATACCTTTAGCGTTTTCAAACTCGAACTCTTTCGAACCCAAAACATTTTCGAAAACCCCCGGTCAGGTTTTACTTCTTGTACATTTTTCAAGAATTATCGGTCGACTGAGTTCGAACTTCAACTACTCGAATTTTCTATCAAAATGATTTTTGAAAAGAAAAGAAAAAGGGGACTCTGGTAGGTGTGGGAATCGTTGACGAACGATTCCCGGGATGTGTAAGCGGCCGTGAGCCAGGCGGTCCATCAATTATTCCGGCCCAGGTGTTGCCTAAGGATGATTACGAATGTAGTTTTCATCGAGGGTGATTACGGATGTAGTTTTCACCCGAGGGTAGTTACGGATGTAGTTTCTATCCTTCTACTAGTAGAGAAGACCCGCGGATTGTTGGACTTGGTTGTGGCGACTGATCATCGTCAATCCTTGTCAGGTTTTTACGTTTTCTTCCAGTCCCATCCTTCACTTTGGAAAAATACTCAAACACTGCTTCTTGGGCCTAAGTGCCAAGTTGCCGATAGTGTGGTTTTTTATAAGAAAAATATTGACATCGTGCAGTATCTAGAACTGCAAGATTTTCTATAAAGATTTGCACATGTTAGTGCACTCTTGCAATTATTTCAAAGAATGAAATGTTTTTGAATGAGAAACCTTCTAAGCTAATGGAAGGAAAGAGGTTTGCAATGATGTATTCCCTGTACAGTATGTAACCGTAGAGTGTTTTGCCGAAAATGATATACTCATATGTATATATTTTCAAAGTTGAGATATATTGAAATGGGAACCTTATAAAGGGTTCATATGTTATTCTTAAAGCTCCTTAGTGAGTATAGATGTTTTATTCAAACTCGGACATATATATTGTCCAATTATGTTTTGAAATCTGAGATATATACCCATATAGTTGGGAATGTTTTCGAAATAAACCACATTATTATTTTTCAAAATGGTGAACTTGCTGAGCATTATGTAGCTCATTCTTGCTTTATAAAAACTTTTCAGAAAGAGAAGAATTTGGCCGATTAACTCCGCACCAGCAGAAGAGGAGTAGAAGATTTACCCCGGAGATGATTTAGTTCCTGATAAATACTACAGAGTAAGTCTGATAGGTTTTCAACTGTAATAGTAAGACTTGTCTTCAAGTGTAGTTGTATAAGTGGAAGTGCGTAAGATTCTGGATTGTACAGATGAATTGTAATATTTAGTGTTACTTTTGATTATCGTTTCTGAGGCTCTAACTTGTTTGTGCGCAAGATTGAGGTCTGGATGGATGTATTGTTGAGTTGTAAAGTTAATACAGGTATGATATGGTTGGATGGTGTGTGACGACCTGAATCTTTGACCTCGGATTTGGGGGCGTCACAACCGGGGAAAGAGCTATTGCATTAAAAGAGGAAGTGGATAGGCTATTGAAGGCTGGGCTGGTGAAAGAGTCCTTTTATCCTATGTGGTTAGCAAACCCGGTCTTGGTGAATAAGCCCGATGGCAAGTGGCGTACATGCGTGGGCTTTACTGACTTGAATAAAGCATGCCCCAAAGACAGTTTTCCACTCCCGCGTATTGACCAACTGGTTGATGCTACGGTCGGTCATGCTCTTTTAAGCTTCATGGATGCGTACTTGGGCTATAACCAAATCACGATGTACGAACCTGATCAGGAGCACACTTCCTTTATAACTGATAGAGGCCTCTACTGCTACATCGGATTGTCTTTCGGACTGTTGAATGCTGGGGCAACTTACCAAAGGCTGGTCAATATGATGTTTAAAGACCAAATTGGAAAAACCATGGAGGTGTTCGGAATTTTGAGGAAATTCTTAATGAAGTTGAACCCCCAAAAGTGTGTATTTGGGGTTGAGTCCGGAAAATTCTTTGGTTTCATTGTGAACCACCGGGGTATCGAGGCGAACCTCATAAAAATAAAGGCTCTGATTGAAATGAGGTTCCCCCCGAAATGTGAAGGAGGTTCAATGCCTCACAGGGTGAGTGGAAGCCGTAAATAGATTCATATCCAAATCTTCTGACAGGTGCAAAGAATTCTTCGCGGCCATCGAAAAGGGAAAGGGCTTCGAGTGGACCCCCGAATGTGGAGCAGCCTTCATAAAATTGAAGGAACAACTGAGAAGCCCCACATTGTTGGCTAAACCTGAGGATGGTGAAACCCTAATTATTTACTTGGCAGTCTTCGAATACTCTATTAGTGCTGTTTTGGTACGTGAGGAAGACCAGAGTCAACACCCTGTTTACTATATACGTAAGAGACTCCTGGATGCTGAAACCCGGTATACGAACATGGAGAAGCTGGCTTACGCCCTAATTTTGGCCTCAAGGAAGCTCAGGCCATACTTTCAAGCACAAAAGGTAGAGGTGCGAACCTCATTCCCACTAAGGCAGGTTCTCCATAAACCCGAAGCTTCGGGAAGACTGATGAAATGGGCCGTGAAACTAGGCCAGTTTGGCGTTGATTACAAGCTGAGGACAACCAACAAAGGGCAGGAACTCGCTGATTTTCTTTTGGAGTTTCCACCATCCTTCGAGGTTGAAGCTAAAAAAGGGGTGGTAGAACCCCTGGAAAAAGGGATATCACTGGAAAGCTGCGCACCATGGTGGACTTTATACGTGGATGGAGCCGTAAATGGAAACGGTGCAGGTGCTGGGATAGTACTAATAAGCCCCGAGGGCCACAAGTTACAAAGTTCAATTCACTTCACGTTCACGGCTACGAATAATGATGCTGAATATGAGGCATTAATTGTGGGTTTGAGGTTGGCTCTTGAAATGAGAGTGGTGAATATGACTGTTTATAGTGACTCTATGTTGGTGTTTGGGCATATCAAAAGCAACTTCCAAGCTAGGGGTCCACGCACTGACCTATATATGAGGTACGCCCGGGAGTTGATAAGCAAGTTCAAGGAGGTAAACCTTGTACAGATTCCAAGGTTAAAAAATTCATATGCTGATGCATTGGCAAAACTGGGCTCCACCAGGGAAGCGACTATGTTAGGGGTGATATCGCTGGACGTACAACATCAGCCTAGTATCCCGAAGTTTGAATGTATGGACATTGAGGTTTGGGAGAAAAGTACGTGGATTACTCCCATCCTGGAATACATAACTAAGGGTGTTCTACCGGCTGAAAAGATGGAGCCCGAAGGATGAAGTACAAGGCTGCACGTTCTGTCCTTTATGATGAAAAGCTGTATAAGAGGGGGTTCAACAAGCCACTCTCACGATGTATCGCGGGCAGTGAGTATGAGTATATTATGCGTAAAGTACATGAAGGCATTTGTGGGAATCATTTTGGAGGAACCTCCCTTGCTCACAAGATACTCCGTCAAGGGTACTACTGGTCAACTTTACAAATGGATGCCCATAAATTTTCAAAGGCATGTGACCGATGTTAGAGGTATGCCAACTCTAACAGTAACCCTGCCTACATCCTTGAAGCCCCTCTCTAGCCCATGGCCTTTCGCCGTTTGGGACATAGACTTGATTGGAGAACTTCCCAAGGGAAAAGGAGGGGTCAAATACGCTGTTGTGGCTATGGACTATTTCATAAATTTGGCTGAAGCTGAAGCCCTGGCTACAATCACCGCAACTAAGTTGAAAGAGTTTATGTTCCGGGCAATTGTGTGTAGGTATGGAATGCCTTATAAGCTGATATTTGACAATGGCAAGCAATTTGATAGCAAAGAGATGAGGGGTCTATGTGAAGACCATGGAATAAAGATGGGCTTCTCTGCGGTGTGCCACCCGCAGAGTAATGGTTAAACCGATGCCGTTAATAAAATCATTAAGCACACGCTAAAAGCAAAGTTGGAGGAAAAGAAGGGGTGCTGGCCAGAAGAGCTCCCAATGGTTTTATGGTCCTATAATACAACACCTAGGACTGCGACTGGTGAATCCCCATTCACCCTAACTTACAGGGGTGAAGCGATGGTACCCATGGAAATTGGTGCTGGTTCATTCAGGAGGGATAACTATAATCCTGTGGAAAATGAAGTCAATCATCGTTTGTATTTGGATTTAGTGGAGGAGGTTCATCCAACCTCAAAGCTGAAGCTTGCAGCCTATCAACAAAGGACTCGTAAGTACTTTGATGGCAAGGTTCGGGCACGACCTCTGAAGGTTGATGATTTGGTTTTAAGAAAAATGATGCCTAATATGAGGACTCCAGGACATGGAGCCTTTGAGGCGAATTGGGAAGGCCCATATGTGATCAAATTGGTCTTATGGGAAGGTACTTATCAGTTGGAGGATTTGGACGGGAAACTAATCCCAATGGCGTGGAACGCCGAACACCTTAAGAAATATTACCAGTGTTTGATTCCAGGTAACATTTCTTGTAGATCTCTTTTGTATAGGAGATAAAGGTGGTTTATTAGTTATAACTGCCATGCTATTAGGATTAGTTGATTAGGAATTTCTCATTCATGGTAATAAAGTGCTCGGGGGGGGTTGTGAATGTACGCCTACATGTGAACACCGATTATGATTTGATGGATATGCAATCAATTCATTTTTGCTTTAATTTCTGTCTTATGCTTATAAAAATGTATGGATATGTGTGGTTGAATGCATGCTATTTGTAACTTGCTTTATTTATGATTTTCTTATGTTTTACATGATAGGGTTACGATCGCTTGAACATAGTTCTTAACTATAAGTTGAATTATATTAAAGAACTCGGGGGGTAATAGGTGTACACTAACTATGGAAAAGATAACTTAGCTTAACAATTGATAAATTTTAAAGAAAAAATTATGTAATTTCTATAATGGATTGGAAGCATATGGATTATATGCTTATGGATGGGAAACACATGGAATATATGTTCAAGGATTACACGGATCTCATGGAACATGTGTGGATTATACATGAATGGATTGGCACGCATGTGGATTATGTGTGCATGGACTGGAACGTATATGGTTTATACATGAATGTTGCTGGAACCCAAGGCAGGAAGGTCCTAAGGGAAACTAGGGCCACTAGGTTCCCTTATACTGGTGGTTCACTCAAGAATCCTAAAAAGGCACAATGCCATTAAATCTCCATGTAATCAGGATTGGTGGATAACCAACCCCATTATGGGGTTCGTGCATAGCTGTGAAAGCTACGCATAGATTGGCAGATGGACCTGCCACGACCCAAGGGAAACTGGATGAGCAAGGATTAACTCTTGAAATTATAATGCTAAGGATATTAGCATTACGAGGAAATCGTATGGAAACAGAATTTAGACACATCTAGGGGTATAACAGGAGGAACACCTATCACCCATATTGAAGATCCTTATGGAAAATGAGGACTGGCTCTAGGGCAAGGATTGCAAATGAAATGGCAAGCCTAGTAAGGAATTTACTTGGCTGTTGGATCTGGAAATTTATAATACTGGAACAAGTTTTAACATGGCACATTTAGGAGTAAGATGGGTAGAACACCCATCTTTACTAAGTCATGAACCCTCATGGAAAATGAGGATGGGTTTCGGCCAAGAAAAAGGATTTTTACATGGAAACAAGCATACATGTTTGTTTTATTTAACTAATATATAGGTTCATCAAATATCGAAATTCATTATCTTGGATTTATTCCTGGTGATCTACTTGGCAATAATCTCTAAGGCAAATGGGGCACTAGGTATTGTGTTAAGACATACATGTCTATAGATGATGATAACAAATACCACAAGGCAGGAAATGAATCAAGGAATCGAAGTTGACAAACAAATCAGGAAGCTAACTGAAATGCAGATCAACTATATCAATATCTTGAGGGAACTCTGCATGCAGTTAGGAAATATTTCTATAACAAGCCTGGAGATGCTAAATTCAGATATCAGTAATCAGAAGAGAGTTTGCTGTAACCATGCAAGTAAGTTCGAGAAATCAAGAAATGAAGAGTTCGAGAAGTCATTCGAGAACTCTACAAAAAGGGTTTATTCGAGAAGTCCTAGTTCGAGAAGTCAGACTAATCTATGTTCGAGAAGTCTGTAACATGCACTAATCGAGAAGTCTACTCACATAAAGGCTATTCGACAAGTCATTCGAGAACTCACATAAAGGCTATTCGAGAACTCACATAAAGGAACTACTCGAGAAGTCAACATTCGAGAAGTCAAGTCCCATCTGTTCGAGAATTCAACCTGGTTTCCTAATAATGCCAGAATTCTCTAAATGAACAAATCGAATGAAGATTAAACCCAGAATTACTTTGCAACCTGTAACTTATAGACATTGGCCAATTACACAGAGTATGTTACGAGTAGGGAGTCAAATTGTAAATATTTGAAGGCTTAAACTCTTCCAAGTGAAAGGTGAAATCAGTCACTGTTTATTCGACTTCAAGGGCAACAATAAGAGTGGAAGCAACCTCCAACATGATTACACTCCTACTGAAAGATTCAAAGGATATCTTGATGAATGCATAAGGATCAGCCATTATATCTGGGAAGTTCAAGCACAACTCAATAAGCAGAAAAGCATATTGACTTTCAAAAAGACTATCTTTTTTATTAAAGCTACTTTCAGAGACAAAGATACAAAGCAAAAAGATCTTTTGCATAAAGTATCACGTGGGCTTGAAAGCTAAGTCATTTCAAGAACTTAGTACCATATGAAGAAAGAAACATACACTGACTTGAAGCGTGCTGGGATTATCCAAATCAAGGAGAGAAGACTTTCAAGATAATTCCAGAAATGACTACCACTTCGAGCATGTGTGTGTGACAAGTTATACCAGAAATGTATTATTACATTTCACGTAGTTTACTTGTCTTCATATAGTTTAAATAAGCTTTATGAGCAGCATAGTTTTAGGTGAGAAGAAAACACTGAGCATAATGCTGATAGCATTAGGTTTTCTTGTAAACACTAAAACATTGTAACCCGCAACTGTGTATTCTTACGCAGAGAATTATCATCAAATACAACCATCGGGTGGATCAAGCAAACAAGCTAACCCACCTGAGATTTTTTATATCGTGTGTTGTATGTGTCTTAGATAATTTGTTTATCTTGTTTTCTTTGTGTTCTTACAACAATCTATTTAGACCTCACCATTACGAAAGAATTTAGTCAAGATTGTATTCAACCCCCCCCTCCTACAATCTCGTGGTGCATAAATAGGAAATAACAATTGGTATCAGAGCAAGCTTCTAACATACAAGAAGTCTAAATATCACTACCATGGGATTGAAGGATACAAGCGTGAAAATACCAGTCCTTGACAAAGATAATTACTTTCACTGAAAAGTAAAGATGCATTTGCATCTCTTATCCATCGATGAAGGTTATGTAAACTGCATAGAAAAAGGTCCTCATATTCCTATGAAGGCCAACATTGCAGTTGGAGAAGCAGCTGGAACTGGAGTTGTTGGAAGGCAAATTCCCAAACTACCAGCAGAATTCACAGATGGAGACAAAGAGGAAGTCCAAAAGGACAAAAACACCATGAACATACTGTTCAATGGTATTGATCAAGACATGTTCGATAATGTCATTAACTGCACCACTGCCAACAAGTGTGGGATACTATATGAACACTCTGTGAAGGGACTGAGCAAGTCAAGGAGAATAAGAAACAACTCCTCATACAACAGCATGAACATTTTCACTTTAATACAGGTGAAAACTTAACTGATATATTTAGCAGGTTTAAAAAACTGTTAAATGGGAGAGTTTATTAAACCAAAGACTCCAACCTAAAATTTATGAGGTCTTTACCTAAAGAATGGAAGCCAGTGACAGTCTCATTGAGGAACTCTCAAGACTAGAAAGAGTTTACACTTGAGAGACTGTATGGAATTCTAAAGACCTATGAGTTCGAGTTAAAACAAGATGAAGAATTTGAGAAGATCCAGAATAAAGGTGGAAATGTAGCTTTGGTGGCCAATATTCCAACCAACCAAGATGGAGAGAAGATGAAGAATGTGGAAGTAACACCAAGTCAAAGAACTTGTAAAGGTGGAGCTGGAACTAGCAAAGGCAAAGGCAAGATGATTGAAGAACTTAATGCATTGAGTGAGGATGAATCTAAAGATCTAGATGAATACCTGGCATTCCTGTCAAAGAGATTTTCAAAGTTAAGATTCAAGAAGAATCCAGCTGGAGGCGGGCAATTCAAGAAAAGCAATCAACCAAACAAGGGCATGGTTGAAAGGTCAAAGATCAAATGTTATAGTTGTGGAATTGCTGGCCACTTTGCAAATGAATGTAGAAAATCCAAAGCTGAGAATGAAAAGAAACAGTTTGAGACTGCTGACTACAAAAAGAAATATTTTGATCTTCTCAAGCAAAAGGAAAGAGCATTCATATCTAGAGATGATGATTGGGCAGCTGGAGGAGACTCAGATGCAAAGGAAGAGTTTGTTAACCTTGCACTTATGGCAAATGAAAATGATGAAGAGGCTAGTTCAGCAAGCAACCAGCTATACTCTACAAATTTAACCGAGCTTTCCAAAGATGAATGTGACAATGTTGTTAATGAAATGTCTAATGATTTGTACAATATGCATGTTACATTGAAATCACTTAACAGAGAAAACAGCAAGATTAAATATCTGAATGCTAGGTTAGGTGATAGGAATACTTTGTTAGAGACCCAATTAATTGATTTTGAAACAATAAGAAGAGATTACCAGGATGCAAAAGATAAATTACTTGAGGCTTTGAATAGAGAAGATTGTTTAAAAGAACAGTTGAAAAAGGAACAGGATTTAATTGCTAAGTGGAGAGGATCAAAGGCTAAAACTGAAGAAATTTGCAGTAAGCAAGGAATTGATTCTTTCCGTAAAATAGCAGAAGCAAAGTTAGAAGTTGATGGGGAGGTTGCTTCAGACAGTGACTCAATGAATGAGAAATGTTCATTGAAGTCCAAGCCTATCAGAAATGCAACCCTGATCAGATTGCATAAGAAGTATGGCCCTGTCAGCAAAAACTTTGCATTGGGAGAGTGTAGCAAAACCAAGTCCGTTGAACAAGGAAACATAGACCACTTGTACATCAAGAAATTGAAGAATAAGCTAGAAAAGACTGAACCAAAGGCTAAGGCTAGAAGGAAGAATAGAAATGGCAAGGTAGGAATTAACAAAGATAGTAATTATACACCTGATAAATATGCTCCTCGAAAGGAATGTGTGAACTATGGTAGTGTTAATCATTTATCTGCCAACTGTAAATCTATTAAGAATGCTTTTGTGCCTAGTATGCCTAAGTCAGTACCTATGCCTGCCATGAATGTTGTGCCTCACATATGTGTTCAACCTGCTCATGCATCTAGTTAGTATGCTAACATGCAATTCATGCATAATCCATATTACAATGCCTTCAATATCCCTCAGTTGCCATGGATGATGAATAACATGTTTGCACAGACTATACCTAATTGTACATCTAGCTTTAATGCATATGAGCATGTAAAACAACCTGTGTTTCAGAGACCTACACCAAGAGTTAAGATTGATTTAACTCAATCAGAACCCTTGGATGGTAAGGGTTTGAAAAATAGGAGAAAGGCTAACAAGGCAGGACCCAAGGAAACTTGGGTACCAAAATCAACTTGATTTGATTTTGATGTGTGCAGGGAGACAGAAAGAATCTTTGGTACCTGGATAGTGGTTGTTCTAGGCACATGATTGGAGATTCTACCCTGCTCACTAAGTTTGAGGAGAGAGCTGGCCCTAGCATTACCTTTGGAGATAACAACAAAGGATATACTGGAGGATATGGCTTGATTTCAAAAGAAAATATGGTCATTGAAGAAGTAGCACTGGTTGATGGACTCAAGCACAACTTGCTGAGTATCAGTCAACTATGTGATAAAAAATAAAATGTGTGGTTCACATCTGAAGCTTGTGTTGTTTTCAAGAAGAACGACAACAAGGTAGTGATGACATGAAATAGAAAAGTAAATGTGTACATTGCTGGCTTCAACTCAACAATTACCAATTCTGCTACATGCCTCTTCAGCGAGGCAAGCATGGATAAAGGATGGCTTTGGCACAAAAGACTGTCATACTTAAATTTTAGAGCCATGAATGAATTGGTCAAGAAGGATTTGGATAGAGGTATTCCAAAATTGGAGTTTTCCAAAGATGGACTTTGTGATGCTTGCCAGAAAAGGAAGTAGAAGAAAGCCTCTTTCAAATCAAAGTCATTGTCATCAATTGATCAACGCTTACAGCTTCTGCACATGGATCTTTTTGGACCAGTCAATGTGTTGTCGATATCTAACAAGAAATATTATCTTGTAATTGTCGATGATTTCTCCAAGTACACTTGGACATTCTTTCTGTCTTCGAAAGATGATGCAAGTGAAATTATTATCAAGCATATCAAGACAATCAACAACAATCCAATCTTCAAAGTAAGAAGGATTAGAAATGACAATGGGACTGAGTTCAAGAATTTTGTGCTAAGAAAGTTCTATGAAGAAGAAGAAATTACTCAAGAATTCTCTGCATCAAGAACACCTCAACAAAATGGTGTAGTGGAGAGAAAGAACAGAACTCTTATTGAAGCTGCAATGACTATGCTTGAAGAATCAAAGTTGCCAACATATTTCTGGGCTGAAGCTGTTAATACTGCATGCTATACTCAGAACATATCTTTGATCAACCAAGCAAAAGGCATGACACCTTACCAACTATTCAAAGGAAAAAAGCCAACAATTAACTTTCTGCATGTCTTTGGATGTAAATGTTTTGTATTGAAGAACTATGGTGAGAACCTTGGGAAATTTGATTTAAAGGCAGATGAAGCTATTTTTGTTGGATACTTAGCTGGAAAATCTTACAGAATCTACAACCTAAGACTTAACATTGTTATGGAATCCATACATGTTGTCTTCGACGATAAGAAAATATCTGGCCTTGTAGATGAAGGTTTTCATGAGTCACTCTCATTCGAGAATGAGACAAGTGGTGAAGATAGTGAAGATGATGATGAAGAGAGGACAACGATGGGTGTAGAGAACAGACATGGACCATCAAGTGAAGTGCAGAATGGACCATCTGTAGAAGAGCAACTCACACCATCTGGTGAAGATTGAAGCATCAGTTGAGAATCAAAGAGAAATATCTGTTAACAACTCTGTTAGAACTCCACTCAACATGAGGTTCATACACTCAGGGGGAGTTTCTCACAGTCAACACTCAACAACGAATCAAGATAGTCAACATCAAGAGAATGAAATAACTTCATCAAGGTCAAACTTGCCACCACAGAGAAAATGGACTAAGGATCACCCTTTTGAGCTGATAATTGGTGACTCCAATGTAAAAGTCCAAACTAGAAGAGCAACCCAATAAGAATGCATGTACAGCAGCTTTCTTTCTAAAGAGGAACCCAAGAATGTTGAAGATGCTCTTCTAGACCCAGACTGGGTTTTAGCAATGAAAGATGAAAGGCAGAGTGTATAAACTTGTAACACTATAACTAATGTAACTCAAACTAAAGGAAAAGATACTTAACCAGAAGACAATCAAGAACAGGAAGTCACAAGAAATCAACACTAAATGAAGACAAGGTAATTGATACAATTAAACATGCTAACTATGATCAAGCCAAGAAGAAATCATTGAGAGAAGTTCAAGTTAAAGTTGTTCATGCCTCGGTGATTTGATTAATCAAGATTCAAGATCATAACTATCAGTATCAACAAGACCAATTGATTTCAAGTGAAGAAGAAGGAAAGCAAATATTGGAAAGCCAAGTTATTCAGTGAATGTGGTAATTTATTCAAGAAGCAGAAACACTATCAAGACTAGTCACTTATGAACCAGACCATTGCATCAAGTGTCAGGACATTGATAGCAAGTTTATGTCAGTAATAAAGAACCATGTTCAAGAGCTTGTTGAAGAATAAAGAAGACATGAAGATATCACAAGTTCAAGATGTGCATTGAAGTTTCAAGTTGAAGACCAGAATATTTTCTAAGTACTAAATGTTCTGGATGGCTAAGTAGAAATTTTCAAGTAGAAGTTCTACTTAGGAATTTCGAGATAGCCAAGTAGAAGTTCCACTTAGGAATTTCGAGATAGCCAAGTAGAAATTCTCAAGTAGAAGTTCTACTTAGGTGCAGCTTCAACATGACACATGGCATCTTCTGATTGGCAGATTTCCAAGCTTTCAAGATAAGGCAAGAATTATGTGGACATCATTGGGCCACGTACATCTTAGTCTTTGAAGACTACAGGACATAGATTACATGTAGTATAAATAGAAGTACTTGTGTAATGTTTTAGTCAGTGAGCAATTCTAGAGAAAAACACAAGAGAAAAAGAGAGAGTGCATTCACAGAGCTTAGTATCATTCACTTCTCTCTCAACTTCTGTTATACTTTGTAATGAATGTTGTAGCAACCCTTTCAAGTTATATATAAAGAAATATATTCCTTGAATCTGTGTGTTCATTTATTGCATCGTTTTTATTGCCTCTCATATTCGAAAAGTTGTATTCACCCCCCCTCTACAACACATTTGGACCTAACAATTGGTATCAGAGCTATATGTTTAACATACAAAACATAGATCCTTGTGTTGAGTAAAAGAATCGTGAGTTTTCATTTTTCAGATCTACTTTTCATTTTCTCGAAAAGTGTGTTTTAATTCGTTGGTAGTGAAAACTCATCTGAAAAATTATTTAAATACTCCAGGTGTGATTATTTAGCTTGGGTGTATTTTAATTAATTTTTGTGAATTTATCTGGGTTAGTTCATATTTGGTGTTCTTGAGTGTTCATCATCTGTTCTTATCAAAGAATACAACCCAACAACTTTTTGATCTCCTTTTCAATAGTAAAAGAATAAAAAGGTGGTTTTTGGACTTGTTGATTTATTTTATTCGGCCGAAAGTAAAAGACATACTCAGTACCTAGCATGTGGGTTAGGTGGGTTTGGTGAGTAAAGCATTCAAAGTCAAAAAGTGTTAAAGTGATAATATTGTTTATTCAATATTTAAAGAAATCTGCAGAAAAATTATTCTAAGGCAAAAATTTCTACATAGAAGTTCTACTTGAGAATTTCTACATAGAATTTCGACTTGGACAATTTCTACTTAGTGATTTCGACTTGAGCAAAATTTCTACTTAGAGAAATTTCGACTTAGGCAAAAGTTCTACATAAATATTCTACATAGCCTAGTCTTGGGTACTTAGAAAATTTTAGTGACCAGAATTGAGATGGCTCCTAAAAATGCATTCAAGATCCCAATGTTCAACAAAGATCACTATGAAGAATGGGTTTTCAGAATGAGACTATATCTAGAGACTATTAACCCTGAATATCTGGAAGTCCTTGACAAGGGTAAATTTGTCCCAATGGCAGTTATTCCTTCACATACGGAAGGAGGAGTGGTTATACCACCCCGGTCTGAGCCCAAAAAGGCAGCGGACTTTTCGGATGCTGATAAAGAGCAAATAGCTTTGGATACTGCTGTACGACAAACCTTGATGGAATCTCTTGATCATGAAATGTTCAACATAGTCAAAGGTCTGACTACAGCGAAGAAGATTTGGGACAAGATAGAAGTTGTCATGGAAGGATCTGCAGAGGTCAGAAGCAACAAAACACTCATACTCAAGATGGAGTATGACACCTTTAGAATAAGGAAAGGAGAAGGCATAACAGATGTCTACCTACGATTCAGTCAGTTGGTATTGGATTTGAATCTGAGAGGTGTGACTCTCCCCATGGTTGAAACAAATACGAGATATCTGAGGAACCAGCCAAAAAGCATTGAGCATAGGGTCTACGCAATCAGAGAAACCAGAGATTTGCATACAACTTCTCTGGAAGAGTATTATGGAATATTAAAGACCTATGAGCTGGAAACGCTTCAAGATCAAGCATGGGACAATGATTCAAAGTCAAAAGAAAGTGCATCAGGATTAGTTGCTGATGAGGAAGAGTCTAAGAAGGCAATGGTTGCAGCAAAGCCTAAATCATCACTTGCACCACATCAAGTTGATAATGATGACGAGTGCGCATCTGACAGTGATGATGACTACTACACCCAAGAAGAGCTGGACAACATGGACGATAGTGTCGTGGCATACATGGCAAGGAAGTTCAGCAACATGAGATTTAGAAAGAGCAACCGACCGCAGAGAAAATCTTCATCTTATTATCGGGCTGCTAAGGGTGGTGGTAGTTCGTCAGGCTACAAAGGAAAAGGCAAGAATACCAGCTACAAATCTCCCTTGGATTTCAAAATGAAATTCAAATGCTACAATTGTGGTGAAGCTGGACACTTTGCCTCGGACTGCAAAAAGCCTAAACAGACTTATCCAAAAGAAACATTTGAAGCTCTCAAAAGCAACTATGAAGCACTGTTGAAGGAAAGACATGGAAAACGAGCTTTATTGGTGACAGAAGGAAGAGCTTGGGATGATTCAGATGAGGAAGATGTTACTCAGGTAGCAAACTTTGCGCTCATGGCTGAGACATCAGAGGAACCAGAGGGCATTAAGCAGAATAGAAATAAAGTTATATGGGTGCTAGACAGTGGAGCATCGAGGCATATGACTGGAAACAAGTCCCTGCTTACAGAGTTGGTTATGAAGGCTGGCCCTTATGTTACCTTTGGAGATGACAGCATAGGTGTGACTAAGGGATATGGCAAACTGAAAACTGGCAATGTCATCATTGAAGATATTTCCTATGTTGAGGGACTAAAGCACAATCTGTTGAGTATAAGTCAATTCTGTGACAAAGGTTACGAAATTGTCTTCAACAAGAAAGGTGTCTCAATCACTCACATCAAGGAAGGCTCACTAGCTTTAAGAGGAGTTCGAAAGGCAGATCTTTTTGTTGCAGATATGGATTCAGCAAATCAGGATGAGGTTACCTGTTTCTACAGCAAAGCCTCGGATGATGAAAGCTGGTTATGGCACAAAAAGCTATCTCACTTAAACTTCAAAACGATGAATGCTCTCGCGAGGCGAGAATTGGTGAGAGATCTACCTCAAATGGAGTTCGCTCCGAAAGGACTCTGTGAAGCTTGTGAAATGGGAAAGTCGAAGCGAGCATCGCATAAAAGCAAAGAAATTTCTAGTATTACTGAGCCTCTACAACTTCTTCATATGGATTTGTTTGGCCCAGTGAATGTCCTATCTTTGTCTAGGAAAAGATATGCTTTGGTAATCGTGGATGACTTCTCCAAGTATACATGGGTATTGTTCGCAATGACGAAAGACGAAGTACCTTTCTTAATCATTGATCACATCACTCAAATTGAGAATGTTTCAACACTTACTGTGAAGACGATTAGATCAGACAATGGCACTGAATTCAAAAACGCAGTGCTAAATGACTTCTGTGTATCTAAGGGAATACGTCGTCAGTATTCAGCCCCGAGAACTCCACAGCAAAATGGAGTAGTTGAAAGGAAGAATAGAACTTTGGTTGAAGCAGCAAGAACGTTGTTGTATGATTCAAAACTTCCTTTGTATTTCTGGGCCGAAGCAGTGAGTACCGCTTGTTACACTCAAAATAGAACCTTGATCATAAAAGATAAAGAAAAGACACCATGTGAGCTAATGAACAACAGAAGACCAACAATCAAATACTTTCATGTCTTCGGAGCAAAATGCTATGTGCTTATAGATGATGAAAATCTAGGCAAGTTTGCAGCAAAAGCTCGTGAAGGAATCTTTGTTGGTTACTCTACAGACGTGGTGGCAGCTTATAGAGTGTTCTTAGTGAATGATCGAAAAGTGACTGAAAGTTACAACGTCAGATTCGACGATACCAAACTCTCATCAATTTCAAGAGATTCTAGTGAACCTGAGTCCCTAAAATTTCAGAATCTGGACTTAGAAGATCTTGAAGATGAACCTGAGTTGGTTGTTCCATTAAATGTTCCAAGCGTACGTGAAGAACCTGAGTCTAGTGAACAAGCTAATTCTACAAGATCAGGAGAGACTTCTTCAGTACCAACCGGCAACAACTCAGGGGGAGTAAATAGCAGCTCAAGGACTACTGTTCAAGGCTCGAGTCGAGTTGACTCTAGTTCTGTAGGAGCTGGCACTAACTCAGGGGGAGTTAGTGAAAATAATCAAAGTAGTCAGCACCCCATCTCAGAAAGTCAAGCTGAATCATCTAGACAATTTCCAAGTGAACGGGTATGGAATAGAGACCATCCGTTTGAGTTAATTATTGGTGATCCAGATGCTGGTGTGACTACTAGAAGAACCGCAAGAGCTGACATGGCTAATATCTCCTTATATTCTGGGTTCTTATCCAAGCTTGAACCTAAAGAAATAGAAGAAGCTCTTGGCGATGCTGATTGGGTGATTGCAATGCAAGAGGAACTCAATCAGTTTGAAAGGCAGAAAGTTTGGAAACTGGTACCCCGACCAAAGAACAAATCCGTAATTGGAGCTAGGTGGGTATTCAGAAATAAACTGGATGAAAACGGACTTGTAACACGAAACAAGGCTCGTTTGGTTGCAAAAGGTTATTCTCAGCGAGAAGGAATTGATTATGATGAAACCTATGCACCAGTTGCAAGACTTGAGGCAGTCAGGATGTTCTTGGCATTTGCAGCACATAAGAACTTCAAGGTATTCCAGATGGACGTGAAAAGTGCCTTCCTGAACGGAGAGTTAGAAGAAGAAGTGTATCTGGAACAGCCGCCCGGCTTCGTTGATCCAGAACATGCAGATTTTGTGTATCTACTCTTCAAATCTGTCTATGGCCTCAGACAATCCCCAAGGCGATGGTATGAAACCCTATCCTTATTCTTAATTGAAAATGGTTTTGTTAGGGGAGTAATTGATAAAACATTGTTCTATAAAGTTGTGAGAAATGACTTAATACTTGTTCAAGTATATGTGGACGATATTATTTTTGGGTCATCAAATGAGCGCTTGTGCGAGAAATTTGCCAAGCTAATGCAGGAAAAATATGAGATGAGCATGATGGGAGAGCTGTCCTTCTTCCTTGGATTACAGATCAGTCAGAGAAGAGATGGTATCTTTATCTGTCAATCCAAGTACGTCAGAGATTTACTCAAGAAGTATAATCTAGAAGATGCATCAGCAGCTAAGACTCCTATGGCAACAGCCACGAAGCTTGATGAAGACAAATCAGGTAAATCAGTTGACATCACAAGCTATCGAGGTATGATTGGCTCACTCCTCTATTTAACTGCAAGTAGACCAGATATAATGTTCGCAACTTGTTTATGTGCAAGGTTCCAAGCGGATCCTAGAGAATCACATCTCGTAGCCGTCAAAAGAATTTTTAGGTATCTCAAGGGCACACCAAATCTAGGGATTTGGTACCCAAGAGATACAGGTTTTAATCTTATTGGCTATTCGGATTCAGACTATGCAGGTTGCAGGATTGATAGGAAAAGCACATCTGGTGCTTGCCAATTTCTTGGCAGAAGATTGGTGTCCTGGCAAAGTAAAAAGCAACATACAGTATCTACTTCTACTGCTGAAGCTGAGTACATTGCTGCTGGAAGCTGTGTAGCTCAAATACTGTGGATGAGGAACCAATTGAAGGATTATGGCATGGAGCACAAGAAAATTCCAATCATGTGTGACAACACAAGTGCCATTGCCATAACCAACAATCCTGTAGATCACTCAAGAACCAAGCATATTGACATCAGGTATCATTTCATAAGAGAACATGTCGAGGAGGGGACTGTGGAACTACATTTTGTGCCCACAATGCAACAAATTGCAGATATATTCACCAAACCTCTTGATGAAGTAACATTCAATAGGTTGGTTGGTGAATTGGGAATGCTTAACACAAGTTAGTAAAGCCTTCTATCTGTAAAATCCATGTTTATGTTTGTATGTGCAAGCTAATCAATCATTATGTGCTTAGACTTTAATATGCCTAATTAATGATTGTTATAGGTTGCATATAGTGTGATTTTGCATGAATTCATTGTGTTCTAAGTGTCTTTTATAGCACAAATCTGTGAATTTATGCTTGTTAGATTGCATGATCATAGGGGGAGTTAAATTCATAATAGTCTAAATATTGCATGATTTTTAGATGAATTTACCTGTGTTTTTCATGTAATTAGAGGCCTTAGAATTATCAAGGAATGTTTTAATTATGTCATATATTAAAATCCTTGAATTGATATTTATATTAATTTGGCAAAATTAATTGTTGAGTTTTTCAAAGAAAAATTGTCAAATTATTCTAAGTATCTTCAAAATTTCGAGTTAGTCTCTATCTCGAAACTCATGTAGAAATTCGACTTGAATTTCGACGTGAGCTTCCAGGGTGAAGTTTTGAAAATTCTAAGTCTGGGAAGAATTTCGAGTTAGTACCTATCTCGAAATTCATCTCGAAATTCGACTTAGAGTTCGAGTTCGAGTTACCAGTGTGCCTAGTTCTATCTTCAAAATATTCGAGATAAAGTCTATCTCGAATTTTATCTCTAAGGTTGAGATGAGGTTTCCATTAAGGGAATATTTTGAAAAGAACTGAGAATTAACTTCGAGTTAGTCTATCTCGAACTTTATCTCGAAGTTCGACTTGATGTTCGAGATAGAGTTCTTAGTCTATCTCGAAACTCAACTCGAATTTCGACTTGGTGTTCGAGATAGAGTTCTCAGTTAAGCTAAAGGGAATTTTTCGAGTTACACTCCTAACTCGAAACATATCTTGAATTACCCTGGACTTTTTGATTCAAGGAAGTATTTTGGAAAGAATTTGAGATTAACTTCGAGTTAACTTCTATCTCGAACTTTATCTCGAAGTTCGACTTGATGTTCGAGATAGAGTTCTTAGTCTATCTCGAAACTCAACTCGAATTTCGACTTGATGTTCGAGATAGACTCTAACTCGAAAAGTATCTTGAATTTTCTGTTTTTCCAAGTTTACTACAAATCAATAATGTTCAAGATAGTATTTCCCTATAGTTTCTGCTGTAATTTTGGTTAAAGTGCTTCTTTGTGCATAATTGTTCGAGTTAACTTCTATCTCGAACTTTATCTCGAAGTTCGACTTGAAGTTCGAGATAGAAAAGTTCGAGATAGAAAAGTTCGAGATAGAGTTCGACTTAGATGTCCCCTGTATGGACTTAGTACTTTTCACATTTTTTACAGGGACATTTTTGTCATTCCACATTAATGTCTATATATACTTCTCTAACTCGATCTATTCTTTCACTTTTACCTAATTGAGTTTTACAGCCGCCCCATATACATACAGGCGATTTTGACTTACAACCACTGATTCGTGATCTTTGTGACTAATCTCATACGGACAACGAATTACTGCCCGATTTTTTTTACTGCCATTATCTGAGTGCCAGTAATATCTGAGTTTGTGTGTTTGTGAATTTGTTCTTTCTCGACATATATACATACGTATATACACACACCGTTTCACAATCATATACACACGATTTGACTGGTGTGTACACACATAACTTCACTGATTTCACTAGTATCAGATTCTGTTAATTGGTTGTTGATTTTCGCCTCTCACAGTGATAATTATCTATAACCCGTAGTTTAATTTTTCAAGAGTGACTTTTGGTCTTTTTGTTAAATTAAAAGGGATATAACTGATAATTCCTTAATTAATTGTTTTTCAAAATTAAAATAAAAATTCACATTTGTTAAAAGAAAAACATTTAATCAAAATGGCTCACCAATTTTCCCTTGCGAAAAACAATTTTTACAATATTTCTACGGAAATTGGTGATCAACTCCCGCGGTTTAAGTTTTGGATACGATTTCTCAATTTGTATTCCAAAGCTAGCCAAGCTTTTACTGCTAAACCTACACTAGTACATGATACTTTACAGCAATTATGGACTAGTGCGGTTACTTTTGGGAGTAAATCAAGCCCCTACGGTTTCAGGTTTACCTTAGCGGGTCAGGAATATGAGGTGACAGAACAAATTGTCAACAGAGTTCTAGGATTCCCCATTAAAGATGCCTATGATCCAGAACCTACTGCTGCAGAACGCCTCAGATTCTTTGAAGAAATTGGATGTTATCCTACAAAAGGCCCAATCACGGGAAATATCCAAAAGCAATTCTTCCATGCGGAATGGAATTACTTTTTCGAGGCCATCACAAGATGTTTTCGGGCACGCGAAAAAGACTTTCATCAAATTCCGATTCCCATGCAAACCTTTGCAGTAGCCCTAGCAAGAGAACTGGATATAAACTATGGACGCATAGTTCTCTCTGAGATAGTGGCCTCAATGGGATCCCTTGCAAGCAGAGACCTCTCTACCACTGATGTCGTCTGCTGGTTTCCTCGGTTTCTTCAAATGCTAATCAATGATTTAATACCGAAGGATGCCCTTGCTATTCGACAGGGATTTGCCAGAAGCCCCACATCTGAATCACTAGGGATGGGCACTAAGTCACTTGCAACCATTGCAAATCAGGATAAACATCAAGGTAAGCCTATGTCTACTCCTGAAAATATTCAAATGTGGCTTAGATATGATGCAGGAGTTACCAATTTGGAGGCATCATCACAAGTCTCATCACATGCTCAAAATCCATCTATTCATGCTGAGGCATTTGATGAGATTCCGGATGAGGAAAGCGATGATGCACAAGGTAAGCAATCAGGTAATCTCTCTCTGCATACTATTCATTCCTCCTCCTACGTTTCTGATTCCGCGACCCATGAGACTGCTAACCCGCAGGATCTATCCCAGGGTAAGAGCCATATTTCTGACTCTGAGTCTGATACACATTCCTATTCTTTATCACCCCTGTTAACGGAAGTCAGAAAACCAGCACGTATAATTATACAAGATGATGAGGAGAATGAACCCGAAGAGCAGCAACTTTTTCGCAAGAAAGCCAAACTTTTCCACGCTGCTACTTCACAACCACAGTCAAACCCTAGCGTGTCACACGCAACCACTCCACCTCACGCGAGTGGTTCACCCCTTGAACATTCTGCACATAGGGACTTTGATTTTGGTCAAGATAATGTGCCTCTTGATGATACTGTTGCTTCAAGAGGACATGAAGTACCTTCACCGGTACGTACTGATGCTGCAAAGAGGATCGGTTCTGATGTCGTACAAGAACACTTTGCAGCCTCTCAGACTGAGATTCCAACTCAGGAACAAACAGAATTTGATCCCATAACTGTCAACAACATTTCTTATCAAGTTTCTGCAGGTACTGCTTCACTTTTTGGATCAGTTATTGAAGACATACACGAGCGTGAGACAGGGAGTGTGTGTGAGAGGTTAGGGAGAGAGGGACCTTCATTTTTAAGGCCCGAAACCGAGCGCCAAATACCAACAGAACGCGTATTAGAGCGAGGTCACCTAAACCAAACACCGTCCCTTAATACTGAAAATTTTGATACTCGTATGACTTCAATGGAGAATAAAATGGAGCAGTTCGGGCAGTCGATGGGGCAGTTGGGGATTAATGTTGGAAACAATCAACGGGCTCTAGACGACTACGCAGCAAGAATGGCAAGTCAAGCTACAGCTTTTAATGATTTGACAAATAAGGTCGATGACTTGGGCCATGCTGGTGGTGTCTTGGGAAGAACTCTCAATGAGAGGATGGGGGCATTGGAGTCTACAATGCATACAATGACTGTGGAGATCAGTAGAATGATGTTCGCAGTCAGGAATTTTGTGCCCCCGGAGTGCTTCGAGTCGGAACAACCTCCCCCCGATGCTGGAGCAGGTGGTGCAGGTGGTGCTGGTGGAGCGGGAGCCTCTGGTTCTGGTTTTGGAGGCTCCTATGCAGCTGGTGGATCTGGAGACCATGGTGGAGCTCAGGATAACTCACCTAAGGGGGAGAGTGGAAAGGAGACGAGACAGCAGGCAGTTCACATCGAAGAAATTGAAGAACCCGCTGATCTTGTTAAGGAACCAGAAATTGAGCCTGCTGTTGCTGAAGAGGCTCTGAGGAGGAGAAAGGGTAAGGCAATAATGGTTGAAGAAGATGAACCAGTTATTGACCTGAGTCATCAGGACACAGTACAGGAGGTACTAGATTCAGATTCTGATATGGAAGACGTACCTCTCGCACATGCTGTAAAGCGATCTTTGAAGGAACAAGGTGGAGGTGCTGGTATGTCTTTCGGAATGCCTGAAGAAGATCCTGTTGATGAAGAAACCCTGCAGTCTCAACAGTTAGCCTTGGAACAAGCTCAGTTCCATAAAATGAAGATGTTACAAGAACATGCTGCGTTCCTAGAACAGAAGGTGGAGCTACAAGGGAAGCAGTATGAGTATGAGCTTGCAAGGCTAGCCAACCCTCAAGTTGATCTGGATAAAAGAAGGATAGGGCAGAAATGGGATGAAGCAAGGAAGATAATGATGGGACCATGTGCAAAAGGAGTTCATAACAAGGATGCAGATGATCTGTTCTACAACTTGAATTTGCAGAATCCAATGACTGGGGACTATATAAATGCTTTGAAGAGATTAATTTCTAAAGTCAGGGTTGGATACAATGCAAATCTTAAGGAGTGGCAGGTTATCTTGTCTTTGGTAGAAGGAGTCCCAACATCTTTCCTATTCGTGGATGACCAATTCATAATGAGAAGATCTGCGTCAGAGTTGTTCTTGCTAGCGACTAAAATTCAGTACTCTCAATCTGAGGAGCTAAGCATTCTGTACAGGGATCAGTTAATGCAGCTAGCAGAGGACAAGGGTCCAGAATTCTCAGCTTATCCAAATTTTGTCCGGATGGTGGTTCAAGGAAAGATGAAGAGGGTGAGCATGGAGGAAAAGGACTTAATGGAACTTTCAGTGGAATCTCTTAAAGCAGTATGTAGACAAATGATGGGTAAGGGATTCGCCTCTGAGCTTAAAGATAAATCCGTGAGGATCATTGAAAGAGTCATATTCTTGAAGAGCAATGAGGTGTGGAAGTGTGATGTCATTGCTCCAAACCCTCTCGACAACGTGAAGATTGAGCCGGAGCTGATAGAACAGAAATGGAATATTCTTCAAGCAATGAAGAATGTAGATGAAGCTTTGACTCTTCCTTCTGGAGAACTGGAACAAGGAGAAATAAGGGAGGCAGTTGGCGTTCCAGGGAAAGATAGTGTATACTGGATACACTCTTATGCTGATGATACAGCTGATGCCTTAGCATACATAGATGCAGACCAGAAACAAACACTCTTGCATATGAGTAGACAATGGCTGCTACAGACTCAAGATGCTGCATTTCTAGAGAAAGTGTTATATGTGTTCAAATGGGGCGAAGTGGAAGACAAGTTTGTTGAAGAAAAGCAGAGACTCGTGAGTTACCTATCTGAAGTAGTGGTGGAAAAGAAGCAAATGGAGCGAGATGCGGCTAGTGTCCACAATACTAACCGTGTCAAGGGCTACCCCAAGATGATCTATTGTCAGTTTAAAGCTGATAAAACTCATTGGAAATCTCAGCTCATCATGAAGAACTTTGAGGATATTCCAAGGATCAGGACTACTCAGGAGGTGGACAAACTCAGAAGGCTTTTCAAACATCCTTATCCAGAGCCCAAGAACCCTCTAGAAATGGAAGCTGTAAGTCTGTTGAATGCTAGGTGGAAGCAGCTTAAAGATCCAGTATACAAGAAAGAAAAGCAGCAGAAGGAGAAGCTCAAAAGGCAGAAAGAAGAAAGAGACCAAGCTGCTGAAGCTAGAAAGAGGAAACGGAATTAGGGTTAAAGGTCAGAGTGGTGTGAACTTGAAGTTGGAAAAACTTCATGTCTTTCGGTTGCTTTAACTCACTTGAGGAAAATTCACCTTAGAGTGAATCCAATAAGGTGATACAAGTTTGACCAAAAGGTATGAAATAATCCAGGTGATAGGAATCATTCAAATGATCTTTAATTCGAGGTTCGAATTCTGTTTCTAGTTTTTATGTTCATTGTATTGTTTTCAAGTTCTTTTCAATTGTATATTATTCAAGAATGTAATGTTAATTATCTTTTCTCGTCTCATTGTTTAGTTGAGTTATCCTTCATTAATTTGAATGTCATTGTTAGACAATCAAATTGGGGGAGATTGAAAGGCAGAGTGTATAAACTTGTAACACTATAACTAATGTAACTCAAACTAAAGGAAAAGATACTTAACCAGAAGACAATCAAGAACAGGAAGTCACAAGAAATCAACACTAAATGAAGACAAGGTAATTGATACAATTAAACATGCTAACTATGATCAAGCCAAGAAGAAATCATTGAGAGAAGTTCAAGTTAAAGTTGTTCATGCCTCGGTGATTTGATTAATCAAGATTCAAGATCATAACTATCAGTATCAACAAGACCAATTGATTTCAAGTGAAGAAGAAGGAAAGCAAATATTGGAAAGCCAAGTTATTCAGTGAATGTGGTAATTTATTCAAGAAGCAGAAACACTATCAAGACTAGTCACTTATGAACCAGACCATTGCATCAAGTGTCAGGACATTGATAGCAAGTTTATGTCAGTAATAAAGAACCATGTTCAAGAGCTTGTTGAAGAATAAAGAAGACATGAAGATATCACAAGTTCAAGATGTGCATTGAAGTTTCAAGTTGAAGACCAGAATATTTTCTAAGTACTAAATGTTCTGGATGGCTAAGTAGAAATTTTCAAGTAGAAGTTCTACTTAGGAATTTCGAGATAGCCAAGTAGAAGTTCCACTTAGGAATTTCGAGATAGCCAAGTAGAAATTCTCAAGTAGAAGTTCTACTTAGGTGCAGCTTCAACATGACACATGGCATCTTCTGATTGGCAGATTTCCAAGCTTTCAAGATAAGGCAAGAATTATGTGGACATCATTGGGCCACGTACATCTTAGTCTTTGAAGACTACAGGACATAGATTACATGTAGTATAAATAGAAGTACTTGTGTAATGTTTTAGTCAGTGAGCAATTCTAGAGAAAAACACAAGAGAAAAAGAGAGAGTGCATTCACAGAGCTTAGTATCATTCACTTCTCTCTCAACTTCTGTTATACTTTGTAATGAATGTTGTAGCAACCCTTTCAAGTTATATATAAAGAAATATATTCCTTGAATCTGTGTGTTCATTTATTGCATCGTTTTTATTGCCTCTCATATTCGAAAAGTTGTATTCACCCCCCCTCTACAACACATTTGGACCTAACAAAAGAAGAGCTAAACCAGTTTGAAAGAAATAAAGTATGAACACTTGTACCCAAGCCTAAGGACAAATAAGTGATTGACACTAAGTGGGTATTCAAGAACAAGATGGACGAGAATGGTATAGTCACAAGGAATAATGCTAGACTAGTTGCTAAAGGCTACTGTGAAGAAGAATGAATTGACTTTGAAGAAACCTTTGCACCAGTGGCAAGGTTATAAGCAATCAGAATCTTCCTAGACTATGCAGCTCATGCCAACTTCAAGGTCTATCAGATGGATGTCAAGAGTGCATTTCTAAATGGTATTCTGGAAGAGGAGGTGTATGTAAGTCAACCTCCTGGCTTTGAAGATCCGGACTTCCCAGAGTATGTTTACTACTTGCTCAAAGCACTCTATGGCCTGAAGCAAGCACCTAGAGCCTGGTATGACACTCTTTCACAGTTCCTCATTGAGAATCACTTCACCAGAGGTACTGTTGATAAGACTCTCTTTTATAGATCTGTCAATGGCTCTATGATACTTGTCCAAATTTATGTAGATGATATAATATTTGGGTCTTCAGATGAGAAGCTTTGCAAAAGGTTTGCCAAACTTATGCAAAGTAAATATGAAATGAGTATGATGGGTGAATTAACTTATTTTCTTGGTTTACAAGTTAAACAAGTAAATGAGGGAATTTTTATAAGTCAAACAAAATATGTTTTTGATCTATTAAAGAGGTTTGACTTAGCAGATTGCTCCTCTACAAAAACACCCATGGCCACTGCCACTAAGCTTGAACTGAATACTAAGGAAAAGAAGGTGGACATTTCAAGCTATAGAGGCATGGTTGGATCTCTTTTATATTTAACTGCTAGTAGACCTGATATTATGTTTGCTACATGTTTATGTGCTAGATTCCAAGCTGATCCTAGGGAATCTCATTTAGTAGTTATTAAAAGGATTTTCAGGTATCTCAAGGGGACACCAAACCTTGGCATTTGGTACCCTAGAGATTTTGGTTTTAATCTAATTGGATATTCAGATGCAGATTATGCAGGTTGTAAGATGGACAGGAAGAGTACCACAGGCACCTGTCAATTTCTAGGAAACAAGCTGGTCTCTTGGTTCAGTAAGAAACAGAATTCAATTTCAACTTCAACAGCAGAATCTGAGTATATTGCAGCAAGAAGTTGTTGTGCACAGATCTTATGGATGAGAAATCAACTGCTCGACTATGGAGTTAAGGTTTAGAAGATTCTAATTTTTTGTGACAACACTAGTGCAATTGCAATTTCTGAGAATCCAGTACAACACTCAAGAACCAAGCACATAGACATTTGTTACCATTTCATCAGAGAGCATGTGATGGAAAGTACTGTGGAACTACACTTTGTTCCAAGTGAGAAACAATTAACAGATATCTTTACTAAAGCTCTGGATGAAGCAACCTTCTCTAGGTTGGTAAGTGAGCTTGGTATGTTGAACTTTTCATAATCTCTAATATCTGTTCAATTTGTTGCAGCCAGTGAATTTTATTCTCTAGATTTTATTTATTTAATTTGCTAATTTGCATGATTATTCTGGAGATATCGAACACTAAATTACCTAGAGATATCGAATGAATATGTGTACTTATTTGAGTTGTCGAATGGATATTATGCTTGAGATGTCGAACAACTAATTCTCTAGAGATATCGAACTAGTCTTCTTAACTAGAGATATCGATTAGTCAAATGTTGAGAGATATCGAATCAGTAAATGTTCAGACAATATCGAATGGTCAATATTTGAGATGTCGAAAGGTGTGATTAATTGTTGATATTATTTAAATGCTTTATCTTTCGTTCAGAATACTCGAATGCTTTGTGTGCTCTGAAATTATCTATCTCGAGTTCATTAGACTTAAGCTGTCAAACTTAAATGATTTTGGAACAAATAACACACATAATATATTTGTTTTTTCTTTTTATCTTTTCTAAATGATCTATCAGGATTAGTCTAGGACACCGTGTAATCTTTTTTGCATGCGTTATTGTGTATTAAAGAGGTGTGACCTTTGCTTAACCTTTCACCCGTTTATTCTCTAGATATTAAGTCGTGTCTATAGGACTTCTGGGCTTATAAATCGGAAAGGGTAGACATCATTTAGACTCACATTTAACAAAAACAAAACCCTTTCTCCTTTCCTCTTCAAACCCTTTCTTCAAAATGACAAAGAGCATCTTGAAAGTATCTGTGGAAGAGTTCGAGGCCATGCCCTTCTACGAGAAGGTGATGGTGCTCCAGGAGAAAATAGACGAACTCCTGGCCGAAGAGGAGAAGTCCCTCGCTGCCATGCGAGCAGCGTTGGAGGTGGGGGGTCTTAGTTTTTATTTTTGATTATGTTGTTTCAATGTTCCTTCGACCATTTTTGTAATTTTATTATGAATGAAATGAATTTCCATTCATCTTTATTTCCATTGTTCTATAATTTTGCTATTATAATCTACTTGCATGTCTCTTTAGAACAATCTGCTGTTAGATTATGTCTCGACTTACACTCAACATAGAACGTTTAGATAAGATTAAGTTGGTTTGTGCTTAAATCACCTAAGTTGTATTAATAATCTAATCTTCGTGAATTAGTTTTTTTAATTCAACTTATGCGTATTTTTGAACTTTGTGTGATTTAACACACATTTCATTAAGTTGCCTTGAATCTAATCAGGGTATTTCGAATTCATTTGAATAACACTGAATAGATCTGGTAACTTAAATACTATTCATGATGTTTAAATTCTAAATTCACACTACCATCTCACCCTAAAAGTGAGCTTTATAAGCTACACAGTTGCATAGTTTTATGTCCTATTTGCAGTACTCCAAAGGATTTAAACTGACAACAGAAGATGATGATGATGAAGTGATGGTGTTGACACAGCAAACTTGGTTATTGCATCAACCAGGTTCTTCAATTCTGTCATTTGCCATGTGTAAAACACTTAGAATTAGGGCTTAATTTAAGAATAACTAGTTTGAACTCTGTTTTAAAATAGGACTTATTAGTTAACTTTAAACACATGAATAAGTAATCTTTATAAATGAATGATTGATCTTAGGTTTCAAAATTGACTAACTATGGCATTAGGATTAAGTGTAACATTCTTGTAGATACTTAAATTATAACGCCCTAGAAAATATCGTAATTATTATTATATATTATTATTTAATTATTTGATATTAAATGTGGGTTATATGGTGTGAAATTTTTTTTAGGTTAAATATATGTGACCTTAAGTTTATATGTTTATATGATGATGTAGGGGTGACGTGTAAGTCTGTGTATTTTTATTTGAATTTTTTTATGATTAAAAAAAAATCTGTTTAAATTATGCATTATTGATCTTTGAAAATTTCTATAAAATCATCGGGGTGTTTAAAAATCTCAAAATCTTTTTCAATATCATATTTGTTTGTTTATTTAGCTTTTAAAATTATTGGGTGAATTATTTTGAGTGTTTCAGCATTTTAGAATGATTTTAAGAGTTTTATGGTATTTAATCAAATTTTGAAAAATTCATATTTAATTCATTTTTGATCCTAAAAATATTTTTAAAATATGGGGATGTTTGTAAATTCATGAAATTTATTTTGGAATCTTTAAATTTAATTTTCTATTTAATTTTGAGCTTTAGAAGTGATTTAATTGATTTTTAATATGTTTTCAGCATTTTAGAATTTACTAAAAATATCTTCCACTTCTAATTCCCAAATTAATCAGACATTCCCCCAAATTAGCTGTTGGGCTCTGTTTTCTTCGGGGAGATTTCTTGAACTCTCTAGAGAATTCTCTCCAATCTCTTTTCAATCTCTCTTGAATTTTCTCTCTCTGATCTCTCTCCCATTTTCTCTCTCTGATCTCTCTCCCCTCAATCTCTTCACTCGCTTGAATCTCTCTCCTCACGAATCTCTCTCTTTTCTACAAAATCTCTTTCTCTCCTCTGCCCTCTTCCTTACTCGTATGTATATAGTGTGTGTGGGTGAATTGTTAGTGTGTGTACAACCAGCGGCGATTTTAGGTGTTGTTGTAGTCTGTGTTGATTATCTCCTCCCTTCCTTTGTTCGTTACTACTGTTGTGTTTCTGCGTGTATGGTTTTGCGTGCATGTATACGCAAGTTGTTGTGGTTCAAAAATTGGGGGTTGTAGTTCAGTGGGTTTGCTAGGAGTTATGGTATATCGACTGGGGTTCTTGGAGTTTTTCCGATATGTGCTTGGTCTGTAGAGATTATGTAGGAACATGGTGGTGTATGGGTGTATTTAGGAACAGTGTGTATGGGTGTAAGGCTGCGTTTTGTTGCAGCAGTGGTGTGGTTGTGCAATGTTGTAAGGCTATGAAGTCGAGAGAATGAGACACTGACTAGAGATGGTGGACAGAGAGGGTGAAGCCGAAAATGGGTATGTGTGTTGGTAAGGTAAGGCTGCATTTTAAGGGAACTCAATTTGGTTGTTTCCACGTTTATTTGATGGGTACTTTCTGAAGGTCTCCTACTGCTGTTGCTAAGGAAGATGTGAAATATTGGGGAAGGACAGTGCCCGAAAGAATAAGGCTAGTGTTGCAAAGAAGGGGACAACTAGTTGAATGAGAGTTTGAGAGAAAATATGGAAGATAAGTATGTGGTTGATGAAGAGTTGAATAAAGGTGAAATGGGTGTGTCCTTATGAGTGTATCTTTGAATTGTGTGAGCGTGGGAGAGACCGAGGCAAGAGAGGTGGTGGTGTGTCCTGTATTTGTATTGGTCAAGGTGTAGTGTAAGAATTCGTATCATGTTGGCAATTTCTGGTTCATAAAGGTCTTGTGGTTATAGTTTCGAAGGAAGTGTTAGCATAATTTCAATAAAACTATACATAAGTTACGATGTTGCTTATTAAATAAAGTACTTGTATAAATTAATTTAGTAGTCAAACAGTTACTTTAAAATTCAATCTGTGATTTGTTGAGGAGTATAAGAAATCGTATGTGTAAGTTACCTGATTTGTATGCCCTGAAAGCTGTATGCTGATTTTTGGATAATTAGTGTGATAGTCCGAATTGTATTTGAGTAGTAGTTGTAAGTCGTACTTATAACTTAAAGTATACTTGATTTTTGGAATTGTTTGATTCTGGGTTGGTAAATTGTATTGTGCCAGGGTAGGCGAGATTATAAAGGAGGTGCCGTTCAATTTTACTAGAATTATTTTGTAATCCTTATCATAATTTGATTAAGATTTTTGTAAACCGATATGATATACGTAATAATAGGTATACGTGTAAGTTAACAATCTGTGATAAGCGTTATGTGAATTATGTAATTATATATATTATTATTTCGAGAATATGATCCGTATGAGCTATATTTGTTAACTGTAAAGTGAAATAAGACACGATTGGGTAGAATAGAATTAGATGGTTAAGGTTATACGCATACTGAAGTAGTAGTTTACCTGTATATAGGTACACATAGGAGGCCAGCTAAGAGCAAGAGCATGTGGAAATGGAATGTTGAGGAAGGAAAGAACTTTCGGGATTGACAAGTGGTAAAGGGAAAATGGATGCGTGATCGAAGAAAGGTCAAGTAGAAACGGATGTAAAGTGATAAGGAGTTAAAGTGTTGGAATTGGAAACTGCATGTATTGAGGCAAGTGTACTATTCTCTGCTTATTGTTCAAGTGGGATAAGTTTGTTTCTATTATTTATACAACGTTTCTGTCAAATTAGTTTGCAAGTTATTATCCCTCACTTATTGTTCAAGTGACGTGAAATCCTCTTGTATTAATTATCTGTACTTTCAAATTTCTTTCTTGCAAGCATCTATACCCTCTCTTTTAGTTTCAATAATGAGAATTTGTTCTATTAATTTATGATATTCCTTTTTAAATCATTTTGTTAGTGCCTATACTCTTTATTTTTACTTCCTGTGACATTCTTCTTCTGTGAATTATAAACATATATTCTTAGATTTTTCTATTATTGTTTATGCTCCTCACCTATCGTTCGGGTGATGATTTCTTTTAAAATCATTTTATTGCAATACTCCTCGTCTATGCTAATATTTTTCAAAGGATGTTTTCTTTTAAATTTATGTAAACTAATTCGAGGTTTATACTGTTGTTGAGGCATGTGTTGCTCAGTGACGGTTAAAACCAAGAATGAATTGAGATCTTCTTAATTATTTAAACTCATATCTGTCATGCCGGTTCTGGCAGCTGAAACCTATAAGTGCATAGCTGACAAGAGTGAGACCTTAAGTAATTGAGAATTTCTTAAATCTTCGTTTTAAACTATTCGAATCTCTCATGTTAGTTTAAACTTGGTAACGGATTCTCACCAATGGACCCCTTTAGGAGAGGTTTTCTTCAACCCGTCCTACAATTTTATTGTCTTGGAGTTATTTTACCAATGATCATTTTAACACTACTTAATTCGCTTATGTTGATTCAACTTGACAATGTGTTGGTAAATTTTATTAAATGCTTAGCACTTGACTATACCCTTGCTTTATCTTATAATTACAATTGTTGTTATTCATGTTGCAATTAAATTGCTTCAATTATCTTTTAAATGTGTTATGATTATAAAAACCTGATTCATATGCTTATTCAAATTACTCTTGCTATAATTGTTCCGTTAATTTCCCGAATTTTCGAATACTTAATTGTTATACCCCAAAATTGATTCTACTGAGTTGTTGATGCTATTAATGAATTGATTTACATCCATATTCCTTGCAAGTATATTATTCCACTTCTCTTTCAAGTAAACCACTTCACTTACATTTCCAGCGAATTATGACTATCATAACTTGATTCTTATGCATTCGATTTATCCTTGATATAACTGCTCTGATAATTTCCATTAATTTTGAATATTCAATTGTTATACCCCCCAAGTTGATTATATCGTTTTCGTTGATCCTTTTAGTAGCTTGACTTAAATCAATAACCCTTTTTGCCATATCGAACTTGTCGATATTTAATTCAGAGATTACTTGACCTTATTCTACTTGGTGAGATTTGAGATGTTGACCTGGAACGAAAGTGTCCAGGGTGTTTGGCAGTTGAGGTGGTCGATTGTTCCGACACCTGATGTTTAGTTAGGATTGGACTGTTAGTTTTTTTAAAATGTGGACCGTAAGGGTCGGACCAGATTCGTGGTCAGAAATTATTAAGGCCAATGTGTGCCGTGGATCCATTAAGGACATTGATGTGTGCGTTTGTCCGGGGTTAGTGCGTGACTGATCAGCAGCCTAACCTTATTGTTTTTATTAATAAAATGCAAAATAGTCCAATTCTATTCCATTTCCTGAATTAAATAAAATGTTATATCTTTAAAATTCTTGAGCTTCTGTAATTGTGAATTATTCCTTTGAGATAAGTTGGCCAGTGATATGTTCACCAATGAATCATTGTAGTATTATTGTTTCACTATACTGTTCGATTGCTGAGCATTCTTTGGCTCACTCTTGCTTCATTTTCTCTAATCTTTCAGTTAGGAATAAGGGTGGATGTCTACATCGTGCGAGTCATACGAGAGCAATGAGGCAGCCTTTACAGGATAGATCTCGAAGCTAGAGCGGGTAAGCACGGATTGGAGTTAAGCTACAGATTAAACGGTATAGTTATTGAAATCAGAATAGAAGAAATTGTAATAATTTGTATGGTTTAGATTCTTGTTTCATACCATAACCTGGAATCGATCCCGGTGGGGAATCGTTGGTGTATTAAGTGTAATTGTTAAATTGGAATTTGCTTTGGGTTGAGTTACAGGTGGATAGTCCGATTTATGAATACTTCATGCCGAAATTTTCTAAAATTTCCCTGTATCAATATCTATTTTATTATAATATATATATTTTCAGTATTGGGATGTCGGGACGTTACAGGTTGGTATCAGAGCGATAGGTTATGGTCACTGAAACAAGTTAGGATAATTAAGTATAGGTACTTAAGTGGGACGTTAGATAGAAAGATTTAGGATAAGATTCGACTTAGGTTATTAGGACAACGGTTGCGACGTTAGTTAGTATTTCGACATATCGTGCGAGCCAGAATTCGATTCATTCGAAGGTACGACTTTGGACGAGGTAGTTGATTCGGCGCCGCCTACGTTAAATAGACGATCGGAGTTACCAGCTTGGAGGATGTCACATGTAGACCTTCGTGTATGTTCTAGAATTTCTTTTGCGACTTTAGTTACGCCGCGAGTGATATAGAAAGTGCGAAAGGATTGAAAACAAGATGTGAAATGCGATTACTGGCATGGGTTAGAGGAATGGCGTGGTTATTCATTACTAGCAGTTGATTTCATTTAGTTTATTGATTAAGGAGATTCGATTCAACCTTTCTTTCAGTTTCTTCTTATCTTGATAATACCCCATCACCTTTGATAATCAACTATATTTCAATTGATGACGACTTTTTCAGATTCATTTAAACACATTTCTATTTTTCAAAGATACCTCTATTTTCCAGGGGATAACTTGATTCAACATTATGCATATAAATTATTGAGACCCTTGAATTCTTTCTAATTTCCCCGAATAATTGATATTCCTTATTCAACATTGTATATCTATAAACTTTTTGAAACTTTTGAATTCTTTTTGTTTCTCTTTGAATACTTAACCTTATTTATTCTGACTGGGAAGAACAACCCTATGTATATAGGGGATCCAGGGACATCTATCTATGTGATAGAAGTCTGGTGGGACGCCACTGATTGTGTTTGTCATGAAAGTACTGAAGGTTGGCCACCTTTTTGTACTATGGCGGTTGACCTAAGTGACAAATTCAACTTGGAAACAGTTCAATGGTCATTCTGATCTCTCGGTAAATTCTTTTATCAAATCCATATCAAACAAAATTCAACTTATTCATACTTGCTAACATATGTCCATTGTATTGGTTTCTTTTGTTATAAACCCTTATGAATCCTAAAGCTATCAGTGATTGAGAGTACTAAAGATGGAAACAATACATCTAAGTAGTACAAGGTACATTTACGTCGAATGAAAATTTGATGAGCAGGCTTGAGAATTGAAGTTAAAGCAGAGAGTGAATATCAAGTTAAATTACGCAGTGGATTGACAAAACACGTAAAAAATTCAACAATACAGAGAAACTGATTATGGTTAAGGAGTGGATGACAAGGACATGAAATGATAATTTTGTTAAAGTCGAAAATATAGTGAGGATTGATATAATTGGTATGTGAAGGTTATCGTGGAGGAAAGATTGTTGAAGAATACTTGCTTATTATATATTTTCACTATAGATACAGTAGATAAGATATTACAGGAATTTGGGTGTTGGAGATAAATTGTCAGATATAAAAGTTTAGAGACGGAATGGGATAACTTGAGTAAGACAAGGTAGAGTGGGACGGTTTGTTTGTAAGGAATTTTAGCAAGAATTGAAGCTTTGGATAAGGAAGTAAAGTGATTGTGTGGAGTTAATAACTTGTGCGAATATAGTCAGAGGATCACTAATATTAAGAGTAAGAGTGAGTTTACGCAGATGGAACGAGACGGTAAGAAAAGGAAGACAGAAAACCAGGAAATTTTCAAGAATTGTGTTAATAGAGGATGTGAAATTTGACTGGAAAGGAATGTAAGACCTAGGAGATTTTGAAATCCAGGAATGTAATCAAGTTCAAGGATTTAAGATCGGAAGACATAACAAGATATTTGGGGATATAGAAAGGACATGTATATGATTACTAAGTATGATCTTTGCAATTGGAAGAAATACATTTTCAAGATATAACGAAAGGATCGAAGTAAATGTCGTGATGACGAAACAGAAATGAATCAGGAACAGCCTAAGATGCTAACGGAGATCGAAAACTTTGAAGGACCCGCTAGGAATTATTGAAGGATTGTCAAAGATTTTACCAAGACAGTTACAGCAGTCGACAAGCCTACTAATCAGGAACGAATGGATAAAGGTGAAGAAAGCTTTCAGAAGTCAACGAAGAGATTTAGGACCGCTCCAGTGCTAGGACAACCGGAGGAGTGAGGAAAGATCGAATATACTTACGTTGTTCAACGAAATGTTCAAAGAATGTGAAAAGTTATAGAAAGATGATTCAAAGTTCTAGATTATTGCAAATAAATTATTAGAGGAAATTGAGAAGTACCAAGATTAGTTGGCTGAAGTAGAATGTGAAGGAGTTGACTGTAGAAGAACGGAATAGTTAAACGAGATGAGTGGTGAACACGTATTATATTCGTTTATTTAGTTGTTAAATGTTAGAATTATAATGTGCAAAGTTTAAATTTGAGGATTTGTAGAGTTGTAGAGTAATGTTTCGGGAGTTGATTTTCGAGAATTTAAGACAGTGGAGTTTAAATGCATTTTGAAGGTTGTGAGTTAATTATTGGTGAAGTATACTTGGGTTTATGTATGTTAATTGGAAATTCGATATTAGTGGATGCTAGAGTTGTTAAAGCTTAGTTAGATTGAAGGTTTGATTGGTGATTGGTATTGGGGGAGGTGACCCCGGGATAGTTATATTGCAAATAAGATATATATGTTTCAATGTAAATGGTTATTAGTTTCGAAAGGTTACTCAGTAAGACAATGGGATTAGGGGTGGATAGAAGTTTCTCAGTTATTCCCTCCTCGAGTAACATTGTACGTTGAAAGGTGAGTAAGAATGATTAGGGGATTTCTTGATATTTTTTTCTCAAAGTTTATCTGAGCCAATCTGAATTGTGAGTAGGAGTGTGGAAGTGGTATCAATTGTTTTAGTCGCGTGGATTTCGTTTTAAAGATTTAATTATTTACCTGTTTACTTCAAGTCAAGGCAGGTTTTGTTTTGGTATTGTATAGGAATGAATTGTTTATGGAAGATTGGGTTAGTACTTGAGGCGTTGTGTACAGGGCATAGTCCATTATACGAATAGGTCATATCCGATTTTCGGTAGACCAGGATCATCACGTACGAGTGGTAAGTATCTAGAATTAACGAGATATGCAAACAAAAGTTTTAAGTTTATTTTGGAAATATGAAGGCCTACAGGATAAGCCAGTCAATATGTGAAATGATATAAAGGAATTCTAGAATGAAAGAAATGACTTGGATATTCAAAGAAAATGGTTGATTATTATCGTCCTTATGTTTTCTTAAGAAAGATTCTGGGGACAGAATCCTGTTAAGGGGGGAAAGATATAACGCCCTAGAAAATATCGTAATTATTATTATATATTATTATTTAATTATTTGATATTAAATGTGGGTTATATGGTGTGAAATTTTTTTTAGGTTAAATATATGTGACCTTAAGTTTATATGTTTATATGATGATGTAGGGGTGACGTGTAAGTCTGTGTATTTTTATTTGAATTTTTTTATGATTAAAAAAAAATCTGTTTAAATTATGCATTATTGATCTTTGAAAATTTCTATAAAATCATCGGGGTATTTAAAAATCTCAAAATCTTTTCCAATATCATATTTGTTTGTTTATTTAGCTTTTAAAATTATTGGGTGAATTATTTTGAGTGTTTCAGCATTTTAGAATGATTTTAAGAGTTTTATGGTATTTAAAGGATCAAATTTTGAAAAATTCATATTTAATTCATTTTTGATCCTAAAAATATTTTAAAAATATGGGGATGTTTGTAAATTCATGAAATTTATTTTGGAATCTTTAAATTTAATTTTCTATTTAATTTTGAGCTTTAGAAGTGATTTAATTGATTTTTAATATGTTTTCAGCATTTTAGAATTTACTAAAAATATCTTCCACTTCTAATTCCCAAATTAATCAGACATTCCCCCAAATTAGCTGTTGGGCTCTGTTTTCTTCGGGGAGATTTCTTGAACTCTCTAGAGAATTCTCTCCAATCTCTTTTCAATCTCTCTTGAATTTTCTCTCTCTGATCTCTCTCCCATTTTCTCTCTCTGATCTCTCTCCCCTCAATCTCTTCACTCGCTCGAATCTCTCTCCTCACGAATCTCTCTCTTTTCTACAAAATCTCTTTCTCTCCTCTGCCCTCTTCCTTACTCGTATGTATATAGTGTGTGTGGGTGAATTGTTAGTGTGTGTACAACCAGCGGCGATTTTAGGTGTTGTTGTAGTCTGTGTTGATTATCTCCTCCCTTCCTTTGTTCGTTACTACTGTTGTGTTTCTGCGTGTATGGTTTTGCGTGCGTGTATACGCAAGTTGTTGTGGTTCAAAAATTGGGGGTTGTAGTTCAGTGGGTTTGCTAGGAGTTATGGTATATCGACTGGGGTTCTTGGAGTTTTTCCGATATGTGCTTGGTCTGTAGAGATTATGTAAGAACATGGTGGTGTATGGGTGTATTTAGGAACAGTGTGTATGGGTGTAAGGCTGCGTTTTGTTGCAGCAGTGGTGTGGTTGTGCAATGTTGTAAGGCTATGAAGTCGAGAGAATGAGACACTGACTAGAGATGGTGGACAGAGAGGGTGAAGCCGAAAATGGGTATGTGTGTTGGTAAGGTAAGGCTGCATTTTAAGGGAACTCAATTTGGTTGTTTCCACGTTTATTTGATGGGTACTTTCTGAAGGTCTCCTACTGCTGTTGGTAAGGAAGATGTGAAATATTGGGGAAGGACAGTGCCCGAAAGAATAAGGCTAGTGTTGCAAAGAAGGGGACAACTAGTTGAATGAGAGTTTGAGAGAAAATATGGAAGATAAGTATGTGGTTGATGAAGAGTTGAATAAAGGTGAAATGGGTGTGTCCTTATGAGTGTATCTTTGAATTGTGTGAGCGTGGGAGAGACCGAGGCAAGAGAGGTGGTGGTGTGTCCTGTATTTGTATTGGTCAAGGTGTAGTGTAAGAATTCGTATCATGTTGGCAATTTCTGGTTCATAAAGGTCTTGTGGTTATAGTTTCGAAGGAAGTGTTAGCATAATTTCAATAAAACTATACATAAGTTACGATGTTGCTTATTAAATAAAGTACTTGTATAAATTAATTTAGTAGTCAAACAGTTACTTTAAAATTCAATCTGTGATTTGTTGAGGAGTATAAGAAATCGTATGTGTAAGTTACCTGATTTGTATGCCCTGAAAGCTGTATGCTGATTTTTGGATAATTAGTGTGATAGTCCGAATTGTATTTGAGTAGTAGTTGTAAGTCGTACTTATAACTTAAAGTAGACTTGATTTTTGGAATTGTTTGATTCTGGGTTGGTAAATTGTATTGTGCCAGGGTAGGCGAGATTATAAAGGAGGTGCCGTTCAATTTTACTAGAATTATTTTGTAATCCTTATAATAATTTGATTAAGATTTTTGTAAACCGATATGATATACGTAATAATAGGTATACGTGTAAGTTAACAATCTGTGATAAGCGTTATGTGAATTATGTAATTATATATATTATTATTTCGAGAATATGATCCGTATGAGCTATATTTGTTAATTGTAAAGTGAAATAAGACACGATTGGGTAGAATAGAATTAGATGGTTAAGGTTATACGCATACTGAAGTAGTAGTTTACCTGTATATAGGTACACATAGGAGGCCAGCTAAGAGCCAGAGCATGTGGAAATGGAATGTTGAGGAAGGAAAGAACTTTCGGGATTGACAAGTGGTAAAGGGAAAATGGATGCGTGATCGAAGAAAGGTCAAGTAGAAACGGATGTAAAGTGATAAGGAGTTAAAGTGTTGGAATTGGAAACTGCATGTATTGAGGCAAGTGTACTATTCTCTGCTTATTGTTCAAGTGGGATAAGTTTGTTTCTGTTATTTATACAACGTTTCTGTCAAATTAGTTTGCAAGTTATTATCCCTCACTTATTGTTCAAGTGACGTGAAATCCTCTTGTATTAATTATCTGTACTTTCAAATTTCTTTCTTGCAAGCATCTATACCCTCTCTTTTAGTTTCAATAATGAGAATTTGTTCTATTAATTTATGATATTCCTTTTTAAATCATTTTGTTAGTGCCTATACTCTTTATTTTTACTTCATGTGACATTCTTCTTCTGTGAATTATAAACATATATTCTTAGATTTTTCTATTATTGTTTATGCTCCTCACCTATCGTTCGGGTGATGATTTCTTTTAAAATCATTTTATTGCAATACTCCTCGTCTATGCTAATATTTTTCAAAGGATGTTTTCTTTTAAATTTATGTAAACTAATTCGAGGTTTATACTGTTGTTGAGGCATGTGTTGCTCAGTGACGGTTAAAACCAAGAATGAATTGAGATCTTCTTAATTATTTAAACTCATATCTGTCATGCCGGTTCTGGCAGCTGAAGCCTATAAGTGCATAGCTGACAAGAGTGAGACCTTAAGTAATTGAGAATTTCTTAAATCTTCGTTTTAAACTATTCGAATCTCTCATGTTAGTTTAAACTTGGTAACGGATTCTCACCAATGGACCCCTTTAGGAGAGGTTTTCTTCAACCCGTCCTACAATTTTATTGTCTTGGAGTTATTTTACCAATGATCATTTTAACACTACTTAATTCGCTTATGTTGATTCAACTTGACAATGTGTTGGTAAATTTTATTAAATGCTTAGCACTTGACTATACCCTTGCTTTATCTTATAATTACAATTGTTGTTATTCATGTTGCAAGTAAATTGCTTCAATTATCTTTTAAATGTGTTATGATTATAAAAACCTGATTCATATGCTTATTCAAATTACTCTTGCTATAATTGTTCCGTTAATTTTCCGAATTTTCGAATACTTAATTGTTATACCCCAAAATTGATTCTACTGAGTTGTTGATGCTATTAATGAATTGATTTACATCCATATTCCTTGCAAGTATATTATTCCACTTCTCTTTCAAGTAAACCACTTCACTTACATTTCCAGCGAATTATGACTATCATAACTTGATTCTTATGCATTCGATTTATCCTTGATATAACTGCTCTGATAATTTCCATTAATTTTGAATATTCAATTGTTATACCCCCCAAGTTGATTATATCGTTTTCGTTGATCCTTTTAGTAGCTTGACTTAAATCAATAACCCTTTTTGCCATATCGAACTTGTCGATATTTAATTCAGAGATTACTTGACCTTATTCTACTTGGTGAGATTTGAGATGTTGACCTGGAACGAAAGTGTCCAGGGTGTTTGGCAGTTGAGGTGGTCGATTGTTCCGACACCTGATGTTTAGTTAGGATTGGACTGTTAGTTTTTTTAAAATGTGGACCGTAAGGGTCGGACCAGATTCGTGGTCAGAAATTATTAAGGCCAATGTGTGCCGTGGATCCATTAAGGACATTGCTGTGTGCGTTTGTCCGGGGTTAGTGCGTGACTGATCAGCAGCCTAACCTTATTGTTTTTATTAATAAAATGCAAAATAGTCCAATTCTATTCCATTTCCTGAATTAAATAAAATGTTATATCTTTAAAATTCTTGAGCTTCTGTAATTGTGAATTATTCCTTTGAGATAAGTTGGCCAGTGATATGTTCACCAATGAATCATTGTAGTATTATTGTTTCACTATACTGTTCGATTGCTGAGCATTCTTTGGCTCACTCTTGCTTCATTTTCTCTAATCTTTCAGTTAGGAATAAGGGTGGATGTCTACATCGTGCGAGTCATACGAGAGCAATGAGGCAGCCTTTACAGGATAGATCTCGAAGCTAGAGCGGGTAAGCACGGATTGGAGTTAAGCTACAGATTAAACGGTATAGTTATTGAAATCAGAATAGAAGAAATTGTAATAATTTGTATGGTTTAGATTCTTGTTTCATACCATAACCTGGAATCGATCCCGGTGGGGAATCGTTGGTGTATTAAGTGTAATTGTTAAATTGGAATTTGCTTTGGGTTGAGTTACAGGTGGATAGTCCGATTTATGAATACTTCATGCCGAAATTTTCTAAAATTTCCCTGTATCAATATCTATTTTATTATAATATATATATTTTCAGTATTGGGATGTCGGGACGTTACATAAATGAATATCCATAACTATCTCTGCAAACTTGTTTCCTTTCGTAAGTACAGCTACAAGCACACTGTCAATTTGTTCATTCAAGAAAAAAGGTGTTCTGCATTTCAAAGAGAACAAACCTTCACGTGGAGAAGGCTCTTACAGCATTACACTTAGTTCAGGTATTGAGTTCTCTTTAATCAGTATTTCTCTTCTTTGTCCTAAAATCTTTGCTTTATTTTGCTGAAATGAGAATTGCTGGAATGTCCCCCAGATTCTCTACCCAATCAGCACACCATATATTCACAATATTCCATCTTTAACCCCCTCTACAGTTTCTCAACAAACTGCAGTTGATAATTCTTGTAAATCTTAACTTGAGGGGAGTGAACAGGAGGAAAGTGAGGGTGAGGGAAGTGGTGAACATCAAGAAACCACAAGAACAAGGAGGGTAAGGCTGTGTAAAATCACCCTAGCCATCCTATGTCTTCCCAAAAAGGCATAGTGATTACTAACGACATCTACATTTCTAGTTTTAGTCTCTCAACAGACTTTAACTATTGAATAAAGTTCCCAACCAGGAACACAATCAGTGAGGGTAAGGGACACAATTTTGCAACCTTTTATACTTGTCATATAGCTAGGAGTTAGTACAAGTTGCATGGACACATGGGGAGCACACACAAGTTACTTTTAACTATTTCTCAAATTCAGGTTGATGAATCTTCCGTAAATGAGAGGATTCAGCCCCATTCATGAACACCTAATTTGGAAACTTAAGCACTTCAATACAACTCCAAACACTCTTGATTCTTCATTTCATTTCATGAAGAAGCCAACACTCAATCTTCAGTTCACTAAGCTTTCTCTAAAGCAGCTTACTGAACCTCTATTTCTATTTGGAATAACAATGCTACTATCTGTTTCTCTTCAATCTTTATGAAATCTCATGATTTCTCTTTAGGACTAAGGGAAGGGAGTGAAAAACAGGAGAGGCCTGGTTGCTCCAGGGCAAAAGGTGAGGTGTGTACAAGAATGGTCTCCTATTTCTTCCAGGAGAGCAAAAGGAGAGATTGTATACCCCTTTAGGAAGGGAAGGTGAGTTGTGAGAAGTGAGCCAGGATGAGAACCTGATGCAAAAATAGAGAGATTAGAGAGAGAAGTTTCTTTTTTATGCAGAATCTTGCTTCTAATCCCTCTGATTTTCCTAAGGTACTACATCACTTTCATTGCTGATAACAAAAAAGGGGGGAGAAGTTTGGATTGAACTGGATTGAAATATCAATTTTCCAGAGTCTTCTTCAAAGAAAAGCTATATCTCAGAAGACCAGCAATTAAAGGAACAGAACAACTCTCAGAATTGGATGATATATACAGGGGGAGCAGTTCTTAGTACTCAAGGGAAGATAGTATAATTTAGATACTGTGTCAAGGAAGCTTTATCAAAATTTTTTGCCCTATTGAAAGAAAAATCTGAAGAGTGGTTTTTTGTTAACATCAATCTCTGGATTTATGCCTTTCACTCAAAGACATAAATAGGGGGAGATTGTTAAGACATACATGTCTATAGATGATGATAACAAATACCACAAGGTAGAAAATGAATCAAGGAATCGAAGCTGACAAACAAATCAGGAAGCTAACTGAAATGCATATCAACTATAGCAATATCTTGAGAATGGAACTCTGCATGTAGTTAGGAATTATTTCTGTAACAAGCCTGGAGATGCTAAATTCATATATCATTAATCAGAAGAGATTTTGCTGTAACCATGCAAGTAAGTTCGAAAAATCAAGAAATGAAGAGTTCGAGAAGTCATTCAAGAACTCTACAAAAAGGGTTTATTCGAGAAGTCCTAGTTCGAGAAGTCAGACTGATCTATGTTCAAGAAGTCTATAACATGCACTAATCGAGAAGTCTACTCACATAAAGGCTATTCGAGAAGTCATTCGATAACTCACATAAAGGCTATTCGAGAAGTCATTCAAGAACTCACATAAAGGAACTACTCGAGAAGTCAAGTCCCATCTGTTCGATAATTCAACCTGGTTTCCTAATAATGCCAGAATTCTCTAAAGGAACAGATCGAATGAAGATTAAACCCAGAATTACTTTGCAACCTGTGACTTATAGACAGTGGCCAATTACACAGAGGATGTTACGAGTAGGGAGTCAAATTGTAAATATTTGAAGGCTCAAACTCTTCCAAGTGAAAGGTGAAATCAGTCACTGTTTATCCGACTTCAAGGGTAACAATAAGAGTGGAAGAAACCTCCAACATGATTACACTCCTACTGAAAGATTCAAAGGATATCTTGATGAATGCATAAGGATCAGTCGTTATATCTGGGAAGTTCAAGCATAGCTCAATAAGCAGAAAAGCTTATTGACTTTCAAAAAGACTATCTTTTTGATTAAAGCTACTTTCAGAGACAAAGATACAAAGCAAAAAGATCTTTTTCATAAAGCATCACGTGGGCTTGGAAGCTAAGTCATTCAAGAACTTAGTACCGTTTGAAGAAAGAAACATACACTGACTTGAAGCGTGCTGGGATTATCTAAATCAAGGAGAGAAGACTTTCAAGATAATTCCAGAAATGACTACCACTTCGAGCATGTGTGTGTGAAAAGTTATACCAGAAATGTATTATTACATTTCACGTAGTTTACTTGTCTTCATATAGTTTAAATAAGCTTTATGAGCATCATAGTTTTAGGTGAGAAGAAAACACTGAGCATAACGCTGATAGCATTAGGTTTTCTTGTAAACACTAAAACCTTGTAACCCGCAGCTGTGTATTCTTATGCAGAGAATTATCTTCAAATACAACCATCGGGTGGATCAAGCAAACAAGCTAACCCACCTGAGATTTTTTATATCGTGTGTTGTATGTGTCTTAGATAATTTATTTATCTTGTTTTCTTTGTGTTCTTACAACAATCTATTTAGACCTCACCATTACGAAAGAATTTAGTCAAGATTGTATTCAACCCCCCCCCTTCTACAATCTCGTGGTGCATAACTGGGAAATAACATATTGGCGTACGCTTGTGGAAGGCATACGTTCTTATCTATTACCTAGGTTACGAGGGATGAATCCTGAAGATCAACCAGGTCTCATATATCCTAAGGGGGAGCATGGCATGGACTTTCTACAAGGCATAGCATGACAAGTCTAACTAATGAATTACTCATAAGTACATGCATATATGTGTGTGTGTTTGTGTGAAGAGCCATCACATGACGAGCATATAGATACGTATGAAGGGAAAGCGTGCATATTCATAAACCAACATAAAAAAGGTTCAAAAGGAAACCAAAGTTAAAGTTACAACTTGCAAGGCCTTCAGAGGAGCCCGCACCCTCAAATGAATTAGTTCATGGCAGTTAGTGCCAAAAGAGTTCTCAAAAGAAGATTGATTAAAAGAGTTCTTGAAAAAGAAATTACTGGGTCTGCTTGGCTTGACTGGAAGTCTGGGCTTCACTTGGTGGGGTAGCCACGGCTGCATCAGGCTTAATGGAAGGAGACTCTGTTTGGGGTTCAACTGAAAAACCCCATTCGACAGCTTCAGATGTGCGCACCTCCATTCCTGATATCTCTGCAGCATCTTGCAATATGGCATCATTTGGGGCCTGTACGGGTTCCACCTCCACAACCTTGACATTTTCATGCGTAATAGCAGTAGCCTGTTCTTTCTTGATCAGATTAATGGCATCCACAACATATTGACCCAAAAGTCCCCAGTCCAAGTCAGGAAAAGCCTCGTACATAGAGGTCATGTAGTCCTTTATGCCTGCCTTGTATCCCCCATTGTACTCATTATCGTCATGAACAGCTAGGGCGGCTTTATACTTGGCAATGGCACCCTGGAAGATCTCACCTTGGTATCTAGCTTGTTCTTCTCCTGTAGATTTGCTGCAGTTTCTCCTGTAGATTGGCTGCAGTAAGTTCATCTCTCTCCTTGTCCATCTTGAGGATAAAGGGCATCCTTGGTTTCCCTTTTTTTCAACAATCTCTCTTTCTCTTGGATCAACACTGTCTCACTTTCGTATAGTTTCCTGTTGGAATCCAGGAGCTTCTTCCTATCATCATGGTAAGCTCTAACCTCTGTGCGTAACCTAATAACCTCCTTACGCATCCTCGAATCCCCTTTTGCAACTCCAGTAATCTGGTTGATGTGCTTCAAGTGTAGGAAAAGGCTTTGAGTGTTAGCAAAAGATACCCTGTTACCGGCTTCCTCGAAGTTCAAGCTGTCCCACTCCAGGATAGATTGCATGGGGATATGGTCCTTTATGGAATCTAGGAAGGTAGAAAGTAGAGCAGGAGGGATGATTTCTGGAGGGCTTTGTCCCATCTCGTTCTTAGAATGCTTGCTTCCACGAGAGCCAGAGGCACCAGACTGCTCGGGAGTGCGTTGAGAGGCTCTTTTCCTGGAAGATGCAGTCTTCTCGGCTTGAGTCTAGCTGGTTTTGATAGTTAGGATATGGGTTTTTTCAACGGAAGCTGAGGGTACGCTTGCTGGCTTGGAAGAGCTTTTGTGTGCTGAGCGTTTGGTGATGAACGAGGGTACTGAAAAAGACATATCTGCATTGAAAACAAAAGTAAAGTTAAAGACAAGATAAAGCAAGAAGTACGTGCAACAATAGTATCCTGTGTAGTTCATACCTAAAGAAACATGGAGTATGCATGCTACAAGAAAGTTATGGAAAGGATACATGTATGAATAAGGGGGATACGACCGATAACCTGACTTTGCCGGGGTTCCTCCAATTGGGGTCCCCTCACTGGAGGTGTCCTCAACAGGGGTACCAACGACCCCTGGAGCCCCAAAACTACGATCACGGTTGAAACCCAGTTCAATCAACTTCTCTTTCGCTAGCAGGCTAGGACCATCCCCTAGCTCTGCACATCTTTTCAAAGCCTTGTGGGCTCTCTTGAGTTCTTTACCTTTCAAGGGAGTTTGAAGAGGCATCGATGGAGAAGAGTTAAAATCTGTTCTGTATTCAGGACAGTCGTAGCAATATAAAAATTGCTTATGCCATCCAGACATCCCTTTCTTGTTGCCCTTTATGCACCTTCCTTGGTGTACATTCTAGGAGGTTAAATAAAAGAAGCCAGTGGTTTTGCCCGTCTCCTTGAGTTGGTAGAAGAAACCCAACTCTCGGGCTGTTAATTCGACCTGGAAAAGGGAGTCATAGAGGATATACATATAAACCATCATGCGGTAAGAGTTTGGAGTGAGCTGTAGCGGGGCAAGGCCATAAAGGTCAAGTATTTCCTTGATGAAGGGGTGGAAAGGTAAGGACAATCCCAACCTAAAAAACTGGGCAGACAGGATAATGCAGGAAATTGTTTGGTCTGGTTCGAAGTTGGAAAAATCATGACATTTCTCTTCTGGTTGGGGTACAACCAATGTACACCCAGGGTCACAAACCCCTAGCAGGTTTACCAATTTTTGGGCTGTCATGGAGGAACGAGTATTAGCACATGAGAATTGGGGTATGGAGACGTTAGAGGCTTTAACAGGCGTGACCTCAGTTGAGGATTCGCTATTCATATCTTGATCATTTAAGGGTTCAGTTGTTGGGGATAAATGACCCAACGAGGCAATTTCTTGCCTGGATTCCAAGGAGTACGAACTAACAATAGTGGGTGCAATAGAAGAAGGGTCAAGGGAGCAGGATTTAATTGAGATTTGAGCAACAGTGGGATCGAGGACTTTGACTTTGGAACGGGTACGCCCATTGACAATTGAGAGGAGATTTGGAAATAGGGCTCAGTGGTGAGAATGAATCGGCCTCAGAGGTTGCCATTTTCTGGGAAACCTCTTTGGCTATGGAGTTCTGGGACTCCTTGGATACGGTTCTCGAATCCATGTCAAAGTAAGGTAATACTTACACAGGTAGAAGTGTGGAAAGTAAAAGACATAGGGACACCATCCGCTATAGAGGTTCGAGCATAAGAACCCCCAACTTGCTCGGGGTTATGTTGTTCTTGGGCTTCAACGGGGTAAAGGCCAATGGTGTTAAAGTTCACACAGGGGTTCTCGTGTAGGAACCCATGGGTAGATTAAGATCGAGGGCTGCGAGGAAGGGGCGAGTGAGGCATTACATCAAACAGGATCTGTGAAGGTCAAGCATAACTATCTAGGGGAGGTTACTAGTGGAGAACCCCTGTAGCAGGAAGATAGGGTTGGGCCAAACAAACCGAATTAAAAGCCTAACGGAGCAGAATGCACATAGGGGTCAATTGTGACATGCATCTACAAACGATGTCATGAGTCATCTAAATGGTGGCAGGCAAGACGGGGGAGGGATGAAAAGGCTACTAGGATGAGACATTAAACATAGAAGGACATAAATGCATAATGTACATATATGTGTGTGTTCGTCAGTGTGCATATAAATAAAGGAACACCTAGAAATATGACGACTGGAAAAAGAAGAGAAAAGAATAGTACCTTTGATTTGGGGGAAGATGATTGGAAAGCAAGAGCTTACGCTGGAGTTGAGATTGTAGAAACGAAGCATTTTCAGAGAAAAAGGAAAGGGGGTTTTGCATTTTTTTTTTTGAAAAGGTGAAAGAAGAAAAGGTGTTAGACTTTAAATATATATAGGCATGCAAGAATGTGGACGGGCAGGACACGTGGCGTCTCCTGAATGGGCTCGCGTTCAAATGGTGAAAATAAAAGAAAATTATTGAGAGTTTATGGAATACAAAGAATTGAATGTAGACAGGTGGAAGGCTTGATGCATTAGTTTCAAAATAGGAACGGGGGAAGTTTTGTGGGATTTGGAGTTTAGGCAATTAAAGTTTAAATGGGACTTTATTTACTGGGGTTTATCATTTAAGAGGATTGTTTATCTAGAGTAATTTTTAATTTAAGGAAATGGATATTTGTACGGTAGCTCATAACTTGGGGGGGTTCAATAATGGTACCCCAATGTGGAGATGGTTGAACCCCAGGATTCAAACTCAAAGGTACAGTCATTAGCACAAGAGTTCCATGGTTGAATCCCTTATTTCCAACATTGAGTATGCTCACGTAGGCTTAGGGGTTCGCGTGGAATGAAGGTATGGCTGAGGTGCGAGTAGTATTAGGTTCCTTTTGCATTTAATGGCTACAAGAAACCGGGGGTAGTTGTTATGCCCAAAATCCGCCTTGGGCTTGATTTAAGGCCCACTAGGGTTATGAGCTCGAATTACGAGAATATTGGAAGATAGGCTGGGCTAAGGAATGGATACGTTGGTCCAATATGCCTTAAATGAACTAGAAGATAGAATTCTGACATCTGGTTCTGGGTCTGCTCATGTAGGGTTCAAGTATACGAACCTGAGATAGGGATACTGCTGTGTGGAGGCTTGACAGGGGTTCACCTGAGCGGTAGGCTTCCAGGCGGGGGTACGTGCACGTACCTCGACGGTTTCCAGAAAATGCACCAGTAGTCCCGCAGCCTTATAAATTGTAGGAAATCGGATAAGGGACACCCTAACCGCTTAATGTATAGCTCCTAAACATTAGGAACGGCCCAACAACAGTAGTTATTGTGGATAAACATCCGAGACACGTGAAATATGTATATATATGGAGATATATCATAAGAACAAGAGGATAATCATGGATTAATGATGGAATAACAATTGGATAATTACATCAGTTGGGATAAATGATCATAACATATCTGTTATGGAGGATATGGTTTTTCAAAACATGGGTTAATTATCAAGAACTACATTGGACTTGATCCCTAACAAATAAAAGGGTATGTAGGCCATTTGTAAGGGTTAGAAACACACACACATCTAACGCAAGTCCTGGGCATCCTCTTCGATTAGGTAGGATTTACTCAGTCACAATCGCTCGGAATCCTTGCAAATTCAATCCAAACACAGCCATAATCATCTTTTGGTTTAAGGCATTTGAGTCCCGGATTTGGCCCATAAACCCGTCACGTGGATTCTCTGTCCATCCCGCAACTACCTCCAAGAAGTGTTGTACTAAATTTCCCACACAACAGAATCTATTGGCAGCATAGTAGCCGATAAGCACCATTTCTTTAATTTCACTCTGTAGTGTGTTTTGTTTTATGGGTAAAATTGTTGGGATCTGACAATCAATTGATGCAATTATCTTTTCACCATAATTTTTCACGGATTAGTTTAATACTAGAAATTTTTGTTAGTGTCAGATATCATCCTTTCTTCGTTTAATACCTTATTTCTTGGATTTTTTTTCTTTCTGCAAAAAATTGATCACTTGTTAAAGCAAGTCCAACAAATCCCTTATATGACCTCCTAACTTAAATTATAAGGAATTAGGTCTAAAATTGTGCTCCAACAGCCTCTTAACTTTTCCTTAAAAAGTTAAGAGTATCATGTCACCCCTTATCTTTAAGGGCTCCCTTATTTTACTTTTATCAATAAAATATTATTTCCCTTTTTTTCCAATTATTTCCCTCTTTTTTTGTTCTTGCTTCCCTCCTTTTATTTATTATTTAATAATTATAAGGATCAATTATAAGGAAGCTTGTTGGAGTAGATATACAATATAATGTCCTAAATTCTTAGGAATTGAATATTTTATAATATTTATAAAGGGGTTTTGGCCAACAATACCACAAAAATATATATCTCATAACAAGAATACCACAAATAAAGCGCTGATGGTGACCATAAATATCAGCCTATTACGCATTTCGTATACGGGTAACAATATTACGAATTTGATATTGGGGTAACTAACATAAATTTTTCTCCCTATTACGCATTTGAAGAATGGGTAATAGGGTTACCCATACGCATTTGAAGAATGGGTAATAGGGTTACCCATTCTTCAAATGCGTAATAGGCTCCCTTGGCGGGGTCTATTACCCATATGAAATATGCGTAATATGTATAAAAATATTACTCCTGTTTCAAATGCGTCCCTGTTTCAAATGCGTAATAGATAAGATGCAAACAAGATATTACAAAAGATGTAAACATGAATTGGGTGTTAAGTCGTGTAACAAAGGTCATGGAGACAGTGTGATGATTTTATAATTGTTGTACTCTCATTGTTCATTAAAAAATTAGTACTATTTGATAAATTTTGACTAGCGATCGAAATCTAACAAACTTGATGTGATACTCTTAATACACATTGATGAAATTTCAAGTGGGTTGTCGGTGGATAGAGGCCGTCCTTTGCTGAAAAAAATGGCTCAACTTAACAAGATCACTATCACATTTACAGAGTTGAGCCCAATGCGAAAAGGACACTCGTCTATATTTGATTTACTGATTGATTTGTACTACGAGACGACACTACACGACTTAAATCACAGGCCTAACTTTTTGTATGCTGTCAAATTGATATTCTTTTTCTTTCGGATCTAACAAATAAATGATATTGCATAGAAAAAACAAATAAATGAAATGAAAAAACAAATTATCCAAAGTTAGGGGGCTCGTAAATAAACGATATCTCGAAAGACAAAAAATAATCAGATTTGATTCTAACTTTCTTAGAATCAAATTAACTACTTTTTTTTTTAATTAATTAGCCTTACTCAATTATTTAGGGAGCTGATATGTACACACCATATGCTTATAGGTGCACACCCAATATTGATCATGTGACAAAAATACCCTCAAAATTTTCTTTTCTATTTTCTAGCAACCCTTTTTGGCCAATTATTTGCAGAGTTCAATAAAAGATTGCATTGTTGAGATTTTTCGTTTGAACTTTTTGTATTAATCTGTGGTGATGTAATAATTATACTTTTTATATAATTCATAAATACTTTTAATGACAATTATATTTTGAAATCTAGAAAGGGTTTTATATCAAAGTGGTCACTCGTTGCACCAAAATGTCTCACTTAGGCCACCATTCTCAACGGGGTCTCATTTAAACCACTAAACTAATAAAATATATCATTTGTCCCGCCTGCATTCACAAAAATAATACAATTTATGGTGGCCTAAATGATATACAGGGGGACAAATGATATGTTTTCTTAGTTTAGTGGTTTAAATGAGACCCCGTTGGGAATGGTGGCCTAAGTGAGACATTTTGGTGTAATGAGTGGCCACTTTGATATAAAACCCAATCTAGAAAATATTGCATGTATTGTATTATTTCCTCCGTCCCATAATAAACGTCCTAATTTTTTTCAATTTTTTATCACGCATTTTCACGCATATAAAAAACATAGTTGTAGATTGTAGATAATATTTTTTTCGAGTTTTTTTTCTATATAAAAGTTTGAACATCCTATTTTTATACAAAACAAAAAAATAAAAAAATAATATTTACAAATATGTTTTTTATATACGTGTTAGAAAGTTGAAAATAAGTACATGTATAATTGAAGTTCTTAAAATTAAATTAAAAAAAATATTTATTAACATATTCAATTTAAATATACAATCAAGTATACTAATTTTTGGAGAAATATATAAATTCATTTCCAAGAATATTGCATCGATGATTAAACATGAAATAGTGATGTGAGGATATTTTAGTCAAGTTATGGATATTGGGTGTGCACCTATAAGCGTAGGGTGTGCATATATCAGCTCTCATTAGTTATAGTTATTAATAACTAATTAATTTTTTTCAGATAAAAAATATTACTTTTTATATTATTCAAATAAATAATCAATTTTTTTCAGGTAAAACCTCTTATATTATATAAATTTTTTAATAGGTATTTATACTTTAAATTTTTTATTTTATCTAACTAAATTTTTCTTTTTCGAAAACAGTGCGGTCAATTCTGTTTAATGAATTAAAATAGTACTTCCTCCGTCTTATTATACATATCCCTTTTGACTTTTGATTGGTCAAATTGATCAAAGTTTGATTAAAATTTATATGAATGAATTAAAATAATACTTCCTCCGTCTTATTATACATATCCCTTTTGACTTTTGATTGGTCAAATTGATCAAAGTTTGATTAAAATTTATATGAATTATATACTTGTGAAAAATAAAAAAATTATGTCATTGAAAAGTACATCTAATCTATTTTAAAATGTAACTTTCAATTTTCAAAAATAATATTTGAATTTTTTTATATATTAAGTCAATTTAACCACTAAAAATAAAAAATGACATGTAATTTGGGATGAATGGAGTATTATTATGAGTGACACTTTAAAGAGAAACACCTTATATAGAATTCAAGAGAGAACCACCACAGAAAATACATATATTTATTTTTTTTGTAAGAAATATAATTATAAATCTTATTTAAGAAATTAAAAATGTAATTACACAACTTTTATTTTTGAATTTTTTTAAAAATTAATGAAATAATCCAAAACAATTTTACAATATATATAGAATCAAATTGATCTAAAATGATTCTATTGTAGAATCAAAATCCAAATCAAGTTTTTTGTTAAAATTTTATGTGTTAAATCCTTTAGGGAAATTCCTAATGATACCACTGGATAATTGGCTTTTCCAAGTAGTACCAATGAGTATTTTGGTCTTCCATATGGTAACATTGAAGTATTGACTTGACCAACATATAGCACTTCGTTAGTCCACACGTTAAACAAACTGTTAAGTACTAATGAAAAAGAGATTTCCCTCCGAAACACTGTTACAAACAGGGCATTACAATATCCAAAATATGCAACAAGTATGCATGAACAATTAAGCAAAACATTAACATAAATGTTTCAAAACAATAAAGATTGCAAAACAGAAACTTTAAGGCTGAGACTGAGTAAAATTCCCCCATAAACTCCCTTGAGTTATGTTCCATTAACACCTATTAGAGGCCTGCACCCTTCTAGAAACCCTTTCCACATAGCAGTCAAAGAAATGAAAATATTGCTGAATAACAGTTGCCTTAGGATGCTTTCACTCTCCACAGTTGAAAAATAAGCCTTTGATTCTGGATTTGTTTCACAGATTACCTTTGTATAAGCAGGTAGCTCAGCATATGACACATCATGTCCACCAAACAATTTGTCAATTGCCAACTTCTTCATATTATACAATGAAGATTTTCTCAAATATACCCCATATCTTTGGAACAATAACTCATTGAAAGCATTTCCTGGGATGTCTGGATTGGCTCTTATATCTTCCAACAACTTAGATGCAACCCATTTCACATTACACAATGGATTATATGTTTCCAGACCCCTACATGTGTGCACATTTGGTTCAATCTTCTTAATAGCCAAGTGATGCCAACAGAAAGCATACTACTGTGAAATGTCAACATGTAACACCGCAGTCCCACATCGAGGAGATTTGGGACATTAGTTCAGTTTATAAGACAAAGTACTACTACTAAGTGCACCAACAAATCATGATCTTTTGGGGGCCTGTGGTGGGCTTGTGGATTACCCAATTTGGTTGCAATTGGGTCAGTTTACTTTGGCTTATTTCGGATTCGTGATCGGGACTTGACCCGATTTTCGAAAAAGACTCAGGATTTGACCCGGGTTGTCACATATGGTATCAGAGCCGACTCTCGAAAGCTTGATTCGGCAAGTTGCCGGAGGTGGGGACACGAAGGCTGGTGGTATTATCCCACAATGGACAAAGGTCCGGAGGTGGGGACACGAAGCCAGCCGGTATTATTCCACAATGGCTAGAGAGTAACGATCTTGGACCTATGGGATATCCGTTCAGGCCTGACGAGGACGTCAGGAGTTTAAGTGGGGGAGTTTGTAACACCCCAGTCCCACATCGAGGAGATTTGGGACATTAGTTCAGTTTATAAGACAAAGTACTACTACTAAGTGCACCAACAAATCATGATCTTTTGGGGGCCTGTGGTGGGCTTGTGGATTACCCAAGTTGGTTGCAATTGGGTAAGTTTACTTTGGCTTATTTCGGATTCGTGATCGGGACTTGACCCAATTTTTGAAAAAGACTCGGGATTTGACCCTGGTTGTCACATAAAAATGTTGTTTGTGGGAATCGAACTTAAGTCTATTATGTAACTTATGCAATCTCTTACCACTGCACCTACAGGTACGACCTTGTCTTCGGTTTTTCCTTGATTCATTGATTTTGATATTATGTGTTAGATATATATGCGCTTGGAGTACATACATGTCCGTCATTGATTATTTAGTTTTAATTTAGGTGCAACTTGCTTCTCTGACATAAAAACACTTGATCATCTTTATTCAGTTAACAGAAAGACCATGTAATTTAATAATAGGTTGGCCATTTAATTGTATGAGTTTTGTACGAATAAGGGGAAAATAAATATAGATTGCTTGCTTCTAGTCTTCTGCTCCATTCCGTGTAACTTTGAAAATGGAGATTTATCGAATTGTTTTATAATAATATTAATAATATTATATAGGAATTAATCTTTCTTGTGAATTTTATATTAATTTGTAGTCTCAAATTTAGCATCACATGAATACACTCTCAAAAGTTTTAAATTCAAATTAAAACGTTAGTGCACTTACACTTTATTTACTAATACCTTATTGTTTATGTGCTTAATTTTTTTCAAATTCTAGGTGTAGTAATTTTTAAATATTAGAGGTCTTATTGCATGTTGCACCTGGCCAGTTTGGTTGTCCGTGAATCATTAATAAATTATACATGTATGTTTTGTTTATATGCAAGATTAATGTACAGTCCAGTATAACATTTGTTAGCTAAATTTAATTTTTATTTCACTGTAATTCATGTACATATCAAATTACATGTTAATGATGGCATACTGAGTAGTTGAATGTTAAATTGTAATTATAGGAACTGTTCGCCTATTAATTTTCAGTATCTGTATCGCATTCGAGGTAAGTAACTTTCCGTTGCTCATTAATGTTATAAAATCTTCTTTTGATATATTTTAAAATACCTGTTTGATTTGTTATCGAAATTGTGATATCGAAAATTGATTTTAGAAAAGAATTATGTTAGAATTCCCCAGTTTTAGTTGCGTATCGAATCATAGAATCTGGTCACTGGATAGTGTGACATATAGAATCATAGAACTACTTTACACACGTTCCGAACACATAGATACCTTGTTGAGTAAGACTTAACGAGGGACGTAAACTGGCCCCCATCGAACATAGAACCGTGTCACTGGTTAGTGTGACCGTAATTTAGAACTGTGGGAATAAAATATGATTTTATTGTTTTGATTTTTGTATCGATTTAAAGTTTCAGAAATTTTGTTCACTTTTAAAAATATTATCTTTGAGCTGTTGGGCGATAGTTACTTGCTGGGCTTCGCAGCTCATTGTTTTAATATGTTTCAGGTTGGAAGCTTATTAAGATTAAGGATTTGAACTATGTGGATTTCGTGCTACTTGATTGAGATGCTATTATTAGAAAAAGACTTATCGGATTATTGAATCAATTTTCAGTACATTATTGAATATTGGATTTGTGGAGCTGCGTCTCCAATTTGATGATTTTAGAATATCGATTTTGACCGCTGCTTTGACTCCGTGGAAATTTTGGTTTATTTGAATAAAGAATTCCATTTATTTAAATTTTGTATTTAGAATTAATATCCTGAAAATTCGGGATGATACACAACACTTTCTCCATCTGCACACATATAGACATACATATACACAAATACACCTTCATACATATACACATATAGACATGTATATATCGATTATATATAGTGTTTGGAGGTTCGAATACATACCGTTGTACAGATTATTGTCGAAAGAAGTAGTGAAAAGTTCGCCAATTCGTCTCCCCCAATTTGCCTTTTGCCCTGATTGTGGAAAGATGAATGCGCCCTTTTGCTCTAATTCGACTACTTTGGGTGTAAAGCCCAAATGATATGTTAATATCTGACTAATAACCCTACTTCTTTTACTTTTATGGTTTTAATTGTATTTAATTTAGTTTTCCTTTTAAATTATTTAATTAAATTATAATTTATAACATTTGTTTAACGTTTGGACTAACGGAGTGCTATATGTTGGCCAAGTCAATACTTCAATGTTACCACATGGAAGACCAAAATACTCGTTGATACCACTTGGAAAAGCCAATTACCCAGTGGTAAGGAATTTTCCAATCTTTTATAAAGTTTATATGTCGTTAGTATTTTACATTGGAATCAAATTTTATATTTTTAAAATTTCTATTTGTAATTTATTGATGAAATTATTTGGTGGAATCAATGATTCTCTCGGGACTCTATAAGAAGGTTCTCGTTCTCTCTGGAACAATGGTCGTATTATTATAATTACTGACCAATTATTTTTTTAGCTAAACCACGTTATTTTTTCTATTTTCTCTTAATAAAAGTTTTTCTTTTCCAATAATATCACTAACGGTTCTATTAAGAAAATAAAATAATAATACTATGATTAGCAATAAATTAACCGATTACCTTTTTCAGTTAAAACGTATCATATTATATATATTTTCTAACTAAAATTCTTACTTTTTTAGAAATATTACAGGCAACATATATATAATTATCGTCAGATCATATTATTTAAAAATTTAAGCCTACAAATTTATGTCTTAAAAAATTCAATTCGAAATAAAAAAATAAATTATATAATGTTAAAAAAATTTCGTATATCGCACAAATTTTAAACTAATATTTTTTTAAAAAAAATCCGGGTTTAAACTAGTATTTAATAACATGTAAAATATGAAATTATTTATACCGTATCTTAGTGAAGTGATGGATCTCAGTTCCAATGTTATCTCTAAAATAAAGGATGGAAAAAAGAAAAGTACAGTAGACAATTAGATCTGGATGCATGGAGGAAAACACAGACTTTTCAAAGTTAAAAAGAAAATAGGAAAAAGGGGAAGTGGAAGAGGACAGAACAGGGACAGGACAGTTACATATACATCGTATATGCAGCTGTGGAAGCTTCCTGATTGCATGCCGATCTCCGGGGGTTTCTCATGTATACATAGACTCTGTAGAGTGGTAAACTCATCATTATCGCTTACGAATTTTACTCTTATATAGATATAGCATAAGTCCATAACAAGATGTCAAGATCATAGATGATGAGGTAAAAAAATAAATTTAGAGTGATCAGCCTAGCCAGCAGCTAGAGAGATGAGGGAGATTTGTGATTCAAATAGATCATGCTTAGCTTTTAGTGCTTTGGGAATTCTTTTTCTTGGTTTGATCACAATATTATTCTCGGGTGGTAACTCCAATTTTATTTTATCGTTTTCTTCTCTTCCCTCCTCAACTTTCTCCAATTCCACCTCTTCTTCACTGTCAAGGCCAAATCCTAAAACAGCTCTTTATCCCTCCTTCACTGTATGTACACTTTATCGATGAAAATCGACTACCAAATTTTTAATGTTTCGTTTTTAAGTATGTGTGTGATGCGCTATTTATTTTATTGGTTCATGAATTTTATTGTTATGTTGGTGAGCTGGTGCAGAATAAGAAGAAGCAAATAGCGGTGGATATACTTAAAAAGGAATTGGAAGCTGAATCCATAGCAAGAAGAGGCAAGGAAAAAGATAAGAAACTGGAGATAATCGAAGCTGGTTTGGCTAGTGCAAGGGCTTTGATCAAACAAACTGCTGCTTCTAGTCTAAATCGCAGCCGTTCATCTCCTTTAAAGGATCCTGATTATGTTCCTCATGGTGACATCTACAAGAATGCTTACCTATTCCACAGGTAATTTTTCTTTCTTTTCATTTAATGTTGTTTTATGCATTTAAAAGTCAGAATGCATGCATGTACATATGTGATATGACATGTACATTTGACCTTTTCTGAAAATTCATTATGTATAATCATAATGGGCCTAACACTAGTAAATGGGCTTAACATGTAGACTTTATGCAGGAGTTATTTGCTAATGGAAAGCCAATTCAAAATATATGTGTACGAAGAGGGAGAGCCCCCTCTGTTTCACTATGGTCCTTGTACAAACATCTATGCAATAGAAGGATTTTTTCTAAACTTCATGGAAGTTGACACTCGTTTCAGAACCTCTGATCCTGATGAAGCTCACGTTTTTTTCCTTCCGTATAGTGTGGTTATGATTCTTAAACACCTTTTTCATCCTGTAATCCGGGACAAAGCGATTTTAGGACGTACCATTGGCGATTATGTACGCACCATATCCTCCAAGTACCCCTATTGGAACAGAAGTCTCGGAGCTGATCATTTTATGCTTTCTTGTCATGATTGGGTATGTTTTTATGCTTTTAACTATCGAACCTTTTGTTGTTCTTGACGACGCGTAGCTGGTGTCTTGATAGTGCCACACTTGCATTATATTTTATACACTGACTTCGATTTTCTTAGACAAAAATCAAACTGTAGTTTATTATGTGCATCGGAACCTATTTTTCCTAGCAACGACCTTGGTCATTGACTAACATTTGAATTTAACTTGCAGTCGAATTAACGTACACAAAATGTATTCGTGACTCATGAGTAGTATTTTTGTGAAATTCAGGGGCCAAGATCTACATGGTATGTTCATCAATTATATTTCACTTCAATTCGAGTGCTATGCAATGCAAACACATCCGAGTTCTTCAATCCAAGAAAAGATGCATCAATTCCCGAAATCAATATTCGATCAGGCGATATCAGCAAACTTACAGGAGGGTATCCACCTTCTAATCGTACAGTACTAGCATTCTTTGCAGGTCACTCACACGGTCGACTTAGGCCTCCACTTTTTCAGCATTGGAAAGGGAAAGACGAAGACATCCGTGTTTACGAAGAAGTACCACCGAACATTTCTTATCAAGAAATGATGAAGAAGAGCAAGTACTGTTTGTGCCCGAGTGGATTTGAAGTTGCTAGTCCAAGAATTGCAGAGGCCATATATGCAGAATGTGTGCCGGTGCTGATTTCGCAGGATTACATACTTCCTTTCAGTGATGTTCTTAATTGGGAAGCCTTCTCCATTCAAGTTTCTGTTAGTGATATACCAAATTTAAAGAAGATTTTATTGAACGTTTCTGAAGAAGAGTACATAGAAAAACAAAAGAGAGTGAAACAGGTGCAACAACATTTTGTGGTGAATGATCCTCCCAAGAGATACGATGTTTTTAATATGATTATTCACTCAGTTTGGCTGCGGAGGTTGAATTTGCAAATATTGTATTAGCTTGGTTATTGGGAGGACATTTGGACTCTGTGGCCCAACTTTACTTGGACCTGTAAAGAGAGCTTTTATAGTAGATACATTTCGTTTAGTTGGATGAGCCTTAAAGTCATGCTTGGGATTATTATTGATACAGCTTCATGGGTCGTATTGTTTACAAATTACAAAGTATGTATATAATGAATGGACGAAAAATGGTCTGAATGGATGACTACAGAAAACTCAACCCATTGAGAAGTTGACAAAGAAGAAATCACCGAAATATAAATAAGCAGTCGAATTATAAGTTCATACGAAAGATTGTATTGACACTATTAGAATGTATCTGCTATAAAGTTGAATTTTGGAAGATGGTGACTGACACCACTGGTCGCGCGTAGAGTCACCCCGTGAGATTTGACACCATCTACGATTCTAAATTTCTAATCATTATTACTATCCATTTATTTACACTTTTTTTGTTACTTTCTAACACGCATTTTAAGGTGAATTTTAAGGATAGTTCCATAACTTATTTTTAAACTTTTCTTTTTTTGTATAAAAATAGAATTGTTCTATTTTTATACAAAAAAGAAAATTTCAAAAATAAGTTATGGAACTATTCTTAGAAACGTGTCAGACATCCTATTTTGAAGTGATAAGAAACCTAAAGGACATATTTTGAAGTGATAAGAAACCTAAAGGACAGAGTGAGTATATAATCTCACTTTTGCACAATGTACATGTATAGATTTTTTTTTACCGTTTTATTAAGATTTGGAGGTACTAGGTGTTTTATGATATAAATTAGGGCTGAGCATTCGGTCGGTTCGGTTAAAAACCGAACCGAATTATGAAAACCGAATTTTTACAAAACCGAACCGAACCGATTAACATGCAAAACCGAACCGAACCGAAATAGAATGGATCGGTTTTTTCGGTTCGATTTACCGAAAAACCGAAATTTTAAAAACCTGTGCAGCCTGTGCTCTACTTAGTGCTTACATTCACTGATTCACAAATGAGTCTAATGACAAATACATTAAAATGTGAATAATCAAAAGTACCAAATTCTTGCCTTGAGATTACAAGTCCATGTTGCTACTACAATAGTCAATATTAGTAATTAGACTAAAATTAACAATTACAATGTAAATGACATAAACTAAATTTAAAATTCCAAATTTCCAATGTGATCATGTCCATCCATCTACTTGCAGGCTGTAGCATGATTTAAAGATGTGAAGCATGGCATGACTGCATGAGAACAAGCTTTGAGTGTAATAGCTTCATATCCCTGCACGTGGTACATAAGCTTTCATTAGCACAGATACAACTGATCAGACACAACTTGTGTCACACAAGGACCAGAAAAATTAATATAAGTTTGTTATGCTCTATATGGATCAAGGACTCTTCCACCGGTACTAAATGCGGACTCCGATGCCACGGTGGAAATAGGAATTGCTAGTACATCACGAGCAAGTTGTGAGAGGATGGGAAGCCTACTTGAATTAACCTTCCACCACTTCAAAATGTCAAACTCATCCTCATTTTTTGTAACATACACACTCTCTCTAAGATAGATATCCAATTCACACTTGGATTCTACTTCTCCACTCTCCATTTTTTGTCTCATAAATCTAGCACCTAATGCCGATTGTGTTCTTGAAGATATGCTTAAGGAATTGCTTGAAGATTGAGCTTGTTGATTAACTTGACTAGTTTTAGGTTGACAAGTATTTTTATACTCTTCAAATAACTCTCTCAACACTAGATTTGTGCCACTTTCCAACTTCCAACCAACTTCTTTCCCATATTCCTCACAAAGTGCAAATTGAATGAACTCTAGTTTGTACCTAGGATCAACAATAACCGCCACATAGATGAGTTTGTTCATTTTGTGTACATCACCCCAATACTTATCATATTTTTCCTTCATTCTTTCACCCATTAGCCTCACCTCAATATCCTCACTATTCATCCAATCTTTAAACAAATAATTAACATTGCTAATTTCATGATAGAACACATTAGATGTGACATACAAAGAACCCGAAATTCTCAAAGTAAGTTCATAAAAATGAACTAAGATATCCACCAACCTACTAATATTACCCCAATCCCAAGAAGTAGGCACCCCTTCGGCCTCATTAAGCTCCTTTAGAAAGTATGGATCCATTCTTTCAAATAACTCAAATGCACTTTGAAATTTTTGAGCTACCATTAACATTAGATAAGTGGAGTTCCATCTAGTTTTTACATCCAAACACAACATAGATTTGCAATCAATATTTTGTAAGTCAATGCATTCTTTGAATTTTGCTACTCTAGCCGGAGATTGCCTAACAAACCTAACCGCCTTTCTAACTCTTACAACCGATGGATCTTGTTCTTGAAGTCCATCATTCACAATCAAATTAGCTATGTGTGCAACACATCTCATGTGAATATATTTTCCTTTCAAGAAATCACAACCCCTAGAAGAGAACCTATCTCTTAAAAAACTCATGCAAGTAGTGTTTGAACTTGCATTATCAACCGTAATTGCAAACACTTTTGCAATTCCCCATTCTTTCAAACACATGTCAATGTCCCTAGCTAAAAGCTCACCCTGATGACCCTCTATAGGACAAAAGTTAATTATTTTTTTGTGCAAGTTCCAATTTTGATCAATGTAGTGAGCCGTGATGCACATATAATTAATCTTTTGTATTGAAGTCCAAGTGTCCGTGGTGATATTAACTCTTTGACCCGACATTTTAAAATATGTAGTCAACCTTTTCTTTTCATCCAAATAAATTTGATAACAATCTCGTGCTACGGTAAAACGAGAAGGCATCTTAAAAAGTGGTTGAGTACTTTGCATAAAATCAATAAACCCCTCACCCTCAACAAATCTAAACGGAAGTTCATCAAATATAATCATGGCAGCTAATTTCTCTCTAGATATTTTTTGGTTAAAAAACCATTTCTTAAGAGTGCTACTGCTCTCCTCATTTCCTTTTACTGATTGCAAAGATAACTGTGTTTGCTTCGAATCACCACTAAGTGGAAGTTTTTTACAAACTTTTAGGTGACTATTGAGTGCAGAAGTGCCATTTAGACTACTATCGGAAGCATATACCTTATCACAGTACTTGCACCTCGATTTTACGGAGCCATCGGTGTCTGTAAACTTGTTAAAATGATCCCACGCCATAGACCTTGCTCTCATTGGCTTTCGTTTCCTTTTCGCACAGCTTGCTTGAGTATTAGCATCATTTGAGTCTTTCATCTCAGTCTCCGGAATCTCGGGATTAGATTGTGACATAGTTTAAACTTTAACCTGCACAAAAAAATCGAATATATTAGGTAAAGTAAAGCAGTAAACAAACAAAATCGACTTTAATTAAACATAGTTAATGAAGATTGAAACCTAATTAGAAGATTACCTAATTAGAACTTTAGAAGATTGAAGTATGGAACTCGAAGAATATAAGATACCTAATTCGAAGATTAGTAGATTACCTAATTCGAACTTCGAAGATTGAATCGAATTAAAGAACTCGAAGGACGATGATTGAAATTGAATCTTATCGGCGTGGTCGCGTGAAGATTGAGTTGAGTGTGTGAGTGTGACTGTGAGTGACGAATCGATTGTCCGTTGTCGAGGACTCGAGTGAGTAGTGCAGCGCCGCAGCGGTGTGAGTGACGAGTCTGACCTAATTAGTAATTACCTAAATGATCTGAATTCTGAAATCTAATCGTGTAGTGTAGCTTGTATATTGAATATAATTATATAAATATATAATATATAATTTAGAAATAGATGTATATATATATATATATTTCGGTTAATTCGGTTTTTAACCGAACCGAATTTCTGCAGACCGAACCAAACCGATATTTTTTCGGTTTAAACCGAAAAACCGAATTAACCGAAATTTTCAGAAAAATGCAATCCAAACCGAACCGAAATTACTCGGTTCGGTTCAGTTTTTCGGTTTCGGTTCGGTTTTGCTCAGCCCTAATATAAATAATATTTTTTTTATTATATTCAAAGTCTTAATAATAATTTTCGGGTCAGGAAAGAATTATAATAGTCCATCTTTAAGATAATAATTATTGTAGAAGTCTGTGCGTGATACGAGCCTGTTAATATAATTAAATTATTTCTCACACGAATCTATATATATATATATATATATATATATATATATATATATTGAAATATTTTTATAATAAAAAATAATATTTCGATTTTATCTTATATTAATAATTTTGTAATATTGCATATTTTTTTCATTAATCATTTCTATACTATTATATAAATTCCGAAACATTGAAAGTTTTGGTACCTGTTTTTTGGTACTAAGTGAATTTACTTATTTACCCTTCATTATAAAGAAATCTATATATATATATATATATATATATATATATATATATATATATATATATATATATATGATATATATGATATATATACTATTAAAATTCCTAAAATAAATAATAACATAATATGATTAATGGTAAGTAGTCGATTGCTTTTTTTCACAATTACTTTTAATTGAAGATATTATCTTTTATAAACACTCACTAATCTTACAATCAAAAATCTATACTCCGAAACATTGAAAGTTTTGGTACCTGTTTTTTGGTACTAAGTGAATTTACTTATTTACCCTTCATTATAAATAAATCTATATATATATATATATATATATATATATATGATATCTATACTATTAAAATTCCTAAAATAAATAATAACATAATATGATTAATGGTAAGTAGTCGATTGCTTTTTTTCACAATTACTTTTAATTGAAGATATTATCTTTTATAAACACTCACTAATCTTACAATAAAAAATCTATACTATTATATAAATTCCGAAACATTGAAAGTTTTGGTACCTGTTTTTTGGTACTAAGTGAATTTACTTATTTACCCTTCATTATAAAGATATATATATATATATATATATATATACTATTAAAATTCCTAAAATAAATAATAACATAATATGATTAATGGTAAGTAGTCGATTGCTTTTTTCACAATTACTTTTAATTGAAGATATTATCTTTTATAAACACTCACTAATCTTACAATCAAAAATATCTATATTATTATATAAAAAACATTACGAGCAATTGTATTTAGTAAAATAACGTAATTAAATTATAAATACTATAAACTAATCAATTACCTTTTTCACCAAAAACATGTTACCTTTTCAATTTTCTTTAACTAAATCCTCTCTTATTCTAATCATTACACAGACATTATATTTAATAAAATAAAAGAATTATTTTATAATTACTAATAATTAAATAATTATTTTTTTTCAACTAAAACCTATCATCTTTCTATATTTTCTGACTAAAATCTCTCCATTTTTAGAATATCTTGGATAACATTTATACAACTATTATCAAATCATCTCATATAAAAATTTAAGCCTCCAAAATTAATATTTCAATAAATAATTTAAATTAATGAAAGAAATTCATATAATATTTTAAAAAATCTGTGCATCGCACGGGTTTTAAGCTAGTATATTTAAATTTGATTCAGTTTCATGAAATTAGAATAAATATTTTTTGCTATAAAAAATAAATTATCTTTTATTTTTAAAAGTATAATTGTGATTTTAAGGTACTAATAATATATTTGTAAAACAATACGACTTGAGTCATATTAAAAAAAAAATAGTTTTGTTCCTTAAAATTGTCTTACTCCTTTTTTTTATACATACATGTATATCTATATTTGTACATATATGCATATATATATATATATATATATATATATATATATATATATATATATATATATATATATATATATATATATATATATATGCATATGTACGTATATTTTTTTCAAGTAATATTAACTAAAAACATATTCATTAATGTAATATATATCAAGCCATTACTGTATTATAAATGTTATATACTGATTATTTAGATAGTAATTATAAAATCAAATAAAATTTTACCAACATATATTACTCACCCCGTCCCACCAAATTGTTAGCACTTATGTTTGGTTTGGTAAGAAACTAAAAAAAATGTATGGAGTGAAAAATAAAATAAAAATGGGTAAGTAAGTTACCCACATCGTCTCAATTTAATTGTTAACTCCTGAGATCAATAATAGGACTTAAGAAGACGAGTATAGTGAATTTAATAAAAGTAGGTAAATTAGTGGAAGTGTGAAACATACCAAATTTAATAAAAAAACGACATGTCATTTCAAAAGATAATAATAAATGAAATGTTCTTTCCACAAATGAAATTCTTAAGAAAATAATAGACTTAAAACAATTATTGTGTAATTTAATATAGTAGTTTCAACAACAGTAATCTTAATTTGAAAATATGTGCCTAACAAATAATAAGATATACTACATATAATTTATACTTATTTTTTTTTTTCCAATTTTACGTTAAATTTTATGTGTCAATACCTGACTAATCAAATCAAGTATACTGAAAGATATTAAATTATATAAAATTATAAATCATAATCATAACAATCAATAAAATAATTGATATCTACTTATTCAGAGAAATAAAAGTGTAACAAAATTTTTATAAAGATGATTGATTACATAGTTATACGTAAAATTATGAAAATTGAAAAAAATGGAATTATAAAAATAATGTTAACTAATATTTATACACAAGTTAAAATTAAAAAAAGAAAAAAGGAAAAGGAAAAGGGTGACTTATTTAATAAGATATTTGAATGAATACAAGATTTAAGATTTAATGTAATATAGTGGTTACGATATGAATTTTATGAAGTAGATCAATGGTTTGATTTCTAATTCTAACATAAATTCTATCATTTTTACGTAGATAATAAACAACTTGCATTTTTGTAAATTTATATCACATAAATAAATAATATAATTAATATATATATAACCAAAATTAAATAGGCATAATAAATGAATATATAGATATATAAAATTGTGAAAATTTTAAAAATAGAGTTATATAAATAATATAAGTTAACATTTTATTTGCTCGAAAGTTAAAATTAATAAAAAAAATAAGTAAAGTCTTTTCAAAAGAAAATAAGTTAAGTGGTACCAAAGTAGAATGTAACATATTGGTTATGATATGAATGTATAAAAAGAAGGTTAGTGGTTCGATTCCTATGCTAACAAAAGTTTTTACATTTAGGGTGGCACTATTGTTATTGTTAAAAAAAAGGTAAAATAGTAATTTCACAATCATTTTATTGGAATTTTATATAGTAATAGACAGTGGCGGAAGGAAAGGGGGGCAATTGCCCCCACGAGCTAAAATTATATGTGATGATTGCACCCCCTATTATTTTGGGGAGGGGGCAACATATATTTAATATATTTTAATATTAGTTAGGTATATTTTTACTAAATATTGTGGATAAATGGGTTACATACTTACATGTTAACTTTGCCTTGGCACTTGCAAATAGACTGACCCAAATTCAATAAAATTAAAAACAACAGCCCAAGCCCAGTAACATTTAAACAAACATACATAATCATTTGGTTAAACAAACAACAGCCCAAATTGGTTTATCAGTACTATTATTAATCGTGTACAGAGTTCGGCTCCTGCCTCCTGGCTCCAGCTCCAGCATATCATGTTCAAGACTCAAGTACTCAAATTCAACATTAAATTGCAATCTTTAATACTTCAAAGATTAGGTGACTTCTTTATTCTTTAAATTTAGTTATATACTTACTTATTTGTTTACTTATTTTATTATCTACAAGGTGTTTGATAGTATGCTTCAAAGAATTTTTTAATTCAGTAGTTCTATTTTCAATGTTTATTTTGCAGTCATGTTTCGTTATTTCAGTAAACAACCAAAAATCTCTGTTGGTTCGTCGTCTAATTCTTCCGAACATGTTAATGTTGAGGAAAATATTGATTTAAGTGATCAAGATGATGTAGTGAGTGATCCTGGTTTACGACGAAAATCGATTGATAGTTATGATATAAATGCAAGAGATCTGATTCGTAGGAAATATATATCAAGAGGTCCCTGTCAACCAAGGTTACATAATTTTCCAAAAACAGTAATGGGGGGACATAATAGAGTTTTTAGAGATGTTTGGTATACTGATCGTCCATGGTTAGAGTATAGCATTGCAAAGGATGCAGCTTTTTGTTTTTATTGTTATCTTTTCAGAGGGTCTGGATCTGGTATGGATACTGTATTTGTCAAAACCGGTTTTAACAATTGGAGGAAAGCTACAGAAAAATTTACAGAGCATGTCGGTCTTGTTGGCAGCTCGCACAACAAAGCTATAGAGTTATTTGATAATTTTCAGAATCAAAGACAAAGTATAGCACGTGTTTTCCCAACAGGAAAAGAACTTATGGATGATCAATATAGAAAACGTTTAACTGCTTCCTTACAAGTGGTTCGTTTTCTATTAAGACAGGGTCTAGCTTTCAGAGGTCATGAAGAGGGTTCTACTTCTTTGAACAAAGGGAATTTCCTAGAGCTACTTGAGTGGTTGAGTGCAAATAATGAAGAAGTTGCCAAAGTTGTTCAAACAAATGCTCCAGGTAATGCTCAGATGACTACTCCTAAATTTCAAAAAGAATTGACTAATTGTTGTGCAGTTGAGACGACATTATCCATATTATCTAGCCTTGGAGATAGACCATTTTCAGTTATGGTAGATGAGTCTCGTGATTGTTCAGTGAAAGAACAAATGGCAGTGAATATTCGATTTGTTGATAGAAGAGGAGGCATAATTGAACGATTTTTGGGCCTAGTTCATGTAAAGGAGACTAAAGCTATTTTTTTGAAAGAAGCTCTTGATTCTATGTTTGCAAAGTATGGGTTGTCAATGTCCAGATTGAGAGGTCAAGGTTATGATGGCGCTTCAAATATGCGAGGTGAATTCAATGGTTTAAAGACACTTGTTTTGAGGGAAAATCCAATTGCTCATTACATCCACTGATTTCTTTGCTTATATTGCTATGATTGTTAATACTTGTGGATCATCATGTAAGAGATCTGACATGTTAAGGCAGAGTGAACATGATCGATTGGTTCGTCAATTAGAGGAGTGTGAGATTTCTTCTGGGAAGGGACTAAATCAAGTTACTAGTTTGAGAAGAGCATGTGACACTAGATGGGGAACACATTATATAACTATATGCAGTGAAAGGCAGAGTGTGTAAACTTGTAACACTATAACTAATGTAACCCAACTAAAGGAAAAGATACTTAACCAGAAGACAATCAAGAACAGGAAGTCACAAGAAATCAACACTAAATGAAGACAAGGTAATTGATACAATTTAAACATGCTAACTATGATCAAGCCAAGAAGAAATCATTGAGAGAAGTTCAAGTTAAAGTTGTTCATGCCTCAGTGATTTGATAAATCAAGGATCAAGATCATAACTATCAGTATCAACAAGACCAATTGATTTCAAGTGAAGAAGAAGGAAAGCAAATATTGGAAAGCCAAGTTATTCAGTGAATATGGTAATTTATTCAAGAAGCAGAAACACTATCAAGACTAGTCACTTATGAACCAGACCAGTGCATCAAGTGTCAGGACATTGATAGCAAGTTTATGTCAGTAATAAAGAACCATGTTCAAGAGCTTGTTGAAGAATAAAGAAGACATGAAGATATCACAAGTTCAAGATGTGCATTGAAGTTTCAAGTTGAAGACCAGAATATTTTCTAAGTACTAAATGTTCTGGATGGCTAAGTAGAAATTCTCAAGTAGAAGTTCTACTTAGGAAATTTCGAGATAGCCAAGTAGAAGTTCCACTTAGGAATTTCGAGATAGCCAAGTAGAAATTCTCAAGTAGAAGTTCTACTTAGGTGCAGCTTCAACATGACACATGGCATCTTCTGATTGGCAGATTTCCAAGCTTTCAAGTTAAGGCAAGATTTATGTGGACACCACTGGGCCACGTACATCTTAGCTGTTGAAGACTACAGGACATAGACTACATGTAGTATAAATAGAAGTACTTGTGTAATGTTTTATAAAGAACAGAGAGAGCAATATTTGAGAAAAACACAAGAGAAAGAGAGAGTGCATTCACAGAGCTTAGAATCCTTCACTTCTCTCTGAACTTCTGTTATACTTTGTAATGAATGTTGTAGCAACCCTTTCAAGTTATATATAAAGAAATATATTCCTTGAATCTGTGTGTTCATTTATTGCATCGTTTTTATTGCTTCTCATATTCGAAAAGTTGTATTCACCCCCCCCCCCTCTACAACACATTTGGACCTAACAATTGGTATCAGAGCTATATGTTTAACATACAAAACATAGATCCTTGTGCTGAGTAGAAGAATCGTGAGTTTTCATTTTTCAGATCTACTTTTCATTTTCTCGAAAAGTGTGTTTTAATTCGTTGGTAGTGAAAACTCATCTGAAAAATTATTTAAATACTCCAGGTGTGATTATTTAGCTTGGGTGTATTTTAATTAATTTTTGTGAATTTATCTGGGTTAGTTCATATTTGGTGTTCTTGAGTGTTCATCATCTGTTCTTATCAAAGAATACAACCCAACAACTTTTTGATCTCCTTTTCAATAGTAAAAGAATAAAAAGGTGGTTTTTGGACTTGTTGATTTATTTTATTCGGCCGAAAGTAAAAGACATACTCAGTACCTAGCATGTGGGTTAGGTGGGTTTGGTGAGTAAAGCATTCAAAGTCAAAAAGTGTTAAAGTGATAATATTGTTTATTCAATATTTAAAGAAATCTGCAGAAAAATTATTCTAAGGCAAAAATTTCTACATAGAAGTTCTACTTGAGAATTTCTACATAGAATTTCGACTTGGACAATTTCTACTTGGTGATTTCGACTTGAGCAAAATTTCTACTTAGAGAAATTTCGACTTAGGCAAAAGTTCTACATAAATATTCTACATAGCCTAGTCTTGGGTACTTAGAAATTTTTAGTGACCAGAATTGAGATGGCTCCTAAAAATGCATTCAAGATCCCAATGTTCAACAAAGATCACTATGAAGAATGGGTTTTCAGAATGAGACTATATCTAGAGACTGTTAACCCTGAATATCTGGAAGTCCTTGACAAGGGTAAATTTGTCCCAATGGCAGTTATTCCTTCACATACGGAAGGAGGAGTGGTTATACCACCCCGGTCTGAGCCCAAAAAGGCAGCGGACTTTTCGGATGCTGATAAAGAGCAAATAGCTTTGGATACTGCCGTACGACAAACCTTGATGGAATCTCTTGATCATGAAATGTTCAACATAGTCAAAGGTTTGACTACAGCGAAGAAGATTTGGGACAAGATAGAAGTTGTTATGGAAGGATCTGCAGAGGTCAGAAGCAACAAAACACTCATACTCAAGATGGAGTATGACACCTTTAGAATAAGGAAAGGAGAAGGCATAACAGATGTCTACCTACGATTCAGTCAGTTGGTATTGGATTTGAATCTGAGAGGTGTGACTCTCCCCATGGTTGAAACAAATACGAGATATCTGAGGAACCAGCCAAAAAGCATTGAGCATAGGGTCTACGCAATCAGAGAAACCAGAGATTTGCATACAACTTCTCTGGAAGAGTATTATGGAATATTAAAGACCTATGAGCTGGAAACGCTTCAAGATCAAGCATGGGATAATGATTCAAAGTCAAAAGAAAGTGCATCAGGATTAGTTGCTGATGAGGAAGAGTCTAAGAAGGCAATGGTTGCAGCAAAGCCTAAATCATCACTTGCACCACATCAAGTTGATAATGATGACGAGTGCGCATCTGACAGTGATGATGACTACTACACCCAAGAAGAGCTGGACAACATGGACGATAGTGTCGTGGCATACATGGCAAGGAAGTTCAGCAACATGAGATTTAGAAAGAGCAACCGACCACAGAGAAAATCTTCATCTTATTATCGGGCTGCTAAGGGTGGTGGTAGTTCGTCAGGCTACAAAGGAAAAGGCAAGAATACCAGCTACAAATCTCCTTTGGATTTCAAAATGAAGTTCAAATGCTACAATTGTGGTGAAGCTGGACACTTTGCCTCGGACTGCAAAAAGCCTAAACAGACTTATCCAAAAGAAACATTTGAAGCTCTCAAAAGCAACTATGAAGCACTGTTGAAGGAAAGACATGGAAAACGAGCTTTATTGGTGACAGAAGGAAGAGCTTGGGATGATTCAGATGAGGAAGATGTTACTCAAGTAGCAAACTTTGCGCTCATGGCTGAGACATCAGAGGAACCAGAGGTACCAGTTCTGACTCTTAAAGTAGAAATGTCTATTGATGATTATAAAGAACAGAACGGGGCTCTTAGTGAAGAGATCTACATGTTGTGCAAAAGCCTAGACTCTTCTCAAAAGGAACAGAAAACACTTGTTGCCAAATGCAGAATGCTTGAGGCAAAAGTGGAAGAGCTAGAGGCTGCTTGCACTGTAGATACTTCTCTAAGAGACTTTATTAAATCTCTGGAACACAAGCTTGCCCTTAAGGAAGAAGTAGAAGCATGTCTTAGGAACAATCTAGCTGAGTTAGAAACTAAATGCGAAGCATACAAACTAGCTGCTAGTAAAGTGTATGTAGATAATGACACATTTAAGAAGATAACTGGAGTAGGTATAGGCCTTGATTATTCTGACCTTCCTAAGAAAGAAGGAAAGAGACCTATTGACCCTAGTTCCAGTGACCTTAAACAGGAAACACCTAGAATTCTTAAATCGGCTGTCAAACCTATCTACAAACATCTTGTTCCTAGAATAGAAGAAGAAGAGACTGAATTGATAGCTAGATATGAGATTGAGATGGAAGATCGCCAGAAAGAACAACCTGTAACTCCTATTAAACAAGTGAAAATCAATTTCCCTAGAGATGAATCTAGACTGGGATTAGGAGCTAAGGCTGTTAAACAACAAGGAAAGAAAGAAAAAGGCATAAAAGAAGTTAAGGCTGAACGAATAAAGAAAGCATGTTATCATTGTAAATCTACTGAACATCTTTCTTATGCATGCAAAGCTAACATGAATGTTCCTGCTGCACATGCCATGCCTACCACACATACAATGAATAATCTGCATCAGAATCATGCACAGTGTGGTCAACCTAACTGTATGCCATGCACTTTTAATATCATGCAAACTTTTGTGCATTTAATGAATGCATCTAGCCAGTCATGCTCAAATACTGTTGCTAGTTCAGATATCAAGAAAAAGTATGGTAGAGCCAAGACTGTCAGTCCTCCTAAAGTTAGGAGTGACAAACCTTCTCCTAAGACTGACAAATCTGTCAAGTCTGAGAAAGGAAAGGAGATAGTCGAAAGCTCTAGTAATGCGAAGAAAAGTGCATCTCCTGTTGTTAAATCTGTTGATTCTCGATCTTATCGAAAAGCCGGGCCCAATCAAAGTTGGGTTCCGAAGAATGTCTAACCAATCTGTCATTGCAGGGCATTAAGCAGAATAGAAATAAAGTTATATGGGTGCTAGACAGTGGAGCATCGAGGCATATGACTGGAAACAAGTCCCTGCTTACAGAGTTGGTTATGAAGGCTGGCCCTTATGTTACCTTTGGAGATGACAGCATAGGTGTGACTAAGGGATATGGCAAACTGAAAACTGGCAATGTCATCATTGAAGATATTTCCTATGTTGAGGGACTAAAGCACAATCTGTTGAGTATAAGTCAATTCTGTGACAAAGGTTACGAAATCGTCTTCAACAAGAAAGGTGTCTCAATCACTCACATCAAGGAAGGCTCACTAGCTTTAAGAGGAGTTCGAAAGGCAGATCTTTTTGTTGCAGATATGGATTCAGCAAATCAGGATGAGGTCACCTGTTTCTACAGCAAAGCCTCGGATGATGAAAGCTGGTTATGGCACAAAAAGCTATCTCACTTAAACTTCAAAACGATGAATGCTCTCGCAAGGCGAGAATTGGTGAGAGATCTACCTCAAATGGAGTTCGCTCCGAAAGGACTCTGTGAAGCTTGTGAAATGGGAAAGTCGAAGCGAGCATCGCATAAAAGCAAAGAAATTTCTAGTATTACTGAGCCTCTACAACTTCTTCATATGGATTTGTTTGGCCCAGTGAATGTCCTATCTTTGTCTAGGAAAAGATATGCTTTGGTAATCGTGGATGACTTCTCCAAGTATACATGGGTATTGTTCGCAATGACGAAAGACGAAGTACCTTTCTTAATCATTGATCACATCACTCAAATTGAGAATGTTTCAACACTTACTGTGAAGACGATTAGATCAGACAATGGCACTGAATTCAAAAACACAGTGCTAAATGATTTCTGTGTATCTAAGGGAATACGTCGTCAGTATTCAGCCCCGAGAACTCCACAGCAAAATGGAGTAGTTGAAAGGAAGAATAGAACTTTGGTTGAAGCAGCAAGAACTTTGTTGTATGATTCAAAACTTCCTTTGTATTTCTGGGCCGAAGCAGTGAGTACCGCTTGTTACACTCAAAATAGAACCTTGATCATAAAAGATAAAGAAAAGACACCATGTGAGCTAATGAACAACAGAAGACCAACAATCAAATACTTTCATGTCTTCGGAGCAAAATGCTATGTGCTTATAGATGATGAAAATCTAGGCAAGTTTGCAGCAAAAGCTCGTGAAGGAATCTTTGTTGGTTACTCTACAGACGTGGTGGCAGCTTATAGAGTGTTCTTAGTGAATGATCGAAAAGTGACTGAAAGTTACAACGTCAGATTCGACGATACCAAACTCTCATCAATTTCAAGAGATTCTAGTGAACCTGAGTCCCTAAAATTTCAGAATCTGGACTTAGAAGATCTTGAAGATGAACCTGAGTTGGTTGTTCCATTAAATGTTCCAAGTGTACGTGAAGAACCTGAGTCTAGTGAACGAGCTAATTCTACAAGATCAGGAGAGACCTCTTCAGTACCAACCGGCAACAACTCAGGGGGAGTAAATAGCAGCTCAAGGACTACTGTTCAAGGCTCGAGTCGAGTTGACTCTAGTTCTGTAGGAGCTGGCACTAACTCAGGGGGAGTTAGTGAAAATAATCAAAGTAGTCAGCACCCCATCTCAGAAAGTCAAGCTGAATCATCTAGACAATTTCCAGGTGAACGGGTATGGAATAGAGACCATCCGTTTGAGTTAATTATTGGTGATCCAGATGCTGGTGTGACTACTAGAAGAACCGCAAGAGCTGACATGGCTAATATCTCCTTATATTCTGGGTTCTTATCCAAGCTTGAACCTAAAGAAATAGAAGAAGCTCTTGGCGATGCTGATTGGGTGATTGCAATGCAAGAGGAACTCAATCAGTTTGAAAGGCAGAAAGTTTGGAAACTGGTACCCCGACCAAAGAACAAATCCGTAATTGGAGCTAGGTGGGTATTCAGAAATAAACTGGATGAAAACGGACTTGTAACACGAAACAAGGCTCGTTTGGTTGCAAAAGGTTATTCTCAGCGAGAAGGAATTGATTATGATGAAACCTATGCACCAGTTGCAAGACTTGAGGCAGTCAGGATGTTCTTGGCATTTGCAGCACATAAGAACTTCAAAGTTTTCCAGATGGACGTGAAAAGTGCCTTCCTGAACGGAGAGTTAGAAGAGGAAGTATATCTGGAACAGCCGCCTGGCTTCGTTGATCCAGAACATACAGATTTTGTGTATCTACTCTTCAAATCTGTCTATGGCCTCAGGCAATCCCCAAGGCGATGGTATGAAACCCTATCTCTATTCTTAATTGAAAATGGTTTTGTTAGGGGAGTAATTGATAAAACATTGTTCTATAAAGTTGTGAGAAATGACTTAATACTTGTTCAAGTATATGTGGACGATATTATTTTTGGGTCATCAAATGAGCGCTTGTGCGAGAAATTTGCCAAGCTAATGCAGGAAAAATATGAGATGAGCATGATGGGAGAGCTGTCCTTCTTCCTTGGATTACAGATCAGTCAGAGAAAAGATGGTATCTTTATCTGTCAATCCAAGTACGTTAGAGATTTACTCAAGAAGTATAATCTAGAAGATGCATCAGCAGCTAAAACTCCCATGGCAACAGCCACGAAGCTTGATGAAGACAAATCAGGTAAATCAGTTGACATCACAAGCTATCGAGGTATGATTGGCTCACTCCTCTATTTAACTGCAAGTAGACCAGATATAATGTTCGCAACTTGTTTATGTGCAAGGTTCCAAGCGGATCCTAGAGAATCACATCTCGTAGCCGTCAAAAGAATTTTTAGGTATCTCAAGGGCACACCAAATCTAGGGATTTGGTACCCAAGAGATACAGGTTTTAATCTTATTGGCTATTCGGATTCAGACTATGCAGGTTGCAGGATTGATAGGAAAAGCACATCTGGTGCTTGCCAATTTCTTGGCAGAAGATTGGTGTCCTGGCAAAGTAAAAAACAACATACAGTATCTACTTCTACTGCTGAAGCTGAGTACATTGCTGCTGGAAGCTGTGTAGCTCAAATACTGTGGATGAGGAACCAATTGAAGGATTATGGCATGGAGCACAAGAAAATTCCAATCATGTGTGACAACACAAGTGCCATTGCCATAACCAACAATCCTGTAGATCACTCAAGAACCAAGCATATTGACATCAGGTATCATTTCATAAGAGAACATGTCGAGGAGGGGACTGTGGAGCTACATTTTGTGCCCACAATGCAACAAATTGCAGATATATTCACCAAACCTCTTGATGAAGTAACATTCAATAGGTTGGTTGGTGAATTGGGAATGCTTAACACAAGTTAGTAAAGCCTTCTATCTGTAAAATCCATGTTTATGTTTGTATGTGCAAGCTAATCAATCATTATGTGCTCAGACTTTAATATGCCTTATTAATGATTGTTATAGGTTGCATATAGTGTGATTTTGCATGAATTCATTGTGTTTTAAGTGTCTTTTATAGCACAAATCTGTGAATTTATGCTTGTTAGATTGCATGATCATAGGGGGAGTTAAATTCATAATAGTCTAAATATTGCATGATTTTTAGATGAATTTACCTGTGTTTTTCATATAATTAGAGGCCTTAGAATTATCAAGGAATGTTTTAATTATGTCATATATTAAAATCCTTGAATTGATATTTATATTAATTTGGCAAAATTAATTGTTGAGTTTTTCAAAGAAAAATTGTCAAATTATTCTAAATATCTTCAAAATTTCGAGTTAGTCTCTATCTCGAAACTCATGTAGAAATTCGACTTGAATTTCGACTTGAGCTTCCAGGGTGAAGTTTTGAAAATTCTAAGTCTGGAAAGAATTTCGAGTTAGTACCTATCTCGAAATTCATCTCGAAATTCGACTTAGAGTTCGAGTTCGAGTTACCAGTGTGCCTAGTTCTATCTTCAAAATATTCGAGATAAAGTCTATCTCGAATTTTATCTCTAAGGTTGAGATGAGGTTTCCATTAAGGGAATATTTTGAAAAGAACTGAGAATTAACTTCGAGTTAGTCTATCTCGAACTTTATCTCGAATTTCGACTTGATGTTCGAGATAGAGTTCTTAGTCTATCTCGAAACTCAACTCGAATTTCGACTTGGTGTTCGAGATAGAGTTCTCAGTTAAACTAAAGGGAATTTTTCGAGTTACACTCCTAACTCGAAACATATCTTGAATTACCCTGGATTTTTGATTCAAGGAAGTATTTTGGAAAGAATTTGAGATTAACTTCGAGTTAACTTCTATCTCGAACTTTATCTCGAAGTTCGACTTGATGTTCGAGATAGAGTACTTAGTCTATCTCGAAACTCAACTCGAATTTCGACTTGATGTTCGAGATAGACTCTAACTCGAAAAGTATCTTGAATTTTCTGTTTTTCCAAGTTTACTACAAATCAATAATGTTCAAGATAGTATTTCCCTATAGTTTCTGCTGTAATTTTGGTTAAAGTGCTTCTTTGTGCATAATTGTTCGAGTTAACTTCTATCTCGAACTTTATCTCGAAGTTCGACTTGATGTTCGAGATAGAAAAGTTCGAGATAGAAAAGTTCGAGATAGAGTTCGACTTAGATGTCCCCTGTATGGACTTAGTACTTTTCATATTTTTTAACAGGGACATTTTTGTCATTTCTCATTCACCTATATATACATCTCTAACTCGATGCCTAAATTCACTTTACCTAATTCTAATTTTCAGCAGCCGTTTCACAAGAACAGTGCGATTTTACTAATTACATACCTTTGATCCTTGTTTTTGTGATTAAACTCGTACTAATCACGAATTACTGCCGATTTGTTGACTACTATTGTCTGTGATTAACCGTAATCTTTGTGTTACTGTGTTTTGTGAACATCCATACACGCGTATATACATACACACGAACACATATTGTTTGTGTACTGTTCATAAACGTGATTCCATTTTCTCCATCAATAAACACACTCGATTCGACTGGTATACACACGAAATAGTAATTGGTTGTTGAATTGAATCCCGTAGTTTGATTTCTCAGATTCCGTTTGGTATTCTTGAAAAATTAAAAGGGTTACAATTCTCTTTTGTAATTCGGAAAATTAATTGTTTTTCAAAATTAAAATAAAAATTCACATCTTTTAAAAGAAAAACATTTAATTAAAATGGCTCACCAATTTTCCCTTGCTAAAAACAATTTTTACAATATTTCTACGGAAATTGGTGATCAACTCCCGCGGTTTAAGTTTTGGATACGATTTCTCAATTTGTATTCCAAAGCTAGCCAAGCTTTTACTGCTAAACCTACACTAGTACATGATGCTTTACAGCAATTATGGACTAGTGCGGTTACTTTTGGGAGTAAATCAAGCCCCTACGGTTTCAGGTTTACCTTAGCGGGTCAGGAATATGAGGTGACAGAACAAATTGTCAACAGAGTTCTAGGATTCCCCATTAAAGATGCCTATGATCCAGAACCTACTGCTGCAGAACGCCTCAGATTCTTTGAAGAAATTGGATGTTATCCTACAAAAGGCCCAATCACGGGAAATATCCAAAAGCAATTCTTCCATGCGGAATGGAATTACTTTTTCGAGGCCATCACAAGATGTTTTCGGGCACGCGAAAAAGACTTTCATCAAATTCCGATTCCCATGCAAACCTTTGCAGTAGCCCTAGCAAGAGAACTGGATATAAACTATGGACGCATAGTTCTCTCTGAGATAGTGGCCTCAATGGGATCCCTTGCAAGCAGAGACCTCTCTACCACTGATGTCGTCTGCTGGTTTCCTCGGTTTCTTCAAATGCTAATCAATGACTTAATACCGAAGGATGCCCTTGCTATTCGACAGGGATTTGCCAGAAGCCCCACATCTGAATCACTAGGGATGGGCACTAAGTCACTTGCAACCATTGCAAATCAGGATAAACATCAAGGTAAGCCTATGTCTACTCCTGAAAATATTCAAATGTGGCTTAGATATGATGCAGGAGTTACCAATTTGGAGGCATCATCACAAGTCTCATCACATGCTCAAAATCCATCTATTCATGCTGAGGCATTTGATGAGATTCCGGATGAGGAAAGCGATGATGCACAAGGTAAACAATCAGGTAATCTCTCTATGCATACTATTCATTCCTCCTCCTATGTTTCTGATTCCGCGACCCATGAGCCTGCTAACCCGCAGGATCTATCCCAGGGTAAGAGCCATATTTCTGACTCTGAGTCTGATACACATTCCTATTCTTTATCACCCCTGTTAACGGAAGTCAGAAAACCAGCACGTTTATTTATACAAGATGATGAGGAGAATGAACCCGAAGAGCAGCAACTTTTTCGCAAGAAAGCCAAACTTTTCCACGCTGCTACTTCACAACCACAGTCAAACCCTAGCGTGTCACACGCAACCACTCCACCTCACGCGAGTGGTTCACCCCTTGAACATTCTGCACATAGGGACTTTGATTTTGGTCAAGATGATGTGCCTCTTGATGATACTGTTGCTTCAAGAGGACATGAAGTACCTTCACCGGTACGTACTGATGCTGCAAAGAGGATCGGTTCTGATGTCGTACAAGGACACTTTGCAGCCTCTCAGACTGAGATTCCAACTCAGGAACAAACAGAATTTGATCCCATAACTGTCAACAACATTTCTTATCAAGTTTCTGCAGGTACTGCTTCACTTTTTGGATCAGTCATTGAAGACATACACGAGCGTGAGACAGGGAGTGTGTGTGAGAGGTTAGGGAGAGAGGGACCTTCATTTTTAAGGCCCGAAACCGAGAGCCAAATACCAACAGAACGCGTATTAGAGCGAGGTCACCTAAACCAAACACCGTCCCTTAATACTGAAAATTTTGATACTCGTATGACTTCAATGGAGAATAAAATGGAGCAGTTCGGGCAGTCGATGGGGCAGTTGGGGATTAATGTTGGAAACAATCAACGGGCTCTAGACGACTACGCAGCAAGAATGGCAAGTCAAGCTACAGCTTTTAATGATTTGACAAATAAGGTCGATGACTTGGGCCATGCTGGTGGTGTCTTGGGAAGAACTCTAAATGAGAGGATGGGGGCATTGGAGTCTACAATGCATACAATGACTGTGGAGATCAGTAGAATGATGTTCGCAGTCAGAAGTTTTGTGCCCCCGGAGTGCTTCGAGTCGGAACAACCTCCCCCCGATGCTGGAGCAGGTGGTGCTGGTGGAGCGGGAGCCTCTGGTTCTGGTTTTGGAGGTTCCTATGCAGCTGGTGGATCTGAAGACCATGGTGGAGCTCAGGATAACTCACCTAAGGGGGAGAGTGGAAAGGAGACGAGACAGCAGGCAGTTCACATCGAAGAAATTGAAGAACCCGCTGATCTTGTTAAGGAACCAGAAATTGAGCCTGCTGTTGCTGAAGAGGCTCTGAGGAGGAGAAAGGGTAAGGCAATAATGGTTGAAGAAGATGAACCAGTTATTGACCTGAGTCATCAGGACACAGTACAGGAGGTACTAGACTCAGATTCTGATATGGAAGACGTACCTCTCGCACATGCTGTAAAGCGATCTTTGAAGGAACAAGGTGGAGGTGCTGGTATGTCTTTCGGAATGCCTGAAGAAGATCCTGTTGATGAAGAAACCCTGCAGTCTCAACAGTTAGCCTTGGAACAAGCTCAGTTCCATAAAATGAAGATGTTACAAGAACATGCTGCGTTCCTAGAACAGAAGGTGGAGCTACAAGGGAAGCAGTATGAGTATGAGCTTGCAAGGCTAGCCAATCCTCAAGTTGATCTGGATAAAAGAAGGATAGGGCAGAAATGGGATGAAGCAAGGAAGATAATGATGGGACCATGTGCAAAAGGAGTTCATAACAAGGATGCAGATGATCTGTTCTACAACTTGAATTTGCAGAATCCAATGACTGGGGACTATATAAATGCTTTGAAGAGATTAATTTCTAAAGTCAGGGTTGGATACAATGCAAATCTTAAGGAGTGGCAGGTTATCTTGTCTTTGGTAGAAGGAGTCCCAACATCTTTCCTATTTGTGGATGACCAATTTATAATGAGAAGATCTGCGTCAGAGTTGTTCTTGCTAGCGACTAAAATTCAGTACTCTCAATCTGAGGAGCTAAGCATTCTGTACAGGGATCAGTTAATGCAGCTAGCAGAGGACAAGGGTCCAGAATTCTCAGCTTATCCAAATTTTGTCCGGATGGTGGTTCAAGGAAAGATGAAGAGGGTGAGCATGGAGGAAAAGGACTTAATGGAACTTTCAGTGGAATCTCTTAAAGCTGTATGTAGACAAATGATGGGTAAGGGATTCGCCTCTGAGCTTAAAGATAAATCCGTGAGGATCATTGAAAGAGTCATATTCTTGAAGAGCAATGAGGTGTGGAAGTGTGATGTCATTGCTCCAAACCCTCTCGACAACGTGAAGATTGAGCCGGAGCTGATAGAACAGAAATGGAATATTCTTCAAGCAATGAAGAATGTAGATGAAGCTTTGACTCTTCCTTCTGGAGAACTGGAACAAGGAGAAATAAGGGAGGCAGTCGGCGTTCCAGGGAAAGATAGTGTATACTGGATACACTCTTATGCTGATGATACAGCTGATGCCTTAGCATACATAGATGCAGACCAGAAACAAACACTCTTGCATATGAGTAGACAATGGCTGCTACAGACTCAAGATGCTGCATTTCTAGAGAAAGTGTTATATGTGTTCAAATGGGGCGAAGTGGAAGACAAGTTTGTTGAAGAAAAGCAGAGACTCGTGAGTTACCTGTCTGAAGTAGTGGTGGAAAAGAAGCAAATGGAGCGAGATGCGGCTAGTGTCCACAATACTAACCGTGTCAAGGGCTACCCCAAGATGATCTATTGTCAGTTTAAAGCTGATAAAACTCATTGGAAATCTCAGCTCATCATGAAGAACTTTGAGGATATTCCAAAGATCAGGACTACTCAGGAGGTGGACAAACTCAGAAGGCTCTTCAAACATCCTTATCCAGAGCCCAAGAACCCTCTAGAAATGGAAGCTGTAAGTCTGTTGAATGCTAGGTGGAAGCAGCTTAAAGATCCAGTATACAAGAAAGAAAAGCAGCAGAAGGAGAAGCTCAAAAGGCAGAAAGAAGAAAGAGACCAAGCTGCTGAAGCTAGAAAGAGGAAACGGAATTAGGGTTAAAGGTCAGAGTGGTGTGAACTTGAAGTTGGAAAAACTTCATGTCTTTCGGTTGCTTTAACTCACTTGAGGAAAATTCACCTTAGAGTGAATCCAATAAGGTGATACAAGTTTGACCAAAAGGTATGAAATAATCCAGGTGATAGGAATCATTCAAATGATCTTTAATTCGAGGTTCGAATTCTGTTTCTAGTTTTTAAGTTCCTTGCATTGTTTTCAAGTACTTTTCAATTGTATATTATTCAAGACTGTAATGTTAATTATCTTTTCTCGTCTCATTGTTTAGTTGAGTTATCCTTCATTAATTTGAATGTCATTGTTAGACAATCAAATTGGGGGAGATTGAAAGGCAGAGTGTGTAAACTTGTAACACTATAACTAATGTAACCCAACTAAAGGAAAAGATACTTAACCAGAAGACAATCAAGAACAGGAAGTCACAAGAAATCAACACTAAATGAAGACAAGGTAATTGATACAATTTAAACATGCTAACTATGATCAAGCCAAGAAGAAATCATTGAGAGAAGTTCAAGTTAAAGTTGTTCATGCCTCAGTGATTTGATAAATCAAGGATCAAGATCATAACTATCAGTATCAACAAGACCAATTGATTTCAAGTGAAGAAGAAGGAAAGCAAATATTGGAAAGCCAAGTTATTCAGTGAATATGGTAATTTATTCAAGAAGCAGAAACACTATCAAGACTAGTCACTTATGAACCAGACCAGTGCATCAAGTGTCAGGACATTGATAGCAAGTTTATGTCAGTAATAAAGAACCATGTTCAAGAGCTTGTTGAAGAATAAAGAAGACATGAAGATATCACAAGTTCAAGATGTGCATTGAAGTTTCAAGTTGAAGACCAGAATATTTTCTAAGTACTAAATGTTCTGGATGGCTAAGTAGAAATTCTCAAGTAGAAGTTCTACTTAGGAAATTTCGAGATAGCCAAGTAGAAGTTCCACTTAGGAATTTCGAGATAGCCAAGTAGAAATTCTCAAGTAGAAGTTCTACTTAGGTGCAGCTTCAACATGACACATGGCATCTTCTGATTGGCAGATTTCCAAGCTTTCAAGTTAAGGCAAGATTTATGTGGACACCACTGGGCCACGTACATCTTAGTTGTTGAAGACTACAGGACATAGACTACATGTAGTATAAATAGAAGTACTTGTGTAATGTTTTATAAAGAACAGAGAGAGCAATATTTGAGAAAAACACAAGAGAAAGAGAGAGTGCATTCACAGAGCTTAGAATCCTTCACTTCTCTCTGAACTTCTGTTATACTTTGTAATGAATGTTGTAGCAACCCTTTCAAGTTATATATAAAGAAATATATTCCTTGAATCTGTGTGTTCATTTATTGCATCGTTTTTATTGCTTCTCATATTCGAAAAGTTGTATTCACCCCCCCCCCCTCTACAACACATTTGGACCTAACATGCAGGGTGAAGGAAATGTGGTTTTCAGTGTTGACTGTTTTGAAAGCGATATATTATGATGGAGAAGAGACTATTAGAGGCACTAGTCGTTCTTTGATAAAAAAGATGGAGAAATACGAATTTGTTTTCATTATGATTTTTATGCAAGAATTGTTAGGAATGACAAATACTTTGTCAACTCTACTACAATCAAAGGATCAGAACATTGACAATGCAATACATCAAATCAAAATGGTCAAAGAAAATTTGCAAGAGTTTCGAGATTCAGGATTTGACAATCTTGTTACTGAAGTGAATGCATTTTGTGAAAAATATTCCATTAACATCATTGATATGGAAGCTAGTAGAAAGAAGCTTAGTCGACATTTACCATCGGATGGAGAGATTGGAACTAATCGTCATGTATTTCGTGTTGAGATTTTTTACGAGGTAATTTTTATTAGCAAAGTGCATTATATGCTTAAATTATCCTACATGTATGCTGTAATTGACCTTTTATTATTTTTTTAATTTTCAGGTGATTGATATGCTAAGACAAGAGATGGATAATCGTTTTCCCGAAAGAAGCACTGAATTGCTTTCTTGCATTGCTTGTCTAAGTCCAAGATCAGGTTTTGAATCGTTCAATGTAGACAAGTTAGTTCATCTCGCTCATCTTTATCCAAATGATTTCAGTGCTACAGATTTGTTGAGCATCAGACACGAGCTTAAAACATATATTCGAGATGTGAGAAATGATGCACGATTTAATTATCTCGATGATTTGGGGAATTTAGGAAAGAAAATGGTACAAACTACGAAACATAAAGTTTTCTCCTTGGTATATCAGTTGATTGAGTTGAGTTTAATTCTTCCTGTCGCTACAGCTTCTGTGGAACGAGTTTTCTCAGCAATGAATGTGGTGAAAACTAAATTGCGAAATTCAGTTGGAGATGAATGGATGAATGATCTGTTAGTTGTTTATATTGAAAAAGATGTATTTATGACGGTTGATGACGAACTTATTTTACAACGCTTTCAAAATATGGAAAGTCGACGCTGTCAACTATCGCGTATTAGTAAATAATGTATTTAAAATATTGTATTGAACATTGAAGTTATAATGTTTTCTATTAATTATTGCGTTCAATTTTTTTTTTTTAATATCTATGATTTCGCCCCCCTAACTTAGAATCCTGGTTCCGCCACTGGTAATAGATAATAATTTTGTTGTAATATTCATAATGATTATAAGAACATAGGAATTATGGACTAATCAAATTTAAGATCTATTTTTACCTTGTGCTAGCTCTCATAGGAAATAAAGTTATCAGATTTACAAAACATACACAAACATTACATAATTCTCAACTACATAGTCAGTTTCTCAAATCATGATCGCTCCGTATTAATGACTGAGTAGATTACAATAAAATTTTGAAATTTTTTGAATAAATAAACTTATATGTCTTACCTATAGAGCTAGCCAGCTAGGGCCTGGGAGGTTGAAACTTGAAACTAGTATCACCATGTCTATATTGAAATATAGTAGAAATGTAGATCGTATATAAGGTGAATGCATGCTCGATTATAACTTAATAAGCACAGCGCTACTTGTAAAGAGTTGCTGTTGACGTAGATTGATGACAGACTATTATGCTCAACTAATCTAAGTACTGATTATAAGAGTGAAGGGCCAAAATGGCACAAATTCTGATTAAAATGCCCAAATGACACTTCCCGGAAAGCTGGCCCTCCACTAGCACTTTCCTAACGCATGTACAGGTTGCGTTTTGATCAAAACGCATGTAACACTTGCGTTATGCCCCTGAAGCAGCTGGGAAACGAAGGCCACGCACATGACTGATGCATTTACCAGGCCAAAACGCAAGAAAAACATGTGTTTGTGTGTACCGCGGTCCGTGAATGCGTTACCCTAGAAACGTAAGTGCGTGATGCGTTATCGCCTAAACGCATGTGTGGTGTGCGTTTTGCACGCTGGAATCACCCTGCAGCTGTCAAAATACACGAGTAACGCTTGCTTCACAAGCGTTATAGGGTAATGCATATACAGGTTGCGTTATGTAAGTGCCATCCGAGGGCCAGCTTTTCTGTGAGTGCTATTTTGGACATTCAATCCCAATTTTGTGCCATTTTGGGCATTTTCTCGAATTATAATGATTCGAAGTTTTAGTTTATAAGATTGACCGGTTTGCATTATGTATAACCTATAAACAAATAAAAATATCAAATTAATATGAAAACAAATTACTCAACGTTGTTATAGTCCCCAAGATCAGTTATCAGACTACTTAATAAGGTATTAAGGTTCAAATAACTGCAGATTGTGCACCTAGTATTGATTAGTGTATAATTGTATTATGTTGCAGGGGTAGAAGCAGTAGCACTCAAGGGGGATGAGAAGGATCAAATAGAGGTAATCGGAGAAGGAATTGACACGATTGAGCTTGCAAAATCACTAAGAAAATACGTGGGGCGTGCAGATGTTGTGAGTGTTGGTCCATTTAAAGAAGAAGAAAAAGATGAAAAGGAGGATGAGAAAGAAGATCCAGTGCCTATATACTATTATGGATACACTTGCCCTCCTTATAATTACGGTCCTGCACCATGCTACTATGAGCCATGCCGTGATCCCTCTTGCTCCATCATGTGAATATGACCATGAGCTCCTCAATCCTAGCATGGTCTGACAAGCCATATCACGTAATGGTGAATGGTGATGATGTTTTAGCGAGAATGAAAATGAATTGAAACTTTAAAACTTATACTTTTTCGATTTACTCATAAGGTAATCAAGACCATTGCAAGGCATCAAAGCCTGATAGTTGTGCCGTGTGCGGGGTAATTACGCATGTATATAGTTTGCTTTGAACTGCTGGTTCTCTACTTCTCTCTTTACTATGTATTTTAGCATTGTTGAATAACTAATGTTAAGAGCATTTATTGACAAATGAACATTAGATATATGTAAGTGCATGCATCCAGCGGCAACTACAATATAAAACTCGAGCTTCAGCTAAATTCATGAATGTGACGTTCTTTCTGAAAATACTACAACTCGAATACATCTACAATCAAATTAATGTTACCTCCATGATGCACGAAAACACTCTTAATTTACAAAATGTCAATGAAGTTTGGAATCATCTTGTACAGTTGTATGTACAGGTAAAACAGGGACTTGACTTCTCGATTGTTTACTAATTACGAATCTCACTATGTGCATCACTCGCATCCATGAAAATGATTGGGCTGGTTAAGTATGGTAAGCGAGATTATGACAGGCAGCTAGCTAACCATCATTATAAAAGGACCCCTGCCCTCTTAAGGGACTCACGAAGCTATGCTTATAACAAGTGGAAACAATTTTGCGAAGAGTCTTCCAATTTTATTTTATGAACTCGTAAACATGTTCTTGAACCAACGAATCTGAGTATGTTCGCAAGTTTGTTGACAAGTCTACTTATCAAATTTAAACTAATCAGTGATCATATTTCATAATGCTATGTTGCAGTGTACAGACAACCAAATATAGACTACATATTTTCAATTCCCATTCGCTTTGTTAACTCTGGCTTGCTTGACTAATAGTAGTAACCAAGGTAGCTGGGTCTTCAACTTCGTCGTCACTGTCTACGATAGACTATTTTATCAGAAGTGCTATCAACAATTAAAATCTTAAGGAAATCCTACTTCTATACACTTAAAAAAACGAGATTTGAAGGGGAAATTCTGACAAATATATGAATGTACAAAGTGAATTATGTAAAGGCCAAAAATACAGGGCTACATTTTGAATCGGATCCAACCCTTTGTCCTGTAATTATTCTTTTCTTTGGTTGTCTGTCTATCATATAAATTTTATATTTGGGATTTCATAACAACGTTCTACAGTTACGATTGTTCTTTGTTTTGGATTTATATCTATTATTACACAAGGAAAACGACTCATTTCCTCTATTATATATGTTGCAGATATATACTCTATTTAGTACTACTCTTATTTCCAAGGTCCAGTAACACCTCAAATCCTACTCGATCTTTCATATTTCTTTCAAATTATTTCATATATCAAGACAATGAAGGTATAAATTAACAAGTAACAGAGTAATTATATATCACTCCATTGTCATTTCAGGAATGAATTTAATGTCCTTGCATATTTAAATTTACATTTCTGTATCTTTGTATTTTGTTCGCAGCAAAAGGTGGTGATTAGAGTGGACATGTCTGACACCAACAAGTCTCGGGCTAAGGCCATGAAGATTGCAGCCACTTTTTCTGGTAAGCATATTTTCTGTCATTGTGCTTCCGTGCTATTGTGATCATTGTCTGATGTTATGGATGTATTCATGCAGGGGTAGAATCAGTAGCAATAAAGGGAGACGACAAAGATAAATTAGAGGTGATCGGAGAAGAAATCGATACGGTTAAACTAGCTAAACTGTTGAGGAAGAATGTGGGGCGTGCAGATTTGATTAGTATTGGTCCAGCTAAAGATGACAAGAAAGACAAGAAAGATGAAGTGGAGATAAAGCCTAAGCTACAGGTTTATGGTTCAAATTACCCTTATAATTATTATTATTATGGGGGACAGGTTCCTAGTTACCAACATCAACATGTTTATGAGACGAGAGACTCCTACGATGACCCCAACTGTTCCATCATGTGATCCCCTGACTCCTGAAGATACATACTTGATCAATACGTAGTGGCTTCTGTTTCTGTTTCGGCAAATCTTCAGAAAAGGAAAATCAAAATAAAGATGTTTCATGCTTAGCTGCACCTAAGATGTAACTGGCTCCTTAACCTTGTTAATATTATCGGTTCGTATTGTGATTATTCCAAATTCATGTAGTCACATATTCAGTTTTAGATAAAGTTTTTACTTTGTGTTCCTGGTTTTTAATCTAGTTTTTTACCTGAATAATCTTCAGTAGAGAAAGGGGATGACCCTCTAGTTTTTAAACAGTAAACATGCATTTAAAAATGAACTATTGCGATCCTGTATATTCAAGAATTGAATATATGCACCATTCTCAGATCCAAGCATGTAGAAGCGGAAGCGACAGTCTGATGTGCACATTTTGCACAATACTCTGCATCAGCAGGGGTCGTGGTAGGATTCTGATGTATGCCGTTAAAAAATTAATTTAAAAAAAAAACGTAACTGTGTTTCAAGTGTTCAATCTGTGACCTATCAGATAGAACACAAGCACAGCCTCAAGGTCAAGGACACTTCAATGTGAATATAAACTTATCTCCTGCTCAGTGGCGGAACCGGAAAATCAGGAGTGGGGGGGGGGGGATTTTGCAACGAAAAATAATCATATAATGGGGGTTTGTTATCTCTGAGGTAATATAAGATTACATAAGTTACTTTGCTTGTAATCACCAATGCTGAAAGATGAACCATCGTTTCAAAAGCCTGTGAGCGTACAGGCTTGCTTCGTTATAACAGGATAATCTCCGCTTTTGGCTCTCCATAAGAGCATAATAGAGTTTATGCGTGGAAAACTAACAAGGATTGAACAAAGAAAACAAAAAAAGCGGCCAACTAACTATCTGTGTCTGCCTTTTACAAACAAACATACATACAACCTTTTATCCTCTTTTGATTTCCTTTAGCAATCAAAATAGGCATCTGAAGCACCTGTTTTTATATATATACATGTATCAGCGAAAATGACATATAAACATTACTGCATCACTCAATAACTGGTCATTTCCTCCATTTGCAGTGAGGCTAACGGCAAAACTTAATTTTTCTCACTTCTTCTCATCTGAGACTTTCTGTTGAAGCACCCTTTCCTTCGTGTCTTCAACCTGTGATAGAAACTATAAGTTCATTAGCTGAAATGCTCACCTCAATATCTGTCACACATTTAGCACACCCTTTCTTTTCATATGTTTAGATGTGCTTTCATTACTTTCCTTTAAACAAAATAGATAAATAAAATGTAAACAAGTCAGTTAAAAACAGAACCTCTTTTTTCCAATTGGTGAAACTTGTTATAATGAGAAGCAGAATACTTTGCACCAAAGATCCTGCTACTAAACCAATCCAAAGACCCTTGGCTCTCATGTGCACTAGAAAACCTAATAGTAATGCCACTGGAATTCCAACTAGATAATATGACCCGAGATTCACATAAGCCCCTAGACGCTGCCAACCTGTTCCTCTTGCAACTCCTATAAATACATATAACATATTACATATGGAAAAACTTTACATTGCTTGATTAAAAAAAAGTAGTTAATAAATTAATTACCGGAAAGTATTCCTTGAACGCTGTCCAAGATCATTGTGAGACATATGAACGGAGTCATCCTCCTCACATAGTCCACAATTTGATTATCGCTTACAAATGCACGTCCCAGAACATGGCGAAGGGAGAAAAGTACTACCGCTGCAATGCTCACCTCTATAAATCCAAGTACCATAACTACCCAGACAGTCGTCCGAACAGCCTTTGGATTTCCAGCCCCTAATTCATTTGAAACCCGAACGCTACAATGTTCAAGATATTCTGTTGATTAGATGGAGACAATATAGTTGCATAGATAAACATAGTGAACAGGTTTCGCACGCACCTTGCAGCAACCCCAAGAGAAAATGGGGCAAAATAATGTAGCACAGCAACTGTGATGCTGTTGACAATAATATCGATCATCAGAAGTGGTTCTATTGAATTATATATTAGTATCAACATATTTAGATTATCATTTCGAAAGTAATACAAAAGCAAGAAGCATTGCCTGATTGACAGCACTGAAGTCTCCAGCTGGGGATTTCTCATAACCCCAGCCAACAATATAATTATCTCATATGCCCACCATTCAAGACTGCAAAGAAACATTTGCTGAAAAGCATAAGACCAACTGCTTTGTGGAATTGAACAATTTTAACTGAACCTAAAATCCGAATACAATCTAGAATGTAATGAAAACTTTAGGCTACAATTTTTAAGAATAAACACACAATAGTGCCCAATCACGACGTACTTGCAAATTTTAGGAAACATGGAACTAGAACATATCGAGGCATAAAAATAAATTAATCACGCAAAGAAATGAATTATAATTACCAAACTATGACAAAAAAGGTAAAACAATTAATTCTACAAAAGTGTAGGAATTATAATTACCAAACCATGAGAGCAGATGGGATCCCAAACCGGAAGAAGTCCTTGATTGTACTAAAGACTTCCATTGTAAATGGAGCACGAGTATCAGCACATTTGGGTGAATAGAACGCATAAAGGCCAAGAAAGATAGCATTAAACCAATACGATAAACCAATAGCAAATGCTGCTCCATCACTTCCCATATTAAACTTAAACACAAATGCCCAACAAACCGGTACATGAAATGCCAGAGTTGCAACTGAGCTTGCAAGCAAAGGAAGAATCAAGTACTGAGACTGCAAGTAGCGAACCAATGGTTGAAGAATAGCATAGGGGAATAAAGCTGGTATTAAGCGGATTGAAAACTTTCCAGCTTCGTGTGAAATCAGGGGATCTTGTTGGATCAGGATAAGGAGTTTCTCCATAAAGATCCATAGAATAGCTACTGGTACGCAAAGTATAAGGAGGGATATTATGGCCCCATAAGTATAGTGTGAAAGCTTTTTGTGCTGCTTTGCCCCATATGCTTGACCACACAACGTCTCCAGTGCACTAGCCATTCCAAACTATGTTTGACAGATCCAATATTTAATTATTTATAACATGCAATTCGATAAATTTGAAACTGAAAGTACATAATGATGGCTGGGACTTTATACTCATTGCTTTACATAAAAAGAAAAAATCTCTATCTTTTAGCATTAGGCCTTGGGACAAATCAAGTAATTTTAAACATGGTTTGATTAAATTACAAACCACTTTGTAAATTAGAAATATTGTTTAAAGAATTCAAAAGACAGTGCTTTTATCTTTAAAATTACTATTTCCTTATAAATTCTGGGTATAGCATCCATACAATAAACATGATAATCAAGATTTGTAATGAACCAAATCAAGAACACCAACACCAATAGGTTAGTAAAGTTGACCAAGTGTTCTTAATAAGGTTGACTTGGATTATACCTTTGAAACAGTAAACTGAATCTGATCCTCAAACTTTTGTTACTAGTCCTAACTTTCACTAACAGACTCTGCTCTACGAGCTACGGGAAACAAACCATCACAAGTAGGAGAAAGAAAGGACTTACAAGAAAACTGAAGCCGGAGACATTAGTGAAAGACATGGACACAACAGCACCGGAGAGATAGAGTTTCCCAACATGACCAACCATTAAAGTAGACACAAATCTCAAAAGATACTGAGAAGTAGTAACAATCAACATTGGTGTGAAAATCATACTGATCTGCTTAGCCTCTGCTACAAAATCATTCCATGTAGACTTTTTAACCATTGGTTTAACTTTGTTTTCAGGGGTCTTCACTGCTACAGCAGCCTCTGAGTCTCCCATAGCTTCTTTCTCTTCTGCTGTAGCTAACAACCAGTATTACTGTTTACTAGTTCTGAGAGAGAGAGAGAGAGAGAGAGAGAGAGAGAGAGAGAAGGATAAATTGTCTAGGACAACAACAAGTATAGAGTGTTTAATTCATGTGACAGCACATTATATATTGGTATGTAGTTGTCCTATTTGAAAATAATACTTGGGTACAGAAACTAACGAACTACATACATGTCTACCATCGGTGAGCCCATCCTCCTGGCTGCGCTCATACATGTTTGCATTATACACTCCTTCATTTTCAACGAATTATTATTTATAATTAATTTATTGTCTGTGTAAAAGATGAATTACTTTAAAATTTTTATAATTTTGTTTATAGTTTAGTAAAGAATTTGAATTCTACATTTTATATATAATAATTTTTAGTATTAGATATAAACTAGTTGATAAAGCCGCGCTTCGCGGCGGCATTACAATTTTTATTTTTAAAAAAATTTAATACATTTACGTTATATTATAATATTAATATTAAATTTTAATAATTAAATAATCTTCTCTAATGAATCAATTTCTTATTAAATACGATTCTTTTGATTGAGCCGCTCTTTCATTAAAATCGAAATCCCAACTTTTTAACATATATTATAAAGACTTATATAATTTTTTTTATCCATAAAATCGAACCGTAAAAATAAAAAAAAATTATGACTACAATATCAAATTCTAATAGCTACTACAATCTTTTTTAGCGAGCCGTCTTCCCGTTAAATACGTTTCGAGCCGCTCTTATTTGAAACCAAAATTCTAACTTCACTATATAAAGAGAGTAAATTTCAATTTTTATATTCTTAAAACTTTCTAATATTTATGGAGTTTTAAAAGATGAAAATACATCTTATATTTTCTGTATATTATAGATAAACTTGTATAAAAAAGTTAAAATAAAAGATTTTTGGGAAAAAAGATGTATAGTTTAAAAAAAATCGTATATGACGTCTCCACCGTCCTCGTATTCTACTTCCAATAAAACATTTTATTTTATGTATTATATATGTAGACACTTTTTATACGGTCTTATTTAATAAACCGCGTTCTTGTTAAACACGATTATTACTATTGATCCGCTTTCTCGTTAAGACCAAAAACCTAACTTTTACATATATTACTTGTATGATAATGTTTATCCATAAAAATCAAATCCTAAAAATAAAATAAAATTTATAACATCAATATGGTATATTAATAGGTAGTACAATTTTTATAGTGAGTCGTCTTCCCGTTAAACATGTTTCGAGCCGCTCTAGTTTGAGATCGAAATTTCAACTTCATTACATATTGTTGATGATATTTATTTTTCACAACATTTTTTTTCCTTAAAATCAAAACCTAAAAAATAGAGTGAATTCCAATTTATACTTTGTCTAGACTTTCTAAAAATTTTGGAGTTTTAGAAAATGAAAACACATCTTATTTTCTCTTTATATTTTAGACGCTCCTGTATTTATTTAGGATTTTTGCATGAGATTGTTCTTTTATTATGTTAACACATCAATTCTTTTCTTTTTAAATACGGTGACTTTTTTTATGACAATAGTATTGGATTTATAAATAAATTTTCCTAATATAAGTATAATTAACTTATATAAAAAATATATAATTAAGAAGATCGTACTTTCTATAAAATATTTAATTATATGTCTGTTCTATATATTCAAACACCTATTCTACTTCTAGTAAAACGTTTATTTATATATTTTTTCTATAAATTCGAACTCTTATTCTCTATAAATTCGAACTCATATTCTACTTCCAAAAGAACTTTTAATCGTATGACTTATAAATACTTATTATACTTCTAATAGAACTTCTAATCATATCTTCCCTGTGACTTTTTTTATGACAATAGTATTGGATTTATAAATAAATTTTCCTAATATAAGTATAATTAACTTATATAAAAAATATATAATTAAGAAGATCGTACTTTCTATAAAATATTTTATTATATGTCTGTTCTATATATTCAAACACCTATTCTACTTCTAGTAGAACGTTTATTTATATATATTTTCTATAAATTCGAACTCTTATTCTCTATAAATTCGAACTCATATTCTACTTCCAAAAGAACTTTTAATCGTATGACTTATAAATACTTATTATACTTCTAATAGAACTTCTAATCATATGTCTTCCCTATAAATTCGAACTCTTCTCCTTTATAAATTCGAACACCAATTCTACTTCTAATATGTTAATTGATATTTTTATATTTATTAGTGTTTTATGACTTATAAATACTTATTATACTTCTAATAGAACTTCTAATCATATCTTCCCTGTGACTTTTTTTATGACAATAGTATTGGATTTATAAATAAATTTTCCTAATATAAGTATAATTAACTTATATAAAAAATATATAATTAAGAAGATCGTACTTTCTATAAAATATTTAATTATATGTCTGTTCTATATATTCAAACACCTATTCTACTTCTAGTAGAACGTTTATTTATATATTTTTTCTATAAATTCGAACTCTTATTCTCTATAAATTCGAACTCATATTCTACTTCCAAAAGAACTTTTAATCGTATGACTTATAAATACTTATTATACTTCTAATAGAACTTCTAATCATATGTCTTCCCTATAAATTCGAACTCTTCTCCTTTATAAATTCGAACACCAATTCTACTTCTAATATGTTAATTGATATTTTTATATTTATTAGTGTTTAAAATTCTAAAATTCTAGAAAATTAGAAAAATAGATTGAGACGATCTTAGAGCGCCACCTAAACTCCCGCTATCCTCCTTTATATATATATATTGATTATTATATTATTGACGGGAATTGAACCAGATATCTTTGTATATAATATCTTTTAATATTATTGTATCTAACGATCATGATCTATTATAATTAAAAATCTAACGGTTGATGAATAACTAAAAATAATAATCAAAAATAAAGAATTAATCAAATTATAATTATATCACTTTGATTATTATAGAATATTACTCCCTCTGTCTCTTAAAACTTTTCCTGTTTACCTTTATCACGTTTGCCAATGCACACTTTTGATCGTTAATATCTTTAATTTCGTATTAGTTTTAAATATAAAAACTTCACTGTATTAAAGTACTCATAAATACGAATCCAACAAGATCACTCATGACTATATTTGGACTTATAGATTAGACGTAAATTAGCAATTTGTTTCATATTATGAACAGTCCCGACATATTAAATGGGAAAAGAATTGTGAGACGGAGGGAGTAGTATAGATTACAAATAATTTCCTACTCATGCTGTGACGTGACAGTGACTTGTGGCCATCTCGTTTTCCGGCAAACTAGGTACAGAAAAATGTTTATTAAAAAAAAGGTACTCCCTCCGTCTCACAATTCTTTTCTTGTTTAATATGTCGGGACTGTTCATAACATGAGACAAATTACTAATTTACGTCTAATCTATAAGTCCAAATATAATCATGAGTGATCTTGTTGGATTCGTATTTATGAGTACTTTAATACAGTGAAGTTTTTATATTTAAAACTAATACGAAATTAAAGATATTAACGATAAAAAATATGCATTGGTAAACGTGATAAAGGTAAATAGGAAAAGTTTTAAGAGACAGAGGGAGTACAGAAAAATGTCTTTAGATACATCATCAAATGAAAAATAGTACTCCATTATTTTAAAAGGTACAGAAAAATGAAAAAAGGTACACAAAAATGTCTTTAGATACATCATCAAATGTACATCTCGTTTTGGAAAATGTTAGATATTTTAAAAATGGCTTAAAGACCTTTTGGTTCTTCAAGTTTGCGTAATTATACCCATAAAATCCTAAGGTTTAAAGTCGTTCATTTTTGTCCCTCCAACTTCAGAAATATACCATTTAGCCACTTTACCATCGTCTTTTTGACAGAAAACCGTTGCCTTTTAAAGGCCAAAGACGACAGTTTGTGGCTAAAAGGTACATTTTTGAAGTTCATTAAGCCTTTAAAAAATTCTCAATTTTTTTCAGGATCATGATGGGTAACTTTCCTATCTATAAAATAAGACCTCATTATCTATACTATACTATTATAAGTGAAACAGGGTATAATTGGTTGGTCAGTCGGTTAACACCTTCCCAAAAAGTTTGTTAACACCTTCCAAAAAATTAAAAAAAAAATTAAAATGCATATAAAATTTTATTATGCAAAAAATAAACTACATATTTTACTTAATAACAAACTCTTTTAATTATAATCCAACTATTATTCAATTTCAATATATTTGAATTAAAATCACATGTTTATTAAAAAATTTACAAAAAATTATAAAACAACAAAGTGAAAACAATCTAAAACTATATAATAAATAATAAAATTTTCACACAATTACAAATTAATATTAAATTCTATTTTAGACAAATACTACATTATGGATTATCATATAATCATAATTTGAATATGATAATATCAACAAAAATTTGAATATCTATACTATACTATTATAATTGAAACATGGTATAATTGGTTAATTGGTCG